>JAPVLO010000206.1:0-2752753 GCA_027257055.1 Cephalopachus bancanus | reverse complement strand
AGAGTGAATGTCTTTCTCTACAAAGTAATACTGTCTGCACCCAGGGATGTTGTGAAGACACAAGGGATGCACACTTTCATTCCTTCATCCCCTCGTTCATTCAGCAAAGGTTTTTTTTTTTTTTTTGAGTTGGAGTCTCACTCTGTCGTCCAGACTGGAGTGCAGTGGCCGCTCCCGGCCACCGTAGCCTCGACCTGCTGGGCTTCGGCGATCCTTCTGCCTCAGCCTTCCAAGTAGCTGGAACTACAGGCGTGCACCACCACGCCCGGCTGATTTTTTGATTTATTGTAGAGATGAGGTCTCGCCAAGTTGCCCAGACGGGTCTCGAACCCGTGGGCTCAGGCAATCCACTCACCTCAGACTCCCAAAGGCGTGGGATTACACGCTGAGCCACCAAGCCCGGCTCAGCAAAGGTTTTTGGATGCTGTGGTAGACAGATTTCGAAGACGAACCACCAGGGACTTTGTATAATTTCCTCTCTCTTTTCTTTTTTTTTATTTCAGTAGTTTCGAGAGTACAAATGGTTTTTGGTTACATGAATGCATTGTAGAGTGGTGAAGAAGTCTGAGATTTAAGTGTACCCATCACCCCCCTAGTGCACATTGTACCTGTAGGTGATTTTTCATCTTCCCCTTCCTCCCTTCCCCCTTCTGAATTTCCTGTATCTATAATACCATTCTCTATACCTTTGCAGACCCTTAGCTTAACTCCCACTTATAAGTGAGTACATGTGGTATTTAGTTTTCTGTTCCTGCATTACCTCATCTAGGATGATGGTCTTCAGTTCCAACCAAGTTGCTGCAAAATAATTTTCCTCTCTTTTAATGTGAGCAGGACCTGTGAATATAACAGGTGTCATTCCTATGATTAGGTTTCCTATTACAGCAAAGGTTAAGAGATTTTGGAAATTAGCTGATTTTGAATTAATCAAAAGGGAAATTGTCCTGGCCTTAAGAGTGTCAGAAAGATTCTCCTGCTGACCTTCTAGCAAACCATGAGTTCTATGACTGCAAGGAAATGAATTCTGTCAACAGCATTATAAGGCCAGAAGAACACTTTGAGCCTCAGGTGAAATTCTACTTCATGGGAGCTGGTTGCAGCTTTGTGAGACTGAACAGAGGACCCAGCTGATACTGGGTGGGTGCAGTACAGCACTAGTCCTGGTCCACCTACCTGTAAGGTGCTTTTTTCTTGGCACTGGGAGGAGTTGTCTCCACTTCTCTCCAGAATGCTACTCCCTGATTTTATAAAAGGATTCAGAGATTTAGCTCTCTTTCATCCTTGCCTGGGGCAAATACTCAAAGGAAAAAAACACTCAAAGAAACCAGGAACCAGAGTGAAGGGTGAGACTAACGTTTCCAAGAGCCTAGGTGCATAGGAGGCAGGCCCCTGTCCTTGCCTGCCTGGGATTGAGGACAGGCACGCCTTAGAAAGTGGGCATTTGGAGCCCAAGGCAAGAGGACTGACAACAGACCAAATCTCGTTCCAGATACCATTTATTTCCCTGCTGCCTTCTGGGAAGTCTGAACTACTCTTTCCAGAAGAGCAAACAGACCAAATTCCAGGTCCTTGTCTTTCCCCATAGTTGGGCGCCAGAGATGATGCTGGGTGAGGTGTGGTGCAGTTGTTCTGCGGGTTTTTTGGCTTTGCCACAGAAAAGAACTTCAAAGCAAGTATAAAACATAGTTTGACAGAGTTTTTATTTTATTTTATTTTATTTTATTTTGAGTTGGAGTCTCACTCTGTCGCCCAGACTGGAGTGCAGTGGCCGCTCCCAGTCACCACAGCCTCGACCTGCTGGGCTTCGGTGATCCTTCTGCCTCAGTCTTCCAAATAGCCGGAATTACAGGCATGCGCTACCACGCCCGGCTGATTTTTTGATTTATTGTAGAGATGTGGTCTCGCCAAGTTGCCCAGGCGGGTCGCAAAGAGTTTATTTTTTTAAAAAATACATTCAGGAAAAAGCATGGGTGCCTTAAGAGAAAAGACACCCCAATCTATTGTTAACTGAATGCTTATATAATTTTTAGTGATGATTAAACAATCTATTTCTTTTCTTTTTTTTTTTTGAGTTGGAGTCTCTGTCACCCACACTGGAGTGCAGTGGTCGCTCCCGGCCACTGCAGCCTCGATCTGCTGGGCTCCGGCGATCCTTCCGCCTCAGCCTTCTAAGTAGCTGGAACTACAGGCGCGCACTACCACGCCCGGCTAATTTTTGATTTGTTGTAAGATGAGGTCTCGCCAAATTGCCCAGGCGGGTCTCGAACCCGCGGGCTCAGGCAATCCACTCACCTCAGTCTCCCAAAGCGCGGGATTGCAGGCTGAGCCACCGAGCCTGGCTAATCTATTTCTTAAACTAAGATTTGTGTGTTATGTGGTGGGTTACAATCTATGAATCACAAATTTCTATTCCTATCATTTACTTCTGAGTTTACTTGTGTTCTATAAAAAATCTTGAGATAATGGTAAAAGTTGCTGTTTTGTTGATTAATGTTCTTCCTGAAAACACCATATCCCAGTGTCTCCAGAGTTATGTCCTGATAAGATAGTGCCCAGCTGATCACCTAGTTTCTAACTTATCTAAGCTATATGTCTGCCTACAAAACACTCATCTATCTCTAAGTATCTCTAAGTTGTGCTAATTACCCTGCCTCACAGCTGCATCATACCCACACTCCTGATCCATGGAAACTGTGAGATAGTAAATGTTATTTGAAGCCACTATGTTATTGGTAATTTGTTACACAACATCATGCAAAGAGCTGGGGATACATGGTCCACATGGCAAGTACACTCTTGCCATACCAGGACCACCAGGAAGTAGATGACTGAATATGGTGTGATGAATGTGTCGAGGGGCCATAATTTTGAATGAATTCTTTCTCAGCAAGCCTGGTTCTTTCACTGCAGCCCTTCTGCCATAATGGCTGCAGGGAAGGGGAACAGAGAATGCCATTTCCAGAAAAAGGAGAATGCTGGGGAAAATCCCTTCTTGTCAGGCAGGGAAGAGGAGAGGTAGAAAAGGAAGAAGGCAAGCCGGGCTCGGTGGCTCAGCCTGTAATCCCGCAACTTTGGGAGGCTGAGGTGAGTGGATTGCCTGAGCCCGCGGGTTCGAGACCCGCCTGGGCAACTTGGCGAGACCTCATCTCTACAATAAATCAAAAATCGGCTGGGCGTGGTAGCGCACACCTGTAGTTCCAGCTACTTAGAAGGCTGAGGCGGAAGGATCGCTGGAGCCCAGCAGGTCGAGGCTGCGGTGGCCGGGAGCGGCCACTGCACTCCAGTCTGGGTGACAGAGTGAGACTTCAACTCAAACAAACAAACAAACAAAAAACAAAAAAAGAAAAGGAAGAAGGCAGAGGGGCAACCACCCACCTGGGCTTGTTTTCCCCTGCCCTCTTGATCCTCGAATTTGGGGAATGGGGAGGTTTTAAATATCCAGAAAAGTTTTGGGAGTTCTCAGAATAGGAGATATTGTTCTTCACTTCTCTGGGTAAATTCTGGAAAAATTCTAAGTGCCTTTAGAGAGGAGTGAATCTGGCCAGGTATGGTGACTCACACCTGTAATCCCAGCACTTTGAGAGACTGAAGTAGGAGGATTGCTTGAGGCCAGGAGTTTGAGACCAGCCTGAGCAACACAGTGAGACCCTGTCTAAAAATTTTTTTTAAAGAGAGAGATCCAGGCAGAATGAGGGCTGGAATGAGTATCCCCTCATCACCCTTTCCCCTACTGCTCAGGTTTTTTTAAAATCTGCAATGTTATGAATATGCAATTTATTCTCCCACTTCTAAGACACAAAACAAAATAATCCTCTGGGATATTTATGCATTCAGTGAAAAACTTAATATTTACTCTAAACGGAACAACTTTTGAGAACAGCTGCCATTCATGAGTACATATAAAGTCCAATTTCAGAGGAGAAATTTATACATTGCACACAATATGAAATTTTAAACCAGAAAAGAAGATGATACCTTGAATTAGCAAGATCAAGTGTTTTCTTTCACCAGTTTGATGGTGGCTTGGTGGCTTGAAGACAAGATCAGCCCACTACTAGCAAATAAAGTAAACTGTATTTTAATAGATTTATTTTTTGAGCATCTGAGCATAGCTGGAGTACGAGTGGCCCTGACATAAGCAGTACTGTAGAGCAGTTGTTCTCAACTGGTGCAATTTTGCTTCCCAGGGAACATTTGCCAATGTCTGGAGACATATTGGTTGGTACAACCAGAGGGTGTGCTATCGGCATCTAACAGGTAGAGGTCATTGATGTTGCAAAACATGCTATACATTGATGCACATTATAACCCCCTACAATAGAAAAAAATCCAGGCCAGAAGCAGTGGCTCACACCTGTAATCCCAGCACTTTGGGAGGCCAAGGTGGAAGAATTGATTGAGCCCAGGAGCTTGAGACCAGTCTAGGCAACATAGCAAAAAATAAAAAAACAAAATTATCCGGGCATGGTGGCACTTGCCTACTGAAAGAACTTAGGCGCCAGTAACAACTCCACACCCATTAGGGACCAAGAGATTTATTAAAGTGGCGGCTCAGGGAAAAAGGAAAAGGGTCTGTAGACAAGGGGGGTTAGGGAGGGAGGGAGGGAGGGAGGGAGAGAGAGAGAGAGAGATAAAGAGAGAGAGAGAGAGAGAGCGAGCAATATGCAGGGAGAGGGCTGTATTTATGGGCCTGGCAGGGGCTGGCCGGTGCCGTGTTTGGGCTTTATTGGAGGAGACCATGAGGTAGGATTCCTATAGGGAGAAATTATTTGCGCGCAGGTTTAAACTTCACGCACATGTGAAACCGTATGGGGAGAAGCCGGAGCTTATGGCCTTTGTTGTCTTTGTGTGGCTCTATCTAGTGTTCAGCGCTATCTCGGGAGACGCCCTTCTGACTGTTCCCTGCGCCCTTCACCTATAGCTCCAGCTACTTAGGCTGGGGCAGAAGGATTGCCTGAGCCCTGAGGTGGAGGCTGTGGTGCGCCATGACAGTGCCACTGCACTCCAGTCTGGGTGACAGAGTGAGACCCCTGCAAAAGAAAGAGAGAGAGAGAGAGAGAGAGGGAGAGAGAGAGACATCTTGTCCCAAAGGTCAATGATGCTGCAGTTGAGAAATCCTGCCTTAGATATTGCTAAGAGGGTATTGAGGAAAAGCACCCACCTAGATTGTATTTAAACTAAAACCACAACAATTCATGTGCAGCCAGTTGCTGGAACAGAGTTGATTTAATTATGTGATTCTAAGTAGCTGAGGCATATCAAGACTCATAAAAGGACAAATAACCAGAGCAAGAACACCACACTGGGAGACAGTGAAAGATGCGCTTTCATGTACAACCAAATATATCTCCTCCTTGCCAAATGTTCTCTGGGAGGCAAAATTGTGCCAGCTGAGAACCACTGCTCTAAAGTACGTTCACCTACATGAGGGTGAGAGGGAAGAACAGAGAGGAAAAGCTGCAGAGGGGAGGGTCTGAGCCAAAGCCTATGGGGTACCCAGGGCTGTGAGGAAGCTGGGTGGGCGAAACTCAGCGCAGGAGGTGGCTGAGAGAAAGGAGACTTCTGCAGAGGCAGGCCCGGGCAGGAAGAATCTTTAAGTCATACACAGACTCTGCACTTCATTTCAAGGTCCTGGGAGAGACATTGGAGGATTTTAGGCTAGGCTGTGGCAGCAGCAGGTTTTCCCTTTACTGCTTATGATGGAACCTCAGATGCTTCTCATTAGGTCTTCATAATAATCAGTGAAGAAGGAAAGGAGGCTGTTATTATTTCTATTCTAAAAATAGATTCTGAGCTGGGACTGGTGGCTCATGCCTATAATCCTAGAACTTTGAGGTGGCAGGATTGCTTGAGCCCGGAAGTTCGAGATCAGCCTCGGCAACATAGCGAGACTTCATCTCTACAAAAAAATCTAAAACTTAGCAAGGCATGGTGGCATTTGCAAGTAGCTCCAGCTACTTGGGAAGCTGAGGTGGAAAGACTGCCTGAGCCCAGGAGGTTGAGGCTGTAGTGAGTCATGATCATGCCACTGCACTCCAGCCTGGGTGACAAAGTGAGACCCTGACTCAAAAATTGGAAATAAAAATACAATGTGTATTTCTTGACTTTCCTCACTGTGTAAGGGATAGAAACCACTCTTCTGCCTACGACAGCAGAAATTCCTAGTGGAAAAAGAAATGAGCTACTTTCCAGCTTTCTGCACTAAGAAGGGACTAAACTGTGCACAAAGGGGCTTAACTTCTCTATTCTTTCATCTCTTACCAATGTGTTGTTCTTGCTTTGGTTATTTTCTCTTTCGGGAACCTTGACTATACCTCAACTACTTAGAATCGTATACTTAAATAAACTCTATTCCAGTAACTGTCTGCACATGAATTGTTGTGGTATTAGTTTAAATAAAAATGGACTGTTAGAAGAGTCCACATATGCATAGGTAGTATTATCACGATGGGAGGATTTTTTTTTTTTTTTTTGAGTCGGAGTCTCACTCTGTCGCCCAGACTGGAGTGCAGTGGCTGCTCCCAGCCACCGCAGCCTCGACCTGCTGGGCTCCGGCGATCCTTCCGCCTTAGCCTTCTGAGTAGCCGGAATTACAGACACACGCTACCACGCCTGGCTGATTTTTTTGATTTATTGTAGAGATGAGGTCTCGCCAAGTTGCCCAGGCGGATCTCAGGCAATCCACTCACCTCAGCCTCCCAAAGGCACGGGATTACAGGCTGAGCCACCGAGCCCGGCTCGATGGGAGGATTAATGGCTAGTTGGAAGTATGATCTGTGAAACCTTACTGAAAGCAGATGTTGGTAAATTACATAAGTATGGAAAGATGAGCCCACAGAAAGGACATGTTGCCTTACAAAATGGCTTGAAATGAAATCCTGGTATTCTTATAGAGGAAATGCAGCACATTTAGAGCCTTTTGCTTAAAGGATGGCTTGCTCATATCACTTAGTTTCAGAGCATCTCCTACTCATAGTCCCTAAACAAACTGTCTTGAATTTGCAATGTGCTGCCTTTTTCTGGGAGGCATGATGAACCGTCTTCGTGGACTCTTTATTTATAGTGTCCTCTAACTATGCTGGAGGTGAAGGTGCACCGTTTTCCTTCTGTTCTGCAGGTGGTGTGGAGGAGGATTCTGTGAATAAACTGCGTACTTACTGGCCAAGGGCAATGACTGCTTAACAACTTCTCTGATTTATCTGGTAGATATTTGCCAATAAATACAAATTAAGTTGAAGACTAGAATAAATTCAAGAAATAACTTTCACCACCAACCACTATTGTTTTTAGTCATCTAACATTAGTGATTATACCAATGCTTTGTTCTCTACATTGTTCTGGGACTTATTTTTCTACACTGTTCATGATATTGTGATACTCCTGTGCTTTAGAAGCTTCAGTTTTCAAACCTTCCTATTTTCAAATTAAAATTCAAGTGGCTGGCATACAAACCCGTTCATGATCTGACCCTATCAAATTTGCCTGTTTTTCTTCCCTCCACTTGGGATCTGAGGAAGCCATGGCAAGAACCATGTTGCATTAACCTCCAACTGACCAATGAGTGGCCCCAAATAGAGAGCCAAACACCAACCAATCAGAACTGCCATGTCTCAATCCTTCATTTGCATGGCGGAAACTAACACAAACCAATCAGAGCTGCCATTTCAATCCCTTATTTGCATGGTGAAAAATGAACACCAACCAATCAGAACTGCCATGTTTCAACCCTTCATTTGCATGGCGGAAACAAACACCAACCAATCAGAGCTGCCATGTTTTAATTCCTCATTTGCAAGGTGAGAACTGAAAAGAGGCCAGAACTAAGGCCTAGAACACCAGGAAGTTATCTACCGGTCCTGTGACCACCAGGAAGATAGTTGCAGCATGACATCATCAGTCAATCAACAACCCTATCCCTCTGCCTGCCAAATTCCTTTAAAAAAACCCTAGCCTCTGAAGTTTTGAGGAGGCAGATTTGAGTAATTTCTTCTGCCCTCCTTGCTCAGTGGTTTTGTGTTATTTTTTGTTTTTGTTTTTGAGTTGGGGTCTCACTCTGTTGCCTAGGCAGGAGTGCACAGGAAATCTGCCTCAGCCTTCTGGGTAGCTGGGATTACCAATGTGCCATCATGCTGGGATAATTTGGGAGGCCGAGGTGAGTGGATTGCCTGAGCCCGCGGGTTCGAGACCCGCCCGGGCAACTTGACGAGACCTCATGTCTACAATGTCAAAAAAAATCAGCCGGGCGTGGTAGCGCGTGCCTGTATTTCCAGCTACTTGAAAGGCTGAGGCAGGAGGATCGCCAGAGCCCAGCAGGTGGAGGCTGCGGTGGCCGGGAGCGTGTCACTGCACTTCAGTCTGGGCGATGGAGTGAGACTCCAACTCAAAAAAAAAAATTTTTTTTTTTGTAGCAATGAGGTCTTGCTACATTCCCCAGGCTGATCTCGAACTTTCTCCTGTGCTCAAGCAGTTCTCTCGCCTCAGACTCCCTAAATGCTGGGATTACAGGTGTGAGCCACTGTGCCTGGCTGGCTTTGTGGTGTTAAATTCTTTCTCCATTGTAATAGCTATGTCAGTTTGGTTTTTCTGGGCAGCTAGCATAGGAACCTATTCAGGCTGTAGCACATCCGCAAGTTACAGAAGTGGATCTCTGGCAGCTGAATTTGTATCATAGTATCCACAGTTTTGGGAGCTACCACTTGACACCCTGTAAGATTCTCTTTACTGGGAATTTTTAATTGGGACCTTGAAAGAATTAGGTCATAGTCATTACATGGTTAGGACTACAGCTTAGAAATTTAACAACTGTGAAGCAGCCATCTTCACTGTGAAGATGCAGAGGAAATGAGTACATGGAGAGAGAAGAATAGAACAAAGTCATAAAGAGGAGTAGAGATGAGAGATGGAGAAAGAGCCTGCAAGCTTCCCAGGCCTTAATTTGAGTTTTTTGCTACGTTCCTGTCCTTGGAGTCTATGAAATAACAATGTATTCATATAATAAATCCTTGCCTTTTAATAACTTTCCTGCGAATTTGCAGATGATAGCACACTAAATTCATTTCACAGGCAAATCACCTCTCTTGCTTTTAATGAATTTTTTCCCTCTTTTATCTTTGACCCTCACTTTTCCCTGCAATCCCACTGCTGAATAGCATTCTTCTGTGTGAGTATAATACACGTTACCTATTCATTTTCCTGGGGATGGAGATTTGGGTTGCTTCCTTTTCTATTTATTTTTTTTATTTTTTTTTATTTTTGGAGTTGGAGTCTCACTCTTGCCCAGGCTGGAGTGCAGTGGCACCATCATACCTCACCGCAGACTTGACCTCCTTGGCTCAGGCGATCCTTCCGCCTCAGCCTTCCAAGTAGCTGGAACTACAGGCGCACACCACCCTTTTCTATTTTAAAGACTGCTGCTAAGGATGTTCTTGGATAAGTCTACAATTGCACATAAGTAAATGCTTTAAGGGCAGATTACTAGAAATTGCTTAGTTGGAGGTTATATAATTGTTCAACTTTACAAGATAACATCAAATTATTTTCTAAAGTCATAATAATTTTCAATTCTGCCATCATTAATAGTAATAGTAACTAATACTTACTGAATATTTATCACCTGCCAGGCAGTCATCCACTGATAGAGTTGTTTTTTTTTTCTTTTTTTGAGTTGGAGTCTGTTGCCCAGGCTGGAGTGCAGTAGCACGCTTACGGCCACCGCAGTGTCAACCTGCCGGGCTCAGGCGATCCTTCCACCTCAGCCTTCCAAGTAGTTGGAACTACAGGCGCATGACACCACACCCGGCTAATTTTTTAATTTATTGTAGAGATGAGCTCTCGCCAAGTTGCCCAGGCGGGTCTCGAGCCCCTGGATTCAGGCAATCCTCTCGCCTCTGCTTCCCAAAGTGCTGGGATTACAGGTGTGAGCCACTGCACCAGGTTAATTTTGGTAAATTTGTAGAATTGTTCAACCATGATCATGTCTAGAGCATGTTCATCACCCCCAAAACTTTCCTGTGCTCCTTTACTGTTTTTTTTGTTTTTTGTTTTTTTTGAGTTGGAGTCTCGCTCTGTCACCCAGACTGGAGTGCAGTGGCTGCTCCCGGCCACCGCAGCCTCGACCCGCTGGGCGCCTGCGATCCTTCTGCCTCAGCCTTTCAAGTAGCCGGAACTACAGGCGCGCGCTACCGCGGCGGGCTAATTTTTTTTGATATATTGTAGATATGAGGTCTCGCCAAGTTGCCCAGGCGGGTCTCGAACCCGCGGGCTCAGGCAATCCACTCACCTCAGCCTCCCAAAGGCACGGGATTACAAACTGAGCCACTGAGCCTGTCTGCTCCTTTACTGTTAATTTTTACTCTACTCCAGTCATGGGCGACCATGGATCTGCTTCTGTTTTTTGCAGTTTGGAGGACAGGGATTTTGACCGTTTTGTTCAGTGCTGTATGCCTACCATCTAGAAAGCATCTGGTACATAATAGGTGCTCAATAAGTATTCGTACCAAAGGGAGGTCCAAACTTCACCTGTACGATGTCTGCTTATGTGCCTAATCCTGAACTATGCCCAACATCTTTAAAATAAAAAATTTTTAAAATTAAACAATTTAAGCCAGGCTCGGTGGCTCAGCCTGTAATCCTGCACTCTTGGGAGGCTGAGGTGAGTGGATTGCCTGAGCCCGCGGGTTCGAGACCCGCCTGGGCAGCAAGACCTCATTTCTACAATAAATCAAAAAAAAAAAAAAAAAAATCAGCTGGGCGTGGTAGCGCATGCCTGTAATTCTGGCTACTTGGAAGGCAGGCGGAAGGATCGCTGGAGCCCAGCAGGTCGAGGCTGCGGTGGCCAGGAGCGGTCACTGCACTCCAATCTGGGCAACAGAGTGAGACTCCAACTCAAAAAAAAAAAAAAAATTAAACAATTTAAAAAATAAATATTCATTGAATGACTATTTTAAACAATGTTGCTGTTGTTATTATTATTATTGCCTGTATGATCTATCAGTTTCCAGAAACATTGTGTTAAAAAACATTTGACTCAGGCTGGATGCAGTGGCTCATGCCTATAATCCCAGCACTTTGGGAGGCCAAAGCAGGAGGATTGCTTGAACCCAGAAGTTCAAGACGAGCCTGGGCAACATAGCGAGACATCGTCTCTACAAAAAAATTAGCTGGGCATGGTGGCATGCACCTGTAGACCCAGCTGCTCAGGAGGCTGAAGCAGGATGACCTGGGCCCAGGAGGTTGAGGCTGCAGTGAGCCATGGTCATGCTACTGCACTCCAGCCTGGGTGATAGAGTAAGACTCCCAATTAAAACAAACAACAACAACAACAACAAATCCTATTTTTTTTCAACATTAAAACGGTGGTCTTGGTTTTTTTTCGTTTCCATGCCGTCATGTGGGGAGCGGATGAGTGCTGTCCGAACAGCAGACCTGGAACAAAGGCAAAGCCCCAAGTGAAGGCAGGGTCCCGCTTGGTTGCTCTGCACCCTAGCCAAAGAGCAAGGGATGCAACGCAGAAAGGCGTCTCAGAGCCCACATATCCAGGTGCAAATAGTACAGACAAAGCCTTGGCAACAACAAGATAACTGCAGAACAGCTTGCCGTTTAGGTAGCAACACAATTCTGTTATAGCTCCCTCATAGACCTTGAACTTCTTTTGTGCTTGATTTTAATATAAACATGCTGAGCTAGTTCAGGGCCACTTCTCTCCATCAGAGAAAAGTGTCCCATCTGTTCCCAGCTTTTCTTTATGCCTTTGTGTCTGTATCTTTCTTAATTCTCTCTCTCTCTCAACTCTCAGTACAGCCGTGCGGGCCGTGGCACCTTCATCTTTTCCCCCCTCTTTATGTTTTACTTGTCTGTGTCCTTTTTGTTGTGTGTCTTTTGTTGCAGTTTCTACATTATTAGATCCTTTTAACTAAAAATAAAGCTCTGAAAGTTTGCATGTTCTGATTGATGAGTTCAACATTTTAAAATTTATTTCTCTTTGTTTTTTGCCATCTTATTTTGTATTTTCAATACTTTAATTTTTTTGAATTCCTCTGTCCTGCCACCGGGCAGATTGAATTAAGACTTTTAGTTATGTTTAATTTCCCTTTCACTCGCTTCAATGGATTACCATTTTTATCTCCTCCACACACACAAGACAAGTCTCCCAGCACATCCTGTCTCCATCCAACCCTGAACTTCCCCAACAGGCTGGCATCAGAGAATAGCGCCCTCCCTCAGCCTATGCCCAGTACCAGATCACAATCACTTTCACTTTCTCCCTTGGAGGGTAGGGAGACGATCTCTCTTAGCCTTTGTCATTCTCCAGGGCCATACCTATTTTTTTTTTTTTTTTTCATTGGGGATCTCACTCTGTCACCCAGGCTGGAGGGCAGTGGCATGATCACAGCTTACAGCAGCCTTGACTTCCTGGGCTCAGGTGATACTCCCACCTCAGTCTCTTGAGTAGCTGAGACTACAGGCAGGCATCATCATGCCTGGCTAATTTTTTTTTTTTTTTTTTGGTAGAGATGTAATCTCACTATGTTGTCCAGGCTGATCTTGATCTCCTGGGATCAAGCAATCTTCTTGCCTCAGCCTCCCAAAGTTCTGGGATTTTAGGCGTGAGCCACCATGCCTGACCCCACACGCTTTTTCTCTGTAGCATGTATCATCAAAGATAATATATATTTTACTTATTTATTATTTATTGTCTTTACCTCTCTATTCAATGGTAGGCTTTTATCATTATTAGTAAATGTATAAAATTGTTTGATCACCATCCAGTTTCCTCAGGGCAGGGCAGGGCTGGGCTGGGAGAGGGAGCCAAAAGGTCCTGGTGGTTTGCCTCCTTCTAGAATTTCGTGTTTTTGCTTAGGCTAGAGCTATGGTCTGCATGTTAATGTCCCTCCCAAATTCATATGTTGAAACCTTTATCCCCATAGTCATGGTCCTTGGAGATGGGCCTGTGAGGAGTGATTAGGTAAGGAGGGTGGAGTTCATGATGGGATTTATGTCCCTAAAAAAAGAGACACAGGCCAGGTACAGTGGCTCACGCCTGCAATCCCAGCACATTGGGAAGCTGAGGTGGGAGGATTGCTTGAGCCCAGGAGTTCGAGACCAGCCTAGGCAACACAACAAGACCTCGTCTCTACAAAAAACTCAAAAATTATCCGGGTATGGTGTCCCATGCCTATAGTCCCAGCTATTCAGTTGGCTGAGGTAGAAGGATCACCAGAGCCCAGGAAGTCGAGGCTGTGGTGAGCTGTGATCATGCTACTACACTGAGGAACAGAGTGAGACAAGAAAGAAGAGAGAGAGAGATTGCAGGGAGAGGAGGGGAAGGGAGGGGAAGGGAGGAGAAGGGAGAACAGGGGAGGAGAGGGGAGAAAATGAGAACAAACGAGACCTTATAGGTTAAAAGGGACTTAAACGTCATCTCAACCAGCTGGGCATGGTGGCTCATGCCTGTAATCCCAGCATTTTGGGAGGCGGAGGTGAGAGGATTGCTTGAGTCCAGGGGTTTGAAACCCTCGGCAAGACCTTGACTCTACAATAAATCAAAACATATATATTTTTTTGAGTTGGAGTCTCACTCTGTCACCCAGGCTGTAGTGCAGTGGCATACTCATGACCACCGCAACCGTGACCTGTCGGGCTCAGGTGATCCTTATACCTCTACCTCCCGAGTAGTTGGGACTACAGGCACGTGCCACCATGCCTGGTTAATTTTTCAAAATTTACTGTAGAGACAAGGTCTCACCAAGTTGCCTAGGCTGGGCTTGAACCCCGGGACTCAGGCAATCCTCTCTCCTCGGCCTCCCAAAGTGCGGGATTACAGTCATGAACCATTGTGCCCAGCATCAAAACCATTAACCAGGCATGGTGGCGTGTGCCTGTCATTCCAATTACTTGGAAAACTGAGGTGGAAGGATTGCCTGAGCCCAGCACGTCATGAGCCGTGACACTGCACTTCCACTTGGGTGACACAGTGAGACTCCAACTCAAAAAAAAAAAAAAAGTTGTATCAACCAGTTGCAATGACTTTTTTTGTTTGTTTGTTTTGTTTTGTTTTTGTTTTGTTTTGTTTTTTGAGTTGGAGTCTCACTCTGTCACCCAGACTGGAGTGCAGTGGCCGCTCCCGGCCACCGCAGCCTCGACCTGCTGGGCTCTGGCAATCCTTCCGCCTCAGCCTTCCAAGTAGCTGGAACTACAGGCACGCGCTACCACGCCCAGCTAATTTTTTGATTTTATTGTAGAGATGAGGTCTTGCCAAGTTGCCCAGGCAGGTCTCGAACCCGCGGGCTCAGGCAATCCACTCACCTCAGCCTCCCAAAGGCGCGGGATTACAGGCTGAGCCACTGAGCCCGGCTATGACTTTTTTTAAAACTAAAAATGTTTATGAGTCGATTGAAATTTGAACATTGACTAATATGTGATGATGTTAAGGAATTGTCAATTTGTAAAATAGATGATAATGACATTGTTATTATTTTTTGAAAGAGAGAGTTATTTTGAAACATTTCAGATCAAATGACATGACGTCTGTGATGTGCTTTGAAGAAACTGGGGGAGGGGGAGTGGATGGAGGATAGACGAAGGGAACTTGGCCGTGAATTGATCATTGCTAAGTGGGATGCTGAGTAAGTAGAGAGAAACTCATTTATTCCCTCTGCTTCTGTGTGTCTAAAATTTTCCACAATAAAAGTTGTGGGTTTTTTTTTTTAGGTTCTTCTTTAAAACTAATGATTTGGAGATCTAAAAAAAAATAAGTGAGAAAAGAAAACTGCAAAAACTGTATGAAGAGAATACACTAATTACTGTCATGGTCTAGTAGGGGAGAAAGGCAAGTAAACATTCAATTATAATACAATGCAATTGACTTCTGTGACAGAAGCATCACAGGGTCATGTGTGTGTAGGCGAGGGTCACTCAACCCCCTGGAAAGGAGGAGGGCTTTGGAGGACAGCTCTTGGTCCAGGGTGAAATGAAATACAGCCCTGCGTGGCTTCCATGGTGACCGAGACCTGAGAGTGCCTCCTCCTCCTACTGCTAACCTCTGCTTCAATCATTCTCTTTATGTCTTCCCAGATGCCTGTCCTCTGGAAAACACAGCCCCTTAGTCTCTACCCTCTGCCCCTCCTCACCTTAAACTAAAGCCTGAGTATCTCTGGAGATACTGTTTCCTCAGTGGCCCAAGTAGAGTCTGTCCATCCTCCCACATCTGACTCCTTGAAGCTGTGGGCAGATCGGGGGACTAGTTTTCTCCTTCTGGATCCTACCCGTGTCTTTCCTCCTCAGACACCTTGTTCCTCTTTCTTCTCTTATCTCCTCAACCTCTCCTCTCCATTGTTTTGTTTTTGTTTCGTTTTTTTGAGTTGGGGTCTCACTTTGTTGCCCAGGTTGGTGTGCAAGAGCACAATCATGGTTCACCGCAGTCTTGACCTTCTGGACTCAGACAATCCTTCTCCCTCAACCTCCCAAGTAGCTGGGACTACAGGCACATGACACCATGTCCAGTTAATTTTTAAATTTTTTTTGTAGACATGAGGTCTCACTATATTGCCCGGGCGGGTCTTGGACTCCTAAGCTCAAGTGATCCCCCTGCCTCTGCCTCCAAAGTACTGGGATTATGTTATGACCGAGTGAGCAAGAAGAAGCTATGCCAGCAGGTTGAATTTGATTAATTATGAATTTATTAAATGCACGGGTCAAGAGTAGGCAAACGCCAGAAAAACTCTTGGCAAATTGGTGCAGTTTGTGACAAGCTTTTATAGGTAAAATTTGCAGTATTGGCTGCGTAGCAACTTAGTGACCATAGCAACTATTAACTAACAACTTGGCAACCAAAATGGGAACTTCGATTGTTAGGGAGCTTTGATTAATTTCATGTCCTAGGTATAGCCGTGCCCAGAAAGCCCCTGGAGTTCTGCCATTAAGATATACTTTAAGGTAGTTACATAGAGACAGGGAAGAAGAATCATTATACAATGGAGTTATCTTGGTTAGGTCATTAACAGAATATAAGAACAAACTATGAAAATGTCAAAGCGTAACATTTGATTTCAGTTAGCAAAGCATACAATCACATGGAACTTATGGCAAAAGGGTTCTGTAACGGTCAGCAGGCAACAGTCAGCATAACTCATGACAACCCTAGTGTTGACCTGTTGGGCTTAGGCAATTCTTCTACCTCAGCCTTCCAAGTAGCCAGAACTACAGGTGCACGCTACCATGCCAAACTAATTTTTTTTTAAATTGTAGAGACGAGGTCTCGCCAAGTTGCTGCCAGGGCTGGTCTCAAGTCTGCGGGTTTAGGCAATCCACTCGCCTCGGCCTGCCAAAGTGCTGGGATTACAGGCCAAGCCACCGAGCCTGGCCTAATTTTTGATTTATTGTTGTAGAGATGACTTCTCGCCAAGTTGCCCGGGCTGGTCTCAAACCCCTGCACTCAGGCAATCCTCCCACCTCAGCCTCCCAAAGTGCTGGGATTACAAGTATGAACCACCATGCCTGGACTTCACTAGCTTTTTATTCTAGTTTCTTGCTTACTCGGACTTTCTGAGGGCCACACCCTCACTTTGTAATTACATCTCTCTTTCCCTTCACAGTCAATATTTTTTCAAGAAGATAACTGATAAAATGGACAAGAAGTGAGCTCATTTTATTACTTCTTGAGTCAATTCTGGCAATTTCTCTGTTTTTAGGGATTTATCCCTTTCATCCCAATTGTCTAATTTGTTGACAGTTGTTTATAGTGTTGTTTCATAATCCTTTCGTTTCTAGATGGCCGGGATCAATGTCCCCTTTTCCACTTCTGATCTAGTAATTTGAATCATCTTTTTTTCTTTGTCAGTCCGACTGACGGTTTGTCTATTTTGTTAATCTTTTAAAGGAACCAACTTCTGGCTTCATTGATCTTTCTCCATTGTTTTCTATTTTATTATTTCTGCTCCAATCCTTACTATTTCCTTCTTCTACTTGTTTTGGGCTTTGTTCTTGTTTTTTCTTTGTCTTAAGGAGAATGCTTAGGTTATTAGTTTTCTTCTTTTATTTATTTATTTATTTATTTGAGTTGGAGTCTCACTGTCACCCAGGCTGGAGTGCAGTGGCCCACTCGCGGACACCCCAGTGTTGACCTGCTGGGCTCCGGCGATCCTTCCGCCTCAACCTTCCAAGTAGCTGGAACTACAGGCATGTGCTACCACGCCCGGCTCATTTTAAAAAAATTTATTGTAGAGATGAGGTCTTGCCAAGTTGCCCTTGCTGGTCTTGAACTCGTGGACTAAGGCAATCCACACACCTCGGCCTCCCAAAGTGCTGGGATTACAGGCCAAGTCTCCAAGCCCAGTCTAGTTTTCTTCTTTAAAAAAAAATGTTTACTGTTAGAAATTTCCCTCTTATGTTTTCATTCATCTCAAAGTATTTTCCAATTTTCCTGTGATTTCTTCTTACTAAAAGTAACACTGCCCTTTCCAAACGTAGTGGACACATATCTTGTACTCAATTTGGCGCTGTGATCACTCATTCCTTCTTTAAAATTCTCTCTTCTTCCAAGCCTGAACATTTTTTTTTTTTGGCCAGGCACTGTAGTTCATGACTGCAATTCCAGTGCTTTGGGAGGCATAGGTGGCAGGATCACCTGAGACCAGGAGTTCCAGACCAGCCTGGGCAGCATCGCAAGATCCCATTTCTCCAAAAAATTTAAAAAAAAAAAAAAAAACGTAGCCACAGCCGGGCTCCATGGCTCAGCCTGTAGTCCTGCGCTTTGGGAGGCTGAGGTGAGTGGATTGCTCGAGTCCGCAGGTTCGAGACCCGCCTGGGCAACTTGGCAAGACCTCATCTCTGCAATAAATCAAAAATTAGCCAGGTATGGTAGTGTGCACCTGTAGTTCCAGCTATTTGGAAGGCTGAGGTGGAAGGATCGCTGGAGCCTAGCATGTTGAGGCTGCAGTGGCTGGGAGTGGCCACTGCACTCCGGTCTGGGTGACAGAGTGAGACTCCAACTCAAAAAAAACCGAAAACACAAAAAAACTTAGCCAGGCATGGTGCAGGCCAGTAGTCCCAGTTACTTGGGAGCCTGAGGTGAGAGAATTGCCTGAGCCCAGGAGATTGAGGCTGCAATGAGCTATGATTATGCCACTACACATCAGCCTGGGTCACAGAGTGAGACCCTGTCTCTGAAAATTAAAAAACAAACAAACAACATAATGGTTTTTCCTCTAGCTGTATTCTTTCTCAGTAGCTTTTGAAGATTCCTCTTCTTCCACTTACCCACAAAATGTTCATGTTCTTCATTATTCCTCTGCAGGATGTAAATGGATCCAAATGCCCAGGAACCAGGTGACATTGAAGATGTTCACCTTGGTTTCAGTCTGCTCTAAAGGAAAGTGAACATGGTCCAGGCACAACATGAGGTCTGGTACAAGACCATGCCCTGGACCTGGGAGTCAGGAGACTGCTTCTGGGGCCAGGTGGGCCTCCAGTCTTTGTGGGAAGGCACAGGGGCTTTCTGTGCTGCCTTTGTGAAAGGTGGAGGTGGGGCTCGATTTGCATGATGGGTGTGAAGGACAGTTATATTGGAGACAGGAATAGCTATTTGGTTTGAGTTTCAAGAGCCTGAGGACCTATGATAACTCCCATTAGTGATGACATCATCTGGGTCTTTTTTTTTTTTTTTTTTTTTGAGTTGGAGTCTCACTCTGTCACCCAGACTGGAGTGCAGTGGCCGCTCCCGGCCATCGCAGCCTCGACCTGCTGCGCTCGGGCGATCCTTCTGCCTCAGCCTTCCAAGTAGCTGGAATTACAGGAATGCGCTACCACGCCTGGCTGATTTTTTGGTTTATTGCAGAGATGAGACCTCGCTGCCCAGGCGGGTCTCAAACCCGCGGGCTCAGGCAATCCACTCACCTCAGCCTCCCAAAGGAGCGGGATTACAGGCTGAGCCACCGAGCCCGGCTATCTGGGTCTCTTTTGATCCTTTTTTTTTTTTTGGAGTTGGAGACTCACTCTCTCACCCAGGTTGGAGTGGCATGCTGACGACCACTGCAGCCTCGGCCTACTAGACTCAGGCGATCCTTCCACCTCAGCCTTCCAAGCAGCTGGGACTACAGGCACGCGCCACCATGCCCGGCTATTTTGGCCCTTCTTATCTCTTTATCTGCCTAGTCATGTTAGCTTAGTCACAGTTGGAAACTCTCCTTGGGGTTTCCTGCCTCTGTCCACTCTCTGAATTTCTGTAGTCAAGAGCTGAATGTGGCTGGGCATGGTCTGCAGCCAAAAGTTGGAAGTATGAAAATCTGGCAGTTCCCATGGAGAATCTTTTAGCTGCTTGAGCAGGCAAAAAAAAAAAAAAAAACCAAAACAAAACCAGGCGTGGTGGCTCATGCCTGTAATCCTAGCATTTTGGGAGGTGGAGGCGAGAGGATTGCTTGAGCTTAGGGGTTCAAGACCAGCTTGGGCAACTTGGCGAGACCTTGTCTCTACAATAAATCAAAAAATTAGCTGGGTGTGGTGGCGTGCACTTGTAGTTCCGCTACTTGGAAGGCTGAGGTGGAAGGATCGCCTGAGTCCAGCAGGTCAAGGCTGCGGTGGCTGTGAGCATGCTGCTGCACTCCAGCCTGGGTGATGGTGAAAATCCAACTCAAAAAAAGATCAGGCATGGTGGCTCATACTTATAATTCCAGCACTTTGAGAGGTGGAGACGAGAGGATTGCCTGAATCCAGGAGTTTGAAACCAGCCTGGGCAACTTGGTGGGACCCCGTCTCTACAGTACATTTAAAAAAATTAGCCGGGCGTGGTGGCGCATGCCTGTAGTCCCAGCTACTTGGAAGGCTGAGGTGTTAAGGACCACCTGAGCCCAGCAGGTCAAGGTTGTGGTGACCATGATCATATCACTGGACTCTAGCCTAGGTGACAGAGTGAGACTCCAACTCAAAAAAAAAATGCTGTCAAATTGTCTTTTGTTCCCAAGCTCATTTGAAGAGTCATGAGGTGCTGATGGTCATTGAAGCATCAACTAGGGATCCTGTTATTGACACCGCCTCTTGTTAGGAAAACTATTCCTGAGAAAAAAAGATTTCAGGGAGATGAGCTACCTGGTCATAGCCAAGCAGCACCTACAATTTGCATATCAAAGGATCCTACTGCAGGTTCCCTGAGGGAGTCATCATGGAAAGACATGGTGCCCACGTATTTATTGACTACGGTTTTTAGCCTGTGTTGGCATGTTTTACCTACCCTCCAAGGGAAATGTGTAATGAATACACCCAAGATTACTAGCAGATTCTGTTCTCTGACTCTTTTACTCCAAAATAGCTAGAGGAAATCAAAGGGTCAACTGAGGAAAGGTGGGCCGGATCCAGAGCCAGTGCCAGTGCTGGGGCCGTGGGAATAATAGATCGCAACCAAGTAAGATAGTAGAAAGAAGTAAAGTTTATTATTCACCCTTTATAGATTGGAAAGGGGGCCAACACTCAGAGGCAAGTGTGGCCTCGAAGGGCCACAAAATGGGTATATTTAAGAGCTTTGGGGTAGGGGGATTTTGGCCCGAAGGAGTGTCCAAGGCTGTGGTTCTTTGATGTTGATTGGTCACTTGCGTCTTAGATTTTGAGGTTGCTGGACATTGTCATCTCCTGCCCTCAGGTGGTGGTGGTGGACTAGATGGGCGGAGACAAGGGGGAGGGGGTTTTCTTGCAAGAGACTTGTTAGACATTTGCAATCCACAAACTCTTTGACCAAGGTGGTCTTATTATCGTTCCTTTGGCTTCTGCCAGCCAAGGGGTGATTTTTGATCTTCTGCCTTGACAAGGAACCTGAAAGTTTACTAGAGATTATTATGCCAAAACACGAATTGAAAGATTGGGCTGTCCTGGTCTTGCATCTGATGGAGATTTGCCGAAGGGGTGGGGCAGGTTACCGCTTGGCCTGCAGTAGAATGTCTGAACACTTCTTAATGGTTATACTGAGGCAAAAGGACTAAACTAAGAATAAACTCAGCTTATTTTAGGTTTCTATAGGTACCACCTTTCAGGAAGAAATTATGGAATTTTCTAGATCTTGGTCCATAACGACTCTCATAAGATTTATTGAATTTCAAAATTATCTTCCCAAATTCCTAGAGTGTTGATATCAAAGTTCCCAGTAATTACTGAAAAAAGGTTGAATTTCTATCTCATGATTCAACTTTTCTAGTTAGCGTTTTGAAATCTTTCACAGCAAAATACATCAACAAAAACTTGAGGACAAAAAAATGTTACAGCAAGGATCTCATGCATGAGGGTGGCAGGGTGGTGATAACTAACCATCCAGAAATGTCGGGTGAGTGCCAGTGTCCTAAGTACTGACAGAAAGGTACAATGACAACAGAACATGGTTTCTGCCTTTGGATGCCTATGATCTCATGAAGAAAGGGCATATATGTATGTGGGCAGCAGAAGTTAGCTGTCTAAGCTCCTAGAATGCCAAGCCCAGGGGTACACACACCTTCTCCTGGTTAGTCAACCAGCCATCTAGGTTCTGCTGTGTAGGAATCCCGAAATGTAATGGTGGTCCCAAATCAGATGACTTTAAGGTAGGGAGAGTTTATCTAGATGGGTCTGACCTAATTACATGAACCCTCTAAAGCTGGGTCTAAGAGGTCAGAAACAGGGGAAGTAAAAGCTTGATAGTGTGAGTGGGATTTAATGCGAGGAAAAAACTTCACTGAAGATGGAGAGGTCATGTGGCCAGGAGTGGGGGTGGCTTCTAGGCCATGAGAGTGTTTCCCAGACAAAAAACAAGGACCTCAGTCTTTCAATAGCAAAGAAGTGAATTTGATCAACCCCCTAAGTGAACTGAAAAGAGATGTTTTTGTTGCCATTGTTGTTTGTTTGTTTTTGGTTTTTTTTTGCTAGAGTTTTCAGCAAGAAACCTAGCTTGGTCAATTTCTTGATATCAGCCATGCAAGACCCTGAGGAAATAACCCAGTCCAACTTGCCCAGACTTCTTTTTTTTTGAGTTGGAGTATCATTGTCGCCCAGGCTGGAGTGCAGTGCCACACTCGCGGCCACCCCAGCGTCAACCTGCTGGGCTCCGATGTTCCTTCTGCCTCAGTCTTCCAAGTAGCCGGAACCACAGGCGCCTGCTACCACACCCAGCTAATTTATTTATTTATTTATTTGTTTGTTTATTTATTGTAGAGACGAGGGCTCGCCAAGTTGCCCGGGCTGGTTTCGAACCTACGGGCTTAGGCAATCCAATTCGCCTTGGCCTCCCAAAGTGTTGGGATTACAGGCTGAGCCACCAAACCAGGCCCAGATTTCTAACACATAGAACTGTGAGGTCATAAATGCATGTTGTTTTAAACCAGTAAGTGTGTGGTGATTTGTTACACAGCAATAGAGAACTACTCCATGTATGAAAAGGGAAAAATAACACAAGAAAGTTTTCATGTCAGAAATACTACTATGTTGGGTGTGGAGCTGCCTGTCTCCATGGCAGGTTACATGGCAGGTTACATGTATGGAGGATTCTGAAGGATTTATAAGGGCGTGGGGAGAGGGTCTACGCTATGTCGCTTAGATTGGCCTCAAACTCCTGAACTCAAGTTATCCTTCTGCCTCAGTCTCCCTAGTAGCTAGAGCTACAGATGAGTGCTACTGAGCCCTCTGGAGGATGTTTTTGAGAGTCTGTGTTGCTTTGTAATTAAGAGGCTTTGCCATCAAAATGACCAGATTTAAATCCCTACTACACCTTTTGTAAACTGATATTCTAGAAACTAAATAACATCCAGAAATATTGTGAAAAGTAAATCAAATAATGCTTTACAGAAGGCTTAAATAGTAACTATAGAATGTATAAAAATATATTTTTGAAAGAAACATTTAAGTGCCAAATAATTGCTGCTTGCTAGAATTCCCCCCATCCCAATTATGGGTCCAGAACACTCACCTTGAAAGATACACAGTAAAATACGGTGTCTACAATTTAACTTGTTCATGAAACTTCACATTCCTTTCCCTTCTCAGGTACTGTATTCACAGTGTTTCTTAGCACATTATAGGCTTGAGAAATCATGCAGTACAGAAATCTGTTTGACTTTGTTTAACTCAATAATTTATCAAACTTATTAAGACCACAGAACTCTTCTGTCAGGAAACATACATTATCATCCAGGAGAATGATTTCTGTGGCACTCACTTAGGAAACACAGATGTGGACAATTCACTCACTCACCCAACACATCCTGAGCACTTATGTGTAGCAAGGCCTCTGCAGGGTATTGACAGGAAGAGCCAGAAGCCAGGATTTGTCCACACTTGCCCACCAGTTGGGAGGCCAGATAGTGTACACATAATCACCCTGCATACCATTAAAAACTGTGATGAGGCCGGGTGTGGTGGCTTACAACTGTAAACCCAGCACTTTGGGAGGCAGAGGCGAGAGGATTGCCTGAGTTTAGGGGTTCGAAACCAGCCTGAGCAACATGGCGAGAATTCACGTCTACAATAAATCAAAACAATAGCCAAGCATGGTGGCACGTGTCTGTGATTCCAGCTACTTGGAAGGCCGAGGTGGAAAGATCGCCTGAGCCCAGCAAGTTGAGGCTGCTGTAGCCGTTAGCTGCATGCCACTGCACTCCAGCCTGGGTGAAAGAGTGAGATTCCGACTAAAAAAAAAAAACTTGCGATGAGCACTATGAAAAAGAAGTATAGGAAGCATGAGAGAGTAAAAGTTTTGTTTTAGTCTGGGTTTCACTCTGTCACTCAGTCTGGAATTCAGTGGCATGGTCACAGCTCACCACAGACAACCTCCAACTCCTGGGCTCAAGGGCTTCTCCCGTGTCAACCTCCTGAGTAGCTAGGACTGCAAGTGCAAACCACCACATCCAACTAATTTTTTTTTTTTTTTTGCGTTGGAGTCTCACTCTGTCACCCAGGCTGGAGTGCAGTGCTCATGGCCATCACAGCCTTGACCTGTAGGGCTCAGGCGGTCCTTCCACCTCAGCCTTCTGGGTAGCTGGGACTACAGGCGCACACCACCATGCCTGGCTAATTTTTTGATTTATTGTAGAGATGAGGTCTTGCCAAGTTGCCCAGGTTCTTCTCCAACCCATGGGCTCAGGCAATCCTCTCACCTCAGCCTCCCAAAGTGTTGGGATTATAGGCGTGTAGGCGTGAGCCACTGCGCCCACCTCTAATTTCTTGATTTTTTTTTTGTAGAGATGAGGTCTCACTATGCTGCCTAGGCTGGTCTCAAACTCCTGGGCTTAAGCAGTCCTCCTGCCTTGGCCTCCCAAAGTTGTAGGATTACAGGAGTGAGTCACCGTGCCCAGATAAGAGAATATAATCTAGATTGGGAGAGAGTTGGGGGAGGCTTCTTTGAGATGACATTGAAGCTGAAGAAGAACAGAAGCCATTCAGGTAAAGAGTGAGGAAAAGAGCATTCTGGGTAGGAGGACAGTGTGGGGAGTGCCTTCTAGAGTCCAGAAACAGAGCCAACAGGTGAATGTCAGTAATACTGATCAATACGGGAAGACTGGTGGAAAAGCAAGTTTGAGGAGAAAGGTTAAGAATTCAGTTTGGCCGGGCTCAGTGGCTCAGCCTGTATTCCCGCACTTTGGGAGGCTGAGGTGAGTGGATTGCCTGAGCCCGTGGGTTTGAGACCCGCTTGGGCAACTTGGCGAGACCTCATCTCTACAATAAATCAAAAATCAGCCAGGCATGGTAGCACGCCTGTAGTTCCGGCTACTTGGAAGGCTGAGGCGGAAGGATCGCCGGAGTCCAGCAGGTGGAGGCTGCGGTGGCCGGGAGCGGCCACTGCACTCCAGTCTGGGTGACAGAGTGAGACTCCAATTCAAAAAAAAAAAAAAGAATTCAGTTTGGACAAGACTACCTTGAGATGCCTGTGAGAAACATAGATGTCAGTGGGCAGTTGGACATATGAGTCTGAAGCTCAGAAAATAGATGTTGCTAAATAGCTAAATTTTAATTTGCTTATATCTCAATAAGAGTTTACTAAAATTGTAATAACTGGAAAAAAATCACTAATGGGCATTAAGATATTAATCACCAAGTTGTGCCTATTCTAACCCAGGAAAAAATATCTGAGTGTGCCTTTCATTTAGTCTTATTTTTCTCAAAAAAGAACACAGCTTATTGTGGTAATTCATACTCTTAAAGTCCCTGGGAGTCCCAGCTGGCAGACATAGTAGCTGTTCTAAAGACAGAAAGAAAAAGTAGTTGTGTTTGCTTAAAAATGGAGTGATTAACTATGTGGGAAAATATTTTTCTTTATTTGTTTCTCAATATGATGACTTTGTAAGGTAAAAGTAGAGTGTTATGGTTGAATATGAACGCTATGAATACTATAATACATATGAGTTGATATGTATGAGTTGTATGAAGAATGTTTAGATGTTTCACAGATATTCAGAAATAATTAAGGTTGCATTTTATTTTATTTTTTTTGAGTTGGAGGTCTCACTCTGTTGCCAAAGCATGATTATGTTGATAACAGCTCAGGGTAGCCTCAACCTCCTTGTCATGTATGAGTTGATAGGTCTGAGTTGTATGAAGAATGTTCAGCTGTTTCACAGTTATGCAGAAATAATTAAGGTTGCTTTTTTTTTTTTTGAGTTGGAGTCTCACTCTGTCGCCCAGACTGGAGTGCAGTGGCCGCTACCAGCCACTGCAGCCTCGACATGCTGGGCTCCGGCGATCCTTCCGCCTCAGCCTTCCGAGTAGCCGGAATTACAGGCATGCCCTTCCACTCCCGGCTGATTTTTTGATTTATTGTAGAGATGAGGTCTCGCTGCCCAGGCGGGGCTTGAACCCGTGGGCTCAGGCAATCCACTCACCTCAGCCTTAGTTTTTCTTTTGGTAGAGACAAGGTCTCACTATGTTGCCCAGGCTGGTCTTGAACTCCTGAACTCAAACAATCCACCCACCTCGGCCTCCCAAAGGGCTAAGATTACAGATGTAAGCCACCATGCCTGGCTAACTTATGGATTTTTTTATAGAGATGAGGTCTTGCTATATTGTCTAGGCTGCTCTCAAACTCCTGGGCTCAAGTGATTCTTCTGCCTCAGTCTCCCAAAGTGCTGGGATTACAGGCCAGAATACTATCATAATGAAATAGTTATCTGTGTACGGAGCAAGGATTTCAATCCACACCATGGGTGAGCAAGACATATAATTTAATTTATACTTCAAGATCATGGTGGTAGAAACATAATTTCAGCCAATTGGGATCCCCAAGGGTTCTGTAGTTCTGTAGGAACTTCCTCTGGGGCAATGAAAACAGCTTCACTATTTAAATGGGTAGAACTCAGGGAGAGGAAAGGAAATAGCTAGAGAGAAAAAACACTGAGATATATATATATATATATTATATATTTTTTTTTTTTTTTTTTTTTTTTTTTTTTTTTTTTTGAGTTGAAGTCTCACTGTCGCCCAGACTGGAGTACAGTGGCCGCTCCCGGCCACCGCAGCCTCGACCTGCTGGACTCTGGCGATTCTTCCGCCTCAGCCTTCCAAGTAGCTGGAACTACAGGCGCGCACTACCACACCAGGCAAATTTTTTGATTTATTGTAGAGATGAGGTCTCTCAGGCGGGTCTCGAACCCGCGGGCTCAGGCAATCCACTCACCTCAGCCTCCCAAAGGCGCGGGATTACAGGCTGAGCCATTGAACCTGGCTGATTAATATTTTTTAAAATAGTAGTTCAAGGCTGGGTATGGTGGCTTGCACCTGTAATCCCAGCACACTGGGAGGTCGAAGTTTCAGGATTGCTTGAGCCCATGAGTTTGAGACCAGCCTAGGCAACATAGTGAGATCTCATCTCAATACAAATTCAAAAAAATTAGCCGAGTATGATGGTGCACACCTGTAGTCCTGGCTACTCTGGAAGCTGAGGTGGAAGAAGCACCTGAGCCCAGAAGAAGGTTGAGGCTATGGGGAGCCATGATCATGCCATTGCACTCCAGCCTAGGTGACAGAGCGAGACCACACTTTAAAAAAAATATAGTTTAGACATATATTTACTCTATTTGGGAATGTGTAGTTAAAAGTATGTGGGAGAAATAATTTGCCAGTCTTTACTGACTCTGTAAGTCTAGTATAGAAGCTTAAATCTTCTTAAATGAAACAGAAAAAAGGCCAGGCATGGTGACTCACGCCTGTAATCCCAGCACTTTGGCAGATGGAGGCAAGAGGATTGCCTGAGCTCAGGAGTTCCAGACCAGCTTGAGCAACTTAGTGAGACCTTGTCTCTACAATAAATCAAAAAATTAGCCAGACGTGGTGGCACATGCCTGTGGTGCCAGCTACTTGGAAGGTTGAGGCGGGAGGACTACCTGAGTCCAGCAGGTCGAGGCTGCGGTGGCCTTGAGCGTGTTTCTGTACTCCAACCTGGACAACAGTGAGACTCCAACTCAAAAAAAAAAAAAAGAAAAAGAAACAAAAAATATCTTTGAAATGTTATCCAAAAGGTAGAAACAACTGACAGATAAATGGATAAATAAAACATGATATAGACTGTAATAGGATGTTACCCAGCCTTAAAGAGGAAGGATATCATGACCCGTTCAACATGAATGAACGTTGAGAAAACTATGCTGTGTGAAGTAAACCAGTCAGAGAGAGACAAATACCATATCGTTCCACTTACTTGATGCACCCAGAGTGGTCAAGTTCATAGAGACGGGAAAAGAATGGTGGTTCTTAGCAGGTGGAAGAGTCATTGTCTGATGACTACAGAGTTTCAGTTTCACAATATGAAAGCTTCTGTGAACAGACGTGGTGATAGTTGCAAAACAATGTGAATGTATTTAATGCCGCTGAACTATACACCAACAAATGGTTAAGATCATAAACTTTATGTGTATTTCACCCCAACGAAAATAATATCCCAATTAGTTGTTTAATATTGTTCCCATCTGCTGGTAGATGAGTTCTATGTAGATCTGCCCATCGTCTTTGCTACTGTAAGCCACTACGAGCACAGTGCCAAGCACGTCCCAGTAACTTTGTGGATACTTGTCAAATACATAAATCATCCTGAGTGGGATTTGAGGGCAGAATATGTCCCCAGAAAAGCAGAATCTCATGTAATTAACTACCTAGGAAACACTGGCAGGGGGTTGCATAATTTGCTACTGATAATATTCAGTTGCCATAGTGTTTGAATTTGTGACTATATATCTTGATTAAATATAGAAAGAGAGGAAAAATAGGTATCATGTTACGTGCCTATAGTCACATTCTTAATTACTTGTCTTTTGCTAGAGAGGTCTTCTTCTCCTTCTTCTTCTCCTTATTTTTCCTCCTTCTCCTCCTCTTCTTTTTTTGAGTCAGGGTCTCATTCTGTTGCCCAGACTAGAGTGCAGTGGCACTCTCACGGCCACCGCAGCCTTGACCTGCTGGACTCAGGAGATCCTTCCCCCTGAGCCTCCCAAGTAGCTGGGACCGTAAGCATGGACCATCCCACCCGACTAATTTTTTGATTTTTTGTAGAGGTGAGGTCTTGCTTTGTTTCCTAGGCTGGTCTTGAACTCGTGGTTCAAGCAATCCTCCCACCTTGGCCTCCCAGAGTGCTGGGATTACTGGTGTGAACCACTGCACCTGGCCAGAGAGCTTCTTTGTTTAAGCCTTTTAAAACACTGGGGATTTTTTATTGCAGCACTATTTACAATAGCAAAAACATGGACCCAACTGTACTGCCCATCAAAAGTGGATTGGGTAAAAAAAAAAAATGAGGAACATACACATGATGGATTATTGTGCAGCCATAAAGAAGGACAAAATTATGAACTTCGCAGCAACTTGGATGGGTTTAGAGTGTATCATACTCAGTGATCAATCACAGAAACAAAGAACTGAGTACCACATGTTCTCACTCATAAGTGGACCTTGAATATTTATCACAACACTACAAAAAAGGGATTGGCAGTAGCAGGACACTGCCGGGGGAGGGGGTGGACACATGACATCAGTGAGGGTACCTGATCTTAAACCAAGCAAAGTGAGGACAAATGGGAGGCCCAAACTTCACCTGTACATGAAACCATTTATGTACCTAATCCTGACTTGTATCCCACATCTTAAAAAAAAAAACAAGAAAAAAGAAAAGAATGCCAATGCAGAGTTACCTACTTTAAAAAAAAGGGATTTCTTTATTATATAATATTTCTTATATTTTCATATATTAGCACAAGTAACTTACATTTTAGCTTAGGTTGACCTGAAATACACATTTCAGCCTTTTAATTATAGAAAATAGAAGAGAGGGCCGAGCTCGGTGGCTCAGCCTGTAATCCTAGCACTTTGGGAGTCTGAGGTGCATGGATTGCCTGAGCCATGGGTTCGTGATCAGCCCAGCCAACTTGGCGAGACCTTGTCTCCAAAATAAATCAAAAATAGCTGGGCATGGTAGCACGCGCCTGTAGTTCTGGCTACTTGGAAGGCTGAGGCAGAAGGATCGCTGGAGCCCAGCAGGTTGATGCTGGGTTGGCCGTGTGCATGCCACTGTATTCCAGCCTGGGTGATGGAGTGAGACTCCAACTCAAAAAAAAAAAAAAGAAAGAAAATAGAAGAGGGAAAGGTTGTAGCAGGGAAGTAAGGAAAGAGGAGAACTGTAGAGAGCTAGGGAGAAGAAAAGGATGATGTGAGGAAAGCAGGCAACTGCAATAGGAGATGGTATTTATTAAGATTAAAAATTCATATGGCTTTTCTTTTTTTTTTTTGAGTTGGAGTCTCACTCTGTCATCCAGGCTGGGGTGCAGTGGCACACTCACAGCCATCGCAGCCCTGACCTGCTGGGCTCAGGTGATCCTTCTGCCTCAACCTTTCAAGTAGCTGGAATTACAGGTGTGTGCCACCTTGTCTGGCTAATTTTTCTTGATTTATCGTAGAGATGCAGTCTAACCAAGTTGCCCAGGCTAGTCTCAAATCTCTGGGCTCAGGCAGTCTTCTCGCCTCTACCTCTCAAAGTGCTGGGATTACAGATGTAAGCCACCACACCTAACCTCACGTGACTTTTTATTTTTTTTTATTTTTTATTTTTGAGTTGGAGTTTCACTCAGTTGCCCAGACTGGAGTGCAGTGGCCGCTCCCGGCCACCACAGCCTCAACCTGTTGAGCTCCGGCAATCCTTCAACCTCAGCCTTCCAAGTAGCTGGAACTACAGGCACGTGCTACCACGCCCAGCTAAATTTTGATTTATTGTAGAGATGAGGTCTCGCCAAGTTGGCCAGGCGGGTCTTGAACCCGCGGGCTCAGGCAATTCACTCACCTTGGCCTCCCAAAGCTTGGGATTATAGGCTGAGCCACCGAGCCCGGCCTCATATGACTTTTGAACCAGCAGACTCATGCCTGGGAATCCATCCTATAGGAAAAAAACTGCCATTGCTCTGCTAAGCTATGGTCTGGCCATGTGCTCTTTGAGCTGTGGCCACCATGTTTTCTAAGCTTTGGTCCCCTCCCCTACCTTGGGGAGGTGAATCAGTCTCTCTTTCTTCCTCTCTAATTGACTTTTAAAATAAACTATATTTTCCAATCTAAAAAAAGAAAAAGAAAACCACTAGTTCCCAAAGACATATGTACACGAGTGCCGGTGCAGAATCATTCATTATGACAGAAAGCAGGAAACAAAACCCGTGGCTGAATCGTTTATGGCATATCAACATCACGAAGTATTATTAAATTCAGCCATTAAAAAAGAGTGAACAAAATCTAAACCAATGGAGATTTGGAAAGATGTTCTTGAGGTGCTGTTGAGTGGGAAAAGAAAGATGCAGAAAAGTGTGCATAATATGCTCTTGCTTTTTTTTTTTTTTTTTTTGAGTTGGAGTCTCACTCTGTCACCCAGACTGGAGTGCAGTGGCCGCTCCCGGTCACCGCAGCCTCGACCTGCTGGGCTCCGGCGATCCTTCAACCTCAGCCTTCCAAGTAGCTGGAACCACAGGCGTGCATTACCACACCTGGCTACTTTTTGACTTATTGTAGAGATGAGGTCTCTCCAAGTTGCCCAGACGGGTCTCAAACCCGCGGGCTCAGGCAATCCACTCACCTCAGCCTCTCAAAGTGCTGGGATTACAGGCTGAGCCACCAAGCCCGGCTTCTTTCTTCATTCTGTTTTTGCATTCCTTTTGCTGCTTCCTTGACGCCTTTTTCTTCTAACTCAGGTAATGTCTTGCAAGTCTATGTTTGGGTTCATTTTTCTTTGCATAATCCAAGGAATCATAAATCATGCCAAAGCCACCTAAATGAGTTCTGAATCCAAATACAAAGATAACATTGGTGTTGTCTTATATATTTTGGCCAGTTTTTCCCAAATTTCTGTCTTAGGTACTGGTGTCTTCCCAGGGTGAAGGACATCAATGATCATTTGTTTCCACTGAAGCAGACAGTTGGTCATAAATTTCCTTGTCCGGATAGTTACTGTGTTGTTCATGATGGTGGCCAATCCTCAGGCTGTCAGGGAGGAAAAGAGCAGGCTACTTTAATAATACTCAATACAGGCTGGGCTCGGTGGCTCAGTCTGTAATCCCAGCACTTTGGAAGGCCGAGGTGAGTGGATTGCCTGAGCCCGCAGGTTTGAGACTAGCCTGAGCAACTTGGTGAGACCTCGTTTCTACAATTTAAAAAAAAGACAGATGTGGTAGTGCATGCCTGTAGTTCTGGCTACTTGGAAGGCTGAGGTAGAAGGATTGCCAGAGCCCAGCAGGTTGACGCTGGAGTAAGTGTGCCACTGAACTTTAGCCTGGGTGATGGAGTGAGACTCCAACTCTAAATAAATAAATAAATAAATAAATAATACTGCTCAATACAGTGGCCTAAACAGGGAAATCGTGTAATTCTCAGCTCAACAATCGGGATAACGAGTGGAGCCAGTCTAATGGTGGATACCCAGCCTCCTTTTGTCTCTCTGCTTTTTGCTTCTCCCATTCTTTTTCTTTTCTTTTCTTTTCTTTTTTTTTTTTGAGTTGGAGTCTCACTCTGTTGCCCAGACTGGAGTGCAGTGGCCACTCCCGGCCACTGCAGCCTCGACCTGCTGGTCTCCGGCGATCCTTCCGCCTCCGCCTTCTGAGTAGCCGGAATTACAGTCATGTGCTAACACGCCTGGCTGATTTTTTGATTTATTGTAGAGATGAGGTCTCACCAAGTTGCCCAGGCGGGTCTCGAACCCGTGGGCTCAGGCAATCCACTCACCTCAGCCTCCCAAGGCGCAGGATTATAGGCTGAGCCATTGAACTCAGCTTGCTTCTCCCATTCTTTCATAGTTCTTTTTTTTTTTTTGAGTTGGAATCTTACTCGGTCGCCCAGACTGGAGTGCAGTGGCCGTTCCCGGCCACCGCAGCCTCAACATGCTAGGCTCCGGCGATCCTTCCGCCTCAGCCTTCCAAGTAGCTGGAACTACAGGTGTGCGCTACCACGCCTGGCTGATTTTTTGATTTATTATAGAGATGAGGTCTCGCTGCCCAGGCGGGTCTCGAACCCGCGGGCTCAGGCAATCCACTCACCTCAGCCTCCCAAAGGCGCGGGATTACGGGCTGAGCCCCCGAGCCCGGCTTTCATAGTTCTTTATTGCATTTGCCTTCCAGGATCTTGAAGGGAGAAAGAAAAGGGGAGGCTGTGCCCTTTTCCTTCTCAGGATTACACTCAGCTGCTGGACACATCCCATTAGCCAGACTCCAGTCATAAGGCCACACCCAGCTGCAAGAAAGCCTGGGAAATGGGGTACTTGGGGGGCATGTACCCAGCCAAAACTTCTATTACTAAAGAAGACCCCAGATCACACAACTATAGCCTTCTAACTATGAGTTGGAGTCTCATAAGAAGAAATGGCAGGATGAACCTGAACACATGTAACAGGGAACCCTGATCCGCTCATGGAGAGCGGGAGAGTGGGGAGGGTCAGGGAATTAATTCACTTTTTCCTGAGGAAATCACCTGGAGCAGAGATGTGAAGGAGTTAGCTCAGTGAAACAAGGAGGAACGGTGCAAAGATCCCACATGAGGGAGACAAGACATGTCTGAGGAATTGAAAAAGGTGTCTTGTTTTGTTATGTTTTTTGCTTTAGAGACAGAGTCTCACTCTGTCCCCCAGGCTGGAGTGCAGCGGTGCCATCCCAGCTCACCACAGCCTCGACTTCCTGGGGATCCTCTCACCTCAGTCTCCTGAATGGCTAGGACGACAGGCAAGTGCCCCCACGCCCAGCTAATTTATGTATTTTTTTGTAGAGACGAGGTCTCGTTTGTCGCCCAGGTTGGTCTCAAACTTCTGGGCTCAAGAGATCCTCCTGGTTCAGCCTCCTAAAAGTGCCAAGATTACAGGCATAAGCCACCATGCCCCACCCAGAAAAAAAGTTTAATTTAAGGAAAAGCATAGATCAGTTCTCTTCCCCAGGAACTGAGGCTGACTAGTGAAAGACATTCCGATGTGTGCACCAGCTTTGACCAGCTCCAACAGACACCATTTGTCTGCTGTGGCTTGGAAGCATCCCACGGTGGTCCATCCGGCAGCCCAGACAGAGAAAACTGACATTGGTTTGGGAAGGTCTAATTAGTCCTGGTGTAAGACCTGGGTAAATGAGCCAAGTCTTTGTGTGATTCCCTTAGAAGAATTTGGCAAGGTTGTATGCCTTGTTTGCGCTACTTAGGATTTTAAGGAACCACAGGAAACAGTCCTATCATTTTGTCTGTGACACATTACCCTGAGGTGGCTTTGAAAGGCTTTTGCTGTTTTGAATGAAAGGAACAGTCCGGCAACTGGGTAATGGCTCCACCCTGGGCTGTGGGAGGAGAGAGCGACAGGAATTGTTGACTCATCAAGGCTCATTTCCATATATGTGTGGTAACACATGAAATCAGTCTTGACAGCTTCACCTCCTATGAAAACCCCGTGAAGTGTGAGTCATAGGAATCCTCAGGTACTAGAACCTGAGAGAGCCTTGGATAAAAAATTCATGACGGCCGGGCTCGGCGGCTCAGCCTGTAATCCCAGCACTTTGGGAGGCCGAGGCGAGTGGATTGCCTGAGCCCGCGGGTTCGAGACCCACCTGGGCAACCTCGTCTCTACAATAAATCAAAAAATTAGGTGGACATGGTAGCGCACACCTGTAGTTCCGGCTACTTGGAAGGCTGAGGCGGAAGGATCGCCAGAGCCCAGCAGGTCATGGCTGCAGTGACCGAGAATGTGTCACTGCACTCCAGCCTGGGCGACGGAGTGAGACTCCAACTCAAAAAAAAAAAAAAAATTTCATGACATCTCTCTGCACCACTTACTCTGCTTTTTCTGCTTGCAAGTGGGTGATCGTTTTTAAAATTTGAATGTGCTTCTTACCTTTGCTGTCCTAAGGCCACAACTTTTCCCTTGGTTGGCTCAGGCATGCATCTGATTGGAGGACCTGAACATGGGAGGGAAGACGAGGAGACTGGGCCATCTCCAGTTTGGGGCATTCAAAACCAGGACCAGGCAACTGGCTATTGTTGTCAAGGTGGCATTTGCACACTGGTGTCTTCAGCAGCCTCAGAAACCAGGCCCTGGCACAGTGCAGAAAAGGGCAGGGCAGCAAAGAGAGGACACGGGATGCCTAGTTGCATTTGAATTTTAGATAAACAGTAAACATGTTTTTTAGTATGCAAATGTTCCAAATATTGCATAGGACATACTTAAAGTAAAAAAAAAATAATGCTGTTTCTCTGACATTCAAATGTGACCAGGCATGTTGTATTTTAATTTTAATTTAATTAATCAATTAATTTTGAGTTTCACTCCGTCGCCCTGGGCTGAAGTGCAGTGGGAACAATCACAGTTCACCACAGCCTCGACTTCCTGGGTTCTGGCGATTCTCCTGCCTCAGCCTCCTGTGTAGCTGGGACTACAGGCCCGCACCACCACATCCGGCTCACTTTTTCATGTTTTGTAGAGTTGAGATCTTGCTTTGGTGCACAGGCTGGACTCAGACTCCTGGACTCAAATGATCCTACCGCCTCGGCCTCCCAAAAGTGCTGAGATTACAGGTGTGAGCCATTGCACCCGGCCTGTATTTTTATTTTTAAATCTGGAAATCGCACCCTTAAGGTCTAGGACAGCTAGGCAAGTACCACTCTACTGTAGGAAAATAAGCTGGGAGGATAGCAGAGATCACTCTGGTCATACTGACGGCCAACCCTGGGATGCCCTTTCTCTGTTGCGCAGAGCCCGTGTCTACTGTAGAGTCAAAAGGTACCAGATCCTTGCCTTCCCAGCCTCCCTGAAACGCACGTGAGGATACAAACCAGTCAGATACACCTTCCCCACAACCTTGAGTAGAAAGTGGGGGGTTGGTTGTACCCGGCATCTGGTGTTGCTATTAGTGGAGCCCGAGGGGTCTGGTGCCCATGGCAACAGCGTGTTTCTGAGGCTTCACTGTGGGTAATTGTCCCGGCTACAGAGCCTTGGTGCTGGCTCTGGCCCTCCTGGGGACTCTTGAGCTACCCAGGGTCCTTCTGGTGAATTCCTTTGCTCCTTAACGCCAACAGAGTCGGTTCTATTCCTGGCACCTAAAAACCGTGAGTGATAAATGAAATAAAAGCCTTCTCAGGTGCGAGAACAGCGTGGGCTGAAATGTCCCTGAAGGGGTGCTGGAGTAAGTCAGGGAGGATAGAGGCCACTGAGAGGAGGCCCCAGCTGCACTCCCAGAGCCATTTTGGGAGGTTGTCACTGACTCTGATTGCTGATGGAATTCCCGAGGACCAGTTTCCATTATGGTTGCATGATGCCTGTGTTCTACTGGCTTTTAATTTTTTTTGTTTTGTTTTGAGTCAGGTTCTCACTCTGTAGCCCAGGCTAGAGTGCAGTGGCATGATCAAGTTCACTGTAGCCTTGACCTTTTGGTCTCAGCCTCCTAAGTAGCCAGGACTTCAGGCGCACACCACTACACCCAGCTTATTTTATATTTTTTATTTTTTTTATCTTTTTTTTTTTTTTTTTGAGTTGGAGTCTCACTCTGTCGCCCAGACTGGAGTGCAGTGGCCGCTCCCGGCCACCGCAGCCTCGACCTACTGGGCTTGGCGATCCTTCCGCCTCAGCCTTCCGAGTAGCCGGAATTACAGGCATGCACTACCACGCCCAGCTGATTTTTTTTTTTTTTATTTATTGTAGAGATGAGGTCTCGCTGCCCAGGCGGGTCTCGAACCCGCGGGCTCAGGCAATCCACTCACCTCAGCCTCCCAAAGGCGCGAGATTACAGGCTAAGCCACCAAGCCCGGCTTTACTTTTTATTTTTTTGAGACTGGTCTCAAACTCTTGGCCTCATGGAATCCTCCCACTTCGGCTTCTCAAACTGCTGGGATTAGAGGCATGAGCCACTGCGCCCGGCCTACTGGCTTTTAAGTATTTTGAATCACTCCTGGGTGCACCCATTTCACCTTGATTGGCCAGAGGGAGTCTGACATTTAGTGTCCAAAGCCTCCCTGGACTCCGATGTGGTATAGACCAAATCCAGACTTTAGCTGAGGACTGGACGTGTAGAAGACAGGTAGGTCCACAGCAAAGCTTGTGCAGGGATGAGCTCTTGGGCCAGGGTCGATGGGGAGTCACTGATGGCTTTAGGGGGTCCAATGAGCGTTGCCAGTCCAGGCAGTGCCACCAGGCCTGGTCAAGCCATGTTAGACAAGGGCAACCACGGACGTTCAGCCTCAAATGCAAGCATGACCAGCAGCACCCAGAGAAAGAGTTGCTGCCCCTGGTTCTTGAAGTGCCCAACTCTTCCTGGCCATCATGGGGTGCAAAAACCATAATCTCTCCCTTAGGGAGAGAAGCAGCAGGGGAAATGCTCAGCTATCTGAGAGACACATGGATATTGGTTACTTACCTCATGGTCAGATTATTAATTTAGATATTTAGACACTTCTGTTCCTGGTAAAGGTGTTCATAGAGGCAGAAAAAGCAGAGTAGGTCAGTGATAGACTAAATTTAAAAATTCAGCCAGGCCCAGTGGCTCAGCCTGTAATCCCGTGCCTTTGGGAGGCTGAGGTGAGTGGATTGCCCGAGCCCAGGTTTGCGACCCGCCTGGGCAACTTGGCGAGACCTCATCTCTACAATAAATAAAAAATCAGCCGGGCGTGGTAGTGTGCGCCTGTAATTTCGGCTTACTTGGAAGGCTGAGGCGGAAGGATCACCGGAGCCTAGCAGGTCGAGGCTGCGGTGGCCGGGAGTGGCCACTGCACTCTAGTCTGGGCGACAGAGTGAGACTCCAACTCAAAAAAAAAAAAAAATTCAATGAAAAAAAATTTCTGGCCAGACGTGGTGGCTCACTACTTGTAATCCCAGCACTTTGGGGGGCTGAGGCAGGAGGATTGCTTGAGCCCAGGAGTTTGAGACCAGCCTGGGCAACATAGTGAGAACTTGTGCCTACACAAAATTATCCAGGCATGGTGGTGCATGCCTGTAGTCTCAGCTACACAGGAGTTTGAGATGGAAGGGTCTCCTGAGTCCAGGAGGTTGAGGCTGCTGTGAGCCTTGATCCTGCCACTGCACTCCAGCCTGGGCCACAGAGTGAGACCCTGACTCAAAAATAAAAACAAAAATAGAAAAATGTCTGCACATCTGAGTAGTGATATGAGTTAACGTTTGTGACCTTGCTGTCTCTCTCCCAGTCCCCATCTTGTGCCCAGCCACACGGGACTGCTCGTCATTCCCCAGACACAGATCTCCCATGCACATGTCACCTGTCAGGGTCACAAATCCCATATTCTCATGTGGAGTTTTGCGTAGTGGCTCAGCTGCCGCTGTCTGAGACCTGGGAAAATCAATGGTTTCCAAGGCACCTCAGCTTCTAACCCTGTGCACTCCTGTTCATTCTGTCCCTCGGCAACTCTTCCTTCCACACTTGAAAAAACCCCTTAGCTCTCAAGAGCCAGACAGGATGTCACGACTGAGAAATTTCTTGAGCCCTGCGTTCCACTCTGTGAGCGCTCTCTCTCCAGGCGGAATTAATTGCAGCACTCTTCCCCAGACCTTAGCGTTTGAAGGTCATGTGTCTGTCTGCTTTGCTGGGCCAGGAGAGTCCTGAAGGCAGAGACCACATGGCTTTCATTGTTATACCCTAGCTCCCGACATAGACCCTGGCACAGAGCTGGACCCTGACAAGTGTCAGCTGCACGGATTGAATGAGTACTCTCTTTTGTCTCCCCTTACTCACCTCCCCAGTCTTATATCTAAGTGGCCTTTGATCTAAATACGGGCAGTGTCCACTCATGATAGCATTTAGTGCAAAAGCTTGCATGCCATAGGCGTGCAGATGGTGATTGGATTGAATGTCTTGGTTTAAGGCCTCCATCCCCAGAATGGAGACCTTAGATGTCATCTAGTACTACCCCTCACCTGGGGTGTGTGTTGGTGACATCTGTATACCAGTGGGTGGATGTCACACATGTGGGAGGTATACTGACTCATTTTGATGAAAAGATGCCAAACTCTTGAAAATATTTTAAGGTGGTTTATTCTTGAGGACTTAAGCCCAGAAACACCCATCCTCGGGAAATCCTGAGAATGTGTGTCCACTTGTGGTCGAATGCTGGCTTGGTCATATGCATTTTAGGAAGGCAGAAACGACAAGAAACCACAAATCAATACATGCGAGATTTTCATTGGTTTGGTCCCGGAAGGAATATTTCCAAGCAGAGGCTTGCAGGTCATAGGTGGATTCAAGTTATTCTTGACTGTCAATTTTAGTTCCTACACAAGGAATCTGGGGAATAGGTAAAGGAGATGCTCTGTTAAGATAAGGGGTGGAGCCTGGAGCAATGGTTTACGCCTATAATCCCAACACTTTGGGAGGCAGAGACGAGGGGATTGCCTGAGCCCAGGAGTTCGAGACCAGTCTGGGCAACTTGGTGAGACCTCGTCTCTACAATAAATAAAAAATTAGCTGTGTGTAGGGGTGCACACCTGTAGTTCCAGCTACTTGGAAGGTTGAAGCAGAAGGATTATCTGAGCCCAGCAGGTTGAGGCTGTGATAGCCGTGATTGTGACTTTCAGTCTGGGTGATAGAGTGAGACTTTGGAAAAAAAAAAGATAAGGGGTAGAAAATTCCAGGTTTGTTGATTTGTAGATGAAGCCCTATATGTGGCAGACTTCAGGGAGGATAGATAAGTGTCTTACAAGGCTTTCTGGAGCCTGGGAATCCATGAGAGATGGTGTGCAGGGCTATAAACCTTTATTTGATATGTTATGCCAGAGTTAGATTGGAAAGCAAACTTTAAGAGATAGGATAATAGGATAATAAAACCCTGTCTGGTGAGCCCTTATCGGGCAGTGACTCCCTGAGCCTTTTTTTTTTTTTTTGAGTTGGGAGTCTCGCTCTGTCACCCAGGCTGGAGTGCAGTGGCACACTCCCTCAACCTGCTGGGCTCAGGTGATCTTTCTGCTTCAGCCTTCCAAGTAGGTGGAACTACAGATGATGCCACCATGCCCAGCTAGTTTTTGGGATTTAGTGTAGAGACAAGGGCTCACCATGTTGCCCAGGCTGGTCTCAAACCCCTGGGCTCAGGCAATCCTCTTGCCTCGGCCTCCCAAAGTGCTGGGATGACAGGCTGAGCCACCACGCCTGGCCGACTTCTGGTGTTATGACTTGGCCTCCTGGGTGGATGCAGTGATGAGGTGAGAATGAGGCTCCCAGGGGTCATCCCGGTGGAGATGGTTAGTTGTCATTTTTATCTATTGCTATGGAGTTGAGATAGGAGGTTTGGTTAAAGATATAGACACGATACTGACAGTCCCCAGAGAGGGGAAGGTCCCCAAGCACATCAGATGGAAGGAATGAGAGAGGGGTCAGTCAAGGTGACAGGAGGAAAGGTGGAGGCTGGAAGGACAGAGAAGTTCATGCCGGGGAGGGGGAGGCTTAAAGGGGGGAAAGGGACCCATAAAGTTAAGTGCTGCAGAGAGGCGCAGGCCTGAGACTTGAAAACGCCATTTATTTTAGCGGTTTTGAGGGCCACCGGAAAAGTAATGGCAGTGGAGAGAGGAAGCCAGACTGCAGAGGGAGAGCCGGTGAGACATGAGTGTGTGGAGACAAGCCCAGAGAACTCTCCAGGAGCTGGGCTGGGAAGGAAAGACGGTGACAAGCAGGGACAGTCAAGTGTTTTGTTTATTTGTTTAAAGTAGGACATTTCAGCCAAGTTCAAAGATGGTGAGAAAAAGGAAAAAAGCTTGGACCTACTTACATGTTGAAAGGAAGGTGGCGAGAGAGAAAGAATTGAGGATCAGGAGGAAAGGGGAGCAAGGAACTTGAAGTCCTTTGGTCTGAAACATGGAGGAGGGCTCTTGGGACAGGGCTGACGAAGATGCTGGTCAGTGGAGGCAGATGCTGGGGTGGAACAGAGGACATCTGAAGGCATTCATGTCCGTTGGGCTCTATCTTCACAGTGAGCTAGGCAACACCCCCAGAGAGGGCCTGGCGATGGCTCAGTGACTGAGAGGGCAGACTTTGAAGGCACTGCCAGGGCTGACATTCTCTGTCTGCCCTTCTGTAGCTCAGCCTGTAATACCAGCACTTTGGGAGGTCGAGGCTAGAGGATTGCCTGAACCCACGGGTTGGAGACCAGCCTGGGAAACTTGGTGAGACCTCATCTCTACAACAAATCACAAAAACTAGCCGGATGTGGTGGCGTGCATCTGTAGTTCCAGCTACTTGGAAGCCTGAGGTGGAAGGATCGCCTAAGCCCAGCAGGTCAAGGCTGCGGTGACCGTGTGTGTGCCACTGCACTCCAGCCTGCGTGACAAGAGACTCCAACTCAAAAAAAAAAAAAAGTCCAGTACACCAAGGTGATTAGCATGTGTTTACTGAATGAATGCCTGATTATGTGACGACACTGGAGGTGTGGTAAGAGGGTGGGGAGAAAGCTGGACGCGATGGCTCACGCCTGTAATCCCACCACTTCGGGAGGCAGAGACAAGAGGACTGCTTGAGCTTAAGGGTTCGAGACCAGCTTGGGCAACTTGGCGAGACCTCATCTCTACAATAAATTAAAAAATTAGCCGGATGTGGTGGCACACATCGGAAGTTCCAGCTACTTGGAAGACTGAGGTAGAAGGATCACCTGAGTCCAGCAGGTTGAGGCTGCAGTGGCCATAAGCGTGCCACTGCATTCCAGCCTGGGCAACAGAGTGAGACTCCAACTTAAAAAAAAAAAAAAAAGAGGCCAGGCTCGGTGGCTCAGCCTGTAATCCCGCGCTTTGGGAGGCCGAGGTGAGTGAATTGCCTGAGCCCGCGGGTTCGAGACCCACCCAGGCAACTTGGCGAGACCTCATCTCAACAATAAAAAAAAAAAAAAGAAAAAACCTAGCCGGGTGTGGTAGCGCGTGCCTGTAGTTCCGGCTACTCGGAAGGCTGAGGTGGAAGGATTGCCGGAGCCCAGCAGGTCGAGGCTGCGGTGGCCAGGAGTGGCCACTGCACTCCAGTCTGGGTGACAGAGTGAGACTCCAACTCAAAAAAAAAAAAAAGAGAGAGAGGGAGAAAGATCTGGGGGCTCCTTTACAAATTAATCTAACAGAGGAAGTCCTATGAAAAGGCTTTCTTCTGATCATTTTGAAGTACTGGCAATTCCCAGAAATTACCTAAATGTCTGTAAAACATTCACCTAAACAATCGACATTACTTGACCATATTAGCTAGGGCTAACTGTCCTTCTAACAGCCCTGGTCCCAGAGCCCCACCGGCTTCTAGATGGTAATAGCCCAGCTGGTTTAAATGGGTCTCCATGGTTACACTTGTGCTCTGGTTTCCATGGTTACAGTTCCCAGTCTCTCACAGGAGTTGCATATATATTCGAAATTTAACAGGGTTTTATTTTTCTTTCTTGCCTGCCTACACGGAAATCAAAGGTTAGGGATGAAAGTTTCAGTGATCTCTTGGGAGGTTACCAAGGGGGAAAGAGTAATCATATTTGTGACAGTTGTGCTCTTTCATGGAACGAGGAAGACGAGGATTCAATTGGGAAATATTGTGAGGCTAGAATAATAACCCAGTATTATGAGCCTTCGTATTTTGCTTAATTAGAAGAGGAACAAAACGGGGGTGAGGTTTTTTTTAATTGTTCGGATGCTTCTGGGGTAGGGTGGGATGGCCAGGGTGGGGAGGGGAATTCTTCTCCATGGAGTCCCTTTAAAGCGATCGTTCTTCTCTGTGCCCTAACGGTGCTCTCCTTGCCACGGTCCTCATTTCAAATCATCTTTCTTGGCATCTGTCACAAGGCCCAGGTCAAGACTCTCCATTGGATCTGGCTTTTCTTGGCAGGGGGAGCCATGTGGAACTCCAGTGCCTCCTTGTGGTATCTCTAACATTTCTCGCTTTCCCTCACCTTCAAGAAAAGAACTGAAGTTTGTTCTGCTAGGATTTAGGATGCAAACTTAGTCTTCTTCCATTTGCTGATGAATCCATCCATCCCTCCCTCCCACTGTCTATTTCAGCTAGGCCCTAGAAGTAATTTAAAAAAAAGATAGGATATTGCCTTCCCAGAGTTCACAATCCGTGACAAAACAAATAAACAGCTTATACCATTTGCAAGAGCTAACAGGAGAAGAACAGAGTGATCATGCTGAGGGGGACTCACTGGCTGGGAAAGCTGTGTAAGTGATTGAGCTAGAAGACATTTTATTTATTTTTTATTTTATTTAGTTTTTGAGTTGGAGTCTCATTTTGTTGCCCAGAGTCTCAGTCATGGCCACCCCAGCCAAGCATCGACCTGCTAGGCTCCGGCAAGCCTTCCTCCTCAGCCTTTCAAGTAGCCGTAACTACAGGTACGTGGCTGATTTTTTAATTTATTGTAGATATGAGGTCTCGCCAAATTGCCCAGACTGGTCTCAAACCCGCGGGCTCAGGCAATTCACTCCCCTCGTCCTCCCAAAGTGTTGGGATTACAGGCTGAGCCACCGAGCCAGGCCTAGAAGATAATTTTGAGTGGGATCTTCAAGGATTCTGTCCCTTGAACAACAATATTTTTATCAATATTTCATTGATGCAATATTAAGGGGGTTCTGTCATTTAAATAAACCAGAGGGTAAAATGTGATAATACCTGTCTTTATCTGGGTTCATATGTTTGTGTTGACGAAAAGATACCAAACTAAAATATTTTAAGATGGTTTATTCCTGAGTCAAATGAGAATGACCTTAGGCCTGTGACACCCATCTTCAGGAAGGTCCTGGAAATCTGTGCCCACTGTGGCCAAACAGTGGTTTGGTTATATGTGTTTTAGGAAGGTAGAATTGACAAGAAACCATAAATCAATACACGTGCAACTTTCACTGGTTTGACCCAGGAAGGAGGGCCATTTCCAAGTGGGGGCTTGCAGGTCAGAGGCAAAATTAAAGATTTCTTGAGTGGTAATTTGTGGTCGCCATCTAAGGAATTTGGGAAATGAGTAGAGGTGATGCTTTGTTAAGATAAGGGGGTGTTCCAGCTACTTGGAAGGCTGAGACGGAAGGGTCGCTGGAGCCCAGCAGGTCGAGGCTGTGGTGGCTGGGAGCGTGCCACTGCACTCCAGTCTGGGCGACAGTGAGACTCCAACTCAAAAAAAAAAAAAAAAAAAAAAAAAAAGATAAGGGGATGGGCTGGGCACAGTGGCTCAAGCCTATAATCCCAGCACTTTGGGAGGCCAAGGTGAGAAGATTGCCTGAGCTCATGGGTTCGAGACCAGCCTGGGCAACTTGGTGAGTGTCGTTGGAGATTCCAACTCAAAACAAACAACAAAAAAAAACAAAAAACAAAACAAAAAAAGATAAGGGGGTGGAAAACTCCAGGTTTGTTGATATGTAGATGAAGTTTTATATGTAGCAGACTTCCAGGGAGGACCGATAAGTGTCTTACAAGGCTCACAGAGAGTCTGACAAACCATATGAGATGGCTTTGCATGTCCTTTAACCTTTGTTTGTTATGCTATGTCATGCCAGAGTCAGGCTGGAGAGCAAAACTTTAAAATACAGGGTAATAGGGTAAAAAAACCTTGTCTGGTGAGTATCAGGCAATGACTTCTCAAGCCTCTTAGGAATTTGGGTAAGAGAAAAAAAAAAAAAAGGTCCGGTTTAGTCCTCAATTGCTACCTTCAAAACAGCTCTGCCGACAGAAGCAGATACAAGCACTTGGCGGTCAGGGAAAGCCTGAGCAGAAGCTACCAAGTTAGACTCAATACAACACAGACCATTGGCTGACGATTGTGAGTAACTGGAGCTAAGATAGCAGGCACCTCCTTGAAGGACCAGGCTGATCCCTGGGCAGGGGGAGGGGAGGGATATAAGGAACATGGCAGAAACAGAGGCTGGGTGTGGGATGGAAGGCAGAGACACTCCGCCCCAGTAGGGAGGAGGGCTTGGTGAGCTAGTCAGAAGAGATGGCACTTGAATCTGAGGCCTTTGGTGTCATTGAAAGATTTTAAGTAGAGGAATGACACAATCAAATTTGCATTTTACAAAGATCATTTTTATGGCATTCCATTCATGACCAAGTTCAAGGATGACTCCCGTGCCCTGTCCTGGATTGGGTGACTTCATTGTCTGTGGTTCCCTTCATATAAAGAGGGAATATTAGGAGGAGGGGTAGGAATGTGGCTGCTATGTTTACGAATTTCTCGTGCTTTCTCCCAGAGATATTCTTTACTTCCATAGGCATATTTTGTTTTAAAGCAAATATTGAATTCTCTTTTGAATCATGCTATCTTTGAAATGTCCATGGAGCATCCTAGTGGAAAAGGCCCTTCTTTTTCTTTTTTTTTTTTCGAGTTGGAGTCTCACTCTGTCACCCAGACTGGAGTGCAATGGCCGCTCCCGGCCACCGCAGCCTCGACCTGCTGGGCTCCGGTGATCCTTCCGCCTCAGCCTTCCAAGTAGCCGGAATTACAGGCATGTGCTACCACGCCCGGCTGATTTTTTTAAAATTTATTGTAGAGATGAGGTCTCGCTGTCCGGGTGGGTCTCGAACCCGCGGGCTCAGGCCTTCTTTTTTCTTGTAACACACACTACTCAGCTCTTCAGTATTTTTACTATATCTTGGAGATGGGCATATGGAACTATCTTATTCTTTTGTGCAGTAGTATAGTATTTCATAGGCTGGCAGTATCATCAACCTACTTAACCAGTCCCCTACTGATGGGCTTTAAAAGGCCATGCCAATTTACACTCCTTCCTGCAACGCATGAGAGAATCACACGTTCCCACCACCCTCTCCAACAAATCAACGTTATTTTATTTCTGCTAATCTATTAGGTGAAAAACGATTTCTCATGCTGATGCCAGTTGGGGTGCTGTGCAAAACTCATGGATTCTTTGACTCAACCCTAAAACGTTTTTTGCTTTTTTTTTTTTAAGTTGGAGTCTCACTCTGTTGCCCAGACTGGAGTGCAGTGGCCGCTTCCGGCCATTGCAGCCTTGACCTGCTGGGCTCCCACGATCCTTCCACCTCAGCCTTCCGAGTAGCTGGAATTACAGGCGCGCGCTCCCACGCCCGGCTGATATTTTGATTTATTGTAGAGATGAGGTCTTGCTGCCCAGGCGGGTCTCGAATCCGTGGGCTCAGGCAATCCACTCACCTCAGCCTCCCAAAGGCGTGGGATTACAGGCTGAGCCACCAAGCCCGGCTCTAAAACGTATTTTAAAGAGGCCAGCAAAGTTTTAAAACAGTTATTAGAGAAAGAAGGTAAAAGGAAAATTCATGGCAGAAAGACCTGCCATGGGCAAGTTTCTCAAAAAAAGAAAAACAATGCTTTTTGCCTTTTACAAAATGCCTGATATACCCCACTGAGTAATTAATATGTTAATGAGTAGGTGTGCGTGTCTGCTCCCATCTGTCCACCTCTGATGGGTGGAAGAATCGTCTTTTTCAGGGAGACTTACCTGACTTTTCAATACACAAGTTCATGAGCTAAAAGGGGTCTTACCATTTCCATGGCTTTTGATTCCTGGTCTGGGAACCACCCTGATGGAGTTTTCCTTGGGTGAGCTAAGGGGGTGGAGTGGGCTTGGTGTCCACAGTGAATTCACAATCCAGCCTGCAGGGCTCTTTAGCCTGTCAACAGGCTGTCTAGACACTTTTTAATACATGAAATTATTATTATTATTTTTTTGGAGTTGGAGTCTCACTCTGTCTCCCAGACTGGAGTGCAGTGGCCGCTCCTGGCCACCGCAGCCTTGACCTGCTGGGCTCCAGCGATCCTTCCGCCTCAGCCTTCCAAGCAGCTGGAACTACAGGCGCACGCTACCACGCCCGGCTGATTTTTTGATTTATTGTAGAGATGAGGTCTCACCAAGTTGCCCAGGCAGGTCTCGAACCTGCGGGCTCAGGCAATCCACTCACCTCGGCCTCCCAAAGCGCGGGATTACAGGTTGAGCCACCGAGCCCGGCACATGAAATTATTTTATTTCTTCTAATCTATCAGGTGAAAAACAATTTCTCATTCTGATGTCGGGTGCCGTGTGGCGCAAACTTATGAATTCTTGTATTTATCTATTTAACTAACTCATAAATTTCTTGTATTTATCTATCTATTGTCTAACCTGTATTGGCTACCCTGCCTCAATTCTTTTTTATTTTTCTTGGGTTGGGGCCACCCAGGCTAGAGTGCTTTGGCATGATCACAGTTTACCACAGCCTCGACCTCCTGGACTCAAGTGATCCTTCTGCCTCAGCCTCCTGAATAGCTAGGACCTACAGGTGCACACCACCAAACCTGGACAATTTTTTGATTTTTTATAGAGACGAGGTCTTGCTATGCTGCCTAGGCTGGTCTCAAACTTGGGAGCTCAAGCGAGCCTCCGGCCTGGGCCTCCCAAAGTGCTGGGATTACAGGTGTGAACCACAACCCTAGCCTCATTCTAGTTTTTATTTACATTTCTTTTTATTTGTAAGGTTGAATATATTTTCATAATATTTAACAATACCTTGCTTCCGTGAATCATATGCTCATACCCTTTGCCCACTTATCTATTGTCTTGCTGATTTTTTTCCTTACTGAATTTTTCTTATTGATTTTTATCAGCTATTTAAATACTTAAAAAATTAGGCTTTTGTCTGGAGTTACTCTGATAACCTTGAGTGTATACACGACAATAATCCTTTCCCAGAATCCTGGGTGAGTCACAATACATTAAGATTAACATCTCCCATGGCCTGGCATGGTGACTCATGCTTATAATCCCAGCACTTTGTGAGGCTGAAGTGAGAAGACTGCCTGAGCCCTCAGCTTCAAGACCAGCCTGGGCAACTTGGTGAGACCTCATCTCTACAATAAACCAAAAAATTAGCTGGGCATGGTGGCGTGTGCCTGTAGTTCCAGTTACTTGGAAGACTGAGGCAGAAGGATCACCTGAGCTCAGCAGGTTGAGGCTGTGGTGGCTGGGAGCACGCCACTGCCCTCCAGCTTGGGTCCAGCCTGGGTGACAGAGTGAGACTAACTCAAAAAAAAGAAAAAGAAAAAGATTAACATCTCCCAAGAATCTGTCTTTCAGCCACCAGCCCCGTCCTTCTCCTCTATGAGATTAACCACCCGTGACTGATCCACCCATCCTGACTGATCCACCCATCCGGCTACTAGCCCACCTTTGTCTTTGTGCTCTTGACTGGCCCACCCATCTGTCTCCTGTCAGAGATGTGAGAAACGGCATCACCCCATCACCATGGCAACAGCTCCTGTGCTTACTTGCCCCCACTAAAAGGGAAACTGTAGAAGTTTTCAACCTGGAGCATTTGCTGCCAAATCTTCTTTAAGTGTCTGGCCCCCTCTCCAGTGTTGGAAAGTTGGATCCATCCTTTTTCTTTGATCAACTTTCTAAGTAAACTTTCTTTTGTAATCTAATTTCTATGTAATTCTTACCTGCAGCACTGGCTCAGCTCACTGACCTAAAGAAAATATTCATTTATATATATATATATATATATATATATATATTTTTTTTTTTTTTTTTTGAGTTGGAGTCTCACTCTGTCGCCCAGACTGGAGTGCAGTGGCCGCTCCCGGCCACCGCAGCCTCAACCTGCTGGGCTCCGGCGATCCTTCCGCCTCAGCCTTCCAAGTAGCTGAAACTACAGGCGTGCGCTACCACGCCCGGCTGATTTTTGATTTATTGTAGAGACAAGGTCTCACCAAGTTGCCGGGTCTGGTCTTGAACCCGGAGGCTCAGGCAATCCACTTGCATAGGCCTCCCAAAGTGCTAGGATTACATGCTGAGCCATTGAGCCCTGCCAAATCACATGATTTTGACTTTGGTCCCAGTTTGTGATTCTGGGTTTCAGTTCTTTACATTAAAAGAGAGAGCTGAACTCAGTTTATTCTTTCTTTCTGTTTTTGAGAGAGTCTCACTCTGTCCAGACTGGAGTGCAGTGGACGCCCCCGGCCACCTCAGCCTCGGCCTGCTGGACTCCGGTGATCCTTCCGCCTCAGCCTTCCAAGCAGCTGGAACTACAGGCGTGCGCTACCACGCCCGGCTAATTTTTGATTTATTGTAGAGATGAGGTCTCGCCAAGTTGCCCAGGTGGGTCTCGAACCCGCGGGCTCAGGCAATCCACTCACCTCAGCCTCCCAAGGTGCGGGATTACAGGCTGAGCCACCGAGCCCGGCTACAACTCGGTTTCTAACCCAAGCTGGGACCCTCAGCCTGGTAGTTTGCTTGTTTAGATCCCTCGCCTTTGGCCCCCTGTGCTGCAAATGACTCGTCTCACTGGGGCGGAATGCAGGTTCTCTCCCTGATGTCTGCGGTTGGGATTCAGCAGGTTGGGAAAGTGAAATTATATGGAGACATTTGGGTCACGTGGCTTTTGGAGAGGAAAACATCCATAGTTTTCATCACATTCTCACACCCAGAAAGGCTAACGAACCTCTACTCCAACAAATTGAGTATGACCTTAATTTTCTTCCTTTTTTTTTTTTTTTTTTTTTTTTTAGTTGGAGTCTCACCCTGTTGCCCAGGCTGGAGTGCAGTGGCACGCTCATGGCCACTGCAGCCTCGAACTGCTGGGCTCCGGCGATCCTTCCACCTCAGCCTTCCAAGTAGCTGGAACTACAGGTGTGTACTACCAGGCCCTACCAATTTTTTGATTTATTGTAGAGACGAGGTCTCACTATGTTGCCCAGGCTGGTCTTAACTTTCTGATCCTCTATCTACATACTCATCTATACTCAACCCATCTTTACCTGCTTTTCTCTGGGTTTGGAGGATGTTGGATCCGTTTCCCGGTCCTGTAACTCCTGTCTTTCAGCTGGTCCTGACTTCTCTCAGTTCCCACCCTCCACTGCTTCTTTTTCTTCTTCTTCTTCTTCTTCTTTTTTTTTTATTGAGTTGAAGTCTCATTCTATTGCCCAGGCTGAAGTGTACTAGCACGATCACAGCTACCACAGTCTTGAACTCCTGGGCTCAGGAGATCCTTTGGTCTTGGCCTCCCAAGTAGCTGGGACTATAGGCATGTGCCACCATACCCAGTTAATTTGTTTTTAATTTTTTGTAGAGATGAGGTCTCACTATGTTGCCTAGACTGGTCTTGAACTCCTAGGCTCAAGTGATCCTTCCACCTCGGTCTCCCAAAGTATTGGGATTACAGGCATAAGGCATTGCACCCAACTTGCCTCTTCCTTTCAAACTGGTCTCTCTCACTCCTAAACATACATAGGACAACAGCAGCTGTAACAACAGTCCTCGACAACAATCCCTGGGCATTCTGGCACCCCCTCTCTGCAATCCCCATCAATGTCCTGTGAATGTCTCTGTCCTGTGCTCACCACAGTGCATAATTCTAGCTATTTCTGAGTCTCTGTCTTCCCCACCAGACTGTGAAATTGAGGACTGTATCTTATTTATTTTTGAACTCCAGACTAGTGTCTCGCACACTGTGGAAGCTCGATAAATATTTGTAGACAGGAACTCGTCAATTGGATTGTTCTCTCGACCTTCTCATTATTTTTTTCTTGAGGTATTGAAACTAGAACAGGAAACCATTTTCCAAGTAGACACACCGTAGGTTTGACTATGTGTCGCGCGATTTTTTTCTCTTGAAGTTATTTTCTATTATCCAACAGACTACTAGCTGTTTTTTGGCTACAGCCACATTCTGAATTGGAATAAATGATTTCTGATTCCTTTTTTGTATTATAACTGAGAACTTAAAGCTCATATGCTAATAAGTACACTTTGTATTATTAACGCTTAAATTAATGTCATTACTGCCCACACTGAAGTTCAAGTGCTTGCTAGGCCGTATAAACAAAGCTCATTTAGGAACAGCCACCAGTGTAAGAAGACAAAGACGCCTTTTATTCTCTTTAGGATGATACAGTTACAAGTGATCTATATGCCATGTATGGGAGGCCAACAGCTGTATGCTATCATATTTGATTGTTAATTATAAACAATGATTTATAAAAAAAAAAAACTACCCTTACTTGACAACACTTTAAAAAAAAAAGGGCAACCTTCTCAGGTCCCCTCCCACTGTGGGAGTTTTTCTGTCCTCTCAATAAATCTTGCTTTCCAAAAAAAAAAACACCTATTTTTTTTTTTTTTGAGTTGGGCGTCTCACTTTGGCACCCAGGCTAGAGTGCAGTGGCATGATCACGGCTGACCACAGCCTCGACCTCCTGGGCTCAGGAGGTCCTCCTGCCTCCTGCCTAAAGGTGCAAGCCACCACACCTGGCTAATTTTCTTTACTTTTTTTTTTGTAGAGATGAGGTCTTACTATGTTGCCCAGACTGATCTTGAACTCCTGGGTTCCTACCTTGGCCTCCCAAAGTGCTGGGATTACAGGTGTGAGCCACCACTCCTGGCCTAAAAAAACATTTCTAACTACTCTGTTTAGTAGTTCGTTTTTCTTCTTAAATTTTTGCCTGCCTAGAATATGTTCTCTTCTTTTGCTAACAATGCCTTTTTTCCATTACAGAACCATTAAGTTGCTCAGAGGCAAGAAATCTACAGAGCACCTGAGGAACCCAGCAGTCCACCAGGGCCCGAGACCAATGAGGATGATTCTCTGGAAGGTGCTGACACAAGGTCTCGAAGAAGTGAGGGAGATCTGGTTCTGACTTTGGCTAGCCTCTCCCTAGAGCCTCCTCAGTCACCGGAATCTTGCATGCAAGAGACACGATGAATTGACAGAGTCATGTGGGCCTCCTTGCTACTGGTTGGGTGGATCCGGTCATTATTCATATTTCTTCATTTCCCTTTCTTTTTTTGTTTTGTTTGTAGATGGAAAGGCTAAATACATCACTTAGAACTGTACTGTGACTTATACATTGCGGCAGAATGTGGTGAATGAACCGTGACAGTCTCACTTCTCATCTACCTCGTCTGTGCTAAATATGCTTCTTTCATTTTTATTTTATTTTATTTTTTTGAGTTGGAGTCTCACTGTCACTCAGACTGGAGTGACACTCCCGGCCACTGCAGCCTCGACCTGCTGGGCTTGGCGATCCTTCCGCCTCAGCCTTCCAAGTAGCTGGAATTACAGGTGTGCGCTACCACACCTGGCTAATTTTTTGATTTATTGTAGAGATGAGGTCTCACCAAGTTGCCCAGGCGGGTCTTGAACCCGCGGGCTCAGGCAATCCATTCACCTCAGCCTCCTAAAGCACGGGATTACAGGCTAAGCCACCGAGCCAGGCTTCATTTTTACTTTTTTTCACCTTTAAATTTTTTTATTTTAAAATTGTGAGGTACAATTCAGGGTTAGGTATACAAATATTCATTGTGCAGGTACCCTTGTTGAGGAGGTGTGCCCCCCTTCTCCAGGCAGTTTCCCACTACTGCCAGTCCCATCTCCCCGTCTCCCCACACCTCTGCAGTTTCCCGCTATTGCCAGAATGGTCATCATCAATAACCCCAAAAATAACAGATGCTGGAGAGGATGTGGCGAAAAGGGAGCAATTCTACACTGTTGGTGGGAGTGTGAACTAGTACAGCCTCTGTGGAAAACAGTGCGGCAATTCCTAAAAGCTCTAAAAATCGACCTTCCATATGACCCCGCAATCCCCCTACTGGGAATATACCCAGAATAACTCAAATCACTCTATAAAAAAGATACCTGCACACGTATGTTTATCGCAGCATTGTTCACAGTACCAAGAACATGGAACCAACCGTGCTGTCCAACAAAAGAGGACTGGATAAAAAAATAAATAAATGTGCTTCTTGATGTCAGAGGATTTGATGGGAGCAGCTATGAAGAAGATGACCAGGCGCTAGAACAGGACTGTCTTCCAGGGTGGGACCTGCTCTGGCTAAGTCATCCCTGCAGCATGTCACGTGTGAAGTGCTCCCCATTTTCTCTGCACACAAAGATTTATAACCACGAGACTAGGCTAGCAGATGCCTGATGGAAAAGGGGTTCACAGTGGCCAGATACTAACACTGGTAAACCTCAAAGAAATAGACAGGTAGGTGGGTGATACCCCATTTTGGTAAACAGAATACTGGTGTTCTTATTAGAAAGCCAGTGGGAATCCAAAGTGAGATGGGGCCATAGCAGGTATCAGATGTTTGTTTGTTTGCTTATCTATTTCTTTTTGAGTCGAGGTCACACTCTGTTCCCACAGGCTAGAGTGCAGTGGCACAAGAACGGCTCACCGTAGCCTTGACCTCCTGGGCTCAGGTCAGCCTCTTCCACCTCAGCCTCTCGAGTAACTGGGACTACAGGTGTGTACCACCACATCTGGCTAATTTTTTGATTTTTTTGTAGAGATGAGGTCTCTCTATGTTGCCTAGGCTGGTCTCAAACCCCTAGACTCAAGCAATTTTTTTCACCTCAACCTCCCGAAGTGCTGGGATTACAGGTGTGAGCCACCATACCCAGCCCAGATGTTTTTCCTTTGTAGTATGGGTTACCCTTGTTTCCAACGTTACCATGCCCACTTTCTTTTTGAGAACTGCCCTGCTAAGTTCTTCACCTATGTGGTGTAGACAGGGTTTAACCCACAGGTGGGGATATGAGCCAGCCTGAGCGATTGAGTGTGGTATCTCCTGATCATATGATTGATGTAGAGGTGAACAAGTGACCAAAGCTGATCCTTAGAGCCAATTAGCATCAGTTCTTGGACTTTGGTACTCTTGGAAAAGGATTGCTAAGCTGGCAGGATGCCACTTCAGAGGTGCTGCTGTCCACGTTTCTCACCACCTAGGAAGCCCATCTAAGGATGAAGGGAGGCCACTGCCTTGCTAAGCACTGGCCAAGCCATATGCTCATTGAGTTATAGCCAGGCTGTTTCCTAGCTTTGGTCCCTTCCCCTACCTTGGGGAGATGAATCTCCCCACCTCTAATTTGCTTTCTAAATAAACTATATTTTCCAATCTTAAAAAAAAAAAAAAAAAGGATGGAGGCCACACAAAGGAAAGCAGGCTGAGGGACAGAGACACAATCCTGGTGACAGATTTTTGGCATCCAGATCCAGTTGTACCCAAAGCCAGGGCTACCGCCTGGCCCTTTGTATTACATGAGTGAATTATTATTTTTTTATTAAGCCAGTTTGAGTTGGGTTTCCATCACTTGCTGCCATGAGTCATGGTACAGGAATTTTCTGAGGTCATAAGAAATGAGTAGGGTGTGGTGGCTCACACTTATAATCCCAGCACTCTGGGGGGCAGAGGTGAGAGGATTGCCTGAGCTCAGGGGTTCAAGACCAGCCTAAACAACACGGCGGGACCTTGTCTCTACAATAAATCAAAAAATGAGTCATGCACGGTGGCACATACCTGCTGTTCCAGGTTCTTGGAAGGCTAGGGCGGAAGGATCACCTGAGTCCAGCAGGTCAATGCTGCGGTGGCCATGAGCATGCCACTGCACTCCAACCTGCGTGACAGAGTGAGACTTGGAAAAAAAAAAAAAGTGAGTGATTCTGTCTACCAAAGTGGGTCTGCTATCTGGGGGACTACAATAATAACAGTAATCATTGATTGCAGCATTTTGTGCTGTTTAAATATGTCATCTCAAGCAGTCCTCTCTTCATAAGACCTTGTCAGGTATTTTTGCCCCCATTTAAAAGACGAAGAAACGACAGATGAGATAGGTTAAGAAACTTTCTCAAGTTTACATGGCTAGTGGAAGGGTTGGGATTTAATTGTAGGCTGCTGTCTCGAGTTTATGCTCTTAACCAGCATCGTATAACTCCATGTTAGTCAGGGCTCTCAGTTGCAAAAAAAGTCATGTACTCTAGTTAGTTTAAGCAGGCCTGGAAGTTATGTGAGAGGGATCCAAAAAACCCTGGAATTTACTTATACAAAATTGTGTATTTATTCTTACATGTTTAAGCTTCAGTCACCTTCAAAGTACTCTCCGTTTGATGCAACATACCTATTGAGATGCTTTTTCCACTGCTCAAAATAGGTTTTGAACTTGTCCGTTTTGACACATCTTAGTGCTTCTGTTTTTTTGTTTCATCTCTTCCACATCAGCAAACCATTTCCCTTTGAGGACTTTTTGCATCCAGGGAAACAACAACAAAAAGTCATTTGGGGTGAGATCGGATGAATACAGAGGGTGGGGTATGGGGGTCATGCTGTTTTTGGTCCAAAGCTGCTGAACACTCGGCTTGGTGTGGGCAGGTGCACTTGTAAACCACCCATCACGAAATGGACAGACACATTGAAAGAATCTCCAAAAATTCAGTGAAGCCGAACACAGCCTCTCACAACAAAGCTAGCAGGTACACTGATGCCGATGGGTTCCTGGAACACTGATGTAGCAGGGGAAGCCTGTACTACAAGGGGTCCATCCTCCAAAAAAATATCATTTGTCTTTTTTTGGGTCCTCCCTCCTATGAGCAGGAAGGTGTCCACTCACACGGCAGTGACGCCCTACTGAAGCACCGGGTCTCCACCATACCATGCCATACCTCGGGGCTCACAGTCATGGTGGTCGGCACTAGGGATGCTTAGGATTGGGTGCCACCTCTGCTTCTGTTGAAGATCTGCACACCCTCCCCTATGCCCACCATAAGATGATTCCGGGAATGCCTATCTCTTCCCTTCTCTCCCCGTCTAGTACCAGTCCCACATGAGTGCGTCTGTTTGGCAGAGCTCAGGCCACATGCCTGTGCTCCTGCAAGGGAGACTAGAAAAATGAGTTTTGCCTTCTTGCTTTGAATCAAGAGACTCAGCGGCATAATCTGACATCTGTTATTCTAGAAATCTTAATATATCAAATGTGAAAACCAAGTTTTCTTCTCGTACTTTGAGTGCATTAGAGTCACCTGGAGAGCTTGCTAAAAATAGATTCTTGGTCTTAGCCCCAAACCACCTGCCAATACAATCAAAACTGTTAAGAAGATCGGGGCATCTATAGTTGTAATAAGCTCCCAGGGGATTCGGATAAACACCAAATCTTGAAAAACCATGATTTAAAGATTTCTATTGAAGACATTGGTCCACATTTTTGTTCAACTCTTGTTTTCCATCCCCCTAAGCCTAGGTATTACTCAGTTCTGGTAAGTGCTGAATAAAGCTGCAGCCCTACTGTGTGGTGACCCACGCTCACTGGAAGGACTAGAAATGCAATTTTAAAAATGCTCTTTATGATTTGCTGGTAGAAGGAAATACTCTGCAACCATCTTTTCATGTCACCTTCACAGCATAATGGATTGACCAACATCTTACAAATGGATAGATTTTAATCAGTCTTTATTGATAAGTACAATTTGACTGCAAACATTTTAAGATGCTGAATCATCTGGTGCTGTTTAGCTCTTAAAGAGAATGTAAATAACCCTCGATAATCAGGCCTAGAAGGAAATGAATAATTTCTAACAACTTCTGAAAAAAAAAACAAACCAGCTATTCTTAAACAGTGATGGTTTTGGTGATAAAGTACAGGCTCAATGTTCATTCAGTTCAATGTATTAATATTCTGATAACTGATGACAGTTCTTAATGGAGTTATATACCAGTTTGCAGAGCAAGGGCCTAAGGTATGAATTCAGACATATTTGGGAAATTCTGGAAGGCTGTAGAGTAGACCTCTGGTGTCAGAACCACCTGGCTGATGTTTATAATTCGGTTAAGAATAATTCTCGGCCAGGTGTGGTATCTCATGCCTGTAATCCCAGCACTTTGGGAGGCCAAAGTGGGAAGATTGCTACAGTCCAGGAGTTCAAGACCAACACAGTGAGACATCATCTCTACAAAAAAATTAGCAGGGTGTGCACGTGCCTGTAGTCCCAGCCACTCAAACATACGAGGAGGAAGAATCGCTTGAGCATAGGAGTTTGAGCCATAGGAGTTTGAGCCAATTATGGTGAGCCATAATTGTGCTACTGCCCTTGTCTAGGCTACAGAAAGACTTCAACTCAATAAAAAGAAAAAAAGTATTCTCCACTGGGAGGCTTTTTTCGCTTTCCAGGCCTGGGTTAGATAGATACCCTTACATAGGCTTCACAGTATCAGTAGCAAGGCCCAGCCCTGACCCGTCACAGTACAGTCCTTTAATCATGGAACTAATGCTTCAGGGCCTTTGTGTATGTTACCAGTCACTTTTCCCACCAGTAGCTTCTTTTTCATTTCTAAGGTTTGGGCTTAAATGACACCTCATCACCTTTACCTACATAGAATTCCCACCTTCAACTACTTGTTCTAGTCTCTCACTAGCCTGTTTGCTTTCTAACACCTACCCCAATTTGCAATTCCTTGATCTTTTTTGCTCTCCCACTAGAGTATAAAGTCATGGGGCAAGGAAGGTGCTTTACTCCCCTGGGACTATCCCACAGTGACCAGCACAGAACTAGGAGGGGGACTAGAAGGGGGACCTTGCTTGTAGGCTCACCGTTGTGAAACAGCCCACCCTGGGGTAGTTAATAAATATTTACTGAATAAGCAAACATACATATGACTTCCTCAAGAAATACTAAATGGAAATGATCTGAGAAATCAAGGGCTCTTTTTTCTTTGACCCCACGTGTTCAGATTCTGATCATTCAACACTTAGCTTTTACATAGCAAAGTATCTGTTTTGGTCATTTCCAATTTGGAAAGTAGAACCAAAACAAAACTGAAACCAAAACCAACTCATAATCAAACAATCAAAACACAACAAACAAACACCCCATTCACTGTTACATATCCTGTGATACGAAGAACATCGGAAACTTGGTTATAACCAGTGCCACTCCCTCTTGAGCCATGGTACTCTTGAGAGCATTTCTTGTTTGTCTGACTTGTGTTTCTAAATAAATATATAATATTTGTAGTTATATTCAGATAGCAACAACCTGGCAAGTGAGCTGGAGTTAAAGATTATTTTCCCCCACCATAGCACATAATGATCTGGTTGCCGGAATAAACCTTTACAGAAATAAACCTTTATAATCTTCTCTTTACCAATATTACCCGCTTCAGAAATGCTTCAGAAAAGTGAACAATATTAAAAAACAAAAATAAAAACCACAGCTTTTCAGACACAGGTGAAACTTTATTTATACATAAAAAATTACACTTCAGGAATTCTCCTCCTCTACTCTTTTGATAGTAAAGCTCAAAATGAAAGGTTGAAAGTGAACAGTTTTTAAATTTTGTACATACTGTAGTCACAGTTAAACCATTTTTTAAGCTGCAAAAAAACCAAAAACAAAACTCTTCTACAGTAGTACGAGCTTTTATAGCTGCAGACTGACATCTCATGATGATATCAAAAACCAAAGCAAAATAAATTAATATTCTAAAAGAGAAGACGTGGCTGTTGATGTTACCTGGGTCCTGTTTCTAACTTCCACCCATGCCAATTCTTCCTCTTAGGAATAACTCAACAGACAGTTGATTTCCAATAGAACCTATCATGGTCATGGAAAAAGTGAAAAGAGGGTGACAAGGGCCTCATAACTGCAGTAGTTTAAAAACTATCTCCCATGGTCCTACATTTCAGAATAATATTAGCATTATCCACACTATATAAGAAACAAAATATGTCATCATGTTTAGAGATCAAGTTATTACTACAATAACCATTCATCTATATTCTGGAGCATGTAAGCCTCAGTGCCACACAGATCTCAATCTCATTTCTAAAAAGTCATTAATTCAAAGACTCACTCAATGTTAAAATGATAAACTAAGTGTCAAGTGGTTGCTGCATCTAAACAAGATATAAAACTCTCGGTAAGACCATGGCTTTTAAAAAAATTTTATTTTTAGAACAGGGCATAATTTACTCTGTTTTGTCCAAAACAAACAGGATTTCATCCATCTGATTAGGTAGTCTCCATCTCTCCCCTTCTGTTCTCCCGCCCTACTTCCCCCACTGCTAAACCCAATAACCACCACCGTTTACTTACCAGTGATGTGCTTTCTGTTTGAAGCATCTAAATCTATCTGAGATGACAGTTTAGAAAGCTGGGCAAAATAACATACTTTCAGGTACAATGGCCATAAATGTCACCATTAGTGGTGAGAATGTTCAAGTATCTGCTCCGTTTTATGAACTTAATGTTGCTCTTTTTTTCTTCTTCATTTTTAAATTTAAAAAAATCTTTATTTTAAAATTTCCTGTGAAACCTGACCAAGAAACGTAGAAAACTTAAAAGTTCTTATTAGAAAAATCAAGCTGGGTGTGGTAGTAGCTCCCACCTGCCTGTAGTCCCAGCAACTTGGGAGGCGGAGGAGGAAGGATCACCTGAATTCTGCAGGTTGAGGCCGCATTGAGCCGTGATCTTGCCACTGTACTCAGGCCTGGGTAACACAGTCCCCGACTCAAAAAATAAAAATAAAAAGAAAGAAAGAAAAGAAAACATCATCGATCCCAGTTTTCTGCCCGATGCTAGCAGCCTTAGGCCTTCTGGAAGAGGGAGGAGATGAAATGACTAATACCTTTCCATTCTGTGCAAACAGCAACTTTGTGCTTTTCTTGTCAGTGCTGTTATATTGGGATTGGTCTTTCTTTGGAGCAAAAACCGTGGCTTCACATTGTGTTAAAACTGTCCTCATGGTGGCACAAGAGACCATTAGCTCCAAGTGCCAGCAAGGTCGTAACTCCTGGAAGCACTAGGCAGAAAGGAGAGGGTTCCTGCTTTATACCAAGGTTATGGACATTACAAAGATGAGGGAAGAAATATGAAACATGCAGCAGAGACACATCCCCACCCCCTTGGGGTAAGGAAAGTCAAGAAAAACAAGTACCCAAAGATAACATTTTTACTTTAAAAAATACCAATTTCTCAAAAATGTATATTAGGAATTTACACGAGTAAGAGCTAGAAAATATTTTCTCTTTTCACTGGGAAGAAATAACAAAATTAAATGAATGCAATGTAGATACTTGGGCAAAGTTTTGTGTTCAGAAAATAGTACCCATTCAAAATGACATCTTTAGTCAAAAGGTAGCGCTGCTCAATTCTGCTTAGATAAGAAGCTTTTTCAATGTACTTAGGGGAATAATTTGTCTTTTTAATAGTTGGCTACTGTTTACATTGACGCTATGGAAAAAAATACACTGTACTGCTATTATTAGAAGAAGAAGAATTTGTACCACTATTTGAACAGTTTACTCAATTTCCATAAAGCTTACATGAACTGAGAATCAGAATCTTTCCCCATTAAAACATTGTGCTTCGGGGGGAGGGGGATGGGATTAACAGTCGCAAATATCTGTCTGGGGATGGGGAAACACCTCTTATCAACAGGGTGCCTGAATGAAACGTAATTGTACACCTAACCCTTAACTGTACCCCACAAAATCATAATAAAAAATATTGATTTAAAAAAAAAACCCCCCCAAAAACCATCGTGCTTCACCCAAACTAGAACACAGAACTAGCAGAACAATTGGGATTAATATGCAAGAAATACAATTTACAGAGTTTGCATTTAGGCTTTATTTAACAATAGTTTAAATAGAAGTTTCTGTTTAACATCGCAAGAGGCAGTGCTTAAAGCATTACAAATGTACAATAATCCCAACTAGCATAGTTATGATTACAGATTTTCCATTTCATTTCTGTATTCAGGGATTATTAACTTATTTTTTTTTAAAAAGGCTATTCTGGATCGATATAAAAATCTGACCCCAGTAAATTAGCTATAAACTGTTAAGTACAGTATAGAAATGGGTAAAATAAGATCATCCCAAAGCAAAGCTCAGGACTCAGAAAGCTTTGGCGGTGATCATGGACCCCAAGGCTCACACACTTCACACTACTGACATATAATGGCACATCTTGTCCCTTGGACTGCCTTCCCTAGAAACACTTACGGGTTAGGAAAATCAAGACAGCTTTTCCTTAGCACATGAGATGACCCAGATCTTTCTGACTTCAAAGCAAACAAACAAACAAAAACAAGCAACAAATAAAAAGCCCTGAGTGCTAAAGCAAGCAAGTCGATAACAAAACAGAACAAACCCCATATCTCTCTTTTCAAGTAAATTTGTATTCACTGACCGCAGTTTGGAAGGAAAAACTGGTTTCAAACTCACAAATTTACTGCAAGGGTGTGACATACCCTTGCCAGGGAAGATTAGGTACCATTGATGAGGAGATCCAGAATGTGGCAGAGATTCAGCGGAGAGTCCTGAACAGATTCTAGGGTATTTGAGATGATACAAACATTGAGGAGGTGGGGGGGAGAACCCTCAAAATAATTATTTGAAGAAAAGCCCGTATTTCCTCAGAAGCCAAAGGCACACAAAATATTCTATTCTATGTAAGGAACATTAAGTTTATGATTCCACATGACCGAAAAGAACACACAGAACAAGGTAAATTTGTATGACTTTTAAGTTTAAAGTCATCACTAATCTTATGAACTCCAAAACAAAGAAATAAAGGTGGACAGGGAAAACAGTATTCTTCAACTTTTCTTCAATGCACAGGGAAATCCCCCTGAGGTAAGAATAAGAAAATTTAGTAAGCTCGGAAATATTTCTAAATATTTTCCTTTAAAAATCAAATGTGAATATTGGTATAGGTTTCATACAATTAAAAATATTTAAAGAAGCAACATAAGCTCTTAGGTAATTCCTTAATCACCGTTACCAACCCTTGACACATGGGGCTATGAATGAATGATGAATAGTTTTGAACCTGAACCTATTGGAGAACTTTCTAAGCAGTGAGTATTTTCTAACTGTGAACTTGTTTAACATAAAAACTACCAACAGTTGGGTGTGATGGCTCACATCTGTAATTCCAGCACTTTGGGAGGTGGAGACCAGAGGACTGCCTGAGCTCAAGGGTTCGAGACCAGCCTGGGCAATATGGCAAGATCTCATCTGTACAATTAAAAAAAAAAAAAAAAAAATTAGCTGGGCGTGGTAGCTCATGTCTGTGGTTCCAGTTACTTGGAAAGCTGAGGCGGAAGGATCACCTGAGTCAAGTAGGTCAAGGCTGCGGTGGCTGTGAGCATGCTACTGCACTCCAGCCTAGGCGACAGAGTGAGACTCAGACTCAAAAAACAAACAAACAAAAAACTACCAGCAAAACTCTTTTCTTCCTTCTTTAATAAGGAATGCATATTTACTCAAGCTTCAAACCATACTTTCCTTTGACATTTCTCATAAACTGAGCTTCTATTTTAGCATTTTTAATAGCAATGTCCTGTTAGGTTATTCTAAAAGCAATTTTCCCAGTAAACCACATTTTTCATCCCATTAGGTTGACTTTTCAAAAATCACAGTATACTTATAAAAAGACATAGGTAGGTTTATAATCTACTTTATTATAAAAGGAAATAAATTTTAGCACACAATCGTTAAAGAGCATTTAGAAAAGTTCAAATTGATCAGTATGAAAATACACATCACTGAAATATACTTACTTATAAAAACATATTGCCTTTGCCATGAGAAAATCTGGTGTTCAGTTCTCTAGATTTCTTTATTAGAGCTTTTTTCTGAGCTTCATCAAACCGATTAACCTTGAGATCCCTATCCCGGTCAAATGGTACTCTCTCTTGCGGCTTGTTTTTCTCTTCAGCAGCCTTGCTCTTTAATTTTTTATGATGAATGTCCATAAGAGATTCTGATCTTTTTGATTCCTGGGGAGAGGAGGAGAGCAGAAATGAAAATCTCAGCTTTTACAGGCTACCGACCGAATATAATCATGAAACAGAATAAGTAGATAGTAACGATGCATATTAAAAGGACTATTTACAAACCCCCAATAGTTTTTTCCAAATCCAAGACAGCATCTACAAAGAAATACGCATCAGAGGCAAATTCAATTCAATAAAAATGAAGATATCTACCAACTACATGCCATGTGAGAAAAAAAGAACAAGACAAAAAGGAAGCAAATATTTAAATAACCATAGTATAAAATAGTATGTTCATTTAAATACTAAATATTAGAGTACAAACCCAGAACATGGGTGTGAAAGGAACAACAACTGTATTCTCACTTTGTGGATGCACTGGTCCCTGCAGCCTGTGCAGATGAACAGGATGGGAAGGCACTGGCAGGATGAGGTACAAGGATGAGAAAGAAACGAAAGAGCACAGGTGTGGCAAAGCCCAAGGCCTGTACAGGGTATGCTGGCATGTTCTATACGTAAGATAATTTTTGTTACTTTCAGTTTTCTGTTCCTTATCTTTCCCCCTTACTGTCCTCATTTTTTTCTTCTTAGCCAGGATAGATGTTTGCATTTTAGATGTTTCTATGAAGACAATGTTTGAGCAAAGGTGATAGGTTTAATACATTAGGGATTCATTCTAAAACTCTGAGTATTGACTAAGGTCAAGGACAGAAGAGTGCTGGACTAAAGGAGAAGGGACGGAATGGAGGAGTGGGTGTGGGTAGTACAGCCCAGCCACCCTCCAATCGGGGATACACAGAGTGGATTCCATGGGCTGGGGGCATTGGTTATTTTAAGGTTACCCTCCCACATTTCTCATCATCTTCACGGAGTCTTTCTTAAAACAGACTTGCCCTATAATGCATCTTGTGAAGATGCCTCCTTTTCATTATTAACGCCTTCCCATTTAACAAAGGAGACCAAGAATAGTGCCAGGAGAGCCAGAGTCTTCAGGGCACCAACAAAAAGCATCAGAAACACGAGTATGAATGAAGTTTCCTTTAATCAGGAAACTGTAAACCCAGGTGGGCTTTGTGTCTTGTGTCTTCAACATATCTCTCGTTAAGTGTCATGTCCTTTAGAAATGGGTGTTTTGACTGTTGCTGGAGCTCTAAATTCCGATGTGTCAAAGAGTGAGCAATGGACGAGGACAATTTTTGTGTGACAGCTCCATCTCTTCCCAGCCTTGCCCACTGTCAAATGCACCTGAAAGCGAAGAAGTGAAGAAAGCAAAGGAGCAGGGCACTAGCAAGGAATGCTGAAGGTGACAGCATCTCATTTCATCCAGAAGACGAACTCGAGCACCTGCACCTACGTTGGATTCCAGAAGTGTCATAAATGAGCATGAACACATTTATTTGAATGGAAAACATGAAGCCAGACTTTTAACAGAAAGTAAGTGTGACCTGGCCGATGTGACAAGAAATGACTTTGTCAATCAGGTCTGTGCGTTAGCCATGTTCTGTGAACCAAATGGGCTCAATCTGGAGATTTAAGGTTTCAGCAGAATGTCCCAAAGCTACTAAATTAGTAAATATATTTTTTAATGAGCATGAGTTCCATTTTCACATCCCTGCATCCAGTAAGTCAGAGTCTCACTCTGTCACCTAGGCTGGAGTGCAGCGGCACAATCACGGCTCACTGCAGCCTCGACCTCCTAGGCTCAAGCAATCTTCCCACAGCCTCCAGAGTTGCTGGAATCACAGGTGAATGTCACCATGCCTGGCTAATTTTTTGATTTTTTTTTGTAGAAATGAAGTCTTGCTATGTTGCCCAGGTTGGTCTCGAACTCCTGGGCTCAAGAGGTCCTCTCACCTCAGTCTCTCAAAATCAAAAGGGGTCCCAATAAGTTGGCAGTTGACGGATCATAAGTAATAGTTTTCATTTTCATTACTGGAAATACATGCGTAAGCCACTGCACCCAACCAAGTCTTTTAGAAACTGATTTACCAATCAAGTGTTTTCCAATTTTTTACTTTCAACAAAATTGAGGAGGTTAAAAAAAATCAAATATTGCTAAGAAAAAAGAGGCTATCAATACATACACAGGCATGGAGAAATGACTTAGAACTCAGGGTTCCAAGTTCAGAAAAATTTGGATGGCAAGGATGGTCCTGGACTTTCAACACTGACATCCTTGGGCATAATGTAAGCCCTGTTTCCTCAGCTATAAAATGGTGGTAGCCATAGCAATAATTCCCGTACCTTTGGGTGAGGGAGGAGCTAAATAATCTAAAGACTCCAGAGGACTGAGCACAATGCTGGCTATCTAGAAACACTCCACAAGTGCTATGTGGTTAAGAGTTATTGAGCACTCACTAAAATGTAATCCTCCCAATATCTCCATATTCCTCTTATATGGTTTTGGAAAAAATGAGAATATATGTGTGTGTGTGTGTGTGTGTGTATATATATATATATATATTTTTTTTTTTTTTTTTTGTTTGTTTGTTTGTTTGTTTGTTTTTGAGTTGGAGTCTCACTGTCGCCCAGACTGGAGTGCAGTGGCCACTCCCGGCCACCGCAGCCTCGACCTGCTGGGCTCTGGCGATTCTTCCGCCTCAGTCTTCCGAGTAGCTGGAACTAAGGTGCACGCTACCACGCCCGGCTAATTTTTTGATTTATTGTAGAGATGAGGTCTTGCCAAGTTTCCCAGGAGGGTCTCGAACCCGCGGGCTCAGGCAATCCACTCACCTCGGCCTCCCAGGGAGCGGGATTACAGGCTGAGCCACCGAGCCCAGCTTGAGAAAATATATTAATAGAACTAATGGGAAAAGAAAAATCAAAAGGGGTCCCAATGAGTTGGCAGTTGACAGATCATAAGTAATAGTTTTCATTAATAAATAAATATGAAGCTTAAGAAAATAACTCAATGGCCAGGTGTGGCCTGTAATCCTAGCACTTTGGGAGGCCGAGGTGAGAGGATGGCTGAGCCCATGGGTTGGAGACCAGCCTGGGTAACTTGGCAAGACCTCATCTCTACAATTAAAAAAAAAAATTAGCTGAGTGTGGTGGCATGTGTCTGTAGTTCTAGCTACTTGGAAGACTGAGGCAGAAGGATCGTCTGTGCCCAGCAGGTCGAGGCTGTGGTGGCCAGGAGCATGTCACTGCACTCTAGCCTGGGCGACAGAGTGAGACTTCAACGCAAAAAAAAAAAAAAAAAGAAAATAACTCAAATCACTTGTGCCCAGCAGGTCAAGGCTGTGGTGATTGGGAGTGTGTCACTGCACTCTAGCCTGGGCGACAGAGTAGACTACAACGCAAAAAAAAAAGAAAAAAAAGAAAATAACTCAAATTGCTCAAAGAATTGAATGACATTGCTATAATAAAATGTGTTCCATCCCCATTTACTTCTTTATGTAAACTTGATTTCTTAACTCTTATAAGTATAAAAATAGACAAAAGAATAAAACTGATGCTTAAAACTTTCTTATTCTGGTAATAGGCAACATTCACCCAAAGACCAGGAACAAACTAGAAAAAAAAATCATTTATTAAGAGATTAAATTTACATTTTACTTTTTATGCTTAAGAATTATTTATCAAAATTTATAATACGTTTACATTATTTCTATTTTATGTGTTTTAATTTTTTTGAGTCAGAGGTCTCACTCCAGGCTGGCGTGTAGTGGTGTAATCATAGCTCATTGTAACCACTAACTCTTGAGCTCAGTTCCACCAATTATCCTGCCTTGGCCTCCCAAGTAGCTGGGAGCTAACTTTTTTTTTTTTTTTTTTTTTGAGTTGGAGTCTTACTCTATCACCCGGGCTGGAGTGCGTGATCACAGCTCCCCGCAGCCTTGACCTCCTGAGCTCAGGCAATGTTTGCACCTCAGCCTCCTCAGCAGCTAGGACTGCAGGCATGCGCCACCATGCCCAGATAATTTTTTATTTTGTAGAGACAAGGTCTCCCTATGTTGTCCAGGCTGGTCTTGAACTCCTGGGCTCAAGCAATCTTCTCACCTTGGCCTCCCAAAGTGCTGGGATTATAGATGTAAGCCGCTGTGCTTGGCAGGAACTTTTTTATTTTTTTTTTTGTAGAGATAGGGTCTCACTATGTTGCCCAGGCTGGTTTTAAACTCTTGGCCTCAGGTGATCCTTATGCCTCAGCCTCCCAAAGTGCTGGGATTACAGGTGTGAGCCACCATGCTTGAACTATATTTACATTCTTTTGATCAACTAAAATTACAACTTAATCCATAGGAAAAAATGTGTTAACATTTAAAGACACAGGAGATTAAAGCTTTCAATTTCAATTTAAGTGTATATTTTTATTACAGTGAAATATAATTTTTCAATGCAATCATACAAGACTTAAGCATAAAAGTGAATTCTAGTAGGATAAGATTCTATAGCAGAAAAGAAATAAAATTATAAATTCAAGGAGAATAAAAGGCTGAAATAAAATTTCCAATTGCTAAAAAAGTGCTTGTTGATATTATATACATATATATTTTTAAAATGGATTATAGTAGATATCAAATTACTACAGCACTTAAGATTTCATTTGATTAAACATTTAAGGGTGGGCTGGGTATGGTGGCTTATGCCTGTAATCCCAACACTTTGGAAGCAGAGGCAGGAGGACTGCTTGAGCCCAGCCTGAGCAACATAGCAAGACCCTGTTCCTACAAAAATAAAAAAAATTAGCTGAGTGTGGTGGCGCATGCCTGTAGTCCCAGCTACTTGGGAGGGTGAGGTGGGAGGATCACCTGAACCCAGGAGGTTGAGGCTGTGGTGAGCCATGATAGGGCGACTGCACTCTAACTTAGACAACAAAGTAAGACTCTGACTCAAAAAAAGAAAAAAAAAGAGAAACATTTAAGCAAGTACTATAATATGCTATTAATTACTTCTTTGGTAACTACTGAAACCTATGATGAACATTTTTAGATGTCAAGTAAAAAATACATGGTTTTAGGAGATACCAAGCAACCATACTTGAAGACTACTGGTTTCCACCCTGACTGGTTGAAAAGAAACACAGATTCCTCAGTCCCAACAGACTTAGTGAATCAAAACTACCAGTGGTGGGGCTCAGAAACCTGTGGTCTTACCACCTGAGTTATGACTCAGGCTATTCCTCAGATGTAGAACACACTGTGTAGATCATTCTTTCTGGTGGTGTGGTACTGATGGAAGAGAGAATGCCAACACAATTGAGGAGTGGAGTAGGGTTAATTTTAGGATGGGAAACCATATATGTAATATACAGTGTTATATGTACGCATAAACATAAGAAAACTATACTCATGAAAACTTAAGATTTTAGCACCATTTCCCCATATTCTCCCTCCCTTCCCCTGAATCCACATCCTTCCCTGTGAATGAGAGAATAACTTCTTAACCATGTGAGTTGAGTTTTGGTCAATTTCCAAAAATGTTTCATGTACACATTGTTTATGGTACCTGTCAACGTATGTCTAATAAATCAAGCTAACTATATTTTAATGTTTATGGAGTTTTCATTGACTAATACACTGAGAACAGCAAGTAATTTTCCTGAATACATGAACACCTTTCAGGGACCAGTGAGTTCAGTAATTTACATTTATTCTTTTTTTTTTTTTTTTAAGAGTTGGAGTCTCACTGTTGCCCAGACTGAAGTGCAGTGGCCCATTCCCAGCCACCACAGCCTCGACCTGCTGGGCTCAGGCGATCCTTTCGCCTCAGCCTTCCGAGTAGCCGGAATTACAGGTGTGCACTACCACACCCAGTTGATTTTTGATTTATTGTAGAGATGAGGTCTCACCAAGTTGCCCAGGCGGGTCTCGAACCTACAGGCTCAGGCAATTCACTTACCTCGGCCTCCCAAAGCATGGGATTACAGGCTGAGCCACCGAGCCCGGCTTACATTTATTCTTTAAGCTGGAATATTTACTAGATTTTTTTTCATTTTTTTTCTGGTTGGGGGGGACAGCACTAACCAACATTTACCAGTTTTTTTTTAAAGAGTAAGAGGGACTATAATATGCCAAATGAATACTGACCTGTTTAGTTGATAAGTTTAGACTGAATTATATTTAAAAAATATTTTTTTGCTCATATTTAAATCTTTACATCAAACATTCCAAATCTATTCATAATTTAAAACCATAAACTTAAGATTTCTATTCATAAGCAGGGCTCCTGTTTTCTAATTAAGTGCTATCTATCTCTAGTAATTAAATATAACAAGCAAAATGTAAATTTCAGAGGAAATGCATAGAAGGAATTCATACAAATCTTTATATGCAATGGAGCTGAATGTTTTTCAGGAGAAATGTAAAAGCCTGAGGTAAAGAGGCAGATATGTAAAAAAAGAGAAACAAGAAACAAGAAAAAAGAAAGGAAAGAATGAGAACTAAAAGAAAAAATAAATGGCTATGTATTTTCTTTTCCTTTTTTTTTTTTTAAGTTGGAGTCTTACTCTGTTGCCCAGGCTGGAGTGCAGTGGCACTCTCACGGCCACCGCAGCCTTGATCTGCTGGGCTCATGAGATCCTTCCGCATCAGTTTTCCAAGTAGCTGGAACTACAGGCACGCACCACCACACCCAGCTAATTTTTGGATGTATTGTAGAGATGAGGTCTCACCAAGTTGCCCAGGCTGGTCTTGAACCCCTGGGCTCAGGTAATCCATTCGTGTTGGCCTCCCAGAGTGCTGGGATTATGGACTTGAGCCACTAGGCTCAGCCTTTTTTGCCCAGGCTGGTCTCAAACCCGTGGGCTCAGGCAATCTTCTTGCCTCCACCCCTCAAAGTGCTGGGATTACAGGTGCGAGCCACTGTGCCTGGCTATGTATTTTATTTTCACTTAAAAAAAAATGTTCCCCATAATTTCTGCTGTATTTGTCTCATTTGCTTACTTACATTATATGAGGACACCTGCTCGGCCAACCTCTTATCTCTTCCTGACAATATATGCTCTTCATCCTTCTTACTGAATGACTTCCTTGCTTCTTGTGTTTCCTGAAGAATGAATGCAGATAACACATTACTGAACCACATAATTAAGATACATTAAAAAAAAGATACTATTATGTTTACTTAGATTAAGTAACAAGAGACAATAACTAAACCAGGCTTGGTAAATCCCTTCTGGTTAGAAATACTAACATATTTGATAAGGGATCAGTTAGTGTTCTAGTGTTTAGTTTTCCTGAAAACAAGGGGAGGGGGGTAACCCCACCCAGATGACTGACTGAAAGAAACCACCTATTCAATGGGCTCACAATGAGTGTGATTAACAATGACAAGTGTAGGAGTGAAAATAAGGCTTGAGAAGAAATTCTACAGCACTGTTTTCAAAAACAGTAAAATCACTCGAGGGAAAAGCACAAAGAAAAAGAAATAAAAGGTGTGCATTTTGTAAAAACGAAAGAAACAAAACTATCTTTATTCATAGATCATATGACTGTTTATGTAGAAAACCCCAGATAATCTACCAAAAACCCCCCCAAAACCCTCCAGGAACAAATAAGCAAGTATAGCAAAGCTGCAGGATACAAGATCAACACGCAAAACACACCAGAAATGAACAACTAGAATTTTAAACAAAAGTATTACTTACAATAATACACACAGACACAAATGAAGTACTTAGGTAAACATCTAACACATTTTGATTAGAAAAAATTACAGTGATATTCTAGAGAATATACTCCCAACTAGGAATGAGGAAGGCCCACATAAAAACGGCTGAAAACTACTGGTCTCAAAGCATATTTTAATAGTTTTTATTTGCTTAGGGAAACCAGTGAGGCCCTCATATAATTTTTATCTTAATAATGAACTAAAACAATGCTGTAGTTAATGAAGTACATTAAAAACATGAGGATATTTCATTTATTATTTTTTAAATAAAAATTCTCCCAGAAAACTTTTACTTATAAATATTAAGAGAAAAATGATGTTATGGTAACATGGAGATTAAAAACCTAACCATTTAACCTTTTTTTTTTTTTTGAGTCTGAGACTCACTCTGTTGCCTAGGTTGGAGTGCTAATATCCACTGCAGCCTCAACCTGCTGGGCTCAGGCGATCCTTCAGCCTCAGCCTTCCAAGTAGCTGGAACTACGGACACATGCCGCCATCCCTGACTAGTTTTTGTGTTTTATTGTACAGATGAGATCTCACCAAGTTGTCCAGGTTTGTCTTGAGCCCCCAGACTCAGGCAATCCTCTTGCCTCGGCCTCCCAAAGTGCTGGGATTACAGGTTGAGCCACCAAGCCCAGCCTAACCATTTAATATTAACAGGTAGAAGAGCTTGTCAAGACTGGGAGGTGAGGACATAACGTCTCCTTCAAATGATTTATGCAAAACATTTTCATTTTTTATTTATTCTTTTTTTTTTTTTGAGTCAGAGTTTCACTCTGTCACCCAGGCTTGAGTACAGTGGCACGTTCACAGCTATCGCAGCCTCGATCTGCTGGGCTCAGGTAATCCTGCCTCAGTCTTCCAAGTAGCTGGAACCATAGGCTTGTGTCACCATGCTCGGCTGATTTTTTTGATTTATTGTAGAGATCAGGTCTCGCCATGTTGCCCAGGCTGGTCTTGAACCTGTGGGCCAGCCTGTGCCCAGGCAATCCACTTGCCTCCACCTCCCAAAGTGCTGGGATTACAGGTGTGAGCCATTGTGCCCAGCTCATTTCTTTTTAAAGAGCAACCTTACTTCTTTTAGACCATGTTGGCTATGTGAATGTGAGAACATTATAGGTACGAGAGATGTACGTTGGGAAATCAAATATAAAAAGTGAGATTGCCGGGCACGGTGGCTAACGTCTGTAATCCCAGCACTTTGGGAGGTGGAGAGGCGAGAGGATTGCCTGAGCCCATAGGTTCGAGACTCGCCTGGGCAACATGGTGAGACCTCGTCCGTACCACACAAAAAAAAAATTAACTGGAGATGGTGACTCATACCTGTAGTTCCAGCAGCTTGGAAGGCAGAAGTGGAAGGATTGCCTAAGACCAGCAGGTCAAGGTTGTGGTGGCCGTGAGTGTGCCACTATACTACTGCCTGGGCAAGAATGAGACTACGACTCAAAAAAAAATGAGATGAAGTGAGGGAAGAGAACCTATCAAGAAGGAAATTTGGCTAAGATCTGGTACAAAAATTAACATGAACTTTACATAGGATCAAAGACAAGAAAATAAATAGCTCTTTGATACTGTATAGTGACATAAATATAAGTGTACGGTACTATATGCTGTAATATAGTATCACATACAATTTAAGAGGTATTAACAATCTCCTTATGAATACACTATAAGTATGGAACAAAACATTTCAGCACAGAAAAGGTTGAATAGGTCTAAAAAACTCAGTCATAGGGATCAAAATCATTTAAGTTCAAACTGCACTGCCTGGTTTTCATTTGTTCTATTATCCTGTGATATTGTCCTCTGAGGACGACTCTTTCAATATTTGGCTGTAGGCTGGACATCTACTCATCTACAATAGGAGCAGAAGAATATAAAAAACAACAAATAAATGTAGGCACAAATAAAAAGTCCATGGAAGCAAGATAATTAATTGTCTTTTTGGAGATAAGCTTAAAGGATAAATTATGAAAACTCTAATCTTCTTTTTCATAACTAGCTCTATGACCTTACAAAAGTTGACTGCATAGACGAAAGTTTCTCCATCTGAAAAATCAGGTCAGTATACCTGTGTCTCAGAGTTTTCTGAAGTTTAAATAAAACAGTTTATTGGGACATAGTAAATAAACAGCAAGCAACTGGTGTCATATTCCTTCCTCATAACCTTCCTTCAGAAAAAAATATCTGTTTTCCCTTTGGAATCATAATTTTAAAACACAGTATCCTTAAATAACTTTGCCTTATAACTTTTAAAAGTTGAGCCAACATGGATGGAAATCCATGAACAAACAAACAAACAAACAAACAAACAACAAAACCTCTCACCTTGGTTTTCCGCTCCCTGTCAGCTGGAGTATCTGTCCAGATGGATCGGTCTCCGGATCTGTCATCAGCTCTTCTCTTAAAAGTCCTTGGCCCCAAACCAAAATCTTTCATTTCTGGAGGAAGCTCTGTCATCCATGACTCCCTTGTAATTGGTTTAGATGAGTCCTTTGAGAGAAATAAAATGTTCTTAAAAAACAGTATGGTAAGTATATATATATAAAACACTGTATGAGCAACTATGTCTTGCAACTGAGGTTTCAAAGTTACTTAACACTCCAATAGGAAGGACTGGTGTTTTTGCCACATGTTGTTATATGTTACAAACACTTTCATCCAATTTTTTTTTTCTGAGTTGGAGTCTCACTCTGTTGCCCAGGCTGGAATGCAGTGGCATGCACATGGCGACTGCAGCCTTGACCTGCTAGGCTCAGGCGATCCTTCTGCCTCAGCCCTCCAAGTAGGTGGAACTACAGGCCTGCACCACCACGCTAGGCTAATTTTTTATTTATTGTAGAGACAAGGCTCGCCATGTTGCCCAGGCTGGTCTCGAACCTGTGGGCTCTGGCAGTCCTCTTGCCTCTGCCTCCCAAAGTGTTGGAATTACAGGCGTGAGCCACTGCGCCTGGCTCATCCAATTGTTATTCTTTTGATTTTATGTTATCTTCTGTCATACAGAATACTTTTAATAGGCAAATTTGCCAATTTTTTTCTTTGTAGTTTCTGGGTTATCTAGTTCCTAATTTTTCTTTGTACATATATATAAACTATATATAAAAAGAATATATATATATATATATATATATAATATATAAAATATATAAATGCTTATTTCTAAAATTTAGATGTTTAATCAATTTAGTTTATTAAAGTGTCTTTAAAACTTACATCATCTCCTTTAGTCAGTTTTTCTTTCATTCTCTGGGCCCTTTTTTCAAACTCTGTTGTTACACTATAGTTAACTGGTTCTTTTGCAGGCATTGGTCCAACAATGTCCTCATCTTCGCTGCTATCTGTTTCCTTTTAAAACAAGACATTACCTTTAAACCAAGAGCAGAGCTACAGGTCACAAAAATTAATCTTAAATTACTTAATTTCACTGAAACTCATTACTCATAACAAATACAAAGTAAACAATCTATTGCTTGCTCATCGCTGAAAATGTGAACCTTTTCCTTGCCTTCCCCAAGCATATATACAATAAAGACAAATCCACAGCCTATGGACTGTCCCATCTCACCTCCTATGTCCACACTGGACCTTATTTTCTTTCCAATGGACAGAGATGTAGCCCTGGTGTTCTCAACATGGTATTCCAGGTACTTATTACCAATTGTTCAGAGATGACTAAGTTGAAACAATTTCCATTCCTGGCACATGAAAAGCTCTTTGGACTAAGATGTACATAATAAGCACGGCATTCCAGCGAACTGTATCAACCTTCATAATTCAGTAGAGTCCACTGAAATACAAATGCTGTGCAATACCTCAAAAAATACTGACCTGGACAAGTTAATTCAGTTCCAAAAGTACCTCACTTACCCTAAAGATAAAATAGCACTGCAATAATTGAACTCAATTTGTTCTTACTAAATCATTTTGGTAAACTTTTTCCATGCATGAATCTGTGTTAGATGCTCTATACACTAGATTTTAATGGTAGTCCTTGTCCTCTAGGAGATTTGTTAAGACAAATAACAATAACATGTTTGTTCTCCTGCTCAGACAGTCAACTTCTTCCTCTTGTTTTTCCAATCAAGCAAGATCAGGTGTTCACTTGCATTGCTTTCACTTTCCCTACTAACCACCGAATGGTAACTTTCTATCTGTGGTTTCTGTGACCCCTTGCAGCAATGCTATTTGTACAAATAGTTAGACAATTATATGTTGGCTTATGGCTAAATCTCCCTCTCTCTTTCTTACAAACACACACACACACACACACACACACACACACACACACACACACTGACTCTTAATAACTTGAAGTTTGGCATTTAACACCTTATTTGATCCTCTTAACAAAACTGTGAGATGGTATTATTTCTGTTTTTTTTTTTTTTAGATCTAGGCTTAGAGAAGTATATTTAGAATAGATAAACAACTTGCCTGACTTTATAAAACTAACATCTAAAAATCAAATATTCCAAGATCAAGGCCGGTATTGCTTCTGCTTATACAATCAAAGCCCCTCTATTATTTTCTTTATTGCAACTGCTAGTGATTTAACTGTAAGTGTTTCTAGTTAATCTCTGTAAGAGGAAGTTTTTTATGTCATAGACATAAAAAAAAGTATCTATAATCCCCTAAAGACAGAAATACTTGATGGCCAAAAATGTGTAGATATATAAGATATCATGAACTTTTAAAATTATGAGACATGAAAAACAAAACAAAACCAAAAAAACTTTGACAGTCATAGCACCAATACTGTAAAAAACAATGCAACTAGAGCCCTTGCTATCATGAGGATGCTGAATTAACTAGCCCTGGAATGATCTTATCTCTGGACCTCTTATTATATAAGAAGCACATTTATATTTTGAGAATGTAAAATACATATAACCAAGAAAATAAATAACCCATTTGCTAACTACATAGGTTAAGACAAAGTTTCACTTTAAGTTGGATCTTCGGTTATTTGCAGCTGAAAGCATTCAGCTGATACACCATCTCCCTGGATGGCTGTTTGGATTAAATTACCTTTATGCTGATGTTGTGCTTTGCGGTGTCTGATTTGTTGTAAGTACCCAACAAATATGAAACATTAGTATTCCTGTGTATGTCTTTATATGGGGGGGGAATATATGCTAAGAATGAGACTAACAGAAGTCCCTCTTTGAGAAATGAAAATCTGAAAACTGAAAAAGAAGGATCTTCTGAGAAAGATTTAGTTAAGGGGAAATTATAAAGCAAACAATCAGAGCAAGAGCACCTTTCACAAGTGCACCATGGTAATGTACCTTCACCTTCTGCCAAGAGAAGCTAGAGAATGCAGAATGTGTACCACCCAGGAAATGATATCTACTATTCACCTGTTAACCAAGTAAGTTAGGATGAAATCCAAGTGTGAACAAAGCTGAATTATGCTACTTATTTGAAAAATTTTCCCAAGCTTTTTACTTTGCAAAATTTTAACCCTATAGAAAAGTGCTAAGATGAGTGCAATGAACAGCCATACACCCTCACTCGACTGCCCAGTTGTCAACATTTTACAAGATTTATCTTTTTATTTTCTGCCTCCCTCCCGCCATGAGATAGACGCACCTACTTTTCTTCTGAACCATTTGAAACTAGGCTACAGATAGCACAGCAAGGCTCTAGAATGAAGCATACTTCCTTGCCATTTTCCAAAGGACAGTGGGGTACACTTCTCTAGCCCCCTTGTCCACTTTTTACAGACAGAACTTCGAGGCTGTGGGTTTTATGCAGGGGGTGGATTCAAACTCCTCTAGCTGAGTGAGTCAGAACCAAGGCTCCTGCCCCCAGACTCAAATCGTCTAGGTTTTATGGCTGCTTCTCTAAAACGACCGGGATCCCTGCTGTGTAAACCTATGCTCTGGCCTTGACTTCTCTCAATGTGATTGGTGCCTGTGAACTTTCCCTTCTTCCTGTGGTGCTCACCCGGGTTCTAACTTGGTTGCTATTTTATTTTTCTACCAGCACTCCTTTGTGTTTGTGGCAGGGAGAGCCTGGCCTGACATAACAGCTCAGTCTTCCATATGACTGGAAGTACTCACCGTGATAATTTATTTCTGCATTTAATACCCTTATTAGAAAGATCTCTGATGCTTAGCCTAAATTCTTCAGGTACTCTCAGTTTATAATGATATTAATAATAACAAAGTTATTATAAGTTGAACACTCGTTATTCTGATTTAATTCTATTTAACAACAACCCTATGAGGTAAGTACAGCAACCTGTATGTTACTGATAATGAAACTAAGCTCACCTAGAATTCAAAGCTCTCTCACCTTATCTCTGGCCATTCTCCCTGGTATCTTTATTCTAACCATACTGGATTTCTTTAAACCCTTCCTCCTCTCCACACTCTTTTGCCTTCACATAAGCTCTCTGCACTCGCTGGAACAATGTCCCCTGCCTGCTTTACTGAGCTATCTGCAACTCACCAATCTTCACTCTAGACATTTTCTCAGAGAAAAAGACCTTTTTTTATTTCTTCAGATCAGATTAGATTCCCCGTCATAGCTCTACTTATACTGTTTCATCTCTTGAATAATTCATGTTTGAAATTACTTAATGTATGCATTTTCCACTACCTTGCAGGTATAATGAGGGCAGGACCTGGGTTTGACATACTATTTCATTCAACAACTACTTCTGAATATCCACTATGTACCAGGCACTGGTGATAAGAGAAAAATCTCTATTCTTTTTTTTTTTTAGGCAGGGTTTCCCTCTGTTACCCAGGCTGGAGTGCAGTGGCATGATCATGGCTCACCGAAGCCTCGACCGTCTAGGCTCGGGTAATCCTTTTGCCTCAGCCTCCAGAGCAGCTGGAACTACAGGTGTGGGCCGCCATGCCTGGCTAATTTTTTTCTTTTTTGTAGAGACAGGGCCTTGCAATGTTGCTCAGACTAGTCTTAAACTCCTGGGCTCAAGCAATCTTCCCACTTCAGCCTCCCAAAGTGCTGGGATTATGGGCATGAGCCATAGAGCCCAGCCAAAAATTTCCGTTCTTATGGATTCACATTTTGGTGGAGAGAGGCCAACAATAAACAAAAAGAAACAGTGAAATTAATGGTATCTCCAGTGCTAATTAAAAATCACAGAGAAAAGTAAAGGAGGGAAGAAGAGGTTAGCAAATCTAAACTCAGAAGCCAGAGACAACTGTATTGGAAAGATGATATTCCTGCAAAAATCTGGAGGTCTAGGAGGTCAGCCACATAGATATCTGGGGGAAGACCACTTTGGATAGACTTGGACAGCAGGCATAGAAGCTCAAGGAAGGAACTGGCCTGGTTTATTTGAGGAGGAACAGGAAGGTACCCAGTGTGGTCACAGCAAAGCAAAAGATAAAATCGGAGTGTTCATGGAAGCCAAATTGTATAAGGCCCTGGAAGCACTTTCGTTCTTACTCAGAGACAGGAGGAACAAGTTGATGGTTCTCAGTGTTAGGTGGCATGATCTACCTGAGTTTCATCTGGACCCCTCAGGCTGTTATGTTAAGAAGACGTAGCAAAGAGGTAAGGGCTTCATAAAACATGAAGACCCACAAAAAAGGCAAAATATGATAGTCACTTGGACCAGTGTGGAAGAAGTGGTTGGATTCTGGTTGTCTTCTGAAGGTGTAGAAACAGCAGAATTTGTCAACAGATTCACTTCTGTGACCGTGCCTGACACACTCCAGGCGCTCTACTAGCATACTAGCATTTGTTGAAAGAATTAATGCATGACTCTGGAATTCATGATGTTAACCACTGCACTACATTTCCTTTCAGTAACAGTCTTGATGTAACTGTTGGATTCTTAGTGGAGATAAACATGAGTCTCTTGATTATATGAATTCATACACAGGAAGGCATCACAGTATAATAGACTGACAAGTGATTTAAAAGTCATTGAGTCGTGACTTTGTAAGTAAACTGTGTAATCTTGGATAAGTTGCCCAATTTCTTTGGTCTTAAGCATCTGTAAGGTGCAGATAGTTTCTACTTCATGAGGCTGTGGAGAAGATAAAAATAAGACCCACATATAGAGAAAATGCATTACAAATTCTAAAGTATTCTACAAATCTCAACTATTGTTAAGGAGAGAAAGAGCCTTCATTCTTTGCTCCAAAACCACTGGGTTCATCTTTTCATAAAATTACTAATCCACTGGTATATGTGATGTGTACAAGTACCAGAGCTGGGAAGGAGAGAGATAATTTCAAGGTAAAGACCCTTATTAAAAAGCTCCTTAGCTTTCCCTCCTCCAGGTCAATCATAACGATTCCTTAAACTTCCAGCATGTTCTATTTTTCTAACACTGTCAGTCTTGTTATTTTTCTAACAGTGTCTCATGTTTGTGAACAGCTTTTGATTTCATCTACCTATGTTACAATTTTAAATTTATCTGACTATAACTGAGTCCTACATTGGAGTAAAATGATTACAGTTACTGCAGACACACAATCTGGAATTTGCTACATCTTATTCTTTAAATAAAAACTTTGCAGACCTTAGAGTTGAGACATGACGGGACTTGTTCTGGATCACCTCTCCCCTTGCCACTTTTCTGTGTAGACTTAATGAAACCTGGTGGCAATGCAGGACCTATTATAGGCCTGAAAAATAAAATTCACTTTGATCAATCTCCCTGACTTTAAAATGCAGTTTTCAGAATAAAAGTTCACAAAAATAATAAAGCCAGGTGGTAACAAATGTTGAAAATGAGAAATTTTTTTTTGTTTATTTATTTTTACAGACAGGGTCTTGATCTATTACCCAGACTGGAGTGCAGTAGTGTGATCATAACTTACTGCAGAATTGGACTCCCATGCTCATGTAATCTCCTGCCTCAGCTTCCTGAACAGCTGGGATGACAGGCATGTGTCACCATGCCAGGATAATTTTTAAAGTTTTTGTAGAGATGAGGTCCCACTGTGTTACCCAGGTTGGTCTCAAACTCCTGGGCTCAAGTGATCCTCCGACTTCTGTCTCTCAAAATGCTGGGATTACTAGCCTGAGTCACCATGCCTGGTTAACAATTTTATTTAACATATTTTTTTTTTTTTTTTGAGTTGGAGTCTTACTCTGTCGCCCAGACTGGAGTGCAGTGGCCGCTCCCGGCCACCGCAGCCTCGACCTGCTGGGCTCCCACGATCCTTCCGCCTCAGCCTTCCAAGTAGCCGGAATTACAGGCATGCGCTACCACGCCCGGCTGATTTTTTGATTTATTGTAGAGATGAGGTCTCGCTGCCCAGGTGGGTCTCGAACCCGCGGGCTCAGGCAATTCACTCACCTCAGCCTCCCAAAGGCACGGGATTACAGGCTGAGCCACCGAGCCGGCTTAACACATTATTTTTACTAGTATTATTTAGTATTTTTCTACTAGTAGGTTTTAAAAAAAACCTACTAGGTATTTTTTGTTTTTTGCATCTGAACTTTGTACTTGTTAGTCAACAAACAGGTAGTAAGCCAATAATCCTCAATCTTTATGATACTGGCATATGTCTACTTCCTAAAAAGAATTATATTAAATAAAAATGGTAATGGACTACTAAAACCTGTGAAGGTCTGTTTCTGGTTTGTGCCTTGGCCTTTCTTCAGTTTTGATATTCACTGTCTACTGAAAAATACCTTATAGGTATTATAATTATAGTCAGAGTTATTCAGAAACTCGTCAACTGGCCGGGTAGCTCAGCTGGTTAGAGTGGTGCTGATAAAGCAGAAACTAAGTTCTCTGGACATATACAGCATGTGCATATAGTGTCAGCAATCTATGGTGCATGTGCTATGGTGGATAAAAATCTCCACACTGTCCTCACTAATAGTTCAATAACGATGTGTAGCTGTAGAAGAATGCAGCTAGTTCACTGAGACCACAGAAAGAGGAAAGGGGGTTTTCTAACCAAATTTCAACTAGTGCACCCTTCTGTTTCCTTAAAACAACCCTGGCTTGTACAAATCACTCCACTTTTGTTTTTGTTTTGTTTTTTTGAGTTGGCGTCTCACTCCGTTGCCCAGGCTGGAGTACAGTGGCACACTCAAGGCCATCGCAGCCTCAACCTTCCATGTAGCTGGAACTATAGGCACGTGCCACCATGCCTGGCTAATTTTTTGATTTATTGTAGAGATGAGATCTCGTCAAGTTGCCCAGGCTGGTCTCGAACCCATGGCTCAGGCAATCTTCTCACCTCAGCCTCCCAAAGTGCTGGGATTACAGGCGTGAGCCACTGCGCCCAGCCTCACTCCGCTTTTTAGATGAGCAAAATAATGCCCAAGGTTAACACAATGAATAGTGGCTGAGTAGGAGTTTAAACCCTGGTCTACTTGATGTTAAAGTTTCCTTTCTTTTGAGCTGCCTTACTGCCACATAATGAGGCAACTGTCATCAGTCCCAAAGAGAGAACTGCCTAAATACTGGGTCATAAGGAGGAATAGCCTTCCTTTGTGTAGGGAAAAATAAAAAAGATATTTTCTGCTGTCTTTCATACTTTTAAATTTCTTCATCTTTGCTTTTGTACCGATGTGTTTTTCATAGTTGTCACCATGCTAGTGTGACTAACCCAGAAGGCACTAGAGTCCTAAGCTGAATTTTCCAGGTTGCACTGTCTTCTATTAGAGCCTTGCAGACAGGCTTCCCAGGAGGCAAAAAACAATATTGACAGCCAGAAAGTCTGAGTTCTGATCCCCATCGTTTAATTACCACCTGTCTTGATTCATGAAACCTCTTTGAGCAGAACAATTTTGCATATGAAAGACAGGGAAGTTTGGCACTGTCAGAAAGATCAAATAGCTATCATTTGTAAGCTAAAGGAAGTAAAGCACAGGCTTTTTCTGAGTATAATTTTTAGCAGATTTACAAATGCAATTACAGCTCAATCTTCTGGACCCATGAGATTTATGGAGATAAAATTACTCGTATACAAAATCTTATAAAATATGGAAAGGGTCGGACACAACGGCTCATTCCTATAATCCCAGTGCTTTGGGAGGCCAAGATGGGAAGATTGTTTGAAGGCAGGAGTTCAAGACTAGCTTGTACAACATAGCAGAACCTCATCTCTACAAAAAAAAAAAATTAGTTGGGCATGGTGGCATGTGCATGTAGTCACAGCTACTTAAGAGGCTGAGGCAGGAGGATTGATTGAGCTCAGGAATTTGAGAATGCAGTGAGTAATGATCCTGCCACTGCACTCCAGTCTGGGTGACAGAGTGAGACCCTATCTCCACCCCCCCAAAATTATATACATATACACACACATATACGTGAGGAGGGACCCCCAAAACAATTTATTTATAAAAAATGTTTGTATTTATTCTTACATGTTTAAACTTCAGTCACCTTCAAAGTACTCTTCATTTGATGTCATACACCTATCAAGATGCTTTATCTAATGCTCAAAACAGTTTTTAAGCTTGTCAATTTTGATGTCTTTTAGTGCTTCTGCTGTTTTTTGTTTCACCTCTTCTACACTGACAAAATTTTTCCCTTTGAGGATTTTTTTCCATCTGGGGAAATAAAAAGAAGTCGCTCTGGGTAAGACCAGGTGACTAGGGAGGGTGGGGCATGGAGGTCATGACATTTTGGGTCAAAAACTGCTAAACACTCAGTGCAGCGTGGGCAGGTTGTTTGTGTAAATCACCCATCATAAAATGGGCAAACACATTGAAAGAATCTCAAAAAAAAAAAAAAAATTCACTGAAGCTGAATGCAGCCTCTCACAACAATGCTAACTAGTACACTGATGCCAATGGGTTCCTAGAACACTTACCTAGTGCGGGAAGCCTGTATTATAAGAGGCCTGCCCTTAAAAAAGATAATTCTGGTTTTTTGGGGGTTCCCTCATATATGGTAAAGGAATATTATCATGGCATTTTATGGTTGTATAAAAAATTTTGAACTCTGATATATGATACTAGCTGTTTATTTTATAATTGCTAAAATAGAATTCTTAAGAAAGAATTGTTACACTTTTAAATAATGTGTCTTCTTAAAAGAAATGCTACATCTCAGGGGTCAGCAAACTTTCTATAAAGTGCCAAATAGTAAATTTTATGCTTTGAGGGTCACATTTGGGTCTCTGTAGTATATTTGTCTTTTTTTTTTCTACTTTAAAAAATGTAGAAGTCATTCTTAGCTTGGGGACTATACAAAAATAGGCAGTAGACTCCCTATCTCTATTATACCCAGAAGGACCAAAGTTCATGGAAATTAGAAGCTGCCAAATGATAGAAAATAAATGACAACCTTTCCTGCTTGTTCTTACTTACTGGTATGTAGTGTTATGAATTATAAACAATGTACCTTGCAATTTTATATTTGACATTTAAAAATTTTACAATTCTGGGAAGAAGATAGAAATCAATATTTACTATATACTTACCCTATGCCAGCCATCATATAAGTCACACTCACACATATATTTATGTAAATAATTATGAATGCTCAATTATCACAACCATTCTGTAAGGTATGTGTTGTTTTCCTGGCTTACAGATAACACATTTGAGGTCAGAGAAGTTAGTTAAGTTGTCTAATAGGCATATAAGGATTTGTTTCTTCTATGGATAAATAATTAAGAAGACAATTGAATTAGGAGTTCGAACATCACAATTCTAGCCCCGGGTCAGTCACTTACTATGTGTAAAAAGGTTGGGAGAGGAATAATGTTTCACCTGTTTCACCACAAAACACCTTTGTATCAAATAAAGGATATGGAAATTTTTTGCAAACTATGAAAGTGTCATAAACATGCCAATAATAATAATTTTTTTTTTTGGAGACAGAGTTTTACTCTGTTGCCTAGATTGCAGTGCAGTGGCACAATCATGGCTCAATGCAGCCTTGAACTCCTAGCCTCAGGTGATTCCCCCTGCCTCAGCCTCCAGAGTAGCTGAGATTACAGGCATGAGCCACCACACCTGGTTTAAATAATCATTTTTATTATAGCAAACAATGACAACTTTACATAAATATGTAAGGAACAGTTTTAGACAACTTTTTAATGAGTTAACAGATACTAGTTGAAGTATTTAAAAAAGACTGGCTTGAAATATATATACATTATTACCTTGGAGGAGAATCATCCTGCTTTTTAAATCCAGGAGGAAGGGCTGGTCCAAAAAACGCGTCATCATCATCATCATCCTCATCCTCATTTCTCCTTTGTTTTCTGAAAACACAGTAGTGTAACTTTATGCACCTATGTCAAAATTTTTCTCACAAAGGAAAATTTTAATTTCAGGGAAGCATTAACTTTAAGTAGTTGTACAAACACTGAAACAATAAATCTTGCCAAACAAGAAAAAAATGGATGCTGAGTAGTTCTTAACTAATCTTTTCCTGGAACTTATTTTTGGCCTAAAAAGGAGATTGGTTACTTCTTTACAGCAATAATACATCATTATTCTATATTTTCTGTGATAGCAAAGATTCCATACGATGAAGTTTCAAATAGTCTACTGGCTAGATGTTTCTCAGTGAAAAGTTTATGATTTTGACTTTGTTAATTTTTTGAGTTGGCGTCTCAGTCTGTCACTCAGGCTGGAGTGCAGTGGCACGCTCGCGGCCACCACAGCCTCGGCCTGCTGGGCTCAGGTGATTCTTCCATTCAGCCTTCCAAGTAGCTGAAACTACAGGCATGTGCCACCATTCCCGGCTAATTTTTTGATTTATTGTAGAGATGAGTTCTCGCCAAGTTGCCCAGGCTGGTCTTGAACCCGTGGGCTCAGGCAATCCTTTCACCTCGGCCTCCCAAAGTGCTGGGATTATAGGCGTGAACCACTGTGCCTGGCGATTTTGACTTTTATACTCATTTAAGCCAGAGTCTTTTTTTTTTTTGAGTCAGAGTCCAGGCTGTAGTGTAATGGCACACTCATGGCCACCGCAGCCTCAACCTGCTGGGCTCCGGTGATCCTTCTGCCTCAGCCTCCCAAGTAGCTGGAACCACAGACATGATCACCACGTCTGGCTAATTTTTTTGATTTATTGTAGAGACAAGGTCTCACCAAGTTGCTCAGGCTAGTCTCGAACTCTTGGGCTCAGGCAATCCTCTTGCCTCCGCATCCCAAGGTGGTGGGATTCCAGGTGTGAGCCACCATGCCTGGCTAAGTCAGAGTCTTAAGTTGCTATTTCTGCCTCATAATGTCCAAAATACATTAAAAAAAAACTTGTTACCCAATAATAAATATTTACTATATAGATATCAGTATATAGTAAATTAGTATGTTTATAGATAGATACTAAATATTTACCTTACCCATGGTGGGTAAGGCTAGAGTAGAAGGAAATAATTTATTAATTTAAACAAAACATAAACTGCATATATAATTTTATGAAGAAATTCTATGTCTTATTTAGAATAGTCACACCAATTGAAAAATCCTTTATAAGGATTTATAAATCTTATATAAGAATAGATATCTGGCCAGGCTAGGTGGCTCGGCCTGTAATCCCAGCACTTTGGGAGGCCGAGACTAGTGGATTGCCTGAGACTGCAGGTTTGAGACCGACACGGGCAACTTGGCGAGTCCTTGTCTCTACAATAAATCAAAAATCAGCTGGACGTGGTAGCATGCGCCTGTAGTTCCGGCTACTTGGAAGGCTGAGGTGGTAGGATCACTGGAGCCCAGCAGGTCGAGGCTGATGTGGCCAGGAGCATGCCACTGCACTCCAGTCTGGGCAACAGAGTGAGACTTCAACTCAAAAAAAAAAAAATAGATATTTCTCTACAGTTAGATACTACTAGAATACATTTCTTTATAAAATGTATAGTTCATGACAAAATACCATACAAAATGATTTCTTCTTGTGCTGTATCAATGCAAATATGACATCTCCTTATTAACTACCTGTTCCAGCCAACTTACGCTAGGCTTGTATCATGGTTTATCATTTAATTTAAACTGACCTTGCAGTTGGACCAGTGTCATCTTCTTCAGATTCTTGATTTCTTTCTTCGTACAAAGAACTACTGTCCTCATCGCTGTCTGATGAATCTGAACTACTGCTTTTATAATTAGGGGGCAGAGCTGGTCCTGCAACTGATGAAAAGTTGTTGTGTTTGTCATAATTAGCCACAAAGTTTCAATGAATCCTCCTAACACATATTTTCACTTTCTTTTCTGAAGCCCACAGCACAGGCTGCCTGGCATTTATTACAGACTTTAATTTCACTTGCTGCTTTGCATATAGCAGTTCTATCTTTCAAACTCCAGCAAAGCAGAAATCATGTCCTATACTGGGGTCCCCAACTCCTGGGCCGTGAACCAGTAGCACTCTATGGCCTGTTAGGAACTGGGCTGCAAAGCAGATGAGTGCGGGTGAGTGGAGTTCTGCCTGCGATTAGACCAGCAACGGTATTACATTCTCATAGAAGTGCAGACCCTATTTGAACTGCACACGCAAGGGTTCTAGGTTATGCGCTCCTTATGAGAATCTAACGCCTGATAATCTGAGGTGGAGCTGAGGCTGTAATTAGCAGTGAGGTTTGACTGTACATCCCATTCACCCACCCCTCTCCATGGAAAAACCGTCTTCTATAAAACCAGTCCCTGATGCCAAAAAGGTTGGGGATGGCTGTCTTATACAATCTCTTTTATGAAATTCACAAAAACTCTGCTAATACCCAAACTTACAAATATATCAGTAGCATATAATTTCCCTGATAGCATGCAATTTTTGTACTGGTTCATGGACCTGGCAAAACAGCTTCAAGATTTTTTTCTTATAGACAGTATGTGGTAGACAGTATTTATGTCACAGAGTAACCAAACAACGAATTTGTCACTCCATACTCTAATGTATCAAATATCAAAATGATCTATTTGCGTTTCTAAGAACTACCACTTAAAAAAAATCCTTACTGACATCACCATATTTCCTTTAGTTTTTGAGACAATCCTTACTGACATCACCATATTTCTGTTAGTTTCTGAAATGATTTTTCAAGCAGAAACAAAATTAGCGTCATTCTAAGTTTTCCTGCTTGCTAACAGAGACACAGAGAATGAGGCTGTATTGTGACAGGATGCTGCGGAGAGGGGAGGAGACTTCTGGGCCCGCTCATTAGAGTTATTTGCTCTTACTTTACGTCTCAGCAAAATTACAAATTACCGCACAGTGTCAGACACAACTGTCTATTTGGGTCCTGAGCAGTGGTGTTAGAAAGCTACTGCCATAGTTCCCAAGCCTGGATGTTTATCAGGCTCCCCAAGATACTCTATTAGAAAAAGATCCCCGGGCCCTTTCCCTGATTCAGTTGGCCTGGAGGAGGGCCTGGAAATAGAATTTTCCAAAGAGCATCTCAGGCATGCCATCATTTGATATTCATAGCAGCAAAAACTTAAATACATAAAACAACATGTTTTGAGTTCTTATGTGCTACATATTGTTTTAAGAGATTTACATGCATTAATCTTCTGAATTCTGAAAACAATCCTACTAGGGAGATATTATTATCTGTATTTTACAGATGACAAAACTGAGGCACAGAAAGGTTAAAAAACTTGCCGAGTTTCACAGAGCTAAATAGTGGAACTGGGATATGAACCCAGGAGTTCAATTTCAGAGCCTATATCCTTAACCACTGTACCAGTCAACATTTAATAAAGAGTCAACATCCATCTACACAATAAATCCTTTTTTATGTTTCTCGCTATGTTTCCCAGAGAGGTCCTGAACTCCTGGACTCAAGCAATCCTCTTGCCTCAGCCTCCTGAAGTGCTGGGATTACAGGCATAAGTCACTATGCTCAGCAAGAAATAAATTTTAGAAAACAAATGTTAAACTTGTAATATAGCATGACTTAGACAAGAATAATTAGGCCTGGTGCAGTGGTTCAAGTCTGTAATCCAGCACTTTGGGAGGCTGAGGTAAGAGTCCTGAGTCCAGGGGTTTGAGACCAGCCTGGGCAACTTGGTGAGAGCTCATCTTTTTTTTTTTTTGAGTTGGAGTCTCACTCTGTCGTCCAGACTGGAGGGCAGTGGCTGCTTCAGGCCACCGCAGCCTCGACCTGCTGGGCTCTGGCGATCCTTCCGCCTCAGCCATCCAAGTAGCCGGAATTACAGGCATGCGCTATCACGCCTGGCTGATTTTTTCGATTTATTGTAGAGATGAGGTCTCTCTGCCCAGGCGGGCTCAGGCAGTCCACTCACCTCAGCCTCCCAAAGGCGCGGGATTACAGGCTAAGTCACCAAGCCCGGCCAGAGAGCTCATCTTTATAATAAATAAATTAAAAAAAAAATTGGCTTTTTGGAAGGCTGAGGCAGAAGGATCGCCCAGCAGGTCAAGGCTGTGGAAGCCATGAGTGTGCCACTGTACTCCAGCCGACAGAGTGAGACTCAAAAAGAAAAAAGCACTAAAAAGAGGAAAACAATAAGAATTAGGACTAGATTCCTATTTACAACTCTTGTTTGGGATTTACTGAAGAATAGTAATGTCTCAGTATGTAAATATTCTTCAACTATAAATTGAGATTATATCTGACCTTTAACCTCAATAAATAATGCGACCCAATAGGAGACTGGAGGATTATATTTCACTCTCATAGTGATTAGCTCTTTCCGTTTTCTTGATTCTAAATATTAAAGAAGTACTTTTTTTTTTCTTTTTTGTATCTTTCTCTTCCTATATGTGACTGCTATCAATGTAATTTATCAATTGACACCACTGGCCACTTCTGGATAGGACTGTAGCAAGAAGAAATTTTATTATTCTTTTATACAGTTCAAGGGATTATGGTCTAAATATTTGCTGTCCTTGGTATTATAACTAATAGATAAATTTGCTTTGATATTTTTAAGATACAAGTGGGATTAAGTTTAAAAAACAGAATTAGCAGATAAAGATAAAACTCACCTAAGACGACCATACAGCTTTTTTAAGAAAATAAATGATCACAGAAAAAATAATGAAAAAAAGTGAGCCAGCACATACAATCATTAATTTATATTTGGGTTGTGTCAAATGAAATATCTATAACATAATGAAATGACAGAATGCTAAGAGATGGTGATTAAAAAAAGTGTATTAAAGGTATACATAAGCCATACTATAGATCCTAATAAAATTACGAGTAAGGACATGCCTGGCTTCACTTTTTTATAGGTATCTTTCTGAATCATATAAATTGTCCTAAGAAATTATTTTAGACACTTGCAGGAGAGGAGTGAGAGTGTCAATGTCATGTCCAAGGATCCACTCAGCTTCCATGAAGCGGCACGCACAGTGTGTGGGTTGGCCTTGAGAAAACATGTGTACCCCAGCGTTTCTAATGTCATGATACCAGGGGACATGTCCCAGCAGTCCATTTTCAGGGTATTCAGATGATATTAACTCCATCTCAAAACTCTTAAAGAATTTTTACTCTTTCCTCTACTCAGCCAAATAGAGTTTACTGAGCACCTACTTTGTGCTGGGTCCCCTGCTAGTGTCGGGAATGACAGAGGTTTAGGACATGGCACCTTTATTCAGGGAACTCATGGTTTAGTGGGGCAAAATAGAAAACAATCTGGTACAATAACTGCAGAAAGACAAAGCCACACATGCTTCTACCCCTCACCACTCATGGTGTGGTCCTGGCACCAGCAGGACCAGCAGAAGCAGCTGGAATCTTGTCAGAAATGCAGAATCTCAGACCTCACCCAGGTCTACTGAATCAGAGTCAGTATTTTAACAATATCTCTTAATAATTCACATGTATGTACAAGCTTAAGGTGTATTGTTATAGAAGAATCAGGATGACCAACTGTGTTGGTTTACCTGGGATTGAGGGCCTTTCTGAGAATGTGGAATTTTTTTTAGTGCTAGAATCAGGACAGTCCTGAGGACTGAGAAGTTAATTTAGTCTTTGTTTTTGAACTTGCGAGATGTCTTTGCAATACATTAAAATCCTGAAAGGGGGGAAAGAGAAGGAGAGAGAGTATGAAGAGTTTTTAAAAAGTCCATACCCCTTTTTAATGATTCTGACAGGGACTCTGGTTAGGAATCACTAGACAAGATTAGATAAGTATTTATATTTTTGTACAAGAACCTTCACCCATTTAGGTTTTTATATAATAACAGTCACCCATGTGACTGATTTTTAAAAATTTCTTAGAGAGATGAGGTTTTGCTATGTTACCCAGGCTGGTCTTGAACTCCTGGGCTCAAGCAATCCACCTGTCTTAGCCTTCCAAAGTGCTGGGATTACAGACATGAGCCACTGCACCCAGCCTGTGAGAGTACTGCTATACAGACCTTTTATTTCAGAAATTAGACTCAATTGGGCTCAGTGGCTCAGCCTGTAATCCCAGCACTTTGGGAGGCTGAGGTGAGTGGACTGCCTGAGCCCGCGGGTTCAAGACCCACCTGGGCAACGTGGTGAGACCTCATCTCTACAATAAATAAAAAAAAATTAGCCAAGTGTAGTAGCATGCGCCTGTAGTTCCAACCACTTGGAAGGCTGAGGAGGAAGGATGCCGGAGCCCAGCAGGTCGAGGCTGCAGTGGCCGGGAGCGGCCACTGCACTCCAGTCTGGGTGACAGAGTGAGACTCCAACTCAAAAAAAAAAAAAAAAAAGAAATTAGACTCTAAATTCAAGTTTCTTAATACCTCCTACCCAGGCCAAAAGTACATGAAAAGATGCTCAACATTACTAATCATTGGAAAAATGCAAATCAAAAACACGAGATAACACTTCACACCTATTAGGATGACTATTAACAGAAACCAAAACCAAACAGAAATCAACAAGCATCAGTGAAGATGTGGAGAAACTGGAACCCTTGTTTGTGCATTGCTGGTGGGGATGTAAAATGGTGTAGCTGTTGTGGAAGATAGTACGGTGGTTCCAAAAAAAAAATTAAATGTAGAATTACCACATTATCCAGCAATTCTGCTTCTGGGCATATATCCAAAAGAAATGAAAGCAGAGGCTAGGCATGGTGGCTCATACCTACAATCCCAGCACTTAGAGGCTGAGGTGAGAGGATTGCTTGAGTTCAGAATTCTACACCAGCCTGGGCAATATAGTAGGACTTTGTCGCTACAAAAAAAAATTAAAAAAAAAAAATTAAGCAGGCAAGCCAGGCTCAGTGGCTCAGCCTGTAATCCAGCGCCTTTGGAAGGCTGAGGTGAGTGAATTGCCTGAGCCCACGGGTTTGAGACCCGCCTGGGCAACTTGGCGAGACATCATCTCTACAATAAATCAAAAATCAGCCGGGCATGGTAGCGCGCACCTGTAGTTCCGGCTACTCGGAAGGCTGAGGCGGAAGGATTGCCGGAGCCCAGCAGGTCGAGGCTGCGGTGGCCGGGAGTGGCCACTGCACTCCAGTCTGGGTGACAGAGTGAGACTCCAACTCAAAAAATAAAATAAAATAAAATAAAATAAAATAAAATAAAATTAAGCAGTCATGGTGGCATGTTCCTGTAGTTCCAGCTACTCAGGAGGCTGAGGTGCAAGGATCGCCTGAGGTCAAGGCTGTGGTGAGCCATCATTATGCCACTGCACTACAGCCTGGGTGACAGAGAACCTGACTCAAAAAAACAAAAAACAAACAAGAATTGAAAGCAGGAACTCAAACAAATATATCTGTACATTCATGTTGATAGGAGTATTATTCACAATAGCACAAATAGCAACCCAAGGGTCCATCAACAGATAAACAAAATATAGTCTATACAGTATATACATACATGCAATATTGTTCAGTCTTAAAAAGAAAGGGCATTCTGACATGTGCTACAACAAAAGAAGCTTGAAGACATTGTGCTAAGTGAAATAAGATGGTCACCAAAGGACAAATACTGTATGATTCCACTTAAATGAGATACCTGGAGTAGTCCAATTCATAGAAAAAGAAAGTAAAATGGTGGTGGCCAGGGACTGGGGGGTAAAAGGGAATGGGGAGCTACTGTTTAATGGGTCCAGGCTTCAGTTTTGCAAGATGAAAATAGTTCTAGAGATGGATGGTGGTGATGGTTGCAAAGCAATGAGAGTGTACCTAATGTCACTGAACTGTACACTTAAAAATGGTTAATATGGGTTGGGTATAGTAGCTCAAGTCTGTAGTCCCAGCACTTTGGGAGACTGAGGTGAGGGGATTGCCTGAGCCCACGGTTTCAAGATCAGCCTGGGCAACTTGGTGAGACCTCATCTCTACAATAAATCAAAAAATTAGCCGGGCATGGTAGTGTGCACCCGTAGTTCTGGCTACTTGGAAGGTTGAGGCAGAAAGATCACCTGAGCCCAGTAGGTCGATGCTGGGGTGGCCGTGAGAGTGCCACCACACTCCAGCCTGGGCAACAGAGTTAGACTCCAACGCAAAAAAAAAAAAAAAAAAAAAAAAAAGGTTACTATGGCAGATCTTCTATATATTTTACAGGGAAAAAAAAAAAGGAAAACAGCTAGATGCACATATATGGTTGCCTGATTTATAAGGAAGGTGACATTATAGAACAGTGGGGGAAGAGATGGTCTGTTTACTAAATGGTGCCAGGTCAACTGGATAATCATATGGTGGAAAAGTCTCCATCCCTCCCTCATGCCATGAACAAACAGCAATTTGAGATGGATTACAAATGAAACATGAAAGTTGAAACAAGAATGTTTTAGAAGAAAAGATATATCAACTTTGTAACCTTGGACTAGGCAAGATACCTTAGCAAGATACAAAAAAATCTCATCATAAAAGAATATGTTACAATTAAAAACTTATGTTCATATACGCGAGAGTGAAAAAGCCAGAGACTTAGAGAAGATATTTGCAATACACATATCTGAAAAATGACAATCTCCAGACTATATAAAAAACCCTACAGATCAATAAGAAAAGACAGACAACTCGATGGAAAAATAAGATTGAATACAGCACATATCCATATGGTCAAAAAAACCTATGAAATGGTGGTCAATTTCATTCATCACCAGGGAAATGCAAATTAAAACCATCACTAGTTACTGCTACAAATCACCAGTTCAAAAAGGTAGAAAAAACGAAATATTAATGAGAACATGGAACAATCAGAATTCTCATACATGCTGAGAACTTTGGTAAATTGGTAGTACCATACTTTGGAAGCTAGGAGTATCTACCATAAAACATGTACTACACAGCACAGTGGCACTTTTGGTGACAGCCCCAAAATGGATGAATTGCAGAACATTCATCCAATGGACAGCTGGATGGATGGGAGTAGAAATAAAAAGCAATGGAAACAAACAATCTATAAAATTCGAGTTGACATGGATGAATCTCACAAAATAATGTACTACCAAAATATGAAGACAGTTACAAAAGAGTGCATATTGTATTTTTCCATTATATAAAGCACAAAAGCATGTCAAACTAATCTGTGATATTATATATCAGGACAGTGGTTACCCTTTGCTTGTAGGAGGATTGGTGAGGCAGGTAATAACAGGAAGAACGGCCCAAGTGGAGCTTCTATGGTGTGATATAGTGAATTAGGAGTTTTCTAACTCCAAGGTTATAAAGCTGTTCTATGTTTTCTTCTAAAAGTATTGTCTTAAAAGAACAGAAGAATAATGAGATAAAAATATGTGAAGTTTTTCTGGGCAACTATTTTAGAGAATTATAGTAGGAGAGATTATGTGTTAAAAATGGCACACCATACTAGAGAGATGATGTTAAGTTAAAAAACAAAAGAAATACTGTGTAAAATATTGTGCCTGATGAAGAGGAAGTCATTCAACAAATATACACCAGGCAGGTTGGGATAAAACTTGAATGGAGGGGGTGATATACACATTACACATGCACAGTGCTAAGTGCTGGGGGGAGGGGAGAACGAACACACAAAAGAAAAAAACAGAAGAGAGTAGACAAAGAAAGGAGTACCTGAATTAAATGCTGGCAGAATGATGAAAGTCAATCATAACAGAAGTATATATCCGAGAGATGGTGGTTGCTTTTCTGCAAATTTTGCCTTGACTTAAAATCAGGGGAAATGGAGAACCAGAAACATACATGTAGGAACCCAACTAATTTACTTGGTTAACCGTACTTTCCTTCAACCTTAGTTGAACAAAACTTTCCTTGCTAAAATAAAAGCATGATTTTTTAAAAGCTATGACAGAAATGAGGTCTGGAAGGTAACCTGTAGTAGAAACATGGTCTCCAGGTAGTCAAGGAACGAAAATTAGATTCAGCGATGGTAGGGTTACTCTTTCAGCTTTACTCTTCTCCAACAATAGTGTCAGTCCCAGTCGACAAATTAGAACAAACATTAAAGGAGAGAGGCTGGGTGTGGTGGCTCACATCTGTAATCCCAGCACTTTGGGAGGCTGAAGTGGAGGATTGCTTGAGCCCAGGAGTTTAAGACCAGACTGGGCAACATAGCGAGACCATAGCTCTACAAAAGAAAAAAAAATTAGCTGGTGTGGTGGCTCACATCTGGAGTCCCAGCTACTGGGTAGGCTTAGGTGGAAGGATTGCCTAAGGCAGTGGTGAGCCATGATCAAGCCACTGCACTCTAGCCTGGGAGACAGAGTGAGACCCCAACTCAAAAAACAAAAAAGGAAAAAAAAAAAAAAGGAGAGAGATATGCATAGGTAATCTGAGAAGCATTTGTTTGGTATATACAAAGTGTCTATTATGCACTAAGGTATATCATAGTGCAGTGGTGGAAGCAGATATGCCGACAAATTATTCAAATATAGTGTATTAAATATGCAATGTAATTAAGTGAGAAAAAACTCAGACGATGAAAAGAAAGGTGTGACAATTCTTAGGAGAGTTAGGGAAGGTTTCGTTGAGGTGACATTTAAGTCGGGCCTTGGAGGATGGGTAGGAGTTTGTCAGTTATGTCAAGAAGTGCAACCAGAGGCAGGCCAGAAGCCTAGCGCGTCCAGGAAGGCGCAGAAACTCAGACTGGTTTAACTACTGGACTGTGTATGTGTCAAATGCAATGACAAAATGAAAGGCTAGAAAGGCACACATGTGGAAGGCTGGAGAGCGTAGGGTCTGCAAAAGTCTTGCACGTCAGAGGGCGATATGTCACCCAAGTTGGAGACAGGCTTCGTTCTTATTCAGGCTCCACCACGTACAAGCTATGTGATCTGGGCACCTGCGCAGGCCTCAGTGTATCCACCTGAAACATGGGAATAATAGTATTTTCCTTATACAAATAATGGGAAGAACTAAATGACTGCACGTGTATTGATTACTTACACAGCGTCTCGTTCTCATGAAGCGCTAAGTGGCAATGTATTGTCATTGCAGTGATCGCCAGAACAAAGATCTGTTTCTGAGGAGCCCCCCACAGCCTCGTCCTCCTTGCTACGGCGTGGGAAGAAAAGTTAGCTCGGGTGGGGCCGCGCGCACTCTCCACTCCTCCGCCCTCCGAGGCCTCGGCTCTTTCTGCCGCGAGCAGGGCCGGGCCAAAGAGGGAGAGGACGGGCCTGGAGGGCAGGAAACACACCGCCGCTTACCGGGGCTCGGGTCCCGCTCCTCGTCCTCCGATGTCCCGCGGGCCTTGAAACCGGGCGGCAGGGCCGGCCCAATCAGGTCCCTTGCCATCCGCGGTGGGAGACACCGGTCACAGACACAAGCCTATCACGCACGTCAACTCTATCCAAAAGGCATCCCGAGATCCGCCGCGAAAGCTGGAAGTTTTTCCGGCGCCGACTGATGACGTACCACCCCGTGGTTGGCTGGCGGCGTAGTTCCCGACAACGGAAGTGACGTCTAAGCTTTGCTCCGCAGTCGCGTGCTGGGCTCCGGACCCGACGGGTGGCATGGCTAAGCCGGCTAGTGATTTTGTGACTCCTACCGGATGGCTCCCAGCCCCAGAGCTGACTCCCACGTTGGGGCCCCTGAGCGACACCGCCCCGCCGACGGACAATTGGATACTTTGGGCAATGATGTCGCCGCCGCCACCGCCCTTGTCTTCGCCCGGTGCAGTCGGGTCAGAGCCTTCCTCGGAGGCGCGGCCCCCCATGGAGGCCCAAGCTCTCCCCGGCGCGCCGCCCCCCTTCGACGCACAGATTCTTCCTGGGGCCCAGCCCCCCTTCGACGCCCAGTCCCCCTTTGATTCTCAGCCTCAAGTCTGCGGCCAGCCTTCCTGGAATTTCCAGGCTTCGACATCATGGTACTGGAGACAGTCTCCGGATATTTATTCTTGGCATCAGAAGTCCCACAACCCCCCAGGTAGGCTGTTGTTCCTCGTGGTCCCACCTATTTACGTTTTATCCCCGATCTTCCCTCTCCCATTTCTCCCTTTCTTGTCTCCACTTTGCCCTGCAGTTTTGGAGTCTGGGCATTTAGATACACCCTACTAATGTTTTCTCCGCCTGTTCATTCTGTAGAGCGGTTATTTATTGAATTCCAACTATGTACTAGGAACTGGGATTATAGTAAGGAACGAAAAATAGCCTTAGTTTTTTTTTTTTTTATTTTGTTTTTGTTTTTTGAGTTAGAGTCTCACTCTGTCACCCAGACTAGAGTGCAGTGGCCGCTCCTGGCCACCGCAGCCTCGACCTGCTGGGCTTCGGCTATCCTTCCTCCTCAGCCTTCCGAGTAGCCGGAATTACAGGCATGCGCTACCACGCCCGGCTGATTTTTGATTTATTGTAGAGATGAGGTCTCGCCTGCCCAGGCGGGTCTCGAACCCGCGGGCTCAGGCACTCCACTCACCTCAGCCTCCCAAAGGCGCGGGATTACAGGCTGAGCCACCGAGCCCAGCTTATCCTTAGTTTTATGGAGCTTAGTTTGAGGGTTGTGGAGAGAGACAAAGCAAAAAACAATGTCATTGTTTGTCATAAGGAGGGTGGTCTTTGAGTAAAGACTTAGGTGAATCATTAGAGCCATGCATGCATCTTGGGGAATGGAGATACAGGCGGAAGGAACTGCAAGTGCAAAGGCTTAGAGGCAGGAGCTATACATCAGAATGGGAACCAGTGTGGCTAGAGAGGATTGAGCCTGCAGTAAGTTGTAGGAGACTGCGGAAGAGGGTAAACCTGTTAGGTCCTTGTGGATCATGGGATTTTGACTTTTTACTCATGATATGCGTAGTACAGGGGAGTGACACAATCCAAATTATAAGAGAATTAATGTGTCTGCCATTAGGAATTGACTGAAAGAGAGACCAATTAGGAAGCTATTGCAGTTGTTTAAGTAAGATACATTGGAAATATGGACCGGGGTGAAACTCAGAGGATGGTGAGAAGTAGCTGGAGTCTAGATATAAGCATACTTCGGACATATTGTGGCTTTGGTTTCAGACCACTGCAATAAACAAACTCACAAATTTTTTTTGTTCTCAGTACATGTAAAAGTTATATTTACACTTTACTGTAGTCTGTTGAGTATGCAATAACATTATGTTTGAAAAACAATGAATGTGCCTTGATTAAAAAATACTTTATTGTTAAAAAATGCTAATGATGACTGGATCCTTCAGTGAGTCATAATCTGTTTCCTGTGGAGTGTCTTTCGTCATTGTTGATGACTGTTGACTGGTCAGGGTTGTGGTTGCTGAAGGTTGGAGTAGCTGTGGCAATTTGTTGAAATAAGACAACAGTGAAATTTGCTGCATTGACTGACTCTTCTTTCCTGAAAGATTCCTCTGTAGCATTGTGTTGTTTGATAGTTCTACCACAGTAGAACTTCTTTCAAGATTGGAGCTAAACCTCTCAAATCCTACCACAACTTTATGAACTAAGTTGATATAATATTCTAAATCCTTTCTTGTCATTTCAACAGTGTTCAGAGCATCTTCATCACATAGATGCCTTCTCAAGAAAGCACTTTCTTTCCTCATCCTTAAGATGGCATTCCTCATTCATTCAAGTTTTATGGTGAGATAGCAGCAGTTTAGTCACATCTTCATACTCCATTTTTGATTCTACTTCTCTTGTTAAATAACCACATCTGCAGTTACTTCCTCAACTGAAGTCTTGAACTCCTCAAAATTATCCTTGAGAGATGGAATCCACTCTCTCAAACTCCTGTTAACGTTGATATTTTGACCTCCTTTCATGAACCACAAATGCATCTTGAATGGTGAATCCCTTCTAGAAAGTTTTCAATTTAATTTGCTCAGATCCATCAGAGGAATTACTATCTAGGGCAACTATGTATGGCCTTACAAAATGTATTTTTAAAAATAAGGCTTGAAGGTCAGAATTCCTCCTTCATCTGTGGGCTACAGAATGGATATTGTGTTAGAGGCATGAAAACATGAATCTTGCACATCTCCATCAGATCTCTTGGGTGATTAGGTGCAGTGTCAGTGAGCAGTAATATTTTGAAAGCTGTTTCTCTGAGCAATCGGTTTTAACTGGGTTTAAAATATTCTTTATACCATGCCTTCCAGGCATTATTGTGCCATTTATAGAGTACAGGCAGATTAGATTTAGCATAATTCTTAAGGGCCCTAGGATTTTTGGAATAGTAAATGAGCATCAGCTTCAACTTCATCATTAGCTGCATTAACCCCTAACAAGAGAGAGTCCTTTTGTCCTTTGAAGCTTTGAAGGTGAACATTGACTTCTCTCCAGCTGTGAAAGTTCTAGATGGTGTCTTCTTCTTCCAGTAGAAGAATGTTTCATCTACATTGAAAATCTGTTACTTCTGATAACTTGCTGCAGCTTCTACATCAGCACTTGCTGCTTTACCTTTCACTTTTTTGTTGTGGAGGTGGCTTCTTTCCTTAATATGCTAGCTTCACACTTCTGCAGCTTCCTTACCTCTTTCAGCCTTCACAGAATTGAAGAGATTCGGGCTTGCTCTGGATTAGGCTTTGGCTTAAGGGAATGTTTTGCCTGTTTGATCTTCTATCCAGACCACTAAAACTTTCTCCATATCAGCAGTAAGGCTCTTTTGCCTTATGACTAATGTGCTGATTTGAGGAGCACTTTTAATTTCCTTCAAGAACTTTTCCTTTGCATTCACAACTTGGCTGTTTGACGCAAGACGTCTAGCTTTTGGCCTATCTCAGCTTTCAACGTGTCACCTCCACTAGGCTTAATCATTTCTAGCTTTTGATTTAAAACGAGAGACATTCCTTCCACTTGAATGCTTAGAGGGTTATTAAGTGGCCTAATTTCAATATTGTGTCTCAGGGAATGGGGAGGCTTGAGGAGAGGGAGAGAGACAGGGAACTGCTGGTTAGTGGAGCAATCGGAACACACAACACTTATTAAGTTCACTGTCTTAAATGGGCATGGTTCGCGGCATCTCAAAACAATTACAGTCATAAAATTAAAGGTCACTGATCACAGAGTATGTCACAGATGTAATAATAATGAAAAAGTTTGAAATATTCTGAGAATTATTATTAGAGGGAGAATAATAATAATAATAATTATTATTATTAGAGGGAGAATTATCCCTCTGTGACTGAGGGAAATGAAGCACATGCTGTGGACAAATGGTTCCAATAGACATACTGGACCCAGGGTTGCCACAAACCTTTAATTTACAGAAAGCTCAATAAAACAAGGTATGTCTGTATATTTTAAAGATAGGATCACCATGATTTACTGAAAGATAGGAAATGGAATAAAGTAGAGAGAAGGATAATTTAAAGTTTTTTGCCAAACAACCGGAAGTATAGAATTGCTGTTAACTGAGATAAGGAAGAATGTGATTGCAGCAGATTTGGAGAGAAGACCAGGGGTTGAGTTTCGAATGTGTTTTTGTCAAGTAGAAATATTGAATAGGCTTTTGGTATGGAGTGTACTTTCAGAGGGGATCTGTGACTCGAGCTGTAAATTTGGGCGTCATAAGCATATAGAACTTATTTTAAGCCACAAGATTATTCACGTAAAACTGTTACTCCAGTCTAGGCATGGTGGCTCATGCCTGTAATCCCAGCACTTTGGGAGGACAAGGTGAGAGGATTTCTTGAGCCTAGGAGTTAAAGACCAGCTTGGGCAACATAGTGAGACCTCGTCTCTACAAAAAAAAAATAGAAAGAAAGAAAGAAAGAAAAAAATTAGCCAAGTGTGGTGGTGTGCATCTGTAGTCCTACCTACTTGGGAGTCTGGGTAGAAGGACTGCCTGAGCTCAGGAGGTCAGGGCTCACGATTGCACTCTAGCCTGGATGACAGAATGAGACTCCGACTCAAAAACAAAAAAAATGTTCTCCAGGTCTGTGGAAGACTCTTTGCAATAAATTGAAACCAAATGATTATGTGCCAGATGTTGGGAATATGAGTTTGGCCAAGTCAGGTGAGATAGATTCATAAGTAGAAATCACAATAGTATGACTGGAGATAGAGGCATTTAAGAGGTGATTTCAAGTGCAGAGGAAGTTGGGAAAAGCTTTTGGAAGAAGTGTTTGGGGAGATGTGTAGGACTTGGGAAGAGATATTTTTTGGGTAGAGGTAAAGAGATGTCAGTATGAGACAAGTTCTGGAGTTAGCAGTGTTCTGGGATAACTGAAGAAGTGTGTGTGGAAGGTAGAGAGGAAGGGTAGGATAAAAATAAACTGGAATCTCATGGAAGGACTCTAGGAAGCCGTCTTAGTCTGCTTTGTGCTGCTATAGCAAAATGCCATCTACTGGATAACTTATAAGGAATAGAAATGTATTGGGGTCACAGTTCTGGTTGGGAAGTCCAAGATTGAAGGGCTGCATCTGGTGAGGGCCTTCTTGCTATGCCATACCATGATGGAAGGCATCATGTAGTGAGTGTGTGAACGAGGAGACTGAGCTTGTCTTTTTATGAGGAACTACTCCCAGATAACTAACCCCACTCCTGTGATAATAGCATTAATCATTCATGAGAGCAGTGTCCTCATAACCTCATCACCCTTTAAAGGTCACACTTTGCAACACTATTGCATTGGAGATTAAGTTTCCAATACATGAACTTTGGGGGACACATTCAAACTATAGCAGAAGCCATTTGCAGATTTTTTTGTTTTTTTTTGAGTTGAGGTCTCACTCTGTCACCTGGAGAGCAGTGGTATGATCATGGCTTACCATTGCCTTGACCTTCTGGACTAAGGCGATTCTCCTACCTCAGCCTCCCGAGTAGCTGGGACTACAGATGTGTGCCACCATGCCTGCTAATTTGGATTTTTGTAGAAATGAAGTCTTGTTGTATTGTCCAAGCTGGTCTGGAACTCCTGGGCTCAAGCAGTTCTCCTGCCTCAGCCTACCAAAGTGCTGGGATTACGGGGCTGAGCCACTGTACTGTACCCAGCCCATTTGTAGATTTTTGAGCCAGGTTGTGAAATAATTAGATAATTATTTTTGTGGTGTCAGTATGCAAAGTCTGTTGGGAGAGAGGGCTTAGGGACTAGAAGATAATCTGGGAAGCTGGCACATTGATCTAGGTAAGAGATCAGGATTTCTGAGCTGGGTCATGGCAATAAGAATGGAAAGGTGCAGCAGGATTTGAGAAGAGATGTATTTCACAAGGTTCTGTCTTCCTGGTGTGAAATTAATGCTGAAGGAGCTGTATCGGGGGTTTTACTGGTTATATTTCTACACTTGATCTTAGCCAAAAAGCTAAGAAACGATGGTTATGTTTCTAATATTTGAAATAACTGAAAGAATTTCATCAGGTAAGACTGTCCATTCCTGAACTTAGAAGCCTAAACATCTATGGGCATGTAAACTCAACAATCTTTCTTAATTTGAAAATATTTATTTGGTAGCCCAGTCCTTAATCTTTGTTAATTTGTTTAATCTACTATCATTCCTAAAAGGGGTAGCTTACCAGTGATTTTACTCAAGTATTTGTGGCAATTGTAAATAAAATTTTAAATAATTACATAGTTGCAAACATTTATGGATCTATTTTTTTTTTAGGTAAACATTCTTATTTTCCACGAAAATATGCAAACTGTACTGACTTCAATTCACCTCCCCGTAAAAAACAGAAAAAAAAGGTAATTTTAAAATTCTTGAGTTTCTTGTTTTTGAATTTGACACTTTGGTCACGCTACCACACCTGGCTAATTTTTTGACTTATTATAGAGATGAAGTCTCACCAAATTGCCCAGGCGGGTCTCGAACCTGTGGGCTCAGGCAATTCACTCACCTCAGCCTTCTAAGGCGCGGGATTACAGGCTGAGCCACCGAGCCCGGCTATAAACAGGATTTTAAAAAATCTTCACTAATTAAAAACTTCTAGAAAAATCATTTTGAGAAGTGGAGAAATTGTAGAAAAAGAGAATACTGAATCCATTTCAGTACAGTATCAGCAGTAAAAATAATTGAGGGTTATGATTACAGATAAATGTAAATGTTACTAAACTTTAATAAAATTAAAAAAATTATTACTAGCAGATTGGGAGGAGAAGGATGGAATCTAGGGAGAAGAATAGCTATCCAAGCTTTTTTTTTTTTTTTTGAGTTGAGGTATCTACAACTTATCACATCCTTGAGCTCCTGGACTCAAGCAATCTTCCTGCTTCTCAGCCTCCTGAGTAGTTGGGACACAGGTGTACATCACTATGCTTGGCTAATTTTTTTTATTTTTTGTTGAAATGAGGTCTTGATATGTTGCTCAGGGTGGTCTCAAATTCCTGGCCTCAAGCAATCCCCCCACTTTTGCCTCTTACAGTACTTTGATTACAGGCATGAGCCACTGCACCTGGCCTCCTCTTGTACTTTAGAATTGGTTTTCTTTAGCATTGTAGGATCTTTAAGGAATAGATATTTCTGTGGCCAGAAAGCAGTACTTTTAGTTTTTGTGTATGTTAAATTCAAATAAAATTAAATTTAATGTTAAAACAGTTTATATGAAATCATCTTATAGGCATAATGGCTGAAATTCAGACAGGGTTTTTTGGTTACTATTATCTTATTTGTTGTTTATTTTAATTCATTGTAATTCAATTCTGTAGTTATCATTTTTATGAAAAAGTTTTGTTTTTTTTTAAAATGAGGATCAGCTTTTGGTTATTCTTCAGAAACTAAATATTAAAATAGGCTTCCTGACTGGGTCTAGTGGCTCAAGCCTGTAATCCCAGCACTTTGGGAGGCTAAGGTGAGAGAATTGCCAGAGCTCAGGGGTTCGAGACCAGCCTGGGCAATTTGGCAAGATCTCGTCTCTACAATAAATCAAAAAATTAGACGGACATGGTAGCGTGTTCCTATAGTTCCAACTACCTGGAAGGCTGAGGCAGAAGGATCACCTGAGCCCAGCAGGTCAAGGCTGTGGTTACTTGCTACTGTGCTCCAGCCCGGGCGACAGAGTGAGACTCCCAATTAAAAAAAAAAAGACTTTCTTCATTTTGCTATCATTTACGAATATGGTCTTTCAGATTTTAAGTTGTATAAATGATGTGATTAGTTTAGTAATAAGTTGAGTACTGTCTGCAGCATGAAATTGGTATCCTTCATTTTAGCATGAAAACTATAGCTGATATCAACAAAATATTGTGCAAGTATGGTATGTTTATTAGCAGCACTGTAGCATTAAGCAGTCAGATCATTTCTTTTTTTTTCTTTTTTTTTTTTTTTTTTTGAGTTGAAGTCTCACTCTGTCTCCCAACTGGAGTGCAGTGGCTGCTCCCGGCCACCGCAGTCTCAACCTGCTGGGCTCTGGCGATCCTTCTGCCTCAGCCTTCCAAGTAGCTGGAACTACAGGCGCACGCTACCATGCCTGGCTAATTTTTGATTTATTGTAGAGATGAGGGCTCGCCAAGTTGCCCAGGCGGGTCTCGAACCTGCGGGCTCAGGCAATCCACTTACCTCAGCCTCCCAAAGGCGCAGGATTACACACTGAGCCACCGAGCCCGGCTCAGACCATTTCTTATATATAGTCTATCATTGTAATTATTTTTTGATGTTTAAGCATGAAAAGAGCAAATTTGGACTAAAAAATAACTAAATTTACCTTTAACTAAATGATACTTTTTTTCCCTTTCTGTGGCAAGTATAGAAAAGTATATATAGTTAACCCTTAAACAATGCAAAAGTTAGTTCATTCCACATGCAATGAAAATTCATGTATAGCTTTTGACTCCTCCAGAACTTTACTAATGGCCTCCTGCTGACTGGAAGTCTTGCCAGTAACATAAACAGCCACTTAACATATAAGTAGAATTATATATATAAATTTCATGCATTCATGACATATTTAACTTTTTCTTAATTTTGGGGGTATTTCTAGCTATGTGGTTCATCTGCACAGTTTTCCCAAATTATTGCAAATCTCCAAAAAAACTTTCCAGTATGTTTATTGAAAAAATTTTGTTTATATGTGGACCTTTGCAGTTCAAATTTGTGTTAAGGATCAGCTATAGTTATTTTTCCTAAAAGATGAAATGCTATTTTTGCTGATTATTTTTTAGATCATTTTGGGATATTCTGTATTAAGTCTTAGATTATCAATTTGCAGTCTACCCATAGTTTATATTGACTCTACTTAGATTCAAATTTTTTTTTTTTTGAGTTGGAGTCTCACTCTGTCGCCCAGACTGGAGTGCAGTAGCCGCTCCCGGCCACCGCAGCCTCGACCTGCTGGGCTCCGGTGATCCTTCCTCCTCAGCCTTCCAAGTAGCCGGAATTACAGGCATGCACTACCATGCCCGGCTGATTTTTTGATTTATTGTAGAGATGAGGTCTCGCTGCCCAAGCGGGTCTCGAACCCGGGGGCTCAGGCAATCCACTCGCCTCAGCCTCCCAAAGGTGCGGGATTACAGGCTGAACCACCGAGCCCGGCGATTCAAAATTTTTTAAATCATGCCTAGCTTTTGCGAATGTGTTTGCTAAAAACAAAAAAAGACTTATCTTTTAATTAGAAATATACTCAGATTATCCCCACATGTAAGGGTTATGTGAAAAATCAAAGTATGTATTACCAGAAAGATTGTTATGTTTTTATTTTGATTAGAGATTTGCCACTAGAAGCCTAATGCCTCTTTGTTTTTGTTTGCAGAAAAGAAAGGAACCAGTTTTCCACTTTTTTTGTGATACTTGTGATCGTGGTTTTAAAAATCAAGAGAAATATGACAAACACATTTCTGAACATACAAAAGTAGGTTTTCTTGGTTGTCCTGAAATTTATGTAGCAAATGGTCTCTGTGTGTATATTTGATAGTCATTCCAATCTTGTTTTCCTGAAAAAGTTTATAGTCTTCATAGAAATATAGCCTGATGACTTGACAAATGAGGTCAGTGACTCTGGGATTTACAGTTTGAGAGTGGGGATCCCACTGCTTCAGGAAGAGGTAAGGTGGCAGCAAAGAGGGGCCATCTGGCAGCTGTTTTTATGTGTGTATCTGCACTGCATGTTAAGGGGCGGGCCTCACCTCTAGTTGCCCTGTGCACCTTTATGTGTTCCTTCCCCCTTTAAGGCTGCCCTTGACCATTAAGCCACAGTGTAATGTGGCTGTGCTGTCACCCTCTAAGGATGGTCCAGACTTTATTAAGTAATTAAAAAAAAATTTAACCAGAATGTTTAAAAAGATGAAAGTCTTTAGTTTGGAAAAGTTCTCTTTTTTTTTTATAGGAATGCCCCTCAACTCTAGGAATTAAGAACTTTTTACAGTGTTGATGATGTCACACTTTCACGCAGGTGGAAGAGTAAATGAGATGTGTTACTGTGTCACATGCTGTGGGAGTGTCACGCCTTTTCAAATGCATCCCTGGTTTGGAGCCATCTTTGTTTTGCTACTGACCTGAGCATGCAGTGATGACTCCACATAAATGGGCTAACTGTGTAATATGTCTGGAAATGTCTGCGTATATATGGTAGGGTCAAGATAATGTAGAAAACATTAAAGAGTCTTTTTTTTGTTAAATTCTTATAGTGCCCTGAAGCAGATTGCTCTTTTAGTGCCCACAACAGGATTGTCCAGTTTCATTGGAGCAATGTAAGTTCTTATGTTCTTTTAACTCTTATTTTTTTTGGATACATACTCTTTATTTTACTGATCTGTTATCTTCACAGTTCTTCATTTACTTAGCCTAATAATAAGTAATAATAATAATAATAATAATACTCATGGAGTATTTTGTACTTTGTAAGGAATTTTTACATCATCTATTCAATTTTATCCTCACAAACAACTATAGTTGTCTATATTGTCCCCATTTAACAGACTGAAAAAAATTATAATTTGCCCAAAGCCTCAGAACTGATCCTTGCCCTTGAGTTTCATGACTTTGAATTCTATGCTGTACTTATTTGTTTGTTTGTATTTTTGGGTCAGAGTCTCACTCTGTTGCCCAGGGTAGAGTGCAGTGGTACAATCATGGCTAACCACAACTTTGACCTTCCACCTGCATCAGCCTCCTGAATAGCTGTACACTATAGACGTGTACAATTTTTTATTTTTTGTAGTGATGAGGTCTTGCTAATTTGCCCAGACTGGTCTCTATGCTGTTTTACTACACCATGCTGCCTCAGATTGTCATGTGTATTTTTTTCTTAAGCTACCTCTCTCAGTCATTCATTTTGGGCGTTTAATGTCAGTTGAGAAAATGGGTGGCTCACCTTCTTTGTAACCAAATTATGTTACCTCCTTTTTCCCTACCAATAGCACTAATCAAAATATGAGAAATTATCCTTTTTCCTTTAAAGGAAAAGTCATAATATGGATAGATAAATCTTGCTCACTTAATTTTAAAATTGTATTTATCATTAAATGTGCTTGTAGAAACCGAATCCCCAAATTAATCAAAAGCATGTGGTATGCTTCCTGATGTTCAGCAGGCTTTCTCCCCTTAGATGCACGCTCCTGGCATGAAGAAGATCAAGTTGGACACTCCAGAAGAGATTGCACGGTGGAGAGAGGAAAGAAGGAAGTGAGTAAAGAGTTGAGAACTGTGAAATAACTATTTTACTGTGGCAAGGCTTGTTGGTGTCGTTAAAGTCATTGAATTTCCTAAAAAAAAAAAGAAAGAAAAAAATTCATTGAATTCCCTTATAGTGTTGGAACTAAGGAATAGGTCTGTGAGCCATACTGTTTGAGACTACTACAGAATGTTATTTTGGAAGACCTACTAGGAACTCTTCATGTAAATAACAAATGTGTCATAATGGGACACCTAATTGTAGGTGACTACTTGTCACCTATTAGATGTCCTGGCGGAGGCGGTAGGTGGGTGTTCTTATAAAAAAAGTATAATACTTTGTTATGTTTAGTCTTTTGATTACTTTTTTCCAACAAAAAATTGAGTGACTACTATGTGCTAGACAAAGGGAGCACAGCATGAACAAATATACAGGTGCTTGTTCTTAACTATGAAAAGGTCAGGAATTTATTCCTGTAATTAAAGTTTAAGAAGTTTGAGCCTTACCATGTGACTTGTGGTTTTCTACTTATTAGAGAAGAAAGTTTAGTTGGTGTCTTGCTAGAATATACTTATGAAAAATCCTATTAGTGCATTCTCTTACTGTCTTCTCAGAAAGGACTAGAAGATTTCATCCTGAAGCAGAATACTGAGGGAGAACTAGTAGAATGATCAGATGCATTTTTAGAGTCAAATGCTCTTTTAAATAAAGAGCCTGAAATGAAAAAAAAGTGCTATCTTTAAAGGTCAAGAAACTTGTGACCAGCAGGTCACATTTGTACTTTGTTCAACTTCGTTTAAGTTTTCAGTTTAAATCCACTTACATAGGTAGGGACGTATCAGATGTTGTACTGTTCTGTGGAAAAGTTAAGTGCTGCTCTTTAAGGCTTTAGAGGTAATTCTGAGGGAGAACATGAAGATCAGAACCAACTGAGAATAAACAGAATTTGGTAAAAGTGTATATAAACATCAGATATTAATACTGTGTGCAGAGGAAAGAGCTGGATGATGATGAGAGGACAATCAGAGGAATTTAATTTTTAAACAAGTAGGGTACAGCCAGTCAACATGGACTTGGTGGATGTAATAGAATTTCAAGAGCATTTTATTAAGACTGACAAATGGAGGCAACCTGGAGTAGCATATTCTGAATGACTTTTTCCCTTGATCTCTTCGGCAAAATCTTATTTATCTTGTAGACCTGTTTTAGAGGTCACCCGATTTATCACTCTCTTCTTACTCTTCATACAACAGTGCTACCAGAGTGCCAGTCTGTAACAAAATAAGGAGCTCGTGCCAGAACATAAATCAGTACATTACTTCCTTCATTGAGAAAATCTTGCTAAGAAAAAAAATGTTGACTGAACTAAATATTGTGCTTTGTGACTTAGTTGATTTATACTCGGGTGTAGGTGTGTGGATTGACTGCCAGTCCTGGAATCAAACTACCCCAAAGTTTTGTGTTCTACCTTCTTTGCAGATATGTAGCATTAATACAACTATAATAGCATTTGTCACATTACAGTATAGTTGGCCCTAATTGTAGATACTTTGATTCTTTTACTTTATATTTATTTATGTATTTATTTATTTATTTTGTAATAAAGACAAGGTCTTACTCTGTTGGCCAGACCGATCTTGAACTCCTGGGCTTAAGCATTCCTTCTGTCTCAGTCTCCTGGAGTCCTGGGATTACAAATGTGAGCTACCATATCTGGCTCAGACATCTTTGACTTGGTGAAGACTTTTGAAGCTGTAGATATGAAGCTCCTTGCCACCTCTGAGTGCCTTCTTTTTTACAGATGCAGTACAAGTGTTTCCTTTCATGATGCCACTCACTGTGTGTTTTTTGTTTTGCTTTGTTTTTTTCTATTGGTTGTGTCTTTTATTATTTTGCACAGAGGTATATTCAAACAAGAAGAATTAACTCCATTTACTGACTGAAACAGGTTTTATTTTTTATTTTTTTATTTTTTTGAGTTGGAGTCTCACTCTGTCACCCAGACTGGAGTGCAGTGGCCGCTCCCGGCCACCGCAGCCTCGACCTGCTGGGCTCCGGCGATCCTTCTGCCTCCACCTTCCAAGTAGCTGGAACTACAGGCGCGCTACCACCCCTGGCTGATTTTTTGATTTATTGTAGAGATGAGGTCTCGCCAAGTTGCCCAGGCGGGTCTCAAACCCACAGGCTCAGGCAATCCACTCAACCTCAGCCTCCCAAAGTGCTGGGATTACAGGCTGAGCCACTGAGCCCGGCTCACTTTAACTTTTTTTTTTTCCAAGTCAGTCTCACTCTGTCACCCAGACTGGAGTGCAGTGGCCACTCCTGGCCACCGCAGCCTTGACCTGCTGGGCTCTGGCGATCCTTCCGCCTCAGCCTTCCAAGTAGCTGGAACCACAGGCACGCGCTACCACGCCCGTCTAATTTTTTGATTTATTGTAAAGATGATGTCTCGCCAAGTTGCCCAGGTGGGTCTCGAACCCTCAGGCTCAGGCAATCCACTCACCTCAGCCTCCCAAGGCACGGGATTACAGGCTGAGCCACCAAGCCCGGTTTGAAACAGGTTTTAAAGAGGGGACGATCGCCTGGGCAACTTGGCGAGACCTCATCGCTGCAATAAATCAAAATATTAGCCGGGCATGGCAGTACTTGCCTGTAGTTCCAACTACTTGAGGCTGAGGCGGAAGGATGGGAGCCCAACAGGTTGAGACTGCGGTGGCTGGGAGCGTGTCACTGCCCTCCAGCCGGGGCGACAGAGTGAGACTCCAACTCAAAAAAAAAAAAAAAGAGCCGACGATGATGATATTGAAGATTGTGTCCGGCTAGATGGGATGGAAGTGGCCTACCTGCTAGGGCACTCTGTTTTTTCCCTCTACTACTTAGCTCTAACTTTGATCAGTTATAAGTTAGTGCAATTCAGTGGTACCAGCCTCTTTTATAAGTGTTTAATTCTCTTGAGAGGATGGCCAGTGGTTACTAGTCAGCAATGATGGTAAAGCAGCTAAGAAGCTATCCAAGTAAACTAAACTGTTGTTTGATCCCTACAGTTTTTGAGTTCACATAAGGATTAGGGGAGGCCTGAAATGACTTCCTGGTTTGCTAACTTTGGTTGTTTTATCTCTAATAGTTGTATAAATTAAATCATTCTATAGATTGGGAAAAGTGGAAGCATTATTAAATTAATGGTAACCAATTTCAACAACTCTTTTCTACTATGGCTGTAACCATTTTACTCTCCCACAGTTCTCTGCCCTTTCTTTTTCCTCAGCATATAAGAGGAAGAGGATTAGGGTGTTTCATGACAAAGGGAGGTTGTGCTGAACTCATGAACAAATAGGGAGCAAAATAGGGGAAGTCAGGGATAGGTGGTCAGCTAGAGGTAGGGTGGCATGTTCAAGAAACCTCGAGCTTAGATAAGAGGTGATAGAAGCTTTAAGAAGATGGCGGGCCAGGCTTGGTGGCTCAGCCTGTAATCCTGCGCCTTTGGGAGGCTGAGGTGAGTGGATTACCTGAGCCCACGGGTTCGAGACCTGCCTGGGCAGTGAGACCTCATCTCTACAATAAATCAAAAAATCAGCCGGGCGTGGTAGCGCATGCCTGTAATTCCGGCTACTCGGAAGGCTGAGGTGGAAGGATCGCCGGAGCCCAGCTGGTCGAGGCTGCGGTGGCCGGGAGCGGCCACTGCACTCCAGTCTGGGCGACAGAGTGAGACTCCAACTCAAAAAAAAAAAAAAAAAAAAAAAAGAAGATGGCGGTTGTGGGAATGGAGAGACTTAGGGTGGCTATAGATCACCTGGGTGCTGCAATTGGACAGTATTTGGTGATTAAATGATTATGAAGTTGAGGAAGAGAGGTTTTGAGAATTCCAAATTTCTAGCCTGAGCATCTCTGTGAAATGTGATGCGTGCTACTGAGTTAGGCACACAGGAAGGATGGGGTCTGCAGGTGTTGATTGTTGAATATAAGGAGATCCTGAACCATCTATTTGAAGATGTTGAGTAGGTGTTGGGACTTGGACCAGGTGGACTGGAGATAGATTTTTTTTGAGTTAGGGAACTGTGAGTGTGGAAGAGATTCTCAAAAGAGAGAGAGTAGAGTGAGAAGAGAAGGTAGTCTAATGTTGAAGCTTAAGCCTCTTCAACATGTAAAGGCCTAATAGAGAGTAAAAACTGACAAGGCTGCTGAGTGGGTGCCAGAGAGGTAGAAGAAAACAAGGACTGTGGCGTGTAGAAGAAACAAGGACTGAAGCCAGGGAGGGGAGGGTTTCAAGAAGGAAGATGTGATTCGTTATGCAGGTTGTTATGGGAGGGTCAAATAAAAAAAGACAAAAAGTGACTGGTTTGGTGACCTATATAGGGCCTTCTTGATGGGGATTCCAGATAATTACTCCTTGACCCTTCTCCTTGGAGCTTCCTGCCATCTGTGTCTACAGCTTTCTTCAATTCTAACACCCTTTCCAGTGATTCAAGAGAGGTTGCCTTTGCCACCTGTGTTTTGCATATTAGATGCTGCAGTAGAAGTATATATATTTTTTATTCATTTACCACCTTCTAACTTTAATTTTGAGGCAGGGTCTCACTCTTTCACCCAGACTGGAATGCAGTGGCACAATTACAGCTCACCACAGCCTCAACCTCCTGGGCTCAGGTGATCCACCTCAGCCTCACGAGTAGCTGAGACTGCAGGCATGCACCACCACACCTGGCTAATTAAAAAAAAATTTTTTTAGAGATGAGGTCTTGCCATGTTGCCCAGGCTGGTCTTGAACTTCTGGGCTCAAGCTGTCCTCTTGCCTCGGCCTCCCAAAGTGTTGGGATTACAGGTGTGAACCACCACACCCGGCCACACTGTCACTTTTTACCTAAAATTTCCAGTGCCCTTTACCTTCATGCAGTTTCAGCCACTTACTTTCATGACTGCACCCCGGATTTTAAAGTTGGACATGCTCCTCTTTGATCATCACTTTCCATCTCTCTAGCTCACTGTCACCTCTCCCTGGGCTTAGACTGGTCAAGGCTTTCCATGCCTTACCTCCTTTACTACCTTCTTTCTGTCTTTCCCCTTCTCCTTTTGCTTCTGTTTCCAGTGTAGGTCACTTTAGCCACTCTTTCAGTATCTCAGCTTCCTTATTCCGTCTTCCTTCATCGCACCCACATGGCAAAATCCCAGCTCTGGCACAATTGCTAAGTAAGTCCTGTTCAAGAAAACCACACAATTGAAATGCACTCAGCATTGCTTTTTTTGTTGTTGTTGAGACAGCGCTATTCTTTGTCACCCAGGCTGATGTGCAGTGGCATGATCATGACTCAACATAGCCTTGAACTCCTGGGCTCATGAGATCCTCCCGCCTCAGCTTCCTGAGTAGCTGGTACTACAGGCATGCATTGCCATGCCCAACTACTTTTCCTGTTTTTTGTAGAGATGAGGCGTCACTTTGTTGGCCAGTTTGGTCTCAAATTCCTAGCCTCAAGCTGTCCTACCACTTCAGCCTCTCAAAATGCTGGGATTATAGTGTGGGCCAGTTGGGATGGGCTAGATTTCTATTTGACTTAAGGAACTGATTTGACAAATGAGAAGTTTAGAGTATTCTTATAGTCTTCTGTGATACGAAGTTAGATGTTCAATATGCATATGTTTCTTAGTTATACAGGTAATGGTGTAGTCGAAAATTTAAACATTTGTTAAACTGATTTTATTTTAGCCAGCTAAAATGCCAGTGAAAACAACTCTTTGGAACTGGCAGTTAGGATTTCATAATGTGGACTGAATTTATCTTTTCTGGTTATTTCCACGTAATTTGCTTATAGGAGTTTTTTTGTCTTAGCCAGACTGTTGTTTGTCAGATTTCATACAGGTGTTGTGGTTTTGCTTTTAGTTTTGCTCCTGTTGCTACTTCTTGAAAATCTTACCTTCTCCATCTTGAAGTTCTGCTCATTATCCAGCTGAAATTCAGTCCCTTTGGGGATACTTTTCCTCATCCCCCAGAGGAATATCTTGCCCTTCTTGAATATGGTATCCTTTCTCAAACCTCTTTAGCACAGATGTCCTTTCTGGTTAGTGAACTTCTCTGCATATGTGTTTTTTATTCTGGAGTTAAGTGTAAGCTTTGAAATACACAACTATCTTTTACGTGACTGTTTATGTTCCATGATGCCATAGATACGGGGGCTACTTGTAAAATGTTAATGGGTGTAACTGGGGCTTGAAAATATTTTTATTGTGAATATAATTCTGTTTTGATACACACACAATAAAAATATTTTCAAGTCCCAGTTACACCCATTAACATTTACAAGTGGTTGGAGAACTCTTGCCGAGACTTGTATTTTTACATCATGTTTTAAACTATACCTTTGTTGTTTTTAGAGAAATTGGGCATTATGTTGATCTTATTAATAATTATGGTTGGAAACTGTGATGTAATTAATACTACTTAAACTGCTGTGGTTTTGAATGTTAATGTTCTCACCACATATGACAGGCCAACACTGAGACAAACCAAATTAATCTTTATTTGAAAGCATTGCTTTCTAAAGAAGCTTTTTCTTATGTGGGTGTGAACTATGCCCCCTTGTGGTCTTGTGCAACAAGTGATTAAAGGAAAAAATTTCCACTGACTAGAGAAACTTGAGGAATATTAGTATTTGAAGATGAAAATGAGTTTAGGTAGTGTGTATTTTTGTGAAGTCCCTGGCAGAACACTAGTTTGATCTTTCTAATGTTAGGAAGAAATCCAAACAGCCTTTGAATACATGGTAATGGACATTATGATATCTTTGAATAACTTCTTGACAATAGTTTAGTTTGAAAATTAGAGGTAAGCATTCTGTATTTGAAAAGGCAAAAGATTTTTGGCATAGGTCACCAAAACCAGACAAGAATAAGCTCTTGCCTTTAATATGCTTAGACAAACGTGAGATATAGGATAAATATATGTGAGGTGGCTATAAGACCACGGGCAACTGAAGCTTTAATTTTAACCATATAGAGATAATAATGTCTGGTCTAGTGGTACTTGAAGTCTTTGGAGGGCAGAATCATCAACTTTTTTTGCAAGGCTTCCTGTAAAGTGGAATGCCCTTCTCCCATTTATTTTAATGTATACATACAGTAAAATTCACCCTTTTAAATGGATAGTTCTGACAAATTTATGCAGTCATGTAAACACCACCATAATTAAGATATAGGACAGTGTCTCATCACCCTCCAGAAATTCCCTTATCCCCTTCATGGTTAATCTCCCTCTATCCCTGGGAACCACCGATCTGTTTTTTTTCCTGTATTCATGCCTTTGCATAGACATCATAAATGGGATTATACAGTATGTGGCTTTTTAAGTCTTACTCTTTCACTTACTGCATTTTAGATTCATCCATGTTTTTGCATGTAGTAGTTCATTTTTAATTGCTGATTATTGCTCTTTTCCATCGTATGAATGTGTTACAGTTAGCTTATCCATTTCCCAGTTGAAGGCTGTTTCCAGTATTTGGTCTTTAGAAAACTCTTATCAATGTTCATGTATAGGTTTTTGTTTTGAATATAGGTTTCTGTATGACTTGAAACACCTGGGAATGGGATTGATTGGTCATATGGTAAGCATTTGTTTAACTTTATAAGAAACTGCCAAACTTTTTAGGAGGAAAGTTCTTAAATCAAGACATGCCTATTTGAGCATGGAAAGTATTCAGGTGGAAGGGGAAGGGAACGTGCAATGGTGCTTGCATCAGTTAGGCTGATGCTTTAGGAAATGGAGCAGCAACCTACTACCAGGGCTTGGTGCAAAGACATCTCTTTTTCCCACATTAAAAAAAAAAAAAAAGTCGGGAGCAGTGACTCACGCCTGTAATCCCAGCTGTAATCCCAGCATTCGGGAGGTAAAGGCAAGAGGATTGCCTGAACCAAGTGTTTCAAGACCAACCTGGGCAACGTGGCAAGAACTCATCTCTACAGTAAATAAAAAAAATTAGCTGGGCGTGGTGGCGCACACCTGTAGTTTCAGCTATTTGGAAGGCCTGAGGTGGAAGGATCACCTGAGCCCAGTGGGTCGAGGCCACGGTAGTGGTGAGTGTGCCATTGCACTTCAGCCTGGGTGACAGACTCGAACTAAAAAAAAATAAAAATCCAGTCCTGCTGTTACTGCTTGACAATAGCATCAGGCACAGCCTGTGTCTTATTTCTCCTTAGTAGGTGGTTTTCATGTTGCCCGAAGGTTCCTGCAAATATTAACTCCAAATGTAGGCAGGAAGAAGAGAAAAAGGTGAAAGGTAAACGTGGCCTAGTTTTCCCCTTTTCATGGGAAACAGAGGTTAAGTTTTTGGCTCCAACCAGATTTCCATATAGATCTCATTGGTTAGAATGGGATTGCTTGACTACATTAAATGGCAGCAGAGTTGGTAGAATGCTCCCAGACAAGATTGTTTTGGAAGTGGGGAGAGCAGGCAGCTAGTAGTGTTTGCCTTGGTGCTTGGTGGCACAGTTTGAAGCTTGTCAAATTTCAAAACTACAAGTAGAATTTGGAAACAGCTCTGTCCTTCTGAATACAGGATTGACTTGAGCAAGTGTTTAATATGTTTCTTGGTGATTCTTCTTTGTGTCAGACAGGTGGGGGAAGAGAATAGAATCTAGCCCTAGAGCAGAAGCTAAGGGCATGCTATGACCAGTCAGAAGTGCCTGGGAAGAGGAAGGGGCAATACCCATTGCGGGACTAAATGAGGTCCAGACTGGTGACATTTAGATGTCTTCCAAGAGATGAAGGCAGTTGGGTGAGGATGACACTTCTGGGCGTAGTTTCTTTGTAACTGTGATGTTGCCTTGTTTAATAAGTGCTCTGAAATGATCTTTTGGCACTTGCTGAATTGATCTGGGGTTCTTCCCTATTGTGTTTCTCAAGTCCTTGCTCTTGAGTGTATTCTGAAGTGTTCATGTATTTTTTTCTATATGTACATATTACTAATAGAAAACATGGGAAATATTCTTCTTTTGGTACGTTTGATAGATTTCTCAAAAATATACTAATACTGTCCTCACTAGCAGTTTTTAAAGAAGTATTATGAAAATATATTTATGTTCTATGTTTCTAGCATTCTTAATTTAAAAAAACATATACTTGGAACTCTTAAAAAAGAGTAAATTCCAGGTTGGTATGGCTGAATAGTCCTTATTTTAAAAGTTTTCTTTTTCTTGTTATAGCTACATTCTTTCTGAGAGAGTTACTGTATTTGAGATGCAGGAAACATTGTCTTTGTTTAATTGCTGTTAGAAATCATTGTGAGAGGTTTCACAGAGTAAGACTTTTATTTTATTTTTTTATTTTTTATTTTTTTTGAGTTGGAGTCTCACTCTGTTGCCCAGACTGGAGTGCAGTGGCCGCTCCTGGCCACCGCAGCCTCGACCTGCTGGGCTCCAGTGATCCTTCCGCCTCAGCCTTCCAAGTAGCCGGAATTACAGGCATGCGCTACCACACCTGGCTAATTTTTTGATTTATTGTAGAGATGAGGTCTCACTGCCCAGGCAGGTCTTGAACCCGCAGGCTCAGGCAATCCACTCACCTCAGCCTCCCAAAGGCGCGGGATTACAGGCTGAGCCACTGAGTCCGGCGAGTAAGACTTTTAAAGCTTAAAGGAAACTAAAGATTTGCTTAGCATGTTGCTCCTTTATTTTAAACAATGTACATCTTTGTCTTTATTCCTTCGTGTTTGTTTCAGGTTAGCCAAACTCAGAGGTACCTACTGTACATAAAAACTTTAGGGCTTTCCACTAATAACCTGCCTCTCCCCTCACCCCCATTCCCCCCATAAAGTGCCCAAAAGAGTGATTCTTAGTTCCTGACCTATGAGGTACCAATGCTGGATACTTTGGCATTAGGAACAATGAGTGGAAGAAGTTTATTTCCCAAACCTTGCTTTTAGAAACAGTGGGGAACATTTTCCACAGCAGATCGAGAGTCCACTAGGTGGAGTAGTTTTTGTAATGTTTGTTTCAGTGCTTACTGTGGCTATGAGGACATCTTTTAATTTCAATCCCCAGTTCATTCAGACTTCTAACATAGGAGATCTGCTCCTAAAGAATGCTGCATCACTTAGAAGTTCAGAAAGAAATAGAAATCTAGTAGTATCCCTTGTATCGAAGCAGTTGTGGTTCAGTGAGAGTAAAGAGGGATTGCGTTTGATGGGGAAGAGGCATAAAGGAAAAGTCAGTAAATGGGTAGTGATTTGAGAGTAAGGAAAAAGTTGAAGAGAGTCAAGTGACTAGAATGCTCTGTGCTAAAATGATGGTTGGTGTAGTTACCCATCTGTTGGCTCGATAGTGCTTAAGGATGGTCACTGGAGCCTAAGACAAAAGGGGGTGATGGAGAAGAGGTAAGAAGTGAAAGAGGGAGAAGACAGAAAGAAACAGCCTATGATTTCAGACCTTCCTCTTGGGGAATTGGTGGGAGATGGAAGTACAGGGAGAAAAGTTATTTTTAGCAGAAATAAATATAGAGAAACCAACTATGAGGATATCCCTTGTCATGGTCTATAATTTCATATTATGCATTCTCTAACAGGAGGTGTTGGACTAAGTTTTATCTCTATGTAACTGCAATGTGAGACATAGTATATGCTTGTTTTTTCAGTAGTCTTTGGGTTTGTTATTTTTTGTGTGTTTCAGGAACCTGAAATCCATCATCAGAGCTCTTTACTTTTCCTTATTCTTGTATCTCAGCTTTATATAGGTGGAGGGCACTTCCTGCTGTTGTTAGTATGTGTTTAAATAGGTCTTGTGTTTCTGGATTTTTTAGTTTCTGGGTTCCATAAGAATAGAATACATTTTGGAAGGGGATTTTACTAATTTCAGTTTCAAAAACTAAAAGCATATAACTTTGGAAGGAATACTGAGAGGTTCCTTACCTTTAGGAACACGGTACTGCAGTCTGCCAGAAAGAGAAAGTTAGCTGATTTAAAAGGTTTCCATCAAAAGGGTTTCCACACATCTTTGCTGTCTTATGTAGCATATTCTCTCTTATATCTTGTATGTTACCTACAATTTGCTTGCTATAACAAATGTCTAAATTCTTTGCATTGAAAACTATTAATACTTACTTAGCATCTGGTACACTAACTAATGTGGTATACTGTAGTACCAAATTTTAGTGTCTAACATGTGGCCTAACACGTTAAAAACGAGTCTGCAATACTCAGGGCAAAAATGTTTAAGAAACATACATGTAGTAAGAATAAGTAAACTTTAGAGTTGTAGAGTGTGTTTACTAGCTGTGAGTTACATGTCTATCCATTGTAAGGCCTATGAAAGTCATCATTGCTTTCTCGTCATTTCTGCTTCTGCATATTCTGTTTTCAGATTGAGAGCAACTGGCTGCCATCCTCGCTGTAAGATTATTTTATGATCACTTCTCATCCTCTTAAAGGCTGCAAATAGTTCCTTTCATCTTTCTTTGGATGTTTTGTTTTTCATCCTATTAATCATCTTTGAGCCTCTTCTGAATCTCTTCCAAGTTTTATTTTCCCTCAATGTTCCTTTAGTTTAAAAGTACAAAACGTAACACAGTCCCCTGAGAGTATCTGACCACTTTTGAGTGTCCTGGGAGGAAGATTTCACACTCATACAAGTGCCAGAGTGTGTATACAAGTGCCCTATAACCTGAGATCATGTTTGCTTTCTAAAGATGTAGTCATATGTTGCTGACTGGTTGTCAGATTTTTATCTCCTTTGACCTTGATCTTTTTTTCTTATGTTTATTTATAGCTTGTGTATTCATCATCTTTTATTTATGGACTGTGTTTTCTTGGCTGAATATATTGCTTTGCAGTGTCCTCATTGAAATTCATTGCGTTTTTTTCTGATTACTTCACCACTTATTCAATGTCATTTCCATTCCTGTCTTTCAGTATGGCCAATCCATGGGTTTTATATTGTCTGTGCTATTCAAGTCAGTAATACAGATGTTAAAAAAAAAAAAGAAGGTGGAAGAATGTTTTAGAAACAATGGCAGAACACAATTTATTGATGTTTCTCAAAGTTTATTCTGATGAGCAGCCAGGCTGAATGATAGAGAGCTGTGTTCCCCTCCTTCCGTGTTTTTTGTACTCCTAGGATCAATCCCCCTCAGTCTCAGAGTTTGGTGTCTGCATCTGGCACACTGCTGTCAGATTTAATGTTGATCACTGCCTTGTCATATCACTCCCTGTTCATAACTTTCTATAGCTCTATATAGTTCTATAACTTTCTATAGCTCCCTATCACCTGCTGAATTAAATGAATATCAGACTAGAAAGTCTGATATTCAAGGCATATTTTGGCCTAAACCTCCTTTTCCAGTCTGGACACCTAGAACTAGTTTCATGCAAAACTAACCACTTGCCATTCCCTTGATATCTCTTACACTTTCTGAGACCTTGATTTGTTTACATTGTTTGCTTTGTTTAACACTCTGAAACTACTCCGTATGATTTCCGTTAACATCATTTAAGACCAGTTTCTTTCATGTCTTTTTCTTTCTGGATTTCTCCAGTTATATATAATCTTTCCCTCATACTTCCCAAATCTTTGTACTCTTTGGGGTACTTACTTGCCATATCATATTTTATATTATGTTATGGCTATTTGTGTGCGTTTCTTATCTTTCCTGATAGACTGTATGTTTTTTGAGAACTATCTGTTTCTCATCTTGGTAACTCTGATGTACCTAGCATGCATTTGCATAAGAAGATGAATTAGACTTAAGCTTTCTTTCTCCAGTATTTATGGGTACATGCCAAATAGATGAATTAGATCAGTTTGAGCACATCATGATACACAAGTATTTGATTTAAATTCTGGTATAAGCTTCTTATCTAGTTGCAAAACTGCTAGCACGGTTTGTGGACTAGCAGCCGGTGTATACTTTGAGTAGCATTGTTATGGTCTACTTTTTTTTTCCCTCTAAAAAAATTCTAGAAGCAATTAAAGGTTTTAATTATTTACTCTGTTGTACAAAAATTGCTAAATTCAACAGTTGCTTGATTGGTTATTTAAAGTTGTACTGTAAAAGCCCTTTTATAATTAACTTTTATTTTCTAGAAACTATCCAACTCTGGCAAATATTGAAAGGAAGAAAAAGTTAAAACTTGAAAAGGAAAAGAGAGGAGAAGTATTGACAACAACACAGTATGGGTAAGTTCCTTAAAATTGCTTGCATTCCCAGGCTGAGTATGATGGCTCAAGCCTATACTCCCAGCGTTGTAGGAGGCGGAGGTGAGAGTCCAGGAATTTGAGATCAGCCTGGGCAACATAGTAAGACCTCATTTTTACAAAAAAAAAAAAAAAAAATTAAAATTGCTTGCATTCTTAGTGTTCATGTTAACTGAATATACTTATAGATAATAAGGAGCATAAATCAAAATCCTAAAATTTCTATGCTCTCAATTCTGAAATCTTTTGTGACTTTTTTACTCAAAATTTAAAATATACATATATCTTAGGATAAGTATTACCCCATATTCACATGGTTTTCAAAAGATATATAGTGAACAAGACCTTCTGATTTTTGTCTTTCAACCCTGGGAAGGGTTGCCGCCTCCCCAGAGGCAGTCCATTTTATTTGTGTCTGTACAGCACATAGATAATCTAGCCTTTTCTTCCCCCTTTTTTGATACTATTTATCTCCTTGCTTTGTTAGCCAAATAATATACTTAGAGATTGTCCCATATTAATATGTAAGAGACTTCATTCTTTAAGGTTTTGATCAGGCATAGTGACTCACACCTCTAATCCAAGTACTTTGGAAGGCCAAGGCAAGATCGCTTGAGGCCAAGAATTTGAGGTTACAGTGAGCTATGATATTGCCACTAAGTTCCAGCCTGGACAACAGAGTGAGACCCTGTCTCTTTAAAAAAAAGGATGTAAAAGAAACTTAAGGGCTGGGCTCGGTGGCTCAGCCTGTAATCCCGTGCCTTTGGGAGGCTGAGGTGAGTAGATTGCCTGAGTCCGCGGGTTCGAGACCTGCCTGGGCAGCGAGACCTCATCTCTACAATAAATAAAAAAAAATCAGCCGGGCGTGGTAGCACATGCCTGTAATTCCGGCTAGTTGGAAGGCTGAGGTGGAAGGATTGCCGGAGCCCAGCGGGTCGAGGCTGCGGTGGCCGGGAGCGGCCACTGCACTCCAGTCTGGATGACAGTGAGATTCCAACTCAAAAAAAAAAAAAAAAAAAACTTAAGGATGCCACAGTGTATTTTTTTTTCAAGACAAATTTCTCATTGATGGATCTCTAAGTTCTTACCAACCTTTTACTAATAAAAGTTTCCATTATTGCCCTTGTATGTACAATATTTTACACATGAGCAAGTATTTGTGAAGATGAATTTCTAGAAATGAATGTATTGAATCAAAAAGGTAGTTGTATTGTAATATTGGTAGATACTGCCACATACCAGTCATAGAGGCTGGACCAGTTTACTTTCCCACCAGCAATGTATGAGATACCCTTATTTCCTCTACTTCCTCTCACTTTTCAGAATTTTTTCCATTTCATTTTTTTACTGAAGTATATTGCAATACAAGTAAAATATACATATCTTTTTTTTTTTTTTTTTGAGTTGGAGTCTCACTCTGTCTCCCAGACTGGAGTGCAGTGGCCGCTCCCGGTCACCGCAGCCTCGACCTGCTGGGCTCCGGTGATCCTTCTGCCTCAGCCTTCCAAGTAGCTGGAACTACAGGCGCGCCCTACCACACCTGGCTCATTTTTGATTTATTGTCGAGATGAGGTCTCGCCAAGTTGCCCAGGCGGGTCTCGAACCTGCAGGCTCAGGCAATCCACTCACCTCAGTCTCCCAAAGGCGCCGGATTACAGGCTGAGCCACCGAGCCTGGCTAATATACAAATCTTAAATGCACAACTTGATGAGTATTTATATTCACACACCCCCCCATACATCCATGTAACCTCCACACAAATTAATATAGAACTTCTTCACCTTATGAAACTCTCTTAAGCCCTTCCCTATTCTGGCCTCACCACAGAGTTGACCCCTTTTTTTGATTCTATTATCATAGATTATTTTACCTGCTCTTGAAACTTTCTATAAGTAAAATCATATAGTATGTATTCTTGGGAGTCTGGTTTCTGTGGCTCAAAATTATTTTGTGCATAGTTGTAAAATGTTTCATTCTTATTGCTGTATAGAACTCAGTTGTGATAACGTATGTCTGTTGTACTGTTGATGAACATCTGGAGTTGTTTCCAGTTTGAGCTGTTGTGGGAAAACAGAGAGACCCTGACACCGAGGCTATCTTAGGAAGTAGTGGTTTTATTAGCGCTGGTGTGACTCAGTGGGCTAACGTTCCAAGGCTGAGCAACTTGGAGAAAGAAGAGAGGGGTTTTAGCTGTTAGTTTAGGTAAGGGAAGGGATTGGTTTGTATGGCTATACGTTTTTCTTTGGAATTTGCAAGGTGGTATTTAGTAAAACTAGATTTTCAAAGAACAAATTGTCTTCAGGGTATACATGACAAGCAGGAGTTATAAACCAATAACTTCACAAAGAGAGGATGTGGGGGTAAGGTTGTGAATGAGTTACTATCTTGCATTTCCAGGAAAGTGACCTTTAGCTATTTGGTTTTCTCAAGCTCCATGTCTAGCAGTTCTGGAGCTTGGCAGTTGATTTTTAAAAGGAATGATTTAAACTGTTTTCAGCCCCTCTCTGCCACAGGGCTAATGAATAAAGCTGCTGTAAACATCCTTTTACATGTTTTATGAACATGAATACTCACTTTCACTGGCTGTATAAACATGCTAAGTCATAGGATATCCATGTGCTTAGCTTTAAAAGATATGGCCAAACAGTTTTCCACAATGGTTGAACCTATTTAATACTTCAAACTGCATCTGACTGCTCTGTATCCTGGTCAATGCTTGGTAATGTTACACCATTTCCCTCCTGATTAAAGCGACTAACACAATCCCTTTTCATATGCTTGTTGGCTATTTGATGTTCTCTCGTGAAGCACCAGTTTAAGTCTTTGACCAGTGGGGTTTTGTGTGTTTGTTTGTGTGTTTTGAGTTCAGTCTCACTCTGTCCCCCAGGCTGGAATGCAGTGTCACCTCACAGCCACCACAGCCCTGGCCTGCTGGACTCAGGTGATCCTTCTGCCTCAGCCTTCCAAGTAGCTGGCATTGCAGACATGTGCCACCATGCCCGGCTAGTTCTTTGATTTATTGTAGAGATAAGGTCTCACCAAGTTGCCCAGGCAGGTTTTGAACCAAGGGCTCAGGCAATTCTCTTACCTTGGCCTCCCAAAGTGCTGTTTGACCAGTTTTTGACTGAAGTTGCTTTTCTTGATTTGTAGGAGTTATATTTACTTAAATACAAATGCCTCTTTGCAGTATATGTACTGCAGATATATCTCACAATCCGTGGCTTGCCATTTTTTACTGTCTTAATGGGTATCCTTTGTTTTCATACAATAAATGTTCATTGTTCAGGCATTTGGGGTCATCTGGGAGTCAGGCATATCTGCTGATCTTGACAAGGCTCAGTTACAGCTGGGGGTTGGTGAGCTGATGGTTAGAATACCTGTGTAGTTACTATTTCTGGTGCTCTTCATTTCTTTTGTGTAGATCCATCTTTCGATCTGATGTCGTTTTCTTCTACCTGAAGGGCTTCCTTTAATATTTCTTGTGTGAAGGTCTGTTGGAAATTGCTTCTTTCGACTTTGTGTGTGAAAATTATGTATTTTCCTTCCTTTTTGAAAGATATCAAAATATCCACCACCCAATTATTGGTTACACAATTCTTGGTTAACAGCTTTTGAAATTTATAGTACTTTAAAGATGTTGCTTTGTTGTCTTCTCATTTGCATTATTTCTAATGAGAAATCTGCTGTCATAATTACCTTGTTTTTCTATGTATTGCTTTTTATCTCTGGCTCCTTCTAAGAGTTTTCTCTTTGTTAGGTCAAAGATCTCACTGTGACCTCCAAAAATGTTAGGTTAGAAATCCTGGTAGGGCCTTTAAAATGTTAGGTCAGATCTGCTGGGGTGGGGTTGTGTGATCTGGTACTACATACAAGATGCAAAGAATTGCTCTGCAGTTAGATTGGGAAATATAGTTTATTTAGAAAGTAAATTAGAGTGAGAGAGAGAGAGAGAGAGAATGGATATTTACCTCTCCAAGGCAGGAGAGAGGGCCAAAGCTTAGGAAAACATAGCAGCAGCCATAGCTCAAAAAGTACATGTCCACACTAGAGTTTAGTAAAGCAATGGTAATTGCTGTTTGAAGTCCAATCCTTTTTACATTTTCCCTTTGATAAGGGGAGGTCTGTTTCACATAGTCATCACAGAGGGCAGTAAGCACAGGCACTGACATCAGGTGATAGCAGGCAGATGGGTGGGTTAGTCACAAGATTGCTGCCATGGTGATGGGGTCTGTCTGTGTTATGAAGGTAAGGAAGGGCTGATTAGGTTAAGTTGTTTACAAAACAAGCTGGGGAGGGGGTTGTAAAGCAATTATCAATAGTTACCTCTGAGAAACTGGTTCTGTCCTTGACTAGTGGATTAGAGTGTAAGTGAACTGCTAGAAAAATACAACAACACTAAGCAGTGTTAAAAATGGCTGCTCATTTGGTTATGTTGATTCCATGTTATGTCCTTTCTCTCTTTATCACTGGTTTTGAGCAATTTGATTATGATGTGCTTTGGTATAGTTTTCTTTATTGTGCATGGGGTTTGTTGAACTTCTTGAATTATGAGATTACAGTTTTTGTCAAATTTGGAAAAATCTTGGCTATTATTTCTGCATATATTTTTTTCTCTACTTTCCTCTCCCTTTTAGAGATTCCAGTTACATGCATATTAGACTGCTTAGAGTTGTCCTGTAGCTCAGTGATGCTATTTTCATTAAGATTCTGTTTTTCACTGTTTCAGTTTGGGTAATTTCTGTTTCTGTGCCTTCATGTTCATTAAACTTTCTCATGCAGTGAATAATCTCTCATTAATCTCGTGTATAGGTATATTTTGTCTCAATGTATATTTTGCATTATCAGTCTTCTGTTAAATAGTTCAAGGCAAATCCTCTTCTCTTCTCCAGAGTTGTGTTCTGTCTCTCTCTTGCTGTAGCATTTTCCTCTTTGGTACTTTGTACAAACTGTAGGTGTCTTGTTCTCACTTGAGTCTCAGCTCCAACGCTTCAACTCAGGGAATTTACCAGGTTCCACCTTGGGTTTCCCCGCTCTTCAGTATGGAGACTCTTAAGACAGGAAACTAGGGCAATTATAGGCCCCACTACTCATTTATTTTCCATCTTTTAGGGATCACTGTCCTTGTTGCTTGATGTCCTGTGTCACAGAGAGTTGTTTTTGCATTTTGCTTAGTTTTTTTATTGTTTTAGGTGGGAGAAGAAATCAGATCTCTGTAATACTTTGGCCAGAAACAGAAGTTCCTAATGATGTCTTTTGATAAATAAAAGTTCTTAATATTTATGAAGTGTAATTTATTAATCTTTTATTTTTAATGTCAGTGCTGCTTGTATTCTGCTTAAAAAAATCTCTGCCTACTTGGAGGTCATAAAGCTATTCCTGTGTTTTCTTTTAGACAATTTGGTGCTTTACCTTTCCTGGTATATATCCAGAATTAATTATTGTATGTAGTATAGGAGTTGAAGGACCTTTTAAAAAGTGTCTTGTAAGAATCACAGTTGATCCAACACTTATATTAAACAAACACCAACCAAAGGTAATTTGGTAAAACAACATTAATATCAGACAAAACAGATGTTAAAGCAAGGTATATTATTACGGATAAGTAGGAATGTTTTACAATGTTAAAAGAATTAGTGCAACAAGAAGACATGCCAATCATAAATCCGTATACATCTAATAACATGACTTTAAAATATATAAAGCAAAAATTATTGACTGCCTCAAAGGGAAACTAGATAATTCACAGAGTTAAGATTTTTAACATCTCTCTCTCTATAATTATCAGAAAACAATCTGTAACTTTAGAGAAGATTTGAACACAATTAACCTAATCTATACTATTCTTATATCCAACAAGTAGAGAATACAGATTTTATCAGAAAGATCATTTTTAAAAAGTCAACAAGTTTAAATGACTGGAATAGTACAAAATTCCATTCCATTCAGACTGAAGTAAAATTTAACCAGAAGTCAGTAACAAAAATATAATTTAAAAAGCCCCAAATGCTTGGAAACTAAGCAACATACTTAAAATATAAATTAGTAAAATTGACTCAAGAAAATTTTTTAAAATTCCAGGTCCTGATGACTTTACTATTAAACTCTTCAAAACACAGAACAAATAAATTCCAATCTTACAAAGTTCTTTCAGCAAATATAAAATAGGGGAACACTTCGCAACTCATTTTAAGAGGCCAATAAGATCTTGATACTAAAACCTCACAAGAACATTATAATACAGGAAAATAAGAAGCAAATATCTCTTGAGCAGAGAGACAAGAATTCTAAACAAAATGTTAGCAAATCATATCAGGCAATATGAAGTAAGGACATAACATCATGACCAAATGGGATGTATTCCAGGAATATGTTTACTTTGGTATTTGAAAATCAAACATTCACCACATCAACATAGTGGAAGAGTAAAATGATATTAACTTAATGAATAAGAAAAAAATTGAAAAAAGCCTTTCAGTGAATTAGTAGTAGAAAACAATTAGTTAAATAAAGACTGTCTACCAACACCCTACAGTCAGTCATACTTAATGGTGAAATGCTAATCACCTCCCCCATGAGTCTGGAAACAGGAGAACGATGTCTATTGCTACCACCTTTATAAATTAATTTAACCAGGGTGCCAAATACACATAAGATCAATAGTTTTAAAAATCAACTGTATTTCTCTAAACTAGCAACAAACAATTAAAAAGTGAAATTTTAAATGTTATTTATAATAGTATCAGAAATGTCAAATACCTAGGAATAAATCTATGAAAAGATTTACAGGAAGACTTCTGCACTGAAAACTATAAAACATTGCTCAGAAAAACTAAATGCCTATATAAATTGAGAGTTATATAATATCCATGGACTGGAAAACAGTGTATTCATGTTAATTTTTTTCCATATTGATCACAGTCAAAATCTCAGCAAGTTTTTTTTTTTTTTTTTTTGGTGGAGGAGGGAAGACTGATAAGCTTTAAAATTACTGTTGTATTGCTTAATGACAGGGACACATTCTGAGAAAGTATCAGGCATTTCATCATTGTGTGAACATCTAGAATGTACTGACACAAACCAATTATATACCTAAGCTCTATGTGAAAGCCTTTTGCTCCAAACCTGTATATCATGTTACTGTACTGAATACAACAGGAAAACACAGTGGTACATACATATTTGTGTATCTAATCATAGAAAAAGTACAATAGAAATATGGTATAAGAACCAGGTGCGATGGCTCATGCCTATAATTCCAGCACTTTGGGAGGCTGAGGTGAGAGGATTGCCTGAGCTCACAGGTTCGAGACCAGCCTGGGCAACTTGGCGAGACCTCATCTCTACAATAAATCAAGAAAAATTAGTTGGACTTGGTGGCACATGCCTGTAGTTCCAGCTACTTGGAAGACTGAAGTGGAAGGATCCCCAGAGCCCAGCAGGTCGAGGCTGCAGTGGTTGTGAGTGTGCAACTGCACTCCAGACTGGGTGACAGAGTGAGACTCCTACTCAAAAAAAAAAAAAAGAAAGAAATATGGTATAAAAGATAAAACATGGTACACCTGGTATGGGATAGGACACTTCCCATGAATGGACCTGGCAGGACTGGAAGTTCTCCTGGGTGGTTCAGTGAGTGAGTGAATGTGAAGGTCTGGGACATCACCATACACTACTGTAGATCTTGTAAACACTGAACACATAGACTGCAGTAAAGTTGTAAAAAAAAATAAAGTAATTGTGCCATGACTTTGCGACATCACTAGGTATTTTTCAGCTCCATTATAATTTTATGGGACTACTGTCATAAATGTAGTTGTCATTGACCAAAATGTCATTATGTGGGACATGACTGTATATGAAAATGCAAAGGATCTAGAGCAACTAAGAAAGTTAGAATAATGAAGGTAGTGTGGCCAAGGATGAACAGATAAATAGAACACAACAGATCCCAGAAACAGATCCACTGGTAAGCAGTCACCTAACTTAGGGTAAATCTGCATTATTATCTTACTTAATTCTCTCTATGTCCCTATGATTCCCATTCTACAAATGAAGGAGTAAACAAGCTCAGGGATATAAAATTGCACAAGGAACACAGCCTGTAAATGGCAAAATTGAGACTCACACCCAGATTTCTAATTTTTTTGCTCCTAACTACAGCCTCCATTATGTTGGAAAATGAATTTTGTCCAACAAATACAAATTGTCAAAAGCATATTTTTGTGAAAACTCAGTCCACAAAAGGCACCTTGTTTTATGGTCTACTGAGAATGCATTAAATGAAACTTTTTTTTTTTTTTTTTAAGTCAGGGTCTCATCTTGCTCTGTTGCCCAGACTGGAGTGCAGTGGCATGATCACGGTTTACCACAGCCTCAACATCCTGGGCTCAGGTGATCCTCCCACTTCAGCCTCCCAAATAGCTGGGACCACAGGTACACGCCACCATGCCTGGCTAGTTTTTTTAATTTTTTGTATAGATGAGGTCTCACTATGTTTCCTAGGCTGGTCTTGAACTCCTGGGCTCAAACAATCCTCTTGCCTCAGCCTCCCTGAGTGCTGGGATTGCAGGAGTGAGTCACTGCACCTGGCCTGAACTTTTTTAATGGTCTTTTTTTCCCCTACATATAGATTAAGTTACCAGATGCTCACATAAATACTTGTTTTCTTTCTAAAGGAAGTAGGTGCAGCAGTTGAGAGGGCACTTAATTTGAGCTGGCTATGAAATTGTGATAGGTCTATGATCTTCCTGTAAAGTAGAGAAAACAGTACCTGTCGTATATTTTGCAAGACTTTAGAATAGTACGTATTTCAAAGGGTTGTCAGGAAGGTCAAATTATGCAGCATAGTTGTAAATGCTTCAGAAACTTTAAGCCTCCTTGAAAGTGAGTGGACAAGGATTAGCATACTTTATAAACTCTGAGAAACGCCTCCATGTACAATAGGAATGAAAGAAAGCTGCCAGTTGAATCGACCTGCTGGTAATTTTACCACACAGCCCAACTTCAGACGGTTAAAATATGGGTGGAAATGTGCAACTTAGAATCAATATTGTTGGGTGTCATCCTAAAAGTTCTACCATAGACTTCTCTGTCCTTTGAAAGCCACCGAATTTCTTCTACTTTGGTCTCTTTAATGTACTAGGCTACAAGTGATTGATTTGACAGTGAGGTTTCTTTTTTATTCAGTAGTCTTTTTCAAATTTTCCTTGAAGGTCAGTGCCTTTTATATTAAGAATTGCAATTTTCTTCCTCCAGCAAGATGAAGGGGATGTCCAGACATTCACAAATGGCAAAGATCAGAAGTCCTGGCAAACATCACAGATGGAAAAGTGACAGTGCTAAGCAGAGAGCAGTCGTTAGATCAGGCATTCGCTCGTGTGGTCTGAAGCCTGAAGGTTCACCTGAGGCCAACACAGATCCTCTTGGTACTTTGATAGACAGCGATTCTGGTAAGCGAAACAGGAAAACATGATCGTGAGTGTGTAGAGGGTGATGCTGAAGTTGATTACACAGCCTTGTATGTGGAAACTTTAATGGCAAATATGTAAAAATGTTGACTGATGCTTTTTTGTTTTTAATAGGAGTCTCTTGCAAAAATGTCATTTCAAAACATCTTTTCTGAATCGTGGAGGTGGGTAGATGGGGTGGGCAGGCAGTAAGAGAAAGATTACATTTGTTGGATAATTTCCATAGTATGATGTAGTCTTAGAAAATTTCTTATTATTGTTTTGAATGTACTAATGCTGTACATTCAAATTTGCCCAGTTATGTGGATTTTTTTCTCCACCTATAAATCAGTAATTCTAATGGAAGTTAGTATAATTTATGCTACTGAGCATGAGCATAATCTCTTCAGGCAAATAACATTAATTTATTGTATCCGAGTAGTCCTGTTCCTCAGAGCATAGAATATATATGTTTGTCTTTGAAGTCCCTCTAGAATTTATAGGGCAGGTTGATTCTTGCTTATAAGCTAAAAAATTAAAGCACCAGAATGCTGCTGTCACATTCAGATGTCATTCAACCTCTGAGACTCCATTTTCCCTTCTGAAAAATGAGGCTGGGTGCAATGGCTCACACTTGTAATCCCAGTACTGAAGGAGACCATCATGGGTGGATTGCTTGAGTCCACAAGTTTTTTTTTTTTTTTTTTTTTTTGAGTTGGAGTCTCACTCAGTCGCCCAGACTGGAGTGTAGTGGCCGCTCCCGGCCACCACAGCCTCACCTGCTGGGCTCCGACGATCCTTCCACTTCAGCCTTCCAAGTAGCCGGAATTACAGGCATGCGCTACCACGCCCAGCTGATTTTTTTTTTGATTTATTGTAGAGATGAGGTCTCACTGCCCAGGCGGGTCTCGAACCCGCGGGCTCAGGCAATCCACTCACCTCAGCCTCCCAAAGGCGCAGGATTACAGGCTGAGCCACCGAGCCCGGCTGAGTCCACAAGTTTTAAGACCAGCTTGGGCGACAGAGCGAGACCCCGATTGAAAAAAAAAAGTGTGTAAATATTCGCACTACCTTTTCCTCCAGTAATATTGTGAGGCTTTATCTAATTGCATGTGCCTCCTGAAAGTACCCAAAGATTGTTAGCAAATAGACTTGTTATTATGCTGTTTAGCTTGGATGATAGTGGCTTCTGTGATATTCATGTGATAAGGTTTTGAACTTATGAATGGCAAGAAAAGGGGGGGTAACTAATTCATTGACTGAATAGAATGGGAAAGGATGGCAGAAGGGAATTTTGTGCTAAGTATAATAAGGTACAATTTAGTAGGAATAATAATAAATTAACACTTATTGAGGAAGGTATTTACTGTGTTTTCTATACCTTATATATATATATATATATTACCTCTTCTTCCCCAACATCCTTTTATGTGTGTTCTGTTCTTATTCCCATTTTAGAAATGAGGACACAGACATCAAGTAGTTTACCTTAGTTATGCTGCTCATTCATGACAGAGCCAGAATCTGTACGTAGTAGTCTGACTCCACTAGTATATTACACATCCTCTAAATATGAAGTCCTCAGTTTGTCTAAAAAATATTTTCTGAGTCTAGGATAGTTGAGATGTGGGACAGAGTTTAGAAAAGGTACCTTCTTATCCACATTGCAGAGAACAATGAAAAGGCAGATGATATTTTGAGCCAGTGCTGAACTCACTCTTAGGCAATGATTTTTTTTTTCCTTTCAAAAATTTTTAGAAAGAACCCACGTGTGTCTTCAGACTTATGGTGTGTGGTCTTGATCACAAAAGACCATCCGTACTCAAATCTAAACGTTCATGTTATTAAAATACTTAAAACACAAATACGAAGACTACCTACCATTATAATCAGTATGTTACTCATTTGAGAATTATGTAATTCTTTACTTTGTACAGTTTTCTAAATGAACATTTGAAGCACTCTAATATTGGATAGTTTTGATGTCTTTGTTTTGTTAACTTAGCTTTGGTAGATGGTTAGTTCTCTTTTCTCTTTTTTTTGAGACACGGTCTCACAATGTTACCCAGGCTGGTGTTAAACTTTTGGGCTCAAGCAGTCTTCCCTCCTTTGCCTCCCAAAGTGCTGGAATTGCAGGTTTAAACCACTGTGCCGTACCTGTTTTCTCTTTTTTTGAAGTATTTCAGTATGTACTAAAACCCAACAAAGAGATGATTGTATCTTGCTTCTGTTTAACCTGCATCTCAACAGACACCTTAGACATAAGAAGCAGTGGTAAATCCTCTCATCCTCATTGGTAGAAAGAATTTAATTGGATTCCTAGGACCAGTTGAATAAGAGATCTCAAATAATTTTGTTTTAGTTTAAACATTGAACCCCTTACCTGAGGGTCAAGGATGGGAACTCTGGGAGTCAAAGGTAAGAACATAAATCTTGAATATAAAAATCCATGTAAGCTATAAATTTATAATCTTGAAATTTTAAACATATATTGATTTTGATAATGTTGTTCCAAGAAAATCACACTACCAATGATCAAATTATGGTAGCTTAATTTTGTAGGTATGGTGTCCTTTAAATTCATGTTATCCTTTACCTGGGATTGCCTCTGGACTTTGACACTTCAGAGCAATGTTTTGAACCATATGTTCTTTGCCTGTTCACTCCAGGTACAGCTACAGAAAGCGGTAGACCATTTTTTTCATATGCTCTAAATATCGTCAACATCTCTGTCTTCCATACAGTAGATGTCTTCCTCTTGTTTGGAGGCAGCTTCTCTTCTGTTGTCCCAGAGCCAGGCAATCTTAGGATCTAGCTAAGTTGTCAGTGGTAGGTCAGCATCATGTTGACGTGACCCAGTGCTCCCATGTGGCCACTGACCCTTCTGAGCACTAAGCTCACTCCAAGAATAATGTTCTCCCGATTCCTTCCATTTTTTTCCTTTCTGTGGCTCAGAACTTAATCCAGACATCAGCTCTTATATTTTAGACAAGATATCAGTTCTGGAGGATTCTTTTAACCCCAGATTATGCTTAGAAAATCATTGCCTGAACTCACCTTCTCTTTCTTGTAGTTGGTGGTACACATACTCTCCGTAATTTATGCAGCTGCTTTGAATTGGGAATTGATATTGTTTCTAAGGAGAAGCTTTATATTTGGACTCTCCCAGTTTATCAGTTTTGCATATGGCTTGATGTCATTAGATTTCCCTAGTATTGCAATTTTTATTTCCTTCTATATTCATTCTGCTCTTGAGCCTTACTCAAGGTTTGTTTGTTTCTGTGCTCTTTCTTTGGTATCATTAGTTAGGATCCAGTTTATTTTGTCGCCATTGTTCAAGTAGTCTTAAACAGTAAGTCTCTTGTCTGTGCTAGAAAGAAAGCAGCTGGTCAGTAATGCAGCACTGAGAGCATCTGTGGCTTAGTGCCTCGGCGTCCACAAGACAAAGACAATCCAATGTATTAGTCACTTGTAATATAAATATAGCTATTGTCATAGAACACTAGGGACATCAGTCTCAATATGCACTGACATAAAGTAGTTTGTTTAAAAGATAGGTGTTAAAGTAAGAAAATAAGCTGGCGTAACACACTGGCTATCCTGAATGCCCTTTGTTAATGGTCTTCTTTGAAATTTGGAGACCAGAAAGCAAAGTCCCGGTTTGGGGGAGTGATTTTGATGGCATTCTTAAGGCTCCATTGTAACTCTTCTTAAGCTGGAGTGTAGTTGAGTTTTTCTCATAAAGGCAACAGGAAGTGGGTCGGGGGAGTAAAGAAATAAGGTATAGAAAGGTGTCAGATGGGAAGTGTCTACACTGGTGTTTAGAGTAGACAAGACATTCAAAGGGCAGTGTTGTCTTGCTATTTTCATCTCAGTGGGGATTTGTGAGAGCCTACATTTTGCTTACCTAGCACTATAATTCAATATAGTGCTGTGGGTTTCAAAGGAATCTCTCTCCCTGCCTTCAGGAAGCTCATGGTCTAAGGATAATTTTTAGCTTGTTGTATTTGATTACTTTCTGGTTGGTGGAAGCATGTATATGCATGAGAAGGAGGTAGGATTTGCTCTGAAGAAAAATGTGATTAGTGTTTTAACAGTAAGAGAAATTGAGTTGGTATTTTATAATTCTGAAGTTTAGTTTTATCAGCTCAATTGCTGCTATCTATATACTGATATTTTTAAGTTAGAGAGATATTTTATTAGCTGCTTTTATAAAAATGAATTTTCAGCCAGGCTAGGTGGCTCAGCCTATAATCCTGCGCCTTGGGAGGCTGAGGTGAGTGGATTGCCTGAGCCCGCGGGTTCGAGACCCGCCTGGGCAGCGAGACCTCATCTCTACAATAAATTAAAAAATCAGCCGGGCGTGGTAGCGCATGCCTGTAATTCCGGCTACTCGGAAGGCTGAGTCGGAAGGATCGCCAAAGCCCAGCAGGTCGAGGCTGCGGTGGCCGGGAACGGCCACTGCACTCCAGTCTGGGCGACGGAGTGAGACTCCAACTCAAAAAAAAAAAAGTTTCTTGAGTGTTATTTTGTCAGCTGGCATAATGCCTTTGACAGGGTCTTTCTTGATGGGTGCTAAAAATGCCCTTGTTAGAACTGCTAGGTAGATCCCAGGGACTTTAGGAACAGCCTTTTTTTTTTCTTTTGAGATGAAAAGTCAATGTAGAAGATGTTCTGGTAATGCCAAAGGACAATACTGCTTTTCAAAGTGTTACTGCATATGGTAGGTCCCTTAAACATATCACCGAGGAAAGAAGAAATAGAGGAAAAGCTGTATGTTTATGTGAACCTAGAACTCTTACCTTTGGGGAAGTAGTCAAGTATAGTGAACTTTGTGACACTCCGAGTAACATGTACACCTAGTACTTAAAATACCAGTCTCCAATGAAGGAACCGGGGCCTCTTGAAGAAAAGCCTGATTCTAGGTTGAGACAAGAAAATTATAAGGGGAGCCTAGAGCATCTCACAGTGCCAGAAAGTAAGAAAATGCTCAAAAAACAGATGTCTGAATATCAGAAGGAAACTAGAGAGTTCTCAGTGACCAAAGTTGGAACATTTTAAGCCACAAAATAATTAGAATCCCCCAAATAAAAATATTCATGTGTCCATACTGATATTAGTGCTTGAATAAGTAAATATAGGGAAGGAGGGACAGATTTTTTGTATAAAGAATTCTAATGTAGAAGAAATGAAAAAAATAGGTCATCATTAGAACACCATAATAGTTGTTTTCAGGCAAGATTCTCTGATGAATGGTAAAATTAGTGGTGAAACATTAAAGTGAAGCAGAGTATTTTCATAGCCTCAACATATCTCCCTCCAAAGTATTTATTAATTACTGTGGTGGTTTTAACCTAAGTCCAGAATTCTTTTTTATTCTTTACTTGAGTTGGAGCTTAATTCTTCTCCCTTGAGTGTGGACTAGACTTAGTAACTCATTTCAAGGCATGGAATAATAGAAAAGTAGTAACTTTGCAGTGGAGAAACCAGGCAGGCCATCAAGTAATCATGATTGACATCACCAGTAACAAGTCATATTGATATCATGTACCTGTGATGTGATGGAACAGACACATTCCTGTGATATTTGTCCCTAAAATCCATTAGCCTCAGTCCAGTCATCAGAAATGTCAGCCATACCCAAACTGAGGAGTATTCTACAAATAATTGACCAATAGTGTTCAGAAGTGTCATGTTCATGAAAATCAAGGAAAGACTGAGAAACTGACCCAGATTTCTAGAAGACTAAGGACTCATGACAAATAATGCAACATAATATGGCAAATTAGATCCTGGAGCACACAAAAAGATGTTAGTGGAAAAACTGGTGCAGTGACAGTGCAGTCTGTAGTTTAGGTAGTGGTATTGTCCAGTATTGACTTGTTAGCTAGGTTAAGGGTCCTTTGGTTACGTAAGATAGTAACGTTGGGGAAACTGGATGATGGGTATATGGAAGGACTGTACTCTCTTTGCAGTACTTGTGCAAATCCAAGATTGTTTTGAAATATAAAGTTTTTTTTATTTTTTGAGTCGAAGTCTCGCTCTGTTGCCCAGACTGGAGTGCAGTGGCCGCTCCCGGCCACTGCAGCCTCGACCTGCTGAGCTCTGGCGATCCTTCCGCCTCAGCCTTCCAAGTAGCTGGAACTACAGGTGCGTGCTACCACGCCCGGATGATTTTTTATTTATTGTAGAGATGAGGTCCCGCCAAGTTGCCCAGGCGGGTCTCAAACCCGCGGGCTCAGGCAGTCCACTCATCTCAGCCTCCCAAGGCGTGGGATTACAGGCTGAGCCACTGAGCCCGGCAAGTTTTTTTTTTTTTTTTTAAAGGGAGAGAGAAAAAGGACTATATAGGCCAATTAAAGCCTTGCCCTCTGTTTCTTGAATTGAATTGTAAGGAACGCTATCCCCCAGGGTTTATTTCCCTTTTTCTTTTTTCTATTATTTTCTGATTACAAAAATAATGGAGAAAATTTGGGGAAAACTGAACAGCGTAAAGTTTTTAAAAACCTACTTTCTTTACGTATAGAGATGACTACTCACATTTGGTTGTATATCCTTCCTAAATTTTTCCTATGTGCATATATATATATATATATTATATATATATATATGTGATTTATGATATATGATATGTGCATATATATATATGATTTTTTAAAAATTAAAAATGCAATCATGTTATCTTTTAAGAAAGAAAAAAGTATCAACTTTGGATCCATGCAGAGCTAGGTTTCTCTCCTGGCTCCACCTCTTACTAGTTATATGATTTTGCTCTAGTTAACCTTTTTAAACTTATCTTATACTTGCAACAATTTGTCCTCCAAATATTTGTTTAGCACCCATGTGCTATGCTAGGCTTTAAGGATACAGCACTAAAAAACAAAACCCTCTTCTGCCCTGTAGCTTGAGTTTGATTGAAGAAGTAAAGTAAACAGATACATAAAATGTTGGACTGATGTGAGCACCATGAAGCTGAGAGAAAGCATGGAGAAGCGGGTGTGCCTTCTTATCTGGAGTGATCTGTAAAGTCTTCTCTGAGAAGGTAGCTTTAAGACATATGAATGAAGATAGGGGCTGATACCTGAGGGACTAGCAGTCAAGACAGAGAGACCCTGTCAGCAGCCACCAACATCGAGGCAAGACCCTCTACCAGCAAAATGATCATGACTTGTTGAAGGCTTAGATGATTGTTAGCATTTTAAAAATTAAAATGAGTATTTTTTAAGACATAATACTATCACACACTCATTAGGCTACAGTCTAGTGTTAACATGACATCTTTTTTCGTTTTTTTTTTTTGGTTTTTGAGTTGGAGTCTCACTCTGTCTCCCAGTCTGGAGTGCAGTGGCACGCTCATGGCCACTACAGCCTTGACCTACTGGGCTGAGGCAATCCTTCCTCCTCAGTCTTCCATGTAGCTGGAACTACAGGCATGCACCACCATGCCCAGCTAATTTTTTGATTTATTGTAGAGACGAGGTCTTGTCATGTTGCCCAGGCTGGTCTCGAACCCTTGGGCTCAGGCAGTCCTCTCACCTCTGCCTCCCAAAGTGCTGAGATTATAGGCATGAGCCACCGCACCCAGCTAAATGTGGTTCTCATGCATACTGGGAAATAACAGGTGTGTGTGACTCTATTGTGATATTTGCTTTATGTGGTAGTCTGGAAGCAAGCCTGCAGTGTCTCCAAGTTTTGCCTGTATACCAAGTAGCTGTTTGGAATTTTGCTTTAAAAGGGAACAAAGAAATGGAGCTATAGCTGGAAGACATTAGCATTGTCAATGCCATAAAAGCATTTTGATAGGATGGCTTTACTTTAAGAAGACTATGTATCTGAAGGAGACATTCTAGCTTACTGTTAAGAATTGGGATTTGGAGTCAGATAGCCAGGACTTACATTTGACCCAACTGTTTTATAATTACTCTACCTGAAGGAAAAATTACTCAAAGTCTCTGAATTTTTGTCTCATTGCCTACAATTATATCATTGTTTTTAAAAAAAATTTTTTTGGGATGGGGTCTCACTCTGTTGCTTAGGCTAGAATACAGGGGCACAATCTTAGCTCACCACAGCCTCCACCTCCTGGACTTAGGCGATCCTTCCAACTCATCCTCCCAAGTAGCTGGGGCTCATATAATCACACTCAGCTAAATTTTTTATTTTTTGTAGAGACGAGGTCTTGCTATGTTGTTTAGGCTGGTCTCAAATGCCTGGGCTCAAGTAGTCCTCCTGCCTCTGTCTCCCAAAGTGCTGGGATTACGGCTGTGAGTCCACACACCCGAGCTTCATCATCTGTGCTTGATAATGAAAGCCATGCTGTACCTTATAAGGACTAAGTTAGATCACGCTTTTTTTTTTGAGTCAGAGTCTTACTCTGTTGCCCAAGCTGGAGTGCAATGACATGCTCACAGCCACTGCAGTCTTGACCTGCTGAGCTCTGGCAATCCTTCTGCCTCAGCCTTCTAAGTAGCTGGAACCACAGGTGTGCGTCACCATGCCCAGCTAATTTTTTGATTTATTGTCTTGCCAGGTTGCCCAGGCTGAGTCTCAAACCCTGGACTTGGGCAATCCTCTCGCTTCGGCCTCCCAAAGTGCTGGGATTACAGGCTTGAACCACCGCGCCTGACCTAGATCATGCTTTTAAAAAGTATAATACTCATCTGCTACTGTACTTTTTGGTACCTCTCTTTGAGTTTTGGAAAGAAATGCTGTGATTTGGTCTTTCATCATTCAAACAATGGATGAAAACTCTTCACACTAACTTTGTGGTAGATTTCTGCTTGGTCTATTAGTAATTTACATATGTAAGGTGCATATTTCCCTGTGCCTTTATTAATCCAGGTCCTCCTTTTCTAAGGTAATAATGTAGTTTGAAATTGACAGGGAGTAGTTTTAGTGGTATGATGCTGGGTAATGCGTGGGTAGATGAAGAAGGAAGATTTAGCTTCATCCAGCAGAAGGTGGTAGGTCAACATTCACATAAAAGAATGCTCCCATTTCCTACTGGCATGTTCTGGTTTCCCTCGACTGATTTCGTTAACATTAAATACTCAGTCTTGAAACATTTCATATTGGTTGTGGGTTAGGTTGGTTCATTAAATAGACAAGTTACTTATTGTCTTCACTGAGGCTTTGTTTTTATTGGTTGTCTAGAACAGAGTTAATGCATTTTTAGAGCTGCCAAAAGAAATATAATAGGTGGTGTCCTGGGGCTACAACTAGGCTTGCTGGGCTCTGATCAAACACTTCACCTTTGGCAGGCTCTCTATTACTTGCTAAATTCTCATGATTGGCTTGTTTATTTAAGTTCTTAGAAGTTCTAAGTAATAAAAATGTTGGACAGATTCATTTTAGCATAACTCTTTGACTAACCTTATAGAATAGTTTAAATATATTTGAGTCCTGTTTTTTAAAATCAGTCTTAAAAATAACAAAAAGGGCAGGAATTTTTATATTTTATGTATTTCTAAATTTAATTTTCAGACTTGGTGAGCCTAATCCAGTGAAGTTAAAGCTTTGGTCTTCCTACTACCTATAAATTAGTCTCAAAGACTGTGTAACTAAATTTAGAGACCACCCAAATTCCATAACCTGTGAAGCATGGGAAGTAACTGAGGTGTGTATAGCTTCCATTTGTCCCCGTCTCCTCTGGGGAAAATGATTTCTTTGCCCATGAAAATTTAAACAAGGGGATTTTTTTCAGATCTCCTGGAATTAATTTTTCAGGAAGATGAAATAAATGATCAGAGATTCTTTTTACTAAACAGATGAGGGAGTGAGGAGTGGTCAACTTTTTTATGGTTGTACATGTTTGGGGTACACTGTTTGAGTCTGAGTTCTTTTCTCATCTATTTCAGAGTCTGATAAAGAGGAGAAACCACAACGTACCGTGATACCCAAGGAAGTAACACCAGCCTTATGCTCACTAATGAGCAGCTATGGCAGTCTTTCAGGGTCAGAGAGTGAGCCAGAAGGTAAGTCATGTCCGTTGGTTTAGTAAAGTGTGTTTTGTTGCTTTTTGCCTTTGATGCATACTGTGTGTTAATAGCATCCAGCATGAACATTCTTTGTTTTATCTTTAAATTCTTTTTTCTTTGATTCAGAAGTAGAGTTAACATGGGATAAAGGAAGCCTAGAGTAATGGAGAAATGTGTTGCTACTTCAAGAGAATAGGGCAAAAGTAATAAAATATAATTAAAGAATAGGAAGGAGAAAAAAAAATCTACTAAATGGAATTGAAGAAAATTCTAAAAGAAATAGCAAAAAGAAAGTTAATCTCTTCTCTCTCTCTTCTCACATAACATGTTTATAGCAACTTTGGTAGATGGTGACAGGTCCTTTATGACAAAGAGCATGCTAAAATTTTTAAAATGTGTATAGGGCATTGCTCTTTATAGAGCACATTTATATAAATTATCTCATTTGGAAAACACAACAACCCTATACCTATGGTTGTATTAGCCTGTGTGTTTTAAAGATTTGAAGAAATGGAGTCCTTTCAAGAGTCTTTCTGAGAAGTCTACGATGTTCAGGATTATGTGTCTTACCTGTAAAGGTGATGTTACAGATGATAATGCTTGAGGCTTTACTGTGAAAATTTTTATAATAAGCCAGTTTAATTTTACAGTATCCCTGTTAAGGCCACCTGAAAGAGCTGTGAGTAGGCTGTTGATCTGATGTAGTCTGACAGTTTTTAATCCGAAGTTTATGTCAAAAATTCAGCATATATTTAGTGGAGAGTCCTAGGCCCTACTGTTGTGGAAACCTGGCTCTGCAGGGCACTTTTATGTTGGCTTTACCAACCGTGAGAGAATTCATGTGTCTATCTCGGGACAAGATGTGTAACCAGAGTAGGAGCCATACCAAGGATAAGAAGAATGGTCTAAAAGTGTTGATGTAGAAGGAAGGGAAGATTTGAATGTAATTGGATGAAGATGGCAGCACTTTTCATGTTGACTAGGCTAGAGGCAATCAGTGTTGAATAAGGAAGAGTTGAACTTTAATATGAAAGATGATTTAAATCTGTCTGTAACATGGGAAATTTTTTTCTTTTTTTAATGGGCCGTGGCTTACTATGGTAGCTTCTTAATAGCTACTTGAATTTTGAAATATAAACTACTTTGGCTTTATCAGTGTATTCCTTAACAGATGGTTGCCTTTTATTTTATTTTTTTTAATTTTAAGAAAAACAATATTTCTTTCTTACTCTTATTTCCAATACACTGATATGAAGATGGAGTTATTCTTTAAACACATATTGCGTTTCCCGCTTATCGGTTGTATTTATAACAGGTGATAACAGAGAAAACTGTTACCAGCTTACGAATCCCATAAAAACCAGCTGGACTCGTGCTTTCTTCTCTGTCTCAAAGTGAAACAATACTTCTCTACTCATGTCTTCATTTTGAGACTGCCATCATTTTTTAATTGGAAGGAAGAAAGAAAACTGGAAGGGATCTTTAAGGTCACCCTTTCATTTCATAGCACCTGAACCTTAGAGAGAATAAATTTTGCAAGCTAGTATGTTGCAGTGCTAATGTAAAAATCTAGGTTTGGAGACTTAAAAATCTAAAGAAACCAACTTATATTGCCTTCCCCTTTCTGTGTAATATTTACTGTCTTCCTGCACAGCAATGGATAGACTTTTCTTTTATATATAACAGTATGTTATCTATTAAAAGATAACTATGATTTTGTGTGAATTTATTTTGACTAATTGTAAAAGTGTCCTGCTTTAAGGAGAAAGCCCTTGCTTCACATTCCTAGGTCTTAAGAATTATTTTATGAAGTTTGAATTAAGCTTTATTAAGCCATCCAGGTCACTAGCAGATTTCTAGCTTTCAGTATTAATTCTAGGTTCTAGGATGGGGAATTCACAGATAGGGAGTTTGGATTAAATAAGCCAAGGAAACAAAGTGGCCTTCTCTGAACCACGAAATAGCATTTAGAAGGCTGTTTAAGCGGATTCTAAATGGATAGGAGCAGTTTGATTCTTCCTAATGGATTTTAGCAATTGTGTCTTCATAATTAAGGTTTTTCTCAGCTTAAGAATCAACATAAAAGTGTAGAAGAGGTTATACTCGCATCTGGGACTATAAGAATCATTAAGATATAAAAATTCAATGAGAATACTTTCAGATGAGTTGGTTTGATACCTATTCTGTAAAGTAGCATAGCATTTTAGCCTTTTTTTTTTTTTTTTTAACTGTATTAGAACTTAAGCACAGCTCCACAAAATTGTTTCTTCCAACTGATTTGGCTATGGCAGGGAGACCTCCAAATTAAATATTATTTTAGAAGGCCTCCAACCAGAGAGTAGTTTAAGTTTGACAGAGCTGAATAGCTGTATTTGAAATTTATTTTAATTGGTGGACAGTACATTAATATATGGTACTTAGTTGGAAAATGTATATTTCAAGACAGAAAAATATAAATGTTAGTTGCAGTTTTTTACTTCTTGCAGAAAATTGACAGGATAAGCTCTAATTTGTTTGACTCTATTTCTGAATTGAATGATCAATACTAAAAGTCAAAAGGAGTAATGAAAGTAATGTCCTGGTTTTTCTTTTTTCCTTTAGTTATTATTCCCATAGGTTTCAATTGTACAAACCACCTTGAGAATTCTTAGCTCCATTTTTTTTTTATGATTACATTTCTCTTCTTTATCTGTTTTATAGATGAAGGTATTTAGACAGAGATAAGTAGCTTACCCCAAGGTCACATAGCTAGTAAGTGATGGAACTAGGCCTTGAACTTTAGCAGTCTGGCACCGGAGTCTGTGCTTTTAATTCTAACACTTACCCTATACTTCCTATCAAATGCAATTTCTGTATTCGGCCCTATGAAACGTTTGAGTGTTATGGGTTTTACCACTCTTGTCTAGGCAATTGAACCCTGCCTCCCAATGGAATGGAACTCTTTATACCATGCCACATTGGTTCATGGTGAGTAAATAGAATAACCATTTGCAGGGGAGGTATGGGGATTCTGATCTTAAAACTTGTGAATTTTCAACTGTCCGTATCTGTTTTCTTCTTTATTAATATGGTGAAATACGTTGATTTTTCACATGTCAATTTTCAGTTCTCAGAGTGGTTTGTAGACTTCAAAATGATGAGAATAATAATTAAAGGGAAAAAAAGAAAAATCAGGATACTACTTTCTGTTATCCCTTCCCCTTCACATATTGATCACTCAATTTAGGTACACAAAATGAAATGAATCAGAGCTTATATTGTATCAGTTTTCTGCTGATATTCTGTGTTCCTGAGTTAAAATCTACTTGGTCATGGTGTATTACCTTTTTAAAACATTTATGGATTTGATAATATTTCTTGGGTCTATAGGAGCTGTAGTGATGTCCTTCTCTTTTATTTCTCATCTTATTAATTGATTTTTTTTTCCTCAAAAAGTTTTGCTAGGTATTTGTTAATTTATTTTTAAATTTTTTTAGTTGGATTTCTGTCACCCAGGCTGGAGTGCAGTGGTGTGATCACGATTCACCACAGTCTCCACCTCCTGGGCTCAGGTGATCTTTGCGTCTGAGCCTCCTGAGTAACTGGGACTATAGGTGCACACCACCACACCCAAATAATTTTTAAATTTTTTTGTTGAGACAGTGTCTCATTATGTTGCCCAGGCTGATCTCAAACTCCTGCACCCAAGCAGTCCTCTCTCCTCGGCCTCCCAAAATGTGGGGGATTACAGGCATGATTACCTGGATGATATTTGTTAATTTTATTAATCTTTGCAAGGAAGCAACTTATGGCTTCATTGGTTTTTCTCTATTATTTGTCATTGATTTTCACTCTAATTCATTGATTTGCACTCTTTAGTATTTCCTTTCTTCTTAGTCTTTATCTTATTACAGTAGAAGCTTAAATAATTTGTTTTAGTCTTTTCTTCATTTCTTTTTTTGTTTTGTTTTGTTTTTTTGTTTGTTTATTTTGAGTTGGAGTCTCTCTCCGTCGCCCAGACTGGAGTGCTGTGGCGTGATGCTCAAGGCCACGCCAGCATCGACCTGCTGGGCTCCAGGGATCCTTCTGCCTCAGCCTTCCCAATAGCTGGAACTACAGGCACACTACTATGCCCAGCTAATTTTTAAAATTTTTTTATTGTAGAGACGAGATCTAGCCAAGTTGCCTGGACTGGTCTCAAACCCACGGGCTCAGGCAATCCACTCGCCTCGGCCTCCCAAAGTGCTGGGATTACAGGCTGAGCCACCTAGCCCAGCCCTTCATTTCTAATACAAGCATTTAAAGCTATAAATTTGCCTTCATCCATTGCTTTAGCTGCAGTTCACAAATTTGACAAATTATGTTTTCATTTTTATTTATTTCAAAATATTTTCTCATCTTATGATTTGTTCTTTAACTCATGGGTTATTTAGAAATGTGCTTAGAAGTGTGTTTAAGTTTCCAAAGATTTGGGAGTTTTCTAGCTAGTTTTTTGTTAATGATTTTAATTTAATTAAGACCTGAGAGTGTACTCTGTATGCTTTCAGTTTTTTCAATTTATTAAGACTTGCTTTATGACTCAACACAAGGTGAAAGTTCATATCAACTCGAGAATATGTATTGGGTTGAATGTTCTTTGTCAATTTAAGTGGTATCAAGTGCTCTGTATTCCTACTCATTTTCTAAGTTTTCTTCGATTACTGAGATGGGAGTGTTCAAGTCCGTGACCATGAGAATGAATTTGTCTGTTTCTCCTCTCAGTTACATCAATTTTTGCTGCATGTGTATTGAAAATTTGTTATTGGGTGTTACTGTTTTGTCTTCTTGATAAATTGACCCCTGGGAATGTTTACTGTTCTGAGGTCTTTTTTTTTTTTGTCTGATATTAATATAGCCATGCCAGCTTTCTTGTGGTTGGTATACGCATGTTATCTCCTTCCATCTTTTTACTTTTAACCTCCTTGTTTTGTTTTTTAGGAGTTGGTGTAGAGTTTATGGTATGCAGCTTAATTTGTCACAGTGTACTTTAAAATGATATCCAATTCACATATCATTTAAGAATTTTATAGCAATAACCACTTACATATTTCTCCTCCCATCTTTTGTGCTGATATCATAGATTTTATTCCTAAAGATACTATAAACTCCACATATACTGTTAATATTTTTGCTGTAGTTACCTTTAAAAAATTATTTTAATGAGAAGAAATGTCTTATGCATGTATCCACATATTTACTGTCTCCAGCACTCATCTCATCCTTCCTTTATGCAGATCCAAGTTTCCATCTGGTATTCTTTCCTTCGTAGGGATCACTTTCTGCAGCTCTTCATAGTAGTCTCCTTAATTCTTGGCAGTTTGCAGCTTCCAATTTGAAAAATATTAGAATACATGATAAATGGATTGCAAAATCTTTCATAGTTTCCAGTTATTGAGTAGCCAGTGTTATGGTGGGGGAGATTACCATGAAATGTTGGGTTATTTTTAAAAGATCCACCTGAATTTTTTTTGTTGTTTGATTTTTATTTTTTGTGTTTTGTTTTTCATCACACTTAGAAACTCCTATCAAGACTGAAGCAGACATTCTGGCGGAAAACCAGGATTTTCATAGCAGTACTCCTAAGAGTCCAAGTCAAGATGTTAAAGCAACTGTTAGAAATTTCTCAGAAGCCAAGAGCAAGAACCAAAAGAAAAGTTTCAAAAAGACAAACCATAAGAGGAAAAAAGATTATCACCACTATCATACATTATTTGAACCAAGAACACACCATCCAAATCTCTTGGAAATGGTAAATTATTTTTCTTTATGTTCTAATCTTTGTGTTCTCATGTCATAAAGATAGTGCCACTGCTTTGTGTGTGTGTAAGCTTACCAGAGACATATGGTCCTTGGAGACTGGTCTGTGTATCTTAATTCTGAAGCTACATTTGGCATATAGCTGGTATTCAGTAAATGTGGAATACCTTTTCTGAACTACTTAAAAGAATCTAGTTGGTAAGAAAATATGTATTGAAATTTATTGGCTTTTTTTTCCTCCTTTTTTTCCCTTTTTTTTTTTCAAAGAAGCACATTAAAATATTTTATATCCCCATGGATATTTATGGACTATACAAAGGCAGTTGTTAAGTGCTCCTCAGACTCCTGGGAACTCCAGGCAACTCTTTTGAACATCATATTTTCAAAATCTTCTCTAAGGACATCTCTTAGTCACCTTTGTGCTCCCAGATGGTGTTCAGCTATCAGCAGTGTATTCTTCGGGCATCTGTCTTCCTCCAGTCTCAGGGTGATCACTCCCTCTGCCCAGCACTCCAGTGTGAAAGGCCATGTGGTCAAGAACACCCACCACCCAGGGGCTACAGCAAGGAAGCTTCCTGGCTGGTGTGAGAGGCATGAAAAGATACCGGCTTTTTAAAAGTTTCCATTGATAGCATAGCTGAAAATACAGAAGCAGGCTGAAGGGGAAAAAGGGTTTTTAATTCAGATGTCTGTTAAGAACCACAGAATAGCAAAGAAAAGACTTAACGTTTTTGGACAGTTCTTATTTTTTATTTTTGGAGACTATATTCACTTTTTCTTCTTTCTACACCTTTATTTTTATTTATTTTATGAATTCTTGGCATCTGAGCCTTTTGTGTTAAAAAATCTAATAGCTTTCTTCAAATTATAAAGAAGAAGCAATTTATCTATTCTTTTTGAATTGGTGTCTCACTCTGTTGCCCAGGCTGGAGTACAGTAGCACAGTCTCAGCCACCACGGTCTCGACCTGCTAGGTTCAGGTGATCCTCTTGCCTCAACCTTCCAAGTAGCTGGAACTATAGGCATGTGCCACCCCTCTCAGCTAATTTTTTTATGTATTGTAGAGACAAGGTCTTGCCATGTTGCTCAGGCTGGTCTTAAACTCCAGGGCTCATGCAATTCTGTTGCCTTAGCCTCCCAAAGAGCTGGGATTACAGGCATGAGCCACCATGTCCAGCCTCAGTGTATCTTTTGTTTGTAATTCATAGACATGAAACTGTTAAAAAAAATCAACAATTTTCATGCCTAAGAGTAATAGAAATATTCCACATTTTTTTTAGTGCAGTTATAAAACTGTCTGTGGACATTCTGTGAAAAGCGTTTGATTTGACTTAGATAAATACTTATACTGTAGCTAAAGTGTTCTGTGGCTGTACACTGAAGTGCTACATGTAGACACAGTTGCTTGTTATTAAAGTGGATCTGGGCAACCCCCTCGGATATCCTCCCACTTTGGGAGCTTTTCTGTCCTCTCAATAAATCCTGCTTTCTCAAAAAATGAAAAAAAATAGGGTGGATCTGAATTATACTCTCCATTTTGTAAATGTCAGTGCTGTATATAGTTACATTTTAAAACTGTGTATCTACTTAGAAGATTAAACATAATACACATCTCTTATCATTCTGTATTCTTTATATAGGGAGGGCACACACAATATTTCAGATTTACCAGCTAATCTTTTTTTTTTTTAATTGCCTTTTTAGCTGCTGGCTCCAGACATCCGACATGAAAGAAATGTGATTTTGCAGTGTGTTCGGTACATCATCAAAAAAGACTTTTTTGGACTTGATACTAATTCTGTGAAAACTGAAGATGTATAGGTGTTTGATGTTTCAGTACACATACCTGAAGCATGTAAAACAGTCCCATCCTCAAGTTAGGCAGGGAAGCCAAAAAACTTTTTTTCAAAACTGGATTAATAATTAAATTGTAAGCCTCACAGGATATTATGTTGGATTTTCATCTGTCCTTTGGTTCCATGCAAATAAATGCATAACTGATTTTTAAGGCTGTGTCTGTATTGCTGGAATTGTATATAATATTTGTGGGAGGGCTTTTCTTTGTATTTGTATTTATGTGAATGTCTTGCTCTCATGTAAAAAAGACTCCTATTGGGCCAGTTAAGAATTGAAGATAACTGGTTTAATAGTAAAAAAGAAAGCTTTTAAAATGTTTGATTCAGCCAACCAGAACTAGGCCGAGAAGTACAGCCATTTTGTTTTTAATGCAGAAGAGAAACATGTTCTATAGCAGGGGGATTATTTAAGACATAAACCAGATCAAATTAAGACAATCATAAGGTTGATATTTAAATCTTTCCTGTTTATTTTAAAAGACATATTTAAATTCATCTACTCGCACCACTTACATAGCTGAAATATTGACTATTTGAAATATGAATCAAGTGTGGCCTCTGTGTATGTTTAGATCTAAATTGGCATGGCTCGTGGGTATGTTTAGATAAAACTGAAGTGCTTCATTTTTGGTGGAATTCAGAACTGGACCCTTTTTCTCCATGAAAAGGTATGTAGAATACAGGACTTGATGAGGCCCAACTCACTTCTTATAGCAGAAGCAGTGGTTCATGATTAATGTGAATAATAGTAGTTTTAAGGTTAAATTCAAGTTTGACCAATGAAAGTAGTAGTTGAGCCTTTTAAAATTGTTAAAGTAAATAAAAGTGACTGAGATCCTTTTGTCTCATTTAATGACAGGGGATTTGATCCTATGTTCTAGTCATTGTGCTAGCTCTAGATATAGGTCTGCCCTGTTGACATGATTTTAAAAATTAGTCTGTGGCTGTAGCTGAAAATTAATTTTATCTGACATTGTAATTTTTGAAGTCCATGAACCTTGCCTGCATGAAGACAGGTTGGAAAACTGATAGCAGCTTTCGGGAAGGGCCTCTTCCTCTTGCTCCTCCATTAGTAAAATCCTCTCCAGAATCCAGAACACCTGGTGTGTGATGCTAGTGACATAGCAGACCTGAGATTAAGATTCATGTTTAGTCAGTGTTTTCCAGCCTTCTGACCACCATACAGGCCTTTTTATTCCATTTCACCATATTCTCCAGTGAGCTCCATATTTTTGGAAAATGATCTGCCCACTGCATTAATTAATTCCATTCATATTACACTGGTGAGTGTTTATAAATTCAAAGATACTCATCAGGATGGAGTAACTAATGTTATAAACTGAGTTAATATTCTAAAATGTAATGCAGTCTGCACTTTTATCACTGATTAGCATACAGATTTTATAGGCTCAGAGTTCATGAATGAATTCATAGACCCCTAGACTACTTTCCTGGACCACCGTTATAGCCAGTGTTGTCAGCCACTGCCTTAAGATGCATCATGTGGCCGGGCTCGGTGGCTCAGCCTGTAATCCCAGCACTTTGGGAGGCTGAGGCGAGTGGATTGCCTGAGCCCGCGGGTTTGAGACCCGCCTGGGCAACTTGGTGAGACCTCATCTCTACAATAAATCAAGAAATTAGCTGGGCATGGTAGCGCGTGCCTGTAGTTCCAGCTACTTGGAAGGCTGAGGCGCAAGGATTGCTGGAGCCCAGCAGGTCGAGGCTGCGGTGGCCGGGAGCGTGTCACTGCACTCCAGCTGGGTGAGAGAGTGACATTCCAATTCAGAAAAAAAAAAAAAAAAGATGCATCATGCAACTGTTCTTGTTTTCTAATGTATTTAAGGCTGAAAGTACTCCTCTGAGTACTCCCTGAGCTATGTCTGACAGGCTTGAGCTGTGGTGACTATTGTTTATTTCTGAGTAGTTCAGATTCTGTTGCCTTTATATTTAGCCCAGGAGAATTTGAAAGTGGGTTTAAAATTTCCAAGCAGATAGAATATAGCCTGTATGACTTATATTTTATGGAATTACATAGTCAATATTTGTAAATATTCTGTTTTAGAGAGGTAGCGAGGTGCTTTGCCTGTTTTGGATACAAGGTTTCTGGGATTTGCTTGCTTGTTTGTTCTTTTGTTTGTTTTGAGTCAGGGTCTCTGTTGCCCAGGTTGGAGTGCAGTGGCACAATCATGACTCACCACAGTCCCACCTCCTGAGTAACTGGGACTACAGGTGTGTACCGCCCTGCCCAGTTAATTTTTTTTTTTTTTTTTTTTGTAGAGAACAGTTCTCACTCTTTTCTAGACTGGTCTCAAATTCCTGGGCTCAAGCGATCTTCCTGCCTCAGCCTTCCAAAGTCCCGGGATTACAGGCGTGAGGCTGTGCCTGGTCGATACAAGGTTTTTTTTATTTAGCTTGTTAACTGTTCAACCTTCTACGTTCTACATTCCTATCTTATTGCTCATTTAATCAATTGATTTCTGTAATGTGAAAGTATCATGTGACTATTAGTGAGTTGTGCCTTTTGTAACTATGAAATACTCTTCTTTGTTCTCAATATCCTCTGTAATTGACTTCTATTTTTCCTCAGTATAGTCAAAACAACCTTGGGAAATTTAATGCACTCCTATTAATTGAGATCATTAAAAATGTTTGGACTACTTCTAGCCATCTTATTTTGTATTTTCTATATCTTATGTTTTATTGTTTTTATTTCATCATCTTATTGGCCTGTTTTTTTTTCGTCCTAATGGTTTGGAAATAATTCAGCCTATTGCTGTTTCTTTAGTAGTTATTCTGTTTCTTTATGTATAGAGTTAATTAGCAACTGTATCTTCCGCCCATCTCCCAATTAAGTCAATAACCTTAGCATTCTTTCCCTTCCACACCTTGCCCTCTCCTTGTGATGTAATCAGGTATGATTTTAGTTTCAAATTAGTCTGTATTATCTTGGTGTGTGTGTTTGAACATTTTTCATAAATAGTTATTAGGCAATTGTGAGTTTTACTGTTTCCTTCTGATTGCCTTTTCTTGCATCCAAAGATTAGTTTTCTGGTGTCCTGCCACATATCTTCAAGTAATTAGACGTTGAATCCTCAATTTGAAATGTCTTTAAATTGAGTTATGGTTTTAGGCTCAAAATAATTTTCCTTCAGAATTTTGAGAATATCACACAATTGTCTGCTGGCATCCAATATGGCCGGTTAAAGTCAGACACCAATCTAATTCTCTTTATTTATTGACAGCCTGCTTTTTTCCTCATGAAAAGCTTTTAGGATTTTCTTCTTGTGTTTGGAGTCCTAAAATTTGACCAGTGTGTGTCTGGTTCTTTGAGACATTTCTCACTCACTCTGCTTGCCTCACAGGCCTTTCATCAGAAGAACTGTACCATTTCTAAACTGAGAGCAATTTTTTTTTCCTTTTTTCTTTTTGAGTCGGAGTCTTACTCTGTCGCCCAGACTGGAGTGCAGTGGCCGCTTCCGGCCACTGCAGCCTGGACCTGCTGGGCTCCGGCAATCCTTCCTCCTCAGCCTTCCAAGTAGCTGGAACTACAGGCGCGCGCTACCACGCCCGGCTAGTTTTTTGATTTATTTGTAGAGATGAGGTCTCACCAAGTTGCCCAGGCGGGTCTTGAACCTGCGGGCTCAGGCGAGAGCAATTTTTAAAATGATCTTTCTTTCCATTTCATCTATCTCCTTTTCTGGAACTCTTTTTAAATTTTAAAGATGTGAGGCACAGTTCAGGATTAGGTACATAAGTGGTCATCATGCAGGTGAAGTTTGGGCCTCCCATTGGTCCTCACTTTGTTTGGTTTGGGATGAGGCACACTTATTGGTGATATGTGCTCTCCTCCCCGCCCCCCGCAGTGTCCTGCTACTGCCAATCCCTTTCTTGTGGTATTGTGATAATTGTTTAGGGTCCACTTATGAGTGAGAATATGTGGTACTCAGTTCTTTGTTTCTGTAATAGATCGCTGAATTTGATAGACTCTGAATCCATCCAAGTTGCTGCAAAGTCCATAGTTTTGTCCTTTATGGCTGCGCAATATTCCATCGTGTGTATGTACCACATTTTTTTTATCCAGTCCACTTTGGATGGGCAGCATGGTTTGGTTCCATGTTTTTGCTATTGTAAACAGTGTTGCAATAAACGTGTGGACAGGTACCTTTTTTGTAGAATGATTTGAGTTCCTCTGGGAATATTCCCAGAAGGGGGATTGCTGGGTCGTATGGAAGATCGATTTTTAGATCTTTTAGGAATCACCACACTGTCTTCCACAGAGGTTGTATTAATTTACACTCCCACCAACAGTGTGGAAGTGTTCCCTTTTCTCCACATCCTTGCCAGCATCTGTTGTTTTTTGTTTTTTTAGTAATGGCCATCCTGCCGAGTTAGGTGGTATCTCAGTATGGTTTTGATTTGCATTTCTCTGATGATTAGTGAGATTGAGCATTTTTCATGTATCTGGTGGCTACTCATATGTCTTCTCTGAGAACTGTCTATTCATGTCTTTTGCCCACTTTTTTTCTTTTTATTTTGAGTTGGAGTCCCATTCTGTCACCCAGGCTGGAGTGCAGTGGCATGCTCACAGTCACCTTGGCGTCGACCTGCTGGGCTCTGGCAATCCTTCTGCCTCAGCCTTCCAAGTAGCTGGAACTACAGGCACGTGCTACCATACCCAGCTAATTTTTGATTTATTGTAGAGACACGGTCTCGCCAATTTACTGGGCTGGTCTTGAACCCACAGGCTCAGGAAATCCACTCACCTCAGCCTCCCAAAGTGCTGGGATTACAGGTTGAGCCATCGAGCCTGGCTGGGAACAGTTTTAAGACTTCTCTTCTTCCTTCCTTCCCTTCCTCCCTCCTTTTTGAGTTGGGGTCTCACTCTGTTTTTCAGGCTGGAGTGTGGTGACACCACCATGGCTCATCACAGCTTCAACCTTCTAGACTCAGGTGATCCTCCCACCTCAGTCTCCCAAGTAACTGGAACTACAGGCATGTACCACTACACCTGGTTAATTTTTTGTTTATTATTATTTTTTAGAAATGGTCTCACTATGTTGCCCAGGTTGGTCCCGAACTCCCAAAGTGCTGGGATTACAGGTGTGAGCCACTGCACCCAGCCATTTTTAAAAAGTCTTTATCTTCTAGAGCTATGTACTGAAATACATAGGGATAAAGTGATACGATGACTGGACATTTGCTAGAAAGTAATCTCTAGCGAGACAGTGTTGGTGGGGAGGAATGGGGGAGATGTAGATGCAAACAGCATTGGCCACAGATTGATAAGGTGTTGAAGCTGCATGATGGTTTTAAGATGGGTGTCATTACACTACTCTGAATACTTTTATACATATTCAAAATTTTCCAAAACAAAGTTTTTTTGTTTTTTTTTTTGAGTCGGAGTCTCACTCTGTCACCAAGACTGGAGTGCAGTGGCCGCTCCCGGTCACTGCAGCCTCGACCTGTTGGGCTCTGGCGATCCTTCCGCCTCAGCCTTCCAAGTAGCCGGAATTACAGGCATGCGCTACCACGCCCGGCTAATTTTTTTTATTTATTGTACAGATGAGGTCTCGCCTGCCCAGGCGGGTCTCGAACTCGCGGACTCAGGCAATCCACTCACCTCAGCCTCCCAAAGACACGGGATTACAGGCTGAGTCACCGAGCCCGGCAACCAAAACAAATTTTTTAAAAAAATCATAAAACGGACAAAATGTAAACAAAGATGCTTGCTAAAAAAAAAAAACCTGAGAAATATAAGAAATGAAGAGTTAAAAATCTGGAGTGGACTCTCCTGGAGTGGTCACTCTGGGAGAGGAGAAGCCACTGAAACATGGTAGAAGCAGGTGCTTCAAAGGGCAGACTTGTTCCAGAACAGTCTCCATTAGCATAGCTGGAGACTGCTTGTGGGGAATGGAACAGGGAATCAATGACTTGCTTTCTCAAAGCTGAGCAAGGAAAAAATTATTAAATGTGAACAGATGGAATAATAAAGATATTCAGAATGCACAGAGAGCCCCTGAGGAGCCCCACATTAAAATTCTGCTTTTTGCTGTCCCATGGACTGTACTCTATTGGCAGTGCATCCTGGGAAACACCAGTTATGCCTAATGTCAAACACTTTCTGAGACTTCTCACAAAGAGAAGGACAAGTGTCTTCCGTTCACCTTCTGTATCCAGTTGACTAAAACCAGCCTTTGTACGCCTCACTTTCTCTTTCATAGGTTGTCTGAAGGCTTCCACATCCCAACTTCTGTCAAATCTCATCTCTGCATCTCTGGCTTTTTTCTTTTGAGTTGGAATCTCACTGTGCCCAGGCTGGAGTGCAGTGTCATGATCACAGCCTCGACCTCCTGGACTCAGGTGATCCTCCTTCCTCAGCCTCCCAAGCAGCTGGGACTACAAGCATGTGCTACCACGTGGCTAATTTTTTTTATTTCTTGTAGAGACAGGGTCTCACTATATTGCCCAGGCTGGTCTCAAACTCCTGGCCTCAAGCAGCTCTCTCATCTTGGCCTCTCAGAGTGCTGGGAATTACAGACATGAACCACTGCACCCAGCACCTCTAGTTATTAGTGGGTAATGCCACCATTTCTTGGGTCATAACGTATTTGCAGAGTAGTGTGTATATGTTTTTCTGATTATTTTAATCTTTTTATTTAATTCTTAAAGCTGCACTACAGACTATGTTGGGATTTTGTCAGTTTTCCACAAATGTCCTTTTTGATGATTCAATCAGGGATACCACATTGCATTTAGTTGTTATGTCTTGTTACCTTGTTTTTATTTTTATTTTAATGGCAGAAGTAGTATGCACATTGTAAAAATCCAAATTATCCAGTAGTATATAAAATAAAAACTATTTGTTCTACCCCATTTTTTTCCCCATCATATTCCCCAGAGATGCCTTTTTTTAAGAGTTTGGCATGCCAATGGGAGGCCCAGACTTCACCTGTACAATGACCACTTACGTACCTAACCCTGAATTGTACCCCACATCTTGAAAACAAAATAAAAAAGAGTTTGGTATACATTTCAGACTTTACAAAACCATGTAAATTCATACATGTATGAATTTTGCTTTTAAATAGAAAAGTCATCATAGATGTTGCTTTGTAAGTTTTTTTTACTTGACAATGTGTCATGAATATATATGCATGTGTATATAAATATATACATATATATATATGTTTGTACTGCAAATCAATCCCCATGGGGAGATTCGTTTCCAGTTTTTCTCTCATGTTAATGATAGAGTGAACATTGCTGAATGTACAATGAAACACCGTGTGTGTGTGTGTGTGTGTGTGTGTGTGTGTGTGTGTGTGTGTGTGTACCTATCTGAATATTTTTACAGGAGTCTTAAGATCAAAGGCAAAGTGGCCTTTAAAAGCCTTTAAATTACTCTGTCATTTAAAATATGTTGGAAAAACTTACCGAAACTTGAAATAAGGAAAATAGGTTACTGCATGATCTTTCAATGTCACACTAGAGCAGCAAAATTAAAGTGTGGTCTGGGGCCCTCTGGGAGTGTCTAAGACCCTTTTGTGGGATCTGTGAAATTGAAACTATTTTCATAATTCCTTTTTGCTGTCATTCTTTTATGAGAGTACAGTAGAGTATTCCAAACCCTACATCATGTGTGATATCATCACAATAACAGCTAATGGAAAATGTCCTTGACAACATTTTCTAGAGTTTTCTAAAGTGGTCGATTGAGGATATATCTGTGTGAGTTTTTAGAGATGAACTCAGTACTTTTATTGTACTCTTACGAGCGTTCTTTGGTTATCCCTGTTATAGTCTGTCACCTCCGTGATTATTGTCATCAATAAATTGTTATTTTGAAATCCCAATGATTTGCAAATCTGTAAGATGAGGCCACTGAATTTTTTTTTGTATTGGAAAGTGGAATTTTAAAAAATGTTAGGGGCCGGGCTCAATGGCGCATGTAATCCCAGCACTTTGGGAGGCAGACGCAAGAGGATTGTCTGAGCTAAAGGGTTTGAGACCTGCCTGAGCAACATGGAGAGACCTTGTTGCTACAATAAACAAATTTTTTAAAAAGTTATGTATTAATGGTTGTGCATGTAAATGAGTTTATTGTGGTTTTTAGTGGATTTATATGCTTACATTTTCTATTTTAATTTATAATACTCTAAATAATACAGATACAAACCACATAAACAAAGGCTCTAGGATATCCTCAATAATTTTTAAAAATATGAAGGAGTCCTGAAACTAATGAGAAACTGTGGACTAGAGCATTGTGTAAGAAACTCACTTAATGGGTAAATGACACATTTTGAATGCAGTTTACTGTTGATTTAGGGACAGATTCTGAAGAGCTGATTGTTAACTTATACAATACTGATAAGCTGCAAATGATTAACTGATACAGTGATATCTTAATTTTCTCTAGTAGAAAAGAGGGTACAGTTTTTTAGTTTTGTCATACATTAACTACGTTCAGTCACTTGGGAGGGTCCTTTGGTAATGAGTTAAATAAGTCTTTTGACTTGTGCTTACTGTGTTTTTGAATTTCTGAAAATTATTCTTTGATAAGTACATGAAAATTTCTTTTTGCCCATTATTTTGTCAGTATATTACAAATATTTTTACCGGTTTTGCTGGCGCATAAAATGTGCCAGCGTGTAAGATGTATCCTAGTTTGGAAAAACAAAATTAAATATTTTCTCAGAGCTCAATTGGGATTTATCAGTCAGGTGCTTTAGGAGGTTGTGAGGCTGGAGGAAGGACAAGGTAGAGTCCAAGCCTCCCTTTTTTTTTTTGAGTTGGAGTCTCACTCTTGTCGCCCAGGCTGGAGTGCAGTGGCACGCTCACAGCCATCACGGCCTCAACCTGCTGGGTTCAGGCAATCCTTCCGCCTCAGCCTTCCAAGTAGCTGGGACTACAGATGCATGCCACCACACCTGGCTAGGTGTGTGTGTGTGTGTGTGTGTGTGTGTGTGTGTGTGTGTGTGTGTGTGTGAGATTTATTGTAGAGACGAGGTCTCACCAAGTTGCCCAGGTTGGTCTCGAACCCCCGGGCTCAGGCATTACTCTCGCCTCAGCCTCCCAAAGTGCTGGGATTACAGGCCCCGCTCAAGCCTCCCTTTTCATGTCCCACATGGCATTGATTGAGAGTTGTGCCTTTCCTTCCAGGACAACCTCTCCCCTGAGAGCTGATCCAGTCAGTCAGCAGACCCCAATCCAGGGCAGTAGTCCAGGGCTTACAGTGTTGGATTGTTCAAATGTAGCACAGCTTACATTTAGATGACCTTGTTTAGGGAAAGAACATCCTATAACAGCAAATATACCCTGTCAGGTGAGAGAGTGGCATTTTTCATTTTGGGTTTTTGGTTTTTTTTTGCATTTCTCCAAAACCAGTGAAGTCAAGCATTTTTTTCATATCTATCTAGCTACCATCTATCTGCATTCATATATATGTAATTAATATATATGTATTAATGTAATTACATATACATATGTAATTAAATTGCTTCCTTGTTTTATTAGAGGGGTAGCAGTAGCCACTTCACAAATTCTGATTTTATATAATCAGAGATTGCTGGCCCTAACCACCAAACTGTCTGAGAATGCCCTAACCAATAATTGGACATTTAAAAAATGTTAAGATACTACCCTTTTTTTTCTTTTGGTCTCTTCTTGCTGGGAAGTCATGTATCATTATCTTGCTTAAGAGCATATGCGAAATGTAAAATTACCTACAAGACACCAGCCAATATTATTTGGAGATGAGCTGCATAAATTCCAGGATATGGGAAAATTCTTGAAAATACTGTTGCTTGAAAATGAATCTAGGATAATATCTGTTCTTTCAGTTCTAGGAGATTTTTTGTGTTTTGTTTTTAAATGTGACATTGTTTTAATTCTGTCCATATTTATTTTTATGTTTATTTAAAACAATGTTGGATCACAATAATAGAAAATTCATTTCCTCACAGGGAAAAGTTCCGAATTGGATGCATATTTGTATTTCAAGGTCAGACACTTTTCTTTTTGATATTTTGAAACTTGGGAACATTTTCTGGAACAGATTTTTTAGACCACAGCTAAAATAACAAGGCTTGGATTTGGTAAGCACTCATTAAGTCTCGTATAGTTTATAGTAGCTGTGATGATATGAGACTCTGAGACAAGAAGACATTTATTGACAAATATCAAATAGGAAATCTCTGAAAGATACTGTATTATTATTATTATTATTATTATTATTATTTGAGTCGGAGTCTCACACTGTTGCCCAGGCTGGAGTGTAGTGGCACTCTCACGGCCACCGCGGACTTGACCTGCTGGGTTCAGGTTGTTCCTCCTCCTCAGCCTTCCACATAGCTGGAACTACAGGCATGCACCACCACACCTGGCTAATTTTTTGATTTATTGTAGAGACGAGGGCTCGCCAAGTTGCCTAGGCTGGTCTCGAACTGTGGGCTCAGGCAATCCTCTTGCCTCTGCTTCCCAAAGTGCTGGGATTACAGGCATGAGCCACTATGTCTGGCTGAAAGATACTGTTTTAAAATTGAAGAGCTAAGGAGATGAACAAGATCAATTAAATAATATACGAAGTTGACTGGGAGGGCCTAAGGCACGTATTACCCTTAGTTGCTTGGCAAAGACAAATGGTATTTGAAAATTAATTGCTCACCATGTCAGACACTGGGTTCCTTTGATATAGGTGAGTATAGGCTGATCATCTGAATACAGGTTCCCAAGTCTTACCCTGCGATTCTTTTTGTAGATATTGGGGTGTGGCCCAGGAATATTTTAACAAACTCCCAGGTGATTAGGATGATGGACAGATGTGGGAACCACTGGTTTAGATAATTATGTGTGCATCAGAAGCCCCTACAGGGTTTCTTGTTTGTTCAAATACAGACTACTGGGTCCCTTCACAGGTCACTTCACAGGTTTTGAGTGGAGCCTGAGAATCTGCGTTTCTAGTAAGTTCCCAAGAGATGCTGATGCTGCTGGTCCTAAGCCACACACATTGAGTACCACTGATATAGACCATCCCCAGACTCCTGGGCATACTCAGCAAAGAAGTGACAAATTGAATTCCATAGCAGTCTTCAGTTTCTGTGACTCAAGTCTTTGCATTTCTTTTTTTTTTGTTCTACTTTGTGACTTTTATTTTTTACTCTGTAGTGAACATTAGTTGATGGACCTCTGTGGGAGGTTTTGAGTGGAAGGAAGGTGATGTTGGCTGACTGGGAGGTTGGGAGTGTAATGAAAGGAGCCCAGAAGTTGTGTAGATCTGGGTGAAATCCCCATTCTTTGACCTTGGTTTGACTGTAATGTGTTGGGCCACCTAATCTTTTGGAGCTCCAGCCGTGGTTCCTCACTCTGCTTGCTCCTGCCAAGAGGTGTTTGCTCATCTCTATGTCTGGAAAGCTCTTCTCTTTCTGCCTATTGTCTCGTTGCCTGCTTAACCTTGGGTCCCTGCTCAGTCATCACTTCCTCAGGAAAGCCTTTCCCGACCTCCCTAAGTGGGTCATGTCCCTCTTTATACACACTCAGCACCACGCCGCTGCCCTTCTCACAGTTCTCACGGTTGCGGTTTTATATTTACTCGTATAATGATTTGATTTGTCTCTCTCAACTAGACTGTAACCTCTGTGCCTTACAGTATTAAAAACCCTATCTCTGTGCTCTGTGTGTTTCCTGTTGTGTTCTGACCGTGAACACTGCGCCTGGCACATAGTAGCTGAATGAGCAGCAGGGAGTGGGGTCACATTATGCCAACAGGGCAGTGTAGGTGTTCCAAAATTGGCTGCATTCTGCTTGTGGGTTTCTAGAAGATGCGTTATTCTTACAATTTCCTATTTTGCGCAATTGTGCTCAAATTCATTTCTGTGTTTTCCCAGAGCCCTGATAGTACAAATGCTTCTTATTGAGTGCTTACTCTATATGCTAGGCATCAGCTAAGAATTCATGCTTAACATTGATCTAGAAGGTTAAGAATCCTTGCCTACTGATGTCTGTGGCAATATCTGTTTCTAAAAACCCATGTGGATTGCAAAGATATCATCTATAGATAGATTTTTTTTTTTTAAGTTTCATATTCTATGGAATTGGGGATAGATGGTGCCAAGGGAGGGTAGGGTGATTTCCAGCCTCTTGCAAAGATGACTGTCCTCTAAATATCATAACTGGCAACCTCCAGAAATGCACTCACTTCACAGAGACAGGACAGTTTCGTTGCTGGCCAGAACAAGGCTTGACTCATAATATTTATATAACATATCCCAACCATGTCTATGTCAACAAGAAATCCTGTAATTTAGAAAAATCTAGATTCAGCAAGATGCATGGTACTCAATAAGAAATAGGGGGGATTCTGACCCCAAGATGCAACTATTCTAGTTCATGTACATAGATTTCTGGTGTGGAAATATAAGCAATTGAATTATCCAATCAATTACCCTCACTCCAAGTTTATGTTTCAGGCAAGCTCTATATGACTATTGGGAGATGGTTCTCCCATGACCCCTTTTGTTTCCTTTGTGGTGGCCTATTTCTTCAAGGATGTTTGTATGTTTGCTATACAAACAGCCTTGGAAAAGAGAAACAATGGCTCTCTCAGGAGCATAGTGCGGGCATGCTAACTTGTGGCCATGCTGGCCCAGATGTCTCATTCCTCATGATAATGACATGAGGGACAGATTTTCTTTTGTTATTTGCTGATTACAAGTATTTCTGAACCTAACATATTGAGGACCGGTCCCTGGAACATGAATTAATAATGATAAAGACCTCCTGCAAGATAGCAACCAGCATCTATGTTCTTAAAGAGCTATTGATATGAAACCAGATACAAAGAGTTCTTTAGTTAGACTTGTGCCAGGTGCAGGGGCTCACTTCTGTAATCCAGCACTTTGGCAGGTAGAGGCAAGAGGACTGCCTGAGCCACGAGTTCGAGACCAACCTGGGCAACATGGTGAGGCCTCATCTCTACAATAAATCAAAAAATTAGCCGGGGGTGGTGGCACGCACCTGTGGTTCCAGAGTCTTGGAAGGCTGAGGTGGAAGGATAGCCTGAACCCAGCAGGTCAAGGCTGTGGAGTGCCATGCACTCCAGCCTGGGCAACAGAGTGAGACTCCGACTCAAAAAAAATAAAAATAAAAATAATAATTAGACTTGTATCAGTCTGAGACCAATCAGGACACAGAAACTTTAGCTGACATTTTAACAGAGAACTTAATATAAAGACTTGTTACCCATGTATTAGGGAAGAGAAAAAGCAAAGAGGGGACCCTCAGGGGTAACAGAGGTAAGAATTATAGAAAACAGCTCCTTGTAGATCCAAGATGTTAGGCCTTTGTCAGACATGGAGTTGGCAAATACTTTTTCCCAGTCTGTGGGCTGACTCCCTGCTCTCTTGATGGTTTCTTTGGCTTTGCAGAAGCTTGTCAGTTTAATGAGGTCCCACTTGTCTATCTCATCTCTTATGGCCTGTGGGTTTCAGGTTTTGTTCAGGAATTGGATGCCAGTTCCAATTTCCATAAGAGTGTGTCCTGAATTTTCTAAGGTTCTTTTTTTTTTCTTTTTTGAGTTGGAGTCCCACTATGTCGCCCAGACTGGAGTGCAGTGGCTGCTCCCAACCACCGCAGCCTCGACCTGCTGGGCTCCGGCAATCTTTCTGCCTCAGCCTTCCAAGTAGCTGGAACTACAGGCGTGTGCTACCACACCCAGCTAATTTTTTGATTTATTGTAGAGATGAGGTCTCACCAAGTTGCCCAGGCGGGTCTTGAACCCATGGGCTCAGGCATTTCACTCACCTCCGCCTCCCAAGGCGCGGGATTACAGGTTGAGCCACTGAGCCTGGCCTCTTATGGTTTGAGGTTTTACATTTAGTCTCTGATCCATTTAGAGTTAATTTTTGTGTATGGGGATAGACCTGGATGGAACTAGAGTCTATAATACTGAGTGATCTTTCACAACAACAAAGATCTGAGTATCACATGTTCTCACTCATAAGTGGACCTTGAACATCTATTGTGATTCTACAAGAAAAGATCGACAGGTGGGAATCTATGCGGGGGGGACAGGGAGGGCAAGGGCGGTGGGATTAACGGTATCAATATTCAGACTTGGTGTTTACAATATCAATGTGTCTGTCTGGGGACGGGGGGACACCCCTTATCAACAAGGGTTCCTGAACGATGCATATTTGTATACCTAACCCTTAACTGTACCCCACAATTTTAAAATAAATATATGTTTAAAAAGAAAACAGCAATCAGTCCTAGGGCTGGGTGAACAAAAGTGAGAAACTGGGGTTTTTTGAAACTTAAAAGCTTGGAAGCTGGGCTCGGTGGCTCAGCCTGTAATCCTGCGCTTTGGGAGGCTGAGGTGAGTGGATTGCCTGAGCCCGCAGGTTCGAGACTGGCCTGGGCAACTTGGCGAGACCTCATCTCTACAATAAATAAAAAAATTAGCCGGGTGTGGTAGCGTGCGCCTGTATTTCCAGCTACTCGGAAGATTGAGGCAGAAGGATCTCTGGAGCCCAGCAGGTCGAGGCTGCGGTGACAGAGTGGCGACAGAGTGAGACTCCAACTCAAAAAAAAAAGCTTGGAGCAGGGCCCTGCTTGGCTGGCCTAATGCCTTGGGGTCTTAAAAGAGAGACTGTGGGGCTGGCACTCAAAGCCCAGATGAGAGGATGCCAGTCAGTGCTGGTGTCTCTGGGCAGGGAGAGAAAGGGGAGATGGTGAGGCTGGTTCTGGAAGTGCTGGAAAAACTGGAAGCAACTGCTGCTGGTGGGACCAGCTACTGCTGCTAGGACAAAGTGCTGTGGTCATGGCTGCACTCTTAGGAACAGGAAGCCAACAGCTTCCAGTCTTCCTCGAGTGCCTTTCCTGGCAGAGCCAAACCGAGAGCCAGCTGGCAAAGGGAGCCTGAACTGCAGGGTCCCAGCCCCAGCATCCCGAAGGAGGGAAATAACCAGAACAGAATTTTCAAGAGCCTATTTGACTAGAGATGAGAAAGTGAAAGGAGGGAATGGCTCTCCACCTGGGAGGCAGTTGGGCAGTTGCCCGAGGAGTCCCAGCATTAACTTAACATCTTTCATTAGATCAGGAAGGGGATAACCATGGACAGCTGACTTGGTAGCATGGACAATGAATGACCTGAACTATTTATGCTGGATGGAAGCAGGAAGAAACGTGTTCATACGATGATGCAGGGAAATGGACCCATTGGCCACTTTATTAGATTGCATATAATTTTATGGGCTTGGGTGTGTACAACGTTCTGTCTGTCCCCTACTCTGATAATGACTGATATCTTTCAAGACAGAACACCACAGATGTTTGATTATAACTCACCCACAGTTTGTGGCCCACATGATTTCAGTATATGAGCTGATTTGTGAACTAGAAAGCATGATGTGAGTAAGAAGTGGTATTCATTATTTGTAGCCTCTCTGGCTCTTGACTGAGTTCCAGGGAAGTGATGGGTTTCTGTGTTCAAGAGAGGATTTCAGCCGTGCTCAGTGGCTCAGCCTGTAATCCCGTGCCTTTGGGAGGCTGAGGTGAGTGGATTGCCTGAGCCCGCGGGTTCGAGACCCGCCTGGGGAGCGAGACCTCATCTCTACAATAAATCAAAAAATCAGCCGGGCGTGGTAGCGCATGCCTGTAATTCCAGCTACTTGGAAGGCTGAGGCGGAAGGATCGCCGGAGCCCAGCAGGTCGAGGTTGCGGTGGCCGGAAGCGGCCACTGCACTCCAGTCTGGGCGACAGAGACTCCAACTCAAAAAAAAAAAAAAGAGAGGATTTCAGAGGAAATCAAGAGAACAGAGAGCGAAGGTTCAGGACGTATGAAGTTGACAGAGTAGTTTCACGCACTTCAGATTTGGTGTTTACAAACAATGGCCCCCGACCGTTCTTTCTGAATCCAGAATTTGAACCCAGGTAAATTGGGCAAGTATCTCAACAGAGAGCACCAGTCCATGTATTGTGGCTGTTTTGAAATAGCAGTGGACTAACTTTGACCATATTTAAATGTTTTATAATGGAAAGTTTTTTTTTTAAATCTACTTATTGTAATTGAACGGAACTTAATTATAGTGATGGTACTAAATAATTAGACAAAATCTCAGGCCACATTAGACTTTTGTGGGGGATCATAGTAAGATCTGAGGTGTTCCCAGAGTCGATCTGGATGCAGACAAGGGGCATTACCATAATAGGATACCACCATATTTTCCTTTGTTTTACTTGCCCAGTTTACTTTGTAGTTCTGAATGTAAATGTGGAAGGCTTGTTTAATTCTTGTTAGGGCTTTAGTTTAAGTTATCATAGGCTGGGTGCAGTGGCTCACACCTGTAATACCAGCACTTTGGAAGGCTGAGGCAGGAGGATTGCTTGAGGCCAGGAGTTAGAGACCAACCTAGGCAACTTAGTGAGACCTCATCTCTACAAAGAAAAAAAAATAGAAAAATTAGCTAGGCATGGTGGTGTGTGCCTATAGTTTCAGTTACTTGGTAGGCTTAGGAGGAAGGATCTCTTAAGCCCAGGAGTTTGAGGCTGCAGTGAGCCATGCATACATAAGAATTTAATTAAATCAGTATCTAGATCATCTATAAAATCCAGATACTGATTTAATTAAATTGTCACTTATGATAACGATTACATATTATTTTATATATACATATATGTATATAATAGGATGTTATATATAAAATAGCTTTACCACTCCTCAGACAGAGCTAGGAAACTTCTCTCCCAACTGTGTGCGGAGGAGGCACACAGTTCTGGAAATGTCTCTACTGTGTTTCTAAGGCTTGAGGAGAGAAAGATACCACCCAGGTCAATCAGATTATGTGAAGCCCCTCCGACTGGTTGGCTGGCATGGTTCTGGGTTTTGCTAAGGCATAGCTTGGTCACTGATCCTGCAGAACCATTTACTAAGCACCTCTCTGTATGTGTATCTAGACTTGGGAAACAAACAGTCACTGTTTTGGTTTTTTTTTAATTTTTTTTTTGAGTCAGAGTCTTACTCTGTAGCCCAGGCTAGAGTGCAGTGACACGCTGCTCACAGCCACTGCAGCCTTGACCTGCTGGGCTCAGGGGATCCTTCTGCCTCAGCCTTCCAAGTAGCTGGAACTACAGGCACGTGTCACCATGTTCAGCTAATTTTTTGATTTATTGTAGAGATGAGGTCTCACCAAGTTGCCCAGGCTGGGCTCGAACCCATGGGCTCAAGCAGTCCTCTCACCTTGGCCTCCCAAAGTGCTAGGATTATAGGTGTGAGCCACCACGCCCTGCTGAGTCACTGTTATTTATGTTAATGCCATATAATAAGTACCTGCCCCTGTAAATAAGGAAATGACATGTAAACACTGTAGAAAGAAAAGGGGTACTGGAGCATTTGGGACTGGCCTCAGAGATCGCATGGAGGTGACTTCAAAAGGGGTTTAAAATATATAAAAAGAGAAGCCAGGTGTGCTAGTTCAAGCCTGTAATCCCAGCACTTTGGGAGGCCGAGGTAGGAGGACTGCTTGAGGCCAGGAATTCAAGACCAGCCTGGCAACAAAGTGAGACTCCGTCTCTACAAAAACCAAAAAGTTAGCCATGTGTGGTGGTGCACGCCTGTAGTCCCAGCAACTCAGGAGGCTGAGATGCAAGGATCACTGAGCCCATAGGTCGAGGCTACAGTGAGCCATGATCCTGCCACTGCACTCCACTCGACAAAGTGAGACTCGACTCAAAAAATAAATAAAAATAAATCAATCAATATAAAGGAGATACTTTGCTCAAATAGGTGAAGTAGGAGGAATGTTAGAGGAAAAAACAAATGAAGGAAAGAGTCAGCCTTGCTGGGCCTTAGTGAGGGGCCCCGGCTGGCTGGGGGAAGGAAGCCAGAGGAAGACTGTCTTGTCCTGAAGAGGAACTTGGAAGCTGTGGGGAGACTTCTGACCCTCTTGGAAATGAGAGACTGAGGATACAGACAGACAATGACCAGACCGTATGTAGAAAGGGAGCCCTGACCCACAACCTGCAGCAGCTCGCCCGGGAACCCAACTCCTTCTCCATAATAAACAGCCCAGGAAGCCAGTCAGCTGTCAGTCAGACTTGGAGGAAGTCAGACTGCTATCTTGAGTAATAATCCAGGAAACTAGACACTAGCTTCTGTGATAACAGGCCCCCTGGTGGCCAGGACTTGATTAATAGCTTCCCTAATTCTTGTCCTTGCCTCCAATTTGGGACTAACCAGAGAAAGCCAGTCTCACAGGATGGTGGCTTCTCACTGGCCACCTCCAGCTTCCCAAGCCTACAGCCTCCAATCAGGGCCAAGCCTTCCCTTTGTTCCAATCTAAAGCTTTCTCACACCTCTGCCTGCCTTTAAGTTTGCCAAAACACAAGTGGTGGTGGCTGACTCCCTTGCTAGAGCAAACTCTGAATAAAAAAATATATATGCAGCTTTGAGACAGGGTCTTGCTTCTGTCACCCAGGCTAAGTGCAGTGGCACGATCATGACTTATCACAACCTCAACCTCCTGGGCTCAAGCGATCCTCCTGCCTCAGCCCATGGAGAAACTGAGCCTACAGGTGTGCACCACTATACCTGACTAATTTTTTATTTTTATTTTTGTAGAGATGGTGGTGGGGGGGTTTCTCGCTTGTTGCCCAAGCTGGCCTAAGACTCATAGGCTCAAGCAATCCTCCTGCCTTGCCCTCCCAAAGTGCTAGGATTACAGATGTGAGCCACCAGGCCTGGCCTGATTAAACCACTTTTAACTTTTCTCATTTGGTTGATCTCCATTTATTTCCACAGGAATATTGCTGCTGGTGGTAAAGCTGCATAGTTTCCTCTTTGCATTTCTGCTTCTACCTTAACAAGCATCGTCTGTCCCTTTCTCGATATTTTGCACAGGGAAATAGTGGGAAAAGATAGATTTACAGCGATGCAGATGGATGTCTGCTTTTGGAGGGTCACTAGGACGTATTGTTGATGTGTAGGTAGAGTGGAAAGACCCCAGACTCCTAGCTGGTTGTGGTGGCTTACACCTGTAATCCCAGCACCTTGGGAAGCTGAGGTGGGATGATTGCTTGAGCCCAGGAGTTCAAGACTAGCTTGGGCAACATAGTGAGACCCAGACTCTACAGAAAATCAACACTTAGCTCAGTGTGTTGGTGTGCACCCGTAGTCCCAGCTACTCAGGACGTTGAGGCAGAAGGATCATCTGAGCCCAGGAGATTGAGGCTGCTGTGAGCCGTGAGCATCATGATTATGCCACTGCACTCTAGCCTGGGCCACAGAGTGAGACCTCGACTTATAAAAAAACAAAACAAGGCTGGGCTCAGTGGCTCAGCCTAATCCCAGCACTTCGGGAGGCTGAGGTGAGTGGATTGTGTGAGCTCGTGGGTTCGAGACCAGCCTGGGCAACTTGGCGAGCCCTCATTTCTACAATAAGATAGGAAACAGGTGGGCATGGTAGCGCACGTCTGTGATTCTGGCTACTTGAAAGACTGAAGCGGAAGGATCGTTAGAGCCCAGCAGGTTGATGCTGGGGTGGCTGTGAGCGTGTGTGCCACTGCACTCCAGCCTGGGTGAAGGAATGAGACTCCAACTCAAAAAACAAAAAAACACAAAAAGAACCTGGACTCCAACAGAACTGGGGATGGGATCTGTTCTGATGTAGGCTGAAGAACCTTTACATTTAATTTAATTTTTAAAAAATTTAAAAAAATATTTACGTCATTTATTGCCATTAAGTTACAGCATCACAATATACACACTGCATGGAAATACACAGATAACATTATTAAACACTGGGGTGAAGATTTTGGGTGTGCGGTCAGCTGTTGCTTGTCTTGTGATCATTAAAGAAAAAGTCAAGAATTCTAAAAGAGCGCTAAGGGGATATTTGCTCCTCTGAGACCAGTAGTAGTTCACTTACCCTGTACTCCGTTGTACAGCCTAGTCCCCAACATCAAATTACTATCCTGAGAATAGCTACAAAAAGATATTATTGTTCAACAGTTTCTCATAGAAGGGACCTATCAGCTACTTGTAAATTAACTACTGATGCATGGCCCCTCCCCAGATCACATTTGCCTAAAGATTCAGGCAACAAAGTCTACTTCCTGACTGCTAAGTCTCAGTCACTCACATCTAAAGATATTAAAAAAGGAAATCCTAATATCCTGGCTACAAGAGGAATTCCACTTTGTCCTTGACTTTTCTTTTTACAAAGTTCTCGTGCGCATCCCTTTGAAGTCCTGGCCTCCAGAAGTTTGTTTGGGCCACAGCTGCCTTTCTGTTCTTGGGAAGCAGCGAGTTAGCTGGTGACATCAGTTCTACCAATAGTGAGTGGCTGATAAATGAGACTGACCAATGAGAAACCCTGGTATTCACTTTCCTTATGGCCAGTCATCACGTCAAGCATTTGATACTTTCGTGGCCGTGGAATACTCTATGATTATGGTGTGGACAAATCAAGCAGGAATAAGTCTTGATGGACAATCCCCACCCGCAACGCGCAAGCGCCATGTGTTGATGCGGATTTTCAGGTCAGCCCGCGTTTGGAGAGTGTCAGCTCAATGGGCCAGCCAAGCTCCAGAGAGTCGTCCATGGGCTGGTAAGCCCAACCCTGGAAGTGTCAGCTCTAATGGGGGGGCAAGCCAAGCCCTGAGAGTGTTGCAATTCGGGGGGCTGGCAAGCCTAGCCCCCAGGATATTGGCTTTAATGGGCGGGCAAGCCAAGCCCTGAGAGTGTTGCAATTCGGGGGGCTGGCAAGCCTAACCCCCAGGATATTGGCTTTAATGGGCAGGCAAGCCAAGCCCTGAGAGTGTTGCAATTCGGGGGGCTAGCAAGCCTAGTCCGCAGGATATTGGCTCTGATGGGCTGGCAAGCCAAGCCCTGAGTGTTGTTGGTTCAGTGGGCTGGCAAGCCTAGCCCCCTGGGTGTCTCAGCTTCAGAGTCTCGCTGTTTTCCGGCAGCTCTCCTGGTTCAGCCAGTGGCTCCGTCGGCTGGCAAGCCAGCCTTTGGGGTGAATGGCTTTTCCACTGACAGTTTTCTGCAGCTCTTCAGGTCGAGGGTGGAGGTTCTTGTCTCATGCCCAGGAAGAATGAGGGACACGGATGGCAGGAAAGTGAGTAAGCAGGATTTACTGAGAGGACAGAGAAGCTCCCACGCTGGTGAGGGAAGACCTGAAGGAGTTACCCGCCTCTGGGCCAGAAACCCGGTGCTTATATAGCCCTAAGTCCAAGCCGATTGGCCAGCACTAGCTGTGAGCTGTAGCTCTTCTGATTGGTCAGTAGTAAGGACCAATCGGCAGGAGGTAGGGACCTAATGGTAGGGTTAGGGTTAGGATTAGAGGAATACAAAGTGAGACTCCAACTCAAAAAAAAAAAAAAAAAAAAGCTTAAGTACTCACTGCTGGGATCAAAAACCAACCAGCCAATCCACTGGCCCCTGCCTCCCAAAGTGCTGGGATTACAGGCTGAGCCACTGAGCCCTGCTGGGTTCCTCATTTTTAAAAGCTTGGCTCAAGGCCAGATGTGGTGGCTCACATTTGTAATCCCGGCACCTTGGGAGGCTGAGGTGGGAGGATTGCTTGAGTCCAGGGGTTCTAGACCAGCCTGGGCAACATAGCGAGACCTTGTCTCTACAAAAATCAAAAAGTTAACTAAGCAGAGTGGTGTGCACCTGTAGTCCTAGCTACTTGGAAGGCTGAAGCGGAGGGATCACCTGAGCCCTGGAGGTTGAGGCTGCGGTGAGGAATGATGGTGCCACTGCACCCCAGCCTGGGTGACAGAGTGAGACTCCTACTCAAAAAAAGAAAGAAAGAAAAAAAACCCCGGCTCAAATCCGACCTTCTTTTTTGATATTTCTGTGATTGCCCCTCACCAGAAGTGATGTTTTATCTCTTAATTCTTATAGTGGCCATTGTCTATGCCACGCAGCATACCCTTGAGTGCAGTCATCTGTGTTACTATCTTTGTTCATTCATTTGCTCAACAAATATTTATCAAATGTCAGCTAAATTTCCAGTATGGTTCAAGGCGGGGGATACACAAGGGGTGATATTTCTGGAAACGGGGAGATGATGAGAGAGAAGGAGGCAGAGCCAAACAACAAAAATGTTTGCACTCCGGTGAAAAAGAGAAAATGAACAGGATACATACGTAACACACATGTCAAATGTCAGTAAGCGCTAGAGAAAAGATAGGAAGCAGGAGAAGGCAAGATACTGAAATCTTAGGTAGGGTGACAGGGAAAGTCTCACCTAGAAGGTCATTTCTAAAGGACCCAAGGAAGGTGCGGCAGCAAGCCATGAACGTGACTCCTCCTCTGAAAAGCTCTTCCCTCCCACACAAGTGCAAAGCCCTCAGGGAGGATATAGGAGGTTATATTTAGAGGATTCAAAGAATGACAAGAAGAGCAGTGTGACTGGAGTCACCTGCATGGGAAGGGGATAGAATGAATTGGAGGGGGGCAGTCGTCACGTAGCACCTTGTGGGTCATAGTCAGGTTTTGGCTTTTGTTGTGAGATGGAAAGCCACTGGAAGGTTTTGAGGACAGAAGTGACGTGATCGGATTCATTTGAAAAACTTCCTTCTGCTTGCAGTGTTGAGCATAGCCTGTGGGGGTGTGGGCTAGTGGACAGAGCAGGAGTGACACTTTCCCCTGGTAACCCAGATGAGAGGTGATGGGGGCTCAGGCCAGAGGAATGGGGAGACATGTTCAAATTCTGGATATATTTTCATGATGGAGCCAATAGGATTTCCCTCGGGATTGGAAGTAGGGTGGGAGAGAGAGAATGGGATCACGGGTGATTCTTGAGCTTCTGGTTGGAGCAACTGAGAGAATGGGGAGACCATTAACTGGAATGGGAAGAATGTAGGCAGAGAGACCTGGTTTGGGAGAGCGAGGTGGTGTGGACTTGCAGGCGCTTAGCAGCTTTAGACTCTTGAGATGCTCATGAGTCACCCACGTGTGGATGTCAAGCATGTTGTGGCTTCAGAAAGACAGCATGTCTTATGTGTCATGTCATGGATGCTTGGGCGTGGTTTGTTTTGATTGGATGAATCAATTAACCAATCAGTGAACAATAGCAAAGTTCTGAGTAGAAGATGTGAGGGATTCTGAGATGTCTGTTTCTAGACTGGATTGAGAGAGGGAAACATTATTTTTGAACAACCGTGAAAGGGGTGATATTTCTGGAAATGGGGAGATGATGAGGCGGGAGGAGGCGGAGGCAACCGTCTTCTCTGTGTCAGTGTCAGCACCTGTGAAGTCTTACATCCCAGAATGTTTATTTTCATTGGTTTAAGAGAAGCCCATAACATCTTCCTCACTCTACTCCAAAGATGCCATCAGGCTTGAGAATGTATGCTGTCAGTGCTGCTGAAGACATGAGTGTTATCATTAATAGTAGAAGCAGATTTATTGATATATGTGAAGATATAGTAAGAGTTTAGATTCCAGAGATTTAATGCCTGGGTTTGAATCCTGCTTCTACTATTTAAGAAGTTGTCAAACTTTGAGCAAGTTACTTAACCTCCCTAAGTTCAGTTTTCTAATCCGTAAAATGGGAAAAATATTAGTACCTAGCTTATTGGGTCATTGTGAGAGTTAAATTGTTAGTATATTAAAATGTTTAGAATTGCCACACATAGTGGATCCTATATGTAATAGCTATTATTTTTCTATCAGGCACTGTCAAATATATACTGGGTACCATGATGAACATTGAACTTGACGTAATTCCTGGCCATAGCTCTACTGATGATTATTGAGACAGATTATTTCACAAGGAAAGAGAAAAATCCGTTTAGAAAGCTCACTCAACTCAGAACTACTGCTGTGAAGTTCAGAAATGAACTAGAAATATTTTTAACAAGGTCCAACTTGATTTCTACCTAACACCTAAGGGGCACAGCAAATTAACTGAGGGTCTCAGAGGGCTATTCTTTCAATATTTGAGCCCCAGCAACATGGAACAAGAAACTACAATGGTGGGCAAGTTTTCAAGATGCCAGGTGTTGGAGAGCCTGGATTCACAATTCCTGTGTTCTTCTAGAAAAATAAGAAAAGCACATCTTGCCCCAGATTCAGCCCTGGTAGGAACATTAGCATCATTATTATTAATAATAACAGGGCAGGGTAAGTTGTTGATGGTCCGGCAAACTTTGTCCTGTTTCGTGTTATCAGATCAGATGAAAATGAAGATGGAAGAAGAGAAAGTACGTGTCAGGGATATTAGGAGACAGGGATATGGGTTCTTGTTCTATGCTGTAGTTACTCAAATATTAAAAGTGTGGCCCTCTGAGACACTCAGTTTGCTTTGCCACTTAGGTACTAGGTGAAAACCAAGACAATTCCTCTGGGATTGACTGATGAATTATTGAATGAATGAATGAATCAAGTGATCCATCCCTCAAACATGTACTGAACACTGACAATGTGTAAAGAAAGATATCATGCTGTGAAGATATTTTTACCCAGCTGAGGAATAATTTCCTCTTGTTATATGCTGATTTAAGTGAAAAAAGGCTGGGTGTGGTGGCTCACTCCTGTAATCCCAGCAATTTGGATGACAGAGATAGGAGGATTGCTTGAGCCCAGGAGTTCGGGACCAGCCTGGGCAACATAGCAAGACTTTGTCTCTACAACATAAATAATTAATTATTTTAAAACTTAGCTGGTGTGATGGCGTGCGCCTGTAAGTCCCAGCTACTTGGGAGGTGGAAGAATTGCCTGAGCCCTGAGGTTGAAGCTGTGGTGAGCCACGATCATGCCACTGCATTCTAGCCCGGGTGACAGAGTGAGACCCTGACTCAAAAAAAAAAAAAAGAAAAGACTTTTAAAGGAGGGTCCTTAAAGAAATGAAGTTATTTTAAGAGATTGGTTCATTATGTGTGCCAAGCACTGTGCTAGTGCTACCATGGAGAGAGAAGCAACTCAGCGGCTGATGGGATGGGCCCTCAGGACAAGCATTTCACCCGGCCTTGGAGTCCAAGCATGTCTTCCCTGAGTCATAGGACAAGTAGGAGTTGCTAGATTTGGCACAGAACGGATGGGCAGAGTTCTATGATCTAAACAAGCCCTGGAGGAGGAAGCTCTGTCATCCCAGTGGCCTCCTGAGATCAAGCCCTATTTTAGAAACTGAACCTGGTGTTGGCAACGAAGATGAACTCACACTGACTGATCAGCAGGGGCAGGTGCTTTTACCCAAAAGAGCTTTGAGGTTAACTCTGTGCCATAGGCTGGGTCCGTGCTGGCCGGAGCTCTCCCTCTGAGAGTGGAGTTTAACTGGTGCTTATTTTTGAGGGTCATATAAAGGTTGACTCCTGGGCCCACTAAAATGGAAACCATCCTAACTCCTAAATGACTGGCAAACCCCAACCTAAATCACACCCCACATCACTTTGGCTAGTGTAGATGTCTGGCAAGCACAATATGTTTGGGGCTTTTTTCCAGTATCAAATGGTGGATAAAATGGGAGCCCTGCCCAGTGGAATCAGCCCTAGATGCATGGGAACAGGGATAACTGTTCCTTGTGTCAACAAGAAGGCTTTTTTTGTGTGTGTGGAACTAAAGAAATGCAGCTCACTTACTGGACTGGCTAAACTTCAAAAATGCGTGTTTTTTTTTCCCTCCTCCCAGGAACATTTTGTTCGTGCTGGTGGTTAAAAGGTGGCAGCTTTCACATAGAAGTACAGCAGGAAGTATTTAAGTTAGATAAAAGGAAGGACTACGTGGCAGAATAATTGAGTGCAGGACTGGGTTCCCAGGGGGATTATGGAATCTGATTGGTATTCATGGACTTTCCTATTAAATCACTTAGATAATAAGGATGGCAAGGCATAAGCCTGTCTCACCGTTTTTAAAGGTCTGTGCTTTGGGATTCAGAGGAAGTGGGAGCGTCTGGTGACCTGGGAAACCTCAGACAACTTCATGAGGCTGAGCTGGCCTTGGGGTTGGGGTCAAAGTGCAAAGAAGATTGTGGGGAGGCGGTCAGTGCAGAGCCAGGGGGAGCGAAGAGCCGGGTGAGACAGGGCAGGTGGTGATCTGGAATGGGGCCACTCTAAAGAAGGGAATGGGGGGATAACGAGCAGGTTGTGGAAGGGTTGGATGGCGGAAAGCCTGATAATCCCGGCCAGAGAATGCAGATTGTACGCAACAGGCATCCAGATGCCTTTTTTTCCTCCAGACTTTTGAGCAGGAAAGGGAAATGACAGAGTGTGTTCAGGGATCCGGGCTTTTAGAGATGGGGGAAAATTGACAGTCAAGTGGTTCAGTGATTCTCAAACTCTAGTGGCATCAGAATCATTTGGGGGAGGTGGTCCTTGTTAAAATTCGGATTCCCAGAACCTGCTCCCAGAAAGTCTCATTTGGAAGTCTTGGGTGGTTGGGGCTGGGATTCTGTAGTTAAAGCCGCTGGTGATCCTGGTTCCACTGGTGTGAGGCCAGCAGGGGAGCCTCTGGTGAACCCACAGAGAACCAATGAGAAAGAGGCAGCCCTAAAACAAGTGCAGGCTCAGAAAGCAGGAAGCCAAATTAGCACCATCGAGTTGGGAGCGTCTGTCCTCCTTTCTTTTCTTTTCTTTTTTTTTTAATCAATAATCAATATTTTTTATTATGGTTTTGTGGGCTACAGTTAAGGGTTAGGTATACAAATACATTTCATTCAGGCACCCTGTTGATAAGAGGTGTTTCCCCGTCCCCAGACAGATATTTGCTACCATTAATCCCACCTCCCTCCCCGCCCCCATAGTTTCCCACTACTGTCAGTCATTTTCTTATACTATTACGTTTGTCCTCCTTTCTTATCCCTTCCCTGCACTCCAATCTTGGAGGGCCTTGCAGCCTCAAATGAAGGCCAAAGAGAGAAAGAAGTGGTGTGACATCACACTTGGTGTGATATTTAACCAGCATTACCAGCTCTCCAAAGGAAAGTCCCTGCCTTGTAGCATTTGCCTATTCCCGTGGTGTAAATATTCCCGGCGCCAACGTGATGTCACCGAACAGAATTAGGAGGAGAAGCCTATAAGTGACTCTTCCAGTAAACCACTGCTTCTACTGAAAATCTACACTAGAAGGATAGGGGTGGGGGAAAGGGGTAGGGAGAAGGACTATCTAGAAAGAAGACTGAGTTGTTGAATCGTGTATTGTATTGTCCCGGACTGTGTTTTATTACTTAAAGCAACCATAGGGCTTTCTGCTACTGCTCAGGTTTTAATACACTGTAAGAGGAAAAATAAAGCAAATTTCAGTTTAGGGACAGTGATAGACAAAAGTGAACTTGCATTTTTGGTGACATACATCCTAAGAATGGTGCGTGTCCAATGTGTGGATTACATTGATGTTTAAAAAAAGAAACAATCATCAAATGGAAATACAATACTGAAAAGTACATATGAGATCTCTGGGCCTACAAATTGAGAAGCACAGATGCCAGGTATTCTGTAGTTGACCGCGGTTTGTTTTGGAGAGTTTTCTTTGGTGTTCCAAAGCAGATATCCTCAAAAGATTAAAACAAACAAACAAATGAAACTCTGTTCAAAGACAGTACAGGAAGAACCACCTAAAATGTGGATAAGACCCACCTCATAGATACACCATGTGGATTATTAAATGAAGAAACAATTGGACGGTTCTGGTACACATAGTAGGTTGCTGTCGATGCTTCTACTTTTTCTTCAGAGCTACGTTACATTTCAATGAGGTTGGCTTATGTTCTCTCCCTGTGGGGGATCTTCCTCAGTGTCTATTTCCAGTCTATTCCCGCCCCGCCCCTTTTGATGAATGTCACAGTGGATGCCTCTCTGGAGGACCCCCTGAGGCCCTGCGGCAGGTGGGGAGCGAGGAGGAATATTAGCTTTTAAATGGCTCCAAGGTGTCCGCCGCCGGGAAAACAACTTGTGTGCAGCTGAAGCCACGAGGACACCAGAGCCATGGTTCTCCCGCCCGGCCATTCGAACGACTGACTCTTTGTGCTGCCCTGATCCAAGCCTAGAGCGTGAGCTGCTCGCGATGCCATGGAGCTGCAAGGCGAGAACGGCTTTGGAAACCGCAAGGACCTGCCAGTCATCACGAATGCCTGCAGCCAGGGACGTTCTCGTTTATAGACTGTATTCACAGACCCCGCTGCCTGCTCTCAGGGTCACAGACCCCGCCTTTAGCCTCTGAGTCAACAGAAGTTGGAATGTTCCAGGCTTCAACAGAAGTTGGAATGTTCCAGGCTTCCAGGCAGTCCTCACCCCTGTGTCTTCAGAGGAAAAGATCAACTTTCTGGGGACGAACTGGTGCCTGTGTCCGCCTTTGACCAGTGGAAAGAAGGGAGGGACAGACTCCCCGTCGTGGCACTGTTGGATCGGTTGCACAGATTCAGCCAGGGGACACCGGCCAGTTCACGTGCGCCCTCGCTGCAGCGGTTTTGTGACTCTCTGACATTCAAACACCAGTCCCTTCGTACTTTGCAGGAGCTTCTGGGAGGAATTGTGAACAATGACTCAACAAGTCCAGTATCTATACCAGTGTCGACATGGTATCTAGGGCCAGGAGACCGGATGCGATCATAAAAGGCGCGAGTACAGATAGAAGAGGCATCAAGGGCTCCCGCAAGGAGAGTAGAGTGCAATCCGGAAGGGGTTAAGCAGTTGATGACTCTGCGCACGCGCAGAAACCTGAGGTTGCTAGGGTGGGGCGGGCGGAAACCGAGAGGAAAGACTCAATTTGTCTGAGCGGGGCGCGGAGATCGTCGTCTCCCACATGGTCTAGCGGTTAGGATTCCTGGTTTTCACCCAGGCGGCCCGGGTTCGACTCCCGGTGTGGGAACGCCAAGCTTTTAGATAGGGCGAAAATTCAATTTATACACCGTTTCATCGCTTTAGAACCTTCATACAAAAGAGACGAGTTTTTAGAAAAAGTTGTAATCTCATCAGAGCAGGCAGGGCTGTGTGGGGCGGAACACACCACGGCTCATCCCTGGCGCAGGTGCAACAGTCTAGCGGCGGGACGCAGTGCTACCTGCGGCAGGTGGGGAAGGGACACACCTGGCAACGGTGTGAAGCTAGCTTTTGGAGTTAGAGGTTGGGTCCGAGGTGAAGGAAAACAGGGAACACAGCAGTCGCGTGCCAAAAATTATGTTCCCGCTGCTTCTTCTGCTGTCATTTCTTGTACAGGATATGGAGCAAATGACCAGAAAGTGCTCTTCTTTGAAAGACAAAGGAAAGATGCAATTTTAGGACACTATAGGGCTTCTAAGTTAAGACCATTTTTTTGAGGACAGCAAAATTTCCAGGACAGACATTAGGGTAGGGCAGTGTAGCTCAGTCTCTATGCTTGCGATGCAAAGAGCTGACAGCACTCGTTTGTCGGGGTCAAGGAGGAAAGGGAAAATCAGGTTATTACAAATATGAGGAGAGAGGCCATGGAAAAAGTAATACTTTCTTTCTCTCACTTCTATGTGTGTGTGTGTGTATATATATATATATATATATACTTTATCCTGTATATTTGAACTTTATCCTAAAACTCACTGAAAAAATGTTAGAGGTTCTTAAAGAAGAAAAATAAAAATACCAAGTTCAATCGAACAGTAGTGAACCAAACTAGGTTGTCAGTTCCTTAAGGGAAACATCGTCTTGGTATCAGCATAGAAGGACCAGAGATTAGTCAAGACCATGACAAATAGTAGGCCACAAATAGACTGGTAGACAGATGATGAGTAGTGAAAAAGCGAGAGAACATAGCGCTGTGCGTGGCAGGCTGCGTATGGTACGGTGGAAATCACTGGAGTGAAAGTATTCTCCAGTGTAGTCATGAACTAGGAAAGGTAGATTTATTAAAGGAAAGATATGTTGTTAAGGCACAACGGGCAGGAGAGCAGTGAGAGTGTTTGCTGTCTGCTGCCACCCTCACTCTTAATATATTTATTTGGCACATTAAAAAAAAACTTTAAGAATGTATGATGTCATCAACTAGAATTCAGGGCGTTCAGAGTCACATTTCTTTACCACCTAGTGTTGAACTCTTTGAAGTTTCCACAGTTTGTCCTCAGACTTCCATTAACACTGAGAAATGACTGTGAAAATAACTCAGTGTCCATGTGACAATTTGAAGTGTGCTCTCTTTTTTAAGTCCTTTGGGATTTTAAGGGACACAAAAGCAAATGTCAGCCTTCATGAGATCAATACTAGGCTAAAATATGCTTATTCAAAATTCCTAATAAAGAGCTTAGGGAAGAAATTGATCAAATCAACAGATCATTTGTGTTTACTGAACAAAGTAGGGCAGAATTGATAGGAAAATAAAAATTCTAATACTAGGTCATATTTATTGAGCACCTACTATGAGCCACTCTAAATGCTTTATGCACCTTTTAAAATGTAGTCCTTATTTTATTATTAGATAATCTTAAATAATTTTATCTTATTATTAGATAATAAGGTTACTTTATTATTATCAAGTTACTATTTTTTTGATGGTCATTTTAAAATTATTTGACTGTCAGATAATATTATCCCTGCAGGATAACTGATGTCATATTATTTTTTTAAAAATTTTATTTAAAGATGTGGGGTACGATGCTATATTCTTAGCAGTGTTTAATAGGGGGCCATTTAGGTTTTTTTTTTTTTTAGGGCTTAGGGAAAGGGGTAATGCAGTCCTTGGGGCTTCTGGGCTCCAGAGGCACGGGTAGGGAGGATAGTATGCCAAGAGTTGCCAGGCAGGGGCTATGTGTTTTGTTTGTTTGCTTGTTTGTTTGTTTGTTTAGAGTTGGAGTCTCACTCTGCCACCCAGGCTGGAATGCAATAGTGTGATCATGTCTCACTGAAGCCTCGATTTCTGAGTTCAGGCGATCCTTCTACCTCAACCTCCAAAGAGTTGAGACTACAGGTACACACCCGGCTTAATTTTATTTTATTATTTTATTTTGTAGGGAGAGGGCTTACGATGTTGCTTAAGCTGTTCTTGAACTCTTGGCCTCAACCGATCCTCTCACCTCAGCTTTCCAAAGTGCTGGGATTACATGTGTGAGACACCATGCTCAACCATTTTTGTTTCTTTTAAACACTTGCTTTCAGATGACAGATGAGTTCCATTCATATGGAGGCTGTCAAATCTACTCATGCTATTAATCATTCATTTTCATAAAGTAGATTTTTTGGCCTCATCGACTTGACAAAAGCTTTCTTTAGATGCCTATAACATTTAGTGGACTCATAGCATAGTGAATGCTTCTGAAGACAGGCACTTAATAAAATGAAAGAGTTTAACTTTGCGGGAAGATGGTTACTTACGTTATATTGGGCATTTTTATGGCTTTGCATTTTTGCAAAACATTTTGTGAACTTTCCATTAATCATCCTCACAGTTAGTCTTCAGAGTCGCAGACTAGTTGAGTTGGAAAAGCCCTTAGCAGTTGTTCTTTTTACCATGAAACTGGGATCTTGTTCCTCTGATTCCTTGGACTGGATTTTAGACTATATCCACAAAAACCTGAATTCCTGCCGGGTGCAATGGCTCACACCTGTAATCCCAGCACTTTGGGAGGCGGAGGCCAGAGGATTGCCTGAGGCCCAGGGTTCAAGAACAGCCTGGGCAAATTGGTGAGACCCTGTCTCTATAATAATTAAAAAATTTAGCCAGGTATGGTGGCACAGGCCTGTAGTTCCAGCTACTTGGAAGGCTGAAGCAGAAGAAGGATCCCTGAGCCCAGCAAATAGAGGCTGCGGTGACCATGAGCATGCCACTGCACTCCAGCCTGGGCAACAGAGTAAGGCTGACACACACACACACACACACACACACACACACACATTTAATTCCTGCAGGGTGTTCTAGCCAGACACAACTCCCTTCAAAATCCAGTTTCAAGGAGCGGAGTTGATTGCAGAGAAGATGCCTTTAAAAATTCTTTTGTCTTTTGCTTTTGGTCAGTGTTAGCAGTATAGCTGCATGAACACAGTAGAGATTTTTCTGTTTGAAGGTTTTATTTATTTATAAAATTTTATTTTTATTAAAAAAAAAACAAAAGCAAAACTAGAGACAAGTTCTCCTAATGTTGTCCAGGCTGGCCTGGAACTCCTGGGCTCAAGCACTCCTCCCACCTCAGCCTCCTAGAGTGCTGAGATTACAGGCGTGAGCCACCGCACCTGGCCCTGTTTGAAGTTAAAAAAAAATGTATCTTATAAATATTTCTAGAAAGTGATGTACTTAATTTATTTGGGGTATCTAAACTAACCTCATATTCTCTGTTTTCATTTTTGCATACAGTCATAAACTCTGAGAGATTCTGTAAGGAGATGCTTTATGTTCCTGAATGAGTGCTTATAGTCTTACAGGTTTGTGTGTATGTTCCTTTAGAGTATGTCTGATGCTGTATGTGAAAATATCCTAAATAATCACAACATTAAAACTTCATATGAATACAGGAGAAGGAAGGTAAATAGGAATTTTTAACTCATCCACATTGTCAAGCTGGAAAAACACTGGCTACTTGGAAAATCACTGGAACAAATAATCAAAAAATCAATTTGCAAATACCTAGAAGACCACAGGGTACTGGGTAATCATCCCACATACTTTGTGAAAGACAAAGCTTAACAGGTGAATCTAATTTCCTTTTGTCACAGAGTGACAGCTGTGGTGGATGGGGGAGCAGTCAAGATAATCCATCCTGATTTAAGAAAGTTTGGGATTTCACACCTTGTTGTGTACTCCTCCAGAAAAGAGATAAGGCCATTCCTGTTTGACAGAGACACTTTTGAACTGAAGTTGGAGGCTCAGCTCTGTGCAAACAGGCCATTTAAACTCAGTCTATGCTACCGTTCTTCTCTGCCTGTATTCCTTTTTTTTGAGTTGGGGTCTTACTCTGTCACTCATACTGGAATGCAGTGGCATAACCACGGCTCACCACATCCTCGAACTCCTGGGCTCAAAGGTTCCCTCCTGCCTCAGCCTCCCAAGCAGCCGCCACTACAAGCACACCACCACACCCAGCTAATTTGCTGATTTTTTGTAGAGATGAGGACTCGCCATGTTGTCCAGGCTGGTCTCGAATTCCTGGGCTCAAGCAAGGTTCCTGCCTTGGCTTCCCAAAGTGCCAGGATTATGGGCATGAGCCACCACACGTGGCCGCATTCCTTATTTTTAAAGTGTCATCCAGGTTCTCCTTCTGCAAGTTACTTCATCTCTCTGTTCCTCAGTTTCCTCAACTCTAAAATGGGGGCGATACTAGGACCTACTTTGTAGAGTTGTGACAATTAAATGAGATAGTGATGCATGTAAAATGCATCCAATTTAAGGTCAAAAAGCTAGTTGCCATCACCACCCTCATTATCACCACCACCACCACCATCGTGTCCATGCTTGATTCCTCTGTCTCCTCTCCTCCCCATCCATCTAATCACATCGAATCTTACCGTTTCTAGGCAGGACTTGGTGGCTCACGCCTGTAATCCCAGCACTTTGGGAGGCTGAGGCGAGTGTATTATTTGAGCCCAGGAGTTCAAGGCTGAGGCGGGGGTATTATTTGAGTCCAGGAGTTCAAGACCAGGCTAGTCAACATAGCGAGACCTCATCTCTACAAAAATAAATACAAACTTTTTTTTTTTTTTTTGAGTTGGAGTCTCACTGTCGCCCAGACTGGAGTGCATTGGCCGCTCCCGGCCACCGCAGCCTCGACCTGCTGGGCTCCGGCGATCCTTCCGCCTCAGCCTTCCGAGTAGCTGAAACTACAGGCGCATGCTACCACGCCCGGCTGATTTTTTTGATTTGCTGTAGAGATGAGGTCTCGCCTGCCCAGGTGGGTCTCGAACCCGCGGGTTCAGGCAGTCCACTCACCTCAGCCTCCCAAAGGCGCGGGATTACAGGCTGAGCCACAGAGCCCGGCTCAAACATTTTTTTTTAAAGTAGAAAAAAAATCTTATCATTTCTGTCTCAATGGCGCCCATGTGTGTTCCTCTCTATCTCCCTGGCCACTGGGCTGGTTCAGATCATCTTGTTCCCTGGACTAATCGGCACCACACTGGGTTCCCGCCCCCACCTTGCTGTCTCTTCTGTCTGGCATTCTCCTGCAGCTCGCAGAACCGAGCGCGCTGCTTGGCTGCTCTAACGCTGCAGGCTCTGGTTTGCTGAGTGCCGCACCTACCTGGCCTAATTCCTACCTCTCCCCCTCCTAGAATCCCATTCATTTCACACTGTTTTCTGTATCTGACCTGCGCTCAGTTTCTCTCTAGCTGAAATGCTCTTAAGCCCTTTCTCTAAACACCTGCATCTTATCCACCCTTCAAGGCTCAGTTCAAGTCACAGCCTTCACGAAGCTTCCCTTGCCTCTCCTGCCAGTGCTGGGCCTTCTGACCCCGGTTAGCATCCCATGTACCTCTCTTCTAATACTTATTCCTTTCTTTTTTTCTTTATTTCCCCCTCTTTTTTTGACTTTATTTTATTATAAAGATGTGGGTTATATGTCAGGATTAGGTGCAGAAGTAATCTACATGCAGGTGAAGTTTGGGCCTCACTTTCTCTTGTTTAGGACCAAGTACCTTTTGTGGTGTTATGCACCCTTCCTCCCTCCCCTGGCAGTGTTCCATGACTACTGATCTCTCCCTTGTGCTATTGTGATTAATATTCAGGTCCCACTTACGAGTGAGAATGTGTGGTATTCAGTTCTTTGTTTCTGTGATCGATCACTAAATATGATTGTCTCCCACTCCATCCAATTTGCTGTGAAATTCATGATTTTGTCCTTCTTTATGGCTGTGTAATATTCCATCATATATATGTACCACATTTTCTTTATCCAGTCTACATTTTTTTTTTTTAAATCGGGTTCTCACTCTGTTACCTAGGCTGGAGTGCAGTGGCATGATCACGGCTCACTGCAGCCTCAACCTCCCAGGGCTCAGGCAATCCTCCCTTCTTGGCTTTCTGAGTAGCTGGGAGACCACATGCGTGTACCACACCCACATTTTTTCAATTTTTCTGTAGAGCCAAGGTCTTGCTATGTTGTCCAGGCAACTCTCAAACTCCTGGGCTCAAGCGATCCTCCCTCCTCTGCCTTCCAAAGTGCTGAGACTATAGGTGTGACCCACTGTGCCCGGCCTGATGTCAATTCCTTTCTAAAGTTAGGTCTTGAGATGTTGAGATGTCATTTCCGACCTGGCCGTGGGTGAGATGCTTTCTCAACACAATTTCTTCTCATGGCGCTTACCACTTGTGTCGTGGCCCTTAGGTCATACACTCTGAGGTCAGGGCCCTGCACACAGGAGATACTCAATAAACATGCATCAGAAGAATATGTGAGCAGGATGAGGACTTTATTGGTTGGGACACCTGATGCTCCAAGTTCCAGAAAACCACCAGAATTCCACCAGAAGCAAGTCGCTGACTAATGTAGCCAAGCTCTGGGAAGCGGAACAGGACAACTGGCTCTGGGGACAATCAGAACCAGTGTCTCCTCTGTCTCTCTGTGTGGCAGATTTATTCTCACCTATTAATATTATGGACCTGTTTCCACAGGGCGAGGGACCTGGGTACCACCAGCTCGTGCTCACTTCTCCCAGCTTCCCCCCAGGAGGGAGGGGCTTCCTTTTCTTGGTTCCTGCTGGAGGGGGTCTATGAAGAGTGTGGCCTCCCCTGGGGCCTGTGCCCTCCCTAGGGTTGACTGGAACCATGTGGTAGGAAGAGGGACCTGGGCTTCCAATTAAGCCAGAGAAATTAAACAGCAGGGATTTAATATCAACAGTGGTGACTTCGTATATCTATAAGGTTGCACAACCTTGTAATTATGCCAAAAAAAATCCCTGAGTTGTAAAATAATGAATTTTATGGTATGTGAATTCATCACAATAAAAAAATAATTTTCAAGAATTAAGCCAGAGATAAAAATCCTCCTGGAAAGAATAAGCATGGTTCTATTCTTTATATATGGGTTATTCTTGTATTTAGCAAACATGTGTAGAGTTTCAATTATGTACTGGTGCGGATCTGGATTTACATTGTAGTGGGGAATCACACACACACACACACACACACACACACACACACACACACATGCATAGGGTAAAAAGTTTGGATTTTATTCTAGTATTATTTTTTGAGTCAAGGTCTCACTCTGTCACCTAGGCTGGAGTACAGTGACAATCACAGCTCATGGCAGCCTCAGCTTCCCAAGTAGCTGGGACTACAGGTGCATGCCACCATGCCCAGCTAATTTTTAAATTTTTTTGAAGCGACGAGTTCTCCCCAAGTTGCCCAGGCTGGTCTTGAACTCCTGGGCTCAAGCGATCCTCCTACCTCAGACTCCCAAAGTGCTGGGATTACAGGTGCGAGCCACTGCACCCAGCCTTGAATTTTACTCTAAATGTGAGGAGAAACCACTAGTGTTTTAGGCATGGAGAGAGGACCGCAAAACCCGGGATGAGAATCCTGGACTGAAGGGTCTTTGAGAGTTCTCCAGCTGCTCCTTTGCTATGGTCAGCTCAACCCACACTTTAGCAGGAAGATGACACAGTTTTAAAAGTTCTCATGAGATGGATTTTATAACCCTCATTTTCAGAATTTGGCAACCTTGTTGTAAAAGAGAATTTGCTTGTGGACTTACCTACGTCACATGCTTTGTTTTAAGCCTATTTGCCTGCAGTTAGTTACACTGCAAAATTTAAGGGAAAAGTTTTAAGACTTCTCCCTCACTCCTTTCCCTTCTTTCTTTTTTTGAGTTGGGGTCTCACTCTGTTATCTAGACTGGAGTACAGTGGCACGACCATACTTCATCACAGCTTCAACCTTCTGGGCTCAGGTGATCCTCCTACCACAGTCTCCCAAGTAGTTGAAACTACAGACATGCACCACTATACCTGGCTAATTTTTTTGTTTATTATTATTTTTTAGAGATGGGCTCTATGTTGCCCAGACTGGTCTTGAACTCCTTAGCTCAAGCAATCTTCCCATCTCAGTTTCTCAAAGTGTTGGGATTACAAGTATGAGCCACCACACTCGGCCTAAGACTCCTCTCCCTTCTGACACCAACTGTACGTTTGGGGGATTCCCCAAATCGCCTCCAGTCTGATGATGTTCTAGAAGGACTCCCAGAATCCCCCAAAGCTGTAATATTTGTGGTTACAGTTTGTTACAAGGGAAGGGTACAGACGGAAGCCAGCCAAAGGAAGAGGCACACAGGCCAGAGTCTGGGAGGGTTCCAAATGCGAAACTTCTGTTATCAGGACACGTCACCCTCCTGACACCGATGTGTAATAATACGCATGGAGTGTTGACAACCAGGGAAGCTCACTTGAACTTTTCTGTTCAGAGTTTTTACTGGGGCTTCATTCTGTAAGCAAGATTGATAGATTGTCCATGTAATTAAATTCAGTCTCCAGATTGGCTGATACCACGTGCTGTGGTTTGGAGGTTTGTCTCCTCCAAAGCTCAGGTTGAGATGTGTTGGAGGTGGGGTCTAGTGGGAGGTGTCTGAATCATGGGGATGGGTGGGGCTGGATCCCTCATGAGTGGCTCGGTCCTCCCTGCGGTAATAAGTGAATTCTTGCTTTGTTAGTTTACTCAAGACCTGGTTGTTTAAAAGAGCCTGGCATCTTTTTTGCTTCCTCTCCTGCTGTTCGACACGCTTACTCTCTTTACCTTCTGCGATGATTGTAACCTTTCTGAAGCCTCACCAGAAGCAGTTGCTGGCACTGTACTTCTTGTAAAGTCTGCAGAATCATGAACCCAAACAAGCTTCTTTTCTTTATAGATCACTCAGCCGCAGGTAGTCCTTCATAGCAACGCAGAACAGACGAACACACCGTGTGACCCAAACCCCCTCTCCAAGTCACACGGTTCTGGCATGACCACGTCCCACCCGAAGACTATGGTATGGCCATCCCCACCCTATGATCTGCAGTGGTCAGCTCCCGTTAAACAAAGACACTCCTATGACATATATTACATTCCAGAAGCCAAAGGCAAAGGGCAGATATCTCTGTGGGCAAAGCCAGATTCTTTCCTGCCCACCATTTTTTCTAGAGAGGATGGAGAGTAGATTATTGCCACAAACTGCCGAAAGATAGGTCAGTGCTTAGAGCAGGGAAAATCTGGGACCTGCTGGCTCGGACCTCTCTCCTATCTTCTCTCTAGGCTCAAGAAGGGGAAGTTCCTACAAAGAGAGATGAGGTGGGCCTGGGAGGAATAGCGGGTTTCACGTGAGGCCCTGCAGTGTGGGCCTGCCTGCCTCACAGTGACATGCTCTGAATCTTAAAACGGAAACAGCGGGCCCTTTGGGTGCATCTGATTTCTGCCTCATCAGAACCGTGGGTTAGTTGAAGGAAGGACACCTGCATTAGGATTGCCGCTGGAAGCTTAAGCGGAAACAGGATTGGAATATGCCGTGTGCAGCAAGTGGGTGACTGGCAGGTTTTGTCTGGATCTCACAGCATTTCACAGTGGACTTGGGAACTCACCTTGCTGTCGTCAGGCGACCCTTTCGTGGGTTTCAGCTGTGTTGGTTCCCTACCAGTTGCCAGTCCACCTGCATCACCTTCTACCCCGACTCTCTCACTGTGCATACACAGAGCAAGTTAAGCACTGTCCCACCGTTTATTTCTTGCTTCTGAGGACTCTCTAGCCAGGGCTGTTTTCCATTCTGAGCTCTAATACAGGGGGGTTATGCTGAATGCATTCATTGAGTCCAAGGCAGGAACAGTAGACTCAACAGATATCAGGAGCTGGAGTAATTTTCCATAACCTGTGCTCGTTAATGTCCTGATTGGGGTTAATGGATTCCAGGGGGGTGGAGAGAGTAATGCACCAAGGGAAGTGAGGAGGAATAATCAGAATTTGGCAACAGCGTGGTGGTGGGGTGTGAAGGGAAGGAATGATTTGTTGACAACCTCAAAATGATAAGCATCTCCAGAGACAGAGAAGTGGGCCAGAGAGAATGAGATTCATCTCCACTGACAGACGTGAGGCTCTGCTGGGAGACCTAAATGGAGCAGCCCAAGAGGGCAGGAAACACAGGCTAGAACACCTGTGAAAGCAGACACCTCCGGGCAGCTGTAACTCCCAACAACCAGGAGGCTGAGGGGTTTTCTAGCCGAGCCGCACGCCTGGCTGCTGCAAGCAGGGGGTGGTGGAGAGAGGAGAGAGATTGAGCCTGTGCCCTGGCTCTGCCGCGTATCTGACCTGCGCTGACAGAGATGAACTTATGCATAGATGCCTCTAGATTGGCAGTGGCAGACATCTTGAGAAGCAGCGAATGTACAGCGCACGGCTTGAAGGGCCCCTGATTCCATCACAGTCCCTGTAGATTTGATATTTATTATGATCATTTTCTGGCAGATGGAGTCAAGTGACTCGAGGAAGGTGTGACTCTTTCTGATTTGTGCAGAGGTGTTGTCTGAGCCAGCAGGGGCCCTGGGGTGCTTGTTAGGCTATTTTTATAGGTCTTGGTCAATAAAGCCTGTATGTTTTCCAGTCCCTTCTGATCTTGCTACATTATGTGGGGAATCAAAAACCTGACTCCCTAAATTCCCTGTAATAATGTTGTAAGTCAGGCGCTTAAATGTTGGCTCATAGCTTCTCGCACACTGCGTATATGATTGCGGGTCACAGTGCGGAGATGGATCAGTACAAATTCCATGGAAAACCATTAGCACGTAACACACATCAAGAGCTCTAAGTGTGTATTTTCCTTTTACCTGGTCATTCCACTTGCAGAAATCTACATCTTTCATATATCAAGTATCAAAGAAGGATAAAGACATAGATTTGTGAACAAGGACTTTTTCCCTTACAGCATCATTTATACTTTAAAATACCTGAAATGATCAAAAGGACCTGCAACAGGAGAATGAATGGACAAGTGGTCCTTGCATATGATGGAATATTGTGTAGCCGGTATTATTCACAGCAAGACACATAATGACATGGAAAAAAGCAGGACCCCAAACTGTATGTATAGTTGGAGTTCAACTTCGCACTACCCATTAATATGTTCATGTAAGTAAACACATACATCTATAAAAACAGGAAGGAAACACACCAGTGTTAACAGCGGCTATTTCTAGACGGCAGAATGACAAGTGTTTTTATTTTTTTCCTTATACTTATTTTAATTTTCCAACTTTTTTTGAAATGAGTGTATAATTGCATTTGGAATCAAGATCATTTTTTTTCCCCTGAAATAAATCCATACAGCCCCGAGTCTGTGTGGTGGGAAAAGAACTGTCCTTTCAGCTCCTCCCACGCATAAGGACACTTTGGAGATGGCAGCCTTCTGTTGGTCCTCATTTGCTGCTGTCTGTCTTTGGACTTGGTGCCTGGGCTGACCCCTCTGCGAGCAGGGCTGGCAGGGAAGGGACAAGGCTCCAGGCCAGCTGTGTTGTTCCATGTCCTCCCTCCCTCAGAGTGAGATGGGTGATCCCTCCTCTCATCTTAAAACATAACCCGGATGCCCTGGGGTCTTGCACAGGAAGTGTCATTTTAGTTTTGGGTGACATGCTTGTCTATCAATCATTCACAGCACGCTCTTCTTCAGAGTCTGAAGACTTCTAAGTACACCCCCCAGACCCCATCAGATCTTTTCCATCTGCCTCCTGTCCCGGTGCTGCCTCTCCTTATTGTTCTTTTGCAAAATGAAAATCAAAGTGGTCATTTAAAAAAAAAATTCCTGTGAAGTGTTTTACTCTGCTACTCCTTAGCTGGGTGTGGAAGACTCTGGGGAGATTTATCCAAATGAATTTCTATATCGAGAATCACAATAACTTGAGCTCTTATTTAAGGGTTAGCAGGAAGAGCTGGCACTTTCGCAAGCTGGAAAGAGGCCAGTGTCAGATGTGACAAGTGAAATAATAAAAAGGGAAAATAAAATTCATTTCATATTAGGCTCAGTGATAATAAAAATATAATGAAAAGCTTGGCTATTCAGAGAGAGCGCCTCGCCATGTCAACATGATCTTCTGAGGACAAGATATAAATATACTCACGTGTATATGTATATGTGTGTGTGTGTTCTGCTTACACGAAAGTTAGACCCCAAGAGGTCATTCCATTCCTCTTGTCCTGGTGGTATATCCCACACAGGGCCAACAGACCTACAGAAAAGAAGGACCCAAGTAAGATTCCACCTCTGCTCTGGGCAAATTATGATTACATTTTAAGTGTTTTGCAACTTCTTATAGGTCTATCATTATTGCAAACTAGAAAACTGAAAAATATTAAGGAACTTATGGACAGTGTGGATTGAATATGCTGACTACCCCAATCTGCCAGCATCCTCAAGTGCATAACCAAGGTGAAAGCAGATCTCTGGTGGATGACGGGGATTGGCTTGGGAGTTGGGGTGGGGAGGAGACAGGGGATCCTGGAAGAGAAAACCTAGGTTTCCCGCTGAGTAGTGGCTCATGCCTGTAATGCCAGCACTTTGGGAGGCTGAGGCAGGAGAATTAATTACTTGAGCTCAGGAGTTTGAGACCAGCCTGGGCAACATATCGAGACCTCGTCTCTGCAAAAATTACAAAAATTAGCTGGGTGTGGTGGCACAAGCCTGTAGTCCCAGTTACTTGGGAGGCTGAGGCAGAAGGATTGCCTGAGCCCAGGAGGTTGAGGTTGTGGTGAGCCGTGATCGTGCCTTTGCACTCCAGCCTGGGCGACAGAGCGAGACCTCAACTCAAAAAACAAAACAACAAAAAATCTCCCCCAAACCTGGACTTCCATTGCTCCATTAGTAAATCCAGGAACCAGCAGGCGCGTTTCCTTGGTTGTTTCGTTGTAACCAACCAGGTATAGATAGGTGCCCTTGGCATCAAAGTTAAACTCCAATGTAGACCCCAGGGGTTCACTGTTCCTTTTCTCGCTAGTGATCACTTTCTTGTTTTGTCGAAGACTGAGATGGATGAAAGGGTTTCAACAACCCTTGAGGATGTTCATGCGGCCAACACGAGCCTCTCTTGTAAGTGCATTCCCCAGCTTCTGCTTGGGCCATAAGCCACTGGCAAGTAAAACGAGCCCAGTGACCAGATGCCGTGCAGAAAGCATGACACCCGGGCCATTGTTACTACCCTAGTTCGGTCTGCCCTGACGCTCCGGCTGAATACGACCTTTTCCGGCGTGTTTCCCAACCTGTTGACAAATTTTAAAAGCCACTAGATCTGGTTAGAGAACCTTGGCTACTTCACCAACCTTTTTGAGCCCACAAGCTGGTTCCTTCTTGGAAGTGGTTGCCAGGCACACGGCTCTGAATGGAAACCTTTTGCAAATCAGTTCACTTGGCCTCGTAACCCGAGCTCACACTCCCTTTTTGGCAGAGACACTGTGGAAAATTCCCTGTGCGTAGAGGGCTGGCTTCATTTCCTTGCAATTCTACGAAGTTCTCTCTCTGTAATGGTGAAAAATGGAGCAGCCGAAACCTCTCCAAAGCACGGAAATCTCGAACAAAGAGCACCCAGGCACCAGAGCCCGATTTCAGCAGGGGGCTTTAGAATCTAGAATGAATCAGGCCTCGAAGGTTTAGTCACAGTGACCGCTTGCCTTGGAGTCTTGGGGCATATTATCAGGCCCCCAGTATTTTGAATTTCCTGGCATTGCCGCCTCAGCCTGTTTTCCCTTTCTTTATGTTACCTTTATTATTATCATTTGTTATCCTACACAAACAAGTACTAGTTTGATAGAGAAATAAAGCAGGTGGTGGTGGGGTCAGATGGTCCCGAGAAGCAGGTTGAACCTTGACACATGACTTGGGATGACTCTGCTAGTGTGCGACCTTGGGGAAAATTCTGTATTTTCTCTAAATCCTAGTTTCTTCATCTATAAAAAGCAATAGAAAACGCAACGCCTGCCTGATCAGGTCAACGTGAGCTAACGGATGTGTGTGCGTGCTGCTCAAGGACACCTCTGTGTTCTCACACTTCCTCCTCTCTCTTCCTCTTGCTCTTCCCTTTCTTCTCCTGAGCTGTGATTTTCAAATTGTTTCGACTGCTGGAACATTTCAGAAATTCAAAGAAATATGTATATAGAAGCCACATGCAGAAGACATAAAAGAACACAACTGAGAGCCCAGGAGTTTGGGACCAGCCTGGGCAACATAGTGAGACTCTGACCCTACCAAAAAAAAAAAAAATAGCTGGGTGTGGTGGCTTGCGCTTGTAGTCTTGGCTGCTAGGAAAGCTGAGGAGGGAGGATCACCTGAGCCCAGGAGGTCAGGGCTGCTGTGAGCTAGGATCAGGACACTGCACTCCAGCCTGGGTGACAGTGAGACTCTGATTCAAAAAATAAAAATAAAAATAAAAAAAGAAGCCCAAGCTGCTATGAATGATGCATGGGTTTTTCTTCCCTTCTTCCTCCCCTTGGTGGTAACTTCCACAATTTAAGTGCCCTAGGGTGGCTTTCCTCATTCACTGGGAGGACCCTGGGAGTGCAGGCACGTGGGGTTGAATTGCCCCTGGGCTGTTTCCCCGTCCTTCACAGCCCCTGCCTCCCATATGGGGGCAACGGCAATCTTCCCATGGAGGACTATGGTATGTTTTGAGTTTCAATAAAAGCCCTTTGGACTAGAGTTCTTTCCATTCTGATGCTTTCTCTGATGAACTCACTCCCTTTCCAAAGGAACCGCTGGACTCACTGCCTGAAAACTCTTCCCAAGCCTGAGACTTGATCTTGCATAGCAGTTTGATGAGAGATGCTCGAGTTCTTGTTTTGTGTCCCAGAAAATTGAGAGACTGGTGTGCACAGGCCTTTACTTGGGTTCGTGTGTTGACCAGATCACACAAACAAGACGGGATCAAAGGGGAAGTCACAAAACTCTTGGGTGTGACCCCGGCTCTAGCAGGGCATGAGGCTGTTCCTGCAGGGCCTGCCTCACAGGGCAGCTGCCCAGGGCTGGACTTCAGCAGGGAAACCCCTGGGGCCACGAGGGCTCCAAAGGCCCTCACATTCTCGGTCCCTGTCCAGCCTACTTCCATCCTGCAGAGCCATCCAGAGCCTTGGGAGAAATGGCATATCCTTCACTCCCAGAGAAGAGCAACTGAGGTGTGGGAAAGGGCCTTCCCTCTCTTTCTGTGGCCCTGATTATAGATGCCAGACCTGGAGGATGTGGACAGGCTGGAGTCCTGCCCCAAGCTGTGAGTCGGAACGTACAGTAGTGCTTTCAAGACCTTAGTCATCAGTAAACAGAGCTATTATGCTGTGTCTGGATGTGTTCTCTCTTCTACTGGGTGGCCTGCGGTTGCCATGGATATGGCTTTGTCTTTGGAGGCCCATAACCAAGGAGGATTTAAGTAAATCCCGATGGGTCAATATTTCCATAAAATAAAAATAAAATAAAATAAAATAAAAAGAGCACACGTTCTCAAACAACTCCAAGAAAATCCCTAAACAATTCAGAAATCATGGCCAAAACAACAGCAAAAATCTCAGGCTTTAATGGTCTGATCCTAAGAGGACTCACATTTTTAAAAAGTACTCCGAATTTAAAAGATGAGGTGTATCAATGGCTCTGACAACAACGAGGGAAAACGATGGTGTTTCCCCGTTGAGTGTTTTGGACAATATAAAGTTACATCTGTTTTCTAGCCAGTGCTTATTTTTCGGAATGCTTCTTGATTTGCTGTTTGTAAGGTGTGTCATATTCCAGCATATAAATGAACCTGTGTTTCAAGCAAACAATAGTTGTTTCTGTCAGACATGGGGGATTCAGTGACATTTGGTAATAAGGATAGAAGATGGGTAGATTGAAATAAGAAGGCTAAAAAAAGGAAAGAAAGAAAAAGACTTGTTCTACACAGTCACCGAACGACTCCCACGTCTTTGTTTGAAAACACATGCACACCCTTGGAGACTCCTCACCACTCTGAAGAAAGGTGCTGTCGCTTGGCAAACCAAAGGTCAGAGGCCGGGAGCTGGGATACAGCCACAGCTCTGCCACGCTCAAGGGCCACATCCTCCTGAAAAGAATGCTCTTTGGGTATGTGTCACTGTGTTTCCAGGGACCACCCCGCCCCAGCCAGGGAGGAATGCCGTGAGTTCTGGGATGAAGCCTCCCTTCATGGCGTGCTGGGACCCTGGCTTGTTTGCCCACAGCTCGGAAGGAGTGTTCTTGCCAGCGTCACCAGGCTGTCCCCTCCCTTCCCGCTTACTTCCCTGGTCCCTGTCACTGGCAGTAAAGCCCTTCCAGGGAGGAAGCTGCATCTGAACCGCAATTACCCAGCAACCTCTTTAAGTGGAAAAAAAAGTGATGTGAATTTCCTTCCTGTGTGCTTGAGTTTTCACGTGTGTGTACTTATAAACCGGATTCATCCACACGCTCTGCTTGCCTGCCTGTCTGCTTAAGAACTTCTTCCCAGGCCCCTGCTATGATGTCACCTGGCAACCCCTGGAACTTTCCAAGTGATGGATTATAACATTCCTGCTCTGACTCCCTGTGCTCCAAAGCTAAGTCCTCCGCTATTGCTAGGAACAGAAACGCTGCTGGTCAGTTGCCACCAGGGTCCATGGTGGCCAGCTCGGTCAAAGAAGGGAAGCTCATCATTGAGTTGTATCTGGGTAGGTCCTGGAAGAAAGGATCTGCCTCCCAGGCCAGGTGTAAATTGGCTGCCAGTTTGCCTCACCTGCCACAAACTGCCTGGGAGGTGTGCTCTGTGTTGATGGGCAGTGAATAGAATCATGGCAGCTGGCAAGACCAAGCTGAGCCAGGCTTTTGGGTTTGACTGGGTCGTCTGCTTCAGGGTAGGTATAGGAGCACTGAGAAAACTCTGGAAAGTCTCCAGGTAAATAGCTGCCGAGGTGCTGAACCACCATTTCAGAACCTCATAGGAAATTCTGACCCTCATGGCTTCCACATTGTTTCTCTAGGGCCACAGAAAATGGGACAGATTTCATGGAAAGCCAAGGGCGACACTGATCTTTATTTGACACCCATCCGAGAGAGATGATTATGATCTGGATTGAAAGGACCTTTCTGATTTTCCAAGTTGGTGAAATGGAACAAGGAGATGTCTGGAATTTGGATTTGAGGATGACTCCGAAAGGTCCTGGAAGGTTGCAAAGCTTTCAGTGACATCTCATCTGTACCATTTGAGAAAATCACAAGGAAGGAAAAAAAGGCAGTTGAAGGAACGAGCGTGGTGGTAGTGGGGGGAGCCATTATAGCTTGGAGTTTAAATGAACACAGACAAAAGATGGAAGGAGGGGCTCATAATGACGGGTGTCACAAAAGAATAGCAGGAATCTGTATATTAGTGTCAGGAAAAACTGAAGTCCAGAATATGCTAAGACTTGTGAAATAACAGCTGACAGGGGAATAATGCGCCATGGTTTGCAGAGCATTTTCATGTAAATGATCACATTGAACCTCACAATAACCCTGTGAGTGGGGACGGGAGTTATCCTCGGAGTGTGCCGGGACTTCTCTGAGGCAGAGCTGGGATTTGAGCCCAGATCATCTCAGGCCAAATGCTGGGCTCTTGCCACTTCCCACATCATTTTCTGTTACACTGTGAGCAATGCAGGATATTTGGACTACGTTTGGAGAAGAAGAACCGGATGACATCATGCATGGAGAAGTGGTATAATGCAGGCCAGGGACAGAAAGCAGGACTGGTGGCTCCTATTCTGTCTTCAGTGTTTGTCACGAGGCAAAAGTCTTCAAAGATCAGGACAAGTTTCTCAAGAAGGGTGAGAACTTTGAGGAGAGTTGAGCCTTCTCAGTCCAGGGCTGAACACTGTAGAGGGCTGTTTCTACAGGGACCTGCTTTTCTCTTCCGTAGTGGTTATCACCCTAAAGCTTACCTGCTTTGTGTTCCCCATAAGACTTAAACTTCCCGAAGGCAGAGACAATGGCCAGCCCACGGTATCCTTCCTGACAGCACAGGCAGTAAATGAATAACTGACCGTGGACCCGCCTACCGTGACTTCTGTGACATCACAGAGAATGGGAGGTGTGTCACAGAGACCAGCAGAAATAGATTCTAGAAAACCTTGAACCCTTCTCCTGGGTCACTCAAAGCTGAGGTGGGACTATGTGGTCTGTAATGTCATATATTCAGAAAAAAAGGAGTTTCAAGGTAAGAATTTTCTTTTTCAGACTCCCGGCCCTGCTTGTAGGATGAGTTGTTCCACAAAGTATCCCGGCTTAGAAAGAGAAGGTTTTGCAGTCTGTGTTTGCTGAAAGGTCTGCATTTTAGAGGGAATGGAAGAGAATACCTTCAACATGGAGGTCTGGCAGTGGTGTCAACTATCCATACTTGTTGTCATTATCACAAGAGCCACACATACAAGTGTAAACACTGCAGGCAGAATCTCTCCAAAGGACATGAGATGCCAGGGGATTGGGCACAAGAGCTCAGATTTCCAGAGGTTTTTAAAGCCCCTTTCTTTTTTTTTTTTTTGAGTTGGAATTTCACTCTGTTGCCCAAGCTGGAGTGCAGTGACATACTCATGGCCACCCCAGTGTCGACCTGCTGAGCTCTGGCGATCCTTCCACCTCAGCCTTCCAAGTAGCCGGGACTACAGGTGTGCGCTACCATGCCTGGCTAATTTTTTGATTTATTGTAGAGACGAGGTCTCACCAAGTTGCCTAGGTGGGTCTCGAACCCACGGGCTCAGGCAATCCATTCGCCTCAGCTCCCAAAGTGCTGAAATTATAGGCTGAGCCACGGAGCCCCGCTAAAACCCCTTTGTTATTGCTGGGAAGAACGTTAGTTCTAGGTAGGCTCCTCATGTCCTATCGTCCAGACTTTCCCACCGCTAGGTGTGAACTTCTGAGGGCTGGCAGGGGCATGGCTGATCCCATCTTGTGTTCTTCTCCACCACTTCCCCTCAGCACACCCAGCAGGCCTTAGCCTTTGCTGCTGTCTTCCCCGCAGCGTCATCCCCACGACTAGGGTGTCTGAGCCTCGGATCAGTCCGTGTCTCCCCGGAGAGACTTACTCTGACCCATTCCCTGTTGTATTTTCTTTTCTTTTCTTTTTTTTTGAGTTGAAGTCTCACTCTGTCTCCCAGACTGGAGTGCCGCGGCCGCTCCCGGCCACCGCAGCCTCGACCTGCCGGGCTGCGGCGATCCTTCCGCCTCAGCCTTTCGAGTAGCTGGAACTACAGGCGCGCGTGACCACACCCGGCTGATTTTTTGATTTATTGTAGCGATGCGGTCTCGCCAAGTTGCCCAGGTGGGTCTCGAACCCGCGGGCTCGGGCAATCCACTCACCTCGGCCTCCCAAAGGTGGGGGATCACAGGCTGAGCCACTGAGCCCGGCTCCCTGTTGTATTTTTTCACAGCACCCTCATCGCAATCTGGAACCACTGATTTTTTCCCTCCCATTCTCCTCTCTTTCCTTCCTCTGTTCCTCCGTCTCTTCGTCCTTGTCGACCTTTCCCTAGCTGCTCAGCAATGCCTTCTCATGCCTAGGATGGTGCCTTGAAGACATGCTTAACTTGTGTTGTGAGAATGAGTTAACTAACTCCACCTTCCTCCCCGGCTGCCTTCTTTGGACTGCTTAGGGACACGATGGTATCTGTGTTCAACCAATGGTGGGTCCGGGAGGTACATAAGAGACCACCCGAGAGCGCTTTAACATCAGTAAAGAGTACTCATGTTTGAGGGGGGGGTCTCTAATAACAAACAATCCACTGCAACGAGCTCAGATGACACATCCCAGAGCCATTGCTAAGGTGAAAGAAACTGGGTTTCCATCTTGGGGCAATAAATAAAACCTCAGGGAGAGCTGAGAAAAAGGAGGGCGATTCCACCTGGGAAGGTAGAGTGTTGCTGGTGGGAGAGAAGCCTGCTCGGGCTCCCAGATACCATGGTATAGCCTGATCCAGTACCCAAGGGCAAGACCAGGGTTGGAGCTGAGAGAAGGCCGAGGATAGACCAATGAAGCGTCTCTTGGGTGGCTGAGGAGGCCAGGGAAACACAGGCAAAATGGAGATGGCACTGCTGACTTACTTTTCTTTTTTGAGTCGGGGGTCTCACTCTGTTGTCCAGGCTGGAGTGCAGTGCCTCAGATGACTGCTTACTGAAGCCTTGACCTTCTGGGTTCAGGCAACCCTCCCACCTCACCGTCCTGAGTAGTTGGGACTACAGGTGCTCGCCTGGCTAATTAAAAAAATTTTTTTTGGTAGAGACAAGGTCTCATTATGTTGTTTAGGCTGTTCTCCAACTTCTGGACTCAAGCCATCCCCCTGCCTCAGCCTCTCAAAGTGCTGCGATTATAGCCGTGAGCTACCACACCCAGCCAAGTACTGCTGACTTTTCTATGTGAGAAAGTTGGGGAAAAGCATGAGGCTATAAATTCTTTTTGAACCAGACCCCAAGTCACATCAATTGAACAAGATAGAAAATTCTCTCTCTCTCTCATGGGACTTCCTGACCCCTCATCGGGGCTGCCTGGCAACTGTGAGATTGTTGACCCAGTCGCCTTCTATCTCACTATCCTCCCATCTTTGGACATTGTCCTCAGCTGCATGGTGGACTACCACATCCGCTTTGAAGCCGAAGGAGGGACAGGAAGGAAAAGCACTCACCTTCCCAGCGTATGACAGGAACTGACACCTACCTTCCCTTCGCATCCCATTGGCCAAAACTTTGTCTCTCGTCCATACCTAAGTGCAAGGGAGCCTGAGACATCGATCTTTGACTGGGTGTCCCGACGAAAACGTCTACAACCATGAAAGAAGAGGAGGAGAGCTACCAGGAGGATTAGCCTCCCTGCCACAAGTCGCTGAAGGAAATGATGGCAAAATGCCTTGTGGGTCCAGGGACAGTTCTTTGCAACTGCCCCAGGGGAAGGAAATCCAACGGGAGTAGAGAGGCGCTGTGATGGGTTTGCAGGGCAGAGAACTGGGTAGATTTTAATAAACAGACCAATGGAAATTCATTCCTAGAGGGAGGACGAGCCTAGTGATCATAAATGAGGTATATCAGTGCCACAAAACAGTAGACATGTAACAGTTTTAAAATCTTCATCGGATTATAGCACCCACTAAGTGAATTTACCTAATCCGCCAGCATCCTGCTTCCTGCTTCCCCTAGCAACCATTTAGAGTTAGCTATAGGCCAGGTGTGGTGGCTCAGGCCAGCAATCACAGCACTTTGGGAGGCTGAGGCTGGAGGATTGCTTGAGCTCAAGAGTTCAAGGCAACATAGCAAGAACTCATCTCTACAAAAAATTTTTTAAATTAGCTGGGTGCAGTGGTGCACACTTATAGTCCTAGCTACCCAGGAGGCTGAGGCAGGAGGACCGTCTGAATCTAGGAGGTTGAGGCTGTGGTGAGCTGTGATCTGCCACTGCAGTCCAGTGGGGGTGACAGAATGAGACCCTGACTCAGACAAAAACAAAGTAGAATTAGCTATAAAGCAGACTCGCTGTGGAGTCTACATCTAGAAATACCCCCCATGTAAGCTCTGTGGATATTAAATTTGTGGTAGGCACTTAAGGACCTACCATTTGAAAGCAGTGTACACTGCTGTACTAGCTAGGAGGTGCAGGTAGGGGAGGGGAAGGGGCAGTCCTGCTCTTGAGAATGAGAAAGGTATACTCCAAGAGGTAAATAACCAATCGCTTGCACATGAGTTAGAGTACCCATTTAATGAATAATTCATTTAACAAATTGAACACTTTTTTATTTTTTGAGTTGGAGTCTCACTCTGTCGCCCAGACTGGAGTGCAGTGGCCGCTCCCGGCCACCGCAGCCTCGACCTGCTGGGCTCTGGCGATCCTTCTGCCTCGGCCTTCCGAGTAGCCGGAATTACAGGCATGCGCCACCATGCCCAGCTGATTTTTTGATTTATTGTAGAGATGAGGTCTCACCAACTTGCCCAGGCAGGTCCCGAATCCGCGGGCTCAGGCTCCCAAGGCGCGGGATTACAGGCTGAGCCACTGAGCCCGGCCTGAACACTTCTTTTAAGTTAGACTCATGGTGTTGTGAAGGGTCTGAGATATATTGTTGAACAAGCTTGGCGAGATTTCTGTCCTCCGTATGGACATTCTAGTGCAAGAAAAAAGTCAGAGAAGAAGTAAGCAAGGCATCTGAAGAGACAGGTTACTCTAGAGTGACAAGAGTGAGGAAGAACTCAACAGAGGTGAAGACAGACTGGGCGGGGGGAGGGGAACAGGATGGTAGTGAGAGCCTTTCTGAGCCACAGGCATTTAAGACTTCAAAGCATTTAAGCCGAAACAGCCAGTCCTACAAAGAGCCAGAAAAGAGAGGGGGAAGAGAGCTTGGAGCATCAGCATGAAGTAAGGAGACCTGGGTGGCTGGAGTGCACTGGATGGAGGTGGGCAGGGGAGGCAAGACAAGAGGGCTGGCTCAGACAGTTTTTGGAAGGAGTTGGAGTTCTGGCTGGTCCTTGACAGACGGGTAAGGGTTGAGGTGGCGGGATGAGGTGGGGGGGTGGATATTTTCAGAGTAGGGTGAGCTGCGATGGATGTGCAGGCCCAGTGGCCAGCAGGAGGGGTTCATGTTGGGGAGTGGTAAGAGAGGGAAGGCTGGAAAGGGAACTCTGGGGAAAGTTCTGGAAGGTCTGAAAGGCCAAGGAGCTTTAATTCTCAAAGATAATGTGCAGCCATTTGAGCAGCAGGGAAACATGATCAAAGTGGGGCTTTCAAGAGATTTTCTGTGTGCTAGATCAGGGCTTCTCAGCCTCGGCACTATTGATGTTTTAGGCTGGATGACCCTTTGCTGGGAAGGGCTGACCTGTGCCCTGCAGGATGGTCCGCCGTGTCCCCTACCTCTAAATGCCAGCAACACTCAGTCGACAACAGGACACGCCTCCAGGCTTTGCCGAATGTCTCCCTGGGGGAAAAAATTGCCCCTCGTGGAGAACCAGTGTTGTTTTTTTAAATTGGTTTAGTTTATTTTTAACACGAATAAATGAAAACATATCCTTTTATTGTTTCCTTTCTCCCCTAGAGGATATTTGAAAGCTATATCAGAGAATGTGAATAATTCCAGAGAAAATGTTTAAAAAAATCTGTTGATCTGTCTGTAGTTATCAAATTGTGTACTGGTGTGACTAGTGATCCCCCAAATTAATGTCCTCTTGGAACCTCAGATTTCAGATTAGTGGCTTTGCAGATGTAATTAGTTACGATGAGATCTTACTGGATTCAGGTAGGTGTCAAAGCGGGTGACTGTCCTTAAGAAGAGAGGGCACGCAGACACAGGAAAAGAAGGCCACATGAAGCCAGAGGCAGAGACTGGAGTGACACAGCTTCAAGCCAAGAACACCAAGGGTGGCCGGGAGCCACCGGAAGCTAAGAGGAAGGAGAGATCTTCTCTAGAGGTATCCAGGGGAGCACGGCCTGCCATCACCTTGGTTTTGAACTTCCGGCCTCCGTAACTGTGATAGAATCAATTCCTATCATTTTAAGACCCCGGTTTGTGGTAATTCATAGTCATTGCAGCCCTAGGAAACAAATACAAATGGCCATTTTAAAATTGCTTTTAGTTTTTTAAAAAATTAACATGCGGGGCATCCCCCTGGTCCCCTCCTGCTCTGGGAGCTTTTCTGTCCTCTCAATAAATCCTACTTTCTCAAAACTAAATAAATTAAATTAAATTAACATGTGGCTTGCGACTTTCTACGCGGATGCCCTGCTTTTCAGGGCTGGCAGCAATTTCCAGCCAAAGGTGAGTCTTTGTACCATGCTCCTTTACCACCGGGTGGACTTCAGACACGATCCCCTAGAGCTCAGTTCCCACTGCCAGCCAGGGGTCCGGTGCCACCAGCGGGTTTCCTCTTGGAAGCCCACACGTGGTGCTGATTCCCAGACAAAGCAAGAAATCTGTGCAGCCCTCTGGGTGGGTGGTGATGGGTAATTGCTTCCCAAACTCCTGAGCAGGGGAGAGTGACCAGGTCAGAGAAGATTTGCAACCTAAAATTAAAAGGGCAAGGGGGAGCCTTTTGGTTAGATCCCAGAGAAAAATACTGGGAGTCCGTCCACTGGATAATGCAGGAATAGGAGGGAGGAGAGGTGAGGGAAGTAGGGGAGGGGAGGGAGGGAGAGAGGGGGAGGGGAAGAGAAGCCGGACAGCTGTATCCTTTCAAGAGGACAGGGAAATGATCTTAATTCACCATAGGCAAAAACAAAAAAGTAAGCTTACACAACAATTTTAATGACAGTGTTTCTGTCACTCACTCTGATCATAGTAATTATGTCTATTATGCAGATATGGTCCTGAGGGGCTTGATGGGGGGAAGTTCCGCATCACCGTGGAGCCTGGGAGGTCTGGACGGTCTCATTTATAGTCCTGCAAGTCCACAGTTTCTTATAAAATAAGCTTCTCAGATGAACTAGAAGAGGTGGACATTTTCTCCTCTTTCAACTGTGTCCTCGCTGGCCCTGTGTTTACTTTTCTGCAGTTGGAGGGGGTCGACGTGTGCCTGGCTTGATTTTTAGCCAAAACAGGCGATTTGCACACATGTGTTTGGAGGAAAAAGAAGCGAATTCATTGTTTGTCGAGAGAAAAACTCAGGAATTCACCCACATCTTAAGCGAAGGGTGAGGGCACGATTCCCAGGACAGTCAGAGAGGAAATGGAGCTTGCTGTTGGCGTTAGAAATGTTAGTTTCATTCAAAAAGCATTTATTCAGCACCTACTATGTGTTAGGCATGGCTACAGGGGATCTGGATATAGAAATGAATTTTTAAAGCAGTATACCGTTTAGTGGGAAGATGGCTGATTAATTCATCATTCATTCAATCATTCATTCATCCATTCATCAAGTAGTTATTAAGACTTTTCCATGTGCCATTGTTCCAGGCACTTAGGGTACCAGGGGAAACAAAGCAGATGAAGGTCACGTTCTCTCTGGCCGTAATAGAGGAGGCATGGATCCAGTAATGAAGGAGATTTATTCTGCCTGGGGGAGTCAGCAAAGCTTTCCTACACATATATAAAAGCTTGGAAGGTGCAAGGAGTGACAGTTAATTATTCTTTTAGCTGTGGCTTTATATTAAATTTTTTTTTTTTTGAGACAGGGTCTTGCTCAGTGGCCCAGGCTGGAGTACAGTGGTGTGATCATAGCTCACTGCAGTTTCAAACTTCTAGACTCAAATGGTCCTCCCACCTCAGCCTCCTGAGTAACTGGGACTATAGCCACACACCTTCATGCCTGGCTAATTAAAAACATTTTTTTTTGTGGGGGGAGACAGGGTCTTGCTATGTTGCCCATGCTGGTCTTAAACTCCTGGTCTCAAGTGATCCTCCTGTCTCAGCCTCCCAAAATGTTGGGATTTTAGGCATGAGCCACTGTGCCTGACCAAGCTGTGACTTTAAAATTGTTGCAGACTTTATATGTGACAGTCATCATTGTAATTTCCAATACCTGAAAGTGACCTAGCACAGGAAACCCAGCATCTCAAGAGAGGACATTTTCATTTTTATTTTTATTTCTTCTTTGAGGCAGGGTCTCACCTGTCACCCGGGTTGGAGTACAGTGGCATGATCACAGCTCACCACAGTCTCCAACTCCTGGGCTCAAGCAATCCTTCTACATCAGCCTCCTGGATAGCTTGGACTACAGGCCCACACCACCACCCTGGAATAAGTTTTGTTGTTGTTGTTAGAGATGACACCTCACTGTTGTCCAGGATAGTCTTGAACTCCTGGGTTCAAGCGATTGTCTTGCCTCCACCTACCAAAGTGTTGGAATGGCAGGCATCAGCCACCATGCCTGGCCAATAGAGGGCATTAAAAAAAATTTTTTTTTGTTGTTGTCCATCTTATTAGCCTACATACTTCAGCTACACAGACTCATCCTCCCTCAAAGTCCCCGATGCTGAATCATCCCCTCAACCATCTCTTCACTGCTTGGGACGAACTCCCTGTCAATGTGACCAGGGCAGAAGCCTGTGCGTATCTAGGTCCACCATAGCATTTGCCCAGACTTGAGGAACCGAGCGACCAACTGGGTGGCTTCCCACTTCTGCTGGACCATATTCACACAGGGAGTTTATGGACAGGAGGCAGGAAGGGGGAAAGGACGTGGCACATGGCAGGGTCAGAAAGAGGAAGAGATGCCTTCCCCTGGCTACTCCCAGGGGTTTCTCCTCAAGCTCTCTAACCACCCTTACCACGAAGCTCAGGTGGATTTCAAATCTTAGGCTATGGGGACCCATTAGAGACTCCCTCTGAGGACTCAAAACAGAGACAACTTGACAGCAGCTGACCAAGGGATGGGAGAGAGAGGGTATGGGGTAACTGTGAGGACATGGACTGTTTCCCCCTACACCTGGCTTCTTCCAGTCCCATCCCTTAGGGAGTGGCCTCTGGCCAAGGCCAGTTTCTGAAGGATATGAATATTCCCAGTAAGGAGTCACAGGGTGCAGGTGACCAAGTAAAGCTGAAAACAGTGTAGTCGTCAGGTTTAATCAATGTCATTGTAAACACCATATAGGAATTTGGATGATTAACTTGACTGCTTTGATTATAAAATTGCTTGAGGTGCAGATTCTTCACTGACCTGCCGCCATCGATGCCGCCCGAAATTCTAATAAACCATGGTCTCTCCCTGCTGAACCTCTGGACGACTTCTTTGGAACAGGTAAACCTTATGCGCAAGGCCTCTCAGATTTGGGGTTACCACATTACAGAGGGAGAGAGATAGAGGCCCCACTCTACAAAGTCCCTCCTGCCCTCAGGGGTACCTGGCTCCTGGCAGGGGGACTAGGGGTCTACTCTGGGGCTCCCTTTTTTTTTTTGAGTTGGAGTCTCACTCTGTCCCCCCAGACTGGAGTGCAGTGGCCTCGACCTGCTGGGCTCCGGCAATCCTTCCGCCTCAGCCTTCCGAGTAGCTGGAATTACAGGCACGCGCTACCACGCCCGGCTGATTTTTTGATTTATTGTAGAGATGAGGTCTCACTGCCCAGGCGGGTCTCGAACCGCAATTTTATAATTTTATAATCAAATTATAATCAAAGCAGTCAAGTTAATCATCCAAATTCCTAATTCAGGCAATCCACTCACCTCAGCCTCCCAAAGGCACGGGATTACAGGCTGAGCCACCGAGCCGGCTTTGGGGCTCCCTTTTTGATCACAGTGTTGCTGTTGTCCACCGGGACTGGCAGGCTCCAGGACAGAAGGCTGGTGTTGGCCTGTGTGTGCTCTGGTGGCAGCGTCAGCCCCATCTCCTGCTAAATGAAACATGTCACTTAATACTCAGTGGCAGGCACCTTCGGCGCCATGACTACACCCAAAACCCCGTGAGGAGGGACTTCTGAGCCGGGCTCTCTGTTTACACTGATGTCTGTGCCCCACCTCCGGCCTCCTGTCCAGATCCCTGTCAACCGTGCAACGTTGTCCTCCCAGGGCCATCACTAATTTACCAGGTGTCCTCCTTCTGCCTGGGCATGCATTTTTAATTAACGTTTATATTGAGACTCAGATGACACAGCCCTACCCCCTTCTCTGTCCTCACGGAACACACCAGAGTCAGCTTTGAGCTGTTATTCCACACGGAGGAGCTCTCTCCAGCCACCTCCCTGCAGCCACACTTAATACTTATTTGAAACCGTCCTGCATTCTAAATATTTTGGAAATGATCATGGATTTAATTTTAGGCTAGTGCCTTCATCGGATTGTCAGAAGAATTCTTGTAGGTTAATAATTCCAGGCCCCCAATTTCATAGCTGACAAATGAGACGCAGAGATGTTAAATCATGTTCCCAAAGTCACACAGCAAGTCTGTGGCAAGTCTGCCAAAATGAAAACCCAGTCTTCTGAGTCCTGGGGACATGCCCCCTCTGCATACTATGATGCTTCTAAAACGATATGTTTCAATCCTGCAATTCTAAATCAATGCATGAAACAAATCTCTAAAACATTCAGATCTCTACAAGAAATCGTGAAGTACAGACGTTCATCTGAGGGTGAGCAAAAGTAATTGCTATTGTCATCGTGTTCCTTTGTTATGTGAGACCCGTGGAGATGAAGCGATTAAGCTCTCAGAGACCACACAGTGTGGGGAGAAGCATGAGAGAAAATATAAAAATAAGAGCTCCAAGAGTCATGGGAGCCCATGGCAAGTCATGGGAGCCTGAATGGGAAATGCTATCGGAGGCCGAAGGGCAGAGAGGCTTCAGGGTGCGCTGGAAACGGAGAGGTCGATGACCCTGGATACCCAGATGCCGACTTGACTCCCAGCTCTGGCATTTACTAACTCTAATTTCTCAGCGCCTCAGCTTCCTCCTTTGTGAGATGAAGTTAACGCCTGTGTTAGAGTGTCTTGAAGAAGAGGAGAGTCCCTGGTGCCCCCAAGGCCAGGACCAAGCGAGGAGGGTTTGCACAGAACTGGAGCTCCCTAGTTCTGCCATCCAGCATCCAGGAGCCCAATCTCCCAGGACTCCAACTTCAAGGGCCCCAGGGCTGCAGTGGGACCTGACTGCCCTGTGACTTGGGTGTGACCTTCTCGATGAGCGTTTTAGAACCCTCATTTTCTGTTCTCATGCCTTCTATATGGCGATTTTCAACTGGCAGGGGGTAGGGAGTGATGTCTGGAGACATTTTTGGCTTCACAGCGGGGGTTGGAGGTGAGAGTGGTATTGATATCTAGTGAGTGGAGGCCAGGAATTCTCCTAAACATGCATAGGACAGCCCCCATGACAAAGGATTATCCAGCCTGAGATTTCTGTAGGCTGAGGATGAGACACCCATTCTACAACATCAAATTGCATCTTTATCCTTTTAGACAAACCTTCAGGTCTGGGCTATGGATGCAAAGCTATACTTCATAAAAGGTGAGAGAAAGAACTCTGACTTTTGGGTGTGAAGTATTGCTCAGACATAGACCATAAGCAGTGTACTATCACTTTTAATGTAATTTTAAACACTGGATAGGAATTTGAATGATAAACTTGCTTGTTTTGATTATAAATCTGCTTGCTGTACTGCCTCAAGGGCAAATTCTTCACCGACCTGCCACCATCGGTGATTCCTGTAAGTTCTAATAAACCAGTGTCTTGGGTCTGTGGGTGACTTCTTTGGAATAGGTAGACATTACGTGTAGCCTTCTTGGATATGGGGTTACCATGTTACACTGCGGCTCCTTTACTTGGTTTATATTGTATGAAGACTCTCAAAACCTCTGTTGTAACCTCTGGGGCCCTAGGCAGGCTGCTGATTTGACCCCTGTAATAGTTCTCTCGTCTTCATCCACCCACCTTCCTTTTCCTGTTCCTTCTGTTCATAGCCTGATTTTCCTTAAGAAAATCACCTTCCTACATTTCTGCTCTTCGGTTTGAGTGGAGATGACTTTGGATGTAGAAATACAAACTCTTGAACTACCTGCCCATGGGGGCTGGCTCAGCAATGGGCATGTTGGAGCCAGGTGAGATGGCTCCTGTGAACTGTTGGAGGGAGAGAGTCTCTCTTCCTTCTGGGGGCACTGGGAAAAGAGGATGCATGCCTGAGGATGCAGACAGGTGTCTTGTCACCATAACAGGGTGAGCTAGAGTGACAATGGAGGGACTTCAGGGGATGCAGAGCAGAGGAATGCAGGAGAATGAACCCCATGACATCATTCGGGCCTTGAACCCAGACATGCTTGTATTTTTTTTTTTTTTGAGTTGGAGTTTCACTCCATCACCCAGACTGGAGTGCAGTGGCCGCTCCCAGCCACTGCAGCCTCCACCTGCCGGGATCCGGCGATCCTTCTGCCTCAGCCTTCCAAGAAGCCGGAATTACAGGTGCGCGCTACCATGCCCAGCTGATTTTTGATTTATTGTAGAGATGTGGTCTCGCCAAGTTGCCCAGGCAGGTCTCGAACCCACAGGCTCAGGCAACCACTCACCTCAGCCTCCCAAGGCGTGGGATTACGGGCTGAGCCACCGAGCCTGGCTTATGCTTGTATTTTTACTTGTTTGAACCAATAACCCTCTACTTAAAAAATAATAATAGTTTTAATTAAGTTTCTGTCACAACTGAAAAAGGCTCATGCCTGTAAGCCCAGTACTTTGGGTCCAGGAGTTTAAGACCAGCCTCGGCAACATAGTGAGACCTCATCGCTACAAAAAATACAAAAATTAGCCGGGTGTGATGATGCATGCCTGTAGTCCCAGCTACTAGCTACTCAGGAGGTTGAGGTGGAAGGATGCCTCAGTCTAGGAGGTCAAGGCTGTGATGAGCCAGGACTGTGCCACTGCACTCTCGCCTGCGCAACAGAGTGAGACCCTGTCTTAAGAAAGAAAAGAAAAGAAGAAAAAAGATACCAGGGACTGAATATAATGAGCTTAGAGAAAGCAACAGTCACCTGAGAGTACTTTTGAACCATGAGTTTCCATAGAACCGTTTTGATCTAGAAGCAATTTTTTTTTCTGGGAGGACAATGCAGTTTTGTATTTTTTGACTTTCTGACATCTGAACATCTTTCCTGTAGGAGTCATAATGCGACTAGGATTGCTGTAAAGCCAGCTGTGTTCACCCTGGCCAAGAAGGCCAGGCTTGGCTACTTGATGCAGGGATAACCAGTCAGAGTCTCTGGCCTGGGCTTAGATTGGAACCAGAGAGGCAAGGAAGTAGGGGTTGTGAGGGATTTGTTCTGGCAGCAGCAACAGTGAATTCCTGGGGTTGCGGTGCCAATGGTGACACCCATGGTGTCCAGTTCCCAGCGCTAGCTCTGGTGTCCAGTCAATGCCCAGTGGCTGCAGTGTCCACAGGGGTGATACCTCCAAAAGTTTCCCAAATTTGGGACACCAGTCCAACTGCCTAACTTCTCTTCTTCCTGCCAGTTTTTCTGAGTTTGTTTCTGCAGGTTTCCTCTTTTTTATTTTTAAATATTTTTTTTCTTTTTTTGAGTAGAAGTCTCACTGTGTCACCCAGGCTGCAGTGCAGTGGCACGCTCACGGCCACCACAGCCTCTACCTGCTGAGCTCAGGAGATCCTTCTGCCTCAGTCTTCCAAGTAGCTGGGACTACAAGCGTGTGCCACCACACCCGGATAACTTTTTATTTTTTTTATTTACTGTAGAGACGGGTCTCACCAAGTTGCCCAGGCTGGTCTCAAACCCATGGCCTGAGGCAATCCTCTTGCCTCCGCCTCCCAAAGTGCTGGGATTACAGGCATGATCCATCTTGCCAGACAGGCTTCCTCTTAATTCTATAGATTATGCAATATTCTTTCTTTTTTTAAGACTAGAAAATATAGTTTATTTAGAAAGTAAATTAGTGTATTAGAGAGAGAAAGAGAGAGTGAGAGAGGAGATTCACCTCTCCAAGGTAGGGGAGGGGGCCAAAGCTTGGATCATGCAATATTCTTTCAAGAAATTATTTTCTGCCAGGCACGTTGTCTCATGCCTGAAATCCCAGCACTTTGGGAGGTCAAGGCAGGAGGATTGCTTGAGCCCAGGAGTTCAAGACTAGCCTGGGTAACATAGCAAGTCCTTGTCTCTACAGAAGTTTTAAAAAACTAGTGGTGGTGCGCACCTGTAGTCCCAATGACTTGGGAGGCTGAGGAAAGAGGATTGCCTGAGCGCAGGAGGTTGTGGCTGTGGTGAGGTATGATGGTGCCACTGCACTCCAACCTGGACAACAGAGTGAGACCGCCAACTAAAAAAAAAATTATTTTCTGCTTAAATTAGCCACGAAAAGGCTTGATGAGAGACATTCAATATACTAACTGCATCAGCTGCCTTTGCTACATAACAATATAATTCAGGGGCTTAAAACAATAGATATTTATTATTGCTCAGTAATTTTGTTTTTGTTTTTTATTTTTTAATTTAAAATTGTGGGGTACAATTCAGGGCTAGGTATACAAATATTCATCGTGCAGGTACCCTTATCGATGAGGTGTGTCCCCCTCTTCCCCAGGCAGATATCGACCACTGTCAATCCTACCTCCCCACCCCCCCAATTCCCCTCCCCGCAGTTTCCCGCCACTTTTAATCCTTTTCTTATAATAATACGGTAGTTGTTCAAGGTCCACTTATGAGTGAGAACATGTGATACTCAGCTCTTTGTTTCTGTGAGAGATCACTCAGCATTATAAGCTCTAATTCCATCCAGGTTGCTGCAAAGTTCATGATTTCTTTCTTCTTTATGGCTGCGTAATATTCCATTGTGTATATGTACCACATTTTTTTAATCCAGTCCTCTTTTGATGGGCAGCACGGATGGTTCCATGTTCTTATTGCTCAGTAATTTAGTGGCTCAGAAAGGCTCTAATATTTTTTCCTACCCAGGTAATGGAATGAAGCAAATGTCCCAGGCTGGCAGGTGGGTCTGCTCCATACAGTCATTCAAGGATTTATGTTTCTCCCGGTTCACTTCTCCATCGTCTATTAGGGTGTGGCCCTCAGTCATATAGTTGAAGCTCAGTGGCCTCCATGTCACTTCCAACCAGCAGGGAAGGAGAAGTGTGCAAAGGAGGAGACACCCTCACAATCTTGAGTTACAGGCTAGAAGCAACCCATGTTGCTTCTGCTCATATTCCTTTGTTAACTGCAAGGGGGCTTGGGAATGTGGAGGGGAAAATGGAAATGGCTGAACAGTGGACGTTTTCTTCTACAATATCATACTTTGGAAAGAATGAATCAAATGGTAGACATCGGAGACACAGTGGAGGTAGGTGTGGAAAGCTTATTTTGTTGATGATGAAGGAAATTTAGTCCCCCAATCTTTAGCATATAATGTGATGTAGTCAGAGAGGAGAAACCAGCAGTAGGCAGACCTGGGTTTTTTGTATTTTTTTTTTTTTTTGAGTTGGAGTCTCACTCTGTCGCCCAGACTGGAGTGCAGTGGCTGCTCCCGGCCCCCGCAGCCTCGACCTGCTGGGCTCCGGTGATCCTTCCGCCTCAGCCTTCCAAGTAGCCGGAACTACAGGCGTGCGCTACCACGCCTGGCTAATTTTTGATTTATTGTAGAGACTAGGTCTTGCCAAGTTGCCCGGGTGGGTCTCGAACCCGCGTGCTCAGGCAATTCACTCGCCTCGGCCTCCCAAAGTGCTGGGGTGACAGGCTGAGCCACTGAGCCCGGCCTGTGTATTTTAATTTTGTATTTCTCTTGGCCTCAATTTCCTCATCTGTAAAATGGGGATTATAATAACAACTTGATAGGATAGTTGCAAGGATGCACTGAGGCAAGTTATGTGTCCGGAGCAGTCTCTGATCCATATTAGACGCTGTATAGAGGTTGAAGTTACCTATAGGGCCATGTGCTGAAGTAGGAACAGGAAATGCTTATTCTTTTGCTACCTACTAGCTCTGAGAATTTGGGAAAATAACTACCTTTTCCAGGTGTCAAGAGCTTCATCTGTAAAAGGGACAATAACTTCTATCTGCCACTGTGGTTTATTTAAGAACCTATGAGCCTATGGAATTTTTCCGTATCTTATTTCATATTTTGAGTATCCCACTTTATTCTATGGCTCACTTGTAGGGAATTTCAGTTCTGCCACTTGCTAGCTATAAAACTCTGGGCAAGTCACCTAACCTTTCCGCATCAACTTTTTCATTTTGGTGAATTGTGAATAATTGGTCCTTTGAAGGATGGTTGCACATACTCATTGGGATCACATATGTGAAAAAGAACTCAGAAGACTGTTTGCCTCTTAGAAAGAGGCTCAAGGATGTTAGATATCTTTATTCCCATTACCAAATGTGAGCATAAAGGACATTTTCTATTTTGCGCTTTCTCTAAAAGCAAATTTTCCTGGAACACTGACATGGAAACAGGATCTTTCTTTTCCTCCTCTTTATTCCTCGCCTAGAGTTATAATCCTTTGTGACATCACAATGAGTTGCCACTGGAGAGGACTCTGGTGTCACAAAAGAATTAGGACTTCAGGTGAGATGCAGGTCGGCAGCCACTCTCAAGTTGCTGCTATTGTTTTGCATCAGTTAATACAATCCTAAGGTGACATCCTGCCATCCTAAAGTGACAGCCGCTTGCACAAAGATGCTGGTATGAAAGTCTGGCCAAGAGTCTAAGATCTGAGTCCAGAGAACTTTCCAGTCTCAAGTCTTCCCAAATATTATGTCATGACAAACGTAGATTAGGAACATTAGTATATAATATAAGTTACGGAGCTTACTGGCTGAATGTCATTCGGGGTGTGATCAGCCATTTTTTATTCATCCATTTGTGTCTGCTCAGTGAGCTGGACCATTAGCAGTCCCTTCGCAGATGTCTTCAAATTATGTGTGGGTGATGCAGAGTGGCGTAGGGTGCAATACTTTAGCCGTACAGGTAAACTCAGCTTAGGAGGAAACCTTGGTTGGGGTGGGAGGTGCGGGGAATGTAAGGATCAAAGGCTGGGAGTCTGAGTATTCAATTTGAATCCCAGCTCTGCCATTAACTAGCCAGGTGCTTGGCCAATTTTTACAAAGTCTCTGGATATCTGTTCCTCACTTATACAAAAAGGGGGCTGGCCTCATGCCATCACCAGACCTCATAGGTCCCTCCGGTTCCAACTTCTGTGCTGCTATTCATGCATTCGGCCTATTCATGTCTCACCAGAACTTGTTTGTTTTAGGCTTGGTTAGGTGAAGTACTCTGCTTACTAACCTGGAAAACCTTGATTCCAACAGTGAAATGAAAACCATCCTGTGAGAACACACTGTGCAAAGGAACGACAGGAATTACAGAGCCGTAAACACACAGTTTCCTTGTAGGTAGTCCATTCGTGCTCAGAGATCATATGTGAACGCTTAGCTACCAGAACGGGTGAACATTCAGTTCAACTCATTTATTAGTGACTTAATATGCTAGGGGATCTGATGGTGAAGAACCCAGACCCAGTTAGGCATGGTGGCTCACACCTGTAATCCCAGCACTTTGGGAGACCAAAGCAGGAGGATTGCTTGAGTCCAGGAATTCAAGACCAGCCTGGGCAACATAGCAAGACCTCATCTTGACAAAAATAAAAATAAAAAAATTAACCGAGTGTGGTGGTGCACACCTGTGATCCCAGCTACCTGGGAGGCTGAGGTGGAAGGATCACCTGAGCCCGGGAGGTCGAGACTGCAGTTAGCCATGATTGTGCCGCTGCACTTCAGCCTGGGTAACAGTGAGACTGTAACTCAAAAAATGAATAATAAAAAAAAAAGAGCCCAGACTCAAACCTCTGTTCATCCAGCCCCTGCCCTTAGGTAGCTTGATCTGGTTAGGGAGACCAAGCATGGCCACATACATACTCTCATATACACACGCATACACACACATACTCACAATAGTAAATGAGCATGCTATTTCCATCAACACTGACTTACATTGACACAAGACACTGGCCAGGCCACTCGGGGGATACCAAGGTGAAAAAAATGTTCCCATCCTCAAGTACCTCAGATAAGGCAAATATCTAAAAAAACTATTTTAGAAAGGTCGAGAGAGATAAGAGCCGAAAAATGGTAATTATTAGAACTTATATTTACATGATCTTTTCCTAAACACTATCATCTAGTATGGTGGTTTCCAACCTTTTTGGCATCAGGAAACCAGTTTTGCGGAAGACAGTTTTTCTACAGACTAGGGGTGGGACTATTTCAGGATGATTCAAGCACCTTATATTTATCATGCACTTTATTACATTGTAATATATAATGAAATAATTATACAACTCCCATAATACAGAATCAGAGAGGCCCTGAGTTGGTTTTCTTGCAACTAGATGATCCCATCTGAGGGTCATGGGAGATAGTGACACCTGAAGTGTGTTGGCTATGGTTAGTCTACTCCGTAATCTCGTTTTGGTTGCTGTCACTGCAGAAACTCCTGCTTCACCAAGACGGGATGTTGGAAATGGAAGCAGGCTTTTCAGTGCTGAACTGACAGGAGGTGGAGCTCGGGTGGTAATGCACACGATGGGGAGTGGCTGTAAGTACAGGTGAGGCATTCCTTGCTCATCGTGCTCACTTCCTGCTCGAGGCCGGGTTACTAACGGAGGGCTGGGGATTCCTAATCTTGCACTTTTTTCTGCGTGGCATTCAGGACATCCCTGCTGGTTTTAACCTTCCCTCGCTGGCCATTCCTTCTCATCCCCTCAGTGGGACCCTTGCTCCAGCTTGCCCTGGCAATACACAGAGTCCACGACTTGCCAAGACCACACCCCTTGTTGACCTCTGGCATAGCCACAGCCTCAACTGCCGCACTTCTGATGGTGACACTTGCTGGAAGGCAACTCCACGAGGTCAGACATCTTGCCTCCTGTGTTGATCTGCTTATCTCCCGCACCACTGAGCACAATGCCGTGTCTGTTAGGCTCCTAAAAAATATTATTGTAGCTTGAATCTGTATTTGCATGTACTTTCTTATTTTTTTAACCATTTTACTTGAAGAAGATTTGTGTGATTTTTTTTTTTAATTAAAAAAAATTTTTTTTCAGAGACAAGGTCTCAATATGTTGCGCAGGCTGATCTCGAATTCCTGGGCTCAAGCAGTTCTCCTGCCTTGGCTTCCCAAAGCGCTGAGATTATAGGTGTGAGCCATTGTGCCCGGCCTGAATCTGTATTTTTATTTCAGAGCTTCTCCTCACTTTCCACCTTGGAAAGCCAACTGCCCCTCTGCGTGTTTATTCATATGCCCTTACTCAAAATGGCCAGAAAGAATCCCTCGCCTCCAAGTAAGCCCTCCATACTTACCCTTTATTCTGACATCCCTTGTCAGTGAGCTGTACTTCTGCCTACCCCGACCATCACATCCAGAGTGTGGGAACTCTCTTAGACTCCACTGTACCCTGCTCTTCCCCTTATCCTTCACATTTAGTCAGTCACCAAACCCAGTTGAATCTATCTGCTTGTCTCCCTTCCCATCCACACCTGGATTATTTCATCACCTTCTTAGCTGGCCTCTCCCATCTCCATGTGAAGTGTTCAGAATCTCCCAACATCAATTGTGTGTTTTCACCTCACCCTTGGTTTAATTTTTAATGTTTTTCTATGGTTGTTTTCTCTTGGTTTTAATTTCCTCAGCTTTAAAAAATGTTTTTAAAAATCTTACTGCATAGTATGTGTATATTTTTTATAAGCAACCTAAAGTAGCACCTAATAAGGTGTAAATAACATATATATACTATGTAGTTCCTAAATATTTCGATTACAAGTGAAAGAAAACTCAAATAGTCTTAAATTAAAAAGAAGAATATTGTCTCATGCAGTTGGGCAGTGCAGGAATGACTTTGACGTTAGACACAGCCAGATGTAGAGCCCAAGTGTGGATATTATGGCTCATTCTTGTTTCTCATCTCTTAACGCCTATTTCCACTGACAAGTTGGAGATCTCACCTTTACTAGAATCTTTACTAGTAATTTAAAAAATATGAACAATCTTCTGAGTACAGTGACTCATGCCTGTAATCCCAGCATTTGGGGAGGCTAAGGTGAGAGGATTGCTTGGGCCCAGGCGTTTGAGACCCGCCTTATCCAATGTCTCTACAAAAATATTAAAAAATCAGCCAGGTGTGGTGGCGTGTGCCTGTAGTCCCAGTTACTCAGGAGGCTGAGGTGGAAGGATTGTCTGAGCCCGGGAGGTCAAGGTTGCAGTGAGCTGTGATGGCGCCACTGCCCTCCAGCCTGAGCGACAGAGCAAGACCCTGACTCCAAATAAATAAATAAGTAAATAAATAAAATAGGCAATCCAACAGCCAAGCAGCACGAGGCAGACTTCACTTTCCGCAATGGTCACAGCAAGACCTCCTCTCATGCTCCCCTCTCATAGTGTGACATCATCACTTCTCCCCTCAAGAGCCGAGTCCAAGTTGCCTTCCATCGCATATGGGTGGGCATATGAACAGGACAGGAGTGACGCTGCATGACGTTCCAGTCGAGGTCATAAAAGGTGACATAGCTTCTGCCTGTTCCTTGTGGGATTTGTGATCTTAAAGCCCAGCTGCCATGACATGAGGAAACAAAGCAAGCATGGAGAGGCCACGTGGAGAGGCCCCACCCTCCCCACGGGCTAAGCTCTCAGGGAACGCCCATCGCCACACGTGTGAGTGAACGAGATTCCAGGCGGTTCCAGCCACGGAATCACTTCCGTTCTTCCCGGTGGAGGCCCCAGACACAACAGAGCAAAGAGAACCTGACTCTGCTGTGTCCCATCCAAGTTCCTGACCCACGGAGAACAGAAGAGAGAATACAACGATGTTGTTGAAACCCCTGATGTTCGAGGAAAGTTGTCACACAGCAATGTCACCAAACACACAGAGAGGTGTGACACATCCCGTGTGGCTCTCCAGGTCCTTGTCCCTGCACAAGCCACGCTGTCAGGCCCAGAACAATAAGACAAGGTCCCTAAGTAATATCTCTGCTCATCTTACACAGCAAGGGTTAAGTTATGAGACAGGTCCGTTTTCTTACAAGATCGTTACTGAGCTTGTGTGACATTTTCCATTTGATGTGCCTCATAGATCCATAGATCCCAAATGCGTTTGCCATAAGCGGTCCGAAACCAGGAACATCCTGCTAACTGCCTTCCACAGATAAGGACTTTTCTTCTTGAAATGTTGTAAGCTATTTATTAGGAGGTTGGCAATCAGCACATCTCGCAGAAGTCAGGCCAGGTCACTTGCTCTTCTCCCTCTAGGACTCCCCCTAGTAATCGCAAGAGAAAGGGACCACAGACCAGCTGCTTGAACCGCCCCCTCCCTTTCCACATTCACTCTATTCTCAGCAATGTCTCCCCTAGTGGAGGCAAGATGGCTTCCGTGAGGCCCACAACCTCGCATCTTAGAAACCCATCCAGGAAGGAGGATACTTCTCTCTCACTCTTTTAGACAGGGTCCCAGTATAGCTCTGATGGGTTCTGACTGTCCAGGCCCATCTTTAGCACGTCTGTCTATCAGTCTCCACTAAACTCCATGGATTGTGGAAAATATGGGGGAGGGGGACATGCTATGAGAAGAAGAGAGAATAAATGCTGGACCTGAAAAACTGAAATTAATAGCTGATAAATATCTCTTCTTTCCGAAGTGGCAGTCTATTCCTCCTCCTGTGGCTGGAACGAGGTTTCTAAAATGTAAGCTTAGGCTGGGCGTGGTGGCTCACAACAATAATCCCAGTACTTTGGGAGGCTGAGGTGGGAGGATTTCTTGAGCCCAGGAGTTTGATACCAGCCTAGGCATCATAGTGAGACCTGTCTCTAAAAAAAAATAAAATTAGCCCAGTGTGGTGGCATGGGCCTGTAGTCCCAGCTCTGGAGATTGAGCGGGGGAGGATCGCCTGAATCCAGGAGGTTGAGGCTATGGTGAACCGTGATTGTGCCACTGCATTCCAGCCTGGGTGACAGAGTGAGACCTTGACTCTAAGCAAATACATAAACAAATGCAAGAGCAAATATTCTGTGTATTAGCATATCTGTGATAGGTGGATTTTCCTTAAAAAGGAGCAGTTTCCATCAAAAGCATATTCAAGACTCTACGGCTTTTCATGACTGAAAACCCTTGAGGGTTCTGTGATCTCCTCATGTCTTGTTCACTGTGATGGGTCACGCTAGCTGCTGTAACAAATACTCCCATATGTTTCAGTAGAGACCCATTCCTCAATAATAGGCCAGTGCAGATATTCTGGGTTGATGGGTGATTTTCCTCTACAGGATGATCCAGGGACTCTGACTCCTCCCACTCTGTGGCTTTGCCATACCTTAAGGCTTTGGAGTCAGTCCTCTGTGTCCAGCCCTGAATGAGGGAAGAGTAGGCAGGACGGCCATGCTTCTTAATGCTTAACTCAGAAGTGACGTACATCACTGTTGCTCGCCTTCCATGCTGAGAAAGGGTCAGGGGCCCCATCCAATATAAGGGGATGGAAGACTTAGTTCCTCTTCTGGCAGTTCCCAGAGATGACCATTTTAGGAAAAAGGAGACAATTTTGGTGCTCAGTCAGCTGTCCCTGATATATTCTGCTCCCAACCCAGTGTTTGGCATCAAGTGGGTGTTTAGAAAGTCTGTGGAGTAAATGACTTTGAACCTTAGATGATGACCATAACGTACCAGGGCAAGTGCAAAGATGTGATATATGAGAATGCATATGTCAAATACCAAATGAGGTCCCTGGAGTACAGACAAAAGGCTGAGCAGGAATGGGACTCTAGCTCATCTTGAAGGGGAGAAAATGTAGCTGTGGTTCCATTGAAATGACTTTTCTGCTGCCTCCATCTCCTGGCAATGCTCCCTGGCCCAGGCCGTGTGCTGGGGAGAGGCATCCTTCTTCAGAGGTCTCTGGGGGAAAGTGAAATTTAATGGTAGTTCTTTGAAACCTTTCTGGGAGTGGTGAAGGATGAGGAAAAGACCATTTTAGCACCCTCAGGGATTTACAGTTGTGAAAAGCAGAGAGGCTTGAATACGCCTTTGATGGAAATTGTTCCTTTTTAAGGGAAGTCCACCTGAGAGGGTGGTTTCATTTAGCTGTGCCTGGAAGCAGTAACTACTGCTCTGTATAGGGCTGGAAGGCTGTCTCTGTGGTAGGCGGAGGCATCTCTCTGCAGCCAGCATTTCCTTTGGGACATGGCTTCCTTTCTACCTGTGGACTGATACTGTGCCTTGTCTGCAAACGCTGCTGTGGTTCTCGTGCAGGTGTGGGGATTAGGCCTGACTCTGTCACTCTCTGGACATGAGGTGCTGAGATCCCGAACCCACAGAGGAACACGCTGGCATCGCCTTGAACTCATGCTGGAGAAGGAGCCATGACAGACTTGGACTGGGTTTGGCAAATCTCAACTCTTTAAGATAGGATAACCCAGAATTTAAAACATATATATATAAAGACATATATAAAGACACAGTTGCTGACCTGTGTGGCTGTTATGGGGAGGGGGGTTATTCCTTTGAGAGTAATCATTGGACTACACCTTATGATGTGTGTAATTGGTTTGGTTTTGTTTTGAGTTGGGGTCTCACTCTGCCACCCAGGCTGGAGTGCAGTGGCATGATCATGGCTTACTGCAAACTCAACTTCCTGGGCTCAGGCAATCCTTCTGCCTGTCTTTTGAGTAGCAGGGGCTATAGGCATGCACCACCATGCCTGGGTAATTTAAAAAAATTTTTTTGTAGAGACGAGATCTCGCTACATTGCACAGGCTAGTCTCGAACTCCTGGGCTCAAGCAATCCTCTCACCTCAGCCTCCCCAAGTGCTAGAATTATAGGCATGAGCCACTGTGTCCAATCCTGATTTGTGTAATTTTCTGTATGTATGTTATATACCAATAAAAATTGTTTTACTTGAGAAAGGAAAGGTGCTGTCCATTCTGTTGGTAACCTCACATTGTAAGAGTATCATTTGTCCCGATACAGCCTTGGGCCCCGGTGGGAAGGACCTTCAGAAGGGAGTGGACTTTCCCATTGCTATAACTGGGCTAGAAGGAGAAACTTATTTAGCAGGCCTTTCCAGGGCGAGAGGAAATTCTCTTTGTCTAAACCTCACAGCCCTGGGCCCTGAGAAATTTTAGTAATACAGATCGATGGCTTTTACTTGGGTAGAAAAGTATCTTGCAGAGGAATGCTTATCAAATCCTCTAAAAACCTATTTGACGCACAGAAGATATAAACATCCCATTCAAACGAGAGGAATGGTCTGAGCCCATAACCAAAGATGGGGAGAGTGAGGTGTGCGGGGAACTGAGTGCAGCCTGGCTGACCTGCAGGGAAGCTTGATGTTGGTCCCTGGAGTTACCTGTCTGGAGAGGGCATGGGGTGTGTTCTCCTGTTTCCAACGCCCCATTGCACTGTGATCTTATGTCAGTTTCCTCTTCTTGACAGGAAGCTTGCAGACAGCAAGTGTTAAGTCTGACTTTTAGTGCAGGGTTTGGGCTTAAACTGTGTTCAGCAGTGTCTGCTGAAACAAGCTGGATGGAGCCTCTGTGCTCGCAGCCTTGGGATGGGTCCGCCTCTGAGCAGTTTCCTCTAGGGACTCAGCTTCGTCTCCCCAAGGCAGGGAAAGGCCTGGCACTGGACGCGGGGCTCTGTAGACATTCTGGGGGCTAATAAGTCATTAACTCACTGAAAGCAAGAAATAAAGCAATGAGCCCTAAGTCCTCAAATGTGCCAAGGAGCAGGGTGTGTTTGCCTATGAAAAGTTGAGCGCTGAGGGCCATTTTCATAAACGTAGAAGTGATTCACGAGTGTCTTCCTTGGGCCTGAAACACTGAGTCTGAAAGGAGGAATTTGTGGGGCGAAGAATATCAGATTCTGTTTCAGGATGGACTCATTTCCTTTCCACCAGAACTGGCTCACTCCGCTTGGGGTCATCTGCGCCCTGGACAAAGATGGAAAAATGTGATGCTAATTTTGCTACCTGATTTTATTTCTGTTTCATTTTGTTTGCTGTTGCCAAGTTTCCTACTTGCTCACAAGGAGGTTAAAATAGAAGCTGATGATGTATTTAAGGATTTAGAACCCTCTTAAGAGGGTCATACCATCCTAATTTCCCCCAGAGAAACATGATACCCCTGGAAGCACACGGAGTTAGGCAGCATAATGAACACAATGACTTCTATTTATGGAGAGTGTGTGGGGTGCCAGACAATGGGCTAAACATTATGTTAAATAACCCATTTGCTATCACAACTTCCCATTTTACAGATGAGGACACTGAGGCTCAAGGAGTTTAGGAATCTTGCAGGTCACAAAGCCAGCAAATGGCAGGCCTGGGGCTCAAACAAGGGCTGATTGCAGACTTGTGACACCTCATTTTTAACTATCTCCCAGGAGGATAGGGATCATAGTTTTTCTGGGTCCCAAATGGTGGAGGATGTGGATTATATAATTTTTTTTTTTTTAAGTTGGAATCTTACTCTGTCACCCAGGCTGGAGTGCAGTGTCATGATCATGGCTGACCTCAGACTCGAGCTCTTGGACTCAGTATCCTTCTGCCTCAGCCTCCTGAGAAGCAGGGACCACAGGTGTGCACCACAATACTAGCTAATCTTTTTTTTTTTTTTTTTTTGAGTTGGAGTCTTACTCTGTTACCCAGGCTGGAGTGCAGTGGCACGCTCACAGCCACTGCAGCCTCGACCTGCTGGGCTCAGGTGATCCTTCCGCCTCAGCCTTCCAAGTAGAGAGACAAGGTCTTGCTATGTTGCCCAGGCCGGTCCTGAATTCCTGGAATCAAGCGATCCTCCCACCTTGGCCTCCTGAAGTTCTAGGATGACAGGTGTGAGCCACTGCACCTGGCCAGGAAGTGGATTATAAATTGGAGCACGGAATGTTTTCAGAAGACCATGGAGGAATGTCAAGTCCTATTCACAGCCCAGGCTTAGTCTGTGCTGGTTGTCATTCGGGTCTCTGGGAGAGACTGGCTCTTTCACATTGTGCTGGCTGCCACTGTGACACACAGTTTTAGATGTCCAGACACAGAGTTGCAGACACTTGCTACAATTCTGCTCTTCCAAGGCCTCTCATGAGTGGCGTTTCAGGGCCTCCTGGCCTCCTGTCTCTTGTTCCAGCTGCCGTGGCACACGGGCTCCGGTTGATCTCCCCAGGCCCACCAGTGCTTTGTGTATGGGCACGCTGGTCAGCTCTCACTGCCCCCTCAGGGCAGAGGCCTGCCTGGTGGCCACCCATGTGCAGACTGAATTCTTTTCTTTTGAACTTTTAAATTTTTTTATTTTAAAATTGTGGGGTACAACTCAGGGTTAGGTCTACAAATATTCATTGTGTAGGCATCCGTGTTGATGAGGTATGCCCCCCTTTCTCCAGGCAGATTGCGACTACTGTCAATCCCACCTTCCCCCTCCCCCTCCCCTCGCAGTTTCCTACTACTGTCAACTCGCTTCTTATAGTATTACGGTAGTTGTTCAAGGTCCACTTATGAGTGAGAACATGTGATACTCGGTTCTTTGTTTCTGTGAAAGATCACTCAGTATTATAGACTCCAATGCCATCCAGGTTGCTATGAAGTTCATGATTTTGTTCTTCTTTATGGCTGCGTAATATTCCAATGTGTATATGTACCACGTTTTTTAAATCCAGTCCTCTTTTGATGAGCAGCACGGTTGGCTATTGTGAACAATGCTGCAATAAACATATGTGTGCAGGTATCTTTTTTATAGAGGGATTTGAGTTCTTCCGGGTATATTCCCAGTAGGGGGATTGCGGAGTCATAAGGAAGGTTGATTTTAGAACTTTTAGGAATCATCATGCTGATTTCCACAGAGGCTGATTTCCACAGAGTTTACTAGAGTAAACTAGTGGGGGTGGGGAGTTCATGCCCAGTGAAAGGCAAGAGCTGATGGCAAGTACTTCCCTACCCCACACACCCACGGTGGATTTTGGATGCCATTCATATGATTTCTCTGTGGAGACAGACCGACTCTATAGCTTTTTGCATACTATCTGGGGTTTAATGAGTGTTAAATAAATATCTTTTGAATGAATGCTCATGGACGGAGCCATCGTGCGCACGGAGTAGTGCAGGTGGCTTGATGGCCGGCCACTTCGAGTGGATTCTCCTTCCTTCCCAGTCCCTCTCACACTTGCTCCCTGGGATTATGTTCCCTTACTAAATCAAAGCCTCAGGCTCTACTTTCTGGGATTAAGACCCATAGAAGGGCTGAATAATATTAAAAAAAATTTTTTTTTTCTTGAGTTGTGGTCTCCCTCTGTTGCCCAGGCTGCAGTGCAGTGGCATGATCACAGCTCACTGCAGTCTCAACCTCAGAAGGCGATCCTTCTGTCTCAGCCTCCCAAGTAGCTGGGACTATAGGCACGTGCCACCACACTTGGATGATTTAAAAAAATTTTTTGTAGAGATGAGGTCTCGCTATGTTGCCCAGGCTGGTCTTGAATTCTTGGGCTCAAGCAGACTGGCCACTTTGGCCTCCCAAAGTGCTGGAATTACAGGCATGAGCCACTGCGCCCGGTCAATCTGAAAATCTTATATTCACGCATGGTCTTCAGAGATGGCTAACACAGCTGGCATCAGCAGGCGCTTTGGGTTAAGGGCAGGGCACACTGAGATGGAGTGGGGCAGGGAGGCAAATGGTAGAGTGTCACCTCTGCCATACTTCACATAACTTTCAATTTCACGTCCACGGATCCAATTTCTTCTCCCCACTTACAATCCACCTTTTACTGTCTTCCCTACATGACTAAGATGTGTAGGAAAAAGGTGCTTATGTACTAAAGGTTAGTCCTGCCCACTCGGTCTCTTTTTCGGGCACTTTCTTCCACTTTGGGGAAGAAAGATATGTGACATTTGTTTTTGTCGCTTGTCTGGTGGAAACCTGATTAGACGGCACTGTCCCAGGGTGACCCCCAGCACAGCTCCACTCTCTCTGTAAAGAGAGTTCAGACTCACAGCATTCGAGCAAGACACGAGGAAGCTGCATAGGCCCATGACCTCCTGAGACTCAGGGGATAGAAAGGGGTGAACCCCGGGTAAGAGTATAGTTCAGGGTCACAAGTTCTCTCCACTCAGGTGGAGTGGGTGGTCGTGGACTGGAGAGGAGGGTCTGACATTATTCCAGCAGCTAGTTGGTCCCTGGGGACACTGAGTCCTTTGTCACCCATTCAAGGAAGGAACTACTTTTCCAGCAGTGTGTGCTGCCCAGAGAGACTTCCCTAAGGTCCTCTCTAAAAGGGGGCCAGTTAAGTTAGCCCTGACTCTTTTAAAAACATTTTTAGATTCAGGGGATACACATGCATGTTCATTGCATGGACATATTGTGAAGCAGTGGGGACTGGGTCTCGGGTGACCCATTCCCCAGATAGTGACGTTGTGCCCTAGCTCCCCTACCCCCTTCTTTCCCACTGTTTATTATTTCCATGTCTGTGACCATTTGCCTCCCACATACGAGCGAGAACATGCAGCGTTTGGTTTTCTGTTTCTGAGTCAGTTCACTTAGGATGACCATCTCTGGCTCCATCCATGTTGCGGCAAAGGACATTTAATTCTTTTTTCATGGCTGCGTAGCATTCCATGGTGTATATATACACATTGTCTTTATCCAGTCAATTGTTGGTGGGCCCTTAGGTGGGTTCCATGACTTGAAGTTAGCCCTGGTTCTGAGACCAGAAATGCAGAGGCACAAGTAACCCATCAATCAATACAGCTAAAAGCCATTCACCTGCTGGCACACAGCAATCGGGAGAGAGATGGAAATGATTGTAACTGGTATGAGTGGTCGCACACGCTTGGAGTAAAGGGTTAATGATCTTAGGGTCTTATTTAATGAAAAGGACTCAGTTCAGCTTCTCCAAGCCAGGGGGAATGGGAGCCTGAGCAGACCTCGCCTGCAATTGCGCATCACTGCCACACGGTGTCACTGTTGAAGACCAGTCTTGCATGGTTTGATCCTCCCGCATAAAGATTTCCCGGCTCCGCCCCGGCTAGAAAGATGATGGCCCCATTTCGTGTTTGATGTAGAGCTATGCCAAGGGGCGCCACACGGGCTGCCTAGGTTCTTCAGTGCACACACCCGTGCTCGCTCATGGTGCCTCCCCTTGGAGCAGTTTCAGGCATGCTGTCAGACCGCCCTATTGCATGCCATTTTGCAACATGAAAGTGGGCCCATTTGTTCTTAGAGAATTGCTGGACCAACAAAGGGATCCTTATTTTTCAGGGCCCTTTGTCCCAACCGGCCGTAGACAGTTCCACTGCCTCCTTCCGTCGGGGCAGCTGATGCTCTCTGGCTCTAAAAACATATGTACTGTATAACTCCTCTAACTAAAAGGAGACCCGGATGTGATTCTGGGTAGGGAGTGATGATTTCCCTTACGGTGACCTCGAGCCCCCTGAGGCATGGGAAGCCTGCCATAATTTATATACCGGCATCTTCCACAGCAGTACCTATTAATCTCTGCCCTGAGAAGAACCACATTAAGCAGAACAGTAGACATACACTCCCTATTGAAATTATGTCAAGTTGGAAAACAAAGTCCTATTTTCTTCTTTTACATTTTTATTTATTATTAGTATTTTAAAGGTGTGGGGTACAATTCAGGATTAGGTATACAAGTGGTCATTGTACAGGTAAAGTTTGGGCCTCCCTTTGGTCCCCACTTAGCCTGGTTTGAGATCAGGTACCCTTACTTATGTCATGTGTCCTCCTTTGCCCCCCCTTCCCTGGCAGTATCCCGCTACTGCCAATTCCTTTCTTATAGTATTATGGTGAATGTTCAGGGTCCGCTTATGAGTGAGAACATGTGGACAAAGTCCTTAGGGGAGTTTTTCATCTGATCAAACATTTAAAACCACTTTGGCAAAAATCAGCCAAGTGCTTCTTCACAATATCTTTCTGCTATTTGTGTTTGCAAGAAGCCCCTTGCTAACCTAATTATAAGGATTAAGGGTCCTATCCTGGGAGTCTTGAAAATAGGCAGGAGAGAAGCAAATGTTGTTCCCAAGTGGGAGGGAAAATCCGAGGTTTCACTTGATCCTCTGGAGTTTGCCATATCTGGCTATTCTACTTTTGGGGGAAGCATTTATTCCAGGGAAAGGGTGAGTTTATTTTGAAGGTGGTGACATTTTTGCAGACTGCAGTTCTCTTGCAATTATCTTCAAGGCTGTGCTGAAGATCCATGACACTTAAGGCATCTGGAGAAGCAAGTTCTGGTCCTTGTCAGAGATTCCTGGCTGATCCTTGTTTGTTCTTGAGGCTATAACTGTCCAGCTGTAAACCGAGAGACTATCTCTTCTTGGTCTTATTTTCAAGTCTGGTAGTGATAAAACTGCACTGAGCTGCTGGTAGAAAGGACATCGACCCCTTTCAAGGTCCCCTTCTGTCTTACAGTGCCTGAAAAATTCCCCTAAGGAAGTGGGAGAAAGATGAGGACTGGTCCTGAATTAATTACGTGTCATAAGGATACTTCAGGGCTGGCTAGTAGCATACCTCCAGCCCCGCTGGGTTCCACATGCAGAAAAGAGGGCTCCTTTTTAAAAAACCGACACAAGATGTGTCTTCAAATCTCCCGGACAGACTGTTACAAAGAGTGGCTATTGTCAAAGGTCACCTAAAAGTAGGAAAAGACAAGCATACGTTAATCAAAAAGGGCTGAAGGACATGCTGTGCCCACACAGATGTGACAGGCAAAGCCAGTGCTGTGGGAGGTCCAAACCCTCTCACCCTCACCTCGGAGCAATTTGAACCCTGGGGCTATGGGTCAGGGGAGACCTTACACTTTTTCACTTTGCCCAAGTACTGACATTTTGAGCCCTAGCCCAGGCTCTTGTCAGCCTGCCCTGCCCTAACCATGAACCACACACTTAGGGTTTGTTATTATTATTATTTTTCTTTTTTAGACAGTAGTAGTTGTGTCTCACTCTGTCACCTAGACTGGAGTGCAGTGGCCTGATCACAACTCACTGCAACCTGCAACCTCAATCTCCTGGGCTCAAGTGATCCTCCTGCCTCACCCTCCTGAGTAATAGCTGGGACTACCAGTGCATGTACCATGCCTGGCTAATTATTATATATATATATATATATATATATATATATATTTTTTTTTTTTTTTTTTTGGTAGAGAAGGGATCTCACTATATTGCTCAGGCTAGTCTTGAACTCCTGGTCTCAAGCAATCCTCCCACCTCAGGCTCCCAAAAAAGCTGGGATTACAGGCATGAGCCACCCTGCCTGGCCAACTCTTTGTTTTTTTACTGAGTTCACCTCACCCAAAGGCCGCCTCCCAGTGTTTATTTCTGGGAGTATTCTGCCAGCCCCCTCCTCCAGCCCCCATCCACCCTCTGAAGCAGGCAGCTAGGCTATGAGTTATGGGGCACTTCTCAATTAACTTTCTTCCTTTTTTTTTTTTTTTTTCCTGAGTTGGAATCTCCCTCTGCCTCCCAGACTGGAGTGCAGCGGCCGCTGCCGGCCACCGCAGCCTCGACCTGCTGGGCTCCGGCGATCCTTCCGCCTCAGCCTTCCAAGTAACCGGAACTACAGGCGCATGCTACCACGCCCGGCTAATTTTTGATTTATTGTAGAGATGAGGTCTCGCCAAGTTGCCCAGGTGGGTCCCGAACCCGCAGGCTCAGACAATCTACTCGCCTCGGCCTCCCAAAGTGCTGGGATTATGGGCTGAGCCACAGAGCCCGGCCCGCCATTTACTTTCAATTCAATGTAACAGACATTTACTAAGCACCTACTGTGTGTCAGATGTCATGTTCTGGGGATAGAGATACATACAGCAGGATTGGGAAGCCAAGGCACGGGTCAGCCTCAGAGCACAGCCGGAAAGAAACAAAACGAATTGAACAACAACAACAACCACAGTCCAACCACCACACAGGTCAGCTCAAGCAAATCTTGTATGTGATTCTTGAAAGCCCCTGAGTGAGAATCCGGCCCATATCTTAAAACATTCCTCTTCTCTCTCTCCCATTTTCTTCACTTCTCATAGCTACCCCAGTCTCTCTCCCAGACTCCCTGAAAAACTCCTCCCGGGACTGACCTTCAGGCCTCTTCTGCGTGACTCTTGCCCTGTTCCCAGGTTGCCATTGAAAAAAACCCAGTGAGCTGGCTGGGCCAGAGCAAAGCCCAAGGTGTGAACCCAGCCTGGTCTTCCTCGGACAGGAGCCGGGCATGACTCATGACTACAAAGGTGTGATGCTCTGAGGTTCGGTTCTGCCCCAAAGAAAAGAGAGAGGTCTCATCCTCATTCTGAAGAAGGTCACCGTCTAACTGGGGACCTTGGCACGAATCACAACCCAACGTGAAACCCACTTAAGGGGCAGTTGCTCTGGGGTCCTGGAGAGATCCCAGATGGCGCAAGGGGACACCAGCAAAGACTGGAAGGGTGGAGTTGGCTTGGAGCTCAGTCCTGCTGCTTTCTATCTGTGTGAATTCTGGACAGCTTACTTAATTTCTCTGTGCCTCAGTTACCTCATTGGTAACATGGGGACACTAGATCATGTGGTTGTTGTAAGGGTTACATGATTTAATACAAGTAACGTACTTAGACTAGGGCTTGCCACAGTGCTCAATATATGTGGAATTAGTACACAGGTACATTGAATACACAAATCCTGAGGTGTAATCACAAGCAGCTTGGCTTTTTTGTCTTCTTCTTCTTCTATTCCCCCACGTATCTGGATGAAAAGTCTAAAGACTTTCCTGGTCCTTCTGAGGATGTCGAATTTTCCTCTCATCTGGTCTTGAGTCCTTCTCAGGAGAGTGGTTATACACTCTAGCCCCTGTCCTGTGGGGCTCCAGGGAAGGTAATTGTGGGCATTTCCCATGTGCCTTTCAGGGGTGCTTCTTTATTCTAGTGGACAGCCTAATGCCTAGGTGTGCGACCGTCACCAGGGTCTCTCTCACAGGAAACTTATTTACAATGGCAGGTGCGCTTGTGGCTCTTCTCTGAGCTGTGTCCTGTTTATTCCTACCCAGGTAGCCACTCTTGAGGACAGCTCTGACCAGAGGAGAGGGAGATTTGGGTGAGTCGGTCAGATGAGACACAGAGGAGGAAATTCCACAAAACACATGAAATGCCAGAAGCAGTGTATTACTCACAGGTCACCAAGAAGCAGGCAGCATGCCCCACGGGGCCAACAGGAAGAGGAGGAGCCGTCTGGGACACATGCACTCAATGAGGGGGTGGGGAGCAGGAAAGAAAGAGGAGGACCTGGGGGCTGATGCCTTGATTGGGGTCCAGGTCCGCTTCCCGTGGGGGACTCTAGTTGACCGATTTACGGCAAGTGGGCAAGTCTGCCCAGTCCACACTGGGTGTGGGATCTGTGGGCGAGTCTAGCTGTCCCATGAGGTGGTGGTCTCCAGGAAGTAATCGTCCAAGGCAGAAATCTGAACCCACCATATCAAGGGTCTGGGAGGAGGTGGAGGACAGGAAACCCTGCCAAGGGTGATGAAACCCTGCTCCTGGCATGAAAAAGTTAAACCCAGGTTAGAGACTGATGCTGAGAAATGGAACATAGTGAGAGTTCACTGAGGAAATACCCAGTGGTGGAGTCATTTTCACATCAGAAATCAAATATCCACTCTGATATCTTGGTCACCTCTTCAGTTCTCCCTCTCTGTCCGGCGGGGCTGGCTGCGGTCAGGAATTATGCATGGACGGGGCAGGGAGGGTGTCAGCATCCTTTTCCGTTCGCCTCCTTCCAGGTCTGCTCACCATTCCCCAGTGGTCACGGAGGAGGTGCAATCCCCTGGGAAGAGGGCACAGGGAGGGAGAGATGAGGGGCGTTGGCAAGTTCTTAGACCTAAGACACTGTCATCAATTGACTCTATGCTCTCTGTGTGGCCAGATTCTCTGATTTGACTTATTCTCTCCCGGGCATTTTTGTGGGTTCTCCAGAAACCTCCCTCCCACCCCACCGTCCATCCCCTAGCTTCCTGTAGTGCCTTTGGTCTGTGCAGAATCAGCTCTGGTTTGACCTTCCCAGCCCCTCGTATCCCCGCAGTCCACCTCTAGCTGTCTGGGGTTGGGGGGAGGGTGCTCCTGCCCACACACAGAGCAGGGCCCTGGGGCATCTGGGACACATTCCGCCCCCACTAACTGGGGGAGGGCAGTCCTGTCTCAATGCAGCGGCTCCCCACCACCTGCCAGCACCTATCCACAGGCTTCCTTCATGCTTTATGCTTGAAGTGTCTCATCTGGAGAGAGATATCAGCCTATACGGTCCCTGTTCCCAAACTGTAAGGGATTCACATTGCATTAATCTCCAGGTGAGCTCCTGAAAGCTCTGCTCTCTCTCTTTTTTTTCTTTTCTTTTTTTGTTAGGGTCTCACTTTGTTGCCCAGGTTGGAATGCAGTGGCATGATCATGGCTCACCAAGCCTCAACCTCCTTGGCTCAGGTGATCCACCTGTCCCAGCCTCCCAAGTGGTGGGACTACAGGCGTGCACCACTACACCTGGGTTTTTTAAAAAAAATTTATTTTTATAGAGACGAGTTATGGCTATGTTGCCCAGGCTATTCTTGAACTCTTGGGCTCAAGGAATCTTCCCATCTGGACCTCCCAATGTGCTGGGATTACAGGTGTGGGTCACTGCACCTGGCAGAAGCTCCGCTCTCTTGAATTGAGGTCAAGGGGGACCCAACCTCTGTTATTCCCTTTAGGGAGGGTGGGACTCAACAAACAAGGGTTACTTTGAAAGGCCTCCCTACACACCCCTGCACAGGGTGAGGGTCTGAGTCTCCAGACAGTTTGGGCCACAGGCCTTTGCCAGGGCTCCAGGCTGGTTCACTCAGAATTCTGGTGTCTGTTGTCTCAGGGTTTCAGCAGAACCTTCCATCTTAATCTCCTCCACAATGGTTAGCGCCCGTTGTTTTCATCAGGGTGGTTTGCTGGAAGGTGGCACACATTGAAGAGGGTGGAAGAGGAATGATTAAGGTAGGTAGAGATGTCTTTGTCCAGGTAGTTCACGAATGTGACTCCTGTCTAAACAGGCCCTGCCTCGATGGGAAACCCCTATCTTCTTATGAGAATGACAAGCCTTTGTTTACTATAGCACAAAGTGTCTTTAACATACATGTTATAACTCACAACAGGCCATGTATGGTGGTTCATGCCTGTAATCCCAGCACTTTGGGAGGCTGAGGTGGGAGGATGGCTTGAGCCCTGGAGTTCGAGACCAGCCTGGGCAACATAGTAAGCTCTTGTCTCTACAAATAATAATAATAGTAATAATAATAATAATAAAAAGCCGGGCATGGTGGTGCGGCTGTAGTCCCAGCGACTTGAAAGACTGAGGTGGAAGGATCACTTAAGCCCGGAGGCCAAGGCTATGGTGAGCTGTGATCGTGCCACTGCACTCCAGCCTGGGCAACAGAGTGACATCCCTGACTCAAAACCAAAAAAACTCACGACAACTGAGTGAGATTGTTATTGTATTATCCCCATTTTTACAGATAAGGATACAGTTCAGGGAGTTAAGCGACTGTGCAAGGTCACACAGCCAGGAGGTGACAGATGCAGATGTAGTCATCAGACTTAGGCTGTGATCTTTCCTTCCACCACCATACCTGGAGTCGGGGGCGGGGAGCTCTCTGACACCTGGCTTTGGGCAGGGTGTGTCCCTGGGAGGAGATCGCGTGGGAGCCGCCTGCCCGGTGGCCGGTTGTGCTCTCGGCGGCAGTGGACATCCTGTCCCCTACACCCGCCTGCCAGGCAGAACTGGTCATGCCGGGCAAACACAGCCTGGGCCCTCACTTTCTCTGCTCCCCGCCTGGCACCTCAAAGACCCAACTAGTCCTGCCCCGGGTCTGGACCTCCCCGCCCTGTGATCAATCAACTCTTGCGGCTCACCCAGACCCAGGTGAGGACAGCCTCTCCGCCTGGCAAAGAGTCCCGGATGAGCGCCCTCTATCTCCCAAAGAGAGAATGGCAGGTTCCTCGGCCCAATGGGGACCCGCCCCGTGCTGGGCGTTTGGGATCCACCAACCTCTGCACCAGCCCTTGGGTTGCCCGTGTGTCTGGAATTCACCCACCCATTCTGATCCCCTTTCTTCTCTTCCACAGATTCTGTTTTTAATTCATTAGTAGGTAGAATCGTAGGCCAAAGAAGTAGGAGTTAGAGGGAATTTGAGCTTTGGTTTCCCTGGCAAGAGGCTTAAATCAAATTTTGATTTAATTGATCCTTGTTTTTAGGATAATACGAGCCACGTATATTGATAGTAGAAAATGGGAAAATACAAAAATGCCTATGGGAACAAATTTAAAAATCACGCATGAGCCTCATATTCTAAGATTTTTGTGTACTTTTAACATCATATATACGTAAAGCATATCGTGATTGTGCTTTTAACAGAAGTAGAATGGTATGGTATATACGTATTGTTACCTGCTTTTTTTTACTTGCCAGTATGTCATGGGCATCTCTTCTCAGCATTGAACTCGGTGGACTTTAAAACAGTCCAGGTCAGGCGCAGTGGCTCATGCATGTAGTCTCAGCATCTTGGGAGGCCAAGGTGGGAGGGATTGTTTGAGTCCAGGAGTTCGAGACCAGCCTGGGCAACATAGTGAGACCTCTTTGCTAAAAAAAAAAATAAATAAAAAATATCAGATGGGCATGGTGGCAACTAGCCTGTCATCCCAGCTACCTGGCAGAAAGAAGGGGATCACCTGAGCCCAGGAGATCAAGTCTGCCAGTGAGCCATGATCGTGGCTCTGCACTCCAGCCTGGGCAACAGAAGGACATCCCAACTAAAAATAAATAAATACATAAATACAGACAGACGATCCTGTATGACACATTGTACTAGAAAGACAACAGATGGAACAAACTTGAGAGAGAGTGAATTGTGGGCACCCTGGGGACCTCTCCCTGGCAAGACACCAGGCACAGCTTAGCAACCCAGCCCGAAGAAACAGACCCACAGTGCTGTTGAAGCTTAGGAAACCTCTCTCCTTTCTTCCTCACAAGTAAAATTGAACAGTGTTCCCCGGTTCTCCCATCCTATGGCTTCCTTTCAAGGAAGCCCGTGTCTCCGTTATTTTTCTTAATTTATTTTATTTTAAAGACGTGGGGCACAAACCAGAATTAGGTATACAAGTGTCTCCATCTTTATCGTCTTTCTCTCTGTCTACACAGCCCAGCCCTCAGCACTCCAAGGCTCCTCCTTAATTGTGCTTTTCAAGTACAGGCTGGGTACTAAACCCACCCCTGTCCTGCCTTAACTACAATGTGCATAGCTCTGTTAAAAGCCCTTTTACATAAGAAGATCATTTGGCCCCTGAATGATGGGACTTTAAATTGGATTTTTAATAATAGACCAAACCCTGTTACCTCACAATGTCTCAAAGGAAACCTCCCTTGCTTTTAAATTCAAGTACACAGTACATTCAGCCAAAGGCATTCAGAGACTTAATGACTTGGCAATGGGTTCTGTTGGGGGGTGTTAGACGATTTGTAAGTGTCAACAAGGGTAGCAACAAGGGGCCTAATAGCTTCCAACACTTTATCACGAGACGTTCTCACAGTCTCTAACCAAAAGCACCCTCCCTGCCCGCCCGGCATCTGTGGCCTATTGTGAGAACCGAGTAATGGCCCCTGGGAGGAGAAGTCTCTCCTTTCAGCTCGGGACTTTGCTCTAAACTGCCTTAACCACTTTGCAGGCTGGACACGAGCAAACTCATTTTCTGCTCCCTCAGTTCATACACATCGCTAGATCAGGAAAATTGGAGTACTCTTTAGAAAGATTTTCAGAGGTGTTTCCATAGCCTTTACATTTTGTCACCCTTGCTCTATCACCCAGGCAAGAGTGCAGTAGCGATCATAGCTCACTGCAGCCTCAAACTCCTGGGCTCAAGCTATCCTCCTACCTCAGCCTCCCAAGCAGCTGGGACTACAGGTGCATACCACGACATCCGGCTAATTTTTTAATTGTTTGTCAACACAGAGCTTTGCTATGCTGCCCAGCCTAGCCTCAAGCGATCCTCTCGCCTCGCCCTCCCAAAGTGCTGGGATTATAGATGTGAGCCAGTGCACCTGGCCTTGATTAGCAACTTTTAAGGACCCTTGTGATTACTCTGAGCCATCTCGTAATCCAGGGTAGTCTCCCTATTACGAAATCAGCCGGTCGCAACCTTCATCTTCTTTAGCTATGTAATATAACATACTCATACAGCTTCCAGGGATTGGGATGTGGATGTCTTTGGAGGCCAAGACCCTCCAGACCACAATTTCTTTTTTTTTAATCAATATTTTTTATTTTGATATTATGGGGTACAGTTTAGGGTTAGGTATACAAATATACTTCGTTCAGGCACCCTTGTTGATAATGGGTGTCTTCCCGTACCCAGACAGATATTGACTACCATTAATCTCACCTCCCTTCCCCATAGTTTCCCATCACTGTCAGTCTTTTTTTTTTTTTTTTTGAGTTGGAGTCTCACTCTGTCGCCCAGACTGGAGTGCAGTGGCCGCTCCCGGCCACCGCAGCCTCGACCTGCTGGGCTCCAGCGATCCTTCCACCTCAGCCTTCCAAGTAGCCGGAATTCCAGGCATGCGCTACCACGCCCGGCTGATCTTTTGATTTATTGTAGAGGTGAGGTCTCGCCGCCCAGGCGGGTCTCGAACCCGCGGGCTCAGGCAATCCACTCACCTCAGCCTCCCAAAGGCGTGGGATTACAGACTGGGCCACCGAGCCCGGCTCAGTCTTTTTTTTAATAGTATTACGGTGGATGTTCAAGGTCCGCTATATGAGTGAGAACATGTGATACTCAGATCTTTGTTTCTGTGAGAGATACTCAGTATTATTGACTCTAGTTCCGTCCAGGTTGCTGCGAAATTCATGATTTTGTTCTTTTTTATGGCTGCATAGTATTCCATCGTGTATATGTACCACATTTTTTTAATCCAGTCCTCTTTTGATGGACAGCATGGTTGGTTCCAGTATCTTTGATGAACATAGATGCTAAAATTCTCAACAAAATCCTAGCGAACTGGATTCAACAACACATCTCAGAAATCATCCATCGTGACCAAGTAGGCTTCATCCCTGGGATGCAAGGCTGGTTCAACATTCGTAAAACCATAAATGTAATTAAATATATCAACTGATGTCAAAACAAAAACCACATGATTATATCATTAGATGCAGAAAAAACTTTTGATAAAATCCAGCACCCCTTTTTGATAAAAACCCTCGAACATCTAGGCATATGGGGAACATACCTCAAAATAGTAAAAGCCATCTACGAGAAACCCACAACCAGCATACTCCTAAACAGACAACAATTGGAACCATTTCCCCTGAAAACTGGAACAAGACAAAGATGCCCACTCTCACCTCTCCTGTTCAATATAGTATTGGAAGTCCAGGCTAGAGCAATCAGAGAAGAGAAGGCACAATTTCCAAATCCCCTCCTCAGGGCTGGAGGGGAGAAGGTCTGGATCCAGTCTACCATGTGATGGCGTCAGGGCCAGGAGTACTGTGTCTGCCTGCCCGGCCACCACCTCCACACCTCTATGCTGATCACGGTACTGAGGCGGCTGCTCCCAGAGCCCTGCAGCACCCAACTCCTTACCTCCCAGTGCTTTGGCCTCTAGGCCGTGTGTTCTCAGTTTCTCTAACCACCTGGGCTCTCTAAAGGCCCCTCCCATCCCTAACCCCAGGGTTAGCTTGAAGCAAATGAGAGTCCAGTGACCTCCTGTGACTTCAGTTTCCCTGGATCTCACTTGAACCTTTACAACCTCGACAGAAGGTTCCAGGCTATCCTCTTCTTCACAGCCCATCTCCCTCAGGGCGACAGACTCATGCCTAAACCAGCACCAACAAAGGAGGAAGCTTTCCCACAGTTTGCTGAAGAAACCCTAATGATTGAAGCTCTCCAGGCATAGTTCTTGATATCTAAATCAACTTGGAATAATTATTTCTGGCTGGACGTGGCAGTTCACGCTTGCAATCCCAGCATTTTGGGAGGCCGAGGCAGGAGGATTGCTTGAGCCCAGGAGTTCAAGACCAGCCGGGGCAACATAGCGAGACCTCATCTCTAAAAGAAAAATAAATAATTTAAAAAGACAACGGAGGAAGGGGCCACAAGCCAGGAAATGTGGGAGACTTCCAGAAATTAGAGAAGGAAACGGATTCTCCCTTGGAGCCCCCAGATCTGCTGACACCTTGCTTTTAGCTCCATGAGACCCATTTTGCCCTCTGACCTCCAGAACTGTAAGAGAATAACATTGTGTCGCACTAAACCACTGTGTCTGTGTTATTTGTTATAGAGGCAGAGTGGCAGGGGCCCACAGTCAGGCATCGAGTGCCAAGGCCTCTGAGAGCCATGATCATGGGCACTAACCAGGGCCATGGTGGGACCTCGCCCTCTCTCCGCCCTGGGAACCGGCCAGTTCAGTCACAGACCAGACTACTGAGGAAGCAGAGGGCATGGCTCAGGGCACCCGCCCACTCCCTACCTCCATGAAGTCATGGAGGACTTCCCCTCACCCCCTAGACCCTTAGACATGGCCTTGGAGAGGAGTGGGGTGGGGTGGGGTGGCAGTCGGTGAAAGAAAAAAAACGGGAGAGAATTCACGTTTTGCTAAACGGACTGAGCATTAAACCAGCGGGACTGTTCCTTAAAACATTGCTTCTGAATTCAACTGAATTGTGAGGGTCAACTGATGATTCATAAAGAAAAGCAACATTTCCTTGCACATTTGCATATGTAGTGAGTAAATGATGAGAAAACATCATGGATCCAGCCACGGTGGCATGACTGGCACGTCTCCTGGAGCCGGAGGGTTTTGGGGTCCAGGACTGTCAGTGCACTGGAAAGTTCCAGAATATTTCCTTCACTTGTGTGTGCATGTGTGTATTTACAGGTATGTGTGTGTGTGTGTGTGTGTGTGTGTGTGTGTGTGTGTGTGTGTGTTGACTGTTTAGGATGCAAAGCTGTATGAGAAGGTTTAGAATATTTTTTGTTAATCAGTAGCATTTTTTTTGAGTTGGAGTCTCACTCTGTTGCCCATACTGCCTCAACCTTTTGGGCTCTGACGATCCTTCCACCTCAGCCTTCTGAGTAGCCAGAACTACAGGCGTGCGCTACCATGCCCGGCGGATTTTTTATTTTTTGTACAGATGAGGTCTTGCCAAGTTGCCCAGGTGGGTCTCGAACCCGCGGGCTCAGGCAATCCACTCACCTCGGCCTCCCAAAGGCGCGGGATTACAGGCTGAGCCACCGAGCCCAGCTAATCAGTAGCATTGATGAACTAAATCTCTTAAGTATATAGATGACTTGATATTTCTATTGAATAGAAAGGAATGACATTTCTATTGGGTATTAATAGTGTCATCTGAGAAAATAAAAGTTCTTCATCAAAAGAAACAATTAGGGTGATGGCTCACGCCTATAATCCTAGCACTTTGGGAGGCTGAGGCAGGAGGATTCCTTGAGCCCAGGAGTTCGAGACCAGACTGGGCAACACAGCAAGACTCCATCTCTACAAAAAATATTAAAAAGTGACCTGCATATGGTGGTGCGTGCCTGTAGTCCCAGCTCCTCGGGAGGCTGAGGAGGAAGGATTGGCTGAACCCTGAAAGTCAAGGCTGTGGTGAGCTGTGATTGTGCCACTGCACTCCAGCCTGGCTGACAAAGTTGAGCCCCTGACTCAAAAATAAATGAATACATACCACAATAAAATGAAATAAAAAGGTATGAAATCCTGACAGGGATCAAACTTAACAAAAAAAAAGAAAAGGTTAAAAAAGAAGAAAAGAATTGACAATATTAAAAGGGAGAGGAAGTCAGTGATTAAGTAACTCGAGAAGCAGTCGATAGGACTATTTTTGTCAACTGTCTCGTTTTTCTCTAAATTCTGTCCTAGAACTAAGGTTGGAATGAAGGCTATTTCGCAGCTAACTTTAAGACGGGGAGATGATCTTGGATTATCTGGGCAGGCCCAGTGTACACAAAGGTCCTTAAAAGGAGGGAGCTGGCAGGTGTTTGGCTCCACATTGTCACAGAATGTCCAGTTCACAGTGTTTTATGGTCCTTCTATTGACAGTTGGGTGGAACTTTCTCTCCTCCTGACCGTTTGTCTTTTCTACTGTCTGGCCCCTTCCTTTGGTAGGAATTTATGATAAGTGGGGCAAGGATACTGTGACTTGTCACCATAATACACCAAATTAATGTCTCAAAAAACTGCTAACGTTAACAAGAAACTTTTTCTTGCTACATTTTTTTTTTTTTTTTGAATTGGAATCTCACTCCATCCCAGCTGGAGGGCAGTGGCACGCTCCCGGCCACTACAGTCTCAACTTGCTGGGCTCAGGCGATCCTTCTGCCTCAATCTTCCAAGTAGCTGGAACTACAGGCACGCGCCTCCACGCCTGGCTAATTTTTTTTTTTTAATTTTTTTATTGTAGAGATGAGGTCTCACCAAGTTGCCCAGACTGGTCTCGAACCTGCGGATTCAGGCAATCCTCTCACTTCGGTCTCCCAAAGTGCCGGGATTACAGGCATGAGCCACTGTGCCTGGCCCTTCCTGCTACACTTTAAGAATCTGAAATACACTCATGTCTCCTCATCTGAAGCTCAGGATGCAGGGCAGACTCTCCCCAGTTGTTCCCTCACCATGGAGGTTGAACCTTCCTCTGCCCTGGGCCTGGGGCAGGTGGGGAGAGAAAAGACAGGTGAGGCTGGGGGGGAGGGGAGGACGGGAAGGAAGGCCAGAGAGAGAAGGTATCCAAGACTTGCAATCACGGCCAGGCGGGAGTGCCTAGGTGGGGAAGTGGACGGCTTTGCGCCACCATCCGGACTCTGTGTGTCAAGCTCAGCTCTTTGAAAGTCTCCTTTCAGCCGGGCTCGGTGGCTCAGCCTGTAATCCCGCGCCTTTGGGAGGCTGAGGTGAGTGGATTGCCTGAGCCCACGGGTTCGAGATCCGCCTGGGCAGCGAGACCTCAACTCTACAGAAAATCAAAAAATCAGCCGGGCGTGGTAGCGCATGCCTGTAATTCCGGCTACTTGGAAGGCTGAGGCAGAAGGATCGCCGGAGCCCAGCAGTCAAGGCTGCGGTGGCCGGGAGCGGCCACTGCACTCCAGTCTGGGCGACAGAGTGAGATTCCAACTCAAAAAAAAACCAAAAAACAAAAAACAAAACAACAACAACAACAAAAAAGAAAGTCTCCTTTCTGGGCATGAACTGTACCCATATGCCCTTCCAGAGGTTATTAGCATAATTGAACACCCTCAATTTAATCCCTAAGCATTAAAGGGATATCACCATGATTTCATCCTCATTGTACAAATGAAAAATCTTTTATTTTATTTTCTATTTTATTTTATTGTAGAGATGAGGTCTCACCCTGTTGCCCAGGCTGGTCTCGAACTTCTGGACTCAAGCCATCCTCCCGCCTCAGCCTCCCAATGTGCTGGGATTACGGGCGTGAGCCACCATGCCCGGCCACAAATGAAAACTCCTGAGGCTCACAGAGGTGAAACCGTGAGTGCAAGTTCATGTTTGAGAGAAAAAAGATGGTGGGGGTCAGATCCCCGATCTTGCAGATGAGGTTCACACGGCCTGTACCCTGAGTACTTGCAGGGGCCCGCGCTTGGGCTCCTTAAGAACAGGCCTCACCCTTCTTTCCAGTCTGGTTTCTCCAGAGTCTCAGATTTAATCTGGGGGTACTTTGTCCTGGGGCAGCTGAGAGGCGACCTGAATAGTCTCAAGGTGACAGCCCAGAGGCAGATCAGGTGACTCTGGAAGTGTTCTGACCCCAGCATTAAACTTCTGTCTCCTGTGGAATGAGGGTTATGGCCGGAGCTTCTGAAGTCTGCACCATGAGAAAAGGAGAGGGCCTGAACACACAGGTCATGAAGACTGGCTGGCCCCGCCGTGGGGACCCCGCCCCTCCTGGCTGCTGTCACCAACAGCCCGTGTCACTACCAGTCATTCATAGCCCTCATTCCTCCAGCAAATACGTTTCCAAGCTTGGGAAGAGCAGAACGTCCTGTGAGGTTTCAGGATGTTACCAGGATTTTTATTTTCATGGTCTCCCTCTTCTTTCAGTATTTGATGGGCATGAAACAACAGCAAACACCTCCTCGTCTTCCAGAACTCAGGTCAGGGTCATTTTCTCAGAGAAGTTTTTCTGCCCTCTCCATCCTCTGTTGGCCCTTTTTGCTCTTCTTCTGTGGATGCCTCTTCTTTCCAGGATAGTCCTGGTGTCATGTTGGCATCGTGCCATTGGCTGTTGGTGACGAATGCTTGACCACAGTGGCTTACACACACAAGATTGTATTCCCTATAGGAGATGAGTGACTGTCCAGGGCTGGTACAGTGGTCCTACAGTCATCAGGGACTCAGGGACCTTTCGTTTTTTGTGTTCCGTTCTCTTAGTGTATCTTTTATCTCCAACATCACCATGTGGTTCAGTATAGCTGCCAGGATGCCAGCCATCACATGCACATTTCAGAACCAAGGAAGACGATGGTTTGGGGAGGGTTAAAAGCCTACCTTGAAGTCAGGCCCCTTTAAGGCATTTCCTCACTTCTGCACATATCTCACGGTCCACAGTTGGGTTGATGGCCATACATACCTGTAAGGGAGACCGGGCTGTGGGATCTCTGGGTAGACGTTGCTGACCTCAGTATTATGGTGTGGGGGGGTCAAGCTGTGTAGGTCTCCTAGTGAGGAAGAGAGAGAGAACAATGTGGACCCGGCAGCGATCTCTGCCGTCACACATTATACAGAGGGTGCCAAAAATGTATATGTATTCTAAGAAAGGAAAACTCTGTATTAAAATTGTAATACTCACTAAGATGAATGCAAATCACATCTGACTTCTGAGATTACAAGAGGTGCTCAAAGTGGTTACCATCAGTGTCCAGACACTTGTGATTATGGCGAACATCGCTTAAAATGTGTATACATTTTTTTGGCACCCCAGTGGTGTTTGTGTGTATGTGTGTGTGTGTATACACAAAATATATTAATTTAATAGATATTAAAATTTTTGTTATGGAGAATTTAAAACCCCAGCAAGAACAAAGACAATAATAAACGAAGCTGCTTTGTGTGTTTACCCACGTTTTATGTATTACCCAGGTTTTATTGACCATGACTTATGTTTATTTTTATATTTATTTGTGTATTCATTGTAGAGACAAGGTCTCTCTATGTTGTCTAGACTGGTCTCGAACTCCTGGGCTCAAGCCATCCTCCCGCCTTGGCCTCCCAAAGTGCTGGAATTACAGCCGTGAGCCACTGTGCCTGGCTCAAGTAATTTTTTTTTTCTGAAGCTCGTCCTGAGTGGAGATGGTACTTTCTGGTGCATCACTTCACGCAGTGGCATTTCCCTCTTCTTGTGACATGAAGATTAATCAGAGGGTTCAGATGTTGCCACCTGACCCTTTATCTCACCCTTACGGAATCCCCAATCTATCTGCTACCTACTAGTTTTAGCAAACGCTGATGTTTGTCGCCTAGATACAAGCTTTCTTTAGGGGCTGCAAATCGTATGTTTATGTACACAGTCTAGTTTGTGGAGACAGGAAACAGATTCTCCCTTACAGCCTCCAGAAGGAATGTAGCCTGGACAACACCTTGATTTTAGACTTTGGGCCTCCAGGAATATAAGAGCAAATCCACCAGGTGCGGTGGCTCACACCTATAAGTCCAACAGTTTGGGAAGCTGAGGTGAGAGGCTTGCTTGAGCCTAGGAGTTCGAGGCCAGCCTGGGCAGCACAGCAAGACCTCGTCTCTACCAAAAATTAAAAATATTAGCCACTATAGGTGGTGGCATGCACCTATAGTCCCAGCTACTCGGGAGGCCGAAGTGGAAGGATTGCCCAAGCCCAGGAGATCGAGGCTGACACTGCACTCTAGCCTGGGTCACAGATTGACACCCTGTCTCAAAAAAAAAAAAAAGTAAATCCTACAATCCAGGTTGGCAATTTGTTACAGTTGCAATAGGAAACATACAGAGTGTCACATCCATTTTTTGGATTTAGTAAGAGCAGGGAGCTGTTGCTGGAACAAAGGATGATCTCTGCCTCGTAGGGTAGTAGAATTTCAAAACCTGGCATAGTGGGGCCGGGCTCAGTGGCTCAGCCTGTCATCCCAGCACTTTGGGAGGCTGAGACGAGTGGATTGCCTGAGCCCGCCGGTTCGAGACCCACCCAGGCAATTTGCAAGAACTTGTCTCTACAATCCATCAAAAATTAGCTGGGCGTGGTAGCATGTGCCTTTAGTTCCGGCTACCTGGAAGGCCCAGGTGGAAGGATCGCTGGAGCCCAGCAGGTCGAGACTGCGGTGGCCGGAAGCGTGCCACTGCACTCCAGTCTGGGCGATGGAGTGAGACTCTAACTCAAAAAAAAAAAAAAAAAAAATCCGGCATAGAGACTGTCAAGTGAAGAAGGTCTCCTGCCTGGCGCCCTGTTCCTCATCTAGTGTACAGCTGGGATGATGTAAAACCAGATGTGAAAGTGCTTCTTGGTGAGGATCAAGGTTGACTAGATTAGACTTAGCTTGATCCCACTGAATGTCCACAGGAACGGACAGTAGGGTCCTAGGATCCACGCAGGCTGAGCGAAGGTTTTTTTTTTTTTTTGAGTTGGCGTCTCACTCTGTCACCCAGACTGGAGTGCAGTGGCCACTCCCGGCCACCGCAGCCTCGCCTACTGGGCTCCGGGGATCCTGCCGCCTCAGCCTTCCAAGTAGCTGGAACTACAGGCATGCACTACCACGCCCGGATTTTTTGATTAATTGTAGAGAAGAGGTCTCGCTGCCCAGGCGGGTCTCGAACCCGTGGGCTCAGGCAATCCACTCACCTCAGCCTCCCAAAGGCACGGGATTACAGGCTGAGCCACCGAGCCCGGCTTTGAGGGAAGGTTTTTATCAACTCAGAAGGGGACTGAGGGACTGGCTTCAGACCAGGGTTTGTAAACCTCTTGCTTTTCTAAACATGCTATTGTCACTTGGATTACACAGATTTTGTTTGAGGTTAAGGATGGCTTGCAGATAAAACACACACACACACACACACACACACACACACACACACAAATCCCCCCCTCCCCACACACATTTTGTTTTATCTGAACCACTTGAGAATTAGTTGCAGGCATTGTGATCTATTAGCCCTAAATCCTTTGGCATGTGTCTCTTAAGAGAAAAGATATTCTCCCCTAACTAACTATAAGGCAATGTAAATAGACACCTCCTCCATTTTTTAAATTTTTTTTTTGAGACAAGGTCTGGCTCTGTTCCCAAGCTGGACTGTAGTGTCACGATCATGGCCCGCTATAACCATGACCATCTGGTTCAATCGATTGTTCCACCTCTGCCTCCTGGGCAGCTGGGACTACAGGTACACACCACCACACCTGGATCGTTTTAAAAATTTTTTGTAGAGGTGGGATCTCAAACGCCCGGCCTCAGGAGATTCTTCTACCTCGGTCTCTCAAATGGTTGGGATTATGGGCATGAGTCATAGCACCCAGCCATTCCCCAAATTTTAGAACAATACACGCCTCTTACCTAATATGCAGTCCCATTCCGATTTCTCCATTCATCTCTAAGATGTTCTTTACAGCTTTTTTGTTTTGTTAATCTAGGATTCCATCAAGGGTCACATTGTGCATTTAGCTGTTATGGCATTTTAATTTTAGTAGAGAGTATTGTAATAGAATAAAAGCTGCAAGAGAGCAGGCATTCTGATCTGTTTGTTTACTGCCTGGCACAGAGTAGATGCTGAGTAAATAGATTTTACATGGAAACGCAGAGATGTAATTGCCACTCTTCTAAGTCAATCCTTAGTGCAGGCACTGGAGGCATCTATACCCCACTCTCCTTGGGATAAACAACTTCCGGTTCCGCCCCCATCACGAGTTTGCATATGATCCATTCTAGCCCATCATAGTACCCTATTCCCATGGGGGGGCGATTATTGCAGAGGAGGGCATGTGACAAAGTCAAGGCCAATGAGGATCCTTCTGAGGATTGATTTATCTACATATGAGGAAAGAGATACTCTTTTCCCACTAGGATTTCTGAACCAGGAGCATGTGGTCTGGGACAGCCAATAGCCATTTCCTCCCAGCTGTTAAAGAAAGCTTGCTGGGGAGATGTGGGATTGGCAGTAGTGGAAATCTGCCAGGGGAGACAGGGGCACATCTCATCAATGAGGGTATCTGCATAATGAACATTTGTATACCTAACCCTGAATTGTACTTCACATCTTTAAAATAAAAAATTTAAAAGTAAAAAAAAAGAAAGAAAGAAAGAAAAGAAAGCTTGCTACAGCTGGAGAGAAGACACACTTTTTTTTTTAATTTCAGAGGAAAGCCAAGTTGAGAAATGGGGCTTGCGAGTGTAAGAATCCTGACAACTTTGTTTTAGCACCTGGATCCAGCCCTACCTGAAGTCCAGATCCATTCATAAATATACCAGATACAAAAAGCAACACACAGCTATTTTGCTCAAGTAGTTTGAATTTTCTGTCACTTGCACTCTGAAGAGTTCTCATTAACTCAGTAACGTAATCTTGCCTTATAGAAAGTCAGTCTTAGTCTATCCTTTATTGGATAAGGGTTACCTTCTGAATCACATCTGCTGTGAGTCCCTTAATGTGAGGATTCATTTAGTCATGTAGCTTTTTTGTGTGTGAAATGTCTATTGTCTTAGAACTTCTGGGAACCACTACTAAATATAAAATCAATTGGAAATCATGCAACTATAAAGGAAAAATATTCAAGGGAGGAAACTTGACAGGAAATTCCAACTCGGGTGGAACATTTTAGACTTAAAAGTGAGGTTCCATTTATAATTACTGCCTTGGATATTCCTATAATTTCAATTTCTTTCAAAACAAGTTTTTAAAATAGCCCCCAATATATTTGGAAATAAAAAATATGCAAGGAATCAAGCAGGCAGAACTGAGAGAAGCCCTCCCCTAGGCTGCGTTTCTCCAGGCACGTTGGCATCTCCAGGAGGCCAGGTGGAGTGCTCACCTGTTCTGGGCTGAGCTGGCCTCGGGGCAGCCCCGCCACGCTCCCCTAATCAGTTATCAGGTATTGCTGGAGAAGCAGAACCACAGAAGGAGCCACTGCGTTCGTTGTGGGAGGATTGTGACTGGTGACCCCACTCTGTCATGGGGACCTAATTTGGATACACCCCAAAGAACAGCACAGAGCGAGGCTGGCCCACTCACCAGTGGCGCGCCGAGGGTTGGAAGTTCATCCAACAAGATGAAGTTCATTTTGGTGGAGAGAGAGAAAGAAAAAGAGAGCAGAAGAGACCACGGATCCTTGGGGTGTGATCAGACAGAGCTTGTGGCAGGCATGATAAACCCTCCAGCTTCCTCAAGGCTTTTCAGAACCAAAGTCCCTCGAGCCGTCCTGCTCAAGTCTTCTGATAAGGCCCGAGGACCTGCGACCGTCTCGGTGGGTCGCCCACACCCTGTCCGACTCTGAGTTTTTCCATGAAGCGGTATCACGGGGTCCACATGCTCCTGAAAACATCTGATGAGATGAGGCTTATTCCTTTTTGGCGACACTTCCATCATCGAAACAAGCCTTACCTCTCAGGTGTGCATCTCCAGAGAAGGCCCTGACACCCCGCCTGCCTGTGAGGTCCAGCTGCCCAGGGCAGGGCTGGTTCTAGCTGGTCTTGACCCTGGGTTGCACCATGGTCTTCCTCTTTCGTATCTCTCTTCTTCCTTATCTCTTTTCTTTTTTCCATCCTGTTTAAAGTTTTTAGTGGAACGCCTGGATTGCTTGAGAAGTCAGGTGTTCAGCTCAGCAAATAACGAATGTCAGAGGGAGGGGGAAGGGGCGAGAGTCCATCTGTCAGCATCTCCTTGGAAGTCATGGCTTTAGCAGGGAGGCTATTCCCATGCAGGGAGGCTATTCTGAGGGACTGGCTTCAGACCTGGGTTTGTAAACCTCTTGCTTTTCTAAACATGCTACTGTCACTTCGATTACACAGATTTTGTTTGAGGTTAAGAATGGCTTGCAGATGAAACACACACACACACACACACACACACACACACACACACACACGCACGCACCCCACATTTTGTTTTTTCTGAACCGCTTGAGAATTAGTTGCAGGTATTGTGATTTATCAGTCCTAAATCCTTTGGCATGTGTCTTTTTTTTTTTTTTTTTTTTTGAGTTGGAGTCTCACTCTGTCGCCCAGACTGGAGTGCAGTGACAGCTCCCGGCCACCACAGCCTTGACCTGCTGAGCTCTGGCGATCCTTCCGCCTCAGCCTTCTGAGTAGCCGGAATTACAGTCATGCGCTACCACGCCCGGCTGATTTTTTGATTTATTGTAGAGATGAGGTCTCGCTGCCCAGGCGGGTCTCGAACCCGCGGGCTCAGGCAATCCACTCACCTCAGCCTCCCAAAGGCACGGGATTACAGGCTGAGCCACCGAGCCCAGCTGGCATGTGTCTTTTGAGAGAAAAGATATTCTCCCCTAACTAACTATAAGACAACATAAATAGACAACTCCATTTTTTTTTTTTGGAGACAAGGTCTTGCTCTGTTCCCAAGCTGGACTGTAGTATCATGATCATGGCCCGCTGTAACCATGACCATCTGGTTCAATCGATCGTCCCACCTCAGCCTCCTGGGCAGCTGGGACTACAGGTACACACCACCACACCTGGATCGTTTTAAAAATATTTTGTAGAGATTCTTCTACCTCGGTCTCTCAAATGGCTGGGATTACACATACAGATTCACTTTACAGTGTGATCCGAACATGTCTGGTGGTTAAACTCGTTGATTTTAACACTCAAAGAAATTTTTAAAACGGAAACTCTGAAAGCTATCTTTACGTATGGTGTGCACAAGCTTCTTGGGTGCTTGAGTATAAAATAATATGAGAGAAAGCTCTGTGGTCACAGCATTCTGAATTCATCTAAGTAATGAGGAAGTAATGCTGGTGACACTCTATTATGAAGCCCTGTGTTAGCACAATAGAAAATGCTGAGGGAGACTGGGTGTGGTGGCTCACACCTGTCATCCCAGCACTTTGGGAGGCCAATGTGGGGAGGATTACTTGAGCCCAGGAATTTGAGACCAGCCTAGGCAACATAGCGAGACCTTGTGTCTATAAAAGAATCAGAAAATTAGCAGGGTGTAGCACACACTTATAGTCTCAGCCACCTGGGAGACTGAGGTGGAAGGATTACCTGAACCCAGGTGGTCAAGGCTGTGAAGAGCCATGAGTGTGTGACTGCGTTCCAGCCTGGGCCACAGAGTGAGACCTCAACTCAAAAAAGATAATAATAAAAAATAAAAACAGAACAAACTAAGGAGAGCCAGGCAGGCCCAGCTGCTCGGGAGGCTGAGGACAGAGGATCATTGGAGGCCAGGAGTTCAAGACCGGCCTGGGCAACCTAGCAAGACCACCGTCTCAAAAAATAACAACAACAACAAACGAAGAAAAATAAAATGTATGCTTACATAGTGAAAAACCTGATAGGAAGAATACGATCACTTACTCATTTGCTCACTGTTTCAATTATCCGTAAAGTATTTATTCAGAACCTCAAATGTGTTCAACTTAGGTCTGGGCACTGGACATAGAGAGTGAGAGAGGAGATAGCTCTGCTCACTGGAGTTGGGTGATGTAGCTAAGATCACACGTGTGAAACCTTCTCGAATAAAACCAAATGTGACAGGCTGGTAGCTGTGCCGTTCCGTACAGTTCCTGGGTACATGCAGGTACTGGACGCTGGAAATGGGGCTGGTGAACTGAGGGGCTGGAATTTTAATGTTATTTCACGTTAACCAATTTAAGTTTAAATTTAAAAACTGATACTCCGTTCACTTAGTGGCAGACTTGTATGTTTGGAACAACTTGGGCACATGAAGCTAACTTTTCCATTGTAAACTTAATGAGTCTCTGTACACATCAAGTCTTTTCTGTGAAAATTTAGCATCCTAAGTGAGATGTGCTGTAAATACAAAATGTACCCTTGGTTTTGAAGATTTGGTACCAAAAAAAAGAATGTGAAGTAAAGCATGGATAATGTTTTATGTTTGTTACATGTGAAAATATTTGGGGTTAAATAAAGTGTGTTGCTAAAATTGATTTCGTTCATTTCCATCTTTTAAAATATGACAACCTGGCCAGGCTTAGTGGCTCAGCCTGTAATCCAGTGGCTCAGCCTGTAATCCCAGCACTTTGGGAGGCTGAGGTGAGTGGATTGCCTGAGCCCGCGGGTTCGAGACCAGCCCGGGCAACTTGGCCAGACCTCGTCTTTACAATAACTTTTAAAAAATTAGCCTGGTATGGTAGTGCACGCCTGTAGTTCCTGCTACTTGGAAGGCTATGGCGGATGGATTGCCTGCCAGAGCCCTGCCGGTCAACGCTGGGGTGACCGTGAGTGTGCCACTGCACTCCAGCCTGGGCAACCGAGTGAGACTCCAACTTAAAAATTAAAATAAAATATGCCAACCTGAACATTTTAAGTTACGTTTGTGACTTGCATTTCTTTTATTTTCCTTCCTTCCTTTGTTCCTTCCTTTCTTTTCTTTTCCTTTTTTTTTTTTTTTTGAGTCAGGGTCTCACTCTGTCACCTAGGCTGCAGTGCAGTGGCATGATCATAACTCACTTGCAGCCTCAACTTGCTGAGTTCAGGCCGAGCCTTCCACCTCAGCCTTCTGAGTAGCTGGGACTACCGGCATGCATCATCACGCCTGGCTAATTTTTTGATTAAAAAAAAAAAATTTGTAGAGACAAGATCTTGCTAAGTTTCCCAGGCTGGTCCGGAACTCTTGGGCTCTAGCCATCCTCCTGTCTCAGCCTCCTGCAGTGCCAGGATTACAGGCATGAGCCACCACGCCTAGCTTGTGACTTGCATTTATTTCTAAAGAATGGCATTGGACTATAGGGTTTTGAAGAAGAGAGAAAGCCTATCATGAAATGAATGTTTTGACATCAGTTTTGCAGAACAGAACCGATTGGACCGATCAGATAGAGAGGGTGGTGCGCACTAGGAGAGAAGAGACCCCACAAGAAAGTGTGAAATTATGCCAGGTGGGCTGGGGACTTGGGAGAGCCCTGGGCGTCGTGCTCAGGGAGCAGTGTCTGAAGGGCTGGCCGCGACGCCGGAGGCCTGATGGGACCCTGAGTGGGCGGAGCTTCAGCCGGCTGGCCCACAGCGGGCTGGGGGGCTTACGGGCAGGGGTGGAGTTGTAGGGGCGGCTTTACTGACGTTTGCCTGGCTGCAGTGTGCACAGTGGAGTGGAGTGGAGGAGGGAGATCGGGACACAGGGAGACATTCTTTTTTTGTTGTTATTGAGTTGGAGTCTCACTCTGTCGCCCAGACTGGAGCGCAGTGGCCACTCCCGGTCACCGCAGCCTCGACCTGCTGAGCTCTGGCGATCCTTCCGCCTCAGCCTTCCGAGCCTCCGGAATTACAGGCGTAGGCTACCACGCCCAGCTGATTTTTTGATTTATTGTAGAGATGAGGTCTCGCTGCCCAGGCGGGTCTCGAACCCGCGGGCTCAGGCAATCCACTCACCTCTGCTTCCCAAAGGCGCGGGATAACAGGCTGAGCCACCGAGCCCGGCTGGGAGACACGTTTTGAAGACCCTTCCTCCTCCCGCCCCCACCTAGTACTTCTGAAAGTACTCTGGATTCCAAGAATCCAGCCAAGAACCCAGCAAACAAAGAAACAAAGCAAACAAGAAAAGACGTCATGCAAATCTTACACAAAATAATGTGGGCCTTATTCACACTGTTTCTTACAAACCACTTTTTAGTAAATCGATTTCCTCCCCCTTGAAGCTTTAAAAAAATGTTTATTTGTAACTTCTGTGTAGCCACGGTATAACCGGGCATTGTCCTGGAGGCTGGGATGGAGTCACGGGAATCCCCCTGTGAGGGGACCTGGTCAGTCAACTCACTGGGGACAACTACTAATCCCTAAAGAGAGCGAACTTCACGGAGTCAGAGTCATAGGAAATAAGTATTTTTCGGAGTGAACGCTAATTACTAGGGGTGATCTGGAAAGCTCATGGACCATAGAATTGTAGACCATCATCAAGGGCTTCTGGGTATTCACGTGGCGACCCACCTTTCACTTCATTGAAGAGACAGGCCCTAAAGATTCAACGCCATGTCCACCTCTGTGCAGCTGGCTAGCAGAACAGTCATTAGAATCTGTATGTGGACTTCGCAGCAACTTGGATAGATTTAGAGTTGATCATACTCAGTGATTTATCACAGAAACAAAGAACAGAGTTCCATATGTTCTCATAAGCGGACCTTGAACAATTATCATAATGCTATAAGAAAGCGATTGGCAGTAGTGGGGAACTGTCAGGGGACGGGGGGTGGGATTGGCAGTTGAGGGAAACTGCTAGGGGAGGGAGGGGCATACCTCATCAACAAGGGTACCTGCATGATCAGTACTTATATACCAACCCTGAAATGTACCCCACATCTTTATAATAAAATCTTTTTTTTAATGTGGAAAAAAAAAAAGAATCTGTTCCTCCAGGTTTTCAGGACACCTCCCACCATGCCCCACGGGGTGCTGGCCCCTGGGAACATCATACCCACCACGAATCAAGAAAGATGGGGTTGAACAGTGTGGAGTGAAAGGTCATAGCTGGGCCCTTCTATATATAGAGAGAGGTTGGGTACGCACACGCAGGCCTAGGAGTGAAAACACAGGGCCTCTGTCCTCTCCAATGTAGCTCTCTGGAGTGTCATTGGCTGATCCTACATGGCTCAGGGACAGCTGCCTGCATTGTGACATGAGGGAGGAACACTTAATCCTCGCTAAGGAGGGGCTGCAGGGTGGCAGACCAGAGCCATCACCTCCCCAGGAAGGTCTGCCCTGCCACGGCCTCTTCCTCTGCAGGTTTTCGAGGCAGAAGGAGTTTGAGGACTCCAGGAGGAGAGAGAATAAATCGGGGGAAGAGTGCTGGAAGGCTGAACTGAAGGCTTGGCTCAAATGTCATTGTTTAAAACATTCTGAAGGCTCTTTAAATAGACCACTCCCAGGTGAACACAGCGACAGAGAAAAGCTGCCCTGTGCTTCCGAGTAAATAAGCACAGAGGTCAAACGTTCAGAGTTGGACAGGGCCGGAGTGGGCCAGGAGCTCAGCAGAAAGTACTAGAACGTCTTTGATGGTCAGGTCTTTGTCCATTAGATGGCACCTGAGAAGTTGCTCTTATTTCAGGAAATGTTTTCTGCTTAGGGACATTCAGACGAAAACATGAAAATCCAGCCTCAACTCTGAACCCGTGCAGCATGAAGCCATGAGCAGGGATCATGAGAGCCCAGGCTTTCTTATGGAGACCTATGCCATTCAATGGGCGTGCTCACCAGCGTGTGTGTTAGACATTTTCCTTGATAATGGAAACCCAATTATTATCATTAAATTACTAGAAAATTAATTCTATACAAAGCAACACATGACCCCGGTTATAAAACTGCACACGGCTGGGCAGCATGGAGGCTCATGCCTGTAATCCCTGCACTTTGGGAGGCTGAAGCAGGAGGATCACTTGAGTCCATGAGTTCGAGAACAGCCTGGGCAACATATTGAGACCTGATCTCTGCAAACAATAGGAAAAAAATAGCTGGGCATGGTGGTACACGACTGTAGTCCCAGCTATTCAGGAGGCTGAAGAGGAAGAATCATCTGAGTCCAGGAGGTCGAGGCTGTGGTGAGCCATGAGTGTGCCATTGTACTCCAACCTGGGTGACAGAGTGAGACCCCGAGACAAAACAAAAAAAACCTCTCAGGTTGGCATCCTCCAACCTTGCCATGTTCTTCTCTCTGAACGTGGCACGAGTGGACATTAAACAAAGGCAAAACCACGGGCTAAGGTGATGTTTGGTTTTCGATTAGACATGAAACCTCAGACAGTTGTTGAACTTCTTGAACTCTGCGGCTTTGGTCCCAGTTGGAAAGCAGGTCAAACAAGTCAAGTCGAGAGCAGAGTGTGCAATCTTTTGTTCTCAGTGTGCTTTGAAGATTGTTTCAGGGTTAATATTTAACTTGGAGTCTTAACTCTTTTACGCCTCAATATCCTCACATACAAACAACACGTAAATCTTGCAATTAGAGAGATCACACTGGCTCATAAATGTGAAAAGGAGGAATTCTTTCCAGGCCAGGTGCAGGGGCTCACGCTTGTAATCACAGCACTTTAGGAGGTTGAGGCGGGAGGATTGCTTGAACCCAGGAGTTCTAGAGCAGCCTGGGCAACATAGCAAGACCTCATCGCTACAAAAAATAAAAAAAGTAGCTGGGTGTGGTGGTGCGCACCTCCCAGCTACTCAGGAGACTGGGGCAGAAGGCTCACCTGAGCCCAGGATGTCAAAACTGTGGTAGTATGCCACTGTACTCCATCCTGGGCGACAGAGTGAGACTCTGACTCCAAACAAACAAAAAATAATTCTTTCCTTTGGAGGGTAGAGCAGAAAGGTCAAGTTCAGGAACTGGGAGTATATGGTTCTGTAGAAGGTGTCACATGAGCCACCATACAGGCGTACATGGAGTGTTAACTTTTCTAACAGCTACTTAAAAAAACAAAAATAGGTGAAATTAATTTAACAGCATATTTTATTTTATCCAATATATACAAAGTACTATTTTAATACGTAATCAATATTTTAAAAAGTATTAGTGAGCTATAAGAGGGCACCTAAAAAGCCTGGAATTATCTTTTGGAGACGGGCATCTTGTAGTACAGACTTCCCTCACTAGGTGCATGTTCTAGGAACCCATTGGCATCAGTGTACCAGCTAGCGTTGTTGTGAGAGGCTGCATTCAGCTTCAGTGAATTTTTTTTGGAGATTCTTTCAATGTGTTTGCCCATTTCCTGAAGGGTGATTTATGAGCACACCTACTCATACCGTGGGGCGTGGTCAGCCGTTTTTGACCAAAATCAGCATCTCACCCTGAGCAACTTTTTTGTGTTTCCCCGGATGAAAAAGTTCTCAAAGGAAACATTTTGCTGATGTGGAAGAGGTGAAACAAAAAATGGCAGAAGCACTAAAAGGCATCCAAATTGACAAGTTCAAAGACTGTTTTGAGCAGTGGAAAAAGCATCCCGTTAGATGTATTGCATCAAATGGAGAAAATTTTGAAGGGCATGGAAGTTTAAACATGTAAAAATATAGACACAATTTTTTAAACACATGCCAGGTTCTTTGGATGCCCCCTTGTATTTTACATTATTTGGTTCATCCAAGTTTTCAAAATCTAGTGTGTATGTATTTTATCACACATCTCAAGTCAGACTAGGTGCATCTCAAGTACTTGACAGCTACGAGAGGTTAGTGGCTCCTGTATTGGGTGGGGTGGCTCCCGAGTCACATTGAATTGACTTAGAAACTGCCTGATCTTGACCAAGTTACGTAAACATCCCATGCCTCAGTTTCTACATCTGTAAAATGGGAATAATAATAGTATCTGGCCGGGCGCGGTGGCTCACGACTATAATCCCAGCACTTTGGGAGGCCAAGGTGAGAAGACTGCTTGAGCCCATGGGCTCAAGACCAGCCTGGGCAACTTAGTGAGACCCCATCTCTACAATAAATAAAAAAAAATGAGCCAGTCATGATGGCGAGTGCCTGTAGGCCCAGCTACTTGGAAGGCTGAGGTGGAAGAATCGGCTGAGCCTAGCAGGTCAAGGCTATGGTGTCCGGGAGCATGCCACTGCCTTCCTGCCTGGGTGACAGAGTGAGACTCCTACAGAAAAAAAAAAAAAATTAGTGTCTACTGTTCTGGGTTTGCCATGAAGATGATGTGTGTCAATATATTTAAAACCCTCAGTGCAGTGCCTGGCATAGATCAACGAGTGCCAACTATCATTAGTTTTGGCAAAAGTACACAGGATGGAAGTGCTAATTTTTCTCAAAATGTGGTAATTCCAAATCAATAAAGTTGAGTAGAATTTACAGCTTAGACTTTTTTTTCCTCCTAGGGCAATTGTTTAGCAGCCCAAACCAGGAAAACATACTTGAAAGACTTAATTCTTTGATCTCATCAAACCAGTCATTTTAAAAAATGTTAAATGGCCTCTTTCTTCAGAATAGTTCTAACTAGTTACCTGCCAATATTTACTTCACCCTATCAAAAATATTTAACGCAACCAAATAGCTTTGTGGGATTATACTGTGTGTAAAAACACACGCATTTAGATTTTAGGGCCAGAAATTTGGTTTTGGAACTTTTATTTTTTTATTCATTCATTCACTCATTTATTATTATTAGTTTTTGAGTCAGAGTCTCACCCAAGTTGGAGTGCAGAGGTGTGACCACAGCTCAATGCAGCCTCGACCTCTTGGGCTCAGGCAATCTTTCTGCCTCAGCCTCCTGTGTAGCTGGAACTACAGGTATGCAAACCATGTCCAGCTAATTTTTTGTAGAGACTAGGTCTCACTATGTTTGTCTTTTTTTTGAGTTGGAGTCTCACTCACACTCACTCCGCTCCCGGCCACCGCAGCCTCGACCTGCTGGGCTCCGGCGATCCTTCTGCCTCAACCTTCCAAGTAGCTGGAACTACAGGCGCCCGCTACCACGCCTGGCTAATTTTTGGGGGGTTTATTGTAGAGATGAGGTCTCGCCAGGTTGCCCAGGCGGGTCTCGAACACACGGGCTCAGGCAATCCACTCACCTCAGCCTCCCAAAGCCCGGCTAGGTCTCACTAATGTTGCCTCGAACTCCTGGGCTCAAGCAATCCTCCCACCTCGACCTCCCAATGTGCTGGGATCACAGATGTGAGCCACCACACCCAACCTGGTTTGGAGCTTGTAAAAGAGTAAAACATTCCAATTTAAGCCGGAATCCCTTGCCTAGTTTTCTAATGTAGTTTTGCCTTTGGACGACAGCCACACGCTGTGTGGGTTCTGCGTCGTCCTGGAGTCCCAGGGCTTCACTGTGTGCTCCAGATGCACTGGGGCCAACTTGCTGTAGGAATTTCTTCCTAATCTCTGACCCTTGGGAATGAGCATAAGAGAGGTATAAGATTTGATGAGGCCTCAACTACTTGTGGTCAAGACTGAGTCATGTCAGTGTCACTTGAAGCTCAGTACTGAGAAGACCTACAGGGAGTTCGGAAATCATCATTTGGGGTCAATTGCGTCCTCACCCTTAGTCTTAGTGATGGCACCAAACATCTCTGTGGCATTTGCTCCCCACGTCTGCCCATGTCGGGGCCCTGAATAGAGTCCACGTTCATCTCTTTAAAGGACATTTGCATCTTTTGTAAGTTTGAGGGATTTGGGGACTCATCCAGGAAAAAGACATGAGCACTAGAGGAAGTCACACACGACAAGCCTCTTTGGGTGGCATCCTGACAGGGTTGCCTCAGGGAAGTACCTCATTGCATGAGATAGCCAGGGGCTCCAAGGCCTCACCACCTGGAAGGGGAGGAGGATACGGAACTCCAGGGGAGAGAGGGATCCCGAGGGGGCTTATTTGTCTAGATGACACCATGCATAGCAGGGAGTCTCAGGGGCAGAGAGCCCCCGAGGGTGGGATCAGCTTGGGGTTATCATCATCGCAAGGCTGTACCTTATCAATGGCCAACGGACACTGGCAGGGTTTCGAGTATGCAAATTAGTTGGGCTCTAAATAGTGGAACATCTACCAATTGGGGCTATTTTGTCTATCTATCTATCTATCTGTCTGTCTATCTTATCTATCTATCATAGAGGCGAGGTCTCACCATGCTGCCTACACTGTTCAAATCCCTGAGCTCAAGCAATCTGCCTGCCTCAGCACCCCCTCAAGTGCTGGGATTAGAGTCATGCCCAGCCCCCTCTCAGTTTCTAGAAGGAAATATTTACAACCCTCAGACTCTTGAAACATCGTCATGATGGGAGACAGAATGTCTTGTTATTACCATTTGTTGGATGAGGATCCCAAAGCACAGAATAGGTTAAGTGCTGAGCTCACCCGGGTCCTTGCAGAGAACTGGATTAGAACTCGCGTTTGTGGATGTCTAGCTCCTTTGTGTTTTTTACTCCCCTGGTGGGCAAACAAAGGGAATCTTCACAAAATATTGTTCTGGAAATGAAATTAAAATTCTGCCACTGCACATAGGTGTAGTCCAGGCCAGAGATAACCCTAACTGAAGATTTTTTTAAAATGCCATAATATTTTATTCTATTTTCTTTACATAGTTGCACTTACAGATATTTGGAGTAAAAGAATGACAGCACCACTGTTTTTACTATTGTTATTGCTTTTGTGTTATCATCTTACCTTTGTCCATATTTTATGATCTTTTTTTTTTTTTTTTGAGTCAGAGTCTCACCCAGCCACCCAGGCTAGGGTACAGTGGCACGATCACAGCTCACTGCAGCTTCAATCTCTTGGGCTCAGGTGATCCTCCCTCCTCAACCTCTTGTGTAGCTGGGACTACAGGTGCATACCAGCACATCCGGCTCAGTTTTTAATTTTTTTTTTTTTTTTTGTAGAGACAGGATGTTGCTATGTTGCCTGGGCTGGTCTTGAACTCCTGCGCTCAAGCAACCCTCCTGCCTCCACCTCCCAAAGTGCTGGGATTACAGGTATGAGCTCCTGCGCTTAGCTTTATATTTTATGATTTAATCGGCATCTATCTACCTGTTACAGCTTTTCTTCTCTCAGTGACAGCGTTCTGGCATTGTTTAACAATCAGCTCTCCAGGGGAGGAGAGCTGCTAATTTTCGTGGTGTCAGTACCCTTCCAGGGCTGATTTGGGGCTACCCATATGACTACAGAGTTGGGAAGAGGCCTGGGCAACCAGCTCCCATCAGCCATGCCAGCTGCTGTGGTATGCTGTGCAGAGTGAGTTTCAACCGGGCACCACCTCTTGCCTTACCTACCAACAGATTTTAAACTTTCTTCCGATCACTGATCACACTTGCCAAAACGTGCTTAATGCTTGCTTCCCCGGCTCATTTCTCTATGGGTGAGGAAACGATGTTGTCTTGTTCACTACTATTTCCAGGGCTTCATCTCACATCATCTGTTGCTTTCTATAAAACTGCACAGCCAGTGAAACGTGATTCTTAACGAGCCCACACCTGGTGACAGTGTGCACAGATAGCAGTGTTTCCTCCACATCCGTGGGGCTCCTTCCTATCCTGCACTGATCTCGCAAGTGTAGGATCTGAGCCCTCACTTCTAACAAAGGTTTTCTCGCTCCTGATTATTATTATGAAGATTAATTACTTTTTTAAAAAAATAGAAATGAGGTCTCGCTGTGTTGCCTACCTTGGTCTCAAACTCCTGGGCTCAAGCGATCCTCCCGCCTCAGCCTCCCAAAGTGCTGGGATTACAGGCATGGGCCACCATGCTCAACCAATTAATTACTATTTTAATGATGAATATTCATTGCATACCTGAACCCGTCTTGCAGACAGTGCTTGAGAAATGCTCTCTCTGTTTCTCACCACTCTCGGCACTGCAGAGAGAATTTGACTTCCTCTTATGGTCATCGGCTAGGGAGTGTTTCTTTCTGAAAGGAGGGAGGTTTACCTAAAAATAAATGAGTTTTAAAATCTTTATCCTAAGACCTGTCTGACTTGTAAAATAAATCACTCTGGAGATTTGGTGAATTTTTTGGCTCTGAAAGCTTCTATATTTGCCTGTCCTGGAACGCGGTGTTCTCTGACTGGGAGACCATGTCCATTTGCATCTGGCTCCAACATTTCGGAGGACTTTGTGGCCCTGTTTTCCAGATCGGAGTTTAATTGGAGAGGTAATTATCTGAGTGAGGACACGAAAGCCAAGTTGAGTTTGGGGGTGAAGCCTGTGATCTCTGTTCCACTTCGGGAGACAACAAAGTCTTTGTGAATCTTTGTTGATTTGATTTTTACGTAAGCAGAGGTTCCATATAGCTGAGGGAATGAACCAGGGAAAGGAGCCTGTAACAAGATCGTGTTTAGCTAAGAAGAGGACAAAAGTTCCTTTATCTCTTTGCAATAACTTAGGCTAGGAAAACCCGAGGCCAGAGCTGTGAGATGCTGGGTTCAGTTCCAAGCAGGCGTGTGAGCGACTCAACCCAAACAGGAAGGAGGCCAGGCATGGTGGCTTACGCCTGTAAATCCCAGCACTTCGGGAAGCTGATACAGAGGATTGCTTGAGGCCAGGAGTTCAAAACCAGACTGGGCAGCATAGTGAGACCTTGTCTCTACAGAAAATTTAAAAAATTAGCCAGTGGTGTGCGCCTGTAGTCCCAGATACTCGGGTGACTGTGGTGGAAGGATCACCTGAACCCAGGGGATCTAGGCTGGGGTGAGCTGTGCTCATGCCACTGCACTCCAGCCTGGGGGACAGAGCAAGACTCCAACTGAAAAACAACAACAAGAAAATAAAACAAACAAACAAACAAAAACCCAGGAAGGAATGAGAGTTTGCTTGGCTCAGCTTCAATCATGGTTTCTGCTTAGCATGTGCTTCTCAGATGGAATTCATAAGCACCTTGAATCATTTATCCTTCTTCTCATTCCAGAAATTCTTTCATTGGTATTTACAAAAGTTTCTTTCTTTTAAATCCACATGACCCAGGCTACCAGACCGCCCTCACTAATTCATGGTTTCCACGGCAACCAGCTGAAGGATCTATTCAATTTCATCCACAGTAACTTAATGAAAATGATGCAACGTCACTTAAAATAGGTGTCCCTTTTCTGTTGCAGGGTTAGAATTCCTATGCTACTGATGGCCGTCTCTTAGAGAATCCCCTCCTCTACACTACACAGTCTACATGTTTCATTATTCCCCATGTGTCTGTGTCTTTAAATTGTTGTCTTACTACAAGGAAATTGCAAGCACTCACCTTAGTCTCCTCGTCTGAAATTATGGCAATGAGACGATAATAACATTTTTACCTACAGAATTAGTTCAAGAGTCCCATGGTAATGTGTAGGTGCTTGAAATGTGGTAGAGTAGATGTGTCTCAGGTGATGCACACACCTACTGAGGTGGGCAGAAGACTAGGAATGAGAGAGGTAACAATAACAGCATAATGAGAAATGACAGCCGACATCGGGAGATGTTATTCAGCTTATGGATCATGCACATGGTGGTCCAGGCCCATTAAAGGCAACAACTGCTACTCAATTTCAAGCCAATGTTTGTTTTTTGGGAGGGAATACGGAATCAGTGTCACCAGTTCTTCTGGTTTCATTTTTAAAGAAGAATGGTGGCTCATACCTATAATCCCAGCACTTTGGAAGGCGGAGGCAGGAGGATTCCTGAACCCAGGCGTTCGAGACCAGCTTACTCGAAAGGCTCAGAAGAATTGCCTGAGCCCAGGAGGTTGAGGCTGCAGTGAGCCGTGATCATGCCATTGCACCCCAGCCTGGGTGACAGAGTGAGGCCAACTCAAAAAAAAAAAAGAGAAAAAACAAACATTCAGATCTTTAAAAAAAAATTCTAAATTTTAAATTATGGCGAGACATTCACACTAAATGTACACATATGTGTATGTGTGGACACACACACTGGATGACAAATGATATATATTTGCTGCCTGGAAGTAGCCTGCGGGCGACTGGTCTGAGATCTTTGTTGTAAGACATTATTAGAACAATATGCAAGTCTGGAGTGAACTAGACACTAACTTTTGTTTGTTTAATCTTGTCACGGAAACAGACTATACCCAGACTTACAGATCTGTTGTTAGAAATTTACTGAGAACCACTGGGGAATGCCAAGAAGTGAAATGTACAGGGAAGTTATGTTGGCTCCCTGGTGGTAGAAATGTTCTGATTATCAGAGATGCTGGAAACAGGACTCAGAAGTCACTATATACCTTTTAGAATGGCCAAGATCCAGAACGCTGACATCACCAAATGCTAGCAAGGATGTGAAGCAACAGGAACTCTCATTCATTGCTGGCCGGAATTCAAAATGATACAGCCACTTTGGAAGAGAGTTTGGCAGTTTATTCTAAACCAAAACATACTCCTACTATGTGATCCAGCAGGTATGTTCTTTGGTATTTACCCAAAGGAGTTGAGAAGTTATGTTCACACAGAAACCTGCAGACAGATGTTTACAGCAGCTTTATTCACAATTGCCCAAACTTGGGAGCAACCAATATGCTCTTCAGTAAGTGAATGGGTAAATAAACTGTGGTACATCCACACAATGGAATATTCTTTCATACTCAAAAGAGATGAGCTGTCAAGCCATGGCAAGACATGGAAGAAACTTGAATGTATTTTACAAAGTAAAAGAGCCCACCTGAAAAGGCTCCATACCGCATGATTCCAGCAATATGGCATTCTGGAAAAGGCAACACTATGGAGACAGTAAAAAGATCAGTGGTTGTCAGGGGCCTGGGGAGGGGTGAATAAGCAGAGGACAGTGAAATTACTCTGTATAATACTATGGTGGTAGATCCATGTCAGTACACATTTGTCCAAACACATAGAACACATAATACCAAGAGTGAACCCTAATGTAAACTATGGGCTTTGGGTGATAATGATGTGTCCACATGACATCAGTTGTCACAAATGCACCACTGCAGCTAGAGAGGTTGTTAGTGGTGGGGGGCGGGGCTGTGCATATATGGACACAAGGAATCTATGGGAAATCTCTGTACCTTCCTCTTAATGCTGCTGGGAATCTAAAACTGCTCTAAAAGATTGCCTTTAAAAGGTAGGATGGAGGCCAGGTGCAGTGGCTCACACCTGTAATCCCAGCACCTTGGGAGGCCAAGGCAGGAGGTTTGCTTGAGCCCAGGAGTTTGAGACCAGCCTAGGCAACACAACAAAAAATCATCACTGTAAACACACAAACAACTAAATAAGCAAACCCGGTAAGGTGGGCGGCAGTTTGTAGTCCCAGCTACTTGGGAAGCTGAGATGGAAGGATTGCCTGAGTCCAGGAGGTCGGGGCTGCCATCAGCTGTGATTGTCGTGATCATGCCACTGCACTCCAGCCTGGGAGCCTGGGCAACAGAGTGAGACCTTGACTCAAAAAAAAAAAAAAAAATATATATATATAGGATGGAGATATACCAATTAAATGCAATACATATATCATGCTAAGATCCTGGGTTTGAAAGGAGAAAGAAACAGGAAAGAAATTGTTTCCAGGGCGATTGTCGCGATTTAAATAGAGGCTGTACATTAGAAGGTATGATTCAACTAATGTTGATTTCTTGAGTGTGTGTTATAATAAATAGTGCTGTGATTATATAGGAGAATGTCTCTGTTCATAAGAGACGCATGCAAAGTATTTAAGAATGAAGTGTCAGAACGTATACAACTGAATTTCAATGGTTTGATAAAAAAAAGTACGCGTGTGTGTGTGTGTGTGTGTGTGTGTGTGTGTGTTGAGAATGAGGAGAGGAGGCAGATGTTAGCAGCAACAGTGACTAACCTAGGTGGAGAGTATCTGCTGTACTCCTCTTTCAATTTTTCTGTAGATGTGGAGTTTTCATTTCAGGAAAAAATAAGACAACATTTCAAGGGAGGTAAGCTTCCTGCATTGGAACCATCCAAGATGGCTTATCCAGGGGTCTTTGATTTGGAGCGTTGGTGCAATGGCTGCCTGGCTGGAGCTGGTAAATGACTCTCAAGGGTCTTCGAAGGGTGGGACCCTAAGAGGCCAATCCAGAAGGCTTTCACTGCTCCATTCCCCAAGCCATCCATTTCTGTCTCCTTACATCAGTGACGTAGCCAACTAGCACAGTCCTGAGCGTATGATGGATGTGCGTTGAATGTCACTTTTCTTTTCATTGTTTTCCATCCTGATGGTCATACTTGAAGTATCAATACCTTACTAAAAAACATACCAGGAATAAGTTTCAGCAAAGGAGGAAATATTTTTAATTCTTGTCCAACTAAAATCTATCCAGGCAAGTTTTCATACTTAAGCCCAGGAAATAATGTCATACTAATACTTAAAAAAAAATTGAGGTTCTCACTTCAAAGTCCTCTTGTCTTCAGCTCTTGCTTAAGGACAAATAAAAATACCCTACCTTGAAAGCTTCCATCTGGGTGTGGGGGCTCATGCTTGAAATCTCAGCACTTTGGGAGGCTGAGGCAAGAGGACTGACTGAGCCCAGCCTGGGCAACACAGTGAGACCTCGTCTCTAGAAAAATATTAAAAAATTAGCCAGGGGTGGTGCGCACCTGTAGTCCCAGCTAATCCGGAGGCTGAGAAGGGAGGATCACCTAAGCCAAGGAGTTGAAGGTTGTGGTAAACCATCATTGTTCATCTAGCCTGGGTGACTCAAAAAAAAAAAAAAAAGAAAAAGTTTCAGAATGACTAGCTAATACACAGAGGGAGACAAAACAAAACTCTCTAAAGACACATGGACATCTTTAGGAAGTCGTAGCTATCACCTAGAATTCCAGCTGTCGATTCCTCCATACAGATGCTGAACACCTTCCTCTTGATTAGAACACCCTGCCTGTGTCCCCATCAGTGACCCATGCTAGAGCCTGTTCTCATGCAGAATGTCTGCTGTCCTAGCTGGCTGCCTCCAAATGGGCATATCTCTAGGGGTTGTGGTCATAACCTTATTGTATTTGACCTTCTAAAAGATTTTCCTGGACCTGGAGTGCAATTCCCAATACAAAGGGGACCCAAAGAAAACCGAAATTATCTTTTGGAGGACAGGTCCCTTGTAGTACAGGCTTCCCCTGCTAGGTAAATGTTCTAGGAACCCATGGGCTGATCAGTGTACCAGCTAGCATTGTTGTGAGAGGCTGCATTCAACTTCAGTGAATTTTGGGGGGAAATTCTTGCAACGTGTTTGCCCATTTCATGATGGGGGATTTACGAGTGCATCTGCCCCCACCACGCTGAGTGTTCAGCAGATTTTGACCCAAAATAGCATGGTCCCTGTGCCCCACCCTCCCTATTCACCCTCTCCTCAAGTGACTTGTTTTAGTTTACTCTGATGAAAGATGTCCTCAAAGGAAAATGTTTTGCTGATGTGGAAGAGGTGAAACAAAAACCAGCAGAAGCACTAAAAGGCATCAAAATCGACAAGTTCAAAAACTGCTTTTGGAAAAAGTGTCTCGATAGGTGTATCACATTAAGCAGAGTGTACTATAAAGGTGGCTGAAGTTTAAACATGTAAGAATAAATACACAATTTTTAATAAATAAACTCTGAGTTTTGGGGGGTCCTCCCTTGCATGTCTGCCTTGGATCCTACTCCTGTTTTGTCTTCTCACTCTTTCTAAAAACCACTCTGTTGGGAACTTTCCCTAGTGCGTCTCCTTGGGACACGACTCTGTTCTCCAGAGGAACACAGTCACAGCAAGGCACACTGTCACTCAATGCCCTGCCTTATAGGCAGGCCTGCTGAACATTCGTGGGAGCTGATGAGAGTTCAAGTGGAGGTCCGGGTAACACCTGTTGAAAGTGCATACACGATATAAAGCAAATTCATGACTGCTAGATACACTGCATTCTACCCTCCCACCTTGACCTTCTGTTAATGCCCTCCAAGCAAAGATCACCAGGACCACACCATAGTAGAACAAAGTTAGGTGGATTGACTCACACTGAGAAAGTTGCCACCCCATCCCCATCCCGCTCCCCACCCCCGTGGGGAGCCGTGGGACATTTCAATCATATGTAGAAAGAATCTGCTAGAGGATTTGGGCTGGGTGGAGGGGGGGTGGGCTTGGGGGAGGGTTCAAGGAGGCATGACTTTGCCCTGGACTAAATGGATGTTGTCAGGAAGTGGAGGTCATTCTATGACAGGGTATCGTAACAAAGCAGGGTTCATGCCACGCCTGGTAAAGATGCAGGGGTCACCCGTATTAGCTAGGAGAGGGACATGTGGTCACTGTTGTGGTTTGGATAATGCTCTTGTTTTGGTCTGTGCTCAGACATGATTACAGAGTGGTCTTGTTTTCTTCTTGCTCCATCCTGGTCACAGAGCGGCCTTGTCTGATGCTGGCGTTCTGTGAAATTGTTTGGGTTCAAGTGGAGAACACCATGACCTATGTGGGAATGGCGGCCAGCTCCTGGTGACACCAGCCTGGCTGATGGCGCCGTGTTACTTTTCTCGTGCTTCCTTCATGACAAGGAGAACCAGGTTTGAGTTTAGAAGTTTCGAGCTCCTCAGAGTTCTGTGCTAACACTCGGCAGCGGGGAGACCCAGTCTCCATTCCCCTCTCCTCCACTCCTGGCTCCTTGGCATCCAGACCTGTCTCACGCTGTGAAAGTCTAAGCCTGCCCAAGTATCACAGCCCACTCCACACATCCAAACTGACCCTGGGCCACTGCGTGGGCCTAGAGGTATACGGGCCGGTGGTGATGTGCATTCTCCAGAGGATGAACTCTGGAGAGAGGCCCCACAGGCCTGGAAAGCAGGCCAGGAGCTGTTTGGGCAAAAAATTCCAGGGCCCTGGGTACCCGGAACATAACCTAGGAGGTAGCTCCTGGTGGCTCATTCCTCTGGTCCCACAGATTTCTCGCCTCGTGTGGGAAGGGCACAGTCAGCTCCCTCTGGCCTAGGGCTAAGTGGAGCTGTCTGTAATAGTTGACTCCTCACCTTGGACCATTCATTTTACCAACCTCCTGTGTCTGGCAGGACTTTTACTCCTGGTCTCTTCTAGCTTGGATACTTCTGTTATCTCTCATGCTGCGGCATGACGACAGTCACTCAGCACACATGTGGGTGTGTGCACACACACATGCATACACACAAACAGACAAAAGTAATAAACCCAAGTTGACGGGAACTTTGAAAACTGTTTCATGTTTTATACCATTTCTACTCCCTCAGCTGTACTTTCAGAGACTAGGCCTTGCAATGTTGCCCAGGCCGACCTCAAACTCCTGGCCTCAAGTGATCCTCCCTCCTCAGCCTCCCAAGTAGCTGGGAAAACAGGCAAGTGCCACTGTGCATGACATTTGTATTTTTATGTAAAAATACATAAAAACTTGCTTAAAATTAATGTTTGTATAAATGGCCCAACTCTGTAGGAGTAAAAATATGTCCCTAATGTGTCAGTATTTGCAAAATGCAGTAATTGGTGAGTCACATTTCCTGAGAAGCTATACTAATTCACTAATTCTATCTCTCTTTAAGATGTTTTGGTTTTAGATGAGGCCAAAACTGTTTTAGATTAGAAAATTATTTTAAATTAGAAACAAGGTTAACACTTGCAGAACAAATTTTCATAATGTATTTTAGTTCTTACCTAAGAATATTTGGGATTCTTCTCTTGATTCTCACTTTCAAAAGAGAAAAATATCTTTATTATTCTAGAAGGTAAAAAAAAAATTGTGCCCTCTGGTTTTTGCACCCAAAGGCACTAGATAATAGAAACCTCAGGTGGTGATACTGTAGGCTGTTGGAGTGAAAGTGTTTTTTACAGGGAGCATCGAGGGATTATTGGTGTGAATATTGATATACAGCTGGCCCATGAGAAAGGACATTCTTATCCACCTTTTATGACCCTTCTGGAATGGAAATCTCATGTCTTTAAACATAAAAATGATAAAACCATGTTCCTGATCTGTTTGAGACTATTTTCCAAAAGAGAATTTTATTTTTCTCACTCAGAGAAAAGAGATACTTTTATATCTCTTAGAGGATGCATAATAATATTTATCCCTTCTTTTGGGCACTAGTATTTAAAACATTCCATCTTGCCGTGAATTCCTACATGTATGTTTTTCCCTCTTTAATCTTCCATCTGTTCCTCTCTTAGTTCCGTGAGGACGATCAGTGAAGAAGGTAGACTTGGAGTCAGACTTTTGGTTGAATCCTAACTTTATAATTTAGTAACTGGATGATCACGTACCGCCATTTCATCCCTGAAAGATGGCAGAAATAATCACAGTTACTTTATAGGGCTGTGAGGATTAAATGGAAAGTGCTTACTGTGGTGGCTGGCACATAGTAAGCTTTCAGTAAGTATGAGCATTTTTTTTCCAGCCGTATTTACGGAACGTCCCTGTTGACGAGGCACTGTGCAGGATGCAACACGTAGTGAGCAACACATGTTCCCTGTTCTCTGGGGACTTAGAGTACAGAGGTGGGAGACAGGCAAGCAATTAGTGGGCATAAGATGATCACAAGTGAGCTTGCCACAGGCATTCCCCAGAGGAACTCCCTATCCGGTTTTGAGAAGTCAGGCAAGGCTTCCCAGGGCTCACTTCCCAGGGCGAATGGGAGCTCAGGAACTGATGTGGCATCTGATAAAGTATTCCAAGCAGCGGGAACAGCATGTGCAAAATCCCAGAGGCAAGAGAGTCATGGAAACGGCCACCCTACCAGCAACCTCTTCAAATCCTTGATGAGATGCGAAAGAATGAAAATAAATCAGACAACTTTTCCCCAACTTCCTCTCTCATTCTTTTTGAGTTATTCTGTTTCTCAGAAGTCCCGAGTGGAGCCCAGGGTGACCACACCTTGTGGAGGCGCTGAGGTGCTACCACGTCTGCTGGGACAGCTTCAGGCCTTGCTTTTTTCCTGCCTTACGCAGCCTCGGCCTTCGGGTCTTGTTCAACATTCCTCCTCCCTGGGTTTTCCATCTCAGGGAATATTTGTCTTAGCTTCTTTTACCCTTTTAGACTTAATTTGTTGTTTTTTAGGTTCAGTTTCTTTCCATCTTATGAAACCTTAGATTTTTCTCCCCACATTTTCCTGTTGTTCTTAGTGCCTTCAACTGAAAGTCACTCTTAAGTTTTTCACCACTTTATTTTATTCCTTTATCTTATCAGACAAAGACTTTAACTTTGCAGTTTGTTTAGTCTCCAAAATGGTCTTTGGAATACAGTCTTTTCTTTAAACTGGTCATCATCCTTGCCATACCATGCTTTTACTAGGACTTAGGCGCTCTTGGTCAAGATGCCAAAATTGGCATCACGATAAAAAGTGTCACAGGCTTTTGAATAACATGTCTTGCTGAAGCCAAGATCAATAATTTCTACTGGCTGTGTCCATGGAGTCTAAGATACTTGGATACTCAAAATCAACAAGCAACATTTTCCCAGAAGTCTTAGTGACTGGCTCAAAACTGAGTATCTTAGATATCTCAGAAAATCATTACTCTTAATCCTGATTTTGATGTCCCCACCCACCACACTTTCCAATGACAATAGAAGAAGTTAATAGCTTTGCTGAGTGAATGCAAGCACGCCATCATTTAGTCCTTATTAAAACACCTACAAGGGAGATACTACCATTTTCCTCTTTGTACAGATTAGATTTCAAGAGTGCAATGCTCTGCCCAGTGTCACACACTAGTATGTGACGGAGATGAGGTGGAACCTCTTCAAAAGTCTGTACTTGTGCTCTGTGGCCAGGTGACCTTGAAGTCACAAAGAAATAAATGAAGGAGAAATCGGAGGTGTTGACTAGCGGTCAGGCGAATCTGCTTCTCTGCCTGAATTTTTTATCCAGCGGCCTGTCCCTCTCATTAGCTCATTCTTTTCTGCCCATGTTCGGCATCTTGTGTTACGTTTTTAAAATGTGTCCTCCTTATCTTTTAAGAGACTCCTATTGATAGGATGGGACGTTTGGGATTGGTTTCAAAATAATTCGCTTGGTGGAGGAGGAGGAATGGATAGGCCTAAGAGAAAACAGGAGGGGCTGGGATTGTTGTCATGGGGTGACGGGGAATGGAGTTCCTTATACTAGTCTCCATATTTCTGCTTATACTTGAAACTGATCATCATTAAATGTTTGTTTTTTTTTTTTAGTTGGAGTCTCACTCTATAGCCCAGACTAGAGTGCAGTGGCCGCTCCCGGGCACCGCACCTGGACCTGCTGGGCTCCGGCGATCCTTCCGCCTCAATCTTCCGAATAGCCGGAATTACAGGCATGCGCTACCACGCCCGGCTGATTTTTGATTTATTGTAGAGATGAGGTCTCGCTGCCCAGGCGGGTCTCAAACCCGCGGGCTCAGGCAATCCACTCACCTCAGCCTCCAGGGATTACAGGCTGAGCCACCGAGCCCGGCTCATTAAATGTTTTTTAAAATTCATCACGCACCTCCTGTGAGGATGTCTTCTCCTGTCTCTCCCAGCTGACTATATGTTGTTGTCTTTGTTAGTGGCTCTGAGGTTAAGGACAGCCCTCATCAGGCATCTTCTTGTCTCTATGGATCCTCTCTTCACTCTTCTGTCCTAAGAATATGAGTCGGTCTATAGGAAAAACATATCAGAGAGCCACTCAGGTAGGGGTGTGTGTGTGTGTGTGTGTGTGTGTGTGTGTGTGTGTGTGTGTGTGTGTTTTTGTTTTGTGTGTGTGTGTGTGTTTTTCTTTTGAGTTGGGATCTCACGCTGTCACCCAGGCTGGAGCGCAATGTCATGATCACAACAATCACGGCTTATAGCAGACTTTACCTCCTGGGCTCAGGCAATCCTTCCATCTCAGCATCCTGAATAGCTGGGAGTATAGGCACATGCCACCACAGCTGGCTAATTTTTTTTTTAATTGTTTGTAGAGGTGAGGTCTCCTTATGTTGCCCAGGCTGGTCTCCAATTCCTGGGCTCAAGCAAACTGGCCGCCTTAGCCTCCCAAAATGCCAGTATTACAGGCATGAGTCACCTCTCCCAGCCCAGAGAACCACTCTGTTTTATAAAGTCAAAAAGAATCAACATTCTCTTAAAATTGAAAACACTACTGTCCTTCTGGAGAATGATCTGTGTACGAAAAAGTCCCAATGTTATGTCATAATTAAATACACAAAATCTAATTGTAAAGAGAAAAGTGTGTTTGAGGCTTGATGAGAAGAGACCCAAGGGGGAAATCCAGGACTAGCAGTCCAAATCTGCTTAATAGGAAGGTGGATGAGGGTAGGGAAGAAGGAAGACAAGCATGACCGTCACTAAGTCTTTAAAAAGTCTTAGGACAGAAAGCCGGGCTTGGTGACTTAGCCTGTAATTCCGCGCTTTGGGAGGCCGAGGTGAGTGGATGGCCTGAGCCTGCAGGTTTGAGACCAGCCTAGACAACATGGCGAGATCTCATCTCTGCAATAAAAAATTAACCGGGCATGGTAGCGCATGACTGTAGTTAGCTACTTGGAAGGCTGAGGCAGAAGGATCACCAAATCCCGGCAGGTGGCCTCTGAGGTGGCCATGAGTGTGCCACTGCTGCACTCCAGCCTGGACGATGGAATGAGACTCCAGCTCAAAAAAAAAAAAAAAAAAGAATGATTCATCTTGAATAATACCAATATTAAAAAAAAAATTTTATAAAATATTACTTTAAAAAATTGTGTTCTACTCAAACTGAGTTTGGAGCTATAGTCAACATTAGCTGAATTATGCTCTGTCAGGATCATGAAGTTCCTCCTTACATTATGTGCCCCGGAAAGTATGATAAGAAGCGGGAATTCACTTGGTCATTCATTGGTCTGGTGTGTGCCAGACACTCTTCCAAGCTCGAGAGATATAAAGTTAAACAGATAAAATTCCCTGCCCTCTGGTAACTTGTATTCTAGTGGAGGAGACAGATAATAACAAGTTAATAAATAGCATGTCAGACAGTAATAAGCGGGCAGAAAACAAAGCCGGGAAGTGGAAGAAGAAAGTGTGGATTGTGATATGGTAAAGGGCAGTGCTATGAACTGAATCTTTGTGTCTCCCCCAAGTTCATATGTTGAAAGCCTATTCTCCACTGTGATAGTATTAAGAGGTGGGATCTCTGGGTGATTAGATCAAGTTAGCAGACCCCTCATGAATAGAATTCATGCCCTTATAAAAGAGGCCCCAGGAGGCCAGCTGGCTCCCTCCGTCCTGGGAGATCACAGCTAGAAGGCATATCTGAGAACCAGAGTGCGGGCCCTTCCCAGACACCAGATCTGCTGGCGTCCTGATCTTGGACTTCCTGGCCTCCAGAATGGTGGAAATAGATGTCTGTTTTTCCTAAAAGCTCTAAAAATCGACCTTCCATATGACCCTGCAATACCCCTCCTGGGAATGTACCCTGAAGAACTCAAATCACTCTATAAAAAAGATACCTGCACACGTATGTTTATCGCAGCATTGTTCACAATAGCCAGAACCTGGAGGCAACTGTGCTGCCCATCAAAAGAGGACTGGATTTTAAAAATGTGGTACATATACACGATGGAATACTACGCAGTCATAGAAAAGAACAAAACCATGAATTTTGCAGCAACCTGGATGGAACTATAATACTGAGTGACCTCTCACAGAAACAAAGATCCGAGTATCACATGTTCTCACTCATACAATGGACCTTGAACATCCAATGGAATACTATAAGAAAATGACTGACGGTACTGGGAAACTATGGGGGGGGAGGGAGATGGGATTAACAGTAGCAAATATCTGTCTGGGGACAGGGAAACACCTCTTATCAACAGGATGCCCGAATGAAACATAATTGTATACCTAACCCTTAACTGTACCCCACAAAACCATAATAAAAAATATTTTAAAAATAAAAAATAAAAATAAAACAATAAATGTCTGTTTTTTTTAGAAACCACCCCATTTATGTTATGGTATTTTGTTATAGCAGCCTGAAATGGAAGTGGCTTTTGAGTGAAGCACTGAAAGAGTGAGGGGCTGATTTGGGTGACATGGGGGCAAGAGCAGTCCAGGAAGGCCTGAGGCAGGAGCAGCCAGAAGGCTGGCGTGTCTGCAGCCATGATAGAGGCAGAGAAGCAGGGGTGTGACCAAGGGGCCACGGCACTGGGTCTTGGGGGAGGCCAGGCTTTTCCTCTGAGCGAAATAGGAAAGAAAACTTATACGTTAGCAACATCACTGTGGCTACCATGTCAAAATGTAGAGGAACAAGGGTAAGGGAGAGCAGCGGGGGTCCCCACAGGGTAATTCAGAAGGGTGTTGGCAGGTGGGTCTGGGAAGTGACTGGGTCCTGGATGTATTTTGGAAGTGTAGCCGACATGTTTTGCTGCTGGGTGGGACGTGGGGAGTGAAGAATGATGGCTGCGAACTTGGCCTGAGCAGCTGAAAGCCAGATCGCCATTACTGAGCTGGGAAGACTGCAGGAATGGCGGCTTTGAGGATGGTCCAGAGCCAGGCTTGAGCATGCTAACTTTAGAAGGACTGTCTCGCCGGGCTTGGTGGCTCAGCCTGTAATCCCACGCCCTGGGAGGCTGAGGTGAGTGGATTGCCTGAGGCCACGGGTTCGAGACCCGCCTGGGCAACTTGGTGAGACCTCATCTCTACAATCAATCAAAAAATCAGCCGGGCGTGGTAGCGCGCGCCTGTAGTTCCAGCTACTTGAAAGGCTGAGGCGGAAGGATCGCCGGAGCCCAGCAGGCCGAGGCTGAGGTGGCTAGGAGCAGCCACTGCACTCCAGTCTGGACAGAGTGAGACTCCAACTCAAAAAAAAAAAAGAAGGACTATCAGACATCCCAGTGGAAATGTTGGATCAGATCTGTGGTGTGAAGTTTAAGAGCAATAACTGGACTGGATAAGAATTTGGAAGTGAAATTTCTGCCAATGGCTTCCTAGAATATTTGTACAGCTAAATGAGGGCCCTGAGTATAAATGTCAGAAACATCCCTCGTAACCTCTATTAATTCTGAAAATGCCTTTGCTGTTTAGAATCGAGAATGTATGGGATAGTGGGGAAAAAAAGAAAGCCTCTGGCATCAGAAAGAACTGTTGTATCCCTGCTGTTCCACATCTCAACTGGGTGATCTTGAGCAAGTTGCCCAATGAGCCTCTACTTCTTCTTTAGAAAAGTGGCAATTATCTGTACGTCTTCAGGGCTGCATGAGGCTCAGTGATCATGGGCAAACAGTCCAGTGGACAGAGCTGGGATGTGCTGGATGTGTTAGCTCTCGTTTCCCCTGTTAGAGACGCTTGAATGGTATTTATAGCAAGATGTCTCACCAGTAATGACTAGGTTGACCCCAGGGAGTGGAAAAGGCGTGCTGGGCTGGGGAGGGAGCGAGGAGGGCGTGCAGGGGCTGAGAACCTGCTCCCACCTCACACACCCTGTGCTGTGCTATCCTAGGCTCCACAGTGTGTGTGTCCGGTCGAATTTCCTTCCCATTTGGTGTAATTTGGCTATTTACATCTAGGGGCTGTTTTTGGCATGTAAATGTTTAAAACCATACATAGTTTCTAGGGAAATCCCAAAGCATGAGATGTTTTGCCTATAGCGATAGGTCCTGAATACTGATGAGCTACCTGCCTCAGAGACTGTGACACTGGCGAGTCCAGCCGGCATCATTAGAGGATTACAGGCGGGTCCCCAGAGCCGGAATACTCCGTCCCATCAACTCAATAAGGACACCTCTTGATTGGCCACCAGTAAGGTCTAACACTAATGTAAAAATATGATGTTTTGTTGATCTTCCACAAGCCTGAATTTTAGCCGTCTTGAGTCTCTTTCTAACTGGCTTGACTCCTGGCTAAGGAGTCCACACAGCTGAAGCAGAGAGGGAATGGGGGTGGACCCTAGTTTACCCAAAGGAGTTAGCACTCAGTGATGCCTCCTCTCTTGGGAAAACCACAGGAGTCCTGCTACTTTCCCTGGTTCTTAGAACACCCTGAACCCTGAGTCTGGAAAAAACTCCTTCCATTATGCTGGGTTGAATGTGTTCTCCGGGTCATCCTTCCAGATCAGCTCAGAGGTATCTGAACCCCAATCGTGGACTACCTCCCAGGACCTGGAGGAAGGGCTTACATGGCTCATCTTTCCCCAGTCCCTAAGTTCAAGCAATTCTCCTGTCCCGGCCTCCCAAAGTGCTGGGATTATAGGCATGAGCCACCGCACCCAGGCAATTGTAGAACATTTTTATCACCCCCTCCATTTTATCACTGGCCTCTTGTTTGCTTAGAACTCTGTCAGGAGTAGGTTTAAAAGTCTTTGCCGGGCATGATGGCTCACACCTGTAATCCCAGCATGTTGGGAGGAGTTCGAGACCAGCCTAGGCAACGTAGTGTGACCTCATCTCTACAAAAAATAGAAATAACATAAATGAAAAAAATTGTTTTAAGTCTTGCTCCTGGAAACCTGAGGCCCAAGGATCCTGGACCCAGGAGGGGTGGGGGCACTAGCTTTCCCATCATCTGTGCACTAGAGGCTTAGAACCATTTTTTAAGTATTAAAGGAAAGTGTGACTCCACAAGGCTAGAGTTAAGTCATGGGCTTAACAAATAAATGCGCGAATTATTGTTTTCCTTGTCCTCATAATGCTCCCAAACTGCTTACTCTTAGACCAGCTCCTGAAGCACCAGCATTTTTTGAGCTGCCTTCCCCGTGGACAGGGAGGCCGTGTGTCCTTGTTTCTCCCTCTCTCAAGCCCAGAGGGACCTATGAATTATTCCAGCCTGAGCCTGTGATCAAATTCCCCACGAAATCACGTGACGGTTTCATTAGAGGTGACTGTGAGAAGCGATCTCAAGAGATTCTGAGGCTCTGTTTTCCTTGGGGCCCAAGCCCTAGACAAAGGGAGCCGCGTTAAGGTTTTTTTTTTTTTTTTTTTAAGTTTAAATCATGGCTACTTTTTTTTCTGATCATACAAATAATATAAAATATAATATAAAAATAATATATCTAGGCAGGTCCTGGTTTTGTGAGTCCTAAAGCTTATGCAGTTTTGGGGTACTTCTTTAAGAAAAATAATAAAACATCACGAATATAGAATTAGCTACAACTCGACCATGTATTTTGATGGGACCCAAGCAAGCAGGGGGCCCGAAATTCAAGCTTTGTTAGCTTCTCATTAAATCTGCCCCTTGGCCCAGCTCCCCCAGAAAGCATATTTGCTTTTTTTAATAACACGTTTATTGGGATACAAAAGTGTTATTTTAAAAAGCACACAGCATACAGTTCACCTGTTTAAAGTGTACAATTCAATGATTTTTAATATATTCAGAGGTGTGCAACCACCACCTCAATCCATTGCAGATTTATTTATTTACTTGTTTGTTTGTTTATAGAGATGAGGTCTTGCTGTTACCCAGGCTGGTCTTGAACTCCTGGCTTCAAACAATCCTCCTCTTTCAACCTCCCAAAGTGTTGGGATGACAGGCATGAGTCAGTGCACCCAGGCAGTTGTAGAACATTTTTGCCACTCCCTCCAAAAAATACCTGTAGCAATTGGCAGTCCCTTGCCACTTCCACAATTCACCTAGCCCTAGGAAATCACAAACTTTCTTTCTATCTCTATAGATTTACCTCTTTTGATACAAATGGAAGCTTCCGCTATGTGGTCTTTTGTGATGGGCTTCTTTCATTTAGCCTAAACGTTTTCAAAGTTCATCCATGCTGTAGCGCTGATTCATTTTTTATTGCTAAATAATATTCCATTGTATAAATATGCCACACTTTTACAATTCACTCATCAGTGGATAAAATGTGTTCTTTTTTTGAATCCCCTAGAGACACAGTGGATGGAGTCCCTAAGGAAAGGGATCCTGTCTTCTCCTTGGCATCATTCTTAGCCATTTTTCTTCTGTTCCTTCATTTCCTCTTCTGTCCCTACCTAGATCCTGGTGGTACTGGAAATTGAGAGGCAGAGTTGGTGAGCTGAAAGTCATTATTTCGTAGTGTTCGTGGGAACTCACAGGGCTTGGGCTCTTGATGCAGGCCCATGAAGCGTGTGGGAGGGGAACTGGAAGCAGCCACCACTGTCCTGCTTGCAGGTGGGGCTTGGCCCAAGGGCACGGTCCAGCCGGGGCATTGGTGGATGGCCAGACTCTCTTTCCTACGATGGCAAGTTCAAGTAAGATGGAGAAGAGTCAGAGCTGGAGGGACTCTGGACAGGAAAGTGACTTGCAGTTGGGCTGCCTCTTTGACTCTACTTTTTTGTTTGTTTGTTTGTTTGATTTGGAGTCTCACTCTGTCACCCAGACTGGAGTGCAGTGGCCACTCCCGACCACTGCAGCCTCGACCTGCTGGGCTCCGGCAATCCTTCCGCCTCAGCCTTCTGAGTAGCCGGAACTACAGGCACACGCTACCACACCTGACTGGTTTTTGATTTATTGTAGAGACAATGTCTTGCCGGGTTGCCCGGGTGAGTCTCAGGTCTCGAACCTGTGGGTTCAGGCAATCCACTAGTCTCAGCCTCCCAAAGTGTTGGGATTACAGGCTGAGCCACCAAGCCCGGCCTGAGTCTACTTTTGAACCTTGAGCTCATGCCCACATATGGGTGGTGAGAGGGAGGGGTCAAGCCTAGCCTAGAGTTCAGTGCCTGAGGGCCAGAGAGTGCTGGCCTGTGGACTCTGTGCCTCCCTGAAGGACACTGGGAGCTTCTAAAACAGCTGACTTCTTACTGAGAAAGGATGGGGCACCTCAGAGAACTGGGCAGAGTGTTCATTCAACAATAGCGATAGAGCATCGACTGTGTGCTAAGCACAATTCTAAGGTCTGGGGGTACAGTACCAAGCAACAAACCAGTCCAAATCCCTGCAGTCAAGGGACTAACCTTCTAATGGATGAGACAGTCAAGAAAATTATAAGTATAGTATATTATAGGTGCTAAATGCTACAGAGAAAAAGAAAGCCAAACAAAGAGGGCTTGGAAATATGAGGTGTTATAGTCACAAATAGGATTCTCAGGAAATGACTCACTGAGAAAGTAATATTCAAGCAAAGACTTGAGGAGTGAGCCACGTGCATATCTGTAGATGTTCCCACGCAGAAAGATAGCAAGTGCGAAGGCCCTGAGGCAGGAAACATGCATGGTGTGTTGAGGGAACAGAGTTCAGTGGCAGGAATACAGGGAAGAGTAGGAGGAACAGAGGACCAGCCAATGGCGGGGGCCGAATCCCAGGGGCATCCATGTCAGTGTAAGGACTTTGGCTCTCATCATTTTGGTCACGGGGGATTTTCAGCAGAGGAATGACATCTATCTAACTTGAGTTTTTAAAGGATCCCTCTCACCACACTGGGAATAGACTGCTGGGAGCACAGGCAGAAGCAAAGCCATGAGTCAGAAGGTTATCACAATAAACCAGGAGAGAGAAGAGGATGGCTCAGAGTAGGACGGCATGGGAGTGGTCCGATCCTGAGTGTATTTTCAAGGAAAAAAGACAAGATTTGCTGATGGATTGGATCTGGGGTTTGAAAGAAAAAGACAAGCAAGACTTTGGTGATGGCTAGATTTGGGGCTGAACAACTGGACGAGGAATGGCCAGTCACTAGGATGGAGAAGACTCATGGTGGGGCATATTTGGCAGGAGGTGGGGACTAGCATGGGGTCCGCTCAGGCTTGGGCGATCACCTTTGAGATGTCTAGCAGATACTGTGTGAAGATGTTGAGTGAGAAGAGGAATCTGTGACTCCAGATTCAGGAAAGACATCCATGCTGGAGATGGAAAGTGAGCACCTGTCGAATTTAGATGTACTGAAAGTTGGCAGACAGACTGAACTCACTCAGGGAGGAGTGTCAGTTAAAAGGAAAAGACAAACGATGCTCTCTGGGGTACTCCAACACTGAGACATTGAGGAGAGAGGGAGGAACCAGATGGGAGACTAAAAGAGAGTAGCCAGTGGGGCCCCAGGAAAACCTGGAGGTGTAGAGATCCGGAAGCCAAGAGAAGAAAGCTTTTCTAAGCAGAGGGAAGGATCCACTCTGTCAAATGCCTACAGGCTGGGGCAGCGCAGGCTGAGTATCAGCTACTGGAGTTGGCAGTGTGTGGTCCCTGGTGACAAGATCCTTTTTGGTGAGAAGTGGCGGTAAAAGTGGCGTTACAGTGAGTCTAGGAGGGAATGAGAAAGGAATCCGGGGTGGACAACAGCAACTATGCTCTCAAGAAGGTCAACAGCCATAAGAGGGAGAGATGGAGTGGTGGCAGATGGGAAATAAATCGGGTGGGGCGGGTTCTTAGAGGGAAGGGAGAGCAGTGTGTTTGAATGCCAACAGTAGTGAATCTGTGGTGAGAGGAACAGGCGACGCAGGAGAGGAAGGAGCATGGCCAGGGCCGGTGAGGGGGTGGGGAAGGCATGACTTGGAAGCTTCCAACTGCAGCAGGACCAAAGGGGTGGTGGATATGGCAGGGGATCCTGGGTGCTCTCTGAGTGGAAGGGGCTGGGAGGAGGGCAGGAGGTGGGAGAGAAGCACAAAGGGGAAGGGGCATTTAGGACAGGGGGAGGGTTGGTTTAGGACAGGGGGAGGGTTGGGTTTTACCAGGTTGGGGACTTGCTAAGTCAGACTGATGAGTTGAGGGAGGGAAAGACAGTTTAGAGCTGCTGTGGTTTAAATGTGTCCCCTGAAGTCTGTGTGTTGGAAACCTGGTCTACGTGGCAACAATGTGGACATGGGGGACCTCTGGGAGGTGACTGGGCCATAAAGGCTCTGCCCTCACTGATCAATGAATGCTGTAATCACAGAAGTGAGCTCCTGACGAAAGGGTGAGCGGGGCCCCTTCCCTGCCTCTTGCCGTGGGATGACATTGTAAGGAGGCCCTCATCAGACGTGGCCTTTTGATCTTGGACTGTTCAACCTCCAGAAGCAGGAGCCAAACACGTTTCGGTTCACGACAGACTGCCGAACCTCAGACATCACGTGATCCCAAGAGAGTAAGTGAGGAAGTGGTCGCCCCTGACCGTCGATTTTCATGGCTGGCCATGGGATTTAGTAAAGGCAAGTAGAGGAGAATGAGCGTGAGGGCTAAGGACTGTAAAAGCGGTAGGACTGGTGGACTTGAAACGTAAACGGAGATGCAAAAACGCAGTGGTGTTCTTCGGTTCATGTCGGGTATTTCAGCACTGGATGTGATCGGAAAAGCACGGACTCTGGGGCCATACAGGTGTGAGTTCGGTTTTCCAGCTCGACTGCCAGAGAGGCTTCCCCGTGCCTCGTTTCTCCATCTGTGAGCAGGGCTCTCGTCCTTCCCTTGCAGGCTCACATGAGGCTCACTTGGAAGACACCCATGAGCGCGGCGGCACTCACCCTGGAGGGTTCTGAAACAAGCTAGCGTGTCCTCACTCGCACTGAAAGTATTCAGAGGATTATTTAAATCCTTTAATGACCTAAATCATTGTTCGTATTGATAATTATTTGTTCTTCATCGGTTAATTATTTCAATCCCCCTGAAAAAAGTGACTGATGAGAAGTTCGTTTTTTTAAAAAAGGCAATGTAAGAAGAAGGAAAGGATAAAAGAAGAAATAAGAACAGGAGGAAAAAGGAAGATCCGGGGAGATGAACGTCAGTGACGGGAGGAAGCAAGAGTTGCAGAGAAAGGCAGTGGAAGCCTCACCCAAAGAAGTGCCCTCCATCCTGTTATTCATTTTTGTGACACGATTTTCCCTTCTGCTTATCTTTGGGGCCTTCCTCCATTTGCTCTAAATGGGTAAGAGGCAGGAATTAGGTCGGGCACAGTGGCTCATGCCTGTAATCCCAGCACTTTGGGAGGCCTTGGCAGAAGGATCGCTTGAGCCCAGGAGTTCGAGACCAGACGGGGCAACCTAACGAGACTTTGTCTCTACAAAAAAAATTAAAAAATTCGCCAGGTGTGGTGACACATACCTGTATCCTTAGCTACTCAGGAGGCTGAGGTGGGAGGCTTGCTTGAGCCCGGAAGGTCGAGGCTGCAGTAAGCTGTGATCATGCCACTGCACTCTAGTCTGGGTGACACAGTGAGACCCTGACTCAAAAAAAGAAAAAAAAAAGGAGTCAGGAATTAGGCCACAGGGTTATTCATCAGGCGTTGGACTTCATTCCCAAGTCCAGGATAATGAATGCAGCCTCAAGATAAGGTCTTTCTTAAATAAAGGGGATAAAATGCTCTCACAGTGGGAAGCTGTTTGTCCTGGAGACATTTGTGGTTCAAATATTATTGGTAGGCAGGTGTAGATTAGGTGAGCATCTGGAAGCGCCTGGCCCATAGTGGGGAGGTATAGATGGCCTAGTTGGGGGGTGGGGGAGGCAGAGGGCAAGGGAGGGCAGATATCGACAGGAAAGGGACCTGCTTGTCATCTGATGTGTTTGGGGTGTGTTAACTGGTTCCTGTCATTCTGCTGCTTCTTGCCTCTAGTGGATAGAGGTCCAGGGTGCTGCTAAACATCTCACAATACACAATACGCCCCCGACAGCAAAGACTCATCCAGCCCCGAATGTCAATAGTGCTGAAGTTGAGAAACCCTGCGCTACAGCAATTGCTTTATTTATGTATTTATGTATGTGTTTATGTATGTATGTATGTATTTATTTAGAGTCGGGCTCTCACTCTGTCACCCAGGCTGGAGTGCAGTGACAGGATCCTTCCCCTACAGCCTCCTGAGTAGGTGGGACTACAGGCATATCTCACCACACCCGGATAAGTAAAAAAATTTTTTTTTTTGCAGAGACAAGGTCTCATTATATTGTCCAGGTTGGTCTTGAACTCCTGGGCTCAAGCAATCCTCCCACCTAAGCCTCCCAAAGTGCTGGGATTGCAGGTGTGAGCCACCGTGCCCAGCCCATCTCTTTAAAAATAAAACTAGGAGGTCACAGGTTTATACAGAATGCTGCTGACAAATGAAATCAATTTAGAATTTAAGAGCAAAGTTTTTACTTAAAGGAAGAAAGCAGAAAGCAGTGTTCTTTGGGGGAGGCAGTGAAGTACAGTGGTTAATAGTGTGATCTTCAAGTCAAAATTGATGTGAGCTGGACTCCAGGGTCTGTGTTTATTGCTCTGAGAACTTGGGTGAATTATTTCATCTCTAAGTATCTGTTTCCTCGTTTGTCAAATAGGTATAATAATGGTGCCTGCCTCACTGAACTGTGATAATTAAACGAGAGGCACTTATAAAGCGTTCAGTAAACAGCATAGCATCCAGTAAGTGCTCAACAAATGGAAGCAAGACAGAGCTACAGCAGAGAACGGGGCTTAGCGTCTAAGGACTAAGGGTAGCAGCCCAGCATGAGAAAAGGGAGTGTTCCATTCTCAAACATAATTAGCATGAGGAAAGAATCCTCTCTGAAGCCCTGCTTGCAAGCATCCCAGAATCCTCCTTGCCACCCAGAATTTCACCGTCTACTTCCCTGCTGGTTCTGGCTTTCACTCCTCAATAGTTATTTCTTGAATGTAAATAAGCAGTCCATGGTTGGGGCCACGTGGAAGCCTTCATACAAACGAAAGCATTCTCCCAGGAGCGGGGGCTTGGCTGGGAAGGCCAAGAGCTTGCTAACACCCGCCTTCCCCTGCAGTCCTTAGGAGGCACTTCAGATTACCTCGGGAAGACAGCCTGCACAAACAGAGCAGCCCAAGACAAATAAATGCTGCCTTTCTTGGTTTCCTATCCAAGGCATAAGGCCTCCGGAGAAGAATGAGTCCTCACAGGCGGCGAGGTCTCCTGGTCACATCTGGTAACTGACTCCTGAGAGAGACAGAGAGAGAGAGAAAGAGAGAGAGAGAGAGAGAGAGAGAGAGAGAGAGAGAGAGAGAGAGAGAGAGAGATGAAGGGTGAGGGAGGGAGAGGAGGTGGGGGAGATTGGAGAGAGAGAGAGAGAGAGAGAGAGAGAGGAGAGGAGAATTCGTTTTAATTATTAGTTTCCTATTGCTGCTGTAGCAAATTAGCACAAATTCAGCACCTTCAAGCAATACAATTTTATCATCTTATAGTTCTGGAGGACAGATGTCCTAATCAATCTTCGTAGGCTAAAGTTCTTGAACAGGCTGGTTCCTCCCAGTGTTAGAGAAGAATCTATTTCTTTACCTTTCCCAGCCTCTAGAGGCTGCCTGCTTTCCTGGGCTTGCGGCCCCATCATCCACCATCTAAGTGCCTCACTCCAGCCTCTGCTTCCTTCTCTCTGACTCTGAATCCTCCTTCATCCCTCTTACACGGATGCCTATGATTACGCTGGGCACACTTGGATAATCCAGAACAATCTTCCCATCTCCAGGCCCTTAATTTAATCACATCAGCACAGTCCCTTGACCATATAAGACAACATTCACAGGTTCTGGGGATCAGGGTGTGGCTCTCTTTGGGGGGGGTCATTATTCAGCCCACCACACTTATATGAATGACACAGCCAATGAAGGGGTCTTGCTGTCATCCTCCAATGCTATGATTGCTACATTCTCCTCCAAAATCTCCATCTGTGGCCCCTCATTGCTAAAGAGCCGGCCCTGCTATTTGACTGTGCTGTGATTCACCTGGTTGCCCCCAGATCTGTCTTGCCGGTCCCCTATAGATTACGTGTCCAACCCAAGGCTGGCCAGTGTGCTTGTGTGAGAGTGTAGGGCAGGAGAGAGAAGCCAGGATGTGCCCCTGGCTCCCACCTCAGGCAGCATCTCTCAGTGGCTGTGCGGCAGTGCTCTTCCTTGTGGTTCCAGTTCTCACCAGATGGACCTCCTTCTGGGGCCCAGTGCTTACTGGGCAGTCTCCACAGGGGTTCTGCCCCCCCCCAGGGATCACCCGTTGTTTATAGGCTCTGGCCCTAGGGGAGGCATCAGCTTTCCTGCTGGTGATAATCCCAAGGTGGCTTCACCATGTCCTCGTTAGCTTTTCAGCTCTCCCAACACCTTTGTAACTAATCCTTCTTACTTGACTCTGTTGGCCTTGGGTTCTCAAGGTCCTGGCTGAAACCTGATTGATATACTGACTTTCAGGGGCTTTTATAACATTACCTCAAACTATTTGTTCAACGTTATCACCCAGATTCCTTTATTCTACCTAACTCAAACCACTTTTTTTTTTTTACTTTCAAATATACTTTCCTGCTTCAGGAAAGGTATGCTCAAGCCATTCTTTCTGTGTGAAATGCCCCTCACCCATTCTTGGCTTTGCTTGTCAAAATATTTTGAGTCTTTTGAAGGACATTACAAAACCACCCTCTTCTCGCACTGCTACCTTGAATATCATGCCTGGAATTTTTTTTTTTTTTTGTAATCTATCACACATACTGACCACGGTCAGTTTAGCATATAGAACTGAGCATTGACTGAGTTTATTGCTTTAGCAATGTTTACTAGAAACCAAGGCCTAAAGCTACCATAATGTTTAGCTTTGTATGTGCTTTTATTTTTGTTTATTTTTTATTTTATTTTTATTTATTTCGATAGCTTTAGGGAGGTTCAGATCATTTTTTGGTTACATGACTGCTTTGCATAGCGCATGCCTGGAATTACTTCCTTTACTGGCTGTAGTGCAGCTTAGCAATGAGCTATTGTAATGTATTCAATGCTTGATCACACAATCCCTTGCGTGGAGAGATTTGTTTAGGTCCTAAGCGCCCACACTTTTAGAGTGTGTGCAGTGTAATCTGTGGGTGCTCAACGAATGTGCCATTTAATCAGTTACTCCCATCATGGGCATGACTCTCACCATCAGCCTGTTAGATAGAAGAAGGTAGTCCGTTTTCATTTGATCCTGACGAGTTATGTTTACTCAAGGCTAGGAAAAAACAAATCTCATGTTGGAAAATGACAAAACTTCTCTCCATTCTTTCTTTTCCAGTTTATTGAAATCAAGTCCCAACTTCCCAACCAAAAAATTAATATTGGAATGTCACTGTACATACGTAGTTTAGCAAGTGCAATGAAGATGTAAGACCTTTCTGTCATTATTGTCACTAGTGAAGAGGCTGGCAATGACTGTTTTCCTTGTCCATCAGCAGTTTATCCCGTACATTTGCAGCCCAACAAAGCCATGTGCTCATCACCTTGTGTGATAAGCTATGGCCCTGACCAAACAAGTATGTGTCTGATCGATTTTTTCCATTTATGTGAGCGGGAGGAATGACTCATAGCAAAGAAACCTGACCCCATCACAGACGTAAGCGCGCCTGGATTGACTAGGCTACTTAAGCCAGCCCAGGATGGAGCCGGCAGGGAACGTAATGACCCAGGTGAGTGTCCTCCCTTATCAAGTGTCTAAGAACAGGTCAGGTACTCCAGCGGAGCTTGGGGTCCATTCTTCTCATACCTGGCTGCCCAGGTTCAATTCTAGGTACTCCCAGTGACAATGACCCACATAGACCAAGAGGCAAACAGGCCAGGCCTATCTTCCTACCTCCCCTGCTAGCATCACTGGCCAGAAAGTGTTCTTCATGTCCCCAGAGTCTCAGCTAGCACGTCAGCAGAGCCTCCCAGGTGTAAGGGGCTTCCTGGAGACATCTGACAACCTTTGGTGTTCCTGGCAGTCTTGTTCAAACAGGAGATGGCAACTCTGGCCTGGAGAAGAAGACCAGCTTCTAAGAACAGATTCTCTACAAACTTCTCCATGACCAGAGCTTTCTGAAGAGGTGACTGGTCCGTAGCCTACCTCCTGAGAAATATCACATCCCGAGATGCCGAGCATTTGAATTGGTAGGGGGCCTTCCACCTAATACTTCTGCTTGTGGACCTACTTTATTTTTTTAATTGCGGTCTCACTCTGTGGCCCAGGCTAGAGTGCAGTAGCATATTCACGGCTCATTGCAGCTTTGACTTCCTGGGCTCAAGCGATCCTTCTGTCTCAGCCTCCCAGGTAGCTGGGACGACAGGCATGCACCACCATGCCTGGCTTATTATTATTATTTTAAAAAATTTTTGTAGAGACAAGAGCTCAATAAGTTGCAAGGTTGGTTTCGAACTCCTGCGCTCAAGCAATCCTTCTGTCTTGGCCTTCCAAAGTGCTGGGATTACAGACGTCAGCCACCTCGCCCGGCAGACCTGTTTTTGAGTAGCAGCCTCTCCAAGTCGGGAATTGGTCTTTACGGTTCCTAGCAATTGTCTAGAGTGGGGTATGGCATGGGAAGGAAGGTGGTAGGTGACTGCAGTTTGCACTTGACTTCCTCTTTAAATGGTGGCAACTGTGGCCACTTCCTATTCTGTCTTCATGTGGCCACAGGTTGGCACTGTTTAGGAATGTTACCGTTGCCTACCAGAGGTTGTTCCGTTCCTTGGCTAGAGCCGAGCAAGACGCCCAAGGGACCAGCGATAAGTCTAGGATAAAGAGCTTTGAAATCAGAAACAGAGGGGAGAAAAGGAAGCGTCACTTATAATACGATTTCTAAAAATCCAAAGAAAAAGACTGCAGACTATGCTGAGGGATACTTAGTTAAAAGCAGAACCTGGCTGACTCTACCCTGAAGTCGTACCACGTGGAAACCCACAATCAGCCCTGACCTTGTGTCTCAGACTGAACTCCACCATGACAGGTGCTTTTCCTCCCAGACTGGGAAGCTCTTCCACAATTGAGTCCCTTAACTAGTTTGGCACCTCCCGTGCTGTGATATCTAGACCGAATCAGGAATTTTCCCCACTAGACTGGAAGCTCCCTAGGGCAGGATCCAAGACTTTTTCATCTGTTTCTTCAGCCCTGAGGATGGACCATAAACAGCCTGAATTTAGGAATGAAACTTCCTATGGGTTAATTGTCAAAGAATGAGCCCCAGAGGTGAGATTTGGCCTGGTTTATTTATTTATTTTTTTTGAGTTGGAGTCTCACTGTTGCCCAGGCTGGAGTACAGTGGCATGTTCATGGCCACCGCAGCCACGACCTGCTGGGCTCAGGCGATCCTTCTGCCTCAGCCTTCTAAGTAGCTGAAACTACAGGTGCGCGCCACCACGCCCGGCTAATTTTTTGATTCATTGTAGAGACTAGGTCTCACCAAGTTGCCCAGGCTGATCTCGAGCCCTGGGTTCAGGCAATCCTCTTGACTCCGCCTCCCAAAGTGCTGGAATGATAGGCTTGAGACACCGCACCTGGAGCTGACATGGATTTTGAAAAAGAATCAAAATTGAGAGGGCCGGGAAGGAGTAACACAGACAGCCCCTCCCCACTCCCCCCACCTAGCTCCAAGGGTGGATGGGAGAAGGACATTTGGGGTCTGTGGAAGAGCAGAAGCAAAGCAGTATAAAAGTACGGACAGGGTGTTCAGGGCTGCTTGCAACACGGAGGGAAAAACACAGGGCTATGATCACAACAAACGGAAAAGCAGACTGCGGCACTGAATGGGGGAAGCTTTAAAACAATGCTACTGAGGCCTTTTAATTTGATTCTTTCTGTTTTTCCTTCCAAGCGATTGCCGAAATCTGACACAACAGGGAGCAGCCATTTCCTTCAATACCCTAGGAAACTGCTGGAGAGGACCCCAAGCTCTGGAGAGGCGAGAACGGGCACCCTGAGCTGCTCTGACTCAGAAAGCCCCCGTGGCGGCCCTGGGTGGGGGGAGGGATGCTGGGTGACAGCATCAGGTGGTGGCACCGTATGGTAGCCTCTGGGTGGTGGCTTGAAATCGTGGCTCCCACGAGGATGTCACCAGTTGGTGACCTTGAGTGGCTGCCCCTGCTTCTCTGTCCCTGTGACTCAAACAGAGGCTGTTTCCAGCTCAATTTCCCCTTCCCTGGAGTCAAGGCCTCAGGGGGCCCAGAGGAAACAGAGTTTTGTGAACTGGAGCTAACCCGTCAGCAGGAGCTGGAGAGATCAGACAGGGCCCTAGTGAGGTTGCTGATGGGTGTGGATGAGCCAAGGAGCCCGCAGCACCCTGGGAAAGGTGCTGGGCACGGCTTGTCCTCCTCACACACACATTCAAACACTGATTTTACTTTGGTTTGCAGCATAGGCATCCCTCGTGCAGTGCAAGTTCAGCAAATTACTGGGGCAATAGGTGTCTCTTTTATATCAGTTAATCAGATTATATTGACTGACTAAATAGGATTTGTTAAAAACATTCACTTACGAGCGGTGGAGAGCTTTATTAATAAGTCATTATGTTGGCGACTTTATTTATTTTTATTTTTTATTTTTTTGAGTTGGAGTCTCACTCTGTCGCCCAGACTGGAGTGCAGTGGCCGCTCCCGGCCACCGCAGCCTCAACCTGCTGGGCTCCGGTGATCCTTCCGCCTCAGCCTTCCAAGTAGCTGGAACTACAGGCACGTACTACCATGCCCGGCTAATTTTTTGATTTATTGTGGAGATGAGGTCTCGCCTGCCCAGGCGGGTCTCGAACCCACAGGCTCAGGCAATCCAGTTGGCGACTTTAAATACCCGGTGTTCGAAAGCAATTCCAAATGCTTTTGTATTGCAAACTTCTGGACTCTAAGAAATAGCTCATACCTGGTATGTTGCATTCCTGAAATGTGCAAAGACATCATAGAAAAAAAAATCAGGAACATGTCCCGAGCCTTCAGGCAGTAAGCCACTGCCTTGTTCTGAAGCGCCTTAGTTTTGCATAGGGCTCTCCCCAACCTCCCTTTAGAAGAGTTGTGGCCCTGCCTGGCTCTTGGTGAAGAAATGCACAATCAACAGAGGAAGCTCCTCTGGGCAACAGATGGATGCCTATGGTCTGGTCCTGAACTCCTGGGCTCAAGCCCTCCTCCTACTTCAGCCTGCCAAAGTTCTGGGATTACAGGTGTGAGCCACCATACCCGGCCCCTCCCTTTCTTCCTTCTCTCCCTTCTTTTGTGTCTTTTTATCTTTTCTTTCTACATTTATCTTTTCCTTTTTTTCCACCCGAGGCCTGCATGGTGGCTAATTGTACCTAGAGACAGTGCAAAGATTCATTGATGACACTCAGCGTTGGTTCGTTGATCCTTTTTTGGGGTCTTCCCATTTTGAGACAGAAAACCAGAGGCACACCGTGAATTGTTCGCCTGGCATGCCCTCTCGTACCAAGGGGATACGAGTTAAGGAAATCCGAGAGCAGAATTAGGACCCAGAGGCCTTGACCTTGGACGGCAGCACCTGTGAAAGTCAAACGGCATTAGATCCTGGGCTTTCCGCGTGTTGAATCCGGCCGCACTCATTACTCTGTGCCTCAGTTTCATCACCAAAACCTCCTTGTTTTAAGACTGAATGACTTGTCACATGCAAGGTGCTTAGGACAGGCCCTGCATTTGTAGGAGCTCAATCAATGGCAGCTACTAGGGACGTGTGTGGTCCCATCACAGCTGCCTTGGGGCAGACTGGCAGGGAGCCACCTTTGCTAGGAGCTTTTGTCTCTAGCGGCTTCTTGACCCAGTGGCGGATGAAGAACACGTGCACACAAAATAATACTTATGAAGACACAGGGTATGAGCCAGGTGGCACATAGGCACACGCCATTCAAAAGCCACAAAGGCTACTGGAGTAGCAAAGGGGGGCATGTCACAGGGGGTGGGGGAACCAGGGCCTCGAGAGGTGCGGTTCTGTCCTCCCACGTCCAGTTCCATTATGGAAACACCCTCGGACTGTACCGGTCGCCTCTGGGGCTCAAGCATGTCTGTCCCGAAGCTGCTGCCATTACTGAGATTTGAGGTGAAAAGGCACTTAGGATGGGTTGAAACCAATGGGAGAAGAACTGAGGAAGCCGGATGGGGGATGAAGTGGAAGGTGACAAGATCCTGCCCTTTGGACCTGGAGTAGCCTGCCCGCCCTTCCCATCACCAGGTCGACACTCACCCAGGGGACCGCTTGTTCTCTCTGTTTCCTGTTTCTTCTTCTTCTTCCTCCTCCTCCTCCCTCCATTTTCCCTCTTCTTCTCTTTTGAGTTGGGGTCGCACTGTCGCTCGAGCTGGAGTGCAGTGGCACAATCATGGCTCACCACAGCCTTCACCTCCTGTGTTCAAGCAATCCTCCCTTCTCAACCTCTCAGATAGCTGGGGCTACAAGTGCACACCACCACTCTTGACTAATTTGCTATAGAAATGAGGTCTTGCCGTATCGCCTAGGCTGGTCTTGAACTCCTGGGTTCAAGCACTCCTCCTGCTTCAGCCTCCCAAAGTGCTGGGATTATAGGTGTGAGCCACTGCACCCGGCCCCTCCCTTTTTTTCCATGTCTTTTTATCTTTTCTTTCCACATTTATCTTTTCCTTTTTTCCACCCTAGGCCTGCATGGTGGCTAATCGTACCTAGAGACAGTGTAAAGATTCATTGATGACACTCAGCATTGGTTCATTGATCCTTTTTTTGTTTTTTTATAATTTTAAAATTTTTTTGTAGAGATAGGGTCTTACTATGTTGCCCAGGCTGTTCTCAAACTTCTGGCCTCAAGTAATTCTCCTGCCTTGGCCTCCCAAAGTGCTGGGATTACAGGTGTGAGCCACCATGATGCCTGACTGGTTCATTGATCTTACTAGACCACACCTTGCACACCCTTCAGAATACTATGATCTGAAGGTATTAATTCTGTGAAGAATTGTTTGTACAGCCAGGAGAAGACTTGAGTAGCATAATACAAAACCTCAAGGAAGAATTGAAGGTGGTTCAGCCTGTAATCCCGTGCCTTTGGGAGGCTGAGGTGAGTGGATTGCCTGAGCCCGCGGGTTCGAGACCCACCTGGGCAGCGAGACCTCATCTCTACAATAAATCAAAAAATCAGCCGGGCATGGTAGCGCATGCCTGTAATTCCTGCTACTGGGAAGGCTGAGGCGGAAGGATCGCCGGAGCCCAGTAGGCGAGGCTGCGGTGGCCGGGAGCGGCCACTGCACTCCAGTCTGGGCGACCAAGTGAGACTCCAACTCAAAAAAAAAAAAAAAAGAAAGAAAAATGCATAAAACCAGAGTGCCAACAAAGCTTAATTTCTGGCTCATCCCACCATGTACCAGAAACTAAGTACTCAGAAAAAAAAGTCATTTTCTATGTTATAAACAATACACAAAGGAAATTATTTCCTGCCCTTGGCTATTAATCCACCATACTTGGTAAAAACAAAATCAAGCTTCTTTCCTTCTAATCGACTCAATTTCTCAGAGAAACCATAAGACATTGTTTGGATCAAGTTACATTATCCATTAACATCACTAAGAATCACACCCTGACCATCCTGTCAGCAAGGTGGGTCTTGATGAATTGGAGAGCAAGACGTTAAAGGAAAGAAACAAGCACACCAACAAAGGACAGAAAGCACACAGTGCTGCAAGGGGATAAGGAAGATGCAGCACCTGGTCCTAGTGTTAGCAGGAGTGACATGAGGAGAACTGTGGGAAAACTGGTTGGCCAATTTCAAGTACAATATTGGGAATACAGGACCAGGTATTCCCGGTGGTGGTGCATGCCTGTAGTCCCAGCTACACAGGAGGCTGAGGCAGGAGGATTGCTTGAGATCAGGAGGTCAGTGATGTGGTGAGCTGTGATTGTGCCACTGCACTCCAGCCTGGGCGACAAGTGAGACTCTGTCACTTTAAAATAAAAAAAAGAAAAAGAAAAAGGAAATATAGTGTGTGTGTGTGTCTGTGTGTGTGTGTGTGTGTTGGGGGGGTGAATGATGAGAAATTACTTACCAGGTATAGCATATGTATGCAGGTGATAGATACCCTAAAAGCCCTGACTTGACCACTGTGCGATCTATGCGTGGAACAAAATTGCACTTGTGCTCCATAAACCTATACAAACAAAAAGAAAATTAACAAAAAAAATAGAAGTCCGGACTGTGTGTGCTACTTATGTTTAGGATCAAAAAGACAAGGCTCTGACATTTATCATCTCTGTAATCCTGAATATGTCCATCTGCCTTCTTGCACCTTTGCTTCATTTGGAGAATGAAAGTGATGTCACCATGAGGGTCAAATGAGTTAATGTAGGTGAATTTCTGTTCCCACACGTAGACAGAAGCAACTGGAACGTGGTAGCTGTTGTTATTCGTCGGGTCAGATAAAATCTCGCAACGTAGGAAAGCGTTCTCTCAGTCTGGTTTCCAGCCATGAGGGGTTCCTTTTTTTTCAGCATTCAGTTGCGTTCTGCCTGTTCTCTCTAGGAGAAAGAGTTACACTTAGGACATTTTCTCTTGTACACTTACCCTCTCTACGGTGTATTTCCCCTTGAACTTTTGTGGTAATAACTTTCCTGGTGTGATGTTTCCTTCTTAAAAGTATTCCCTGTTTCCAGGAGTTCATGCACCTATGTTCTCCCTCTGGAACTTCCATTAAACGACATTATTTTTTTTTTCCTACATGCCATGCTGCCAACAGAAATGAAGAAATAGCAGAAACAGATTCTGGAAACTGGTAAACAGGAGGATGAGTGGTGACCAGTTTGGCTGTCCTGATGGGGCAGAATCCTAGGCCCATAGTCAGCCAAAAGAAAAGCAACAATTTTAGAGACATCCAAAGGCCCAGGAAGTCATGACATGAGCATCTATGGAAATGGGTTTGAAGGTGAAACTGGAAACATAAATATGGATTAAAAGTCTACCTGAGAGGCAGTTAGTTCTCTGGATGTCTTCTTCTGCTCTCTGTAGCCCAGGGACTATTCCTCATCTATTCCAGCAGGAGATGAGTGTTATCTGCTAGAGAGATTAAAAGAGGGGGTCTCTGGCAGGGGAACACAGTTGACAGTCGGGTACTATAGACAAGGGCATTGACTCCCAGGTCTCTTCTTCATCAAGCTTCCAGAATATTGACACCCAGACCTATCATCTCCAGACAGGAAATCAGATAGGCTCTCTCTGTGGAATTCGACCAGTTCAAGAAGAAAGAACTGGAGATACTAGTGTCAGAGGTTCCCTAAGGGAATGGCCCAACCAGGCCACCTTACACCGAAGCCTACATCCAGTAAACCCCATCTATGGGCTGAGAGGTTTCAATCTGAGTTTTAATGCTTTGCTCTCATTTTAATTTTTTTTTTAGAGACAGGGTTTTGCTCTGTCTCCCAAACTGGAGTGCAGTAGTGCCGTGATAACTCACTGTAGTCTTGACTTCCTGGGCTCAAGCCTCAGTCTCCTGAGTAGCTGAGACGACAGGCATGTGCCACCATGCCCAGCTAATTTTTGTGTTTTTTTTGTAGAGATGGGTCTTGCTATGTTGCCCAGGCTGGTATTGAATTCTTGGGCTCAAGTGATACTCCTGCCTCTGTCTCCCAAAGTGCTGGGATGATAAACTTGAGCCACCACACTCAGCCCTACTTTGCTCTTAAATATGAGCTGACAACCAGAGGTCACTAGAGATTTGAGGTAAGCCTCTAAAAATAAAAATGGAAACAAACAAGTAGCAAGCTACAACTTGAAGAAACAGAAACCATGTAAAAGAAAATACTTAAATAAATATTCTCAGAGAAAGCATCCATGAAACAAGAACAAGGTGCTTCCTATTAAAAAATATAAGGGGAATAAAAGAGAGCTTTTGGAAATTAAAAACACTATAGCTGAAATGAAAAACTCACTAGAGGGGCTGGGAGATAAAGTTGAGGAAATATCTCAGAAAGCAGAACAATAACAATAACAACAACAAAACAGAAATGAGGGAAAAGAGAAAAGATAAGACTAGAATAGAGGGAATGAAATCATCACTAATTCAAAAAAAAATTCACAGAACTTAAATACCCAGAAAAATGAGTGAACCTGCTATGTCAAGGTGCAGCTTTATGAGTTTTCAGACCACTTAAAACCAAGAGAAGATTCCATAGGTTTCCAGAGAGGAAAACTGAGAGCACAGAAAGGACTGCAAATCTGAGTGCCTTTGCGTTTTTCAACAATTGTGAAATCTACACGGTAATGGATCAATGCCATCAAAATTCTAAGGTAAACTTACTTCCAGGTGATTATTCTATCTTCAGTCAAATATCAATCAAGTGAGAGGGACACACAAAAACATTTTCTGGCTCTCAAAATGTTTAATTCCCAAGCACTTTTTCTTAAAAATCTCTTGAGAGAATTAATCAGGAAAGAGGAAGTCTACCATGAAGGGACCTCTCAAGATGAGGGTGAGGCAGATGTGTACCAAGCAGCAGGGCAACTAGATCAGAGTGGAGCCATCAGCATTTCCAGGAGAGACAACTTCAGGAGGAAGATAACAGAATAGTTTATGCATTTGAATGTTTTTATTTAAATAATTAAATGTGATTAAATAAGTACTGACTAAATTAGTGAGAACTTGAGGTTGACTCGATGACAAGCACATGTAAAGCTAACAAAGAAAACAATCTTCTTAACTTCAAGGAAAACAAAATTGTTGCAGAAAAGCAATCAGAGAATAATATGATAACAATGTAATCACTAGTTGTTGCTCTAACCAAGATTATAAAATACACACACATACACACATAAGTAGGCAGATTGATAGTCATATTAAAAGGATGCATATGTGCATTGATGGTGACCAAACTAGAGTTAAATTCCTATCATCCACAGTAGAAATTCAAAGTGTAATAGATTCTGTCTAAAAAAAAAAAAAAAAAGAAGTAATCTCAATAATCTGATTTAATAAAAAGCCAGAAAAAGCCGGGCTCGGTGGCTCAGCCTGTAATCCCGCGCCTTTGGGAGGCTGAGGTGAGTGGATTGCCTGAGCCCGCGGGTTCGAGACCCGCCTGGGCAGCGAGACCTCATCTCTACAATAAATCAAAAAATCAGCCGGGCGTGGTAGCGCGCGCCTGTAATTCCAGCTACTTGGAAGGCTGAGGTGGAAGGATCGCCGGAGCCCAGCAGGTCGAGGTTGCAGTGGCCGAAAGCGGCCACTGCACTCCAGTCTGGGCGACAGAGTGAGACACCAACTCCAAAAAAAAAAAAAAAAAAAAAAAAAAAAAAAAAAAAAAAAAGCCAGAAAAAAGGTTAGGTTGGAAAATTTACATATGTAGAATTACAGATGTAAATGCCAAGAGAAGCAGCTAAAAAATGTGAAAACGGTTGTCTCTGGCAAGGAGAAAATGAGAGAGGGTGGGTGGGTCCACTGCTGTTTTTCATAATAAACTTTGTGAAACGCTTTCTCATTTCAAATGTAAGCAGGCATCACATGGAGAGAAAGAAAATAAAATAGATTTGACTCATAACACCACCATCTCATCTTTGACATGTTGATCTACAGATATTGGAAGTTTATGTATTATTACAAATAATACGCTATATTTGCACAGTGTACCTGTGTCTTTTCTAACTACGTTATCTCCTTCAATAGCATTTGCTTTTGGAAGTGTTCGAAATTTAATTTGAAATTGTGTTCTAGTAACTTCCCCTGAGTCTCTCTGTCGACAGCAGCAGATAGCTCATTTTCTCTATTTGATGTTTCAGGAAATAGTTCATCTCTGGCCTAGCCTTAAAGCTTTCCTTAATGAACAACTTCGATGTTTGATATGTTTCTAGGTATACATGAGTTATGTTCATTTCTTTTGTTCTGGCACCTATATGTGTGTTAGTGTTTGGTAAGTGAAATTACTCCTAAGTAGATTCAAAGGATGAACTTGAAAATTCCCTAAGATTAAAAATATGTGCATGCATTAATAATAGGCGGTAAACTTGTAGAAAGTTGTCCTAAGAATAATTGGAAGTGAAGTTAAAGATTTGCAAACAAAGATGTCCATCAAAGTTTTATTTATGACTCAATAAATAGGGAGTCACCATATATTCAAATGACAGAACTGTAGGTAGCCATTAGGCAACATATTAAGAATATCTATTGGTATAGAAAATATTTATAATATGTTGCTAAGTAAAATAAATAGATCATTGCACCAAAAAACTTTATTTATAAACATAACAATTTTTGTTAAAAAAAAAAAAACACAAAAAACCAGAGCCGGGTTCAGTGGCTCAGCCTGTAATCCCGCACCTTTGTGAGGCTGAGGTGAGTGGATTGCGTGAGTCTGCGGGTTCGAGACCCGCCTGGGGAGCGAGACCTCGTCTCTACAATAAATCAAAAAATCAGCCGGGCGTGGTAGCACAGGCCTGTAATTCCGGCTACTTGGAAGGCTAAGGTGGAAGGATCACCGGAGCCCAGCAGGTCGAGGTTGCCGTGGCCGGGAGTGGCCACTGCACTCCAGTCTGGGCAACAGAGTGAGACTCCAACTCAAAAAAAAAAAAAAAAACCCCAAAAAGACAAAAAACTACGTAAGTCAAGCATGGTGGCTCACATCTGTAATCCCAGTACTTTGGGAGGCAGAAGCGAGAGGATTGTCTGAGCCCAGGACTTCGAGACCAGCCTGGGCAACTTGGTGAGACTTCATCTTTGCACAAATTAGCTGGGCGTGGTGGCTCACACTTGTAGTTCCAGTTACTTGGAAGGCTGAGGCGGAAGGGTCACCTGAGCCCAGCAGGTCGAGGCTGTAGCGGCCATGATCATGCCATTGTACTCCAGACTGGGTGACCAGAGTGAGACTTGTCTAAACAAAAAAAATCTATTTATGTTAATATATGTTAATATATTTATGTTAAATATATATTATATTAAATATATTATTAACATAAATAAAAATCTATGTTAATATAAAAGTAAGGAGAGCCATACGTTAAAATGCCTAAAGCAGTCTTCCTAGTGAGATCTTAAATAACCTTTACTTTGTTATATTTTTGTTTTTTAAACTTTCTCCATGAAGCACAAATACATTTTGTAGTAAGCAGAAAGGTGCTGCTTTAAAATCAAACAAAAAATATATCCTGACTTGTTTTTCTTGCCACTGAGAAGACTTGGCTTTGCTGGAATTGCAACGATTGGAGGAAAGAGAGTAGAAATCCTTTTTGATCGATGCTATCTGTTGCATGGCTCTGGGTTTGGAAGGCTTGACCCATTTCAGGCCAGTTGAGTTATTTATCCTGGCATGTGAGTCGACATGTCTCTTATCATCTTCTGAATTCTCCAGATTACTGCCATTTTACAGTAGTTTGTAACAGCACAGCTACTCACACCAAGGTATCAGATTTAATAGATTTGCTATTTGACTTAAATCAAAGGCTCTATAATTGGTGAGCGAGGTAACCTGCCAGTTCCTGGGCAATTAGAAGATTAGGCTCCCTATATGTTTCCCCCCACCTGCTTAGACAAGAAGGTTTTTGTTACCATATAAATCTTGCATGCTGCACTTGCAGCAGCAATATCAAGGAATACCGAAGTTTTGTAAAATGCTCACTCATGCCAGGCCAGAGAGGGGAGGGTGTAGAAATGGCAGCAGTTGGCGTGATGCCAGGGAAAATGGCTTGAAGTGACAACTAGCACTTGCATAACACAAGATGCCCATGCCCTGGCATGGCTGGAACACACGCCAAGATGGCAGGGAGGCAGGAGACCTGGGTGGCTCCCTGCATTGCTTTCTGGGACTCTGCATTTGAGACAGATAACTGTGAAGAAGAGGATGGTAGTTGGATTATAGGACTAAGCCATCTGAACCTTTAAAACACATTTTTGTCTTGAAACGCAAGGCCATGTGTGTCCATGCTGTGCTAAGTTTTCATAGAGTCATATATGGGGTGACTTTAAATCAGTTGAACACAGACTCCACCCCATGGGACAGTGGTATATCTGAAAAGTTAAAACATTTTCCAGATCACATTCTCATCAGAAAAGCTGCATTTGTGGGGCCTTCAGAAAGGCACTGGGCAACAGACAGGACTTCCAGAACAAATAACATGAAGAAGAATATGTAAAGGTGGTACCAGCAATGGAAACAACCAAACCACAGTACAAACACAAATAAGTGTTTACATGGTGTAGCTCACACGAGAATAAGTGCTTTCAGGGGATAGGTAGTAAGTGAGAAATCTTAAGACTGGTGGACCACTCACAGCAGAATAAAAAGCAAATGCTAAGTTCTTGGGAACTTTCTGGATATCCAGGAAGCAGCATTCCTGATTGGATCCACCTGACTCTTGACGCTCTCTGTCAGCATCTCTAGCATTATGCAGGACTTTGTTCCTCTTTTATTCGCTCTGTACAGAACAAGAACACTTTCTCTTCTCCTGCCCCGTGCCCAGGTCCCTCATCTTGTGCCTGATGTCCATGAACAGACATCACGAGATTCAAGAATTCCCAGGAATTTAATGTTACCTTATGTATGCATGTATGTGACTCCCAGAGCGGCCTCTGACTCAAAAAAACATTGAAGAGCCACGAGTCTGTCCGGGTGCTACGCCTGGTAAAAAAAATCTCATCTTTAGTTTGCTTTATATGAAGACTTAACCCTCATTTGTTAAGAACTTACCAGACACCATGGTTAGTGCTTTAATATATATGCTGTCATTTAATCTCCACCCAACCTGGAGAGTTCATAACATCATCTCCATTTCACCTCGGGGAAGTGATTTGCCCAGGCTCTCCCCATAAGTGCCAGAGCTGTGTTGAGGTCAGGTCCCCCTTTCTCTTGTATGAAAGGCCTCCACTTCCTCAGAACTCAGTGCAAAGGACAGGCACAATCCTCTACAGAGTACGTGATACAAATTCACTGATTGGCTGACTGGCAGCATGTAAAGTGGACATCGGATATGGGTGATAGAAGTTCACAAAAAGGTCAATCTCTACAGGCTTTATGAGAACCTTGAATGCCCAAGGGCCAACACTGCTCCCTCAACTATTCAAAGGTTCTCTAATAGAACTGCAATTGATCGATTGATTTTGTTGAGTTGGGTCTCACTTTGCCACACAGGCTAGAGTACAGTGGCAGAATCACGGCTCACTGTAGCCTCGACCTTCTGGGCTCAGGTGATCTCCAGCCTCAGCCTCCTGAGTAGCTGGGACTACAGGCATGCACCACCACATCTGGCTAATGTTTTGATTTTTTTTTTTTTTTTTTTTTGTAGAGATGAGGTGTTGCTATATTGCCCAGACTGGTCTCGAATTCCTGGGCTCAAGTAATCCTCCTACCTTGGTCTCCCAAAATGCTGGTATTACAGGCATGAGCCACTGTGCTTGGCCTAACACTGCAATTTTAAAAGATAGTTCATCATATCATCCAGCCTTAAAAAGGAAGGAAATTCTGATACCTGCTATGTCATGGATGAACCTTGAAGACAATGTGCTAAGTGAAAAAAGCCAGTCACCAAAAGACAAATACTGTACGATTCTACTTCTTTAAGGTTACACAGAGTCAAACTTATAGAGATAGAAAGGAGCATATAGCTGACAGAGGCTGGGAGAGAGGGAACTGGGAAGGTATTGTTTAATGAGTGTAGAGTTTCTGTTCTGTAAAATGGACTGGGTTTGGTGGCTCAGGTCTGTAATCCTAGCACTTTGGGAGGCTGAAGCAAGAGGATTGCTTAAGTCCAGGAGTTCAAGACCAACCTATGAACATTGCAAGACTCCGTCTCCACAAAAAGTTAAAAAAAAAAATTAGTTGGGATTGGTGGCACAAGCTTGCAGTCCTAGCTACTCAGGAGGCTGAGACTGGAGGATCACTTGAACCTAGGAGGTTGAGGCTGCGGTGAGCTGCAGTGATCATGCCACTACACCCCAGTCAGGGTGACAGAATGAGACCTCAACTCAAAAAAAAAAAGATGAGTTTTGGAGGTTGGTTGCATGACACTGTGTATTACTAAACACCACCAAACTGTATACTTAGACAGATATTAAGTGTTATGTTATATGAATTTTACCACAAATACAAATTTAAAAATATTTTAAAGGCCAGCTTGTGAATTCACTTGCAGTTAGGTTTTGTAGACTCTTTCTGTTTATCACTCCGGCTTTCCAGGTAGGCGAGGGAAACACAGGCTGCCTGAGCAGGGTGGGTGTGATGGCGAGGCACCCCTAGAAGGGCCTGGAGACACCCCGGCCCACGCACTAGCTCCTGGGTGTGTAAGCTCACAGGCTTGAGGCCCCGAAGTTAGCTTCCAACTTGTCCTTGTCTGAAAGTTTGCAGTCCATCTGAGCAGAAAGAGGAACTAACTGTTCATAATGAATTCCTCTACTAAATTCGGTGAAAAGCCCCTCCTGTTCTTCTCTTTAATAACTTACAAAGCAAAAGCAGCAGCTGCACCCCCAGCCGACGTGTTGGACACACAGTCTCCGAAGAGCATCCGATGAGACTGCCAGGCCGTCTCCCTTTCAATGCCAACACCACCCGCTCCTGGGACCTAGGAAGTCCCTCCAGAAGTCATCCTACTCACTGGTAGGCCGGGTCCCCTGTGAAACTTCCACCCCGAGAGGAGCAGGGTCATCAAAATTAATTGCTGATTCTTTGGATGTAAAGTCCGAGGTGACAACCGCCCTGTGTGCAGGGCCACTCTGAATGAATTCGCAGCTGAGCTGGGCAGCCTGGGAGCTTGGACACATCACAGCGCTGAACTGGGGTTGCTCCAACCCAAACAGATTTGTAACAGTGGCCAGGCCTCCAGGACTGCCAGAGCAGCATTTGTGTCCGACAAATGAGGCCTCAGTCGGAACAAAGGGGCCTCTTAGGACTCATTCTGCTTTGGCTGCTTCTCACCCAGCAAGAGCCAGGGGACTTCTTTTGTCAGGATGGGGAAAACAAAAGTGATTCATTTCATCATGCACCGTCACCACGTTCTTTGTGGTCCACCAATGCAGGGAGGCCTTGCAGCCAGCGGTCCTTACAGCCGCCGCTGACTGAGGGCCTGCTAAGGGCCAGGGACTATTCTAGGTACCGGGCACATGTTGCCTGATTTAATCCTCACAACAAAGCTCTGATGTAGGGATTATCCCCTCTGTAGTCATGTGGAAATTGAGACGTGGAAGGTGAAGGTCACACAGTTAGTGAACAGTGGCAGAGCCAGAGTGACTACCCAGGCTCAATTCACTCTCAGCTGACTGCTGTCCCCAATATGTACCTGCTGTAAATGTCTGATAGGGCAAAGGCCGTCCTCTCCTCTGGCTCTCCATCTCCAGGGAGGCCTAGAATGCCCGGACATTCGGCGAATACTTGTATCAAATGGAACAGAAACAAGAAGATGGGGAGAGAAGTGAGATTCATAGATGTTTTCTTCTAAAATCCACTGCCCTGCTTTAATATAAGAATGTTTATATAGGATTTGTAAAACAAACAAAAATGCACGCACAAAAACAGGCTGAGGCCAGGTTCAGTGGCTCCTGTGATCCCAGCACTTCGGAGGTGGAGATGAGAGGATTACTTGAGCCCAGGGGTTCGAGATCAGCCTGGACAATTTGGTGAGACCTCGTCTCTGCAATAAATAAAAAATTTAGCCAGGCATGTTGGTGTGCACCTGTCATCCCAGCTACTTGGAAGGCTGAAGAAGAAGGATTACCTAAGCCCAGCAGGTCAAGACTGCAGTGGCCACGAGCATGCTACTGTATTCTAGCCTGGGTGGCAGAGTGAGACTTTGACTCAAAAACAAATAAACAAGCAAACAAAAAACAAAACCGATAAACCATTATGGTAGTAAGACCTTGTCTTGTCTCTACAAAAAATTAGCTGGGCGTGTAGTCCCAGCTATTTGGGAGGCTGAAGCAGAAGGATCGCCTGATCCCAGCTATTTGGAAGGTCGAGGCTGCAGTGAGCTGCAATCATGTCACTGCACTCCAGCCTGGGTGACCGAGTGAGACTCCAACTCAAAACAAAAAAAACAAAGAACATCAGGATAAAAAGAGATGAAGATCAAGTTTTCTATCAGTGATTGGGTCATTGGTTCCCCACCTCTTTCCACAAAGGCCAGAAACTCCAGCTGAACATGTTCCTGCTGGTTCTTCCCATCCCTGATCATGAACTTCAGACGTACTAGTGACCAATCATGTTCACTGTCCTGATGCCCCGATTCGGCATTTGTGGCCTCACCCCAAGATGGGCCTGGGACAGCTGACCTCCTCTCTCCTTTAGCATTCCATTGTGGTTCATAATGAGACAGTCTTCCATTCCGGTGGGTCAGCATGCTGAAATGCCAGATCAGAAACTTTCTGGCACAGGGTGTATGTGTCCAGAATTCCCTTTCCCGAGCCCATTCCATTTATCAGTCCACTGCCTTCCACACACATGTCTCCCATCACACCAACCACTTGTGTCACAATTTCCACTGACATTTTAGGCAGAAACCAAACACTGGTTTAGGGCAGCATGTACTTGATGGTCCCAAAGTTCAAATTCTATTTTTTTCCAGGAGGTGATGGGTAACTGTGGCTAAGCTCTTGTCCCCCAGTTCTCGGTTCCTGGGGACAGTTTGGGAATAAGATCATGAGACAAAGGCAAGAAAGTCAAAAATTTAAGAAAGGAATGGAGGGAAAAAAAGAGCTGGAGAGAGAGAGAGAGAGAGAGAGAGAGAGAGAGAGAGAGAGAGAGAGAAGAGAGACAGCAGAATTACCTCAAAGATGAAGCACAGTCCATTTCCTGGCCACCAACCTATTTTTTTCCCCAACAAATATTTGCACGCCGAGTATTTCCCAAAGTGCTAGGTTCTGAAGATGCAGTAGTATGTCCATCGGGATCCCAGCAGAAGAGAGATAGTACACTTCAAGAGAGTTAGCCCAGGGACTGGTTTGCAAAGGTGTAGGCAGAGCTAGGGTAGGAGATGGGAAGACCCAGGCTAGCAGTAATGGGAAGCTCTTACCCTGCTAAGCGTGGAGAGGCCAGGGGAGGGAAGGACTAAAGGAACCAGGCAAGGAAGGTGGCTATAAGTCAGCCATAAAAAAGAAGGTAATAATGTCTCTTGCAGCAACTTGGATGGAATTGGAGAACATCCTAAGTGAACTGACTCAGGAACGGAAAACCGAACACTGAATGTTCTCACTTACAAGTGGGAGCGGAACTAAGGATATGCAGAGGCACAGAGGATCGTGTCATGGGCATTGGAGACTCAGAAAGGGGAGGAGAGGATGGGGTGGAGGGATGAAAAATCACCTATTGGGCACAATGTGCACAGGTAGGGTGGTGGGGACACTTAAAACCCAGACTTCTTTGCTACTCTATGAGGGGAACCCCCAAAAAACAGGAGTTATCTTTTGGCGAGAGGCCCCCGTGTAGCACGTGTTTCTCCCACTAGATGAGTGTTCTAGGAACCCATCAGCATCCGTGTACCAGCTAGTGTTGTTGTAACAAACTGTGCTCGGCTTCAGTGATTTTTAAAATATCCTTTCAATGTGTTTGCTCATTTCATGATAGGTGATTTACGAGTGCACCTGGTCGCACCATGCTGAGTGTTCAAGCAATTTCTAACCAAAACCAGCATGACCCCCATGACCCCCTCCTATTCACCTGATGGTCCCCTGAGGGACTATTTTTGTGTTCTCCAACCACCCCCCCCACAGTGAAAAAAAGTCCTGAAAGATAAATGTCTTATGTCTTGCTGATGTGGAAGAGGTGAAACAAAAAAACAGCAGAAGCACTAAAAGACATCCAAATTGACTAGTTCAAAGACTGTTTCCAGCAGTGGAAAAAGCATCTCGATAGGTGTATTGCATCGAACAGAGAGTACTTTGAAGGTGACTGAAGTGTAAACACGTAAGAATGCATACACGTTTTTTAAATAAATAAATTCCAGGTTTTTTGGGTCTCCCCTTGCACAATACAATCATGTAACACCAAAAACTATTTGTACCCCCTAAAGCTATTGAAATAAAAAAGAGAGATAACAAAAACAAAATAAGACAAAAGGATATGGCGGTAGAAATGGGGTTTCCAGAAAGCAGCTCTGGCCTCTGGTAGAGAAATTCAGCTACTGCCAAGTCTTGACCCAGGCTTGAGGACTGTGGGGTAATAAATACCCCAGATGATGATGAACCCACATGGAAGCCAGAAGGTAACAGAGTCCAAGGATGCAGCTCTGGAGTCTTAAAGCCGGGGCCTCGAGCAGGGGAGAGAGGATGGACAACGGAATGGAGGTTGGGGAAGGGGGCGGTTGGTGAAGGGTTTCTCTGGTTCTCACAGGTCCCTCAACATTCATGCGCTGGGAACTTAATCCCCAGTGCAACTGTGTTGAGAGGCGGGGCCTTTGAGATGATTCAGTCATGAAGGCTCAGTCCTCGTGAATGGATTAATGCCATTGTGGAGGAAATAGGTTGGTTATCTCTGGAGTGGGCTCATTATTTCGAGAATGGATGTGTTATCAAAGCAAGCTTGGCCCTCTCTTGCTCTTTTTTATTATTCGTTTGTTTGTTTTAGAGGCAGTATCTTGCTCTGTTGTCCAGGCTGGTCTCAAACTCCTGGTCTCAAGAAATCCTCCTGCTTCAGCTTCCCAAAGTGCTGGGATTACAGTAGTGAATCACCCCTGGGCCCTCTCTTGCTGTCCCTGTCACCTATGCCCTTTCCTGTTCATCTTCCGCTATGTGATGAGGCAGCAAGAAAGCCCTCAACAGATCTAAGTCCTCCTCAACCTGGAACTTTCCACCCTTCAGAGCTGCAATCAACAAACCTCTGTTCTTTATCAATTACCCAGTCTTAAGTGTTCTGTTACAGCCCCACTAAATGGATGAAGCCAAGGGCTAGCAGAGAGCATCTAGAACAATCGTGAATGAAATTGAGCTTGTTCAGGTCAAGAGATGCACACAGGAACCTGGGCTGAAGCGTATTAAGTCAAGAAGCATTTTGGTTTTGCCAGTATGGTCTCTGATAGGTCAGGAGCTCTTCTCTGAAGTTCTCGCTGGAGTAGGCAGGGCCAATGACTGAGCATCTAGAGATCCAAGGACACCTGGCTCATCTGACCCCTCTGTCTGGAGCTCTCGCAGGCATGGGCCTGACAGCCTCTACTCTGCCCTTTGACCTTGGCTCTGACTGGTGGGTTCTGCATCCATGGCCTTTCCCGAATTTCTCAGTCACTACCATCCTTCCAACCGGGTAGGCAGGACAATAGGGGGAAATTCTTTTCATGGATAAGAAAGCAATTACTTTCAAGCTCCCTGGGGATTTACTATAGACAATAGAAAGCTAATTTCAAAAACATATTTATTTATTCATTAAAGAAGATTCCCCCAAGGATTGTCCCCTGGGCAGCACTTTGTTGGCCTACTTTATATTTCGTGGACACTTGAAAGCAGTAAAATTGCAACTTTAAAGACATTCTGTAAATCCTTTTTCTCTGATTTCTTTCTGACATTCTCGGCCATCAGTCTAATTTGCTGAGATTCCCTTGAATGTCTCTAGGAGACAGGGAAGTCTCTAAGGCTGGAGACCAGGGCTAGGGGTTGAGCCTTAGTAAGCCAATGTCCTGCTTCTTGGCTTCACTTTGCAACAAAGACGATGTTCTCTAGGAAGTGTAGAAAAGTTGAGAAAGGTCAGAAGGCAGCAGCGTTTGGAAGGGTGAATCATCATTATTTAACGGGGAAGGGAGACAGAATGAGATATTGGAAAGAGCACTGGCTTTGGAGTTAGACAGGGCTCACACGTCCCTATCACTTATCCTGAGCATGCATTTGACACCTCTTTGTCTCCCTTTGCTCACCTCTAAAATGGAGACAGTAATAATGAATACCGCCCAGGGCTGTCTGAGGACTCAATCAGGTAAGGAGTTTAAAATGTCCAAATACCGAGCCCTCAAAACTGATCAGTTCTTTTTTCTTTCCAAAATTCATGGGCCTGGGGTCCTGGAAGGGCACTAGCAACATGGAGAGGTCCCTGGGTTGGAAAGATGACTGGGGCTTGCCTTAGCTCCTGGGCTTCTGTAACAAAGTATCACAGACTGAGTGAAGTAAAAACAGAAAGGTATTGTCTTACAGCTGGGAATGAGAAGTCCAAAATTAAGGCGTCGGCCAGGTTGGTTCCTTCTGAGGATGGTGATGGCGAATCTGTTCCGGGGCTCTCGCCTGGCTCCTGGTGGCCTCAGCAGTTGCTTGGTTTGTAACAGCATTCTCTCTCTCTCTGTGCCTTTTGTCATTTTCCCTCTATTTGTGCCCCATCTCTGGTGTCTAAATTTCATGATAGTGATTAGAGCCCAACCTAATGACCTCAACTTAACTTGACCGTCTGCAGAGAACCTATTTCTAAACAAGATCACAATCACAGATCCCGAGGATTAGGACTTCCACCTCTTTTGAGGGAGCCCACTTCAACGTGTTAACAGGAGGTCATCAACAGCCTTTCTACTATTAAGAGATGGAAAAGTCACATTTATGTGACTCATCTTAAATGATTTCCCTGGTCTGGGGCCCTCTTGGGGCATTGCATTCCGGCCAGGTGGATATAATAATGAAGGTAAGGAGTGGGGCAGGGTCAAATGTTATGCTGGGCTCAAGAAATAGCATGTGTTTGCCAGCATGCAGGTTGGAGAAACGCTATGTGCTACGTTACCGTGGCCAATAAATTACATGGCGATGTCCTCATGTATAAACTATTTTAATGGTACCCACCTCATAGAGTTGTTGAAAAATTAAATAAGTTGCGGAAGTGCTTAATCTAGCGCCCAGCCCAAGATAAGTGCTTAGCAATGTCACATATTTATTTTCTCGTGAGTAAGTTACTAATGGTTCTCATGTTGGAACACTCAATAAATAAATAAATATGCACAATAACAATTAGTATTATAGCAAACATTCATTAGCAATTTTATATGCAAGGCATCATTTGCTTACTCCAGATTATCTAATTAAGTCTCTACAACCACCCCAGTGAAGTAGATATAATTATTTCCCTTTTATATCTGTGGAAACTGAGGCTTCAAAAGACTAAGTAATTTGCACCTGGCTTTCCCCCTGTAACTGATGTAGGAGGGATTTAAATTCAGAAGTCATTTGTTCCAAAATCTATGTGGGGTCACTGTGCAATATGACCTCTTTTAATTGCATGATCATTTAAATCCCACCCTGGTGTTACAGAAGAGAGATCTGCACCAGACTCTGCAACTGGATACAATGGGTTATCAGTGCTAAGATAACCCATTGTATCCTTTTGATCCTGGGAGACAGTTGGTGCTAAGAGCAATCAGAACCCTGGGGCTCATTTCCCATAAAACGAGGAGCCCCATTCTAGTGACCAGGAGGAGGAAAAGGTCACCAGGGACTGAAGCCATCAAGGGAAGTTGCAGGAGTTGGTCCTTGTAGGGTTGCATGGAATTCCGGTGACTGTAGAGATGTCGGGGGAGACAAGACCATAGCAGTGGTACCCAGAAGCTCACGCATCACACTTGTGCTAACTGATTGGCTAAACAGCTTGGAGTGCCAGATTAGATGTCTGCGGAAAGGCTAAGTAGGAAACGGGGTGGCCAGGCATCAGTGGAGGTTTGATTGGAGGAGCAGAACCCTCAGGAGTGGTTTACTAGAGGGTTAGCCTTGATGCAAGCAGGGGAGCCTGTGGAGGAATGATGCCAGGCTGCTGCTTGTGAGTCTGATGTTGGTTTTGCCATCTTTGCAGGTAGACACTGGCAGTCAGGAAGAACAGCTGGTTAGGAAACAGGAAAGGACGAGAATCCTTGAGGACTGAAACCCTCAAGAACAAACCGAATTCCCATTGGCCTCTCACCACCCCCGGCCTCGATGACTTGGGGTGACGTACAGGAGAACAGATGCCCTTTGCTTTGGAGCTGCCCATACACCTGGCCCTGGGCTCAGAGGAGCTGAAAGAGATTATCTGGCAGGAGCCCAAGGAACTGCAGCCGACAGCTGGGAGATCCACAATGGTGCGTGTGAGTCACCAAAGTTGAGACCATTCCGACCTTCAGAGCATCAAAGATCGTTCCTCACTTCGGCCTTCCAAATACCACGCACGTTTCTCTTGTGGGCAACACTGACCTGGAATTCTTTGGGGAAGAGCATTAAGGGAATGTAGTTCCAGCTGATCACAGCGTTCAGCTACAGAGTTATAACTTTATTCTGTAGGCAGTGAAAACATACAAGGTTTTGATAAAGGCATCCATTTGATGAAACTGGTATTTTGGGAAAGATTAACTTTTGTTGTATAAAATGGTATGGAGATGAAAATGGAGAAAATGCAATCAAAAACTTATTGTAGTAGTCCAGGTATGCGATTATAGATACTTAAATGGGAAAAACAGAAATTAGGTGCCAGATTCTAGAAATATTCTAGAAGGATTTTAGAACTTGCTAAGCAGCTGAATCAGAGCGTGAGGGCAATGATGGAATTCAGCATTTTTCCGAGGCATTGAGCCCAGGTGATGAGGATTGTGTACCTTGATAAAAAAGTACTTGCTTAAAAACTGTTCTATTCTGTTAGACTAGCTATCCTACTCTATTGAAATGCATTATAGTATTCAGAGAATTTTAAAAGTTTGTCACACCTGAGCGGTTTAAAACTGCAGGACAGCAAAGAAGTGAATGATGATCTTAGAGTATTGATCAAGGGGAGGAAATCTCACTCTGTTGCCAGTGAATTTGGTTCTGAGGATGCTTGTCTGGTAGAGGGTGGTTGAGTCCAGAGGTCTCCTGCAGGAGGATGGCCATCCCTCTGGGTCTTATGCTTTAGAGGGAAAAGAAGGGTGAAATGTGTATGGAGTAAGATTTCTAAATCTTAGAACACAAATTCTTCATTCGGGTTTCTTAGATTCCTTTGAGTTTCAGGAAGCTTGTGGGTTTCTCAAGTGTTCGGTGTTTGGTGAGGTGTTTAAATAACATGTCGAGGAGACCACTGATGCGAATTGAGCTTCCTCACTGGACCCCAACAGACGCAACCAAATGGAGTCACTCATGCTCAAGTTCCACATCACCAAACCGAAACTAAGTTGTTTAGGTGACCATCTGAGAAAGCAGGAGAGAGCGGTAACAGCTGAACCTCCAAGTAGGCCAGTGTTAGCAAACCAGTAAGAGGGCCCCTCTGTTTTAAAAACCCTTCCAAGGAAACTAACCTGATGTCAACCAGTTCATTTTTTTGTTTTGTTTTTGTATGATGCTGTTTCCTTGTTCCTGCTCAGCTACTCTACAAAAACGGACTACCCTGCCATGCCTGGCGTAGTACCTCTCTATTTTTAGATGAGATGTCGCCTGATCCATGAATCACAAATAAATGCCAATTAGATTATTTAACTAAACGTGTCAAAATTTTATCTTTTGACAGAAGACATTAATTTTTTTGGCAGAACGGGGAAGGCAGGAGGTACTAGGATTTTCATGAGATTTTCAAAGGCATCTGATTTCCAAACAGATGAAGAATATTTCCCATGGAGAGAGACCATTGAGCGTGGGTCCTGGCTCAGTTCACACTCAGCTTCATTCTGTATCCAAGTTTCGATCCAGGGACTGAGACCTGTGGGCAAAGGGAGAGAGAAGCCCAGAAAGTACAGAAAGTAATGGGAAACTAACTCCTGATGGAGCAGGGGCCAACTTCTGACAGTTTCCTCCTTTTTCTTTCTTGTTAAATGAAAATAGAATGCAGGTAGAAGGAGCAGCGGCTGAAGGCCTGTTTATTCCACAAGAGCTGTTCTTTTGTGCGTACAATAGCAGGTGCATAACCAATGTACACTAAGTACTTGTCAGAAGGCTAATTGATGAAGGGACTCTTTCCAAAATTCCTGCTTGGGACTCAGACATTAAGGCCATCTAAAAGCAAGCAAGCTGCCCTTTGTCGGATACTGCTTCCTGCTTCTGACTGTAATCCCCTGTGCCGAGCTCACTAATTGGCTTGTTTGCCTTAAATTCACTTTATGCTAAGCACTGACCAACCTACAGGAATAGCAGATCCATTCTAACAGAACTGCCATGCACAATTGCTGCTAAATTTACTAAATTTACTTCCTATTTGTGGTGAATCCCTCATTAGTATACGTGGGAGGCAGGCCTCTACCTTCCACTAAAAGAAACCGGAATAGAAGGGTGAAGACACATGACCAGCATGGGCCAATCAGATTCCCACTAGAGACTTCGACCCTTGAACGGAACAGGGAAATGGTGATATTTGACTCACGGCCACAGTAGGGGTTTAGCAGTGGCACTTGTGTGACTTTAGTGTCCCGCATTGGGGCTGGGGAATAATTTAATCATGGTTGATTTCTGGCAAGCTAGTTTCTACTACCTGGCCTCCCTGGATGCCTGCTACATTCAAATCCCGTTTCTCCAGCCCTCTTGACCATGTTGCCAGAGACCTGATATCCTTCCAACTTTTTATAACTTTTTGTATGAGTTAACCAGATTTGATTTCTGTAGCTTGCAATTAGGAACACTGAGCAATAGAGGAAAAGAAAAAAGAGTCTCTCAAGCCCTTTAAATCCCCTTCACCATGCAGCATGGGTGGAAACGGAGGCTCCGCCCCTGAAATGACTCTTGTAACAGTTAATGCTACACGTCAACTTGACTGGGTCACAGAATGCCCAGATGTTTGACCCAGTACTACTCTGGGCGTTTCTGCAAAGGTATTTCTAGATGAGATTAACACTGAAATCTGTAGACTGAGTAAAGTACATTGCCTCTTGTCTTCGTCTGTTCCGGTTGCTTAATAAAGTACCGAGCTTATAAATAGCAGTTTATAAGCAGTTCTAGAGGCTGGAATTCCAACATCCTCAACCATATGAATCCTTCTTCTTTCTTGCTAGGTGAAAATAGCACGGTCAGGTTCTGGGGGTGAACCTCCAGAAACTGCCGACTTCCTGTATCTTCACATAGTGGAAAGATACAAGTGGAAAGCTCTCTGCAGCCTCCCTAATAAGGGCACTAATCTTACTCATGAACGCTCACCCTCATGACCCAATTATCTCCCAAAGGCCCCACCTCCTAATACCATCACCCTATGGGTTAGGATTTCAACATATGAATTTTGGAAGAACACACACATTCAGTTCATAAACACTTTCCCTAACATAGATGGATCCCATCAAGTCAGCTGAAGGCCTAATTAGAACAGAAAGACTGACCCTCCCGTGAGTAAAAAAGGAATTCTTGTTGCCTGACCGCCTTTGGACTGAGACACCATCAGCTTTCCTGGTTCTCAGGCCTTTAGGCTCAGACTGGAACTACACCACTGGCTCTCCGGGGTCTCCAGCTTGCTGACTCATCCTGTAGATCTAGGGATTTGCCAGCCTCCATAATTCCATGAGCCAATTCCTTATAGTAAATCTCTTTATATGTCTCTATCTGTATTTATATATTATCTCATATTGGTTCTGTTTCTCTGGAAAACTCTGACAAATACAACTCTCCATTGGACTGCCCTGTTAAGTGGGCAAAGTCTGTCTGTCTAGCACAAGGATCTAACCATCTAAGCTACAGGGATCTCATGGTAGATAGGGTGTCAAGTTTCAGACTAGGGTTTCCCCTACAATAAGGAATGGGCCACTTAGAATAAAGGTAGGGTTTCTGTCCTGACCTTCTGGCTAAGCGCTCTCCCTCTCTTTCTCTCTCTCTCTCTCTCTATTTCTTTGGTGGGTTTTCTTTGACTTTGGGCTGGTTGATAAGATGTTCTCTTCTTTGGACCTAAAGTATCACATACATTTATACATTTCTGTCTCTTCTTTTTGAAATGAATCTTTTTTTTTTTTTTTTTGAGTAGGAGTTTCACCCTGTCACCCAGGTTGGTGTGCAGTGGCATGGTCATGGCCATCACAGCCTTGACCTACTGAGCTCACACGATCCTTCCACCTTTCGCATATCTGTACCTACAGGTACATGCCACAACACTCAACTAATTTATTTTAATCTTTTAATTTTAGAGATGAGGTCTCGCCAAGTTGCCCAAGCTGGTCTTGGACCCTTGAGCTCAGGTACTCATCTCATCTTGACTTCCCAAAGCGCTGGGATTACAGGCGTGAGCCACTGTGCCTGGCTGGGTTTCTTCTTTTTTAACGTTGCCAAACCATCTTCCTCTTCAAGTATTTATTAGGTCTCACATCACGGGGCAGAAGACTAAGATTAGTATTTTCTCTTCTCTTAGATTTTTTCTTTAATTGCAAATCTGTGAAAGATGGTGGGAAAAAGAAATAAAAACTATCCAAGTCAATGCTATTACCTTAAGGGTTTGAATGGTCAGATTCTCGGCAACATGAATTCCCCATCTACATCTTGATTGCCCCATTCCCTCTGTAGGCTCCACACTGTGTTTAGTTTTGTTTTCCCTTCTTTGTTCTCCTCCCTTTCTTGAAAGGTGCAATCTTGCCATTTCACTATTGACTCATGTGATCTGGCCCCCTGGGGATCTGCTCCCAGCCAGTGCCCTGAGAAGGTGAGTTGTCTGTGAAGGTTTTCTGGGCCTCTCTGGAGGTTCATCACCCTTAGCAAATGCCCACTGGCAACTGCAACCATTGCATACGGTCCCAGTCTCTAGCCTAAAGCCCCACACCCAGAAATCTCTGTTGGAAGAAACTATAGAAAGTAAATAGGGCCACACGAATTAGGAGGAAGGTCACTGGGGCAAAAAAAAAGCATATTTAAATAGGAAAATTGAGTCCCAGTGTGGATATAATCCCCATCTTACATATTTTGAACATTAGCAGTACCATTCTAGGGCAAGATAGTAAATCATTATTTTTTGGTCACACTATCAAACTTTATGGCAAGTTACATTCACGCAACAGAAATCCTTCTATTATAATTTGTGGCTCACATCTGTAATCCCAACACTTTGGGAAGCTGAGGCGGGAGGATTGCTTGAGCCCAGGAGTTTGAGACCAGCTTAGGCAACATAGTGAGACCCTGTCCCTACAAAAAAATTAAAAAAAAAAATTAGCCAGGCATGGTGGCAGGAGCCTGTAGTCCCAGCTAATTGAGAGGCTGAGGCAGAAGGATCTGCTGAGCCCAGGAGGTTGAGACTGCGGTGAGCTGTGATTGTGCTACTGCACTCCAGCCTGGGAGACAGAGTGAGACCCCGACTCAGAAATAAATCAATAAAATAATTTATGCTCACAAAATGATCTAGAAGGAGACTGTTCTGTAACGAGCAGGAATTAAGAAATCGAGAATTGAGAAATCTGGAATTCGGTGCCAGCTTACTTTTCAAGAATTTATTTTGTACATGTAGCCAAGTCACAGTTTTGATAACTCATTATCTTACTTTTATTCACTTCTAAAATGGAAGCAATAACATTACATTACTTTATCAGAGGTGTAGATACTATATAGAAATTTGGAAATGACATCACTTATGATAGGGCTAGAGAAGTAAAACTCCTGAAACCAAATAGTCCTATTTGCTAACAAACAGCATTTCTAGACAGTTATCAAAGCCTAGACCTTAACCAGCATGTGACAAAGAATTCAAAATTGTTTTCTGCAAAGGCTTGAACTTGTTTTTGGATCCTCTATGGAAAAGACCAACTTCTCAGAGGAGCCAAACATTTGCTTGAACTTTAGATAAAAGAGGTTCATTGTGTCTAAATGTTCTCTTCTCTGGAAGAATATGAAAGTAAGGAATTTGGGCTACATAAAAAAAAATTATTTTGTAATCAGCACGGACTTTGGAATCAGAGAATACTGGGGTCAAAATCCAACCACTATTTTACTGGTTGTATTAACGTGGACAGGTTATTACTTAATTTCTTTGAGGCCCAAACTCTTCATATATAATAAGAATAAAAGTATCTTTTTTAAAGATGGCCGGAAGGATTTGCTGAAGTCACGCTTATAAATGCCTGATGGACTTCCTGGCACACATTAGCGCCCAATGTCTGTTCCCTTCTCCTTTCCTGTATGAAGAATTTTTAAACAACATGAAAGACTTAATCAAGGATAACAGGAGAACTATTGGTCTATGAGTAGAATTAGGTACTGTCTTAGTTCATCTCTGGGGCATTATAACAGAATACCTGGGACTTGGTAATTTATAAAGAACAGAAACTTATTTTCACAGTTCTGGAGGCTGGGCAGCCCAAGATCAAGGTGCTGGCAGGATCAGTTGTCTGGTGACGGTCCATCCTCTGCTTCCAAAATGGTGCCTTGAGCATTGTATCCTCCAGAGGAGAGGACTGCTGTGTCCTCACATAGCAGAAGGGCAAAAAAAGGTGACCTCCCTCCATAAAGTTCTTTTATAAGGGCATCTAATCCCATTCATGTCCTAGCAAAGGCCACACCTTCCAAACTGTTTCATTAGAGATTTTCGGGGTTTTTTTGTTTTGTTTTTTTGAGTTGGAGTCTCACTTTGTCACCCAGGCTGGAAAGCAGTGTCACGCTCATGGCCACCCCAGCATCAATCTGCTGGGCTCCAGCAATCCTTCTACCTCAACCTTCCAAGTAGCTGGAACTACAGGCGTGTGCTACCACACTCGGCTAATTTTTTATTTATTGCCAAGTTGCCGGGCTGGTCTCGAATCCACAGGCTCAGGCAATCCATTTGCCTCAGCCTCCCAAAGTGCTGGGATAACAGGCTGAGTCACCTGGCCGCATTAGAGATTTTCAACATGAATTTGGGAAGGGACAAAAACATTTAAACTGAATCTGTATCTTGGAAAAATGTGATCTCAATTTAAAAACTAATCTCACAACATTAGTTAATATTGACCAATAAAAGGAAAATTTGGATCACAGTTCACATTTCCAAAAATTCCAAAAGTTTATAAGAATGAAACTTTTTGGGGGAAGGGGAAGGGAGATGGGATTAACAGTAGTAAATATCTGTGTGGGGATAGGGAGACACCTGTTATCAACAAGGGTGCCTGAATGAAGCATATTTGTATACCTAACCCTTAACTGTACCCCACAATATCATAATAAAAAATATTGATTTAAAAAAAAATGAAACTTTTTTTTTTTGTAGACAGTAAGATTTATTGAGAGGATAGAAAAGCTCCCACAGTGGGAGGGGACCCGAGGGGGTTGCCCACTTCTTTTAAAACTAACTTTTCATACTGAAGAATAACAGCTGGGGAGCTACTTTTTTTGTTGTTGCTATTTTGTTTTGCTTTTTCACTCTTGGTCTTACAGAGCTGCCTGAGTAACAACAGGAATTCCTTCACTTTTCTTAACTTAGCTTCCCAAATGGGGGAATGAGGGATTTACTTCATTTTGCTGGGTAGTCAGTGCAATGTGTCTGGGGATTTCGGGGCGGAAGACTGGTACATCTGAAATATTACTGCTGACAGAAGTAGGTCCTTTCTGGCAAAATATAACACATAAACTCATGTACATTTCTTGCAAATTAAATATCCATTCATTGTGACTGCCACCCTTATTTATTTATTTATTTATTTATTTTTGAGTTGGAGTCTCACTCTGTTGCCCAGACTGGAGTGCAGACTCAACCTGCTGGGCTCTGGCGATCCTTCCGCCTCAGCCTTCCGGGTAGCCGGAATTACAGGCGTGCGCTACCATGCCCAGCTAATTTTAATTTATTTTATTTTATTTTATTTGTAGAGATGAGGTCTCGCCTGCCCAGGCAGGTCTCGAAACCATGGGCTCAGGCAATCCACTCACCTCAGCCTCCCAAAGGCGCGGGATCACAGGCTGAGCCACCGAGCCCGGCTGCCACCCTTATTTTAACATTTTACTTAGAAGACAATCCTCAAACGTACCAATTAAAAAATGAACAAATTGCTGTCTTTGGATAGATTTTTTTTTAATGGAAGAAAAAATAAAAGCCAAAAACATGATGCAGGGAGGAAGCCACCTACTAACCTCCTAATTCTTACTTGAACTTTCCGGGCTAAGAACAGCAAAGATTAGCAGGCATGCTTGGTTTTGATGGTATTTGTAGGGCTTCAGATAAAAAAAAATAGTTCTTTTTTGTTGTTGTTGTTGGAATTGGTTACTTCAAACATATAACTCAAGACCCTTCTTAACAAAAAGGAGTGAAAGTAAAAAGAAAGCTGTATCTCTCTGCACCAGCCTCCACCTCCACCCCATCAGACTGAAGGTCTTGAAAACTCACAAGGCCATACTGAAAATGTGCACCCCCCCAGGAAGACCATTTGAAGGCTGCCCCATGGCCCAAGGCCCCAGGCGTTCTAAGACTGAGCTACACTTGTCAAAGTATCCCCCACCCCCCATGAGCTTGTTAGCTCACCAGGTCAGCATCACGCTTTCCCAGCCATGGAGCCCACTGTGAAGAAGAAAGGAGACAGAACCATGCTGGCATTGATCAGGTATGACCAGGCCAACAAGCAGGAGAGCAAGCAGGGTCTGAACAAGCTGTTGGCGCAGATGTGGTCTGGGCCAGAGCTATGGAGAGGAGATATCAGACCTGCCCTGACTGTGTCACACCGGGTACCGTCAACAAAGGTCCTATCGACACAGCTAGTTTGTCTTAAATACGGTGCATTTTTCCCATTGGGGAAGAAGGGAGATAACCCAACCTAGATGGACATAAAGATAAAGCTTAACTAACATGCTTACTAGACCTGAAATTTTCCATTGCTCGTCAAAGTTATTGGCCAGAAATTTTAAGAGGAAACTGGCTCTGGGCTCTCTTTCCTAGATCCACTGTTAGAGTTAACCACACTCAGATAGCCACTTCCAGAGTCAACTCCATTTGTCCAGAGCTGATTGAGTCATAAAATAGCTAGGAAGTCACTGGAAAATGCGGTCAATGTGATCTGAGGGCCACAGTGGAGAAGACAAGAGTGCCTGGAACTTTCTGGTCGAGTACTGCTAGTGACCAAGTTGCTGGGAGTCGTCTGACCTGCTGTTCCATGGCAGATTTCGCCGCCTGCAGAGGCGGAGAATTCTGCAGCCCCCTGACATCCATCATGTCTCTTTATCAACCTTCTTTTTTTCAGGGCTAATGTTTCAAAACTACTTTACTAAAGTCCCCGTGAGGTGTACTTTATATACGTGACTTCATTTAATCATCACAGCCACCCCATGAGGTAGGTACTAGAATTAACTCCATTTTAAAGAGGAGGAAACCCAGGTCTGGAGGAAATCAAGCCCTCACCCAAAGTTGCCCAGGTAAAGGAGCAGAACAGAGATGCCGGTCCATTTAATTGCAGAGCTTGTACTTTTATCCTCGTTACTGTGTTGCCCCCATTCACTGCTCCTTAATTCTGAATTAAAAAAGAATCTGAGCCAAAGTAAATGAAAACAGAAAGAAACAGCCGTGAATGTGCACAGGAAGTGCAAGGTTGTCTCTGGGCATAGGGAACAGGAAGGCAGGAGGCCTGTGAGAGGTAATGCCATAGAGCATTCCCTGTTACAGACATTACAGCAATCACCACCAGATAGCTGCAAGCAACTGCAGCGTGAACTGTGAACACCAGGGTCGAGACCTCCGATGCTACGTGCCCCAGAGAAGCACTCCTCCTTTCTTCACTGGGTGAGCTCTCTCTCTCCAGTCTATCTTCTTCTCCACACTGGACTTGGCAATGTTGGCTGGTCCCCAGCTGTAGTTGATACTATCTAGATGCTCAGTGACCATGTGTGTGGTAGAGAAGACAGTGGGGTTAGCTGCCTTTGAGTCCCAGCTCTGCTCCTCACTCTGTGGGTCCTGGGTTTGGTGTCTCAATTTCTCGAATTCGTCTCATTATCCATGTATAAATGGCAACAATAGTACCTACCTGGCAGAGCTGGTACAGGGATCAAACAATATGAATACAAAGTGTTTATCAAAGAGTCTGGTACATATTGTGATCCAATTTTTAAAAAACTGTTTGTAATATATCCCCCGCTAAAGAATTTCATACTCACGAATGAATTGGATGCCTTCTGCTGAAAGAGTACAATAGCACCTATGTATTGGTTTGCTAGAGCTGCCATAACAAGGAACCAGAAACTGGGTGGTTAACATAAACAGAAATTTAGAAATCTATTTTCTCACAGCTCTGGAGGCTCAGAGTCCAAGTTCAAGGTTTTGGTAGAGCTGGTTTCTTCTGAAACCTCTCTCTTTGGCTCACAGATGGCCTTACCTCTGCACCTGTTGGTGTCCTAATCTCCTCTTCTTATGATAGTGGTCATATTATGAGGTCTGACAACTAAGTTTGCGAACTTCCCACCGTGTACTTACATTGGCAGCACTGTACAAACAACTTGGTAAGGTTTTATAACCTTGGTATATCAGTGTCTCACAACTCCGTTCATGTCAATGTGTGGCAGTGTCTTGCTGAGTGGCATTCATTCTCATTGTTGCATGTTTTTGTGTGCCATGGCAAGAATGTTTCAGCCTGAATTAGAGCAACAAATTAACATTAAATTTCTCATTTAACTTGGCAAGAGTGGAAGTGAAATCAGCGAAATGTTAGTCCAAGTTTATGAGGATAATGCCACGAAGAAAACAGCAGTGTACAAATGGATTCAACGTTTTTCTGAGAGGAGAGAAAGTGTCACTGATGAAGACAGGTCAGGGCAGCCAGTAACAAGCAGAACCGGCAAAAACATTGCAAAAATTTGTCGAATCATGCAAAATCATCAACTGACTGTGAGAAGCAAAGCAGATCAAATAAATATCGATAAGGACACAGGAAAATCTTAACTGAAAATCTTGACATGAGAAAGGTGTGTGCAAAAATGGTTCCGAGGGATCTCTTGCATCGTGACAATGCACCAGCTCACACACAGCACTGTCTGTGAGGGAGTTTTTAGCCAGCAAACAAATAACTGTATTGGAACAGCCTCCCTACTCACCTGATCTGGGCCTAATGACTTCTTTGCCCGAAGATAAAGGAAATATTGCAAGGAAGGCATTTTGATGACATTTAGGACATCAAGGGTAGTACGACAACAGCTCTGATGGCCATACCAGAAAAAGAGTTCCAAAATTGCTTTGACGAGTGGACTAAGTGCTGGCATCAGTGCATAGCTTCCCAAGGGGAGCACTTCAAAAGTGACCACAGTGATATTCAGCGATGAGGTATGTAGCACTTTTTATAGGATGAGTTCTTGGCTTAATTGTTGGCCCTTGTAGATTAGGTCCCACTGGTATGACCTCATTTTGACTGAATAACCTCTTTAAGAGTCCTGTTCCCAAATACAGTCACATTCTGAGGTACTGGGGATGAGAACTTCAACGCATGAATTTTGAGGAGATAGAATTCAGTCCATAACAATCTGTGAAGTATTTTTGCCAAAAGTAAACATCAAGTCAAGGAAATACAGGACACAGAGGAAGTTGTTTAAAGGATCATGGGGAAGCTATTAGCAAAATCTAGGAAGTGAGAAACTCTACAGGACAAATAAGCTGGTCTTTTGAACAAATTGTCAGTAGCAAGAAAAAATAGGGCAGCAGAACCTAAATACTATAAGAAACTTAAGAGATCTGGTAACCAACAAACCAAGCAAAAAAAGAAAAAAAGAGAAGGAAAAACATTGTGAGATAATCGAAGACTTTTAAACACTGTTTAGATATGAAGACATTATTGTCAGTTTTTTTTTTTATTGTGAAGTTGTGGGGTACAGTTAAGGGTTAGGTATACAATTGCGTTTCATTCAGGCACCCTGTTGATATGGGATGTTTCCCTGTACCCAGACAGATATTTGCTACTGTTAATCCCATCTCCCTCCCCCCACCATAGTTTCCCAGTACGGTCAGTCATTTTCGTATAGTATTGCATTGGATGTTTAAGGTCCATTATATGAGTGAGAACATGTGATACTCGGATCTTTGTTTCTGTGAGAGGTCACTCAGTATTATAGACTCTAGTTCCATCCAGGTTGCTGCGAAATTCATGATTTTGTTCTTTTTTATGGCTGCGTAGTATTCCATCGTGTATATGTACCACATTTTTTTTTTTTTTTGAGTTGGAGTCTCACTCTGTCGCCCAGACTGGAGTGCAGTGGCCGCTCCGGCCACCGCAGCCTCGACCTGCTGGCTCCGGTGATCCTTCTGCTCAGCCTTCCAAGTAGCTGGAATTACAGGCATGCGCTACCACGCCCGGCTGATTTTTGATTTATTGTAGAGATGAGGTCTCACTGCCCAGGCGGGTCTCGAACCCGCGGGCTCAGGCAATCCACTCACCTCAGCCTCCCAAAGGCGCGGGATTACAGGCTGAGCCACCGAGCCTGGCTGTACCACATTTTTTTAATCCAGTCCTCTTTTGACGGGCAGCATGGCTGTTTCCAGGTTCTTGCTATTGTGAACAATGCTGTGATAAACATGCGTGTGCAGGTATCTTTTTTATAGAGTGATTTGTGTTCTTCAGGATATACTCCCAGTAGGGGGATTGCGAGGTCATATGGGAGGTTGGTATTTAGAGCTTTTAAGAATTGCCACACTGCTTTCCACAGCGGTTGCATTAGTTTACACTCCCACCAACAGTGTAGAAGTGTTCCCTTTTCACCACACCCTCTCCAGCAGCTGTTATTTTTTGAGTTGTTGATAATTGCCATTCTGACTGGGGTTAGGTGGTATCTCAGTGTGGTTTTGATTTGCATCTCCCTGATGATTAGTGAGGTTGAACATTTCTTCATGTGTTTGTTGGCTGCTCGGATGTTTTCCTTTGTGAAGTGTCTGTTCATATCTTTTGCCCATTTTATAATGGGGTCGTTTGTTTTTTTCTTTTCAGCATGCTTGAGTTCCTTGTAGATCCAGGATGTTAAGCCTTTGTTGGACCTGGAGTTGGCAAATACTTTTTCCAAGTCTGTAGGCTGTCTCCCTGCTCTCTTGATGGTTTCTTTGGCTTTGCAGAAGCTTGTCAGTTTAATAAGGTCCCACTTGTCTATTTTCTCTCTTATGAGCTGTGGGTTTTGGGTTTTGTTCAGGAATTGGATGCCAGTTCTGATTTCCATGAGGATTTTTCCTTCATTTTCTAAGGTTCTTATGGTTTGAGGTTTTACATTTAGGTCTCTGATCCATTTGGAATTAACCTTTGTGCATGGGGATAGATAGGGGTCCTGTTTCAATCTTCTGCATGTGGTCAACCAGTTTTCCCAGCACCATTTACTGAATAGGTTCTCCTCTCCCCAGTGGTAGGTGGTGGAGGCTTTGTCAAAGACGAGTTGGTTGAGAAATTGAGGTTTTGCTTCTGGAATCTCAGTTCTATTCCATTGATCTATATGCCTGTTCCTATACCAATACCAAGCTGTTTTGATGATTGTAGCTTTATAGTAAAGTTTGAAGTCTGGTAGTGTGATACCACCTGCTTTGTTTTTTTTTTTTGCTGAGGATTGTTCTGGCTATTCTTGGACGTTTGTGTTTCCATATGAATTCCTGCATTGTTTTTTCTAGGTCTGAGAAGAATGTTGCTGGTAATTTGATGGGTATTGCATTGAATTTGTAGATTGCCTTAGGTAAGATGGACATCTTCACAATGTTGATTCTTCCGATCCATGAGCATGGGATATTTTTCCACTTGTTTGTGTCAACTTTGATTTCTTTGAGCAGTGTTTTGTAGTTTTCCTTGTAAAGGTCTTTCACGTCTCTGGTTAGGAAGATGCCAAGGTATTTCATTATTTTTGCAGCTATTGTGAATGGAATTGTGTTTTTTATTTGGGTTTCTGTTTGTTTATTATTGGTGTAGAGAAATGCGATTGTCTTTTGTACATTTATTTTGTATCCTGAGACTTTGCCAAAGGTCTTTATCAGTGTAAGGAGGTTTTTGACAGATTCTCTTGGGTTTTCAAGGTATACAATCATGTCGTCTGCAAAGAGAGATAACTTGACTTCCTCTTTTCCTATTTGGATACCCCTGATTGCCTTCTCTTCTCTGATTGCTTGAGCCAGGACTTCCAATACTATGTTGAACAGGAGGGGTGAGAGTGGGCATCCTTGTCTTGTTCCAGTTTTCAGGGGAAATGGTTCGAATTTTTGTCCATTTAGGAGTATGCTTGCTGTGGGTTTCTCGTAGATGGCTTTTACTATTTTGAGGTATGTTCCCTGTATGCCTAGATGTTCAAGGGTTTTTATCAAGAAGGGGTGCTGGATTTTATCAAAAGCTTTTTCTGCATCTAATGATATAATCATGTGGTTTTGTTTTGACATCTGTTGATGTATTTAATAACATTTATGGTTTTACGAATGTTGAACCAGCCTTGCATCCCAGGAATGAAGCCTACTTGGTCATGATGGATGATTTTTGAGATGTATTGCTGAATCTGGTTTGCTAGGATCTTGTTGAGAATTTTAGCATCTATGTTCATCAAAGATATTGGCCTGTAGTTCTCTTTCTTTGCTGGATCTTTACCTGGCTTGGGTATCAATGTGATGTTGGCTTCGTAAAATGATTTGGGGAGCGTTCCATCTTTTTCAATCGCCTGGAATACCTTCAGTAGGATTGGTATCAGCTCCTCCTTAAATGTCTTGTAGAATTCTGCTGGAAAGCTATCTGGTCCAGGGCTTTTTTTTGTAGGAAGTTTTCTTATTATGTAGTCGATTTCCTTGATTGTTATTGGTTTATTTAGGGTCTCAATTTCTTCTTGTTCCAACTTAGGTAGGTTGTGTGATGTCAGAAAGTCCTTCATTTCCTTAAGGTTTTCAAGTTTGTTTCCATACAAGTGTATGTAGTAGTCTCTAATGATCTTTTGTATTTCTTCAGGGTCAGATGTGACTTCATCTTTTGTGTTTCTGATTGTGCTTATTTGGGTTTTTTCTCGTTTTTTCTTGGTCAGTCTAGCTAGGGGACCATCGATCTTGTTTATTCTTTCGAAGAACCAGCTTTTTGTTTCATTGATTTTTTTCTATTATCTTTTTGTCTTCTATGTCCTGGATTTGGGCCTTTATTTTGGTGATCTGGATTCTTCTGCTGAAATTAGGGTGTTTGTGGTCTTGCTTTTCCAGCTTCTTTAGGTGGCTTGTTAGGTTGTTAATTTCTGTTCCTTCCATTTTCCTCATGTGTGTTTGTAGGGATATAAATTCCCCTCTTATTGCAGCTTTTAAGGCATCCCAGAGATTTTGGTAAGATGTTTCTTCATTTTCATTTGTTTCCAGGTATCTTTTGATCTCTGTTTTGATGTCATCATTGACCCAGGAGTTATTTAGCATCATACTATTTAGTGTCCATGTCTTTGTGGGTTTTGGGGGGACTTTGTTGGTGTCAATGTTTATTTTTATTCCACTGTGGTCCGAGAAGGTGCATGGTAGAATTTCAGTCCTTTTAAATTTGCTTATACTTGATTTGTGTCCAATTATGTGGTCGATCTTAGAATATGTTCCATGTGGTGATGAGTAGAATGTGTATTCTGTGGTCTTTGGATGGAGTGTTCTATAGGTATCAATTAAGTCCATTTGGTCCAGAGTCTCATTGAGGTTCCGGATCTCCTTGGTGATTTTTTGTCCTGATGATCTGTCTAAGGTTGTGAGTGGTGTATTAAAGTCCCCAGTTATTATGGTGTTAGAATCAATGTCTTTCTTTAGTTTTCCTAGAAGTTGCTTTATGAATGTTGGCGCACCTATGTTGGGTGCATATATGTTTAAGATAGATATTTCCTGTTGATGGAGTGAACCTTTTATCATTATGTAGTGGCCCTCTGTATCTTTTTCAATTTTTGATAGCTTAAATGGTATTTTGTCTGAAATTAGGATCGTGACTCCTCCTTTCTTTTGTGTTCCATTCGCCTGAAAATTTGTTTCCCATCCTCTTACTTTGAGACTGTGTATGTTCTTTCCAATGAGATGGGTCTCTTGAAGGCAGTATATTGTTGCCTGGTGATATTTTATCCATTTTGTCATTCTATGTCTTTTCAGTGGTGCGTTTAGTCCATTCACATTCAGACTAATTATTGAAATGTGAGAGTTCGTCCCTATCATGGAGTTCTTATTGAGTTGTTGTTCTTCCACTTGGTTTTTTCTTTTTTCTTTTTGTCTTTCTTTTGGTTTGGGGGTTGGTTCGTGTATATTTTATTCTTTTCCCTGTACTCTTGTGAAGAATGTTGTTCTTTTTTCCTTTTCTTCTGTGTTTAGTACTTTCTTAAGTGTTTCATGTAGAGATGGTTTGGTGGCAGCATAAGTTCTTAGGGATTGGATATCTGGGAAAGATTTTAATTCTCCCTCACTGATGAAGCTTAGCTTGGCCGGGTAGGTTATTCTTGGTTGAAATTGTTTATCTTTTAGGACTTTGAAGATAGGGCTCCAAGCTCTCCTAGCCTGCAGGGTTTCTGCAGATAAATCTGCTGCTATTCTGATTGGTCTTCCATGGTAGGTGATCTGACCTTTTTCTCTTGCTGCCTTTAGGATTTTTTCTTTTGTGCCTACTTTATTTAGGTGAATTATTATGTGTCTAGGAGTTGGTCTTCTCATTTGTTGTCTTGTGGGGGTTCTCTGAATCTCTTGTGTTTGAATTTTTGCATCACTGATTAGATAAGGGAAGTTTTCTTGAATGATCTCATGGAAAGTTTGTTCCAGTGTGGTCTCTGTTTCTCTTTCTGCCTCAGGGAGTCCGGTTACTCTTAGGTTAGGCCTCTTGAGGTAGCCACTCATCTCTTAAAGGTTTTGTTCTGTCATTTTGAGCTTATTTTCTGTGTTTTTAAGAGTTTGGGTTATTTCTATATTTTGGTCCTCAAGCTCTGAGATTCTTTCTTCTGCTTGGGTAATTCTGCTTTCCATGTTTATCAATTTGTTATTTATTTCATTCACAGTATTCTTTATTACTGTTATCTCAGATATCAGCTCCTTCCTAGTTTCTTCTTGTGTCTCCTCAATTCTTTTTAATCTCTCCATTATTGTTTTGATATCTACATTTGCATTTTGAGACCCTTCATTCTGGGGACTTTTCATTGTTTGCATTCCAAAGTCAGTTTTCTCAGTGTCTGCTCTCCCAGGCGTCTGGGAGAGACCCATACTCTTCTTTTGGTTTTTCTTCATTTCTATAGATTTTTCTCCCTCTCCCCCTTTCCCTCCCCCTCTTCAATTCTGTTTTTGAGGGAAGGTGGGGTTGCTTTAATTTCTCTTCTGCAATGACCTGTTCTTCCTTATGAGGGTCTTCTGGCTTTGTTCACTTTTCCCTCTGCTTTACAGTCTGTCTATTCAGCAGTATGCAGTCTTGGTCCGTTCAGAGAATCTCACCAGTTCACCTATGCCGTCGCCATCTTGCCCCGTCTCCCCTATTGTCAGTTTTTAGGTGTATTAACAGTGTTGTGGTTTTGTGTTTTAAAAGCTCCTTATTATTTGAAGATCGATGCTGAAATATTTATAATGCAGTTATAAGAGCTATGGGATTTGCTTCAGTGTGGTGGGGAAATGGGTGTGATTGTAGATGAAATAAGATTAGTCATGACTAGCTCATTGTTGAAACTGGGTGATGGGTTTGTTATGATAGGCTCCCTACTTTGTATATGCTTGAAACATTCTATTATAAAAAGATTAAAACATATGGAAAACGTTTTTCCATGTCATTAGATTTTTTTCTGCAACACGAAGTTTTTAATGTAGCATTCCATTGTATGGACGTATCATGATTTATTGACACAATTTTCCATTGGCAAACTGTTGTGTGTGTGCTTTTGTTTGTTATTAGAAATATATAAATCCTTATACACTTTCTAGTTGTTTCTTTGGATTGGATTCTTAGAAATGAAACTACTGGGCCCAAAGACATGCTTGTATTTAAGGCTTTGGTTTCATGTTGCCAAAATGACAACATCACTGGCAGCCTTTTTTCTCTTTTTTGATAACACAGTCCTAGGACCACTATCACCTCACAGCACACACACAAATTTCCCCAGTTAGTTATGTAGGACATATTCACCAAGCTACAGAATTTATCCTGGTGGAGAGCAGTCCCAAAATATCTCCTGAAAAGAGTCTACTGAAAATGTTCCCATTTGCTTACTTTTTTTTTCTTTTCTTGGAATATGTTGTAAATGTTATTGATTATGCTTCAGCTTTTATCTAGAGCCCTCATCGTGGGAATAGCTAATCAAACAACCAACTAATTGACAAGACTTTCTTGTTTGACTGACAAAAGAATAGGGAAAAACACATACACCCAAAGGACCACACTTGCAAGAGAAATTGACATTAAGAATAAGGAGGTCAGAAACTATTAAACAAGACCAGCAAGCATAAAAACTGGTGTCAGCCTAAAGAACATGAAGAATTACAAACCCTAGCTGAGAAAAAAAAGTAAAAAGCAAAATATCTAAGTAAGTTATTCCCCGAGCTAGACAATGACTCAGCCACAGGACCCTGCCTGTTCATACAGTTGGCTAGAAGTACCTTCAAGAGACAGAGCCAAAGTCTTTGTTACACACACTGCTTTTGTTGGTGTTTTCTAGTAGTACAAAGGACCAGAAGAAAACTTAGCTTACGACAGCTCCACAAGCTAGAACCACTGTGGACTTGAGTGTCTTGCAGATCTGAGATTGAAGCCCAGCTCTGCCACTGATCAGCTGTGTGACCTTGGTCAAGCCACTTACCAACTTCATGCCTCAGTCTACTTATTTGTAAATATGGATAATGAAACCAACTTCACGGGGTAGTTGTGAGAGTTGAACAATATTTGTAAATCAACTAGCACAATGCTGGGCACATAGCAGGAATTCCAGAAATGCTGACTCTTTTTGATGAGTTGTTTTACAATACATTTTTCTTCTACGTTTCCATAGCTTTTTTCCCAAGATTTTAGGTCATTAAAAACCTATTATGCCGGGCGTGGTGGCTCAAGCCTGTAAGCCAGCACTTTGGGAGACTGAGGCAAATGGATTGCCTGAGCCTGCGGGTTCAAGACCCACCCTGGCAACTTGGCAAGACCTCGTCTCTAGGAATATTCTGCTTAGGTTTATTACATTGAGAGCAGTATAAGCAGATTTGTTTGCTTGTTTCAAGTTTTCCAGGAGCAGACTTCTGCCTGGAGACATTCAGCGAGTACATTGGCTCCGCTAGACACCATCACTCAGGGCAGCTCTGGGAGGGTGAGATAATGCTGGTACCAGACAATTCAGCGGCCTAACCAATCAGGAAAAAAGACATTTCCTGGGCACGCTAAGCATGCAGTAGGTATACACAGACATAGTGAGTTTTACCAAGACTTCTAAGACTATGGTTCTTGCTCTCAAGGGAGTTTTAGTTAGGGAGTTTTAGTTTAGCAAGGAACACTAATATCTATCTAGCCATCCAACTGTTCACCTCTCTATCTAACTACACACATGCAGTTGTGAACATCTCAGGTAACAATGGACTTCATAGATGACGGTGGTCCCATGAGATTATGATGGAGCTGAAATATTCCTATTGCCTAGTGAGCCACCATAATGTTGTAGTTCATGCAGGACTCACTTGTTTGTGGCAATGCTAGTGTAAGCAAACCTACTGTACTGACCGTCTCATACAAGTATGACATAGTAAGTAGAGTAATGTTCTAGGCCTCCACTCCCCATTCACACACTGACTCAGAGCACCTTCCAGTCCTGCAAGCTTCATTTGTGGTAGGTGCCCTATACAGACGTGCCATTTACATTCTATTTTTATTTTATTATTTAATAAAAATTTTTTTTTGATAAATAGAGATGAGGACTCAATATGTTCCCCAGGCTTGTCTCGAACTCCTGGGCTCAAGCAATCCTCCAGCCTCGGCCTCCCAAAATGCTGGGATTACAGGTGTGAGCCACTGCACCTGGCTAGTGTACCATTTTTAATCTTTGATATCCCATTTGTATTGTACCTTTTCTATGTTTAAGTATGTCTAGACACAGATACCAAAATGTCACAATTCCCTACAGTACTCAGTACAGTAGCATGCTGTACAGGTTTGTGGCCTAGGAGCAATAAGCTATACCATAGAGCTTAGGTGTGCAGTAGGCTGTTTTATCTAGGTTTGTGTAAGGACACTATGATGGTCTCACAATGATGAAATCACCTAATGACACATTTCTTAGAACATATCACCATTGTTAAATGACACATGATAAACAATAGGAGAACAAGAGAATATTTAAAAGACAATATATGATTAAGATTCTAAGTCATTATTATTATTATTACTTTTTGAGCTAGAGTCTCACTATGCCGCCCAGGCTGGAGTGCAACGGCACACTCACGGCCACTGCAGCCCCAACTTGCTGGGCTCAGGTGATCCTTCTGTCTCAGTCCTCCAAGTAGCTGGGACTACAGGTGCATGCCACCATGCCCAGCTGATTTTTTTTTTTTTTGAGTTGGAGTCTCACTCTGTCACACAGGCTGGAGTGCAGTGGCTGCTCCCGGCCACCGCAGCCTCGACCTGCTGGGCTCCGGCGATTCTTCCGCCTCAGCCTTCCAAGTAGCCGGAATTACAGGCGCGCGCTACCACGCCTGGCTGATTTTTGATTTATTGTAGAGATGAGGTCTCGCTGCCCAGGCGGGTCTTGAACCCGCGGGCTCAGGCAATCCACTCACCTCAGCCTCCCAAAGGCGCGGATTACAGGCTGAGCCACCGAGCCCGGCTGATTTTTTCATTTACTGTAGAAATGAGATCTCGTCAAGTTGCCCAAGCTGGTCTCGAACTCCTGAGCTCAGGCAGTCCTCTAACCTTGGCCCCACAAAGTGTGGGATTATAGGCGTGAGCCTCCGCGCCTGGCCTAAATCTTTAATCTTGACAGTCACCTTAGCTAATACTTTTTAATAAGAGAAATTTCTAAGACCATGTTTTAAAAAGCTACTTAAAAAATACATTCTTCAGGAATTCACACAGAAGCTTTACTATCAGGATTATATTTGAACAAGAATAAAAATGAAGCCAGCTTACACAAAGCTATACATGCAATAAAACTGCATAGAACTATCTTTGAACACACACAAATGAGTATATGTAAGACTGGTGAAAAGTTAATATGCTTTGTGGCTTGTAGCAATGTCAGTTTTCTGGTCCTGATATAATTATGTAAGATGTGGCCATGTGTGGAGGCTGTGTGAAGGGTGCACTGGACCTTTTTGTACATTTTTTTGGTGACAATTTCTTGAGAATCTACACTTCTTTCAAGATAAAATAATTTTTAATGAAGAAAAACCATGTAAAAATATTAAGTTAATTTCTATACAAAGATAAGAAAAAATCTCCAAGATATTTGATGTTTTAAAAAACCAAATTATAGAAAAATATGTATAGTATGTACCAAATTATAGAAAAATATGTATAGACTACTACTAATAAAAAGCAAAAAGCATAAATATATATTGATATGCTGCATAGGCAAGGGTATATCATGCAAATATATTAGAAAAAGATCTTGAATAACACACACCAAACTGGTAATAATGGATATTATTACATCACAAAACTTCTGATTTGTCTGATTATTGGGATGTCTTAAAATGAGAATGTAAGGCTGGGTGTGGTGGCTCACGCCTATAATCCCAGCACTTTGGGAGGTCAAGGTGAGAGGATTGCCTGAGCCCAGAGGTTCGAGATCAGTCTGGGCAACTTGGAGAGACCTCATCTCTACAATAAATCAAAAACAGCCGGAAGTGGTGGCACGTGCCTGTAATTCCAGCTACTTGGAAGGCTGAGGTGGAAGGATCACCTGAGCCCAGCAGGTCGAGGCTGCGGTGGCCGTGAGCGTGCCACTGCACTCCAGCCTGTGTGACAGAGTGAGACTCCAACTCAAAAAAATAAAAATAAAATAAAATGAGAATGTATTACTTGTATAATTAAATAAAAACATGAAGTCAGGCATGGTGGCTACCTGTAATCCAGGAGTTTGAGAAACAGACTGGGAAACATAGTGAGATCTCATCTCTCCCCAAACAGTAAATAAATAAATAAAAATAAACACATGACATTCTTGGAATTATACTATAAAAAGTTTTGGTAATATGAGATTACAAAAAGAAATAAACAGATTGGTTGAGAAAGAATTTTGATGACTGATTTCTCATGTTTATGGCCAAATAAAACATAAGATTTCACCCTTCGAAAGGCAGGATCGAACCGCATAATTCAAGCAAAAAGTCCAAATACCTAGGTGATATTTGTGGTCAATTTAATGTGTTTTGGTTTTAAAAAACAATCCTTCAGATGCTATTTACTTACCAAGAGCTATTGCCTGCAATTCAGGTAGCTGCCACCATTTAGTTACTAATTGCTAATCTTGTGTAAAAAAGAAGAACACAACTCAAAGCAAGATATAAATATAAACAAACACCTAAGTACAATTTGCTGCCTTTAGTATTTGACATTCATAGCTAATTACCATCGCTTAATCTACTTTTGGCTCTCTTTGAAAGCCAAAGCTGGTTAGTTTATCTAGATTTTTTACTTGAGTCAAATGCCTTTGGGCATAAACATTGATCTGTTTCTCCAGCACGTTGGAAACTCTAGAACAATCAAAGCTTTATCAGGTTAAAAACTTTGGCTCATGATTTGTAACTTGTTGGAGATAGTGAGTTTATTGATCTGAACATTTCTAATGACTTCAGAGTTATTGATATTTACTCCCCATTCCGCTTCTTATAAAGCAAAAGCCTGTTTGCTGTTCCGTCCAACTTGGCTTAGCTCTAAAGAGACCATCTGGCCGTCTGTTTCTCCATGCCAACCGTCCCAACAGTGGTCATTTTTAACTGGATTTGTCTGATGATAACTCTCTCCAATTTTCTTCTCAGTTTCCTTCTCCAGTGTACTGTATACACTTTGGGTTAAGACTACTAATTTAGGATTGTTTAGTAATCCATGCCAGATTTTTTTTTAGGAGAGATACCAAATGGAATAGGACCTTAAATCATCTGAAGATTTTAAAGCACATTTAAATGAACAGTTTTGAAACAGAACTCTACACATGGTTTTCTTCTTACCTTCCTAATGTACAATGTGTGTATATGTGTTTATGGTAAAACTAACCATAGCTATATGTACCAGGTATGTCATAGTCTGATGTAAACAGACAGAAAATAAACAAAATGAGAAGCCCGAAGAAACTTCCTTGATTTGGAAAAATCTGGCCTTTTCAGACTCATTTCTCATTTTTTCCATTGACAGTGACTAGAACTGAGATGGCATTAATAGTTGCTTGCAAGGAATCTCTAAAGGGTCCCCTGACCCCCCGCTATACATCCACAGTATTTATCAAACCACAGTCTGCTTTATACTGGGGGACAAGTTCAGTTTTTATATCCTGGTGACAAAACCACTTCACTAACATTCTTGGGACTTCTAACATAGGATGTGCAAATCACCTCATTACATCAGGATCATTTTTTTTAAAGTACATGAATGCAACAAAAGCCCAAAAGTAAAATAAAAGTTTAAAAAATCTCTGCACAAGCTCCCAAATCAAGATGGAGTAATAGCTACTTCTGTGACTTCTGCCAATTAATCCACCCCCACACCACAAACCAAAGATTCCAAAATAAGTTAAAGAGCAGCATTAGTGACTCAGACAGAATGACTTCACCCGTAGGGCCCCGCCACAGTGGTTTTCAGTGGCCACTAGTATTTCTCTTTGTACTGACAGTGACACCTGGGGAAAGCGATAGGGATGTCGATGCCATTATTTTCCCAGCAGCCACTGTAGTCGGCAAGTTGTGACTCAGGGCGTTGGCAGCCCTGGCCGCATGCTTCTCCCTCTCAAAGCCCTTCACGGGCTTCCCAAACAAATGTAATAGACTACACAATAAAGCCTGATGGTGGAGGTTTTCCCTGTTCTGCCCTCTCCAGCTTTACCTGTCAGTTTCTTACCCTAACCTAAGCGAATTATTATTATTGGCTTGGGAATTATTCTCATTCCTCACAAATGTCACTGATTGTTTTTCCCCTCCATTTGTAGCTTATGTTGTTGTCCCTGGTTGGATTGTCTTTCTCCTTTCCCAGATCCAAAAAAAAAAAAAACAACAACAAATCATACTCATCTTTGAGGACCTATGAACTTTTCTCAGTTACTCTCTCTCTTGATTTCCAAAGATGTGTAACTCCCTGAAAGCACTGACCATCTCTGAACAGATTATCTGTTCATATTTGTTATAAACTCCTTGCAGGATAGATCTGTTGCTTATTTGTTTTGTATGCTGGACTCTGCTTAGCATAGTTTTTGCAAGGACACAGTGACTATGTATATTGACTTGAACCTCAAACTCAACGTATCTGAGCTCAGCATCTGTTTCCTTCACTCCCACCCGCAAGCTCTGTCTCCTGAATTTCCTGCCCGGGTGATAGAAGCTTCATCCACTTCACTGCCCAGGCCAGAGAATGTATCGTCGTCACTCTTTCTCCTCTGTTTCTCAATCCCCAACCCGCCATCTAATCAATAGCAATCCTGTTAACTCGGTCATCCTAAAAACTCTTCAATTTATACCCCCTGTTCTTTCTTGTCACAGTGCTATGACTTTCACCCTGGCCACCATCAGCCCTCCCCCCGGATTGTCACAGCTCCTCCTAAGTGACCAGTCTGTCTCCCCTCCGCCCCCATCCAAATCCATGGTCCACACTGTAGCCAGTGTGATTGCCCTAAAGTGCAGAGCCGATGATGCTACATTCTTTCCGATGAATCTCAAAATCTAGTTCAAACTCTTTAATATTATATACAAGGCCCTTTGTAATCTGACCCTTTTCATTACCATTCATGTGTCTCTCCTTCTCACCTTCCTTCATTTAAAATCCAAACTCTACCCATAATGGACACAGAGATTACTTGGAAGGCTCTTTAGGAGTTCTACAAATGTCTAATTCAAATTTTTGTTTTACGCCAGGCATGATGGAGCATGTGTGTATTCCCGGCTACTCAGGAGGCTGAGACAGAAGGAGCCCAGGGGTTCAAGGTTGCTGTGAGCTGTGGTTGTACCACTGCACTCCAGCTTGGCCAACAGAGACTCCAACTCAAAATACATATAATGTTTTGAATATATTTTGATTAATTTAAAACCTTCAAGAAAAGGCATTCATGTAAATGTATTATATAGCACAGTTCTGTGTATTAAGGCTCATCAGTGCATTAATTTGGGCTGTCAAGTTAATTCCTCAGTATGCTACTTCTACTTTTCTTGTGACTATACTCTTTCTTGACTTCAGTGTCCTCCAAAACTCATGCTGAAACTGCAGTATTGGCAGGCAGGGCCTTTAAGAGGTGATTGGATGATAAGGGCTCAGCCTTCATGAATGGATTAATTCATTCATGAATTAATGGATGAATGGGTTAGCTTGGAAGGGGAACTGGTGGCTTTATAAGAAGAGGAAAAGAGACCTGAGAGAGCATCCTCAGCCCTCTCCCTGTGACACCTTGAGCTGCCCTGGGTTCTTCAAAGGGTCCCCATCAGTAAGAAGGCTCTCACCAGATGTGTCCCATCGATCATGGGCTTCTCAGCCTCCATCACTGCAAGAAGTACAGCATGGTGGCTCAATCCTGTAATCCCAACACTTTGGGAGGCCGAGGCGAGAGGACTGCCTGAGCCCGTGGGTTCAAGACCAACCTGGGCAACATGGTGAGACCTTGTCTCTACAATAGATAAAAAAATTAGCTGGGTATGGTAGCACCCATCTGTAGTTCTAGCTATCTGGAAGGCTGAAGCAGAAGAATCACCTAAGTCCAGCAGGTTGACGCTGGGGTGGCTGTGAATGTGGCACTGCACTCCAGCCTGGGTGATGGAGTGAAACTCTAACTCCAAAAAAAAGGAAAGAAAAAAAGGAATATACTCCTTTTCTCATAAATTACCCAGTTTCAAGTATTCTGTGATAAGCAACAAAAAAGGGACTAAGACATACTCCAAGTTGCAAACATGTCATTGATTAGAAAAGTTGTTAGTTTGCACAGGTCAACAGTTCTCACTCTTTTATTTTTTTGAAACTAGACCATACTGATCTGGACTCTGTTTAGCGTTATTAAACTTGTATAGCATTACTATAGAACTCAATTGAATATCAAACACGGGTAAGGTCCACAGCCTTGACACATGTATCACTACATATCAAATAATATCTTATTAGCAATATTTTAGCATTTGCTGTACAGTCAGGATTTTGCTCCTAACGTTTAATACATGATGAGAAACACAAGCCATTGTTCAATATTGTGATTACAATTTGAAACTAAAAATCTCTTCAACTTCTTGTTTTTGAATTAGTTCATTTGAAGGGTATACTGTGATTGAAAGGACTGCTTTAAAAAGACATCACTTTCCATTTGCATCTATGTGAATAAGGATGTTCCAGTTACTTTGATACACATAAGCAAATTTTTAAAAGTCAAACATAGTCAAAGACAACTGAAATAAATAATTTGGATGCACAGCCTAATATGAAACAAAGTGTGACATCAAATTTAGATATTTATATTCATCAAAGTTGCCTTGCTGTTCTTATTGACTGATAAGTAACTATTAAAGATAACAATGTTAAAAATAAATGTATTCGGGTAGTCCTCTCAAGTCCCTTCCACTGTGGGAACTTTTTCTGTCTTCTCAATGAATCCTGCTTTCTAAAAAATAAATTTTTAAAAATGTATTCTAGTAAAGTACCATATGTATCTATTTTATATATTTAAGTTCCCACCCCGCCCCCTCAAAAAAAATTTTCATTTAAAAAGATGGGTTTTGGCTGGATAGGTAGCTCATGTCTATAATCTCGGACCGTACTTTGAGAGTCCAAGGTGGGAGGATTGCTTGAGGCTAGGAGTTTGAGATCAGCCTGGGCAACATAGTGAGACCCTATCTCTACCAAAAAAATTTAAAAAATTAGCTGAATGTGGTAGTGCATGCCTATAGTCTCAGCTACTTAGGAGGCTGAGGCAGTAGAGTCACCTGAGCCTAGGAGTTTGAGGCTGCAGTGAGCTGTGATTGTGCCACTACACTCCAGCCTGAGTGACAGAGTGAGATCCTGACTTGAAATAAAATAAAATAAAATTTAAAATAAAAAGACAAGGTTCAGTGTTTTTGTTGTTGTTTTGTTTTTAATAAATGTGAGAACCGTTGACACCTCAACACACACTTCATCTTTCTCTTGGTCGCATAAGGTACTCCCAACATGTCCTCCTACCGCAGAGAAGAAGAGACCCACCGGATGTCCGCAGCCATGTTTCCTGTTGCAGCCAGGATTATCTCTGAGCCAAATGGAGACCTGTCCCTCTCCTGTTGGCACTTCCTTGATGTTCTCATGGGAGTCAGGTATGACTGGCTATGGGTGGAATGTCCATCCCCACTATCTCTGCCACATCCTTCTCCACCTCTCCCCACGTGACACTGTGAGAAACCACTGGGTGTTGAGAGCATGGCTCACACGTATTTTTTCCTTTAGCTGCACTCCTGCCTCGCCTCATCTCATAATGCACACACATCATCGTACTATTTTCAAAGGCTCTAAGGAGCAGAGCTTGCTCGGCAAACGAATAAACTGCAACAATATCAAATAGTACCTAGTACGTATGCGTGTCTTTTAAATAAAAAAGGCATCTACATCAGTGTGAGATTCTAAAATTTCTAGGATATTTTAGAACCTTCCTTGATCAGTGAGAAATATGTAAGTGTGCATTTTTGCTGACGCTTGCCTCTTTGCAGAAATTAATAGCACATTTGGTGTCTGCGATCAGTAGAGTTAGGGGCAGCTAGGCTGGGCATGTGCTGATAGGGCCGAGCTGAATCTGTAAAGACCCGGATGATAATCATAATGCTAATTCCACGGGGTTAAATTCCAACAAGGGTGCTTACAGCTGCCCAGAATGGCCTTGAGAAATATGAGTGTGTCCTTGTCCTTTTGACCACCGTACTGGTTGGATTCCTGAGAGCTTTAATTATTGCCCTGTGAACAGAGCTGGTCTTTGGCTTGGTGTTTACCAGCTCCAGAGCTGAGGAAATTGGGCTTTATCTCTTTCAGATTAGATCACGACAAGCCTCATTGGGTAAGGACAGTGGAAGGAGGGGTGGGAGCATAAAACCCTTCCTCCCTTTACTCAAAAAGCCTCTGCAAAGCTCATACCCTCTACAGAACAAAGCCCCAGAACTTTTCCTTCCAGCCCAGGGCAGGGTCACTAGCTGGGGATTTATTTATGCACTTCTTTCAAGAACCTTTTAATTGGCAAACCTTTTCCATAACTAAAAACACTGATCTCTTTGAAGATAAGGCCCTTTCTGCCGCAGGTTTCTGGTCTCTCATTTTCCATTTTCTTCAGGTATTATTAACTTCTGTGGCCAGGCAGGAGGCGGCCGCTGTGGGCTTGGGCATCTGGCCCACTGAGGAACTTGGTACCTTCCTCTGCTTCTCAACTCACAACACCCTGGGACTCCTAAATCAGGGAGGTTGGGAGGAAGCAAGGGTTGACAAACTACCTATCAGGTATCATGTTCACTGTTTGTGTGTCTGGGTCCATAAAAGCCCAAACCTCATCATCGACACAATACGCCCAGTAACAAACCTGCACATGTGTCCCTGGCATCTAAAATAAAAATTTTTAATAGTTTTTTTTCTTTTTTGAGTTGGTGTCTCACTCTGTCGCCCAGGCTGGAGTACAGTGGCACACTCATGGCCACCCCAGTGTCGACCTGCTGGGCTCTGGTGATCCTTCCACCTCAGCCTTCCAAGTAGCCAGAACTATAGACACACACTACCACATCTGGCTAATTTTTGATTTATTGTAGACCTGAGGTCTTGCCAAGTTGCCTGGACTGGTCTCGAACCCATGGGCCCAGGCAGTCCACTCGCCTCAGTCTCCGAAAGTTCTGGGATTACCGACTGAGCCACAAGGCCCGGTCTTAAATCATTTTTAAAAATTAAAAGAGGCCAGCGTGGTGACTCATGCCTGTAATCCCAGCACTTTGAGAGGCCGAGGTGGGAGGATTACTTGAGGCCAGGAGTTCGAGACCAGCCTGGACAACATAACCAGACCTTGTCTCTACAAAAAAAAATTAAAAATTAGCTGTGCACGGTGGTGCGTACCTATAGTCCCAGCTACTGGGGAGGCTGAGGTGAGAGATCTCTGGAGCCCGGGAACGGGGCTGTGACAATCTGTGATTGTACCACTGTACTCCAGCCTGGATGACAGAGTGAGGCCTTATTCCATAAATAGATAGATAGATAATGAAAAGAAAAACTTAAAACCCCATTCTGTGGTTGTTCTATGAGGTCCATATTTTAAAGGGACATGCACCTCTGGCACGAAGTCTGGAAGGGTGCTGAGCCCCTTCTGTGCCTCCGGGGTGCCTTGGGGAGGAGGGGTGCGCCCCAGGGATACTGTCGCAGGGGGCGGGGCCTGCATCCTGCAAAGGCGATACCTACCTGTAAGGCTCTGGTCTCCACTCACCATTTACATCCACACTGCACTGCCGCCTGTTCTTTGACCTCTGAAAACAAAAAAGATTTCCTGATTACCGAAGTCGGGCCCCACCCGCCACCTCCGGCCAGAAACACCCACCCAGAACTGGGCGGCGTTTCGTGAACATTTCAGACGCCAACTGTTGCTCCCTGCGTTCCCATGTATTTACCTCTTGGGACGTGTGTCTCTTGAAGGCCAGTGGGCTGCGTTGGAACGCCTGGTTAACTGCTTCTTCTGCTGCTTTTTAATTTTATTTTTTTAACTTTAAAAATTCGATCTTTGCCTCTGTTAGAAATGCCAGGCAATGTTCTCGCTCATAAGCAGACCCTGAACAATTTTCATAATACTGTAAGAAAGGGATTGACAGTAGTGGGAAACTGCGGGCGGGGGGTGCGGTGGGGGAGACCTTAATAAGGGTACCTGATCTCAAACTAGGTGAAGTGGGGACCAAGGTGAGGCCCAAACTTTACCTACACAATGACCATTTGTATACATAATCCTGAATTGTATCCCATAACTTTAAAAAAAAAAGAAAAGAAAAGAAACGCCAGGCAACAGTGGGAGCAGCATGTGTGTCCATTGGGGGCCTCTGAAGGGGAAATGGCCAGACAGAGAGAGGGGAAAAACCAGATCACAGGATTCCTGAAACTCAAGTCAGCCACATTCATGAGCAAATCCGCCATCTCCTGGCTCTTGACCTCCTTGGGGCCTTGTGGCCTGATGAGCTCATGCTTGTAGAGAGTGCAGGCCTTTAATTGAAATATAATTAATAATCATCTGATAAGTAAATAACAATAACAACGGTGATGTCATCCCCTGCCCCCACAGCACTCCTGCTTCCCCCAGCGGTCGCGCCGTGAGGTGATGTCCCGGTGTCCTCAGATGAATGGCTGTAGGTGCAGACGAATCATCACAGCTATGTGCTTGCTGGCACGGCCTGGGGTTGGCCTGCCACCAGGAAACCTGAGGGCAGAGACAATGCAGCAATGTTCTGCAAGTGTGGGGCTGTTCGGGGAATGGGAAGATTCCAGCAGTTTCATGACTCAGGTGCCAGGACACCCACTTGCTTTTTGCTAATCAGGTGGCCGCCCAGGCAGGACAGTTGAATCTGGAAACCTTCCTGTGACGGATGGTTCCTCATTTCTCCTGCTCCCCGCCTCCCTGTCTGCCCACAGTGAGATGAGTGGGTGAGTGTCTGCAGAAAGATTGAAATGGTCAGGCTGCTGCCTGCATACTGTTTATTCAGGGAGACCTGTGGACCCCGGTGCTGAGGGGAGAAGCAACAAGCATTAGGAAAAAGAGTCATTTTGGTTCTCAGGCTTCACACAGTTAATCTATAAATCAGTTCCCAGAGTAAACATCAGGATTAAAAGAAGTGGTTAGAAGAGAAACAGGAAAAAAAAAAAATTATGACAGAGGCAGTTGATCACCCACTTTTGCCCTAAAGGCTTCTTGGGCCAAAAAACTGAGATGGACAGAATGGAATCCCCTGCTAGAAAAGATAATAATACCTTTCATTTGCAAACAATTTACAGCTCACAAAGCACTTTTGTAGAGCATGACCTCACTTGAGCCTCACAGTATCTCTGTAAGGTTGGCTGAGTTTATTATTCCCAATTTACAGGGGAGGAAACTGAGTTCCAGAGAGGCTAAGTGACTCACTCACACAGAGGGGACGTGGCAGAGGCAGAGCCAAACTCACGCCTCTAGTGAGACGATAGGGCTTGGCAATGAGCGGAGTTGACAATCTTTCCTCGACTGAGAAGATCAATATTTGGTTTGTTTAAGAAATAGGCGACAAATGCCCACTCTCTGTTGGCCACTGTGCTAGGTGTTGGGGAGAGAGTAGAAAACATGACATCCCAAGTTTGTTTCATGACATTTTCGTCACTGTATTGGTTTTGCACTTGCATGGTGCTGCAGGCCATAGGTTCCTTCTGCGGAGATGTGCAGTTGTGAAATTCTTTGGGCCCCAATAGTAAGTCAGTTCTGACTGGCTAATGTGTAAGGAGAGAATTTATTTGGAAGATCAGAGAGTGTCCCCTCTAAATCTCATGTTGAAATGTGGTCCCCAGTGTTGGAGTTGGGGCCTGGTGTGAGGTGTTTGAGTCATGGGGGCAAGCGCTTCGGACAATTCTTACGCTTCCTAGTTCATGTGAGACCTGATTGTCTAAAGAGCCTGTCCCCTCCCTCCTCACTCTTGCTTCTGCCCTCACCATGTGACACACCTGCTTCCCCTTCAACTTCCGTCATGATTGGAAGCTCTCTGAGGCCTCACCAGAAGCAGATGCTGGCACGATACTTCCTGTACAGTCTGAAGAACCATAGGCTAAGAAAAAAAAAATTTCTTTTTTAAAAAATGAATTACGTAACCTCAGGTATCCTTTTATAGCAATGCAAAATAAGCTAAGACGGTGTCCCGTGGAATCTCAACAGTTTTGGGAAATCCAAGAGCCTTCCCAAGGTTCCCAAATTTCAGGTGGAGCCATTTCCAGGCTCTCAGCAGTAGAAGTGAGATGACCTCTTTCATCTAGAGCTGTTTCTGACTGTGTGGTTCTGCTTCCAAGTGCATATCCCCAGCAGAGAGAATCCCATGGGCCCACCTTGGCCCAAAGTCTCTACCTTTGGAGTGACCCTTTCAGGTCCCAGGGCAGGCTCACAGAGAGCAGATGTGACCACTCACCAGCCTCCAGGGAACAGGAGTCATTGGGATCTGGGGAAGCCACCCAAAGCAAGGCTAGTACCATATGCTAAGACTTTGGATGCCGCTGCAGCGTAAGCATGGAGGCTGGAAGGAAAGCCACACGTCCTCAGTTATTGCCTGAGACCCTGCCCCTTCTAATTTTTTTCTTTAAATTCTGTCTTTCAGATGGAAATTTCTGTGAAAGATGCAAATGAAGCAATCTTTTATAAATCCATCTTGATCTATGTATGGGTGAAATAGTAAAATGTTTGGGAATTTTTGAAAAAATATTCTAGGAAAAAGGAGGGGTGAGACCAGATAAAATAAGAACAAATGTTGATATTTGTTGGCGTTGGGTGATGGGTACATGGAGGCTTATTTTACTATTCTCTCAATTTTTGAGAATGTCTATTTAAAAGTTAGAAAAATACACAGGAATTATTCCATTTAATTAAGCCTCCTTCATTGGGCCCTTTAAAAATGAAAGTATTTTTCTGCATCGTTTTTTTGGGGTGATTTCCTACTTTCCTTGTCACGTCCATTATTTGATAATTCCTGAAGGCCAGAATTATTCTGTTAATTTTACAAGTACGTACTGAGGTTCTCTCTTATGAGTTAGGCAATGTCTCTTGCTTCCAAGTGAGCTAATAGCCCCAGCCATTTTGGGCACTTGCCTGTCTGTTTCCTTCACCATCAGTGTTTTGCCTGAGGTTCCACAAAACTTTCTGGGGACTTGTTGCTATGGTTGCTCTGTTTTATTTTGATTTTTTTTTTTGAGTTGGGGTTTCACTGTCACCCAAGCTGAGTGCAGTGGCAGGATCATGGCTCACTGCAACCTCAATCTCCTGGACTCAGGCAATCCTTTCGCCTCAGCCTCCCAAGTATCTGGAAGGCTAGTTTTTAGCATTTTTCTGTAAAGACGAGGTCTCACTATGTTGCCTAGACTGGTCTCAAGTGATCCTCCCTCCTCGTCCTCCCAAAGTGGCGGGATTACAGGCATGAGCCAACACGCTGGCCAGCACTGTCGACCCTTCTATCTTGATCTTCTGTGAAGGCATGACATCACCCTGAGGAATGATTGCAGTGAGAGCCCAGGAAGCTCCTGCAGTATTTGCACTGACAAGTGATATTTTTTCCCCAGCATCTGATGCCAGCTACCCTCAGACATTGGTTTGATGGCCCTGGGGTCAGACCAGGTTCTAAAAAACATTGAGATACAACCTTTAAGTTTGACCTAACGGGAAAGAAGACTTGAGAGAGAGCGGCCGCTCCCTGGGCTCGGTCGGGGCTGGCCAGGTCAGGTGACTGGCAGCAGGTGCCCAGTCATCTTCATTTCCAGCAGTTCCATTAACACTTGGCAAGGCTCGCTCACCTTCAGCATTCATAACATGCAATTGTTGACACAACTAATATTACCTCATACTCTCAGGCTTTTATGTGTTCCTTTGCCATGGGAGTCAGAACTCGGGATCTCTAGAGTTTGTTGCCATGGGAGTCAGAACTCGAGATCGCTAGAGTTTGTGCGGTGTTTGTAAACAGCCCTGAGAAAGCCTAGCCATTCCCCCAAATCCTCTCACCTAAAACATGGCGTCCTCATTCTTCCTTTCTGGATTGATGTGAAGCACTTAATGTAATTGCCTCAGAAAAAAATAGCCAAAGATGTACAGCTAGTCACACCATAGACTTGTATTTCAAAACCTGTTCAGCTTCTTCTTAAACCCTCCTTTACAGGGTGTGAAATCAATCATGTCATGGCTAGGACTCCCATGACACAAGGGGGACAGACAGTTCATCTTACTCCAGAAGCAGCCGATGCCGTGATCCCTTCTCCTACCTCAGCCTCACTCCCCCATTCCACCCCTACCCTCCACCCCCAACTCCCCAGGTGGTCCTCCTCCAGGGGACTTTTACTGTCTATATGGCAGCTTCTTTAAGTCTCCTTTGCCTTCCATAAGGAAACTATGACTAAACTGCTCATGGTCCATCCTCCTCCCTGGTGTCAGCCTGTCCCTTGGCCTTATCCTCTGCTTCAGTGAGGGTCAATGGCATTCACACCAGCTAATCTCTCAGTGTGACTCAACTCCTGAACTCTGGCCATTATATGGCCATCATTCACCCTCCCTCATACCTTTCCACCGTTGAATTCACTCTTCTGCCATTGAATGGCCCAGGCTCAGTGCAGACCCACACTGGCGTTCCCTTTGCAATACTTCCCTTGTCCCCGCTAGAGCTCCTAAATAGGAGTGACAAAAATAGAAAGCTTGTGACAGTTTGTTCTTGCTAATCTAGTGTATCCAGGTGGGGTACGGTGGCTCATGCCTGTAGTCCTGGCACTTTGGGAGGCCAAGGCAGGAGGATCGCTTGAGGCCAGGAGTTTGAGACTAGCCTGGGCAACATAGCAAGATCTTGTCTCTACAAAAAACATTTAAAAAATTAGCCAGGTGTAGTGGCACACGCTTATAGTCCCAGCTACTCGGGAGGCTGAGGAAGAAGGATCGCCTGAGTCCAGGAGGTCGAGGCTGCGGTGAGCTGTGATTGTACTACTGCACTCCTTCCAGCCTGGGTGATGGAGTGAGAACCCGACTCAAAAAAAAAAAATCTATTGTATCAACGGGTGAGGCCAGGACTAAGGAAAAATAGCTTGGAAAAAATGAAATCCGTATTTTAAAAAATAAACAAACCAACAGCTAAGCTAGCAGTATTCCACGTCTCCCCTAGAGCAACACTTGGCAACTACGTGTCATTGATTTCTGCTTGTGGGCTGATGGAGAATGATCACGTCTTGGACGTGGAGGCAGAGGGGATTATCAGGGAAAGAGGTGGAGAGTCCGAACACCAGGCAGACGGCACTTCGCTGCCCTACGCTTTGCTCATTTCCTGGCCCTGCAGAATCACCCGCTGCCACTCAGGGTGAGCCAGAAAATCGGAAATCTGAAAATTGTTGTCTGGCTCTGTCCTGTTGGGTGATGGCTTTCCGCTATCACCTCTGGGTGATGTATGTGTGGTAAAGCCCTCACAGGCTATGGTGTGGTTATTATTTCTCCCTAGCAACCCTGAGTGGTACAGAAAAATCAGAACACAAGTCCTGCTCCTCAATTTGACCTGTTCGTTGTTTTATTTTATTTTATTTTTTGAGTCACGGTCTTACTCTGTTGCTCAAGGCTGCAGTGCAGTGGCATGATCACAGCTCACTTGCAGCCCTGACCTCCTGGGTTCAAGCAATCCTCCCACCTCGGTCTCCCAAAGTGCTGGGATTACGGGAGTGAGCCATCATGCCTAGCCACTCTGGCCTATTTTGATCAGCTTTCATTTTGCCCTGAGTCCTCTCCTATGCATGTGTGTGTGTGTGTGTGTGTGTGTGTGTGTACACACACACACATACTCACAAATCTAATGTGCTGACTTATCATATCTGTGCTATCTTCTGCTCAATAACTTAAAATCTGAATGTTACAATCTCTTGTCTCCATGAGTTAAGAATTTGTTGGCTTGGTGCAGTGGCTTACATTTATAATCCCAGCACTTTGGGAGGCCGAGGTGAAAGGATTGCCTGAGCCCAGGGGTGTGAGACCAGCCTGGGCAATTTGGTGAGACCTCATCTCTACAATAAAGCAAAAAAATTAGCTGGGCGTGGTAGCACGTGCCTGTGGTTCCCGCTACTTGGAAGGCTGAGGTGGAAGAATTGGCTGAGCCCAGCAAGTTGAGACTGCGGTGGCCATGAATATGCCATTGCACTCCAGCCTGGACGACAGAGTTAGACTCTAACTCCAAAAAAAAAAAGAAGAATTTGTGATAGTTTGTCTTGTCAGGATGTTTATGACTAGTTTGGAATAATCACTACAAGGAAGATTATGCCTGGAAAATCTGAACACCAGGCTACACAAATGAGACTATTACCCGCCCCCACCCTTTTTTTTCTAGAAAAATAAGTTTGGTTCTTTACTCTGGCCAGTTACTGTCTGTCTCTTCAAAGACTGTATATCTTGTAGGTTAGCTTTGATCTTTGCTTACAGTTTAAGATGACGGGAAGTTCAAAATATGTTGCATAGGACTACAAGAAGAATGTGATATAGATGCCAAGATGCAGGCACCCTGCCAACTCCATTTGCCCAATCACGGCAAGTTGACAGTGGACCTCTGACCACTCATCCATCCAGTTCTGATGCCAGATATGGGGGAGAGGCAATTTAGAAGTAAACAAGGCAGTTACCCTCCTTACCCTCATGAAAAGTACAGTCTAAGGCTGAGCACAGTGGCTCATACTTGTAATCCCACCACTTTGGGAAGCCGAGGTGGGAGGATCACTTAAGACTAGGAGTTCGAACTGGGCTCGGTGGCTCAGCCTATAATCCCAGCATTTGGGGAGGCCAAGACGAGTGGATTGACTGAGCCTGTGGGTTCGAGACCAGCCCGAGCAACTTGGTGAGACCTCGTCTCTACAATAAATCAAAAAAATTATCCGGACGTGGTAGCAAGCGCCTATAGTTCTGACTACTTGGAAGGCTGAGGCGAAAGGATTGCTGGAGCCCAGCAGGTCGACACTGGAGTGACTGTGAGTGTGCCACTGCACTCCAGCCTGGGTGACAGAATGAGACTCCAACTCAAAAAAAAAAAAGACTAGGAGTTTGAGGCCAGTCTGGGCAATACCGTGAGACCCCGTCTCTACAAAAAATGCAAAAATTAGCCAGATGTGGTAGCATATGCACCTGTAGTCTCAGCTATTGGGGGTGGGGAGGGAGCTAAGGTGGGAGAGCTTCAGTGCAGTGGGATCATGCCACTGCACTGGGCAGCAGAGTATGACCCTGACAAAAGAAAGAGAAAGAAAGAAAGAAAGAAAGAAAGAAAGAAAGAAAGAAAGAAAGAAAGAAAGAAGGAAGGAAGGAAGGAAGGAAGGAAGGAAGGAAGGAAGGAAGGAAGGAAGGAGAGAAAGAAAGAGAGAAAGAAAGAAAGATCTAACGAGAAGACAGAACACAGCCTGCAGATTGCCAAAGCAAGTAAGAATAAATAATATAAGACTGAAATGACATGCGTGATAAATCTTGGTTAATAGGAAGAAAAAGTGCAAGGTCCTGGGGTGGTATACAGCACATCCTCAAGCTGCAGCATCAGGGAAGATATTTATACAGGGATGTTGGCCCAGGCAAGAGGACTGCCTGAGCTCGGGAGCTTGAGACCAGCCTGGGCAGCATGGCAAGACCTCATCTCTACGAAAAAATTAAAAAATAAGCTGAGTGTAGTGATGGGCACCTGTAGTCCCGCCCAGCTACTCAGGAGGCTGAGGCGGAAGGATCACTTGCGTCCAGGAGGTTGAGGCTGTGGGGAGCTGTGGAGAGCACTGCACTCCAGCCTGGGCAACAGAGTGAGACTCTGACTCCAATATATAAATATGTATGCAGGGGCTGTTGAGGGTGCAGGGGATGGGAGGAGGACGGTGCACAGCCTGCAGGTTGCCAGAGCAAATGGGGATGCTTGGGGCTGTATTTTACCGTGATGATCAATGACAGTCTCCCCAGTAGAAATGTAACATGATTCAGTTCCTTTTGGGAGTTTGTCATGAGCAAATTTGGTAAATTGAGGCCATCTAATAGCGATCATATTGGCAACACCAGCACTTACTTAATGCTTACTTGTGCGTGGGGAGTGTCACTGTTGCCTCAGTGATCCCAGTTTCTGAGAACTCCAGACAGCAGCCTCAGCTCCTTACACTTTTCTCTGCTTCTCTCCTCTCCGTGGTACTTATCACCACCCAGCAGTCCATATGTCCATCTTACATGCTTACTGCTTGGCTCTCTGGTTGGAATGTAAACCCCACAAGGCCGCTATTTTTGCCAGTTTTGTTCACGATTGTTTTCCCTGGAGCTGAACACACTGCCTGGCTCAAATACTTGGTGCTCAAGAAATACATATTCGTTAAACAAATGCATGGATGTTATTCATTTAGTCCTCACAGCATCCTCATGAAATCAGTATCATTTGGCCTGTTTGACAGATGAGCAACTTGGCACAGAGAGGTTAAGCAACCTACCCCAGGTCACACAGTCAATGGACCGGTGGAATCAGGATCCAAACTCAGGCAGTCTGACTTTGGAGACTTGCACAGCAGGGATATCTGTAAAATGAAAACAGTCATACAGAGAGTACACCAATTTGACTTACAGTTTTTATTTGGTCAAATAGCATTCCATTTAAAGACTTCAGAAAAGTAATCCAATTCTGTATTGCACTTCTAAATACTACTGATGTGATGAAGCAGAGATAATGGCGTCAACAAGAGGTGAGGACTGTCTTGGTTTTAGGAAGGCTTGTGCCTTCCTGAGGACTTTTGATCCTAGTAAGATGAGGAAATCCTGAGTCACGAAACACTCTCAAATCCTAACATAATCTATGACCAGTGTTCCTGGAATAGTGCTTACAACTGACATTTGAGTAACTCAGTCTGGTACTAGAGACATGAAATATGGAATCTAGCAACATGATTTAATCTTTTGCTATTTTCAGTTGAATTAAAAACTTTAAAATTGGAGTGTGTGTGTGTGTGTGTGTGTGTGTGTGTGTGTGTGTGTGTGTATAAAAAGCTAAGAGCATGGAATAAAACACAACAACAAGTCTCCACCGCTATGGGTCTATGCATTAGAACAAATTCAGACTTTTCTTTTCTTTTTGGAGTCAGGATCTCACTCTGACACCAGGCTGGAGTGCATTGGTACAATCATGACTCACAGTAGTCTCGACTTCCTGGGCTCAGGAGATCCTTCTGCCTCAGCCTCTCAAGTAGCTGAGACTACAGGTGCCCATCACCATGCCTGACTTATTTTTTAATTTTTTTGTAGAGATGAGGTCTTGCCAAGTTGCCCAGGCTGGTCTTGAACTCCTGGGCTCAAGCAATCCTCTGCCTTGGCCTCTAAAGTGCTAGGATTACAGGTGTGAGCCACGGTGCCCACCCTAAATTCAGTCTCACTGTACTTTTTCTTACCATCTCTCCTATCAATCTGGGAAGCAATCATTTCAGCCTCTGAGAAATAAGACTTGCTGCTGAGGCCATTTTGAGGGTTCCATCCTTTTGACTATTTTTCAGCAATGTAGCTGTCAATACTTTGCTTTTTTCTTGATAAGAATAGTTTTATCTTTGTGTGTGTATGGAGTTGTCAAAGAAAGAAACTTGCATCTGATCTCAGAAACGTCAGCTTTGCCTTCTGCCCACATAGCCCTGAGTCACCCAGCGGCCCTTCGCCTCGTTTTCTAAGAAATCTATTTAGGTGGTTTGGCATTTGTTTTGTTATTTTTTTCTGACCACTTACCATGTCAGAATTGGTGAGCAATTCTCAGGCCTTTCACACATCTGCCTTCATGCTGTCTTTCTGGGTCTGTCTCTGTGACTTTGTGCCTGTCCCCGTTTCTTTCTCTGTCTCAAATATACCATACACTCTCTGGTACACACAGATTTAGATACACAAGAAATTAGGTACTTACAAAGGGTATGTACAATTGTCAAAACTCATTAAACTGAATGCTGAAAATCTGTGCATTTTATTATATGTACATTATACATTAATTTTAAAAAGAGGTTTGAGCTTGTAAATGTGAGATTAATTTAAGGAGAGCTTTCGCATCTCTTGGGTGGTTTATCTTTTTTTTTTCTTTGAGTCGGGGTCTCACTCTGTCACCCAGGCTGGAGTGCAGTGGCATAATCACAGTTTACCATGGCCTCAATCTCCTGGGCTCAGGTGATCCTTCTACTCCAGCCTCCCAAGTAGCTGGGATTACAAACACATACCACTATGCCCAGCTAATTTTTTGATTTTTGTAAAGATGAGGTTTCAGTATGTTGCCCAGGCTATCTCCAACTCCTGCCCTCAAGCGATCCTCCTGCCTCGGCCTCCCAAAGTGCTGGGATTACAGACATGAGCCACTGCGCCCGGCCAGAAGCTGCTTTCTTCAATCTGTATAAAACTTAAAATTTGCTTATGTAAAATGGGAAGGAATATAATAATAACCACTTCATAGAGTTGCTGAGAAGGTTAAGTAAAATAATGTACCTGCACTTAAAATGTATATAGCACTTAAAATGCTATTTATTATGATTATCACCTAGAGCAGGGGTTGCCAAACTACTGCTTGTGGGCCAAGTCCAACCATGTCTGCTCATTTGTGTATTATCTTTGTAGTTTTCTGCTGTGACGGCAGAGTCAAGGACTTGTGACATAGGCTGTGTGAACTGCAAAGCTACGATACTTCGTATCTGGCCCGTTTTCAGAAAAAGTTTGTTGATCTAAAGTAATAAGAAGAGAAAACCTGTCTATGTTCCATGTACAAGCAGTTAGAGGATCTCATCCTTGGGTTTACCTGTTACTTAATCTCCCTTTGGTGGTTTCTTGGTATTTTAGGATCCATGAAGTAGTCATCGGACCTGGAGAAGTCCTCACATGGATCTGCACACCTCAGCATCATGGAAAGCCCTAGAGTCTATTTTTACCTTCCCAGAACCAACTATAAGCAGATGAGGACCACATGACAAGTGTAGGGAAGGTGAATAACAAATTTCAGCCCTGATTAATTATCCTGTGATCTCAAACAGAAACTGCAGAACACCCTCAAGACGAGAGGGCATTTCATATGTTACCAGGTGGTGAGACAATATGACCCGATCACTGAGCAGAGAGAAGCAACAACATGGAGGAACAAGCAAACCGTGGTTGATGGTTTGGAATTCCAAGCTGGGCACTGTGGCTTGTTCCTGTAATCCCAGAACTTTAGGAGGCCGAAATGAGAGAATTGCTTGAGTCCAGGAGTTTGAGGCCAGTCTGGGCAATATAGTAAGACTCCATCTCTAAAAATATTAAAAATTTAAAAATTAGGCACCTGCCTGTTGTCCTAGCTACACAGGAAGCTGAGACAGGAGGATCACTTGAGTCCAGGAGGTCAAAGCTGCAGTGAGTGATAATTGTGCCACTGTACTCCAGCCTTGGTGAGAGAGTGAGACCCCAGTTCAAAAAAGAAAAGAAAAGAAAATTCTCACTGGCTTCCTACCATGTTCCAAAAATTAAGGACCAAATAGGGTCCATCCAGTTCCATTGAGATATCTTTCATTTCAGATCTCGAGCATTATTGTTATCATAAGATATATAGAAACCTAGATAGGTTGGGGCTGTGCGTATGGGCAATTGTCCTAGATTTTTTTTTTTTTGCACGTATTGGGAAGAACCCCGGGTTTGTGTTTGAGAACTATCGCCATGATCTAGATGGGGCAGCAGAGGCATGTCCCCTCACCTCCTCACCTCTCTGGGCTGCCATTTCCTGGCAGGTGTCATCTCATTGCTAACTGTAAAGTGCTTTTAGAGGAAGACAGCCCAGGAATGGTATGCGCATGTGTACGTCTTTGCGTGATGGAGCGTTCTATAAGGGGTGTGATGATGAGCTTTCTTTTAAATGTTAAATGCAATGAGAACACATTCTCAAATGAGCTCCCGTCAGTACTATTTTCACCTACTACCTTCCAGGCCATCTGGATCTGTTTATCTTGTTCAACCAAGGGAAGGCTTCTTTGGAATCCATGCTCTCATCGAGGCAAAGAATAAAACTAGCATTTACTGCTCCACACTTTTTTTTTCTTTCTTTTTGTTATTAGAGACAGTCTTGCTATGTTACCCTGGCAGGTTTCCAACTCCCGGCCTCAGGCAATCTCCCTGCCTCAGCCTCCCAAAGTGCTGGGATTACAGGCGTGAGCCACCATGCCTGACCTCGCCACACCTTTAATTCAAATATGTCTGTTCTGAAAATTACTGCCAGGGGAATTATCTCTTGTTAGTGAAAAGAGGTTTTTCTTAATTGTATTAAAAAACACAAATATTCATTCATTTAAAATGCCAACATTTGCTGAGCTGTCATTATAGTCCATACATTGTAATAAGTTCTGAGTCCAGCAAGAAAGGACAATCATTGTCCTACAGTGACCTCAAGTCCAACCTTGAAATACTTTTTGGCAATCCCATTATGATAACATGTTTTGTTTTGTTATAGACAGTTACAACTGTGAAGGCTTTTGACCTCCCCACTGCTGCACCCTCTAACTCTTCCCCACAGAATCTGCACCTCCTATCTACTCCCCCACCTCCCAGGTTTTCAGAGTTTTATTCTCACGGAGGTGTAAACGACTGAGAGTTCAGAAGATTTTTCTTTCTGGGGTACTTGCATGATAGCAGAGTTCAGTGTCCCCCCAGTAGCAGTTTCTCCTGCTAAATCTGGATTTGGTCTTAGAACTCATCTGTCAAGATCGAGCATGGCTGCTCACACCTGGAATTCCAGCACTTTGGAAGACCGAAGTGAGAGGATTGCTTGAGTCCAGGAGTTTGAGACCAGCCTAGGCAACCCAGCAAGATTTTTGTCTCTACAAACAAAATAAAAGAATTAGCCAGGCATGGTGGTGCCTGTCTGTTGTCCCAGCTACTCAGGAGGCTGAGCCCAGGAGGTCAAGGCTATAATGAACCGTGATTGTGCCACTGCACTCCAGCCCGGGTGACAGAGTGAGACCCTGACTCAAAAAAAAAAAAAAAAATTTCATCAGTCATTACCAGTCAATGGAAGTTTCATGAGGGTTTTTTTAGAGCCCTGTAAAGTTAGATGATATAGATAAGAGCCTGTCCCTATTGCATATAAGGTCTCAACTTATGAAACAGCATAGCCCAAGGGTAGCAATTTTCATGTGGAAATGTTCTCTATCAAAAAGAAAATCAGAGATGATCTCTACTATGCCAGAAACCTGTCATTGTGAGAAGTGTGGCATTTATGTCATTATAAAACCACAGATGCTTAAAATATTCATATTAGATGCAGAATCTAGAGCATTGTAGGTATTGAGAGCCCTGGAGATGCTTTAGGGTGACCAAGGGACCAGTTTACCTCAGCATAATCTAATTTAAATATTGTAGAACAACCTTAGGAGGAGTGCTATTCTAGAAAGTTCTACCACCTTAAGCCCCTTGTTCAATAGGGACTAATATCTAAAGATGAAAAATGAATGCATTCCTTAATGAGCATTTAACTTGCAGTGGTATTGTCAAATAGATTCATTTGATAATTTAAATAATGTTCTCTACCTTTAATAGTATTTAAAGGCAAAATTATCCATTAAACTTGGACACCTGCTGGGTTTAACTAGATTATAAAAATTTCAATATAGTTGTAGAATTTCCAGTGCAACATTATGTACTCATGACTATAATAAAAGCAAGAGAACTGAGTTTAAAAAAACACATCATGGGGTTGACAACAGAAGCGTAAACACCTCCCTGATTAATAGGCCTGCTCACCGCTCCTTCCTGGTAGGACAGTAGGAATGCGTCAGGAGGTAGAACCCTCATGACACTATCTTTGTCCTTGGCAAGGTGCCGACTGGGCACAGACTGGGCTCCCTCAAGAAGCTCTCTTCTGGCCAGGTGTGGTGGCTCACACCTGCAATCCCAGCACTTTGGGAGGCCGAGGCAGGAGGATTACTTGAGCCTAGGAGTTCAAGACTAGCCTGCATAACATAACAGGATCTTGTCTCCACACACAAAAAAAATTAAAAATTTGCTGGGGGTGATGGCATGCATCTGTAGTCCCAGCTAATCCAGAGGCTAAGGAGAAAGGATCACCTGAGCCTAAGAGGTCAAGGCTGCAGTGAGCCATGATCGTGTCACTGCACTCCAATCTGGGCAACAGAGTGAGACTCTTGACTCAAAAAAAAAAAAAGAAAGAAAAGAAAAAGAAGAAAGAAGCTCTCTTCTTTACATATCAACTGTGAAATTCTGAATCTCTGCACTGGTTATGGAAAACATTTGAGATTCTTATATACAGGTATGTGAATATTGTGATACAGCCATCTTGATACTCCACAAAAGCCAGTCTATTTGAAATATGCACAAAGTTATATTTTTGCCTGGTATCTCATTTCCAATATAAAAGCATCATCTACTAAATGTTTTGACCACCAGCATTAATTATTAACTAGATGATGCTTTAAAATTCCCATTTCCCTCAAAGCTGCATTTTTATAAGTGCTCGATTTTTTTTTCTCAATAATTTTATAATGGAGTTGTCAGTGTTTTTTACCAAGTAAGTATTCTTCTATGCAACTTTTAAGTGCACATAGATGTAAAAAGTCACAGTTAAGAGCTCATAACCCCCCTCCCCATTATATTGATCAGATTTTAAACACAAGCCTAACCTCATACATATACACATTCACGTCACTGTCTTGGGCAGCAAAGATATCCTTGAACTAGTCCTTCAAGGGCATTGTTCCATTAGATGATTGTTCTTACTACTTCTCGTAGAAAGAGCCAAAGCCTTCTGCAACATTTTTTTTTTTTGAGTTGGAGTCTCACTCTGTCGCCCAGACTGGAGTTCAGTGGCCGCTTCCGGCCACCGCAGCCTCGACCTGCTGGGCTCCGGCGATCCTTCCGCCTCAGCCTTCCGAGTAGCCGGAATTACAGGCGCGCGCTACCACGCCCGGCTGATTTTTTTATTTACTGTAGAGATGAGGTCTCGCTGCCCAGGCTAGTCTCGAACCCGCGGGCTCAGGCAATCCACTCACCTCAGCCTCCCAAAGACGCGGGATTACAGGCTGAGCCACCGAGCCCGGCTTATTGCCAGAATTTTTAAGTTGAACTAAACTAGACCTTGCCATCATCAATTTATCATTAAAACAAAATTTGGATTAGGATATTTCCTTCCCCATCTCAGTCCCTGCACCCCATTCCCAACTTCCTATGGAAGTGCCTGGAACACCCAGCCCCCTGTCAGCTCCACTCCCCCACTGGCTGCTGCCTTGTGTTTTCCTTCCTCCTCTCCTTCCCTCCTTCCTTCTGCCAATCTTGCCTTCTCAGCCTCTACTGCCCTAAGCTCTGGGCTGTACCTCTAAGAAAGATCAGAATGATTGCACTCAGAGCTTCTGATATTTCTAGACATCTGTAAATAATAGCCATTATATAACTAGCTTTTATCGAGGATCTGCTCTGTACCAGAAGATACGCTAGACATATTTAAAACATGTAACTTACTTACCTAGCCTCAAGCCAGGTGAATCGTTCCTTTGCTAATTCATTTGTTTAAAAAATACCTAATATTTTAGACAGTGAGAATCCCTGCCCTCTTGGGATTTGAATTACCATGGGCAGAGAGAGACAAAAAGCACATGAACAAGGCATTTCAGGTTGTGACCAGCACGATGAAGGAACCAGGACTGGGTAATGACATAGCAAGTGCTGCTTTAGCTAGATCAGGGACAACTCCCCAAGGGGGTGACTAGTGCTGAAACCTGAAGTATGTAAAGGAGACTGATGGTGTGAAGGGACCATGGGGCCAGCAGGGACAAAGACCCTGAGGAGGGCATGGGCCTATCACATTATTATTTGTAAGTCTGTTTTTTCTGCTAGAATTTGAGGGATACCCTGGTGCCCTTACATACTTGGTTCCAACAAGCACTGCATTTTCCTTGCTGGTAATTGAGCTCCCATGCCCAGCATCCTCCTGGCTCAGGTGGGACACCTGTTAGATCCATCAACATCTTCTTTATCCTTCAAGATACAGCCCAAACCCCACCTCTCTGCTTGGTGCATCGTGGTGACTCTAGTGGCTTCCTTTGCATTTGCTTTCTCCCGGCTTATGTTATCATGTGGAACGTGGGTCATCACGTCTGCCCTGGCACCTCCTGGTGCTTCTGAGACCCAGACAAGATAATTCATTCCACAGATTTCCCAAGCATCAGTCTTGTTCCAGGCACTGGGTTAGGGCTTAGGACCTGAAGATGCACAAGGTTGGTCACTCTTCTGTGAAGCTTCCATGTTATGATAATTAATTTGCGTTTTCAAGAGCTCTTCCCAGCAGCAATGTAGAAAGCTAGTTGAAGGATAACCAGACAGGACACAGGGAAGCCGTTGTTATGAATACATGTGCACGAATGCTGTTTCTGCAGGACTAGCATGCCTCCCCCCTTTTCTTCTTGAAAGAACAACCCAATTCTTCATTGACTAAACCTCCTTTCACTCTTGTTCCACATGCTTGCATAAGATGGATCCCATCTTTAAGTTCATCTTTAGGCCCTGGCCAATCAGCATCAAGTAATCCTGAGCTTTTTGTCAGAAAAAAATGGGAAAGAGTTCTCGTTCCTCTAGGGTTCTTGAGAGGATAGAATGCAAAACTGGTGTTCTGGCAGCCATCGTGCCACCATGAGGGAAGAGCCTGTGTGAGAGTGGAGCCCCTGCCCAGAGGAATCAACCCTAAGAGATAGAGAAGAAGTGACATGATAGGCTTCTGGATCCAGAGGAGATCCTTGACCCAGTTAGATAAACCAAAATGTTTCTTTTCTTGTTGAAACCAGTTTGAGTTGGGTTTTCTATTACTTGTAATCCAAAAATTTCTAAATAATATAAATGAAGAGCATGAGACACACTTAAACTACTTCCCAAGGTATCATGGCTATGAAGTGGCAATGTTTAAACCCAGGAAATCCATCTCCAGAGTCTTTGTTCTAGATCGCGTCTTAGATTAGGGTCGGAATGGAGAGGAGCAAATGGATTTGAGAGACATTGAAGTGACTGAAGCCTTGGGACTAGGGTGAAAAGGGGAAAATGACCTAGATGACAGGGAGATATGAGGATGCCATTCACAGAGAAAGAGGAAATGTCCAAGAGATTGTATTCAGGGGTGGAATAGAGTTGGGGGCTCTGGAGGGTCTGAGGTTCTGAGTATGGGATGCCTGTGGACATGCAATACCGATGCTAGGACTGTAGGTGAGCAAAAAGCTCTGGGCTCGATTTGTTAGGTCTTTCAACATATTGATGTCCTCGGGAATGGGGATATATGGGAAAACTCAATGAAGAGTTTTTGGACTTGTAGAACTCACACTGAGGCCTGAGCCATCAGTGTATGGTGATCTTTGAGGCCACATGGGTGGATAAGGATACCCAGAATTGTAAATTGAGTAAAAATAAAATAGAAGTTAACATCTGTATCTTGAGTTTCTCAACTGTAACACCCCGTAGGATTGTGATGAAGGTTAAGTGACGCAAAGTATCTAGAATAGTGCTTGTACCTAATAAGCCCACTGTACTCTTCACTACGATGAGTGTGAGGATATGGATGATGTTGACAATGAAGACATTGTGAAGAGCCAATAAACAGCGACAGGTGACAGACATCAGAGTTAATGCATAACCTGGAGGTAAGAACGCACTTATCCCAACAATAATGATTCTAGACATATGGGATGAAATAAAAACGGATGCATAATTGAAATTTTTGTACTTCCTATTGCAACACTTGACGCTATCTAGGCATGTGTTAAGAAAAGCAGACTTGTTTGACTCCAGTCCCTATTTAAGATAAATGTAAATGAACATGCCACTTAGCTAGGTGCCAAGGATGCAAACACAAATGCAACATGAACTTTTTCCTCACAGGCACCATGAGCTCCAACTTCCTGTCTCCACCGAGTTCTTGTTCTTTGCACCTGTAGCTCTTCCTTCATTGACAGACTGGTATTAACCTCAATATGGAACTCAGGCATTTTTCTTGATTTACATACACACACCCAAAGTTGACTCAAGGTCTTGGCATGATGACTGGGTTGGAAGTTTAGGAAAGCAGGCGGAAGCTGCTTCAGTCATGCTTTCTCATACCACTCTCCTGAGCCTCAACCTCAGAGTCATTTCCAGGCCTCTATTTACATACGAGAGGATTTAGCAGATGCCTTGAAGTTCCACTTGAGAGTCTGATTAAGTTCTTAGACAAGGGCCATCTTCTCAAGTTTATGCAGGAAGAGAGAGCTAGTTTTTTTATTTTATTTTATTTTTTTGAGTTGGAGTCTCACTCCATTCCCTAGACTGGAGTGCAGTGGCACACTCAGGGCCACCCCAGCGTTGACTTTTTTGGGCTCCAGCAATCCTTCCGCCTCAGCCTTCCAAGTAGTCAGAACAACAGGTGCACGCTACCATGCCCAGCTAATTTTTTGATTTATTTATTGTAGAGGCGAGGTTTCACACGCTATTACGCCCAGCTAATTTTTTGATTTATTTATTGTAGAGACGAGGTCTCGAACCCATGAAGTTAGGCAATCCACTCACCTCGGCCTCCCAAAGTGCTGAGATTACAGGCTGAGCCACCGAATCCAGCCTAGAGAGCTAGTTTTACTCAAATACGGATCTTGGGTATGAATATAAAAATATTTATTTGCAAACTTAAACATACATTGTTAGTAAAAAATGGCATTATGCTCTACATACTATTTTGTTGCCTGTTTTTTTTCATTTATAACATCAATTTTTAAGATTTCCAGTGCCAATAAATGTGATCTGGAATATGGATTTTCTTTCTTTTTTTTTTTGAGTCAGAGTCACACTCTGTCATCCAGGCTAGAGTGCAGTCACACACAGCAGCTTTGACTTCCTGGGCTTAGGCGATCTTTCCACCGCAGCCATCCAAGTAACTGGAACTATAGGCGCGTGCCATCATACCTGGCTAAATTTTATATTTATTGTAGAGACGAGGTCTCGCCAAGTTACGCAGGCTGGTCTCGAATCCCTGGGCTCAGGCAATCCTCTTGCCTTGGTTTCCCAAAGTGCTGGGATTACAGGCATGAGCCACAGCACCTAGCCTAGAACTTGGTTTTTTAATGGGTGCATACTATTTTATCTTATGACTATACCATAATTTTCTTATGTGCGCTTGAAATTTAGGTTGTTTTCACTGTTTTGCCATCACAAATAATTCTCCTGAGAACATGAGAACATCCTTGGGCATATATCCTGGTATCTTATGTCCCTGGCACCTATAATGGTGCCTAGTCTAGTAAAGGCACAATGAAATATTTGTTGGGAGAATGAGTGATTATGTCAACTCAATTTCAATCCCAGACACTAGTGTTTCTTTTCACACTCTGTATTATTTAAGTCCAAAGATTTTTTAAAAATAACATAATAAGCCGGGCTCAGTGGCTCAGCCTGTAATCCCGCGCCTTGGGAGGCTGAGGTGAGTGGAATGCCTGAATCCGTGGGTTTGAGACCCGCCTGGGCAACTTGACGAGACCCCATCTCTACAATAAATCAAAAATTAGCCAGGCGTGGTAGCGCACGCCTGTAGTTCCAGCTACTTGGAAGGCTGAGGCGGAAGGATCGCCGGAGCCCAGCAGGTCGAGGCTGCGGTGGCCGGGAGTGGCCAGTGCACTCCAGTCTGGGCGACAGAGTGAGATTCCAACTGAAAAAATAAAATAAAATAAAAATAATATAATAACTACTATCACAGAACTGTGTATATCAAGGTCATGATTCCAATATGCAGAGCTTCAGTTAACAAGATATTGTGTAAAACAAGGACTGCCTGTATTACTCTACTTCCTTAGTTCAAAAGTAATGTGTGTTAACTGGACAGAATTTGGAAAATGCACATCAAGAAAAAGGAGAAAGATAAAATAATCTGTATTATAACATTCAGAATTCATTGCTATGACATATTGTTACATATCCTATTAGTCTTTTTTGGTAAAATAGTGCTATTAATTTTATTATTTTTACAAAAAAGAGAAAATAAACATTGTACATAGTGTTTTGTAATCTGCTGTTTTTCATTTAATAGTTATACTGTGAACATTGCCTTATGTCATTAAATATCTTTATTGCACATGATTTTTTATCAGGCTCTCAGGGTCACATTTTATAAATGAACTGTAGTATTTGTAACTAATCTCCCACTGTTGGTCATGTATGTTGTTTCTAATTTTCCCCATTGCAAACAATGCAAACAACTATGAAATCTTATTAATTTATACTTTTTAGTAGTTTTCTAATGTTGTACTATAAGGATACACTAGTTTATCCGTTTTTTAAACCTATAAACACACTCTAAACCACAGTTGAGTTTTGAAGAGTACACTGGAGAAACAGCAGGTGGGACTTTCTTCATGTTTAACTTATAACATTTCTGTGTTGCCTGAAAATTTTACTAAGAGTACAAATTTTTATAATTACAAATAAATTCTAAAATGTGTTTTTAAAATCTAATGTACACCCAACACACAGATATTGGTTTCTAATATTATTCTCCAGTAGAAGGAATCAGGACTTTTTGGAAAAATGACCAACTCTGGGGGAAGGGGCCGCAGGAAGTAGGGAAGGGCTCAAAAAGTGAAAGGATAGGACATGTCAAAGGGACACAGGAGTGACAGCCTGAAAGAACCCCCAGTGACCAAAGTTGCACAACATGAGCAACAAAATACAGTCAGTTCCTGACTTAAGAACTTTAGATTTTCAATTTTACGATAGGTTTATTGGGGTATTAAATACTTTTCAACTTAAGATATTTTTGAATTGCAATAGGTTTATTGGAATGTAACTCCATTGTAAGTCAAGGATCATCTGTAAATACTATTGGATTAAAACCCAAAGTATAAAACAAATATCCATGAGTCTATACTAACATAAATAAGTGATTGAAGAAATAAATACACAGGGCAGGGGGAGGGAAGGAGGAGAGACAATTCTTTCTTACAGAAGAATTCCAAATAATTACATCGATACTCCCCCTCCAGGAGCCAAAGCTGAACCCCCGCCCTGTCCCCCAATCTCCCAACCGCCCATACATGTGGGCATGGGCATGGTTAGCGACTTGCTTCCAAAGACCACAACTTGGAAGGGGAGTGAAAGGACATAACATGGAGTCAATATCGCCAATGAGCAGCCATTTTAACATTGCTTAACTTTGTTGTGTTTTTCTAGGAGTTCATTTTAATTTATCCTCTAATCACTAGCCAAGGACAGAACAGGCTTCTCAGAGGTAGCTATTGATAATTGCTTTACAACCCCCCACCAGCTTGTTTTGTAAACAAGTTAACCTAATCTGCTCTTCAAGACCTTCATGATGACCTCATTGACATGGCAGCAGTCATGTGACTAACCCACCCATCACCTGATGTTAGTACCTGTGCTTACCTGCAGAACACCACCCAATCACCTTAACAACCTGCCCTTTCAAAGGAAAAGTTTAAAAGGATTCAACCTCGAGCAGCCATTTGCCATTGTTTTGATATGCACTGGGCAGGCTACATGTACTCTGAGCTATGGCTGCCAGGTTTTCTTAACTTTAGTCCCCTCCCCTACCTTGGAGAGGTGAATCTCCTCTCTCTTTCTCTAACTATTTGTCATTGCTTTGCTAAGTTATGGTCTGGCCATGTAGCTCCTTGAGCTATGATTGCCATGTTTCCTAGCTTTGGCCCCCTCCCCTACCTTGGGGGGAGGTAAATTTTTCTCTCTCTCTAATTTACTTTCTAAATAAACTATATTCTCTAATCCAACTTCTTTTTTTTTTTCATTTGGAGTCTCACTCTGTCACCCAGACTGGAGTACAGCGGCCGCTCCCGGCCACTGCAGCCTCGACCTGCTGGGCTCCGGCGATCTTTCCGCCTCAGCCTTCCAAGTAGCCGGAACTACAGGCGGACGCTACCACACCCGGCTAATTGTTTTGATTTATTGTAGAGATGAGGGCTTGCCAAGTTGCCTGGGCGGGTCTCGAACCCACGGGCTCAGGCAATTCACTCACCTCGGTCTCCCAATGCGCGTAATCCAGGCTGAGCCACCGAGCCTGGCTCTAATCCAACTTCTATGCAATTCTTTGCATCTTTCACACGGCACCGGATCACACACCCCTCACCCACCCACCATCAGGCCTGACCTAACATTTTGGAGACCTCGCTGGGATATTTTTAACCTAACAGGGATAAAAGTAACTTTACAGTGGAGAAATCTGGCAGGCATTCCCTGGGCAAAGGAATCAAGGTCAACATCTACAGTGATATATCTCAGTGATATTAGGTACCCTTGATAGGGGGTGAAAACGGCACTTCGCCTGTGTGTTCTGTGTTCTTCCCCAAAAGCCTAGTCATGAGGAAACAGCAGACATGTCCCAAATGAGGGGCTTTCTGCAAAACACCTGACCAGCAAAACTTAAAACTGTCGAGCTCATCAAAAACAAAGAAAATAAGAGAAACTGTCATAGCCCAGAGGAGACGACTAGATGCAATGTGGAATTCTGAATTAGATCCTGAACAGAAAAGGGTGTTTGTGGAAACCCTGGGGGAATCTGATTAAGGGTGGAGTTTAGTTCACAGTATTGTACCAGTGTCAGTTTTCTACTTTTGATAAAGGTACCATGACAATGTAAGATGATAACACCATTGGGAGCTGGGTGAGGGATAGGTGGGAACCCTCTGTCCTACATTTGCAGGTTTTCTGTAAAAATATAAACTGTTCTAAAAGAAAAAGTGTATTTCTTAAAATGAAAAAAAAAAATGCCAGGAGTGGTGGCTCACACCTGTAATCCCAGCATTTGGGGAGGCTGAGGCCAGAGGATCATTTGAGGCCAGGAGTTCAAGACCAGTCTGGGCAATGTAGCGAGACCTCATCTCTACAAAAAAAAATTTTAAAAATTAAAAAATTAGCTAGGTGTGTATGGTAGTCCCAGCTACTTGGAAGGCTGAGGCAGGAAGATAGCTTGAGCCCAGAAGCTGGAGGCTGCAGTGAGCTATGACTGTGCCACCGCACTCCAATCTGGGCAACAGAGTGAGACTCTAATTAAAATAATAAATAAATGAATAATGAAGAATGCGTCCATTAATAAAAATGCCTGTCAGTAAGTATCTCTGTATATTGAAAACAAATTAAATGCTCTTTTGGCTCTTTAAGTTATATTTAATCATGTTATAAGCACTACAAATTAGAATAATTTCTTTAGGCCCACACAGTTCAAAGCCTCCATTTTTTTTTTTTTTTTGAGTCGGAGTCTCACTCTGTCGCCCAGACTGGAGTACAGTGGCCACTCCCGACCACTGCAGCCTCAACCTGCTGGGCTCCGGCGATCCTTCCACCTCAGCCTTCCAAGTAGTTGGAACTACAGGCACGCACTACCACACCTGGCTAATTTTTTGATTTATTGTAGAGATGAGGTCTCGCCAAGTTGCCCAGGCGGGTCTCGAACCCGCGGGCTCAGGCAATCCACTCACCTCATCCTCCCGAGGCACGGGATTACAGGCTGAGCCATCAAGCCCGGCAACAATTTTTAATATCATGTCTTTCTCATTCTTCAATAGGGCTGATTCTAGGCGTGCTGGTGAGACCTTGTCTTTGTCTATAATCTGTCTCATCCCCGCCTGGGACTTTTGTTGTAGGCAAAGGACTCGTCCTCTGTGCAATGTCTTGTCTCTCAGGGGCTCCTAAATGCTAGAATTAAACCTAAAGTGTATTTTTGCTGGGCAGTCAATGATACTCTGGATCCTTGGCATTTCAATTCTTTCTTCTCAATCAGTCAGATCTGGATAATATTTACAGCTAGTCTTGTTAAGGATTTTAGTCTTTATTCTAAGGACAACAGGAAGTTTTGAAGGGCCTAGTAAGGGAGATGTATGAAGCAGAAAGTAAGAAAGGAAGAAGAGGAAGAATGACTTTGGGGGTGTTATTGTAGTATTCTGGACAAGAGATGACAGTAGCTTAGACAAGGATGCTGACACTTGGCAGGGGGGCGGGGAGCCTTTCTGATGCCCGACAGTTAATAATAATGATAATAACAAGCATTTATAGAACCCGTTAGAGTTTCCAAGGCAAATGCTTGCACATTCTCTGCCAATTAATGTTTACAACACTGAGTGGAATTTCCATTTTGCAAATGAGAAAAACTGAAGCCATAGAAAATTAAGTGAATTGCTCAAGGCTAAGTAGCATAATTTTAACCCAAACGTTTTGATTCTAAATTCAATGTGCTTTCCAGTGCCTGGCTGCAAGATTAAGGGCGAGATATAAGTTTGCAATTTGATCTTTTACCCTTTGGGTTAATGGTTTTCAAAATTATTATACGTACAGCTTTAAAATACAGATTCCCGGACCCTGTCCTCAGAGATTCTGACTCAGTAGTTCTAAGGTGGGAACGGTCTGGGACTGTGCATCCAGTCCTGTGGGGTGAGGAAGGGAGTTCATGGACTGCACTTTGGAAACAGTGCTGCTAAGGGTCTTTGCTTGTTTTCCCAATTCCCATGAACAGGTAAATGCCAAACCTGAGGGATAGTTCAGGTGCATGTTCCAATGATTTAAAAATGAATATAGATGATTTAAAACTATCATTTGAGTAGTCATCTTACCTAAACTGGATAACATTTGTGTAATGGATGGAATTCTTATGTTCACTGCCCCTCAAATCCACATGTTGAAATCCTAGCCCCTGAGATGATGGTGTCAGAAGGTGGGACCTTTGAGAGATGATCAGGTCCATGGGGGTGGAACCCTCATGAGTGAGATTAGTTATAAGAGAGACCCCAGAGAGCCAGTTAGTCCCTCCCAGCATGTGAAGACACAGCAAGAAGGCGCCTTCCGTGAACAAGGAAATAGACCTTTGCCAAACACCAAATCTGCGGGTGCCTTGACCTTGGACTTCCAAGTCTCCAGAACTGTGAGCAATCCATGTCTGTTGTTTATGAGCACCCCAGTCTAACGTTTTTTGCTAGAGCAGCCCAAATGGACCAAGGCAGTTGCAATGTTTGCTTTGAAACCATTTTTGCTGTTTACTATCTTGTCTCCTTCACTCCTGCTGGAAGCCTCTCTTGTGACCACTGTGCGCATGACCCGGGTCCCTCTCTCCAGCAGTGGGCCTCCAAGCCACAGGGAGGCCAATGGCCTCCAGCCTCCCCAGCCCAGCATCATCTGCTACACAGTGGCTTCTTCACACAGAAACCTCAGCCCAACCCACAGAGTCAGAGCCTGAGTTTTTGTAGCTCCAGACAAAAAAGACCAGGAGAGGCTGGTTTGGGTATTTTCTCACCTTAAACTACCCCAGCCAAATTGCAGACTGGGTCTTCAGTGCATCTGTCATTCATCCTTTAAGAAAATAGCTAAATCGTCCACAGTCACTCCCTGTCTTATCTGGCCTAAATACTGAATTTTTTTTCTATTTTGTTTTGCTTTCTGGCACATTTAAAATGAGATGTACATCTTTATGTAACTGCTTTTTGTTACTTCTCTGTTTGAAGGTCGCTTAAGGAGTGTGGTTCACTATTTATACATTTTATCTACTTTATAATCGCTAAATGAAAATAAATACTCAAGCACTTGCAACTCAAGTTACAAAAGAGAGGCCCCAGCTATGCCATGCAGGCGCTTTGAAGAGCAGGACTACAGTGACCCAACAATGTTTTTGTCTCACCGTTGCCTCAGCCTCCACTGGTACACTCTAAAGTTCCTGCCTCTTCACTCTCTACAGAACACATTTCCTGGAAGGTATCAGGCGGAAGAAACCCAGAGAAAACAGTTCCCTCCATGCGGCGATGGCTTCTAAAGTCCCTCCCAGAGTCATGGCCTCAGCTGGAGGTGGAGGGACAAGTTTCCACGTCACCCAAAGGAGCCCTGGGCTGGCCCCACGTGGCATGTGCCCTGCCAACCCCACGTGTTCCTCCCTCCACGTCAACTTCGTGGGTCTCCGGTGGGTGAAACTGTGAATGTGTACTGAGTGCTCACTATGAACCCGGCACTGCAGAAGTGCGTCCCATACCTTTTCTCCATTACAGACATCCCTTTCTTTCAAGCAGATGGCGCTAAATGTGCCAGTCGTGAGCTGTGGCTGCCATGTTGGCTGGTACCTGCTGGGAGCCCTCAACCTCAGGGAGCTCATACTTCACGTGCTGGGCGTGGCAGGGTTTCTTGATGGCCTCCTAAAGATGGCAATTCCTCTGGCCATCTGTGTCCACTGCTTGGGCACCTGGAAACTCTGCTTCCACAGAACACAATGGGCTGTTACAGCCCCACAGAGCCCCCTGCCCCAACCTTGGATTTATCAAAGAACTGATCTTAAGTATGTTACCCTTACAATAAGCTCCTGAGGGTCAATAAATACTTTAGTCTGGGCTCGGTGGCTGTCTATAATCCCAGCACTTTGGGAGGCCAAGGCGAGTGGATTGCCTGAGCCCGCAGGTTCAAGTCCAGCCTGGACAACTTGGCGAGACCTCGTCTTTACAATAAATCAAAAATTAGCTGGTTGTGGTAGTGCACACCTGTAGTTCCAGCTACTTGAAAGGCTGAGGTGGAAGGATCGCTGGAGCCTAGTAGGACGATGCTGGGTGACTGTGAGCGTGCCTCTGCTCTCCAACCTGGGCAACGGAGTGAGACTCCAACCCAAAAAAATAAAAAATGAAAAAATAAAAATAGATCAATACTTTGGTTCTTTCTTAGGCATCCCCCCCGCAAAAGGAGAGGACTGGAGGGGACCTTTCCCCTAGTCCTTTTCTCCAAGGGGCTGGTCATGGGACAGACACTCCATTTCTCCTTGGCAGCATGGCCAGGTGACTTTTGAGCCTTTGGAATCCTTCTGGTGGTGAAATAGAAGAGTAGCCCCTGCCCTGTCACTGTCCTACAAACACCTTCCTGATGTGAGGGGGCCTGGACACAACCTTCACATACCTCCTAGGGAAGGTGAGACCTCTGTCCGCTTTCATCAACTTTCTAGACAGTGGGTCAGTGGGCCGACAGGAGGACCCAGGATTGGCCCAAGCTGGCTTCTAAGGAGGACAACCTGGAATCTACATCATTACTACTCTAGGGTTTGGGGAACTTGGGTCTAACCCTCCAGAGGGTTTAATCAGATAAGTGGAGGCATGGGGTATTTAGGTTTCCTGCAGAGGAACCTTCACAGCAGGGAGGGGAAGGGGATTTGGGGAGAGGAAGGTATTTCATGGGGGCGGGGCCTTTCTGGGCCATCAGAGTGGAAGGACTCCCCGAAGCAGCCAAGCAGCCGAGGGAAGGGTATGATGACAAGTTCCAGCCCTCCAGAGAGGGAGAGAGCATTCTGGCAAGGCGTAGGCAGATCAACAGGCCACGAGCCAGGCAGCTGTGGTTTGGGGCAGGGTTCCAGGACCAGCAGGGACCCAGAGTGCCAAATGGAAGCTGAGCAGACGCCCAGTCATACGCCAGGCTTGGCCCACGGGGTGGGTGTAGACAGCGATGCCCTGGGGCAGGACATCTGGGTGCCAAAGAGCTTTCCTGGGGCACCTGGATCCTGCTAAGGGCAGCAAGACGGTCTGATTTCCCATTCTCCGACTAGCAGGCAAGGGTCCGAGATTGGGAAACAACCTGGCTTGTGGAGGACCGGCTCAGCTATGAAGCAGCAGAGTTGGTCTGCAGGTGTCCTGGGGGCCATGTTATTACCTGGACCCCATCCTTGTCATGGAGTCTTTCCTGTGATAGGCAGCCATTCCTAGAAACTGAGAGAGGGCTTGCAAAGCCTTCTGGGAGCTTCCTTTTGTCTTAAATGTTTGAAATACATATACAAAATGAGATGTTAGATGACAGATAGATATGTACCTTCATGCACACACGGAGCATACTCACACACACAGATAGGTCTTCCATACGTAGCAGATGCATTGCTAAAAAGTTGTATTTAAGTCCTAGTTTTATAAATAATCCGTACTTGAAATGTATCAACTCAACCTCTCCTAAAGGATCTATATACTCTCTTAAGTTAAATAATGGAACCCAGATAGCTTAACTTTTTGTCCCCCTTCTTTTATTTTATGGCCGAAACTCAGAGTTAAATATCATCCTTATGTTTTCTGATGTAATGTTCTCTTCTTTCAATCCATTTTGTTATTTGACTTCTGTTTATAAATCCTTGATGTGATCATTTTATGAATAGTTATCGTACGCAATTTTCAATGAAAGTGGATCATGTATAAGTAATAAGTAAACAAGTTGAATTTTCTTTCTTTTTTGTTCTTTTATTTTTTTTTAATTTTAAAGATGTGGGGTACAATTCAGGGTTAGATATACAAATACTCATTATGCAGGTACCCTTGTTAATGAGGTGTGCCCCCCCTTCCCCAAGCAGATTCTCACTACTGCCAATCCCACTTCCCCGCCCCCTCCCGGCAGTTTTCCACTACTGCCGATCATTCTCTTATAGTATTACGACGAGTTAAATTTTCTAGAATCTTAGAAGTATGTACTAGGGAAGTTTGTCAATTGGTGGATTACTAAGTTCTGGAAGAGCAGAAGAATTAGATCATAATAAGAAAGATCCTATTGTGCAAGCCTCCTAGATAGAGGTTTAAACTTAGGATTCGCCCTCTGCGGTCGAGAGTGGCAGATCAGTGCCACTGGGAGGGAAGGGATTCAATCCCAAGCACTCCGAGGCAGGAAGGACCCACTAGTCTCCAAATGCGAGTTGACTTTGCCAGCTTCTCTCACTTGGCACCTGCCCGCTCAGCCATATTTGCAAACACACCTAGGAATGTTGGCCACGTCCTCCCTGGGCAACTCGGACAATAGTTTTGCAGCCTTTATCTGACCCACTTGGTCAACACGGCGCCTTGACTCAAAGATATCACGGAACAGAAAGGCCTGCAGTGTCACTGAGTCCATTCCTCAGGGCGGGGCGGGAGTGAGAAGCAACTTGATCTGCCCCGTGCTCCTCTGGGGAGAAGCATGTGGTAAGATCTCACCTTTCTGCCCAGAGCCAGCCATGGGCGCTGGCCATCTTAGGAGAACCCAGTTTAGTTTCTCATTTGGGCATCTCTCCTTTACTTTTCATTCTCACTGTGTTCTTGGAGAAAATGTACCGAGACAGGAATGTGTGCTGGGGAAATCTTCCCCAAAATGTTCACTTGGCCGGTGACTGGTATATGATTTGGCGTTGTCAGCACTGGTCTGGGGGTTCAAGCAGAAGCTGCACTAGGGAGGGGCTGGCATCTAAGAGGTTTTGCTGATCCTCTGTGCCATGAGATGAATTTTCTAGAATCTTAAAAGTATGTACCAGGGAAGTTTGTCAATTGATAGATTACTAGATTCTGGAAAGGCAGAATTCTACTGCGGTAAACAATATCCTATTATATAGGATATTACAATATATAGGCTATTACAAACAATATCCTATTATATATATCCATCTGGATAGAGATTTGAGTGTAGGATTCACCCTCTGTGAGTGTGACAACACCGTTGCTGCTGGGTTGGACAGTACTGTCCCCCCAGGGGACTGTGAAGATGAGCAATCCTCTCACCCAGCTCTCCAGACAGGTGCCATTGGTGTGGAGTGTGTGGCACACAAAGAATGAATGGGCGAAAGGTACCTCCTGTCTCAAGCAGCTCTCCAGGCTCTGGGTGTGTGTCCTCGGGCCTCATTTTGTAGGCCAGAAAGGGAAAGTCCTAAAGATACCCTGGAACTTATCCTAAAATAAGCAGAGGGCTGACATAGGAATAGGGATTCGACTTATTTGTGAAACATTTGAAGGGTGGAACAAGGACCTGAGAACATGAGTTAGAAGGAAACTATCCTTTGGAGTTGTCCAAAAGTGGACTGGGGCCGGGTGCAGTGGCTCATGCCTGTAATCCTAGCACTTTGGGAGGCTGAGGTGAGAGGATGGCTTGAGCCCAGGTGTTCGGGACCAGCCTAGGCAATACAGTGAGACTTCATCTCTACAAAAAAAAAAAAAAATAAGCTGGGTGTGGTGGCGTGTGTCTGTAGTCCCACCTACTTGAAAGGCTGAAGTGGGAGGATCCAGCCTGGGTGACAGAGTGAGATCCCGACTCAAAAAATAAATAAAAATAAATAAAATTTAAAAAGTGGATTGGGTCCATAGATGGACGAATGGATAAAAAAATGTGGTATACACACATAATGAAATATGACTCAGCCTCAAAAAGGAAGGAAATTCAGATACCTGCTACAATGTGAATAAATCTTGGGGACATTATACTAAGCGAAATAAACCAGTCACAAAAAGACAAGTACTATAAGATTCCTCTTACACACAGATAATATAAGAGGTATCTGGAGTCATATTCACAGAGACAGAAAAGTAGAAAGATGGTTTCCAGAGGCTGAAGGAAGAAGGAGAGAGGAGTTAGAGTTTAATGGGTGGAGAGTTTCTGTTTGAGAAGATGGAAATGTCCTAGAGACGGATGGTGGTGATGGTTGCACAACAACATGGGTGTGCTTAATACCACTGAATTGCACACTTAAAAAGGGTCAGAAGGGCACACTTTATGACATATATATATATATGTGTGTGTGTATATATATATATATATATATATACACACACACACACACACATATATATATATATATATTCCACCACAATTTTTTTTAAACCTAACATGGAAAGTTTAAGGGCCCTGGGACAATGACAAGAAAATAGCAGTTAGCCAGCTTATTATTTTAACACGCATGTAGCCCTTTGGTGGCTGCTGATAGTTTCTTTTTTGGAGAAGCAGTGCCAGCTACCACCATCTAATACAGGGAGGAAGAGGCACCTTGCTCAGAGTTTTAAGGACTCTAAGAAAATAGAGGCAGAAGGACAAGCTCCCATGAGAAAGGGGCTGCATCTACCAGAAAGGCTGTCTTGTGTGCCTTCTGCTGGTGTCTGCATGAGTGACTGGGGTGGAGGTGCGGACTCATTGACTGTGGCAGGAGCAAGGGGTAGTAAGAGGCTCCGTGATGTCAAACAAAGATGCTTTCTAGACACTCTAGCTTCTAGTTATTCAACCTCGTGGAGCCTCACTTTCCACATCAATAAAACGGAATGAGACTTACTTTGCAGAAAAGAGGAATGGTCTGCAAAAGTACTGACCACGAAGTGGTCACCTACACAAAAGTTTGCAATTATTATTCTCCCCATAATATTAATTTTTTTTAGATTCTACTCTTTTTTTTTTTTTAAGTTAGGCTCTCACTCTGTCTCTCAGGCTGAAGTATAGTGGCATGATCATGGCTCACCACAGCCTCACCCTCCTGGGCTGAGGTGATCCTCCTGTCTCAGACTCCAGAGTTGTGGGACTATAGATACACACCACCATACCCAGCTAATTTTTTGATTTTCTTTAGAGATGAGCACTTGTTAGGTTGCCCGGGCTGGTCTTGAACTCCTGGGCTCCAGCAATCCTCTTGCTTCAGTCTCTCAAAGTGCTGGGATTACAGGCATCAGCCACCATGCCCAGTCCTAAGCTTTACTTTTAAAACGTATTTTACCATGATGCGTTTGCCAGTGATGTGGTCCTGCCAAATCCATCCTAGCACCAGGAAATGGAGCCGACACTACAAGAGACATTATCCTTGTTCTGCATAGACACATCTGTAGAACGCTGCTGTCTTCTGGACATCCCAGAGTGTCTTACAAAAAGAAGGGTGATTTCTTTCTGTTTCAGTTTCACTGAGACCCTCCTCTTGGGGCACACGGGTAGCAGAACTGAGACGGGCCTCTTGATTGGGGAACCCCTTGGCACCGCTGTGTGCTCACTAAATTGCCCAGTTCTCACCTAATTGCCTTCATCAGAGACACTTCTGGAAGGGATCCAAGGAGTATCGCATCTGTTCTCTGCACCTCTGCCAAAGGACGATCGGAAAGAGAGGCCAACGCTAACCAGAGAAGTGAAGACATCAGTGCTTTTTCCTAACTAATCCGTCAGCACTTCCATGCCATGGGGGTCTCCCCTCAGCTAGCCACCCCCGGTCATGCCTGCCTGTCGATGCTCAGGGCACAACTGATAAGTGGAAGGACAGAGTGAGACTTCCACCAGGACCTGATAAACAGAATCACAGCAAAATGCTTAACTGCCATTCTGCCTCATCAGCAGCAGTTTGGGACCATAGAGGTTGAGGTGACGCCACCAGAGCACAGGAAGGGACATTTTGTTCTGTTTTTGCATCAGCCCGATCCCTCACCCTCAATGAGGTGCACTTGGCAGTGCCTGGAAGTGACAAGAGCACACAGCTAGGGCTGTCCAGCCTTGGCGCACAGCGTCCGAGGCTTGAGTTTTGCCTGGTCCCCACCACCCTTGCAAGGCTGTGGGTCTCCACTGTAAGTCTCCAATAATCCTGACTCCATTTTCCTTTTTATTTCATCACATCTTGGTGTTTGATGCTAAAAGGCTGTCTAAATCCACTGGGGATAGACGCCCAATTCAAGCAAATTTAAGTAAAAATGGGAAATTATGCCCTCTTGGGAAATCTAAGGGTGAATTCAGGGAACTGAATCCAGAAGCTTAAATCATGTTATCATAATGGTTCACCCTCTCTTGTGTGCCCACATTTCCTATGTCACCTTCATTCATTCTCTCCTCACTCAGTAGCAAAGACTCTCGTCAGGGTCTCCAGAGTTATGTTATATTCACAGATGGCAAAGCAGAGAGAGAGCCTCTTTCTTAATCATTCCAGAAAGATCCTTGGGAGGGCTCTGCCCATCCTTGAACCAGTCACTCTGATTCTCCAACCTAAATCATGTGACCAATTTTTAAATCAAAACATGCATCAACCATGCCCGAACCATGTGGCCTAGAAACAGTGCAAGGATTATTCCCTAAGGAGATTCTGAGCAGACAAAAACCATTTACTCTCAGTCTGGTATAGGTGTCCAAGTTTATTCTTACCATGACTTATGCTGTGTGTAAATTTAGCTTTTACACAATACCGAATACTCCTTGTGGTCTATTAATGGGTTATTATGACAGAGGAAAAAATGTACCATGCTCCCAATTTTAGAAAGAAATATATAAGGAGGAAAAGAAAGATTAAATTCAAGCACTAAGGTGTCCAGAGGTAGATGGAATGGTCACATGCCATTGGTGGTGAAAAGCAAGATGATGAACAGGTGACTATGGTTTAGAAGGTATTAAAGTGCTATTCAGGTCTGAGAACGAGCCTGTTCGTGCTCACCTGAGCTTTTCTTAGCCTGGCCTGGTCACCAACCCCTCCATCCCATCTACTACAGGGAGAAGTGACTCATTTGATTCTAGTTCAAGGGCTTTCTCACCTATCTATCAAAGTTGTGACTGCCATTCAACCTGTATGAAGTCCAGACTCCCAAAGCCAAGGGGACTTTATTTTGCAAACTCACTTTTACAGAAAGAATTTTTGAGTCTTCAGTAGTTCAGGTGACTCCCTAGTCCTTCAAGTTGATAGAGCCAAGTCACAAATTGTTTGTGAGATGTATTGAAAAACAGATGAAACCTGAAATGGTTACTTGAAAGCATACAATCTGTGAAGAATTGAGGAACGGGGATTTGGGATAAAGACTCTACAAATATAGTTTATTAGCTTGGTATTTAAATACAAAATAATGTCAGGGGAGTGAAAATTCTATGGAAGTTTCTCTAAAATAATTGGAGAGACAACTTCAGCAGGTGGGAAAAGTGTCCGTGGAACTGGATTATTGGTAAGAAGCAAAAATCAACTTTGCCAGAGGCTAGTCTTATCCCCTTTCCTTTTAGAGACCAAGTAAGAGGCAGAGCCTCCCAGGAAAAATGGAACCAAGAGAAAAGGGAGTTCTTTCTTATTGTTTTGTCTTGGGTCTTTTGAGAGGTGGAGGAAGTGGTAGAAAGCTCTGTATGTACTGTGGGCACTATGGCAGTAGCTCCAAATTTCCTATCCTTGACCTTTCAGGGTATATTCCTTCAGCAAGCAATTACTCAGCCCATTTTCAGATGACATTCTGGAGGCTGATGAAACATCAGAAATAAGATTTCATTCCTGCCTTCAAGCTTCTTACAGTGAATGGGTAAAGCCTATGGGATCATTTGAGTTTGAATGTTTTGTAAGAAGGAGGAAAAGATAATTTTGAAATAGGATGTGTCTGTCTATAAAGCTTCTAGAAAGAATTCTGGAGAGTCAGAAAACGACTGGATGTTACTGACGGCCAGAAGTCAAGGAAAGAGCTCCATTATGTGGAAGGAGGAAAAAAAAAAGGGTGGGCACTCAAGATTATTCTTGTTTTTCTGCAACTTTGATTAGGGCTCTGAGGGTAACCCCTTTTTATATTTTATATATATATAAAACTATAGTCAGTGCCAGATAGTCAAGCTGTGTGGTGATCTAAACATTAAAACAATGGTCATCACATAAAGTGTTTGTGAGTGAATCAGCGAGACTCAAACCTGGGAAACCAAGGGCTTGAATGTATATTTCTTAGGTCCCCAGCAGGCATTAGGAAAGAAAATATGAAAAGAAACCTGTTACTAATGTGACCAAAGTGAAGGTTCCAGCATGGTTGATTATTATTAAAAACACCTTCAGATGCCAGACTCGGTGGCTCAGCCTGTAATCCTGTGCTTTGGGAGACTGAGGTGAGTGAATTCCCTGAGCCCGAGGGTTCGAGACCCATTTGGGCAACTTGGCAAGACCTCATCTCTACAATCAATCAATCAATCAATCAATCAATAAATTAGCCAGGCATGGTAGCACATGCCTGTAGTTCCAGCTACTCGGAAGGCTGAGGCAGAAGGATTGCCGGAGCCCAGCAGATCGAGGCTGTGGTGGCTGGGAGCATGTCACTGCACTCCAGTCTGGGTGACAGAGTGAGACTCCAACTCAAAAAAAAAACAAAAACAAAAAACCTCCAAACTTGATAAGAAAATGTGGAATCACTAGGGAAAGTTGTAGAAAAAAATTCCAGTCATAAAAATTCATTGTAAAGGATCAAAGGACTTCTACTTACAACCATGATAGAGTTACAGGGAATGAATTTATCTTCCTGCCTTAAACAACTGAAAAAAATGTATGAAACAATCATTTTCAGATATTAGACAACATGCAACACAAAACTATGATTCAAGAGGAGGGAGAAAAGGAGGTGAGCCCTACGATTGTTCAGCTTGCTGCCTGGAGGCATTTTTTCAGACTATAATGCAGGAAGAGAGTAACGAGCTCAAAGGAAGTCAAAGTCACTAGCATTTATGGGTTAGTATACCAAAAAGGGGGAAGACACAGAGACAGAAAGAGGGAGGGAGAAAACAGGCTCCAGAGATCTGCAGAGGGGTCACTTTGAAGCTTTGGTTGAATATTGACCTATATAAATCCAGGAGGAAACTGTCTGAGGCTAAAGCAGCAGGAAGGACAATTTCTGGGGCTCACATAGGGCTAAGAATAGTTTCTGTTCCTACCAGCCATAGTAGAAAAACCTCCCAGAGTCCTTGGAAGGTAGATTCTTCTTCTTGAGTCTCACCTTACTAGTAGGACTAAATAAGCCCTAGACCAAGGGCTGCTCTGGACTCACTATAGCGAAACTTAACATTAAACCTTGAAAGAATCAAATTGATCCCAAGTAGTTTAATTTTGTGCCAGCATAAAGTTCAACACTAAAATAATACACACAAAAAAACCCCCAGCAACCAACAATGTAAAATCACAATGTCAAGTATCTTGCCAAAAATTACTATACGTGTAAAAAAGCAAGAAAATATCTCATAACCAGGAGAAAAAGTGATCAATATAAATAGATCAATAAATACAAAATAATGCTAGGGGAGTGAAAATTCTATTAAAAATTTTTCTGAAATAATTAGACATACAACTTCAGCAGGTGGAAAAGTGTCCATAAAACTGATTTATTGTTAAGAAGCAAAATCAACCTTACCAGTGGCTAGCCTTATCCCCTTCTCTTTTTGAGACCAGATAAGAGGCAGAGACTACACTAGAAAAATGAAACAAGAAAAGGGAGCTCCTTTCTTCTTGTTTTGTCTTGGATCCTCTAGAAGGTAGAAATAGTTCCAGAAATTAAAGAAATGATGCATTAGCAGACAAGAGTGTCAAAACATTTATTTTAAATATGTTCCTCATCCACAGAAAGTAGAGAAAAATATGAACATGATGAGAAGATAAATTGATGATATAAAAATAAAATATAAAATATATGAAATATAAAAAATATAAAATATGAAATATATGAAATAAAAAATATAATATCTGAATTGAATAATTTTCAGTAGCATGAATAGCTAATCAGATATCACAAAAGAAAACATAGGTGAAGTTGAAGACAAAGTAATAGAAACTACCCAAAATGAAGCACAGACAGAAAAAAAAAAGACAAAAAAATTAACAGAGCATTAGTGACTTGTGAACTTTACATGTGTAATCTAAGTTAACTACACATGGATAATTAAAGTGCCAAGAAAATGGTGTTGGAGGAGGAAGAGAAAATATTTAGAGAAGCAATGAGTAAATATGTTCCAACTTTAATGAAAACTATAAACTAACAGATTCAAGAACGCAACAAACACGAAGCAGAATAAACATTAAGAAAATCATGCCAAGGCATACCATAATGCAATTGTTGAAAACCAGTGTTAAGAAAGAATTTTTAAAACAGCCAGTCAGCACAGTGGCTCCTGTCCGTAATCTGGCGGGTAGAGGTGAGAGGATTGCCTGAGCCCAGGAGTTCAAGACCAGTCTGGGCAATTTGGTGAGACCTCCTTTTTACAATAAAAAAAATCAGCCAGGTGGGGTGGTGGGTGACTGCGATCCCAGATACTTGAGAGGCTGAGGCAGAAGGATCACCTAAGCTCAGCAGGTCAGGGCTGCAGTACCCATGAGCATGCCACTGCACTCCAGCTTGGGTAACAGAGTGAGACTCCAACTAAAAAAAAAACAAAGACAAAAACAAAAACAGAGGAAAAGGGACACCTTACACATACAGAAACAACAACAAAAAACCATGACAGCAGGTTTTTTGTCAGAAACTATGTCATACATAACATAATGGGGAAATAACCTTAAAATAATAAAAGAAAAACTTTCCATCGAAAATTTTATACCCAGCAAGAAGTGTTTCAAAAATAAAACTGCAATTAAAACTTTTCAAACAAGCAAAAGCTGAAAGAATTCATCATAAACTATCTGTATTACAAGAAATGTTGATTAAAGTTTTTCAAGCAGGATACTGCATAGGAAAAGTACAAATGATTGAAGAGTGACAGAAATAATTTATAAATATATTTTTAATAACTTGATTTACTGTTAAAGCAAAACAGCCACAGTAAATAGTAGAATTTATAACATAAGTCAAAGCAAAATGCATCATGGTAGCAAGGAGACAAGAAAGAAGAAATAAAGCATAGTATTCTAAGATGCTGATAATGCACTTAAAGTAGAAAAATATTTGAAGTTAAGTTGTCATAAATTAAAAGCATATTATATGCAAATGCAAATATATATTACAAAATATATTGCACCAAGCAAATCCTGTTAAAACAATATCCAAAGTCCTTTTTCAGTGATTTTATTGTTCTCAAATGTGTATCTTTTATTCTGGCTTTAATTAGTTACAACAGCATTTGTAATTTCAAATTTTAACCTGTCTCTCTAGTTCAACATCTGCTCCTCTCTTAGTAAACATTGACAAATAACAGTTAGGAAATATTTTCAGCATCTTGCTGGTCTCACCAAGCTAAATTTGGTACTGTGGAATTTGTTGGTGAGGACAAATGATGTGAGAATTCCTGTGCTTGAAGTAATGCTGGCTTTGGGCCACTTCTATTTAAATGATGGATTTGGAACAAATTGTATTTACAAACTGGTTCTGTCATCTACAAAGAGTACTAATTTTTTTTAGGGGAAATATTAAAGGTCTCTGATTTGTAGGTCCCATAGATTGCACATGGCAAAGGAAAGACCATACGCTTCTCTGGTACCTTCCCTTATTCGTTTTAGAATGAGTAAAATTTTTGGAAACCACGTCGGAAAATTTGCTTACTTAATAAATAGACATTCTTGTCAGATGAATAGAAAAGAGTACTGACCTCATGTATTTTTCCACCAATGCATCTTCCTACTCAGAAAGTGGGGCATATTTGGAATTGTTCACTTCAAACAAGATCTGGAACTTAAGGGGTAAATAATTTGATAGTGATATAACATATTAAGCATAGAAGGCAGCTTAGAGAAGTAAGGGATAGTCTTTTTTTTTTGATTGGGGTCTCACTCGGTCGCCCAGACTGGAGTGCAGTGGCCGCTTCCGGCCACCGCAGCCTCGCCTCCTGGGCTCCGGCAATCCCTCCGCCTCAGCCTTCCGAGTAGCCGGAATTACAGACATGTGCTACCACGCCCGGCTGATTTTTTGATTTATTGTAGAGATGAGGTCTTGCTGCCCAGGCGGGTCTCGAACCCACGGGCTCAGGCAATCCACTCACCTCAGCCTCCCAAAGGCACGGGATTACAGGCTGAGCCACCGAGCCCGGCTGTGATAGTCTTAACAGGTACATCTAGAGGTCCAGACAACCTGGCTTAGTGGTAAAGAACAAGAATGGAACTGAAAGCGGTGGCTCACGCCTGTAATCCCAGCACTCTGGGAGGCCTAGGTGAGAGGATCGCCTGAGCCAGAGGTTTGAGAACAGCCTGGGTAACCTGGGGAGACCTCATCTCTACAATAAATCAAAAATATTAGCCTGGTATGGTGTTTTGGTGGTGTGCATCTGTGGTTTTACCTACCTGAAAGACCGAGGCAGAAGGAAGATTGCCTGAGCCTAGCAGGCTGAGGCTGCGGTGGCTGTGATTGTGCTACTGTACTCCACCTTGGGTGACAGAATGAGACTCTGACTAAAAAAAAAAAAAAAAAAAGAATAAGAAGGGAATTCAAAGAATGGCCCAGTTCTGCCATTTGCCAGACCTAGAGCAAAGCCACCGAACCTCCCTAGACTTTAGTTCCTGCACTGGGACAGGGCAGTGTTTACCTAAGTGGAATGCATAACACAGGTGATACATGAGATTTTATTTTTAATATATAGTAATGTATTTGAGAAAAAATAACGATTTTAGAAAATGTTACTATGATTTTATTAATATTAATAATTAAGATGAGTTTAAAATGCAAAAATCAACTCATCGTAAAGACAGATTGAGTATCCCTAATCCAAAAATCCAAAATATGAAATGTACCAGAATCCAAAACTTTTTTTTTTTTTTTTTTTGAGATGGGGTCTCACTATGCTGCCCAGGATGACCTCAAACTCCTGGGCTCAAGCAATCCTCCCACTACAGCCTCCCAAGTAGCTGAAATTATAGGTGTGTGCCACTATGCCTGGCTCAACATACAAAACTTTTTTTAGCACCGACATGACTCTCAAAGGAGAAGCTCATTGAAGCATTTTCAAATTTTTAAATGAGGGCTGCTCAACCAGTAAGTATAGAATGCAAATATTCCAGAATCGGAAATAAATCCCAAATTGGAAACACTTCTGGTTCCAAGCACTTCATGTCAGGGAGACTCAACCCGTATTATGCTCAATCATAGTCCAGACAATATTGGGATGGGGAAAACCTGCAAAGATTTTTAGTTTAGAACTACTGAAAGTTAGGTTTGGAAGGCTCTACCTAAAAGCATACATAATAGTATATACTTTTCACATAGAAGTACAAATAAAATGAGAGAAATACCATGGAAACAACATTTTGGAAACTGGACATCCGATGGCCATGGGATAACTTACCTAACAAATTCAAGAAAGCTGAATTCTCTGCCAGCAGGTAAAGCTGAGGAGCAACTCAATTTTCACCTGGAAACTTTAAGACCCGGGAGCTTGCCCCACTTGTTGCCACTGGCAGCGGAGGTGGGCGTGGAAGTAGGGGTAAGGGTGGAGGTGGGGGTGGGAGGATAAAGTTGAAAACAAAACAACTGTCCTTGAAAGTCTGCTTAGGATGCACATCTGTAGTTCCAGCTACTTGGAAGGTTGAAGCAGAAGGATCGCCTGAGCCCAGCAGGTCGAGGCTGCGGTGGCCATGAGCATGCCACTGCACTCCAGCCTGGGCGACAGAGTGAGACTCCAACTCCAAAAGTAGGAAGGGAGGGAGGAAGGAAGGAAGGAAGGAAGGAAGGAAGGAAGGAAGGAAGAGGAGGCAGGCAGGAAGGAAGGAAGGAAGGAAGGAAGGAAGGAAGGAAGGAAGGAAATCTGCTTAGGAAGGAGCAGGACACCCTCTGTAGCCCCACAAAGCCAGGAATCTGCCTCTACTCATCTAGCTGCTCAGAAGATTCTAGAAGAGAATTCTTCTAAAAGATCAAACTGGGGAGACCACCAGCATGAAGGAGGGCAGATGTAAGCAACGAGGGGGAAGTTTGGACATATATCAGTGATAAGTGTATTTAAAAATCTTATCAAACAAACCGTAGTACTATTAAGAACTCTATAAAGGGTTTGCCGAGGAAAACAAGCAAAAAGTAATTAGAGTTTACTGTGTGGCTCAATTGTGGACCGTGTTTTCATCATTAAAGTACATAATGTCAACTGAATATTGAGTTTGTCCAAATGTCTCTGCTGGAGGAACGGGGAAGGATAAAAAACAATAGAGTAAGAGGGAGACAGGACAAGAAATACCCAAAGAAAGGTTCATCTGAATCTTCTGCAGTAGGGAGTTAATAGGAAAGATTTTTAAAAATCAAGTACTGGCCAGGTGCGGTTTCACACCCGTAATCTTGACACTTTGGGAGGTCGAGGTGGGAGAATTGCTTGAGCCCAGGAGTTTGAGACCAGCCTGAGTAACATAGTGAGACTTTGTCTCTACAAAATTTTTTTAAAAAAATTAGCTGGTGTGGTGGCACACAACTGTGATCCCGGCTACTCGGGAGACTGAGGAAGGGTCACCTCAGTTTAGGAGGTTAAGGCTGTGGTGAGCTGTAGTCCTGCCATTGCACTCCAGTCTGGGTGACTGTGAGACCTGGCTCAAAAAAAAAAAATCAAGTACAAATAGCAGAACTTGTTTATTAAAATTAAAAATCGGAGATAAATAATATAAAAATAATAATTTAGAAGTCATTGAAAGTGATAACTTCAAAGAGAGGATGATAGGTTTTATCTTTTATAACAAATACAGAACTATTTGACCATTAACTATAGGCAGTTGTGACAAGTTTTTAAATTCCATTTAAACAGTCATGAAGGTGCTACATGAATAAATGAACTATGGAAAATACAAGCCTGGAAGGCTTTTAAGCTCTGACAGTCTGTCAATTGATCTAAAGAAACAGTGAGTTACCATTCTACATTGCCATTAATTTGTTGTCCTAATACCCAGACAGCTTAAGTCACACTCATTTATTATTTAAATTACATTGAATTAACCGGGCACAGTAGGTCATGCCTGTAATCCCAGTACTTTGGGAGGCCAAAGGGAGACGATTGCCTGAGCCCAGAGGTTCAAGACAAGCCTGGGCAACTTGGTGGGATCTTGTCTCTACAAGTGTGGTGGCGCATGCCTGTAGTTCCAGCTAAAAGGGATGGGGGATAATCCCTCAAGTCCCCTCCCACTCTGGGAGCTTTTCTGTCCTCTCAATAAATCCTGCTTTTTCCAAAAAAAGGGGAGGGGGTGAGAATGGGTATATCTCTAGTATTAAATGAGATAAGAAATGTAAAATACCAGGTATTAAATGAACAACTGCTACCTTCTCTCCCACCTGCTCCCAAGGGAAAGGAGATGAGCTGGCAATTGCTCAAATTCCAACTGACCATTTCTTGGGTTCCAGGAACCCCTGACCAGAGTAATGGCTGGGCTGTGGGGAGGTCCTTCAACAGAGCAGAGTCTGGTGGCTGGAAGGATCTAGAAGGATATGGGAAGAAAGGAAAAATGAATAGACAACCCCTGGATTTTATACCCGACGGTTTGGAATGTTCCAGTGCCAGGGGAAGTCCTTGTTGTCACACGCAATTTCATAATAATTAGGACCAGCTGTATCTGAGCAAATCAGGTCAAGTCAGATACCAAAGCCAAAGCCAAAGCCCAACTCATACACTTACAGGAAGATCTCGTCATCAAGAGCCTCCAAGGGTCCTGCCGAAAATCAAGAGAGGATAAATTATGTGCCCTCTTCCCAGCCTGCCAAAATGTTTTTTCTCCTTTGCACGGATAATCTCCATGGTTTTCGTGTGTCTTTACATTTGAAGCTAATACTATGGATGTTATATTGTGCATACATGGAAGGGCTTTTTTTTTTTGGAAGGACTTTTTTTTAAAGGCTTCATTAACATTCTGCTGGGATTTGTTCTCAGATCGCTGCCCTTACCAGGAGCCAAACCAACTCACCGATAGTTCACATATTTGTTGGCTAGTGATGATGATCTGTGCCAGACTCTCTCTGAATTAAGGAGGCACTAGGGAGGTGGGCGATGGGGCAAAAGCAGGGGGATTGTTATTGAATTATAACTTTTGAATTTCAGTGAAATGATGTGTGAGAGTTTCTTGTTCCAAAAAGTTAGCCCCAATTGTATATAGATTTTTTGTTTTCTTTTTTTTTTTGAGTTAGAGTCTCACTCTGTCACCCAGGCTGGAGTGCAGTGACATGCTCACGTCCACCCCAGGGTTGACCTGCTGGGCTCTGGCAGTCCTTCCACCTCAGTCTTCCAAGTAGCCTACAAGTGCATGCTACCACACCCGGCTAATTTTTTATTTATTATAGAGACGAGGTTTCGCCAAGTTGCCCGGGCTGGTTTCAAACCCATGGGCTCAGGCAATCCACATGCCTCAGCCTCCCAAAGTGCTGGGATTACAGGCTGAGCCACCGAGCCTGGCCTGATTTTTTTTTTTTAATAGAAGAATGTATGTGTTGGCTGACTGACTCACCTTAGCTGCGTGAACTATACCTTGGAGAACTGGAAGCTTCTTTCCCTCCAGGTCATTGAAATCGTGTTCTTTTTGTTGAATTATGGATTTCATGGAGCATTTCAAGGTTTCATTCTGTCACCCAGGCTGGAGTGCCGTGGCACAATCATGGCTCACTGCAGCCTTGACCTCCTGGGCTCAGGTGATCTTCCACCTCAGCCTCCTGAGTAGCTGGGACTACAGGCACATGCCACTGCACTTGGCTAATTTTTTTAAAGAATTTTTTTGTAGAGATGAGATCTCGTTATGTTGCCCAGGCTGATCTCAAACTCCTGGGCTCAAGTGATCCTCCAGCCTCAGCCTCTCAAAGTGCTGCAATTACAGGTGTGAGCCTCCACTCCCAGCCTCATGGAGCATTTTTTTTAATGTTTGATTTTAAAGATGTGGGGTACAATTCAGGGTTAGGTATATAAATGTTCATTATGCAAGTTCCCTTGTTGATGAGGTGTTCCCCCCCACCATCCTGGCAGTTTCTCATTACTGCTAATTCCTTTCTTATGGTATTATGATAATTGTTCAAGGTCCGCTTATGAGTGAGAACTTGTGATATTCAGTTCTTTGTTTCTGTGATAAATCACTCAGTATTATAGACTCTAAGTCCACTCAAGTTGCTGCGAAGTTCATAATTTTGTCCTTTTTTATGGCTGCATAATATTCCATCATGTCTATGTACCACTTTTTAAAAATCCCGGTCCTCTTTTGATGGGCAGCATGGTTGGGTCCATGTTTTTGCTATTGTGAATAATGCTGCAATACACATGCATGTGCAGGTATCTTTTTCATAGAGTGACTCCAGGTATATTCCCAGAAGAGGGATTGCAGGGTCATATGAAAGGTCGATTTTTAGATCTTTTAGGAATTGCCAGACTGTTTTCCACAGAGGTGGTACTAGTTTACCCTCCCACCCACGGTGTAGAAGTGTTCCCTTTTCCCCGCATCCTCTCCCGCAAAGGCGGGTCCTTTCATTTCGTGTTTCTTTTGCTTCTACTTTGAGCTACAGCTTAAAGAAGCGCCTACTTGGGAGGCTGAGGTGAGTGGATTGCCTGAGCCCACGGGTTCGAGACCCGCCTAGGCAACTTGGCGAGACCTCATCTCTACAATAAATAAAAAAAATTAGCCGGGTGTGGTAGCACGTGCCTGTAGTTCCAGCTACTTGGAAGGCTGAGGTGGAAGGATTGCTGGAGCCCAGCAGGTTGAGGCTGCGGTGGCCGGGAGCAGCCACTGCACTCCAGTCTGGGCGACAGAGTGAGACTCCAACTCAAAAAAAAAAAAAAAAAGAAGCACCTACTAAAGCCATGCAGCCTTTTGCTGTCATAGCACTAAGTCAGGCAGATCTTACAGTGGTGGTGGTAGGGGGTTTATGGGCCCCAGGCTCCCTGCCTAACCCAGGCTGGCCTACTCTCTCCATGGGCCTGGTGTCCACTGGTCACTTTGCTGCAACTGAAGGGAGCTTAAGTAAGAGCCACAGCCCTCACTGCTGCTGGCCATGGTGACTAACCTGGGGCTAACTGTCAAATTCACTGCATTTCCCAGGTTGACTCCCTTCCATCCAGAACCCTTAGACTGGGTGAGCCGTGTCCTAGAATAACCTTGCCTGGGTTGACCCGTTTGTTCTCTATCTCAGGGACCTGGGTCCAGCTTATTCTGGAGCAAGCTGATAAAAATGGCTTAGCTATCCTGAGATGGGAATGAAAATTAGGAATGTTCTGAGTGGATCTGAGACTCATCTGGGTTGCTCACCAGGAGCTCCAACCATAGCAGTTTCCTTCCCCTGACCCGGAACCAACTTCTGTCAAAGGCACGGCAGGAAAGAGGCTGTCTTCAGACATGCAGGGAGTCCACTCTTCTTTTGGTTCCCTGCTTTAGCTCTCATCAGCCAAATTCCCAGATTCTCTCAATTCCTGCAGAAAAATAGTTGAGAAATGCAAATATTTTTCTTACAGGCATTTTAGCCTTTTTACTGAGTAATTCAACAATATGTATTGAAACATCCTAGCGACTTTTAGGTTCCCCTATTTGGGGGACACATAGACAGTCAACCCTGGGGTGACATGGGGGTTGGGTCGCCAACCCCTTGTGCAGTCAGAAGTCTGCATGTAACTTCTGACTCCCCCCAGATAACTACTAATAGTTTCCTGTTGACTGGAATACCGATAACATAAGCAGTTGATTAACACATTTTTTGTTATATGTGTAATATACTGTGTTCTCACAATAAGGTAAGCTAGAGAAAAGAACATGGCATTAAGAAAATCAGGCTTGGTGCAGTGGCTCACACTTATAATCCAAACATTCTGGGAGGCTGAGGCGGGAGGATCACTAGAGCCTAGGTGTTCGAGGCCTGCCTGGGCAACATAGTGAGACCTTGTCTCTACAAATAAAAAATAAAAAAAATTAGCTGGGCGGGGTGGTGTGCACCTGTGTTCCCATCTACTCGGGAGGCTGAGGTAGGAAGATCGCTTGAGTCCAGGAAGTTGAGGACGTGGTGAGCCATGAGTGTCACTGTACTCCAACCTGGGTGACAGAGTGAGATCCTGACTCAAAACAAACAAACCTATAGGGAAGATAAAATATATTTGCTGCTCATTAAGCATGAAGGGGCTCACCATAAAGTTTCTTCATCTTTGTCATCTTCCAGTTGAGTAGGCTGAGGAAGAGGAGGAGGGGTGGTTCTTGCAGTCTCAGTGGTGGAAGAAGTAGAAGAAAGTTCCAGTACAAATGGACCACGCAGGTCCAATCCGTGTTGATCAACTGAATACACTTATAAATCAGCTGTCTCTGAAAGTATTTGTACCTAGTGCACATGCAAGATTTTCTTTTGGAGCTCAGTAAGAATTCGAAGTTAGATTTGTTTTGCTGCAAATGAAGACAGAGTGAAGCTTGACTATATTTCATCCAGAGATTGACACTGGTCTCTCTGCCCACATATCAGAAGGTCAGGTGTTCTGGGTGAAGGAAACCCAAGGGAAACCCATGGTTTGGATGGAATGATAGCGTCGCCATCATCTGTTGCTTTGAGAGGGACACAATGCAGTTTATGTGTGGCGAGTTGCATAGGTTTATGGGTTTTATAATTTAGTTTTGTTTTTGTTTTTGAATTAGAGTCTCACTCCATTGCCCAGGCTGGAGTGATGCTCACGGCCACCCCAGCATCGACCTCCTGGACTCCGGCGATCCTTCTGCCTCAGCCTTCCAAGTAGCCAGAACTACAGGCACACACTGCCACACCTGGCTAATTTTTTACATATTGTAGAGACGAGACCTCGCCAAGTGCCCAGGTTGGTCTCAAACCTGTGGGCTCTGGCAATCCTTTTGCCTCAGCCTCCCAAAGTGCTGGCATTACAGGCTTGAGCCACTGAGCCCAGCCTCTTTTTTTCTTTTAATAGGAGTCTCACTCTGTCACCCAGTCTAGAGTGCAGTGGCATGGATTCCGGCTCACCACAGCCTCCAACTCCTGAGCTCAGGCAAGCCTTCCACCTCAGCCGCCCGAGTAGCTGGTACGACAGGCAGGCACTACCACGTCCAGCTAATTTTTTGATTTATTTTACAGAGGTGATCTCACCATGTTGCCCAGGCTGGTCTCAAACCCCGGGCTCAGGCAATCATCTTGCCTTGACTGGGATTACAGGCATGAGCCACCACGCCCAGGCAATAATCTAGTTTTAATAAAACTAAATTTGACAAAAATAGGTCCATGACAGGAAGTTATTTTTCTAATGGAATCAGAACACTAATAACAAAGTACAAGCATCAGGAAACAGCAAGAATATAGCAGGGCAGGCACCTCCTTGATTTATCTGTCACATGAGGTAAAGATAAGGACAGTCAAGTTCAGTCACATCATCCCACTAAAATTAGTGACAGCAGAATTATGGTTATTTTATCTTTATCTCAGCCTTTGGAAATTTCTATTTTTGTAAATACTTTTTAACATACATAATATGTTAATGCAGTTTTATATGTATATAATTTTATGAGGAGATAAATATTTCGTGCTCAAAAAAACATTTTTAAAAAATCTGATGGGATGTATGGTCAAAACAGTTCAGAGGACTGGACACGGTGACTCACGTCTGTAATCCCAGCACTTTGGGAGGCTGAGGCAGGATCGCCTGAGTCCAGGAGTTCGAGACCAGCCTGGGCAACATAGCCAGACCTCATCTCTACAAAAATTCAAAAAAGTAGACGGGTGTGGTGACTCATGCTTGTATTCCCAACTACTTGGGAGGCCGAGGTCAAAGGAAGGCCTGCGCCCAGGAGGTCGAGGCTGCTGTGATTGTGTCACTGCATTCCAACCTGGGCAGCAGAGTAAGACCCTGACTCAAAAAACAAACAAAGAAAACACCAGTTCAGAGACCACTGTGGAAGCATGGTTTCAAGCAAATGAATACACAACGATTTCTCCAAATTCACAAAGCAAATGAGTGAGCACCAGAAATAAGTTCTGGCTTTCTTGAGTGCTGGCACCAGTAGCTTTCCCCTTTCAGGACCTCTTCGATTGTCAACATTGCCACCTTCTTAAAATATCATTTCTAATATTATACAGTACGTGAATTAATTCCACGATGCGGTAAAATAACACTGAGGAAAGAATGACAGTCCTGGAGGCCAACAGGTGTGGGGTGCAGCCCAGACCCTGCAAGTCCTCGACTCCATAGCTCACAGAGGCTCAGCTTCTCACTGGTCAGGTGGAAGTAGATGACCTCAAAGAGTTGTTGCAAGGATTATATCAGTAATAAACACCAAGTTTATGTCACCCCAATTGTGGCTGTTCTATTTTAATTCTTTTTTTCTTTTTTTTGGTCAGAGTCTCACTCTGTCCCACAGGTTGGAGGACAGTGGCATAATCATGGCTCACTGCAGCCTCAACCTCCTGGACTCAGGCAATCCTTCTACTTCAGCCTCCCGAGTAGCTGGGACTATAGGTGTGCACCACCACACCTGGCTAATTTTATATTTTTTGGAAAAGATGAGGTCTTCCTATATTGTCCAGGCTGGTCTCGAACTCCTGGGCTCAAGAAATCCTCCTGTCTCGGCCTCCCAAAGTGCTGGGATTATAGGTGTGAGCTACCACTCTCGGCTCTGTTTTCCTGTGGAAACAAGTCATTCCTTCCACCCTCAGCATACTCACCTAGACAATATCCTCCCTAGCCGTGACACCTGCACTGGACTTCTCCCAGTACTCAGCACTGAGCCCCTCTAGGATGCTTTACTCTGCCAAAGAGAACGTCCGGGTTCTGTGACTCTCTTGGCGATACTAATAGGCTATTCCACTAAACTGAATACCAAGTGCTGAAGCCGTGTTCCCTGGGGAGTCATATCAGAATCTTTCTGGTGGTGGTTTGACAAAGTAGATCAATATAAAGGTACAACTTTATATTTGCAATAAATTAAAATACTTGCCCTAACATAGACTACAAAAAAGTAGGACTCGACAAGCTACCTTGATTGTAGGCTATCCAGAATTATCTGTGTCTGTGATGGAGGGGCTAGATGGAGTTAGCAAAGGTCTAAACACAGGCACTTTAGAAACAGGGGTGGGTGTGAGAGATTTATGTCTATAAAAGGGAGGCATGGTTTAAAAAATAATGAGCAAAAGGACAGACAAAAGAAGACGTTGTGACGAGTGAACATAAAAAAACTTCTCAGCATCAGTAGTCATTAGGGACATACAAATTAAACCACAATGAGATATCACTACATACCTTTTTATTTTTATTTTAGATTCAGGGGTCCACATGCATGTTTATTCCATGGGCATATTATGTAGTGGTGGGGATTAGGGATCCAGTGGCCCATATCTCAGATAGTGAACATTAAGCCCCTTAGGTAATTTTCACTATATATCTTTTGAGTGACTTTAAAAAAAAAGTTGAAAACACCAAGTGCTGGTGAAATCTCATACTGTGTTGGTTGGAACTCAAAATGGTATAGTCATTTTGGAAAACAGGTTGCCTACCACGCAACCTGGCAAACTACTCCTAGGTATTTACCCAAGTGAACTGAGAACTTACGTTTTCACAAGACCTGTATGTGGCTATTGACACTAGCTTTACTCATAATCAACCTCAACAGGAAACAATTCAGATGTCCTTGAACAAACTGAGATATATCCACACAAGGAAGTGCACTCAATAATAAAAAGCAAAAAACTATGGATCTATACGACAACATAAATGAATTTTGCATACTTTCTGCTTAGTGAAAGAAGCCGGAATCAAAAGGCTGCATAGCCTATGATTCTATTTATAGGACATTCTCAAAAAGGCAAAACTATAAGGACAGTCGCTGGGGAGGGAAGATAAGAGAGGGATAGAGGAATGGACTACCAGGCAGCAACACCAAGGAATTTGGGGGTGATGACTTGCATGTTCAGGAACTGCCCTGTATATTACGGTGGTAGATATACAACTCTATACATTCGTCAAAATCGATAGAATTGTACAGCCCAAAGAACGAATTTTACTGTATGCAAGGTAAAAAAATTAACTAGGTTGTCAGAGGCCCAAGATGGAATGCAGATCACGGTAGATGAATCAGTCTTTCAAGTGAGTGCTATATCGTGCTTAACGGAGTGGGGGGGAAAGGAGCTGGCCTGAGGGACCTGGGAAATTGATGTCTGGAGTGGATACTGCAAGGTTAAACACAGACAAAAAGAACCTCACACAAACACAATATTTTAGTAAGTAAATGTGTCCCTCACAGGATATGAGTTAACAATTTGGAAACTACCTGTATACAAGGGTTTAAAATCTAAGTAAATATATTGTAGGTCATGAAAGTCAGGTTTCTCACTGTTGTAGAAAGAAGTCACAAATAAGCGAAGGAAGAATTCTGGAAAGAGCCTTGTTGTGCTGGGTAGGGTTCAAAGCATCAGTATGAATGTCCATGTGTTTGTGTGCTTGTTCTTGAATTGGAATCTCACTCTGTCGCCCAGACTGGAGTGCAGTGGCCGCTCCCGGCCACCACAGCCTCGACCTGCTGGGCTCCGGCGATCCTTCCTCCTCAGCCTTCCGGGTAGCCGTAATCACAGGCGCGCGCTACCACGCCCGGCTAATTTTTGATTTATTGTAGAGATGAGGTCTTGCCAAGTTGCCCAGGCAGGTCTCGAACCCGCGGGCTCAGGCAATCTACTCAACCTCGGTCTCCCAAAGTGCGGGAGGCTGAGCCACCGAGCCCGGCCATTTGTGTGTTTTTAATATACTCATATACACAGAGAGATCAGGGCTTTCCAGCTTGGTCACTATGGACATTTGGGGCTGGATAATACCTTGTTGGGGGCCTGTCCTGAGCATTGTAGGAAGTTTAGCAGCCCTCCTGGCCTTCGCCTACTAGATGCTGGCTGCTTCCTCCCTCTGAGTTGTGACCCTCTCAAATGTCTCCAGATATTGCCACATATCCGCTGGGGTGTGGGTAAAACTGCCCCAGGTTAAGAATCACTGAGTTTGACATATGCAGAAGTAAATAGTACGTAAACAATATTTCATATCTCAGGTCACGGCGAGAACCTGAAAAGGACACTCCGGTGGGAACAAGTCACTTCCTGCCTGATGGTTGTTTCGAGAGGCCATTCTGTAATAAAAGGAATTAGGGCTCCTTAGAGAAGTGGTTGATTCTAGGGTTGGGGTGGGGAAAATACCTGATGAGCCTGAAGCATCTCATGGTACAATAAAATAAGGAAGTACTCGAAAAATAGGATGGGGACTTCTGAAAACCTTCTGGAGCTTCCAAATGCCAGAGCTGGAAAAATTTGAGCAACGAAAGAAATGACGGTGATATTGGATTATGATGCAAAAGAAATAAATATCCATGCATCTATAGTGATATAAATAAGTAAATGGAAGAGAAGAACAACTTTTCCTTCCAGAAGAATTCAAATTAGCACATTTAGAAGGAGCAGAGGAAACCAGTAGACGATTAGAACACCACAGTAAAAACTGCCACAGGCAAGAGCCACTGATGAATGCCAAAATGAGCGGGCCAAAGTTTGAAGAGAAATAGGATTTTAGAGGAACCTGACAGATCCTGCCCTAACCAAATGACCACTGTTAACGTCACTGGTAATCATCCACTGAGAAAGGCACCCCACCTAGGGTATTCTTCCCCTCAATCTGTAACCTCAGACCCACCAGGAGAAAACATCAGATAAACCCAAATTGAGGGACATCCTACAACATGTCTGACTTGTAGTCTTCAAATCTGTCAAGGTCACAGAATATGAGGAAAGACCAAGAAACTGTAACAGATTTGAAGAAACAAAGAACACTCACCAACTAAATGCAATGTGGTTGCTTCTACCGGAAATGGGCAATGGTGTTAAAGCTGGGGAAATCTGATGAGTGTCTAGAGACTAGTTAACAGCATTGTATTAATGTCAATGTCTTCATTTTGCCAGTTGCACCATGATTATGCAAGATGCTGTCATTAGGGAAACTGGGTAAAGACTATATGGGAACTCTCCGAACTATTTTGCAGCTTTTTTGTAAATCTAAAGCTGTCCAAAAATAAAATGTTTTTGAGGTCGAGCATGGTGGCTCACACCTGTAATCCCAGCCCTTGGAAGACTGAAGTGGGAGGATCTCTTCAGATTAAGAGTTCGAGACTAGCCAGGACAACATAGCAAGACCCTGTCCTCTAAGAAAAATTTTAAAAAGTTAGCCAGGTGTGGTGGTGTGCACCTGTAGTCCCAGCTACTCAGGAGGCTGAGAGAAAGGATCCCTGAGCCTAGCAGTCTGAGTCCTTTAAGACTTCCATGAGACTTGATCGTGCCATTGCAGTCCAGTCTGGGTGACAGAGTGAGATCGCGACTTGAAAAAAAAAAGCTAAAAATAAAATGTGTTCAAAAAGACGAGAAGCATGGGAGTATTCCTCTGCATGATACCCTCAGTCTAATCACAACACACAAATTATATCCCAAATGGTATATGATAACTCTAAAAATATGCAAATTTTCTAGAAATTGCCACTGGAGTTATAAGGAGGGTAATTAAGCAACTCTGAGAACCTCTGTCCACCATGTATTCTTTGGGTGTCAATTACTTTTAAGGAATTGAATGTTCAATCCTATTTTTTTAATCGATTTATAAAACATGCCATACTTTTTCCCATCAATTGAGGGTTTGAGCCGGGCTCGGTGGCTCAGCCTGTAATCCCGTGCCTTTGGGAGGCTGAGGTGAGTGGGTTGCCTGAGCCCGCGAGTTCAAGACCCGCCTGGGCAGTGAGCCCTCATCTCTACAATAAATCAAAAAAAAAAAAAAAAAAAAATCAGCCGGGCGTGGTAGCGCATGCCTGTAATTCTGGCTACTCGGAAGGCTGAGGCGGAAGGATCGCCGGAGCCCAGAAGGTCAAGGCTGCAGTGGCCGGGAGCAGCCACTGCACTCCAGTCTGGGTGATAGAATGAGACCCCAACTCAAAAAAAAAAAAAAAAAAAAATTGAGGGTTTGACAGAACCTAAAAAAAAAGAGGATGTGATTCCAAAGTGGTTGCTGGAATCATTCTGAATGAAGATAAAAAGTGTGTGTAACTTTTGTGACTATTTTCCTGGTAAAACCACTTCTCTTCTTCCTTAAGTATTTTTCACCAGGTCATCACACGATGGTCAACCATTGCAGAGGAGTGGTTGGAAAGGGAACCTGGGGCCATGAGGAGAACAGGGAGGAGAGCTAGACGCTACGTCAGCGACAGCGGTATTGAAGATAGACGAAGAATAGCTCACTTCTCTCTCTACTGGGCACCACCCTGTGCCTGCCACTGCACAGAAAGCCCTGGGCCGACTGCCACATTCATTCTCCACAACACTCCTGGGAGGTACTGTTAATACTGTCCCAGTTTGGTAGGTAAGAAAACTGAGGCTGAGGGCAGCTTAGTTGTCCAAGGCCACTCAACTACAAGTAGCAGAGCCAAACGTTCTACTGCCATAAGCAACGCCATTGCCATTTTCTTCAAGTCCTGAAAAGTGTTCACTGAGGTTAAGTTGTCTCAGGCCCGAGAAGTGAGGAGGTCATTCCGAGGCCTGGGAGTCTGGCTATCAGTGGTCAGCGGAAAGACAGGGTTTAGAAGTCAGCCAGATGGGAAGGGTCAAGACAGGAGGCGAGCCTAGAGTTCAGAGGTCAAGAGGACGACTCCATCATTAGGGCACAGAAATAGGCTTTCTCTTATGACAGGCGATGTTTGTTTTTAACGTCCCAAGCTGGGAGCAGGATGGTGGTGTGAGCTATGCCAAATTGCGGTTGTGTGAAGGAGACAGTGAAGCGGAATGGTCAGGAGCATAGGATGGGAGTCATGCCAACAGGACTTGAGATCAGGCTCTGAGAGTCATCTGCTGTGTGACACTGGGCAACTTACTTAGTTCTCTGTGCCTCCGATTCCTTATCTAAAAATTAGGGATCCAGGCTGGGTGCTGTGGCTCATACCTGTAATCCCAGCACTTTGAGAGGCCTAGAATAGAGGATGACTTAACCTTAAGAGTTTGAGACCAGCCTGGACAACTTGGCAAGACCTCGTCTCCACAGAAAAATAAAAAATTAGCCAGGTGTGGTGGCTTACACCTGTAGTCCCAGTTGCTTGGAAGGCTGAGGCAGAAGGATTGCCTGAGCCCGGAAGGTCGAGGTTGCAGTGAGCCATGCTTGTACCACTGTACTCCAGCCTGGGCGACAGGGTGAGACTGCGACTCAAAACAAACAAACAAACAGACAAGAAACAGGATCCTAGTTGTGAACCAGGTCCTGTCACTCTACTCAAAACACTCCAGTGGTGTCTGATCACACCCAGAACAAAATCTAAAAACTTGCAAGGCCCCATGTGGTCTGGCCCCTGGACCCACCCAGCCTCTCATCCTAATTCTTGCCCACGTTGCCTCAGTCATGCTGGCCTTCTTGTGCTTTCTCCTTTGCTTGCCTGTGCGCCCCTCGGATATCAGGGAGCCTTGCCTCTTGGGAATTTCTCTTGCCCCAGATTTGTGTGTGGTTCATGCCTTCACTTCATTCAGGTCTCGGTCCAGAGGGCCCTTCCCCAACCATCTTCCCGTCTCCCCTTCATTCTCCTCCATCCCCTTAATCCCCTTCCTAGGCTTTGCCTTCCAACCTCATCCTTACCACTCCTTGGCACGATGCTATACGCTCACGCATTTATTTGTTATTGTCGTTATATCTGTATTAGCCCGCTTTGCGTTGCTATAAATCATGGGTCCCCAACACCCGGCTGCAGACTGGAACCGGTGCGTGGCCTGATAAGAACCTGGGCACCCAGCAGGAGGTAAGCGGAGTTCCCTCTTCTGTCAGCTCAGCAGTGGCATTAGATTCTCATAGGAGTGCGAACCCTGTTGTGAACTACGCAGGCAAGGGATTTAGGTTGTCGCTCCTATGACAATCTAATGCCTGATGATCTCCCCCTGCCCCCTGCTCTGTTCCTGGAGAAATTGTCTTCCACGAAACCAGTCCCTGATGCCAAAAAGGTCGGGGATTGCTGCTATAAAGGAATACCTGAGACTGGGTAATTTATACAGAAAAGAGTTTTGTTTGGCTCACGGTTCTGCACGACTCTGGCATCAGCCTGGCTTCTGGTGAGACCTTGGGAAGCTTTTACTTGCGGTGGAAGTCAAGGGGAGATGGCATGTCACATAGCAAAAGCAGAAGCAAGAGAGAGAAGGGAGGTGCAAGGTTCTTTTAAACAACCAGTTCTCAAGTGAAATCATAGAGTGAGAACTCACTCATGACCACGAGAATGGCACCAAGCGACTCATAAAGGATCTGCCCCAGTGATCTGAACACCTCCTATGGGGCCGCACCTCCAACATGGGTATCATATTTCAGCATGAGATTTGGAGGGGTCAAATATCCAAACCATACCAATATCTATTTAAATGTCAGCTCAGCTCTTTGAGGACAATGGCTGTTATTTTAAAAGAATTGTTGCAACAGAACAGTGCCTGGCTAGAACAGTGCCTGGCTCATAGCAGGGACTCAAATATTTGATGAATGAATGATGCCTTTCTTGTGACACGTTGTGGAGATTAAAATTAGACAGTGTATGTGAAATACTTGTTAGCACTCAATATTAAAGGTAAGAGAACTGAGACTGCAGATAAAGTTTGGTTCTGGCTGAAAATGGGGTAAGACGACTAGAAATTATAGGAAAATTCTTACCTCTTGGCATGATAGCTGTGAAAGATAGATACCAATTTAAAAGTTCTTTATCATAAAATTCTAGAAAAGTCATTATGGTGCATAAGGGGAGTAGCAACACCAATACAAAGATTAGATATTTGATAATATGAAAACAGGACAAACATGCCTTTTTTCTCCAGTTCTCATATCCTCTATAATCAAACACTCTCCAAATTGTGCCATGTTTTCATTTTTATTGTTGGCAGCATGAGACATTCCTTATGTTCTGTGTGTTTGGAAGGTACTACACATGACCAATTTCGTTTTTATGAGCTGGTATGTAAAAGCTCTGGCCAAGTGCGATGGCTTATGCCTGTAATCCCAGCACTTTGGGATGCTGATACCGGAGGACCTGGGCGTGGTGGCTCACAACTGTGGTCCCAGCTACTCAGGAGGCTGAGGCAGAAGGATCGCCTGAGCCCAGGAGGTCGAGGCTGTGGTGAGCCATGATCGTGCCACTGCACTCCAGCCTGTGCAGCAGAGATCCTGACTCAAAAACAGCAATACAACAAGACGACTCTGATACAGACAGACACATCTGCTTCCCAGAGGATAGGAGCGAGCACATTATTCCCCTCCTGAATTGCTGCCAACAGTCTCTGGTGTGCTTTCTATCTCTGACTCTTACTAATCCATCTCAGACTATCTTCCCAAACCACGGAATGGAGCAGGCCCCAAGCCGACGTGGGACACCACCGCCTGCTGCTCAGTACAGAAACTCCTTGGCCCCACTCCAGGTCTTCAACCATCGGGCTTCAAGTGGCCTTCCAGCTTCAGCTGGATCCCTCTGGTTTCTAGACACAGCACTTCACTCTCTGTTTGTTGCTCCCTACACAATTGTCCATGTTAGCATCTGTGGACTTGTCCCTTGACCCGAAACTCCCTCCCGACCACTCAGCACACCCCCCAAATTCTGCTCAAGGCCTGTTTCAAACCATCAAGCTTGTGACTTCCCTCTTGAATGCAAAGCTCTTCTGTTCCCACCCTCGCCCTCTGCTTGTTCTTCAGTTGTGTACTTATTTCATTTTGTCGTGCTTTAGTCAGTGTTTTGAGTCTTTTCTAACACGTCAAGGATCTCAAGAGATTGTGTCTGATTCTTTTTGGGAAACCTTCAGAGTTTTGCACAAAGTGGTGACCCTCAGAGGTCTGACATGTCCCCTTTGCAGTTCAGCTCAGCCTCTGAGGTTTACTATTCACAGAGAGGCCTCTGTGAGGTGGGCGGACACCGGACAGAGCACAGTGGTGTCTGCTCTCACAACTTCATCAAGATGTAGGCACAGAAAAATCCTGTTAACTTGGTTTTCATTTCTTTCTTCTTTCTTTATTTTTTTTTTGAGTCAGAGTCTCACTCTGTCGCCCAGGCTGGAGTGCAGTGCCCCGATCATAGCTACCGCAGCCCTGAACTCCTGGGCTCACGTGATCCTTCCACCACAGCTTTCCAAGTAGCCGGAACTATTGGCGTGCACCCCACCTGGCTAATTTCTTTTTTTCATCGAGTTGAGATCTCGCTATGTTGCCAAGGCTGGTCTCAAACTCCTAGGCTCAAGCAATCCTCTTGCCTTGGCCTCCCAAAGTGCTAGGATTACAGGTGTGAGTCTCCGGTCCCAGCCTGGTTTTAATTTCTTTAATGCTGTTTTCTCCACTTTCTCAGTAGCTTGACTGAGGTATAATTAACATACACTAAATTGCAAATATCTAAATATAGTACAGTGTAACTTTTGACATGTGTACGTACTCATAAAACTATTGCCAAAATGAAGGCAATGAACACATACATTTCCCAAAGGTTTCCCCGCACCTCTTTGAAATCTGTTCCTCCCAATCTCCCCATCTTAGCCTCCAAGCAACCACTGATTTGCTTTCAGTTACTACAGACCAGGTTGCATTTTTTAGACTTTTGTATAAAAGGAATCCTACAGTATGTACTCCTTTTAAAATCTGTCTTCTTTCCCTCTGCATACTTATTTCAGGATCCATCCAAAGTTTCTTCTTTTCATTGCTGAATAACATTCCCTTGTATGGATATACCACAGCTTGTGTATTCATTCACTTGATGATGGACATTGGGGTCATTGCCAGTTTTTGCTGAATAAAGCTGGTATGAGCATTTTTGATGAAAATATAGGCAAAGCATAGCAGCCAGGTTGGGAAGAAAACAGACCAAAACATCAGGTAAATCCACATCAATAAACCCACAAGGGGTTTATTAATCCTTGACTGTCTTTTGATTTGATGCCATCTTTTTTTTTTTTGAGTTGGAGTCTCACTTTGTCGCCCAGACTGGAGTGCAGTGGCCACTCCCGGCCACCACAGCCTCGACCTGCCGGGCTCTGGCGATCCTTCCGCCTCAGCTTTCCAAGTAGCCGGAATTACAGGCACGTGCTACCACGCCCGGCTGATTTTTTGATTTATTGTAGAGATGAGGTCTCGCTGCCCAGGCAGGTCTCGAACCCGGGGGCTCAGGCAATCCACTCACCTCAGCCTCCCAAAGGCACGGGATTACAGGCTGAGCCACTGAGCCCGGCTGATTTGATGCCATTTTAAGATTCCCATTCATCCCTTCATTTTCCACAGCGATTACTTCACTAGTACAGACCTAAAGTCTCATGGTGTACAAGGGTTGAGAGAATGTCATGCATTTTTGTTTTTGTTTTGAGTTGGGGTCTCATTCTGTCACCCAGGCTGGAGGCACGATCACGGCTCACTGTAGCCTCTGTCTCCTGGGCTCGGGCGATCCTTCTGCCTCAGCCTCCTGATGGTGGTGATGGTGATATCACTGAGCTTAAAGCAGGGAGAGAATATTAAGAAATATTATTTTCTTTTTTAGAGAATATTAAGAAAGTTATCTAATGCTAACTGAAGGTTACTTATAAAAATAAAGTAAATAACCTAAATGTTCATCATCTAGGCCCTCGTTAAATACATCGGTGCATACCCATACATGTAACATGTTGTACCATCATGGGAAAATATGTGTCGCATGTGACTTTGTGAAGAAAGCAAGCTGTAAAACAATGCACATGGTATGATACAATTTATGTTGGAAAACTTTTATATACGTGCACATATATGTATATAAAAACTAGAAATTGTAGATATTATAGATATCTATGCACATGCATATATAAATATAGGGTGTATGTGTGTATAAAACACATACTATAAATATTTATATTAAAATATACTATATTTTTTCTGGAAGAATATATATTAAACTATTAACAGTATTTACCCCCAAAGAAAGGAATTGGAGCGTGACTGGGTGCGGTGGCTCCTGCCTGTAATCCCAACGCTTTGGGAGGCCAAAGAGGGAGGATCACTTGAGCCCAGGAATTTGAGGCTGAAGTGAATTATGGTAGGGCTGTTGCACTCCAGTCTGAATGACAGAGCAAGACCCTGCTCAAAAAAAAAAAAAAAAAAAAGGAATCAGAGGGGAAGCACAAAGGGAAGGGATAATATTCTGTTTTTACTTTTTATCTTTCTGTGCTATTTGAATTTGCTATAACACATGCTTATTATGTTTGCAATTAAAAACAACAATAACAGCAGCAGATCATTACACAAGAAAGAGAAGTTTCTGCGCACAAGTCTGTCAGGAGCACAGTAAACACACAGGGGACCTCAAAACCTGGAGAGAGGAGCAGTCGATGGGCTGCAGAGAGCTGGAGCCACTGTCTTCCTTGGGGATCTGTCCATGAGTTTGTCACCACAGACCACACACTAACAAAACCCTAGGAGGGAGTCTTGTGCATGCCCCCAGCCTGGTCACCATTGCTCCTGAATTAGGGATGCATGGTTTTCTCTCCTGTTTGAAATATCTTCAGGGGAGGGCTCAAGGAGCCCACCTTGGCATTGTAGGCTGGAATTAGAGGGCATATCTAATCCAGGCCTCTCTGCCAGCACATCAGTGTGTTTGACTCATATTCAAGCCTCCAGAAGGGACACCTAGTCAGGGTCTTTTGTAAATAAGTATTTATGAAAAGTTTTGGAGGAGATCCTTAAGTCGCTCTTTGGCATTCTGTTTCTTAGGTTGAGTGGTCTCAGTTCATCTTTCCTCCTAATACACATTGACAGTAAGTCCCCTACATACGAACCTTCAAGTTGTGAACTTTGTGAACATGTGTTTTTCAAGAGGGTAGATAGAATTGAATCCAGCAAGGAACCAGAACCTGTGCCATCAACATCAGGAGTGAATGAAATTGCAGCTCACCCTCCATCTCCTATTGCTGATAATCCTTCAGCTTCACCACCTCCCAGCCCCATTCTTGCCTCCAGTCAGTAACTCTTCTTGCCCATTCACTGGATGCCAGCTCCTGTGTGCCAGCTATTGTACTGTACTGTACTTTGCAAGGGACTGTACTGCAAGATGAAAAATGTTTATTTTTTGTTATGTATCTATTATTTGAATGAAAAGTATTATAAACCTATTCAGTACTATATAGCCAATTGTGTTAGCTGGGTACCTAGGCTAACTTTGTTGGGCTTAGGAACAAGCTGGATTTACAAATGTGCTCTTGGAACAGAACTTGTTCATATGTAGGGGGTTTACTGTATTCCATATCAAATCATTTCTGCTCAAGGCAAGATTTCCTTGGTTCGTTTCTGTGCAAGGTTGGTACTGGAGTCAGAGCTGGCTTTGCCTGAACCTTCAGTTTTCCTCTCTGTGCCTCAGTGTCCTCATCTGTAAAACCAAAGTGTTGCACTAGATGACCTCCAGGTCTTTAGAAACACCAACATTTGCATTTCTGTCTGTGAATCTTTGAATGGACGTATACTTTCTACCAATGTTTAAAACCTTTCTCTTTTGATTGCTCCCTTGTTCTTCCAAGGCAAAACAAAAAACAAAAAAGCCAAGCACCTCTTGGTGCTACAACCTGACACAGAACCTGAACAAGTGGCAAGCACAGGAAACAGCAAAAGCTACATTAAGAGTGTCTGTCCTGCCATGTTCATAGATGGAGGCCCATTGTCCAGCACTGCATCTGACACTAAGAAGGTGCCCAATATAAGTCCTTTTTTTTAATGAGTCAGCGTCTCACTCTGTTGCCCAGGCTGGAGTGCAGTGGCACAATCACGGCTCACCTACAACCTCAACCTCCTGAACTCAGGCAATCCTTCCATCTCAGCCTCCCGAGTAGTGGGGGCTACAGGTATGTCCCACCACCCCTAGCTATTTTTAAAATTTTTTCTGTAGAGATGAGATCTGGCTATGTTGCCCAGGCTGATCTGGAACTCCTGGGCTCAGGCAATCCTCCCACCTTAACCTCTCAAAGTGCTGGGATTACAGGCACAAATCACCACACCTGGATGTGTTCTTTGAACAAATAAATTATTGAATAAATGATGCCAGCATCAGAGAGAAAGGCTAATCTGTTCAGAGAAAAACTTGAGCTGCTGGAAATGAACCTCGAGGGCCAATCTGAAGGTTCTCTGGGGCTCACAGCAACACTGACAGCCATGAATTGCTTTCTCTTCTGGGAAGGTCTCCTTGATGGTTGAGAATTTCACAAGGTGCGGTGAACTAGCACAAAAACACATGCTACCTTGAGACTGGCTATGCCCATCCACAGAATGGTTAAACAAAAATAGTTTTAATCTGATGCCAAATTGAGCCCTTTTTCTTTCCTTCCTTCCTTCCTTCCTTCCTTCCTTTCTTCCTTCCTTCCTTCCTTCCTTCCTTCCTTCCTTCCTTCCTTCCTTCCTTCCTTCCTTCCTTCCTTCCAAGTCAGAGTCTCACTCTGTCCCCCAGGCTGGAGTGCAGTGGTACACTTATGGCCACCGCAACCTCAACCTGCTGGGCTCAAGCGATCCTTCTGTCTCAGCCTTCCAAGTAGCTGGAACCACAGGCGTGCGCCACCACTCCTGGCTAATTTTTTGATTTATTATAGAGATGAGGTCTCGCCATGTTGCCCAGGCCAGTCTCAGACCCCTCATTATAACCATGTACACCCAGAAGCTATGTATTTATGTATTAGTGAGAGTATAAACAGTTTTAGGAGGAGCACCAGGATTCCCTAAATACATCTCTAGACTTGATTTTTCAATAGCACACGATACACAGTTTTATTATAGTTCAGTAGAGTGGGGAAGCTGGGCATGGTGGCTCATGTCTGTAATTCTAGCACTTTGGGAGGCCAAGGCAGGAGGATAGCTTGAATCCAGGAGTTCAGGACCAGCCTGGGAAATACAGGCAATCCTTTCATCTCTGCCTTCCAAAGTGCTGGGATTACAGGTGTGAGCCACTGCACCCAATCTTTTATTTTTCAATTAAGTCGGGAAGTGAAGTAACCCACTAGTGGAAAGATACAATTAAAGGTTTTTCTGGGACTGCTTTATCAAGTAGTATACTCATGCAAAGGCAGCAGTATAAAAAATAGTCTAAACAATGCTTGAAAGTTATTTTGTTGTCTTAAGTAGGTTAAAATAATTTGTCTATAATTTTTGTTTATTCTTTAATTGGTTTAATAAAGTTCTTTCTTCTAAGATAACACAGAGCAACTTCAGTCAACTTCAATTATTCACAAATGCTCAAATCCGATCACTCAAACTGATTTATACTAGGAAAATTGTATGTGAACGCACACATTAGATGCATCCAGAGGCTTCTACCTACTTCTTTGGGGTGTCAGTCTTCCTCTTCAACTCATGTTTTGTTGTATCTCTCTGACTTCTAATTCTTTTATTTTTCTGTTGCTCCTTCGTTCCTGTGGGGTTTTCTGGTTTTAACTCTTCATGACATCACATAGACAAGTGGCACCAAGTCACACTGCTTCTGATATCTCTGAAACATTGTGTTTCTTTCTAAATATGTGTGCTCTCAGGAAATCACCACACATGAAGAAGACCCAAAATGTGGTATGGTCTCGTTTTTACATCTCTTTTTTTCTCACCAAAGTGGTATGGGATTGATCACTCTGAGTCAGCGTCAAAGTAAGAAAGAAGCAAGCAACAGGGTGGTATGACCCAGGGTGGGGAAGGCCTTCATTGCTGGCCCCTAGCCCGGGCCTGTGATGGAGGGAGCATCAGTTTGCCTCTTGCCCCTGGGCAAAAAGAGGCAGTCCAGCCAACTGAGCTCTATGTTTCCAATTCTGACTTTCCACTGTGTTGCAAGGGGCAGCTATCTGTGTTGCGTGTCGTTGCTATGACTTATAAACCATTTTAGGTCAACCAGAAAAGGTTCATGTAAATCTTGAGAAATACGACTACCAGGGTGCCCAAGAGACTCCCACAAGCATCTCTTTTCCTGGAGAGGTTAGGAAGTTGTGGTTTAAAAACAAAAAGCCCCAGGTTGCCATCCTGTACTCCTCAATTTTTTAAAAAGCAATGTCAGTACTTTCCTTTAAAAAAAGAAAAAAAAAAAAACAAACCCAAACCCCAAACTATAAACAGTTTGTCTTGTGAAAGAAAAGTAAACGAGAATGAAAAAAAGTTTATTAAATTTTTAAAATTGTAAGCCACCCGATTGTTCCAGAACACAAAAGCCTTCCCTGTTTTTGTTACTCAGTGGCCCTGTGATTTAAAGCTGCTGACAACACCAGCCGCTCACAATGACACTGTTCCCTTTTCTTCTGCGCACAGTCCTAGCAGACACTCATTTGTATGTATGGTTTCAGCCTGTCTGCCGTGTCTGGCCAAAGGGACAGATACTAATGGCGTATGTTAATTACTACCCAACAACTTCCTTTCATTAGGGTGTTTATTAACATTCTCACTCTGCCCATTGAACCAGCTGGCACGAGGGTCCACTGGCAGACCCAAGTTCACGTGCTGTTTTCACTTGGGGCTCACAGGATAGAACAGATTTTTGCCTTTTAGATAACGAAACCCTTTCAGTTTCTATCTCAGCCTAGAGCTTTCTGAGAGATACCAAAATAGTAACTTGGAAACAAATTCTTTGCCATTGTGGCCATCTTCAGAGTTGGTCTAGGTGTCTTTGGGTATTATCAGATGATAGGTATCCTTCCATCCCTTTAGACATTTCTTCATCATTAGCGGGTATCAAATAACCCTCATTTTAACTGTGTACACCCAGAAGCTATGAGCTAATTTATGTATTCGTGAGAGTATAAACTGTTTTAGGAGGGGCACCAGCCTTCTCTAAAGACATCTCTAGACTTGATTTCTCAATAGCACAATACACAGTTTTACTAAAGTTTAGTAGAGTGGGGACGCTGGGCGTGGTAGCTCACGCCTATAATCCCAGCACTTTGGGAGGCCAAGATGGGAGGATAATTTGAATCCAGGAGTTCGAGACCAGCCTGGGAAATACAGCAAAACCTTGTCTACACACACACACACACACACGCGCGCGCGCGCACACACACACACACACACACACACACACACACACACACACATTAGCCAGGCATGGTGGCAAGTAATTCCAGCTTCTCAGGAGGCTGAGGTGAAAGGATCACCTGTGCCTAGGATGTCAAGGCTACAGTGAGCTGAGGCATGATCATGCCACCGCACTTCAGCCTGGACAACAGAGTGAGACCCTGACTCAAAAAATAAAAATAAAAGAGGGTGGGGATTGGGAAGCAGGGGGAGAGTAAGATTGGGAAAATGTCTAAAAAGTCGAAACTGTGGACAGTGTGGTGAACGATGAGCCAACATACACAGCACCCATATTTCACGATAGCAGCTCCCTTCTTCACAAAGGGCTCTTGAGGCCTTTCTAGTTCGTTGATTGCACGTGTCCCTTTAAAGTGCCCTGAGGAAGGCAACGGACAAATTGCCACCAGAATGACAGAGCAAGAGTGACACGGTAAACAAATGTTCTTCAGCCTTCTCCCCCAGTGACGTCCTCAGCCATCACTTGCCGCAGGATATCAAATGCAGGAGAGAGTTAGTGCAGAATGCCAAAGAGGTGGTTCTTAGACAGTGGCTTTGTTGGGGAATATCCTAGTAGATTCCACTTTAAAGGGGACCCAAAGTTTTGTTCCCATCTGATCATACTGCCCCGCCACAAATGTTAGGATGGATGCTTGACTTTCAAATGAGAAAGTACAGTGATTTTTGTCAGTGGAGTTTCACAGCTGCAAGAGATGAGACCTTTATAACTTACTTTTGAATTAAAACGAAAGCTGTCCTGTGCATTGTTTTTAATCCTGTGAGGAGGCCACACGCTTTTGCCTCACACTTCTCAGGTCCCCATCACCAGAACTTACCAGCTCCCCAGGCACGTGATGTGAAGCTACGACCGCACTTAGTCACACTCCCCAAAGGGTCTGATGTCAAGGAGTTCTGGGAAGGAACGTCTTGGGTGTTTTGTGGGAAGGCAGATTGAGGAGCGCACCAGCCACGGGAGGATGCTTTGGTGGGGCGTATTCATTGAACCAACACACGTGTTACCTACAAACAGAGCTGATATGCCACTGCCATGTATCACACAGCTGTATCTACTCATTTTTTAAATATCCAAATACTTCTGTACTGTTGGGTCTCCATCTTGAGCCTTCCCAGTGTCCTCTGCTGCAGATATACCAATCCCTTCCCCTGGATTTCCTAAGACCACATGCCTACAAGATTAGCACCTGACCCCATGGAGGCCTTCCAGACTCTGGCAGCAGTTGGGCTGGTATTGTGTGGAAAGGGGCAGTGCTGCTGACATGGGTGTATGTATTTATTTATGTATTTATTTATTTTTGTTTTGTAGGTGTTTGTTTTTTTAGTTGAGGGTCTCACTCTGTCATCAAGGCTGGAATATGGCAGCATGATCATAGGCTCACGTGGTTCTCCCTCCTCAGTCTCCCGAGTAGCTGTGCAATGTGTTTTTAGTCCTGTAAGGAGGCCATACCACTTTTTTTCTCACCCTTCAGGTCCCTGCCACCAGAACTTACCAGATCCCAAGATACGTGATGTGAAGCCATGCCGTACTTAGTCACACTCATTTATGGGTCTGATGTCAAACTCTGGGAAGGAATGTCTTGGACATTTGCTGGAAGCTGGTAGAGAAACGCCACCAACCATGGAAGGATGCTTTAGTGGGGGATATGCGTGCCACCACACCTGGCTAATTTTTCTGATTTTTTGGTAGTCATGGAGTCTCATTATGTTGCCCAGGCTGGTCTTGAACTCCTGGCCTCAAGCAATCCTCCTGCCTAGGCCCCTCAAAATGTTGGGATTACAGGCATGGGCCACTGCACCCAGCAGGTGTAAATATTTAGATTATCATCCTTGTCTGTGAGGTCCGAGCTGCAGGGTGGGTATTGGTCGTACAAAGAAGAGTAAAACTCGGACCACTGTCTTCTAGTAGATTCCGATCTGGTGGAAAAAATATCATGAAAAAGACTCTGTGCTAATAAACTCCAGGAAGTTTGAGGTGATGTCACTGTGGTGAAACTGATTTTCAGGCTTGAAACCTGGATTTTTCTCAACATGCTCGAGGGGGTCAGTTTCTCAGGGACAGAGTCACATCACTCAAGCTCTCAGGAGACTGCTGTATGAACCAAAATGGCAATTTATTAATTTGCAATGGGAAATAAGAACTTCTAAGCTGAGCGGACCTTTGTGTCACCTTGACTAACACGTTCTCTCCCAGTAGGAAACCAAATAGGAAGACACATGGTAACGAGCAGGCAGCTTGAGTACACAGCCTGGCCAGGGGATATTGCAGGGACGGGTGGAATGTCCAAGGGTGTCAAATGTTCTTAAGCTCGTGTCTTCAGCTCTTCTTGGGGGATGGACTTGCCAACCAGCTAGGACTGGATGTTCCCGTGAGGTCACCCACACACCGCCCCCACTTTGGTGAGCCCTCCCTCTCTGACCCCCACTTTCCCTGTTCCATGCAGACTTCCCACTTTGGTTGACACATTCTATCTTTAGATTTGTTAATACTACCAACCAGCCTCCTGCCAGATTCTGTGGATTTCTTATCCTTGGTTTGGAACACATGACTAGTGCGCGTGTGAATCCAGAAATGCTGAGTTTGAGTTAGTGTGTTATTATTTCTTTATTTGTTTATTTATTTTGTAGGTCATAAGCATCTATAGATAATATATTTTATTTTATTTCATTTCATTTCATTCATTTATTTGAGTTAAGGTCTCACTCTGTTGCCCAGGCTAGAGTGCAGTGGCAAAATCATGGCTACTGCAACCTCAAACTCCTGGGCTCAGGCTATCCTTCCACCTCAACCTTCCGAGTAGCTGGGACTACAGGTGGGCGCCACTATGCCTGACTAATTAAAAGAAATTTTTTTGGCCAAGCTCGGTGGCTCATCCTGTAATTCCAGCACTTTGGGAAGCTGTGGATTGCCTGAGCCCATGGGTTCGAGACCAGTCTGGGCAATTTGGCAAGAAATTGCCTCTACGGTAAGTTTTTAAAAATTAGCCAGGCATGGTAGCTCGTCCCTGTAGTTCTGGTTACTTGGAAGGCTGAGACAGAAGGATCGCCGGAGCCTAGCAAGTTGACACTGGGGTGGCCATGAGTATGTGACTGCACGCTAGCTTGGGTGACAGAGTGAGATTCCAACTTAAAAAAAAAAAGAATTTTTTTGTAGAGACAATTTTTCACTATGTTGCCCAGGCTGGTCTCCAACTCCTAGACTCAAGCAATCCTCCCTCTGCCTCCCAAAGTACTGGGATTACAGGTGTGAGCCACTGCACCCAATCCATGTTTGTTTCTTCACATGCATACCAAATTTATGATATTCTCTACCATGGACATAAGCTGGGCTATGGAATCTTGGAGCTATTTTTTGCATGGCATTGGGCAACTTCAATAGACGTCAATGAGTCTGGGTATGCTTGAAGAAACTGTGATCTGCTGCATGATTTTCTACAAGAAGCCTGACTCCTGTCTTGTATGAGCCTCTTTTGGGTGTTCCTCCACCCCTCCACCAAGGTCCCAGCTTTTGGGAGGTCACCATCTTGGAAGATGCTCTGCTGCATGTTGGCACATACCCTCTTTAGCAGCGGCTATGTTTGACAGAGAAGCAAGAGAGTGAAGTCCAGCCTGTCATCTTCCTAAATTAACTAAGGATTTTCCATTTGCCTCACAATTCCCTAATTTCCTGTTGTCATTTCTAACCTTTCCAACCTGTATGAGAATCCATGTGTGCTTTCCCAGTGTCTACGGCTTTGTCTGATGGCAGGGCATCTGGGAAAGCCATCAACCCCGCTCTGTAAGCAACTTTTAAAAAGAAAATGCATTCCTAGGAGAGGAAGAGGCAGCGGGCGGGGCAGAGGGCTGCTCCACACCTCCGCCCTTCCTTTTTCCTGGGACCGCCAGTCACAGGACTTGGAACTGAATCTTGAGTAGGGACAAGAGGGGCAGAGCTGGGCCACCAGGTGCGGTTGGGCAGGTGACACACAGCACAATTTTAGGTGCACCCCGACACAGCACTATGGTCACAGCACCCTACAGTCACTGCCCCCACCACTATATCCTTTATGCCTAGCAGAAGCACCGTTTGGTTTGTTCCCATTTTTATTTTAGATTTTGGGGTACATGTGCATGTCTGTTACATGGACATATTGTGTATGGTGGAGACTGGGTCTCAGGTGGCCCATTCCCCAGATTGTGACCATTGTATTTAGGTAAGTTCTGAACCCTGGCCCCCTCCCCACATGCCCTCGTATTGGTGTCCCCAGTGTCTAGAAGCACTGTCTTTTGAATTCCAGCACCTTAGTGGCCCCAGATTCTGCTTGCATTGTGCTTCTGAGAAACGTAGTGTCAGAGATGTTGCTTGCTTGCTTCGAGCTTCACTTTGTTCATCTAGAAATTAATAGGTGCTTTCCAGGTGTCAGCAAGATTCTAACAGTCACTTCCTCTAGGCCTGCGGGGGGTGTGGGGGGGGGCGGCAGCTGCTTGCATGACAGACGCCATTCCTATGTAATTTCTCTGATAATATCAAGAGATCAGGAATTTGAAGCCAAGTCTGCGGCTAAATTTTTCCTGACTCTTCATTGAATGCATTTTAGATTTGGTGATTCTTTGGAGCTTTTCTTTCAGTTGGTTCAAATAAATAACCAACACCCCTCGGGAGGCAACTATGTTGGAAACCCTTGTTATATGGCATCTCACTATATCATACTATATCACAGCCACACTCTGCTTTTTATCAACTGAAACATGATCATATATAAGGGGGACCCAATAAAAACCAGAATTATCTTTTGGAGGGTAGTCCCTTTGTAGTACAGACGTCCCCCACTAAGGCAAGTGTTCTAGGAACCCATCAGCATCAGTGTACCAGCTAGTATTATTGTGAGAGGGTGCATTCGGCATCGGTGAATTTTTTTTGGAGATTCTTTCAGCGAGTTTGTTCACTTCATGATGGGTGATTTGTGGGTGCATTTGCCCACACTGCACTGAGTGTTCATGAGTATTCCACCAAAAAGCAGTATGACCCACGTGCCCACCCTCCCTATTTACTCGATCTCACCCCAAGTGACTTTTTTGTGTTTCCCTGGATGAAAAAATTCCTTAGGGAAATGTTTTGCTGATATGGAAGAGTTGAAGCAAAAAACAGCAGAAGCACTAAATCGACAAGTTCAAAAACTGTTTTGTGTGGTGGAAAAAGCATCTCGATAGGTATATTGCATCAGTCGGAGAGTACTTTGAAGGTGACTGAAGTTTAAACATGAAAGAATTTTTGATAAGTAAATTCCAGCTTTTTTCGGGTCCCCCCTTGTACGTTCCTCCAATTAAATACAGTCATAGAAAATATCCTTCTCCCTAGCCATAACTGATGGAGCTACAGATCAGAATCGTCATTGTCTTCAAGTCTGTGTACACATAGGTTTGCTCTACACATTTGCAGGGACATATATGAGTGACTGCCTCATGGAACTCATCTGTAATCGGTCACAGTGAGATGCTTTCCCAAATTTAGAAATTCTGCATTGAACCATAAGCCCAGACGCAAGAGAACGGGATCCCTCTTATATGAACAGATAGGCAACGCAGGCAGATGAATGGGGACCTGCAAGAGACACTTCAGCTTCCTCATTAGACAATATTAAGTGACTCATTATTAAAACTAACAGACACTCCAGGAGGAAACTTGTGCTAGGAGCTTTTTGTTCTTTTCTCTCTTTCTTTCTTTCCTTCCCTTTTTCCCCCTTCCTTCCTTTTTTCCTTCCTTCCTTCCTTCCTTCCTTCCTTCCTTCCTTCCTTCCTTCCTTCCTTTCTTTTCTTTCAGGTTTAAATAGGCTTTATTATTACAAGGGGGACCCCATCAAGTAGGGCCCATGCATGTGGTCCCAGGATGTCACTGTGGGAACATCGGGTGGTCATGATTGCAGAAGAGGTGACTGGAATTGAACATGATCCAGGGAGGCCAACCAGGAATGCAGGAGACATGATCAGGACAGCCAGCGGGCGAGGTGGGCAGGTCACAGGCAGGGAGGAGTGCCTTCACTCCATCTTCTACAGGTGCAACAGGACCCAGCCAGCCGGCAGGAGGAAATACAGGAAGCGGGAGATGATATCAATGGCAACATCCATGGTCCCAAGCTACTCCCAAGGTCGGTGGCTTCGAATGGGTCTGGGCGTATGGCAAGGAGAGCCAACGGGAGAGCCCATCAGGCTTTGTAGCAACAGTGGCGTGAAAACAGACATGATGGCACGGAATAGACCCCAGACAGCGACCAGTTGGTCTTTCTTTCACATGCTCCCTTTTCTAAAAAGAGTCTCTTGTAATTGTTTGATGTTTGATGTTACCCCAGAAGACCCACAAAGATTTTCACCTAGAACCATAGAATTTTAGAGCTAGCAGACATCTTGGAGATCATTTGTCTGATCCCTGCACCAAATTTCTACACAAGAAGAAAGCAGAGGTGTAAAGTCACAAAGCAAGTTTGCAGCAGATAACACCCTCGTCCCCTGGACTGTATTATCCCTGAGCACCCAAACTCCCTGCTCTACCATTACAAACATTAACCTGGTGTCCTGTGCCTCACCTACCGGAAGCCGGATCACACTCAGAGTAATAAACCAAATGTCTCTAGTTCATGACCACACTGGCCAAGCCAGAACCTCTCCAGACCTCTGAACATGTCTCCCAAGTATTTCTGGGAAGTCTCCATATACTCATGGACAATAAACTCCTGCAAGCACCCACCACTCCTGTGACCTCCAACAGGGCATCACTGTGTTCAACAGCTGTCTCTGTTTCCCACCAGACCCTTGCTGGTGCTGCTGTACCATGGCATGTGCTGGAAAGCAGTAGGGCTCTCAGGATACTAAAGCAGCACCCCACCCCACCTCTAGTGTAAGCCTTAAAGTGCACAAGCCTTGAAGGAAGTTGTCTTCTCAGGCCCTGGGCTTCTCTTTGGAGTACTCCCATTAATCAGACTCAGCACTATCTTTCTTGTAAGAACTTGTGACAAGGACGGCTGTTCATGTGAGGCTCCTGCTTCTCTTAGGGTGAGTTATTTCCCAGAAGCCTTCGTTCTTCATACAAATAAATGTCTTACAGGCCCACCCCAGCAGTTGATGAACTATGCCCAGAGTAGAATCCTAGCTTCAGTGCAAGATGGGGTCCCTGTTACACTGGTCATTTTCCTCTTCTGAGTCCATAGAGATAACTGGGGTCTGGTTGGCTTGAGGGGAAGAGATACAATTGGACCTTTGTTCTGAATGGTAAAATAACTATTTAAAATAAGACTTCATGGCCAGGTGCGGTGGCTCACGTCTGTAATCCCAGCACTTTGGGAGGCCGAGGCAAGAGGATTGCTTGATCCCAGGAGTTCGAGTCCAGCTTGGGCTACACAGGGAGGCCTTACCTCTACAACAAAATTAAAAACTTAGCCAGGAGTAGTGGCCCATGCCTGTTGTCCCAGATTCTCGGGAAGCTGAGATGGAAGAATCTCCTGAGCCCAAAAGTTTGAGGCTGCGGTGAGCTGTGATCGTGACACTGCACTTCAGCAGGGGCAACAGAGTGAGACTCTGACTAAACAAACAAACAAATAAATAAAATCAGACTTACCATCTTCATTTTTCCATCCACAGAAGCCCCCATTCCATTCGCATCAGCTCTGTGCATGTGACTGCTGCAAATGCGAGTTGAGTAGGGCAGTGCCCAAAAGTCAATGCTGCCCACTTGGTAGGCAGGTGCAGATCCAGGCTTCGCAGGGCCTGGAGCTTTTGTAATTTTTGGCACCATCTTTACAAAAGGAATACAATATGCCTAATACACAGTCAGGTACAAAAATGAAGATTTCTTTAGAATGAGAAAAGAAATCGCAACGAATTTTAAAATGTAAGAAGCTGACCAAGAACAGAAACACTACAAATCCCAGGGAAAAAAATCATCGTTTGTATTATTATATGGCATTGTCTACGTGCCAGGCACATCTCTCTAAATGCCTTTATCACTTTATTTGTTGACTGTACACTTAATAATCGTTTCTTTATATTGCCATGACTTAGTATTATCAATTTCTATTGTGATCATCAATAATTCAGGCTTTCCTCTAGCATCGTAGATAGAAAATTGTATTTTATTATTATTGATAGTTAGAAAAAATTTGTTTTGGCTTCGCAACGTTATTGGCAATGTCATGTAAACGTTTAAAACAGGTAAAAAACCTCTATCAAATTTCTTTCATATGTGAATAGCTGAAAGACTCCAGGACATCTCAAGGCTGCACAGTAACTGCTCTTGCTCTTAAAAACTCTTTGGGTTGGTGACACTCATTAACTGGGGTCATGGGAGAGGTCCAAATGCTGAAGTCTCATTGGCTTCTTGGAAAACCACCTTCTTTATCTCCCACCTGGCTTCTCTGGAACATCAGTAGGAAAATGCCCATCAAACCTCTTCCTCTCCCCCCCTCCCCACCACTGTGCTGTGGCTCCCACAGTCATTTCCTTAGAATAAATGTGTGCATGTATGGCCGCTGTGCCAAGACAGAGAAACGAATCAGGCTCCCAAGCTGGTGCTTTTCTGGTACTTGAAACGCCCTTTCCTGCTGGGTCAGGTGCCAAGTGCTGGGAATATTGGGAGTGAATTCACGTTCTTGCATGTCACAGTATCCATCATGATGCACAGACGCCTGGGATTCCAGAGTCTCCCCAGGATCCGCCTAGACGAGGGTACAGGAAAGCGGTGGGTTCTCAGGGCCAGGGGCAGCTCAGTGTTTAGGGGTCTCCACCCCGTCAATCAGATTCAGTCCGATTCAGCTGAATTAAATGAAAGTGTCTTGCGTAGAAAAGTTTGAAAATGTTTTCAGTTCATTCATTTTGATCAGGAACAAGTATTATGCTCCCTAAATCTGTACTCTCTGACATTTGGAAATGCTATCAGACTGGATGTGGTGGCTCATGTCTATAATCCTGGCACTTTGGGAGGCCAAGGTAGGAGGATTGCTTGAGCCCAGGATTTTGAGACCAGCCTAGGCAACATAGAGAAAACTCATCTTTCCAAAAAAAATTTTTTTTAATTAATTAATTTATTTATTATAAAGTTGTGGGGTACAATTCAGGGTTAGGTATATAAACATTAATCATGCAGGTACCCTCCCTCCCCTAGCAGTTTCCCTCAACTGCCAATCCCAACCCCCCATCAGTTTTCCACTACTGCCAATCACTTTCTTATAGCATTATAATTGTTCAAGGTCACCTTATGAGTGAGAACATATGGAACTCAGTTCTTTGTTTCTGTGATAAATCACTGAGTATGATCGACTCCAAATCCATCCAAGCTGCTACAAAGTCTGTATATTTGTCCTTCTTTTTGGCTGCATAATATTCCATTGTGAATATGTATCACATTTTTTCAATCCATTCCAACTTCCGTGGACAACACGGTTTGTTCCATGTTTTTGCTATTGTCAATAGAGCTGCAACAAGCATACGTAGGTATCTTTGTCGTAGAATAATTTGTCATTCCAAAAAAAATTTTTTTAATTAGACGGGCATGGTGGCACACACCTGTAGTCCCAACTACTTGTAAGGCTGAGGTGGGAAGATTGCCTGAGCCCAGGATAGGAGGCTGTAGTGAGCTGTGATTGTTCCACTGTACTCCAGCCTGGGTGACAGAGTGAGATCTGACTCAAAAAAAAAAAAAAAAGCCCCAAAACAAAATATAACCAAATTAGAAATATTATCAATTTGTTTGCCAACGGTGACGAGTCAAAGCCCTTGCATAAAATGCCATCAAATGATTCTGTCTGTTCTGTGTTTCACCACTACAAGTTCATAGAATATGTATGTCGGTTTGTTCCAGAATTACATTATTTCTCCTTTGTTTTCTTTCTTTCTTTCTTTCTTTTTCTTTCTTTCTTTCTTTCCTTCCTTCCTTCTTTCTTTCTTTCTTTCTCTTTCCTTCCTTCCTTTCTTTCTTTCCTTCCTTCCTTCCTTCCTTCCTTCCTTCCGTTCTTTCTTCCTTCCATTCTTTCTTTCTTCCTTTCGTTCTTTCTTCCTTCCTTCCGTTCTGTCTTCCTTCCTTCCTTCCTTCCTTCCTTCCTTCCTTCCTTTCTTTCTTTCTTTCTTGTTGAAGTATCACTCTGCTGCCCAGGCTGGAGTGCAGTGACACGCTCACGGCCACTGCAACCTCGACCTGCTGGGCTCAAGCAATCCTCTTGCCTCAGCCTCCCAAAGTGCTGGGATTACATACTTGAGCCACCACGCCTGGCCCCTGCATTATTTTGTTTTCACTCTTCTGTTCAAAATGCAGTTGTTTGAATAAAAAAAAAATTCTGCTTCAGTTACTTAACACAGATACCTTGGGAACACCAACAATTTCTTGGTGCAGCAGGGACACATCCACTGGTTGGCATTTAATAAGTTTTTTTTTTTAACTTTCCTTTTTAGCTCTCAGAGTTATTCTCGTACTCACTTGAGGTTTGCCCTAGTATTTTTTCCTCTGGCTTTCTTTGTCAAGCTCTACATTTTGCCAAGCCTTCCCTTTAGGTGTTTGTTTTTGTAACATAATTTGCGAATGAGACACGATTAGCATTTTTTCAGAAATTGTTTGTTAGTTTTGTGTATCCAATTCTCTCATTTTGTAAAGGTCATAGCACATCTTACTTTCCCTCTTTCTTCCTCCTCATCTTCGGGAACTTGCCATGAATTATATACCATGGGCAAATAGTAATACTTGATACTTGAACAAGTGGATACTTCTGCTTCCAAGTCCTCCTTCCTGGTTTCTTTTTCCTCCGTGGGCTCCTTAGGAGAGGCTCTGGCTTCATCTCTGATTCTGCATCTTCTGCCTGGGAAATCCCATCTACCTCCATGTTCCAGGTCACCTGTGCAAGCACAACTCCCATTTGTTTCTGAAGCTGTATCTGCTTTCATGAGTTTGAGGCCGACAATTTAAAAAAAAGAAACCAGGAAGGAGGACTTGGAAGCAGAAGTGCCCACTTGTTCAGGTATCAAGTATTACTATTGAGATTTCACAAGGAAGTCCCTCAGTGCCTCAAACACTGTCCAACATTAAACCATATCTCTCAATAAAGGATTAATTGGCATCCACATAATGCAATAAACTACTGTGTTTGCTCATTCATGTTATTTGTTTTTGAGTGAAGTATACAGTAATGCTAATTCCAAAAAAGTCCCCTTTGAGGGTCAGCCAAATTCAAGATGGCAAGACCAAGTTTAAAAGAGAATAGGCTGGGCATGGTGGCTCACGCCTATAATCCCAGCACTTTGGGAGGCCAAGATGAGAGGATTGCTTGAGCCCAAGAGTTCAAGACCAGACTGGACAGCATAGTAAGGCCTTGTCTCTACAAAAAAAATTAGCTGAATGTGGTAGCACATAACTGTAATCCAGCTACTCGGGACTGCACTCCAGCCTGGATGACAGAGTAAGACCCCAAATCAAAAAAAAAAAAAAGAAAAAGAAATTAACTGTTTTTAGAAATAAATACTTTAGTATTTAGTAGTCACCAAGCTATTGCTCCTTTGTGGTGAAGTTTCACCAACTTTCTGGGCTCTAATGTTTAGTCCTAGGTAGGAACCCAAGCAACGCCCAAGCTGGGTCGTAAACCAGAGCTAGAAGACTAAGAGACTTAAAACGGTTTCCCTGTTAGAAATTTTATTTTTGAAAAATTTCGAAAACCTTTCCTTTTGACTGAAATTTGGAGCTAGATACCTCTTCCCAAAGGAGATACTTCCATGTATCTAAAAGTCTAAATTGTGTTCACCTTCTTACAGTCATGTGTTCATCCCACCAACTATTTGCTAAAGATTTTCTTGTACCAGGCGCAGTCTTAGATGCCGGGGGACCTTGGAGGATGAGTGGAGTTGACCTTCCAGATGCCAGTAAACAGGTAAACAAACAACTAAATGACACAACTTGAAAGCATGGTAAGTAAGCTGGGGAGAGGAGACGAAACAGAGAAGGAGTGGGACAGGTGACCTGTGGCTGCTGCTTTGGCAGGTGGTAAGGGAAGGCATCCTTAGGACAGAAGATAAGAGTGAGCTATGCAGAAATCTAAGAAGAGAGCATCCCAAGTAAAGGAATTGCAAGTAGAAAGATTCCAAGGTGAGAATGTGCTTGGTATGTTAAGCAGGGATTCTTAACTTGGGGTCCATGGATAAAATTGGGAGTCCTTGAACTTGAATGGAGAAAAAAAATTACATCTCTGTTAGCACTGACTGCTAACTAACATTTAGCATTTTCTCCAGTAATGACTGTGGGCAACCAAACTGCAATAATATTAGGATCATCTATGACTCTGACTCCAACAAAAATCAGATACTTTCGTGTCATATTACAGTTGTCGCTGGTATCTGGAAATATCATTTTGTACTCGTCACAACTTCAAAATTATGAGAATTATAGCTGCTGCTAGATCCTGGTTTTTTTGGTTGGTTTGTTTTGAGTCAGGATCTCATTCTGTCACCCAGGTTGGAGTGCAGTGGCACGATCATGGCTCACTGCAACCTCCAACTCCTGGGCTCAGGCCATCCTTCCACTTCAGCCTCCCAAGTAGCTGGGACTACAGGTATAAGACACCACACCCAGCTAATTTTTAAAAATTTGTGTAGAGATGAGGTTTTGCTATGTTGCGTGGGCTGGTCACAAACTCCTGGGGTCAAGCAATCCTCTCACCTCGGCCTCCCAAAGTGCTGGCATTACAGACTGAGATCCTGTTCCTTAACATGTCCATGAAGAAGCACATGCATTACCGTAACACAAATGTGTTTTTTTACTATTCTGGTTACTATATCCCATTTTAATTGTATCTCTTGCAGTCTTACATGTTTTATTTTACACATTCATAATCCTTCTGAGGTTGGGCGTGGTGGCACACCCCTGTAATCCCAGCACTTTGGGAGGCAGAAGCCAGAGGATTGCCTGACCCCAGGTTTCGAGACCAGCCTGGGTAACTTGGTGAGACCTTGTCTCTACAATAAATAAAAAAAATTAGCCAGGAGTGACTGATGGTGCATGCCTGTAGTTCCAACTACTTAGAAGGCTGAAGAGGGAAGATCACCTGAACCCAGCAGGTCTAGGCTGTGATTCTGCCACTGCACTCATGCCTGGGCGACAGAATGAGTCTCTGACTCAAAAAAAAAAACCTTCCCAGAGAAGATCCATAGGTGTTACCCTACTGCTGAAGGGGTCCCTGGCTCAGAAAAGGCTACAAACCCCAGTGTGGGAGGAAAGCTGAAGGCAAGTGTTCCTGGAGTGAAGGAGCAACTTAGAAGCTGAGCTTTCCAGAGTGGGGGAAGCAGACAGACCACGAGGACTGGAGAGGCCGCCATGGGGGCTTCATTCTAGGGATAATGGAAAGCTGTTGGAGGCTTCCGAGTAGGAGGTTACATGATCCAGATATTGGGTGACTCTGGCTACAGCGGGGGCGGGGGAGACTGCTGAGGTCACGATTTGCTGTTGTGACCTTAGCAGTCACAAGGCCAGCCCCGTTGGGAGATTGACAGGAACTTGGGCCAGGAGGGTGGAGGCGGGGGCGGTGAAAGAGGTCACGATGATGAATGTATTTTGAAGATAGAGCTGACAGAATCTGATGACAGACTGGATGTGGGTGTGTGGGGAAAAGGACACTCAGGAAAGACTTTCAGGCTTGTAGCAAGTGGGTGAGTCGTGGTGCCACTTACCCAGAGGAAAAGGGCTGGGAGTGGTGAGTCCAGTGGCTGCGAAACCGAGCGTGCTTCCGGGAACGTGTTAACTTTGAAATGCCTACCAGCCATCCACACGGAGCTACTAGATAGAAAGTTGGTATGGGTTTGGAGTTTAGAAAGGAAATAAGGGCTGGAGAACCACATTTGGGGATTCTGGATCTACAGTTGATATGTTCTCTGGTTTGGAAGTCTGACTACTCCAGATCTCTTACTGAAATTTGATCCCCTCAGCTGGGCGCGGTGGCTCACTCCTGTTATCCCAGCATTTTGGGAGGCTGAGGCGAGGGGGAGGGGAGGATTGCTTGAGCCCAGGAATTCAAGACCAGCCTGGACAACATAGCGAGATCTCATCTCTACAAAAAAATAGAAAAATGAACTGGGCATGGTGGTGAATGCCTATAGTCCCAGCTACTTGGAAGGCTGAGGAGGGAGGATTGCCTGAGCCTGGAAGCTCAAGGTTGCGGTGAGCTGAGATTGTGCCACTGCACTCCAGTCTGGGTGACAGAGTGAGATTCCCACTCAAAAAAAAGAAAGAAATTTGATTCCCAGTGTCAGAGGTGAGGCCTCACAAGAGGTATCTGGGTCATGGGGAAGAGCCCTCATGAGTAGACTAATGCCTTCCCTCAGGGGTGAGCTCTCACCCTGTTAGTTCCCACAAGAGCTGGTCATTAAAAAGAGCCTGGCACCTCCCTCACCCTGTGATCTCTGCCCATGCCAGCTCCCTTTCTCCTTCCGCTAGGAGTGAATGACACCTGAAGCCCTCACCAGATGCAGATACTCAGTCTCAAACATTCCAGCTAACGGGATCGAGAGCCAAATAAACCTTTTTCTATCTAAATCACCCAGCCTGGGGTATTCCCAAATGGACTAAGACAGCATGTAAAATCATGAGACAGGACAAGATCACCAGGCGGGAGATAACATGGCTGATGCTCTGAACGGCCAACACTTCGAGGTTTGGAAGAGAAGGAGAAGTTGGCAAAGCCAACTGAAAGTGGCAGCCAGTGAGACAGGCAGGTAGGATGAATGTTTAAAGAGATACTGAGAAGGAAAGAAAGCACTTGAACTATAAAACACGCCTTAGCCCAGATGCTACAGAAAGTTTTAAAAAACGAATTTTCTAACACAAGCAATAACGGAGGAACAGAGTATGTTACAACTTGTGGAACTCAGCCAGCCATGGTCACTCACGCCTGTAACCTCAACGTTTTGGGAGGCTAACGTGAGAGGACTGCTTGAGCCCAGGAATTCGAGACCAGCCTGGACAACATCGCAAGACCTCAACTCTACAAAAAAATTAAAAATAAGCTAGGCATGGTGGCATACACCATTAGTTCTAGCTACTTAGGAGACTGAGACAGAAGGATTGCCTAAACCCAGGAGGTCAAGGCTACGGTGGGCTGTGATCATGCCACCACATTCCAGTTTGGGTAGCGGAGTGAAATGCTGTCTCAAAAAGGAAAAAAAAAAAAGGTTTTGGAAATCATGGTTTGGTAGTGTTCGGGGTACCAGACTTAATGATTTGATATTTGTGGGTCATTAGCCACGGTCGCCCTGCGAGCATTTTCTGGTTTGGGGCAGGTTGTTTTACCATGTTCGTCTTTTTTTTTTTTTTTCTGTCTGTAAACTGAGATTCATACTGCTGACCTATTTCACAGGAAGATTGTGAAAAATCTCACACATCCACAGGAGAAGATGGACCAGAATTTGCTTCGCACTAACAAGGCGTGAAGGGGAAACTTGACCAGATTCTGCGTTCAGCATGGCTCTCATTTGGACCCTGAGATCTCCAGTCTGAGTCTCCATTACACAACTTTAATAAGACCAAGATGAGGGAGGAAAAATTGGTCATTAGGTGTGCTATGGCAGCCTCGCTTGGTTGAACTCAAATGGACTCCGGAGTCTGACTTCTCCCGGGCCTCCCATGCTGACGATCTTTCCCAGACCTCACCCTCAACGTCCAATATGGCCTCTCCTTCCCATTCCCTCAGGGCTGCACCTTAGAGATGCTGCTGTCTTCCATCCTCACTGTCCTCCCCAACAGGCACATGTTGGAGGTATGGGAGCAGTCTGGTCCTCAGTACACAGCAGGGGGACTCTGACTTTGTTTCTCACTCTTCCCACTGCCTGCAGCTCAGTGTGTCCTTCCTGTGCCGGCCCCTTCCCTGTGGCATGGCTGATACCAGAGTCCAGGCTCTTCCAACTGCGCTCAAGTTTCCCAAGCCATGAGGTGGAAAGAGCTTCGGACCAGCGGTGAAGGACATGGGTTCTGAGGCTATTCTTCTATGAACTCGGGAGCTGGTCACTTAAAACAGAGAGGCTCGTGTTCCACTTTTGAAAAATACATGGTCCAGACGAGCTCAGCCTCCTTCTCACTCAATAACATCACCATCTTGGCCAGGCGCAGTGGCTAACGCCTGTAATCCCAGGACTCTGAGAGGCTGAGGCGAGAGGATTGCCTGAATGCAGGAGTTCAAGACCAGTCTGGGCAACTTGGCAAGACCTCATCTCTACAATAAATTAAAACATTGGCTGGGTGTGGTGGTATACACCTGTAATTTCGGCTACTTAGAAGGCTGAGGCGGAAGGATAGACTGAACCCAGCAGGTCAAGGCTGCGGTGGCTGTGAGCATGCCACTGTACTCCAGCCTGGGTGACAGAGTGAGACTCTGTCTCAAAAAACAAATAAACAAAAACAAACAAGCATACCAATAGGAACACACTTAACAACAATGGATGCCCTGCCCAAATCAGGTACAATTGTTTGGAATCTTCTTTAGTTTACTAATAGGGCTTCCCAGATTTCAGCATGTGAACAGAAGTTGGGATGTAGTATTATTTATATTTATCTCACTAGCTATATATATGTGTATATTTGGAGAGCCATTTACATTTAGTTATTGGCTGGGCACAGTGGCTTATGCCTGTAACCCCAGCACTTGAGAGGCCAAGGCAGGAAAATCACTGAAGTCCAGAGTTCAAGACCAGCCCAGGAAACATGGCAAGGCCTTGTCTCTACAAAAAAATTAAAAAATTAGCCAGACATCGTGGCACACACCTATCGCAGCTAGTTGGAGGCAGAGGTGGAAGGATCGCCTGAGCCCAGTTGGTGGAGGCCGCGGTGAGCCCTGATTATGCCCCTGCACTCCAGCCTGAGCAACAAAGTGATAATCCAATTCAAAAAAAGTAATTAATTAATTAATTAAATTTAAAAAATAAATTTAGTTATTGATCTTAAAAGTGATATAAATATCCATTCCTCCCCCCCCCCGGTTTTTTGTTTGATATCCAGGGTTTGTTTATGCCTAAGTTAATTGCACAGGAAAAAATATACCTATAGTCAGTCACTCATGGAACAAAGTTTCCCCTTCTATTCCCAATAGAGGTATACATCTGCTAAACAACGCATTTATTTCTGTCTGTTGTTTCCCTTCTTTCTGTTGTGACCCATCTCTTTCATTCATGTATTTATTCATTCACTTACTGAATACCCACAATGTACCAGGCTCTGAAAGCTGCCGGGACTACACGTATAAATAAGACAGGCAAGGCTCGGCAACAGTGGGCCTTCTGCACCTGTGGGTTGTGATCTGCAGATTCAACCAACCACAGATCAAAAATATTTATAAAAAATAAAGAAAACAATGCTACAATAAAAATAAAACGCATTTAAAGTATAGTGAGTCCCCTGTGTACAAACAAGTTGTGTTCTGAGTGCGTGTTCATAAGGTCCAACAAAGTTAGTCTAGGTATCCAGCTAACACAATCGGCTGTATAGTACTGAACTGTAATGGGTTTATAATACTTTTCACACAAATAACACATTTTTAAAAACAGAAAAAATAAAGAAGACACTTTTAATCTTACAGTACAGTACCTTGCACACATGTGACAATATATACCAGACACATGAACTAACTTATGTGATTGGATATGCAAATGCATGTTTACATCTTTGAAAGTTTGCATCTTGAAGGTTCGTATGTAGGGGACTTACTGTACAGTATCACATTGTACTAAGTATTATAAGTAACCAAGAGATGATTTAAAGTGCCATCATGTACTACGTAATCACCTTCCAGTCACAATGAACCTCCACATATGATGGTGGTACCATGAGATTTTAATGGAGCTGAAAAATTTCTATTGCCTCATGACATTGTTTTGTAACTAAGGACGTAGCACAAGGCATTGCTCACATGTTTGTGGTGATGCTGATGTAAACAAACCTACTGTGCTGCCAATCATACTAGTTGTATAAAAGTCATATGCAATTATATTTTTATACAATTATGCACAGCACATGATATTTGATAATGATCATAAACAACTATTTTACTGGCTTATGTATTTACTCTACTACCCTTGTTATTGTAATTTTAGAGTGTACTCCATTTATTTTTAAAAAGTTAAATGTAAAAACAGCTTCAGGCAGGTCCTTCACAGGATATTCCAGAAGAAGGCATTGTCATCATAGGAGATGACGACTCTATGTTACTGCCCCTGAAGCCCTTCCAGTGGGACAAGACGTGGTAGAATACAGTGATATTGTTGATCTGACCCTGAGCAGGCCTAGGTTAATGTCTGAGTTTGTGTCTTAATTATTAACAAAAAAGTTTAAAAAGTAAAAAAAAAAAAAGACTCTTTTCAAATAGGAAAAATCTTATCAAATAAAGATATAAAGAAAAAATATTTCAGTACAGCTACATAGTAGGTTTGTGTTATGAGCTAGGTGTGATTATAAAAGAGTCAAATAATTTAAGATTAAAATTTTGTGAAGCCAAGAAGTTACAGTAAGTTAAAGTTAATTTCTTGTTAAAGAAAGAAAAGCATTTCATATAAACTTAGTGAAAGCCTAAGTACACAGTGTTTACAGAGGTATAGTAGTGCACAGTAAAGTCCTAGGTCTTCACATTCACTCATTACTCACTCACTGACTCAGAGCGGCTTCTAGTTCCTTCCATGGTAAGAACCCTATACAGATGTACCATTCTTTATCTTTTGTTGCTATGCTTGTATGTATCTTGTCTATGTTTACATGTGTTTTGATACACACATACTTACCATGATGTTACAGTTGTGTACAGTATTCCATACAGTAGCATGCTGTCCAGGTGTGTAGCCTGGGAGCAACAGTTACTCATATAGTCTAGGTGTGGAGTAGGCTGTGCCATCTAGGTTTACATAAGTCATTCTACGACGTTGGCCCAAGAACAAAATCGCCTCATGAAGCTTTTCTTTGAACTTATACCCATAGTTAAGTGACACGTGACAAAGCAGGGATAGGAGCCTAGGTTATATGCAAATACTACTCCATTTTAATCGGGTCTTGAATTTCTACAGATTTTGATGACCTCAGGGACTTGGAACCAATCCCCCTAGGATGTCAAGGGGCGACTGTCAAGAATGCCCTATTGGGCAGCCATAAAGAACAAAATCATGGCCTTCACAGCAACTTGGACGCAGCTGGAGACCATCACACGAGGTGAACTGTCACAGAAACAAAGAACTGAATATTACATGTTCTCATTCATAAGCCGGCCCTGAACATTGGTCACATGGACACAAGTGTGGGATTGGCAGATGCTGGACCTTTCTGGGGGGCGGGAGGGAGGGAGGGAAGAAGGGAGAATAGAGGAGGGCGCATGATAACACACTGGGTACCTGGTCCACTGTGAGGGGGGAGAGTGAGCCCGCTAGAAGCCCAAACTTTACCTGCATGCAAACGACTTAAGTAGTAAATCCTCACTTGTATCCCACAACTCAAATAAAATAAAATGGCACTGTCAGAACAAGCCACAGCACGTGTGACACAGGACCTCAGGGCACGCGCTTGCGTGCTGACTCAACTCAGGCTTTTTCTGATTCTCCCCCCTCATTTCCCTTTGCCCTACTTCTCTCATCTATTTTACTTTTCTTGTATCTTGCAATGTTGTACTTATATTTGAAAACTACCTAAATCCTTTTTGGAAGAAGGCAGAATATAAATGAGCTAACAGTTCTTATTTTACAGTGTGAGTTCAGCTATTTCAACCAAAGCATTCTGTTACTTGAATAAAACACCCCATTAAAGAACCCTTTCAAGGCACGTTAAAGGTAGATATGTGAACTGGATAAAACCTACATGACTCTTCCATCGATATTCTAGTTCCCAGAATGGGAAAAATCAGATGAACAGCCCTCTTGCAGAGCTGCTTCTCAAAGGTAAATAACAGACATCTCTCTTTTAAAAAAATTATCATAAGCCTTCATTATTGACTTATTTTCATTATAACGTTACTTAAATATGTGAAGTCATAAAACAAGAAGTAAATGCCTTATGCTTACAGTTATTACACAACTATAAAGCCAAAACAAATTTGCAAATCAAATACAATAAAGCTACAAAATTAAATTATTCAAATCAACAATTGTAATGTGATCAAAAGGCCATTTTGCGGAAATAAATTTCAATCACAGCCTCATATACTTTTCGGCTTCCTCTTTGTGAATTCAGTAGTACTCCTTTGACTTCAAAACTACTAATACCTATTCACCTACAAATACTTTTTCAAGACAATATTGACATTTTCACCACTTGTTCTCGAGTCCAATAACATTTCGCCTCCTACATAAGCAAAACTGTCAGAAATCCTTGACTATCACATTTAAAAGTAGTTCAATGAAACTATCGTGCGTTCTTGAAGACAAAGTCAGCATCACGATGTCACTGGTATCTACGTTACGCAGATAACACACCCAGTTATTGCCTGAATAAGGAACAGAAAATGCTTCATCGTAGATTTACTGTTCTGCTTGCTGCTAATGAATTTTTGCAAATCGGTACATATGACGGCAGGATCTGCTTACAAGAGGAATACACACCAACTGCAGTGGGGTGGATTCTTTTGAATGTAAAACTTTGGCCACGGGCTTAGTGAACCCACTCTCTCAGCACTTTCCTCTTTTCAAACTCCTGCACAATTTTTGTCCATATAGCACCCTCACTGGGAATGCAAGTATTGTGTGGAGGCGCTCAGAGTTCCATGTGATTCTGATCGTATTCATTCTCTTTTAAGATTATCATTAAAATTAAAATATAATATTATATCTCAAAAGAGGCGAAGCAGCAGCCCCAAAGCCCTGAGAAAACCTGTGTAGCCCGCAGCTTGAGAAATGTCTTTATGTATCAGGCAGCCCTTTCTGGATCTAATGGCAGCAACACAGGGTTGGGACAGAGAGACGATCTCCAAGTCCCAGGATCAGGCTTCTTCCTCACCGCCTGACACCTCATGTACCCCACCTATGGAGGCACCGAGCCATTGCCAGTCAGCTCCTGCCCCGGATGCAGAGGGGTTATCGTCCACCCTTATCAGATGGCAGTGATGGGAATAAGGCTGAGGAATCCTGGACATTCTTTCTCTCACTTTACCATGCTCACAAATCCCTGTAGTTCTTGCTCAAGTGCAGACTCTGCCTCAGTAACTGGAGTGGAGCCCAAAACTCTGCATTTCTAATAAGCTCCCAGCCAATCTATCTGATGCCACTGGCTCATGGCACACATCTTAAGAGGCATGAGCCTAATGCCTGTTGGGTTCCCTTCTATAATCAGTCTTAAAGGAGGTAAATTTTCAGCCGGGCTCAGTGGTTCAGCCTGTAATCCCGCACCTTGGGAGGCCAAGGTGAGTGGATTGCCTGAGCCCGCGGGTTCGACACCTGCCTAGGCAACTTGGTGAGACCTCATCTCTACAATAAATCAAAAAATTAGCCAGGTGTGGTAGTGCGTGCCTGTAATTCCAGCTACTTGGAAGGCTGAGGCGGAAGGATCGCCAGAGGCCCAGCAGGTCAAGGCTGCGGTGGCCAGGAGCAGCCACTGCACTCCAGTCTGGGCGACAGAGTGAGACTCCAACTCAAAAAAAAAAAAAAAAAAAAAAAGGAGGCAAATTTTCCATCCTTTGCCCCAAGTTATTAGAAAATTGCCTTAACTTCATGTTTTATTTGAGACTAAGGCATTTTGGCTTCTATGAAATAGAGTAGGGACTTATTAAGTAGATTCAACAGATTATAAGATTCTTATTTCAATCTGAGAGAAAGCAAAGTGTCACCAGACCCCAAAGAATATTTATATTATAGGAATTTTTCATACCACTAGTTGATATGAAGTTTCAATAAGATTAACAGCTGAAGAATCAATACATCAAACTTCAGAACCCTGAATTAATTATATGTATACTTGGTGATTGATTAATAATTTAGAAGTGAATTGAGTGATTTTATTTTTCTTTTGTGGTTGGATTTCTGTGACTGCCAAAAACTTTAAAGGGGCCATTATATCAGTCTATTCCCATACTGATATTCAGGGCTAGGAAATATTTTGATTTTTAATTAAATGCTACATATTGTTGGAAGAAACTCATGACAAAGCTGTCGCCTTCATGTGAAGCTTATGAAAATTTTGTATCATTATAAATGTAGTTGGCTGAGTGGCAGAGACTCTGACTCACTGTGGTTTTAGCAGATGATAGATTCTTTTCCTCACATAGCAAGAAGGCTAGAGGAAGGTAACCTAGTATCAGCAGCTTGGTGATGCCACAGTGATTATCTTGGCCATCTCCTGGTCTTTTTCTCATTATCACAAAATGGTTACTTCTGTTTTCGATGTCAAATATGCACCTAATGCAGGAAGAAGGGCTGGGCATGGTGGTTCACACCTGTAATCCCAACAGTTTGGGAGGCTGTGGTGGGAGAGTTGCTTGAGTCCAGGAGTTTGAGACCAGCCTAGGCAACATAGCGAGACTTCATCTCTACAAAAACAATTTAAAAATTAGCTGGGCGTGGTGGCGTGGGCCTGTAGTCCCAGCTACTCAGGAGATTAAGGTGAAATCACTGAGCCCAGAAGTTCAAGGCTGTGATTGTGCCACTGCACTCCAGCCTGGTGGACAGAGTGAGACTCTGACTTACAAAAAAAAAAAAAGGCAAGGAGAAGGAGCTACAGAAAGTATCAGTTTTGTCTATTGGTTTAACCAGGAGAGCCAAACGTTTCCAAGAAGTCACCAGCCAACTTCTGCTGGATGTCGCTGGACAAAACTATGTCATACAATTCCCTCTCCAGCCTCCAGTAACAGGGGCAAGGGAGAAGTTTGGAAATAGATAATGGACTAACCATCCAGTTAGTTTTGTATCTCAAACTCTGTTTATCTGAAAAGCAGAACGTTACCTCTTTCATATGCTACCTCTCGGCAGAAACCGTGGTGGTTTTAAAAAGTATAGGAGATCCATGAACTTCCTGAAAGGAGGTTCAGGGAGTCTACAGATTCCATTATGAAAAGTGGTGCCTCCGAAGCTGCCTCCTGAGAGCATGTGACATTGTCCTAGAGTAAAAAGGTCATACCAGTCGTGGACAAAGGTCATCAGATGGGCACGGCAGCTCAGGCCTGTAATCTCAACTTTTAGGAAGGCTGAGGTGAGAGGATTGCTTGAGCCCAGGAGTTAGAGACCAGCCTGGGCAATGTAGTAATGTAGTGAGACCTCATCTCTACAAAGAGCGTGTCTATTGCAATTATATATATATAATATTTGATATATATATAATTTTAAAAGAATAAAGATCATCAAGGTATTCTTGACGGTTTCATTTCCCTAAATCCTGCACTGAGACTGCAGAATTTAGCAGGGAAGTTTCTCTTGTCCTGATTCAGAGCCTGTTCTGAGCTTTTGCAAGGAGAGCTTCCAGAAATACAGTGTAATATCTACAATACCACAGAGTCCCCTGTCCCGGGACCCCAGATCTTTCCTGGTCTCGTCACAGTAGGCCACTACCTCCAGGGGGGCTCATATCCTGCAGAGACCTTAGTGCAGCAGAATTTCACCTTTCTGAAAGACCTGGGTAAGACCATCTTGTTAAGCAACTCAGAAGGAATGTTCCAAGGACCCAGCACTTCTTCAGCTTCGATTCCTTGATCTCCTCTTTATTTTGATGCTTTGGTATGATACAATATTTCACAGCATTGAACTTTGCATATTTGATGTATTTTGAACTTGCCGTGGATTCTTGGCTTTAACTATCCTTAATTTTCATTCTTTTTATAAACACCAATGTTCCTAGTGACTATTTCTAAGGAAGGATTAATTTGGCTCTTATGCATTTGTCTATGTGAAGAATATTCTGTTTTCTAGATTTGCTAGGAGTTCTGCATTTCTTATCTTCTGGTAGAGCTAAGAAGTTGGATGGTTGCTGTTATGATGTCAGTCTAACCTATTAATGTAGTTCTTAGTTTACTTGTACTTTAAGCAGTACTGTAAGCAACCTTTCTGGCATCAGGGACCGATTTCATGGAAGACAATTTTTTCATGGATAGGGGAAGCAGGGAGGAGAACGGCGGAATCATCAGGCATTAGATTCTTATAGGCTCGCACAACTTAGATCCCTCACGTGCACAGTTCACAATAGGGTTTGCATTCCTATGAGAATTTAATGCCGCAGCTGATCTGACAGAAAGTGGAGCTCTGCTCGCCCTCCGCTCACCTTCTACTGTGTGGCCCAATTCCTAAAAGGCCATAGGCCTGTAGGGGACTCCTGCTGTAAAAGATGCTGGAGTTCTAGGTCACAATTCATGGCCTGGTCCCCACCACCTTCAGATGTCAGCCACAAACATGATAGAAAATATTTAACCAGGCCGGGCATGGTGGCTCATGTCTATCTTCCCAGCACTTTGGGAGGCCAAAGCAGGAGGATTGCTTGAGCTCAGGAGGCCGAGACCAGCCTATGCAACATAACGAGCACTCATTTTTACCCCCCAAAAGGAAAAAATTAGCCGGGGGTTGTGGCATGCACCTCTAGTCCCCGCTAGTTGGAAGGCTGAAGTGGAAGAATCATCTGAGCCCGAGATCGAGGCTGTGGTGAGCTGGGATCACGTCACTGCACTCCAACTGGGATGACAGGGTAAGACCTCGACTCAAAAAAAAAAAGAAGAAAAAAAGAGAAAGAAAAAATAAAATAAAATATTTAACCATATTTCAAGCCTTCTTTTCATTGTGTCTAGTGCCTGTCTCACTGAAGAAGTACTGAACTATCATCACATATAATTTTAATTTCAATAAGTGAAAGTCTTTTTAACACATATTTGAATATAAAAAAACATCTTTTTGAGACCTATTTCAATGAGTTATTCTTCCAGATGTATATCTTAGAGAATATTGGGGAAATAATTCAGAAACATGACTGAATGGAAGGAGTTCCAATCTTGGGATATCTGGATGAAAATGAGATTTTTAAGCAAGGAGTCTTATCTTGGCCCTTTAAAACATACTACGTAGATGGGCCAAGTCTGCCTACTTTACCAGTATTTATAAGCCTTGACCCCACCCTAACCGGGTGCAGTGGCTCATGCCTGTAGTAATCCCAGCACTTTGGGAGACCAAGACGGGCAGATTGCTTGAGCCCAGGAGTTCAAGACCAGCCTGGGCAACATAGTGAGACCTTATCTCTACCCAAAAAATAAAAATCAAAAATCAAAAAAATTAGCTGGGCATGGTGGCATGTGCCTGCTGTCCCAGCTACTTTGGAGGCAGAGGAGGAAGGATTGCCTGAGTCCAGGAGGTCGAGGCTGTGGTGAGCTGTGATTATGCCACTGCATTCCAGTCTGGGTGACAGAGTGAGACTCTAACTCAAAAAAGAAAAAAAAAAGAGAAAAGACTTGGCCCCACCTGTGATCAAAAATATGTTACCATGAGGGTACCTACTTTAGAACAGCTTAAGATAAAGCTAGTGTCTGGGTTAGGGGAGGTGGTTGAATTTCAAGGAAATAGCATTGAAGAAGGGGGTGAGATACTCTGAAGAAAAACTGAATTTGCTCCTGGGTTTTCCTTGGGGGTAGACCCCATAGTTTCTTTTCCTAACTACTTTTGGAGAGTGAAGACTGTAATTCCTGTGGAAAGGAAGAATACTTATGAATTTAAAATCGTATTTCATTAGCCAAGTGTGGTGATATGCTCTCGTGGTCCAAGCTATTCAGGAGGCTGAGGAGGGAGGATCCCTGGGATCCAGGAGTAAGAGACTGCAATGAGCTATGATCGTGCCATTGCACTTCCAGCCTGGGTTACAGAGGGATATTACAGCTCTCAAAAAAAAAAAATCAGTTTTTATCTCAACTCTCTCACATAGTAAGCAAAAAAAGAGCAGATCTGGGGAAAGGACTCAATCTTTCTGATTTACTTTGACAAAAAAAAAATCCCTATCTCATAAATGTTTATGATGTCGGTGGTAGTGAAAATACAAGCACTTCTTTCTAAGCAAAAAGCATTTTATTAGCGAATGGATCGCAAATAATATGCCCCAGATATTTAAAGGTGGAAAGAAACTTAGGGTAGTATCAAGATATTTGGAGGCCGGGTTCTGTGGCTCAGCCTGTAATCCCAGCACTTTGGGAGGCCGAGGTGAGGGGATTGCCTGAGCCCACGGGTTCGGGACCAGCCAGGGCCACTTGACGAGACCTCGTCTCTACAATAAATCAAAAATTAGTTATGCGTGGTAGTGCTCTCTTGTAGTTCCAACTACTTGGAAGGCTGAGGAGGAAGGATTGCCAGAGCCCAGCAGGTGGACGCAGGGGTGGCCATGAACATGCCACTGCACTCCAGCCGGGGTGACAGAGTGAGAATCCAACTCAGAAAAAAAAAAGATATTTAGAAATGACAAATGACTACTTAAATGCACACAGTGGCTAAAAAATGCCCTTGCTGTTTGGAGCAATGAGCAAAGATGTATCAGCTTATGGAACAAGGAATTGGTGGGTCTGTAAACACACTTCTCTGAGGAACTTTAGCTAGTGGCTCTGCTGTGGGTGTGGCTTTCAGAGCGTCTTGATGTGTGAGCTTCTGCCAATATGCCAAGAGTTCTGTGAGCACCAACTGCTGAGGCTTGGGTGGATTTTTCCCCCCAAACCAAATGTTACCCTCAGATCTCCTAGGAGTCATGAAGTCATCATCTTTGCATTGGGAAAGGTTTTGCCACATTTCCTAGAAAGGGGGTTCCCAACCTTTCTGATCATGAGAATCTCTTTTGACCTAAAAAAAAAAAAAAAAGACTTCCAGAACCTTCCTGACAGCAACTGCATTTTTAATATCTGTGCTTTGAGAAAATGCAAAATGGCAAAAGACTTTTATTAATTCAGTGACATTCATAATTAATTTGTGCTTTATTAATCATGATAGCATTTGCATAATTTGAAAAGGAATAGTATATACACTTGCCAGGCACATTTTTCATTCTGTCTAAGGCAGCAGCGCTTGAACACATGAATTCACAGACCCCCTTCTAATAACCCTATTGCTCACCACCCCATCCCTGGAGGTCTTTTTTCTTTTTTTTTTTTTTTTTGAGTTGGAGTCTCACTCTGTCGCCCAGACTGGAGTGCAGTGGTCGCTCCCGGCCACCACAGCCTCGACCTGCTGGGCTCCGGCGATCCTTCAGCCTCAGCCTTTCCAGTAGCCGAAATTACAGGCATGCGCTACCACGCCCGGCTGATTTTTTGATTTATTGTAGAGATGAGGTCTCGCTGCCCAGGTGGGTCTCGAACCCGCAGGCTCAGGCAATCCACTCACCTCAGCCTCCCAAAGGCGCGGGATTACAGGCTGAGCTGCCGAGCCCAGCTCCCTGGAGGTCTTATAGTCACAAACTGGGGAACCTACTCCAGGCAAGTTGCCCTCCCCCTCCCTTTTTTATTTTCTTGAGTCAGGGTCTCACTCTGTTGCCCAGACTGGAGTGTGATGGCACGATCACAGCCCACCACAATCTTGAAATCCTGGGCTCAGGGGACCCTTCTGCCTCAGCCTCCCAAGCAGCTGAGACTACAGGCACACACACTACTATGCCTGGCTAATTTTTTATCTACTATTTTGTAGAGACAAGATTTCACTATGTTGCCTAGGCTGATCTCTCCCGGGATCAAGGGATCTTCCCACCTCTACCTCCCAAAGAGCTGAGATGACAGGCGTGAGCTACTACACCCAGCCAAATTATAATTTTTTTTTTTTTTAGTTGGAGTCTCACTCTGTTGCCCAGGCTGGAGTGCAGTGGCACACTCACAGTCACTACAGCCTCAACCTGTGGGCTCAGGCGAGTCTTCTGCCACAACCTTTCAAGTAGCTGGAACTATAGGTGCGCACCACTACACTCGGCTAATTTTTTGATTTATTGTAAAGACAAGTTCTCACCAAGTTGCCCAGGCTGATCTCAAACCTCTGGCCTCAGACAGTCTTTTTGCCTCCACCTCCCAAAGTGCTGGGATTACAGGTGTGAGCCACCACGCCTGGCTGATACTTTTTTTTTTTTGAGTTGGCATCTCACTCTGTCACCCAGGCTAGAGTGCTGTGGCACACTCAGGGCCAGCATCAACCTGCTGGGCTCCGGCAATCCTTCCGCCTCAGTCTTCCAAGTAGTTGGAACTACAGATGCATGCTACCATGCCCAGCTAATTTTTTGATTTATTGTAGAGACAAGGTCTCCCAAGTGGCCTGGGTTGGTCTCAAACCTGCGGGCTCAGGCAATCCGCTCGCCTCGGCCTCCCAAAGTGCTGGGATTACAGGCTGAGTCACGGAGCCCAGCCATACTTTTGATATGCTACAGCTATCCTGCCAACTTATTGTCCAGCCTGTACTTGAATTCCTTCAGTGTCAGGGAACTCACTACTCAAAAAGTATCTCATTCTGCCTTTGAATCATTCTTACTATAATGGACTATTAAACTCCACCGTCTTTACCTCAAGGTCCTGTTGCTTACCTAAATTGCTCTTAACTGTTTCCTGAGGTTATGCAGGCAAGGCCAGCCTTGCTTTGATCCTATGGACAGCATTGACACCCTCTCTGATCAGTCTCATCTCCAAGCTAAACTCACACGGTTCCATGGAGTATTTCTGAGTTAGTGCTATCTTCAAATTCTTAAATTTTAGTATTTAAAGATCCTGTGATGACACTGTCTCTGAATCCAGTCCTGCTCCCCTTTCTACCATCTTTTTTGTCCTTTTTAAGTTCACCCTGTTTTCACAGAGCATTTGTTCTCTGGACCTGTGGGCACTATACCAGACACGGAGCGATTCAAGTGCTGCCACATGACAGTAGAAGATAGAGGGAGAAGGTATTTTCCCCCCTTACCACTCAGTTTCCCAGTGCATTTACCGAATGCTGCGCTGTGCAGACAGGTATGCAGAAGGAACAGCAGGGTTGGGGCTAGAGGATCTGAGTTCAAGTCCAATGCTGCCTCAGTGACCTTGGGAAACGCCCTTAACTGCTCTGAATCTGTTTCATCATCTATGAAATCAATAGAGTAATTCGGATGCTGTTGATTTGCATAATGCTTTAGTATTTACAATGTATTTCCCACAAATTCTCTTCCTTAATGCATGGCCTACCTCCCTGCATATTCCCTAAGTCCTCGTGAGAAGCAAGGAGGTGAAGGCATTCCTCTACCTGACCCTCTTCCCAGTGACAGCTTGTCCACCCTATTGGAGTCTAGATGTGGTGTTCTCTTGCCACTCTGCTTGTGTTTGCATTCCCTCATCCTTTTGGTTTACATTTTTATCATTTTGCTTTACTCTTTTACAACCTCAGCTGGGCGAAGTGACTCACCCCTATAATTGCAGCCCTTTGGGAGGCCGGGGCAGGAGAATTGCTTGAGCCTAGGAATTTGAGACCAGCCTGCGCAACACAACAAAAAATAAAAAATAAAAATAAATTAGCCAGGCATGGTGGCGCATGTCTGCAGTCCCAGCTACTCAGGAAGCTGAGGTGGCAGGATCAACTGAGCCTAGGAGGTAGAGGCTGTGGTGAGCCTCTTATTAGAGCTAACTTGTCCCAACTGTAGAAAACTGATTCCAACACCCACATCTGCCCCACCTCCATCCCATCTCTCCACCAGTCATCTGTTTCTAGAGCTGAGGCTGTGCCATGGCACTCTCATCTTCCCCGGACAACCTGGCTGGCATGTGCCAGCGTGTTTAAGGAGCCAGCTTGCTCTCCACGTGTGCCCCTCCATTCCCACACCACCTGAATCAGGCAGCTGCGTATCTTTACACCCCGTCTCTTTCATCTAAGTCGGCCACCTACCCTCAACTTTTTTTTTTTGAGCTGGAGTCTCACTCTGTCGCCCAGACTGGAGTGCAGTGGCCGCTCCCAGCCACCGCAGCCTCGACCTGCTGGGCTCCGGCGATCCTTCCGCCTCAGCCTTCCAAGTAGCTGGAATTACAGGCATGCGCTACCACACCCAGCTGATTTTTTGATTTATTGCAGAGATGAGGTCTCGCTGCCAGGGGGGTCTCAAACCCGCGGGCTCAGGCAATCCACTCACCTCAGCCTCCCAAAGGCACGGGATTACAGGCTCACCCTCAACTTCTTGACGCATATTGTCTCAAGTCTTGGCTCTAGAGCATGACTTGACTTGTTCCTTAGAACCTTTAGCTTGCTCTCTCAAAGGTCCGTGTCCATTCTCAAAGGTGCTGGGTTTGTTTCCTCTCTCTCCAAAGCATGTCAATCTGCAGACTGACCCTTAACATCTTCGCTCCTGTCATCAGGACCGGTTTTCCTCAAACTCCTTCCCCCTTCTCCTTCTTCCCTAACCCTGCTAGTTCCTCCGTTTTTGTTTGTTTGTTTGCTTGCTTTTGAGACAAGGTCTCTCTGTCGCTCTGTTGCCCAGGCTGGAGTGCAGTGGTGCGGTCATAGCTGACTGTAACCTCAAATTCCTGGCCTCAATCAATCCTCCTGCCTCGGCCCCCCAAAGCACTGGGATCACAGGCATTAGCCGCCATGCCTGGCCTTTTCTTTCTTTTTACTACTTTCTTGCTTGAGCAATCTCATGCACTTCAACATACTTTAGCCATTATTTAGATGTGAATAGCTTCTAAATCACTGTCTAGGCCCTCCCTGGTTCCGTGCCCATGTTTCCAGCTGCCCACCACACTCACCCAAAAGACTTTCAGACTGTCCATGTCCAACCGTATCTTGTTCCTTCCTTCTTCCTGTCTTCTTTAACTCAGTGATTAGAAGCACCACCCACCTACAAGCAAAGAAGAAAATGTATTCATCACAGACCCCCCTTCACCTTCTGCCCCAACCCCATTTCTTTCTTCTTTTCATTGTCTTTTTTTTGTTTGTTGAGTTGGAGTCTCACTCTGTCGCCCAGGTTGGAGTGCAGTGGCATGCTCACAGCCACCTGCAGCCTCGACCTGCTAGGTTTAGGCGATCCTTCCACCTCAGTCATCCAAGTAGCTGGAACTACAGGCACGCACTACCACTCCCGGCTGATTTTTTGTTTCATTGTAGAGACGAGTTGTCACCAAGTTGCCCAGGCTGGTCTCCTACCCCTGGGCTCAGGCAGTCCTCTCTCCTCGGCCTCCCAAAGTGCTGGGATTACAGGTTGAGACTCCATGCCCAGCCCTCCATCTTAACTCATTCATCTCTATTTTTACTTCTTTGCCATCTTTTCATCAATTTTACTTTTTCCCATCATTTCATTAGGCTTGATTCAACCTCTCACAATGTTTCATCCAGCCAAATGGGTCTCCCTTCTGGCTACCCTCACATCTGGGCCAGAGACATCTTTTTAAAATGAAGAATTCCCATTGTCACCTTGCCTAAATGTCTTTGGCAAGTGTTCTTTGCCAGAATCATCAGTGAGGCATTCCATGCCCTTCCCAATTGGGCTCCAATCTGTCCTTTCATGCTCGCCCGTTGCTGAAAGTCCCCTGGATCCAGGCGAAGTGGTATGTGGCCTCTGTGTAGTTTGTAATCGCAGTTCATTAACCGACCATTTTCACTCACAGACTCTCTGCTGCCAAACAACCCAGTTGTGCTTGAATTGTTTAGCGTATGTAGGTGATTCAATCACAGAACACTTCTTACAGTAAATCTTTTTAGTCATCAAATGGCATAAACACTCTATACGATATTCACAGAGATTATGAAAATTTGAAGGAGGGCAAGCCCCTCGGGTCCCCTCCCGCTGTGGGAGCTTTTCTATCCTCTCAATAAATCTTGCTTTCTAAAAAAGAGAAAAAAATAATTTGGAGGAAACCTGTAACTATCTGATGGCATCTCAGAAATGTTGGAGAGAATCATGGCATAATGACATTTGCAGAACGATCCTCACAACTTTGTCCAGAGAGCATTGCACTCTTATTTATGCAGGCTAAGAGAAGGAATCAGCACAGACAGCCTACAGCATTAAGTACAGAAATCTACAGATTTTATTGTATAGTACGTTATATACTTTTTCCCCCACCTTGCAGAGTGACTCTTGGAATGAAACTTTCATTAGGTTGATAAAATTAATTCCTAATTCTAGATATCAAGCAGTTAATGCTAAATCAGGGAGTGACCCAAAAGTTTGGACGTTTTAGGCATCAGGCTGGCTGGAGTTAGAGACTACATTTGTTGCCGATGATAGGAATTTACAATTCTAATTTGGGCTGAGAGTGTGTTTTTCTGTCTTCACTTGGCTGTTGATTTGCTTATATTTTATGCAACCATGCCTTCTGTCTTAGCTGAAGATTGTCATTAATGCTACAACTGTCACCGATATATACAGTTCCTGATCTATACACTATACTGCGAGGCTTAGAGAAAGTAGGTGATTTCTCGTTTCCTCATCATTATGTATGGGTCAGATGTAAAGCTCATTCACACACCAGAGTCTACAAAATACAGTCATTGTGGAAATGAGAGGTCATTCTATTTTTACTCACTTTCACTTTAATTGCAAATTGTTAGTGCAGGAATTTCCACAAAAGGGTTATGCAAGCATGCCCAAATTGCTTGAAATATTTTCCACTTCTCTGACTTCCCATGGGAAAAGCCACTAGGTTGCATTTGTGGCATCTCAGTGGGTTCGAGCAGCCTAATTGGGATTTAGGAGCTTTAAGCGGCTGGGGTTTCCAGATGGACATCGCGGACGTTCAGGAACTCTGGTCTCCACTCCCATTCCAGAATCTGGAAAGCCTGATGACAGCAGCTAGCATCCTGCTTTTATTTATTTGTTCAACATCTTATTTTTATGCTTATTCCTGAAAATAATTTTTTAAAAAAATAATTTGAACTGTTGACCAAGAATTTCAGGAAGCAAGGTATACTATATGTTCTTAAAAAGCAGGACGAGCCGGGCTCGGTCAGCCTGTAATCCTGCGCCTTTGGGAGGCTGAGGTGAGTGGATTGCCTGAGCCCGCGGGTTCGAGACCCGCCTGGGCAGCGAGACCTCATCTCTACAGTAAAAAAATAAAAAAAAAATCAGCTGGGCATGGTAGAGCATGCCTGTAATTCCGGCTACTCGGAAGGCTGAGGTGGAAGGATCACCAGAGCCCAGCAGGTCGAGGCTGCGGTGGCCAGGAGCGGCCACTGCACTCTAGTCTAGGCGACAGAGTGAGACTTCAACTCAAAAAAAAAAAAAAAAAAAAGCAGGGGACGGACTGGGGGCAGTGGCTCACACCTGTAATCCCAGTACTTTGGGAGGCCAAGGTGGGAGGATTGCTTGAGCCCAGGAGTTTGAGATCAGCCTGGGCAACATAGCAAGACCTTGGCTGGGCATGGTGGCTCATGCCTGCAATCCTATCACTTTGGGAAGCTGAGATGGAGGAATTGCTTGAGCCCAGGAGTTCGAGTCCAGCCTGGGCTCAAGCGAGACTTGTCTCTGTTCTTAAAAAATAAAATAAGGAGGAGGGTTCTCATATGTGAGGAATATACTCCAGGGCACAGGTAACTTTTTTGTCCCTGAGGAAGATGCACCTGATCGCCCTGCTCCAACGACCCACTTGTAAACTCAGGTCTTTGACAACACAGGGCACTGTGCAGCACAATTAATGAAAGCTCAGAGGAAAATCATTGTGTAAGCTATGTCTAGACTCAAGAAGCGAAACTCTGTGATTGTGCTTTCACTCTCTCCAGTGGTCTTTCTTCCACACCCCCATCCCCACACCCACACAAATTTCATTTGTGCTTGTTTTCCATTTCTGTTGTCTAACATTGAACGTAATTTAAACTAGACAGGGAAGAAAGCCAAAGTAAGCAATGCTTTGTCTTTCCAACGTTAGCGTGCATATGAATTGCTGGAAGAGCCCGTTCTAGCGCAAATTCTGATTTGGAGGCCTGGGAGGCTGCATTCCTATTGAGCTCCCAAGTGCTCTGAGGCTGCTGGCCCTGGACCACAATCGAGCAGTTAGGGCCTAGACTATCAGATACTCCTCTGGATGTGGATCTGGACTTCATTTTTTCAGGCTCCCTATGTCAGTATGCCGCCATCTTGCTTGCTGGGGCACTGGCCCAACCGGCATTCCCCAGACAGCCCCTGTCTGCTCTACCTCTCCTCAGATTCAAATTCCTTTTTCTTCTTGGCCTTGCTATTCCCTCTGGAATCCTTAAGGAAGCTGATCAGTGTCTAGGATGCTGACAGATCACATCAGGAATATGTTGGCGGCGTAGTCCCTCCTGGCGATTTTAAAAACAAAATGACACGCTTTGCCTCTTTCTCTTTGAATTGAACTATTGTGTGTCAGGGTGTTGTCTAGAAAAACACACTGGGCGAGTAGGAGTGTGTCAGAAATTGCCTGTGGGTCTTAAGCTGGCATGCCTCAGTTTCCCTCTCAGCAAAAAATGGCAAGACTGACTTGATTCTCTCTAAAGCCCCTTCTTGCTCTAATCCTTTGAAATTCTGAGTTGGTCATTCAGTCATCTGGATGAAACTGTGTTGGCTTGAGCCAACCACTCCTCCCATAGGAAGGTTGTTCTGTTCCTGTTGGACTCAGGTGAACTCCTCAGGTTCCACCACCACAGTGCCCCCAAGAGCACATTGCTCAGCTCGTGATGGCATTGCATCTTCTTTGGTTTAAGCCTGTTGCTATTACACTCTGAGTGTCTGGGTCTGGATTGACTGGGGGGAGGGAGACAGCTGGGAAGGTTTGTGCTGAGTTGCCAAGACCACAGGACTTGGCAGGACTAGGCAAGACTTTACCCAAAGCCCCTGGAGTCAACCTGACCCAAAAAAAGGAGGAAAGAAGTGGAGTAGGAAGTGAAGCCAGAGATGAGAGGTGGAGGGCTGTGTGGCGAGGGAGTGAGGGGGGCCGTGGTCACAAGAACAAGATGTGATCAGAAACTGGGCAGCTTGGGAACAGAACAGGAAGCGGAAGTCGAAGGGATGCAAGGAGAATTGCTCTGGGTGGAGGCTGTGAACAACTTTTAGGGTGTAGACACTCATTTTTGAGTTGCTGGATTAAAGGAGTTACTCAAGATTGGTCAGAGAGCTCTGTGAAGGCAAAACCTCTGCTTCATTCACTTTTTTTTTTTTTTTTTTGCTGAGTGCCTCAAACAAGTGCCTGATACAGTAAAAGAGATGAATTAGGCTGGGCAAGGTGGCCCACGCCTATAATCCTATCACTCTGGGAGGCCAAAGTGACGGGATTGCTTGAAGCCAGGAGGTGAAGACCAGCCTGGACAACATAGCAAGACTCCGTCTCTACAAGAATTTTTTTTTAGTTAGTTGGACATGGTGGTGTGCACCTATAGTTCCAGCTACTCGGGAGGCTGAGGCATGAGGATCTTTGAGTCTAGGAGTTCAAGGATGCAATGAGCTATGATTGCACCACCGCACTCCAGCTTAGGTGACAGAGTGAAACACTGTTTCAAAAAAATAAAAGAGAGAGAGAGCGAGAGAGGAATTAAAGAAAGACTGAACAAATGAATGCATGAATGAAATAAATCTATTTTAAGATCATATAATTTATCCATGCCCTCATATTCATTCTCTCCATTTCCTATGCCACCATATAAATTCATATCCTCATTCTTTCTTTTTTTTTTTTTTTTTCAGTCGGAGTCTCACTCTGTCACCCAGACTGGAGTGCAATGACCGCTCCCGGCCACCGCAGCCTCGACCTGCTGGGCTCCGGTGATCCTTCCGCCTCAGCCTTCCAAGAAGCTGGAAGTACAGGCGCACGCTACCACGCCCGGCTAATTTTTTTAAAAATTTATTTATTGTAAAGATGAGGTCTCGCCAAGTTGCCCAGGCGGGTCTCGAACCCGCAGGCTCAGGCAATCCACTCACCTCAGCCTCCCAAAGGCGCAGGATTACAGGCTGAGCCACCGAGCCCGGCTATCCTTGTTATTTCCAACGCAAACCAAATGAACCCCAATCCTTCCATCTCTCCCGATTCATGTTCTAGACTGCAACTGGATTGCCCTTTCATTTGTGCCTTGCTGTCTGTATATTGTTTCATCAGAGATAGTAAGTTCCTTGAGGACAGGGATAGCATCCTGCCAAGTCTTGTATGCCCAATATAGCTAGCATTCAGTAAATAGTTGCTAAAGCAAATCATCTATATTCACAGGGGCAATTGTTACAAGGATTCATTATCCTGAACATTTAAAGCAGCATATTTCTTTCTGCATTTATTCTTCGATACCTAGATACCTGAGAATTACACTTGACTAAGATGTTCTTATAAAGTCCACCCCATTCGAACTTTTACATTAACTGAGACTTTAGGGTGAAGTTTGTATGGTTTTTTAAGCTCAAACCCCCTTTTAGGAAGCAGTGGTTCTTCACTTTTTCTAGAGTCGCAGACCTTTGAGAACGAAGGGAACCTCTTCCTCACAAACACAGCCAGGCACATGCGCACGGTTTGGAATATGATCTCAAGGGGCTCAGAAATCCCCAACCCTGTTCAGACTCCTGACGTTGATAGAAGTCAAGCCTGGAACTTCTGCTGGAGAAGAATGACACTTTCTGCATCTACAAGAGCCTTCCCTCTTTCCCCTCGGGCCCCTTTGCCCCAGCCTCATCACCTAGCCTTCAGGAATGCAGAGGACCGGTCCTTCGGTGCCCATCTTGAGAGAGAAAGCAGAAAACGCTCGTGGGCAGGGCACAGTGTGTGTTATGCCTTTGCCAACAATGATCTTTAGCATGGGATTATGGAAGACAGGAAAGGATTGGTGGATGTGCCCACTCTTAGAGCCTAGAAAACTAGACAGGTGCTTTTGAAATTGCCAGCTGATGAAAGAATACACAGATGACCCGCAACCTGGCCCTGGTAGCTCCACGGAGTCTCTGATGGGCTTCAGAGGAGATGCTGATAGCAAGGGCTGATTCTGAGCTTGTGAGGAGCTTCCTTCCTGTCTCCTTTCCTCCCTCCCTCTCTCCCCCATTCCTTCCTTTCTTCCTTCCTTCCCTTTCTTTTTTTGTGAGTTGGAGTCTCACTCTGTCTCCCAGACTGGAGTGCAGTGGTCTGCCGGGCTCCGGCAATCCTTCCGCCTCAGCCTTCCGAGTAGCTGGAACTACAGGCGCGCGCTACCACGCCTGGCTAATTTTTGATTTATTGTAGAGATGAGGTCTCGCCGAGTTGCCCAGGCGGGTCTCGAACCCGTGGGCTCAGGCCATCCACTCGCCTCGGCCTCCCAAAGTGCTGGGATTACAGGCTGAGCCACCGAGCCCAGCCCTTCCCTCCTTTTCTTCCTTCCTCTCTTCCTACCTTTCTTCCTTCCTTTCTCCCTTCTTTCCTTCTCCCTACTTCTTTCCTTCCTTCCTTCATTTCTTTCTTTCTTTCCCCATCCTTTCAGTTTCCAAACAGTGTGCAGATCTGATACAGAAGAAAAGCCTCCTAAGAAAGAAGGGGGATCAAGTCCTCAAAAATAAAAATAAAGTCAACCTGTCCAATTTTGATTCTAGTTTAATTTCCTAACAGCTTTATCCCAGTAAATAAGGGCTTCCAGGTTCCTGTTTCAAGTAGAGATATTTCAATATCCTTTGCAATTTTGAAAAAGGACATTTTGTCTGATGCAAGTTGTCATGGCATGACGGAAGAGACAGGAAAATCTGGTGAGATCTCAGAATTCATTCATTCTTTCCCACTTTTTCTTTACACTGCTTTGGCCAGTTAATCTGCCATTTTATTTTATTTTTTATGGTAGGAATGGCCTTTATTGGTTGCAGCGGGAAGTGGAAGAGAAGTGGCAACTCCTGCTTCTGGGACGGCGCCTGTAGACTGAGCCGCCGTCCTCCAAAAGTGCCGTTTCAAAGTGATGGATTCAAAGAGATCCACTGAGCAATTGAAACAGGATTCCCAACCTCCCAAGGTTCCCAGAGTGGAAGGAACCCTTCCTGGGTCCCGCCTATTCAGATCACGATGGATCTCTCCGCATGTTGAGAAGTAGGACATTTCACAAGTCGCAGGTTGGTGCATAAAAATGTGGTCATTGCTGTAAGAAAATTGTGGTTTCATGAATAACATCAACTTGCCATCACCAGAATACGTATAATTATGGGGCAGAAATTGTATGTGTGTATTCCATCCAATTAACCTGTGAAGAAATCAGTCATCTGCAGCAGGCTTCGCTCTCAATTCAAAGGGAGAGGGAAATGTTGCAGCTGGATGCCAGGTTATAAGGAAATGTGTGTAAGGGGAAGACCCTCATTTGAGAGGAATATGAAGTTAAAATTAATCCAAGCATCATTTAATAACAGTTTTGCAGAGAGTTTCTGTACATGCAAAGTAGGGGTGTTTTCTAAGGCTATTGCTATAAATTTCATTCAGTAATGAGTGTGTTTGTGTGTAATCTCTTTTGCAAATAAGCTATATGATCCATACCATTCTTAAGCAAAGAAATTTAATTTTGCTCCAGAAAGGAGGGATAGTTTGCTTTAAGATAGGATTTATCTCAGTTACCTGCAGATGGGAAAAAAAACACAAATTCAAGGCCCCAGCTGTAGTACCACAGTAAGCAAAAATCACACACAAAATGCTCTCAAATGAATGCCGCCACCCTAAATTGTTCAGTGATGAAAGATAAGACAGTATGGACAGGAGTGTTCCTTATGGCAGGCTGGTTGCTACTTGACTGTGTGTGCTTAGGCGCTTTGCATGCCCTGGTCCCAGTTCCTTATTTGTAGAATAAGAGGATTATAGTCACAAGACTTAGCATGTATTGAACATTTTAACTATGTCAAGCACTGTGCCTGGCATTTTAATGTATCCTCTTGAATCCTTAAAACAACTTTCCAAAGTAGATATTATTATCTCTACATTATAGAAGAGAAAGTCAAGATTCAAAGAAGGGAGCTAACTTGCCAGAAGCAACACAAGAAGCAAGAGATAGATCTGCAGATGGAATTTTTACCCTGTGGGCCTCAAGATGCGGTACTTGTCCTTGAGGAGCTTGTATGACTTTGCTGGGACTGCTTAACCAAGTTCACCAAACTGGGTGGCTTAAACAACAGCGATGGATTGTCTCACAGTGTGGAAGCCAAGATCAGAATGTCTGCAGGGTTGGTTTCCTCCACGGCTGTGAGGGTGACTCCATTCCTAGGCCTCCCTCCCAGCTTCTGGTGTTATGCTGGCAATCTTTGGCGTTCCTTGGCTCATGCAACTAATTCCAGTCTCAATTGGTGTTCTCTCTGTGTGCATGTCTGCATCCAAGTTTCCCTTTTTATGATACTAATCACATTTGGTTAGGGGGACAACCCTACTCCAGTGTGACCTCATCTCATTTCTATCTGCAATAACCTGACTTCCAAATAAAGTCACATTCTGAGGTATTAGGGATTAGGATTTTAACATATGAGGTTTTTTTTTTGAGAGAGGAAACACAATTCAATCCATAACAGTGTGTATAAACTTGTGAAGGTTTCTAGATCAACGTGCACAAAGAGTTAACTCATCCTCAGACACAAGCAATTGTTTCAGATGACACCGTATGTCAGAGTGCATGAATGTTTGCTTGGCGATTCAGGGGTAATCAGTGCTAGTTCTTCAGAAGTCTGAGAAAATCCCATTTGGCTGGGATGACCAGGGAATGCCTCACGCTGTGATGGGATTTGAACCAAGTAAGAAAGAATGACCTCATTCATGGATCATAGAAAGACAAAGGAGGAGTGTTCTCCAGCATGTTCAGAGCAGCTGCATTTGTTAAAGTTGTTAGATACACAAAGAAGTGGGGGTGTTGTCCCTGCCGGCAAAGAGCTTCTGATCTAGTTTAAGAGACAGGAATAAAACTTAGGCTGGGTGTGGTGACTCACACATACAATCTCAGCTCTTTGGGAGGCCTAGGAGGGAGGATTGCTTGAGCCCAGGAGTTCGAGACCAGCCTGGGCAACATAGTGAGACCTTGTCTCTACAAAAAAATAAATATATAAAAATAAAACAGCCGTGCATGTGGCGCATACCTGTAGTCCCAACTGCTTGGGAGGTGGAGGCAGCAGAAGGATCGCCCGAACCCAGGAGGTCGAGGCTGCGATAGCTGTGATCGTGCCACTGCACTCCAGCCCGGGTGACAGAGTGAGACTCTGACTCATAAATAAATAAAAAATAAATAAAAAATAAATAAATAGATCCCATATTCCATGGGACATTGTTAGGTGTTCCTCAATTAAAAAAAAAGAAGTTATGGACTTAATAAGTTTAGGAAATAATAGATCAATCAGCGACATGATTTCACCAGGTGCTGGTAGGAAGCAGAAGGAATACTCTGAGTAATTTCAGGACAGGTTAGTAAGTGGCTGGGCAGGATTTGAGGAAACCACAAAGGAGAGTAGAGGAGAGCCGGGACTGGGACCAGCATGGGGCCATTAACCACCCAAAAGCCTAAAGAGTGAGGGAGAGAAAGGATCCTGCACCTGGAGAGGGACACCCAACAGGGCCTGTGTCCTTGACTTCAGGGATGTAGCCAGCCCACGATGACTGGGTATGGTAGGGCCAGGGAATAGTATGCCCACCTGTCTCTCCTCCCTTTCTCAGACTTCCTATCGCAGCTCGATGGCACACCCAGCTGAGGCCAAAAGGCAGGAGGATCCATTGACAGAGAGCATCAAACCAGGGCAGGGCAGAGATCATGCACCGGGATATGGAGGGACAGAAGGAGGAATCTAGCACAAAGTTCCTTCATAGGAGGACTTCTTAGAGCACTTCGGATGCGAATGTACTAACACACCACAGAAGAGGCAGAGGGAGGCAGTATTCTAAACTAGTTTTAATAGGAAACTCCTTTGAGTGAAGGATCTCTAGGGCCAGTGATCAAAGAAAACCACTGTGGGACACTTAAGTCTGTGGGATGAAGATCCCAGCCTGTCATACCAGGCAAGTGATTAACCAATGAACGTGTCATAAACCAACCTCAAATCAGACAGAAAAAGAACGCGCTGGTTTACATGTAACTGGCAAGCCCTGGAGGGGAGCACAGATCCAGGCACGGCTGGAAGCAGGAGCCCTAGTGATGCTCAGAACCGTTATCGCTCCAGCACTGCATTCTGCCTATTCCACCACTAGCCGGGCAGGACCACCACCAACTTCCCACAGCCACACCCCCACCCCCAGCTTAGCAATCCAGTGGGGGGAGGGAGTTCTCTCCCATGTCTATGCACAAAGCCCAAGACGGTTCTGGGTGCTCCTGCTTGGGTAGTGTGTCCATCTCTGAATAATCGCTGTCATCAGGCTGGGTGCTGTGGGTCACACTCATCATCCCAGTGCTTTGGGAGGCCAAGGCGGGAGGATTGCTTGAGTCCAGGAGTTCGAGACCAGCCTAGGCAACACAGCAAGACTTTGTCTCTACAAAAAAATAAAAAAGTGAGCCTGGTGTGGTGGCATGCACCTGTAGCCCCAGCTGTTTAGGAGAATAAGGCAGAAGAATCTCTTGAGCCCAGGAGGTGGAGGCTGTGATAAACTGTGTGTGAACTTGCCACTGCACTCCAGCCTGGGGGACAGAGTGAGACTCTGACTTGATAGATAGATGATAGATAGATATAGATAGATAGAGAGATAAAAATAACTGTTACCAGTGACTCTCAACCCTCTGGTGTGAGGAGGGTGATTAACCCCATTTTCATGGACTCACCAGGACCCTGTGAGGTAGAAAAGGACTCTTCAAAGAGACGAGGGTCATGAAAAAGCACGCAACTTCAGTGCGCACTAAAGTGATAGCTTCCATGATCTACCATGTTTCTGGGCAGTACATTTGTGGTTTCCCCCAGTTTGGCCTTAACGGGTGAGTTCCCACGCCCGCTTCTCTCCTGGACAGCTTCCCTGCTCCAGTCAGCCTTGAATGTGTCCCATATCCTCATATTTGCTCCTCGGACTCTCTTTTGGTTTGGATCCTGCCTCAGCCCCATCAGGTCTCAAGACCACACAATAAAATCTGTCCACCATGTCCCCGCTCCCCTGCCCCAAATGCAGTGCTTGTTTTTCCTCCTAGTAACTCCTGTAGCATCAACACTCCTGTCTCCATCCATTTGATACTTATTACGACTTCCCTTTCCCTTTCTTGTTACTGAGTGTGTGTGTGTGTGTGTGTGTGTGTGTGTGTGTGTGTGTGTGTTGTATATCTCTCTGGACACAAGTAGATTGTAAACTCCCTGAGCTCCTAACATCATCTGTATACTCTTTGCTTCTGCCTTGCCTGGTACGTTGCACATGCTAACTAGATGGGCTTTGGGTGTATTTCAAAAGTTCAAGGTTAACCTCCCACCTCTTCTTGCTCGCCTACATATTTATCCATCCTTCATGCCCTCTACGCCGACTTGCAGAGTGACCTTGAAAGAACTTCTTAGCCGGGCTCGGTGGCTCAGCCTGTAATCCCGTGCCTCTGGGAGGCTGAGGTGAGTGGATTGCCTGAGCCCGCGGGTTCGAGACCCGCCTGGGCAACTTGGCGAGACCTCATCTCAATAAATCAAAATGAGCCGGGCGTGGTAGTGCGCGCCTGTAGTTCCAGCTACCTGGAAGGCTGAGGCGGAAGGATCGCCGGAACCCAGCAGGTTGAGGCTGCGGTGGCCTGGAGTGGCCACTGCACTCCGGTCTGGGTGACAGAGTGAGACTCCAACTCAAAAAAAAAAGAACTTCTTACTTTGGTTGAGTCCCAGTTTCTGGTCAAGTGAGTGAGCAATGCTGATATTGTGGAAAAACAGCCCATTCATTCATTGATCATTCAGTTACTCACACATTCAGTAACTACTGAGCACCTTTTATGAACAACGCACTATGTCAGGTGCTTTGAAGCAGAAAAAGGTAAATGAAAATAGATAGTGCCTTAAAGACAATCAAAACTCTGTACTTGGTAGCACGAGCCGGTAGTCCCAGCTACTTGGGAGGCTGAGGAGGGAGGATCACTTAAGCCCAGGAGTTTGAGGTTGCAGCGAGCTGTGATTGTGATCTGCACTCCAGCCTGGGTAACAGAGTGAGATCCCTCCAACTAAAAATAATAAATAAATATACAAAATACTAAAAAAGAGCAAAATTTTTTAAAGACAGAGAAGGATACTGCATATCAAAACACTTTACCAACCTTCTAGAAGGGAACTTAGCAACATCTAATAAAACTACATATACATTGACCTCTTGACCCAATATTTTCACTCCTAGGAATTTACCCAGAATATAGACCTCCAAATATATGAAATAACATACATACAAGATTTTTTATTGTGGTAATTTTATGAAAGAAAAATTAAGAAGCAACATAGTCTGGGTGTGATGGCTCATGCCTATAATCTCAAATTTTGGGAGGCCAGGGCAGGAGGATTACTTGAGCCCAGAAGATTGAGGCCAACCTGAGCACTATAGTGATACCTCATCTCTAAAAACATTTAAAAATTTGCTGGGTGTAGTGTCATGCACCTAAGTCCCAGTTACTCAGGAGGCTGAGAAGGAAGGATCACTTGATCCCAGGAGTTTGAGGCTGCAGTGAGCCATGATCATGCCACTGTACTCCAGTTTGGGTGACAGAGTGAGATTCCCCCTACTCAAAAAAAAAAAAAAAGAAAACTAGAAACAACCTAAATGCCTATCCTTAGACTGGCTGAATAAACTATGGAACATAATTGAAACATCACTTATTTTGTAATAACTATAAATTATTTTAAATTTTATTTAACTGATTATATAATTGCATTTTATATAACAACGGTAAATCATTATAAGTTACAAGACCCCTGGCCTGGGATTGAAAAAATAAAAGGGAATGTTATTTAAAAAATAAAAATTGAAGGTATCATTCAAAATTAAAAGAGACAGAAACAACCAAATGCAGCGCATAAAACTTGCTAGGCTCCTATGTAAAAAAAAAAATAAATGAAAAGATATTTTTGCTAGATTCAGTAGCACATGCCTGTAGTACCAACAAGTCGAGAGGCTGAGGAGGGAGGATTGCTTGAGACCAGAAGCTCAAGACCAACCTGGGCAACATAGTGAGACCTGCATCTTTACTAATATTTTAAAAAGAAAGACAGAAAAGACATTATGAGGACAACTGAGAAAATTTAAATATGGACCACCTATTAGATATTATTGAATTGATCTTACTTTTCTTAAGTGTGATAATATTGTTGGTATTGCATAGTAGCAAAGCAAAACATGAAGATAGATAGATGATAGATATATAAATGATAGATAGAATGGATAGGTGATTGATAAACAGATAATGGATTATAGATCATAAATACAGATAATAGGTAGATAGAAGATAGGTACCTAGCTAGATAGATAGATATAAATAGGTAGGTAGGTAGAGATAAGTTTAATGTGTTAAATTGTCAACAATTGGTCAATTTATGGGAGTACACAGGTGTTCATTTTACCTTTCATTCTACTTTTCTTTGGGCTTGAAAATTTTAAAAATAAATAATTGGGGTAGAAAAACACACCAAATATAGAATGCATTAGTCAGAACACTTTCAATTCCAAGTAGAAACCACACTCAGATAGGCTTAAGCAAAAAGAAAAATGTGTTAAGGCACTCAGATGATGCTATATTTCTCTTTCCAGTGGCCCTGCTTTCTTCTAAGTTAATCTTGCTGCCTCAGGGCATCCCACCAGTTAGAAACCCCTGTCGAGAGGATTTCTTGTCCAGTCGTTCCAGAAAATGTTCTGGGCTGTCCCTTTTAAACAAATTTCAGGTTTGTCCTTGAACCAATTATCAGGCCAGAGATGCTGCGTTCTGATTGGCCAGGACTAGGCCACGTGCCCATGTCTGGATGTGGTCACCCACATGCACGCACCTCCACCTGCAAGGTGAACAAGAGGTGGCTCCTCAAAAGAAAATCCAGGTGCCATTGCCAAAAAAAAAGGCAAGCGGGCGCACGCCAGACAAAAAGAGCATTCTCCATTGCAAAGAACCCTTACACATGAAACATAAAAGCAAATCAACATCTGAGGGGCATTCAGTCACACTAACCCATAAAATAAGAGGTATTGTTTATTTCAAATCCCTGATTGTTCATCTCACGGCTTTGGTATGACAGGAGATAATTGACACTCTTCCTTTGTTTCCCTTAGTCAGCTGCAATACGAAGGAGCAGACCGAGAAGGAAATGACTGGATTGCATTTGACCTCAGTTTCCCTCAGACAGGGATTTGGAGACGCCGTTCATTGCCCTGTGCCTGAAGCCAAGAAGACCAACTTTGCTCTAGACCTCAACAAATGAACGGAATAAAAATCTCAATCGACCAAGCGTGGTGGCTCACGCCTGTAATCCCAGCACTCTGGGAGACCGAGGCAGGGGGATCACTTGAGCTCAGGAGCTCAAGACCAGCCAGGGCAACATAATGAGACTTCATCTCTACAAAAAATCCCAAAAATTAAGCTGGGTGTGGTGGTGTGCACCTGTAGTCCCAGCTGCTTGGGAGGCTGAGGCAGAAGGATCACCAGAGCCCAAGAGATTGCAGCTGCAGTGAGCTGTGATCGTGTCACTGCACTGCAGCCTACGTGACAGAGCAAGACCCTTACTCAAAATAATTAATTGGTTAATTAATTAAATTTAAAATCTCAATCAGATTGCTACTTACAGGATATATACGAATGGCGGGGAACCTCTGAGGACATCCTCTGTGACCCCAATGCTGGGTACGATTCAACTGGAATATTCTGCTACCGATTAGAGGGATTGAAATCATATATTGTTGTTTCCTAATAGATTCCTTAATGGTTCCATTTTTTCCCTCTAAACATTGAGAAATAGCCATTTCTATTCTATCCATGTACAAATCATTACTTCCAATTTTAGTGTTTTATCATATTGAATATTCACTGAATTCTACCATGAATCATGAAGCTTGTAAACACTGTCACAAGAAAATAAATTCATAAGCTTCTGTTGTCATAAAGATTCCTGGAGCTCTCTGCTGTGTTGAGAACCTATCTCATCAGTCACTTAGGAATGTGAGGTAGAAGATTTACAGTCCTTGCAAGCGGAACTCGGAGCTTTTCATATGGGATGGAAGTCTCCATCCATTAGTCCTGCTGCCCAGTAAGTGCACAAATGGTGCTCTGAGCCGAGAAGCAAGGTAGTGGGGACTCAAACACACACCCACAGAAGCAGGCGTGTGGGCTTGCAGCAGAGCAGAAGGCGATCAATCCAAGGTCCCATGCTCTCAGTCAGCATGGCCTCTGCTCTAGACACAAGGCGGGCAATGCAGGTTTCTGATTGGCTGGGCTGCTTGGAGAGCTGTGACCTTAGCCTCTGTAATTGATCACATCCTCTGCTGTAGCAGAGGTGAATCACCCACCCAGAGCCCTTCTAGATCTTTCCCAGGGGGGACCTGGGCTTTCACCTCTGCGGATCCATTTTTTCTCTGGGATAGGCAGGCTCAGGCAGCAGAGAGGGGGTCTGGAGCCCCGCTGAGGAAACCCCAGCCTCTCTTCTGTGGGAGCCTCCGTGACCCACCACTCTCTAGGCAAGCTGTGCGTTCCTCTTTCTTTCAGGTTGCTACTCAAATACACTATGCAAATCTAATCTTTAAAGTTTGCTTATTGAAAGGCTCTGGAGGTGCTTTCTATTTAAAGAAAGCAAGTGGCAACCTCTAGAAAAATGTAATTGCTCCATATCGATTTATTCTGCAGACTTGCATCTTACTTCACTTAACTTTAAATATTGAGGGCTGGGTACACGGCTGCCTTTGACATTGACTTTTTGTTTGACTTTTTGAGTCGGAGTCTCATTCTGTCACCCAGGTTGCAGTCCAGTGGCACAATCACAGCCACCGCAGCCTCGACCAGCTGGGCTCAGGCAATCCTTCCACCTCAGGCTTCCAAGTAGCTGAAACCACAGGCGCACAGCACCACGCCCGGCTAAGTTTTTATTTATTTTTATTGTAGAGACTAGGTCTCGACAGGTTGTCCAGGCTGATCTCAAACCCCTGGGCTCAGGCGAACCTCTCGCCTCCGCCTCCCAAAGGCTGGGATTACAGGCATGAACCATCACACCCAGCAGACATTTACTTGTTTTTTTTTTTTTTAAAGCATAGGCTAGGTTACTCTTCCCAAGGGGGGCAAGTTGGTGATCAAACCACAGTCACTCTGGCCAGAGAGCTGAGCTTTCTCCTTTCTGCCCCTGTTGCCAGGGTATCTTCCCCTTTGGGTTTGGTGGCACCTGTCCCCAGCTGCCTCATCTTTCCCCCTTTCCCAGGGTATGGTGACTAATTTGGAAGGAATTGAGGGAGTTCGGAGGGGGCATTGTATTCATGATTAATTTCCATCAGTCTCAGAGATGATAGATGGCATTGAGCGGCACATTCCATTTTTGAGGTTTGCTACTTGCTAACTATATAGCCAAGCCCCTTTGGCTCTCAGTGAAGGGGGAACTTAAGCTATTAACTGAGATTAAGTGACTCATTTGGAGGTCAGACAGCAAATCAGGAATAGAATGAGAATTAGAATCACAGCCCCAAAGAGCTGCAAACACAAAGACTTGAAGAAAGAAAAAAGGGATACAATTTAGGAAGATTAGATGCTATTTCTCATCCGGCTGGGCTGCAATGACAGACAGCCCAGGCTGTGGATTATTCTCGGAAATTAATAATTCATTCTGCCCCTCAATAATGAATTAGAGGTTCATACACACAGCATCTTTGTGTGACGGCTCTACACTCTGCTCCAGAAGAAAAATGAAGCAGGTTTAAAAGGTTTACCAATTTCTGACCATGCTGCTGTCTGCAATGTGGACACAGTTCAACTAAACTCAGCAAGAATTTCTTTAGTACACATTGTGTGCCAAACATTCGGTTAGTCCTCTGATAGGAATATTGGAAACATAAATAAGACCCAATCCCTGCCTAGAAGGAACTTGGTATCTATGCCCTATTCATTCATTACCTTAAACTTTATTATTTGTACCCCTCTCTTTTTGACTGTTATATTACAAGAACACAAATTTGATTCTGCCTTCAAAAATACACGGTGCTCTTAAAGACACATTCGGTTATTTTTCCTTCAGTCAGATGAACTGGCGAATGCCAACACGCTCACACTGACACTGGCTGCTGCCTTCCGTTGTAGACTTGGAAAGCATATTCTAAATCCCCCACTGAAATGTTTTGGCAGTCAGATATTATTAGCAGCAAAACTAAAACAATCCACACATCCATTCTGACGCCCAGGGAGGTCCTTGCTGGAATTGTTAGAGACTGGAGCTCCAAGTGCTTTTGTGCAACCAAATCACATTTCCCAATCAGTCCTAATCTTTTAAGTAGCTTTTCTGTTTGGGGTAAACAAAGTAGCACAGGCATTTCCTTGTCCGGCCACTGTTTGTATTTTCCATTGCTGTGACATTTGTGGAGGTTTTGGCTGATCTAAGACTTAACTCCCTAAGAGTACTCTCCATAGCCAAAAGACCCTTGGAAAGGACACCATCCAAGCAGTCAACCAATTGGAGAGCTGGTCTGTGGAGTCCGTTCATCCAGTATATATTGAGCACTCTGCTACGCCTTGTGCGTCTTAGACCAATGATTCCATCTCTTTGTGCCTCAGCTTTTCATCTGTGAAATGGGACTAATGATACCTACCTCACAGGGTGGCGGTGGACATTAAGGTCAGCAGCCATGTGGAAGTTCTCAACGGAAGGCCCCCACGGGGGGCACACTAGGTTGACATGGTTTTCCTTTGCTGCCAGGGGGAAGGACCTCACATATCAATAAATGTATTTCCCCCCACTTTTTCCAGGTCTCTTCCCATTTCAGCCCTTTTCACCTTTAACAGAGGCAACCTTGAAGTCTTCTATTTTTTTCTTTTTTTCTTTTGAGTCGCAGTCTCACTCTGTCACCCATGCTGGAGTGCAGTGGCACTATCAGGAGTCTCCAACTCCAGGAGCCTCCATCTCCAGGGCTCTATCGATCCTTCTGCCTCAGCCTCCCGAGTAGCTAGGACTACAGGCACACACCACCACGCCTGGCTAATTATTTTATTTTATTTTTTGTAGAGACGAGGTCTTGCTATGTTGCCCAGGCTAGACTATGTTGCCCAGGCTAGACTCCTGGGCTCAAGCAATCCTCATGCCTCAGCCTTCCAAAGTGGGATTACAGGTGTGAGCCACCGCTCCTGGCCAAGAGGCTTCCTTAGACAAAAAAATAGAAGTCATCATAGAAGCACCTTCAGTTCCTGTCTCCTGATTTCTCACTCTGTCTTCATGCTTAATCATTTTGTCTCAAAACATCACCAACACTTCCTGCTGGTTAGATCTACTCCTCCTTCTGTGCTTGGGAGTTCATTCCTAAGAACTGCCGGCCATTCGAGATGCCATTCTCTTTCTGTCTTGGGGTACGTCATTTTCTACATTTAAAAAAGCTTGACTTTTCTCCTCGGCTGACCTCAACCCTCTGTTCCTGTTTACATCCGAGCCAGGCTTCTGAAAGGAGTGGGGGCTGTGTCCCCTCCCACTCTCTCACCCACCATTCCCTCCTCCAGCCACTTTCCTCTGGCTTCCAGCTTCCTCATGCCACTGAGACGCTTTTGCCAAAATCATCGCTCATTTCCAAGCCTACTGGATGTTATTCCACCTTATTCTTCTCAGTTCTTTATGACTTTTGAGACTGTTATCTTTTAGAAACTTTTGCTTCCTTGTCTTTGTGATACTGCTACTTGGGTCCCCATCCTCCTGCCCTAGTCCCTCCTGATGCTCATTCATTACACCTGGTTATAATAAGCAAATTTGGGCCGGGTTCAGTGGCTCAGCCTGTAATCCCGTGCTTTGGGAGGCGGAGGTGAGCGGATTGCCTGAGCCCTCGGGTTCGAGACCCGCCTGGGCAGGCGAGACCTCATCTCTACAATAAATCAAAAAATTAGCCAGGTGTGGTAGCGCGCGCCTGTAGTTCCAGCTACTTGGAAGGCTGAGGCGGAAGGATCGCCGGAGCCCAGCAGGTCGAGGCTGCGGTGGCCGGGAGCGGCCACTGTACTTCAGTCTGAGTGACAGAGTGACTCCAACTCAAAAAATAAAAATAAAAAAACAAGCAAATCTTACTCAGACCTCAATGTGTGCCGATAGTTTTCTAAGCATTTTACATATGTTATCACTTTAATCTACACAACAAACCTCTGAGTGCTATCAATTCCCACTCCCCACCCCCCTTTTTGAGTCAAGGTCTCACTCTGTCACTCAGCTGCAGTGCCATGGCATGATCATGGCTCACCACAGCCTCGACCTCCTGGGCTCAAGCAAGCCTTCAGCATCAGCCTTCTGAGTAGCTGAGACTACAGGCATGCACCACCACTCCCGGCTAATTTTGTTCTTTTGTAGAGATGAGATCTTGCTTTGTTACTCAGGCTGGTCTTGAACTCCTGGGCTCAAGCAGCCTTCTTGCCTCAACCTTCCAAAGTACTGGAATTACAGGCATCAGCCACCACACCCGGCCTTATCAATTTCAATCTTTCAATCTTTTTTCTGTTCTTATTCTATATTTTCTCCAATTTGCTCCCATTCTGTTAATTATTACCTACCTGCCTATCAATGACTTCTGTGTCAGTTCACTCTCTCCAAGAAGCGGACACCAAAACAGAATGAGGTGTACAAGGGACCTATTGGGAGAAATGTCTGGAAGGGAGGAAGGAGAAAGGGAGCAGAAGCCAGAGGGACAGCCTTCAGACCATCGTGCCAATTAGACATTTGTGAAAGGAGAGCAAGAAGAAAGAGGGAGAGGGTGAGCAGGAAGAGACCCCGGTAGAGAAATCCTTTGGGGCATGGCCCAGGCTCAGGCATTAGGAGTGAGCGGCCCGGGGGAGCATGACCCTTGTAGACACTGCTTCAGGTTGGAGGTGATGGAGCAGAATGCTGTCTGCTACCTGTACTCCTTGAGTCCCTCCATGATCACCAGAAAATCCAAATTTACATTTCCAGGCCTAACCTCTCTTTGAGTTCCAGCCTTACACCCAACTACTTACTTCCTGTATCCATCCAAGTCACCCAGAGCCTCGCACAGCATGACCAACAATGAACTCATGGTCTTCTTGTCTCACCCCTTACAGTCCCATGTTCTCTATAATCCCTGGTTCAGTGTGTGGCACTAACTACCATCCACCCGTCATTTAAACTCACCCCTTCGTATCCCTCATGTCTGCTCATACTGTCAATAACCAAACTCTGTGGACTTCCTGTCTGAAATTTTCACTGAGTTGGCTGGTCATCTCCTCTCTATACATACTACTGTTATCGGGAGAAGGGGTGTTTCTCCCAGTGTGAGAGGGTCGACGACAGGTTGTGTTCACATTTGGAATGAATTGGCAAGCAGACACTCAGAGGAGTGAGATTAGCAAGATGCTTTATTAAGCAAAGAAGAACACACTCTCGGAGAGGAAAGTGGGCCGAAATGGTCTGTGAAAACCTGCTGCTCTGTCCCCTAACTATTGTCGAGCTGTAGCTTTTATCCCTGGGGTACTGAGGAGTGGGTTTTGGGGTAGGCTTTTCCTAGAGATGGGTGGTCTTGGGGCTGGGTCTCTGTTACTCCTCCCTCACATTGGGCAAGGGAGTTTTAGGCCTCATCGGGTCATACTGGCGCTGCCGTGGTGTCAGATGTATCATGGGAGTGAGAGGCTCTTTTAGGGTAATTTTATGTTAATAATATGAATCCATCCAAGATTTGTGGTCATCTTAGGTCAACTTTGGCTATTAATGTGCAGGCTGGGGGGGTCTCTAAGCTAGTTCCTGTCTTGTCATAGCAAGCATTCTGGATAGAAGGACTACCATGCTGCAGGTATATCTGATAGGAGCCTAACTGGTAGGTGAGACGTTTCCTATAGCTATGAAGCTTGCTTGCACGCTGGTTCTGCCCCAGGTGCTGAAAGGCATCCAGGAGCTTAGACACTCCTACAGCCCCGAAAGCTTTCCTAGTCCAACCTCTCTATCACAACTGCTGCCTCTGTTTGTACCCTCATCGTTTTACTCTGTCGTGAGAGCTTTCTCTCTCTAGTCTCTGCCTGATTTTCTCCCATTGCACTGCCAATAGAGTGAGACTCTCTCCCAAAATGGCCCCATAAGCAGAAAATCTCTATATGATATAGCAAATACATCGAGGCAAGCCCAAGGGCTACAAGAATTCACCTCTGATAGAAGTGCAAGGAAGGTTTGCTAGAGGAAAGCACCTGGAAAAACCACAGCTATGACCAGCCCTGTTTATGTAGATAATTATTCACTCAGCCATGGCTTTTCATGGCTAAGAAAGGGTTAGTCATAAGAAAACTACATGCTGCTATTAAAACAGTGGATCGCTGAAGACGAACAGGGACGTGCTTTACTTTTCCTGAAATTTGAGGACTTACAGGTCTGAGATTTTTCTTTTAACTCCAGTCAACGTTGACACATATCTGCTGGGTGAGTTTCAAGTTCGGCCACTGACTTTGCCATCGTGCTCCCTGGCCTCACCTCACACTTCCCACCTCCTTTTAACTTGAGAGGCAAACCCGTACTCACCACTCTTCAGGGAGGGATTGTTTATTGTCTCTGAAACTGGAGAGAAACTTGAGAAGGCTGGCAAGTGGGGCGTCCCTGCCCGCACAATGAATTGTTGATGGGTCTGAGAAACAACTACCTACCAGAATCTATTTCGGTTTTCAAGGATATCAAAGATCTTTAGAAAGTCACCTGAGTTCTGAATTCTGAGTTTAATTTCAGAATATGTCAATAAAGACATAATATGCTCTATAACGTCCTAGAGGACACAAGATATTTTGCTCAGTGAACTGACGTGTCCAAGTTAAATCACCTCACTTACCCCACCTCAACCCAGTATGGAGACATGAACACTTCTTTTTTTCGGAGGGGGGAGTCTCTCTCACTTTGTCACCCAGGCTGGAATGCAGTGGTATGATCATTGTTCAACCATAGCCTCAACCTTCTGGGCTCCGGGGATTCCTCCCAAGTAGCTGGGACTACAGGCAGTGCCATCGCACCTGGCTAATATTTTTATATTGTGTGGGAGACGAGATATCACTATGTTGCCCAGCCTGGTCTTCAACTCCTGGGCTCAAGCAGTCCCCTCACCTCAGCCTCCCTGAGTGCTGAGATTATAGGCATGAGCCACTGTACCTGGCCTAACACTTTCCTTCTATCAGAAGTGATATATTCCACCTTCTCTATGAGACAATGACTGGAAATGATAATAGGTCAGATAGACTGATACATGTGAAGATGTCCTAACCTATAAATATTACCCCAAACAAGGCTTATAATTATGGTATCTAAACCATAATTTCCTTAGAGAATTTCATTTTAGTAACACATCATTTATAAACTTGCTTATACCGGTGTTTCTTTTCTAAAGGAAATGATTATGCCTTCTTGCTTTTGACCACAAGAGGAGAGACAGCAGGAGAAAGACAACTGAAGAGAAAGGTCACAGATATCGATTTGATTGTTAAGGTTGATTAACTGCTTCCGCAGAGGCAGCCCTTGGGACCATGAAAGCCATTGCTCAATTTAAGATTTTCCCAAGTTTTCCTCCTTATTATTGAAATCTGATCTTCCTTTCTCAGGCATGCATCAGTAGCTTGATCACTTTCTTTTGTTGACTGTAATTTTTCCTCTATATTCAAGATTTAGCAAAGGAGGCTGGGCGTGGTGGCTCATGCCTGTAATCCCAGCATGTTAGGAGGCCAAAGCGGGAGGATCTCTTGAGCTCAGGAGTTCAAGACCAACCTGGGCAACATAGTAAGATCTCATCTCTAAAATAAATAAATAAAATAAAAGCAAGTAAAAAATGACTAGCAAAGGAAGTATTAGCTCTCTGCATAATGGTGTTTCTAGATGCTGGTGCTTGTCTTCGCATGCCAAGGTGGAAAGGAACAAGAGATAAAAGATGTCTAGGAGTCAGACCTGGGGTCTGGGCGCAGAGGCAGTGGCGGCCCCTCCTCTGTGGCCGTTCATTCTCTTTGAAATCAGATGGACCACAGGGCAAAGGGGCACTTTCCTGGTAGACCAAGCGACTGGTTTTCTGTAATCCAAATAGTTGTCACACATCACTAATGACAAAGTTGGAGAGTTTTTATTAGTAGCAACCATTATTCTTTTTTTATTTTTTATTTTTATTTTTGTCACTCAGGCTGGAGCACAGTAGCACAGTTAAGGCTCACCACAGCCTCAGCCTCCTGGGCTCAGGTGTTCCTTCCTCCTCAGCCTCCTGAGTAGTTGGGACTACAGGTGTGCACCACCATACCCAGCTAATTTTATTTTTTTGTAGAAACGAGTTCTCTCTATGTTGCCCAGGCTGGTCTCAAACTCCCAGGCTCAAGCAATCCGCCCACCTTGACCTCCCAAACTGCTGGGTTTACAGGCATGAGCCACCATACCAGGCCAGTAGCAATCATTACTCTTATTAGATAAATGTGAGCAGATTCATGATTCTTAAAAATAACGTGTCTGTCGCTTGCGTCTCTTCCAATGAGTTTCCTGGGAGAGAGATCAAAGAGGTGTTTGTGCCTAAGATCCTCACCTGTGCTGGGTGTCATGCTGTGAACAAGGTTAGACTGCTGACCCAAGAACACTCTCTCGGGGGAACTCTGGACCCCTGAGCTGGTGCATGGCCATACTTATGTGCGTGACCATCTTTTCTTTCCTCTTCCTTCTCTCCTTGCTGTCTGACCACGGGTACTAACACTACACAATATCCACTTGGCTCTTAACTTAGATGAGGTCCCTCTGAAATCTCCTTCTGTTGAGTTGTCTTGAGCCAGGCTGCTGCCTCCAACTCATGCTGCAGCTCTGCCTTTAAGCATGAAGGGTAAAGGGGGGAATAGAATCCATTTCCCAGCTGTTCCAGGACACTGTGTATTTAGCATGTCAGGATAATTGGCTGTGCTGCTCCTATTCCAAGTAATGGCATTCAGACCCATCACTACCATTTAACTACTGTGTGATCTTGGGAAAGTTTCTTAACTTCTCAAAGACGCAGTTTCCTTACCTGGAAAATGAGAGAACAATGGGGTCGGTGTGAAGCTTGAGTGAGATGATATTGTTGGGAGGAAATGCTTTTCCTCCTCCAACTTGGGTTCAGTGATTAGGGGCCTGCAAATGTAACCAGTCAGAGACAGAGTAACAAAGAGAAGACAAAGTATATTCGTGTGCATGGGAGCCTTTAGATGAAATGTCTCCTCCAGCCTACATACAAACAAGTTCCATTCTAAGAGCGCATTCGTAAGTCCAGTGTGTTCATAAGTCCAACAAAATTAGCCTAGGTACCCAACTAACATAATTGGCTATACAGTACTGTACTGTAATAGGTTTATAATACTTTCACACAAATAATACATAAAAAACAAACAAAAATAAAGCATTTTAAATCTTACAGTACCGTGCTGGCTACGTCACCGCAGCTTGTACGCTTTCTTCTGGACAGCCTGGGCTTGAAATAAAAATACTGTACAGGCCGGGCTCGGTGGCTCAGCCTGTAATCCCAGCACTTTTGGAGGCTGAGGTGAGTGAATTGCCTGAGACTGTGGGTTTGAGACTCTGTCTCCCTCTTTTTTCTTTTAGAGACAAGGTCTCATTCTTTTACCTAGGTTGGAGTGCCGTGGAGTGATCATAGCTCACTGCAGCCTCAAACTCCTGGGCTCAAGCAATCCTTTCACCTCAGACTCCTGAGTAGCTGGGACTACAGGCACACCACTGTGCTCAGCTAATTTTTAATTTTTTGTAGAGACATATTCTGGTCTTGCCTGGACTGGTTCCAAACTTCTGGCCTCAAGCTATCCTCCTGCTTTGGCCTCCCAAAGCAACTTGGCAAGATCGCATCTCTACAATACATCAAAAATTTGCCAGGCATGGTAGCATGTGCCTGTAGTTCCGGCTACTTGGAAGGCTGAGATGGAAGGATCACCAGAGCCCAGCAGGTCGATGCTGGGGTGGCTGTGAGCATGCCACTACACTCCAGCTCCAGTGATGGATGAGACTCCAACTCAAACAAAGAAAAACACTATACTGCTGTACTCTCTACAGCACTGTACAATAAAGTACACAAAGGCACAACCACTTCTAGAGGATGCACACATATGACAATGTACACCAGACACATAAACGAACTTACATGTTTGCAGTTTTTAAAGTTCACAACTTGAAGGTTTGTATGTAGGGGACTTACTATGCACAAGAGAAAGTGGGAGGGAGGCTGGGGAGAGAAAGGGCTTCTATGAAAGAACAAATGGAAGGCATGACAGATACAGATAGTTTGCTTACAGTAATGCTCATCCCAGTGCTAATGCTAGTCTCCCTCCTGACTGCAGACCTCTTGGAGAAGGAATTTATGGCAGCTATATTTTCTGAAAGATCTTGCTTAAGTCAACAAAATGGAGTTTTGACAAGGTTTCTTCTTTGTGGCTGCTGCTTCTTCAAATGTTTTTAGCTTGGAGTGATCTTTATGCTCCTGTGGTACATTTTGGGTCCTTTCACTGTGAAATGCATAGAGCCAAGTGTTAGTTTGCTGTTGTGACTCTATTGCCACTGTTGTTGTCACAGGATAGTTAAATCCTATTTAAAATCCATTAAAAAAAATTTTTTTAACAGACAGGGACTTGGCCAAGCATGGTGGCTTACATGTGTAACACCAGTGCTTTGGGAGGCCAAAGCAGGAGAATCACTTGAGTTTAGAAGTTTGAGACCAGTCCAGGCAACATACCAAGACCCTGTCTCTACAAAAGAATAAAAAAATTAGCTGAGCACAGTGGTGTACCTGTAGTCCCAGCTACGCAGGAGTCTGAGGTGAAAGGATTGCTTGAGCCCTGGAGTTTGAGGCTGCAGTGAGCTATGATCACTCCACGGCACTCCAACCTGGGTGACAGAGTGAGAGCTTGTCTCTAAAAGAAAAAAGGAGACAGGGTCTTGCTAGGTTGCCCAGGCTGGACTGGAACTGCTGAGTTCAGGCTATCCTCAGCCTCCCCAGTAGCTGGGACTACAGGTGAGGATAGATAAACTTTTCATAGTTCATAGGTATTATCAAAAAAGTGGCACCATTCTTAGGACCAATGACTCCCTCCTGGGCACTCAGGAGTAAGATGCACCATAGAAATGAGAGAAGCAAAGGCAGCTACGAGAAGAAATGCTCCCAAGAAGAGAAAAGAAATTTCCATTCTCTACTCTTTTACCATAAACTCAGGTGAAGGGTTTCTGTCTCTACCTGGAACAAACAGCCTCTTCTTTAAACCACAGCCCAGAAAGGAATCAAGTTGAATAAAATTCATTTTAGCTGGGCACAGTGGCTCACACCTGTAATCCCAGGACTCTGGGAGGCTGAGGTGGGAGGATTTCTTGAGCCCAGGAGTTCACGACCAGCCTGGACAACATAGCAAGACCTCATCACTACAAAAAATTATCTGGGTGTGGTGATGTGTGCCTGTAGTCCTAGCTACTCAGGAGGCTGAGGCCAGCAGGTCGAGGTTGTGGTGAGCCATGACCCTGCCACTGCAGGATCATTTTATTTATACAGTGATTACTCCAAGTGTCTGTAGAGATACTCAGAATTAGGCATGGCTCATGGCAGAGGCATCCCAGTGACGAGGCAAGAATTATAACCACCTCACAGGGTCTGAGTGAAAATTCACATCTGAGTTGGATATTTTAAAATCCTGAGACACAAAGAGATTATCTCAAAGGGAATAGTTTTATATAAAAGTGTTTCCTGGTTTCAAGATATTTGAAACACTTATTAGAAAAATGTTTAAAATAAGAGATAAATCTCGATTTTGCTCATTACAGAAAGGAATGGCAGAATGATGCCTGCTGCATGAATTTTCAGGTGGCAGTTTCATTTTGCAGGACTTCACATCTTCCATTTTATTTGTGGTAGAGTGTGTAGCTGGGGGTGAGATCGCACTGGAAAAAAGACTTGTATGATGTGATTATGCCTAACAGAGCTATTTTACCAAAACAGACTGTTCCCAGTGGAAAATGTGCTTTCATTTTATTATTTATAATTTTAAGACTGTATTCATTGCAAACCTACAAGTTAACTCCAAACCTATAAATGTTTTTCTACACTTATTCAAACAATCTAAAAAGTGGATAAACCTGAAATTCCAAGAGGGCAAGGATGATGTTTTATTTTTTATGTTTACTTATTTTTATTTTTTTGAGTCGGGATCTCATCCTGTTGCCCAGGCTGGAGTGCAGTGGCACAATCACGGCTCACTGCAGCCTTGACCTCTTGGGCCCAGGTGAATCTTCTGCCTTAGCCTCTAAAGTAGCTGGGACAACAGGTGCATATCACCTTACCCAGCTAATTTTTTGTTTGTTTGTTTTATTGTAGAGACAAGGTCTCGCTATGTTGCCTAGGCTGGTCTCAAACTCCTGGCTTCAGGTGATCCTCCCACCTCAGCCTCCCAAAGCGCTGGGATTACACTCTGGTTTCTTTTCAGATTGTATAAACCTTTCATCTTTTACCAAAGTGCTGGGATTACATCCATGAGCCACCGCATCCAGCCAAGGATGATGATTTAACAAACGTTTTCTTTAGGACTCCCTGCCTCTCCCTGGCCAACTGGTAATTAAATAAGAAGAAAGGAAAGGAGAATAAGGTACATCAGTGGGTAGGAAAGTGTGTTTGCTTGTCTGTGTTGTTTAATATAAACACATCACCCAACATTTTTGGAGTAATTTAGTTACTGATGCCAAAGCTTATCAATTGGTGGAGTTCTAGAGTTGCAGGTGCCAAACACATGGAGAGCACGTTAACAAATGGGCATTTCTGGAATTATTTGAGGAGAGGTGACATTTTTCTTATTCCGAGAGGTGCCTGTGTTTACCCACGCCTTCTCCCCTGTGGACACTTGCTCATAAGCAAATAACAGACCTGCTTAATTGGTCACTTAAAAAAAATCTTATTCTCTGTGTGTTATCAGTATTTTTAGCTACATAATTAATTCTTTTGGATTGTAAATCCTTAAAGCTGTAGCTTTCAGCTCTGGTGTCACAAGCCATTGGTGTGTCATTATCCGTGTAAGAAAAAGGAAACAAGAGCCAGGCATAGTGCATACCTGTAATCCCAATACTTTTGGGAGGCCAAGGCAAGAGGATTGCTTCATTCCGGGAGTTTGAGACCAGCCTGGGCAACATAGTGAGACCCCATCTCTACAAAAAAGAGAAGAAGAGAAGAAGAAGAAGAGAAGAAGAAGAAGAAGGAAGAAGAAGAAGAAGAAGAAGAAGAAGAGAAGAAGAAGAAGAAGAAGAAGAAGAAAGAAAAAAAAAGAAGAGAAGAAGAAGAAGAAGAAGAAGAAATAAAAGAGAGAGAGAAAGGAAAGGAGACATATTTTGTGGGTTGGGATGTGACCAGGATTGAGCATGACTCACGGCCTGCACCACAGGTGCGCCTAGCCCCAGGAAGCATCTTTGATGCCCTGGGAGCAGAAGCCTGTGCAAATGTCCAGGTGTGCCCATTAGGGGTATCCCTGCAGAACAAAAGTTGGGGCCTAGCACTCACACGGCTTCAGGCCATGTTGATCCAGACGACTCTACACAGCATGGAAGGTGGTGTCACTCCAAGAGGGCTCTCTTAAAGGTCACCTGATGGTGATGATAATGACCTTCATGATGATGAAGGTGGTGGTGGTGTGGTGGTGATGATATGTTCCTGTGCTTTCAAGTGGTTCCTTATTTCACCTTTTCTTAGCCTGGACCCAGAAAAGTTGGGAAGTGGGTGCTTAAAGCAAAGGACCCCTTCCTCAGAGGAAGGCCCATGGAAGAAGGCAGGAGGTGAGGTGTGTCTGTGCTTCTCCACTTCACATTTGCAGGCCTGGAGAAAGGTAAGAGCTGCCTCCCCGTGTCTGGACCCTTTCTGGAGCCCCATCGGGTAAGGTGCAGCCCGGCTGGAAAAGGATGCCAGGTCTTGCTTTGTGTAGCAGACACTGTTCACTGCACACCTAACAACCAGTCTCCATCCACTCCGTTTGGTGGTCTCTGCATGCATGTGCTCAGGGGAGTCATTTGTAATCAAGTGCAATCACTTGATTTGTAATCAAGTGCAATCACCTGCTCTCTGCCAGTGACTGGCTTAGGCATGGCCCCATGATCTAGTCCTTATTTGAGGGTCATAGTCCTGGGCCTACTTCTGGGAACGCCTTTCCTCATTAATAAAAAACAAAAGCTAGCCATCCCAGCACTTTGGGAGGCAGAGGCAAGAGGATTGCCTGAATCCAGGAACTCAAGACCAGCCTGGGCAACTTGGCAAGACTTCGTCTCTACAATAAATAAAAAATTAGGTATGTGTGGTGGCTGCTTGGAAGGCTGAGGCAGAAAGATCTCCTGAGCCCAGCAGATGGAGGCTGTGGTGGCCGTGAGCTGACAGTGGCCGTGCCACTGCCCTCCAGCCTGGACAACAGAGTGAGACTCCCAAGCAAAAAAAAAGAAAAAAGCTGCGTAGGAGAACATGCTCCTCTCCTTCACTGGCCATCTTCATACCCACTGGTGATACCTGGAACTGTTGCCACCTCTGGAGGATGTGAGAGGAGACACTGGGGACACGCTGGGGACACACTGGTGGGACACATTACCAGAACACACTGAGGATGCTGAACAACTGAAGAGGGACACACCCAGGTCCCTGTTGGCATCAGGGTGCTTCTGGGATAAGCAAATCTGGAACTACCGTTCCCTGGGGTTCTAGTGAGATAAGAAACTTGTTACTGTTTAAAGCACTTCAAGGCCAGCATGGTGGCTCACATCTGTCATCCCAGCAGGCGTTCAAGGCCAGCCTGGGCAACATAACGAGACCCTGACTCTACAAAAAATTGTAAAATCATCCAGGCATGGTGACATGCACCTGTAGTCCCAGCTACATAGGAGGTTGAGGATGGAGGATTGCCTGGTCCCGGGAGGTTGAGGCTGCAGTGAACCATGATCGTGCCACTGCACTCCAGCCTGGGTGACAGAGTTAGACCCTGATTCTAAGTACATAAATAATAAATAAAGCTCGTCAAGGTTGGCGGGTCCTCTGTTGCTCACAGGCAAAGGAGTTCCAACAGATACCCCCTTTGCATGATCCCAGGCTTGTGATCGATTGCCCAGGGACCAGAACCCTGAAGACGGTTAAGGAACCACAGGCCCGGGCACATCATTGTTCCAGTTGCCTCAATTCAGTTGCTGGTTTAAACAAAGCATTGAAAACTGTGGGGTTTTTTTCTTCTTCTACTTTTATTCATTCCTTCATGTCATGAATATTCATTTAGCTTTGACTATGGCTTTGCTGTAAAGGACATCAAGAAATAGAGTCTCTAGCAGAGACTTAGTACTCTAGCATTTGCTGAGAACTCCACAAGGACTCAGTGAAATCCAGGGTTCTTTCCACCAACTCTGAATTGCAGCTTGCCCCCTAGAAAGCTTAAGATCTAAAAATAGGAGCTGGGCGTGGTGGCACACACCTGTATTCCCAACTACTTAGGAGGCTGAGGCGAGAGGATCACCTAAGCCTAGGAGGTCAAGGCTGCAGAGAGTTGTGATCGTGCCACTGTGCTCCAGCCTGGCTGACAGAGACCCTGTCTCAAAAAAAAAAATCTAAAAATAGGAATCTAGGGTATCCATATATTTAAAATCAAATAAAAAACAAGATTTAGATAGCAATGCAAATAGTTATTTAGGAAACGTTATGGGGGTTAGTAGTGGTTGAGGCCCAAAGAGAAAGGTGGGGAGAGTAAGCCTGACTCAGTAAGAACTCAGCCCTACTGTTGAAGAAGCCAATTGAATGTGTATTGCAAATGGAAAATTATCTTTCTCATACAAGGACTAATAGTATTAGTATTTGGAATCCAATATAACTATATACAAACTACTGTTAACTTAAAATAAGTTTTAAAATGCATAAACCAGATTCATATTTCTTATCAGATCTTTGTCACCTGTTTGTCACCTACAAATAGTTAATGCTAAGCTTGAAAGAATTTGATAAAATAACTTCACTTGAGAAGCAATAATGTGTAGATGTTAAGAACATTAGAGGCATCTTGAAAGGGTATTAACATTTTTCTTTAAATAAGAATATTAAAGAAAAGCATTTAAGGTAATCTTGATTTGCCCCAAGAACAACCGAAGTAAAGGAACCAAATCAACATTAGAGTCTTATCATTACTACCTTCATGGAGTTGGTAATACTCCAGCCCTCTAGAACTGCAAAACTTGAGTCAGTAGCCAATAGTCACTAAGCAGGAGTAGCTATTTATATTTTAATTAATTAAGAGTAAATAAAGCCGGTGTGGTTGCTCATGTCTGTAATCCCAACACTTTGGGAGACAAGTAGGAGGAACACTTAATCCCTGGAGTTCAAGACCAGTCTGGGCAACATAGCAAAATCATCTCTACAAAACAAAACAAAACAAAAACCCGGTGTGGTGGCACACATCTGTATTTTCAGCTCCTTGAGAGGCTGAGGCAGAAGGATCTCTTGAGCCCAGGAGGACGAGGCTGCAACAAGCTATGATCATGCCACTTGCACTCCAGACTGGGTGACAGAGCAAGACTGTCCAAAAAAAAAAAAAGAAAGTTAAAAGAAAATGATAAATAAGGGGCTGGGCAGGGTGATTCACACCTGTAATCTCAGCACTTGGGGAGGCTGAGGCAGGAGTATTGCTTGAGCCCAGGAATTCGAGACCAGCCAGGGCAACACAACAAGGTCTTGCCTCTATAAAATATCAAAAAATTAGCAGGACATGGTGGTGCATGCCTATAGTCCCAGCTACTCAGGAGACTGGCTGGGGCTGAAGAATTACTTGAGTCTCGGAGGTCAAAGGTGTGGTGAGCTGTGATCATGCCACTGCACTTCTGCCTGGGTGACAGTGAGATTCTAACTCAAAAAAACAAAAAAGAGTAAATAGAAATGAAAAATTCAGAGCCAGGGGCAGTATCACTCCTGTAATCCCAACACTTTGGGAGGCTGAGGTGGGAGGATTACTCTATTCCAGGAATTTGAGACCAACCCAGGCAACATAGGGAGGTGAGCCGTGATTGTGCCGCTGCACTCCAGCCTGGGAAACAGAATGAAACTCTGTCTAATAATAATAATAGTAATCAAAAATTCAGTTCCTCAGTTGTACTAGCCACATTTCCTGTGCTCAATACCCACATGTGGTTAGTGGCTGTCATATTGGGCCATGAAAATACAGAATATGCTCATCTTTGCAGAAAGTTCTACTAGACAGTCCCTGTCTATATTTTGGCAAGTGACAGACTCTGATGGGACTGTAAAATGATTTTTTAAAAAGAAAATAGGGAGAAGCGAGGTCTTTGTTCACAATACTCTCGCATTGCTTTGTGTAAGCATCAGAGTTGCTTTGTTCATTCATCACACAGAAATCCTTGTACTTTGCTAGGCACTGTGTTATATTAAAAGCTGCGTAAATGCACTATTTTAGTTCTGCTAGGGATTAGCAGCTGTTTCTCCAAGAATCTAGCACCTAACACTGCACAGGAAAATAGTCCTACTCAATAATTATTAATGAATTGAAGGGCTCGGAGGGAAAACACACTTAAAACTTTCTCTGCTGCTGTGGGACAGGTCAGGAGTGAGACTAGACGCCCCATTGCAAAGGATAAGGCAATTCTTTGTCACCTACCCAAAGTCTCATCCCTTCTTCTTTCTTACCGATGGAACCTTGGTTATCAAGCTAAATAAGAAACACCAAGAGACGCTGTCCAAGAGGAAGCTGTATTTATTCAAGAAAACAGCACTGCAGTGGGAAAACACATGTCATAATAAACTAGTACATATTCGATGAGGTAAAGACTTAGGGCTTTTGTGCTGTATCAAAACACATCAGAGCAGGTCAAAGGGGAAGGGGGCATGGGTGAAGAGGAACCAAACCCATCCTCATGGGAGTTCATCCAAAAAAGTTTTGAAAGGAAAGATGAGGAGGTTTACATACTTGTTTGGAGATGATGCCTATCCTTGGCTACAGAGATCAATGACAAGGGTGTTGCCAGCCCGAGGTTGGACAGGGAGTCGCTGGGCAGATGTCCTCATAGAAATATTTTGGAGTGAGGTCGTGATGGTCTTTGTGCAAGGTTCTGGTTTTTGTGATCGTTTTTGTCATCCGACGTTTATATATGAGAACTCTTCTTCACAGCCTTCCTGGCTCTGTTTGTCAAGGTGTTTTTAAACACAAGAAATTCTATTTTGATTCTGACAACTTTCACACAGTTTTATTCAGATAGTAATGTCCCCAGTCAGACAATGGATGAAGATTTTTCTATGCCTACTTGACAGTTTTATTCCCATCCTCTGTTTGAGCCAGTAAACCTTGTAATCCGAATTTGGCCACTGAAGTCTATGGAGAACTCTGAAGAGGGTACAGCTTCTGTGAAAGCTTTTAAAACGGAAACTGTGTAGCTATATTAAATGTGGACACGATATTTAGAGATGCCACAGACATTGTACAACTGTACAAAGGAGACAAGTGTAAATGCAAAATCAAGTGACTTGCAGACAGCAATCTTGTCATCATTGAGCTGCAGAATCAAGACTATTTATCACAAAACATCTTGTATGGAATAAAAGGACATTCACTTGAACCACTTTTAACTAGATGCTCTGTTTCTTGCAGGTAAAAGCAATCTTAACTGATACATTGCATCCTGACACATAACATTGTATGCAGAGAGGCCACCTACGCCTTCTTTTTTTTTTTTATTTTTTTGAGTTGGAGTCTCACTCCATTGCCCAGACTGGAGTGCGGTGGCCGCTCCCGGCCACCGCAGCCTCGACCCGCTGGACTCCAGTGATCCTTCCACCTCAGCCTTCCAAGTAGCCGGAATTACAGGCGCACGCTACCACGCCCGGCTGATTTTTTGATTTATTGTAGAGATGAGGTCTCGCCAAGTTGCCCAGGCGGGTCTCGAATCCACGGGCTCAGGCCATCCACTCACCTCAGCCTCCCAAAGGCGTGGGATTACAGGCTGAGCCACCGAGCCCGGCTATGCCTTCTTTATGTGGCAATTTCTTACCTGGTAAGATTCTGTATACGTAGTAGACATTGTAATGCACAGCTCCAAACTCCTGCCTCCAAACTTAACTGACTAATGGCTCCAACTTCTGCCATTCCAGACCCAGCCCTGAGTTCATGCCAAGCTTATCCTTCCCCGGAGACTAAGGCAGGTCCACGCCTGAAAGATGAGGGACACCTGTAATGGACAACTTTGGCTCAAGGAGCCCCCTCCACCTGGCTGAAACTATCTTAGAGTTAGTCTGCGCCTGCCTCTTCTAGCTGCTTCTTCCCCTTCTCTTCACAAGCATCAGATTCCCAGCACAACCTGAAAGCTCTTCTTGCCTTCTCTTTCTTCTTCCTCTTTGTCCTTCATAGGCATTTCTCCCAGTAAATCTCTCGTATGCCCAGTCTCTCTTCCCGGAGTCTACTTCTTGAAGAATCCAATCGAATGCAATGCTCCTGGTTAAATATATTAGGAGCATAATCTAACCTAGGCTCAGTCTGATCGAAGCGTGAAGTGAAAGAGGGCTTGACTTAGAAGATTTTGCATTTCTATAAAGGGCTACCTGAGACTGGGTAGTTTTTATTTTTATTTTTTAATTATAATTTATTTATTTTTTAATTATAAAGATGTGGGGCACAATTCAGGGCGAGGTATACAAACATTGATTATGCAGGTGCCCTTGTTGATGAGGTATGCTCCTCCCTCCCCTAGCAGTTTCCCTCAACTGCCAATCCCACACCCCTCCCCTGACAGTTTCCCATTACTGCCAAATGCTTTCTTATAGTATTACAATTGTTCAAGGTCCGCTTATGAGTGAGAACATATGGTACTCTGTTCTTTGTTTCTGTGATAGATCACTGAGTATGATCGACTCCAAATCCACCCAAGTTGCTGTGAAGTCCATATATTTGTCCTTCTTTATGGCTGCATAATATTCCATTATGTATATGTACTATGTTTTCTTTATCCAGTCCAGTTTTGATGGGTAACACAGTTGGTTCCATGTTTTTGCTATTGTGATTAGAGCTGCAACAAACATACATGGTATCTTTTTTGTAGAACGATTTTAGTTTCTCCGGGTATATTCCCAATAGGGAAATTGCTGGGTCATACGGAAGGTCAGTTTCTAGTTCTTTCAGAAATCGCCACACTGTCTTCCAAAGAGGTTGCACTAGTTTGCATTCCCACCAGCAGTGTAGAAGTGTTCCTTTTTCTCCACATCCTCGCCAGCATCTGTTGTTGTTTGTTGTATTAATGATGGCCATTCTTACTGCATTCTTACTGGGGTTAGGTGGTATCTCAGTGTGGTTTTGATTTGCATTTCTCTGATGATGAGTGAGGCTGAGCAGTTTTTCATGTGTTGGTTGGCTGCCCGTATATCTTCTTCTGAGAGGTGTCTATTCATGTCTTTTGCCCACTTTTTAAAGGGGAGACTGGGTAGTTTTTAAAGAAAAGAGCTCGATTTAGCCCACGGTTCTGCAGACGATACAAGAAGCATGGTGCTGACTTCTGCTCAGCTTCCGGTGAGGGCTTTTGTGCTATGTCAAAACACAGCAGAGAAGGTCAAAGGGCAAGTGGGCATATGCGAAGAGGGACCAAACCCAAAGCATCCCGGCTCGATAACAACCCATTCTCATGGGAACCCATCCCTTTCCCTGAGAACTTGCAAGAGCAAGAACTCACTACAGAGAGAAGGCACAAGCCGTCCATGAGGGATCCGTCCCCATGACACAAACACCTCCTACTAGGCCCCACCTCCCAACATCACCACACTGGATACCAGATTTCACCATGAAGTTTGTGAGGACAAGCAAGCCATATCCAAACCACAGCAGGGCTGGAGAAGGAAGAAGACTTGCAAGTTACTTTCAAGTCACTGGTTTAACAGCCTCTCTGCTTTTCTACATTTGAAACTCTGCCTTTTTAAACTCTTGCTTTTTTTTAGAGTCTAAACCACTCTCTCTAGATCAATCTCCCAAATTCACTCCTACTTTTCTATTCCTACGCTCCCCTTGAATCTGGAATGGTCTTAGTGACTTGCTGAACTAATAAAATATGGCAGAAGTGATGCTCTATAACTTCAGAGACCCAGTCATAAGGAGCCTTGCAGCTTCTCCCTATACCCACCTATAGGCATGCTCTCTATTGGAATTCTCTCTCTGGGAGAAACCAGCTACCATGCAAGAACTGGCTACCATGAGATCACCTTTGGGGGAAGGGGAGGGGAATGGACTGGCCAGTCCTCACTATTCCAGCCATACCAATCCAGACATTGGACCTCAATGAAAAAGACATCTTAGACCTTTCAGATTCATCAGATTCCCCCAATGAGAAGAAACCAAGAGGTTCCAGATGTGTGGTCCCATACGATAGCTCAGTCGTCTTCAACCATTTACACCACTCCCAGATATCATGGAGCAGAGATGGGCCCTTCTGGCTCTGTCTTGCCCAAGTTCCTGACCCACTGAATCATTTGTTGTTTTATGCCACTAGGTTTCAGGATGGTTTTTTGTGCAGTAAAAGACAACTGAAACATCCTTGGGGTCTCTCACATCTGTATGATGAAGCCATTTAAAACACTGACTTCTCAGTGCTTCATTTTAGCTCTCTGAATTTTCCACAGTCTCTGTCACACTCCTGCCTGACTTTCTGTCTTCCTCACTGGATCCAAGATCATCTTGTACAGTTGTGAAGGTCATGCACTGCCCAAAAGTGTCAGGCCAATGGGTTGAGTGTGGCTAAAGGAGGTGCTTTTTTTTGTTAGCTCACATAAATTTGTCCTATAATGTAGCGGTTGCCATGCCTGGTACAGTTAGTTTCCCAAATTTTTCAGTCCATCAGTTTCCATTGCTGATATTTGATTGCCTATTATCCAGTGTGATCCAATCTACCTTTACTTTACTTTCATTTCTTGCATCCTTGCTGCCTTAAAGGGCTCACCACGCCTATCCCCAGTCTTAGATCACTTTTCTGTTCTTTCTCTATTAATAAACTTTTCTATCTCTCTCTCTCAATGAAAATAGCTTATTTTCCAAATTATAATATATTTTCATATTTTAAAAATTTATACAATGCATAAAAGTATAAAGAAGAGAGTAAAAAATTACCTGAAATCTCATCCCTGAGGTAACTGTCATTAATATTTTGGTGAGCTTTTTTGTATATACAGAGAGTGCCCCCAAAATGTATACACATTTTAAGAAAGGAACAAAGTGTATTAAACTGCATTAAAATTGTAATGATCAATAAGATGAATACAAGTCACATTTGACTTCTGCCATTACAAGAGGTGCTCAAAGTGGTTACCATCAAGCGTCCAGACACTTCTGATTAGGGCAAACATCTCTTAACGTCTCTGAAAATGTCTCAATTTTATGGATCATCCGCACTGTCTTCTTTTTTCTATCATTTCCCTGAAAAGAAATAAAGAACCATCTCAATAGAGCCCAAAGCTTAGGAAACATGGCAACAGCCATAGCTCAAAGAGCACATGGCCAAACCAGAGTTTAGTAAAGCGATGGTGACTGGCTACTTCAGGTAATCCTTCCCTTTGATGGAGGTGGGTCGTTAAGGTGATTGGGGGGTGGTCTGCTCCACGTTATCACGAAGGGGACAGGTGAGCGCAGGTGCTGCCATCAGGTGATGGAAAGCAGTCAGACGGGTAGGTTAGTCACATGATTGCTGCTATGGTGATGGGGTCTGTGTCATGAAGTTCACAAAGGACTGATTAGGTTAACTTGGGCCTTATGGGTAGAGGCAAATACCTGAAATAGAAAAGCTTATTAGTACAAAACAAGCTGGGGAGGGGGTTGTAAAACAATATTAATATCTACCTCCGAGAAACTGGTTCTGTCTGTCCTTGGCTAGTGGATTAGAGGATAACTTAAAGTGAACTGCTAGAGAAACGTGACAGTTCTAAGCAATGTTAAAATGACTGCTCATTGGTTATATTGATTCCAAGTTATATCCTTTCTCTTGACTTCTTCTGAGCCCTCACCAGAACTGCCCTTAATGTTCCATTCATGACAATCTAGACTTTGGCTAGCTTTTGCCTCCAAAGTCATCCAGCCTCTACCCATAACCTGTTTCCAAAGATGCTTCCACATGTTCAGATGTTTGCTATAGCCACAGTGCCACTTCTCAATACCAATTTTCTATCTTAGTCTATTTTGTGTTGCTATATCAGAATACCACAGATTGGGTAATTTATAAACAGTAGAAATTTATTTAGCTCATGGTTCTGGAGGTTGGAAAACCCCAGAACATGGTGCAGGCATCTTGTATAAGCCTTCTTGCTCTGGCATACCTCGGCGGAAGGTAAGGGGGAAGGGCAAAAGAGAGAAAAAGGAAGCTGAATTTGCTTTTATCAGGATCCCATTCCCATGATAACAACATTGATCCATCCCTGAGGACAGACTCCTCATGACCTAATCACCTCTTAACAGTCTACCTTTTTTTTTTTTTTTTTTTTTGAGAGACAGAGTCCTTCTTTGTTACCCAGGTTTGGGTGCAGTGGTAAAATCATAGCTCACTGCAACCTCAGAATATCTGGGCTCAAGCTGTCCTCCCACCTCAGCATTCCAAGTAGCTAGGACTACAGGCATGTGTTACCAAGCACAGCTAATTTTTTTTCTTTTTCTTTTTTCACTCTTTTTGTCAAGACAGGCTTTTCCTATGTTGCCCAGACTGGTCTAGAACTCCTCAAGTGATCCTCCCACCTCAGCCTCCCAAAGTGCTGGGATTACAGGTGTGCACCACTGCACCTGACCTAGTCACACTTCTTTTTTTTCTTTTTTTGAGTTGGAGTCTCACTCTGACTCCAGGATGGGGTGCAGGGGCACACTCACGCCCACCTCAGTGTCAACCTGCTAGGCTCAAGTGATCCTTTCATCTCAGCTTTCCAAGTAGCCAGAACCACAGGTGTGTGCTACCATACCTGGCTCATTTTTTATTTATTGTAGAGACAAGGTCTTGCCAAGTTGCTTGGGCTGGTCTCAAACCCGCGGGCTCAAACAATTCACTCGCATTGGCCTCCCAAAGTGCTGAGATTACAGGCTGAGCCACCGAGCCTGGCCTAGTCCCACTTCTTAATGCCATCATGATGGTAATTAAATTTCAACAGGAATTTTGGAGGAGACACTCAAACCATAGCAGCTAGGTACTAGAATGTGGCTCCAATTGGGCTTTGTTACAACCAACTCCAGGTGCTAAATTACTTACTTGGAAGTAAGTCCTAGCTACTTGGAAAGCTGAGGTGGGAGGATAGCTTGAGCCCAGATATTTTGAGGTTGCAGTGAGCTATGATTTTACCACTGCACCCAAACCTGGGTAACAAAGCAAGACTCTGTCTCTCAAAAAAAAAAAAAAAAGGTAGACTGTTAAGAGGTGATTAGGTCATGAGGGGTCTGTCCTTAGGCGGAAGGATCACAGGAGCCTAAAAGGTCGAGGCTACGGTGGCCAGGAGCAGCCACTGCACTCCAGTCTGGGCGACGGAGTGAGACTCCAACTCAAAAAAAAAAAAAAAAGATGTAAGTGCACCTAGACAGACTGGAGTTCTAGTTCTTGAGAACTGACTCCATGTGGATTCTCCTTACACTCCTCTTGCCAGACTGCAAGCCTTAGAACCAGCTCTGGCCTGCACTATGGCTAAGCTTGTACCATTCTTTGTATTATACCTTTTGTCTATGGAATTTCTCTTCCAAACTAGAACTACCCTCAGCGCAGGTCTACCTTGGTAAGTGGTTTTCTCCAAGCATTCTTTCCAGTTTTCCTGAAACTCTTGCCAAGTTCTGACAAAAGATAATAGACTTGTTACCATAAGCTATGTTCTAAGGTGGGACAATATCCTACGTCTTGATGCTGCTAGTGCACAAGAGAGGGAAAAACACCCAGTCCTTCAGTGTCCTGTGTAAGACTTGAGAGATGGAGAATAGACAGTTGTCACCTGTGTGAAGTAGGGCAGGATCTGAGGAGCTAATGGTTTCTTGTGCAGGCTTTAAGCAACCTGTTTGTTTTCAGGTGCACGTTCATTGTCAGGATCAAGTTTACTGTGATTCCAACTCCTACGTTCCTCAGACAGTTTGTGGTATAAATGCACACTGAGGAAGGTCAGGGGGTTCTGGGAGAGATGCCCCCAAGAATAGGAAATTCACAGCACACTGGACATGTTTGAACATCATAAGAGGAGTTTTATACCCACTGGGGACAATTTGGGGATAGAAAACTAAGCACATTTCTAAAAATAAAATTATTAAAACCAATAAAAGCAAAAGGTTATTCAAGAATGGAAAAGTGAGTTGGGCCTGGTAGCTCACACCTATAATCCAGCACTTTGAGAGGCTGAGGCAGGAGGATCACTTGAGGCCAGGAGTTTGAGATCAGCCTGGGCAACATAGGAAGAGCTCATCTTTACATAAAAAATGATTAGTTGGACGTGGTAGCACACACCTATAGTCCCAGCTACTCCAGAGATTGAGTGGGGAGGATCTCTTGAGCCCATGTGAGCTGTGATCAAATTACTGCACTCCAGCCAGGCCAACAGAGCATGACCCTATCTCTAAAAACAGCAACAAGGCTCATGCCACTTTAGGAGGCCATAGTGAGAGAATTGCCCAGTCCAGGGTTCAAGACCAGACTGAGCAACTTGGCAAGACCTCATGTCTACAAAAAAAAAAAAAAATTAACCAGGCATGGTGGTGTGCATCTATAGTTCCAGTTACTTGGAAGGCTGAAGCAGAAGGATTGCCTGAGCCCAGCAGGTCAAGGTTGCAGTAGCCTTGAGTGTGCCACTGCACTCCAGCCTAGCGATGCAGTGAGCCTACTTAAAATAAATAAATAGGCCGGGCGCGGTGGCTCAGCCTGTAATCCCAGCCTTTGGGAGGCCAAGGCTAGAGGACTGACTGAGCCCCGGGATTTCGAGAACAGCCTGGACAACTTCTTGAAACCTCGTCTCTGCAATAAAATCACAAAAACTAGCTGGGCATGGTGGGGTGCGTATGTAGTTTCAACTACTTGGAAGGCTAAGGCGGAAGGATCACCTGAAACCAGCAGGTCGAGGCTGCAGTGACCATGAGCGTGGGTGACAAGAGTGAGACTCCAGCCTGGGCGACAAGAGCGAGACTCCAACTCAAAAATAAATTAAATAAATAAATAAAAATTTTAAATAAGTAAAAAAATAAAAACAGCATTTCGTCTTGTAAGGAACAGGTAGAAGAAACACAAAATAAAATAAAAATTAAAACAACAACCACCAAAAGGCCAGTTGCGGTGGTCCGCGCCTGTAATCTCAGCACGTTAGGAAGTTGAGGCAGGAGGAGGTGGCACAGGCCTGTAGCCCCAGCTGCTCACGAGGCTGAGGTGGAAGGATTGCCTGAGCCCAGGAGTTTGGGGCTGCAGTGAGCTGGGATTGTGCCACTGCACCCCAGCCTGGGTGACAGAGTGAGACCCCGACTCAAAAAAAAATAGTGAATATTATTTAACAAAATTACATACTTGTTTGAACAATGATGTTTGTGGTGCAGACAGAGAAGTGGAAAAAGAGAGCTAAGGATCCTTTATAATGGAAATAGATACAAGTAACACCACAGAATCAAGAAACACTGGTTCAGAAATTTTACATAAAGATTTTGAGGCTAATAATATTAATAATGTGACCAGGAGTGGTGGCTCATGCCTATAATCCCAGCAATTTGGGAGGTCAGGGTGGGAAGAATGCTTAAACCCGGAGTTCAAGAGCATCCTAGGTAACACAGCAAAACTTCATCTTTATAAAAAAAATCTAAAAGTTAGCCAGACGTAGTGGTGCACACCTGTAGTTTCAGCTACTTGGGAGGCTGAAGTGGAAGGATCACCTGAGCCCAGGGGGTCAAGGCTGCAGTGAGCCATAATTATGCCCCTGTACCTCAGCCTTGGTGACAGAGTGAGACTCCAACTCAAAAAAAATTAATAATAATAATACAATTAAAGCGCTAAAAAGATTGCCGTTGGGAGGACAGAAATGTTAAAGACAGAGTGAAAAGAGCACTACTGTTTTTCACACTAAGCTTTGCAAAACTGTCCAACCCTTCTTGCATACATAATCTTGATTAAAAATATATACTTGCAGCTGGGCACAGTGGCTCATGCCTGTTATTCCAGCACTTTGGGAGGCCAAGATGAGAGGATTGCCTGAGCCCACGGGTTCAAGACCAGTCTGGACAACTTGGCAAGACCTCATTTCTACAATAAATCAAAAAATTATCCTGGCGTGGTGGTACGTGCCTGTGGTTCCAGTTACTTGGAAGGCTGAGGTGGAAGGATCGCCTGAGCCCAGCGAGTCAAGGCTGTGGTGGCCATGATCATGCCACTGCACTCCAACCTGGGCGACAAAGTGAGACCTCTGCTCAAAGAAAAAAGATATATAAATATGTATTTAAATATATATTTTCTTTTCAAAGCTTCCCACACATATAGGATAAAACCCAAACCTCTGGTCGTCTGGGATCCCAGCTTATAGAATCAGACTGACCTGGGCTCTAATACCAGCTTTGTCCCTTACCAGCTGTGTAATGCTGATTAAGTTATCTAAGTTCTCCAAATCCTGTGAAAAGGGAGTAATAATAGTTTTCACAGTAACGATGCAGACTGATCAGCAGCCTGGTAGTGAAGAATGACTAGAATAACCCATGTGAAGTCTAAGCATTATGACGGACACATATGTAGTGTTATGTAAACTTTTGCTAGTCTTTTGCTATCATCAGGCTGAACTTCAAGGCTCTTTGTAATATCTCTCCAATCTGCTTTTCCAGTATCATGCCTTATTACTATCCTAGACAAACTCCAGTCTTGGGCCAGGCAGTCCTTGTCCTTTCTGAAATGTATCGTTTTTCCAAACCGCCTTCCCACTATTGCTTGTGCAATTAATTGATTGTTTTCCTATTCACCAACCTATTTTGGCAGAAGTAACAATGGAAATGAAATGTGTTACACCCTGTAAATAACTGGATAGTATTTGCATTCATAGGATCAAACTCCAAGACGTAAATATTTCCTCCAGGGGCTGAAAGCTGAAAGGAGGAGTTGAATTTTTGTTCAAGACTTGTCATCACTTGAGGTTGCCATGGTTCTTGTATGAAATACTTTCTTGGTGTTTCCAGGACTAAGGCGTATGCCACTACAGCTGAACAAATGTTAGAGCCACTTATTTTATTGGACAGGGAGAGACTTTGTTAAAATAGAAAAATGAGCAAGTCCTAGTTTTTTTAAAATTACACCAATAAAAAATTAAACCGATTCAGTGCTTGTATGTGAAATAAAATGTTTTAAAGAAAATTAAGCTAATCAAAAAATTAGCTGGGCGTGGTGGTGTGTGCCTATAGTTTCAGCTACTTGGAAGACTGAAGTGGAAGGATCACCTAAACCCAACAGGTTGAGGCTGCAGTGGCCGTGAGCGTACCACTGCACTCTGGCCAGGGCGACACAGTAAGACTCAAAAAAAAAAAAAAAAGAAAATTAAGCTAACTAACTTTGATGATTTATAATCTGTCAAACTCACAATCATTTTCAATTTCACAATCATAGATAAAAGAGTTTCCTCGAACAGAAATGAAACTGTGTTTTTATGAGGCTCGCTAATCTCTCTTTCTAGCGTCATAGAGACCTTTGGTCTCCGATGTATCCAGGAAGTAAATAGTAAAATGGGAATAGTGCTAATTGCTCTTGATTACTTCAAATGACCATGAGATTACATATTTTATGAATTTCATAAATCATAAGATTTTCTTTTGCAGATTTAAAGAGGAGGAATAACATTGTCTTTCTTCTTTCACTCCAAGTTGACTCCAGATAGACAATCCAGAATCTTATGGAAATTCACCCGCATTTCATCATTTACTATCCTTGCCACCAATATTTTGTTGTTATTTGCTGACACTTTATGCATGTCACTTAGGCTTATGATAATAAACCAGTTATTCTAAGGTACTTACATTTGTATGTACTGGGAATCATCTCTTTCCTCATAGGGTAAATACTTTGTGAAGGACTGTTTCATGTGAGCTGCATCTGTTTTATTAGATATCAACAATAAAGTGAGAGACATTTTAGTATAAAATAAAAAATTTGAAAACCCTTAGGTTAGGTTTGGAGAAGCCTTTTCCCCCTGGTTTTAAGGAGGGATAAAATAGAAAACATTTAGGTGAACAAAGGGCCTCTAAAACTTATTTCGTTTCAATTGGTTAGTCCTGTTCCTGTGATCTCCTTACCAAGCCAAATACCGTTGCTTAAGATATTTCAGGAAGAATGAAAGTACAGCCCAATCTCTATTTTAGATAAAGACTTGTCATCAAAAAAAAAGAAATTATAAGAATCTCTTATAATGTCTTATATAATCTTATAATTATAAGAAATTTCTTATAAGAAATCTGAATATTAACCATGACTGTTTTTTATTTCTAATCACCTTCTTACTTTTTGATATCTTTCTTAACTTAAACATAGTGTGTCTGGTTAAATCTCATAATACCAAAGTCTTAAATAGTAGACAAAGATACATTGCCAGTGAAAAGTAAAACAAGATGGTCACATCTCAAAAAGGACCTGTAAATCAAGTTTCCAGGGTCCCTTAGTATACTCTGGATACCAATGATTAAACATGAAAATAATAACTGAATAGCAACCTCAATTGTGGGTTCAATACTATAATAACTTCAAGTACAATGGCTGCCAACCTACCAATTAACAGACTGTTTGATGACTATATTGAAAAATTGAGCAGTTCTCAAGTGGTAATCCCACTAATGGATATTATGCTTGATAAATTAATTCTGAGGCTTACATTCTATGCAGAAAAACATATTCTATGTAGAGTGGAAAACAGTTAGGAAATCAAAAATAAGAAGACAAGAGCACTAGATACTCATTTAAAAGACATGGCCTATAGCCTCTGATACAGAAGAGGAAAAGGAGAAAAGGGCATTTCTAGAAACATGACTTATGGCACAAGATAACTACCTTATTAGCTCGGGTGGCATGGGATGCTGTCTGGTACTGAGCTGTGCACGTGACATGAGGGCAAAAACTTTTTGCTCATGGTGATTTTAGTGCTGTCTATGCAGAATTCACTCAATTACATGTGATGACCACATATTTTTTTCAAAGCAGCATCTATAGGACGTTCCAGAAGTCTAATGGCCAACAGGGCCTCGCATTCCTTCCCACCAAGTGGTGCCCCAGGAGCCCAGTTCCTGATTTTGGTTCATAACTGACCATCAGGCTTAATATTTCCCTAATTTCTTTACTTTTCTGTTTCTACTTTTTTTCTTCTCTTTCAACTATTGGTGATACACAGATCGAGGTAAAACACTTCACAAATTATTCCTGGCTTAACATTCCTCATTTTCAAATGTGCTTTTCAGACTTTAATTAAACCTGGTCTCCCTGGAGGGCCTGTAAGGAAGCACTGTTTTTCTGCTTTCCAGAAGGGGACAATGAAGATCGAATAAAGAACACAGACAGTACAAGTAGAAAGGGACAGTACAAAAGAGACTCTCCCGCTTCAGTCTGAATCTAGGAGCTTTTCTATCTCCTCAGACCCAAATTCACAGAATTAAGCATTTTGGGAAAAATCTGTTTCCTTGAGGAAATTAAGAGGCTTTGGGTTCCGCTTTAAACTAAAAGAAAAAATTCTTATAGGTATGACATTATATATAAACTAAAATATAAAACATAAGAAAAAATTGTATGCTTTCAGCTGATTTGCTTAGACAAAAACTATTTGCATTGTTTTACTATTAAGTAGTGAAAAATTATTCTTCATATTTAGACAAAATCCACTTATCATTAGATAAAAAGTAATTTTAATTTGACTAATTGATTTTCAAGTCACATAATTTGATAGGTTTATAGAATTATCATTTATTGAGACAATTTAAAAATATTCCTATTTTGTTTTTAAAACCCACACATACTGGACATAAAAGAGTTAAACAACAAAACCTCAGTGAGGCAGCCACTGGACAATTTTAACCACATTTACTGAGGTCAAAGAGTACATTTGCTAGTGGTATACACAAAATAACCATAGAAAACATTTTAGAGAGGGTAACGAAGTAGATTCTTGAGGTAGTATTTCACTTTTCTTCCAAATTCCACAGCAGAGCAAAGAGAATTTTTTAAAAGGCAGATACTGTAGGCCTGTTTTACAAAGGCATTAAAAATAGAATTTCCCAGCCGGGGTCGGTGGCTCAGCCTGTAATCCCTCACCTTTGGGAGGCTGAGGTGAGTGGATTGCCTGAGCCCGCGGGTTTGAGACCCGCCTGGGCAGTGAGACCTCATCTCGCAATAAATCAAAAAATCAGCCGGGCGTAGTAGCGCACGCCCGTAGTTCCGGCTACTTGGAAGGCTGAGGCGGAAGGATCGCCGGAGCCCAGCAGGTCGAGGCTGCGGTGGCCGGGAGTGGCCACTGCACTCCAGTCTGGGCGACCGAGTGAGACTCCAACTGGAAAAAAAAAAAAAAAAAAAAAAATTTCCCTTCCTTGAGGTGTGGTGCTGCATAGCTATTAGACATAGAAGCCACCAGGTACGGAAACCAAGTTAACGAAGTTACTTTTATCTAAAAAAATATGTGGTGTGATTTGTTGTTGATGTTGTTCGTTTTTGAGTCAGGATCTCACTCTGTCACCCAGGCTGGAGTGTAGTAGCACGATCACGGCCCACCACAGCCTCGAACTCCTGGGCTCAATATGTCCTCCCAACTCAGACTCCCAAAGTCCTAGGATTACAGGCATGAGCCACAGCACCCAGACTAAAATTTGTATCTTAAATGATGGCAAGCCGGGCTCAGTGGCTCAGCCTGTAATCCCGCGCCTTTGGGAGGCTGAGGTGGGTGGATTGCCTGAGCCCGCGGGTTCGAGACCCGCCTGGGCAGCGAGACCTCATCTCTACAATAAATCAAAAAAATCAGCCGGGCGTGGTAGTGCATGCCTGTAATTCCAGCTACTTGGAAGGCTGAGGGGGAAGGATCGCCAGAGCCCAGCAGGTTGAGGCTGCGGTGGCCGGGAGTGGCCACTGCACTCCAGTCTGGGCGACAGAGTGAGACTCCAACTCAAAAAAAAAAAAAAAAAAAAAAATGATGGCAGACAGAGATGGAAGAGTAAGAATGCTTTACAGAGATTACATCAGAAAGAAAACATTCTAACAGGGCCAGTTTGGAATGAATGGAAGAGCATGAATAACAGAATCAAGGGGCAAAAGAAAGAGAGGATATGGGCAGGACCGGCTGGGAAACAGTTTCTTCCAGGGCAGTTCCCTGGTGCGGTATGGGGTTCATTATGGTTGACTCCTCACTATCTACTTTGCCCACCAGGTGATGAGTACAGGCCAATTGCGATAATCCCATTTGCCTTGTCAGTGATTGGTTTAGGAATGAGAATGCGTCCCATGAGAAAAAGTCTGCTGAGGGGTTTCTAGGAAAGGTTTCCTCTCTACTATGAAAGAAGCAGAGGAGGTCAGGCATGGTGGCTCATGCTGTAATCTCAGCACTTTGAGAGGCTGAGCTGGGAAGATACATTGAGCCCAGAAGTTCAAGAAAGTAACAAAGTAAAACCTCATCTCTCCATGACTTAATATGTTCTCCATTCTTTGCAGGCAACGGAGAGCTAAACACGCACTATGGATATCCACGTTCATGTTGCTGGGATTAGGAATAATAAATTTTAAAGAAAAATCCGGGGGTCACCCAATATCAGTAAGGATACCTGATCTCAAACCAGGCAAAGTGGGGACCAAAGGGAGGCCCAAACTGTGTATGATAATCACTTGTAAACCTAATCCTGAATTGTACCCCACATCTTTCATATTAAAAAAAGAAAGAAAGAAAGAAAGAGAAATCCATGTTGGGTGCAGTGGCTCACCCCTGTAATCCCAGCACTTCGAGAGGCGGAGGCAAGAGGATTGCCTGAGTCGAGGGGTTCAATACTAGCCTGGGTGACTTGGCAAGACCTCATCTCTACAATAAATCCAAAAATTAGTCGGAAGTGGTGGCACATACCTGTAGTTCCAGCTACTTGGAAGACTGAGGCAAAAGGATTGCCTGAGCCCAGCAGGAGGAGGCTGCAGTACCTGTAAGCATGCCACTGCCGTCCAGCCTGGATGACAGAGTGAGACTCCAACTAAAAAATAATAACAAAATAAAATAAAGAAAAATTATATTATTTTAGGAATCTTTAAACCAATTTTTCGTAAACTGGAAAATTTCAGGTCTTTCAGAAGAAAAATTGTTAGTTTAAAAAGTGACCTTTTAGAGTCGCAGTAAGAGCACCGCTCTACAGTAAGGACAGCCTATGGCAAGTGGGAATGGTAAAGTGAAGTCAGGGGACCTTTAGCCTGGGGGAATTTTTTTTTTTTTTTTTTTTTGAGTCAGAGTTTCACTCTGTTGTCCACAATGGAGGCGGTGGCAGGCTCATGGCCACCACGGTCTCGACCTGCTGGGCTCAGGCGATCCTTCTGCCTCAGTGTTCCAAATAGCTGACACTACAGGCATGTACCACCACACCCAGCTAATTTTTTGATTTATTGTAGAGACAAGATCTTGCCAAATTGCCCAGGCTGGTCTTGAACCTCTGGGCTCAGGTAATCCTCTTGCCTCGGCCTCCCAAAGTGCTGGGATTACAGACAGCCGTGAGCCACCACACCCAGCTTGCCTGGAGAATCTTACAGCCTATAGGGTCCCTTTCTTTTTCTTTTCTTTTCTTTTCTTTCTTTATTTAGAGTCAGGGTCTCATTCTGTTGCTCAGGCTGGAGTGTAACAGTGCGATCACAGCTCACTGCAGCCTCGGCCTTCTGGGTTCAAGCAATCTTCCTGTCTCAGTCTCCTAAACAACTGGGACTACAGGCACATACTGTCACGCTCAGTTTATTTTTACTTTTTTTTTTTTTTTTGTAGAGACGAGTTCTCACTATGCTGCCCAGGCTGGTCTTGAACGCTTGGACTCAAGTAATCCTCCTGCCTCAGGTCCCTTTAAATGACTCCTAGGAGTCCTCTGTCCCCTTGCCAGGACTCTTTTGGTTATAGTGTTATCCTAATAATAGCATCAGAATAAGGCAACAAAGGGGGAACTACAGTATGGGAGACATCAATTCCTATACCCAACATTCTTAAGAATACACTTCTTCCTTTTATATTTATAATCTGTGTCTAAGTGCATCCAATAGTGAATCTAAGTTATCACAACTCTTGGCCTGTGTTACTTCCTACTTCAAATAAACCTCATGTTTCTGTCCCAGTTGTCTTTCTTGCCCATAATTTTTATTTATTCTTGTCATGACGGCCAGAATGATTCTTACAAATTGTTTCAATGATAAAACATTTTTCATTATCTTATTATCAACTTTTCTGTATCCTTATATTTAGGATGTACTTCTTGTATGCAGTATATAATTTAGTTTTATTTTCTATCAGTTTGAAAATGTTTATATTTTAATCAGGACACTTAGGCCGGGTGTGGTGGCTCATGCCTGTCATCCCAGCACTTTGAAAGACTGAGGCAGGAGGATCGCTTGAGCCCAGGAGTTCAAGATCAGCCTAGGCAATACAGTGAAACCTCATCGCTACAAAAAAAAAATCAAAAATTTAAACAGGTATGGTGGTATACAGCGGTCGGTATTCCCAGCTACTCAGGAGGCCGAGGCATAAGCATTGCCTGCCTGAGCCCAAGAGGTCAAGGCTGCAGTGAGCTGAGCCATGATTGTGACACTGCATTCCAGCATAGGAGACAGAGAGAGACCCAGACTCAAAAAAAATAAAATTAGAACATTTAATTTTCTTACATTTAATATAATTATTGATATATTTTGATGAAAATCTCCTATAGTAATATTAACTTTCTATTTCTTCCTTTGTTCCATGTTCTGTTTTCTCTCATTTCCTGACAACTTTTGGATTGATTTTGTTATTATTAATATTCCAATTTGCTGCCAGGCATGGTGGCACATGCCTCAAGAGGCTAAGGTAAGAGAATTGCTGGAGCCCAGGAATTTGAAGGGCTAGCCTGGGTAGCACAGAGAAACCCTGTCTCTGAGATTCTTTTCAATTCCAATTTTCCCCTTCTGTTAGCTTAGGAGTTGTACAATCTTTTATTATCCTTTTACTTCAGAGTTTACAATATTAATTTATGAAAGTCTAATAATAGTTGGTATTTTTACTCTCTTACCAGAGGCTTTAATGCAAGAACTTCAGAACCTTTAAACTCCATTTATCCTCTTTCTGACTTGGATTCTATTGTTGTTATATTTTAATTTTGCATTTATTGAAAATTTCACCTTATTATTATTTTTTACAGTCAATATTTATTTATACTTACCTAGATATTTGCCCTTCTCATTGTTCTTTATTCATTCTAGTATCTCTGGGTTTCCATCTAGCATCATTTTCTTTCTGCCTAAAGAACACCCTTCAGCCGGGCTCGGTGGCTCAGTCTGCAATCCCGTGCCTTTAGGAGGCTGAGGTGAGTGGATTGCCTGAGCCCGTGGGTTCGAGACCCACCTGGGCAGCGAGACCTCATCTCTACAATAAATCAAAAAATCAGCCGGGCGTGGTAGCGCATGCCTGTAATTCTGGCTACTTGGAAGGCTGAGGCGGAAGGATCGCCGGAGCCCAGCAGGTCAAGGCTGTGGTGGCTGGAAGTGGCCACAGTACTCCAGTCTGGGCGACAGAGTGAAACTCCAACTCAAAAAAAAAAAGAACACCCTTCGAGTTTTATTTACTGCTGATCTGCTAATATTAAATTTTACGAAATTTGTTTGTCTGAATATTTCAGCTTCAATCTTGAAGGATATTTTCATTGGGTAAATAGTTCAGGGTTGACAGTTATTTTCTTTTACCATTTCGAATTTATCATTCCATGACCTTCCGGATTCCATAATTCTATAAAGAAGTTAGCTATAAATCTAGTTTTTTGTGGCTTTGAATGTAACCTCATTTATCTTGTCTTTGGTTTTACTATGATGAATTTGGATGTGATATTCTTTTATTTATCCTGCTTTGGTCTATAGGAATCCTTGAATTTTGTGTCTTGGTGTCTTTTATAAATTCTGGAAAATTCTTAGCTATTGTCTCTTCAAATATGGTTTCTGCCTTATTTTCTATCTTTCCTGTTGGGAATCCAATTATATGTATCTTGGACATACCAAAATGTTATATGCTCTAATGTCTCTTACACTGTGTTCTGTATTTTTCATCTTTTTTCTTCTCCATTCAAGATATTTTCTTGTGCAACATCTTCCAATTCACTAATTCTCTTTTTATCTTTGTCTAAATTTCTGTTAATCTTTTCCATTAAATTTTCAATTTTAGTTTTTGTATTTTTCAGTTATAGAATTTCTGTTAGTTCATTTTTAGGATTCCAGTACGTTTCCAAAGTCGCAGTTTTGTCATGACCTATTAAATCTAGCTATTTTTAAGTCAGTGGGTCTGTTTCTGTTTGTTCTTGTTATCTAGGTTTACATTCTTGTTGTCTTGTCCTCTCTTGTGTACTTGGCCATTAGGGTGCCAGACATTTTTGCAGAAATTTGCTTATCTAGGCCACAAGGAACTTTAACAATTCAATTTCATGATTAAGATGATTTGAAGATGGGATTCAGTCCTTGTGGAGGTCAGTCAACTCCCAGTTTACCTTTATTCCTATACTACAGCCTATTGGAGTGTCAGCTCAAAGCCTGGATGGATTACCAGGCTTATCCCCAAACTTCCATGATTTCAATTTTTGTTCTTCATTTCCACAAACCTGTCAAAAGCACTATGTAGTTTCAACTTCTCAGCCACATCTTCCTGAACTGGTAAATTACCCCATATAAAAAACACTTATGCTATGGATTATTTCTATGGATTTTCTTTTAATACTAGAACTTGGCCCTATAATTCTTTTTTTTTTTTGAGTTAGAGTCTCACTCTGTCACCCAGACTGGAGTGCAGTGGCCACTCCCGGCCACTGCAGCCTCGCCTGCTGGGCCCGGCGATTCTTCCGCCTCAGCCTTCCGAGTAGCTGGAATTACAGGCGCGCGCTACCATGCCCGGCTAATTTTTTGATTTATTGTAGAGATGAGGTCTCGCCAAGTTGCCCAGGTGGGTCTTGAACCCGCGGGCTCAGGCAATCCACTCACCTCAGTCTCCCAAAGGCACGGGATTACAGGCTGAGCCACCGAGCCCAGCTGGCCCTATAATTCTTAATTGACTTGTTAGTTCTCTAATACCTTAAAGGATTTTTTTTTTTGCATGTTGTCCAGGTTTTTTGTTGTTTTTGTGTTCATTCAAATTACCCAGTCTAGCCGGGCTCAGTGGCTCAGCCTGTAATCCCAGCACTTTGGGAGGCTGAGGTGAGTGAATTGCCTGAGCCCGCGGGTTCGAGACCTGCCTGGGCAACTTGGCGAGACCTCATCTCTACAATAATTAAAAAAATTAGCCAGGCGTGGTAGCACGCGCCTGTAGTTCCAGCTACTTGGAAGGCTGAGGCGGAAGGATCACCAGAGCCCAGCAGGTCGAGGCTGCGGTGGCCGGGAACGGCCACTGAACTCCATTTTGGGTGACAGTGTGAGACCCCAACTCAAAAACAAAACAAAACAAAACCCAAATTACGCAGTCTACCATACCAGAAGTGAAAAATCTAATCTTTTAAAAATATAAGTCAAATGCCACTTAACTTCTCAAAACCTCCATGTATAGGATAAAATACAATGTATTTAAAATGATCTGGTGGAGCCTATGTGTTCCAGCCTACCTCTCCAACTTTATCTTCTACCGCTCTTCCCTAATTCACTTCACTCCAGTCATCATGGCTTGTTACTTGACTCCATGCACACCAAACAGGTTCCCATATCAGATCCTTTGCACTTGTTCCCATTCTTGGAATACTTGTCCCCAAATATAAACATGGTTCTCCATTTCTACCTTCACATTTCTGTTCAAATGTCAAATTATCAGAGGCGACTTCTCTAGTCACTGTATATTAAATAGTAGCCACTCCACTATTTTACATCCTCCTTAGTCTGCTTTATTTTTTCATTAAGGCCCTCCCTTTCCCTCTCTCATATATTTTATATTTATATAATATATAATAGTTTTGTTTGTTTGTTTTGTTTTTATTTGGTTCATTCTATTTGACTATATGCTCCATCAAGACAAGACAACAACATTGTTTTGTTCAGGCTGTATCTGGTATCTAGAACAGTGCTTTGAATATAAATACTCAACAAATATTTGCTGATTGAATAAACAAAAATAGAGTGTCTGATACTGCCTTGTAGAAGTATCTGAATTTTAGAAGCTCGTAGTTGGTGAAGGGATCTCCAAGTGTCTTAGAATCCAAAAATTATTTTACTGGTTTTGATCTTTCTGCAAATTAAAGGGAATTTTATTTCTTTTTATTATACTTAGCAAGTCAGTTTGTGTAAACATAAAATATTACTTCAGTCACCAATAAATATTATAGGTTGCCTACTCTGTACTTTTGTACATAACAATGAATACAAAATCTCTGACTTTAAGATTCTAGACCCTAGAGTGACTTTCCATAAATCTAAGGATCAACACAGTGTAAAACTTCTAAAGAGACCGTGTGATATGTTTACTTTATAAGCCCCAAATATTTCAATTATTATCCAAGCAATATAATCAATAATGATTAAATTTGACTACAGTTAAAAAATAAAGACCCCACAAACAGTGGCTTCAACTAGAAAATGTCTTTCTTGCTTACAGGGAAGAAGTCTGGAGATTGGCAGTTCAAGGCAGCAAGTATTAGGAAACCAGGTTATTTCTATTTTCTTGTTTATTATACATGGGAGGCCATCTGTAGTCTAAAATGGATATCAAAGCTCCTGCTAGGAAGGAGTAAAACGTAAGAGGGAAGTATAGCCCAGCGTGGTAGTGCGTGCCTGTAGTTCCAGCTACTTGGAAGGCTGAGGTGAAAGGATCGCAGGAACCCAGCAGGTCAAGGCTGCAGGGGCTGGGAGCAGCCAGTCTGGGTGACAGAGTGAGACTCCAACTCAAAAAAAAAAAAAAAAGAGGGAAGTCAAAGGATGCCCCTCCATTTGGGAGACATTTCAGAAATTTTACATAACATCCTTGCTTTCTTCCATTATTTAGAACATAGGCACATGGCTTCATCTAGCTGCAAAGGCAACTGGGAAGTGTAGTCTTTTAACTGAGAAGCAGTGTGTCAAGCTAAAAAATTGGAGCACTTTTATTAAAGGGAAATCAGATACTGGCCTGCAACTAGCAATCTGTTCCACAAACACTAAGCACGGTTTTCTGAAACTGGAGTTCTTGGATTATCTTTTTTCTTGATCTTGATTTCAACTGCTGCTCATAGACTAATTTATTCAGTGCCTACATGATTCAAATGCACGATTTCAATCTCCCAAACATTCTTTATGCAAAATTCTGCAATTGAAACTTCTTCACCAAGCAAACCAATCTCTCTTCTCTTTCTTACACAAATATAGAAATAGTATCTCTTTAATAAAATTTTATTTGGCTAAGTAAGATATGGGACAGTTTCCCCTGAACACTCAGAGTTATCACCCATCTCAGTGAGTTCATCCTGTCTTTCTACAGAATGTGAATGCCTCCCTTAATTAATTCATATCTATATTCAATTGATGTAGTATGAATGCCTTTCTCTGTGAATTTATAATGAAAATATCTATGGTACCAATACTTTCTACTTTAATTTAATGTCTTTCCCACTAGAATGTAACTTCCAAGAAGATAGGAAGCATGTCTGTTTGCTCCCACTGTATTCCTACCATCAAGCTTAGCATGGAGGGATATCATAGGAGTTCATCAAATATTTGTTAAAGGAGGAATTTTAACATTTACTGATCACCTGTTTGTTAGGTGAGGATGAGATGGATGGAGACGCAAAGGCGCGAGGAGGCGCAGTACTGCCAGAGCCGGCAAGCCAGAGGTGCGCTCTGGCAACCTGAGATCCGAGTAAATGCAAAAAATTGCAACACACAGAGGTGAAAGAAGCTAAGATTTAATGAAGAAAGCTTCACTCCCACAGACAGGGAGTGGGCCTACACTCTAGGTGAGTGTGGCTTTGTAGCCCCCCAAAGCCCTAGCTTAAATCCTTTCCTTGGAGATGTTGCACGTGACTGCCATGACTTCCTTATCTACCACCTGTGGATGTCTTGGAAATCCTGTGACACAGAGACCCAGTAATGTCTGCCCATATTATCACAGCCCCTAGAGAAGGGTGTGACAAGGATTCTAATGCTCCTGCACCTTCCTGAACAATATTCCTTAAAGCTAATGAAGGGTGCACCTCCCCTTGTCTCCTAGGCATTCCCAGCGGGTAGCTTTGAGGGATCCTTGGCTTTCCTGTAGATAGTGTCCAATTTACTGGAAGATCGAATCCTCACCTGCTCTCCCGCTGAGCGGTCATAACTTTTGTAATTACAAGTTTCATGACTTTTACAATCTTTGCCTCATGCATGATGTCTTAGGCCTTGTAAATTCCCTTTACCCCTAGGCAAGCTTGATTGCCACTTTGAGATACCTCTGATACCTGGCACCAGGAAGTCTGTTTCTGAAAAAACAAAGTTGACAGGGTTAATTTTACTTAAAGTGTCATTTCTTGTTCAACCTCACTAATCATCAGGGAGATGCAAGTCAAAACCACACTGAGATACCACCTGACTCCAGTCAGAATGGCAATTATCAATAACTCAAAAAATAACAGCTGCTGGAGAGGGTGTGGTGAAAAGGGAACACTTCTACACTGTTGGTGGGAGTGTAAACTAGTGCAATCTCTGTGGAAAGCAGTGTGGCGATTCCTAAAAGCTCTAAATATCAACCTCTCATATGACCCTGCAATCCCCCTACTGGGAATATACCCTGAAGAACTCAAATCACTCTATCAAAAAGATACCTGCGCACATATATGTTTATCGCAGGATTGCTCACAGTAGCAAGAACCTGGAAGCAACTATGCTATCCATCAAAAGAGAACTGGATTTAAAAAATGTGGTACATATACACAATGGAATACTACACAGCCATAAAAAAGAACAAAATTATGAATTTCATAGCAACCTGGATGGAAGTGGAGTCTATAATACTGAGTGACCTCTCACAGAAACAAAGATCCGAGTATCACATGTTCTCACTCATATAGTGGACCTTGATCATCCAACGTATTACCATAAGAAAATGACTGACAGTGGTGGGAAACTATGGGGGGGGGAGGGAGGGGAAGGAGATGGGATTAATGGTAGTAAACATCTGTCTGGGGACGGGGAGACACCTCTCATCAACAAGGGTGCCTGAATGAAGCATATTTGTATACCTAACCCTTAACTGTACCCACAATATCATAATAAAAAATATTGGTTATAAAAAAAAGTGTCCATTTCTCCAAAAGTATAGCTTCTACTTTCTCATCATTGTATTAAGGTTTAGGAACGAGATGAAAAATGGCTTTTGGCTCTTGGTCTGTTCTTTCACTGTTATGTGTCAGGTAGTATAGCAAATTCTTTATAAATATAATTCTATTAACATTTCATGATTCCATGTTATAAGAATTATATCCCCATTTCACAGGTGAAGTAGATAAAACTTGAGGAAGATAAATAATTTTACCAAGACCCACAACTAGACACTCTTGACTCAGAGGTCAGACCTGTGACCTCTGCCTCCATACAGTAAATGCTGATTTTATTCTGTCACATTTATGCTGATCAGGTGGGCTGCCCTGGCTTCCTCTGATAATATAGGTTGATTGATTTCATGATAAGATGAAAATGATGAATAACTAATTAATATTTTTCAGTGGTAAATTTCTGAAGTCTCATTGCTTTAACAAAAGGAATCAATGTATAATGATTAAATTCTAAGCATGATAGGCAGTTGTGTGAGTTGGTAGTTTGGAAGGGTAAATTCAGGAATATGAGGAGGACCTCAAAAAACCTGGAATTCACTTATTAAAAATTGTGTATTTAGTCTTTTTAAAAAAGTCTTATAATCCACCCATTTAATGTATTCAGCTCTGTTTCAGAAAACAGTATCTTTTTGCTGCCATGTTTCCCAGGTATTGACAGTAATTTTTAGAAAGAAAGAAGTATCGTTTATACTATGTGTAAATCATATATCTGATAAGAAGTTAATATCTAAACTATATGAGGAACTTATACAACTCAATAACAACAAAACAAAACAAAAACCACATATTTTAAAATGGGCAAAGGACACAAATGGATATCAATAAATTATTTCACTGATACATAATATTTGTGTATATTTATGAAGTACATGTGATATTTTGCTACATACATAGAATGTGTAATGATCAAGTCAGGGTATTTTGGATATCCATCACTTTGAGAATTTATCATTTCTATGTGTTGGGAACATTTCAAGTCCTCTTTTCTAAATATTTCAAATTATACAATACATTGTTATTAAGTATAATCATATAATCACCATACTCTGCTATAAAACATGATATTTATTCTTTTAATTTAACTGTATGTTTGTACAGTTAACCAACGCCTCTTCACCCTTCTCTCATACTCAACACACACACACACACACACACACACACACACACACACACACACACACACTCACACACACTCTTCCCAGCCTCTGGTATCTCTCATTCCACTATCTCCATGAGATCAATGCTTTTAGCACTTACATGTGAGTGAAAACATGCAGTATTTGTCTCTCTGTTCCTGGCCCATTTCACTTCATACAATAATATCCCATTCTGTCCATGTTGCTGCAAATGACATGATTGTGTTCTTTTTTATAGCCAAAGAGGTGAATAAACATTTTTCCAGAGAAGACATAAAAATGACTAACATGTATATGGAAAAGCACTCGACATCACTAATCATCAGAGAAATGCAAATCAGAATGACTGTTATAAAAAAGATGAGAGATAGCAAGTGTTGGTGAGAATGTGGAGAAAAGGAAACCTTTGTACACTGGGAATGTGGGAATGTAGACGGATATAATCATCATGGAAAACAGAATGGCAGTTCCACAAAAAATTAAAAACAGAGCTAGCATGTGATCCAGCAACCCCACTTGTGGGTATCTATTTGAAGGAAATTAAATTAGTATCTCAAAGCAATACATGCACTCCTATGCCCATCGCAGCATCATTACAATAGCCAAGACATGGAAGCAATCTAGGTGTTCTGCTGACAGATGACTGGAAAAGAAATTGTGGTATACTACTCAGCCTTAAAAAAAAGAAAGAAATCCTGCCATTTGTGACAACATGACTAAACCTGGAGAACATTATGCTAAGTGACACAAGCCAGACAGAAAGACAAATACTGCATGATCTTGTATGTGGAACTGAAAACAGTCAAACTCAGAAGTAGAGAGTAGAATGGTGGTTATCAGAGGCTGGGGATAGGGAAGATTGGAAGATGTTGTTCAAAGAGTAAAAACTTTCACTTATAAGATAAACAAGTTTTGGGGGATCTAATATACTTGGTGACTATAGTTAACAATACTGTATTGTATACTCAAAATCTGCTGAGAGTAGATTTTTTTTAATTTTAAAGACGGACTGGGCATGGTGACTCAAGCCTGTAATCCCAGCACTTTGGGAGGCCGAGGGGAGAGGATTGCCTGAGCCTGCAGGTTCGAGACCTACCTGGGCAACTTGGCAAGACCTCATCTCTACAATAAAGCAAAAGATTAGCTGGGCATGATAGCGTCCACCTGTAGTACCGGCTACTTGGAAGGCTGAGGCAGAAAGATCGCTGGAGCCCAGCAGGTCAACCCTGGGGTGGCCGTGAGTGTGCCACTGCACTCCAGCCTGGGCAATGGAGTGAGACTCCAACTCAAAAAAAAAAAAAAAAAGAAAAAAAAGATGTGGGGTACAAGTATTCTTATTCTTACAAACTTCAGTTACCTTCAACAGTTACCTTCAAAATACTCTCTGATGCATCACACCTATCGAGAGGCTTTTCTACTGCTCAAAACAGTTTTTGAATTCATCGGTTCTGATGCCTCTTAGTGCTTCTGCCGTTTTTTGTCTCACCTCTTCCACATCAGCAAAATGTGTACCTTTGAGAACTTCTTTCATGGAGGAACAAAAAAATGTTGCTTGGGGCAAAATTGGGTGAATAGGAAGGGTGAGGCATAGGGGCTTTTATCGAAAACTGCAGAAATCTCAGTGTAGTGTGGGCAGGTGTGCTCCCAAATCACCTAGCATGAAATAGGTAAGTGTGTTGAAAGAATCTCCAACAACAACAAAAAAATTCACTGAAGCCTAACGCAGCCTCTCACCATCACGCTAGCTGGTATGCTGATGCTGATGGGCTCCTAGAACATTTACCTAGCGGAAGGAAGCCTGTATTACAAGGTGCCTAGTCTCCAAAAAGTAATTTCAGGGTTTTTTTTGGTATCTCTTGTATCCCCCCTTGTATCTTTTCAAAAATTGTACCACGTAAACATTTTCCTACTTAGCCAACACCAATTGCCCACAAAGATCAGTTATTTAGGTAATAAGATTTTTATACAATTTTCATATTTTTCCATCAGGGTAAAGATAATGGAACAATGACAAAAATTCCAGCCAAGATAATAGATAAATTTTAGAGAGCAAGAAAAAGGAAGAGGCAAGGAAAACAAAAAAGAGATAAAAGAAGGAAAACATACAAAAGGAGAGAAAAAATAGTGAAATGGACAAAGGGCAGGTATGGTACTCGTTAGTGTTTTTGGTTATTATGTTTTGTTTTGTTTTAGCTTCCAACTTTCAGTCCATCTTCTTTCAGTAGTGATATCCCCATTTATTATTTGAGAATTATATCCCCCCATTTGGATGCCACCGGGTAGGACTGTCATTCAGATTTCCTGCTTCTCCCAGTCAAGAAGAGTTGACCCTAGCTGAGCCAGCCAATACTCCCTCCTTGGTAGTGGAGTCATTCATACTGGATGGGGCTGTGAGCCATTCTTGCTGTGGACAGCCACATGAGCTACCTGTTGCATCTTTTCCGACATTGATTCTTCAGTCTTTTCTCCTCAATCCTTTGAGCTTCTCCCAATTTGCCCAATAAATTCCCTTCCTGCTTAAGTTTACCAGCAGCAGCTTCTGTTGCTGGCAACCAAAGAACCCAAGGAAGGAGAAAATAAGTGGAAATAAATGCTGAAATCATGGCCTGGAATGAAATCCACTGAGAATATGTTTTTAGTTCCTAACACAGTAGCTATTAGTGACAAACAATTCCAGTTTAGACACGAGTCAAAGTTCAAACTCATGTTCAATCATCTCAACACATCTCTATGACCAAATGTAATCACTTCATAAGGTAGCAAAGGGTTTCATAAGATGAGAGTACTGTTCTGTTTTCAAGGTTAACCTGCTGTAAGATTGATGCCACAGTTTTGAGTATTGAAAAGAGAATATGTTTCCGGCAAGGCAGAGGTGTGCCTCTGTTTTCACTATGTAAGAATCTTTGTTTCTTTGATAATTTCACATCTTTGGCATGACTAACAGATTTTCAATTCAAATTAAACTCCTTTAACTTGGCAAGTTCCTCCTCCCGCACTGACTTACCCCCATGGGATTCTTTCTTTTTACTGCCAAGGATTAAATTCTCTGTGAAAGCCTTGAAGGCAATAGACATCTGTACTGGAAATGAGATACAAAACTGTCCAAAAAGAGAGAGGTGATCTCAAAGCTTACATTAGAAAATAACTGAACTCTTATTCACATTGGAAAAAAGACTGGTTTCAAACTGAGCTTTTTGGTGACTTTTTTGTCATTAAAAGAATCATCACTTATGTCATACAAGAAACTGTTATTCTTCTCCTTTGCCAAAGATGTAAGTTTTGCATGTTTTAAATAACAAACATTACCAACAGAGAATGGCTTGCTGCCAATATCTGGTGTGTCCAGGAGTCCTAAATGATCTCGTACCTGAAGTTCATCTTCACATACTGAACTCTTCACGTACTAGAGTAATAAATATGATTTCAAATGTGCAAATGTTTTTATAAGGCAAAACACCTGTGATTTAACCAAATTATAACGTGATAACAGAATGGTTCTTTGTCTTTACATAAGTGAAGTACCCTAGCTATCCCCATTAAGAGCAAGAGAGCAATATTTCGACAGAATGACCCTTTTCCACAGGTGTAACTCATGGTAAGCATGCCAGCCCCTCAGAACAGCCCGGTTACCCCAACTGTGTGTTGGTAGTTGAGTGATTCAAGGATGAACGCCAAGTTAGAATTCAGTCTTAATCCTCCTTGGGGTGCTGGTTTCATTGGGTCATATTTTGGTGGTCAAAAGATGACCCCACAGCTGGTTTCACTGGGTTATATTTTGGTGGTCAAAAGATGACCCCACAGCATCAGCGTTGCACAATCCAATGTTCTCTCCTCAAGTCACACACACGAAAGGTGTCAAGTCATTAGTAACATGCAAATGTCAGATGTGATGATCACAAATAAAGAGGATCCACTATATATCGTAGTTCTCAACTAGTATCTTACTAGTCCTTAACCTCTCCACCCTTATACACGAGACATTTTACAACAATTCTATGTCCTGACAACTGGCGGGTAGAGTCATAAGTCGTGCCAAACTAAATTCATGACAAGCTTAGACATGACGATAAGGGGGACCATGCAAGAGTGATGGATTACTGAAACTACTTGAGAAGGCTGTTCAGTCTATTCATCCAAGCACTCATGAAGAGCCCAAGACTGGATTTGGGGAATTATGATTTCGTGGACAGAAACTGAGCTCTAGATACTAATTCTTGTAAAAAGTCCCTTGAAATGTCTTTTCTTTATGTTGATTTGGCATGGGAAATGATATCAATTTTTGTTTTGATTTGTTTTTTAGTTGGAGTCACTCTGTCAACCAGGCTGGAGTGCGGTGGCAAGTCTCAACCTGCTGGGGTCAGATGATCCTTCCGCCTCAGCCTTCCAAGTAGCTGGAACTACAGGCATGTGCCGCCATGACTGGCTAATTCTTTGATTTATTGTGGAGGTGAGGTCTCACCAAGTTGCCCAGGCTGGTCTCGAACCTGTGGGTTCAGGCAATCCTCTCACTTTGGCTTCCCAAAGTGCTGGGATTATGGGCATGAGCCACCATGCCCGGCCTCAATTTTTGTTTTATGTGAGAAGATATTTGCCTGGGTGAAAATCACTTAGGTTGTGGTGTCAGGTCTCTCACGTGGTTAGGTGACCCTTCAACAAAAGAAGTCTAAGTGTCCTTTGCTTTTCTTGTAATTGCTTGAGCTTCAATTCTATTGAAAAGTCACAGGAAAACTCCTTCTATGAAATGGCTCTTTTAGACGGGCTCGGTGGCTCAGCCTGTAATCCCGGCCTTTGCAGGCTGAGGTGAGTGGATTGCCTGAGCCCGTGGGTTCGAGACGCGCCTGGGCAACTTGTGAGACCTCATCTCTACAATAAATCAAAAATCAGCCGGGCGTGGTGGCACGCGCCTGTAGTTCCAGCTACTTGCGTGAGGCAGAAGCATCGCCAGAGCCCAGCAGGTCGAGGCTGCTGTGGCCAGGAGTGGCCACTGCACTCCAGTCTGGGTGACAGAGTGAGACTCCAACTCAAAAAAAGAAAAAAGAAAGAAAAAAAAAAAGAAATGGCTCTTTAATAGCTGATGAACGATTCAGTCTTAGGGATCGATCACATCACATTATGTGCATGAGCCACCATGCCTAGCTACTTCTTTTTTTTTAACTTAACTTTTTTATCATGAGCATTTCTCCACATTAGAAAAACATTCTTTGTAATCACACACATCTGTTCCAGAAAAGATAATATAGAGATCAAGGAGAAACCTTGCTTCTCAACTTCTCAGCTAAGGCTGCATATGCTCATATGGGATCTTCATGAAGTCAAATTTCCAAGACAGCAGGAGTTTATTTCTTATCTCATTTCCAAGGAAGAAGAAGAATGGATAAAGTCTTCAGAGGTAAAAGGAAAAGGAAAGGGTGTGTGCACACACACATGTGCACATATATACTGGCATACACACAGGCACATGCACACACATGCATGTACATGAGTCTTTTAATTTTTTTTCTTTTTTTCCAACCAGCTTTCTCAGTTTGAAGCAAGCCTTTCTAACCTAGAAATGCAACATAATTTAGTGGCACGGAGCCACACTCTAAGTGGCAAAGTAGACAGCAGACACTCATTTCTAGATCTTCACGACACTTTCACGAGATGGTGAAAGAATATTATTAGGCTCCTAATGATTGGGCAAATTGAGGCAAGGAGATACCAAAAGACAAAGTGAATGTTACACTATTAATCTAAAATAAAAGACCAGAAATTATTCAGATACCCAAGTTCAGGGAACTGAATCTCAAACTGGTGAGTGAAATGGAAACACAGACACTGGATATTCAGCCTCTGCCTGGGTTCAGACGTTATTTCCCATTTACCCAGAATGAGTGAGCACTGTTTTTAACCAGAGACCTAGAAAGCTCTGGTCTCTCCCTAGAGACATCAGACTGCCAAGCCTCTCCCTTGGATTTCTTCTGCTCCCATGCACTTCCACGCCTGGGACCACAATGACCAGCTCCTCCCGACAGGGCTGTCCTAAGAAATCTTCCACAGAAGGACAGCACTTGGCATCAGTGGAAACTTTCCAGCAAAACTGTTCCTTTAGCCTTTTATCTGGCTTCTGGCTCTGACTCAGGTCTGGCGGAAAATAATAAATACCCAGTGAAGAAAACATGAAAAATGCACAGAAATATGTATATATATATTTATTTATCAATATTTTTAAATATGAATTTTTAAATCACTCTTAATCTTGCCATCCAGAACAATAACTGTCAATATTTTGATACAGTAAAAAAAAAAAAAAATTTTTTTTTAATCTAAGTAAAACATGTAAGTGTGCATTTAGTTGGGCTCACACTGTGTGTGTAATTTTGAATCCTGCTTTGCTTTTTAAAAAAAAAAAGGCTGGAGTGTAGTGGCATGATCACAGTTCCTTGCAGCCTCAGCCTCCTGGGCTCATTCCTTCTGCCTCAGCCTCCCGAGTAGCTGGGACTACAGGCATGTGCCAGCAAGCCTTTTTTCTTTTTTAAATTTTTCTAGAGACAAGGTCTCACTATATTTCCCAGGCTGGTCTCGAAACTCCTGGGCTCAAGAGATTCTCCTGCCTCAGCCTCCCAAAGTCCTGGGATTATCTGCGTGAACCACCATACCCAGCTACTTTCTTTTTTAACGTAACGTTTTTATCATGAGCATTTCTCCACATGATAAAAACATTCACTTCACCCAGCCTATTAAATCTATAAAATCGTTTAAAAATTAGGTGTTAATAAAACATTGCTGTTGTGCAACCTCAAATTATATTGAAAAGATTAATGTAGTTTAATTAAATAATGAAAGGGAAATCCCTACGTTTTTTAAAAGATGCCTAGAGAAAATATGCACAAAACAGTTTACACTCATATGGTAAGTATAATATTCTTAATACGGCATTGCAGTTTCTGACATTACATTCCCTTTGTTAACACCTTTCTTAAGGACTTAGAAAAAGGAGTGTGCAGTATAATAATGGCAGAAGTGTCTTTTGCTTAGGCAAATCTTCTTTCCCCCCCAAAACAAAAACTATTCCCAAGGACAAGAAAAAACGAGGGGGTAGTATTAAACCTCTAGCAAACTATGGAGAGAGCTCAAGTAGGGCCTCTGAGAGGAGTGTGGCTTGTTGCAAGGATGATGTGTGTGAGGCAGAGTCAGATAGAGCAGGATTTCAACCCACAGAATGTGTTGTTTCTGCACCAGGCGAGGGACCCAAACTGTGTAGGGCTCCCTTTCCCCATTGATGCAGTAGAAACGAGAAAACCTATTTCTAATAGTAGATATTTCATAGAAGTTGGTTATTGTCGTTCGCAATTCATTTTTATGACTTCATTTATTTCTGCTTGCTCCTCCCCCGTTTTTTGGCCATGGAATGATAGTTCATTTCAACAGTGGTTCTGGTGCCTTTGGTCATTTCACTGTTATACTTAATCGACTAGACTTGTTTTATGAAAAGTCAGACATATTTCTTCCATCCCAGGACTTGTCATTTGACGTTTAATAAGGCTCATATAGGTGGCACTGACAATGCACTTTATTTACTTTTTTTAATTAAAAAAACATTTTTTTTTAATCAATAGAGACAGAGTCTCGCTATGTTGCCCAGGCTGGTCTTGAACATCTGGCCTCAAGCAATCCTCCTGCCTTGGCCTCCAAAAGTGTTGGGATTATAGACGTGAGCCACCGCGTCCAGTTGACAATACACTTAAATAGTCATTAAATGAAAATTTCCCCAATACTTTCTTATTGAGAACCTAATATGTGCTGAGCACTATGCCAAATTATATGTGAAGAAATTAATAAAACCTGACTGGAGAAAACTGCCTAAGTATGTTTAGGAAAAGGCTTAGGTAAATATATTTTATAATGTGTAACAGATAAGGGTAATAAAAAGTGGAATTCTAGGTATAACATGAGTAAAATATAATTTTGGTTTGATTTCAAGAAGATTTAGCTGGGCATGGTAGCACACACCAGTAGTCCCAGCTACTTGAGAGGCTGAGGAAGGAGGATCTCTTAAGCCCAGGAATTCGAGGCTGCAGTGAGCTATGATCATGCCACTGTAGTCCAGCCGGGGTGACAGCACAAGATTTTATATAATAAACAAACAAACAAACAAACAAATAAAAATTTCTGATAGCGACTGGGTGCTGTAGTTTATATCTATAATCCCAGCACTTGGGGAGACTGAGGGGGGAGGATCACTTGAACCAGATTGTAATTAGAAGGTTTTATTTTCAGGCTATGAATTAGCTGTACAATTTTGAGCAAGACTTTTAATTTTTCTGGACTTTAGGGTTTTTTTAAATCTGTAAAACAGAATTCAGAGGTCACAAACTTAAAAAACATTTTCCTAAAGAACTCATGGGTTCATGAGAAAATCGCAATGGACAATATATAAAACTTGTGGGCAATTAGAAAGATAATGGCAATTAGTGTTAATTACAATGAAATACACAAATATAAATGAATTTATTTAAAATATAGAATAGATTGAAAACAGTAGACCTACATGTGGAATTCAGAAAGCTATTATAAAACAAAGTAGACAAAGTAATAAAATTAGCAGTGGATATTAAGGAAATAGGAAAAAATAACAAAAACATAGATAACCAACAAAATCAAAAGCTAGATTTTGGAAATAATCCAGACAAGGCAATTTCTGGAAAGAAAATTATGGGCCAATTTCACTTATGAATTTAGATGCAAAATTTCTAAATTTCTATCAAATCATATTTAATAACAATGTACTGAAAATACATTGTGGGTCAAACATGGTGGCTCACACCTACATAATCCCAGCAACTTGGGTAGTCAAGGCAAGAGCATTGCTTGAGGTGAGAAGTTCAAGACCATAGCAAAACCTCATCTCTACAAAAATAAAAAACTAGTCAGGTATAGTCATGTGCACCTATAGTCCCAGCTACTCGGGAAACTGATGGAGAAGGATGGCCTGAGCCCAGGAGGTCAAGGCTGCAGTGAGTCGTGATCACGCCACTGAACTCCAGCCTGGGCAACAGAGTGAGACCTCTGACTCAGAAAACAAAGCGAAACAAAACAAACAAAAAATACACCGGGCTCGGTGGCTCAGCCTGGATCGCCGGAGCCCAGCAGGTCGAGGCTGCGGTGGCCGGGAGCAGCCACTGAACTCCAGTCTGGGAGACAGAGCGAGACTCCAACTCAAAAAAAAAAATCGTGATCAAGTTAGATTTATCCCAATATCTGTCAGTCTAATCCACGTTATTAGTAGACAAAAGAGTCAACAGATGATCAAAAATATTTGTTAAGAAATTCTACACTGAGATGTTCTCTCAGACCTTTTCTTTCCCTTCCTTTAAATCTCTGCTCAAATGTCTTTTTTGGACTGCCCTTTATAAACTAACATCCCACCTTACCCTGACATTCTCTAACTTCCTTATTCTGCTTTATGTTTCTTCATAGCAGTACCTCCTAGGTATACAGATAAAGGAATACATTTGGATAAATGTGACTATTTAAACATGTAAAACTGGCCCAGCATAGTGATTCGCGCCTGTAATCCCAGCACTTTGGAAGACTGAGGTGGGAGGATTGCCTGAGCCCAGGGGCTCAAGACCAGCCTGGGCAACTTGGCAAGATCTTGTCTCTATAATAAATCAAAAAACCGGCCAGGTATGGTGGCACGTGCCTGTGGTTCCAGCTACTTGCATGGCTGAGGTGGAAGGATCACCTGGGCCCAACAGGTTGATATGGCAGTGGCTTTGAGTGTGACACTGCACTACAGCCTGGGCAACAGAGTGAGACTCCAACTCAAAAAAAAAAAAGGAAAATATTTACCAATATTACTGAAAAAGGAAAATGAGTTCATAAATAATAATAAAACTTTTGTCTTATAGAAAAAGACAAGCAAAGGACATAAACAGATTAATTCATTCACAGAATGCATTTTTTGTTTGTTTTGCAACAGAATCTCACTCTGTTGCCCAGGCTGGAGTGCAATAGCATGATCAGAACTCACTGAAGCCTTAAACTTCCTAGACTCAAACTATTCTTCCATCTCAGCCTCCTGAGTAGCTGTGACTACAGGTGCAAGCCACCATGCCTGGTTAAATTTATAATTTTTTTGTAGGGGGTTTTGCTATGTTGCCCAGGCTAGTCTGGAACTCCTGAGCTCAAATAATCCTTCTGCTTCAGCCTCTTAAAGCACTGGGATTACAGGCATAAACCCACCCCACTTGGCCAGAATGTGAATTAATGATGTAGGTGACCCTCTGAAGCTTTGCTGAAAAAACTCAATTTACAAAAGGCAGATTAATTGGAGAAAAGGGGCACAAATGTATTTAACATGAACAGGATGCATGGCGAGAGTCCTAGAATGATTACCGCTCACCCCCAAACCCACAGCACGGTTCAGGAGCTTGTACACCATCCTGGTAAAACAAGCTATGGGAGGTGGGTGAAGAGGAATTTTGTTGGGGGAATCACTTGAGGAATGATTGGATCAGGCAACAGAGGTCAATTGGGGTATCATCTTGTGAAAGACTGTTCAGGTGTGATTACATTCTTGTTTTACAATGAGGGGAAGAAAAAACAAAGTTCCTTTTGGAGGTCCGGATCTTAGGCAGATAAAGGCTCTGGGAGAGAGGGTAGGGGGTGGGGAGGCCAGAGAGCCTTTGAGGTTTCTTCAAGTCAGCATGTCAAAGCGCCATATTTGGGGGTATCGGCTTCTGAGCCCCAACAGTGTCTATTAAACTTTTTTTTAAAAAGTTTTATCTAAAGTTTAAAAGATTAAAACAAGGAGATGGGTTTTTTTGTTGTTAACCTTGGAAATTAGAATAATTTTTATAAGCATGCGACTAGGCAACCTCTTCGGGTCCCCCTCCCACTGTGGGAGCTTTTCTGTCCTTTCAATAAATCCTGCTAAAAAAAACAAAAACAAAACAAAACAAAACAAACAAACAAAAAGCATGGTAAGACAGTCCTTTATGACCTGCTGGTGAGTATACAAACTGATTCACGCTTTCATATACAAGTTGTGTATTGCTCACCACACATTACCACAAAACAAAGTGGCTCAAAGCAGCAAACATTAATTATTTTGCAGTTTCTGTGGGTCAGGGGTCCAGGGATTGCTGAGCTCGTCGATCAGGAAGTTGTAGTTTGTCAGCTGGGATTGGTCATCTCAGACTCCAGCAAGAGAGAAGAATTCCCCCGCTTTTATTTTTGAGTCAGAGTCTCACTCTGTTGCCCAGGCTGGAGTGCAGTGGCACGCTCGCGGTCACCGTGGTCTCAACCTGCTGGACTCGAGCAATCCTTTTGCCTCGGTCTTCTAAGTAATTGGAACCACAGGTACATGCCACCACGCCTGGCTAATTTTTTGATTTATTGTAGAGACGAGATCTCGCCAAGTTGCCCAGGTTGGTCTTGAACCCACGGACTCAGACAATCCTCACCTTGGCCTCCCCAAGTGCTGGGATTACAGGCCTGGTTATTATATTTCATTAAAGCAATTTGTCAGTATTTAAAATGTTATACACTTTAATCCAATAATATTAGGTAATTATATTTCTAGCAATTTATCCCAAGAAAATAATCATATATGTGGACAAATATTATGCCTAAACATACTTAAAATAGCAATTTATAATAGTAAAACATGGAAATAAATATGTAACTATAGAGAATTTATTTGTCAATTAAATGGTACCATAATACCATATGATGGATTATTATGCAACTGTCAAAAGTGGTGTTTTTTTAAATTTTTTATTTTTTGAGTCAGGGTCTCTGTCACCCAGGCTGGAGTGCACTGGAACAATCAGGGCTCACTGCAGCCTTGACCTCCTGGGCTGAGGAGATCCTTTCACCTCAGTCTCCAGAGTAGTTGGGGTCACAGTTGTGCGCCACCATGCCCAGCTAATTTTTAAATTTTTTTTATAAAGATGAGGTCTCGATAGTTGCTCAGACTGATCTCAAACTCCTAGGCTCAAGCAATCCTCCCACCTTGGCCTCTCAAAGTGCTGCAATTACAGGTGCGAGCCACTGTGACTGGCCAAAAGTGATGATTTTAAAGAATGTCCATATAGAGAAATTATGATATAATGCTTATATTTAAAAGCAGAACATAAGCCGGGCTCGGTGGCTCAGCCTGTAATCCCGCGCCTTTGGGAGGCTGAGGTGAGTGGATTGCCTGAGCCCGCGGGTTCGAGACCCGCCTGGGCAGCGAGACCTCATCTCTACAATAAATCAAAAAATCAGCCGGGCGTGGTAGTGCATGCCTGTAATTCCGGCTACTTGGAAGGCTGAGGTGGAAGGATCGCTGGAGCCCAGCAGGTCGAGGCTGCGGTGGCCGGGAGCGGCCACTGCACTCCAGTCTGGGCGACAGAGTGAGACTCCAACTCAAAAAAAAAAAAAAAAAATGAAAGCAGAACATAAACATTTTTATATAGTATGTCAATCAGTGGTATACATAATACACTATGTAATTGTATACACAATTATATACATTACACATATATAACTATGCTTAAAAAAAAGACTGGGAGTACCCTGAGGTTAAGCATTGATTGAGAAGATAAAACAACATATATGTAGTAATCCCGCCTGCATGCCCCGCCTCAAAAAGTGTTTAGCCTGAATCTAATTATAAAGATACCAGTGAAGTAGCCTGTGGACCTTCCTACAAAACAGCTGGTCTGCAATCTTCAAAAATGTTGTGTCAGGGAAGAAAGAAAAGGCAAGGGGCCGTCCCCATTAAAGGAGGTAAAGGAACAAGGTAACAATGCGACGGGTTTCCCTTGATTGATGCTTGGATACTTTTTTGAGTTATAAAGGATATGATTAGAACAATAAATGGGATAATTTGAACATGGACGATAGTATATTAGATAATAGCATCGTATCAGTGTGAAACTTCCCAAGTGTGATCAAAGTATTGTGATCATGGGGTAAAATGCTATTATTCTTCCTAGGAGATGCACATTGAAGGCTTTAGGATTGAAATCACACAAGTAGCTCACAAGAGTGTGTGTGTGCATGTGTGTGTGTGTGTGTGTGTGTTGTGTGTGTGTGTGTGTGTGTGACAGAGAGAGAGAGAGAGAGAGAGAGAGAGAGAGAAAGCGCGTGCATATGATGCATATGACAGAGATGTAAATGTGGTAAGATATTAACAACTGGTGAATCTAGGTGAAGAGTATAAGGTGTATGGTTTGAAAGTTGAGAAAATAAACATTTAACAGTAAGCATAAGATTAGAAGAAATTGAGGTAGTAAGTATGGCTTTATTTTATTGTAATATTAAGACAAAATTTTAAACATTTCTGTAGTTCTGTATTTTCAGTATTTTAACATGATGAGCGTGTTATTTTTATTATTGCCAAATAATAAAAGTTACATTAAAAAGACATTTGCTCTTACTTATAAGTGGACCCTAAACATTGGGCACACGAGCACATGGGCAGGAACAACTGACACTGGGACTGCTATGGGGGGGGAAGGGGAGAGGGATAAGGGGCAACCACCACCCACTGAGTACATGCCTACTACCAGAGGAAGAGAGGGTGCTCTAGAAGCCCAAACTTCACCTGTATACAATTTACCTGTGTAGCAAATCCTCACATATACCTCACAACTCTAAAAGAAAAAAAGGATTCTTCTTTGTTATAAATAGCTATTTCAGTTTATAGTTGATTCTATAATTCTTTTTTTTTTCATTAATCAGTATTTTTTATTATGGTTTTGTGGGGTACAGTTAAGGGTTAGGTGTACAATTACGTTTCATTCAGGCACCCTGTTGATAAGAGGTGTTTTCCCACCCCCCCCCATAGTTTCCCAGTACCGTCAGTCATTTTCTTATAGTATTACATTGTTCAAGGTCCATTATATGAGTGAGAACATGTGATACTCGGATCTTTGTTTCTGTGAGAGGTCACTCAGTATTATAGACTCTAGTTCCATCCAGGTTGCTGAGAAATTCATGATTTTGTTCTTTTTTATGGCTGCGTAATATTCCATCGTGTATATATACCACATTTTTTTTATCCAGTCCTCTTTTGATGGGCAGCATGGTTGTTTCCAGGTTCTTGCTATTGTGAACAATGCTGCGATAAACATACGTGTGCAGGTATCTTTTTTATAGAGTGATTTGTGTTCTTCAGGGTATATTCCCAGTAGGGGGATTGCAGGGTCATATGGAAGGTCAATTTTTAGAGCTTTTAGGAATCGCCACACTGCTTTCCACAGAGGTTGCACTAGTTTACACTCCCACCAACAGTGTAGAAGTGTTCCCTTTTCACCACACCCTCTCCAGCAGCTGTTATTTTTTGAGTTGTTGATAATTACCATTCTGACTGGAGTTAGGTGGTATCTCAGTGTGGTTTTGATTTGCATCTCCCTGATGATTAGTGAGGTTGAGCATATCTTTTTTTTTTTTTGGAAGGGGACATGAAAGAGGTTACCCTATAATTCTTTTTTAAAACACAGATTTGGGTGCCAGGTGTGGTGGTTCATGCCTGTTATTCCAGCACTTTGGGAGACCAAAGCGGTAGAATCACTTGAGCCCAGGAATTTGAGAGAGTCCAAGTGTGAAGTCTGGGGTCTTTAATGTAGTCATCAACTGAACACAGTGTTGTACCCATCAAGTGATTTCTCACTCCTCATACTCCTCCCACCCTTCTGAGTCTCCAGTGTCTTTTAATTTTTTTTCTGGTGGCGGGGTCTAGAGCCCAGGCTGGAGTGTAGTGTCACAATCATAGCTCTCTGTAACCTCGAACTCCAGGGCTCAAATGATCCTCCCATCTCGGCTTCCTGAGTAGCTGGGACTATAGGCTCATGCCACCATACCTGGCTAATTTTTTTTTTGTAGTGATGGGGTCTTACTATGTTGCCCAGACTGGTCTCAAACTCCTGGTCAAGCAACCCCTGAAACTGCTGAGACTACAAGCGTGAGTCACAGCGCCCAGCTTCTAATGCTTATTAGTACACTCTCTATGTCCATGTGTACACATTATTTAGCTATGTGAGAACATATGGTATTTGACTTTCTGTTTTGAGTTATATCACTTCAGATAATGACCTCCAGTTCCATCCATGTTGCTTCAAAAGACACAATTTCATTCTTTCTTATGGCAGAGTAGTATCCCATTGTGTGTGTGTTGTGTGTTATATACATTACATTTTCTTTATCCAGTCACCTGCAAATGGCCACTTAGGTTGATTTTATATCTTTGTTATTGTTAATAGTGCTGTGATAAACATATGAGTGAAGGTATCTTTTCTATGTAATGATTTTTTTCATTTGGGTTCATACCCAGTAGTGGGATTGTTGGACTGAATGGTCGCTCTAGTATTTGAAAAATCTCCACACTGCTTTACATAGAAGTTGTATTAATGACTTCACCATAAACAGTGCATTCCCTTTTCTCTGCATCCTCACCAACACCTGTTATTTTTTTATTTTTTAATAATAGCTATTCTGCCAAAAAATAAATAAATAATAATAGCTATTCTGACAGGTATCTCATTGTGGCTTTAATTTGCATTTCTCTGATGATTAGTGAAGTTGAGCATTTTATCATATACTTGGTCATTTGTATGACTCCTTTGCAAAATGTCTGTTCATGTCTTTTGCACACTTTTTAATGTTTTTGTTGTTGTTGTTGCTGTTGTTGAGTTCCTTGTAGATTCTAGATATTAATTCTTTGTTGAATGCATAGGCTGCAAATATTTTCTCCCATTCTGCAAGTTGTCTCTTCATTCTGTTGATGATGATGATAGCGATTATTATTATTTTGCTGTGCAGAAACTTTGTAGTTTAAGTCCCATTTGCCTATTTTTGTTTTTGTTTCATTTGCTTTTGAAGTCTCAGTCATAAATTCTTTGCCTAGGTCAATATCCAGAAGAGTGTTTCCTAGGTTTTCTTCTAGGAGTTTTATAGTTTCAGGTCTTCCATTTAAGTCTTTAGTCCACCTTGAGTTAATTTTTGTATATGAGAGATAGGGTTCCTGTTTCACTCTTCAGCATATGACAATCCACATGTCTCCGTTATTGAACAGGAAGTTCTTTCTCCAGTGCGTGCTTTTGTTGTCTTTGTTAAAGATCAATTGGCTGTAAGTACGTGGCTTTATTTCCTGGTTCTCTATGCTGTTCCATCAATCTATGTATCTATTTTTATACATACTATCTGTGTTGGTTACAGTAGCCTTGTAGTATAATTTGAAGTCAGGTAATGTCGTGTCTTCAGCTTTGTTCTTTTTCCTTAGGATTGCTTTGGCTATTTGGGCTCTGTTTTGGTTCCATATGAAGTTTAGGATTTTTTTTTTTAAGTTTGTGAAAAATGATGTTGGTATTTTGATAGGAATTCCACTGAATCTGCAGATTGCTTTGGATGAGATGGTCATCTTAGTGATATTGAGTCTTCTGACCCTTGAGCATGGGTTTTTCCACTGGTGTCATGTACAACTTCTTTCATCAGCATGTCTTAGTTGTCCTTACAGAGATCTTTCGCTTCCTTGGTTTATGTTAATCACATAGAATGCCCAAGAAATGCAAATATATAAAGACAAAGATTAGTGGTGCCTGGGATTGGCAGTAGGGATGACAGTACTTGGACACGAGGTTTCCTTTTAGGGTAATGGAAATACGTTCTAAAATTAGACTATGGTCATGGTATACAACTCTGTAAATATACTAAAATTCATTGAATTGTATACTTAAAATGAGAGAATATATAAATATATCCGATACTAAAAGAAGATATAGATGAAAAGACTTTGGCCAAATGAAACACACAAGAGACTTATCAAAGGTATAAGAAGTCTATTGTAACTACCTGTGAAATATCCAATAGAATCTTATTGCGCTATCCTTAGATTTTTCCCTATTTTTCTCAAGAGAAGCACCATAAATTCAGACTTCCTAGAGGCATTTAGATATAGAATACTGATTCTCTAAAACGTATATATATATATGGGTTATATATATGTGTGTATGTCAGAGCCTCTCTCTCTCTCTCTCTTTCTCTCTCCGGAGTGCAGTAGCACACTCAGCACACTCAGGGCTCACTGCAGCCTCAACCTCCTGGGCTCAAGTGATTCTTCAGCCTCAATCTCTTGAGTAGCTGGGACTACAGGTGTGCACCACACAATTTTGTTGTTGTTGTTGAGATGACATCTCACTATGTTGCCCAGGCTGGCCTCAAACTTCTGGGCTCAAGCAATCCTCCTGCCTCAGTCTCCCAAACTGCTGGGACTACAGGCGTGAGCCACTGCACCAAGCCCTGGAAATCATTTTTAAAGTCTCCTCAGTGACAACCAACTTAGTAACTCAACTTAGTGTCTTCCTTCCTTCTGTTTCACTCCCCTTGCTGACACCCCAGCCCTGAGGCTCCATTTTTTTCCCAAATAAACTGCCTGCATGTGAGCTTTGTCTCTTATTTTAAGGGAACTCAGGCTAAGCTATATGGGATATTTGATATATACAATATATAGTACTTGTTAGTACATTCTTGTTGACTAGTTGGCAGTGTTGCACCAAGAGGTATGCATTATTCATATGACTTGCATAATTTAGGTATTGGGTATGTTATAGAAAATAAGCCCCTAGTCCCAGCTACTTGGGATGCTATGGTAGAAGGAACGCCTGAGCCCAGGGGGTCAAGGTTATCATGAGCTCTGATCATGGTGATCATGCCACTGCACCCCAGCCTGGGCAACAGAGAGAGAGAGAGAGAGAGAGAGAGAGAAGAAAAGAAGCCCCTAATGTGATAGAAAATTAAGTCTTGAATACACATTTGATGGCAAAATCTTCATAGTATAGTTCTGTCATTCAAACCACTCAACAGGGTATTAAGGTCATTGTCATTGGAAATCAGTGGAAGACAACAGCAATATGAGATGATGTTCAGGAATCCCCATTCTCAGGCCTGGGCTTTTTGTTTGAAGAAGGCATTACTACCCCTGAAAAAAAAAAAGGAACAAATTAGGAGCCAGATCAGAGACCAAGGTGGGTCCTTTAAATACAAAGGGGTTTGGAGGAGGGTAGGATGCTTATCCTTACAGAGACCTCTCCCAGCAGCTCTCCAGTCAATGGCAGGCACCTGAGAGTTCCATGTTAATTTTAAACACCATCCTTGATGCAGCCTTTGAAGAATTCTGGACATCAGTTTCCTGAATGATGTCCTTACTCTGCAACAGACATCATTGCCTTTAGCATTTATTCTTCGATTACCTGATTATTGCAGATTTCTGCTGGTTGTCTAAGTGTAACAGTCTACGGAAACATATGGCTATAATCATTCTAGAATGATCTGTTATGAGAAATGTAGGCACAAGCTGAGTTTTCTGTTCCCAGTTAATAATGAGATACAATTTAAGTGAGTTCTTAGTACAGTAAATGTTTGTGGGCACAGAGACCTCATTGAAACTACAGCAATCAATTCTTCATTAACTTTGCTATTAGAAGGAAGCAATAATAGAATTCTTCCAAAACAGTGGATAAACTATAACAGACTTTGAGTTAAATTTAATGGATTTCTTCCTACTCGGTGGATTTTACTGCCTAAACTCTCTTCTTTTGGTCTAAACTTTGAATGATTTCACATCACTTGTACACATGTTGCAGTGTGGCCATGGGGGACTCCATTGGTGTCAAGTGAGAGAAGTTCAAGGTGGTCTGAGAATGCAAATTGCCCTGGGAAATTCACATGCAGGCAATGAGGTGGTGGTTGAATCTGAAATACTGATCAAAATGCAATTCAATCTGTATAGTAGACCCCAGGCTTTGCTCTTCTGGTTCAGAAACTGCCATAGCCAAGTACGTAAGGGGGACTTTCCTGAATAGGACAAGTGAGTTTAAGCCTATAAAATGATCCCGTTGTTCCTTATTGAGAATGGAGTTCAAACTTATGCTTAAATAACTTTGGTTTAGTGTTTTACAGGTAGAGCTAATCATTTATTATGGTTATTTTATTTTATTTTGAGATGAAGTCTCCCTCTGTAGCCCAGACTGGGGTGCAGTGGCACAATCATGGCTCACAGCAGCCTCGAACTCCTGGCCTCAAGCATCCTCCCACCTCAGCCTTCCACAATGTTGGGATTACACATTGGTGTAATTACACATTGGGATTACACAGGTGTGAGCCATTGTGCTCAGCCTATGGTTATTTATTTTTAAACATAAACCCCACTTTCTAGTCTTTCTTTTTATGGAATATTCCATCTGTCACTATCCAGATAATGGCTTGCCATGGGATGAAATTAGTGAATGCCAAATATATGAGAATAGGGACACAATTTTATCCTGTGCATGCTGTTTACTATCATGTTTATCAGAGAACAAGTAACCTCAACTAGTCCTTTAGCATGTTGCTATTGTCTCTGCTTTCTGCTAAGTTTTGTGTATTTTCCTGGCCTTATTAGAAATATCGTTAGATTTTATTAGCTAATATAATCTTTCTTTTGATAGGCTTTTCTCCTCCCAAATGTCTGCCATCTACAACCTATCAACCAAACAAACAGCAAAAGTACAAGAATAAAAAAATTAAAACAACCAACAAAACTCATTTGCTCACTCAGAATCAATTATCTTACTAAGAAGTCATAACTGCAGTTTTTACATCTGTCCCAGGCACTAACCATATGCTCATTCCCAGCAGATGTATGCCTCAATAAGGCCTTACCATCGTGGTTTCCAAATTATGTTGCTGCCATTATTTCACATTAAAACTATTGTTGGCTGGGCTTGGTGACTCAGCCTGTAATGCCAGCACTTTGGGAGGCTGAGGCGAGTAGATTGCCTGAGCTCACGAGTTCGAGACCAGCCTGAGTAAATTGGTGAGAACCTCATCTCTACAATAAAAAAAAAAAATTTTTAATTAGCTGGGCATGGTAGTGCATGCCTGTAGTTCTGGCTACTTAGAAGGCTGAGGCGGAAGGATCCCCAGAGCCTAGCAGGTCAACGCTGTGGTGGCCGTGAGTATGCCACTGTACTCCAACCTGGGTGATGGAGTGAGACTCCAACTCAAAACAAAAACAAAAACAAAAACAACTAATTTCCCAAGGTCCATACTGTGCCTATATGTAATTGATGGATTAAGAGCTGTCTGCAATGATCAGAAGTCTCTGATTACCTTTAATCTGAAAGAAAAATGTCTTTGGTGAAATATTAACCCAATTATTCTCCCACTGCTTTCCATTTGTTGTAGATATGCCTTTGAGGCCAGGAGCCACGGTTCAGCCTATAATTCCAGCACTTTGGAAGGCTGAGGTGGGAGGATTGTTTGAGCCTAGGAGTTTGAGACCAGCATGGGAAACATAGCAAGACCCTGTCTTTACATAAAATAAAATAAATTAGCTGGGTGTGGTGCTGCACACCTGTAGTCTCAACTACCCAGGAGACTGAGGCAGGAGGATAGTTTGAGGTCAGGAGTTTGAGGCTACAGTCATCCTGGGCAAATGAGTGAGATGTTGACTCAAAAAAATTATACATATATACACCTTTGAGCTGGGAGTGAGAGTTGGGGAAGGTTGCCTCTGTTTGCACCTTCATTAATATATAAAAAGCCACTGCTAGTCAAGTGTGGTGACTCACACCTGTAATCCCAACACTTTGGGAAGCTGGAAGTGGTTGACTCTCTTGAGGCCAAGAGTTCGAAGTCAACCTGGGCAACATAGCGAGACCCTGTTTCTACAAAAAGTTACAAAATGCAAGGTGGTGTGCATCTGTAGACCCAGCTACTCAGGAGGCTGAGGCTGGAGGATCGCTTGAGCCCAGGAGTTTGTGGCTGCAGTAAGTTATGACCGTACTACTGCACTCCAGCCTGGACAACAGAGTGAGACTCTGTCTAAAATAAAAATAAAAATTAAAAAAAAGCCATTGCAGGGGCAATTTTGCCTTTTAAAGAACAAGCAGTATTCTGACTTGTACCCCATATCTTTAAAAAAAAAGTGGTATTCAATTAATGGCACCAAAATTGGATCAGTCTTATCTTTCCTTCCCTAGTTTTTCTAAGGAGAATGAAATCCCACATTTCTCATCTTTTAACCATTACCAGTGTAGCAGTCACAGATGATATTTTGGTTAATTCTACTTTTTTCAGGGCCTAATGAGGAAAAAAAAATCTGCAATGTGATTCACATGAAATCCACTATTGTTGTTAATATGTATTAGAAAAACGTTGAATGCTTTTTTTTTTCTTTTTTGAGTTGGAGTCTTCCTCTGTTGCCAGGGATAGAGTGCAGTGGCATGCTCACAGCCACCACAGCCTCAACCTGCTGGGCTCAGGCGATCCCTTCGCCTCAGTCTTCCAAGTAGCTGTAACTCCAGTTGCGCACCACCACGCCCGACAAATTTTATGATTTATTGTAGAGACGAGGTCTCACCAAGTTACCCAGACTGGTGTCGAACTCCTGGACTCAGGCAATCCTCTCACCTGGGCCTCCCAAAGTGCTGAGATTATAGGCTTGAGCCACCACGCCAGGCTGAATGCTTTTTTAAAAACAAATGAATAGATGTCCTTTGTGTTTATCCTGTTTCTGTAGCACATACAACCCATGTGCTCGGGAATGAACAGAACAGCCAATGGTGCTGTTAAGTGACTGTTGTTGTTCAATTATCACACAGAAAAAATGAAATATTACTATTTTGGGGTTTTGTCAAAGTGAAGATAGTCATCATTTCAATTTCTCAGATATAGTGAGGAAAACAGGAGAGGAAGGAAGGGGGGAGCAGTTAGTGGGAAGGGGGCAGGGAGAGGGCTGGGGACTGGTGTCCATTATAAAATCTATTTGCGTTCAAAAGCTTGACTTGTATATCAAAGCCATTTGAAAATATGTAAGGACTGAGTCTTAAATGAGTGATTCATCTGGTACAACTAATAAGATGAATGCAAAATTAATGTCTTAACAGAACAGAATTACTGAAAGCAGTGCCAAAGGCTATTCTCGTTGGACATTTTAATAATGCAGAGCTGGGTGAAAATAATGATTTGCCTCCTCTGAAGATTCTACGGATCTGAGAGGCTCTGGAGCCAAAATCTCCCTGTTCTTCCCAAGACAGGGGCGGTATAAAGAAGTCCTGCTCTCAGTCAATGAATATGTATTCATTGGGAATATATTTCAGCTACAGAATAATCCTCATTAAAAATAATTTGTGAAAGAGTTGTATACTGTACTAAATATTATAAATTTTTTAAACATCCATCATAATCAACAAGGTGGATTATAGCCTTAATTATATAATAGAAGGCTTTTTATTGTGCTGACAATCAAAAATGCAAGAAAAAATGTTTCCTGTGGGGAGAAATGCAAAATAATAGCAGAAGCTTCATTTGATATTAATACTTCAAAATGGAAGTTTTGGTAAACAGTAAACAGTTAGTGAATGTATTAGCCATATTGACTAAGTCAAACTTTAAAAATGGATCACTGTATCTGAAGTTATTTTATTATCATAGGCTTTGTATGAACTCTGTGACTAGTCATGCTAAAGACTGCCAAGTACGTTTCTTAGAAAATGGTTCTGGAGCTCATCTGCCTGGAAGATACACATGAATTCCCCTTCCCCTGGGCCAGAAGTAAGCCATGCATTTCTGGAATCCACGAAAACGATGGATTCCAGCTCTAATCAGTAATAGACATAATGCACTGTCCTTAAACAAATGCAAAGCTATCAGAAAAAGAGATACAGATTCAACTCATATCTTCTTACCATTTTCACTGAACTTTGCTTCTTACCAAAAAAAAAAAAAAATGCTTGGGGCATGATGTTCCATGAAAAAGAGTAGTCAGCAAGTTGTTATAGGCTTAGGTTGGGCAAGGAGAATTTCAGAGATCAAGTAAAAGAACAGAGAAGAAATTTAATACAACTGGATGCCCTTGACCAAAATTTTAACAATAAACTTGTTTTCTAATGCAGTAATTTCTGGACTTTATGTGCTTCAGAAACATCTTGTGAAGAGTCTAGTAGTAAAAGTCTATTGACAATATTACTACTAGTGTAGGATTTATGAAATTTTTAAATAAGAACTTATTACATTCCTGCCACATGCTTGACAGAAAATTTAGCTCCTTTTTCAAGATGCTTTCCATTGGAAGTGTTTTTTTACAAAACCCATGTTCTTATTTGTGAAATAGTTTGGAGTCAACATTGGGGTAAAATGGAGCATTATCCCCATTTTACTCAAAATAGACATTGATTGTCAATCATATTTGTACATCAATATGACTTGAATAAAGAAATTCTTTGGAAACATTTGAAGCTGGACCACTGAGCTGATATTATCATGTGGTCTCACTCTTGTCTATAAATAACTGGGGCAAGAAAGCACCTGGACCTTTCCAGTTTTCTTTTTCTTTAAAATAGTTTTCTTCTTCCAAAACATGAAGCACACCCTTCTATTTATTTATTTATTTTTTGAGTTGGGGGCGGGTCTCACTCTGTCACCCAGGCTGAAGTGCAGTGGCATAATCATGGCCCACTGCAGCCTCAACCTCTTGGGCTCAGGCAGTCCTCCCTCTTTGGCCTCCCAAGTAGCTGGGTCTACAGGTGCATGACACTATACCTGACTAATTTTTTGATTTCTTGTACAGACAAGGTCTTGCTATGTTGCCCAGGCTGGTCTTGAACTCCTGGCCTTAAGCAATTCTCCCACCTAGGTCTCCCAAAGTGCTGGGATTACAGGTGTGAGCCACCACACCCAGTTGCTTTTCAGTTTTTGATGGAAAACTGTGTTGGTATCTTTGCAATTAACTTTATATTTAATTCAATGAAGAGGTTGAGTCAGTCACATATTTAATTTTCTTGAGTTTGACAAGTGTGTATATGTTGCATATAATAAAGCAAATCAACTTCGTTGGGCTTTTCTCCCTAAATCTCATCTTACAATTTTGTCTAAAATGCCAGCATTTCCTCTTTAATCATTCTAATTTATTAGAAAGAAAGATTTTGTAAATGCCTTCTATATGTAAATTGTACTGCTGTGTTTACATTTCTGCGGTCATAATATTTACAGAATTGTGTGCTTCTGACTACAATTTAGATTGCGTACAGTTAGGATTTCCTTTTATTCTTTTTACAGGTATTATACAAAATCGGAAAAGATTTTGGCCTTTAAAACTACTGATTTCCTGTTTTTCTTCTACAATAAAATTAACTGGAAATGTCGATTGGAATATGTTACTAAAGACCATTTAATCAATTTTCTTCTCCTAAAAGAAAAGTTACAGCAGAGGGAGCAGATGATCAAAGGAAATTTCTGTACTAAGGAATGACCCCAGTAGCTGTTCTTTTTTCATGCACCTGTGTGTGAGTCTAATCTTTCAATGCAAAGTAATATTGGTTGCTTTTGTTTGTACTGCTTGACCTGATTTCTGTTCACCGTGGACCAACACAGGTCTTATTAGAGTCATGATACAAACAAATACGACAAATGTATCTATTTCTATGACTGTAAATATCCAAAAAGATGTGCAAATACAAATGAGTCTTCCTTAGAACATGGCGGAAAGCCTAGGCTACTGCTCCTTTACTATTTTCTCTTTTCTACAGGTGCTCATCTTCAATAAAGGCTGATTGCTGAAAGAGGAAAACATTTATCTTGTCCCATATAGATAGCATTTCTCACTTATGTGTGATTAATGCCTTTTTTCAAGCATTTGGCATCTGTTTTGATCACTGAAGGATCATCCAAATTAATCAAATCATTGTTCTGTTCCGTTATGCCCAATTCCTATGTGGCCACATTTTGAGAGATCAAGCGTATTTCTTTTCACACTGTAGTCCAGAGTGTCTCAAATGTACATTCTTAGAACATCTCTGCATAGAAGAACATGGTGCTATGTCTAATTAGAAAAAGTAAAACATGGGTATTCTGTAGAAATGTAGCTTGGGAGCTTGAGTTGGCAGGAGCCTGAATTAACAATATGCCTTGGAGGCAGCTGTGAAGGGGTGGCTAGACTGCCAGAATTTGCTTCTTAGCCTTACCACTAGCCAAGTTGTAAGTTCAAAACCTAGCCGGGTGCGGTGGCTCACGCCTGTACTTCCAGCACTTTGGGAGGCTGAAGCGGAAGGATGCTAGTTTGAGACTAGTCTATGCAGCATAGCAAGACCTCATCTCTACAAAAAATAGAAAAATTAGGTGGGTGTAATGGCGCATGCCTGTAGTCCCAGCTACACAGGAGACTGAGGTGGAAGGATGGCCTGAGCCCAGGAGGTCAAGGCTGCAGTGAGCCTTGACACTGCACTCCAGCCTAGGTGACAGAGTGAGACCTTGACCCAAAAACAACAACCAAAAACCTTGCTGTACCTCACTGTCCTCATGTGTAAAATGGGGGCAATTTCAGTGCCTACTTTATAAAGTTGTGAGGATTGCGATAAAACACTTGGGGCATTAAAAATAATGTGTGGTACATAATAGGCATTAAATAAAACTAGCTATCATTGGAGAAATGTCAAAAGCTATTTGATTATAGCCTTTAAAAAGTTTAAAATTTCTTTTTTTTTCAATGTCACTTCACAGTTCTGTAACAGAAATAATTTTTTAAAGCTGCACGGAAATCCTCTAAATTAATAAATTCGTAAGTCAGAAAAGACTGTAGAAGAATCTATAACATTCACACTGGTTCAAACAGGGAAAAATTCTTTTATCCTCTTCATACAGAAGACATGCTATTTGAAATTAATGTGTCTATGGCATATCTTCTTTGGCATTCAAAAGCAATGAAAGAACACGTATTAATTTCAAAAGAGTTTTGAAAAATACTTGCCTCTAATGTTCAGACTTTTTCAAAAAAATCCTCAAACAGTCATAGAATCTGAAATTAAGAGGAAATGAGAACTCAGATTCAGGCATGAACCTTGGACAAGTTTTTAACTTTCCTGTGTTTACTTACTTCTCAAGTGAGAATGTTAATGCCTTCTTCCTCCAGTAGTAGGATTAAATGAGCTAATGTGTATCAGTGTGCCCTCTGTATCATAAATTCAAATTTCTGTAATTTTTTGTTTATAAGCATTATCTTCTTTGAGGATATAAAGTTGTTTAGCCGAACTGAAATATATTTATGTTGAAAATTTAACAAATGCTGCAAAAAGCAGTTATAAGCTAAAATGCATTTATTAAAATTGGAATGAAAGTTTTGAAATATGAATTTTGGCCGGGGCACATGACTGTAATCTCAGCACTTTGGGAGGCTGAGGTGGGAGGGCTCTTGAGCTCAGGGATTCGGGACCAACCTGGGCAACAAAGCAAGACTTGGTTTCTACAAAAAATAAAATAATTAGTTGGGTGTTGTGTCTAGTAGTCCCAGCTACTAGAGGCAGGAGGATCACCTGAACTCAAGGCTACAAGAGCATTCCAGCCTGGGCAACAGAGTGCGGTCCTGTCTCTAAAAAATAAAATAATTTTGAGATAACTACAACAGTAAAAATGCACACCATTAAACTTTTTCTAGAGACAAATTCATGAGTAAACACGCGGCAACATTCCCTTGTGTAAGTTTCTTCATATGTAAAAAAATTTTTCATGTGTACAACTCATATTTAAATATTTGAATCTTTTTTTTCAGATGGCATTTAAAGGCTACAAATAAGTCATACTGCATGACTGAAGCACTGTTAGCCAGAACGCTTCCTGGAGTGGAGCAGTGGCATATCTTCTGCACACGTTTCTTTTTAATATCTAGTGTTGCCACTCAGCCATTGGGTGGAGTGTAGGATTTCCTTTCCTGCTCTACCAGGGCATTGCTTTTGGAGAATTACTTGATTTTAAATATTGACCTATTTCACAACTCTCACAAATAAGTAATCTGTTATAATGTTCAGCAAGTTTTCTATTTTTATGGCAGAATAAACACTAAGCATGGCCAAATATACAGGCTGGTTTGCCGTGTTGCAACTGGAAGTGAGCCCTGTAGTACAGAACAAATCTTTTAGTCAACAGAAAAGTAGTCCAGAGGCACCTTCCGAATGAAAACAGTTGACATTCAGTCTCTCAAGAGGCAAAGGACAGTTCTAAGTATTGGGCTCAAAAGGATTTAATGAGTTTATGACACATAGCAGTAGACATTTAATAGCACTTGATATTTATGTGAAAAAAATCCAGAACTTTTTATTAAAAGGTGATGGATAACAAAATCTGTCTGTACAGGTGCTTCGCCTTGTTTTAACATATTTGCATTCATATCTTCCTCAGATTTCCCTGAGTTGCTCTTTATACCTTAATGGCACCTGATGCAGCCTAAGTAGGAGTGTGAAAGTGAGATGGCAGACAAACATTAAATCCATTGGAAAAGACCGTATTTTCTGACGTCTCATGTTATCCTGGAATAGTTTTTTTTTTTTTTAAACCCCAACCTCCCTTCCCCCACCAAAACAGTCCCAAACGACAACACATTTTGCTACTGGGTATTAGAACAAGTATCTGCTTCTCTAGGGTAATCTCAACAACTTTTTCACTCAGTTTGGGGTAAGACTTTAATGTACTTTATGTTTCTTCAGCAAACCATATCACACCATCACAGTGGTTATTTAGGGGGCCCATGGAGTGTAAAGTTGCAGTTTGGGTTAATTAAAAACTCTGACCGAAGGCAACATTTTGAAAGATCCGGGGCATTTTCTTTTACACTGCAGTCCAAAGAAACGACCTTCCGCCCATCTACATTCCAGGGCAGTTTCAATTGGTTAGGGTAGTTTCTATTTTCCATTCAAAAACTGTCAAAAAAGAATGTCAGATTTGCATTTCAACAATGGCTGGCAGCCATTAGCCAGGCATATCACTTGCAACAAAAGCTGTTGGGGGATTAAAAAAGGAATGATTATTTTTTGTAAAAATACAAATGGGCACAGGTCTCCAAAAAACTTCCATTCATGTATTAATTAAAATCAATATCATAAACAAGAAAAGTACGCTCTTTCCAAACATAGCTGGTTCTTACTACCATATAAGTTTCTATATTTGTGAGAGCCTACTTTATACCTAAGCACAGAGCTTCACATTTGCAATTTAAGAGTAAAAAATAGTCCTGCCTTTTCCTTTCGCAGAGAAGAAGGCAGATAAAACATATCAAAGCCACAGGACAGACACAGGATGTTGAGGGTGCCCTCAGTAATACAAACGCAGGGTGGCATTCTTAATTTTCTGAGGGACAGAATAAAGGGAAAAGTTCACAGAAAACTAAAGGTACCATGTTGACTTGACAGTTGGAGGTCTGCAAATGGCTTAAAATCATTTTCGCTCTAACACTCTCCTGGAGTAGGGCTGTAAATCTCCAAGTCTGAGATTTCTTGCATCAAAGGTCTAATCGTAAGCATTTGCTTTTACAACCTAAAGTTAAAAAATAAACATTTCTCCACGATTTTGGGGGGTTTATTTTGTAGTTTTAAAATTCCTGGGCGAGAAGTACACTCTCGATTAGTAGTAAGAAATGCTTGGAACTGGGTTCTGACATACATTGCCAAGAAAGCAACTTCCAGTAAAGTCCCTCTACTCAAATCTACCATTGCTTTTCTTTCCCAGACAGGGTCTTGCACCGTCGCCCAGGCTGGAGAGCGGTGGCACGACCGTGGCTCACGGCAGCCTCATACACACACCTCCTAGGCTCAGGAGTTCCTTCGGCCTTAGTTTCCCAGTAGCTGGGACTGCAGGTGCCTGCCACCACGCCCGGCTAATTTTTTTTTTGTAGAGACAGATATCGCTGTGTTGCCCAGGCTGGTCTCAATTGTTTGGCTCAAGCAATCTCGCCTCGGCCTCCCAAAGGACTGGGTTCACAAGCTTGAGACACCGCGCCCGGCCTCACACTGCTTTTCTAGAACTATTCTCAGGCGCATGAAAAGTAGTTTTATCATCACTGCTTATAACTGGATGGCCCTTTTTTCCTTTCCAGCCCTAAAAGGCATTCTTCCATTATTACTTTACTTGCGTTGCCATCATGACAAGGCTGCCTTGCCTTGCCTCTTAAGTCAACCTATGCAGGCTACACCCAGGACGAGGAAGGCAAAAGGCGTCGCGGCTGAAGCTCCCCCGAGCTGAGGCCGGCAGGTCCAGAGGGCCGCGAGGCTTCGTCCCTCCAGGTAAGGGTGGGTCGCTGCCGCTCTCGGGGGCGAAGAGCCCACCCCGGGGGAGCTCTGGCGGCCAGCTGCAAACAGCCGCGACATCCGCAGGCTGCATCGCCCCTGCCCGTCGAAGGGCGAGGGGACCGCATGGCAGCCACCCGCTGCCCTGCACAAAAGGCGACACCCATCACTGGGGGCCACCGGCCTCGCGCGGACCCCGCAGCTTCCGGGGCATCCCCCGGTCGGAGGGGGCTGGGGGCGGGCCCAGGTGCGGCGAGGGGGGGGAGGGCTCCGCACGCGCCGGCGAAGAAAGCCTGACTCATGTCGTGGCGGCGGGCTCCTGGGAACTGAAACTCGTGATGCTGCTGCTGCGGAGAAAAGCCTCATTACCCATTCCGCAGGCGGGGGACGCCACCCAGGGCGCGCACAACGGGACCCCGCGCTCCGGCAGCCTCCGCGCGGCCCTCCCCGCCGCGCCCCGTTCCCGGGCCGCGCGCCCGCGCGCGCGCGCGCGCCGGCCGCGTGCGAGAGCGGAGCGGACACACCTAACCCGCGCGCGGCCCCGGCCCCGCAGCCGGCCCCACCCCACCCCCCACCCCCCCCACCCCCCCACTGGGCCGACTCACACGGCCCGGCCCGACCCGGATTCGCTCCCTCCGCCGAAATTCCCCACCCCCACTACCCCTCCGCCCCCGGCGTCGGCGCCTCCGCGTAGCCTTCGGCAATTTCCGTCCGAAGGCCGAGCGCTCGGCAATGCCCGAAGACCCGCCGCCTCCTTCCCCGCCAGACCCGGCTTTATGTCTGCGGCGCCGGAGCGCATGCGCAGACGCCATCTTCCCTCCTGCTCCTCCGCCTACCCCCTCCCCCCACCGCCGCCGCCGCCGCCGCCGCCTCCTCCTCCTCCTCCTCCTTTCGCCGGCGGTCGCCCCTCCTCCTCCTGCGCCCGGCGCTGGTCCCTCCTCTCCCGATGCCGCGAGAGACTGGGGGACACGGTGGAGCCAGGAGAGCCGGAGAAGAGCACTAGTAACAACCACCACAGCCCCCTCCCCGCCCGACGCCCTCCCTCGGCACCCACCCACTCCCCCGCCCCGCTCGCCGACACCGACCAACCCCACCTCTCCTTCCTTTGAACGGCGTCGGCTGCAGTCGCTGCACCAGCCCGTCTGGCCACCAACGCCGCCGAGAAAGGAGCCGCCGCCGCCGCCTGCGGCCCCCTCCCGCCCGGCGCGGGAGCAGCGGGGTGAGGACGAGCCGGCCGCGGAGGAAGAGGACCGGCGAGGGTCGCCCGCCGCCGTAGCGCACGTCCCGCCGCCCTCCGGGGAGGCTCGGGCGCCGGCCCCTTCCTCCCCGAGGACGCGTGCCGAGCCCAGGCGCCCGCCCCGAGGGAGGAAAATGCTCGGGCTCCATGGCTGCCAGTGATGGAGCGGTCCCCGGGCTCCCGCTGCCACCGCCGCCGCCGCGCCCCGGCCGTGCTCCGCGAGGACCCGGCGTCTCTGCGCGCCCGCCCGCGCCTCGTTGCTGGGCTCAGCGTACCCGGCGCCCCGCCGCCGCCCCGCTCGCAGCCGCGCCGCCCCGGCCCCCGCCGCGGCCAGCGTTTCCTCCCGGAGCAGCCGCCGCGAGCCCAGGGGGTTTGAAAGGGTCTGCGGGGCGTTGGGGGAGGGCCGAGCGGGGCCGGGAGGGGAGGCTTGAGCGACGCTGAGCTCGGGCTCGCCGCCGGGGGCGGCCGGGGGCGGCGAGGGCAAGGCGACACTCGCCCCGCGCCGCCTTCGTGCGGAGCGGCCGGGAGGGCTTTGCAGCGGGCGGCGGGAGGAGGGGGCCGAGGCGGCCTCGGAGTTGGCCGGGGAAGGTGGGCATTTCTCGCTTTTCCTCCCCCTCCCCTCCCCGCCCTCCCCTCCCCTCCCCCCCGCCCCGCACCCCACGTGAAGCGGAATATAAAGGGGGTGTGAGACTAGCAGGGAAAGTGAATGGCGAAGGACTGAAGGGGTCCCCCCTTCGGGTTCCCGGCCGTCCTGTTCACCCTCGTCCATCCTCCCTTCCCGAAGCTCGCCCTCGAAGGCAGGAGTGGCCGGCGCCTTCGGCGGCGGCGGAGGAGGAGGAGAAGGAGCAGTCGCGCCGGGCGGAGCGTCAGGTCCCATTTTCCTCCCCAGCGTCTCCAATACAAAGATTACGGTGCAGAAGGAAATTGCACTCGCCTCCTCCGCCCCCCGGTACCCAACACAATGCACCAGCCGCCCGAGTCTACCGCCGCCGCGGCCGCCGCCGCCGCCGCCGCAGACATTAGTGCTAGGAAGATGGCGCACCCGGCAGTGTTCCCTCGAAGGGGCAGCGGTAGTGGCAGCGCCTCTGCTCTCAATGCAGCAGGTACGGGCGTCGGTAGTAATGCCACATCTTCCGAGGACTTTCCGCCTCCGTCGCTGCTCCAGCCGCCGCCTCCTGCCGCATCTTCTACGTCGGGACCACAGCCCCCGCCTCCACAAAGCCTGAACCTCCTTTCGCAGGCTCAGCTGCAGGCACAGCCTCTTGCGCCAGGCGGAACTCAGATGAAGAAGAAAAGTGGCTTCCAGATAACTAGCGTGACTCCGGCTCAGATCTCCGCCAGCATCAGCTCTAACAACAGCATAGCAGAAGACACGGAGAGCTATGACGATTTGGATGAATCGCACACGGAAGATCTCTCTTCTTCGGAGATCCTGGATGTGTCCCTTTCCAGGGCTACTGACTTGGGGGAGCCTGAACGCAGCTCCTCTGAAGAGACTCTCAACAACTTCCAGGAAGCCGAGACACCTGGGGCAGTCTCTCCCAACCAGCCCCACCTTCCTCAGCCTCATTTGCCTCACCTTCCACAACAGAATGTTGTGATCAATGGGAACGCTCATCCACACCACCTCCATCACCACCATCACAGTCATCATGGGCACCACCTCCAACATGGGCACCACCATCCCTCTCATGCTGCTGTGGCCAGCGCATCCCTTCCTGGAGGACCACCCTCCAGCCCAGTGTCCAGAAAACTCTCTTCTACTGGAAGCGCTGACAGCGTTCTACCAGTTGCACCAGCTTCTGCTGCATCATCCAGTGGTCCACCTGCATCTGTAATGACTAATATCCGTGTTCCAAGTGCTCCAAGTACTACAGGCGGTATAGGTATCAATTCTGTTACTGGCACTAATACAGTGAATAATGTTAACGTTACTGCTGTGGGTAGTTTTAATCCCAACGTGACAAGCAGCATGCTTGGTAATGCTAACATAAGTACAAGCAATATTCCTAGTGCTGCTGGTGTGAGTGCTGGGCCTGGAGTTGCCAGCGGTATTAATGTGAATATTTTGAGTGGCATGGGCAATGATACTATTTCTTCCTCTGCTGCTAACAGTGTCCCTCATGCAGCTGCAGGGATGACTGCAGGATCCGTTGCTGGTCCACAGCAACAACCAACAGTTAACACCTCGAGGTTCAGAGTTGTGAAGTTAGACTCTAGTTCTGAGCCCTTTAAAAAAGGTAGATGGACTTGCACTGAGTTCTATGAAAAAGAAAGTGCTGCACCTGCTACGGAAGGTGTCATGATCAATAAAGTGGTGGAGACTGTGAAACAGAACCCAGTAGAAGCGACTTCTGAGAGGGAGAGCACTAGTGGCAGTTCTGTGAGCAGTAGTGTCAGCACACTGAGTCACTACACAGAGAGTGTGGGAAGTGGGGAGATGGGAGCTCCTGCCATGGTGGTGCAGCCGCAGCAACAGCCGCCACCACCAGCTCCTCAAGGTGTGGCCCTCCAGCAGATGGATTTCAGTGCCACGGGTCCACAGGGTGTTCCGGCAGTTAGCATGCCACAGAGTATTTCTCAGTCACAGATCTCGCAAGTACCATTACAGTCTCAAGAACTGAGCTATCAGCAGAAGCCAGGTCTTCAACCAGGACCTCTGCAAGCTGCCATCAGTGCTGCAGCGGGTATTCAGCCACCGCCTGTAAACGTGGTTGGTGTAACTTCAGCTTTAGGTCAGCAGCCTTCCGCTTCCAGTTTGGCTCAGCCCCAGCTGCCATATTCTCAGACGGCTCCTCCAGTGCACACCCCCCTTCCAGGGGCACCACCCCAACAGTTACCGTACGGACAGCAGCAGCCAATGGTTTCTACACAGATGGCACCAGGCCATGGTAAACCGGTGACTCAAAATCCTGCCTCAGAGTATATACAGCAGCAGCCGGCTCTTCAAACAGCAGTGTCCTCTGGACAGCCCAGTTCTGCAGGAGTGGGAGCAGGGACAACTGTGATTCCTGTGGCTCAGCCACAGGGTATCCAGCTGCCAGTGCAGCCCATGGTGGTCCCGGCACAACCTGCAGGGACATCTGGCCAGCCTGTTGGCCAGGCTCAGACAGCAGTGTCCGCTGTACCCACTGGCAGTCCAATTGCGAATATCGGTCAGCAGACAAACATACCTACTGGGGTGCAGCAGCCCTGTACCCAGGTTCCACCTTCAGTCATTCAGCAAGGTGCTCCTCCATCTTCCCAAGTAGTTCCACCGACGCAAACTGGGATCATTCATCAGGGAGTTCAAACTAGCGCTTCGAGCCTTCCTCAACAATTGGTTATTGCACCCCAAAGTACCTTGTTAACTGTGCCTCCCCAGCCGCAAGGAGTAGAACCAGTAGCTCCAGGAATTGTTTCGCAGCAGTTGCCTGCAGTCAGTCCTGTGCCCTCTGCCAGTAGTATTTCTGTTACAAATCAGGTTAGTTCAACTGGTCCTTCTGGAATGCCTTCTGCCCCAACAAACTTGGTTCCACCACAGAATATAGCACAAACCCCAGCCACCCAAAATGGTAATTTGGTTCAGAGTGTTAGTCAACCTCCCTTGATAGCAACTAATATAAATTTGCCTTTGGGACAACAGATACCACTAAGTTCTGCTCAGTTCTCTGCACAATCATTAGCTCAGGCGATCGGAAGCCAAATTGAAGATGCCAGGCGCCCAGCGGAGCCCTCCTTAGTTGGCTTACCTCAGACTATCAGTAGTGACAGTGGGGGAATGTCAGCAGTTTCAGATGGGAGTAGCAGCAGCCTAGCAGCCTCTGCTTCTCTTTTCCCGTTGAAGGTGCTACCGCTGACGACACCCCTGGTGGATGGAGAGGATGAGAGGTAAGATCATGCCATATTTCTGCAGTCAACACGTTGGAAGTAATCTGTTTGAGAGCTGTGTGTGCACATCATTAGCCTTCAGTGTTAAATATTGATTTCATTTTTGTCTGTGAAAAGTGCGTTTTCATGGTAAGTTTTCTAGAGTAAGACTGTTACAGAATGATTTCAGAGTGGGTAGAAAATCATATAAGCAGTATGGAAACTATTTTCAGAATAGTTATTGAGCATATGTTCACATTTAGAAATAGGTTTGGGGGCACTAGGTTTATTTATAAAATGCTTTTTAGAAAGATTAATTATGAAAAGCCTAATTTTTGCTAACCTACAAAATATTTAATCTATTCCTTTGAGTTACTGAAATCTTTATGATCATCTCTTGGGGAGTTGCGGTTCCCTCATTTGTTCTCCTTTCCTAGACGGCCCTTTTCCAGCTCTGCTCTGTTTGAGCTTAGTCTGTGAAAGATACCGTTAACCTGCTTTAACTGTTCAGACACTGAAGGAAAGATGACCTAATCTGAGTTATATAGGTTGCTCTCATACTGCAAATTGACCAATTTTTGTGTACTTATTTAATGGTCATTTTATCTGAACAGTAAGGGGTTGGGAATTTTAAACTGTTTTGCAGGGGAGAAGGACATGCACTGTCAGAATAACCAGATTTATCTTAAATTTTAGTATGCTGTTTTTTCTTTTGCATGGTAGATCAAGGTGGTAGCCATTTTAAGGAGTAAAGAAAGTAAGTCTTGGAGGTTTGAATATATAAAGGCATGAAAATAAGACCTCATTCTCCTGCTGATCCATTCCCCCTGTTTTCCTTTCTTACCCCCCCACAAAAACATACAATACCTAAAATATATTACTAAACCAGTGTTTTCTCAATTAGATTGGAAATAATACACTAATCACGCTTAGAGAATTAAATTGTGTCTTTGAAGCTGACTGGCAGGAAGAGTTGTGAAACTTTCATCTCTTCATTGCTTTAAAACCTAGTTGATTTTTAAAGGAGTATTTTCACAAATTTGCCAGTCTGTGACTAACCTTGATCAATATGATATCATAGGCGCTGTGAAAAAACTATTCATTTTCACTGGAATTTTGAATAAGCATGCAAGATACTTTAGTATTATTTTAGTATTAGTTGGAGATTTTGTGATTGGACTTTCACCAAACCAGTGAAAACATTTATATTTTATCTGTATATTTGTGGTTTTTACTTTGGAAAAAATGAGCATATTGCAAAAGAATTATAATTTAGAAAAACCAGCAAATGTTTCAGTGAGGTTTTCATTATTTCTTTAGTTGTTTAAAAAATACAAGGTAAAGACGTGATTAATTAGTAAGTTAAAATCTTGTTGGGGGTGGTAAAGAAAAAAAAGACAAGATTGTCTTTCAAGATTTTTTTTGTTTTCTAATAGTCTATTGTTACCTAACCAAATGTATTCTGTATTCTGTGTACAAAACTGTACTTTAAAAGAATAGATTTCTTCTAGGAGGTAGTTTCCTTATTGTTCCATTATTACTATTAAACCTTTAATTTTATCTTGCTAATACTCACCTGTAATTTTAAAGTTATTTACCATGAATATTAATGTTTTCTAAATCAAAAGGTTGTGATCTGAGTGAAGCCCCTACAAAGACAGCGACATTATGTGGAGGCCAAATTTAGAGAAATAAAGGACTGTGAAATACACAAATGAAAACCACACATTTTGAATTCAAACCTGCCATAATTTTGTTAATTACCATTTGTGGTCTTCTGGCATGACTATCCTTTTTTTTATCCTCCTGTTGGTAGAACATGGTAGGGCTTTCCACAGCTTGTTTCAAACAGAGTCCAGATAGTGCTGCTTTCAACTAGGTTTTTAACTATAGGAATGGGATCCCAGTTTAAGATACTAGTACAAAGTTAACTTTTCCAGATAGTAATTGAGATAAGGGTTCATAAATAGCACATTATGTAGAAACGTGTGGAATTCTAGAAAGAGACAAGATGAGATACTGAGAAATATGAAATATTTGTCTGCAGTAGCTTGAGTTGTTTTTGCACTATACCTGTTTCAAATTTACTACATATTTGAGCCTTTGTTAGTAACATCAAAGTTAAGTCATCAAAACTGGAAAATTTTTGTTTCAGAGATATCTTTCAAATTCTGTAAAATCAAAATGTTTCACCCCTAAAATAGCTTGCAAGGTCAGACTTTGTATCTATGTATTTATTTATGTGTATATCTATATCTCTATATAATCTTTATTGTGTTTTACTAGAGTATTTTATCACTGTAATTTGGAAAGAGAAATACTGTTGCATATAAATTTAGCCTTGGAAGAGAAAAAGTGATATGATTTAAAATCCTTTTTAACCTTTCTTCCCATGTTAACTTCTGTGTCACTTTCATCTTCTGGGCTCTCTCATGGGAGAAAGGGGGACAGTATAACTTTTTGGTGGTAGGTATGGTGGTTATTAACCATCTTTTGAAATAATACTGTAACACTTTAGATTGTAAAATGCTTAGACTTGTGAAAAATGCCTTCAGTTGGCCTCTGGGAGAGACTAAATAGATGAGAAACTTGGATCAAGGCATGCAGAGTATGTGTCTTGTTTTAAAAAAAAAAATTCTTATTAAAAAGGTCTTAATGTCTTAGCCTTTAACAGACTTTCCTTTTAAAGAATGGGAAGATACAGGCATTTCACACTGAAATGTCGTCTTTTATGTTTTGTGATTTTTAGTACAGCCTCTTTGAAGGGGGTCAAACTTCTATTCATCCTTCAAGACATTCTCATGGAAGCATTCACCTCGCCCAGGGGATGTCGTTTCCTTAGCAGTTTTAATGTTCCTCTAAGCACTATACACATGGAATTATAATTATGTTTACTGATCTTTCCCTCAAGACTGGTATTTCCTCAAGGGCAAGGACTAAGTATTTTTTGACTTAATGAGCAGAACTTTCTCTGATTTTTCTGTCATGTTCAAAGTTTGTGTTGTCTCTCAAGCACAACTGTGAGAGGTACAGGATCATATAATTTATGCAGCAAATTGAAAAGGAATGAATAAAAAGACTTGCTTTTTTATACCTTTCTTCAACGTTCTTTGAATTGAATTGGTCTATTTTCTGAATACAGTGCCTGTTTTATAGTGGGTCCTCAAATATTTGTTTAACAGGAATGAGTGTTTTCTCATTTATAAAATAGCAGTAATACTCATTTTGCCTACTTTAGAGGCTAGTAGCATCTGTTAAGATACTTTATTAATATAAGATGTCAAATTACAACTTTCTGAGTTATTTTTTATTTAAGATATGTACATGTGCAGTTTACAGAATCAGATAGCTTACATGGTTAAATAAATAAATACATAGCTTCCTGCCCTCTTGCTTTCCAGTTTTCTTTTCCTAGAAGCAATCACTTTCACTTTTTTAGATTGATTATTATCTCCTAGTGATATTTATCTCCTAGTCTTGAAATCATATGCTTCTGTTACTGCTAGATACGTGGTATAGCTGGATGGTTAGAGGTGTTAACCTGAGTGAGATTGCTTAGGTTTGATTTATCTTCTGTCATTTACTAGTATCATGTGACTTTGTGCTACTTAACGTCTCTATGACTCAGTTTCTTTATTTTAAAAAAATGGGATAATAGTATCTTCCTCATAGTGTTGTTTTAAGAAGTAAGTATATTTGGAAGGCCCTTAGAACTTTGCCTAACTCACATGCCCTATATAAGTGATTATTAAGTAAAATGCTCCTTGCATTTGTTTTGTCTTTATTGACTTCCCGGATAGAAAATGAAGATTTATTTCTGTCATTACCACCTACTCACCTTGTCCCCCTTCTTCCCATTACCTATTCCTCCCAGTAGTTATGATTATATCACTATTGATTTTTTCAGTATTCTTGTAAAATGTAACGAATTTTCCTGTCCTGTACAATGTCCTGTGGCTGCTTCCCTGCTCCTACCCCATCCCCAGCTATATAGCATTATAGAAATATTAGTTGGGTTCTCTGCTCCTCTCATGTTTTCATCTGTCAGCATAGTCTGTTTCTTTCAAGTTCCCTCCCTCCCCTCCTTCTTCACTCTCTTCCTTCTCTGAGTGCTTTAGGCTGTACCTTTCTTGATAGAGTCTTTTCTTAGATGTCTGGTAAGTCTTGGTTGTCTGCATGTAAGTTTAAGAGGAGTGAAGTGCTGATTCAAAGTTTTCACTGTGGCTTGTTGTTGATTGTTAGCTTCACTGTAGGGTGATCTGGCTGGAGTTCATTCGCTTTGCTTTTCTCTTAATCACTAATTCTCATTTTCATCAGATGTCTCTTAAGATGTTGTGATATCAGTTATTATTAGCAGTTTTGTCTTCTTCAAGATGTCTCTATTATATTCCTCTGGCTTCCATTCTGGATTGGTTGCTCTCTTAGGCTTGGTACACAACTGTTATCTGGGGATTTCCTTCACTTCCTCCTGTGTTGGATCTCCATTTTCTAGAGACCCAGTGTTGTCTTCATTTTGGCTTATTTGGTGTTTTAAAATGACTTTAGTTTATCCTGACACTTGTTTGATTCTTTGATTAGGCGAAGAATACCAGGTGGGGAAATATGTTCTCTTAAAACTTAGTACCATTGCTTTCTAGCATCCATATTGCTTTTGAGAAATCTGAAGCCATCTTGATTTGTCATATATCATATGTAACCTGTGTGTTTTGTTTTTCCTTCTGTTCTTCTCCTTCCCCTTATTTTTAAGGTCTGTGAAAGCTTTATAAGGTTTTAAGCTTGCAATTCTGAAATTTTATAGTGATAGGTCTTTGTGAGGTCTGTTTTCATTCATGGTGCTAAATACTTGGTATACCCTTTCTGGAAACAACTTTCAATTCTGGGACTTTTTCCTTTTTTTGAAAAATTCTGTGATGGAGTCTCACTGTGTTGCCCAGACTGGTCTTGAACTCCTAGCTGCAAGTGATGTTCTTGCTTTAGCTTTCCAGAGTAGAGATGTGAGCCTTTGAACCCAGCCAAGGGACTTTCTCTTGAATGAGGTTGTTGGTTATTTCCATTTTCTCTTTCTTTCTCAAACTCCTCTTATTTGGATAATGGACTTTTTTGACTAGTCTTCTCATTTTCTCATACTTTATTAACTATTTTTTGTCTTTGTTTCTGCTCTAATTCTATTGTTTTTACTTTGCTCATCATATATTTGATTTCCAAGGACTTTTTTAAGGCCATTTAATTGTATACTCTTCTAATTTCATAATGATAATACTTTATCTTAGCAGTGTAAATATATCAATGTTAGGATTTTTTTTTTTTTTGAGTCAGGATCTCACACTAGCCCAGGCTGGAGTGCAGTGGCATGATAACAGCTCACTGTAGCCTTGACCTTCTGGTCTCAGGTGATCCTTCTACTTCAGCTTCCTGAGTAGCTGGGACTGTAGGTGTATGCCACCACACACACCTGGTTTATTTTTCTGAATTTTTTTTTTTTTTGGAGAGACTGTCTCACCATATTGCCTAGGCTGGAATGTCAGGTTTTTCAAAAAGCTTTTTTCTTTCTGTGTGATTTGTTTCCTCCAGGTTTTATTTTCTTTCTTTTTATTTGTTTTGGTCTTTATCTTTCATGTTATAACCTTTCCTGAAATGGTTGGTGTTCATGTGTAAGAATAGGGAATTAAAAGCTGATTAGAAATTCTCAGTGAGCCTTGTCAATTGTTAGCGTCACTGTTGGATAACCTTGTCAGACTGTTTGGTTAGGGGACTTCTGATGTCAGTATCTTCTTGTGTTTTCTCCTGGCTGGTTAGATCCCCATAAAAAGGCTCTTCTGATTTGTTGCCTGGAATTGGAGAGTCTGTAAGCATTCTGGGTTGGAGGGTGGTGGTGAGGGAGAGTAAGAAGGTCTTGGGGATCCCCAAATATGCTTCTTCACTCAACCTCCTTCTCAGTATGCTCTCTGCAGTCTACTGTGCCTGATTTCCTTAGTCCTGTGATCTCGTGTTTTATTTTCTCCAGACAATTTTTTGTTGGGATTGGGGAGGGTCATTTGGGATCTGTGGACTGACTGCTTCTTAAACAGACTTCTAAATAATCTTTCTTAGTTTAGCACCCCACCCCCCACACATCCTACTTCATATGGATGTGGTACTGCCAATTTCTGAGTCTTCTGGGGATTTTGCAGTTTAAATTGGGTTTGTTCTTGGCTTTCTCCACTGTTTGCTAAAGATTTGATTTTCTAGTGTTTGCTAAGTCATTTGTCACTCAACCATCTGCTTTCCACCTTCCAAATTTTGTTGCTATTGTTTTTTCATCTGCCTCTCAATTTATGTGGGCTTAGTAGGGTTTTTAGAGGAGTGAAAAAATAGATGTACATATTTCCTATCTATTTCAGTGATAGAATACTACATTATTAAATGATACTAAGTTTAAGAAAGTCATTGCTCCAAGATATGATCTATAACGAGTACATAAGTTTTAAGAGTAGAATTGTTTGGTATATATTCATTAGAAATGAAAATAGTATGTAACTCAGTATTTCAACTCATAGACGTAATTAAGAACATTTAGTATTGGATTTAGTTCATATTTGTTATTATATTTAACCACTCAGTAACCTTGTGAATTGTTTTTCTATTTTATTGGCGAATAGACTAAAACTTGCTGAGTTTTTTTTAGAGTGACTTGGTGAGTTGTCTAAGGTTACAAGCACAGCATTAAAGCAGAGCTAGGATTCAAAGCCATTTTCCAATCCAAAATCTGTTGTCATTTCTATTACTTATAAAGCCAACAGGAAGGCTGATGCTCATAAATAATTTTTAAGAGTGATTGAAAACCTAAAAAAAGGTGGGCTTTATTGCTTTGCCTATTAGCATGAATGGTGCCATGGAACATTCCAACATTCCACATAAGCTGTTGGTGAGAACAGAGTGGGTAAAGTCATCACAGTGCTGTGACTGGAATGCAGTAGACATTCAAATGTTAAATGTTAATGTGGACATGTTTTTTCTTTTGAAACATTTGTGGAAATTTTCTTTTCAGGAAAACCCTTTTAATTTTTTAATACTTTAGATTCAGTGTTGGTAACATTGGCTTCAGAACTGCAAAACAAGTAGATTTACTTCTTGCGTAGAAAGATTAATTTACACATATGAAACTGTTTTAAGCATGACTTGTGCTGTAGTATTAGAACCTTGGTGGTTGACTTTTGTCACTGTTAAGGTTGACTATGTCATGGTAAGAATATGCATTGATGGCTTATTTTAAACAGCCACATGAGGGAGGAAAAATTTTAAAGTATATTTATACTATTAAAACATTACTTATAATTACTTTTATCTTCTGGGTTGACTTTTTTAGTAGTCTCACACATATTCAAAAGCTGTTCCTCATCCCTCCCCATTTCTTTGCTAGTCCATTTGACCAGGAAGTCATATTTGACCTTTTAGTGCCCTTAGACCTGGTTGACCGTTGTTTGCCCTCCTTGAAATACTCCCTTTTGGTTTCTGTGATAATCTTTCATTTTTTCCCCCACCTTTCTGGCTACTTTTCAGTCTCTCAGATTCTTCTTTTCTCTCAAACTCTGTGTTAATTTCCTTGGTTTTTCTGACTCCTCTTACATTTGCTACCTTTTCAACCCACAGCTGTAAAGACAGTCTGTATGCTACCAACTCCTGAGTGAGTATGAGTGGACTTCCCTTCGTAGCTTTAGACTGGTATAATCATCTGCCTTCAGCATCTCTGCTTGCATTCTTTTAGGCTTCTCAGTTTCAACAGGTCATAAACTTGATTACAGCCCCTCAAGTTTCCTTCTTTAATTGTCCTTACTTTGGTAACTGTCATTTCTTTTCTTTTTTTTTTGAGTCAGAGTCTCACTCCATTGCCTAGGCTGGAGTGCAGTGGCACACTCCTGGCCAGCATTGGCCTGCGATCCTTCCACCTCAGCTTTCCAAGTAGCCAGAACTACAGGCGCTTGCTCCCATGCCTGGCTTTTTTTTTTTTATCTGTTGTAGAGGCAAGGTCTTGCCAAGTTGTCCGGGCTGGTCTCGAGTCCACGAGCTCAGGCAATCCATTAGCCTCAGCCTCTCAGAGTGCTGGAATTAACAGGCTGAGCCATTGAACCCAGCCGATAATGGTTATTTCTAATTGTAGTTCTTCAGTTTGGAAACCTGAGAGTCATCCTTGATAGCTCCTTTTCCTCACCCTTTACATCCTGATCACTACTTTAAAATATGTCTTCAGTTTATCTTTTTTTTCCTTGTCTACTGCCATTACTGTAGTGTAAGATCCCATCAGCTCTCACTTAAAGTGTTACATGCGGTAACTTCTTCACTGAATCTTCTGCAGACATCTTGCTGTACTCTAATATTATGTCTTGCAGTCAGAATGATACTCTTTTTTTTTTTGAGTTGGAGTCTCACTCTGTCATCCAGGTTGGAGTTTGGAGTGCAGTGGCATGCTCACGGCCTCCGCAGCCTCAACATGCTGGGCTCAGGCGATCCTTCCGCTTCGGCCTTCCAAGTAGCTGAAACTGCAGCAGAATGATATTTTTAACATGGAAATCTGTTCAGGTAACTCACTTGCCCAAAGCCCCTTTGAGCCCTGCCATTTATTTTAAGGTAATTACCTCTGTCTGCTTACTCCTGGCTTTTTCGTGCTACTTTTCCCCCCACTTTTGTGTTCCGGTTATACTTGGCCTTTCAGGAAGTTTCTTGCCTTGCTGTTCATGCTTCTTCCTCCAGGCCTTTGCAGGGATATTCCGTAGGTGGTCTTCCTTCCATTCCTTTTTAAAGCTCAACGGTTACTTTTTGAGAGGGCTTCTCTGACATAGAATTTAAACTTAGGTTCTCAGTTAAAACTTTGAATAACACTTTATTCTTTTCTTTTAAAATGCTTACTACAATTAGTAATTAGTTTTTGGGTTTGTTTGGGTGATTATCTGATGATTTTAAGCTTCATGAATAGGAATGGGAATGTTTGGTGTGCTATAGTATATCCAAAACCTATTTCAGTGCCTAACAGATAATAGCAAAAATGTGCATAACGAAGAAAATATATTGTTAATATTGGCATAAGAAAAGACAAGAACTTACCTTTTAAAAACAGAAAGAATGCTGGACTCAATAGTTCATGCCTGTAATTCTGGCATTTTGGGAGGCCGAGGGGGAAGGATTGCTTGAGCCTAGGAGTTTCAGATTAGCCCAGGCAACATAGTGAGACTTCGTCTCTACATAAAATCAATTAGCCAGATGTGGTGGTGCATACTTGTCCCAGCTGAGGAAGGATGAACCCCTGAACCCAGGAGATCAAGGCTGCGGTGAGCTATGATTGTGCCACTGTACTCCAGCCCGGGTGACAGTGTGACAGAGCGAGACCCTGACTCAAAAAATATATAAAACCATAAAAAATAAAAACAAAATTAAGTAAGTTTTTTATAGATGATTATGTGATAAACTGTTTGCTCCCTTTATAGAGGTTTGATTTAATTTTTGCTGCTTGTGAGCCAAAACGATGCTTAGCTATTGCTTGTTTTTAGCAAACATTTTATGTTATTTTGTATTTACTTATGCTTATACCAGTAAAAATTCTCTGAAAAAAACAAAACCCCCATTTATTTCAAAATTGGAGTTTATCAGTATTCTTTCTGCTTTATCTGCATTTGACTGGTTCTGCTATTTAGCATGTAGTTTCAGCTTTTGAATAAACACTTAACTCCTGAAATGCTACTTGTTTGTGTTAAGAGAGTTATAAATTTGTTAAGCGTTGAATTAATTACTTGCCTAAAATGTCTGTGATCTGTTTTTACTTGTGGTCATTCTAGTTGCTTGTTAGTAAACCTGTAAGTTAATGGATTATGCAGAGGGAGAGGAATTGTGAAAAAAGTTTGGCAGGGATCAGAATTAGCAGTAAACTGTTGATTATCTAATGGGCATTAAATGGGAGTAAAAAAGTGTTAAGAGATGAGCCTTTCACTTTTAAGGTTGGAGTAATTAGAAGGGAAAATATAGAATCTGATGTCATTGTACAATGGTTATCAGAGGCTAGCTCTGAGAGTCTAAAAGTTTTCACATCCTGTTTGTGGACATTTCAGTGTCAAACTAGTTGCCTGGCTTAAAATTTAATTCATTGTGTCCTCAAAATACTCTTGTTTCGATTTTGTAGTTTGGGTGGGGATGGTACTCTTCTTGTTTTTATATTCAATATACGCTCCCTAAGAGCAAGAATCCTACCCATCCAGTTTACTGTTGTAGCCCCAGTACATGCAGTTGTGCCTAGCCCATAATAAGTTCTGAAATGTTTGGTGAATAAGTGAATTCAGACTTGTAGCAGGAAAAAAACACACAAACATATGGGATAAGGAATTAATCATTGCCAAATACTTTGCCATCCTGTGCCATTAGATGCAGTTGTTAGATAGATTCGACTAAGATTCAATTCTTCCTAGATACAGTCATCCCCCTGCCTTGTCCTTGGTTTTACTTTCTGTGGTTTCAGTTACCCGTGGTCAATAGTTGTCTGAAAATAAGTGAGTACAATATAAGATACTCTGAGAGACAGGACACCACGTTCACATAACTTTTATTGCCCTATATTGCTATAATTCTTCTATATTATTATTATTATTGTTAATTTGTTACTATGCCTAATTTATAAATTAAACTTTCATCACAGCTGTGTGTATATAAGAACAAACAGTTATATATAGGATTTGATACTCTGGTTTCAGGCATCCACTGGCAGTCTTAAGGGGAGGGGCTACTGTATGTTACTGTACCTGGTATATTAAAGTCTCTTACTTCCTCTCACCTGCCAATCAAGTGTTTATATTTATTGAGTAGGGACTAGGCTAGGTGTAACTAGTATATCTAGTCATAGTTTAGGCAGTGTATAATTAAACATGGTTCTTGTCCTCAAGGAGTGTGTAAGACATACACACATGGGGAAATTACTTGACAATATAAGTAAAGGCTGGGTAACAACATGCAATATGAAATTAAATAATCAGAAATTTAGAGTTAGGTGAATTCTCTGATGTCGTACTATAAAATGTTTCTTAGACTGTAACTGGAACTCCCATTTTCAAAATGACAAAGTTCACAGATGGAGATTTGACCTTAGGTAGATCAGAAAAGCGGTGTTATTTGAACTGACTTTTCACAAGTTTTTAGGGGGAAGGAGAATGTTTCAGGCAGGAGAATCAAAATGGGGCAGAAAGCTGGGCTCGGTGGCTCAGCCTGTAATCCCGCGCTTTGGGAGGCTGAGGTGAGTGGATTGCCTGAGCCCGCGGGTTCGAGACCCGCCTGGGCAACTTGGTGAGACCTCATCTCTACAATAAATAAAAAATCAGCCAGGCATGGTAGCACCCGCCTGTAGTTCCAGCTACTCGGAAGGCTGAGGTGGAAGGATCGTCAGAGCCAGCAGGTCGAGGTTGCGGTGGCCAGGAGTGGCCACTGCACTCCAGTTTGGGTGAAAGAGTGAGACTCCAACACAAAAAAAAGAAAAAAGAAAATGAGATGAAAGAAGAAAAACATCTGGGCAGCAGCAAGGCAGCAGTTAGACCTAGTGGAGTAAGCTGGTCACCACCATCTAGAAAATGACAGCAAGTGAGTGAAGGCTGTTTTGGGAGTGATTGGCCCTCAACACTGGTTGATAAATGGCGTTTAAGGAAGATGAGTATACAAGGAAGATGAGTATACAAGGAATCTGTGGTTTGGATAAGAAGCAGGACCATGTAGAAAGTTATGTTTTTCTGTTATTTGTTAATGAATAAAGGAAATAAATGAGAGGGATAGTGATTTTCATTGTAAAATGATCCAGTATGCAATTCCCTTGGTTAGAAGATTTCTCAATTTATAAAAGAGCTTGTATTCACTTTCCTGTCTTCTTGCTCAAAGCCATATGTTACTTTTCTCTTTTGGAAAAGAAAACACCCAAACCTAATTTCCTCAAAAATCTATTATCCATAGCCGCAGCCTTAAAGGTCTGAAGGATAAGTGATGATAGCCTTAAGGTGGGACTTTCAACATTTGAATGTTTATGTAGGGTTGATCCATATCTGAAATCAAAGCAGATGTGTCCCAAATATATTAGTAGTGAAAAGAAATCCAAATGAATGTGAACTGATATTTTAGGATTGGTTCTTTATATTCGTGATGGTCAAGACCTTTGCCTTCTTTTCTTTCGTGCTAAGCAGATTTCCCTTGCCAGTCACTTTCAGGCAGTGGGAAGAGGGAGGTTTATTTCTTTGTCTCCACTGGGGACTCCTAGGTCTCTACAGAAAGGAAGAGTGTCGATCTTAAATTATGTAAAATGTGAAAATCCTTCATGTTGCCATTGATGCTACATGTGAGCCTTTTGAGGATCTTATTGATATTTAAAGAGCCACAATACTTTTGTTCCTTTCTTTGTTCCTTTTTTTTACTTTGTTATTTTAAAAGTATAAGGGTATCTACACATGCATGTGAGTATATTTGTAAATGGATATAATTTCTTAGAAGGGCGTTTTGAAATTACCCTTAACTTGCAAAATTTCTTAGGTATCTGAAAGAATGTAATTTATTTAATAAACATAGGTACAGCTCTGTCTCTATCCTGAAGGAGATCCAACAGTTAAATTCATTATCTCAAAATATTTCTCTCTATTTTTGTAAGCTGCTTTAAGTATTTTTAAGGAACAGCTTAGGACAGAAATCCAATAAGATTTGGGAGAAGGATGCAAACTAGGAAGTGATGTGTTAGGAGAGGTACTAATAAAGTAGTATTTAAGTCAGAGGAGGCAAAGATCACATGCCCGAGGAGGAGTTTGATGACCGTTGGGATTAGGAAGTCATTTTAGTAGAGACAACATAAAGCAAAAAGGCTCAGAGTGCGAGGAGTGTTTATAGATTATAAGACCTAGTCTGAGTTGGTGGGAGAAGGGCTTTGTGCGCCTGACAAGGCTGACTTTGACAGGCCTTACATGTAAGGTGGTTGAGAGGTCAGGGCTTAATTAGACATGGGACAGAGGGCCCCTTTTAGCATTTGTGCCATGTTGTGTCTTGATCAGTGCTGTGGCTTTACCTGGGATGTTAAGTTGCTTCCTTAATGGGTTGTGAGAAATTCAGGAATTTCTCAGTGGTGGGAATGGTAGAAGTGCTCTTTTGTCATCTTGATCTGAGATAGTGGTTTGAATAAGTGACCTTGGCCTTATTAGGGAAGGTGAGGCGGTTAGGATCCAGTCTTCCCTAATCTAAGTGGTAGCACTCCACTTACCCAGATGTTAAACCAATTCTGGAATATAAGGGTCTCATAAACTGCTTGAGATTGCTTTCATAAAAAAGCCATGCTCCCTTCCTTCTCATCCTCCTCTCCCCAGTTATTTTTGCATAGCATTTTTGCTTCTTTTTTGGACCTTTTATTTTTTTAAAAAGTTTGTTAGCTTTATCATTTTAAAACAGGTGAGAGAGTAGGGAGGGAAAGGAAATAAGACATGTAAGAGGACATCAGAAAAGTTAGCAGTCTATAGCCAGACGTGAAAGTACAAGTTAGCAATTTTAAGAAAACCCCAAAAAACTGAGCTATGGGTTGAATGTTTATTAGTTGAAAGTTATATTTGGTATATTATTTTAAGGAAGCATAAACATAAGGATTAAATTTCAAATGCTGTGGGCAGGTCTAATGAAAGCATATTTTAGTAGTCCTGCCTCCACTGTATCATTTAACTATAGACAAATAATTTTACTGCTCCATATTGCCTTTTTCCTAGCTTTTAGGGTAGTAAGGTAATTCTCTCAGGCATTCTTTTTTTTTTTCCTCTTCTGAGTTGAGGGTCTCAGTCTGTCACCTAGGCTGGAGTGCAGTGGCCTGATCACAGATCTCCACAGCCTTGACTTCCTGGGCTCAAGTGATCCTTCCACCTCAGCCTCCCAAGTAGCTTGGGACTACAGGTACGTGCTACCATTCCTGGCTAATTTTTTGATTTATTTACTTTTTTTGTAGAGATGAGAGATCTTGCTATATTGTCTAGGTTGGTCTTGAATTCTTGGACTCAAGCAGTTCTCCCCCTTAGCCTCTCAAAGTGCTAGAATTACTGGTGTGAGCCACTGAGCCTGGCCCAAGACTTTTTTTTTTTTTTTTTTTTTTGAGTTGGAGTCTCACTCGGTCGCCCAGACTGGAGTGCAGTGGCCGCTCCCGGCCACCGCAGCCTCGCCTTCTGGGCTCCGGTGATCCTTCGCCTCAGCCTTCCGAGTAGCCGGAATTATAGGCATGCACTACCACGCCCGACTGATTTTTGATTTATTGTAGAGATGAGGTCTCGCTGCTCAGGCAGGTCTCGAACCCGCGGGCTCAGGCAATCCATTCACCTCAGCCTCCCAAAGGCGCGGGATTATAGGCTGAGCCACCGAGCCCGGCAGCCTAAGACATTCTTAACATAAGTTACAGATAAAAGCTAGATCTCTACATATGGAAATTACAAGGAATATTTTTAGTAATATTCAGTAGTAGAAATCCTATTAGAAGTTCCTAATAGGATTTAGATTTAATATTTAGATTTAATTTTAATAGATTTACATAATTATGAGTCATGACTTTTGTTTTTAGTTAAATTAGTGATGTGTGAATGACATGCTAGGTACCTACTCTGCATAAGATACTTTGTTGGTATTTAATAATTTAGGTAATTTGGTCTCATTAAGGTCTCAGTATTTTTCTTTGTAATATTTTATTACCTTTTTCAGCAAGTAAGTCAAATTTTGTACTTATTTTTAAAAAGAAAGTGACAGCCCTGCCAGCTTTTTTTTTTTTTTTTAATTAGAACGTTTTTGTTTATGCTTAATATTAATTTTTTTCTTGGTTGTGTCCTGCAGACAAATTTGTTGTGGTATTTTTGACAGTGACAGATACTTCTTTCTGTTTGAGAAAATACTCCCATGTTTTAAAAGTTACTTTTTAAAAAAGATAGTATTTTGTGAAACTTGTCTCAGTACATTTATGTTAGAAAAAAATGTTGTTTTATAAGTTGACTTTTTTGCTTAATTGTTTTTTCAAGTGTATTTCTTTGGGAGTAAGGTAATGTGAAGTATGTGACTTGAGAAAGTCCCTGGTCTTGGCCATAGTGCTGTCCTGTACTCAGATGTTGCTGAACTGTCAGGTGTCTCAGTCTTCCCTTTTCTTCTTTTCAAAGGTTTTAATTACTGTAGTTCACCAAGACTTCTCTTTTAGTGTCAAGCATGGAGCCATATTGTCTTTGATTGGTTTGCATTTTATTGTAGTGTCTCGGAATATGAGGTTTGGCAGATTCCTAACTGCTCGTCATTTTTGATGTGTTATTTTTTTTATGGGGAGTCACCAAACATTCATCATTTATTCTCTGAAATGACAGATAACAGAATGATTTATACATTTGTACAACTGGGGTGTGTGTGTGTGTGTGTGTGTGTGTGTTCTTTTGGGAGTCGAGGTCTTACTCTGTCCCCAGGCTGGAGTGCAGAGGCACACTCAAAGCTCATTGCAGCCTTGAACTCCTGGGCTCAGGCGATCCTCCGGCTTCAGTTGCTCAAGTAGCTGAGACTACAGGTGTGCACCACTACACCCGGCTAATTCTTTTTTTTAATTTTTGTGGAAACAAGGTCTCGCTATGTTGCCTAGCCTGGTCTTGAACTACTGGGCTCAACCAATCCTGCCTTGACTTCTCAAAGTACTGGGATTACAGGCGTGAGCTATTGTGCCCAGCCTTAACTGGTTCTACTTTATTATTAGAAATTTTACCTATTTTGAGGTTCTAGGCAGGAAGGGTGGTTCCAGAATGAGAGAATGGGAATGAGAATTTCAAGCTAGATACCTTACTACAGGGGTGCCCAGCCCCCAGGCCACAAACCGTGCCTTGGCCTTAGGAACCCAGCCACACAGCAGGAGGTGAGCAGTGGGCCTGTGAAGGGAACTTCATCTGAATTTACCACCACTGCTCATGTTACCGCCTGAGCTCCACCTCCTGTCAAATCACCTGTAGCATTAGATTCTCACAGGAGTGTGAACTCTATTGTGCAGTGTGGATGTGAGGGATCCGGGTTGCGTGTTGCTTATGAGAATCTAATGCCTGATGATTCCCCTGCACTCCTCCTTCATCTGGAAAAATTATCTTCTGTGAAATTGGTCCTTGATGCCAAAAATGTTGGGGACTGTTGCTTTCCTACTACCATCCCTGAATCCCATAATAATAATGATCATGGCATCATACCTTAATTCTTTTAGGAACACATACATAAATTCTTATTGAGGGTATGGAATGTTTGTATTGGCATCCTCTTTATTTATTTAGTTTTTTAGTTGGAGTCTCATTCTGTTGTCCAGGCTGGAGTGCACGGCTCACTGCAGTCTTCACCTTCTGGGATCTGGCAATCTTTCTGCCTCAGCCTGCTAAGTAGCTGTGATGACAGGCATGTACCATCACTGATAACAGGCATGTACCATCACACCTGGCTAAGTTTTTGATTTTTTTGTAGAGACCAGGTCTCACTATGTTGCCAGGCTGGTCTTGAACTCCCGGACTCAAGGAATCCTCTCACCTCTGCCTTCCTAAGTGCTGGGATTACAGGCATGAGCCACTGCGTCCAGTGGGCAACCTCTTTAACTCTTCTAGTTTTTGTAAATTTATATAAGATTGAGGCAATAGATTCACAGGATACTTCAGGATTGTATGTACAATTGTATAGTAATTGTAAATTACTATAGTAAAATATTTTGAAGGTAAGTAACTTGGTCACATAAGTACTAAATAAATGCTCATTAGGTGATTTGATTCCAAAGCTTTTGCAGTCTTAACTACATGGTGGAGATTTCTTTTGTCTACTGATAGGTAGCAAGCGGTGACAGCTGACAACTATAAAAAAAAAGTTTTTAGCCTGTGAACGTGGAGGTATTTGGCGCTATGGACTTCACTGGTTCTTTCGGGGTGCTAGTGTTTTACAGAGTTGCAGAGTGATTGGTGTTCCTAGTGATGATTCCTTCAATCTTTATTATTTTCTCTCAGTACATTTTAAAAGTATGGGGTTTTGGTTTTTTTAAACTGCAGATGGTTAAGTTTTCCAAATTTGTTGCTAAAGAGTAAACGTTGAATTTGGAAAAATTGACTCACTCTCGGCAGCTCAGCCTGTAATCCCAGCACTTTGGGAGGCCAAGATGAGTGGATTGTCTGAGGCTGTGGGTTCGAGACCAGCCAGGGCAACTTGGTGAGACCCTGTCTCTACAATAAATCAAGAATTAGTGGGGTGTGGTAGCACACACCTGTAGTTCTGGCTACTTGGAAGACTGAGGTGGAAGGATTGCCGGTGGCGCCCAGCTAGTCGATGCTGGGGTGACTGTGAATGTGCCACTGCACTCCAGCATGGGTGACAGAGTGAGACTCCAACTCAAAAAAAAAAAAAGTGGAAATTGCTTAGGTAGGATTCAGTTTCAGAATAGATGAATATAGAGAAACATTCACTTTCATGACATGAACATTCCAGCAATTAAATTGGTGGCCTTCTAGTAGTCCCAGTTAGTGAGATTTTACTATAAGCTGTTGATACGTATTTTCTTTAAGCTAAATGCAACCAAATAACATTAAAATACTTAAAAGTAGAAACCTTGCTTTAATCAATTGAATCATAATAGAACATTTCATGAATCAGATTTTTAATTTTGAATGGTTATAGCTTACTGTATCACATTTATTATTGGAACAAGAAAGTGCTAATTTATATGAATGCTTTAATATTTATTCAGTTGAAAAATAGGATTTACTTTGTCTTTTTGCTCATTATCCTAGAAGGTAGAATTTTTTTTTAATCTAAGACATTTGCATTAGGTACACAGTTTTTACAGTATAGCTGCTGTAAATGTTGGAGTTATTGAAAGAAGCAATTGAATTTTTTTTTGAATTATGGTTAACATCAGTAAAGGTCTGTTTTAAAAGATATAGTAACTTGATTTATCATTTAATAGTAATGTAGTATAAATCTTATTCGCATACATGTTCTGAAATTTTCACTTTTCACTAATATGAAATAGCCAAAAGCTGCTGAAAGCCAGTAGTTTACACATCTTATACAAGTTGATTGCATTTCTAAGCATTTTACTTAATTGGTATCCTTTTGACAGCCTAAATTTGCCGTTCTCCTCAGTCCTTGTAGATATTCACAAGGAAGAGACTGTTTTAAAACTGGGGCTGGGCACGGTGGCTCACACCTGTAATTCCAGCACTTTGGAAAGCAAAGGCGAGAGGATTGCCTGAGCCCAGGGATTTGAGACCAGCCTGGGCTACTTGGTGAGATCTCGCCCTACAATGAATCAAAAAATTAGTCGGGCATGGTGGTGTGCGCCTGTGGTTCCAGGTACTTGGAAGGCTGAGGTGGGAGGATGGCTTGAACATAGCAGATCGAGGCTGTGGTAGCCACTACTGCACTCTATCTAGCTTGGGCGACAGAGTAAGACTGAATCAGCAACCACAAAAACTGGATTACCTTTTGTAAAATGGACAGGCTAAGATCAAGTTTGGGTTTTCTTTCCCCTTTATTTAGAGGCTTAATTATCTTTCCAGTTGTACTCAGATTCTTAGCCTGTGAAGATCTATGAGTAGTGTTTGTAATCCCAGCACTTGGGGAGACCAAGGCAGGAGGATTGTTAGAGCCCAGAAATTTGAGATCAGCCTAGGCAACATAGTGAGACCTCATATCTACAAAAAAATCAGCTGGGCATGGTGGTGCATGCCTGTTGTCTCAGCTACTGGGGAGGCTGAGGCCGAAGAATTACCTGAACCCAGGAGGTAGAGGCTACAGTAAGCCATGATCACCTGCACTCCAGCCTGGGTGACAGAGTGAGATCCCTACTCAAATCAATAAATAAATGAATCGATCCAATATGTAAAAACAAAAGTTTCTAATAAGTGGACACTACACCTTGGCCTAACCAAAACCAAGATGTACTGTATCTGGGCTATGCCATATGTGACCTGAACGCCATTAGTACCAGTTGTCTGAATTAGGCTCACATGTGGGTAGGGGAGAAGAGACAATAGAAAGAGGAAGTTGAAGACCATACAAAGGGGTGGAGAGGAAAGAAGAGGATCTGGTGATAATTGATAATTTGTTTACCTTTTGGTGCGATTGACAGTGGGGGCTGGGGTGGGGTGGGGACTATGGCTGCATTGCCTACATCTGTAAAACTAGCTGTATAAAAAAGTATTTTAGAGAAAATACCTAAGCTAGTTTAAGCCATTTTCTGTGAACCTAGAAGGCTTTTAACAGTATTGCTGCTTTTTCCTGATATTGTGATGATGTATTTATTTCTGAAATATTTATTTAATATTTATCTAATGCTTGTTATTTATTGAGCAGAGGTGTACTGGGGATACAAAGGAAAAAAGATACGGTTTTGATCTTCAAGAGTTTTGTCTAGTACCCTGAAGAAACATCGTAAGATGTTGATGTATCTTCTGAATTGTCAAAATTAAGTTATATTGACCTCATTGTTATTCTGTATGTAGTGTGCATGACAGCTTTTCTATTAAAATGAGTTGATCAATCTAGGCTGTGGATTAATGAGCATGGTGCATAATGAGGTAGAGTCTAATGAGCATTAGCCTTGGCATCGGACTTGGTGTCTAATCTTGTTTCTGCTGCCTCTTCATTGTATGACCTTTGTAAATGAATTAACCTCTCTAAGCCCAATTTCCCTACCTGTTATGTGCGGGGAGTAGTTACCCTTGCACTGTTGTTGGGAGGATAAAGGGAGATAAGGTATATAATGCACCTGGTTTAGTTGGGTAGTTGTGTAAATGGAGACTGCTTTTACTGTGCCAAGTAAGAGTGCTTTGTTTCTTAAGCACTGTAAATTAAAATGAAGGTCTTGCATACATATTTAGAGACCTTTTACATACTGTAGTTTTCTAAAGCAGTGATTTGGTAGAGTCTTTCTCTCCTGGGGTCCATAAGAGGATTAATCCCTACAGGAAGAGGGTTGACCATGTTCTCAGTTTTAAGAATGGCATATGTCTAGTTCCACTATTCTAGAAGCATAAGAGAAGAGTGAATTCATTATGTACAGTGGAGGCATCAGGGATTGATTTTTTTGCTGCATCACAGGCTGGTAGGACTATACTGTATCTGACTATAGTGAAGTGCTTTGAAATTCTTAAGTTCACAAAAACAAAAGTTGTTACTTAGCTTTTTGCTTTGTCTTAATGGGGGTGGGGTCCTTAGAAGAAATAAAGTGTCATGTAGCAGTGTGTTAATACTCCAAAATAGAACCATTACACTAATCAAGTGATTCTCAAACTTTTTCATTCTAAAGATTGTTTTTTAGATGGGCATTATGCCCTGAAGACCATCTGTTCCAATGCTCAGTTCCATCTGGGACTGCAGACTATCTCCTTAGAATGAATGGGATTAATCTGTTTGTTTTAAATAAGATAATAAGTCAGTATCTGATTTTTAAGTTTCAAAGATTCGTTAAACTGAATTTTGAATTCTAGAATAAAGTTTCAAAGCTATGGTTTTTGTAATACTAGTTCTTCAACTGAAAAAAAAAAAGTTCTAGAGCCTAGGAATTTTGGATAATGCTTTTTGTTATGTATGTTTGGAGGCTGACATTACATTTTACTTTATTAAAGACTGGGAATTTCTGCAGAACAGAGACTCTTTTATTTTATTGAAATCTAAGTCTTTTCATCATATACTGACCTGTAGAATCAGTGTTTCCTAAAGCACCGAGTGGGAAATGTTAATTTGCTTCATTTTATTTTAGAGTTAGTCTCACTTTGTCATCCATGCTAGAGTGTGGTGGTACAATCACGGCTCACTGCAGCCTGGAACTCCTGGCCTCAGGTAATCCTCCTGCCTCAGCCTCCTGAGAAACTAGGACTACAGGAATGCTCCACCATGTCCAGTTTATTTTTTTGATTTTTATGTAGAGATGAGGTATTGCTATATCACCTAGGTTGGTCTCAAACTCCTGGACTCAAGCTGTCCTCCTGCCTCAGCCTCCCAAAGTGGTGGGGTTACAAGTATGAGTCACTGTGCCTGGCCTGCTTCAGTTTATATATGAGAAATATCTTGGGTCATATGCTCAAGTGATGGCAGGCCTCAGCTGGAGCCCATCTCTACTTTTATGATTGCATAAAAACAGTTCCTTTTCTGTTCACCACCCTGTTTTCTGTTATCATGCAATTCAAATGAGAAATAAAAGTGTAATTGTTGTCATGGGGGAGTGCACCAAGTGGACATCTGGCAGACGTTAAGGAACATATTTTGAGAAGTACAGCACTGACATATTTGCAGGCTCATCTAATTGGCCCTGTCTCCATAAATGGTTTCAGATTTTAGGGGGATAGACTTTATATGTGGTAGTAGATTCCTGAGGAAAGCCTTTAGAAAGGGCCAGTAACTTCATAAACATATGGAAACGAATCAGAGTTGGTTATATGCATCAATTGCTATCAATAAGGGATATTTTACTAACTTTGCATTCGGTATTCTTTATGTTGGAGAGTTAAACCTTGATGTTAACTAAAGGAGTCTGTTGAACATTATTGTCTACTATTTATCCATTTACTATGTTAAACTTATTTGAAAAATGAAATATGAAAGAAATTAAAAAGGATGCCAGATTCTGAGTAGAAATATTGAAGTCTTTTGGAGACTAAAAGATTCATTAAAGGGGTTAAAAAAATGGTAATTGGAAATGTTTTAGAAGATATAGTGGTAAATTAAGGAAGGAATTTCTGTTTTGGGAATGCCTTTAAGATGGCAACTATAAAACTATATGAGGAAGGACCCCAAAAATCCCGGAATTTATTTATTAAAAAATCGTGTGTTTATTCTTTTTTTTTTTTTTTTTTTTTTAAAGTTGGAGTCTCACTCTGTCGCCCAGACTGGAGGGCAGTGGCCACTCCCGGCCACCGCAGCCTCAACCTGCTGGGCTCCGGCGATACTTCCACCTCAGCCTTCCAAGTAGCCGGAATTACGGGCATGCACTACCACACCCGGCTGATTTTTTGATTTATTGTAGAGATGAGCCGGGTCTCGAACCTGCGGGCTCAGGCGATCCACTCACCTTAGCCTCCCAAAGGCGCGGGATTATAGGCTGAGCCACTGAGCCCGGCTAAAAAATTGTGTGTTTATTCTTACATGTTTACACTTAAGTCATCTTCAAAGTACTCTCTGTTTGGTGCAATACACTTACCGAGATGCTTTTTCCACTACTCAAAACAGTTTTTGAACTCGTCAATTTTGATGCCTTTTAGAGCTTCTGTTTTTTTGGTTTGGCCCCTTTTACATTGGCAAAATGTTTCCTTTGAGAACTTTTCATCAAGGGAAACAAAGTTACTCAGGGCAAGCTCAGGAGTGTGGGGAAAATGGGGCACAGGCTCTACGCTGTTATTTTGGTCATAAACTGCTGATTATTCAACGTGGTGTGGGCAGGTACGCTCGTAAATCACCTATCATGAAATGGGCAGATGCCTTGAAAGAATCTCCAAAGAACAAAATATTTCACAGAAGCTGAACTCGGTCTCTCATAACAATGCTAGCTGGTACACTGATGCTGATGAGGGGGAAACCTGTACTACAAGCCACTCACGCTCCAAAAAAATAATTCCAGGTTTTTTGGGGTTCGTCCTTGTATGTGGGGGAAAAACTACCCTGGCACTGTTGTTGGGAGGATGAAAGGAGATAAGGTATGTATAATGTACCTGGCTCAGTTCTTGGTAGCTCTGTAAATGGTGGCTTGCTCTTATTACTGTGCCAAATCAGTGACTTAGAATCAGTGTCATTAAAGTACAAGCTGATTTGTTTTGAAGAAAGAATGGAAATACATTTTTTTCTACTTAGAAATACTGTAATCTGGTATTCTGAATAATATGTGAAGGAGTGACTTATTAAGATATGTGAAGGAAGGTGCATTAGCTTCATTTCTTAATGGAGCTTGTTAAATAACTTGATTCAGGTAGAAGTGGCACTTTTAAGGACTTAGACCAAGACTGTTGTGGCTTTTATGAAGTTTTACTGACAGCCAATACAATTTTAACCAAACTCCACATAACTCTTTTATTAAATTATATTTCTTAAATTTTTAATTTGATAGTGGGGTGATGTTCTTTTACCTTCACAGTGTCGCACTATTTTCTTTTTGGCAATATTTTCCTTTTTAGACATGGAGTGTGACTATCAAAATTTTATTATCAGAACGTTTGGAAAGTAGAAATAGTTATGCAAGCTGTGAATGAACAGTCAGTAAGATAGGATTGAATTTTTTCCCAAGGATTTTAATTTAGGATATCAGGTAGAACATTTAATATTTTTCTGGTTTGTAGTCTCATTACTGTAGAGAAATCAGCTACCAAGTGAGTAGTTGACATACACAGACTTTCTTAGTTTCAGTTTGCTGACAAAGACCTGTGGTTTAGGGTGCCCTCTCTTTCTGAGACTGCTAGATGCTACTGACATTATGACTTTCTTTGTTGTTACTTTAGGCTCAACTGTTAGACAAGTTAAAATACAGTAAAGGTTTTATTTGTAAGTAGTTATGTTCTGTCTTTTAAAAAAACTACCCCATTTTGTTGGTAAAGAATTGGAAAGCACCCTGTTCTTAATTAAAATGTTGATTGTTTCTGCAGCTAATATCATGTTTATATTGATTTTTTTATTAGGTGAAATTGAAATAAGGGAATGACCTTTTGATCTTATCTTTATATTTGGAAAAACTTGAGTAAGTACATTGTAAGCTATCTGCGAATAATATTTTAAAATATTAAAATTGAGGCCAACTACAACATTTATTGCAGCATATTGCCTATTTTGTAAAAAAACAAAAGACTGTTCTCTGGGTAACAGAATTGAGTTCTGAATTCAATTTGTTATTGCCAGGTAATTAATTTAATTATGCTTATGTCAGAAAATGGTGACTTAAACCTTAGCTATTAAACTCTTTATGAAATTCTCATACATTTAAAAGACTGTCCTATATGTTTCTTAAGCAAGTCAATAGATAGGTAACATGTAAACTAGAAATTCTAGTGATACACTTTCCGTGTCTTGCTTTAGCATATACTTAAAAGATGAGATGGATTTCTGATTACTACTTCATCTTATGTTTAGATAAAGGCTTTTCAGTTTCAATAGAACATCTGTTCCTAGGTTTTGTTGCTGATATTAATTTGTTACATTATGTTACACTTTATGTTCAAGTTTTATTGTCATGTCATATTTTCATAAGTTAATAGAAATAGCAAAGCAAGTAACTGTCGGTTGATCAATAGCTAAATGAATTTGAAGGAAGGTGTTTAAGAATTCTACGTAAAACAGTGTGCTTTTTCTAGCATTTTGTCATCTACAAAGTATTTTAAAAGAAATGCTTAATTGTTATCAAATAATATGATTTGCAAAAGTCTAAATTAATTATACCTCAGAATCCTGGGGTCAAACTGCTTTAGAATTTCCTGTTCTTCAGCTTACGAGATTTGTGGTTTTAGATGAGTTACTTCACGACTTTGTTCCTTAGTTTTCTTATCAGTATAGTTGTGATGATGATGATATTGTATTTGTTGATAGGGTTATTGTGAGGATTGAGTGAGGCAGTATATGCAAGCTGGACGTGATGGTGAGAGAATGCTTGTTGTTCCAGCTAATCTGGAGGCTGAGGCAGGATTGCTGGAGCTCCGGAGTTCAAGGCCGAAAGTAGTGTGTTATGCTCGAGCCTGTGAATCGCCATTGCACTTCAGCCCACCTTATGGAGAGCTTGTCTTTTTTTTTTTTTTCTTTAAGCATAATACATTGCTTGCCCTACACTAAGCTCTCAGTGAATATTAAAGATTAGAAGGAAAAATTACAGGTATTTACTTGAAGCCAACTTTGTAAGTGAAGGTAAATTGGAAGTTTATCTCTTGAATTTTAATAAAAAATAAGAGGGACATTTATGACACTAAACTCCATTTCCTGTGAAGAATTTGAAAGAAAAAAATAAGTAGAGAGTCTCCCATTTTTAATAATGCAGGAATAAGCATTCATACATGATAATGGAAATTGGAAAGACCCTTTGCTTTATCCATCAGTGCTATCATATGCTTGCTGTAGTTTAGAGTTAATTTCCACACTTGCTATTTAATGTAAATGTTGTTTTTCCATCAGAAGAGATTTTTCTCTTTTGATCATAATGTCTTCTGAATCCAGTTACCAAAGAAAGAAAAAATAAGCCTATTAACATCTGATAACTTTTCTGATATTATTAGTACAGAACATGACTTAATGCTATCGTTTACATTTGGATTTGCTTTTAAAGAAAGATTGGACTAAATACTTCATCTGAATGAAAAATGTGAGTTTATGTTTCTTCTCTCAGTGGACATTTCATAGATATGTTGAGTATGAAACCCTATATAGGACCTTTTGTTCTTTTTTTAGCTTTTTTTTTTTTTTTTCCCCGAAATAATCTTAGGCTTACTAAGAAGTTCCAAAATTATAGTACACAAAGTTCCCAAATACCTGTATAGTTCCCAGCTTTCCCTAATGTTCATATCTTAAATAATCATAGTATAAGTGGAAAGCAGGAAATTAATGCTAACTAATCTGTAAATGTTTTCTGAGTTTTGACATTGTCTACGAAATGGTCTTTTTCTGGCTCAGGATCATGTCTCCTTAATTTCCTTAGTCTAGGGCTGTTCATTTTTTCTTTGCTTTTCATGACTTTGACACTTGAAGAATACTAAGTAGTTAGATTGACCCTCAGTTGTGTTTGTCTGATGTTTTCTTTTTTTTTTTTGAGTTGGAGTCTCACTCTGTCCCCTAGACTGGAGTGCAGTGGCCGCTTCCAGCCACCGCAGCCTCGACCTGCTGGGCTCCGGCGATCCTTCCGCCTCAGCCTTCCAAGTAGCCAGAATTACAGGCATGCACTACCATGCCCGGCTGGTTTTTTGATTTATTGTAGAGATGAGGTCTTGCCAGCCCAGGCGGGTCTTGAACCCGCGGGCTCAGGCAATCCACTCACCTCAGCCTCCCAAAGGCGCGAGATTACAGGCTGAGCCACCGAGCTCGGCTGTCTGATGTTTTCTAATGATCAGGTTGAGATTATGGCATGTCCTTATCAATACATTATATCAGGAGATACATGATACTGGTGATGTCATCTTGATCATTTAGTCAAGGAGGTGCCTGTCAGGCTTCTGAACTGTCAAGTCACTGTTTTCTCCTTTGCAATTAACAAGTTTCTTTTGGGGAGATATTTTGAGACTATATAAATACCCTGTTGCTCATACTTCCAGCCACTAATTTTAGCATCTATTGATGATTCTTGCTTGATCAGAACCTTTTAAATTTAATTCTTTAGCATCTTTTTGCTTTGTTTACTGTATCTCATTTTGTGTGTGTGTGTCAGAATTGGATGAGGCCTCCAAAGGAATTAATGTAAACACAGCCTAATTCATAAAAAAGAAATGTTTGTCTTTCTATGGTCTTTTATGTTTGTCTTTTTCTGAGTGCACTCAGATGAATATAACCCAACTCAAGATTCTAGAATAAAAAATATATTAGAAAGTGGTGCTTTTAAAACAATACCTTATAGTATATACTTCAGATATACTAGCAATTATAAGAATAAAACCAAACATTTCATACTGGCAAAATAAATAGACAAAGAAGACACATAAAAGTAATGGATGGGTTAATTATGAAGACAGTAGTTGTTAGAGTAATTTAGAGGTTTTTCTTAAAATTACTTTCACTAAGGTTTCTTTTTTGTCAAACGTAGATGCCTTTTTCATTCACAGGATTCAGTGGCACATCGAAGCATTTGTATTTAGTCTTCTTGATCCGTAGACTGCCTTTTTATAGTCAGTATAATTAATGAAGATACATTTTTATGATTGCCCTTTGCCTTTTATTCTGCAGTGACTCAACTGCTCTACAAGTATATATTGTATTGTGGATAGTTTTTTTCATCTCTTTTGCTTCATCTTATACTTTATTTAGTGGAGCATGAGACACATTTGAGTTAATGCTTGACTTTTAACAAATACTTGTCATTTAAATCTGGTAGAGTAGCTTAAATCCCAGTATCATATTTTGGATGGTATGTTTTTCAAAAGGATTAAGATATATTGATAAGAAATATTGATAATGGAATTTGTTTAGATGGTGAACTCATAAAGCAATTTAATAGTTAGGATTTTCTATTTTCTTTCTGTTTGTTTGTTTTGTTTTTTGAGTCAGTTTCACTCTGTTGCCCAGGCTAGAGTGCAGTGGCATGCTCACGGCTACTGCAACCTGGGCCTGAGCTCAGGTTATCATCCTTCCACCTCAGTCTTCTAAGTAGCTGGCTGGAACTAAAGGCACACGTGTCACCATGCCTGGCTGTTTTTTGATTTACTGTAGAGATGAGGTCTCACCATGTTGCCCAGGCTGATCTCGAATCCTTGGGCCCAGGCAGTCCTCTCCCTTCAGCCTACCAAAGTGCTGGGATTACTGGCAGGAGCCACTGCACCTGGCCAGGTTTTTCTATTTTCATTACAGCTTTCTTCTGTTTTAGGAAGTTGCTTTCCATTATTGTGTATCCTCATAATGCTATGTATTTCCTTAAATTCTAGGCTTTCTTCCCTATTTCTTAAAAAAGATGTATCCCATTTGACAATACACACAAGATTTTTGGTTTAGAAATAATCTTTTCCTTCAGAGTCAATACAGTACCCTGGCTAACAAATTCTTGGAAACCTGGAGGTTTTTTTGTTTTGTTTTGTTTTGGTTTTTTGCTTGCTTGCTTGCTTGCTTTATTTTGTTTGAGGCAATATCTCTCACTTTTTGAAATTGAAAATTTGAAATTGGATGTTTTGACAACATATCATTTGTTATCATGCTGTTACATTTCTGCAAAATTCAAGACCAGCCTGGGCAACTTGGTGAGACCTCGTCTCTACAATAAGTTAAAAAAATTAGCTGGGCGTGGTAGCGTGTGTCTGTAGTTCTGGCTATTTGGAAAGCTGAGGCGGAAGGATTGCCTGAGCCCAGCAGGTCGAGGCTGCGGCAACTGTGAGCGTGCCACTGTACTCCAACCTGGGCAACAGAGTAAGACTCCAGCTCAAAAAAATAAAAAAATCTCTGCAAAAGAACATTAGAAATCTCTAATAAGTGTTATAAATGTGTATCGTCTCAGGATAGTACCTTTCAAGTTTCTACTGATCACACTCAAAAATTAATTCTAAGCCAGGTGTGGTGGCTCATACCTGTAACCCCAGCACTTTGGGAGGTAGAGGCAAGAGGATTGCCTGAACCTGCAGGTTTGAGACTAGCCTGGGAAACATGGCCAAACACACACAAAAAAAGATTAGCTGGGTGTAGTGGCGCACACCTGTTGTTCCAACTACTTGGAAGGCTGAAGTGGAAGGATCATCTGAGCCCAGCAGGTTGAAGCTGCGGTGGCCGTGAGAGTGCCACTGTACTGCAACCTGGGCGAGAGTGAGACTCTAACTCAAAAAGAAAAAAAAAAAAGATTCTTCGAAACTGATAACCCCCAAAAGAGATAGATCCATGAAAGTAATACTTTTTGGGATGCCGAGGTGAGTGGATTGCCTGAACCCGCGGGTTCGAGACTGGCCTGGGCAACTTGGCGAGACTTCATCTCTACAATAAAATCAAAAATTAGCCAGGCGCAGTAGCATGCGCCTGTAGTTCTGGGTACTTGGAAGGCTGAGGTGGAAGGAACGCTGGAGCCCAGCAGGTCGATGCTGGGGTGGCTGTGAGCATGCCACTGTACTCCAGCCTAGGCGAAGGAGTGAGACTCCAACTCAAAAAAAAAGAAAAGAAAAGAAAGAAAATACTTTGTTAATTTTTTGGTTTTTTTAGGATTAGAAAGTTGAACTGGTTAGGTATATTCTTTCAGTATTAGCCATTTGACAAAGTTCTCCTTTTTGTTTCTTGAACAGTAGGCTTCATTCATTTTTAAAACATCTAAATTATCTGCTTAGTAGTGTGCCAAGCACTTTTCTAGGGGGTTGGAGATACAAAAACACACTGCCTCTGTTAAGGACGCCCTTTACTTTTCTTCTTACTGCTAGCTGGGACTGTTGTGGACATTTGGAGGAATCTGTGAGAAATTTGTTTTCTTTATAGAAGTGCCTTCGAACAAAAGATACATAAGAAAAGGTGTTAGATCATGTTTCCAACTCATGCAGAAGAATGTCTTGGTTTATGCGAAGTCTGTAAATTAATAAACTAGCAAGTTCAACTTTAAGATCAGTTACAGCACATATGAGTAGAAATTATAGTCTTTGTAGAAACATGGTACCTTCTGTTTTATTGCTTAAAAATAATTAGATGTAGTCTTCCCTCATGCTTTCATATTAGAAATGCTTAAAACCAGTGAGTCATACATGGCCATTTAATAATTGAACAAATATTGCAAATAGTCTAATTTGATGTATATCTCAAAAAATTCTCTGTGGTATTTATATATAAAATACTTAGGTTTGTTGTTTCTGATTTGACTATAACTGAATTTTCAGTAAGAATCTTTAAAAATTTAAGTATTTATGGAAAATGTTCAAATGAGTTTATTGATGTATTGGTCTTAGATGAATAGACCTGTAACACCCATTTGAGGTGGCATCTCAGCATTGCTTATTTTGTTAGCTTTGATTTAAAATTTATCCTCTAGTGGCTGAAATGTAAGACTTGTAGTGGAATCATCCTCCCTTTAAAATATCACATAGAAGAATACTCTATTAAAATAGAATTGGGTAAGGTCTTACTGTATCATTTCATGAGCCACTATCAATAACATTCTCACAAAGGCAGTTCTTTTGGCCTCATGAGTGGATTGCCTGAGCCTGGTGGGTTCGAGACCTGCCTGGGCAACTTGGCGAGACCTCATCTCTACAATAAATCAAAAATTAGCCGGGCGTGGTAGCGTACGCCTGTAGTTCTGGTTGCTTGGAAGGCTGAGGCAGAAGGATCGCCGGAGCCCAGCAGGTCGAGGCTGCGGTGGCCAGGAGTGGCCACTGCACTCCAGTCTGGGTGACAGAGTGAGACTCCAACTCAAAAAAAAAAAAAAAGAAAGCACCTTTATGTTTTTCTGTATAAATGATACGTTATCAAATCTTCATAAATTATTGACTCTTAAAGCATGAGAGAGAGTAGCTCTCCTCAATAATTTAAAAATAATGTGCATCTGGGCGAGGTGGCTCACGTCTGTAATACCAGCAATTTGGGAGGCTGAGACGGGAGGGTCACTGGAGCCCAGGAGTTTGAGACCAGCATATATAGGGAGACATCATCTCTACAAAAAAATTAAAAAATATATTAGGTCTGGTGGCACTTGCTTGTAGTAGGGAGGTTGAGCCAGAAAGGTCACCTGAGTCCAGGAGGTGGAGGCTATGGTGAACCAGGATCATGCCAGTGCACTCCAGCCTGGGTGACACAGTGAGACCCTGACTCCATTCCAACAAAAAGAAAATAAAAGCCCCAAACAACAACAGAAGCATTTCTGTTTAGGGAAATCGGTGCATTTATTTCTGAGTATGGTTATGTTGAATTTGGATGTTTTGGTAGGTGCTTCAGGCAAAATAAATTATATTCTGGAAGTGATCTGACTTGGGAGTTTGTAAAGATCCATTTCTCCAGCCAATTCTTGTGCTTAACTTTCCGTGTTGCCTAACCTAGCCTAATGGCATTTGAGTTTTTAAATGTAAGCTTGTTGTATTTTTAATGTATATTTTGTGGTGTGTGACAAATAAAACCAATGACTTGGAAGATTTAACTTGAACGCTTCTGCTGAAGGAGAAATTCTAAATTTGGCCCGGTATTAATTTGAGGAATATATGAGTTTTGGGGAATTATTTTTCATTTTCAGAGTGAAATGTAAACTTAAACATAAAAATTACCATGTGTATTTCCTATTTCTAAATGAACCTCTTTCTTTTCGCCTCTGTTTTCATTCAGCTGAGATGTTATCATTGGTTAGTATTCAAGAATTGAAGAAAAACTGGGAAATTTGGAATATCATGTCTTGTTTATGATTTCTGAATAGGTTTTTAACTATCTTGAAGTAGTTAAATTTTACTTAGATTTCATTGATTTGGAAATCTTAAGATAATTTTATTTTGGACTATTACTATACATGGAAAATAATTATTTGTCAGGAAAATTTATGAGAAAAGACTAGAGAAGAATGATTGTTGTAATAAATCTTTTTTAAAGCACTTTTTTTGTAGCACCTACTTGGGCTGTATAGGAACGGTAAAATTGTATGTAAGAGAGCTTAGATGTGCTAATCTTAAGCCCTCCTCATCTGTTAAAGAGCCGCTCTTTAACAACTCCAGCCATGGACTATTATGTTAACCTGCTTGGGTTTTTCAGACTCTTGAAACTGCCTAATCAGATTGCATTTCGGAGAGACTCAGGATCGAAGTCTTTTTTTCTAGTTTGAGCCCCTTTCCTCTTATCGTCCCCTCATTTACTTCCTCAGTGGGATTCTACTGTAAAATGCGTTTTTAAGTCTATGCTTTAAAAATAATCTTTTAAAAACTAAAAACTCTCTAGGACTTAAAATTTGTTGGAACCTTACAATGAAAAACAGCTGCCACTTTAGGAACCTAAAGTACTTTCATAATTATTTATTTGATACTTCTTGTTAGATGGCAGTTTTGTTTCCTTGACTTATTCCAGATTTCTTTTAATTTTCGAAAATTGTAGATTTGATGGTTAAATTTATAGTTTCTTCCACCCCCCCCCCTTAGGACAAACTGTTTTTTCATTTCTCATTTGTACAGAATTGGATATGTTCCTAAGCTGAAGGGTTAGCTCATTCTTTTCATCTTTAGGCTTTAAAAAATATTGAGTCTAAATGTTGTTAGGTAATGGAATAACTATTCCTTTTCAGCTCTTGGTATATTTCCAAACTGGCCAGCAGAGCCAGGCGGAAGCGAAGGCCTTAAAACACTAACTTTGATTGGTTGCTACCTTCTTAGTGCTGAACTATAACCTTTGTTGGTTGGTTGATAGAGAACAAGAGAGCACAGTCCTCGTCCACTCACAGGTAAGGAACCCTTGTGATGACCAGTTGGTGTGAGAGAGATGACTTGATAGCATTTTTTTCTAAATTTATCCCCCAAAGATAACATGTCCCAGAAATAGGACACCGTGACTGACTGTATTCCATAGAACAGGAATATGCAGCACCTTTATATTTAGAATAAGATCTGAAATTTAATAGGGATGTATCACTCTGTACCACAAAGTATAATTGATCTGTTTTCCAAAGGCAGCACTGAAGTCCCTATAACTTTTTAAATACGTATCTGCCTATCTTATTCTCCTTCCTCCTTTTCCTTGATCAGATGCTATGTGCTTTGAACTTCCTTCTCTTATTTGCCTTATTTCTGTAATAAAGCTATTTTCTAGTATCTTTGCCATCATCTATTATTTGGGTATATCTTACTGCTTTAATTACTATATTGCAGCCATTAATTGATTATTCCTGGTCCTTCTTGATCCAAAACAAAAAGATTTTGAGTCTGTATTGCCTGTATCCACTATTCTGCCCTCCCAGTTTTAAAGCTGAGTGCTTTTTCAGTGATAGTAGTCATAGCTTTGCTAAAATGCAGGTTTAGCTTTGTATTGCTTTAATATGGGCCTGTAGTGTGATTAATTTTTTAAGTTAATGAAAACTTGAAAATTGAGAACAATTCAGCTTCTTAGATGTTTCCAAAGTTTAAGTAGCATTCCTGTTAATATGCTTGATTTTTCTGTTTCTGCTTTTCAATCAATCCATCTTCTTTTCTTTGACAGAAGAATTAACTGGAACTCCTCTGATATATCTGAGGTTGAGTACCTTTTTCCTGTCCCTTTAAGACAACTATAATCTTGTTTCCAGTCATAATTTATCAGTTTTGATTCAGTCTTCCACTCGTAGTTGGGTGGTTTGTCAGAGTGTGTTATGGCTTAGACCATTCATTACAGGTCCCTTCTTACTAGTTACCAAGGAATTAATCATTTGTGGTGACAGACTTCTAAAATTCAAATTAAGAAGGCACTAAAGGAAGCATGCCCAAAGGTTAGCTCCTTGTTATCCTGAGGATAAGCCATTGCAAACTCAAATGACCAGAGAATGTAATTTCTTAATAAGAATTTTTTCTTAAATCTATATTCAGCTCTCTATTTCAGTGCTTCTCTCCTACCAGAGGTGCAAGGAATGATCCTAGAACCACAGATACAGCCAAGACCACGGAGAGCTTTTGACGTCAGGGGTCCACTTTCTCCACTGAACCCTTGGAGGCAGAATATCCAGCTTCTGGAGAGAGTGGGAAAGGATAATAAACAAGTGGGTGCTTTCCATTATTTACTTGGGTTATTTATAGATTGGAGTGTCCTTCCATTGCCCATTTAATTCTATTGGTAAACTCCTTGGGTTCATGTAAGAACCAGGTGGGGCTGCAATCTGTTTGTTTTTCTAAGAATGTTAACTAGTGCCCATTCAAAAGTGAGACCTTAATTTTCTCTCCAGATAATTCAAACAGTGGATGATTTGGGGCACATGATTTGGTGAATGCCTGTGTAGTCCACAGGAATTTTAAAAGGAGAATATTTACCCATTTTGGCCTTTATGGTATTAGTGGGCTTCTAAGTGCTCTTTTATATTCCAGTAACTTAAAAGTTTCTGTGTTTCATCTTTGGGCAAGCTGGACATCTGGAATCTAATTATATAGTCAGATGTTCTGGTATTATCTTATCCTGTTAGTGAGAACTATTTGGTCTTTTTCTTACCTCAAATGCTAGGACTTCATGTTAGATCTTTTACAAGATGCAATGATAGTACTGCTATGGTTTAACTGTCAAATCTAGGCTTCATTCTTTAACAAATACGAATGAATATAAGTTTCGGGGCATGTATCCCTGAGAGCTATGTTTCATTACTCAAAAGTAGTTGTCAAATCCCTAGGAGTAATATTATTTGTGGCAAAAGAGCCTTTTCCTAGATTTTTACCATGGCATTAAGATGGTTTTCTCCTAGTTTCTTTGATGCCAAGGGTAGGATTTGATTCTAGGAAGTTCTTATCACCTATGGTGGGTAGCATGTGAACTTGTGCCTTGGCAAGTTTTCATTTTTCCTTGGTGGATTCCTTCTGTGACTCCAGGTATCTTGATAATGGGAGACTGGTTTATTTGTTCTCTAATTGCCCAGATTTCTTTCAACTGGTAAAACATCTTCTTCAGCAAAAGGAATTCTTCTAGCAGAGCCTTCATGGATGATATCTGTCACACATGCCAGCACCTGCAGTTTGGAAGGCAGTGGTGAATGGATCCATGCAATATGTCTAGAAGACACAAGGATGAGCGAGCCACCTGATCTTGCCATTTATAAACTTTTAAGATTTACTCTGGTTTGCCTTGGTCTGAAAATGGAAAGGCTCAAATAATGAAATAATCTTTTCAGATTGGAATTTTACATGGCTATGAAAATATTCCTTTCTGTTCAGAAGACTGAAATAGAGAAATCTTGAGAGACTCCTTTCTTGTAAAAGCAGCTCTCTGTATTGGTTTCACTTAAAGAGATTTGTGGGATTGAAAAATCATCTTAAGGCAGACACCTTTTTTTAAGGAGTAGAGGCAGTCCAAAAGACTTATTGAATTTTTTTTTTGTTACCTGACATTGAAAGGAACTAGTGAATAAAGGGTGAACTTCTTAATCATTCCAGAATTACTTTTAGCATTAGGATATATTCTTTAAACTCATCTTTGCTGGTCTTGAGCCTTATTATATTTGTCAAATCAACAAAGATTCTAGTAGAGAAGTAGAAGAGATGTCTTTTGAGATCAAAATACCATGGTCTGTCCTCTAAAGTAATAAATACCTATTAAACTTGAAGTATTTTTGTGCACTGAAGGCATATTAAGTTTTGATACTGTTACAAAGCAATAGTTTACAGAGCAAAGGTAGTTAGTGTTAGAGTAAGTCTGTAGGTGTGTTCATCTGCGCTATCAATTAGTTGATAGAAGTAGTTATCAAAATGTCTCTATTTCTCTTTGGTATCTATTAACTGGTCACTCAAAAGTTATTAAATTTTTTTTTTTTTTTTGAGTTGGAGTCTTACTCTTTCACCCAGACTGGAGTGCAGTGGCACACTCACGGCCACCCCAGTGTCCACCTGCTGGGCTCTGGCGATCCTTCCACCTCAGCCTTCCAAGTAGCTGGAACTACAGGCACATGCTACCACGCCCGGCTAATTTTTTATTTATTGTAGAGACAAGGTCTCACCAAGTTGCCTGGGCTGGTCTCGAACCTGTGAGTTCAGGCAATCCACTTGCCTTGGCCTCTCAAAATGCTGGGATTACAGGCTGATCCACCAAGCCCAGCCTATTAAATGTTTTAAAGTTGTCTGGTGCTGCCAGTTTGTTCATTTGTTATAAATTTTAAGAATAGAACTCTAGAGTATTAACATGGAACAACTAAAACGTTTTAGAAAAGAATTTCAAAGGCTTTAGAAACCATATTTGCTAAAATAAAATATAGCTGGCCTATAGTCTTCCTTGGCTATCATGAGAACTGTTTTCTCTCCTCCCCCCCCGCTTTTTTTTTTATGAGTCAGAGTCTCACTCTGTCACCCAGGCCAGAGTGCAATGGCGTGATCCCAGCTCACTGAATACTTGACCTGCTGGGCTCAGATGATCTATCTGCCTTAGCACCCCGAGTAGCTGGGACTACAGGTGCGTATCACCATGCCTGGCTAATTAAAAAAATTTTTTTTTTGTATGGATGGGGTCTCGCTGTGTTGCCCAGACTAGCCTCGAACTCCTGGGCTTAGGCAGACCTCTTGCCTTGGCCTTCCAAAGTGGTGGGATTATAGGCATGAGCCATGGCACCAGGCCCATTTTTTTGGTCATTAATTATAAAAAGTTTTTTGTAAGTATAGTATTTAAAAGTAAGTTTAAAAGCTCAATTTGAACTAAAATTCCCCCAGAGAGCTCTGAATTCCCATACATGATTGCAGGTTTGTACTCTTGACTTACTCTTATTAAATGTTAATAAGACTGTTGGTTTACAAGCACATATAAATTAAACAACTAGCCAACATTTTAGAAAGAACTCAGGGAAATGAAAGTGAAATTTGCTTGAAAATTAAGTTAGTTGAACCACAGTACAAACCAGCTTATGGCCTGTGAGGTTATTAGCTTTTTGTTTCAGCTTTGAAAATGAAAAGTGATTTAATCTCTTAATCTCATGCTTTGATTAAACTTTAGTTCTATTCCTTAAAGTATGCAAAAGAAATGTAAGTGCTCTTCTAGTCACCTCATGCCACTAAGAGATATTTATTTAAAAGCGAAACTTTTTGTATATTGCTGTGAACTGATTTGTTTATTTAAACTTATATTTTGATGCATTTTTCTTTCAGAGATTTTTTAATATTTTATGTCACAATATGCAGTCCTATATTTCTCAGTGTTTATCTTATGGATATTAATAATATAAGTTAATTTTTTAGAATGACTGTAATAATTGTATTATGTGATTATTTGAAAATTAATAAATATTTTCTCCATTAAAAAAATGCACTTACTGATAATGGCTTATTTCTGTTTCAGGAGTAGAAAGCGAAAACTGCAACAGTATTTTTAAGTGTATTTTAATTTTATGTGTGTTCCTCTAAGTATTTTTGAATCTGCATTCCCTCTGTGTGTTTTACTCTTTTGATTAAAAAAAAAAGCTTCTAAACTGTTAAATGAAAATGATTCTTAATGGGGTTACCAGTGGATGTATGAAATAGGTGAACTGTTTAGTATGTTTTTGCATTTTCCTGATTAGCATCATCTTAGCTTTGTTTCCAAAATTGGGTTTTTTAGATGGAATTTTTCACATCAGTTTTGTAAACCATTTAAACTCTTGAGTTAGTATTATAAATTTTAGGAGTAATTTCATCAAATCTTTTAAAGCTAGATTGATAAAAATATAACCCCTTACAAAATAGCATCTGAAAACAGTTTCTTTACCCAGAAAAAAGAACATTTGAAAATAATATATTGGGAAATTAGTCAGTTCAAGGACTGTTGAAAGAAAAATGTTTTGTATTCTAGTGTTGCACAGATAACTGTAGAAGGAGAAATCTTGACTTCAGAGTCTCTTTTAACCTTATCAAGACAGCATGGAAAAGGGTAAAATTGAATTTCAATGATTCTTGTCTTTATATTTACATAAACTTTTAACTTAATTGAAGCCCCAGGAACAATACTTTTCTATGTAGGATGTTCTAGAAGGAAGAGGATTTCTTTTTGGAAATGAAGAAAAGTTATTCAAGAAGAGGACTCTAAAAATTAAAAAATTAAGATGAGGTCCTAGGCAAGAAATAAAAATTGAATTAACGAAAGCCTATGGATTAAAATAAAATAGTTTGGGTCCTCCAAAGAAATAGCACATGGAAAAAAGTAAGAGTTGAAAAAGACAGTTTGATTTATAATAGCTGCTGTATTGGTGTTGGGGGAAGGAAGCTAAAATTCTTGGCTTTATTAATGTGGTAAGTTTGGAAAAAACAGTGATTTTGTGGACAGAATTTTGTTTTTAGTATGATAGTTATTAAAATGTTTACAGACGTATATTTCAATGGAAGGTTGTATTTTACCTGAATACAGAAAATTTATAAACTTTTCCTATATGTGTATAAAAAAGTGGGGTGAGGGCTAAAAAAATATCTTGCACTGGAAAGTGAAGAATATTGCAAAGCTAAAGGTGAAATGAGTTTTTTAAAAGTATTTTTTGTTGTTGTTTTTAAAACAGCTCTTCCCAACATCAATAGCCTTCAAAATAAAAATATGACATGCTGGATTTGGCTTAGTATTGTGTCTTCAAGGTGTAAGAAGATAGGCTTATGTCCTTTAGTGAGGAAACAAAGGATTTTTTTCTTTTGTAACTTTTGTTTAAAGAAAGTAAATTATAAGCAGTGTGACTGCAAACCATGAACTTTATAGTTTATCATAAATACATACACAGATGTTATTATTATTTTTGCTATATTGAAACAGTTAAGCAAAACGTCAATGATTACATGTCCTAAGCAATTTCTTACATTATTTTTATTCAGGTATTTTTGTTTCCCATTAAAAAATTTTATGTTAAATTAGTCCTAAAACATGAAAGATTTATGTTGCAAACATAAGCACATAGGTGCCCTGGAGGTTTTTTCCCACTAATATGTGCATCTAAGATAATTAGAATACTGCAGTAAAATCGTTAGGGAACTTTGAAATGTGCATCAAAATTTTCAGGAACTATGGTCAAAGGGATCTCTGCTTAAGAGGTAAGGTATGGCATAGGTAGAAAAATGTTCAAAATGTGTTCACTGTAATAGCTGATGATACAGTAAACTGCCACAGATATCCTTGGGTTTTCAGAATTAGGAAAATAATTTTTCTTAAAACTTTCAGAGAAGAGAAATTGATAAACCACAAATTTATGTATAGTTTTGCAGTGCATTTAGGAATATGTCCACAGACATTGTGCCCTTTGTGTATGTAGCTTCCAATATTCCAAGATATATCCTACCCCTACTTTCTTAATGTTTATGATTTATATTTATTTAATTTAGTATTTTTAAAGTCTGAGCACTATAAAAATATGCTTTGCATGGAAAGTTGAGTACATATTCCATGAATTGTTTACTGGCTTTATTTTGATTGTGAATGCCTGTTATTAAATAATGCCTAGAACTTAGAAAACAGTTGCTTGAATTCATAATTTTTATGTTAGTTTGAGAATTAATTTAAGGAGTTTTGTAAACACTTAACACTGTAACTCAGGGGATTCTTTTATTAAGGATAAAGAAATAATATGGCCTTCTATAAAAACAGGAGAAAAATATATTTTATTCCTTTTTTTACTTGCTTACTTCTTTGAGTTGGAGTCTCTCTGTCGCCCAGGCTGGAGTGCAGTGGCACACTCACGGCCACTGCAACCCAACCTGCTGGGCTCAGGCGATCCATCTGCCTTAGCTTTCCAAATAGCTGGAACTACAGGCATGCACCACCACACCCGACAAATTTTTGATTTATTGTAGAGACAAGGTCTTGCCAAATTCCCAGGCTGGTCTTGAACTTCTGGGCTCAGGCAGTCCTTTCGCCTCTGCCTCTCCCTCCCAGAGTGCTGGGATTGCAGTCGTGAGCCACCACTCCCAGCTGCTATTATTTTCTAAGCAGTATTAAAGTAGGTTCAAAGTGTTGAGTGTTAGTATAATAATTAGTTTATTTAGCAATACAAGAAAATACAATATTGAATATGAATGAAATGGAAAAATAGAAGTCTTCTCTAGAATTACTAGTATGCTCAATAGCAAGTCACATAGAAAACACAGTGGTCTTCCAACATAGTTTCTACAAGAACTGCTCGTGGGCATTGGCTTTTACTTAAAATAATTTGGTATTTATTTTGCCTTTCCGTTTGATGTGATAATGCTGATGTGAATTAGCGACAGAACTCTCCATTTCATGAGGTAGCTGATTCCGTGTTCAGGATACTCTAATGGAAGAAGTTGATTCAGAATTTGCTCCCAGGTCATTTTTTATTTGAAAATTACCTTAGAAACAATCTACTTTAGCACCCTTATTTTATATACACAATAATAAGATACCTAGAAATATCACACTCGTTTCTAATGTCATGCCTTTTTTTTTTTTGAGTTGGAGTCTCACTCTCGTCCAGGCTGGAGTGCAGTGGCACGCTCATGGCCACTGCAGCCTTGACATGCTGGGCTTAGGTGATCCTTCCGCCTCAGCCTTCCAAGTAGCTGGAACTATAGGTGCACGCCACCACACCTGGCTCTTGAACCCCCGGGGTCAGGCAATCTCTTGCTTCGGTCTCCCAAAGTGCTGGGATTACAGACTGAGCCACCACACCTGGCCAATATCATGCTGTTTTTAAACAAATTGCCCCAAGGACTCAAGTTTCTTGACTATCAGATATATCTCTCGATTGCATCTTGTTGATCCTAGCTCTGGACAGCAAAGTGATTCTGACCCTTTTCAGCTTTGACAGTCTTTGGGATAGCTGTTAATTCCTCATCTAATTTTCTGCAGATTAAGAATCCCCACTCTCTCACCTCTTATTCTTGTAGCATGACTTTGAGGTCCTTAAAGATTTTGTAGATCTTCTCTAAACATACTTCAGTTTCTCTTAGTGTGTGACACAATCAACACAGATGCTCTCTTCCTGGGCTGTAATAACACATGACCTTATGCAATGCTTGGCCCTGGAATATTCGTGCCACTTTCTTCTTACCTGTATTTATCTAGTAAGGTGCTTTTTATGCATGTTGAGATTCTCCTAGACAAGTTATATAGTTATGTAAAAACATTTTATTTCTAAAAATCAGGCTAATAGCCTATGCAAAATATATATAATGTGCACAGTTTACTTTTATTTTTATATTTTTGAGTCGGGGTCTGACTTACCTAGGCTGGGGTGCAGTGGCATGATCACAACTCACCATAGCCTCGAACTCCTAGACTCAATCGATTCTCCCACCTCTTGAGTAGGCGGGACTACAGGCATGTGCCACCATACTTGGATAATTTTTTGATGTTTTTGTAGGGACAAAGTCTCACTTTGTTGCCCAGGCTGGTCCTAACGTGCTGGACTCAAGCAATCTTCCCAACTCCACCTCCCAAATTACCGGAATTACAAACTGAACCACTGCACCCAGCCTATGTGCACAGTTTTAGTAAAAGAAATTGACTCACCATCATAGCTAAGGCTTTGGGAAATGGTAGATATAAAGTTATGATCTCATTTAAGTTATTTTTGTTTGCTTAGTTCTGAGAACTATAAATTGTATATTAAATGACTTATAAAATGTTGTTATTCAGGTTGTACATAGTAATTAAAGGGTAACCAAACCCGTTGGAGATAAACTGGCATAGAGAAGAAAATGAATTTGTTGTGTTTAGTAAAGAATTAGAAGAAAAGTTTGGGAAGTATATCAAACAACAGAAGATGGTGAAGAAGTAGCCCTGGAAGTCTGAGAAGGTGGCCTAAATTCTAATGCAGGCACAGCCTTCTGTTGCATCTTGAGATACAGTGCAAACACTCCTGTTGCAACATTGTTTTTGTGTATGTGTTTTAAATTCAAATTTAGCTTTCTCCCCTAAGTCTTATAAGTGAGCTCTAGCAAGATATGAGGTGTCTAAGGTTATAGGTACCCCTGTTTGAGAAACACTGGTTGAGATAGGTTATATTTTATCTTACCTGAAATAGAATTTTGGGGAAAGTAAGGAAAAAAATAATAAACATTTACTTGTGAGAAAGGTTATAATTTTTTAATCCATAAAGATGCAGAAGTACAGAGGTTACAAGACCCGCCCAAGGGGCATACAAGCAGTGAAGATGGCATTTGAAAGCAGATCTACTGATCTAAATCAAAAAATTCTGTTACACCATTTGCACAGTCTCAGGAAAATCTCATATAGAACCTTAGTATCTGAAGTAGAACAAAGGACTATTTTACTTAGTTCGTACTTTTATTGATTTTTTTTTGAGTTGGAGTCACTCTGTCACCCAGACTGGAGTGCAGTGGCTGCTCCCGGCCACTGCAGCCTCGACCTGCTGGGCTCCGGCGATCCTTCCGTGCACGCATGGCTAATTTTTTTTTTTTTTTTTTAATTTATTGTAGAGGTAAGGTCTCACCAAGTTGCCCAGGCGGCAATCCTCTCACCTCAGCCTCCCAAAGGCGTGGGATTACAGACTGAGCCACTGAGCCCGGCACTTAGTGCATACTTTTAAGTAGACTTTTTAAAAAGAGCAATTTCAGGTTTGTAGAATAATGACCAGTATGCTGAGTTCCATGACCTTCCCCTTATGCATAGTTTTCCTTGTTACTATATTTCGTTCGTGTGGTACACTTGTTATCATCGGCTAACTGTTATTGACATGTTAACTGAAATCCATAGTTTGTACGGGGTACACTCTCTGACGTTCATTTCTATGGGTTCTGCCACACAGTTATGATGTATTCACCATTATAATGTCATACAGCGCAGTTTAGCTGCCCTAGAAATGTCCTGTGCTTTTACTTTCGTCCTTGCTGAAGCATGTGGTAAGCCTGTGCTTAGTTAGCTTTGTAACACAGACATTGCCAGACTCTTTCCAGAGTGACTTTGCCATGTCACGTTGCTACCAGCAATGGATGTGAGTTCTATTGCTATGTGTTCTCACCAGCATTTGGTATTGTTAGTGTTTGAGTGCAGCCACACTAATAGGTGTGTAGTGGTATCTTAGTGTTTTAGTTTTCAATTTTCTGATAGTATGTGATGTTGAACATAATCTAATATGCTTATTTTCCATCACTGAATCTTCTGAGATGTCTATTAAAAAATTTTTACCCTCTTTTTTTTTTTGGTGGGGAGGGAAAGTCATAGCCTCACTCTCACCCAGTCTGGAGTGTAGTGGCATGATCATTGAGGCTTATCACTGCTTTGACTTTCTGGGCTTGGGCAGTCCTTTTCCTCAGTCTCCTGAATAGCTGGGAGTACAGGTGTACACTCATGCCTGGCTAATTTTTTTAATTTTTTTGTAGCGATGAGGTCTTGCCATGTTGCCCAGTCTGGTCTTGGAACTCCTGGCCTCCAGTAATCTGTCCTCCTCGGCCTCTCAAACTGATGGAACTGCAGGCATGAATCACTGTGCCTAACCTTTTCCCCTTTCAAAAACCAGTTTTAAAAAATGGTTTCAACAGTTCTCGGTATATTTTAGATACTAGTTCTTTAGCAGATATGTGCTTGGTAAATATTTTCTCCCAGTCTGGTTTGTTTTTTCATCCTCAACAGTGTCTTTTACAGAGAAGAAATTTTTTTTTTTTAGTTGGAGTCTTACTCTGTCGCCCAGGCTGGAATGTAATGGCACAGTCACGGCCACCCCAGCATTTACCTCCTGGGTTCCAGGATCCTTCTGCCTCAGCCTTCCAAGTAGCTGGAACTACAGGCATGTGCTACCACACCCAGCTAATCTTTGATTTATTGTAGAGACCTATCTCAACCAGAGTTTCCCGGACTGGTCTCGAACCCGTGGGCTCAGGGAATCCACTCGCCTCGGCCTCCCAAAGTGCTGGGATTACAGGTTGGGCTCCTGAGCCTGGCCACAGAGAAGAAATTATAATAAAGTCTACTTTTATCTTCTTTAATGGGTCTTGATTTTGGTGGTGTATGTAAAAATAAATCTAAGGTCATCTAAGGTTCCTCCTGTGTTATCTAGAAGGTTTTTTTTTTTAAATTTTGTGTCTTAGATCTATAACCTGTTTTGAGTTTTTGTGATATAAGGTTTATGTTTACATTTTTTTTGGAGAGATATGGTGAGGGATGTGATATCCATTCAGCACCATTTGTTGAAGACATTCTTTGTCCACTGATTGTCTTTGCTCCTCCTTTTAAAGGTCAGTTGATTATATTCATGTGATTCTACTTCTGGGCTCTTTGTACTGTTCCATTGATCTATTCTTTTGCTGTCTTGATTACTGACACTTTTTAGTAAATCTTGGAGCTCTAGATAGCGTAAATCTTTTGACTTCATTCTTCACTGTTGTGCTGGCCATTCTGTATCTTGTTTTTCCATATAGACTTTCAAATCTGCATCTATATCCACACAATAGCTTGCTGAGATTTTTATTAGAATTGCATTGAATCTAAATATCAAGTTGGGAAGAACTGACATCTTAATAATATTGAGTATTTTTATAAACATGGAATGTTTCTCCATTTATTCAGATCTTTGATATTTTAAAATTACCATTTTAAACTTTCTCATATAGCGCTTATATGAGATTGGTAGATTTAGATCTAAACTTTTCTTTTTTGGCGTTATGTAAATGGTGTTGTATTTCTTATGTCAAATTCTATTTCATTGCTGCTGTGTAGGAAAGAGTTGGCTTTTGTATATTAACCTGGTATACTGCAAACTTGATGTAGTTATCAGTTGCAGGAATTTTTTCCTTGATTCCTGGGGATTTTCAGTATGCAAGATCATGTCATCTCTGAAGAGAGACTTCTTTAAAAATTCCTTTTCAATCTGCATATCTTTCATTTCCTTTGCTTATTTCACTTTTCACTAGCTAGGACTTGTATGATGTTGAATAGAAGTGTTAAGAGGAGACATCCTTGTCCTGTTTCCAGTATTAGGGGAGAGCATCTACAGTACTTTCTTACTAGTAGGTGAGATGTTTTATAGATACTCTTCATCACATTGAGGAAATGTCTGTTCCTAGTTTGTTAGAGTTTTTTTTTTTTTTTTGAGTTGGAGTCTCACTCTGTCACCCAGACTGGAGTGCAGTGACACGCTCCCGGCCACTGCAGCCTCGACATGCTGGGCTCCGATGATCCTTCCCACCTCAGCCTTCCAAGTAGCTGGAACTACAGGCACGTGCTCCCACACCCGGCTAATTTTTTTGATTTATTGTAGAGATGAGGTCTCACCATGTTGGCCAGGTGGGTCTCGAACCCGTGGGCTCGGGCAATTCACTCACCTCGGCCTCCCAAAGCACAGGATTACAGGCTGAGCCACCGAGCCCGGCCTGTTAGAGTTTTAAATTGTGAATGGATGTTGAATTTTGTCCAATGTTTTTCTGCATTTATGAATAAGATCACGTGATTTTTTTTCTGTTAATGTAGTGGATTATATTAATTGATTTCTTAATGTCAAGGCAGCCTTGCGTACATTGAATAAATCCCACTTGGTCATGGCATACAATTCTTTTTATATGTTGTTGGATTTGATTTGTGATATTTTGTCAAGGGTTTTTACATCAGTGTTCATGAGACATAGTGGTCTGTAATTTTTTTTCTTGTATTTTTCTAATGTCACTAGGGTAATACTGGCCTCATAGAATCAGTTAGGTATCGTTTCCTGTTTCTACTTTATCAAGAGATTGTAGAGAAATGGCATTATTTCATTAGATATTTGATAGAACTTGACAGTAAAATCTGGATGTTTTCTGTTAGGGAAGTATATTAATTATTGGTTCAGTTTCTTTATTTTTTTGAGTCCGAGTTTCACTCTGTCGCCCAGGGTGACTGGAGTGCAGTGGCACGCTCACGGCCACCACAGCCTCGACCTGCTGGACTCAGGCGATCCTTCTGCCTCAGGCTTCCAAGTAGCTGGAACTACGGATGCACATCACCATGCCCAGCTAATTTTTTTTTATTGTAGAGATGAGGTCTCATCAAGTTGCCCAGGCTGGTCTCGAACCCCTGGACTCAGTCCTCTTGCCTTGGCCTCCTAAAGTGCTAGGATTACATGCTTGAACCACAGCGCCTGACCGATGCAGTTTCTTTAATAGATAAAGGCTTAGTTTGTTTCTTCCTGTGTGAGTTTTGGTGGATTGTTTCATTCAAGGAAAATTGGTCTATTTCATCTAAGTTAGCAAATTTGTGGGGACAGGGTTGCTAATAACACTTCTTATCCTTTTAATGCTCATGGGAGCAATAGTGATGGCCCCTCTTTCATTTGTAATATTAAATTTTTGTGTCTTTTATTAGCTAACCTGGCCAAATATTTAGCAATTTTATTGACCAAAGAAGCCCTGTTTTCAGTTTCATTGATTTGTGATACAATTTTGAGTTTTATTTTTTCTGTTTGCTTTAGGTTTATATTACTTTTCTGTCTCTAGTTTTGCTAAAGTAGAGGTTTAGATTATTAATTTTGGATCTTCTGTACATTCAATACTATGTATTTCTCTCTAAGCACTGTTTTTGCTACATTCCAAAAATGTTGGTAAATTATATTTTTAGTTCCATTTAGTTTGAAATAATTAAAAATTTCTCTTGAGGCTGCTTGACTATGTGATATCTGGAAGTATGTTTTTAAATTGCCAAGTATTTTGCAATTTTCTAGCTACCTGAAGATATTGGTGTGTGTTGTTGATGTTTAGTTTAATTCCCTTGTGGTCAGAAGGTGTGGTTTGTATTCTTTTACATTTGTTATTATGTGTTTTATTGCCCAGAATGTGGTCTGTCTTGGTGAGTGTTCATACGAGCTTGAGACAAATGTGTATTTTGTTGTTGAAGTAAGTCTATAGATGTTAGTTGGATCCAGTTGTTTGATGGTGCTTTTCAGTTCAAGTATGTCCTTATTGATATTCTGCCTAACAGATCTTCAATTCTTAAAGAGGGGTGTTTAAATCTTCAGCTATAATAGTGGGTTTATCTATTTCTCCGTACATTTCTATCAGTTTTTGCCTCTCGTATTTTGATGCTCTGTTGTTAAGCACACACAATTTAAGGACAGTTTTGCCTTCTTGGAGTATTGACCCCTTTTTTATGATCTTACATCCCTCTTTATCAGTGATAATTTTCTTTGTTTTGAAATCTACTCTGTCTAAATAAATTTAGCAATTCCCACTTTTTAAAATTAGTGTGGTATAGCTGTCTTTGTTCCTTTCCTTTTAACTTGTATGTGTTTTTATATTATAAGTGGGTTTCTGGTAGACCACACACAGCTGGGTCTTGTTTTTTTTAATTCACTTGATAGTTTGTCTTTTAATTGATTCATTTTAAAATTGCTTACTTTCATACTTTTTTTAACGAGGACGTATATAGCGATTTTTGATATAGTTGAATTAATATATATCTTCTTTATCTTTGTAATTTGTTCATGTATTGCTGAAGAATAAGAGCAATACATGAACAAATTACAAAGATAAACAAGATATATATCAATATATTATTTTGTCTCCCACTCTTTTTCTGCCTTCTCTGGTATTAATTGAACATTACTATAATTCCATTTGCTCTCTTCCCCAAGCATATCACTTTTTAAAAATTTTGTTTTAGTTATTGTCCTAGAGTTTGCAATATACATTTCTGACTAATCCACCTTTTTTTTTGAAAAGCAGGATTTATTGAGAGGACAGAAAAACTCCCACAGTTGGAGGGGACCCAAAGGGGTTGCCTGACTAATTAACCTTTAAATAACACTTCTACTACTTCATGGGTAGTGCAGGTACCTCATAATAGTATTTCCCATTCCTTCCTCCCATCCCTTATAACATTGCTTTTCTTCATTTGGCTTTTCCATAAACTGTAATTGTCTAATATGTTGTACTTGTCATTATTTTGAACAGATTTGTGTGTTAGCTCACATGTTCTAACACATATGTTAAGTTTTCTTTTTTGTTTTTGTTTTTTTAACTCAGTCTCATTCTGTTGGCCAGACTGGAGTGTGGTGACATGATCATGGCTACCGCAGTCTTGACCTGCTGGACTCAAGGAGTCCTCTCACCTCGACCTCCCAAAGTGCTGTGATTACACGCAGTAGTCACTGCACCCACTCAATTAAGAATTTTTAAAATGAAGTTTTGTTTTACCTTTTTCTATTCTTCTCTAATGCCCTTTTTCTCTTTGTGTTGAGCTATGACTTATCTTTTCTCAGAATAACATAACATTTTCGAGACAGGTCTAATAGTGACAAATTCTATTTTTGTCTGAGATAGTCTTTCTCTCTTTTACTTCGTAAGAATAATTTTGCTGCATACAGGATTGTAAGTTGGTAGTTTTTTTCTTTCAACACTAAATATTTCACTCCATTCTTCTTGCTTGAATAATTTCTTTTATTTTTTACTAATCGAGAAAGCTGGGATAGTTTGCATACTTTCTGAACAAATATCTGGTGTAATTCTCATCCTTGCTTCTCAGTAGGTCAAGTTTTCTTTTGCTACCACCTGTGGCTTCTTTCAAGATTTTTTGTTTTTGTTTTTGATATTCTGTGGTTTGAATATGGCATGTCTATGTATAGATTTTTGGTGTTTATCCTACTTCATGCTCTCTGAGCATCTGGCATCTTTGGTTTGGTGCCTGTCACAAGTGTTGGAAAATCTCACCCATTATTTCTTCAAATACAGATGGTCCTCAACTTAGTGATGTTTCAACTTCATAATGTTGCACCAGTGATACGCGTTCAGAAGAAACCATGCTCTTCTTTCTGTGCTGGGCAGCAGTGCGAGCCTCAGTTCTCAGTCATCTATGTATTTTTGACTTACCATATTTTCACTTCCAATGGGTTTATGGGAATGTAAGTTGAGGAGCATCTGTAGCCTCTTCTTGGATTCCCATTTTGCATGCAATTTACCTTTTTAAATTGTCTTAAGGTTTTGGAATATTCTGTTACCTCTTTTTTTGCTTTTGGACTTAGTTTCTTTCCTTTTTTTTTCTTTTGAGATAGGGTCTTGCTATGTTATCCAGGATGGAGTGTAGTGCTACCATCCTGGCTCACTGCTGCAGCCTCGAACTTCCGGACTCAAACAATCCTTCCAGCTCAACCTCTTGAGTAGCTAGGACTACACATGCATAACCACCACAGCATGCTAATTAAAAATTTTTTTTTGAAGACAGGGTCTCATTCTGTTGTCCAGACTTGTCATGAACTCCTGACCTTAACCGATTCTTCTGCCTTGGCTTTCCAAAGTTAGAATTATAGATGGTGAGCCACCATACCCAACTAGGAGGTGTCTTTTAATTTTTAAAAAAAATTTTTAATTTTATTTTAAAGATGGGTACAATTCAGGAGGGAAGTTTCTATGGAAATATCTTTTAAAAATTCTTTCTTTTTTTTTTTTTTTTTTTGAGTTGGAGTCTTACTCTGTTGCCCAGACTGGCGTGCAGTGGCCGCTCCCGGCCACCGCAGCCTCGACCTGCTGGGCTCCAGCGATCCTTCCGCCTCAGCCTTCCGAGTGGCCGGAATTACAGGCGCGCGCTACCACGCCCGGCTAATTTCTTTTGATTTATTGTAGAGATGAGGTCTCGCCTGCCCAGGCGGGTCTCGAACCCGCGGGCTCAGGCAATCCACTCACCTCAGCCTCCCAAAGGCGCGGGATTACAGGCTGAGCCACCGAGCCCAGCTTAAAAATTCTTTCTTAGGCCATGTCCAGTCAACTGATTATCCTGTCAGATGCATACTTCATTTCTGTTGCTGGTTTTATTTTTCTGAGTTGAAGGTTTTACTCTGTTGCCTGTGCTAGAGTGCAGTGACGCGATCACAGCTCAGTGCAGCCTCAACTTCCTGGGCTTTAGGCAATCCTTTTGCTTTAGCCTCCACATAGCTGGGACTACAGGAGTGCGACACCATGCCTGGCCTGTATTTTGATTTTTGTAGAGACAAGATCTCGCTATGTTGCCTAGGCTGACTTTGTACTCCTTGGCTCAAGCAGTCCTCCTGCCTCAGCCTCCCAAAGTGCTGAGATTACTGTGCCCAGCCTATGTTTTTATTATAAAGATATATTTCTAACATATCTTTTTAAAGTTTTCATCTCTCTGCTTCCATTACCATCTGCTCCTGCATATTGTCTACTTTTTAGGTAGAAACCTTAGTAGGTTAGTAATTACCTGAAGTTGTTGGCCTGGTAATTGTAAAATATCTGTCATATCAATCTGATACTTGCTTTGTAGTCCTGTGATTAGTTCTCAGGTTTTTAGTGGGATAGTGCTCCTGTGCTTTCACCTTCTCAAATGCCTCTCCCCTTTCTTCCTCCTCAGATGGGACAAGAATGCTAGAGAGCCATAGATTGGATATTTCCCTTCCTCCATTTGGTTAGGCTTTGGTGCACCCCATGTGGGCTAGACCCTGGTAAGATAGTTTTCCTTGAGGGCAGGTTTTTGTTAAGGGCAACAGAATGTCCCTTGGAATCTTTGAACATGGCTACTTTCTCCCTCCTACTTCTAGAAGCACAGATTTTATTATATTCTTAACCCTGAAAATCCGATAGAGTTTCTGTGGTTACAAATAATGGAGGTGTGGGAGGGTCCTTAAGACTGGTTTGCCAGGAGTTTTTATCTGTCAGGCTAGTTCATACTCAGACTCTAGCGATTAGTGGATTATCCTTTAGCATTTTTTAAAACCACTTGTTGACTCCAGCAGTGGCTTATGCTTCTGGTAAGCTGTTATTTTCTTCCTTTGCCTGTTTGTCTAGTTGTGGGTTTTAGACCTCTGATAGATCTAAGAGAGTTGTTGGATCAATTTTGAAGGATCAGAGTTCTGGTTCAGCTTTTTTCTTACTGTGTGGACAGGGGCAACAACTTTCCTTGAACTGGAAACTGGAAGTCAGTGTGCATTTTTAAATATTTGAATTTGCCTTCCATTTAGTTTGAGTCCCAACACTTAGAAGTATGTTACTCTACTGGGAGCTTTCTCAAGTATTGTAGTTACTTAATTTGATTGATTGAGTCTTTATTGAGCATCTACCTACTAAATTTCATCCATCTTTTCAAACATTGGAATTATTAAGATGGTTCTACCCCATTCTTCTTTTTCAAAAAAAAAATTTCCTAATTGTTCTGTAGGGCTGTATGTTTCACATCTTGTTATTTTATTTATTTACTTTTTAGAGATGGTTTCTCACTCTGTAGCCAGGCTGGAGTGCTCTGAAGTGATCATAGCTCACTGTAGCTTCCAACTCCTGGACTCAAGCAATCCTCATGCCTCAGCCTCTCGAGTAGCTGGGATTACACACGTGCCACCACACTTGGCTACTTTTTTTTTGATAATTATGATTGTAAAGACAGGGTCTCACTTTGTTACCCAGGCTGGTGTAGAGCTCTTGACCTCAGGCTATCCTCCAACCTCTGTCTCCCAGAGCACTGGTTTCCAGGCATGAGCCACTACCTGACTTTCCTTGCATTTTTTTAAGTAAATATTTTGTGCCTTTGGTATTTTCTCCTTTTCCTCCATTAGCAGGTCGTCTTTTCTGGATCATTCCCATGAGTATCTGTACGTGCTTTCACATGTCTTCTCAGGAAGGGGGAATCACCTTTACTCTTTCCCCACCCTCTTACTGCTGCTGTAATCTCTGCTTACTTGTATTAACAAGAATTGTTTATTTATATTGTTACAGTTTCTCAAAGTTCATTTGAAAAGTAAATTTTATTTACTTTTCAGTCTGTTCCATGCTTGCTGTTGCATCTAACACCACTATGAATGCTGGTGTCAAAGCTGTCAAGGTCGCACTTCCCTTTCTTACTTGACCTTTTAACAGAATTCAACCTAGTCAAACACTCCCACCTTCTGAACATACCCACGTGTGGGCTTCCACCTTTATTTTATTTTATTTTATTTTTGAGTCGGAGTCTCAGTTGCACAGGCTGGATGGAGTCAGTGTCGACCTGCTGGGCTCTGGCGATCCTTCCACCTCAGCCTTCCAAGTAGCCGGAACTACAGGCGCCCGCTACCGCATCTGGCTAATTTTTTATTTATTGTAGAGGCGAGGGCTTACCAAATTGCCCGGGCTGGTCTCGAACCCATGGGCTCAGACAGTCCACTCACCTCAGCCTCCCAAAGTGCTGGGATTACAAGCTGAGCCACCGAGCCCGGCCTTCTGCCTTTACTTTTTAATTGCTATTGCTGTTTCTCTTTTGTCCAGCCATGAATGTACTTCAATCACACTCCTGTAGGTTTTTCCCTAAATTATTTTTTGTTACATTGAGATGTTCTTACCCATTCTCATGGCTTAATATTTTTTTTATTTGTTGACAGCCCCAGCCACCTCTGCAAAACTCCAGTGCTAATGCCCTCTTGGATAAGTCAGCAGTTAACATGTCCAGCCCTAAACTATTTTATTGTTAGTTTTCCTCATTTCAGTGTACCTGTTAACACCCCTTCTTTCTAGGTTTCCCCTGGTAACATCTTGTGTTAGTGTGGAACATCTGTTGCAATTGATGAACCAATTTTGATACATTAAAGTTCATAGTTGATTGACCACTCACTTTTTGGGTCATACATTTCTGTGGGTTTTGCTAAATGCATGCTATTTCACTCATGGTGTCCTACCGCATAGTTCTGCTGCCTTTCAAAATACTCACTGCTCCACATGCCTGTCTCTTCCCTCCCCAGTCTCTGGCAGCCACTGATAATACTGTCTCTCAAGCTTGGCCATTCCTAGAACATGAGAGGCTTCGACTTGTACAGTGTATAGCTTTTGCAGACTGACTTTTCCACTTAGCCATATGCAGTTAGGATTGTCTCATGTCTTTTTGTGACTTGGGAGTTCATTCCTTTTTTATCATTGTGTAGATCTACCATAGTTTATCACCTATTGAAGAACATCTTCATTGCTTCCAGTTGTTGATAGTTATAAATGAAGCTGCTGCTGCAATCATTCCTATGCAGGCCTTTGCATGGACGTAAGTTTCCAACTCATTTGTGCAATTGCTGGGTCATATGGTAAACCTATGCCTGGCTCTGTAACCGACTGCCAGCCTGTCTTCCCCAGTGGCTTTCTCATTTTGCCTTCCCACTGGCAGTGAATTCTGCTGCTTCACGTTCTCAGCAGCATTTGGTGGTGTCCATGTTTGATGGTAGCCACTCTAGTAGATGTGTAGGCATCTCATTGCCTTAATTTGCAGTTCTCTAATGATTTATCATGTCAAGCATCTTTTCATATACTTCATCTCTGTTATTTTCTTTGGCGAGTTGTGTGCTTAGATTTTTTTTGTCCACTATTTAAAAATCGGTTGTATGTTTTCTTATTGTTGGATTTTAAGAGTCCTTGGTATATTTTGGATATCAGGCCTTTATTAGACACATCTTTGGCAAATATTTGTGTGGCTTATCTTTTCGTTCTTTTAACAGTGTCTTACATAGGAGAAAACTTCTAATTTTGATTATGTCTACCCTGTTTTTTCTTTCATGAGTTAGGATTTTGGGGGTGTACCTAAAAACTTATTGCCAAACCTGTTATCTTCTACACGTTTTGCAGTTTTGAGTTTTACATTTAGGTCTGTTACCCATTTTGAGTTAACTTTTGTGAAAGGTGTAAGGTCAGGGTTTAGGTCAATTTTTACTTACATGGATGTCCAGTAGTTCCAACACCTTTGGTTGAAAAGACTGTTATTTCTGCATCAAGTTGTCTTTGCTTCATTGTCAGAAGATCAGATTTACCTCCCAACTTTCTCCCAAGCCTTTCACGTCTCCCCGTCTCCCCGTCTCCATGACCAACCTCTTGTTGAAGCCACCACCATCTCTCTCGCCTGAGCTCTTGGAGCAGCCCTCACTGGTCTTGCTTGGTGTCTTGGTCTCTGTTTTTATCATCAAATATGATTTATTGTCATTTTAAAGCCTAAATATCTTTGCTGCGTAGAGCTCGATTGCTTTCCTTTGTGCAATGAAATCTGCATCCTTTGCACAAAGGTTCATGAGCCCCCACATGACATGGCTCTCCACCTTTCCCTGGCTCCTGCCCTCCAGTCTCCTTCAGCTGATTTCACTTAGTTTCTGGATTTCTCACTTCCTCTACCTCCGGGGATCCCTAATGACTGGACTGCCCCTTCCCCCACTTTCAGGTCTCAGCGTAAATGTGTCCCATCCAGGGATGCCTTCTCACATCATTGTCTCTAAAGATCCTGTTCTATTCCTTGATGTTTATTCTAACATTACATCAGTTCCTTCCTAGTATTTTTCCCAACTTAAAAGTATACGTGGTTGGTCCATTTATCATCTGACTTCCTCAGATCAGGGACTGTATCTGCCTTTACTATCGTTTCTTTAGCAGCTGCTACGCGGTAGGCACTGAACAAAAATTTTAATGAAGAAGACGTAGATAACCTTAGAGGTGCCCAAAGGCGAGGGAGACCTATACATAAATAGGTGCATTCTTAGCCATTTCAGGGCTGTTGGAAAGGTGTGGTCCTAGAAAATAAGCTGTGAAAGATTAAGAAAGAAAATCCTTTGAATTCTTTATCACTAGTGCCAACTAGTGATTACAGGTGTCAGTTTATATGGTTTTTTTGTTTTTTGTTTTTTTGAGTTACGGTTTCACTCTGTGGCCCAGGCTAGAGTGTAGTGGCCAGATCACCACAACCTCAACCTATGCTCAGGTGATGCACCTTTGCCTCCCCGTAGTTGGGACTATAGGCACATACCACCACACCTGGCTAATTTTTTGATTTTTGTAGAGACATGGTATTGCTATGTTGCCCAGTCTGGTCTCGAACTCCTGAAGTGACCCTCCCTCCTAGTCCTCCCAAAGTACTGATAGCTGTGAGCCACTGTACCCTGCCAGTTTATGAAGTCTTGTTGCCTAGCCTTAGCTATGAAGAAGTTTTTATTTTTTATTATTTGATAATGTGGGGTTAGCAAAACTCTTACCCTAGTTGCCCCAGACTTACTTTCCCAAGCATCCCAAGGAACCATCAATGTAGTGACAATATGGGTGCTCCAGGGGCAGTCTCAGAGCCACTAAGAGGTTTTGTAGCACCCTGCGCTTTCGCTCTCTTGTGTCAGTGTTTGGATATGAATATCCAGCACTAGCACTCACCTTGGACAAGTCGTTTAAACGGTGTGCTTCACTTTTCTCCTCTGTGAAGGGGCTGACACACATACCTGCCTTCCAGATTGTTTTGAGGAATAAATTGGCTAATGTATGTAAAGCATTTACTGTGTGCCAGGCTCAGCAGAAAACATGAAAGTGTTTTCAGCTATAATCATATAAAGGCCTTTTTCTTTAGCCAAAATTTTATTACATTGTAGTACACTTGGAAGGTTACCTGACTTTACAGAGAAATTAGAAACCAACAGATGGGACTCTTCATTCTCCTGATACCAAACATACATCTGACTTCGTCACCCATCTCTTCACTCCCCTGTGCTCTGTATCTCAATGCCTCTGATGGCTTAAGATTTTTTTCTTTTCCATACTTCACTTCTTCCCTTCACCTAGATCCTTCTCATATGCATAGGAACATAGAGACTCGTTGATGTGTGTGTGACTCTGACTACTGCCCCCAGCCTTCCTCTGTGTACTCAAACTTCAAAACAGTTTATAACCTCTCCATTTCCTCCTCCCGCTTTCAGCCCTTAGCCCATTTGACTCCCACCTCTAATTACATCATTGAATAATACTTCAGAGGGTATTAGTGACTTTATCACCAAATCAAATCGGTAGTGTCATGTCTTGTCATATGCAGTCTGAGCTGCATTCGACACAATAGGTGACATTCTCCACACTTGTGCTTCTGTGAGTCTTTCCCTCTGAGTTCCTTCTCTGTTTTTGGCTGGTTTTTAGTCTGCTTTGCAAACTCATTCTCACTCTACCCAGACTATATATGTGAATGTCTCAGACTAGGTTCTTGGTCATTATCCTTCCATATTTTTAGGCATCTCTACCGATACTGCAAATGAAATATTTTTATACAGATAACTCAATTTTATAACACTTGTCTGACTTCATAAATCTCACTGTCTACTTGAAATCTCTTTTTGGGTGTCCCAAGAGCACTTCAGACATGTCTTTGAATTTATGATCCTTCTCCCTTCTCAAATCTGGGTTTCCTTTAGCATTCTTCATCTTAGTGAACGTCACCCTCATGCATCCAGTTACGCATGCTAGAATCCTGGGTGTCATCCTGAATGTCTCTATAGCCTAACCATCCAGTTTCGTTGATTTTTTTTTTTTTTTTTTGTCTGAAATGCCTCAACCTTATGTCCATTTCTCTGTTGCTGTTATCCTGACTCAATTTAGTGTTTTCTACATTGTACTACAGTCTTGATTAGTCTTACATACACCTTTGTGCTAATCAAATTCATTCTCCATAGTTAGGCCAGAGCAATCTTTCTCCAGATATAAGTTTTAATGATGTTATCTGTTTAATTAAAGCATTTGATTGGCTTTCCATTGCCTTTGGGATCCATGGGTAGGGTAGAGACAAAAATTCTTCGTATAATTTGTGAAACCCTGAGAGACCAAGTCTCTGTTTACCTCTCCAGTTTCACCTTTGACTGCTCTATGGTGTTTCTCACTCTTTGTCTCTTGCTCTTTTAATCTCCTCAGGGATATCTCCATAATGTTTTTGAATAGATGAGATCACCATTCTGTTTGGTATTGTGCCATGAGCATATTGAATCGTTCCTTCTAGATATGGCTTTACATTTTGTGTGTCATTTTTCCCTCCAGCTAAAAGCTTCTAAGAGACCCATGATCTAGTTTCTTTTTGCTCTTTTTGCCAATGCTTATTCACACAGCGACTGGCTTACACCCTTCATTTCATCGAATTTTAAGATTTTGCACTTAATTTTCTTTTACTAAGGAAAAGAGTTAAAAGTAATCAAAGAAACCATACAAGAGATGTCAGATATGCTGCTTAGAATCGGTGAAAGATGAGATCACAATAATATTGTTGAAATACATTTTCTATGAAAGCTGAAATAACTTGAACTGTAACATCCTTTCCCAGCCCCTGCTTTTCTCTGGTGGTAAAAGAAGTGTTAACGAAGAAAAATTCAGGCTGTTTTCTCTCTCTAGACTCTAATACCTTAAGAAAGTAAGGTGACACTCAATAATTCCACGGTTCAGGCCTTCCAAAACTGAAAAATTAGATTTGTTTCTAATCTTGAAAATAGAATATTTAGGGTAGTTTTAGTTAATTTGGCTTTAAGTGTAAAAAGGTTTGATCACTCTCTAGAGTCTTACTTGATCTTGACTTGGGATCATCTTTGGGAAGGAGCCTTTGGTGATAGTTTGAGTTTAAGGAACCTCAACTTGCCCACCATACTTGGGAGAAGACTGTCTGACAGAGGGACCGACCAAGTAAGTGTTCCAGTGTCGACCTGCATTGTCTCTTTTAAGGTGAAAACCCAGAAATTCTGTTTTTCCTCTGCACCAAATAGATTATCTTTCATACCGTAAATTGGACATTATAGGTTTAGAGTATGGTATAAAAAATTGGAATTTTCTTTCTCATAGTCCTTTAAAATATTATGCATGCCAATTAAAATAAATTTTAGCTTTAGTTAATTTTTTTCATCACCTTAATTCCCACAAATTTTATTTCCAAAATCATTGAACTTTTCCTGAATTAAATAATTGTACAATCACAGATGGGTTAAAGCAAAATTTGGTGAAAGTAATACTACGTTTATGATACTTTGGTAGCTAGATATTGAGACTAGGTGAATTAAAAAAAAATTTATTTTTAACTTGGCTTTTTTGGTGGGGGATGACACAATTTGTCTAATTAGAAATACCCTTTGTGAATGATTGTAAAATCGACCTCTACTTTGAAGTAGCATATTTCTTAGATTTTTAACTTCTTTTTCATCAAAATTATTTTGAACGTATTGACATATCCTTCAGTTTTCTTTAATTCATAGATATTTAAAGAAAATAGCCACACTAGGCTGGAAAATATTTTAAAATGGCCAGATTTTATGTATAGTATTTCTGTTTGAAAATTTAACAATTATGTTGTTGATATGTCTTCCAGGTTGTAGGGAATAATTTCTTCTGGGAAATTTTCTGATTTATGCTCACTTCATTTTTTTTCTTTTTCCAATACTTGAGTTAAGAGGGAATACTTTTTCTACAGTAACAATGGTTGCAGTTGCTCTCGTATATTTAGATGTAATGGTCTTAGATAAGTGCATACTATGTATGAAGATTAATAATAGTGAAATAAGCAGTAGCACAGGATGAATCGTTTTGAAAAATAGCTGCGTTTTAGTTAACTACATTTTTTTTCTGAGTTGGATTCTCACTTTGTTGCCCACACTCACAGCCGCCACTGCCTCTACCTGCCGGGCTTCCAAGTAGCTGAAACTGCAGGTGTGTGCCACCATGCCTGGCTAATTTTTTTATTCATTGTAGAAACAAGTTACCAGGCTGGTCTTGAATCCCTAGGCTCAGGCAATCCTCTCGCCTCTGCCTTAGTTATTACTGTTTATTAAAAGATGTGTGTTTTGTACACACACACACACGTATATGTGGATACACACACACTTATGTGTGTATGTGTTAACTCTTAAATTAATCCCAGATCAGGAGGGAGCATGGTAGGTCAGGCAGCTGTTATTCCAGGTTGCTTTTTTAGGCTTGTTGCCATGGGATAGAGCTGGGATCAGAAGGTAGCAGGAGGAAGAGGGAGTGAGTAACAACTGGGTAGGACTTGGAGATAGACTGCTGTCCTTTTCTTCCTTCATCTTATGGGTAATTGATCTGCTATTACTGAAGTGTTTTATTTTCTGCCCGGAGAAACTTCTGTTGTTAGTAGTATTGCAGTTTCCCAAAATAGGGGAAATGAAGAGAATTATACAGGAAAACGTGCTTTTGAGAGGAGAAACTAAGTGCCTTGGCCTCATCTTTTCTACTTAATGGATTTTTGATAGAGTGTTTTTAAGTGTCTCTTTATACATTTTGCTACTGGGTACATCAAGTAGGTATTCACTTGTAATATTTAGTTTGCTTTTTTATGAAAAGAAAGTCTATTTCTTGACTGGTATTCTGTGTTCTCTGGTTGTGTTTGAGGTGTTGGAGTGGCCTGGGTTTCTTTTTTGTCTGCTGGCTTACCATGTGGCTAGTTTCCATAGGCTGTGTACTCGGGTCCCCTTAGGGAGCCTGAATTCAAGTCTTCGGGAACTTTTATTTATGAAGAGATTGTAAAGACTGTCAGGAAACTAATTTTAAAAATAGGGTCATCAGAATTAGAGGGAGATTATCCCCGGTAGAAGGGAGCTGGGAACGGAGGCTGATTGCTTGTCATTCAGCAGCAATTTCTAGTGCACCCAAAGATTCCCAAGCAAACTCAAGATACCCAACAAGAAAACTTGTTTTAGTAACGTGGATGCCAAGGTTGTGCATATCAAGAAATATATTGCTCCAGGGATATTACATACTGGCTGAAACATTTGGAAATTACTTTTTGGAAGTGGATATGTTTGTATTCAAATCAACCCCACCTTCTATTTCAGCCATCCATTTCAGTAGGTTTTGTTGAGGGATAGCATGGGAAGTTTATCTACTCTCAGAAATAGTATACCAGAAGTGTGGGTTTTGTACATATTAATAACCTTGTTTTTTCCTCTGCGAAGTTACTGCTTGTTTGAAGTGAGGTGGTTTTGTATCTTTTTAAGCATTTTAATAAAGTGGTACATACTGTAAGTTTTTGCTCTTACCTCTGTTTCAAATTCTCTGAATGCGACCTTCCTCCCTAACCCTATCCCTTTGCAGTCACTGTTAAGCTTTTTTATGTTCTTTCAGATAGTCTATATGCATGTTCAATTTATAAGACTTTTGTATTTTCACCCTAAAAAGGTTTACACAAAAGGTAACAGGTTATACACGCTGTTTTGCCCTTTGCTTTTTTCCACTTCATTTAAATTAGCAAGTTTTCCATATAGTAAATAGATGACTTGCTCATTCTTTTTTCTTTTTATAGTATTATAGTGATACATTATATGGATATACTGTATTTACCTAACCAGTCTCTAATCAATGCATATTTTAGGTGGTTTCTTTTGCTACTACAAATAATGCTGTGTGAATAACCTTGTACATATGGCTATCTGCATATGTGTATTGATAAATTATCTTCCCAATAGTGGAATTGCTGGGTCAAGGGTATGATTTATGATTTTGTGGGGTTGTTTTGTTTTGTTTTGTTTTGAGGCAGGTTTTCTATCATCTAGGTTGGAGTGTAGTGGTAAGATCACAGTTCACTGTAGCCTTGAACTCCTGGACTCAGGCGATCCTTCTGCTTTGGCCTCCTGAATAGCTGGGACTACAGGCACGCACCACCACACCTGGATAATTTTTTGATTTCATAGAGAGATGGGGTCTCACTGTGTTGCCTAGGCTGATCTCAACCTTGGCTCAAGTGATCTTCCTGTTTCAGCCTTCCAAAATGCTGAGATTACAGGAGTGAGCCACTGTATCTGACCAGTTTTTTGCTTCTGTTTCACAGGGCTATAGGGACCAGATGAGAATTGTAATTTGGATGAATATTGTCATATTGTCCTCCATAGGGGTTGTACCAGTTTGCCCATCCACTAGCAATGGCTATAATGATTCTTTTCCTGCTGCCCTGTTATTGAGTATGCTATTAAATGTTTAGATTTTGGCCAATTTAGTAGATGAATATTTTATCTCAGTAGTTTTAATTTGCATGTTTCCAGTGAGTGACCTTCAAACTTTAAAAACTAAAAAGTTTCAGCTGAGGCCTCAGGTACGATACACTTCTTTATATATATATTTTTTTGTTTCCATGTACTGCCAGTTCATATCATTGTGGGCTTTTTCTTATATTAGCTCTTTGCCAGTGATATGAAGAGTAGTAAATCTTTTTTCCAGTTTGACATTTACCTTTTGATATTGTTCATTTTTTTTTTTGTTGTTAAGTTTTTGGGTCATGCATAGGTTTTAGATGTTTATGTAGTCAGATTCATCAGAGTTACCTTTTATGACTAGAATTTTGAGTCAGGAAGACCTTGTTTACTCCAAAGGAGAAATTGTCTTACATTTCCCTTAACTATTGATTCTGTTTTTCCTGTATAAATCTCCAACCCCTTTGAAGTTGCTTTTGGTGCACTGAGTGGATCCAGCTATATTTTTTTGCAGATGACTCTAATTGTCCTAAAATACTTAATGAATAATTCATATTCTCTCCAATGATCAGATCATATTCAGAATGAATTTTAATTAAAATGTCCTTCAAATGTTTTGCACAGATGATAGAAAGAATAAATGAGTAATAAAAAAGGTAACATTTTCAATTCTTAATTTACTTTTTTACCAAATTTACCAATTTACTTAATTTACCAAATTGTAGTTATCTGTAGTACCTACAAATTGTAAGAGACTTTCCTTAAACTTTTCTATGACATTGTTAGAGTTAGTGTAGATTATCCTTAAGGTTTGTCTATCACAACTTTTTTTTTTTTTTTTTTGAGTTGGAGTCTCACTCTACTGCCCAGGCTGGAGTACAGTGGCACGCTCATGGCCACTGCAGTCTTGACCTACTGTACTCAGGTGGTTCTTCCACCTATAGTACCTTCCAGATACTATTCAAGTATCTGGAACTATAGGCATGTACCACCACGCCCAGCTAATTTTTTGATTTGTTGTAGAGACAAGGTCTCACCAAGTTACCCAGGCTGGTCTTGAACCCCTGGGCTCAGGCAGTCCTCTTACATTGGCATCCCAAAGTGCTGGAATTACAGGCTTGAGCCACCACGCCCAGCCAATATTTTTTCTTAATTAAGAAAGATGTATTACGCAATTGTATACCTAACCCTTAACTGTACGCCACAACTTCACAATAAAAAAATAATAAATATAAAAAAAAGAAAGATGTATTAAAGGGAAAATATATTGTGAAGGACACAACAGGCAAGACAGCCACAAGAGTGTTTGCTGTCTGCAATTACTTTTTTTTTAAGAGACCAGATCTTGCTCTGTTACCCAGGCTAGAGTGCAGTGGCACAGTCATGTCTCACTGCAGCCTCTAAGACTCAAACAGTCCTTGATCTTCACCCTCCTTAATTGCTGGGACTGAAGGCATGCACTATTATGCCCAGCTGATTTTTATATTTTTTTGTATGGGCTCTTGCTCTTGCCTAGATTGGTATTGAACTCCTGGCCTCAAGTGATCCTCCCATCTCACCCTCCCAAAGTGCTGTGATTACAGGTATGAGCCACCACACCTGGCCTACCAAGACTACTTTTAGTTGGCACCTGGGGTGGTTCATGCCACTGAAGTAACTAACTTGTCTGAATTCTCTTTCCTTATAGGCCTTAATTAGCTAACTCGAGAACAAAAGGAGAGGGTAGAAGAGATAAGAGGTCCTATACTGTGGTTCAGCATTGCACCAGTGGGTACTGCTTGTGCTGACTGAAATTGGATAGGTATCTCGTTAGTTTTCATTGGTTTAAACAAATTCTGAATCAAGATTAAAAAAACAGAGCGAGGGCCTGTAAGCGGATCTCTATTCTACTCAATTCACATTGTTGCTGTAGTACTTCCTATTGTTAAATATTTCACTCTGTTTTGTTGGGCCAATTTTTTCCAAATCCTGTTATCTCCATATTGTCAAAGAAGACCTATTTCTAGCATTTGAAAAGTCACAGATCTTTGTGTGGCTTGTATATTGTGACTTAAGAAAATACATAACTTTAACCTTTTTAAGCAGTGAGATTTAAGTTGGCATAGTATCGATCACAAAAGCATCTATATACCTTTAAAAAAGTAAATACGTTCATGTTTGAGATGCAGGGTGAGGCAATCGTTATTGTCAGTCACACATTAGATCCTGTATACTAAGTCATTTTAACCAAGCCCTAGATGAAGTAAAGCAAAATGATGCCAGAGAGAATCCCTGCCCATATGCAGGTGCTGACTTAATGGGATAGACAACCGTTGCAAGAACGTTTCGTGAGTATTAGGACAGGGAGTTAGAGGAGTGTCGTGTGATCAGTCGATGGTGAATCCAACCTGCTCTGCAGACCTGCCTGAGTACGTGACATCTAAGCTGATCTCTGAAGAGGATTAAGTTAGGATTGTAGGCGAGAAAATCAACTAGGAGGCAATTTCAGGATTTAGGAAGTAGCTAACCTGATTCTGAATTAGGACAGAGGCTTTAGAGACAGGAATGAAGAGATTGATTTTACATAGAAATTTCTAAGTCTTATTACTTGATGGCTGTGGGTGTAGGGAAAGAGATAACTTAAGGATGACCTGGTTTTCTTTCTTTTCTTTTTGAGTTGGAGTTTCACTCTTGCCCAGGCTGGAGTGCAGTGGCACACTCCTGGCCACCCCAGCGTCGACCTTCTGGGCTCTGGTGATCCTTCCGCCTCAGCCTTCCAAGTAGCTGGAACTACAGACACGCACTACCATGCCTGGCTCATTTTTTATTTATTGTAGAGATGAGGTCTCGGCAAGTTGATTGGGCTGGTCTCGAACCCGTGGGCTCAGGCAATCCACTCATCTCGGATTCCCAAAGTGCTGGAATTACAGGCTGAGGCACCAAGCCTGGCTGATTGCCTGGTTTTCTAGGTGGGAAGTGGTTCTGTTTCACAGAAATAGGGAATCTAGGAGGCACAGGTGTACAGAGGGAACACTCAATCAGCTTAGAGTTTGAAACAAATATCTGAGTAGAGATGGTCCATGGGCATTCAAATTTGAGCCTGAAGATTGGGATACAATCTCAAACATGTATCTCAAACATGAGCATATTTACTTTTTCAAACGTATGTAGATGCTTTTGTGATCAATACTATACCGATTTAACAATTCAGATATGGAGATATTGATGATAAGCCGTCATCTTAAGAGTGATAATTAAAGTTATGAGAGTAGATGTGGTTGTCCAGGAAGTGTGTGTGGAATAAGAACAAGGCTGAAGGTAAAATAATTTTGGGAACATCAGCATTTAAGGGATGGAAGATTCTAATTATGGCCATTGCTTGGGCAATTCCTCTTTACCTAGATTACTATTCAGGCTCATCACCTAATCAGATTTCATTAATTCTTCAGTGTTTTAGTTGAAACATACCATCATGAATCTATTTCTACTATTTCCTCTAAAGATTTTTTAAAAAAGGAATTCATTGGTGGCGGTATTTACTTTTAATCATAATCAAATACTATTTGAGAGATTCTTAGATTTTTGGCATGGTTGACTGGTTCCTGTTTTTAAAAATACATTTCTTTTTGTTTAGAAAGCTGGCGTTTGGATGGGTAGGTGTTTTCAGATTGTCATGCTGAACACTTGCTATGTCAGTTGTATGCTAGATGTTAGAGATAAAGTAAGACATAGCTCCTGGTATTAGAGTACCAACAACTTAGTGGGGAAAACAGACAACTGAGTGGATGTTTTTTGAAGTTCATAGCTTCCACTATTCTTCTGAATGTAAATTGAAATCAATTTATTGTTAAATTAGCCTTATTTCCTTCCCATTGTGACTTGAACTCAGCTGTAGAAGAGCAAAAAAATTCTAGGCAAAGGTTTTTCATGTGTGTGTATAAAACTTTTCTTTTTCTTTTTGAGTCAGGATCTCATGCTGTCACCTAGGCTAGAGTGCAGTGGCACAGTCATGGTTCACCACAGCCTTGACCTCCTGGACTCAGGTGATCCTTCTTCCTCAGCCTCCTGAGTAGCTGGGACTACAGGTGTGCGCCATCATGCTTGGCTAATTTATTTATTTATTTTTTTTGTAGAGATGAGGTCTTGCTATATTGCCCAGGCTGCTCTCAAACTCCTGAGCTCAAGCAGTCCTACTTTGGCCTCCCAAAGTGTTGGATTACAGGCACAAGCCACCATGCCCAGCCTAATTTTTTAATTTAACATTTTTTCATGTTATTATAAAGTTCTTCAGAAAAAACGTTTTTTACTTGCATATAAAACGTATGGATGTACCAGAGTTTTATTCTCTTATTGCCAGATATTTATTTCATTTTCCGCTATTTCATTATAAGTAGTACTGTAATGAGCATTCATATTTGTTCATTACTCTTATGCACTTCGAATGTTTTCTTAGAGTCATTTTACAGAAGTGAAGTTATACGGAGTATGTACATTTTCAAGACTCCTAATATACACTGACAAATTCCTTTTCCTAAGGACCTTCGCTGTACTTTTACTAACAATGCATGAGAGTACTCATTTTCCTTGCCCAGATTGTTACTTTTTCCTTTTTTGTTGATAATTTTTTAGTTTGGTAAAAATAGTATTTTGTTTTTAGTAATGTGTTTATTAGTGAAGATACATTCATTATTATTATTAAATGTTATCTTATTATATAGATGTGGGTTACCAGTAATGAATGCTTACACAAGTAGGCTGCTTGCAGGTGAAGTTTGGGCCTCCAACTGGCCCTCACTCCCCCTGGTAATGGACCAGGTACCCTTTGTGTTGTTAAATGCCTCCCAACCGCCAATAACATGTTATAAGTATAATTATATTTCTTCCAACTATCTTATCTCCTTTAGTGAGCAATTACATATTCTTGTATCTTTCATGATGTAATCGATTTAGAAGGTACTCTTCTTAGCATTTATGTTTTTTAGGGCAAGGAGATCCTGGTTTTTTAGTCTTAAGACTGTTGAAACTTTTCTGGCTGGGCATAGTGGCTCAGGCCTGTTATCCCAGCACTTTGGGAAGCCGAGGTGAGAGGATTGCCTGAGCCCGTGGATTCGAGACCAACCCGGGCAACTTGGTGAGACCTCATCTCTACAAAAAAATAAATAAATAAATAACTTGGTGTGGTGGCATGCGCCTGTAGTTCCAGCTACTTGGAAGGCTGAGACAGAAGGCTTGCTTGAGCCCAGCAGGTCGAGGATGCGGTAGCCGTGAGTGTGCCACTGCACTCTAGCCTGGGCAACAGAGTGAGACTCCAACTACAAAAAAAAAAAAAAAAAAAGACTTGAAACTTTTCCCCATGTTTTCTTCTAAAAGCTGGTAAAATACTGGGGGTGCCAAAAAATGCAAACACATTTTAAGCGATATTATCTGCATATTAATTTTAGTTTGCCGTAGTCAGAAGTGTCTGGATGCTGACGGCAACCACTTTGAGCACCTCTTGTAATTGCAGAAGCCAAACATGACTTGTATTCATCTTTTGTTATTGGTATATATTGAGTGTTACAGTTTTAATGCAGCTTTTCCCATTTTTGAAGTGTGTATGCTTTTTTGGCATATGTAACAAAATTAACCATCTTAACTATTTTTAAAAACTTTTTAAAAATAGAGGTGATCTTGTTATGTTCCCAAGGCTGGTCCTAGCCTCAAGCCATCCTCCCATCTCTGCCCCACGAAGTGCTGGGATTATAGGTGTGAGCCACCACGCCTGGCCGTTAACCATTTTTACGTGGATAAAACCACTTATAGCTGGGCTTGGTGGCTCAGCCTGTAATCCTGCGCCTTTGGGAGGCTGAGGTGAGTGGATTGCCTGAGCCCGCGGGTTTGAGACCCGCCTGGGCAGCGAGACCTCATCTCTACAATAAATCAAAAAATCAGCCAGGCGTGGTAGCGCATGCCTGTAATTCCGGCTACTCGGAAGGCTGAGGCGGAAGGATCGCTGGAGCCCAGCAGGTCGAGGCTATGGTGACCGGGAGTGGCCACTGCACTCCAGTCTGGGCGACAGAGTGAGACTCCAACTCAAAAAAAGCACTCATACACTTTCTTACATGTACAATTCAGTGGCATTAAGTACATTCACATTGTTGTACAACCATTGGCATCATCCTGCTCTCTTCATCATTTTGATTATTTCCTGCATAACATTGACTTAAATTTACTGGTGTTGCCTGTCGCATTGTTAGTGCACTGTGTCTTTTGGTTACTGTTTTGTTTTCTAATAATTTTATTGACATCTGGGCAAGGAAACACTGTCTAGATGCAAAAGCGGAGATTTCCAGTTTATTTTGGGTCCTTGGTGGTTGCTCATAATTTAGGATTATTTTAATACTTTTACTAGCATGAGTTGTAATTTTCCCTAACCTCACTATTTTGTCCAACCAAGATTGATACACATCTGCCACTTCATGCTTGTCACATGGGGCCTTGTGCTTTTTATACGATTTGTTTTTGTTCACTAGACACATCTCTCCTCAGAAGTTCTTATCCATGAGGATAAGGGCTGTGTCTCTGTCTCGGTCTCTGTCTCTGTGTTTTGACAGAGGGACAGGGACTCTGCTGTGGGAAGGAGCCTGACTTGCCCAAGGAACAGCAGGGAGGCCTGGGTGGCTGGAACACGGGAGCCAAGGGACAGTGATACGAGATAAAGTTGCAGAGGGCAACAGGGGCCGGATGCTGCAGGGCCTGGAAGAGTTTGGTTCCTGTTGTACTGTTAGAACTCTTGAGGGGTTTGGATTGGAGCTGGTGGGGGGATGGGGTGTAATGTACCCTGGCTGTTAGTTGGAGAAATCGTTTATAGAGGAATAAGAGTGGAAGCTGGGAGATGTGTTGGGGAGTGATTTGTTATCCAGGTGGCAGTGTCATGCTGATTCATTTCCTATTTTACTTTATTTTACTAAATCCATATTGTGACCATCTGTAGCACAACTGAAGACGACTGGCCAGGGTTACTCCACCAGAAAGTTAAGCTTATCGGAACATATAAACATCGGAACCATAGCTTCATTGCTGTCATACCTGAACCAAGCTGAGCAACTCCAGGCTAAATATAGTTTGCATATGAATCTCAAAAGTGTACTGTCAGCTGTCTGGACATCCATTAAAGTTCATGGAACTTTAATTATAAATGATTTAGTGAATTCAGAAATATTCCTGGCCAGGCTCGGAGCTCAGCCTGTAATCCCCGCGCTTTGGGAGGCTGAGGTGAGTGGATTGCTTGAGCTCGCGGGTTCGAGACCTGCCCGGGGAACTTGGTGAGACCTCGTCTCTATAATAAATGAAAAAAATTAGCCGGACGTGGTAGCGTGTGCCTGTAGTTCTGGCTGCTTGGAAGGCTGAGGCAGAAGGATCACCGGAGCCCAGCAGATCAAGGCTGCGGTGGCTGGGAGTGTGCCACTGCACTCCAGTCTGGGCGAAAGAGTGAAACTCCAACTCAAAAAAAAAAAAAAAAGCAATATTCCTCTTCCTATGTTATATATGTCTGGTCATTTGTAATACTGAAATACAAAGCAACACATTTGCCAGTTCCTCCTAACTGCATGCATGTTTTATTAGCATCATACTTCTAGTAATAGATTAACTTCAGTGCATAGATGAGATTTGAGAGTTTTATGCACATTTTTTGGCATATTTTATTCTGGCATGTGTTATTCTTGGTGAATATGTGAATATTTTAGCTGGTGTCTCAGGTTACAGGTGGTATCGTTACTCTGGAAAACTGCCTCCTATTTGCCAGGACTAAAGGAGAGTTCCTCTTTTTTTTTTTTTTGAGTTGGGATTTCACTCTGTTGCCCTGGCTGAGCACAGATCACAGCTCACCTCCTGGGCTCAGCCTCCGAGTAGCTAGGACTACAGGTGCAAGCTGTCATGCCCAGTTAATCTTTTTTTTTTTTTTTTTGGCAAGAGACAGGTTTTGCTATGTTACCAAGGTTAGTTTGTAACTCCTGGGCTCAAACAGGTGGTCTGCCTTGACCTCCCAAAGTGCTGGGATCACAGGTGTGAGCCAGTGTGCCTTGACCCTCTTTATGCTTGGCACTTTATGCCCTCCTGTATGCCAAGCATTTGTCATGCTGAATTATATGGCGCTCTGGGGACAGAGCTCAAGGTTGGGGAAATTGAGTGAGAACACGGGATTCGGGGAAGCAAACTCAAGGGAATTGAGACAGGAATGAAATTTCTTTAAAGTCTGTTGAATCTTCTGTTTCACTCCTTAATACAGTTTTATTTACATGTGAAATACTTTCTGAAATAGTAAAATTGACATTACAGGAAGCTATACATGTTGCTAATGTGTGGCTTCACCTGTTTCTCTATTCTACTGTGTACTTTAAGCTAGTTTCCTCTCGGCTTAGGGGATCACACCACTACCTACTTACATTTTTTTTAGTTTTAAAAAATAATATATTTTCTTTGTGAATTTTGAAAAGAATTCAGCTTAGACTTCTTAGCTCTTGAGTTTCGTATGTGACCAACACCCTGCCTGTCTCAGACCCCCCCCCCCAAGCTTGGCCTTCGCTCCTTTTGGGGCCTTCCTTATTTCGACATTGCATGGCTCTAGCTTTCATTTTGCCTCTGCTGTTTTGATCTCTTTTCTTGGCTATTTACTTTTCCTCCCACGAAGTATGAAAGGTTATCTTCTTCGTCCTGTTCCTTTCTGACACCCTACTCCCGAAGCATTTGCTACAGTTCTCAAACTCACAACTCTGCAGCTAACTCCAGACCCAGGTCTTCAGCCTGGTCCTCTTTGGTGCAGTCCATCCGAGCAGCTGCATAGCTGCCTTGTAGGTTGTCTGAGTTCCTTCTCCTATGCTTGCAGCTTCTGTTGGTAATTGCCCTGGGTTTGCAGTCTTTCGGCTGGAAGCCTAGTCACTGGGCTTCGTTTTCTCATGCCTCACATGCGTGCTCCTGAGTCCCCAGACCCTGGTGCACAGCAGGCACGGACTGCACAGCCATCCCTTCTCTTATCTCAGATTCTGCAGTGTGTCTTGCCTTTTGTATCTTGCTCCTCCATTCCCGTTGTCACCACTGTGGTCCAGGCTCTATAACTCCTTTGGGTTATTTATGGAGACACCTTACTGATCACCCAGTGTCCAAGTCCACCTCCCTCCTCCCAGCCCTATGACTAATCTTGTTAAAACATAACCTCTCAACACCCAGCTGAAATCTCTAGGGGCTCCCTGTGGTGCCCTCTTGCTGCCTTCTTACGTGGACACTCTGCTTTAACACAACCTCTTGCCACTGTTTATGTAACCCCTTTCTTCAGAGTCCCCACTCTTACCCTTGAAACTCGCCTGCCTTTCTGGGACTGCATTTCACTTTCTACCTGACAGAATGTAGTCTGTGGAAACGCCATACAGATCATTTGTACTTTAGAAATGCTGTCATTGTGACTTCGTCGTGCCTTCGTCAAGTCTTGAGAATCAGCAGGACAGAGTTGGCAGAGTCGGAAGCGTAAATTCCAGGGCTGCACTGGCAGCCTTCACATCCCAATTCCGCCTCTTACTATTCCAGACCTTGAGCTGGTTAATTGACCTGAGTCTCATTTTCCTTATCTATAAACAGGGAGCAGTAATACTACCTATTTTGCAGGGCTGTTATGAGGAATCAGTGAGTTAATGGATGTTAGGAATGCTGAAAAACACTGCCCGGTACTACAGAGATGTTTGTTATTATTACTGCATGTTAAAGATTTACCCTGTTCCATAAGCTTCTTAAGCATAGGGAATGCTTTCTTCTTTGAATGCCCTCTCAGAATCTAGCTTGGTGCCTCACATGTAGTAAGCATTCAAGTAAGTATTTATTCAATGGAATGGACATTTACTGAAAAGTTCAGTTGTCCCACAGCAGCTATTTTAAATTTTGAAATAAAGTTGTTTAAGCTTGTATAGGGTAGTTTCAGAGTCATAAAGTGAAGTCTCAGAGTTTTTCTGGCACAGGTTGGATTAAAAAACTGTATCGTTAAAAAGTATGTAGATAACTTTAGACAAAATCATACAATAATGATGATATTGTAAGCCCATGAGTACTAAAACATAAGACACAAGCTTTGACCACTAAGAATCATATTGGATAACAATTTACATGCAATAGAAACAACCTTCTAGTCAGAAGCATCCCAGAGTAGAACTATCCAGTCACGATGTATAATTTTCAGAAACACTAGTGTTAAGCCTCATTCTGGGATTTTTATGTGTATGCATTTGGCTTTTGTAACATTTAATGGAGTTTTTGAGTAACTCTTAGAATTGAGAGATACCCAGGATTAAAATTTGCTGTTGGTCTTAATAAACTTTAATACATTCCAAATTGTCATGATTTTCAAGTTTAAATATTTGATGTCATTTTGGATATTAGTTTTATTTTATGTTAAAGAAATGGTAAACATTATCATTAGGGTAGACATTTCATTTAAATTATTTTAATCAATTTGCTTGAGACTTTTAATAGGGACTTAAGAAAACTCTAAAACTAGACTACAGGTGAAATATAGAGTGATATTTGGCTTCCATGGGAAAAAAAGAAGTATTCACTTAATACAGGCTTAATTTTTCTGACTCCAAGAGGAGAAAAACTGATTTTTCACTAGTAGACAAAAATCTGACTAAGTGACTGAAGGTATTTTATTTCATTTGATAATAGCAAATAAAGTGGGGTTTTTTTCCCCACCTGTTTGTCTTACAGGGATTTTGAAGCATCGAACAAAGAGCCATTTGCAAATGTTCTGAGGTTTCTGTTATGACCTCCCATAGCTCAAATTCCCATTAGGTAGTCATTACTTATAATAAAGTCCAGGTGTATTATCTTGCATATTTGACATATTAAAATTTCTATCTTTTAATGTTAATATGTTCTAAGATTTAATGTATTCTTATCTTTTTGTGAATATATTTTAAATTTTTTAATGGTAAAATATCCTAAGTATTTCTAGCTGAAATAAAAATGTAGATGTATTCAAGAATCTATAAAATTTGGTTTTGTAATGGATCAGTATTTAAGTAGAAGGAGGAAAGGTATCAGGTAGTTGTAATGAAATATTCATCAACTGTAAAGTGACCTCATCAACTCACCAAGTCTAACCTCTTTTTCTGTTTCGTTTGTCTTTACAACCTCTGTGGTGAGACACTAAGACATTGTGCTATGAACTTCTCTGTGCTCTCTGCTTTAAAGTTGGAAATATTGAAAGACTTTTATATTCTAAATTATACTCATTCTCCCCACCCATCCACCCTCCAAAATTGAAGAAAATTATTGGGGCAACCTGATAATTTACATTCCTATTAGTAATGACAACAATATGGAAATTCAAAGGTATTTATGTATGGCATCCTGTTTTGGTGGGAATCATTTTTTTCCCTTTCTCTTCTGTCTTGTCAACTTTAGATGTGTAAATTCCAAATTAGAGTCTCAACAACTTTCTAGAAACTTTCTTCTTTAACTGTGTCAATCTCCCTGTCCTCCCTTTTTTCTGTGTACTTTAGGATATCTTTGTGGGAACATTGGAAGCAATCAGAAGGCTCTAGGAAGTAAAAGTGCTGAAATTGCAACCTTTATATTAGTATTAAATGGTAACCTGAAAATTGTTTGCTGGTATGTTTGTTATGTAAATCTTGTTTGTATTTTTATCTTCAAATTTAAAAATATTTAATATGCCCATATTAACATTTCTCTAACAATTGAGGGCTATAATTTGGCTCAAGCAAGGCTTGCATCATTTAAGATGGCCACTCTTATTTGAATTCACTCTTCTTTGTTTCTTGATTCTTATGGCCATTGTTGTTGCAACTATCAGTTAAAACAGATTCTGAATACTTTTTGTGAGCCAAGCACTATGGAAATTCAAGGGAGATTTATCGTGGTCCTTGCTTTAAATAGTTTTATTGCATATAAAAACTTATGGATGTGAAATAATTATAATAATTTGAAAAGAGCAGATCATTAAAAATTAGGTCAAAAAGCGTAGCCTGGTCAGGCTCGGTGGCTCAGCCCGTAATCCTGTACTTTGGGAGGCTGAGGTGAGTGGATTGCCTGAGCCTGCGGGTTCGAGACCCGCCTGGGCAATTTGGCGAGACCTCATCTCTACAGTAAATTAAAAAAAAAAAATTAACCAGGCGTGGTAGTGCGCGCTTGTAGTTCCAGCTACTTGGAAGGCTGAAGCAGAAGGATCACCTGAACCCAGCAGGTTGAGGCTGCGGTGGCCGAAGCGGCCACTGCACTCCAGTCTGGGCGACAGAGTGAGACTCCAATTCAAAAACAAAACAAACAAACAAACAAAATGTACCCTGTACATGGAAGGAGACCCAAGTTGATTCAGAATAACATGGTTGGACTCACTGAAGTAGGAAGGGCTTGGAAGCTAGCCTGGATTTGAATCTTGGTTCCACCACTTACTAGCATGGGCGCTTGGTCAGCTAACTCAAAATCTGCCACAGTTTCTTCATCTGTCAAATGGGGATGATAATGTAACCTAGCTACTGGGATTGGTGTGACTTATGGCCTTTCTTAACTGGGGTTTCTGGAGAAAATTAAGCCATAATGAGCTAAGACATTTATTGTATGAATGAATACAATAGATTTTTGTGACTCTGAAATGGCACAAGTCATGGACCATCCTTGGGAGATTGGACAAAGCAGCCGCTTAGATCATTTTTTGTGTGCAATGGGTTCAAATGAGGAACCCTAGTTAAGGATTAAATGAGTTAACACATAATAAATAATAAGGCCTGAAAGGGTTAAGCCTATTGTTGTTGTTTCACTCTGAAAAATGAAGAGGATTTAATTATTCAGAAGTAAAGGAGTTTTCAGGCTGAGAGAAGTCAAGTAAAGGTTATCTGAAAGTGTTTTCCATCTTAAATATCCAATTACTTTGTGTCTCTGGGACCAAATGGGACCGGAAAAGTCAACAATTCATCCATCAATCATAAAGGGATCCAACATTTGGAAGGAGGATAACACATAGAAATAAATGCTTCTTAATGAGCATATTAGCTATATCAAAATCATCTAAATTTACAAATATATCGAAACACAAAAATGGTGATTAACATACAGGATTAAGGTAGGTAAATTGACACTTTGTTGCATATAAAGGCAAGTTGGTGAGAGCGTTTTTTGATCTCCTGTGAGGCGTGAGAACAATTTTAGGTAGCCTTAGTACTAAGAGTTGGCTTTTGAGTATAAAGATCATTGATGACTTTGGAGACCAATGGAGTGTCAGCCCACAGCACCTGTGTTAGTACCCCGCTTCCTCACACACATTAGTTTCTTCCCCCTTTCTCTTGCCAGTAGGATTCTTACTCTGTTGCCCAGGCTGGAGTGCAGTGGCACGCTCATGGCCACTGCAGCCTCTACTTGCAGGGCTCAGGTGATCCTTCTGCCTCAACCTTCCAAGTAGCTGGAACCACAGGTGCGCGCCGCCACACCCAGCTAATTTTTTTGATTTATTGTGGAGATGAGGTCTCACCAAGTTGCCCAGGCTGGTCTTGAACCACTGGGCTCAGGCAGTCCTCTCACCTCTGCCTCCCAAAGTGCTGGTATTGCAGACATGAGGCACCGTCCCCGACCACATTAGTTTCAATATGCTATTTATAAATGTATGTCGCTTTGATACAGGTAATTTTAGGACGCTTATGTTTTCATGTTTTACCGCAGTGAACTCTTTGACTTGCTATCCTACATTTCGGGTCCTTTTTCCCCGCATTTATCTGGCATCTCCCTGCCATGATCATTTTCTTTCATCCGCTCCACTTGATTCCTAGCCTCTGGGACCAAGTCTGACCTTAGAGAGGATTTAGCTGTCCAGTTCATTACCAGGGATTCTCAGTTGTTGCTAGTTTGATGCTTCATCTTTCAGTATGTGTAACTGACATGTGCTTTATTCCAGTGATTCCTACCTTGTCCTCCAACTCAAGTACCTGGGCTACTTTCATTTCTCTTGCAGAGTCCTTGGTTTGATACTGGAATGGACTCTCTCTGATGTGTCATATTTGCAGAGTCCTATCTGTCAGTATGTCAGTTAATTCATACTGAAACTTCCTCATGCCAACTGCTTGCTTGATGATTAACTGTTGCCTGTCAGGGCTTTTTCTGTTTTCTGGTTACTCAGTTTTCCCTCACTGCCTACTGCTGGTTTACCACCTCGCAATTTCTAGTTCGAGATCCTTCTCTCTTGCAGTCTAACTGCAGGAACCTCTGGCACAGCCTAGAAAGCGACAACAGGGGGGAGTGTAATCTTCATAAAACTGTTCTGGCATGTGAAAGAGCCGGCTGAGCCAGGCTCGGTGGCTCAGCCTGTAATCCCGCACCTTGGGAGGCTGAGGTGAGTGGATTGCCTGAGCCCGCGGGTTCGAGACCCGCCTGGGCAACTTGGTGAGACCTCATCTCTACGATAAATCAAAAAATTAGCCGGGCATGGCAGCGCGCGCCTGTAGTTCCAGCTACTCAGAAGGCTGAGGCGGAAGGATCGCCGGAGCCCAGCAGGTCGAGGCTGCAGTGGCAGGGAGCGGCCATTGCACTCCAGTCTGGGCGACAGAGTGAGACTCCAACTCAAAAAAAAAGAAAGAGCCAGCTGAATGAATGCCATAGGATATATGAAATGAAGTAAGGCCATAGAAAAAATCCAGAAAGTTTTAGCATTAACCCAGATGGAGGCCTTTTCTTTCTTTTGGTTGAGGCTGTAGTTTAGAAGTTTTAAGGTGAGGTGTGGTGAGAAGAGCGAGGGAGCCTAACTGATTGGCTCTGTCATCTCTGAGGTTAGGGAGAGATGTTACCTGTTGATGGTGAGGTAAATTGTGATGGCTTAAAGACAATGAAAAGCAGGTCTATATGGGGAATGGATATGTAGGTAATGCAGAATGAATGCAAGGGCTCTTGACCAGCTATGGAATAAGTTTGGTCCTGTCTGGCTCCTATAACGTTTGGAAGCCCAGAAACAGACTGGCTAATAATTAGCCAAGTATGTATATGAGGTTTTTTGTTTTTGTTTTTGTGTGCTTTTTTTAAAAGGATCATTTTCTGGAAGGGATTAAAGACAGCTTACAAAGATATATCTAGCACGACAAAATTAAGTGTATATATTTTGGCAAGGGAGAAAAAAAGGTTAAAAAGAATAAGATGGGACTCAGAATGCACATAATAACCAGACTGCATATGAGTTGGCTTTAAAATGAACCATGAGTGAGCTGTGAGCTTTTTAGTAGTTGCTAAAACAGAAATAATAATTAACAGATTCTAAGCCTGTAAACAAATGAATTGCCTAGGTAGGCTAAGTATAAGAATCCCTGGCATTGAGAAAATATTTGCCCAGGGTCTTTCCTGGGGGTTTATAAAATAATGAAAATGGGGTGATGCTTTGGGTCCAGTAGGAACAGTCCTAGGAAAAATCAGTCTTGACGATAGGAAAGTTAGTTAATAGCTGTGCATCATTTTTCCAGGTGTTTGAAATCTATAGCTGTTGTAAAGAGGGCAGAATTAGATTGGATTTGAGCCAATTAGAGTAAGATTAACTTCATTAACAATGAAAACACACAACTATAGCTTGTCATACAAGTACAATTTTATAGGAAGTAGTTATAAACTAGACTTTTTTTTGTTTTGTTTTTTTGAGGCGGCATCTCACTCTGTCACTGGAGTGCAGTGGCCGCTCCCGGCCACCGCAGCCTCGACCTGCTGGGCTCCGGCCATCCTTCCACCTCAGCCTTCCAAGTAGCCGGAATTACAGGCATGCGCTACCACGCCCGGCCGATTTTTTTTATTTATTGTAGAGATGAGTTCACCCACGGGCTCAGGCAATCCACTCACCTCAGCCTCCCAAAGGCGTGGGATTACAGGCTAAGCCACCGAGCCTGGCTTAGACATTTTAAAATATCAATTTATCGCTAGTCATCAAGGAAGTCTAGAGATACATCATGGCTTTCCTTGGGCTCACCTGGGTACATTCAGATTTTCAGAACTTTGTCAGCTATCAGGTGGCTTCAGCACAAACAAAAGGAAATAATAGAGAATACTTTCTTGAAAAATGTTCTGAAGGAATCCAGTTTCTAGCATATTATGCAACCAAATAACTTGGTGAACCTAAGAACACAGGGCGGTATGGTTCAGGGAGTTGGTAGATAGTGATACAGGAATGAGTGTAACTATGCCTAATTCTAAAGATTGAGATTGAATTGTCATTTCCGATGAGGAAGAGATTTCTCATCTCAAAACTAATTAAGGGATTTTTACCTTGACTGCAGTTTTATTTAATAAAAGATTTTTTTTTTCATTTCTTCAGATTGACTTAGACCAATTTTCAATTTTTCAATAAGAAGGATTTTAAAATATTCTTTCATGTATTAAATATGCTAAGTCAAAATCCTCTGTTTTAATTAGTTTGAGGCTGAACTGTTATGCAGAAACAGTACATAAACAAGTTGCTAATTATTCTCTCAGATACTGACCAGCCATGGAGACCTAAGATCAAGTAGCAAAGAATGAGCAGATTTTGGAATTATTTTATGCTTGAATGAATGAGAGAATGCCTGAATGGATGAACATTTGCTGAGCTAGGTCCTTGTGGTATAAGTATGATAAAGTTAGGGCCCCTACTCTCAGTCTAGTCTATTTGGAAACAAACCAATTATATATACTACAGTGTGGTGAGTGCTTTGATACATGGTGGGTATGCTGTGAAAGTAGAGAATTGGAAGCTGAATGGGACGTCTAGTTGCATCTCTAGGGAACTTGCTTGGGGAAGGATCTTTCAGGCAGAGGAAGTATGTGGACCTTAAACACCATAGATTTTTGAAGTAGAAAGACCTTATGTTTCATGGAGGAAAGGGAGGAATGATAGGAAATGAGCCCAGAGGGACAGGAAGGGGCTGGGATAGGAAAGGCCTTTTGTGCTGGGATAAGGAACTGTACATTATTGTGAAAGTTATCAGAGACATGGAAAGCTTTTGAGTTGAAAACTTGTATGATTAGATTTTCACTTTAGAAAGGTGAATCTGGCAGCAATTCAGAGAAGGGATTAAATGTGGGGAACGGTATTGTTGACAACCAGACAGTCTAGGAAATTTGTAACAGTAGATGAGAAGTGGTGATTCTGAATTAAGGCAGAGACAGTGGTGAGGAAATAAAGGAGGGAGAATCACCCTCCAAAGTAGATGTAGGGTCTACTTTAGCCCAGTGCCAGGTGGGATGTGCAGGATGATGGGAAAAAGAAATTGGAGATAATGTGTGGCTTTCTGATTCAGGGCACAGGTTCTTCTTGTTGTTATTGCTTTTGTTGTTTTCTATTTAAATCGAGGTGACATATGATTTATGACAATACATTTTAATTTCAATTTTTTAGAGACAGGGTCTTTCTCTGCTGCCTAGGCTGGAGTGTAGTGGTGCAACCATAGCTCAGTGCAATCTTGAACTCCTGGGCTGAAGTGATCCTCCTGTCTCAGCCTCCTGAGTAGCTGGGGTTACAGGCAAGTGCCACCATGCCCAGCTAATTAAAAAAATTTTTTTTGTAGAGATGAGGTCTAGCTATGTACCCAGACTGTTCTTAAACTCCTGGCCTTAAGCAATCTTCCTGCCTCAGTCTCCTAGAGTACTGGGATTACAGTCGTGTGCTACCTTTCCTGGTCATAATTAATCATTTTTAAAATTTGGTGGCATTCAGTACATGCACAGTGTGGTGGAACATCACCTTTATCAAGTTCAAAAACATTTTTATCATCCTAAAACAAAGTGCCATACCCATTAAGCCGCAGTGCCCCGTTAGTGCCTGCCCCACCCTTGACTTTCTGTTTCTATGAATTGCTTTATTCTGAATATTTCATATGAATGGAATCATACAACATATGACCTCCTATAATATTCCACGTGTGTATTTACCATGTTTTGTTAATCTGTCAATGGACATTTGTGTTGTTTCCACCTTTTGGCTGTTGTGAGTGCTGTGAACATTTCTGTGTAAATATTTGTACAGCTACCTGTTTTCAGTTCTTTTGGTAATGTACCTAAGAGTGAAAGAGTGGGTCATGTCATAATTTTGTGTTTACCTTTTTGAGGAACTGCCAGACTCTTTCCACTGCAGCTATACCACTTTATGCTGTGGCTACTGTATGAGTGAGGGTTCTGATTTTTCCACATTCTCACCCATGCTTGTTGTTTTCCCTATTTTTAATTATAGCCATCCTAGTGGGTGTGAAGTGGTATCTTGTGGTTTTGATTTGTATTTCCCTAATAGATAATTTATTTGCCTTTCATTGTTTTCCAATAATGCCCTCTCTATAGCCACGTTTCTGCCTTGAGAGAGTTCAAGTTAGGTCAAAGTAAGGCAAGTGTCTTCTGTCATTCCTTAAGGTTGTTTACAGATAGGTCAAAATAGACAAATTCTAAGTCTTTGACAACAAGTTCTGCTCTGTTCCTTACAGAACCAGGGACTAGGATCCCACACTAGAATTGTAGGCTGCCATCGTCAAGACATATGTATAAAATATATATAATGTTTTTGCTGAAGTAGAATGACTAAATCATGAAAGATGCACATATGCAACCTTACAGGATGTTGTCACATTGTTTTCCACAATTGCACCACTTTGCCCTCCCACCAGCCACACGTAAAAAAAATCTCACTGGTTGACTCTGGTCAGTGGTAGCTTACTTCTGTAATCCCAGCACTTTGGGAGGCCAAAACTGAAGGGCTGCTTGAGCCCAGGAGTTTGAGACCAACCCGGACAATATAGTAAGACCCCATGTCTATAAAAACAAACAGTCAAAATTGAATGGTATTTTTACTGGCATTTGGTATCAGACTACTTCAGTTTTATTGAGATAGTGCATCTAAATATTGGTTGATTGTGGTTTTTTAAATTAAGTACATTATATCTATGTTTATTAACCATTCATATTTCTTCTTTAGTGACTTTTCTTTGAGAAATCTCCATACCGCTTTCCATAGAGATTGTACAAATTTACACTCCCACCAACATGTATAAGTGTTCCCTTTTCTCAGCATCTGTGCCAGCATCTTTTTTTTTTTTTTTTTTTTTTACTAATGACTGACCATTCTGACTGGTGTAAGGTGGTATCTCATTGTGGTTTTAATTTGCATTTTCCTTATGATGAGTGATGTTGAGCATTTTTTCATGTTTGTTGGCCATTTGTATATCTTCTTTTGAGAGATGCCTGTTCATATCATTTGTTGACTTTTTAATGGGGTTTGTTGTTTTCTTGCTGATTTGTTTGACTTCTTTGTAGATTCTGGATGTTACTCATATAGGTTGCCTATTTGCTCTGTTGATTATTTTTGCTGAGCAGAAGCTTTTTAGTTTAATGAAGTCCTACTTACTTATTTTTCTTGCATTTGCTTTTGGGGTTTTAGTTATAAATTCTTTACCTAGGCCAATGTTCAGATGAGTTTTTCCCAGGTTTTCTTCTAGGATTTTTGTGATTTCATGTCTGACATTTAAGTCTTTAATCCATCTTGAGTTAATTTTTGTATATGGGGAAAGATAGGGACCAAGTTTCTTTTTTTTGCATGTAGCTATCCAATTTTCCCAGCAACATTTGTTGAATAAGGTATCCTTTCCTCAGTGTATGTTTTTGTCTGCTTTGCCAAAGATCAGTTGTTTGTAGATATTTGGGTTTATTTCTATATTCTCTATTCTGTTCCATTGATACATATGTCTGCTCTTATACCAGTACCATGCTGTTTTGGTTACTACAGCCTTGTAGTATAATATGAAATCAGGTAGTGTGATGCCCCTAGGCTTTGTTATTTTTGCTTAGGATTACTTTGACTATTCTGGCTCTTTTATGGTGCCATATAAATTTTAGGATTGTCTTTTCTAATTCTGTGAGAAATGGCATTGATAGTGTAATAGGGATTGTGTTGAATCTGTAGATTACTTTGGGTGATATGGTCATTTTAACAATGTTGATTCTTCTGATCCATGAACATGGACGTTTCTCCCTTTGTTTGTGTCCTCTACAATTTCTTTCATCAAGGTTTTGTAGTTCTCTGTGTAGAGATCTTTCTCCTCCTTAGTTAAATACATTCCTTGGTTTTTTTTAGCTGCTATTGTAAATGGAATTGAGTTCTTGATTTGATTTGATGTTTATATCCTGAAACTTTACTGAATTCATTTATCAGGTCCAGGAGTCTTTTTGAGGCATCTTTAGGATTCTCTAGGTATAAAATCATATCATCAGCATACAGAGTTAGGTTGATTTCTTTTTCAATTTGGATATCCTTTATTTTTTTCTCTTGTCTGATTGCTTTGGCTAGGAGTTTCAGTATTATGTTGAATAGGAGTGGTGAAAGTGGGCATCCTTTTCTTATTCCACTTCTGAGAGGGTATATGTTTAACTTTTCTCAATTCAGGATGAGATAAGCTGTGGGCTTGTCGCATATGACTTGTATTATTTTGTGGAATGTTTCCTCTATGCCTATTTTGCTGAGTATTTTTATCATGAAGGGATGCTGGATTTTGTCAAATGTTTTTCTGTGTCTATTAAAATGATCATATGATTTTTGTTTTTAATTTTGTTTATGTAGTGGATCATGTTTGTTAACTTGTATATGTTGAGCCACTCTTGCATCCCTGATATAAAACCCACTTGGGCTGGGCTTGGTGGCTCAGCCTGTAATCCCGCACCTTTGGGAGGCTGAGGTGAGTGGATTGCCTGAGCCCGTGGGTTCGAGACCCGCCTGGGCCACTTGGCGAGACCTCATTTCTACAATAAATCAAAATGAGCCGGGTGTGGTAGCGCGCGCCTGTAGTTCCAGCTACTTGGAAGGCTGAGGCAGAAGGATCGCCAGAGCCCAGCAGGTCGAGGCTGTGGTGGCCGGGAGCGGCCACTGCACTCCAGTCTGGGTGACAGAGTGAGATTCCAACTCAAAAAAAAAAAACAAAAAACCTACTTGGTCGTAATGGATTATTTTTTTTAATGTGCTGTTGAATTTGATTTGATAATATTTTGTTGAGGATTTCTATGTCTATATTCATAAGGAATATTGGTTTGTGTTGGGAGCCAGCCATGGAGGCCCACTGAGTGTTAGGGATTAGGAAGGGCCGTTGACCCCGAGACCACTAGGATGCGTTCAGGAGCTATTGACCCCATTTCCTCCCCCTTTCTACTCAGCACTAACCAGATTAAGCTCCTGTGAACTCAAAACATAAAAACTCTGAGACCAGGATGAACACAAGCTAACTTTAGAAGCTCATTGCTCCCATTCTTCCACAAATTGCAGTTTTGGCTTTCACACAACTTATAATTCAAACTTGGGTCACATCTAAGAGCCTTAGTATTGGTCGCAGGCTTCTGGGTCATGATCTTAGGATTTATTGAAGTTGAATAAATGGATTAAAGTTTCATCGATTAGGTTATGGGATTATACCTGAAAGAACATCCAGTGGGTGGGGAATGCCCCTCACACACCTGACTGTGTATAAAAGACCAGTTGTAATTCCCATTAAACAGCTTCTGCACTAGACTGGAGTCCAGTCTCTTTCTTTCTCTCTTTCTCTCTCTCTCTCTCTTTCTTCTTCCCCCCAATCGCTGATGCCGTCTCCACCTTGGGTACCCTGAACCCTGCTGTAGCTGGTCTCCGGCAGGTTTGTAGTTTTATTTTTTTGTTGTGTCCTTTCCTAGCTTTGGTATCAGAGTGATACTGTCTTCATAGAATAAGTCAGGGAAAATTTCCTCCTCTTTAATCTTATGGAATAGCTTTAGTAACATTGGTATGATTTCTTCTTTGAAAGTCTGGTAGAAATTTGGTTGTGAGTCATCATGTCCTGGACTTTTTTTTTTTTTTTTTTTGCTGGGAGACTTTTAATTACTGTTTCAATCTTGCTACTTGTTTTTGGTCTGTTCAGGACTTCTGTTTCTTCTTGATTCAAGGTGAAAGGGGTCGTATGTTTTCAAGAATTTATCTGTTTTCTCTAGATGTCCACTTTGTTTGCATAGAGGTGTTCATAATAGTCTCAATGATCTTTTGAATTTCCATTTTATTAGTGGTAACGTCTCCATTTTCATTTCTGATTGAGCGAATTTGAATATTCTATCTTCGTTTCTTAATTAGTCTAGAAAGCTATCAATTTTTTTTATCTTTCTAAAGAACCAACTTTTTGTTTCATTGAATTTTTGTGTTTTTAAATTTTGTTTTGTTCTGCTCTGATTTTTGTTATTTCTTTTCTCCTGCTAGCTTTATGTTTGATTTGTGCTTTGAGGTGTGATGTTATAGTATTGATATGTGTTCTTTCAGTCTTATTAATGTAGGCCTTAAGCATTATAATTTTCCTTTGAACACAGTTTTGATAAGTTATTTCATTGTTGACATTCATTTTGAGGGACTTTTAAATTTTCCTCCTGATTTCATTGTTGATCCAAGGATCACTTAGGAGCAGATTATTTAACTTCCATGTTTTTATTGGTTTCACAAGTTATTATAGTTAATTTGTAGTTTTAGTCCACTGTGGTCTAAGAAGGTGCTTGATATGATTTTGATTTTTTAAAATTTATTGAGATTTGATTTCTGGTCTGTCTTGGAGAATGTTCTACCTGCTGATGAGAAAAATGTATATTCTGTAGTTTGGGGATGGAATGTTCTGTAGATGTCTATTAGTTCTGTTTGTTGTAGGTTCTGGTTTAACTCTAGTGTTTCTTTGTTGACTTTCTGCCTTGATGATCTGTCTACTGGTGTCAGTGGAGTGTTGAAGTTTCCCACTATTATTGTATTGCTATCTATCTCTTTTTAGGGGTCTAGTAGAATTTGTTTTATAAAGCTAGGTACTTTGATACCAGGTGCATATATGTTTAAAATTAAGTCTCTTGTCTTCTTGTTGGATTGATCCCTTTATCATTATATGATACTATCTTTATCCTTTTTTTACTGTTAATTTAAAGCCTGTTTTATCTAATATGAGAATGTACTGCTAATTTTCAGTTTCCATTTGCATGGACTATTTTTTCCTACCCCTTTACCTTGAGTCTATAGGAGTCTTTGTGTGTTAAGTGGTCTCTTGAAGGCAGCAGATATTTGGGTTGTATTTTTTTTGTTTTTCCTCTTTCCCCCATTTTCCCATCTTTTTAGTGGGGTATTGAGACCATTTTCTTTCAGAGTTAATACTATATGTAAAGTACTATTCCATTCATCATACTGGTTGCTTTATTTATGTATTTATTTGCAGAACTCTGTTTTTTCACAGTGTTGGAATTATTTTTCTGGTTCTTTCTCATGTGGATAAACTACTACTTCTTATCTGAAGTTGGCAGGAGGCTGATGTATGCACTGTAGGGTTTCCTTGGTTATATATAACCTTGGTGTGGTGAGTTTCTCAATTGCCAACCGTGGCAGCCTTGTGCTGGGTACCTACACTGGCTCACAGCTCCTGAGTGACCAGAGTGACTTGGAAAGTGATGCTAGCTGGGGCTTGGGCTCATGCTTTCTCCAAAGCTGAGGTATTCTATCCAATGTGATGGTCTGTGCTATTGCCTTCAAACCAGGAGGTGGTGCTTGCAGGAGACAGCTGCGTGGTGGCTGTAGAGTTTCTTCTTGGCAAGTGTTGCTCCAAGGGAGTGCCCAGCAAGCCTAGATAAAGGGCAGGGCTCTCGGTACTACCCAAGTTCTTTATTTTGAGTCTTTGAAAGAGCATGGGAGGTAGGAGGGTGTGGAATGGAACTGAAGCACCTCTCCATTGTGCTCTCTTGGCTACCCCAGTAGGGAAGAGGACAGAATCTCCAGTCACTAGGATAACACTGTTGTATAAGTTGGGGACAGAAGAGTTTACAAGGGTAGTGAGAGGTTACTATGCCGACAAGTCCCAACCTGGCTTCCTGCGTTAGCCTCAGGCAGTATGTATTCTGAATGTCAAAGTGTAACCAGCCTAAGGACCTCAGGTGTTCTCATGGCATGAACTGTCTGTCCTGTGGAATTTGCCCTTGGGGCCTGTGTCCTCCCAGGAGGCTAGAAAGCAGCCATCAGCAAAGATTAAAATCCTAAGATAAGGCAGCTGGAGCTGCTCAGGGCTTTTTGTTTTCCTGCACTACTCCAAGTGGGCTTCAGCAGATCCTGGCTGTGGGTCAGTTTCCCATGAGGGACTGCGGTCCTTTAAGACTCAGAGGGCCCTCGAGTCTGCGAGTCTTCCACAGAAGCGCAGAACTCGTGAATTCCCCTCACTTGCCCTCCCCCGCAGTGTCTGGAGGCTGCAGGTGATCTCTGTCATTTGGAGGAGTCAGGTTAGTTCCAGTCCAGGTCAGTTTCAGCTTTTTTCTTTGCACTGTGTGGTTATTATTACTTCTTTGATGAGTTATAGGGCATGGTGCTGGTCTTATTCTTCTCTGGGTGCTGAAGAAACGCTCTCTATCTTGTCTTGTTTACTTCACAGGAGAAACATTCTAGCTGCCTCACAGCAGCCATCATAATCTGTTTTTGGATTGTTTGAATTGTATTTATTCGTGGAAGCTCTTTATGTATTCTAGATACTAATCTTTTGTTGGCTGCATGTGTTGTCAATATATTGCCTAGTTTGTGGTGTGCCTTTTTACTTTCTTTATGATGTCCTTTGAACAGAAGTTCTTAATTTTAATGTAGTCAAGCATATGAATATACTCTTTGTAGTTGGTGATTTTGGGGTTTCAAAAGTCTTTTATTACCACAAGGTCATCTAGTAACTTTCTCTTCTAAAATATTAACTTATTGTTGGGCATTTACACCTTTAATCATCTGGAAATATTTATAAAAATTGAAGTATAGCATAGAGAGAAAAATGCATAAGTCATTATTATATTATTTGATGAGTTATCACAAAATAATGGGTATATAATCTTCCTTCAGATATAACAGAAGTTAGTATTCTAGAATCCCCTCTCAAACCATCTCTAAGTACTGTCCTCTTTCTTCAGAGGTAACCACATGACAGACCTCTAGTACTATCAGTTAGTTTTATCTACTTTGAACTTTATATAAATGATATTGATGCTGTATATTTTATTTTTTGATTTTTCTTGTTCCATAATGTATTTGTGAGATTCACCTACAAATTAATAGAAGTTTGTCACTTTCATAGGTATAAACGATTTCATTGTCACTTTACTGCATCTTATACTGTTTGATTGTCTGAATATACCATAATTTATTTCTCCCTTCTTTTTTCTAGACGTTTGGGTTGTGTCTATTTGGGGGCTGTTGTGAATAATACAGCATGAATACTCTTGTATTCGCTTTTTTGTGCGTATGTTTGCATCTCTGTGGGGCATATTCCTAGGAATAGAACTGCTGGTTAGTTTGTGTGCATTTCTCTTGAGTAGATATTGCCAGGTTTCCAAAGTAATTGTACTTGTTTTCACGCCGATCAGCTGTACATATGAGTGTCCCAGTTGTTCCATATTCCATCTCTCTCTTAGATTTATTTGATTTTATTTTATTATTTATGATTCGAGAGTACACATGCATGTTTGTTCCATGGACACATTGTGTAGTGGTGGAGATTGGGTCTCAGGTGACCCGTTCCCCAGGTGGTGAACCTTGTGCCCTGTCATCTCAGGTTTAAGCCCACTTCCAGTCTTTCACACTTGGCCATCTCATCTGGTGTGCATGTGTGGTACCTGATTGTGGTTCTAAATTGCATTTCTCTTATTGCTAATGAGATTAGCTAGATAGGCAGGCAGACAGAGAGGCTATTTGGATATATTATTTTTATTTATTTATTTATTTATTTTTGAGTTGGAGTCTCGCTCTGTCGCCCAGACTGGAGTGCAGTGGCTGCTCCTGGCCACCGCTGCCTCGACCTGCAGGGCTCCGGCGATCCTTCCGCCTCAGCCTTCCAAGTAGCTGAAATTACAGGCATGCGCTACCACGCCCAGCTGATTTTTAGATTTATTGTAGAGATGAGGTCTCGCTGTCCAGGCAGGTCGCGAACCCGCGGGCTCAGGCAGTCCACTCACCTCAGCCTCCCAAAGGCGCGGGATTACAGGCTGAGCCACGAGCCCGGCTTGGATATATTATTTTGTAAAAAACTGGCTAAAGTCTCTTGCCTATTTTGCTAGTGGATTGGTTAAGAGTTCTTTAAATATTTATGAAATGAGCTCTTTGATGTGTTATAAAAATTTCCTCTGTTGGTATGACTTATTATTATCTTATTGATTTTTTTATACAAACATAAATTCCTAATTTTGATGTAGTTTAGTTTGTTCAGCTTTTCTTTTATAGTTAATGCATTTGTATCCTGCTTAGGAAATCGTTGTCTATTCCCAAAATATTCACCTATTTAGCTTTTAGAAATCTTGACCTATTCCTAGAATATTTCCTGTTTAGCTTTTAGAAATCTTTGCCTATTCCCAAAATATTCACTATTTAGCTTTTAGAAACAGTTTTACCTTTCACATTTAGATCTACAATCCATCTGATTTGGGTATTCTTTGTGTGACATGAAGCAAGTATCAAAAGTAATTTTTTCCTCACGGTCAGCTAATCATAGCTCAGTTATTTCTTTTTTTTGCAGTGCTGGTTTTGTCATAAATTTATGTATATAGGATCCATTTCTGCATTCTTTTTTTTTAATGTAATAATTGCTTTGTTAAAAAGTTTTGCTGTCTGGGAAATTTTGTCCCTTCTTGTTCTTTGTTAAGATGCCTTAGCTATTTTGGGGTCTTTGCTTTTCTGTATAAATTTTATGGATCCTTATAAAATCATTTTGGGAATTTGATGAATACCACTGAGTTTAGGAGTACCACCGAATCTACAGGTGAGTTTGGGGGATTTCTGATACTGGGTTTTTCCGCTTATTTTGGTCTCTTTAATATAACTAAAATATAAATAAGGTTCTATGTATCCTTTGTCAAATTCTAGGTATTTTATATTTCTGTTGGTTTTGTAGGTGATACCTTTTTGAAAAGTACATTTTCTATGTGTTGGTATATATCGAATGCAGTTAACCACTTTGCTAAACGTTCTTATTGATTCTAATAAATTCTTTGTCTATTTTATGTGTCTATGTGGACTATCATAACATCTGAGACTAACGACCACTTTGTGTCTTCTTTTCCAATAGTTGTTCATTTTTCTTGTTTTACTGAACTGATTAGAAGAACACTATCCAATAGAAATAGAATGTGAGCTGTGTAATTTAAAATTTTCTAGTAGTCATATTAAAAATATAAGACAGATGAAGTTAATTTTAATAATTTGCTTTATTTTATTTAACTCAATATTATTTCAATATGTAATCAATATAAGCTTAATTAGATAGTTTCCTTTGGGGGAGGGTTCTACATTTTAAAAGCTGGTATATGTCTTGCACTTGCAACACATCTCAGTTTGTACTGACCATATTTCAGTTGCTCCTAGCCACTTGACTAGTGGTGACTGTATCGACGATGCAGGGTTACAGTCTCCTGTGGAATGCTGATACTGGACGTGCTTGTCTTGTTTCTACTTGTAAAACAAGTGCTTCTGACATTTGACCTTTAAGAAGGGTATTCTGTAGGTTTGGGTGGATAGTGTTTATGTGGTTAAAGAAGTTTCTTCATATTTTTAGTTTGCTAAGTTTTACTCGTAGTAAGAAATTTATTTTAAAAATTTATCCCTTGAGGTGATCTTACTTTTTTCTTTAGTTTGTTAAGGTGGTAAATAAAACTTACAGATTTTCTAATGGTAACTTGCTCCTGTATTGCTGGGATAAACCCAGCTTGATCTTGACATTTCTTTATTCACTACCAGATTTATTTTATGTTTGCTTGTTTTAAAGGATTTTTGTACTGTTTATAAAAGAGAATGGCCTGTAATTTTCTGTTTTCAAACTGTGCTTTTCTGATTTTGGTTTCAAGGTTTTACTAACCTCTTAAGATAAGCTTATTTTAAGCTTATTTTCCTTATGATTTTTTTTATCTACAAATTATTTAGAAGGGTTTTGAAATGATCAAATGTTGGTGCTTTTATGTTTTATTACTTTTTTAGTGAATTATACATTAATCACATAATGATCTGCAAGCATGGTTGTGTGAATGGATTCTTTTACATTTGTTTAGTCTTGCTTTATGGTTTAGCATGCGAACAGTTTGTACTGATGGTTCCTGTATGCTTGTAAAGGGTATGCATTTTTTAATTTTGAAGATTCTCTATGTGTCCATTAAGTCAAGTCTTAAAAATTGTTTTAATATCTTAACCAGATTATGTCAGTTAGACTTCACAATACTAGAGAGAGGTAATTTGATACTTTTTTCCTTGGCATTCTGTCAAATTTTGCTTTATATATTTATATGTATTCAGTGCATACACATTTAGCATTCTTGTATCTTCCTGGTGCACTGTAACTGTTATGGCTTGACTGTCTTGATCCCTAGTGATGCTTTATTTTGTCTTATTTTAACGGGACTATCCCACTCTTCTTTGTTTGAAATTGCCAGTGATATATTTCTTCCACTTCCTGTCTTTTAGCATTTCCGTGCCCTTGTATTTTAGTGTGTCTTTTGTAAATACCCACTGGGTGGTGGGTTGGTTTTTTTGTTTGTTTGTTTGTTTTTTTTTTTTTTTTTTGGTAAGGGGTGGGTGGGGGTGGGTCACATTTTATATCTCCAGTGAGTGTGGCCAACTCGTGTTTCTTGTGACCATGGATTTGAACTTATTTCTTCCATTTTTGTACTTCCTATCTGTCCTGCTTTTCCATGCTTTACCAGCCCCCATTTTTGCCTTATTTTTTGGATTAAGTTTTTTGTTTTGGCTTGTTGATCTTTTCTGGGGTTTCCCCTCCTTTTTTTTTTTTTTTGGTTTGGAAGCTATGTATTCTATTAATGTTCTTTCAGTTTATACCCGTTGTATAATCAACTTAACAAAATCTAAAATTAGTCAATATGCTAAAACTCATTCCTCTGGAAAAAATGCCTTACAGCATTTTAACACTGATCACCCTTCCTACTCCCTACAATGTGTGTGATATTTTTGTTCATATTTTAACTTTATTTTTCATAATTCTATACATTATTTATATAGATAATGTTTGTTTAGTTACCTATATCTTTATAAGTTTCTTTACTTTTTTTTTTTTTGTAACTCAGACCCTTCTAACAAGGTATTTTTCTTCTCCCTAAAGAATATTTTTTGGGAGTTCTTGGTGAATGTCAACTGGTGGTAAACTTTTCTTTTATGTTTATTTGGAAGTACCCTTATCTTACTCTAGTTCTTGAAAGATTTGGAAACTCATTTCTAGGTTATTCTAGTCTTCTGTTCCTCTCTGAAATAGCAGGATATTTTTGAAATATCGAATGAAGAATGTAATCAGGAGTCTAATATTTATTATGTATGAGGTTAATTGAAATATCCTAAGAAGGCTTTTAATAACCTTGTACAATGTTTGTGTTAAATTACTGAAAGATTTGCACATTTAGAGCCTGAAGTAGGACTAACATAACTTCATATGCATATTATGGTGGTTGCCCATAGGTTTGTAGCTAGAGTCACTATTTATAGGGCCTATTATTGTTTATGACCTTGAGATTTCCTTTGCTTATACTAAACTTTTTTTTTTTTTTCAAAAAACTTGTGCTTTATTAGTTCTTGGTGAAAAGAGGGCAACTGCATTCCATTCTTTAAAAATCTTATTTTCTGTTTTTTTGTTTGTTTTTAGTCAGTGTTTTACACTGTTGCTAGGCTGGAGTGCAGTGGCATGATCGTGGCCCATGGCAGCCTTGATTGACCTCCAGGGCTCAGGTGATTCTTCTGCCTCAGCCTCCCAAGTAGCTAGGACTGCAGTTTGTGTGCCACCACACCTGGCTAATTTTTTTTTGATTTTTGTCTTTTTGTAGAGACAAGGTCTCACTGTGTTGTCCAGGCTGGTCTCGAACTCCTGGGCCCAAGCAATCCTCCCGCCTCAGCTTCCTGAAGTGCTGGGATGATAGACTTGAGGTACCATGCCTGACCTGTTAGGTTGACTGAAGTCAGTTTACATGAATACATACTATAGTTCTGCCTGTTTCTCATTGCTTCGGTAATACCATTAAAAGAAGAGGAGGCAATCCAATATGCATTGAATCTCTGTGTATCACTCATGCTTCACACTCTGTGTATCTATTCTCTTTTAGTTCTCACCGCCTACAGTCCCACCTTCCATTTTATACATGAGGAAGTTGAGTTTAAAAGTTAAGTGAGGCCAGGCATGGTGGCTCATGCCTGTAATCCCAGCACTTTGGGAGGCTGAGGCAGGAGGAGTGCTTGAGACCATTGGAGTTAAAATAGGTAATCAGTTCTCTGCAGATCAGCAAGCAGATGCGATAACCACCTGTGTGGGATAATATTGCTGTCCTATTCGTTTGTGGTGCTACATAGGTCTATAGTTAGACTTACTTTTGAGAGTTAAGACAGTTGTGCCACAGATTGTTAAGTATATTTATCACAAATATTTGTGGTACTTTTAATACTTTCTATCATTTTCTGCCCTCCCCAACTCCAGTTCCCCTGCTAGACTGACATGATAATTATAATAAATAGCTGTGAATTTTTCATCTTCCAGACTAAAGGCATTTATGCGTCTGTACCGTGTGTGGGGACATTATTTGCCTCTGGATTGAGAAGCACTGTCATTTATAATATATATAACATGGGCTGGTATGGGAAAGGAGAAAGGACTGTGTTCCTTTTCTTGACTTCAAGGGTTTTCCAGTAAGAAATGAAGGTTCTGCTTTTGTAGGGACTGGAGATTTTAGAGGGATTTTGAGATTCGCATAGTTGAATTGTAGAAATAGTTTCAAACTCTCAGGTTACTCAGACCTCAGAACATTCAGATACTATTTGTTTTGAGTATTTTGTTTTTTTTAACGTGTTTCTATTCTTTTTTCAGTGTCAAGCTTTGTGACAGTATGTCTGTTGTATTTGTTAGCAGATGTTGCAACTTTTGTATTTAAGTAATAACTTTAAAAAGGGCCAAAATTTGTATAAGACGCCTGTGTTCACTGTGTTCAGAAAAAAAATGGGTTGGAAATGAAATTATATGGAATATTAAAGGAATAAAATTGCACTTAATTTAAGGTAGCCTGGGTTGCATATGTAAATTCTCCTTAAAAAAAAAGATACGGGCCGTTTTTAATAGGCTATGGTGTGTTAGCGCCATCTGCTGTTAAGTAAGAGTAATCACTTGGATTTTTCCCAGTGGCGTGATACTGCGGGTCTTCTAACATAGCTGACCACTGTGTGTAATACCCGTGTTTGGGCTATTCACATGATATCTTGTCTATGTCCATGGCTGGCCGGGTTTTGTAGATTTTGTTTCATAATTATTTTCAAAGTAGCAGTGGCAAATTTCCTACAATATTTTCAACAGTTCAGGACATTAGAGCTAGCTGATTATGCTAGCTTTCCGTTTGGCAGCCTTGTTTTAAGATTTGCTGAGTGACCATTGTTATAAAGATTGGTAGATTAAAATTGGGATTTACACTGAACATCCATCCAATTTGTAGCTGAAAGACTACTCATGGAAAGCTGTGTCTCAGTATGCTGCCTGTTAATTAATTGAATGTCTAACTCTGCAGAGCACAGTATTGAGTGTATTGGAAATTTAGGCGTAAACCCGTGTCTAAATAGTTAAAATTTTTTTAATAAAAATAAAACAAACAAATTTAAAAGTAAATAAAATAAGATAGCCACTTTTTTGGAATTTCCTAATGAAAAGGATATTGCAAACATGGTTCCATGTAATGTATGGATTAGGAGCGTAAGCTTTAAAGTTAGATTCCATGAGTTTGAATACTGGCTTTATCACTTGTTACAGCTTTTCTGAGCCTCAATTTTCTCATATGAAAATGGGAATAATAATAATAGTATCTATTCCATGAGTTTGAATACTGGCTTTATCACTTGTTGCAGCTTCTCTGAGCCTCAATTTTCTCATATGAAAATGGGAATCATAATAATAGTATCTACCTCTTGGGATTATTGTGAAGCATAAATAAAATTATCTTTCTGAAATACTTAGCATAACATCTGGAACATTAGGAAGCGCTTGATAAATATTAGTTGCTATTATTAATTTTTTTTACCAATGTTTATGTATTCAGACTAAATATAATGTTTCAATAAATGTGTTTTTATCTTAGTATTTAATAAACTTTTTGCTAATGAAACCTACAATTGACATAAAATATGTAGCTTAAGAATATCAATGGTCAGGCTAGTCGCTGCGGCACATGCCTATAAACCCAGCACTTAGGGAGGCTGAAGTGAGAAGATTGTTAGAGTCCAGAAGTTTGAGACCAGTCTGAGCAATATAGCAAGACCTCATCTCTACAAAGAATAAAAAATTAGCTAGGTGTGGTGGTGCACACCTGTAGCCCCTGCTACTCAGGAGGCTGAGGTGGAAGGATAGCTTGAGCTCAGGAAGTCGAGGCTATGGGGAGCTGTGAGCATGCCACTGCACTCCAGCCTGGGCAAAAGTGAGACTCCTACTCAAAGGACTATGAATAGTCAAAGTGTTTACTGTTCGTTTCTGCATGTCATTTAGAGTAGAGGGTAGTATGGTGGACTGGAAAGAACAGATGAATCTTCAGTCTGGGCTCTGTCAGTTACTCGCAGTGGAACTTGTAAATTATTTAACCTCTCTAGGCCAGCACAGTGTCTCACGCCTGTACTCCCAGTGCTTTAGGAACATAGATTTTGTGTGTGTGTGTGTTGGGGTTTTACTCTGTCACCCAGGCTGGAATGCAGTGGCACAATCACAACTCACCACAGCCTCGAACTCCTGGGGTCAAGTGGTCTTTCTGCCCCAGCCTCCCAAGTGGCTGGGATTACAGGTGCATGCCACCACGCTTGGCTAATTTTGGGGTTTTTTTGGTAGAGATGGGTCTCACTATGTTGCCCAGGCTGGACTGAAACTCCTGGGCTCAAGCAATCCTCTTGACTCGGGCTCCCAAAGTGCTGGGATTACAGGCGTGAGCCATCATGCCAACCCTTAGAGCATAGATATTAATCCTCTCTTCCAATAACATAATACAAATTTACCGACATGCACAAGCTTTATATTACTCATACTAAAATAAAAAGATTAAGCACCCTTTATATTTAAAAGCCTGCTGGAGTTTGAGAAGCAACAAAGTAACATCCTCAAGGAGAATAATTGAGGTGATGGGATAAAATATGTGATTGTTTTCTTTTAACTTGAATAATGAATGGTTAAGGCAATATTTGCATATGATTGCTAAGTAAATTATACAGACTTTTTTGGGGGGCTCAAAGGAGGAATGCTTTTTACAGATTCCAATACCTCCATCGACCTTATTATTATTGTAATTTTTTTCAGTAGTGTGGCCCATTGGGCATTCTAGAACATAAAAAGGATAAAATCCACTCCTGGGCTATGAGCGATACCTCGATTTCTCGTTGCCTCCCAGCATCACGGGCCAAGGTTGTAGCTGCATCCAGTCTTCACCGAGGGGACAGCGGGGTGGGGTGTGGTGGCGAATGATCAGCACTGAGAATTGTTCCTGAGCATAGGTGACGCTCATAAATATTTGTATGAACAAATAAAAGGGTCTGCGTCACAGTTGTTTCACTGATTGAAGCTCATGTTCTTCTGACACACTTGTTTGCTTCTCTTTGCAGAAATATAAACAGTGCATTCCTTCCTGTGTCCTCTGGGACTTTGCTTCATCAGGATACATCATCTCTTGTTAGCTTGAGTTGTTTTTCACCTGATTGCCTACTCGTGTGAACCAGCAACCCCCAGCCCCTCGCCTGTTCTCTGTCTTCCTTGTCACCCGTTCCTCTCCACTGCTGTGGTGTGACTGTTCCCTCTTCCTTGTCGCCCACCAGCCAAGCTTTTTCTGCACATGTCGCCAGTTCCTCCGTAACTGCCTGGTCTCAAGGCCAAGGCACCGTTTCCATCCATGTCTCATTCGATGTCTCTGCGTCTTTGGCGTTGTTGCCTGACTTCCTGAAGTCCTCTGGGCTCCCACTCACAGCCTCCCCGGGTCTCCCGTCTTTTGGCTGTCGCCTTTTTAGTCTCATTCGGCATTTGGGGTTTTCTCTCAGGCTTCTGAAACCTTGGCATTTCCCTGGGTTCTGTCGTCTGCCCTCCGTTCTTTTTTCTCTACAGGTTTTCTTTTATTATTATTAACAGGTTTTCTTTACACCCCAGGGCCCCTCCCATGTGCTGATAATCGGGGACCTCTTGGGATGTGTCTGTGGGACCGAAGTTCAAGCACTGATGGTGTGAGGAGAAGATGATGTGGGCTCTGGCCCGATCCCCTTCCCCCATTACACACTCAGGCCTCACCAAGGAAACGTGCAACCTGTGTGAAAAGCGGCGTGGTTGGCAAGGAAATGGCGTCAGGAAGTGTCTCCTAAACCTGGTCCCTGATCGCCTCTCTGTAGAATCCTGGCGCTGCCCCAGGTGCCCCTAGTGACATGATAAGCTAGAGTCACTTGTTCTCAAGCAAAATCAGAGGAGCAGAGTCTGTGGCTTTTTTGCACGGGCTTTATGAGAGTTTTTGAACCGTTGAGAGGTTCTTTTTCCTTCTTTTGCGTTTCCAGGCTGTGTACTGAAGGTTAGGATTGCTGTTTCTGGCCACCTAGGTGCATTTCCCATTTATTTGTGGTTCATCTGTTTCACCTTGTTGGTGTTTTCTGGATCAGTCAGTCCTGTAGTTTATTTCATTGCATCTGCTCATGAAGCCATCGAGAGCCTAGTAAGAGGGCTTCATTTTCATTCATTAGTATCCAGAGAGCTTTAAAGAGATGACTGAAAAGCTGCACACACACACACACACACACACACACACACACACACACACACTCTCTCTCTCTCTCTCTCTCTCTCTCTCTCTCTCTCACAGCATCCCCGCCTAGCTTATAGAAACTGTTAGTGTCCAAATGTGCATCTTCCTGGTTTCTCTTGCCAGTGATGTGCAGGGAAGGAAAAACGAGATTCCATGGCGGAACGTGGGAAATGAACTAGGCCCAAGTTTTCCGTAAATAGTTGGAGGCTGGCTTTTGTTCTGGAGTTTGTTGTAAATTTACTGTCATTGGCCTATTTAATTATTCATAAAGAATTCTATGCCTGAAAAATGTGGGAAAAATTTCAGTGTCCCATTAGTTTACTTTTTTCAAATTTTAAGCTTCATATTTTATTTTTTGTAAGGGCAGTATAGTATGTACAGTCTGGCATCAGGCTGCCAGTTTCCAAACCTGACTCAAGAAAATTATTTATGCCTAAGAGCTTGGGCATGGCATTCAATCTTTCTGTGTCTCAGTTTTCCTGCCTATGAAATGATAAGATAGAATTATTGTGAGGCTTACATGAAATGTATATATATATAAAGATTTTTATTCTTTTTTTTTTTTTTTAAAGATGTGGGGTACAATTCAGGATTAGGTATACAAATGGTCATTATGCAGATACCCTTGTTGATGAGGTGTGCTCCTCCCTCCCCTGGCAGTTTCCCTCAGCTGTCAATCGCATCCCCTCCCCTGACAGTTTCCCACTACTGCCAATCCCTTTTCTTATAGTATTATAATTGTTCAAGGTCTGCTTATGAGTGAGAACAAATGGTACTCTGTTCTTTGTTTCTGTGATAGATCACTGAGTATGATAGACTCTAAATCCATCCAAGTTGCTGAGAAGTCCATATGTATATATGTATATAAAGATTTATATATATATATTATATATATGAAGCACCTAGAAAGTGTGTGGAGTTCAATATTGGTAATATTTCCATGTATGTATTATTTTTTTCCTGTGGAAAACATTTAAAACGTAAGTTTTAATATTTCTTCAGACTTAAGACATCCATAGTTTTCTGTCCTCTCCAAGAGAATGTTGTGACATAACTGTTTAAGCAACTTAAAAATAGTTCAAGTTTGTAGTTTTGCCCTAGTTTTCTCAAATAATCTGGTAAAATTTTTTGTATCTTTTAGGCAAGGGCTTTCTTTTAAAATAGGAAGAATACCTCTATATTCTCCATGGTTCCCTCTTTTCTCTTCTTCAAACACATCTGAATTCCAAGCACTGTATCAGGTCCTGGTTATACAACAGTGAATGGCACGCACTTGTCCCTGGCCGCTCTGCATAGAGTATAATGGGGGAGTCAGGCCATGTGGCCTTTAATCATATAGATAATTCAGTTCTGCCAGGAATTGCTGTTTAGATCTATGAAAGCATTGACAGGAAGGCCTCACCTTGTCTAAGGGTTCAGGAGTGGCTCACTTCAGGAAGGAACTTTGTTGTGATCCAAAGAATGATCAGAGTTATTAACTATAAAAGGCCTGGACATGGTAGGGCATGCATTTCAGGCTGAGTTAGACATTTAAATGCCCAGAGGTGGAAGGGAGCCATTATTATATAAAAGGATTACATATTATTTCAAGAAAAAATAATGGATTCTTATTTTGCAGTGATCATATTTTCTTGTTAAATGTATTTAATCTAGGAAGATCTATGCAACAGTCTTAAAATTTTTAAATTAATCAGTGACTGGGGTAGTCTAATATTTTCTTAATATTTGCATTTAAGAAAATATCTTTAAAAATATGATTTTTAATGTAAATTGTAATTACTAAATGTAGAAAATAGTCATAAGATTTTCCAAGGGGGCGGGCCCCCTCGGGCCCCCCCTTATAGTGGAAACTTTTCTGTCCTCTTAATAAATTCTGCTTTAAAAAAAAAAAGATTTTCTATGGACGCATAATTAACTATGATTTTAAAATTTAAGGTTAACTTCAAGTGTGAGATACTTATTTTTGATAATTCAGTTGTCAGAGCATGCAGTTTATGTTTTTTGTGTTGTTTTTTTAAGACAGGCTCTTACTCTGTGGTCCGGGCTGGAGTGCAGTGACACAATCATGGCTCACTGCAGCCTCTATCTCCTGGGCTCAAGTGATCCTCCCACCTCAGCCACCTGAGTAGCTGGGATTACAGGTGCGCACCACCACACACAGATAATTATTGTATTTTTTTTGTAGAGATGAGGTCTCACTATGTTGACCAGGCTGGTCTCAAGCTCCTGGGCTCAAACAGTTTTCCTTCCTTGGTCTCTCAAAGTGCTGGGATTACAGGTGGGAGCCACCATGCCTAGCTCAGTTTATGAATATTCTTGATCACTTTTTCTTTTTAAAAAATAGAACACACCATCTCTGTTTTGGTATGTTGACGCCTTTTATTACGTAATAATCAACAAAAGAAGAAAATCACTTTGTTAGTTATTTAAGTTTATTTCCAATTATAATTTATATTTTGATGACTAATGTAGCACTAATGATTCTGTTTTATAATAAACCTAATGTATTGTTTTTATCCTTGGAAATAAATTGCGCAAATTTTTCTGCAGTTTGTATACAGCTTATATAACTGTTAATGTAGAAAGTTGGGTAGACTTTGAGTAATATCTAGTTTATGTATTATGTCAACAATCACACTTCAGCGAATATTTGAAAACTATCCCTTGTGACCTAAACATTTTTTGCTAGAATATTCATTTTTAATGGTTGTATAATCCATGTTGTAGTGGCAGTAGCCTCCACCTAATAATATGAGATGCCAGTCCATCTTCCAAGTATTTTTTGGAGTCCCCAAAGAACTATCCCACTTGGGTTCATGTAAGTGTTTGGGTGTCAACCACATGGCAATAATTTTAGTATTTTTCCCTCTGTTCTGGCTACTCAAGATTCTGTCACATTCACTAGTCACTATCACTTTTGTTGGGTTTTGTTGCTAATCTTTCTTTTAGGACTTGCTGGTGGAGCTACCTAGTCTGGGCATTTTATTTGTGGACAGATTTTTCCCTACTACATTGATTTAATTTTATATAATGGCAATATAGGACTATTCAAATCTTGTATCTCTTTGTTAATTTGTTTCGGTTTAGTATATTTTTCTAACCATTTGTCCACTTAATCTGTTTCTTTGAAATCATATATATTTTTTTCATTCCTGATACTGCTTATTTCTGCCTTCTCTTTTTTCTTGATTAATCATACTGGAGGTTTCCCAGCTTATTTTATGGTCTTTGTTATAGCCAACCTTTGGCTTTATTGATCTTCCAATATTTGTTTTCTGTTTTAACTGATTTTCTAATAAGTGTTCGTTTTTTACGTTAACAGTTTTCGCTGTATTCTTTATCTCCTTTCTTGAAGTTTTTGAAGTTTGTTTTGCTTGTTTTCCCCTCAGTTTTCTTGGCAAATTCTTTTCCCACTCCTCTTCAGCCTTTATTCTAATGTTCAAGAATACACCTTTCCCCCAGATGTCACTCCGGTGGCATCCCACAAGTTTTGAGATACATCTGTTATTGTTCATTTTATTCTTAGAACTTGAAAAAAACTACTTTTGTGAGGTTGGTTGCATTGCATCGTATTTTCCTATTACAGATTTTCTTTGAGTTTTCTAAAGATTAATCTGTTTTTTAAAAGATCCAGCTTGTATATTTGGAGACTAACGATACATATTTTCCATCTCGTAATTTATACCCTTCTGCTTTTTACTTATGTCGATGCCTTTCGCTTTGGGGGGTTGATTTCATCAGTCTCTGCCTTCCAGAGTAGCCCTGCAGACTGTGTAACAGGAAAACAGAGGAGGAATTGTGTATTTCTTTTTGCTTCCCACCCGTCCCCACCTCTGCTCCAGTAAAACAGTATGTTTATAGGGCTTGGGTAGAATGTCTTGGTTACAAATTGCAGGAAGTTTGGTGAGATCTTGTGGGAACAGGCAAGCCATCAGTCTTCTGTTTTCTGCACTTCTCGCGGAGATCTCGTGTTATCTGTTTGCCTCAGTTTTGCTTTGTCTGTCTGCTTAATTTTTCTGACCTTCCCTCCTTCCTCACTTTCTTTTTCCCTTCTTAATTCCCGTCTCCACTTCCCGTCTCCATTCTTTTCTTCGTCCTTTCTCTTCCTCAAGTCTTCTTCCTTCCATTCTTGAATTCTTATTTTTTTCCTCCACCCAGCGTACAAACATGGTTTAGAAGTCATGGAAACCCCCACGGCTTCCTCCCGATTTGTGGGTCAATAAGAAATGATCAACAGAGGCCATATGTTATTAACTTGTCATGCTCTAAGAAACCCTAAAGAAAATCTCCCATGCCCTTAGAAAAACTCCTCAACATCTAGCAAGTCACTGTATTTGTAGCATTTTTGTTCTCGTTGAAGCAATGAGTCGTCATAAATAAATAGGTCCTGCCCCTTTAAATAAAAACTGCCTCCAGGGACTGATGGAACTTTGGGACCCCAGCTTCCTGGAGCACCTGTGGTCCAGCCCCAGTGTCCGTTGGGCCTTGGGCAGAGAGGCCCAAGAAAGCCACCGCCTCTGTGGCAAGAAGCTTTTCCTGTAGGGTGGCGATCAGCCTGCTGTGAGTACTTCCCTGCGGTTGAAGTAAATTGTGGAAGGAATTGTCCCAGTTGAGCTGAGTGCTGCTTCTCACCCTGAAAGGCGGTTGGCCAAAAAGACCCTTCTGGAAGGTGACCCTGGGTTCAGATCAGCCATTTTGGTTCTTTGCTTTGTTTGGTTTCTCCTAGCTATTTAAAAGCTCTTTTAAAAAAATCTCTCGGAGGATTATTTGGAGATCATGAGGGAAGAATTTTTTCCTTCAGTTGTTAACTGAGATGAATTGTGTAACATGCTTTTTTAGTTTAAGATCTTTAAAGTTTAGTTGCGTAACAGTGTTCGCTCCTTAATGTGAATCTTCAGTTAAAACTATTATGAGTTGACTTAAAATTGTAAATGACTTCAAGTTTTATGTTGAGCTTTTCTATCAGAAAATATCTTAATTTATCCATACTCGAAAGATAGATGGTGTTATCTGTCTTTTAGTATGTCTTAGCAATAGAAGTCCTTAAGTTGATACGTCAAGTGTCAGTTGCCTGGTTCTTCTGAAATGTTTAGAATTTTTTTGTGAATGCTTATTGGAGCTGGCCTCAAAATACCTGTCTACTATTTCTGTAACTTAAACAAGCGAATTTGATACTGGCAAAAGTACTCATCCAGTTGTAGGACTTTAAATAAATTTAAAATACTTGAGAGTAATTGAGATCTAAAATTTAAAAAAGCATTAATTATCTGGACACAGTGGCTCATGCTGGTAATTCCAGCACTTTGGGAGGCTAAGGCTAGAGGATTGCTTGAGCCTGGGAGTTCAAAACCAACCTGGGCAACATAGCAAGACCACATCTCTACAAAAAAATTTAAAAAGCAAAACAAAACCCCAAAAAACTAGGTGGGTATGGTGGCCCACTCCTGTCTTCCCAGCTACTCGGGAGGCTGAGGCTGAAGGATCACCTGAGCTCAGGAGGTCGGAGCTTTAGTGAGCGGTGATTGTGCCAGTGCACTCCAGCCTGGGTGACAGAGTGAGACCCCACTTAAAAAAAAAAAAAAAGCTGCTGGGCTCAGTGGCTTAGCCTGTAATCCTGCACCTTTGGGAAGCTGAGGTGAGTGGATTGCCTGAGCCCGCGGGTTCGAGACCTGCCTGGGCAGCGAGACCTCATCTCTATAATAAATCAAAAAATCAGCTGGGCATGTTAGCGCATGCCTATAATTCCGGCTACTTGGAAGGCTGAGGCGGGGAGCCCAGCAGGTCGCGGCTGCAGTGGCCGGGAGCGGCCACTGTACTCCAGTCTGGGTGACAGAGTGAGACTCCAACTCAAAAAAAAAAAAAAAAAAAGAATTGATCAGTTTGAATAAAAGATATACATTAGGTCTGAGATTGCAAATGAGAACTTTTCTGCCTAGTATAAATGAAACTATTTGAATTCTAAGGAAGAAGTTTTCTGCCTAACTTAGCCCTTGTTTATGATGGCAAAACTTTCAAATTACTTTTAGTGAAAAACTAATGGGCCATTATTTAAAAATTCTAATTCTTTTTGATTTGTGGATTTCTGTAGTATTTATAAACTTTTTAATACAATAATCACATAATTTTAGAGTAGAAAAGAAACGAAAAGTAATGTTTCATTAGAAATGGTCAGATATGATGTTTGTTTTTATTGTAATATAGATGCAGTAGGAAATGTTATTTTTCAAAAGATCTTTGAAATAACTTAGATTTTAGTTGTTGATGTTAATAGACAACCAGGAGTTAAGAGTAATTTTTTTAGAACTGGTTGTGATGATTTTTAAAAAGACACATTTTTTGTTAAACCTACTAGAACTTATGTATCTATGATATTGATAAATATCTTGGTGAAATGAATGACTAATTGAAAATAGTTTGGATATATAGGATAAATTTCATCTCAATTATAGCACTAGCTCTTACTTGCCCGCCTATTTTTTAATATGACTTACGTCTTGATTATTGGTTTTGGAAGTAACTTAATACAGTTGACCCTTGAACACCATGGGTTTGAACTGCATGAGTCCACTTAAATGTGGATTTTTTCCAGTGAAAGGCGGATCAAAAATACAGTATTTGTGGGCTGTGAAAGCTGCCTATACGGAGGACTGGCTTTTGTATCCACATATTCTGAACTTGAGTTAGGGCAGATTTTGCTATACCCAGGAGATTCAGGAACCAGTCCCTGGTACACCCAGAGGGGTGACTGTCCTTTGTAAGTGCGTTCACATATATTGTCTCATTTGGATCCTTGGAATAGCTTTTGAGGGAGGCAAGGCAGAAACTTCTATCCTTATTTTACAAGTGAAAGGATTAAAGGCAAGACATTGTTCCTCAGAAGCACAGCTGGTCAGTCACATGAGACTTAACTCTCAATTTTGTATTTTGCATATGTGTGTAGTACATATTAAGTATTTTCAATAAGTATTTGAGTGAATTCGCATAAATAGTTTTTTCATGATAAAAGCAATATACAGATAGTTTCCAGTTTACGTTTGACTTAAAATTTTCTGACTTTACAATGATGTGTGATAGGCATTCAGTAGAAACCAGACTTTGAGTACGTAGTAGAACCATGCTGTTTTTCAGTTCAGTATTAAATAAAATAAGTTACATGAGATAGTCAACACTGGATTATAAAATAGGCTTTGTGTTTAGGTGATTTTGCCCAACTGTAGGCAAATGTATGTGTTCTGAGCACGTTTAAGGTAGGCTAGGCGAAACAGATTTTTGATAGGTTAGATATATTAAATGCATTTCAATATGATATTTTCAACTTAGGATGTATTTATTGGGAGGTAATATTATAAGTCGAAGAACATCTGTGTGCTTGTTAAAAATTGTATTAGAAATTTCTTTAGTGAACAATTTGGAAGGTACAAAAAAAATTGGAAGATACAAAATTAAATTTAAAAGGAAGAAAATTAGAAAAATAAAGTAGAAGGGAAAAGTCTACGAATTACCAAAAGCACTGACTGGAGAATTAAAAAAAATTATGACTATATCAAATGTTTGTGATTGTAATACATAAATGTAGTTTTCTGTCAGTCGTATATTTAAAATATATAATTATGTATATAATGTGTGTATATGGATATGTGTATATGTAAACTTGCGTGTTTCTATCTGAAATCATACTTTGTTGGATATTTTAAATCTGATAATAATCCTCTGTCTAACAAAAGATGCTTTTCTAGAGGAATTTGTGTCTAATTGTGGGGCCATTTAGGGAGAAACCCAGGAAAAGTTGTTTATTTTAGCAAGAAAGTTGAAAGGGGGAATGGAGTAACTTTAGAAGGGGCTGTGATGAGGCTTTCAAACATGATGCTTAATTAAAACAAGGGAATTGAAAGTAAATCAGCTTGCAGATTTTTGTTTCTTGAATTTTCTTTAATAGTATGTTTTTCTGAGTTTACTTAATGGAATTTATAGGCAGTACTGATACCCTTGTTTCTCCTGTGGCAATCTACAGGATTATTTGAACAGAAAAGACAAAAGGTTGTGAAAAATCTGTTTGCATAATCATTATCCCTGATAAACCTTGTTGTTTTTTCCTTTTTTCTATGAATGCTAATCCTGAGTCTTTGTAGTATAAGACTTCATGCTGTAAAAATACTTACAAAGTTGCACAATTATTCACAGATGTGACGCTTATTTGGAGAACGATTTGGGGGCTAGAAGGAGTGGACCAAAAATAGATACCTCAAAACAAAATTAGCTGACTTTCCTTCACGATTTCATTACAATCTGTGCATGCGTGTTTTGAAGTACTTACTATTATACTGTCTCTGAGTGTGTCACCCCACTAAAGTTGTGAGGGTAAGAACTGTGCCTGCCTGTTTCTTTTCTCAGGACCCGGGACACACAGCAGTACCCAAATATGTGTTGAATGGGTGAGAGGGGAGAGAGAAATCAGATAGGCCAATTGTTATGAGAATCTGAGGGATTGATACCAGTGTGCAAGGTAAAAAAATTCTGGCTCATGTGAATAAAGAGAAGGAACAAGTCTGGGGTTGTGAGATGAAAGAGATGGCTCGTTTGTTCAATACAAGAAGTTAATTCAAATGATGCTGAGGAACAAGAAAATGTTCAGTCTGTCTTCACCCTCTTTCCTAAAAGTTTTGTAGTCAAGAAAGACACAGAAAACGGGAAACTCTTGAGAATCATCATGAACAGAAAGATAAAAACTTCAGCCAAAAGATTGAATTAGATATTTTTTCAAAAGCATTTTCTTTCTCCCCCCAGTTTTTTTTGTTTTGTTTTGCAGCTGTGCACCATATAACGAAGAAACATCTTAAACAGATATTCCATATTTACCTATCCAGACATCTACCCCATTGATCTGATAGTAAAGACGGTGGAAACTGGAAGCAGAGGCTCTGTTATGTAGGGTGTGTTCTTGACCTCTATGCCTTGTTGGTAACCTGGGGGTAATAATGGCACCTTCTCCACAAGGTTGATAGGAGGGATAGTAAATTAGATAGATTGGATGAAGTACATAGCACAGAATTATAGGATGCTCTTGAAAGGTGTTGGTAATTACACTGAGCCATATTTAACTATTTTGACCTACCTTGAAGTTTCATGTGGTTCAACCTAACCTTCTCATCATCGTATTTTTCTGTGTGGTAATCCCTTCTTATTTTCATAGGTACATTCTAAGACCGACCCCAGTAGATGCCTGAATTTTCAGATATTGTTAACCCTGTATACACTGTTTCTTCCTATACATACATACCTACGCTAAAGCTTACTTTCTAAATTAGGCACAGTAAGAGAGTGGCAACAATTATAATAGTTATGACAATATACCTGTGCTACTCTTGTGCTTTGGGGACATTATTAAGGAAAATAAGGGTTACTTGAACTCTATGACACCATGACAGTTGATCTGATAACCGAGATGGCTACTGCGTGACCAGTGGACACCGATAAGTGGGAGCTACTGTAATTGGTAGCTTATATTTTCACAGGATAAGCTTTCAGTCTTTTATATGTCAAAGGAGACTTACTTATCATCTAATAATTTTCTAAAAGTTATTATTAGAGATGGTGCTCTAAAAGTATCAGCAGTTCTGTATTTTTATCCACTATTTTAGATCTTTTATGTTTTATGTCAATACAGTGTTAAGAAAATTAGGATTATTGGGGTATATGGAAGAGTCTGAGCGATCTAAAATTACAAAATATGTTTAGTAAGAGATATTGTAGAAATTTGCCATACTGTCATTTAACTTATACTTTAAAACTGATCAAGCAATGCTATCTAGAGGGCAGTAAAAGTTTTGCAGTTCTACTTATTTAGCATTCCGGTTATTTAACTATCAGAAAGAAAAACGTGATGGCAAGAGTTTATTCAGAGTTCTAAGTGGTACATGATGGCATTGCTGTAACTTATGTTCGAAGAGATAATTGAGTTTTGACACCTCAGAAATAATTTCATTAAACCAAACATTGAAAACTTAATAAATTTCAGTGAATTTTAGTGACTATCAGCATCACTAATTAATATTTTAAAATAATTGTGCACTGCTAGGGGAGGGCCTCATCAGCAAGGGTACCTGCATGATGAACATTTGCGCCTAGCCCTAAATTGTACCTCACATTTTTTAAATTAAAAAAAAATCACATAGAAAAAAAAATGTGTATTGTAGTCATATATTTTCTCCCAGTTTTCCATTTGTGCATTGTATATGTACATATTTTTTCAAAATTGGGATCATATTTTATGTAAAATTTTGCATCCTTTTAAATTAAGTCTGTCATTTGCCCAAGTCATTAATGTTTCTAAAAATGACAGGAAATAGCCTTATGTTGTGAACTCTTATAATCATTTAGGTTGTTTATGTTTTTTTACTAAATAAAAGCATACTGAAGTAAAAAAAATTACCTTGATTAATATTTTTCCAAATCAACACTCTTTTTTAAGTCAGAACATTCATTGTAAAGCATGAAGCACTTTTGACAAGGTACCACAAGGTGGCAGGATTGTATTTGTGTAGCTTCTTTTTGCTTTGATAAACAGCAAACCCTTGGTTATCTAAAATCTAAGTTTTCCATGTGGTTAACTCTTAAGTATTTTACATGCCAGAACTTTTAAATTTTAACTTTCTGATGGTGAACTTTCTAAATCATATTTCATGCTTTCCTTATTTCTGAAGCAATAGGCTATCACTTAACCATTACTGATGAGCCGTGTGAATGCCAGTCACCAGATATGGTTAAGACGGAGCGATAGATAGTGGCAAAGAGGCAGGAATGAGGACTGGTCCCTGTAGAGATTCTGGACCTTAGCTCATAAAGGCTGTGTCTGATGTCTCTTGCTTTTTGCTTATCTGCTTTTTTTTTTTTTTTGTCCTATTAAAGGTGGAGTGAATTGTGTCGAGTACCAGGATCTGCTATGGTAGAACATAGCTGCTTTCTGTAAAATTAAATAGCAAATAGACAATAGACACTGCCTTCTCCCAGGGGGTTTGGTGACACAGGACATTTGGGGAAGAAAAATGAACCATGGGGCCTTAACATTTCTTCATCAAAGGCCACCCTGGTAAAGACAGCGCCAGACCCTGAGGAACAGAATCTGGTAGTCATGAGGAATATTAGAAACCGATGTAACTGCTTGCAGCAACTTTAAGAAATCTTTCCTATAAAAGTATTTTAGACTCTTGAGTTGTGCATAATGCGTATGAATGAGATAGTATTGATTATGAAGGACGTGGCCAGACATGAATCTAGTGGATTCCCTGCTGACTCTACTTGCCTGTTCTGCTAGTTGGAGAGCTATCGTAAGGCAGGCTGTACCCTTCTTGGTGGCAGAACAAACCCTGGGTACAGTCCTCATCCCTGGGGTTTCTCGGTCTGTCCATGTGTGGACACTGCTTTTTGCCACAGCCTTTTCCTTCCCCCTCCACACACTTCCAGGTCCAGAGTTGTTTGTGAATCTGTTTTTAAAAACTGGACACAGGGAAGCTTGCTTCTGCACCTGTTTCCCTCATTAATGTACAAATTTTTCCAATCTTTTAAAAGATATCATGCATAGAATTTACTGGACCAGATTTCAGAGTGAATTTAACCTCCCTAAGCACTAAGAAAGCAATAAGTAAGCTCTACCGATTAAGGGGGGGGACATGCTTTCCAGCAGCCATCCTGTGTTTCTCTGACTCTCGAAAACGTCCGTTTACCTGCCTGCCATTTTCTTACTCATGGATTTTGTGTGATGGTTATACATATCACCAACTTACAGAGGGCTTTTTTCTCATCTTTTATTCAGCCCTACAGGGGTAATGGAAAACTTTTATAAGAGCCCCAAGGAAGTACAGGAAATAACTGATAAATTAGCTCCACCTGAAATTGATACAGTGCATAGACACTTGATCCTTTCTTCTCTGTTCTCCTTGGTAGCAGAACTCTTTAACCTCGTAGGAGATGAGTAGGTAGAACCTTCATGACTTAAATACTATAACATGTACCTAGCTCATACATCTGGGATGCATGTATTTTCCTCTTGCCATGGTACTTTTTTTTTTGACTGAAAATTATTCTTGTTTATTTATTTATTTGGGGATATTGTTGAGTTACGAGCAAGGTTTGTCATACTATCTCTAGTTGCTTTAGAAAACTCTGAATTAGAAACTTTAGGTTTTGTTTGTTTGTTTTTTGAGTTGGAGTCTCACTCTGTCACCCAGACTGGAGTGCGGTGGCCGCTCCTGGCCACCGCAGCCTCGACCTGCTGGGCTCCGGCGATCCTTCCGCCTCAACTTTCTGAGTAGCCAGAATTACAGGCATGTGCTACCACGCCTGGCTGATTTTTTTGGATTTATTGTAGAGATGAGGTCTCACTGCCCAGGCGGGTCTCGAACCCGCGGGCTCAGGCAATCCACTCACCTCAGCCTCCCAAAGGTGCAGGATTACAGGCTGAGCCACCGAGCCTGGCGAAACTTTAGGTTTTTAAAAAATTTTATTTTATTACAGAGATGTGAGGTACAAGTAAGGATTGACTACGTAAGTAGGCTGCATGCAGTGGAATTTGAGCTTCTAACTGGCCCTCACTCTCCCTGGTAGCGATCTCTGTGTTGTCACATGACCCCTCATGGTGCTATATGATTTTAAGTAAAAATAATTCTATTCAAGATTGACAAACTGGTTTAGCAGATTATATAAGATTCGTGCTTCCAGACACAGCCTAAACCACCACTGCTCTGGGGCAGAGCTTTTGCGTAATTGTATGCTAGCAAACGAAGTTAACTCTTAATGTTGAGATTCCCAGAAAGGTCAGGTGGAAGAACTGAGTTTGTGCTAAGAATACCCTGTTGAAAGTTTAAGAACTGTTATCCAAAGCAGCTTGTTTGAAGCAGTATGGGATCTGAACATTTAATTCCAAGATAGCTAGAATTTAAAGAATTATCTCCCAATTTAAATATATCTTCTCATTTCAAATGTAACTTAAGGTATATTAAATTCTCAGACAGAAGAGGAAAACTATTTTTATGCATTTATATTGTAAATTCTTCTAATACGGGAGATAATGCACTTGATTTAGAGCTCAGTAATGAAAGACAGTTGACTTTAGTCTGATTTCATAGAATGATGTGGCAAAAGTGACTTTGAAAGATAACATGGTATAGGGGCTCCCAAACACTGGATGAATGCCAGCTGCCTCAAAATCACTTGGTTTGTTGGGGGTGGAGGCATCATAAATAATACAGAATGTCATGGTTAAGAGCACGGACTGTTTAGTCTGCAGGTTTGAAACCTGGATCCGGTTTCCACAGGCAAGTGACTGTGTCCTAGTTGATTGTCAGGGTTGTTTACAGGAACTAAATAAGATGATACATACATCAGTGCTTAGAAAATTGCCTGGTACATTGTAAATGCTGAGTAAATGGTAGCAGCTATTGTTATTCATAGGTTTGACATTGGGTCCAGTAATCTGTATTTTTTTAAATACCCCCTTCTATGACTCTGATTACCAATTTGAAAGCTTTGGTTGCCACCCACTTTTCTACCTTCATAGAGTAGGACTGTATTTAAACCACCCTACACATTGTTATCCTGTACTTTGACTTACTAAAGGTGGCCATGTTTTAAAATGGCAGATGCTATTGTTTGAATGTGCCAAGCCACACTGAATAACTTACCTGATTCCCTCTGAAACTAGCTCTGAGCTTCCATCACTCCCACCCCCTTCCCTGCTTCTTGAGCATCTCTGGTCCTAGTCCCCGGGTGCCAGCCCTGTGTGCTACCTCACTGAAGAGCCTAGACTCATGCTCCTTGGATCCTGGCCCTCACCCTCCAGCTCTACCTGTGTCCTTAGAAATATCCTTGTAAGCTTTGTTGGGAAAAATTAATATACAGTCTTGTTTACTAATTAAAATTGCAAAGTTTTTAATGCATGAATAATATCAGGTGTCAGTTGTGTTGTTTTTTTAAAAACAGTTCTTCCCAAGACCTATTCTTAATCCTCTGTGTGTTGCTGGTATCCTGCTGTGGCCTAGTGCTTTGCGGCCCTGGCTTCACGTTGAAGTCACCTGGGGAACTGACCCACAGGAGACAAATCAGAGCCTGTGGGATGGGCCTGAGCACCTGTGTTTCTGAGACGCTTCCCACTTAATTCTAAAGTTCAGCCAAGGTTGAGTCTCATCATTCCCCTGATACAGACTGTTAGACAAAGGAATGCTTCAGCCATCTGAAGTGAACATAACTTTCTTACTTTGGCAGCGTCTTGGGGGAGAAAGAGGAAGCTCACTGAAGCCTGTGTTTTTCCTGGGAGACTCTCCTGTCTCTGTGCTCTAAACTCTGTGATCTGCTGTCCTGGTACTGTGAAAGCTTTCTCAAAAGTGCAGGCTTTTTTCTATAACACCGTGTGTATGTTCCTAAAAGCCTCCTTCTGCAAAATTGTGTGCTAAAAATAAGACAGCTTATGGAGAAAACTAGGTGGTGGCCAACCTCTCAAAACCTAGGCCACTTTGTAACCAGAGCACTGAGAAAACAAAAGGTTGGTGCCAGCTCCGTTTAACGGCCAGCTCCAATGGTAGATACTCAAAATACAAAAAAAAAAGGTGAAATGGCAGCAATATTTTAATTAGGACCGAGGTGGCAGGGGCTGTGATAACACAGAAGGACAGGAGCTGTAAGGTGGAGGGAGGGAGAAGGTTGGGCACAGGAGGCAGTGTAACCTGGGGTGATTTGAAAGCCCACAGAGTGGGCAGGGACTCCAGATGGAAGCACTTCTTTTTAAAGTTTTGTTGAATACCAATGAAAGCACTCCTGTGGCTCTGAAGAAGCTAAAAACTCCTTGCTGAAGGCTGTAATCCACTGCCTGCTCTTGGGAGGGAGAGGCCCTGGTAGCCAAAACAGCTTCTGTGTTACAATGGCATTATTCTCCCATCTACTAATCACTTAATTAATTTGCCTCTGGAAGGAATTATGCTGCTTTCCAAAACACATATTTTTTTTAAAAGGACTGTGTATTGCTGTTTATAATCCTAGACTAATTTGAGGCCTACTTGCTTCCGGTCTCTCTCTCCTGCCAGACTAGAAGCGCCATGCGGTCAGGGTTGGTGACCATTGTGGCCTGCCACACTAGCAGGCATTCTGTTCAGTGAATAAAATGGCTTAGGTAAAACTTCTCTAAGGAAAATGATGGGAGTCATATGAGCATAGCATGTGCTTTTTAAAAAACTGAACAAAGACAATGACGTCATCTTACATAAAATTAGAAAGTAGAGGAAGAAACGACCCCTGACCTCCTACAGTCACACTCTAATGCCAATGTTATTATTGCGTGTCCTTCTGAAATATTTGTTTTATGAGTTCCCTATTGCTGTGTCACAAAGTACCCTAAAATATAGTGACTTAAAACAGTAAGCATGAGCCAGGCTCGGTGGCTCAGCCTGTAATCCCGCGCCTTTGGGAGGCTGAGGTGAGTGGATTGCCTGAGCCCGCGGGTTTGAGACCCGCCTGGGCAGCGAGACCTCATCTCTGCAATAAATCAAAAAATCAGCTGGGTGTGGTAGCACATGCCTGTAATTCCAGCTACTTGGAAGGCTGAGGCGGAAGGATCGCTGGAGCCCAGCAGGTTGAGGCTGCGGTGGCCGGGAGCAGCCACTGCACTCCAATCTGGGCGACAGAGCGAGACTCCAACTCAAAAACAAAAACAAAACAAAAAAAACCAGTAAGCATGTATTATCTTAGTTTCTGAGGGTCACGAAGTGGCTTAGCTAGATGGTTCTGGCTCAGGGTCTGTCACAGGGCTACAGCCAAGATGTCAGCCAGGACTTCTATCACTTGAAGACTTGACACTAGGGATGGGGGGGGTCTATCTCTAGGATGGCTCACACCCAGCCTGCCAGGTTGATGCTGGCTGTTGGTAGGAAGCCCCTCAGTTCCCAGCAGTGTGGACTTCTCCAAAGGGCTGCATGATGGCTTCATGACTGAAAATAAGTATGTAAGCTAGGTACACACGTGTAAAATAACTCAGCTGTGGGTACAGTAGACAGTCTGGAGCATGACTGACTGTTCTTTTTTTCTCTCTTATGAATTTCTATTCTGGCATTCTTTGACAATTCCTGTGATTAGACTGCAGGTAAAAATTCTTTTAGACTCTTCTTATATCTCAAGAGCAAATGGATATTTGCGAATATAATTTTTTCATGAAATTAATCAGATAGTACACATTTAAAGATTTAGACATTTATTTAAAAAGGCCATCTCAAAACAGAGATTGTTCTCTTTGTACGAGCCTCCTAAGAAAATTTGACAGTTAATCTGGTGTTATTTGCACTGACCCATCTCTGAGTGTAAGTGCTTAGCATGTGGGCTGTGGAGTCTTCACTTCTAGTGTAGCCACTGAACTGCACGTAGCTAGAACAGCAGCTGCTATAATTCTGGGTAGATTGAAGAATAACACAGATGAGTGAGAAGCTTGTGAGTTTGTCAAGGCAAATTTGGTGTACAGATGCTAAGTCATTACCACACTTCAAAGAACTCTCCAGGGCCTTCTTACGGAAAACTCATAATTTTAGGAAATCCCATATCATTCATATGTTCATGTATTCCTTTTTTCCCTATGCCTATACACAGATGGTCATGTTTATTTTTGTTACTTTGTCAAGTAAAACTGACCCCTTTGATCAGAAACTCATGGAGGGGGGCACACCTTATCAACAAGGGTACCCGCATAATGAACATTTGTATACCTAACCCTGAATTGTACCCCACATCTTTAAAATAAAAAAAGGAAAAAAAAACTTATTTATATTAAACTTCCCCATGTAACCTAAAAAAAAAGAGAAAGAGAAACGCATAGGCAGTATTGTCCTATATGATCAACGTTAGTTTTTATTTCTGAATTAAGATTAGCGGGGGGAATGAACTAAAAAACTAAATGATTGCTTTCGTTGAAGAATGGCATGATTTAAATGTTTGGGTTTTTATTTTAAGTTTCTCCAGCTTTTAATTTTAGTTGTATAAATGTATGGGGTACAAGTGCAATCTTAGTACATGCATAGACTGTGTAGTGGTAAAGTCAGGATCAGGTCTAATAAGTGTAATGTTGCATCCAAAGTCTTGCATATGTATTAGCTTATAACTCTCTACCTATCACAGATAAGTAAACAGTTTTTGAAACTTTACATATTCACCATCTTAATGGTAAATTTACATTTGTTTCTTTCTTTAGTCCTTATTCTCTTCTACTGTAGTTTTGTAACTTTTTAAGTTATTCTGTGTCCTTTTGAGGTTCTTCCTAAATTCGTGTATGCTCTTTTTGAGGTGGAAATAGAGCCTACTTATACCAAGTACTTTAAGTGCCCAGACAAATACCATACATAGAGTAATCCCTAAATATCTTGTACCACATAATAATGGACTTTAACTCTTTATTTATCTTGACATTGTGTAAGATTTGTTTTTAATTTAAATGTCTGTGCTGTACTCATGCTAACTGCCCCTTGCAGGCTTGTAATGATTTATTGCAGCAAATGATCCATCTAGCTACAAGAAGGGTAGGCCGGAACGCAGATATCAAACACTCACAAAGCAGGACTCAGAGGCTTTTCTTTTTCCATAAAAGAGATTGAATGAGGCCATTGAGATGTAGGGTTTACAGAGCCGTATTTGGTATCGGGTACCTTTATGAAAATGTTTGTTTATAAAAATAACCTGACTGTTGATAGAATTATGTTTCAGAACAGTCTTTTAGGAAGTTAATTTGCAAGAATCTATCAGTGTTTAAATGTACTTTCTCTTAGACCTGGAAATCTTCCTATTAAGACTGTATTCTGTTAGCCAGGCATGCTGGTATGTGCCTGTAGTCCCAGCTACTCAGAAGGCTGAAACGGAAGGATCGCCTGAACCCAAGAGGTCAAGGCTGCGGTGAGCCATGATTGTACCACTGCTCCAGCCTGGGTGACCAAGTTGGACTGACTCAAAAAAAAAAAAAAAAAGACTACTAGAAAAATTTCTTAGAAGTGTACATGGATATATGGACAGGGCGCTAATGTAATAGCAAAATACCGCAGAGAGATTGTTTACAAATAAGTAACCAGAGTTAAATTACAGGACATCCAAACAAGGAGTGCTGCAGCCCACAAAGAATCCCTTAGATGTGACAATTTGGACCTGAAAGGAGGCTTACACTGCACTGTTTTCATTACGGTGTATGTGTGTTGTGTATTGTCTTGATGTTTGACGTTATAAAACTTGACTGAAACAGGGTGCTTAGTGACATTGTTTTTGTTACTCTGCCTAAATGATATTCCTGTCTATGTGTGGGGTGATCCTAGTGGCACCAGTGTGAATTATTCTTATTGTGTAATGGTTTCTGTGTAATATATAGGCTTGTTTTGTCATAGTGATAGACTCACTTGAAATAATGGTTATGTGTTTATTACCTGGCTTCTTTTAAAATCACTTCTCTCCCTCTTCCACCAGCAGAGACCCTTTAACAGAATTTATTTTGCTCTTTGCTTTTGTCCTGCTGTTCAGCCTTCACGTTGACTCTAGAATTGACTTTTTAACTACAGAACTGGTCAGGCTACTTTCCTGCCACAAGCCCCATTTCCGTGAAGGGGGAGAGTTGGTATTCCCTGGTTTGCATCAGTTAGGTTGAGCTGGCTACTTAATGCCACTGTCCATGCTGATTGGCTGGGGCTGTGGGGTGACATCAGATTCCTTAGCCACATTCTGGATGTTTGGGGGGATTAAGAGAGCTCTGATAGGGCAACCCCTTTGGGTCCCCTCCCACTGTGGGAGCTTTTCTGTCCTCTCAATAAATCCTGCTTTCTAAAAAGAAAAAAAAAAGAGATCTCTGAGTAACCACTTCTCCACCTTCCTTCTCCCATTCTGTGATTATTTCAGATGTCAGATGTCCCCACCGTTCAGGCACCTTCCACAAGGATGCTTTGACTTCCTGCCTCTGGTGTGGACGTGATCTTCTTTTTCCTTGATATGTTCATTCTTTAGTTTAGTGACTTTCAAGGTTATTCTTCAAGATTTAATTTAGAAACCAATTTGTTTGCGAAACCTTTCCTGACCCCTTGTCACTGATCCCACCTCTTTCCCCCATCTGCCTTCCCTTGGTTACATTCTCCTGTGTCCTCTCAACACCTGCCATACCTAAGCTCTCACACTTACTATTTTGTCTCATAGTTATTGCTTACACATCCACTGCCCTTCTGGACTATGGACCTGTCACAGTGCTTGCCACAGGAAGGCACTAGAGAAATATTTAAGAGTATGGAAGAGGTTAGATTTTAAGTCAGGAAAACCTGAGTTCAAATTCCAGGTCTGCCACTTGCTAGCTTGTGAAAGTGGTCACATGAGTTTTGCATAGTCTCAGCTTATAACTAATCTGTCTGTGCAATAACAGAGGTAAGCTGAGTATTAACAACATGCACTGTGTTTATTACATTGCCTAGTATACAGCTGTCCAATAAATGTTTTATTCTCCTAGTTAAATTTGGTTTAAAAGTTTTGCTTTGCTTTACTTGCTCTTTGAACTTTAATTTGAAACACAAAAGCAGTTTTTATCTGAAGCGTCTTTCTTTTATTGCTCTGTGGTAAAGCTTGGATGATAAGTTATATCACTTCTGCCAGGAAAAACCGTCACTTACAAATTCCTATTCGGGCTTCCTGGTTTAAAAGCGTTTTAAAGGAAGGGTTTTTCTTCGCTCTTCAGAAGTAGTCCAGTGACCAGCACAATACCAGGTACAACATGTTTGTGAAATGAATATTTGTAATAAGTATTTGTGGAAGGGAGCTTTGGGAGGACAGAAGGAGTTGCTTGGTTTCCTGCTGAAGCAACAAACACACCAAAGTCCTAGGAAGAGAAGGCGAGACTGACACATGGCCCTCTTCTGGGCTCTTCCTTGAGACAATCTGAGGGTAGAGGCCAGCCTCAGGACAGAGGCTGTAGGAAATGTAATATGGTTTGGGATATCAATTAAATGAGTGATGAGAAAAGAAGGGGTTCTCTTTAAAGACATAAAACAAGAGTAGTAGGAATCATCCTCTGAACTAATTCTTCACGTCACAGAGGCAAAAGCAAAACTTGTGTTGTTCTTTACCGAACAGTGGAATCATTTATGGATTGGTTCTTGGCTAATTATTCTTCATCAAGGAAAAGGGCACATGTTTGTGTAAAGGAGGTTTTTGTAGTTGGAAAAAAATTTCTTTTGGAAGTAATCTGTAACAGTACTTTATTAGGCCATTTTCAAGTAACTTTCTACTTTCGAAACTAATTGGAGAAATGTGAGAATCTCTTGATTAACCCCAACTGTGGCTGAAACCAGGGTTCAACCTGAATTGCTTTGGAAAATGCCAGGTTCTTAACTTGTGTTATCTCTTTTAAATGTCATAGCAATGTTATGAAATAGGTGTTATCACCCCCATTTTACATATGAAAAAATGATTTTTGGAAAGCTGATCATTACTCTTTAAAGCTGCATTAAAAATCCAGTACTGATTAGGAAGTTTTATAATTGCATTAATGGACTTAAATGACTAAAACAAATTTATTTAAAAGGGTGTTTGGGAGTGACACTTTAATTAAAAAGAAAAAGTCGGCATCATTTTAACTTACTTCTCTCAGCCCATATGGAATCATGCTATTAAGAGAACCTTGAGAATTTTCACTGATAGAATCATAGTGAGAAATTGGAAGGATCAGAGTTGATATAATATAGTGCCACAAAGGGCCTCAGAGAGTTCACTGGTCTGTTTAGAAAACGAATGTAAATCCTAGGACTTTTTCTATTTTGACATAAGCAGACCTTGAAATCCTTGGAAAGTTAGTTTTCTAAGTCCATCCAATAATATAAGACAATGTCAGTAGACTTATGTACGTATTTATAATAAATACCTATTTCATCAAAATTGAAAATTTGATCCAAAATTTAGCCGCCACCTTCATTTAACTTCATGTCACTGCTGGAAATTCTTTTGCTGTTTTTTTATCTATGCTGCCTGCTACACCTTACCACTGAAGGCTCTGGAAATTACAGAGATGTTTGAAACCACTAAACCAGCCAGCCACTGCTAGCACTAAAAGAAGCAAATTCTGCAGGACTTAGCAATCTCTAGTCAAGGGCTTTTTTTATATAGATTGTGCTTTCTCTTTGATTGTGAGAAAAGTTACTGCTGAATTTTTGTTGTTATATTTTTCAGTTCGGATAGTCAATAATCTTTCCGTTTCTTCAGTTTTTGTAGGGTTGATCTGCAGTGCTTGAAGTTGCTCTAGCAATAGGCATTTCTCTTATTTTCCTGCTTTGTTGTGATGACCCCCCAGCATGAATTTCTTTATTACCTGTTGCTTGAGAGATAGCACGTTTCTCATTTCTTTCAAAATGCCTTATTTTCGACTTCTCAGTATTTAAAGCTTTTCTTTCATGTGTACCGTTTGGTGTTTTTGAATCAGGGTGATTAGACATGTTTGAGATGTTAACTGAGTGTTTTTTAAAAAATAATAAGACATTTATCATCTACAAAATAGTACCAAAACGTAATTTTGTAGGATAACAGACTTGGGAACTGAGATAGCTAGTGTATGTTTGAGATGTGTGTTTGTTTTCATTTTCTGCAAGGCTTGGTTCAGCTGGGTGCAGTTCCTGCAATCACCTAGTGCTTCTTGACAGTCACACATAAACAGATGTGACATGTGCTTTATGCTCGAATCGTTCTCTAACATATAAATTATATTGGAACATACTTGCATTTTCTAAACTTTATTACAGAACAGATTGTCCTCGATAGGCTCTGTTAATTTTAAAAAGCCTAATCTGTAGTTCTAGGAAATTTTCTTGAATTGTTTTATGATACTTGCCTTGTCTCCATATTCTCTGTTTTGTTTCTGAGAAACAGTCTACGGATAGTGGCCTGTGATCACTCAGCAGTTGACTGTAGTGAAATGTGAGGGCATCCTTCCACTGGTGGGAGGCGAGCAGACACTCGTGGTACATGGTCAAGTTCACTTTTGAGACACATCCTGGCACTGGACAAAACTGGGCCAGACCACAGGGAGGTGGGGGCATTGAGGACTGGCGAGGCACAGAGACCCTGGCTTCCCATGCTCAGGATTGGGCCACACTGGCAATGAGGGCCACCATCACCCTGATGTCTTCTGCGGTGTCCCCATGCGTCTGGTGGACAGCCACAAAACTTGAGCAGATTCTTTAAGTTTAAAATGAAGAAGAGAGGCTGGGCTTGATGGCTCAGCCTGTAATCCCAGCACTTTGGGAGGTCGAGGTGAAGGGACTGCCTGAGCCTGCGGGTTTGAGACCAGCCTGGACAACATGGTGAGACCTCGTCTCTACAATAAAAAAACAAATAAAATAAAATGAAGAAAAGAATGAAACCTAGTGCCTCAGAGTTGTAAGGACTAAATGGGGGTAGGAATAGGTCACAATTTAATTTTTCCAATAATTGCTACCCACTGGCCCTTTGGAAGCCCCTCCATTTTGCTTATACAGTAGGCCTACTTCACAGTATTCACTTTAGTTGTTTAACTTTCCACTACTTTTGGTGCCTTAAGCGGCCTCAATTTGGCTAAGACACATCTGTTATTTGGTAGCTTTACATCATATCTGCTTCAAAGTTCTCTTGTCACTTCAGGTGTCTCTTGTGTCTCTGGTAGTTTGGAATAGACATGGGAGGACCTGATCTGTTCCCATATACATCCATCTCCTGCCCTCTTTCCGGAATGAGCTCCCTAAAGTGGGCTTGGGTAGCAGAATTGGGTGAGACAGAAGTGGCCAGCCCTTGGTGGCCAGCCATAAGGGCTTTTAAGTTTGTGATCTTAGGGCTTAATGAGGACATGTGGTGGCCCCGACAGGCCCCCTAGGTGAGGGGCTGTGCCCCGTTTATAGCTCACCGAGGTCTCCACAGCCCCCTCCAAGATAGTCTCATCTTACAGTTGACCCTCAGCTGGTGGCTTATGCTGCATCCTTCTGGCTTCTGTCCAGAATGATTTACTTAGTAAATCTCATTGGAGAGAGAAACTCGTTGTGGCTTGGTTTTATTTCTTTCAATAACTGCTGTTCATTGTGCACGCTTGAATCACCCTGGTAGCAGGCATCCGTACCAGTATGTCAGCCCATTTCCATCACTTTCCACTATATTTTGATTATTTAAATAGTCACAGTTTTTTAAATACTCAGTTCTTTTCATTTTGAAATTTGACTCTCATGTCAGAATGAAGACTCTCTTCTCTGCCCAGTCTTCTCCTGAAAAGGAAAAGAAAAAAGAAAAGAAATCAGTCTGAATATTGGCACCTCGGGGCGAGGGTCTTATTTGCTCTCACATGCATCCCCCTCCCTCTCAGTAAGCAGCTCGCTGACACTGGGGTGGGTAAGAACAGTGGGGCAGAAGTCTCTGTCGACGGTTGCAGGGTTCTGCTTCTCCATGTTGGTTGCAGCCGCTGTTTCTTCTTCTGTCTTATCCTGTCTCCTGGGCCGACCATCAGCTCTATCTGTAAGGTTGCCCTCCCATGTGGGCTCTCTCACAGGACATTTTTGGTGGCTCTTTGGAGAACCCTTCAGTCGCTTGGCATCGGAGGTCTCACCTGGTCTCTGTCCCCCCCCACAGTCAAGCCACCTTCACGTTCTTGGTCTCTTTATCCAGCAGAGACTTCTCTGCCAGGCAAGGTTTTTGCAAGATGGCTCGAGCCTAGCCACCCTGTGTAGTGTCCCCTAGACCCACGGAAACCTAAGGTGTCTTTGCCTCGCCAGACTGGCTGCCGCCGTGGCTCTGCTCCTCCATCCCTTTCCCAGGTGCGTTTCTGAGGTGACCTCACCCACTCCCACAAGCTTCGCTGCCACCTGTCAACTTCCCAGGATCGTCTTATGCCCGCCTGGTTGCTCCTGAGTTCCCAAACGGTATTTCCCACTGCCTGGTGTGTTCTGTCAATACCATTTTCCAGAACCAGGTCCTCTCCCTGGCTGCCGCATTACCCTGGTTAATGGCATCACCTTTCGCCCATCACATGTTCCAGAAACCTAACTGGGAGTCATCCTGCCTCTCTGCCTCCCTCAAGCCGGTCTGGCCAGTGCTGTATCCTAATATCTTTTGAATCATCCCCCTTTCTCTCTGACTCGCTGCTGCCGCCTCGATTTTGGCTCTCATTGTTTCCTTCCTTTTACCTTGCATTTTGTCACCTGTGGTCTTGTACACTGTGGTCGAGCCACCTTCCCGATTGCATCACTTGCCTGCTTAACACTCCTGTGTGCGGATGCCACCGCCCTCGGACTGAAGTCCACTCTCCATCAAGTGGTGGGGGAGGCCCCGGCCTGTCTCAACCCTTTTCCCTTCGACTGCTTCTCTTTCCACCTCCCACCACTAACCCCGGCTTCCTCCTCCCTAGCAGCACTCCCCCTGTGAGAGGTGTTCAAACTCAGCATGCTGCCACATGACCCAGGCTTCTGCCTGGCCCTTTGTTTTTCAAGGAGTATTCATTCTCATTTCTTTGAACCTTACAGTCCAACCGGACAACTCCTGTGTACTTTCCAACACTCAGGGGATTGTCTTCTGTTCTTGGAAACACCCCTGGGTTTCTTTCTGTTAACCATCATTTTTTTATATATATCCAAATTATACCAAATATCACATCTTTCTCCCCCTACCCCTGGCAACTGTCCCACGTCACTGAAAGCAGGGACTGTCTAATTCATCTTGATAATTTCAGTGCCAGGCCTAAAGTTCCTGGCCTTTCACGGTTGCTTGTTGTTAAATAAAAGTGAATCAACCAAGAAGGAAGACCTGAAGAGCTAAGGTATGGCAAATTGTAAAGTTCTAGTTTATACTCTTCCAGCTAAGATGAATCACGACAACTATTTCTTCCTCTGTAGGTGGAGCAGGTTTAAATGCTCAGAAGTGATTTGAATGACCATTGTATATTTATATTCCCACTTACCTGGCCCCTTTATGATCTTCACTATATTGTCTTCTTGCCCTTACTTAATCGTGAATAGAAGAAAATGTAGCAATGTCAGAATCACATTAAGATGAGGTGAGGGTGTGTAAGGCCAGACTCGGTGGCTCAGCCTGTAATCCCAGCACTTTGGGTGGCCGAAGTGAGTGGATGGCCTGAGCCCGCGGTTTCGAGACCCGCCTGGGCAACTTGGCGAGACCTCATCGCTACAATAAATAAAAAATTAGTTGGGCATGGTAGCACGTGCCTGCAGTTCCAGCTACTTGGAAGGCTGAGGCGGAAGGATCGCCGGAGCCCAGCAGGTCGAGGCTGCGGTGGCCAGGAATGGCCACTGCACTCCAGTCTGGGCGACAGAGTGAGACTCCAACTCAAAAAAAAAAAAAAAAAAAAAAAGATGAGGGTGTGGAAGGAGACCCAAGGTGATGACTGAATAACAGTGAAGATCCTGGGAAATGTTAGGGCCCACAGAGCTTCTTCATGATTTGCTGCTCAAGCCATGCTCTCTTGTTTTGGCCACGGGCGTTGGGGACATGGCATGCCTTCTTTCTTTGCAGATAAACTTGTTCTCTCTGGTTCACTTGGACTTCCTCCTACCCTTTTTCTTTTTTTTTTTGAGTTGAAGTCTCATTCAGTCGCCCAGACTGGAGCGCAGTGGCCGCTTCCGGCCACCGCAGCCTCGACCTGCTGGGCTCCGGCGATCCTTCCTCCTCAGCCTTCCAAGTAGCCAGAATTACAGGCGCGTGCTACCACGTCCGGCTAATTTTTGATTTATTGTAGAGATGAGGTCTCGCTGCCCAGGCGGGTCTCGAACCCGCGGGCTTGGGCAATCCACTCACCTCAGCCTCCCAAAGGCGCGGGATTACGGGCTGAGCCACCGAGCCCGGCCCTCCTACCCTTTTTCTTATAGCTCTTGAGGACTCTGCAAAGAATGTCCAAGGCTTATGAAAGCACAGTCAGAATATCCTTCTTAGGCACATGCACTGAGTGGTATGTCTGTCAGCAGTTATGTCTGTGTCTGCAGTGAGCCTCCCTCACCGTCAGGACCGTCTCCCAGTGCCTGAAGAGCACCTTCTCCCACCGTAGGACGCGCTGGCACTGAGACTGGGCTGCATGCCCCATCAGCCTGTCCAGTGTCATCATAGGAAGCTGTGGAGGGCCCGCTGTCACCCGGAGCTCACCGTCTCTGCTCTAGCCTAGGCCCTGAAACCTGCAGCCAGGCTGCCCGACTCACATGAAACATGCGTCTCCGGTTCCATCTCCACTCAGTCTCCCTGCTGATTTCTCTACCTGTAAAATGGGCAGCTTTTCATGATTGCTGTGGCTCCATTGAGAGTAGGAGGGATTCCACTTTATAGTCTCTTTACTCTTCCAGCGTCAGTATTCTTTGGGGGCCTTTGCGGGGCGGTGTATGTGTGTATAGGTACATACACTGAGCTGGAATCCCTGGTCCATATTTCTATAGCATACTGTATTGAATCGGAAATCGGTTCTGTGCACCATCCAACAATTAATTAGGTAAATCCTAGACAAAATACCTAATGTCTTTGAGCCTCCATTTTTAAACCGACAGAATAAGGAATTTTGCTCTAAAATTCCGAACAGATGAGAGAGTTAAAGAAACCCTTAGGACCCATCTAAGTCACAGAGCTGGTGTCTAGAGAAGCCTTAATGCACAAATGTGTTCCCTGATCAAGGCAGAGGTATTTATTATGAACGCTCACTGGGTCCCCAACACTCAGAGCCAACTTTTCCAATACGCCAGTGCTTACCTACGCCTGTGCTACATCAGACATTCTGTAGCTGTGTAATGCCCTTGAATTTATCTTCACCTTTGTAAATAAAACTGTTCAATTGAGCTAACAATTTGATGGTTTTAGGGTCACCAAGAGACCAACTCTGATGGTGCTGCATGGTTCTGTCTAGTTCCTACCGGCTCTTCTTTCAGAACTGCATATCATTGGTGTTGTCTTCTAGAATTTCACGTGAAAAATTAGCTTAAAGTAACTAGTTATTTTTAAAAAGCAAAAGAAGAGCTCAAAGCATCTATTTTTCAAAGCCGTGCAAAAGTAAAAGAGAAATAACATTTATTTTTCACTTCATGAGGTTCTCGAAATAGAAGATCATAATCAGGACAACTTTTCGCTTCTTCAGATGTTCTATATAGAATATCATTTGGCTTCTAAATCTGTGATTCCTTTTTTGTCTGTGGCTCCAGATTTTCATAATCTACCACTATTAAGCAGAAGTGGTAATTTATGAAGAATTTGGCTTTGGAAAGCTTATTATTTTCATGAAGATAAAAAGCAAAATAAGAATGTTAACCATTTGGATCCCGTTGCTTCTGGCACTGAGGAGAGTTGAGCCCCTCTCTCACACTCTTAAAGTTCCCCTACCAGCTTTAAGGAAAAAAGACAGTGAGTCTTTTCAGCATTGTGGAGATTCGTTTGAAATTAGTAACTGTGTTAAATAAGGCGAAGAAACAGGCATGTGCAGACAGCTATGGGAAAGCTAGAAATTGTTTCTAGACTTGTGACAACAATATAAAAGCAATTATACATGTTTAGAAAGAGAAAAGTGATCGGGCTGGGTGGCTCAGCCTGTAATCCCGCGCTTTGGGAGGCCGAGGTGAGTGGATTGCCTGAGCCCGTGGGTTCAAGACCCACCTGGGCAACTTGGCGAGACCTCATCTCTATAACAAATCAAAAAATTAGCCGGGCGTGGTAGCGTGTACCTGTAGTTCCAGCTACTTGGAAGGCTGAGACGGAAGGATCGCCAGAGCCCAGCAGGTCGAGGCTGCGGTGGCCGAGAGCAGCCACTGCACTCCAGTCTGGGTGACAGAGTGAGACTCCAACTCAAAAAAAAAAAAAAAAAAGAGAGAAAAGTACAGAAAAATATATTTATGGAGGGCCTTATGTAATATATACATGTGTATGTAAATAAGTGATATTTAAATTTATTAGCATTTTGTTATGATTTAAAAATTTTTCCCACTTAAAGGATATATTTAATTTTTATAAGTCTTTTAGCACTGATACAGGATTTAGGGAACCAATATCATCAATATATCTGGGTTATTTCTTTTCAGGTTAATCATCAACAAACTCAATAGTTTTAAGAACAAAGTAAAATTTATAGTTAAAAATTCAAGCCTAGTAATACATTTTGTGTGATTATAGAACAATTAATTAGTTATGAAACAGGCATTTTTAGGTCTTTGCAATGAACATATTCAAGTCCTTAAAAAATATATATTTTGTTGTTGTTGTTATTTTTTTGAGTCAGTCTCACTCTGTTGCCCAGACTGGAGTGCAGTAGCCTGCTCACGACCACCACAGCCTCGACCTGCTGGGCTCAGGAGATGCTTCTGCCTCAGCCTTCCAAGTAGCTGGAACTACAGGCACGCACCATCATGCCTGCTTAGTTTTTTTATTTATTGTAGAGACGAGGTCTTTCCAAGTTGCCCAGGCTGGTTTTGAACCCCTGGACTCAGACAAGCCTCTCGCCTCTGCCTCCCAAAGTGCTGAGATTACAAGTTTGAGCCACTGTGCCCAGCTGGGATTATATCTTTTATAATAGTTTTTTTTCTTCTTTTCTTTTACTTAAAATGTTTTTAATAAAAATAATACATGTGCAAGTTTCTAAAGTAGCCAAATTCATAGAAATGAGAAATTAGAATGGTGGTTGCTAGGGCCTGGGAGAAGGGGAAATAGGGAATTGTTTAATGGATAACTTAAGATTTGCAGGATGAAAAAGTTATTGGAGATCTGTTTTACAACAATGTAAATATGCTTAGCACTATTGAACTGTACACTTAAAAATGATTGAATTTTATGACAATAAAAATGATACATGTAATATAAAGATCAATTAGAATTAAGAAAAAATATTAGCAATTTCTGTTTTTTCATTCCTCCAAGTCTGCTACCTAGAGGCAGTCATCTTTTTTTTTAAGACATAATTTACAGAGCCGGGCTTGGTGGCTCAGCCTGTAATCCTGCGCCTTTGGGAGGCTGAGGTGAGTGGATTGCCCGAGCCTGTGGGTTCGAGACCCGCCTGGGCAACTTGGCGAGACCTCATCTCTACAATAAATCAAAAATTAGCCGGGCGTGGTAGCGCGCGCCTGTAGTTCCAGCTACTTGGAAGGCTGAGGCGGAAGGATTGCCGGAGTCCAGCAGGTCGAGGCTGCGGTGGCCGGGAGTGGCCAGTGCACTCCAGTCTGGGTGACAGAGTGAGACTCCAACTCAAAAAAACAAAAACAAAAACAAAAAAAAGATATAATTTACATACAATAAAGTTTCTCTTTTTAGTATATATTTCTACACATTTTGAAAAACACAGTGTTCCTACTGAGTATTATTTCATTGTCGAGATGTACCATGATTTGTTTATTCTTTCTCCAGTTGCGTGACCTTTGGGTTGGTTTCAGTTTTGTATAATTAAAAGTAAAGTCACTCTAAACACCCACGTACTGATTTTTGTGATAATATGTTTTCATTTCTCTTGGGTAAATAACTTGAGTTGGGATTATTGGGTTTTATGGAAAGTGTGTGTCTAGCTTTACGAGCAACTGCAAAACCGTTTTGCACAGTGGTTGTGCCATTTTGCATTTCTACCGTCAGTCTGTGTGTTCCAGTTGCTCTGTCTTCTTTTCAGTACTTTGTATTTTCAGGTTTACTTTGTGACAAATTTTATTTTAGGCATTCTCGTAGGTGTGTTGTAGTATTTCATTACGGTTTTAGTTTGCATTTCTATAACAACTAGTGGTGTTTTGCATTTTTCATTTATTTACCATCTATACATCTTTAGTAAAGTCTGTCTATATCTTTTGCCTGTTTCTTTTATGAGGTTGTTATCTTGCTGTTGGGTTTTGAGTTATGTTTTCTGGATATATGTCCTTTATTAGTTACAGGACTTGCAGTATTTAATTCTGGTCTGTAGTTAGTTTTTTCATTCTCATAACATTGTCTTTCAAGAAACAGAAGTTTTTCATTTTGGTAATATTCAGTTTATCAGTTTTTTTCACGGATTGTACTTTTTGGTGTCCTAAGAATTGTCTTTCTTTATCCAAAGTTCAAAAGGTTTTTCTTATGTTTTCTTACAGAAGTTTTATAGTTTGGGATTTGACATTTAGATCTATGATCCTTTTTAATTTAATATATGGTGTAAGGAATAGATCAAGTTGGATTTTTTAAATTGTTATGATTTTTTAGTTATTTCAGCATCGTTTGTTGAAACTACCTTTTTTTTGTTGAAAATTAAGCCGGGTTCGGTGGCTCAGCCTGTAATCCTGCGCCTTTGGGAGGCTGAGGTGAGTGGATTGCCTGAGCCCGCGGGTTCGAGACCCACCTGGGCAGCGAGACCTCATCTCTACAATAAAAAAAAAAAAAAAAAAAAATTAACCGGGAGTGGTAGTGTGCACCTGTAGTTCCAGCTCCTTGGAAAGCTGAGGCTGAAGGATCGCTGGAGCCCAGCAGGTCGAGGCTGTGGTGGCCGGGAGTGGCCACTGCACTCCAGTCTGGGTGACAGAGTGAGACTCCAACTCAAAAAAAGAAAAACAGAAAATTAATGTGCCATTTTTATGTGTGTGGATCCATTTCTGACTTCCTTTGTTCCATTACTCTATATATCTGTCCTTTCACCAGTACCACACTAGCCTGATTGCAGGTAGCTTTATAGAAAATCTTAAGATTAGGAAGTGGGTGTCCAGCTTTGTTCTCTTTCAAAAATTGTATAAGATGGTTGTTTCTGTGTCTTTATATATACATTTTAGAATCACTTTGTAATTTTCCACCAAAAAAATCTTGCTGGGATTTTGATTGGGATTACACTGAATCTATGTAATAATTGAGGAGTGTGGAATTGACAGTTTAACAATATGAGGTTTTTTTTTGAGTTGGAGTCTCACTCTGTCGCCCAGACTGGAGTGCAGTAACCGCTCCCGGCCACCGCAGCCTTGACCTGCTGGGCTCCGGCGATCCTTCCGCCTCAGCCTTCCGAGTAGCTGGAACTACAGGCGCGTGCTACCGCGCCCGGCTGATTCTTTGATTTATTGTAGAGATGAGGTCTTGCTGCCCAGGCGGGTCTCGAACCCGCGGGCTCAAGCAATCCACTCACCTCAGCCTCCCAAAGGCGCGGGATTACAGGCTGAGCCACCGAGCCTGGCTCAATATGAGTTTTTTAATCCACAAATGTGGGATAGCTCACTATATATTGGATTCTCTTTTATTTCTTTTAGCAATGTTTTGTAGTTTTCAGCATCCAGATCTTGTACATATTTTATTAGATTTATACCAATTACGTGTATTTTATGCTATTGTAAATAGAACTTTTAAAATTTCGTTAAATTTTTAAAAATTTTGCTTATATTTAGAAGGATACAATTGCAGGTTCCTTACATACATTTATGTGCAGTGATAAAGTCTGGGCTATTAATGTACTCATCATCTTAATAGGGAACATTGTGCCTAGTAGGTATAAATTTTCGCTTTTTAATTGTTCATTGCTAATATATAGAAATATAACTGATTTTTGTACATTGTACTATATCTTGTGACTTGAGAAACTTGTTTCTTGTTAGTTCTAGTAGTTTATTTGTAGACTTTTGGGGATTTTTTTACATAGACAATTCTGTTATCTTTGAATAGAAATTGTTTTTTTCTTTTTAATCTGGATGCCTTTTACTTCTTTTTTTCTTGCCTTCTTAGCTGACTGTTACCGTCAGTGTGATGCTCAATAGAAATGCTGAGAGTGGACATTCTTGCCTTGTTTCCAGTCTCAGTGGGAAAGCATTCATTCTTTTACCATTAAGTCTGCTGAGTGTTCTTTGTGGATGTCCTTTTTCAGGTTGAGGATGTAGCCTTCAGTTCCTGTTATGCCAAAAGCTTTTATCATAGAATGGATGGTGAATTTTGTCAAATGCTTTTTCTGCATATAATGAGATGATCACATAATTTTTCTTACTTGGTCTGTTGACAGGGTGAGTTATGTAGATTGATTTTTGAATGTTTAACTTGCGTTCCCAGGATAATGCCACTGGACCATAATGTGTTGTCCTTTTTATATATAGTTGGATTTGATTTGCTTACATTTTGTTAAATTTTTGCATCTATGTTCATCAGAGCTTTTGGCCTATAGCTTTTATTTTTCTTTTTCTTTCCTATAATGTCTTTATCTGGTTTAGTATTATGGGAATGCTGGCCTCTTAGAATGAGTTTTGAAGTACCTTTTCCTCTTCAGTTTTCTGGAAGAGTTTGTGTAGAACTGGTATTATTTTTTCTTTAAATGTTTAGTTCAGTCCATCAATAAAACCATCTGGACCTGAGATTTTCTTTCTAGAAAGATTTAAAACTATAAATTCAATTTTGTAAATAGATATAGGGCTTTTCACGTGATCTGTTTCTTCTCGTGTGAAAGAAGTAGTCTGTGGCTTTATAAGAATTTGTCCATTTCATTTAAATTGTTCAATTTATTTAAGATAAATTTTGAAATCCATGTTTTTATTCATTTCGTTCAAAATTCTTCCTGATACTCCTTTCTGTTACTTCTTTGGTCCATAGGTTATTTAGTATTTTGAGATTTTTCAGATAATCATATGTCATTCATTTCTAATTTAATTCCATTATGGTCAGAGACCTTCACACTTCATATGATTGGAATACTTTTAAACTTATTGAGACTTGTTTTATGACTCGGAATATGATCTATCTTTGTAAAAGTTCTATGTGAGCTTGAAAAGAATGTGTGTATTCTGCTATTGTTGGATGAAATGTTCTACAAAAATCAGTTAGGTCAAGTGGTTGACAGTGTTATTCAAGTATTCTGTATCCTTTACTTTTCTGTTTATTTGTTCATTGAGTTATTGAGAGAGGGTTGATGAAATCTTCAACAATAGTTGTAGATTTTTCTGTGTTTTCTTGCAGTGCTATCAATTTTTGCTTCATGTGCTTTGAAGCACTATTATTAGTACATAAATGTTTCAGATTTTCTGATCTCTTGGTGAATTGACCCTTTATCATTATGACATGATCTTTATTCCTGTTAATTGTTTGTTCTGCAGTCTGCTTCAGGCTTTATTTTGACTATTGTTAACATGACATATCTTTTCTTATACTCTTATTGCACCTCTTTATGCCCTCATATTTAGAGCATTTTTCTTATAGGTAGCATATAGCTGTGTTTTGCTTTTTTATCCAATCCGGCAATCTCTGCCTTTTATTTGAGGTACTTAATTGAGGCCACTTATAGTGATTATTGATATACTAGTTGACATCTACTATCTTGCTATTTGTTTTTTATTCTACTCTTTATCCCCCTTTCCTCTTATCCTACCTTCTTTTAGATTATACATTTTCTTATGATTCCATTTTGTCTTCCTATTCTAGCTTTAGAGTTTATATATCCATCTTTAACTTATCATAGTTTTACTCAGCAGTATGCTTTGCTTCTCCTCTTATGACCTTTTGTTCATACACTTTACATCTACATACTGTAGTCTACTTCAAACATTATTATTTTTGCTTTCAATAGTCAATTATTATTGTTTTTTTAAGATTGGAAGATCAAGCTATGTTGCCCAGGCTGGCCTTGAACTCCTAGGGCTCATATGATCCTCCCACCTCAGCCTTCCAAGTAGCTGCAACTACAGGCACACACCACCATACCTTGGCAATAGTCAATTATTTTTTAAAGACCATTTAAATAGCAAAAGGCGGAAAGTTTCATATTTACCCATGCTATCATTTCTGGTGCTCTTCATTCTTCTGTGTAGTTCCCGCTTTTTCTTTTGGTATCATTTTTTTCTGTCTGAAGGACTTACAGTGCTGAATCCCTCCAGCTTTTTTATGTCTGAAAACATCTTAGTTTCACCTTAAATTTTTGAAAGATGTTTTTACTGGGCATTGAATTGTAGCTTGACAGTTTTTGTTTTTTCCTTTCAGTTAAAGATGCTGCTGCAATGTTTCCAATCAGAAGTCAGCTATTGTTCTTATCTTTGTTGCTCTGTAGACAACCAGTCCTTTTTTCTGGCTGCTTCTAGGATTGTATTGCAGCTTTTAAGCAATTTGATTATGATATGCCTTGTAGATTTCTTCACACTTCTCTTGCTTGGAATTTGTTTAGCTTTTTGAATCTGTGGATTAAAATTTAGGGAAAATAGCCATCTTTTGGGGGGGTCTCCACTACAGATATATTTGGTTGCTTGGAATTGTCCCACAGCTCAATGATGCTTTGTTCTATTTATGATTTTCCCCCCTTTTTCATTTTTTTTCTGTGTTTTATTGTGGATAGTTTCTATTACTGATATTTCACAAATACTTCTTTTCCCTTGTCTTACCTGCTGTTAATCCCATCTAGTGCATTTTTCTTCTCAAACATTGTAATGTTCAATCTTGATAAATTTTAATTTGGATTTTCTTTTTACTTTTCATGTGTCTTTTCTGAGGGAATTTAGGAGTATTGGAGAAAGTGTATTTTCTTTCTTTTTTTTTCTTTCTGTTACTGTTGTGGTACCTGCCACCATTTTTATGTTTCCTTAACGTGTTGATGTTTTCCTGTACCTTTTTATTTGAGTCAGGGTCTCACTTTGTGGCCCAGGCCGGGGCGCAGTGGCTGATTACAAGGATCATGACTCAACAGCAACCTCTACCTCCTGGGCTCAGGTGATCCTTTCACCTGAGCCTCTCGAGTGGCTGGGACCGCAGGTGTGCACCACTATGCCCAACTGACATTTTGATTTATATTTTTGTTGAAACAAGGTTTCACTCTGTTGCCCAGGCTGATTTCGAACTCATGAGTTCAAGCAATCCACCTGCCTTGGCCTCCCAAAGTGCTGGGGTGACGGGCATCAGCCACCATGTCTAGCCTCCTCTACCTTCTCGAACATATAAAATGTAGTTTTATAATAACCATTCAGATGTTCTTGTCTACATATTCTATCATCTTTGTCATATCTGGGTCATTTTGATTGATTTTTTTTTTTTCTTCTCATGAGTCATATTTCCCTGGTTTTCTGTGTGCCTGGTACTTTTTATTTGTTGCCAGACATTGTGAATTATTGGATGCTAGAGACTTTATTAAATATGCTTGAGCTTTGTTTGGGGACAAAATTAAGTTACTTGAAAACAGTTTGACCTTTCAAGCCTTTTTAAAAAACGGATTTATGTAGGATCAAAGCACTCTCCAGCATAAGACTTAATTTTCCCCCACTATTGAGGCAATCTCCTTTGGAGGATCCAGTGTTCCGTGTTTGCACGGTTTTTTTCACTTAGTCTGGTTGGTGGTGACACCAACAACTGCCTGCCCCGTGTAATTCCTGAAGGTTGTTCTGCCTGGTGCTTTTGAGTGGTTCCCTCTCCAGCCCAGACTAGTTTCCTTGCATGCATGTATACTGTGTTCGGCTGAAGCCTGGGAGCCGGAGGAGATGCCGCACATCCCTCTCTGTGTGCTTCTCTTTTACAAAAAAAAATATAAATAAGTAAAAGCAATACATGTACATGCCTAAAGATAAAATAGAGTGAACAGAAAAAAATGAGCACTTCCCTCTTCCCTTTTTCATTCACCTTGGTTGCGCCTCAGAGGCAGCCACTTTTGATTTCGTTATTTTTTTCATACTTACCTCTACGTTTCTACGTAATATATTTATACTATATTATTTCTGGCTTTTTCAATTCTAGAGATTACATAATGAAGCTGTAGTGGATTGGGACTTAGCGCGTTTAAGCATTTCTTCCATACAGTTGTTCTTCCTGTCACCTTCTCAATAAAGTTAAATCAGTACAAAATGCCAAATAGTATGGTCGTATACTTTTTATCTGTGAGCATTCCATGTTTTCTTCTTGCTCTGTTTTCTGTTGTCTTGATGCACCTAATGGTTCTATCAGGTCGGCCGTGTCCCTGCAGCAGCTCCCCCGGCCCGGCAGGTGCTTGGAGGTGTTGGGTCCCTGGTGCGTTTTCAGCAGGGATGCTCTCTCCTGGAGTTCTTGCCTCCTCCACCACTGCAGACCAGATAGACTAGCTGCAGCCTTGGCTTGCCTGGCAGCTGCCACCCCGACATTTCCTTCACAGCCAGCCTGTCAGTCCCCTTCTTTCCCTCCAGTGGCTCAGTCCCTGGTTCCTATTTTGCATGTCTTCCTTCTTCTTGATTTGCACCTCCATTTTGGGGTCTCAAATATCTAAAAATGGTTCATTCTACCTTTACACTCAAATGATGATTTGGCCAAGAGTTCTAGACAGAAACACTTTTTTGTCTCAGAGTTGTAGCAACGTTTCCTCCATCGTTTTCTGGCCGCCAGCAAAGCCATTCTGAGACTGGCCTTTGTGTTTGTCATGTGTTTTTTCCATTTGGGAGCTTTTAAGATTTCCTATCTATCCCTAGTGATAGGCAGTTTCATGATGATGTGCTTTGGTGTAGGGTTTTTTCGTGTATCCTGGTGAGCATTCACTCATCTCATTTAATCTGGAGGTTTGTGCCCTCATGTTTGGGGAAAATTCTTAACTTCTTTAATAATTCCCTTCTTCTGTTCTCTGAATCATCCTATTTTGATGAGCTTGGTAGAATTCATCCTATTTTCATGTTGGACCTCTGAGATCCATCCTGTTAAGTCTCTCTTATCTCACCACTCCATCTCTTTGTTGTAAGCTTTTGGGAAAATTTTCTCAACCAACCTTTTTGTGGAAATAAAGGTGATTTAAAATATGGTTGAATTTAACAACTTTTGATTTCTTTGATACTGCTTCTTGTTTTGACCATGTGGACCCAACACTGAAACTTTTTTGTTTATCTGCAATTCAAATTTAACTGGGAGTCTCGTAGTTTTGTTTACTCCGCCTGGTAAACCTACTCCCAGTGCTTGTGATAGGAGATTAGAAAAATGGCGGTGACCTGGGAGTCCTTAGACAGCAGTGATTTGGTCAGGCACAGGGTAATGTGCCTCACCTGTACCCAGCAGTCTTTCTAGATTTGCAAGGAGTTTTAACATGGGGAGAAATTCTATTTGAGTGCTGGATCGCCAGCTGTACCCATGTTGGCCAAGTCAGATGGAGTTTGGAAGAAAAACAAGTTATGGAATCAGAAATGCACCGGCCCAGCCCCACCCTCTTCTCCTATCCTGGTACGCTTGCTGCCAGCCTGCAGAAGTGGTTGAACTGGAATCCATGTGAAATACTCTGCAGACAGCAACAGAAAACCCCAATCTCAGTTGTCTAGGCCGTCTCCTGTGTATGAGTCCCCACTGGAGGGAGACTTCCTGATATTTGCTCAGTTGCCTGAAGCCGACTTGTATGGTCCATGCTTTCAGAGATCTCTGCTAATGTTGTTGGTGAGCCCTGAATAGGCAGCAGACGTGTGGATAGTCTGTCTTGCAAATAGAAGAACCTTTACGTGTAATTCCAGCCATTTGTACTTCGGATATTTCTGATCCAAGGGTTTTCTTCCATGGAGCTTTCCTCCATTTCGTTTGCCTTCTTTTTCAAATTGTCTTTTCAGATTTAGACCAAAATTCAGTTTTAAAGGAATCCATCACATTTATGTGAAATTGTGAAAAAACTGGATTTCTAATCACTTTTTTAGATGCATAATATCCTTTGGCCCAACAAATTCTCCAGAAGTGTACACACACACACACATTCAAGATGTATGTATAAATATGTTTCTTGCAATTTTATTTAAAACATTGAAGAATTAGAGATAACTGTAAAGCCCTTCAACAGGGAAATGGGTTAAAGCTTCTGTTGCTTTATACAATGATCAGTTGAAATAAAAGCATAACCAACTTGTATCTTTCTGCTTATGTTAAAGAACAGTATGAATAAATAACATTGCTAGTTCAGTACTTTTTTAAAACTTCAGTTGGGAATTTAAAATTCGTTTCTGTATGACCTTGAAGTTTTGGGTTTTTTTAAAGCTTTTTGTTGTTGTTGCTTTAAATGGTGGTTTCTTTAATACTTTAATACTTTTTTTCCTGTGAAACTGGCATTCATTTAATAGACTTTATCACAAAGACAGCTTTAGTCATAACTTTAACTTTCAAAACACAGAAGCTATCATGTAGGAAATAATCTGTTTAGCATTTATGGGGGATATAAAGACCACATTTCTGCTTCCCAAATTATTATGATTTTTAAGCTTCTACTTACTCTGTTAACTTTTATTGAAAATGGGTACATTTTTTCAAAAATTGTATATGCATATATGTAATGTTTATAAATTATAAATGTACTAACAGATATTATTTGCTATTCAGAAGCAAAACCTTAAAATGTGGAGACTAATACGTGTCTTTCAATTAAAAGGCGTCTCATTTATTTATAGTTAAGTCACAGTTTGTTTGTTTATTTGTTTTTTTTTGAGTTTTGGAGTCTTACTCTGTTGCCTAGACTGGAGTGCAGTGGCCGCTCCCGGCTACCGCAGCCTTGACCTGCTGGGCTCCGGCGATCCTTCCGCCTCTGCCTTCCAAGTAGCTGGAACTACAGGGCATGCTACCATGCCCGGCTAATTTTTGATTTATTGTAGAAGATGAGGTCTCGCCAAGTTGCCCAGGCGGGTCTTGAACCCGTGGGCTCAGGCAATCCACTCACCTCGGCCTTCCAAAGTGCTGGGATTACAGGCTGAGCCTCCGAGCCCGGCACAGTTTGGTTTTTAACCCAAAGTGAATTATCCTCTATATCATCCACCACACTTACCAGATTTGGTCCCTAATCACTTTGGACAGTTTTTAAAATCAAATCCTCCCCACTAGCATTGGGTCAACTTAAAAGACTGTCTAAAAGGCTCTGATGGTAATTTTAGGAGAGGACGCCGCTTGAGAGAGATTGCTTATTTGGAAGAAAAGACTGTGTATCTGTGTGTTTGTACATGTATGTGTGTGTATAACATATAGATACATATATTCTCTGTTCAAATTCTATGTTGGAATTATTTGTGATGGCACAATTTGTGGATCTGAGAAGTCTCTTCAAGGTAGACTTTTTGTTTTTATAGTATCACGCCATTAGAGGGCAGTATTGTAGAAGTTAAATTTTCTTTCTCGAATGTAATGAATTGCAAGCTGTTTATGCTGTATAATAATCAAGCAAACTTCAGGCCTTAGATTTGTAGTATACTAAACTGTAACCTTAATTGATTCCCCCCCGCAAATATTTTAAATTAATATGGGAAATTCTGTAAGGGATGAAGCTATTTTACACGCAGCTGTCTTGGAGAAGAGAATTATTTGGTCCACGTGGCCTTAAGGGTGAACTGGAGGTGAGCTTGCAGCATGCATGGGCTACTTAACTGTTTTTAACCACCTTATTTTTACTGATTCTGGACACTGTGAACGAGTAGAGACTCATTTCAGGAGTCATGTGCTTTGAATACATACTTGATAGTATTTCAATCCCTCTGATGTAAGAACAGGATTAGGCCTTAGAGGAATTGCCACTTAACTTCCAAAAACGTGCCTTAAGGACTTACTGAAAATAGATCTATGTGGGATTCAACCTGTGGACTGACTTTTCTAGCTATAAATGGAAGAAGGCATGTTTAATTACTGGTGGGAAGATACTGCTAGGGAGGTGCGATTTTAAGGTTTATGGCTCTAGGGACATTTGGGGGAAAAGACACTTGGATTTCACCCGGTGGATTCTTTTTTGGACTCAATTTTTATATGCCTCGTAAAGCATGTAATGCTTTTCGTTCCGCAAGAAATTGAAAAATTCATGGAAAGGGAGTCTCTCTCAAAAAGCAAATGTGACTTTTCCCTCTAAAATTAAAAAAGTATTATTGCAGGACGGCTATTATCCTTAAAGATGAAACCGCCTGTAAAACCCTCCCATTGCCGCTGCCTGCAAGAACGAGATAATTGAAATTGAGACACTCGAGCCCTTGCAAGGCTCCCAGTGGTGGGACTGGGCATGCCCAGTAGCTCAGACGGTTCTGGTTGCAAATAGGAAGCGTTCGCCGTTCGGCAGCCGCGGGACTGGCAGCTCCGGGGGCCGGGGTCTGACTCCCTGAAACGTAAGCACGTGCGGGGCCCGGATCTTGTCTTCCAAGGCCCTTTCCCGTTTCCTGCGAAGCGCTGGTCCAGCGTCGGGAGGCCGCCGCGGAAGCCTCGGGGCCCCGCACCCAGTCCCCGTGAGCGCGGCCTGGGCCAGCCCACCCGAAGAGCGGGATCCGGAGGGTGGAGGTGGGGGCGGGGCGGCGGGAGGCCCGGGAAGAGAGCCGGGGAGGGAGGAGGGGGCGGGCCCAGCGGCGGGCGGGCCAATCGGCGTGGCTCCTCCCTGCATATATTTTGCGCGGAGACGCGCAGCCCTGGGCTAGAGCCGACTGGAGCCGGGCGCCCGATCTGGGAAGCGTCTCCGCACGCCGCTGGGATCCGCATCTTCCCGGGATCGCCGAGCCCCGGAAGCCGGGCTGCTTTAAATTAGGGCTGCTGTTCTCTGTCCCCGGGCTCCAGAACGCTAGAAGATTTTTTCCTAGCTCACCCAAGGCTGCGGGTCTTCCCTCTTTTTTTCCACGAGGGTGTTTTTGGCTGCAATTGCATGAAATCCCAATGGTGTAGACCAGTGGCGATGGATCTAGGAGTTTACCAACTGAGACATTTTTCGATTTCTTTCTTGTCATCCTTGCTCGGGACTGAAAACGCTTCTGTGAGACTTGACAATAGGTAAATGTCGGCTAGGATAGTTTCTTTAAATGTACTTGCGATGCTTGTAATAATGCAGGTGAAAGATAGCCAGGAGAATTCCTTTGTCCATTGCCGAGAGATTATGGTGACACGGATGTTGCTTTTGGAAAGGTTCAGACTAGCCTTATTTTTGCAGGTCTGGCCAGAGCACAGGCTTTCCCCACATTATGTAATTTAGTCCTTTGTGGCTCACTAGCATAGGGAAATGCCTGGATAGTCGTTAGTAAGAGAGTGGCTGGTATTTTCTGGAGGGTGATACGTTACATAGTGCTAAGGAATATTCGAAATACGATGCTAGCACCATCACAACATCGGGAGATCCTTTTGTATATTGAGCGTTTAAGATCAATTTCATTTATCAATGACCTTTTCTTTTTTCCTTTCTCCCTTTCAGCTCCTCTGGTGCAAGTGTGGTAGCTATTGACAACAAAATCGAGCAAGCTATGGTATGTACTGATTCTAAACCGTCTGTGCTAAACGTGGGCCCAGCACAAAAACCGAGGTCCCTTGTGGAACCAGTGCAATCCTAAGCTCAGACGATGTTGATGGCTCTTCGTACATTTAGAAATGCTGGCGCTGTCCCCATTCTGCCAGCACGAAGCCACCCACCACGGCTGCCACGGAGGGAGACAGGGCCCTGAGGATATTAAATGTATTCCCTTTTCCCGGCCGATTTCGCGTAGGGTCGGTTGTTTTTTGTGGTTTTTTTTTTCCCACGGTGCCCCTTTATGCTAGGGATTTGCCGGCGAGGCGCTGGCCCGGCGTCTCCCTCGGTCGGTCGTGGGCGCGACTCTAGCGATGTGGCTTCACCGGGACTCCTAAGATTTTTCCTAGGGAGCCGGGGGTGGGGGAGGAGCGGACCCCGGGCCGAGGCCTTCTAGACGGTGCCCGGGGGTCCCGGGTGGTGCAGGCTACTGCACAACGAAGAGGGACCGGAGAAAAGTTTTGTTTCCCCAGCCTGCCCCTGATTTCTCCTATTTTTTATTTCCGCCTTGGCCGTTCTTTGTTATTGGAGCAGCGCCGGTGGCTCTTCTCACGGGATTCTCTGCCCACTGTTGCTAGGCAAACTCCGAACCTTTAATTCGGAGCTATAAATAACTCGGGCTCCCATTGGCCGCGACGGCTGCCCAGGTTTCTGTGATGTCAGCTTAATCACGAAGGGGGGGGGGGGGGGGTGAAGGGAAGAAAATGCGGCAGCAGGCTCCGGAGGAACTAACTGGCTGCAGCCGGTGGCGGGCGGAGGCGGGGCGGGCCTTGGGGGCGGGGAGCGCCGGACCTCCCGGCGGCCTGGACGGGCCCGAGGCCGGCTCCATCTCGGGCGCCCGGGCCGGGGAGCCGCCGCAGTGCTTGTGGTCGTCTCGAATCGAAGCCTGGCTGCCTGCCTCTCTGGCTGGCGGCTGCGGAGAACGCCTAGGCCTTCTAAAAGCTAGCTCACTTGCATGTCGAACTCGAAAGTATGGGACGGTGGTGGCCGCGTTCAGATGTCCACAAGTGTCGTCGTGAGCTTTCAAGGCAGGTGATAAATGTCAGTGGTTAGGAAGAGCCAGGCAAAATAATGCTTTAGAAACTCAAGCCCAGGGAATGATAACGAGTGAGTGACACCGCTTTTGCCTCTCCTTTCAGGATCTGGTGAAAAGCCATTTGATGTATGCGGTTCGGGAGGAGGTGGAGGTCCTCAAAGAGCAAATCAAAGAACTCATAGAGAAGAACTCGCAGCTGGAGCAGGAGAACAATCTGCTGAAGACGCTGGCCAGTCCCGAGCAGCTCGCCCAGTTCCAGGCCCAGCTGCAGACTGGCTCCCCTCCTGCCACCACGCAGCCACAGGGGACCACGCAGCCCCCCGCCCAGCCGGCGTCGCAGGGCTCCGGACCCACCGCGTAGCCGCCTGTGCCCCGCAGAACTGGCTGCTGCGTGCGTGAACTGAACAGACGGAGAGATGTGCTAGGGAGAACCCGCCTCCACGGTCGCCCATTTCATTGCTCGCCGCGAAAGAGACGTGAAACTGACGTATGCCATTCTCTCTTTTTTCCAGTATTAAACACTCACATGCTTTTGGCTTGAAGAAGTGCCGTAGTTGGGTGAATTAAAGGTTACTCAGAGAATTAGCGTGGATGTCCTGGGACTTCTGCAGCTTGGCAGGTGTCCGAGAAATGGTTTCACTCTTGCCGAGGAGCTGTGTGCCTTCCACCCCCTCCCGCCCCGCCCCCCCCCCCCGCCTCCAGAGCTCGTGGTCCTGCTCGCCAAGTGTCCTCCGTGGGGTTGGTTCCGTGGGGGTGTGAAGCCGAGCTCCCACTGGGTTTCCTCCGCCTCCCCTAGAGGAACTGGAAGGGAGGTGAAAGTAAAGACTAGAATGAGGGGACAGAATTCATTCTACACGTTGACGACTGTCACCAAAACTCATACAATAGTATCGTGCCTCTTTCTGAAACAGTGGGTGACACAAAACGGTGACAGGTAGCTGGGACCTAGGCTATCTTACATGAAGGTTGTTTTGCTTATTGTGTATTTATGTATGTAGTTGTAACTATTTTGTACAGTAGAGGGCTAACTACTATTTAGGTTGTACAGATTGACATGTAGCTGTTTCATTGGCTGTCTGAAGCGGTGTGGACTGTCTTTTATATGTAGATCTACGTAAGAAACTGCTACATGACAAAAACCACACCTAAAGAAACTTTAAGAATGGGCAGTTACTCACTTTGTGTAATCTGAAATCTTCTAGCTGCTGAATATTCTGAAGTAAATCCCTGTTCACCGAAGTCTTTCTCTTGAGCTGGTTGAATACAAACGCTCAGTTCTGGCTAATGAAATGGATTTCCTGTAGGGGTTTCTGCATAGTCCCTGTATAGTAGTTATATGCATATGTTTCTGTGCATGTTCCCTACACAGCTTTAAGGTGTCACTGTATTTAACTGTTGTACTTGTCAACTTTCAATAAAGTATATAAAATGTTGATAAACAAGTATTTTCATATTGCAGTGTTAAGTTTCCATGGCTATTCCCAGGTGAAGCCAGCGGTTTGACTAGTACAATACTAGAGGGGAGTGGAAGGGGTGGACGAAGCAGGGACGCCCGTGGTTTGAGTACAGGAGGAAGAGAAAATGACCATTGCATCGCTTAGCTAGCAGGAAGGTAGCTAGCAGGAAGGGAAGGCGGAGGAGCCTATCTCAGTTCTTCTGAGGGCCGGGTGACTTAGACAAGTCACTTCACCTCTCTGGGCTAAGGTGGGGGATTGAAAGAGGTAATCTCTTAAGTGCCCTCGGGGCTTTAAGGTTCTAGGAGTTCATGAAAATCATAATCTTCCATTGTTTACTGAACTGAGAGGGGGTGAGCCTTATTCTGTGTATTAGCCCAACACGCAGCTCTAGGATCAAAAGATGGAGGTTGGGGAAGCTGATTTCCACCTTAAGAACTTTATCACCCTGGGTTGGCATGGTGATCCTAGCTTGGGAAGCGTTTCTAGCTTCTGGGATAGTCATTTGTCTTGTCCGAACAAAAGACTGGATCTGAGGTGGGGCAGGTGAGCCAGGGTGTCCTTCCAGTTGGTTCCATACAACTATAAAATAGGTCAATATTACAAACCCGATAGACTCCTGGGGCAAATTGGCACCTGAGGAATGAGCCTGGGGGGTCCTCCTCTGCTGTAGGAGCAAGGTGTGTGAGCAAGTGAACAGGATTTATCAACTGCAGTCTGCCACAGGACATCAGCAACAGCCCCTGACCTCAGCACCATCCCTGCCTAGGGGGGAGGCAGGTCGTTCCCAAGCTCCGAGATTTCTCTTAAGCCCTTGCAGGACAAGGATGTCACTTTCTGTTCGGAAAGGTAGAGCTGGTGGGAGATTGGTAGGTGGATGTGACACCAGACCTCCCTGGATGGTGTGCGTGCACTGTAAATGGTAGCACAGGCTTCTCGTGGACGCCCTGGACTGCTGACCACCACGGGCTGACAGTTGCCAGAAAGATGTTTTGGGGAATTTGGAGAGGACTTGGTTAAGATCTCAGTCATATTAGTTTGAAGGTTATATAACTTCAACTTAAATAAAGAGATACTTACATAGTAATTACAATTCCTTGGAAAAGAAAACTATAGTGATTAGAAATCCCTAGCCATTTCATTTTTTATGTTTTTAATGAAGATCCTTAAAATACCATTAGGTGGTAATTGTGGAAGATCTGAAAAATGTCAGTGTATTATTAAAATAACAGCTTTTTTCTCTTATTTAATGGAACTCGGGTCTTTTTATTAAAAATGTGAAACTTCATGAAAATTTGGTAGCTGAATATCGTATGTGAAATGAGTGAATTATTAAGATCAAAAGATTTTTCTCCCATACATGTCCCTCATTTTAGTAATTATGAAGCAAATTCGAAGAGATTGACTTATATTTAAGCATATTTAAAGGTAATCTTAAGGTGTTTTGCTACTTGGCTTGCAAACCCAAGTGGGCCTGTGGGTTATTATATAGTTGATTATATTGCATGTATGTTTTGCAGAGAAGGAGTGATTTCTAAGGGGATGGAATGTTGTCCCAGCACTGGGTGTTCATGACATCACCAACTGCAGCAGCAACAGCAACCCTGTTCGGGGAAGGAGAAACAGAAGGAATTTTACATGATTTTAATGAACGTCTGCTTTCTGGTTCTAATTAACAGTGTTCATAATTCAGTAATTCTGTCCTTTTCCTGCATATTTTAAAAGCAAAAATTTATTTTTCATTATGGGATGAATATGCAATGCCAAAATTTGTTTTAAATTTACATAAGAAATGTATAAAAGTGAATTATAACTGAAATTAGAAATGAAACTTAATTTCAGAACAGACACGACTCTGCCCTGGCTTTGTGTAAAATAAGTAGTTGGCGCTGCCAGGGCCTGACAGCATGAATGGTTTAGACGGCAGCTTCCAATCCACTCAGACAGCAAGAATGGCATTAAGATTAGAAACAGAGGCAGAGAAATAAAGCTTCCTCCCCCTCCTGGGTAAAGTGGCCTGGAAATAGAAGTATGGGCCCACCAATTGAACTTGCAAGCTGACTGTGCAGTGAGACCCCTGTGCTGAAGTGTGAGAGGACACCAGCCGTGAGCCCAGACTAGCCACTGGGCCTGTCACCAGCTGTGTGACTTTCGGACCGGTAGTGGAACTCCCAGACCTGCCTGCTCATCTGTAAATCAAGAATTGGATCAGGTCATGAAGACTTCATCCTGCCACGGATGCTACATTCCTCTTCTTTTTATGATGACTTACTTTATCCCTCTAATTTTTAGGGGAAGGTGTGTGTGTGTGTGTGTGTGTGTGTGTGTGTGTGTGTGTGTACACACGCTTACGTGCTGTTTTTGTTTGTTCATACAACTTAATGACCAAAAATTAATTTGGCTTTAATCCCTGCTCCTCTGTCAGTTCTAGCTAAGTGACCTTGGGCATGTTGCTTCGTGGCCTCTGTTTCTCACGCTTAAGAGGCGAGACATGCTGTCTCCATGTTTTGTAAGGCTAATGCTAGAAGGCAGGGCAGAGATGGGTTAAAGTGACGGGTTCCACGAGTGTTCGCGTTTATTGTTATCTTGAGTCATTCAGCTCTCGTTTATATATTTAATTTTGTATTTTTTGTAGGGATAAGGTTGTGGCAGCTTTATTTTCTAATAGCTTCTGATTTGGCATTTGGTAACAGTAGTGACTGTTTAACCTTTACTATACAAACACACGTTTTTAAAACGTCCTTTAGAATACAGACAGAAATGCATCATTCTATGTCTAAAATAATACCAAAGGCAGCTGTTTCATCTCTGAATTAGAGACTGGATTAGTCGGGACTTAGCTATGTTTCAGTGTCCAGTATTTTCGATATTATGAAAATAATATTGGTGGAAATAAGTGATTAGAGAGGGTATATATATCTTAAATTATTAATGTATTTATGGAAAGAAGTGCTATGCGTAACTGCACTGTGGCACGCCAGGTGGGCCTGAAGTCACTGGAATTAGTGGCCAGGCTCTGGCAACAGATCCTGGAGGCTTCAGTAGCCATTTAAACATGTGCAGAATGACTACGTTATTACAACATAGTGTTTTAAACCAGGTGCTTGAGATGCCCATGTCTGTGGGATACAACAGAAGCTTCCTCAGTGGGGAGGGGCGGGCAATAGAAAGTGGGAGTGACGGTGGCCAATGGGGACGGCTGCAGCTTCACTCTGTCCCTTTGCCACATGGGAATTCAAGCACCTTGTTGCCCGATCTTCCAGTTTCCTCCAAGATCCGGAAATCCAGGGTTCTCTCTGGAAATGCTTGAATTTTGGACACTGTGCACACCAAGCAAAAGCACACCTACCAAGCGGACTTGGACCACGGGCCCCTCAAGTTCCCCTTGCTTTCTGTCTTCCAATGCTTTCTGTCTTCCAACTGTCTCAAGGACCAGACTCCTGCCCTCGCTGGCAGCTCACCTTTCAGCTCAAAGTAGAACAAATCAGGAAAACCTTTTTGATTCAAGAAAGGGGGCACAGGCTATCTGGTAAACCATGTGATAATTGACTCAGAGAATATGCATTGTGTACCTTTCTAGTGCCAGAGATAGTACGGTGAACTGGTCATGGTCCCTGTCCTCAAGGACAGCTCACATAGCTGCCTTTAAGATAAATGAAGTAGTTTGTTTTCTGGCAAAATTTGCCTTAGGTGAAATGATATCGGAATTAATTCCTTTGCTGTTCCTTCTCAGATGAACGCTTTGGCAAAAATATTTCTGAGTGTCCTTTTAAGAACTCTTGTTAAATGGGTAGCATTTTTTTTTCATGCTTTATAACCCCAACCACTTCATTTTATTGCTGACTCATTTAGGAACAAAGACGGCGTTTGCCGATGTGAGTGCTACAAGGTTATATAACACACGCCCCCAACTTCTAGAGACAAGATACATTTCAATCAGTTTACCCTGTTGTCCAGAAGAACGTTCAATTCATGCCCTAATAAGTGGTTTGTAAAACAGAAACCTTAGTGTCGCTACTTAAAAAGCAAGAATGTGGGGGAGGCTTTTAGGTTGACCAGCTACCAGTTTGCCCAAGACTGAAGGTATTCTCGGGAAGTGGGACTTCAGTGCTAAAGTCAGTAAAGTTCCAGACAAACTGGCTGCCTGAGATCTCATTTTCTGTTCTACTTGGACACAGATCTAAATTATGTCTCCCACCCACCTTGGAGTTCGGAGTGACCGTGGGTTTAGTCAGTGGGTGAATCATGAAGCAACTGACTTGGCTTCACTTGACTTCACTTCCAGACTTGGCCCATAAGGAAACCATTTTGAGTGGTCTGTTGTGTTCTTTCACCGATGGGATGGGGAAGACCTGGCGACCTTGGGAGTGACAGAGCCTTTATCAGCCTGGGTCCCTGACTGACTGAAGTACAGCGCACTCCCTGTCAAACCTGGGGCCGGGCAGCACAGTTCCGCCAGCCCTGGTGTTTCTCCACCATGAAGCATTTTAGACGTGACTGCTTCAGGGCTAACCTCAGCCCTGAATGAGTACCTGAAGTGGGCGCTGCTGTCAAAAACCCTCCAACATATGGCACTGACTATGGGTGGCTGGTGGATGGTGATGAAACTTGGAGGCTAGAGAGAGTGAGGTCCATATTGTGAAGTGGCTGTTGTGTAAGACTGTTGCCAGCCGTAAATTAGAAGGTCGGTCGCGTGCCTGGTGAGCATGTAGCCCTGAGGCACTAGGATGTTTGAGGCCTGTTACTCCTCACTGTGACTCCTATGGTTTTCTTTCTTTCTTTTTTTTTTTTTTTTTTGAGTTGGAGTCTCACTCTGTCGCCCAGACTGGAGTGCAATGGCCGCTCCCGGCCACCGCAGCCTTGACCTGCTGGGCTCCGGCGATCCTTCCACCTCGGCCTTCCGAGTAGCTGGAACTACAGGCGTGCGCTACCACACCCGGCTAGTTTTATTTATTGTAGAGATGAGGTTTTGCCAAGTGGCCCAGGCGGGTCTCGAACCCGCGGGCTCAGGCAATCCACTCACCTCAGCCTCCCAAGGATTGGCTGAGCCACCGAGCCCGGCTACTCCTATGTTTTTCAAGAAAAAGATGAGCTCAGGAAAGAGTCGGTTTGTCAATAGGAAAGGGAATAAAAGGTGCAGAAATTTTCCAATACAAATTTCTTGTATTGGAAAAGCCAATTGCTTCTAGGCTTCAGCAAGCTGGAAGTCACTTAGGCCCATTAAGCCTTTTCAGTTCAACAAGGTGTTTTATCTCTTCAGCAGAGATGGACAAAATGGTATGAACTCCCCATATATGCCTTTCGTTTCAGATGATTTCTAAGTGGTCACTGTTCAGCTGATGGAAAGGTGGGAGAGAAGGAGTTAAAACATGAAACAGGCGTGTGCAGAAAACTTTAGGTCTTGCTACTGTCACATTGAATTGACTGGAAACAGTGAAAGGGAGAAGCCTACCAACAACTGAGGAACTTTTCCTGCCAAGAAAAACACAAGCCAACCCAGACAATAACAAAACTTGTTGAAACCTTCAAACAGCCCTCTGCCCTCCAAACAGCAGGAGCTGGAAGTGGTTGAAGTGGCCGTCGAAAGCTGTCTAGCGCCCAAAAAGAGCATTCTCTACACCACCAGTATGTGGCCATGGGGGATATGAGAAAAGAAAAGCATACCAGAGGTAGGAGCATGGAACTTTGGAGAACAATGGACCAGGGCTTTCTTCCCAGAGAGTAGAATCAGGATCTAATCAGAACTTTCCAGTTGCCAGGGCAAAGAGGTCTTCTCAATGCTTGCTCAGCAGAATTTCATAACCACTGAGGGCTAGGACTACTGGTCTCAGGACTACCGTGTCTTTCATGCTTCTAACGGGAATTTCAGCACAGTTACCCTGCCCTAGTTCCATCTCTGTGCACTGTCAGTGGAGGGGAGATAGTTTGTTTTAGGTCATAAGTCACCAGACCTTAAGAAGCCACATCCAGACCTGGATCTCTCTAGAGACCTTGGAATTTTGACTGGATGCCTCAGCTGGATGGGACTTTGGGTTGCTGCCCCTGTGGAGGGTGAGTGTTTCCTGTGAAGGCAAGAAGATAATATGTATGTTTTGATCCACTGGCAGAGGCTGGTAACTTTTTACCAAAAAACCACCTCCTTTTCCTGGTTACACGGGTTACATTTCCCAGATTCCCTTGCAACTGGGTGAGCTCATGTGATTGAATTCTAGCCAAAGGAATGTGGGCAGAAATGATGTTTTGTCATTTCCAGGCCTGATTCACAAAAAGTTCCCATGCTTTTTCCCCTCCAGTCAGTTGAAGACAACTACAATCACTTTGAAAAAGCACATGTTGGAAGATCAGCCTGGGCCCCTGAATGACTGAGTGGAGCAGAGTGCTCTCCAGCTTCCCCAACCTGGAACTACTCAGGACTGTTAAAAGAAAGCAAGAAACAAATTTCTATTGTGTTTTAAGCATATATTTTTGTTTGTTGCCCTAATTGGTACGCAAATATGTGGAATACTCGAAACAATATTACAAAGTGCCATAACCTCAGATTAACATAGTACAAGCTGAGCATATCTGAGCTGAGGAGCAGGAGAATTAGCTGAGTAGACTACACCAAAAAGGTAAATCTTGAGGTTGACTTTGACAGAGCTGTGAAATAACACGTGGAAGGAATCATTTTTGGCACTTTGGCCAAAATTTGGCTTTTGGGGCATAGTTATCAAAATCAGTTCCCTGCCCATGTGGTAAGAGTGTTCCTGAGAGTTGAGAAACGTTCTTCTATACAGTTAGAATTGGCTTGCTAACCTTGTAAAGTGTAATTCACTTTGAGAATCACCATTGGCAACTATCAGCTGAGATCAGAGGTCATACTCTGGTGTGCTTCAGGCCATAACAGACCCAGTGATGACCAGAGCTGGCTCTCAGATGCTTTTTTGTTGTTGTTTTGTTTATTACCTTGCCAGGCTCTTGTAAACAGATACGTGTTTATGCAGTGTTTAAAAAAATAATGTAGGCTGGGCGTGGTGGCTCACACCTGTAATCCCAGCACTTTGGGAGACTGGGTTGGAGGCTCACTTGAGCCCAGGAGTTTGAGACCAGCCTGGACAACATAGTGAGACCTTGTCTCTGTCTCTCAAAAAATAAAAAATAAAAAACCAGGCTGGTGGCACCTGTAGTTCCAGCTACTTGGGAGGCTGAGGTAAAAGGATCACCTGACCCAGGAAGTTGAGGCTGTAGTGAGCCATGATCTTGCCGCTGCACTCCAGGCTGGGTGATGGAGTGAGACCCTGACTCAAAGTAATAACAATAATAAGGAAAATTAGTGACATCCCTTCTGCAACTGGAATATTGCTCCAAGTTCTAGCAGCCTTGAGTTCATATTCTTGTGTGATAGTAATCAGGGGCCACTGAGTCACAGCTGCTGTTCACTTTAGACTGGGCTTGGCCCTTCGGCTGCCATGGCCCCACACCACCTGGGACAGCCTCACACTGCCAGTGGCTGGCACACCTCACCGCACACATCCGGTTACATACCTGGCTCAGGTAGGCGTCTGAGGTTGTTTCAAAGCCAGATGATCACACCCAATTCTTTTTTTTTAAATTTTTTTTAATCACAAAGGGTAGTTTTAATGAAGCTTTACAGGTTGGTTTTGGTAACACTGTCATTTTTTTTTCCTCTTTTAATTTTTATTCTGAAATTGTGGAGTACAGTTCAGGATTAGGTATACAAATGTTCATTGTGCAGGTACCCTTATTGATGAGGTGTGGCCCCCTTCCCCAGGTGGATATCGACTACTGTCAATCCTAGCTACCTACCCCCCCCGTAGTTTCCTGCTACTTTCAATCCCTTTCCTACAGTAATACGGTAGTGCACTCTGACGGGACCAGGTGAGAAGCTATGTCTTTTCTTCCCTCCGTTACCCAATTCCCAGATAGTTGTTCAGTGTCCACCTACGAGTGAGAACATGTGATACTCAGCTCTTTGTTTCTGTGAGAGATCATTCAGTATTATAAGCTCTAATTCCATTCACATTGCTGTGAAGTTCATGGTTTTGTTGTTCTTTAAAATGTGGTACATAAATACAATGGAATATTACACCCAGTTCTTAAAATTTTGCAGCTTAATTCATTTAACCCTGCTCTTAACTTCACATGACTTGGACCTTAAAGAAGAAAACAACTTGATCTAATTCAGTTATCTTTGGGGTTTTATTTGGCTTCATGGACCCAACAGTTGGCAATGAGCAGAGTTCGGCTTTCTCCTTCATAGACTGTGGTCGAACTGGGCCCCAGCATGAGGACCTGCAATCTCCTTCTGGAGAAGGGAAAACGGACTCCATTGAGTATTATTACATGTTATTGAGCACTTACTGTATGCTAAGCACTTTCAAGACAGTGTCTCATCTACTCTTCACACCAGCCCTGTGAAGAAGCTATTATTAACCCATATTACAGGAAAGGGGAAAAAGCAACTTGCTAAGTCAAGTTAAAGAACTGACAAGTGTGATGCAAACCAAGTTTGTCTAGCACAATGCTGTGCTCTTAGCCACTATTTCAGCTGCTTCCCAAAGACAGGCAGGAGCTTCCTGACACACGGAGCCTGACAGGTCTGTGGCTGCCCCAGGCCTAGCACTGTGTCCGTCTCCTGAGCATGTGCCCCAGAGAGGGTTAGGTTGGAAGCACAGTTCAGGGCTGGCATGCAAATCCCACCCCCCTCTGGAAAACAGCCACAGTCAGGATCCTGCCCACACCCTTCCATTCTGTCAAGCTGCTTGGCTGTTGGGGGTCCCGAGGAATTCAGTGCCCTCTCAGAAACCACAAAGGGGGCCAGGCATGGTGGCTCGTGCCTAAAATCCCAACACTTGGGAGGCTGAGGAGGGAGGATTGCTTGAGCCCAGGAGTTCAAGACTAGCCTGGGCAACATAGCAAGACCTCATCTCTACATAAAATCAAAAAATGAGTTGGGTGTGGTGGTGTACACCTGTAGTTCCAGTTCCTCAGGAGGCTGAGGCATAAGGATTGCCTGGATCCAGCGAGTGGAGACTGCAGTGATTATTCCACTGCACTCTAGCCTGGGTGACAGAGTGAGACTCTGTCTCTAAAAGAAAAAAAGAAAAGAAACCACAAAGGTAAGAGTAGGTGCAGATGGAGTCGGAAGCTCTGCCAGTGAATATACAGCATGTGGCAAGTCGTGTCCCTGTCTCCCTGCCCAGCCTGGCACCAGGCAGATCCAGAGAAGAGATGAGACAACCGCATTTCCCACGCTGATATCATGGTCACTTGGCCCGGATATGCCAGGGCTGAGGATCAAATGTTTCTGTAGACGATGTACAATTACTCATTCATAAAACCCACCATATTTATTAAGCACCCAATGTGCCAAGCTTACGGGGTCCCCTAGGTAGGTAAAAAAGAAAACACTTCATTCCTGCTTTTGAGGCATCCCAGTTTTAAGGCCAAGACCGATATACTAAGAATTAATAGTCCAGGTTCAGTGGCTCAGCCTGTAATCCCAGCCCTTTGGGAGGCTGAGGCGAGTGGATTGCCTGAGCCCGCGGGTTTGAGACCAGCCCGGGCAACTTGGCAAGACCTCATCTCTACAATAAAATAAAAAATAGCTGGGCGTGGTGGCACGCATCTGTAGTTCTGGCTACTCGGAAGGCTGAGGTGGAAGCATCGCTGGAGCCCAGAGATCGACGCTAGGGTGGCCATGAGCATGTGTGCCACTGCACTCCAGTCTGGATAAAGGAGTGAAACTCAAAAAAAAAAAAAAAGGGAATTAATATAACATGGCCAGATACAGTGGCTCATGCTTGTAATCCCAGCACTTTGGGAGGCTAAGGCAGGATTGCTTGAGCCCGGAAGTTCAAGACCAGCCTACATAACATAGTGAGGCCTCATCTCTAGAATAAATTTAAAAATTAGCAGAGTGGTGGCGCTTGCCTGTAGTCCCAGCTACTCAAGAGGCTGAGGCAGAAGGATCGCCTGAGCCCAAGAGGCAGGCTATGGTGAGCCGTGATCACTGCACTCCAGCCTGGGTGACGAAGTAAGACCCTGCCTCAACAACAACAACAACAAAGAATTATTATAATGCTACGTGAGGGACTAACTCCCTCAATATCATTACACACTGAAGTGTTATAGGAACAAAGGTGAGGAAAGAATTAATTCTGCCTGGGAATTGGGTAACGGAGGGAAGAAAAGACACAGCTTCTCACCTGGTCCCGTCAGAGTGCACTTTAGAACTTTAGGTACATTATTCAAAATCTTCTTAATCTCTCTCTCTCTCTCTCAATTGGCAGTTTGAAAATGAAACACCTAAAAGCATGCCATGAGCAGAAAACTTGGCGATCCTGAGGGAGTTAGAAGCAATTGAAAGAAAACTGGGCCTAGCTGTGGATCTGGGGGCTGTCACTGGAACCGCCAGAACCACCCCCTGGATGCGGTTCGATGTCTGAACTGGTTTAAGTTAGGTTTGCTGCAGCTTGCTAACTAGACCATCCCTAACTAACATAGCTCCTTTCTCCACTTGTCAACAAACTGGGATTCTGTATCTTTTTTTCCACAGTAATAATTACGGTTGCATATTCTGAGTTTTATTTTATTTATTTATTTGTTTGTTTTTGAGTTGGAGTCTCACTCTGTCGCCCAGACTGGAGTGCAGTGGCCACTCCCGGCCACTGCAGCCTCAACCTTCTGGGCTCCGATGATCCTTCCGCCTCAGCCTTCCGAGTAACCGGAATTACAGGCGCGCGCTACCACGCCTGGTTAATTTTTTTTGATTTATTGTAGAGATGAGGTCTCGCCAAGTTGCCCAGGCGGGTCTCGAACCCGTGGGCTCAGGCAATCCACTCACTTCGGCCTCCCAAATTGCGGGATTACAGGCTGAGCTACCGAGCCCGGTGTATACTCTGAATTTTAGAAGGAATAATTACTGTTGCATACTTTGAATTCCCAAAGTTCTACAGGAATGATAAGTCTAATTATCTAGTTATGAGATGAAGAAAGAAGTAGCGCTGCCCTCCCAGAATTTCGAATGGAATCCGTTATCATCCAGTTCATCCCATAGATGAAGAATGCATTCCCTGATGGATTTAACCGGTCCCCCAGTTGAGACCATTCCACAAAATGACCGACAATAATCTACATGGAGATAGCAGTCAACTCTAGCAGTCTAGAAGGGATCCCTGAGCAAGCGATAAAATCCAGAGTGCCAAGGGGAGAAGCACAGGAGTGTCTGAGGCGGCATCTTGTGAACCTGAGAGAGGGGTGAAAAACACAACCAATTTCCTCCAGCTGGGGATTAGAAAGGCTAGAAAGAGAAGGCTGGCGGGGTGGGAGGCGGGAGAGGGGTGCTCGGGCCTGGAGGGCCCTGCAGTCTCTCTTGCTAGGGATCACGATATATACTTGTTTCAGTGAGAATACAAGAGAATGAGACTGTCTGCAGAGAACCCTGCTGCTTTTGAGCTATTGAAAGAGATCAGGGCCGGCTCGGTGGCTCAGCCTGTAATCCCAGCACTTTGGGAGGCCGAGGAGAGTGGATTGCCTGAGCCCATGGGTTCAAGACCCACCCGGGCAACTTGGCGAGCCCTCATCTCTACAATAAATAAAAAATTAGCTGGGCATGGTAGTGCGCGCCTGTATTTCTGGCTACTTGGAAGGCCGAGGAGGAAGGAGCGCGGGAGACCAGCAGGTCGAGGCTGCGGTGGCCAGGAGCGTGCCACTGCACTCCAGTCTGGGTGAGAGTGAGACTCCAACTCAAAAAAAAAAAAAGGAAGAGAAAGAGATCAGATGCAAGATCACAGAGGTTTGAACCTAGCATGGGGGGAGAGCGGAGGAGGAGTCTAAGAGACCCTCCAGGAAGAGGGGACTGGTCAGAATGGAAGGGGGACTGTGGGATCTCTCTCAGGGAACTTGGGGGGAGGGGTGACAGTGCCACTGCCAGGACAGTAAGTCTGAATATGCAGAGCGAGGTGCCTGTGGGGTTCCCAAGTGGAGACTTGTAGCCAGCTGGGCTCCCAGTGGGGACCCCAGAGAGACATCTGGTTGGGTCCACAGAGGTCCCGACGCCCACCTGCCACCGTGTCTCTCGTATTCCAGAGCCCAGCTGGCCACCTCCCTGGCAACTCTGGAGTGCCCTGTCCTGCCCACGGGATGTGAGCAGAGGGGACATGTGCCGCCTGCAGGCGTGGCCCTGGGGACACTTCCCACACTCTCTCCGCATCTGTCAACCGCTGATGGGAGGACGAGGAGGCTGTGGGGGAGGACGGACCCCAGGGCTGAGGGAGCGGCTCTCTGAATGACTGCAGCACAACCACCTGCCTCCCTCCCTCCCTCCAACTCATCATGAACTCTGGAGTGACAAAACGGGCTTGTTTGTGACCACGTCAGCCCACCTTGCCCGACAAGAGCTGCTGACAGCCAGGGACAGTCCTTTCCATGTAGGTGGTGTGAAACCTTGGGGTGGGGTGTCGCTCAGGAAGGGTGGAGCCCAGGAGGAGAGAGCTGAGGGGGCAGTGCTGGGAGGGGCTGGCGAGAGGGAGAGAACAGTCTGGGGGAGAGGGGCAAGCCCCAGAAGCCTTGGGAGGGGGAGGAGGGAACCTTGTCATGCGCTGAGAGATGCCAGAGCAGATTCGCAACAGGGAGGCGTCCACGGGCCCCACCAATAGAATGACATGATGAGCTTGGACGGGCTGGAGAGGGAATCTAATTTTAGGGGCCTGAACAATGAATGGGAGGTGAGGGGGAGTCAGTGAGAGGAAATCGGCATTTTAAGGAACTCAGCGATGAGAGAGAGACATGAAATAGAGAACTAGACAGCGGATCCAGGGGAAACATTTTAAAATGGGAGACATTGGCATCAGCTCATTAATATAGAGACCAACAGTGGCAGTGCCTGGGGAAGCGGGAAGACGTTGGAACCACACACAGGTGGGCAATCAGGGTCTCCTTGGAGAAGGGGCAAGGAGGGGAGGGGAGGGTGCAAGGACAGGTCCACGTGCAGGTGCTGGAAACTGGCCGTCCCTCCACCCAACCCAATTTGTCCTCTGTGGACAAGGAGGTGGGATCCTCTCAGAAAGTTCACATGGCAAAGGCTGCAAGGGAGTTTGGGGAAAGCATGAAATAGACATGAAAGATTTGTGAGCTGGGCTTGGCAGCTCAGCCTGTAATCCCGCGCCTTGGGAGGCTGAGGTGAGCGGATTGCCTGAGCCCACGGGTTCGAGACCTGCCTGGGCAACTTGGTGAGACCTCATCTCTACAATAAATCAAAAATTAGCTGGGTGTGGTAGCACACGCCAGTAGTTCCAGCTACTTGGAAGGCTGAGGCGGAAGGATTGCCGGAGCTCAGCAGGTCAAGGCTATGGTGGCCGGGAGCAGCCACTGCACTCCAGTCTGGGCGACAGAGTGAGACTCCAACTCAAAAAAAACCCCAAAAAACAAACAAACAAAAAGATTTGTGGAAGGATGCGACTGAGGTCACGGACTTTGATTCCAATAGCAAACCCAGACCTCAGAGAATACTCGCAGTCTCTGCAGTAGCCTCTGTCTCCAAATCAGGTGGTCTTCAAGGATCCAGGCTCTCGGACTGCCAGTCTGGGCTGCACAGATCACTGAGTCCGTAACTAAGACAGTTCATGCAGATAAAATGGAGGCTTGAGTTCCAAAGGGTTTCAGCTGCAGCTGGGATGGAACTTAAAAACATGAAAGCCGAGCGCAGTGGCTCACCCCTGTAATCCCAGCACTCAGGAAGGCCGAGGCGAGAGGATTGTTTGAGCCCAAGAGTTTGACACCAGTCTGGTTAACATAGCGAGATCTCATCTCTACAAACACACACACACAAAACCTAGCCAGGGGTGGTGGCATGTACCTGTAGTCCCAGCTACTCATGAGGCTGAGGTGGAAGGATAGTCTGAGCCTAGGAGGCCGAGGCTGTAGTGAGCTGTGATTGTGTCCCTGCACTCCAGCCTGGGTGACAGAGTAAGACTATGACAAAAAAAACAAACAAAAAAAACCCACAACAGGTGTTATTAGGACTTAAGTGACCAGCTGGACATGAGGGTTAGGACCTGGGTCTTGGGAGGACACCTGGACATAGAGCGTTGCCCTGGGAGACTGCTCCATCTAGCAGATAGGACACCTACAAAGTTACATAACAGAACCACATTATGTAGGAGGCCATGGGCCCCTACACAGCCTGCGGTGCTACCGCCTCCCTCCTCTTAGAGGGCCAGACACTGAATCCGGGGACATGAAGTCACTTAGCCTTGATCACAGTTAGTGGCCAGGCCAGCACTGGAACCAAAACTGATTGTAAGAAAAAGAGAAAAAAGACAGTGAGAAGAAGAGAAGAGGCGTATTCGTTCGTTCATCCATTTGTGCCTCTACTCACTTCATTCCCATATCAGTATAGCCTTTGAGGAGCAGGGGACACAAGGGTGAATCTGACCTGGTGTCTGCCTGTAAGGAGCCTCTAGGCACAGCTGTTGGAATCAAGGGTGCAGAATGCAGTGGGGCGTGGGGGAGGAACGGGCACTTCCGCCCGAGGTTTTGAAGATGGATGCACATGTGTCAAAAGAACAAATTCATGTCCTTTGCAGCCACATGGATGGAGCTGGCAAACGCTGTCCTAAGTGGACTGACTCAGAAGCCAAAAACCAAACACCTCATATTCTCACTTATATGCAGGAGCTAAATGACCACAGAGATGGAAATAATAGACAGTGGGGGCATTAAAAAGGGGAGGTGGGGAGGTGTTAGGGTTCAGAAATGACCTATTGGGGTAATGGCTCACGCCTGTAATCCCAACACTTTGGGAGGCCGAGGCAAGAGGACTGCTTGGACCCAGGAGTTTGAAACTGACCTGGGCAACATAGCAAGACCTCATCTCTACAAAAAACTTTTAAAAATCACAAATTAGCCAGATAAGGTGGCGTGTACCTGTCGTCCCAGCTACACGGGAGGGTAAAGTTGGAGGATCACTTGAGCCCAGGAGTTCAAGGCGGCAGTGAGGCACGATCGCACCACTGCACTCCAGCCTGGACAGCACAGTGAGACCCTGTCTCAAAATAAATAAAAATAAGTGACCCATTGGATACAATATGCTCACTATCTGGGGAATGGGTCACCTGAGGTCCAACCCTCCATAGGGTAATATGTCCAAGGAACAAACACGCCCTTGTGCCTCTGAATCTAAAGTAAAATAAAAAGCTTCCAAAAGGAAGCCACCTGAACTGAGTGTGGAAAAATGAAGGAGACTCAGGAAAGGCATTTCAACAGAGGGACTGGGGAGGCCAGGCGTTTGAGGCAGTTTGAGAAGGAAAGCAGCCCTTGGGCGGAACAGTGAGCGGTTGACTGCTTCTCCTAGGAGGTCACATTTCGATTGGGTGGGGCCCGTGGGAGGAGGCTCCCAGGAGGCCTTGGCGTGGCCTGTGGTCCAGGGGTGCCCCCGGTCGGCCTGACAGGTCCAGTGGGCCAGTGGAGAGGGAAGTCAGCCGCCCTGCCCGAGAAGTGCGGGAGGCAGAGCCCGGAACAGGCCCGCAGGGCTCCAGGACCGCCCGCACCACCCCGCCCACCAGACGCCGAGCGGAGGGCTCGGATCCCAGGCGAGTCAGACTCATAAATAACGCAAATGAGAAGCGGCGGCGCTGGAATCTACCAGGGAGAGTGTCGAGCGAGGCGAGGAGGCAGGGAGGGAGTCACTCCGGCTGGGAAGGGGCGTCTGAGGCGGATCAGGGCCTGAGGGCTGCGGAGGATTCCGACCCAGAGGACTGGGAATCACAGCTTATGAAGCGCTCTCTTGGGTAAACTGTTAATTACTCTGATGGAATTTCTTCCTGAGCAAGGGAGCATCCATGGATTTCAGGGCAAGAGCAGCTGAAATCTTTATTTCCTCCCAGCCGGGGCTCAGCTGGTGGGTCGAAGGGAATATGCAGGGGAAAAAAAAAATGCAGAGGGCCTCTATCCTGCCACTATTAGGGAAACCTGTAACTTTGGGGTTGTGTTACATACAAAAGGCTTGGTCTACCTACGGGGCCCAACATTTGGCTTCCTGATCCAAGGTTCTTTTTTTTTTTTTTTGAGTTAGAGTGTCTCACTCTGTCGCCCAGACTGCCGCTCCCGGCCGCAGCCTCCACCTGCTGAGTTCCGGCGATCCTTCTGCCTCAGCCTTCCAAGTAGCCAGAATTACAAGCATGCGCTACCACGCTCGGCTGACTTTTTGATTTATTGTAGAGATGAGGTCTCGCTGTCCAGGCGGGTCTTGAACCCGCGGGCTCAGGCAATCCACTCACCTCAGCCTCCCAAAGGCGCAGGATTATAGGCTGAGCCACCGAGCCCGGCTTGCTCCAAGGTTCTTAATCGTTTTTAAAGCTGTGGACCCCTTTGGTGCCCTGTGAAGCTTATAGAACCCCCAGAATAAAGTTTTAAATGGTAGAGTAAAATATACAAGATCACACACACAAAAATTTGTATTAAAATAGAGTTATCGGCTGGGCTCGGTTGCTCAGCCTGTAATCCCAGCACTTTGGGAGGTCCAAGCGAGTGGATTGCCCGAGCCTACGGGTTTGAGACCAGCCTGGGCAACATGGTGAGACCTGGTCTCCACAACAAAAATCAAAAATTATCCGGGCGCGGTAGTACGCACCTGTAGTTCCGGTTACTTGGAAGGCTGAAGCTGAAGGATCGCCTAAGCCCAGCAGGTCGACACCGGAATGGCCATGAGCGTGCCACTGCACTCCAGCCTGGGCGACGCAGTGAAATTCCAACTCAAGAAAAAAAAAATTGAGTTACCATAATATTTTATGAAATATGTGAGTGTTGTAGTAATAGATGTATTTTTTTGTTAACATATTAAATAACAAGATGTTGTAGCAGGTCTCATCACTTACTATAATTTCAAAGAAGTGGTGAGTTTAATGACATTTTAAAATATCTGCCGCAACTGTGATTGATCTGGAAATATGTATGATTTCTACTGTTAACAGAAACTGCTAACACTGCTGTGGTCTTTGCCTGCATTTACCGTCTAAATTAGAGGTTGACGAAACAACCTCTAAGATACACTTTTTTTTCCCACCCAAGTTTATGCCGTCATTGGATTTTGTCCTTGTCTGTGAACTTCTGCCCAGTCCTCAGCATCCTCGCAAAGGTCATGGTCCCTGGGGAAGAGGCTTACCTGAGTCTGGGTCCTCCCGAGCCCACTTCAGAAGCCATCACAGGGAGGTCAGGCGGGGAAGCCCCGTTGCCGGAGTTTTAGAATAATCTTCATCTGTAGGATGCAGAAGGCCGTTGGTGGAGACAGGAGCTCTGCCTTGCCTAAGATAATACTGGGTTTGTCTCCAGGAAAATGACTGGGTTCAGAGGTTCTGACGAGTTGAGTAGGCCCCTAACTTGCTAGGTGGTAAGCGGGGCCTAAACTTTGAGTCTTTTCCTTTTCACCTCAACTCAATGAGACCCCAGTATAAATACCATGGGTTGCCAGCGGTCAGCTGAAGGGCTTTGTTTGTTTGTTTGTTCATGCTCTCCTGGGCTGAGAGTCAAATTAGAAATGAGGAAAAGAGGCCGGGCTTGGTGGCTTAGCCTGTAATCCCAGCACTTTGGGAGGCCGAGGCGAGTGGATTGCCTGAGCCCGAGGGTTCGAGACCCGCCTGGACAGGCAAGACCTCATCTCTACAATAAAATAAAATAAAAAAATTAGCCGGGTGTGATAGCGCACGCCTATAATTCCGGCTACTCGGAAGGCTGAGGCGGAAGGATCGCCGGAGCCCAGCAGGTTGAGGCTGCGGTGGCCGGGAGCGGCCACTGCACTCCAGTCTGGGCGACAGAGTGAGACTCCAACTCAAAAAAAAAAAAAAAAAAAGAAATGAGGAAAAGAATAATAAAACCCAGAATGGACGAGAGTGTGTGGTGACACAGGACTGTTCTGCATTTGGCTCATTTCTGAAGGGCAGTTTGGCAATCTGCGTCTGAAACCTTGCATCAGAGCATATACTTTGATCTAGTAATCCTGCTGCTAAAATTTTTTCTTAAGAAAATCGTTTTTTGTACAGATATGGATACAAAGTGTTTGTTGTTTTTATCCATAACAAAAAATAAAAATAAAAACAAACCAAAACAAAACCCCACAAAAACCAAAAAGAAACCATTTGCAAACCAAATGCCACCAGGCTTCAAGAGTATCCAGTTTGAGAGCCATTTGGAAAGTTAAAACATACACTCGTGAAAAAACGCTAGAAGTGCTTACAGGAAACGCTGGTGGCTATCTTTGCATAGTGAGCTTAGTGATAAGTACCAATAGGTTGTCTCAAGGTCTTGGAAGGAGCAGGCGTTATGTAGCACAGCTGGATATATTTATTTTTGAAGGCACAGACGGAAAGTTTGTGTCTGAAAGGACTAGTGCATTTCTTTCAAAAAAGTGGTTTCTCCAGAAAATTAGAGTTCAATTCAAATCTGTCTCCTGACAGTGTGAATTCAAGGACCACTTGGAAATGTGTGGACGTAGTTGTCCTCCTGTCCCTCCTGCCAGACTCAAGGCCAAGCCTGGCAGTGAACCAGGGCCCTCTCGGGTCTCCTACTTGCTGCTGTCACCTGCGCCTTCAGGGTTACCACTGGGGCTGGGACAAGGGCGGGCATGGTGGGTCTCCTGGGGCTTGGGGACCGCTGGGTTTATTTTATTTATTTATTTATTTATTTATTTTTGAGTTGGAGTCTCACTCTGTCGCCCAGATTGGAGTGCAGTGGCCGCTCCCGGCCACCGCAGCCTCGACCTGCTGGGCTCCGGCGATCCTTCCGCCTCAACCTTCCGAGTAGCCGGAATGACAGGTGCGCGCTACCTCACCCAGCTGATTTTTTGATTTATTGTAGAGATGAGGTTTCGCCAAGTTGCCTAGGCAGTTCTCGAACCCGCGGGCTCAGGCAATCCACTCACCTCAGCCTCCCAAAGGTGCGGGATTACAGGCTGAGCCACCAAGCCCTGCCGCTGGGTTTATTGAGCCTCTCCACACTCCTTCCATGTGCCCTGGAAGAGCAGGGGTGGCAGTAGCAGGACCCGAATTACTTGGCTAGGATCACAGACCCATCTCCCTAAACTCTGGCCTTCTGGAATTCGCTCAGTTCAAATGTCTGACATTCCCGACACTGCACACACTTTCTTTCAGAGATGGATTGCATCTCAATTGCAAATAGTATTTATATACCTTCAGGCCTTCACTCCACAAATATGTACTGAACGTGTTTGTCAGGCAGATTCCAATCATTCTTCCCAGTGTAGCTTAGGGAGGCCCTTCAGGTGAAGATGTGGAAGGGGGGGGGAGGAACTGATGTCCTGGGCTTGGTGGAGGCCACACTAGAGTGATGTGGGAGGCGAGGGGAGGAACGGGCTTTGGTAGGGAGGAAGTTGTCAGGGATGGCAGCGGTGGAACCAGGGAAAAATGGCCAGCTCTGCTGGAAATGGGCGGGGGTGGATTCTAAGCAGAAGGAAGAGAAGTATAAAAGCAGAGGTGGCTCACACCTGTAATCCCAGCACTTTGGGAAGCTGAGCTGGAGGACGTGAGGCCAAGAGTTAGAGACCAGCATGGGCCACAAAGTGAGATCTCATATCCACAAAAAATAAATTCAGTCAGCTGGGCTCGGTGGCTCAGTCTGTAATCCCGCGCCTCTGGGAGGCTGAGGTGAGTGGATTGTCCTAGCCCGCGGGTTCGAGACCCGCCTGGGCAGTGAGACCTCATCTCTACAATAAATCAAAAAATCAGCTGGGCATGGTAGCGCATGCCTGTAATTCGGCTACTTGGAAGGCTGAGGCGGAAGGATCACCGGAGCCCAGCAGGTCGAGGCTGCGGTGGACGGGAGCGGCCACTGCACTCCAGTCTGGGCGACAGAGTGAGACTCCAACTCGGAAAATAAAATAAAATAAAATAAATTCAGTCAGGGTGGTGACACATTTGTTGTCCCAGCTACTGAGGAGGCTGAGGCTGGAGGATCACTTGAGCCCAGGAGTTCAAAACTGTGGTGAGTCATGGTTGTGCCACTGCACTCCAGCCTGAGTGACAGAGTAAAACCCTGTGTAAAAAAAAAAAAAAAAAAAAAGCATAGGCTTGCGAAATAGGAGGCCCTGTCCCGGAACTGGGTCTTGTAACCAAAGCAGAGACTGCTCACCCCAGGGGAGGTCAGCAAATGAAGGCAGTAGGCCCTGAGAGGCCACGAAGAGGGTGTTCAGACTTGCTTTTAGAAATTGGTGCTGACAGCCGGGCTCGGTGGCTCAGCCTATAATCCCGTGCCTTTGGGAGGCTGAGGTTGAGTGGATTGCCTGAGCCCGCAGGTTCGAGACCCTCCTGGACAACTTGGCGAGACCTCATTTCTACAATTAATCAAAAATCAGCCGGGCGTGGTAGCGTGTGCCTGTAGTTCCAGCTACTTGGAAGGCTGAGGTGGAAGGATCGCCGGAGCCCAGCAGGTCGAGGCTGCGGTGGCCAGGAGCGGCCACTGCGCTCCAGTCTGGGCGCAGAGTGAGACTCCAACTCAAAAAAAAAAAAAAAAAGAAATTGATGCTGACATTCGTGGGCAGGGTGGGATGGGGAGAGGGGAGAGGGGCTGGGAGGGGCCGTGGCTGACAGCACAGAGACCATCTGGGAAACAGCAGGCCTGTGCAGTGGTGGTGACCCTAGGGGGAGGGAGTGTATCCAAGAAATATTTAGGAATGGACAGAAGGTGATGGATAAGGAAGTGAGGGAGACAGTCCTAACGGGTGCCAGGCCAGGAAACCTGCATGCTTGGGGACAAGGCACTGAGTTCAGTTTGGAGTTGGTTGTGGGACAGTTTGGGGAGCCCAGCTGGCAGCTGGTTGTGGGGGTGTGGTTCTTGGGTGGAGAACCCTGTGTCCCAACTGCACCTCACAGATGACGCTGTCCTGGTGAAGGGGACCCGTCACAGCTAGCCAGCTAGCGACATCCCAGTTTACCACCTACGACTGTGGACAACTCATGTGACCTCTCTGTGCCTCAGTTTCCTCCTCTGTGTGCTACGGAGTGCTTTAGGGTTGCAGCGAGGATTGAATAGATGTGTGTGCATAGACATGCCCACTGCACGTTAGCTGTGGTGCCAACTTGCATTCTGCAGGGTTTAAGTAAACCTTAGATGAGTGAGATGGCCTGGGAAAAGGGTTGTGAGGAAGCAGGAAGAGGCCCAGGAAAGCTTGACTCTCGCAGGGATGGAATGCTTTCTTACTCTGCTTCTGAGTATCTGAAGCAAAATAGTGGCCAGAAGCTGTGGTTTAAACTATTTTAGAAATAGGCTGGGCGTGGTAGCTCATGCCTGATATCCCAGTATTTTGGGAGGGAACTGAGGCAGGAGGATTGTTTGAGCCCAGGAGTTCAAGACCATCCTGCGCATCATGAGACCTTGTCTCTACAAAAAAAATAAATAAATAAAATAGCTGGGTGTGGTGGTGGGTGCCTGCAGTCCCAGATACTTGGGAGGTTGATGTGGAAGGGTCACCTGAGTCCTGGAGGTCAAAGCTGTAGAGCTGTGATCATGCCACCTGCACTCCAACTTGGGCAACTATGTGAGACCCAGACTCAAATTTTAAAAAAATCTTTTAGAAATACATTCCCAGCCGGGTTCGGTGGCTCAGCCTTAATCCCGCACTTTGGGAGGCTGAGGTGAGTGGATTGCCTGAGCCCGCGGGTTCAAGACCCACCTGGGCAACTTGGCAAGACCTAATCTCCACAATAAATCAAAAATTAGCCGGGTGTGGTAGCATGCGCCTGTAACTCCAGCCACTTGGAAGGCTGAGGCGGAAGGATCACCAGAGCCCAGCAGGTCGAGGCTGCGGTGACCAGGAACAGCCACTGCACTCCAGTCTGGGCGACAGAGTGAGACTCCAACTCAAAAAAAAAGAAAGAAAGAAAAAAAAAGAAAGAAATACATTCCACCAGACCTATATCTAAATATATCAAAAACTTCATTTTGTGAACACGCCAGATGAAACATTCACTCTTTATATTTCTAATGAACAAGGTGACACGGGAAACACCATACAGAAGAGTTTGAGGCACGTGGGAACCTCTGTTAGGTCCACACCTCACTGGCAATGAGATATGTGACCTGGAATTGCCACCTACTCTCTCTCAGCCCGAGTTAATTCACCATAAAATGAATCAGTCAGATCAGAATCATTGCTCAGGTTTCTTCTAGTCCTAAAAATCTAATTCTAAGGGCAAACAAATGTCTTCTTTAAAAGCATGTGTATAGCCGCACTTGGTGGCTCAGCCTGTAATCCTGCACCTTTGGAAGGCTGAGGTGAGTGGATTGCCTGAGCCCGCGGGTTCGAGACCCGTCTGGGCAGCGAGACCTCATCTCTACAATAAATCAAAAAATCAGCCGGGCGTGGTAGCGCATGCCTGTAATTCCGGCTACTCGGAAGGCGGAGGAGGAAGGATCGCCGGAGCCCAGCAGGTCGAGGCTGCTGTGGCCGGGAGTGGCCACTGCACTCCAGTCTGGGCGACAGAGTGAGACTCCAACTCAACAACAACAGCAACAACAAAAAATCATGTGTATGTCAAAAGTGGAGGGGAGCTGGGGCAAGAAGCCACGGCAGGCGGTGTGGGAACAGTGTGGTGGAGTGGCTGGCACTCGGGCCTAGACATTGGGCAGCCTGACTCTGAGCCTGGCTCTGACCCAGTCAGGCTCTGAGAGTTAGCACGGCAGGGTCGGTGGGTCAGTCGACCAGCAGCGCCCCCTGGGGTCTCTGGCCTGTGCTGGAGGCGGCCATGTTCCCAAGACCATAGCAGATGTGGCCGCTGCCCTTGCTGTGTTGACCGTCAGTTGAGAAAGCGAGATGTTGAACTCGTCCCAATAAGGAATGAGGTGGTTCTGAGGCCGTGGACAAGTTAATTTCTTTGACCTTCACTTTCCTTCTCTATATAATGGGAGGGAACTTTCTAACTGCAGGGCTGTTACGAGTCAATGTGCTGCGTGGTTTATATTTATTTTATTTTATTTTTGAGTCAGGATCTCATTGTTGCTCATGCTGGAGTGCAGTGGCACAATTACAGCTCACTGCAACCTTGACCTCCTGGGCTTAGGTGATCCCTCCACCTCAGCCTCCCGAGTAGCTGGGACAACAGGTGCACACTACCACTTCTGGCTGATTCTTTAGATTTTTTGCAGTGATGAGGTCTCCCTATGTCACCCATGCTGGTCTCGAACCCCTGGGCGCAAGCAATCCTCCCACCTCGGCCTCCCAAAGTGCTGGGATTGCAGGTGTGAGCCACCACACCTGGCCCAAGTTACTTAATTTCTTAGAGCTTCATTTTCCTTCCCTATCACATTGGTACACAAATGTCTAACTCAAGGGCTGTTAAGAGAACCAATGTGCTCGCATGCCTGATTCATATTTGGTAGGGCTTGCAGAGATACGTTCAGGGCACCAGAGATTGCCAGTGAGGATACTGGGCAAGGGGACGAGAAGGTGAAGGATGGGTAAAGCATCTCCAAATCTCACATCAGCCACCGATGACCCTCAGCAGTTGCTCCCTGTGGCTGCATGTTCCGTTCTTAGCCTCCCAGCCATCAAAGAAAGGAGGAAATATGACCAGCCTGATGCTATCACTTCTGGCTTAAAACTTTTCAACGGCTTCCTGTGGCTCTTAGATAGAGCCCCTCTGTCTCACACCCTCCCCCTGCTCTCGCCAGCCCCTCAGCTCTACAATGTAGAGAGCTCTACAGAGCACTCTGTTGTTAATATTTCTGGCTCAGCTCCCCTCCCCGATCTCCTCCTCCAGGAAGTCTTGCCCAACCCCAGGCCGGGTTAGCCAGCCGGCTCTCCGCCCTGCAAGCTCCTGCATCCCCTGCCTGGAGCGCCTCCCCCTTGCCCGCCCGTAAGCGCGGGCCTGTCTGCTCTCCGGTCACAGAGCGCTTGAGTAGGTGCTCAGTGAATACTGGCAGGTTGAATGAATCTGCCGAAGGTCACAGCCTTCCCCATCCTGAGATCCCTGGGCTGGGGTCCCCCGGGTCTTCAGGAGGGAGCCACGTGTTGTGCTGGATACGCTGCATGGCCCATGACCTGGCATGTCAGACCAGATGTTGATCTCACACATCTCAGACTGATAGTGTGGCGGTCAGGGCAGGACTCAAGAAGAGAACCACATGAGATGATGAGGGCTGGACACAGTGACTCGTACCTGTAATCCCAGCACTTTGTGGGGTGAAGGCAAGAAGATTGCCTGAGTGCGGGGGCTTGAGACCAACCTGGGCAACTTGGCGAGACTTCGTCTCTACAACAAATAAAAAAAAAATTAGCTGGATATGGTGACACATGCCTGTAGTCCTAAGTACTTGGAAGGCTGAGGCGGAAGGATTGCCTGAGCCCTGCAGGCTGAGGCTGAGGTGGCCGTGAGTATGCAACTGCACTTCAGCCTGGAAGACAAAGTGAGACTCCTACTTTAAAAAAAAAAAAGATGATGAGAACTGAGATGGGTTCATAAGGAAGGGGGTGGGCAGTGAGATGAAGGTAATTTACACACAACTTGAAGAGGACATCTTGGGAAACCTGCCACCTATCAGCACCCCCACGAAAGGCGCATCTGTAAACGGCAGTGAGCTTTTGGGAAATAAGCAAAAGGTCAGCCCCAGAGATAAGAAAGCTGAGGGTGGCCGGGCTTGGTAGCTCAGCCTGAAATCCCAGCACTTTGGGAGGCCGAGGCGAGTGGACTGCCTGAGCCTGCGGGTTCGAGACCCACCCGAGCAACTTGGCGAGACCTTATCTCTACAATAATTTTTTTAAAAAACTTAATAAAAGGAAGCAGAGGACAGCACAAACCTGTAGACCCAGGGCGAAGGCCATGAAGGTAGAGGGCAAGTGAGACTCGTCCAGAATGATCCACAGTGTAGACAGATAGTAGGTACTCAGAAGTACACATGGTAGAAAAATGTTGACATGCTGAGCTGTGAGGATGGTGCCGTGAACCTCAAGTTAAATTTTTCCAGAACCTTGAAAAATCATAGCAATCACTTTCAGACATTTCACAACAAGAGATTGTGCCAAAGATCCTCTCTACCCACCCTCTCTCTCTCACTCAATCTCTCCTCTTTCCTTCCCCCCTTGTCTATCTCGCCTCTCTCTGTTTCTCCTCTCACTGTCTCTGTCTCTCCTCTCTCCCTCTTCCCTCTCTGTCTTTCTCTGTCTCTCTCTCTCTGTGCCATATGGGAACTTGCTATCGGATTAAACTGGATTGGAGATGTATAGCTTTCAGATGCAGGGAAAACATGCTAGGCTTCATGATATAGGTCAGCATTTCAAGTCGTTTAAAAATAATTATTCCCTTGTAAAAATCTGGACCAGCCCATTAAAAAAATGACCCGGAGCCTCTGTAAAAAAAGACATAGAGGTTTCAGACAACACTGTGTGCCATGTGAGTCATCCCTGTGAGATGACTTCCAGGAAAATCCTCAGGGCCCACAGGCTGTGTTCATGAGAGCATGTGACGGTGCCGTCCTCCTCGGGTCAAACCACATCTGAGTCCTGAGTTCTGTCCCGGCTCCATGTCATCTCTAGGGAATGGATAAACTTGGGATGCTTTTGGGGAAGGGCGATCAGGAAGGAGAAGACCCCAAAGTTATAAGATGTGGGAAATAATTGAGCATGATTCCGTTCCCACCACCATCTGCCTTCTCACCCACATCAGAACCCTCCACTAATGTTAACCTCCTTTATTTGCTCAATGCCTCTTGGATCCGGGCACTGTTCTCCATTCTCCAGTGTCCCCAAATGAGTTCTGGGGCCCGCTGTGCCTCCCTGGTCTCTGCGGAGGCCAGCTCACCCCTGCCCATCTCCCACACAGCTCTGGTGGGGGAGCTTCCTAAAAGGCGCATCTGTTCATGTCACTTCTTCGTGTGTGTGTGTGTGTTGGAGTCTCACTCTTGTCGCCCAAGCTGGAGTGCAGTGGCACACTCACGGCCCAGGCGCGGTGGCTCAGCCTGTAATCCCAGCACTTTGGGAGGCTGAGGTGAGAGGATTGCCTGAGCCTGGGAGTTCGAGACCAGCCTGGGCAACTTGGTGAGACCTTGTCTCTACAATAAATCACAAAAACTAGCCGGGAATGGTGGCGTGCGTCTAGTTCCAGCTATTTGGAAGACTGAGGCGGAAGGATCACCTAAGCCCTGCTGGTCAAGCCTGTGGTGGCCGTGAGTGTGCCACTGACTCCAACCTGGGCGACAAGAGTGAGACTCCACCCCTCCAAAAAAAGGAAAAAAGAAATACATTAAACCTCCATGTTTGCCTCATGTCACTTCTTAATGAATATTCAACCTCTGACCAAGCCCTGCCTGCCCTGACCCAGGCTCACCATGACAGCCCCATTCCCGTTTCCCCTTCACAAGCACCCAGGCTCCAACCAGACCACGAGTCCTCAGGTTCCTCCGTGTGCCAAGTACTTTCTCATGGCCACATGTTTGTACCTGGGGTTTTCTCCACGTGGTGAGCTTGGAAGGAAACTCAACTCTTAACTCGCTTAAACCCAAAGATAAATTAGTGGCACTAATACAGCATGTGTCCGAACATAAGTAACTTGAATGTAAAACATCGCAGTAAGATTTCTACCTCTGGCCGGGCTCGGTGGCTCAGTCTGTAATCCCGCGCTTTGGGAGGCCGAGGTGAGTGAATTGCCTGAGCCCGCGGGTTCGAGACCCGCCTGGGCAACTTGGCGAGACCTCATCTCTACAATAAATAAATAATTAGCCAGGCATGGTAGTGCGCACCTGTAGTTTCAGCTACTCAGAAGGCTGAGGCAGAAGGATTGCCGGAGCCCAGCAAGTCGAGTCTGGGGTGGCCGGGAGCATGCCACTGCACTCCAGTCTGGGCGACGGAGTGAGACTCCAACTCAAAAAAAAAAAAAAAAAAAAGATTTCTGCTCCACCTCCATTTTTTCCCAAGTTAATATTTATGCTTATTGGGGGTAGGGAGGATATGGCAGTTAGTTGGTCCAACTGTACATCCTCTCGGCATCCTGGATTCAGAGGCAAGAGACAGTGTTTGTCACTAGTAGAAGATCCCCCGTGGGGATGGTGAGGGTCTGTGGCCAGGGAATCGGGGCACACTCTGATTTGCTGCCCTGCACCAGGGCAGGGCAGGGCACTGTTCTGAGATCCAGGGAGGGAAGCAGGGAAGGCAGCTTTCCAAAGGAAGGGATGCTTGGAGACACACCATTATGACTTCTGTCTTGCAAGCTTACCCAGCCTTCCCTTGCCCTCCCCAGGAGTCAAGTGCCTTCTTCTGGGTGCTTCCAGACGTCCTCATTAAGATCTCTCTTCCGGCACGAGTTACGTCACGGGGATTTTCTTTTTGATTATCTTTCTTTTATTTCGATTCGGGAAGAAAATACCATTTCTGATGACAGGAGGTGCAAAATTTCAGAGTTTATTTTATTTATTTACTTATTTTTGAATCAGGCTCTCGCTCTGATGCCCAGGCTGGAGTGCAGTGTCACAATCATGGCTCACAGCAGCCTCAACCTCCTGGGCTCAGGCAGTCCTTCCACTTCAGCCTCTTGAGTAGCTGGGACTACAGGTGTGTGCTGCCATGTTTGGCTAATTTTTCTTAATTTTAATTTTTATTTTTGGAGGATCAAGTTCTCACTATTTTGCCTAGGCTTACCTCAAAGCTCAAGCAATCCTCTCACCTTGGCCTCCCAAAGTGCTGGAATTACAGACATGATCCTCTGTGTCCGGCCTAAAAAACACGAGCCACTTCATGAATTTGCATGCCATGCCCATCTTCTCTGTATCATTCCAGTTTTAGTATCTGTGTGACCCAAGTGAGCACCATGGTGGTTTTTTGATGATGGGGCTTCTCGTCCTTCCAGTCTGAGCTCCTTAAGGGCAGATCTTATTTGTCCCAGCATGTGTCTGTCCTTCAACCTCACCCTCTTTCCCCCATACTCTCCCACGTGGATCCATCACTGCCTCCTGCGCCCTCCGGCTTCCAGCTTTTGGCCTGGGCAGCTCAAGTCAGGAGATGAGAGCTGGGCTGCCAGTCCCTCTGGCTGTCTCCCAGTGGGTTCCTGTGAGCTGGCTGCCTGCCAGACGGAAGGCAACACCCCACTTCAGAAAATCCTCTCCACACCACACTGGGTTCTGGAAGTAGCTCCCCTCCTCACCCTTTCCCAACTTCTTCTCTGTTCACAGCCCCAGGGGTCTGCACCATCTCTCTGGGTTTCCCTGTCCTCTGCCCAGGCCACATAAATAGCTCTTTTATGCAACTCTTCATATCTTGGGGTGTGCCAGCCGGTCTTGCCAGGACCCAGCCCAGCACAGTGTCCTATTCACCTTCATTGCTCCAACTCAGTGCCTCTCTTACCACGGGCACTTCCTAAATTCAGGAAGTACGAAGTGATTAAAAAGGCGAAGGATTTATACGATCTGAAGAGAAACCAGAGTTGAGGGAGGGGCATACCTCATCCACAAGAGTACCTGCATAATCAATGTTTGTGTACCTAACCCTGAATTGTACCTCACATCTTTATAATAAAAAATAACAATTAAAAAAATACCATAAAAATAAAAGAGGTGATCAAACATCGCTGGACATAGGAGTACCGAGCCCTACGTTGACCATGGGCCCAGTGAGTAGCTCTTACATTTTTTTTTTTTTTTTTTGAGTTGGAGTCTCACTCTGTCGCCCAGACTGGAGTGCAGTGGCCGCTCCCGGCCACTGCAGCCTCGACCTGCTGGGCTCCAGCGATCCTTCCGCCTCAGCCTTCCAAGTAGCCGGAATTACAGGCATGCGCTACCACGCCCGGCTGATTTTTTTTTTGTTTATTGTAGAGATGAGGTCTCGCTGCTCAGGCGAGTCTCGAACCCGCGGGCTCAGGCAATCCACTCACCTCAGCCTCCCAAAGGCGCCGGATTACAGGCTGAGCCACCAAGCCCGGCTAGCTCTTACATTTTTAATTTTTCACCAGGACTCAGTGAGAAACACATTTCACATTGCAATGCAGCATACACATCCGTATTCGTCTGTAACTGAGGGAGAAGCTTCACAAAACAGGGCTCTCCCCTTTGCTACAGGCAATGTGCTGTGGTCTTCTCTATTCAGTTCTGTTCTGTTTCAGTTTTTCAATTAAATTCTCCTTATGGTCTTGCTGAATTGATTCCATGGCCCTCAAAAGGACTGCCACCCATGGCTTAGAAAGCACAAGCCCGGCCACCTCTAGCTTTTCCTCTGTCGGGGGAGGCCGTGATTCCAGTGGTGAAATTCTAAGGTGCCACAAATGAGGACGTGGTAATGTCGTGGTGATGACGCACTTAATGGGAGTTGACTTCGTTGAAAAATCAAGTGGAATTGCCATTCTGTCTTCAGTTTTTCAAAGAACTCTCCCTCGGAGGTTTTGTTTGTTTGTTTTTTTATTTTTGACTAATTTAGGAGGAGAGAGAGTAGTGAGGTTTTGGTTTTTGATTTTTTTTTTTTTTGAGTCTGGGTTTCATTGTGTTGCCCAGGCTAGAGTGTAGTGTCACGATCCTGGCTCACTGTAGCTTTGATCCCCTGGGTTCGGATGATCCTTCTGGGTCTGCTCCCTGAGCATCTGGGACTACAGGTGTGTGCCACCATGTCCAACTAATTTTTTTTTTTTTTGTAGAGATGAGGTCTTCCTGTGTTGCCCAGGCTGGTCTGGGCTCAAGCAATCCTCCTGCCTTGGCCTCCCAAAGTGTTGGGATTACAGGTGTGAGCCACCGAACCCAGTCCAGAGTAGAGTTCTTAACACATGCTGATGTACATGAGCAATTTTAAGCATCAAGTTCATAAAAGTTTGTGTCTGGGAACCACAGGCCCCGAGAACCAGCTGGCCTACGAGGCTCCAGAGCAAGCTTGATGTGGAAGCTGGTCTTGTGGGGTCACCTCAGGCTTCCCGGTCCTCTGCCCTGTGTCCTTACCGCCACCAGCAGCTTCTCCTCAGCACAAACACTTATCAATGCCCTTGTTATGTGCAGAGTTCAGCCAAGAGCACAACACAGGCCTGTTTGCGTTACCAAGCCCTGCCGTCCATGTGTGGTCAAATGCTCTCTCAGTGCTTCAAGTTCAGCCTGTCTGAGGTCTTCCCATCTCCAAAATCATATGATTCTATTTTGTTTATTTATTTTTGAGTTGAAGTCTCACTGTCACCCACGCTGGAGTGCAATGGCATGCTCATGGCCACTGCAGCCTCAACCTGCTGGGCTCAGGTGATCCTTCCACCTCAGCCTCCCAAGTAGCAGGAACTATAGGCACATGCCACAATGTCTGGATAATTTTTTTTTATTTACTGTAGAGATGAGGTCTCGTCAAGCTGCCCAGGCTGTTCTCGATCCCATGAGCTCAGGCAATCCTCTCACCTCAGCCTCCCAAAGTGCTGGGATTATAGGCGTGAGCCACTGAGCCTGGCCTGAGTCTATTTTAAAAACTGAGTTATATATGTGCTCCAAAATTAAAACTCCCCTCTTAAGCTACCATCTGTCATTCTCCTGATATCTAAACTGTAAGGCCAAGTTAAAAGAGCAGAAGATAGTTATAGATTGTATTTATCTGTGATTCTGAATCAAATCCACAAATCCTGTCTTCAAGCAGACATGGCCTCCCTGCAAGATTGAGAGAGAGAAACGCAAAAAGATAAGCCTCAGTAGGGGGCATGCGGCCAGCAGGGGGTAGGGAGGCTTTGGCCTCTAGCTTTAAAGGGAGCTTTGATAAGCTGCAGAGATCTACTTGTTTATGCATCCTTCTTCAAATTCACATTGGCACCTACAATGTTTCAAGCACAGAGCAGAGAACAGTTAACAAAACAGAGCCCCTGTCCTTGAGAAGCTTATATTCTAGTGGGGAGAGCAGAAAAGAAAAAAAAATGTATGTATGAATCATAGGCGGTGGTGGTAAGTGCTGTGCAGAAAATAATTCGTGTGTTAGTGAGAGTTTTTTTTTTTCTTTTGGAGTCAGGCGGAGTCTCACTCTGTTGCCCTGGCTGGAGTACAGTGGCATGATCACATCTTACCGCAGCCTTGACCTCCTGGGCTCATGTGATTCTTCCGTCTCAGCCTCTCTAGTGGCTGGGACTATATCACCTATAGTCCCACCACGCCTGGCTAACTTTTTTATTTTTGTAGAGACATGGCATCGCTATGTTGCCAGGCTGGTCTCGAACTTCTGGCCTCAGGCAATGCTCCCGCCTCAACCTCCCAAAGTGCTCATATTACAGGAGTGAGCCATCAAGCCCAGCCCAGTGAAGACTTTTTGGGGAGATGAAATTTGAAGGGAGAGCTGAGTGGATTTGAGCTATGGAAATACTGAAAGGAAAAGCATCTAGTGAAAGGAAGAGCCCATGCAGAGGCCTTGCGACCATGAAGTGGACTCCTCAGCCCTGGGGTAGAGGCTGGCCTTGGTGATCTGAGCAGTCTCCTTTGTCCTTCTCCCCCTCAGCCCATGCCTATTGGGCCATCTTTTTGACACATAGATTCGATGATTTTTTAAATTATTAGTGTTTGTTTGTTTTGAGTCGGAGTCTCACTCTGGAACCCAGACTGGAGTGCAGTGGCTCGATCTGGCTCACTGCAGTCTCGACCTACTAGGCTCAGGTGATCCTACCTCCTTAGCCTCCTAAGTAGCTGAGACTACAGGCATGCGCCACCATACTCAGCTAATTTTTAAAATTTTTTGTAGAGATGAGGTCTCCCTGTGTTGCCCAGGCTGGTCTTGAACTCCTGGTCTCATGCAATCCTCCTGCCTCGACCTCCCAAAGTGCTGAGATTACATGCATGAACCACCACGCCCGGCCCTTACATTATTTTTAAGTGTGGTAAAATACACATAAATTTACCATCTTAGCCACATTTAAGTACACAGTTCAGAGGCATTAAGTACATTCACATTGTTGTGCAACCATCACCACCATCCACCTCCCAAACTGAAACTCAAACACTGACTCTCCATCCCTCCCTCCCTCCACCAGCTCCTGGCATCAGTATTTTTTTTTTTTTTTTTTTGAGTTGGAGTCTCACTCCATAGCCCAGACTGGAGTGCATCCTCGACCTGCTGGGCAGCCTCGACCTGCTGGGCTCCGGCGATCCTTCCATCTCAGCCTTCTGAGTAGCCGGAATTAGAGGTGCGCGCTACCACGCCCGGCTAATTTTTGATTTATTGTAGATGAGGTCTCGCTGCCCAGGCGGGTCTCGAACCCGCGGGCTCAGGCAATCCGCTCACCTCAGCCTCCCAAAGGCGCGGGATTACAGGCTGAGCCACTGAGCTCGGCTGGCAACCAGTATTTAATTTATGTTCCATCTCTGTGAATTCCTCTACTCTAGGTTCTTCACATGAGTGGAATCGCACAGTGTTTGTCCTTCTGTGTCTGCTTATTTCACCTGTTACAGCAGGTGTCAGAATTCCCTTCCCTTCTAGGGCTGAATGATGTCTCACTGTGTGTGTACACCACATTTAGTTCATCCACTGGTCCCTCGATGACTGAGAGACCTGCATGGCTTCCGCCCCTGGTTATTGTGGATAATGCCACCATGAACATGGGTGTGCAAGTGTCTCTCCAAGTCCCTGTTTCAGTTCTTTTGGGGACAGCCTCAGAGGTGGATGGGCAGTCTTAGCTCGCTTTCCTTGATTGGTCCACTGGGCTTGGCACGTGGCCACCTGTTCATCCTGCTGTCTCTCTCTTTTTTTTTGAGTTGGAGTCTCACTCTGTTGCCCAGACTGGAGTGCAGTGGCCACTCCCGGCCACCGCAGCCTCAACCTGCTGGGCTCCGGCGATCCTTCTGCCTTAGCCTTCCAAGTAGCTGGAACCACAGACACGTGCTACCACGCCCAGCTAATTTTTTGATTTATTGTAGAGATGAGGTCTGGCCAAGTTGCCCAGGCGGGTCTTGAACCCGCGGGCTCAGGCAATCCACTCACCTCAGCCTCCCAAGGCGAGGGATTACAGGCTGAGCCACCGAACCCAGCTCATCCTGCTGTTTCTTTTTTTTTTTTTTGAGTTGGAGTCTCACTCTGCTGCCCAGACTGGAGTGCAGTGGCCGCTCCCGGCCACCGCAGCCTCGACCTACTGGGCTCCGGCGATCCTTCTGCCTTAGCCTTCCAAGTAGCCGGAACTACAGGCATGCGCTACCACGCCCGGCTAGTTTTTTGATTTATTGTAGAGATGAGGTCTCGCCAAGTTACCCAGGCGGGTCTTGAACCCGCGGGCTCAGGCAATCCACTCATCTCAGCCTTCCAAAGGTGCGGGATTACAGGCTGAGCCACAGAGCCCGGCCATCCTGCTGTCTCTTAAGGGACCTCGTTGATCTGCTCACCTGGTGTGCTCTTCCTCTCAGCTGTGGGCTTCTGGTACACAGGGAACCTGTGCTAGGCACTGCATATCTCAGGGTCGAGGACGTTGCACAGTCTGCACCCTGGAAGGGTTTCTTCAAGGAGCAAATCCAGAAAGGACTGCTGCTAAGGGAGGTTGGACAGAGCCTGCCTGGGTCTTACTTTGTAATTTTAGACATTGGGCTTCTCTGATTTATTTATTTTGAGTCGGGGTCTCACTCTGTAGCCCAGGCTGGAGGGCAGTGGTGTGATCGTGGCTCGCTGCAGCCTTCATCTCCTGGGCTCAGGCGATCCTTCCGCCTCAGCCTCAAGAGTAGCTCAGACTACAGGCACAGGCTACCACGCCTAATTTTTTGATTTTTTTCTAGAGACAAGGTCTTGCTATGTTGCCCGGGCTGGTCTCAAACTCCTAAACTCAAGCAATCCTCTCGTCTTGCTCGTCTTGCCTCCCGAAGTGCTGAGATTACAGGCATGAACCACCGCACCCGGCTGGGCTTTTCTGATTTTGTTGGAAAAAAGACTCTGCCCCTAAAATGAAAATAAGTATAGGCCTTCTCCCTGTGGAAGAAATGGAATCCCACAGAGAGCAAGTGACCAGCCCACTGTCCAGGTATAGTGAGGGGCAGAACCAGGACCGAGATCCTGGCTTCCTCATTTCCTGGTCAGCACTGCTGCCATCAGTCCCTTTGCTAGGAAAGGAAAGGGTTTTCTTTTGCTTTCCCCCCACTTCTGCCTGTCCCCGTCCCTCTCCTCAAAGGTCAGAGTAGTGCAAAAGACAGATGAGAGGGCAGACCCTTAGCTCTTAGCAGGAGTGGGGAGTCAGCAGGGGTAGGGCTGAAGGTGAAATTCAGTCAAGCTCAGGGCTGTCTCTGTCAGTACTGAGGACCTCAGGCAACTCCAGCTCCAGGCAGCCCAAGCACCGGAGTGCACGGGAGCACAGGGGATGTGGTTCTTGAGGCTTGGAGGCCACTCCGCCCTGTGGAGGGAAGCTGCTGCTTACCTGCGGTAGGCTAGACTCTGTGTGTGTGTGTGTGTGTGTGTGTGTGTGTGTGTGTGTGTAGGTGACAGAGACACAGTGAGGCCCCAGGTGTGGGTGTGTGTGTGAGATGCAGGCAGCAAGAGAGAAGGAGAATGGCATGCAGAACAACAGATAGAACCTTCCTATAGAGTGCTGGGGGTTAAGTAATCAAAAGTACTTGGAATAGTACCTTGCACATGGTAATGACTGTGTTGATGACTTTTATTATTATGGGGTGGAGGAGGGAGGGAGGGAGGGGAAGAGAGAGAGAGACAAGAGAGAGAGAGAGAGAGAGAGAGAGAGAGAGAGAGAGAGAGAGATGTTCTTGAAACCTCAGCAATTTAACAAAAATGTAGGATCTGGAGAAAGCGCCCTTGTCTGATTATTCTGTGTGAAGCTAACTGCACTTACCTTCCTCCCTGGTTGTATCTTTAAACTTAAATAACACCACCTCCATAGTGTAAAGGAAAAAAATTTTCTGGACTCCCTGTAGTGCCTCAGTACAGGAGCTCAGAAAATCCGCCCTGTCACAGGGAAGGGACCATGGGAGTCTGCAGTGGGCCGTGTGTCCCACTCTGGCTAGTTAGGAGGCGGCTGCGGTCCTCGCCCCCTGGGCTGGTCTCCCACTCAGCCTCCCCAACCCCCATCTGCCCACACAATCATCTGGGCTTCATTCTGTCGTCGTTGGCAGGGTAACTGCTTCCCAGATGTGTAGGAGTAATCGTGAACCCCACTCAGCCTCCTGGACAGAGATGTGTGCCAGGTCACTCCAGGCCTTAAAGAGGGCCTCCAGGGCAGCTTCCTTGAGACTGGCCCAGGGGACGTTCCAACCCCCACCTGCGACTTGGAGGAGGCCCCCCCCCTTGGAGAAAGTTCCAAAGGGACAAGGCCTGTGGGGCCCCTACTGTCTGCATTGTATTGATTTACAATCCCGGCCATCCCAGGAGGCCCTTTTTGATGAACGTTTACAAAACACTTTCTGTCTGGTTTCTAGTTGGAGACTGATGGACGGTGGTCCTCCCAGTCCCGGCTGTGGTTCTTCTGGCTTGGACTCTCCTGTTCCCCCTGGATGTCTCATCTCTTGTGTCCATGGTGGCTGCATTAACCACACTCCTCCTCTACCTTTGCACCAAGAAAAGCAAACAACCAAAGCAAAGAATTGTTTGCATTTATCCCAGACTCTCCCTGTCTGCGGGAAGAGGTCAGTCAGGAGTGTTCAGGGAGAGGGAAAGGGGGGCAGGGTTTTGTAGGGAGAGCGCGCTGGGGCCGCCTGGGCCGGAAGGGAGGGTTGGCCAGCCCAGCACAGGCCTGGACCAGGCGCCGAGGATGGACCTTAAGGAGGTGATGGTATGAAGTGCCCTGAGCCTGGGCATAGTCTATATTTCAAAGTAGAGAAAACGTAGTCTTGTTAAATGCAGAGTAGCAGTGGCTGCTTCTCAGTGAGAGAGAGAGAGAGAGACAGGGCGAGAGAGACAGAAACAGAGACACACAGAGTGAGAGACACATAGAGTGTGAAAGATAGAGACAGAAAGAGACACACACACAGAGAGAGAAAGAGGGACACAGAGTGAGATAGAGACTGACAGAGACAGAAAGAGACACACAGGGAGAGACAGAGAAAGACAGCCAGAAAGACACACAGGATGAGACAGAAAGATACAGAGAGGCAGACAGATAGACAGATAGAGGCATAAAGAGGTCCCTGACACCCCAGGGATATGTTATCAAGAGTAGCTTTTTTGCTGTGGAGACTTGCAGACCATTTTTCACGGCTGGCCGGGCTTGACCTCCTGTCGTCAAGGCTGCCTTGGGGAAGGCAGCGACAGGTTTACTCCCACCCCTTTGCAACTGGCAGCAAAACCCAAGCCGGGCTATTACATCAGTGACTTTCCCCTTTCCAGCCCCAGGGGAGATGGGCCAGGTTGGAAAGCGGCAGGACCTTTCCCAGCACAAATAAGCAAATAATCCCAGGTAGCTGCCCTGATATTAGGGCGACGTCCTGCGAGTTTTGCTCAGCCTGAAAGGGACTTGCGTCTTTCCAAGAGTGAACCTGCAGTCCCTTTTCAGGGCTGCAAGCCAATCGGGAGATCGGGAGATGGCAAGACGTCCCCTGAAATACAAGTTTGGTGACTCTGACGTGAATGACCCTGTTCCTTGGCCATCCTTTGCTTGTTTGTGACACTTGTTGAAAAACAGACAGAAACGCCCAGACAGGAGCTGCTACTGTACAGGCAGGGAACGGATGAAAGGTTTTCCCACCATGTGAAAAGCCCATGTGTTCCCACAGGCAGAGCATGGAACAGTGTTCTCGCCCTATCTTCTTCATTGTTCCAAATAAACTTCCAGAAGAGAGAGCAACGGCCAGTTTTGTGGATGTACGTCTAGTGGGCAGATTCTTTTTGTGTCGTTGTCATATTGAAAGTCGTGTGATCTGGCTGTCATCTGACTTCCTCAATAGGAAAAAGAGATTGTGCACTAAGTGGCAACCTGAGGAGAGGGGGCCCAAGGACACAGCCTTGAAGGTCACTGCATTCTTGGGAGCACTTGGCCCTGGAATTCAGGAGGGCTCAGAGGCCCAGCCCACCCTGCTTCCTGCCCCACCGAGCTCTGAAGACTGGCTTGTTCTGTCACTGAGGGCTCTTCTTCTGGGTGTGAGTCTTGCTCCTTGATAAGCCTGTTTGCACCCTGTCACCAGAAATGTCCCTTTATTCTATTCTCACCTGCCCCAATATCCCCAGCATATTCAGCCTGAAAATGTTGTCAAAATGATAATAGCCAGATGAAAAGCAAGGAAAAATAAGCCCTTTTCCCATAAGGAAACAATACAGGGTTTGGAAATGAATGCTTTTCTACCACTCTCCTAAAACCATCCTCTCTCTCTTCCCTCCACCCTGAGTGTGGCTCTGAGATGGTGGAGCTGTCACATGCCAGACCCTGAAACTGGCTGAGGGAAAGCATATTGATGACTGCCTGTGAATGAGAAAGTGAATCACTAAAATGTCAAAAATTCCCTTCCTCTCTCCTCCCCTCAACCCCTCCCTTCCTTCTTTCTTTCCTTCCTGGCTTCTTTCTCTCTCCCTTTCTTCCCCCCCCCAGCTTTACCACTTTATATTCCAGCTATAATTGATAAATAAAACCGTATGTATTCAAGTGTACAATGTGATGATCTGATATAGGTATATATTGTGGAATGATTACAATAATCAAGTTAGTTAACATACCCTTCACCTTGTTAGTTTCCATTGTGTGTGTGTGTTGAGAACATTTAAGATGGACTCTCAGCACATTCCAAGTCTGCAATACAATGGTATTAGCTGTAGTCACCAGCTGTGCACGAGATCACATCTCCCTTCCTCTTTCTCTTTCCCCCCAGACTCCCTCCCTCCCTCCCCCTCCCTCTTTCTATCCCCATCTGCTTTGAATCTCCAGTGTGATGTGCATTGACTGCATATCCAATCTCCATCCACCTCAGGAGAAACATATCAGGAGGGTTAAAATAAAAAACATATCATCAGAATGAAACTGGCAGTCAGTCAAGATACCCATGGTCTTCCGCAGTCCAGATTCATCTTGAATCTTGCCTAAATCCCACCTTCAGAAATTACTATAAATAACAACAATTGTATACAGCACCATGGCGTTGAAGTCAGCACATGCACTTAAACTCTTTCTCCAACAGCTGGGATGGGTCGTGCTGACTCATCCCTACTCCCCTCCTGGGCATTCTTGCTGCTGAGTGCCTGTGCTGAGATAGGGCCTGGCAGCGGAGGATTTCAAATCTAAGGGATGTTTTCCTCTGTGCAGTCCCTGCAGAGGCTGTCCTGAGCAACAATAATGATATGATATTATGAATGCCAACGGTGATTACACATGCCATTTCATATACATATAAGTAATTACATGTATCATTTGTATGCCGTTTGGCAGCTTTTTGAAGCAAAATCACCCACAAAGTCATTGGCTTCCCACAATGGCCCTGCGACCACTAGGGTAGATCCTCAAACATGCTCGAACACCCCATGAGCACACCAAGGTGCACAGAAAGGGTCAGGTGGAAGCCAGGGCGAGGAACCAGGGCCCTGACTGCCTGGCCCGGGCTGCTTTGTGGTCTCTTCTGCCTCTTGCAACTTGAGCCTCACTGACACCATGTCCACACCAAGGGGCGGTTCATCTGTTTGTTCATTCAATTATTTCAGGTGTATTTAGTGAATTCCAGGCACTGTTCTATGTCTTGGATATGGAACAGTGAAAAACAAAGAGAAAATCAGCTTTTTTTTCCAGCAGGACTACACCCTGGCACCGGTGGGGAGTTCCGAGGTGGGGGCCAGTCCACTTGGGTTTGAATCCCAGGTAGTCTGTCTACCAGCAGCATAACCTTGGGCAATTTTTTTTTTTTTGAGTTAGAGTCTCACTCTGTCGCCCAGACTGGAGTGCAGTGTCCACTTTCGGCCACCGCAGCTTCGACCTGCTGGGCTCCAGCGATCCTTCCGCCTCAGCCTTCCAAGTAGCTGGAATTACAGGCATGTGCTACCACGCCCGGCTGATTTTTTTTGATTTATTGTAGAGATGAGGTCTCGCCTGCCCAGGCAGGTCTCGAGCCCTTTGAATCCACTCACCTCAGCCTCCCAAAGGTGCGGGATTACAGGCTGAGCCACCGAGCCCGGCTTACCTTGGGCAATTTTTTTCAAACTTTTTGTGTCTCAGTTTCCTCATCTGTATGACAGAGATGATATAGCACCTACCCAAGGGAAATTTGAGGGAAACTAGGCAAGTTGATATTCCAGAGTATCTGAGTGGTGTCTGGCACACCATGAGACTTTGTTAAGAGTTAGCTGTAAGCCTACCCTACCTTATGGGAAGCCTGAATTCTCAATTTCTTTTCAGGATTAACTGCCCCATGCAGTGAATAATGGGCTCATAGAAGTGCAGAACTTCCTGACTTTACCCAGTGTCTGAGATGAGAATCTGTGTACCTATCCATGGTGAGGTGACCATCTGTCCCGATTTGCCCAGGACAGTCCCAGTTTATGTTGGATGTCCTGGTATAATTATTATTTTTTTCTTTGGTAATAACGTAGTTCATTATTTATTTATTTCAATACCTTTGGGGGATACACATAGTTTTTGGTCTAGAGTTAAAGTGTATAATTATTAATCGTACTCTCTTTGAGGCTTAAAAGTCTCCTGGCTTGGGTGAGGTCACAAGGTCGCTCAGCAGTGGCCCACAGCAAGCCTCTCACCCACCATCTGTGAGCTGGACACAGTGCACAGTGCCAGAGGCCAATGGAGAATGGTGAGATGAAGTCTCTAAAAAAAGGTGATGGCTAGAAAACTGACCTCAACTAAACTTTGATCTGATGATCATGGGCCATGCATAAAACACTGTGAGTAATTTTTGTTTTTTGTTTTTTTAGTTGGAGTCTTACTCTGTCACCTAGACTGGAGTGCAGTGGCATGCTCCTGGCCACCATAGCCTTGACCTGCGGGCTCCGGCGATCCTTCCACCTCAGCCTTCCAAGTAGCCAAAACTATAGGCACGCGGTAACACGCGCGGCTAATTTTTTATTTATTGTAGAGACGAGGTCTCGCCAAGTTGCCCGGGAGGGTCTCGAACCCATGGGCTCAGGCAATCCACTCGCCTCAGCCTCCCAAAGTGCTGAGATTACAGACTGAGCCACTGAGCCCAGCCTAGAGTATTGAGGCAGAAACAGAGTTCACCAACAGTCCTGTGCACCCTGAAATGTCCCAGCCCTCCTTGCAGGCAGGTGGGGTCATGTGACTAGCGTTGGCCAATAGCAGTGAGCGAAGGAGGTGCAGCACCCCTTCAGGGAAGAGGCAGGGCAGAAACATTATCCCCCTGCAACTCTCTATGGGAGGTGACCTTGTGTTGTGATGGCGGGGGGGGGGGGGGGGGGGGGGGGGGGAGGGGGGGGACAGACCTGGATGACGGAGCCACCCCTCAGAGGGAAGCCCTCACTCGTCTGCATCACACTTGTGTGAGAGAAGTAAACGTCTTTTGTGCAAAGCCATCGAGCTTTTGTTGTTACTGCAGCTTGATGTGTGAAAGAGGATCAAAAAAACCTGGAATTGTCTTTTGGAGGGCAGGCTCCTTGTAATATGAGCTTTTCCCTCCTAGGTATGTGATCTAGGAATCCATTGGCATCAGTGTACCAGTTACCGTTGCTGTGAGAGGCTTCGTTCAGCTTTGATGAAAATTTTTTTGAGATTCTTTCAAAATTTGCCCATTTCATGATGGGTAATTTATGAATACACCTGCCCACCCCGCACTGAATATTCAGTTTTTGACCAAAAATGGCTTGACTGGCATTCCCCACCCACCCTATTCACCCAATCTCACCTGAGTGACTTTTTTTGTTGTTTCCCTGAATGAAAAAAGTCCTCAAAGGGAAACGTTTTGCTGATGTGGAAGAGGTAAACCTCATCTCTACAATAAATCAAAAAATCACCTGGGCGTGGTAGCGCATGCCTGTAATTCCGGCTACTTGGAAGGCTGAGGCGGAAGGATCGCTGGAGCCCAGCAGGTCGAGGCTGCGGTGGCCGGGAGCGGCCACTGCACTCCAGTCTGGGTGACAGAGTGAGACTCCAACTCAAAAAATAAAAATAAAAAAATTTAAAAAACCCAAAAAACAAAAAATGACAGCAGAACTAAAAGATATTAAAATTAATGAGTTCAAAAACTGTTTTGAGCAGTGGAAAAAGCATCTCAGTAGGTGTATTGCATCAGAGAGTACTTTGAAGATGACTGAAGTTTAAACATGTAAGAATAAATACACAATTTTTAATAAATAAATTCCAGGCTTTTTGGGTCATAGGTATTTTATCCTGACCAATTCTGAAATGAGTATATGATGCTCTATCTGCAAAAAAGATGATACAAAAAGTCTACCTGTTCTCTCTCTCTTTTTTTATGCTGGAGTTTCACTCTGTCACCCAAGCTGGGCTGCAGTGGCATGCTCATGGTCACTGCAGCCTCAACCTGCCGGGCTCAGGCGACCCTTCAATCTCAGCCTTCCAAGTAGCTGGAGCTACAGGCGTGCGCTACCATGCCCAGCTAATTTTTTGATTTATTGTAGAGATAAGGTCTTGCCAAGTTGCCCAGGCTGGTCTTGAATCCCTGGGCTCAGGCAGTTCTCTTGCTTCGGCCTGCCAAAGTGCAGGTTTGAGCCACTGCACTCGGCCCTACCCGTTCTCTTTTACTTTTTCTGTTTTTTTAAGTCAGCGTTTCACTTTGTTCCTCAAGCTGGAGTGCAGTGACGCAATCACAGCTCACCACAGCCTTGACCTCCTGGGCTCAGGTGATCCTTCTTCCTTAGCCTCCCAAGTAGCTAGTACTACAGGTGCATGTCACCACACCTGGGCAATTTTTAAATTTCTTTGTAGAGGTGGGATCTCACTATGTTGCCCAGGCTGACCTTAAACTCCTGGGCTCAAGCAGTCCTCCCACCTCAGCCTCCCAGAGTGCTGGGATTATAGGCATGATCCACTGTGCCCAGTCTGCTGTTCTCTTTGAGGTCATAAAAACACAGTAGTCTCTGCTTGGCCTTCCTTTGACTGTGCTACTTAAACTCTCACCCACCCCACCAGTCACCATCATGTCATCTTGCTTCATTTTTCTTCACAATATTTGTTGACATATTTATGTGTCTGTTATGTCTCCCCCACTGGAATGTAAGTCCACGAAGGCAGGGACTTAGTAGACACTTAGTGCATATTTTTGAAAAATGAATATGGAGCAGAAATTCCGTGTTAGTCATCTTCTCTAAAATCCCAAAAAACTAGTAAAAACAAACGCCTTCCCTGTCTTTCTTAAATGCTCAAAATGGAGCCGTGACAGGGTAGAGATGGAAGAAGTCAAAGATACAGATTTCAAGGGGTTTCAATCTAACTGGAAGACAAATTATAGAGACATGTAACAAGCGACGAGCCAAACTCTAAGTGCATGATTGTTAAGTGGGAACTCGGATATACTTATATCTGTGAGGGATGAGGGGATAAGGCCTGTATGGAGTATGGGGTTTGGCACCAGATCGAGAGCAGAGGTTCTCAAACTTGAACCTGCACAAGAATCACCTGGAAGGCCTCTAAAACCCACACCACGTGCCCCACCCCCAGAGTTTCCAATTGGTAGGTCTGAGTCGGGCCTGGAGAGGTACATTTCTGACAAGTTCCCAGGTTATGCTAATGAGGCTAGGGATGGGGAACCCTAATTTGAGAACTAGTGTGTAGCAAGGGTTGGCTCTGTAAGGCTCGCCCGCTTTTTAAATCACGTTTTGGGCCGGGCTCAGTGGCTCAGCCTGTAATCCCAGCGCTTTGGGAGGCCGAGGTGAGTGGATTGCCTGAGCCCGCGGGTTCGAGACCAGCCCGGGTAACTTGGCGAGACCTCATCTCTACAATAAATAAAAAAAAAAAATTAGCCGGGCGTGGTAGCGCTCGCCTGTGGTTCCAGCTACTTGGAAGGCTGAGGCGGAAGGATCGTCGGAGCCCAGCAGGTCAAGGGTGCAGTGGCTGCTCCCAGCCACTGCACTCCAGTCTGGGCGACAGAGTGAGACTCCAACTCAAAAAAAAAAATCAAGTTTTGGCTGGGCTCAGTGGCTCAGCCTATAATCCCAGCACTTAGGGAGGCCGAGCTGAGTGGATTGCCTGAGCCCATGAGTTCGAGACCAGTCCTGGCCATTTGGTGAGACCTTGTCTCTACAATAAATAAATAAATGAAAATTAGCCGGGTGTGGTAGTGCACACCTGTAGTTCCTGCTACTTGGAAGGTTGAGGCAGAAGGATCGCCCGGAGACCAGCAGGTCGACGCTGGGGTGGCCGTGAGTGTGCCATGGCACTCCAGCCTGGGTAACAGGGTGGAACTCCAACTCAAAAAAATTAATAAGGAACACACTGCCATGGCCACTCATTTGCATATTGCCAATGACTGCTTTTAAGCAACAACGAGTTGAATAGTCTCAAGACCATATGGCCTGCAGAGCCTCAAGTATTTACTACCTGGCCCTTTATAGAAAAAGTTCATCGCAGCCCATGGCTGGCAGATGGAAACCTCAGCTCTGAAGATTTCTCAAAAAAGAAAGGGACCCGCCGCCGAGAGCTATTAATATACTCTCACAGCTTGCAGTTGAAGCCCAATGATGACTCGTGTAGGATAAAGGACATCACCCAGATGACATTTTGCTTCCAAAGCTCTAGGGGCCACATGTGGAAGAACTGCAGGGACATTATGTTAGAATGTTCTTGTGTCTGAGTGGGGTGAGATTCCTCTTGTAACAAGGTGCAGCCCCTTAGTCTGAGGGTGTGTCTCCTGTGAGTTTAGGCACTTCTCAACCAGGGAGCATGTTCACAGGGCACTGGTCTGCGCAAAGACACTGTTTGGCCTGTGATTATGCCCTGAAGGGCGGGGACCTAGGAGACCTTAACCTTCCCACCAGGTATAATCCTTCCCTCCTATAGTACCTCGAGAGTCCAGTAGTTAAGCACTTTGTGCCCTGGTCTGTGGTCCACTTGGGGTGACAGAGACACACAAGACCCAGAGCAAAACGCGGCATGATGTATCATCATTGCTGAGCCTTTGGGAATCCCTGAAAGTGCTTCCGAACGTCAAAGCTCTTAGGATCAGGGTGAATGCATGTTAGGAACAGCCATTGCCTCTGGGTCTCTAAGTCTGGTCGTGAATTGGTTCCCAGATGCTCACTGATGGATGGGCAGCATCAGAATTGTCTGAGCATCTTTCTAAAAATGCATATGCAAAATTCATATGCATGTGCACATCGTCCCTGGCGAGTTTGATTTTCAGCAGGTTTGGGGTGGATTCCTACTTGTAAGAACTCCCCACTCCCCTCTTAAGTGACCATGACTCCCAGCAAGCGAAGGGGACATCATGGAACTCGATGTCTATTTCAGCGTTTCAACAGATTCGAGGCGGTATTAGCGCCACAGGCTCCCTGGATTCTGCTTTCTCTGCAGAATCTGCCAGTGGGTCTTAAATCCCAAAAGAAGTTACCTGTCGTGAGCCACTGGAGCTCTTCACTGGCTGTGACTGAGATGAGACTTCCAGTTCTAACCAGGATGCAAAGTGGGATTCCACCCTTCCCGCCTGTGAGCCTTGTTTATCCACCCCTACGAGGGCCCGGTTTTCTTCTGAAGAGCAATGTCTTCCAAACAGTGGGCTGAAAACTATTCATGGGCTATGAAATCCATTGTAGAGGAGTAGAGGCTTCAACCAGCAAGCAAAGTATTTAAATAGACTAGAAAAAAACACAGAGTGCATCGTGTGTGGAAAGGACAAGTGTCGCCCTGTAGGACTTTTTTGTGCCCTGGGTTGCTGTGTTTCTTTTTTTTTTTTTTGAGTTGGAGTCTCACTCTGTCGCCCAGACTGGAGTGTAATGGCCACTCCCAGCCACTGCAGCCTCGACCTGCTGGGCTCTGGCAATCCTTCCACCTCAGCCTTCCGAGTAGCCGGAATTACAGGCATGTGCTACCACACCCGGCTAATTTTTTGATTTATTATAGAGATGAGGTCTCGCCAAGTTGCCCAGGTGGGCCTCGAACCCGCGGGCTCAGGCAGTCCACTCACCTCAGCCTCCCAAAGCATGGGATTACAGGCTGAGCCACCGAGCCCAGCTGGTTGCTGTGTTTCTTACTGTGTGTCATGGCGAAGCTGCCCTAGTCCCTGCTGGATGGCATACATCAACGATGACCCTCACTTACCTAAAGTGGAGCTCATCTCTGCTTGCAGAGACCTGGTGGGGGGAAGTCACCAGGGAGGGCAGGCCGCCTAACACAAGCACTTAGGGAGGCTACCTGCAACTAAGAAAATCAGCCTGTGGGTGGTGGGAGCTCAATCCAGGCAGTTTTATGAATGGCTGTCCCCTGGGGGCGTGCAGGGTCTTCGTGGAGCTGACTCTGGCTGGGTTTCAGTTTCTTTCCTTGAAATGGAGCTCATCACTTTCCTGACTGTTGCTGTTGTGGGAAAAACCAAATTAAGGGAAATAAAATTCTCTCTAGCAAAGGATGAACCACAAAGCTCAGGCTCAGTAATGGCCTTTAATGATGGCTTGGTAGGTGTGTTTCTATGGGCATTGGGGCAGAAAGAGAAGCTGGCACTCAAATCAAGCCTAGGCAACGTGGGAGTCCCAGAGGTGTACATGGCACACAGGCCACATAAGCTGAAGGCAAGGGAGCTTTCTTCTTCTGCCTCTTGACGGCAGCTGGGCTCCTAGGGGCTAACCTCTCACAGCACACTGGTCTGACTCGGTGACCTTGAAGAGGGTGAATGGAACCCACAGGATGAGGGGACCAGCTCACAGAGCATCCATTGTGTGCTGCCCCCGAGCGGCCAGGAGTGTCTTCTGCCACCTGGGAGGGGCTGGGGACTGAGAATGGTATTAGTTGGGGGAGCACAGGGCGGCAACTGTTTCTGGGGCTGCTGATTTTGAAGCAGCTTTGCTACCCTCTCTTAGGGGAAAGGAAGGAGGAGAAAGGGGAGGAGGTGCTTTTGGAGGGGAACTCATAGAGGGTGGGAGAAACGAAAGCCCTGAGGGCCCTAAGGGGTCTGGGGTGAAAGATAATGAAAATTTGAAGGGTGCCACTTACAATGAAACCCCTAACGTGAAAATTTGAAGGTAAATGAAAATTTAAGTGCGCCACTTACAATGAAACCCCTAACGTGGCCCTGGTCACTTCTGCTTTTCCCTTTTTAAAGTTCTCACAAAGATACAAAATGAAAAAGAAAATTGACAATGCAAAGATGGAATTTTTAAAATAAAGGGATGCTTCAAGCTGCAGGGTGACTACCTCTCATCCTGCTGGTGACCCTGTGGCTGTCCCTTAGTGACCCCATGCTTTGTGGGCAGGCTGGCCAAGGAGGGGAGACCCTCACCCCACTCCTGCCAGCTGACACCCCAGAGGGCTGCAGGGTTCCAGTTCCATGCAGAGCTCCAGGCTGGCCACGGCTGGGCCCGGGGAATGGATGTTTCTCACCAAGAGGCCTGCCACATTTGCTGCAGGCGGGCCGCAGAGGTAACGACGAATCAGACCTTAACATACATTGTACATGCCTTTCCTGGACTGAAAAAGAGAACAACAAGAAACAAAAACAGCCACAAAAATAATAAAACAACCAAAGACTCAAATGTGTGGAATACCCAAGGTCATTAGAACTGCCTAGAATGTCACTCAGGCAAAGACCACGAAGGTCTGGCCAAGAACCTGCTGGGTAAATGCAGCTCTGGTTCCCTGGCCTTAGCTTCCTGGCCCTCTTTCTAACTGTATTACCAAGCTCCCCCTCCCCAGTCCCCCTTGAGCTAGCTATTCTGCTGTTTTGTTCCCTTCAGTTTTCTCACTGCTACCCACAAATGATATCAGGTTGAACAAAGACATTTATTTGTAAAACCAATTCCCAATGGAGGAGAGACTGTATCTGTAGAAAGTAAACCTGGGATCACCGAGAGGGCCACATGCACACATTAGTGAGACCAAGGGAAGACCCAAAAGACGGCCCTGCTGTGGACACCTGCGTGGCTACCAATCCGGCCAACAGAAAAGCAAAATGTCCTTTCCGCTTGAGGACACGGATGCACCAAGATGTCCTGTGAGAAGGCAATGTGGTCTGACATCCACGATGAAGTGAGCAGGGGACAGTTGGGGGGCTTCTTTTTCTATTCCGCGCGGCCTGTTTGCTTCCCGCAGACACTGGCCAGTCGCTTCCGTGGTCCACCCTCCAGCGGGAGGGAGGCGGTGTCATGCCCTGGCCCTCTCACATGCCCATCCGTATGCTCTGAATGATCTGGAAGATGGCTGAAAGAGGAAAACAAAACAGTCCGCTCAGATACCAGACAGCACACAGCTGGGAGCCCAGCCCACAGAGAGCCTGCGACCTGGCCCTGTGTGAGCTCACAGCTGATTAGATATTTCCTAACAAGGAGTTAAGTTAACAAGAGGTCAGTGAACTTCTTTAAAGAGGCAGCCTCGCTCTGTCTGCTGATGGATGCCTCAGGGATTTATAGATAACTCCTGCTAATTCCACCAGCAGTTAAGGCCAGAAATCCCTCAGGCACTGAGAGATTTGGCCCCCTTCCCCAGCCCTGTTCTGCGGTTGCTGGGGAGAGGGATGTGTGCCTTCGTGCAGAAACTGCACTCATTAAACAGGTCAGCGGGTCTGCCTTTTCAAAATGGCTGTGACCTGTCAAGCAACCAGCACTGTGCTGGGAAGGCAGGCCAGGTGCTCTGTGCAGGCCCTCAGGCTTGCCCGGGCTGCCCAGAGCCAGGGATGCAAGCCTGTCTTCTGGCTGCCTGGAATGCTCTCAAGTGCTGCTGTCTCACGGAGAGCAGCACTGATTCATTCAGGTCTCAATCTCTACCAGCCGGGCTTGTCAAGGGGGTGGGTACCTGCAAGCCCACAGAGAACTCCTGGGACCCCTCACCTTATGCTGATGAGTGCTGGTTAGATAGCTACCAGCTTGCTTCTAGCTATTGAGTATCAAATGTGTCCCAGAAGAGGAAGGTCCCAACTTTTTTTTCTTTTTGAATCCGGGTCTTACTCTGTCACTCAGGTTGGAGAGCAGTGGAGAGCAGTACAATCATGTCTCACCACAGCCTTGACCTTCTGGGCTCAGACAATCCTTCCACTCAGCCCCCGAGTCGTTGATACTACAGGTGCGTGCTACCATGCCTGGCTAGTTTTTCGATTTTTTTGTATAGACGAGGTCTTGTTATGTTGCCCAGGCTGGTCTTGAACTCCTGGGTTCAAGCAGTCTTCTTGCCTCCCTCCCAAAGTGCTGAATTATAGATGTGAGTCACTGCAACCTTGGTTAGTGTTGGCAGTGACAATGATCACGATGATAAGAGCAACTACCATATACCAAATGATTTTTTTTAAAGGGAGGTTATCATCTCATTTATTTTTTTATTTTTATTTTTATTTTTATTTTTGAGTTGGAGTCTCACTCTATCGCCCAGACTGGAGTGCAGTGGCCGCTCCCGGCCACCGCAGTCTCGACCTGCTGGGCTCCGGCGATCCTTCCGCCTCAGCCTTCCAAGTAGCTGGAACTACAGGCGCACGCTACCACGCCCGGCTGATTTTTTGATTTATTGTAGAGATGCGGTCTTGCTGCCCAGGTGGGTCTCGAACCCGTGGGCTCAGGCAATCTACTCACCTCAGCCACCCAAAGGCGTGGGATTACAGGCTGAGCCACTGAGCCCGGCTCTCTCAGGGATCTTACTCCTGTCTTTCATAAAGTCATCCTGAAATATATCCAGGTTCCATAATAAAACAGGGCTATCCAGAACCCTAGGAAATGTCATTCAACATTTCATCATCTAGCATTAGTGAGCACATCTTTTGTGCCAGACACTGTGCTTCAGAGACACAAAGAGAAACAACACACAGGGACTTGGGAATCTTTCTTGAACAGCTGGATTTTAAGGGTAGACAAAACACGAATGCATTTTTTGGCTTTCTTTTTTCCATAAAAACTACACATCATCACTACCTTCCTAAATTGGAGACAGCAAGCATGTTTTTAATGTGAACTTTTCATGAGGGCTCAGTATCACCATTATGAAAACCAGTTACTGACAAGACTTTGTTGTGATATTGCCACAGAGGTTGCAGTGTTTGATCTAACACCAAAATAGGTCTGGTCAGCTGAACTTCTGGGCTCTCATTTCTGCTTCTCACACACTTTAAAAAATCTCCTTATCTCTGGTGTCATGACACCAATTTGCAGTGGGACCTTGGCTATTATTTTATTGCTGCAGACTAAGCTTAAAACAAAGACTGTTAGAACGATGAGACAAATCAGAGTAAATTGGTTCCGTATGAGTGTCTGAGGGGCTCATCTGTAGAAACGGTGAAGGAGTTCGTTCAACAACATGTGATAGTTAATCCTGGGTGTGCTTAAACAGTTTCTTGGCTAATTTTGGGTTCTTGGGCAGGTCTTGACAGAGGTAGTTGCTAGATGGAAAAGAAAGTACCCTACAAAAATTTATAAGCTTGCAGTTTATCTGATGTTTCTGTCCTCCCCTACGAAGGCTGACAAGGAGCAAAAATGAAATAAACATTCTGTGTCCTGGCTTAGTTGGAATGCCAAGAGGCAGCTGTATATTCAACCACATTAGGAAAAAAAATATATTTACATCTACCATGCCTCAGGACTTTGTTCTTGGGATCAGGGAACCATTTCTAATCTTGACAAACAAGCTGATCTAAGAGCAGAATGTCAGGGTCAGATGGAACTGGGTTGAGTCCCGGCTCTTCACTGAATAGCCGTGTGACTGGGCGAATAATTTAACCTCTTTGAGGCCGTTTCCTGTTCTGTAAAAAGAGGATCATGGTCTCTGCTGGGCTGTCATAGGGATTAAGCCATATGACATATACGCGGGGTCCTCACACACTGAGAGTCAACGCCTTGGGGGCCACAGCTCTCATCACTGTTGCCATTACCACAACAACACCGCTGCTTCTCCAAGTCTGAGTGGGAAGACCGGCACTCGGCACTAGCTGGCACCCTACAAAGGTGTGACCTTGGGGAAATCACTACACAGCTAGCTCTGAGAGCTGCTTTCTCGATTTGTAAAACTGTAGCTAATAAGAACCTCAATGGATGGCAAGGAATTCATAGAACGACAGAAGTAGAGGCTCAAAAATATTACTTGTCATTCCTCCTCTGAGACAAAAAATTATCCACTGGATGTAGTTCAATAAATAGGAGACAGCCTGTGTCTTAGCTCATCACGCCCCACATTAAGTTAATTCATGACTTCAGAAGTTCTAGGTAATGGTAGAAACCACACAGTTCTTTTTAAGGACCTGCTGCAAATCTCTCTAAAGGATCTTAGACCACGCTTGCTTGTCTTGGAGCAGCAACACTTACATTAAGACAACTTGCCTATTTCGAGTCTTCTTTATAAACGAATTAAAGATCATTCCTGATCCTAACTGAATCCATGAGTTAACATGGAAGAATCTGATGGGCCTTAACATGTTCACAGGCGACCCCTTAAAACTGAACTCTCTTGACTAAAGACGAGTTTAAGTTCACCATTTGCCTCCACATCTAAGATAATGGCGAGAGGGTTGTGTTCATTATTTCCTTTTCAGTTGTATCAATGTCTTTAAGAAGCCTTCCATGTTTTACACCAATTATCCTCACTGTAATTATGTGCGCTGCCAATACTAACCTGCAGAGTAACCCTGGCCTTCCAAGTGCTGCCTTTCCAAGGCGGCAAACAGGAAGGGAGCCAAGAGCAAGTTCAAAGAGGGAAAGGAAGCAGTGAGTCTAGACCCTGACAAGTTAATAACTTAACAGTGGGTGAACAAAGCTGAGAAGACAGCGAAACAAGCTGCAGGAGAGGCATGGCGGGCAGGCCAGACAACAGAGAGGAGAGATGCCAGAGAAGGGAGGGACGGCGGGTGTTCCAGGTCAGGGGATCAGACTGGGCCAGGTCACAGGAGTTCAGAAAAGCCCAGGCAAGAGCAGACACAGCCTGAGTCGGTGAGCCTTTGCTCCCTCCCACCTGTGTCTAGGATCCCGGCCCTCGATCACCTTAGAGAATCCTATTTCTCTTTTTTCAACTTCCCCCTTTCAACAAAGTCCTTAGGCTGGAACATGCTGGAGTCCCTCCCATCACAAAATCAAACCAGAGCACTCTGCCTGACTCCACATCTCCCAGCGAGGGGTCCTCTTCCATTACTCAAGAGCGGTCTACGCTTACTCTCTCCACCTCCTCACCTGAGATTCCCGCCCTTATCCACCTCATCCTAGCCTCTGCCATCTTCCTCCATTGAAATACCTTTTGCTAAAGTCACAAAGGACTATGTCGCCGGGCGCCAGGAGCGTTCTTCCGCCTCTTCTTGGCCTCTTCCCTCCTGGAAACTCTCTGCCCTTGGCCTCTGAGACACCAGAGTCCCCTGGTGTCTAGTTTTCCTCCTCCTCTTTGGCTCTTTTCTTTAAGCTTATTTTATGGGGTCACCTTCCTCCACCTGATCATTAAACATGAGCGCTGAAGTTCCTCCATGGGCATGACTGGCTTCCTTCTCTTCTTCAAGTTCTTCCTCCTCAGGGACTCATCCCACAGCACCAATGGTCACTTAGCTGTGGACACTGCTCACGTGTGTATCTCCAGCCCTGACTTCTCTGGGCTCTAGACACGCTCCTTCCACCATCCCATTGATATCTCCACTTGGTGGCTCAGAGACACCTCAGACTCAGCAGGACCTCCTCATCATCCTCTCCCGCTGCCCAAATTGGCTCCATTATCCTCCATCTTGCATGCAGACTCCGATCGCTGGAGTCCTCCCTCACCCCTCCAATTGATACCCAAGACCTGTGGAGTTTACGTGAGAATCTTGGGGCGATGCAGCCTTCTTTCCATCCCCCCAGAAACCCCTAGTCCAAGTCACCACCATCCTTCCCCAGATCCTTGTGAGGCCCTCCAACGGCTCTAATCTTGCTCTTTTGCAATCTTCCTTCCATACTGTGGCTAGACTTATCTTTAGAACAAAAGCACATAGTATGGGATCACCCTGTGTTTAAAGCACATCAGAAGCTTCCTATGGCCCAATCCCTGCTGAGGCCGCCATGGCCTGCATTATCCGGCCCTCATCTCCCTGTCAGACTCATAACACTCTCGCCCTGCTTGGGGCACTTCCTCGTGTTTTCTTTTCTTGAGTCAGAATCTCACTCTGTTGCCTAGGCTGAGTGTAGTGACCTGACCCCAGCTCATCGCAAGCTTTACCTCCTGGGCTTAAGTGATCCTTCTGCCTCAGCCTCCCAAGTAGCTGTGACTACAAGCATGGCAACCACACCTGGTTTGGTTTTGTTTTGTTTTTTAGATGTGGTCTCACTATGTTGCCCAGGCTGGTCTCAAACTCCTGGGCTCAAGCAATCCTCCCACCTCAGTCTCCCAAAATGCTGGGATTACAGGTGTGCACCACCATGTCTGGCCTCCCTCATGTTTTCAAAAGCTCCCTGCGCTTACTAGAGGGCTTGTACACATGACATTTTTTCTGTCTGAAATACTTCCTCTACCCCACCCTATCACATAGTTGACATCATAATCCAAAAGTTATGTCTTCAGAGAAGACTTCTTTGACCACCTGGAGCAGAGGTTCTCAAACTTGAGAGTGCATCACAACCTCTGGGGACGTGCTAAACACGATGCCACTCTCCACCTCCCCAAGTTTCTCTGGTGGGTCTGGGGTAGGGACTGAGAATGTGTTTCTAACAAGTTCACAGGTGATGCTGAGGTTGCTGGTCTGGGGACCACACTTTGAGAAGCACTTTCCCAAGCATGTGCCAGCCCTTTGCATTATATGTTTCCGTATCCCTAAGTGCCACTTCTTTAAACGCTCTCATGGCTGGACTGGTGCATATCTTGGTGTGATTACTTAGTGAACTCATCTTTCTTTCCCATTAGACTATAAGTTCCAGGAGAGCGGGGATCAGATATGGCACAGAGTGGACCCTCTGAATATTTACAGAATGACTAAAAGGTAAATGTTTGCAAAGAGCACAGAGGAAAGTAAAAAAAAAACCCTACAAAACAAACCAACAAAAAAACAACCAGAAATGACTACTTTTCAAACCAAAAGAGTCAGCATCACGTGACTACCTTTGGATTCAAGCGTCCCAAGTACTCAGTCCTCGGAGGACAATTTGAAGTCAAGACAGACTCCTCAAGGCCTGAGCTTGGGTCATCCTAACCCACTCTGACCCTAGGGACTGACCCACCCCAGCTAAGTGGGAACACCAGAAGGACACAGGGAAGCCATGGCTAAGCGGGTCCCATAGGAAACTGTCAGAGAGCCGGAACCCCGTCAGACAAAGGAGGCTTCATTAAGCCACTTTCATTGAAAATAAATAGTTGATGATAAGAGAGATCAAGGGAGCTGCTGAGGAGAGAGATTAAGATAGACCAGAGGATAAGATGATCCTGAAAATTACACAGCCTTAGTATTTTTCAATAAAAGATGAAAAAGATAAAGAAGAGTTGGTAGAAAATAAAAAGTATGGGCCCCTGAGAGGTAAGTAGAAACATTTAGGAGACAAGACATTGCAAGGTGGATCATGAAGCTTTCTAGAAGAATCAGCACATAGAAAGTCAAAGGCAAGATACCATTTTCTGGTAGCTTCTTTAGAGATGGGGAAGAGAAAAAAGATGCCAGAGACAGCTGAGGGCAAAAGCTGCTGTTAAAAGCCAGATGTTATTAGCAAAGAATGGAAGGTTTTCTATCCATGTGAAAATAGCAGAAACAGTCTGCTGAGCGAGAGTGCATGCATAATCCCCAGTGCTCCAAAGGGAAGAGGGTGGCATAGGACAAGAAAGGCCACAGGTCACCTTGAGGGAGCCGCTGGCTGGTGGGATGTCATCTCCAGACCGTCCATCTGAGGAGGGGACTCCAGAGCAGATGAATGGCCCGTCTTGCATCCAAGGTTGTCCAGTTCCTAAGACATCCCACTTGCTGGTCTTGGGTTAGGGGGGTGGGGTGTGACTCATTCTGTGTGTCACAGTTTCGAGAATGTTTTGGCAATCTCCATGGAAGGCCAGCTTATGCCGTCGACCTGCAAACATGGTGCGTTCAACTCTGTCCTGGAGCAAGCGTCCAGAAAATAGCAAGGTGAGTAGGAGCACCCGTGGCCCAATCAAGAAGCAGCCATGGCTGGTGCAAGGCTTTATCCATCTGGGAGCAGACTCAGGATGGCTGTATGTCTGGAACCTCTTGGAAACACGCCTTTTCTGGCAGGAAAGAAATGGGCTGTTTTAACAGGAATACACAATATGCGGCCATATGCTAAAGTTAGTGGAAAGTGGCCAGGCTCAGTGGCTCAGCCCGTAATCCCAGCGCTTTGGGAGGCTGAGGTGAGTGGATTGCGTGAGCCCGCGGGTTTGAGACCCGCCCAGGCAACTTGGCGAGACCTCATCTCTACAATAAATAAAAAATTAGCCAGGTGTGGTAGTGCGCGCCTGTAGTTCCAGCTACTTGAAAGGCTGAGGTGGAAGGATCATCCGAGCACAGCAGGTGGAGGGTGTGGTGGCTAGGAGCGTGCCACTTGCACTCCAGTCTGGGCGACGGAGTGAGACTCCAACTCAAAAAAAAAAAAAAAGGTTAGTGGAAAGCTTTTGCTCCCTAGAGCTTTTAGAGAAATAGTAAGAGAGGGAATACAGGATATGGAACGCAGATGGGTTTGTGGAGTCTCAAAGAACTAGGCTTGGGCACTAGCTTTCTCGCTTCTTAGCTGTGGGGCATTGGCTGGTTTCCTCTGTGAGCCTCAGTTTTGTGATCTGGAAAAATGAGGTAATGGCGTCTTTGTAGGGATCGTACACCTAAAAGAGAAAATGTATGCACAGGGCCAACTTTCCAAGTCAGTCCTCAATAAATGGTGGCTAAAATAGCAGATCTCACTCACTGCCATGGGCTAGTTTATAAAGAGTTCTTTCTAGAAGTAGAGAAAAAGTTCTAGCTGTCTCTCTGGCTTACAAACCCCACCTTCTACCCATCTTGGTGGCAGCTGGTCTCGGCTCCTGCAGGTGCCTCAACATTGCAGGGCTACGCTCCCCATGACTGGTGCTCTCATCCCAAAGCAAAGCCTCCAAAAAAGGCAGAATTGTCTCTTTCTTTCCTTGTCAGCATTCAGAAACTTGGTCAGAATCTGCCCAGGGAGGTGGAGAGGTAGGAAGGCAGAGTGAGCAAGAGCCATACACATCCTCATAAGAGCAGCAAACCTTGTGAAACCATCTCTGTGTCTTCACTAAACTCTGCATGTGCACTGTCTCAGTGAGCCTTTGGGTTTAATAGTCCCGAGGATCCTGGGAGTCAAGAACCAGTACCATCCTCTTTTAAGCATGGGAGAACTGGCCTAGAGTGAGGGTAAGTAACTTGGATGAGGCTATACAACTTGTAGGTGGTTTCAAACCCGGGAGTCTGGCCCTGAAGGTGCAGCTCTTAGCAACCAAGTGAATGGCCCCAGGACACGTGGACATGCTGATTTGGTGGCTTGCAATCAACACACGCCAAAATACAGACCTTCCTCACATTTCACATTCCTGGAAGACTTCAGAAAGCTGTTAGCAGTTGACAAAGGAAACTTTCTTTGCTGTTGCAAAAGGCTCCATTCTGGTTTCTCAACCTTTGGACTCAAAAGCAGTTTACCACAAATTTGGTGACCACACAAGGGAATGCAGAGAGAGAGAGAGAGAGAGAGAGAGAGAGAGAGAGAGAGAGAGAGAGAGAACCGGGAGGAGAGGCTATCTTTTGTTTTTGTTTTTGAGTCAGGGTCTCACTTTGTTGCCACCCAGACTGGAATGCAATGGCACAATCATGGCTCACTGCAGCCTCGACCACCTAGGCTCAGGCGATCCTCCTGCCTCAGCCTCCCATGTACCACCAAGCCTGATTTATTTTTATTTTTTTTGTACAGGCAGGGTCTCACTATGTTGCTCAGGCTGGTCTCCAACTGAGTCAAGCAATCTACCTGCCACAGCCTCTCAAAATGCTGGGATTACAGGTGTGAGCCACTGTGCTTGGCCAGGAGTAGCTTTTGGGACTCCCGTGTACCCCTGGCTCATGTGTGACTTAGGCCTTTTCTCTTCCACACTCTCCTTAACAAAACAGCCAGTCCTCAGAGAGTCAGGGTGTGGTCCTTCCAGAAATGGAGAGGCCACCAGTGCATCTGTGCAGGGCGAGAGCTGGATCACCTGCAACACGAGGCTGGGAGAATGAGAGGCGCTCAGGCCCTGTCAAGGGCATCGCAGAGAATCACCTCTTCACATCTGCACTGAAAAGGCTGTCCTGAAAAAGGACCTGTCTGTGACATGATCAGTCTCCCCCATCTTCCACCCTCCTGCAGGCAGAGTCCCTGGAGAATGCAGGAGGAAAGCACAGTCTGTTAACGGACAGACAAAAGGAATGTCCCTGCCCAGAAACGGTGGAGTGACCCACAACGATGGTGCCAGATAAACCTGGTAGGCTCTCATGACGGAGGCCAGCCATGATTTCTTATTTGATGGGCAAAGAGGATCCAGATATGTCTTCCCTTCTGGGAATGAGGAAGTCAAAGAATATCCAGCAACATAGGGAGGTACATCCTATACACACACACACATACACACACACACATAGATATACAAACACATATACTTGCACATACACAAACATACACCCATACACAAACACACACACAAATAGAAACATACACACATGCCACTCACTTCAACCAACCAGAACAGCTGCTCTTTCATTTGCTTCCCTTTAGTTTGAACAAAGAGTTCTGAAGCTTTAAAAAAGAAAAAAAAAAAGGCTGAAAACCACTAGCCTAGACTGTTTTGTTCTTCAAACACAATCCTTTCTTCCTGATTATAAGTGTAATATATGCTCATTGACAAATCTGGAAAATATGGAAAACAATGAGTCACTCGTTAATCCTATTAGCCTAGAGGTTTCCCTTTGATAGGGGAAAATGCTTGTCAGTTTCAAGAACACCCAGACTTCAGCAACCATTAAGATTCTCATAATCTCTAATTAGGAAATGAATATCAGAGTTGGCCCAGGAGAGAGAAATAAAAGTGAAATTAGGAATACATGAGGGAGAGAGAGTCTGAGGGAGGGAATGGGAGTAGGGCTGGTCTTCAAGGGTTCCCTCTGGGAATGAAAGGATGGGGGGAATTAAATGGTGATCCGTTGATCCCAGCTGAAACCATAACGGAAGGGTCAGGATGGAGAACAGGATGGAGAAGGGGACAACCATGTCACAGAGTGCTGTCTCAGGCTGCTGTGTCCTGCACAGTATCTATCACAACCAAGGCTCAGAAGAGTTAAATAACACCGAGACCACAAGAAACACATACCTGTTGACTCTAAACAACAAAATTATCTAAATAGCTAATATATTAAGGAAAATGCCTAATTTCACCAAGTCCAGGAGGCATTCTGGTCAAAGAAGAAAGTTGAAAATATTTAGACAGTTGTTGTGTGAACACTGTGGTACCAACATTATAAAGAGTTTAGACCAGGGGTAGCCAAATGAGGATGTGGCCCTGCTAGCTCTACCGTGGTCAGGACAGACATTACTAATCAACTGCAGCCTGCTTTCTCACTGAGCCTTGGTGTAGCCTGAGAATCCTTCTCAATAAAGGTTCATAAAAGGGTCAGGGGGCAAAAGGGAGAGAAAAAACCCAGGGCGAGGGCTCTGGGAACAAACAGCTGTGACTAGGTTCACTCATGACCCGGGGAAGCACATCAAGTCTGTGAGTGTCTAGAGAAGATAGCAGGTAGCCTATCTGTGTGACAGCACCTTTGTGGGGAATAGTCTCAGACAGACATTCCGGGTCATGCTTGTCTCTGAGTCTCTAGATAAAAACAAGCTTTCTTCAGAAGCTCTCAAGCAGTCCTCCAAAGAGGTGGTTTCAAAACCTAGGACTGACAGAGCCAGGATGAGCTGCTCATCTGGTAGGAGGCCCCACAGCCTGCAGAAATGGAAGGTGATGCTTTCATGAGGGGAGAGAGAAACAGGCAAGGACGAAGGCTCTTAAGGGGATGCTTAAATTCCTTGGACTTCAATGTGGATGTGGGTCCCAGGAAATCAAGCAGAGACAAATCCAGTCAGTTAAACAGGCTCAGGAATGCAAAATCCCAGGCTAAGACTTGACCACGAAGTTTCTGGCCTATTTGGGATAATAATCTAAGCATACCCTTAACAGGTATGTGATTGACAAATAGGCTTTAGATTTCTCACTTAATCTAAATAATATGAATAAAGCTGGTTACGAAATTAAACAGAATGGAACAAAACAAAATATGGTCAAGACGGTCATATTGGATAATAATGTGTCACAAAAGAATACACTGTTCCCAAAGAAAATGTCTCTAGTAAAAAAGTCATGTATTGGGTTGCCTTAAGGAAACGAAACACATATTTCCCCCCTGACATTCAATTTAAAGTATAAACCGCTGTCCATTTGATTTTGGTCTGCATGTTGGTGTTCCCTTTTCCTGTGTGAAGAAGATTCTGATGCTTTATTACATTTTTACCATGTGATGCCTGTGTTGTATACCCGAATAGTTATCACTTAAACTGCTCACACTTGTCCTTGGAGTGACGAGGCAGGGCCGGTGGCTTTTAGATAGAGGGAGGCCAACGTGAGAGGCTGAGTCTGCAATGAAATGTGCAGCCTGGGAGGACGGAGGCTGAGTGGGAGTTGAAACGCCCCCCAGCACAACCAACAGTCCTGTGGCGCCACCATTTTCCGTGAAGGCTACCAGGACAGTGATGGTGACCATAGCTGCAGGTTCAGAGCTTGCTATGGGCCAGCATTTAGATCCCCAGAACCCCTCAGTGCCAGGATAACCCTTGCAGGACTTCTCATCATCCCTGCTTTCTTGATAAGGAAGTCAATACAGACAGAGTAAAAACATGCCCAAGGTCATTCAGCTGACAAACAGCAAATCCAGGCTTTGAACCCGTATCTGGCAGATTCCAAAACTATCTTCCCCTCTGAGGCATCTTATTCCATTATGGCCGACTGGTCAATTTTCAAAGCAGTCTCTAGCCGAAGATACCTTCTGCAATCGTGGGGAGTGAAATGTTCTCATTCTGAAGAGGGCACATTTAGATGACCTCCCTCTCACTGAGTGGTGGAATTAGAGGGGAACACCAAGTGCCCAAGGAAGAGCAGAGCTGGTGGCATTCAGATCCGGGTGGCTTAGGGCAGCCCCAGGAGGTCTGTTGCTCCCATCTGGTTTCTCAGTGAAGGGTGACATTCCCTGGGGATGTGTTTGTGCCAGGGGTCTCTGGGTGCCTGGACTGTGTCCCCTCCTTCTTCTTCCTTTTCACTATCTTACTCTAATCATCCCCACGGGCATGAAAGGTATGTGCCACAAGGAAGACGCTGAGAAGCAGGGTTCCAATGGCAGGCAGTGACACATGACTCCCCTCCACACAGGGATCCCGTAGACTTGTTAACCCGTTTTTCCATATAACAAGGAGTAAGAATGACCAATAAATGAGCACATACAGTCAAATGCAAATTTTCTTTTACCAGCCCTGGTTCTTTCTCAGAATGCAGTTAGAAAAACAGATGAAACGTGCATTCCTTGCTCTTGATCTGAATATTGATTGACCCGAATGTTGATTGACCCAAGGTACACTGGCACTATTTCTAAAAAGAGCACTTCATCCAACCAATCATCGATGAGAAAAATGGGGTAACAGAGTAAGGTGATGAAGGCAAGTGAGACTTTCAAAGGTTTCTGATCAATGATCAACATCTTCATTCATATGAGATTTTACTGTTTCCCTTAGAGTCTGCATAAAACATACAAAATAACAGTAACCAGCCACATGAACTCAAAGAAGGCCATGTGACCTCCAAGATCCCACTGGAACTTGGGGAAATGAGACTTGAGCCTGGCCTATGAGTATATGTTGCTCAAAGGAGAGAGAGCTTGCAGAAAGGAACAGGAAGGGGGGGCGGTCTGCAGAGGTGTGGGAATCCTGCAAGACACTCCAGGGCATCTCACGTAAGCAGAGCATGCATGAGCAGGCATAAGCGTGCAGGCGTGGATGCTGCAGATGGCCAGGATGGCGTGACATGTAGGGAATCCCCTATTTTGGGTGATAGAGCCAGGACAGAGGTGTGACAGACCAGGAACGAGGGCTTCAGCGATCCCAGCACCTACCAGAAAGCTCGTTCCCTAAAGCAGAGTATCTGACAAGTGGGCTCGGCTTGAGGAAGCCACCTTCTTTGAAATATACAAAAAACATGGGTTGGCACTTACAACCTCTGACCCTACAAAGGGAGAAACTCAAGAGGGAACAGTAGGCTCTCTGCGAGACGAAGCGAATCGTGACTAATGTCTGAGAGGTGGCCACAGGGAGGGATCTGAAGGCGCCATTGTGTTTCTCATGACATGTTCTGTTTTGAGAAGGACGGGTACCAAGCTAGAAGGAAGGGCACGGTACCAAGGACAAACTGAGAAGAGTGACACATTTCTGTGAGAATGGTGCCCAGCTTGGGCTGAGGCTTGCAAAAAACACCACCACCACACACACACAACCACGGAAATGCTAACGTTGGCAAGAAAAAAAAGGGTGGTGCTTAGGGACCACAGTAGCATGTAACAACAGAGGATAGAGAAAGTAAGATACCTCAACTCCTATTTTATGTATGGCCTCTTCATAAACGCAATATGAATATATTTGTAGAGACAAGCTTTAAAACTTTCTAGTTAGAAGACCTTTTCAGCCAGGCACGGTGGCTCTTGCCTGTAATCCCAGCACCTTGGGAGGCCAAGGTGGGAGGATCACTTGAGTCCAAGAGTTCAAGACCAGCCTAGGCAACATAGCGAGACATTGTCTCTACAAATTTGTAGAGACAAATTTGTAGGGACAAAAAGGCCCACCTTGGCCTCCCAAAGTGCTGGGATTACAGGCAAGAGCCACCTGCACCTGGCTGAAAAGGTCTTCTAACTAGAAAGCTTTAAAGCAGCATCACTAAAAGAGCTCTGAACACTTAGGCAGGGGGCTGTGGTAAGGCAATAAGTGTGTGTCCTCTCAGCCCCATTCGTCCAAATCTCCAGGCCCTGCAGGCTTGTATCACAGGGCCTAGACAACCCTACAGAGAGCTCAACAGAGCTAATGTACATACTCAACTCCTGAGATACCACTATAGACTGTGAGTATTCCAAAACATTGTTTTCACAAATGTCCCAATTTACCAAAAAGGGAAAGGTGTAATTCCTGCTACATAGAACGGTAAGTCCTGCAACACTTTAGGCCATATAATAGCTTTGAAGCCCTTCAAAAGGGAAGAGATGAATTTTGACAACTAACACAGATTTGAGAAGAAGGAAGCCAGACCAAATGACTCGATTGGCTTTTCTGCTTATAGGCTTCCTAAGGGAGCAGGCTGGAGAAAGCTGCAGTTACTGTGTATCTTGAAGCCAAAAAATGCCCACATACTGGCTCTGTGTCTACTTAGGCCCTGACAGCACAGATGCATAACCACTGGGCTCTGGGCTTGGGCTATTCTGAAGGCCTTACCTCCTCGAGCACAGTGTGCTATGTGAAGCCTCTGTCTCTTTGCTGCACAGTGATCCCTGGTGTGAGTCACCTTCCTCACACCTTTTGTCTGGCTGTTTGTTCTTCAAGACTCAGCTCAAGCAGCACCTCTTCTTAGAAACTCTCTCATCTGCTGAGTATGATTAAGAAGTCCCTTGTCCATACCGGCTAAGCACTCTGCACTCCGCTGTCACACTGTAGTGCCCTTTCCCTGGGCTACAGGTAACACTTCCCTATCTGCCTCCCTCAGTGCCTGCAAGCTTCCAAACAGTACTGTATTTCCAAAGCCCAGTACAGTGCCGGGCACAGAGGGGACCCTCAAGTCCTGATTGTTCGAATGAGTTTCGCTTAGAGGTTCAAAGTCATCCCAAAAGAGGTTGTCTCTAATTGTGTTCCGTGGAATTCTCTAAGTCTAGACTTATCCATGCTTTGCAGTAATAATATACTTTCAGAGACTACAAAGCTGGGAAAAAAGATAATTATATCAAAGACTCAAAGTTCAAGGTGTAACAGTCTACAGACTGGTCATAAAACCTGAAACATAGATAACTTTTTTGTACAGGCTTATTTTCTTGATGGCATTCTAAAGGAACAATTTTATTTGTTTGCTTGGTTTTATTTTGTTTTGGGGTGAAAATCAGAAACAGATCATCTTGGACAACACATCATAGATGAATAAGTAGATATTGACAGAAATGTTGCATTAATATACCACATTCATTACAGCTCTGCACAGTGCTTGCATCCATGCATTGCTAATCAAGGGCAATACATGAATATATCATGTTACACCACTGACCATATTGTGTATTATCATGTAATATCAGCAGGCCATCTATCATATATGTTCATCTATGTTTCCAAACTTTATGAACACTCCATAGATAGACAATTGACAACCAACAATACCATTTTTATAAAAATAATCATGAAGCTTTATGTTGGATGTCAAAAAAGTCAGCTAGATATCTACACTATGGGAATTATCTGACTCCACTCATCCATCCACATTGAGCACTCACTGTGTGCTAAATAGGCTAGAATCTACAAATTTAGTGGAAAATGAATACTGCTTCCCCTAAGCTTACATTCTTTTTTGTTTGTTTTGTTTTGTTTTTTGAGTTGGAGTCTCACTCTGTTGCCCAGGCTGGAGTGCAGTGGCACGCTCCCAGCCACCACAGCCTCGACCTGCTGGGCTCCAGTGATCCTTCCGCCTCAGCCTTCCAAGTAGCTGGAAATACAGGCGTGTGCTACCACGCCTGGCTAATTTTGATTTGTTGTAGAGATGAGGTCTCGCCAAGTTGCCTGGGTGGGTCTCGAACCTGCAGGCTCAGGCAATCCACTCACCTCAGCCTCCCAAAGTGCGGGATTACAGGCTGAGCCACCAAACCCGGCTAGTTTACATTCCAGTAGGGAGAGGGAATGGATAATAAGTAAGCAAGTTAAATAATGACAATTGCTGACAAGGTCCATGAGTAAAATAAAACAATGTGTGATGGGACAGGAAGGCTTTGGAATAAGGGGATATGTGCATGCATCTCTGAGGCTTGCAGGAAGTTTATGTAGGGAAGAGCTGGGGTGTCTGGCTGGCCATCAGCTTGATGTGAGTCAGGAATGTGCTGCAGCTGTTAAAAAGTAACACCTGGTTTAGCCTATAATCCCAGCACTTTGGGAGGCCGAGGCGAGTGGATTGCCTTAGACCTCCGGTTCGAGACCAGCCCGGGCACCTTGGCCAGACCGCTTCTCTACAATAAATAAAAAATTAACCAGGTATGGTAGCACACACCCGTAGTTCTGGCTATTTGGAAGGCTGAGGCGGAAGGATCGCCAGAGCCCAGCAGGTCGATGCTGGGGTGGCCGTGAGCGTGCCACTGCAATCCAGCCTGGGCGACACAGTGAGACTCCAACTCAAAAAAAAAAAAGTAACTGCAAGCCCAGGTTATATTAATGGGGGCAGAGTGGTGAGTGAAATCGAGGATAGTGATGATACTACTGCCTGCATGGTGGTCATACCATCTCTAGACCACCTTCTGCAATGACAAATGCTACACTTTAAGAGAGTCATTGAACATCGGGGGTGGGAGGGTCTAGAAATTACATCTTATGAGGCAAAGTTGAAAGAACTAGGGAAGTTGAATTTGCAGAAGGAACCACCAGTCATCTTTAAAATATCTGAAGATTCAAGATGTTCAGAAGTGAATGAGTGCATTCTCTGTTATCCTAGGAGTCCAAGCCTGAACTACTGAGAAGACAGCATGGTGTGCTTCAAAACAGGAGAGATGTTTCAAAAAGAATTAGAGTTATTCAGAAATAGAATAGGCTTTTTGAAGAAATGAGCACCCCATCCTCAGAAGTATTCAAACAGAGATTGGGTAAACAGCTGTTAAAAAGATTGCCTTGGGTGGGCTCCGTGGCTCAGCCTGTAATCCCAGCACTTTGGGAGGCCGAGGTGAGTGGATTGCCTGAGCCCATGGGTTCGAGACCTTCCCGGGCAACTTGGTGAGACCTCATCTCTACAATAAATCAAAAACTAGCCAGGCATGGTAGCGCACCCTGTAGTTCCAGCTACTTGGAAGGCTGAGGCAGAAGGATCGCCGGAGTCCAGCAGGTCGAGGCTGCGGTGGCCGGGAGCGGCCACTGCACTCCAGTCTGGGCGACAGAGTGAGACTCCAACTCAAAAAAAAAAAATATGACCTTCAAGAATCTTTGGGAATGGGTAGAGCTTTGCTTCTTTGAGTGGAAGGTTTTCTCATCTTGGAATGCCAAACCATCTTTAAAGTATTTGAGCCACAAGCAACAGTAATGCCAGGAATTTTGAATTCCCCCTTCCTCCCAGAGCTTTTGTTTCCTTGGAAGAGTGATCTCTTGAAGATCAAAGGAACAGATCCGTCTTTAGTTATGGGCTTCTCCTATCACTGGGGCAGAGGGTATCTTCCTGGGAGCCTGAGCAGGAAGATGCAGACCTCGTCTTCCCTGCCCTCAGAGACAGGGAGATGACCTCAGAGGCAGGGAGATGACGGAGGACAGGAATCCCCCAAGGCATGCCCTGGAGTTAGAAGTCACCTCCACTTACCAGTATTTCTGAGACTCAACACATGAGGGCCAGGAGCCATGTCAAGGCTCCCAATATAACAGCATTTAGCTAGAGACAACTGCACAATGCTTCTGCTCATCTCCCGTGTGCATGTGTGCATGTATGCCTGTGTGCGTGCACACGTGTGTGTATCTGCATGTGTGTAAGCAAGACTCTCTGAACTTGCCACCTTACCATACAGTAAGGTTCAGGTCAGAGTAAGGCTCAGGTCAGAGCTCTGCAGAGCTTTCTCACAGGCCTAAGGCCTCTCCCTCTCTCTGAAATGTGGATTTATCTCAGGCAGACAGGTGCTCTACTTTCTGTTCTAATGCCCTTTTAAGGCAATGTCTCTGCAAAAGGGTTTCATTGAACCCTGTAGTGCATATGGCCACTTTAACTGCTCAGCACAATCATTTTATGATTATGATTTGATAGTGTATCAATTCTGCCTGTACCCATATTTGGAATAGAAACCAAATCAAAGCCCATTAAGATTAAGGCTTAAAGCTGTGATAACTTGATTGCCGGACCAAAGTGTTTCTCATCTATTTACTTTGTGAAGAAAATGTGTGTTTTCAGAAGTACAGTGGAGATCACGGGACATGAGTTCAGTGAAACACCCATACCTGAGCCACAGACAACAAAAACAAACAGTGCCAACAGCCATGGTCCCACGGGATATTTCTCCTCTTGCGGCCTCTGAAAGGGAAAGGGAAAAAGTAAGATTAGGTTCATTGATTCAATAAACGTGTATTGAATACGTCCAGGCATTGTGTTAGATGCTGTGGATTCCACCATGTGTGAGGCAGGCTTGGTCTCAACCCTCAGTGGACAGATAGAGATCAATACAGTCAATTACAAAGAACTGAGACAGGTTTGCAAAAATTCATCAATAACCTTATTAACACTTCTGTGACTCCATGAACATGGTGGTCTTAAATGTTCTGGGAGCAGATAGGGTATAAACACATAAACCGATACAATGATTTAGGAGCCAAATGACATTAGCAAATAATTGCTTCCATCTGTGGAAGGTATCCTCTATGCCAGGCCCTGGACTAGGCAATCCACACCCATCCTTAACAGCACGCACAACTCTTGTGCAAAGCAAGTATTATTATCTCCATCTGCAAGTTGAGAAACTGTTAACTGAGTTTGTTAACTGTTAACTTGAGCAAGCGCTGGAATTCAGACTTAGAACTGCCTCATTACAGAGCATGGTTGTTTCTCATTAATAGATTCATCTTTGATTCCTGTATCTGTGAATTCCAAGCAGCATCAGAGAACCCAGGCATCTTCACAAACCCTTTTGCATACTCCCCAGATTAGGACATCGGCACAGTGGAAATGCTCAGAACACCAGAAGCAGCACAGCAGCTGCGAGTAGGTATAAGTGCAGCACATGGTGTAACAAAGCCCCCAAGACTTCGCAAAGCTTGCGCTCGGACAGTCTCTGTTCTCTGGGAAGCAGAAGGGAACTGTTGAATCTCCTGTTCTCAACCCACACACATAGACATAATAAGAGCTGTCCTCCATGGCACCTCCAGGTATATGTGCAGGCAGGGCTTGCTCTTTTAAGTCAAATCAATCAATGGAACAACAAATATTCTCCGAGAGAAGCATCAGAAAAAGCAGCAAATGTCTCAAATAAAAAGGTAGAAGGAAGAGAGTGGAAAAAAAAACAAACCCCGAAGAACCCACTAATTATTTTCTCATCAACTTGAGCAAAAAATAGGCTGCATTCAGTGTAAGTTAAATCTCTCTCTCTCTCTCTCTCTCACTCACTCACACACACACACACACACACACAAAGAAAAATATATTGGTACAGAAGACATATTGACAATATTTATTTAAGGTTTAGATAATAAAGCCCAATTTCAGATTTCAATTAAACATCATTGACATTTAAAAATTATATTAGACATAATAAAATATGGGCTAAAGAGTATGTTCCTATCCTCATGAATTCCTATTCAGACATATTCATACACATATTCAGACATATTCAGACACAGTCAGATGGAAGGTATGTAATATTAGTGTTTTCAAATGATGCATGGTGTTATAATCAAAGACGTAATTTTTTGAAGTGTTGAATAAGCTTTAGTAAAGTTTCTAACAAAAAGAAAACCGTCCTTTGCTTTTCATTGGAGTTGCTTATCATGAAATTTATTGTAAATAAAAAATGCAAAATCTGTGATGTGTTCTATTTACATATAAAATGGAGCTAAGTTCTAGGTCCATATGAATAAAAATCAGCTTTTCACCTAAGAAACAACTTATTTTATTACACATAAGACGGCACCTCTTTAGTTCTAGGCTTACCCGTCACATTCTTAGACAGCCTTCCCTCTTTGACCTCACTTGAGTTCAACTGTCACTTGTATGGTTGTCTACTTTTTCTTGATAGCATTTGTTACAGTTTGTAGGTCTATATTTACTCCTTTGATAATGTGCTTAATATCTGTGTCTCCATGAAACTGTAGACCCCACCAGGGCAGGGACTATGTCTTGTTCATGTATCACTGCAGAGAAATGCCTGGCACAGAACTTAAACATAGGAGAGAAATGTTCATTGAAGAGAAAACAAGCATACAAGTCTCATTAAATATGGTTTCCTAGGTCAGGGAGAATAAACACCAGGTCTAGGAAAGATATTGTCTTTTTATGAATACTTCCTAACTGGGGTTGGGTTATCCCTGCATTTCTCTTACTAGAGCAGTATGGATTAAAGGGTCAATGGCAGGTAGACAAAGGATTAAGACCGTTCGCTTCTCTGCCCTTGACAAGTTCATATCTACCACCACTTATATGCCGGCGAGTCACACTGAAGGGAATCAGTGACTACTCTTGACCAGACAAGGATAAAAATCAACCTTAAATAATTGTATAAGATGGTCATTGCTTTGTTAAACTCTGGTGTATCCACGTGGCTCTTTGAGCTATGGCCACCATGTTTCCTAGCTTTGGCCTCCTCCCCTACCTTGGGGAGGCGAATTTCCTCTCTCTCTCTCTGTCTTTCTCTCTCTCTCTCTAACCTACTTTCTAAATAAACTATATTTTCCAATCTAATAATAATAATAATAATTGCATAAGATAACTGTGTCATTCTTTGGCCCTTAAGACCAGGTCAAGTTCAGATCAAGTAAATAACAGAGATATTAAATAAAGTTACCTGAACAAAGTGTGACATTTACCCTTCCCCAGTCTCCTCCACCATCTTCCTAACAATTTGTCATAATTGCCCATAAACCAACTCTGTTGCCATTGTCTCACTAATGCGGTATACAAAATTCACTCTAGTTCTATTTCTGGCAAAGCTAACAAGCTAATTCAGGAGTCTGTCAATGAATTATTGGCCTAGGACAGATATCAGATGGAGTCCTTTATTTGTCATCTGCAGAAAAACACAGATCATAGCATGCAAAGCTTAAAGCCAATAACACAAGAACCTTTTGGATGACATTCTCCAATGAATCCACATTATTTGGAGACTTTGGCTGATCACAATACCAGTATATCCTGTTTTGACAGCTATGGGTTACTATTGTTTAGAAGGGGTGACCAGCACAATCCCATTGGGGCAATTCACATAAAATGGACTCTATTGCTGGGAAAGGTAAGGAAAACAGTAGCCATTCTGCAAATGACATGGTTTACTTCAAACATGAGTTTGCCACTTCCTGAAGCTCCAGAGTGTCTGGGAATAACTTCCCCTGTGGTAAGATTCCAGGAGGTAACTCAGGACTCTGAAGTTTTAATTCCCCCTTCATTCTGGAGAAGTTACGACCGTATAATCACAAAATGATGATTCTATTTCTCCATTTCTTAGATTAATCTACCACCACTTATATGCCGGCGAGAATATCTGGGAGAATATATTGATTTGCCCCAGTCTCTTGGCTAATAATAAAACACTGAAGCATCTGCACACAATTAAACGAGTCTATTCCCGAACGGATGCATCTAAATTTTCGGTTGGCATCTATACGCATTTACTGAATCTCACCCTAAATAAGTGATCTTTTACAGGTTACTTCTATCAAAGTGCAATCATGCTTGACCTGTAATTGGGAAAATGACTTTTAGAATTCCTAAAGCTCCTTTTTGAAAGAGAATTTCATTTTTCTATAAGGATGCTGACCTATTTACAATAAAGTTTACCAAAAATCCCTCCAAACAATTCAAAGCAAACATGTATTGTGGCTTGGTTTGAAACCTTTCATTACAAATTTAGCTGGGCCACTTAAAAACCCTCACAGGTGCCAGGCACTTTCGGGGCACCCATCCATGATGTATCAGAACCGATTAAATGCACTTGTGCTGCACATTAAATATAATATAAATGTAGTCCTGAAAGCTGAGTTGAATGACAGGTGACTAGTTATATTTTTTAGAAAAACAGTGTTTTCCCAATGTTTGCATTTTCTGCTCTTATTCTGGAGTCAATAACTTTTGCTTCAGGTCCCAAACATGTATAGGGGTTTTGAAAAGCCTGAGGTGGCAGACACTGAGTCTGCATAGTTTGATGGGTAAAACAGACCTGCAAATTAGTTCTTGTTTTCTTTTTACTTTTGTAGTCTGATAAGTTGTCAGCTGAGATCTGACAACTGAATTCCAGTCCTTTAGTTCATTAAAAAGAGCCACACGACTAGATATCTTTACTATGCCAGCTAGTGGGTCCGATAGCTTGAGAAAGAACTGATCACCTGGGGATATACAATCCTGTATACTTTAGCGTCAGTTATATATTGTTTTTCAATGTCAGTCTGGGTAGCAATTTTTTTTCCTGAGTATAAATAGGGAAAACAAAGATCTATGTTTAAAAAAAAAAGAAGGTTCCAGTTAGACGGCATATTGGGGTTTTGCTGCCCTAATCACAGCTAAATGATCTAATTCCCAACAGAGAGAATTGTATGGATTACTTAAACCTAAAGCGGTGTGTGAAGCCTTGCGTGGAGCTGAGTTTGATCCCAAGGCTTCTCTGCCATATTACTGCTTGGTTTTGCAAGAATTCGGGGGTGAGGACTGCAGGTTCATTTTTTTGCTCAGTTAATCAAAGCAGCATCATTTCTTTGGCTACAAGGAATATCTTCATCAAATTGCTTCATATGGATTCCCAGACAACCGTACGGGTAACTGATCCCAGGCGCCTTCGCTCAAAGACTTGAAGACCAACCAGCTCTGACGAATGCCCGTCTGGTTCATGCTTCTGAACGTCCACAGTGCCAGGCCTGGCATTCTCTGTTAAAGATAATCTGCTTTGCTAAAAGAAACTCCCGAATAGAAGGCACAGTTGCAAAGCTTTAATTTACTATTTCTGGGGGCACATAATGCCTGGCCCTAAAGTGAATGAGCCCGATTCACAGGGTGGGAAGAGGAGGAACCCTTGCACTCAGACTTCAGCTCAGGGACGGCTGGGGGTTTCACCGGCAAAGGAGTAAGTGAGAAAAGAGGTAGGGGGGAATGTGGGTCCGGATCGCAACCTCCACTTGGAGAACCCCACTTTTAGCATCTCCAGGGAGACCACACAATGGGGTTGGAAAGAAAACCTTGTCATGGTGCTGTCTGTTGGGGGAGGAGGGACAGGCGTGGGGTCTGAGAGGGGAAGATGACAAGCAGCCTCCATTCACCCACTCATTCATTCATTCATTCATTCACTCAACAAACGTTCTAGCACGTTCTAGGTCCCTAGCCCTGCGTCACGCAGTCGGCCCAACTGGCCCGGAGGGACGTGGCTTTCCGTCCTTCCCAGGGACGAAGGCCCAACTCCCCCCCGAGGGCGAGGGAGGGCTTCTTCGCGCCTCCGCGGCAGCCCAGGCAGCCACTCCCAGAGGGGCCACGGCCAACCAGGGCCCTCTCCGCCCACGAGGGGAGACTGCCCCGCGCCGCCGCGAGCCCGCCCAGCCCCCGCCCCGCGGGACCCCGCCGGAGGGGGCCGGGGCGCCGGGAGCCGGAGGCCGACCCCGCCCCCGCCCCGCCCCGCCCCCGCCGTACCAGGGTCTTGGCGACGTTCCCCCGCTGGGTGATGTTCTTGCTGTGCTTCTCGTTCGCCATCCGGATCCGCTGCTTGGCCACCATGGCTCGGGCGCTCGGAAGGGCTCCCGCCTGCGAGGACCCCCGCGTCAGCCCCTGCGCCCGGCCCCGCGCCCGCCCGGGCGCTGCAGGTGGCACCGCGCGCCCCGAGCCCCGCGCACCCGCTCCGGAGAGAGGCCAGAGCCCGGACGGAAGTAATCTCTCATCTCAGGAAACCCTCTCCGACTTCCTCGCCATCCTTCCGGTCCCCCCAGCTACCTACCCAGCGCGGCCACCGAGGCAGCGCGCGCGGAGCCCAGGCCCGGGCCCCCGTGTCGCCGTCCGCGGCCGAACGCGGAGGGGCCCCGGGTTCGGGCGGCCGCGGCGTTTGTGAGCGCGTGGGGGGCGGGGGCGCGGCCGCCCCTGGGCTCGTCCCGGGGACCGCCCGGGCCTGGGGCGGGGGGTCGGGGCGGCCGCGTTCCAGGCCGGCCCCTGGACCAGGCGTGCACCCGCCCGGCGGTCGGGGTCCTTGGACGGCAAGGAGGGCCAGATCGCGGCTGGGCCCGCGCTGCTGGGGGACACTCCAGGAGCCTCCCCTTTTAGGGGGTCTAGGGAAGGGCCCCGTTCCGGGGAACCCCACTGCGGGACCTTCCTTGAGGGCTGCACAGAGGGTCGCCTTGTAAAAGACAGGGAGGGGACACGAAGCTAGATCCCCGAGGGGTGGAGTTGGGACAGGCCTTCTGGCCTTGATGGTTGTGGGGTGACGCAGGTAGATGGGCCAGGGATGCTTTCGAGCAGAACATGCAGGGAGGATGAAGAGGCCTTGGGCCTGCAGCCCGGGTTGGATTTGGTGGTTACTGAAGCTTTAACCTGCCTTGATGCCCACTCGCCCAGGGCAACTGGAACTTCCCTCCAGCCACCCTTGTCCCCAGGGTTCTGAGTGTGGACTCCCAGATTGAACTGGGCATTTCCCTGCAGTGGGAGGGTAAAAACGGAGATGGGGCAGAAAGGGTTCAGTTCCTTACTTTTCTGGGTGCTGAACACATTGGGGTTAGCTCTTAGATGCTCAGAAGAGAGGAAGAGAAGAACGTGGTCACTCGACTTGGAGATTTGGGGCAGTGGGAAGTGGTGATGTCCGGTCTTGGGGAAGGCTAGCACTGGTACCCCCATTGTGGGGAGGACAGGCGGTAGCCTTAGGGCAGCTCTGGCTGTCCTCTTCAGGCCTCCCTCAGCCACGGGTGGCTGGTTTCCGGGGACTTTTGTGTGGGTAACATTCCCTATTTCAGTGGAAAGGTGGGGGGGCTCTCTTTTGGGACCCCTCTCTAAGCTGGTCCCCCTACCCCAACACAGCCTTCTTGTCAATCAAACTTCAGTAGAAGCTTTCTGAAGAAGACGAATTACCTAGAGGTCTTAGTATCAACAGAGGACAGACAGGTCAGTTCAGTAGAAACAAAGTCACCACCATCATCATAGGACTACATTCCTAGTCTGTCTAGCTCTAGGCCCATGTATTTTTAAAATAACCTAGGCCCATGAGTTTTTGTTTCTTTTTTTTCCTATCCTTTTATTGGGGGATTCAGAGTCCTACTCTGTCCCTCAGGCTGGAGTGCAGTGGCATGATCACTGCCCATTGCAGCCTCAACCTCCTGGGCTCAGGCTCCCTCAGCCTCCTGAGTAGCTGAGACTACAGATGTTCACCACCCACTCAGCTAACTTTTAAACTGTTTTTGTCTTGCTGGGTTACCCGGTCTGGTCTCAGACTCCTGGGCTCAAGCAATCCTTCCACCTAGGCCTCCCAAAGTGCTGGGATTACAGGTATGAGCCAACGCACCCGGCCCCATGCATTTTTTTGTTTTTGTTTTTGTTTTTTTGAGTTGGAGTCTCACTCTGTCGCCCAGACTGGACCTGCTGGGCTCCGGCGATCCTTCCGCCTCAGCCTTCCGAGTAGCCGGAATTACAGGCATGCGCTACCACGCCCGGCTGATTTTTTGATTTATTGTGGAGATGAGATCTCACTGCCGAGGCGGGTCTCAAACCCACGGGCTCAGGCAATCCACTCACCTCAGCCTCCCAAAGGCGCGGGATTACAGGCTGAGCCACCAAGCCCGGCTGGCTTTTTTGGGAGTGGTGGTGGGGGGAGGGCATTTCTATTTCAGTGACACCTGCTGAGTCTGGCTGTGGTATGAGACCCAGAAGTTTTTTCCACCTGACTCGCTCCTCTCAGATCCCATCCATGTGTCCGGGGCAGGAGGCAGAGGCAGGTCCTCACCAGAGTTGAGTGGATGCTTCACTCTGAAGGACATTCAGGAAATGACAGAGACAGAGACAGTTTTCCCTCTGGGCCATTGGAAAGGTGTTCTTAATGGAGGGATGCCTGCCTTCCCACAGTGAACCACCTTGTTTGGGGAAAAATTATTTTTTGACCCTTGACTAATGATTGTTGCTAATCAATTTTACTTCTTTTTCCTACTATGCTTTACTTTTACAGTATTTTTAGCAACAGTAACAGAAGCAGGATGGAAAGTGAAAAGTAAAGATTTTCCTTTCCCTATCCCCCCCAAAATTTCCATGGTTTGTAGATTGCCCTTCCAGTATTTTCTCTACATGTACAAGATTATTTATTTATTCTCTTCTAAAGAACAAATGTAATCATGCTTTACAAACTGCTTTTCCCCCTTGGTTGTCTATTGACAGTGCTATGATTCACGTATATGCTACCTCCTTCTCTTTGATGGTTGCGTTATGTCCCGTGGTGTGATTATACAGTAATATACTGGACTATCAGTAGCTGGTTATTTTCAGTTCTTTTTTTGGGGGGGATGGTTGCCAACAATGCTTCAGTGAATATCCTTGTACTTACATCCTTGTGTACTTGTGCAAGTACATCTGTGTGTGCTATTGTGAAATAGCTATTTGGTCACTACCCCCATTTCCTGACATAAATCTCCAAAAATCCTTGGAATCTCTGGAATGATGCAAGTGTCTTCTGTATGCTAGCAAAATGGTTGGTGGCTGGGAACCCTAGACAGCTCCAGGATGGGAACCATTCACCAGAAAGACCAAGGGGGAGATTAGAGGGTTAGGATGTCCAGTCCCACACCCCAGATTTCCAGGGGAGAGGGGTGGAGCTGAAGGTTGAGTTGATCACCAGTGGCCAGTGATGTAATCGATCATACATACCCAGTGAAGCCTCCACAAAAGCACAGAAGGAGGAGTTGGGGGAGCTTCTGAAGAGCTGAACACGGGGTTCCTGGTGCAGGACGTGTCCAGAGAGGGCATGAATGTTCCGCACCCCTTCCCGCATATCTTGCCCTCTGTATCTCTTCCATCAGCTGTTCCTCTGTATCCTTTGTAAATCCTTCATCATAAATGACTAGCAGAAGTAAAGTGCTTTCCCAAGTGCTCTGAGCCCTCTATCAAATTAGTCCAACTGAGGAGGGCTCAATTGAGCTTTCTAGCCAGTCGATCAGAGGTATGAGAGACAGTCTGCTACTTATGGCTGGCGTCTGAAATGGGAGCAGCCTTGTGGGGCTGAATCCTGAACCTGCGCTGTCTCCAGGTAGATAGTATGAGAACTGAATCAGAGGACAACCACCTGGTGTCCCCTGCAGAACTGCTTGGTGTGTGGAAACACAGCTCCACACATCTGATGTCAAAAGTCTTGAGCTGGTAAAACAACAGATGCTGGAGAGGATGCAGGGAAAAGGGACCACTTCTATACTGTTGGCGGGAGTGTAAACTAAGACAACCTCGGTGGAAAACAGTTTGGTGTGTCCTAAAAGATCTAAAAATCGACCTCTCATATGACCCTGCAGTCCCTCTACTGGGACTATACCTGGAGGAACTCAAATAACTCTATGAAAAACATACCTGCACACATATGTTTATTGTAGCAGTGTTCCCAATAGCAAAAATAGGGAAACAACCATGCTGCCCGTCGAAAAATGACTGGATAAAGAAAAAAAGTGGTTCATGTACATGATGGAATATTATGCAGCCATAAAAAGGGCAAAATTATGAACTTTCTGGCAACTTGGGTGGACTTAGAGGCTATAATACTGAGCAACCTATCACAGAAACAAAGAACCAAGTATCACACATTCTCACTCATAAGCAGACCTTGAACAATTATCATAATACTATAAGAAAGGGATTGGCAGTAGTGGGAAACTGTCAGGGGAGGGAGGGGTGTGGAATTGGCAGTAGTAGGAAACTGCCAGGGGAGGGGGAGGCACACCTCATCAACGAAGGTACCTGCATAATGAACATTTGTACACCTAACCCTGAATTGTACCCCACATCTTTAAAATAAAAAATTTAAAAACAGAAAAAAAAGTCATGAGCTGGCTGTGTGATCATAAGAATGACACTGCTTTTCCTCTATCCCAATGCTATAGAATTCAATACCTGGCGGTGGAATTACTGCAAATTTTTATGTCCTTAGTTGGAGTTAATAGTGCTGGTTTTGGATGAGAAAGCCTCATGCTATGACCTCCACTCTGCTTTCTCACCTCCTTGTTTTGTCCTTTCCAGTCAGGCCAGCTCCTCTGCAAGCCTCAGGCCTGGTTATCCCCTTGGGGATCACTGTTATTGACCAAGAAGAGTTTCTCAGCCTGGATCCTGGCCCCTCCTGCACTCACCTCCAAACCCTTCCATAGGGAACTGTGTCCTTGGAGTTCCTGAGTCACCATGGGACTAGAAGGAGCAAAGCCTTGAGTCGCCTTGCTGTCTTGAGGACTGAGGAGGGGACTGGAAACTTAACCAAAAGTTGAAAGTTCTCCTGGCCTCATTCATAGGGGCAGCAGGATTTGTGACATGCCAGTAGCATGCAGTGCCCAGTCATATCTACAGTTGCCGTGGGTAAAGTACCAGGAAGCTGCTAACTGGTTAAAATTTAGTTTTGGCTGGTAGTTTCTTCAGTCTTTAGAGCAAAAAATGCCAAACATGCCTATGTATAGGAACCATAAGTCTGCCCCACTCAGACACCGAATGTATGGCTATAGAGACTGGGTTTCACCCATCTTCGTAAGTGGTGTATTGTCAAAGCATACCGGTGCCCCACTACTGAGCTGCTGAGCTGGGATGTAGTGGACACCTGTCATTTTTTTGTCGCTGAACAGCACGCAATCCTTTCTAACTGGGTACTCCCCACTGTGTGAGTCTTGGAGGCATCTCTCCAGCTGGTCTCCCAACCCCCGACAGCTAGGGTTGTGACGTGTCACTTAGCTTAGCCAATCAGATTCTCCTGTTGGAGCTTTGCCTCTTGATCAAGTGGTGCAAAGACAAAGGGATACGTTGTACTTCATTCTGGTGGTTGGAAGCAGTGGTGGGATCTTCTTTATCCTGTGATAGCTGAAGTCCTTACAATGCATTCTTCTGCTTCCATTGACCAGAGTTTGCTTGTGTTGTTTATAACCAAGAAGCTTGACTCATGAAATCAGACTCATGAAAACAAAAACCCAGAATGTCCTCTTCAGTCATTTCCCCTTCCAGTCTGGAATGATTGTCATGTCACCTAAAGCTTTCGGACATTGTTAGTTGTGACCTCTCTTCGGCTTATCTCACCAAGGGAACTGGGTATAGAGGCCTTGGTGACAGGTGCTGTGGGCGGCCACATCTCAGTGACGGATGGGAGTGGTGGCAGGTACACCCTAGGTAAATAAAAGGTGCAGATCTTCAATGATTGCTTTCTTATTCAAACTGTTCTCATTACAGCTAAGAAGAGAAAAATTTGGCAGTCCCAAATCATCTTATTTTGTGCATACTACATTACATCCTGGTAGACATGTTCATGAAAGTATCTCAGTAGTGGTCAGAGAGAGATGAGAAGAAAGCGGACAGCCAGTGTTATCTGCTGCATGCATTGGAATCAGCTCAAGGCACTAAAGTCATGCTATGCTGTGACTGGAAGGAAACTCAGCCAGCCATTCATTTATTAGTCTGGTGCTTACTGAGTTGCTGTTCTATGCCAGACACGATTTTAGACACTGCGAACTCAATGGTTGCTAGAAGATTTTTTGCTTTAGGGAGCTCTCAGTTTTGTGGAGGGGACAAATAAGTAAATTTAGTGAAATTGCCCCAATTTCACAATTGAGTAAAAGCCTCAGAATCACAAAGGGAATTGGAGCAGAGTTGAAAGCAGAATCGAAGCCTCTCGACTTCCTGTTTTCCTCAGAGCCAGAGTGACGGCACCCCTAAGACTGAGCTCTGGAGCAGTTTATACCTGCCCCCCCAAAATAAATCTCTCTCTCTCACAAGCACACACTGCAGAACAAAGATAAACTACATTCCAGACCTCAAAGACTTGAACTTTGGCCCATAAATGGTGGACCAAGACAGACTTTATTCATTATGATAGCTGTGTAATTCCTTGACCCTAGAGGTGACCAGATTAAGCTTTCAAATGCACAATGTGATTACCTAATCTTGAGTCTGTCATTGCCTGGCCACATCTGTTATTAATAGCAATAAAACCATCGTATCCCGAAGGAAAACACACACACACACACACACACACACACACACACACACACACACACACCCTGCTATAGTATTTTCCCTAATGACCTCCTATGGCAAGTCATGCACAACCGAAGAGAGAGGAAGCACTTCCACATGTTTGAGCTCATGATGTGTTCATGCCCCTGCTAAAATGTATCAATTATTCCAGGACAAAGCCACCTTTCTCTGTTCAATCAGATGCATGTTGGAAGAGTTTCCTGGTAGGGAAGAAACAACATCAGTAACCATATCATACGTAATGTTTCTCCAGCTTTCTCACTTCTTCCTACCACAACCCTGCTCAGTACATGGTTTCTGGAAACAGACAAATCCTGATATGTCTTTTTTTTCATCTATCAAATGGGCATGATAGCAACAATACTAGACAGTGTTGTTTTAAGTTTAGGTAAAATAATCTGTGTAAAAACTCTAAGCACAGAGCCTGGGCCCATGGCAATCACTTAGTAAACATCAGCTACCACAATTATTTTATTTTTTTGAGTTGGAGGCTCACTCTGTCATGCAGGCTGGAGTGCAGTGGCATGATAATGGCTCACTGCGGCTTCAACCTCCTGGGCTCAGGTGATCCTTCCGCCTTAGTTTCCTGAGTAACTGGTACTAGAGTTGCGTGCCACTGTGTCTGGCTAATGGTTTTTTGGATTTTTTTTTTTTTTTTTGCAGAGATGAGGTCTCACTATGTTGAGCTCAAGCAATCCTCACGCCTTGACTGCCAAAGTGTTGGGATTACAGGTGTGAGCCACCACACCTGCCCAGCTACCACAGTTATCATCATCTGCATTTTACCATTGAGGAAACAGATTTACAGAAGTTACTTAACTTGCCCAAGGAAGGTCAAAACAAATGAGCCATAGTCCCCACTCCAAGTAGTGTGGAGTCCATTTGAGGTTCTCAACCATACATGACGGGATGTTGTATGGTTGATGAACACAAGCAACCACTGACACGGGACAAGGACATAGGGGACAATCTTTCCTGGTCATTTTTTTTCTTGTTAATTATTTTTAAGTTCTGAAGAAAATTCAAGCATTACATATTAAAGAAATATAGAGAAAAGTAGATCCCACTCATTCCTAACACTAAATTTTTTTTTTTTTTTTGAGTTGTAGTTGTGGCACACTCACAGCCACCCCAGCGTCGACCTGCTGGGCTCCGGCGATCCTTCCGCCTCAGCTTTCCAAGTAGCCAGAACTACAGGTGTGTGCTACCATGCCCAGCTAATTATTTTATTTTATTGTAGAGACGAGGTCTTGCCAACTTGCCTGGGTTGGTCTCAAACCCACAGACTCAGGCAATTCACTTGTCTCAGTCTCCCAAAATGCTAGGATTACAGGCTGAACCACCGAGTCCGGCCTAAATTCTTTTAAAATAATCTACTAAGTCAGAGGATTAGTACATGTACATTGTTTTATTTTTATTTTTTTGTGTAGAGATGAGGACTCGCTACATTGCCCACTCTGCTCTCAGACAGCTGGCCTCAAGTGATCTCCCCCACCTCAGCCTCATAAAACGCTGGGATTACAGGCATGAGCCACTGCGTCTGACCCTTAACGCTAAATTCAAAGCAACCTCTGCCACCTGGGCAACTTGGCGAGACCTCATCTCTACAATAAATCAAAAATTAGCCGGACATGGTAGCGCGCGCCTGTAGTTCCAGCTACTTGGAAGGCTGAGGCGGAAGGATCGCCGGAGCCCAGCAGGTCGAGGCTGCGGTGGCCGGGAGCAGCCACTGCACTCCAGTCTGGGCGACAGAGTGAGACTCCAACTCAAAAAACAAAACAAAAACAAAAAACAAACAAACAAAAAAACAAAGCAACCTCTGTTACCACGTCTACATTCATCTATGTATATTCAAGCACGTAGTCATAATATATCTTTGATTGTGTACATACATGCTCATTTAGGTACAATATATTTTAAAAAGCTCTTTTTAAAATCTTCTTAATCCCTAAAAAATTTCAAACAGCATCACATCATTCAATATGTCCTATACTTTATTTTTCACTTAATATTTCATGGAGCTTGATCCACATCATTACATCTGGATCTATTTCATTCTTTTAAAATGATTGCAGGGTATTGCGTTGTATGGAGATACCATAATTGATTCAATCAATCCATTATTGATGAATATTTAAGTTGTTTCAGTTATTTTTGATATAAAACTAAAAGTCAACAAACAGTCTTATATGTGTGTTTTTGCAAACATGTATGCATATATCTATCGGAAAACTTCTTAGAAGTATAATTCACTGGATCAAAAGTTATATGTGTAAATGCGATGGATATTACCAAATCACTCTCCAGAGACGGTTATCAATGTATACTCCCTCCATAATGTATATGAAAGTGTTTAGGCTATTTTTTGGTAATTGTGTGACATTGGGCAAGCAACCCTAAGTAGCATGACTTCTTTCTGTTTCTTCATAAAGTTTACTAATTAGATTGAGTGCTATGCTTATGAGGCCAAGGTCATGAATTTGTCCATTAGCTTTGCTGTATCTTTAATCAAGCTTAGTTCTTTTCATGGTCTGTGAGTTACAATACGAACCAGAAGAGAAAATGGGCAAATAGCCAATGGACTGGTAGCTTCTTCAAAGTATAGACCAAGTATGTTCATCATGGTATATCTAGAGGCTAGCACAATGACATAACAAATGAAAGGATTTGGGAAGATTCAAGTATTGATTACACTACAGTAAGTCCCTTACATACAAACTAGTTCCATTCTGAGAGCACATTCATAAGTCCAATTTGTTTGTAAGTTCAACAAAGTTAGCCTAGGAACCCAGCTAACACAATCGGCTACGTCAACTGCTGCTTACTTACAGGCATCCTGGGTTTGAAATAAAGTACTGTATATGGTACTGTACAGTAAAATACACAAAAGCACAACCACTTGTAGAGGATGCATGCACGTGACAATGCATACCAGACACGTGAACTAACTTACGCGGTTGGACATGCGAACGCATGTTTGAATCTTTGAACGTTTGCAACTTGAAGTTTCACAGGTAGGGGACTTACTGTATATATCTAATTCTGCAGTTTATATAGTTTGTATTTTATTTATTTAGAAAACATATCAACTTGTGTTAGCTACACAAAGCAGTCTCACACTCTAAGCTATGACCCAGGCATCTAAAATAGATAACAACTTAAGCCCTCAATTTTTTTTTTTTTTGAGTTGGAGTCTCACTCTGTCGCCCAGACTGGAGTGCAGTGGCTGCTCCCGGCCACCACAGCCTCGACCTGCTGGGCTCCGGCCATCCTTCTGCCTCAGCCTTCCAAGTAGCTGGAACTACAGGCACGCGCTACTACACCCGGCTAATTTTTTGATTTATTGTAGAGATGAGGTCTTGCCAAGTTGTCCAGGCAGGTCACGAACCCACGAGATCAGGCAGTCCACTCACCTCAGCCTCCCAAAGCGCGGGATTACAGGCTGAGCCACCGAGCGCAGCTTAAGCCCTTATTTAATCATCCATGTTATTTTTCTTTGATCTAGATGAAAAGTTAAATCACCATTTGAAATACATCAACATACATTTTCTGGATTCCATTAACTTATTCCTTATTGTAGTTCTTTTTAAAATCTTTGTCATGTCAAGTTTAAAGACAAGTTCAGTCCTTCACAGTAACTTCATCACAAAATTGCTCCTAAGAGCTATGCAGATGCTTGCGAGTGCTGTCGGCCTTTCTGAACGTCAGCACGTTAAACCTAGAATCCCAGCTTCCGAAAATTCTGGAAACCTGTCACATCCAATATACATTAAGAGGATTTTGTAAAGAGCTTATTGGCAATGATGTGTATGGATTAGTAAACCATCTGCAGAAAGCCCAGCTGTTTGCAGGGAACCGTTTTCACCGAGACCACAGCAACTTTTAATCACTCAGTGTTCCCGGGCAGTTGCATATGTGGTTGAACACTGGGCCACTCTGGTTTCCCCAGCTTCATCTGGGCTTGGGGGTGCAAGTTGCTAGGCAGGGGTTTCCCTGAGGTTGTTAAGCATCAAAATGAGACCGGCCAAGATTAGGAAACAGGTGAAGGACTCTGAAGGGATCCCTCCCCTGTGCTCTGTAGTTCGAGACCCGCCTGGGCAACTTGGTGAGACCTCATCTCTACAATAAATCAAAAATTAGCCGGGTATGGTAACGCGCGCCTGTAGTTCTAGCTACTCAGAAGGCTGAGGCGGAAGGATCGCCGGAGCCCAGCAGGTTGAGGCTGCGGTGGCCGCGAGTGGCCACTGCACTCCAGTCTGGGTGACAGAGTGAGACTCCAACTCAAAAAAAAAAAGAAAGAAAGAAAGAGGCATTAGAACGCTCATGTTACCTGGAAATTCAGGCCTAGGGCAGAGCCATGGTTGCCCTCCCTCAACAGACATGCACACCCATTTAGTCTGCAAGCAGAAATCAGGAAAGAGCCAATCTGTGAGAAGAAAGGAAGTGATTCAGAGCAGTTGGCGACCGTCGGCACCAAACTGATTCCCGGGAATTTTTCTAGGCATGATATTGGGTGTGTGGTTTAGGTTGCTCTTTGACTCTCAGAGCCTATGTCTAAGTGTAACAAAATGCCAGCCAAAGGTGACGTGTACTGCAGCCTCCACCCTCAGGTCAGGCCTCAGGGAATAATGTGAATTCTTTCTGACAGAGAGGCTGAGCCTTCTACTGTACACTTTTCAAGGCATTTAGCATGGCTGCATTAGTCCATCGCCACCACACTGGGAGATTGGTGTTTTTGTTATTCCAGATTTACAGCTGAGAAAACAGCACACAGACAGAACTAGCCCCTCCGGAATTTTTATATGGGCAGAACTTAGGACCACAGTCTGGTTAGAAGTGGAACAGGGTGGACAGGGGCAGGAGTATGTCTTGAAGTAGTGTTTGCATAGCAATTTTTTAAATAAAATTGAGAAAACCTCAAACATGCCCAGCCCCATCCCACATCACTGTCTTCCTGGCACCACACTTGCCCGTGGGACGTGATTTTGCCAGGGTTTCTCACACACAGTAGCAGGGGTGAGGCTGAGGGTTGGCTGGCCCCTCTGCTCTTTGTCAGAGCAGTTTGGCAATGTATGACCCCACCTTCTTCACAGACTCGTGGCACCTCAGAGTTGAAAAGGACCTTGGAAGTTAACCTGTTCAACTCCCCAACGAAAGTGATGCAAAGGGACCACCAGAAGCTAGAAAAAAATGAAACATGGCTGTTGCGTGGTAACAGAGAGTGATGATTTCCATATGCAAAAAGTGTACCCAAGTGACTTTGAGAATGGTGTGTGTGTGTGTGTGTGTGTGTGTGTGTGTGTGTGTGTGTGTGTGAGAAGGGGGCAAATTTTCTGCAGCTTTCTCTACCATTTTGATAACATATAGGACACGTAGTTAAAATAAATTTCCTCATTTTAACACAGCTAATTATAATCCTCTAGTACAAGTTGTAAATGGAGTTTGGCAGTTAAGAGAATAAAGTCTAGGAGGAAGAAAATATGACTGGTTCAACTCAGGGGTTTTTTGTGTTTTGTTTTCTCTGAAAAGCAAAAATGTATTTCTTTCAGATTAACTGTGGTTAATGTTAGTGTTCCTGGTTTAATTAAAAACGTTCACCATTTTACTTGCAAGCTGGGTTCTTCCATGAACAATTCCACCTAAACTTTGCTTTCCTTCAGCACTTTGGGGCTCCCTGGGGCTTTATTCCTTTGTCACCATTGATACTCCGCCAGTGTATTCACTTGGTTCGCATTTGCACAGTCTGCTTTCTCTTTCTCTGACCAATGTCCCTACGGCACTTTTCCACAGTGCTTAGTGGACACTCAAAGGAAGGACATACAGGCACGAGGTCTTCCGATTGGCAGGATTGTCCTACATTGAGTGGTATTGCCTGAATGAACATCCAGCATTTTGACTCCATGCAGTAGGAAAGAGCTTGAACATTTATACCAATAGCTTTCAAAATGTGCCTTGCTCATTCTGCAGCTCTGCTAATCCCACTGAGAAAGCAAAGCCTTAATTGTTTCCATCCCCACACAGCCAGCCACCACTGATTTTTTAAAAAGACTCTGGTTGGCTTTTTGCTGGTACCACTGTGGGAAGCTTATGGAAAGACAGGGTCATTTTGTCTTGTGATAGCCAAGGACGCCAATGAGGCAGAGCCTGTTCGTCTCCCACCCCCCCATCTCTCCTCTCCCGTGACCCACGTTTCCCTCCTGTTGCTTCACCTCCCCTGTGGTGCTCAGCCCTGGGCAGCCCATGGGAACCTCTCAGTGAGTGGCCGTGTGGCCTTGCAGCTTGGTGTTTGGTCCAACCCTCTCTGCTGTGCTCAGTCACGATTGGTATTAAGTCATCCCGTCTCAGTTCCTCTCCTGCTGTCTGGGTTATCCCTTTTCCTCCCCTGCCCAAACCCACAGGGTTTAATCAGTGCCCAACAGAGCTTTATTACACCCTTGGCTTTCTCGGTGACAACTTAATGAGAAGGGACCTTAACTCCCCTTATTGCTCCTCCGCGTCCATTCCCTCAACCTCGACTCCGCCCTGCCTTGACTGTCTCCCGGGAATGGTATGGCTTGCTCTCTCTGGCCCTGGCCTCTTGAGATCTGGAAACAGTGGACTCGTCTGACACTTGTGTCCGTAGCTGACCGTGTCTAAATCAGATTGTGGTCTCCTGGGCTTCACTGGCTGTTTGTTTTCTTAACTCTGAAATGTGCCTCCTCCTCCTCGCCAACCCCCTCCATCCTGTGTATTTTGTTGATTCGCCATGGGCGGTTGCCAATATACTGGCAGAAAATGACCAGTTAGGGTCTGAATAGCTCAGGAGGAGGAAGAGAGGGACAGCAGGCCAGCAAGAGAGGAACTGGCCAGTCGAAAAACTTCTGGCCAAATAGATCCTTGCCAGCTGGTGACCTGGGATAGATGTCTGTGGAGTTGACTGACTAAATGCTGCCTCAGTGTCCAAAGCACCTATTTTGTGAAATGTAGTCCCCTACCACCATGTGTACCAGTTCTTTATTGGCCTTTTCCCTTAGGAGTCACTCTCCTCCCACCAAGAGATCTTCATTTTATTGTTGTAGCAGATGGCTGAAGGGATCTACCTTTTTTTTTTCCAGAGTTGGAGGCTCACTCCTTGGCTGTGTACTTGGCTGGAGTGTAGTAGCATGCATGCTCACGTCTACCCCAGCGTCAACCTGCTGGGCTCTGGCAATCCTTCTGCCTCAACCTTCCAAGTAGCTGGAACTACAGACATGGGCTACCACGCCCGGTTATTTTTTATTTTATTGTAGAGACAAAGTCTCACCAAGTTGTTCAAGCTGGTCTCCAACCCGCAGGCACAGGTAGTCCACTTGCCTCGGCCTCCCAAAGTGCTGGGATTACAGGCTGAGCCACCGAGCCCGCCCAGGATCTACCTTTTTAAAAAAATTAAAATCGACATAAATAAACTTTTATGTATAATCTACCTAACATGAAGTGTCGCCATTTCAGAGAGTACAATTCAGTTACATTAAACACATTCACAATGCGGTGTAACCATCACCACTATTTCCAGAAGTTTCTCATCATCCCAAACGGAAACTCTGTCCCTATTAAACAGTATTACTCCACCCCTTAGTAACCTGCATGCTGTTTCTGTCTTGATGAAGTTGCCCATTCCAGGTACTGAAATATAGTTTTGAAGGCTTGGTTTTCCTAGACTGATAATACTTGGCTGGAAGTCTCAATGCACTTCTGTTAGACTGCTGAACGACCGTTGTGGGGACTGAGTTGTGCCTTAAATAATCCAAGAAACTCCCTGATGCATCTGAATTTGCTCATACTATGGTTTCTAGAAAACAGTTTGACTTTTACTATGCACAAAACCTTCTTTTCTCCCTTCCGTTCATTACGGTAATTTTCAAAAAGTTTACTAAAAACTGATCTATCATAAAAAAAGGTGTCAATTGCCCTAATTATGGCCCTTGGGAGATGATTCTAGTAACTGGTTTTGAAACATATTTTTTTTAGTCTACTCTTTTTAAAAAAGTTGTGTTGAAATATGCATAATGTAAAATCTACCATTTTAATCAGTTTTAAGTGTACAGTTCTGTGGCAGTAAGTACATTCACAATGTTATGCAACCATCACCAACATTCATTTCCAGAACTTGCCATCATTTTAAAGTAAACCTCTGTGTCCATTAGATACAAACTCCCAATATTCTCCTACTACCCCCCAGCCCTGGTAACCTCTATTCTATTTTCTGTCTCTTAAAATTTTACCTATTCCCCTCATATAATTCCCTTTAATGGACTCAGTGTCCATTAAATACAAATCCCACTCAACAGCAAAAACGGAATTCCGTATCAAGAAGAAAGGAATTTGTCAAACTTCTGGTTTTTATTTCTATTATTTATTATTTTCTTTTCCTTTCCTTCTTCTTCTTCTTTTTTTTTTTAATGAGACAAGATCTCACTCTGTCACCCATGCTGGAGTACAGTGGCGCTGTCATAGCTCACTGCAGCCTCCAATTCCAGGCCTCAAGCGATCCTCTTACCTTGGCCTTCCAAAGTGCTGGGATTACAAGCGTGAGCCACCGTGCCTAGCCATGAGGTTTTGATTTCAGGTATATATTTTAACACAGCTGGGTTTGTAGACAGAAATTTAAAACACCAAGTTTCCTGGTTGTTGATTAGCATTGTGTGATTCCTTTTCAGTGGTAATGAAACCAGTTTAAAAAATGTCATCCATGGTGGATTAGTCTCTTCTTGGGAAACAGAATCACATGGGCTATTTCTTTAGCTGTAGCCAAGGCGTGCTGATTCCCAAAAGGGGTTGTTTTAAAGATGGACTGTGGATCCTTAGCCTCATTCAACGCACTCAAACCGTGGAAGGGGCCATTCAAGTAACTGTCTCAATGTAGTGGTTAGAGAATGCTTTTTTCATTTTTCAGAAAGGGAGAGGAAGGAGGAGGGGGAAGGATTTAAAAAATTTATTTATTATTATTATCATTTTGAGTTGGAGTCTCACGCTGTCTCCCAGGCTGGAGTGCAGTGGCAAGATCACGATCAATGCAGCCTCCACCTGCTGGGACTACAGGTGTGCGTGACCACGCCCAGCTATTTAAAAAAAAAAAAGATTTATTGTAGAGATGAGGTCTCAACATGTTGTCTAGGCTGATCTTGAACTCCTGAGCTTCGGCGATCTTCTTGCCTCGGCCTCCCAAAGTGTTGGGATTCTAGACGTCAGCCACCGTGCGCCTGGCCAAGGGGAAAGGATTTTAATTTGTTTTCTCCCATCTTGGCCCAGAAAGGATCTCGATAAGTGTGCAGACATGTTTAAAAGTAAGCAGAAGAGCAAGAGCCCAACCTGATTCTGAGAATATTCAGACCCCAGCTGCCCCCACAACATGGTTTCTGACACCCCAGCGTGGGACTTTTGCCTCCTCTGAGATTCTGTTGCTCTTTTTCTGAGTTGTCTGGCAGAGACTGTGCATTGCCTTGGAAAAATCTTATCTGTGTTTAATGTTTGACTTACTCTCTGATAAGATTATACACTTTAGGGTAAGAGCCAGGAGTTTCTACTCAGTACTTTTATTTTGTACCTGCCCTTTGGCAAATGTCAAGCACCAAACAAACTTAGTTGTGCCTACAGCAGGCAGTCAGTTATGAGCAGACCAAGTTGTTGCTAGGAGAGAAAATATGTTTTCAGCTCTAAGGACTTTATTTTTAGACTTTCATTCTTTACTTTCACCTCTTTTCTTCTCCACATCTATGGGAATTCCCTCTTTCACATGCCACCTAAATCTAAGGCAGGATTTCTCGAGTTGTTGTTGGTTTTTTTTTTTTTTTGAGTTGTAGTCTCACTCTGTTGCCCAGGCTGGAGCGCAGTTCATGGTTCATGGCTCACTATAGCCTTGACCTGCTGGGTTCAGGCAATCCTTCTACCTCAGACTCCTGAATATGTGGCACTACCTGGTCTTGAATTCCTAGGCTCAAGCGATTCTCCCGTCTCAGACTCCCAAAGTGCTGGGATTACAGGCGTGAGCCACTGCACCCTGCCCAAGAGCCCTCGAGCTTTTATGGGTAGCTGTGGTAGACTGGACAGAACACTGTATTTGTGAGCTTGGATTCTAGAACTCTGTGACCTGGGAAGGCTGTTGTATTCTTTTCTGTAGAAATGAGCTAACAATACGTCCTCTATAGGGCTGCTGGGAGAACTAAGTGTGGGATAAGACATCCGAGTGAGTCACAATCTGTAGGGAGGAAGGAGAGTAGTTAAGGGATACCGGCTTGGGCTCCAGCTTGCCTGGATTTGGATCCTGGCTTAGTGTTATTGCTTTGGTCGTGCCATTTAGGCACTCTGGGTCTCAGATTCCTAATCGGTTCGATGGGGAAATGTTAACAATACTCACCTTGGGGCTTGCTCTAAGACTTTAATGGTTAACATGGTGTGCAGACGCATAGTCAGCACCATGTGAAATGATGATGATTGGGTAATCATAAAGGATTATTATTACTGAGTGCACGTACATTCCACTCTTAGCCCCAGTTTTTATTTTTTATCTTTTATTGTTTTGACTCAAGGTCTCTGTCGCCTAGGCTGAAGTGTAGTGGCAAGACCACGGCTCACTGCAGCCTCAACTCCTGAGCTCAGGCAGTCCTCCCGCCTCAGTCTCCCAAGTAGCTGGGATTACAGTTGTGTGCCACCATGCCTGGCTATAATTTATTTGATTTTTTTTTTTGTAGAAATAAGGTCTATGTTCCCTAGGCTGGTCTTGAATTCCTGGGCTCAAACAGTCCTCCTGCCTTGACCTCCCATAGTGCTGGGATTATAGGTGTGAGCCACTGTGCCCGGCCCCCAGTTTTAATTTTGTTTTAGAGAAAGGGTCTCAATCTGTCACCCAGTCTGGAGTGCAGTGGTGTTATCATAGCGCCTCGAACTCCTGAGTTCAGGCAATCCTTCCACCTCAGCCTCCTGAGTAGAGGGGACCGCAGGTGCATGCCATTGCAACAGGCTAATTTTTCTATTTTTGTTTTTTGTAGAGATGAGATCTCACTTTGTTGTCCTGTCTGGTCTAGAACACCTAGTCTCAAGAGATTTTCCCACCTCTTCCTCCCAAAGCGCTGGGCTGGCAGGTGTGAGTCACTGCACTAGTGATATGGCATGGTGCTTATCACTAGTTTTATATTTCATTCTCATTTTCCCCCCAATTTGCAAGATGTTTCCACTTCGATATTTTGCCATCTCTTAAATGTCTGAGTCTAATATGGAATATATTATTGGAATCCAAGTTTCCCCTAAAGCTTTATTGCTGCCCGACTTTACCTCTGCTGGTGAATGATGGTCCTCAGTTCTTGGTTACCTATGTTTATATTCTCAGTCATCTCATTTCCCCCGCCATCTTCTGTGTCCAAGCCACCAATGAGATGTGCTATTGCAGACATACTTAGGTCCAGCCAAAAGGGCTGGTGACAATGTCCTTAGCTCTAAGAGCATTGCTGTGGGACCATTTCAGTGGAGGTTGCACTAGATTCAATTAAAAACCATTGACCACAAGGCTCACTTGGAGAGCCTAATTATTGTTCTGGCTGTTTCCTCGGCTTTAGAAGCAGTGACCAAGGGTGTGCTTCATGGAGTATGAATCTGAACATTTTCTACTCTGAAACCTTTGTTACAAGCTCTAGGACTGAGTCAGGTCTCCCAAACATGTATCAGGTGTCTCCTTCGGAGGATTAAATGTGGTCTAGGATGTTAAAGTGTCGTTTTACATTTGTTTGTGTGATTATATTGGTGTCTCCTCTGGGCTGTAAACTCCATGGGGGGTGGATACCACATCTGCTGTTATTCACCATGTTATCCTTAGGACCAAGCAGAATAAAGAAAAATAGCATCAGTTGACTGAATATGTGACAAGTAAGAAATGCTAATAATAATAGGATTATTTCAAGAGCTCCTCAATAACAATCAGTAAAAATTCCAGATATTTAAATTTTCAAATCACCCCCCCCCCTTTTTGGAGTCTCACTCTGTTCCCCAGACTGGAGTGCAGTGGCACACTCACGGCCACTGCAGCCTTGACCTGCTGGGTTCAGGCAATCCTTTCGCCTTAGTCTTCCAAGTGCTGGAACTACAGATGCATGCTACCACGCCCAGCTATTTATTTATTTATTGTAGAGAAAAGTTCTCGCCAAGTTGCCCAGGCTAGTCTTGAACCCCTGGGCTCAGGCAATCCTCTCACCTCAGACTCCCAAAGTGCTGGGATTACAGGCTTGAGTGACTGTACCAGGCTTCAAATCCCTTTTTAAAGATAGAAGTTCAGGTTAAATTAAACTCCTATATTACAGTGGTTAAAGGTATAGGTTTTGTATTCAAATCCTGTCTTCCTCCTTATTAACTGGGTGACCTAACATAATTGTTTGACTTTTCTAAATATCAACTTTACCACTTGTAAAGACCAGTTTAATAATAGTAGTGTATAACACTTGAGTAGTGTATAACACTTGGTGTATAGTAGGCATTCCATGAAAGGTAGCAATTATTATTGACCAACTGTTTGGGTTGGAGATTCCACAGGGTATAAATTAAACTTCTTGTGTCATTTCTGCACACACAAATAATGAATGAATGACCAGCAATGAACCATAACAACAAGCTTGTTGAAGATTAAAATCATTACTTTAAAGAGCTCTGGGATTCTCACTTTCTTGGTTTGAAAATGAAAACACAGACGTGTATTTGATTGTGAATATCCTAATCCTATCTAAACTGGGTTTAAAAAAAGTCTACTGCATGATAAACTTGACACATGTTTATGACCACGTTTTCTAGGAGCAATTTCCACTCGATATGCTGTTTCACAGATTGTGTTACTAGCAAGTTAGGCTGAATGGAAAGTAAGATATCAAACTGACATCTTGGATAGATAAAAATATAGGTTAATGGGCAGGGGAATTCACTCAGGACTGTAAGGAAATACACTGTAAGTTGAGCAATAATTTCATTAGAATATGCCAGAAGACACAGGCACATTGCCTGATGGGATATGACAAAAGTGAATACATTGGCTGTTGCTGTCACAACTGATTGTCAAAATTTTTAAATAAATGATTGTATGGGTCCGTTCATTGGAAGGAAAGAAAAAGAAGATTTAGGACTGTTGCTTATGAGATAGGTTGCAAGGGTGATCAGAAAAGCAAGAAACCTAATAAAATATTTGGTATGCAAACCCATAACGGACCACAAATAACCACAAATAAAAGTTTTTTATTTGTGAATTCCCCTTGGTTGTTCCTAGAGTGAAAAGAAAGATTCAGAATTTGAACATCTGGGTTCTGCTCCTGTTTCTACCAGCTATGTGATCTTAACAAATCACTCATTTCCAGATCTCACTAGTCTGATGCATAAAAGAAGAATAATATGTATTCATTTAATTCATGAAGTTGCTGTGATGACCATATTAAATAAAATAGATGAGAAATCTTTGAAGAATATAAAGCATAATGTGTTCGTGTTATATACATTTCCTGGGATTTATACCCTATTTTTCTATCACATTTTTGATGTTTCAAAATGTTTCTCATTTCTCAAAAAATGCACGGCAAATAATTCTGTTGCTTATTAAGAAACAAGATCTGAAAATGAGCTCGGGGGTTATTTATAGCTGTTATTGATACTTAATACTTTCTTCAGATATGCCTATGTCTCTCATCAGTAGTCCTTCAGAAGAACATAAAACAAGTTGAAGCCTCAATGCCTGGTTGTAGGGATACATCCTGTCCAGGACCAAAGCTTCCACTGCAGAGGGGATATCACTTATGTATTTTTTTCTAGAGGGGCTAGTATGACTGATAAAAATGAAGTAAGTTCTTATGAATACTTTTCTTAAGGTTGGCAATATAGATTGAGAAATAGCCTAATAATGCTATAGATTTATCTTGAATAAACAGTTACTATTTGAAACAGAAAGGTCAGAGAACTGTTATATTTAATAGAGTCAAACCCCACTAATTATCAGACATCTTTGTGTTGTTCACAGCAAGAAATAAGAAAAAAATGATCAATGATAATTCTAAGATACTATTGAATGTAAGTAGGCTCTGACATCAGAGATTCCTAGGAGGAAGAAACTGTGCAACTTAGAATTGATGAAATGTGGTTGTGCTATGAGTGTCTCTTGTGCCTGAGGAATGATTAAGGACATCTCATATCTATTCGTATAGTTCCCAGAATGGACCCATGAGGAAGGGATTCCCTTCCACATTTTACGGATAAGAAAACTAAGATGCAAATAAGTCACTCTGCCAACGGATTCAAAACTAGTAGACAATGTCCCCGGGATTTAAGTCCGGGTTTGTCTGATTTCAAAGCCTATTATGCCATGTTGGGTTTTATTGTATATTGACCTATCAGGAAGTTAAACTCTTTCTCTGGTTGTATTTTAAGGTTAAGAAACTTTCGTAGTTTTTTTTTTAATTTTAAGGTTAAGAAACTTTTATTGTATTTAAGGTTAAGAAACTTTTGCTTGCAATGTTCTACATCGCAGCCAGATTTTCCTCCTTTTACAGTCATGAGTGACATTTGACTTTCACAGGATAACTGAGTTAGACTGGGCCCAAGAGACCGACTTGCTTGGGTCCCTGTCTGAAGACAGGCAATGTCTCCCACGCTTACTGGGAGGAAGCCATCTGTGCCAGAGTTAGTTGCTAAGATGACGCAGCCAGGGTGCAGGCAATGCTTTCTCATGACACTATTTCCCTTTTTATTTTGGACAGGTTTGTAAGTACAGAAACAACAGAGAATGTAACACCTGCATGGGGTGTGCACGCCGCCACCCAGAGGGAACAGAAGTGCACATTTCATTGTATTTGCTTCAGAGAAAGTCCAAGTCCCTTTTGTTCCCCTTCCCGGTCTCATTCCATTCCTTCCTTCCCCAGAGGTCACCACCGTCACAAATTTATTGAGCCTTTCTCAACTCATGTCTTTTTGCTTTCCCTACATAACGTACAATAATAATAGTGTATTTTAAAAGCATTTGCAGAGATGGCGACATGTATTTATCCATTCTCTTTTTTCAGTTACCATTATGCTCCTATGATGTAATCATGTGGATTTACAAGAATCTAGTTCGTTCATTTCAGCTCTGCATAGTGTTTCCTAGTGTGACTAGGTCACAAAACCTACAAATTTCCCTATTTTTGGACATCATCCAGAATGTTGCGGTAAACCTTCTTGTACACATCTGCATGTGCACGTAAGGGACGTTTCCGGCAGGAGTATATGGCTAGAAATCGTATAGCTGGGTCACAGCCTATGTGTATTTTTAATATACCCAATGTTGGCCGGGCGCGGTGGCTCAGCCTGTAATCCCAGCACTTTGGGAGGCTGAGGCGAGAGAACTGCCTAAGCCCAGGGGTTCGAGACCAGCCTGGGCAACTTGGTGAGATCTTGTTTCTATGATAAATCACAAAAACTAGCTGGGTATGGTGGTGTGTGTCTGTAGTTCCAGCTACTTGGAAGACTGAGGCAGAAGAATCACCTAAGCCCAGCAGGTCAAGGCTGCAGTAGCTGTGAGCGTGCCACTGCACTCCAGTCAGGGTGACAAAGAGTGCGACTCCACCTCAAAAAAAAAAATATTTTTTTGAGGTGGAGTCTCACTCCCAATGTTTTCCAATATTTGAACCAATTTATACTCCCATCAGTCGTGTGCATGAATACTCATTTCTCCTATATCTTTGACAACACCTGGCATTGTCAGACTTTCAAATTTTGCCATCTGAATGGTGAGAAATGGTAGGTCTGTTGTTTTAATTGACCAGTGGTATTTTATTTCCAGCATCTGTGAAAGCTCATAGGATCATGGACTGTGTCCACAGCACCCCAGGTCTCAGCCTCCTAGGAGCTGCATCCAGCTCCGCCCTCTATCTTTACTGGAGTGTCCAAAGCAGACAGGACTGGTGGGTGGGCCAGGGTGTGGCCTGCAGTGTGTGTGGAGATGTGTCATACTCCCTACCTGATGACTGCCACTGTGCCCACATCCTGTTAGTCTGTAGGGCTGCAAGGCCATGACAAATATTGACCCCAATTTTCATAAGTGCAGGCTTCTCCCTGTTTATCGGTTGGGCACATTTAAAGTCACTCTTCCGGGTGAGCATGCAAAACAGAAAACGCCTCCAGACAAAGACCCTTGGCAGAAACATCCTACTTCCAGCTAGGAGGATCACCTCACTCTTAAACAGCCGTGCCAAGAAGACTTGGTGGCAATAACTTGGCGGCTCTCCCTGGACCTCTCTCCCTTAACTCTTCAAGTGGCTGTGAACATTTGGTGTTGTGTGTTGCTGAGGAATCCCGGATGTGGAGCACACAGGTAACTGATCTCAGCTCCACCTCTTAACAAAGAGATGAACTTGGAAAGGTTATTCCTAAACCACATCTGTAAAAAGGGAATCTAATCACACCTACCCTATGGGATTGTTGGGATTAGAGGAGGTAATGCAGGTATACAGTAAGAGCTCATTAAATGCCAACTATTTGTAGTAATAACTAGCTGATTTGTGTATGGAATTCCAGATCACAGTAAATGACACAGATACCACAAGAGCTGCGAGTTCAGTCCACTATGTAATGGAACCATTGGTATTGGTTTTTTTTTTTTTTTTTTTGAGTTGGAGTCTCACTCTGTCGCCTGGACTGGAGTACAGTGGCCACTCCCAGTGACTGCAGCCTCCACCTGCTGGGCTCTGGCGATCCTTCTGCCTCAGCCTTCCGAGTAGCCGGAATTACAGGCATGTGCTACCATGCCCGGCTGATTTTTTGATTTATTGTAGAGATGAGGTCTCGCCAAGTTGCCCAGGCGGGTCTCGAACCCGTGGGCTCAGGCAATTCACTCACCTCAGCCTCCCAAGGCGCGGGATTACAGGTTGAGTCACCAAGCCCGGCTTGCATTGGTTCTTTGTATAAAGATTGTAAATAGGTGGCCTGTGGGGATGTTTTTTATTTGACTTAAAACATTTTTGGGGATTTTAATTTGATTCAACTTTTAAAAACAGAATTCTCAAATGAATATCTTGATTTTTTTGCTTCTCCTAAAAAAATGGAAGCCCCGGTAACACTAGGCCAGCTGTCTATATATTTAAAATAATCCTAAGGGCCCCTCTCAGTGGGACATGTTGTGTCCTATTTGTACACACACACTGGCTGTATTTCTCGACATCCCCTGCCTGACCCTCACAGGAATCTGAATTTGCAGCTCCGGCTTTTTTTTTTTTTTTTTTCCCCGGCCACCGCAGCCTCGACCTGCCGGGCTCTGGCAATCCTTCCGCCTCAGCCTTCCAAGTAGCCGGAATTACAGGCATGCGCTACCACGCCTGGCTGATTTTTTGATTTATTGTAGAGATGAGGTCTCGCTGCCCAGGCGGGTCTCGAACCCGCGGGCTCAGGCAATCCACTCACCTCAGCCTCCCAAAGGCGCGGGAGCAGCTCCGGTTTTTGTGACTCTGGTCCTCACAGTCCCTTCCTGACGATGAAGCTAGCATTTTCTGAAGAGTTCTTCATAAAGTTCTCTTCTAGGGATAGAGTGGGGAAGTGGGAAGGCTAATAATTAGTGACAGCCAGCTCCAGAGCTAGACAATTGTGTGACATACCCCGTGTTACTTAACCCTCACATGAGCTGCGAGGTAAATACTGTCACCTCCATGTTGCAAATGGTGAAACAAGCATGGTGAGTCACTCGCCCAAGGTCACACCGCTACAAAGAGGTAGAGCTGGTATTTGAGGCTGGCCCTTTAGAACACCTCACCCATTTTCTACTTGCTGTGCCAATGGACAGAAAAGGAGCTTGTCAGAGACTTGGGTGGCCGTCCTCGCTGAGCTCTCCCCCAAATGTCATGGCAGTTGTTACTGTTTTCAGGTCTGCCCCTGGGGAGAAGAGGGTCAGGGCATTCTTTACTAAGCCCTGTTGGGACCCCCTCCTCCCTGGGGTCATCTTCCTGTCCATCCCTGGATTTACTCCCTGAAGGACCGAGGGTCATTCCCAACTGGGGTGTGTGTCTAACTCCTCAGGGATGGCTTTAGGTGTGGCTATATCCCAGCACTCTACGAGGCAGGGCTTTGACTGAAAGAGCCGAGCCACCTCATGACCTGTCTGACGGAGACGTCTCAGCACAGTTTTGGAAAGTCAGAGAAAATGACAGTCAGAGTTTGAGCAGGCAGAAACAGGATGTGTTCCATCCTGAGGGTAATTACAAGGCCAGCGTAGTAAATGGTAATGAGGTGGGTGAAGTCACACCACAGACATGTCTCCGATTGGCTGGGGAATGTTTCTCTTACCCGGATAAATATTTTGCAGCAGTCCCCTGGATGGAAACCAACTTCCTGTAAAGGATTGATTAAAACAAATAAAAACAAAGCAAAGACTCTTGAAGGATGAGTGCTCTGTGCTATGTAATTATTTCCTAACTAATGACACCAATTCAACTTCATGCAAAGGGAAGGTTCAAAAACAATTTTCATCAGCTAAGGAATGTTCCAGATTGTATAGCTATTGCTCCATAGTTTCAAAGGTGAGAACCACTTGTTCCCTTTGTTCTTCAAACAGAATTCACAGCTATCGAAACCTCCTTAATTTTTTTTTTAAAAGCACCATTTAACACCCTTAGAAGTCAGAAGACTTAGCATGGAGATCTTTTTTTTTTGGAGTTGAAGATCTCATTCTGTCATTATGGCATGATCACCGCCACTGCAGCCAGGCAATCCTTCTGCTTCAGGCTCCCGAGTAGCTGGGACTATAGTTATGCACCACCATCACACCCAGCTAATTTTTTATTTTTTAATTTTTTGTAGAGAGAGGTCTTGCTATGTTTCCCAGGCTGGTCTCAAACTCCTGAGCTCAAGCAATCCTCCCTCCTTGGTTTCGCAAAGTGTTGGGCTCACAGGTGTGAGCCACCGGGCTTGAAGGAGTATCGAGATCCTTGGTCGGGGACTCTAATTTTTTTTGAGGCTTCGTTTTCACCTATATAAATGAGATAATAACATGCCCATTTCTACTTGCTGAGGATCAAGTGAGATTACGTTCAATTCAAGCAACAAACATTTACTGAGCATCAATTATGTGCCAGGCACAGGTGGCATGGGCAGGGATGAAAGGTTCCTGGAAGCTTCAAACCCTTCCAGTTTCCTGGTGACAGAGCCTTTAACAGGTGATCTGTTTCATACTTGAGGATGACTGCTGGGGCAAGTCCATTCTCCACCATAGGAGCCATGGGAATGCCGATGTCCCCCTCCGGGATGGCAGTAGGTGAGAGGGGGTACTGTGCTAGGTTTTTAAGGTGTATGGGGGCCCACCAGAAACAGGAGGGCACCAAGTCGGGCAAGTGGACAGAGGGAACAGCGTGTGGGTGTGATATAGCATGGGGAGCCCCTGCCAGGCCCCCAGAGTAATTGTAGAGTTCAGGGCAAATAAAGCTGGGCAGGGCAGAGAGGTCCCAGGCAGGGGTGAGGCGCTGCTGGAGGTGAAGGGCTGCTGCCCAAGGAGATCTTGCAGTGGAAGCAGGCACTTGAAGGTCTCGATGGCAGTGTTGCAGTCACCGGGGAGCCAGTCAATAGCTGCTCTGTCAATTGTGTAGAGCAAACCTTCTCTGAAACTTCCTCCCTGCAGTGTGCTCTCTACTGCCTTCCAGGACCCAGTGAAGGTATCTCTTGCAGCCTCCACCTGTTCTTTCTTTTTTATTTTTTCAGATTTGTTGCTTTTTTTTTTCCATCTAGGATCTACAAAGAACTCAAACACGCCGCAAGGAAAAAAACAAACAGCCCCATCAAAAAGTGGGCAAAAGACACGAATAGATACTTCTCAAAAGAAGATACAGGGGCAGCCAACAGACACATGAAAAAGTGCTCAGCCTCACTCATCATCAGAGAAATGCAAATCGAAACCACATTGAGATACCACCTCACCCCAGTAAGAATGACCATCATTAATAAAACAAACAATGACAGATGCTGGTGAGGATGCGAAGTAAAAGGAACGCGTCTATGCTGCCGGTGGGAATGCAAACTAGTGCAACCTCTCTGGAAGACAGTGTGGTGATTTCTGAAAGAACTAGAAATTGACCTTCCCTATGACCTAGCAATTCCTCTCTTGGAAATATAGCTGGAAGAACGCTTGCTCTTTTAGTAAGCTGCTGGCTCATACTCAGCCAGGGTTTCTGCCCGTGCAGGGGCTCGCCAGTCCCATTTGCAGTGTGTCCTATACACATGTCCCCTAACTCCACGCTTAGGAGAGATGGCAGGTCCCGGCTAAAAAGGCTTGCCTCTCAGAGCTTTCCAGGGTTCAGCAGCTCTACCCCTACTCTTCTCAGTTTGCCCACAACCCCATGCTCACTACCTTGACTTTGCCCCTCCAGTGGGGTCTTCAGGAGGCTTGGGTCTATCCATAAAGGAACAAGAGTCAGACTTGCCCAGCAACAAGGGGCAGGAGCTCACTGGCTGGTCTTCCTTTCTCTTCTTTCAGGGAAGGTAAAAGCATCATGCCCACTGCCCTTCCTCACCTCGGTCATTGGGTGGCTCAGGCGGGCCTGACCCTGCAGCTGCTGGCCCAGAGCAGGACTCCTCCACAAAACCTCAGTCCACGGGTCTCAGTGCCGAAAATGTGTCCACGGAGCTGACAGACTGGCGAATAAAATGCATATGTCTGCCTACTGTGCAAAATTGCAACAAAATTTAAAAATACATGTTAAGCTATTGTCTTTAGTTGACTAAGAGTTGGCAAAATATTACAGATGGTTGAATTTAATTATCATTGTGTGTGTCTAGGTGATGTTTTGATGCTCTGAGAATGTTTGGATAAATAATAGAAGCCTAAGTAATGATTAATATTATATAATTATTCCATACATTTAATTTTTCTCACCTTATTTCAGCTCAGTCACTAATTATGTTATTCTAATCAAGATTTTCACATCATTTTGCTCACTTCATAATAATGATTGAAAAGATGAAAAATACATTGCTATTATTTGAAGATAACAAAGTATTACAAATAAATTTTATTTAAAAGGAAAATTAAATTAAATGTGAAGATTTATAACTATTTCGTGTACATTTTCCAAGTTATTTATATCCTAAAATAGTCAAAATTACCTATTAAAATTAAAAGGCAAATTATACATTATAGTTAACAATGCCAAACTTTTAAATCAAAATGATTTAGAGTTGAGTTTTTAACTGAATCTTCAAATACTTAAATCTTATTAAATATTTCATAAACATAGTTTTGTTTACATTTGTAGCATTGAACATCTATCTTGTTGCCAACATAAAGAATCCCTATAAAGTTTTAATAAATGTCATGTATATATCTATAAATATACAAATTTTAAAATAATGTGATCTGTTTAATATTGCAGAATGTTTTTCTGTTACTATGTCATGAATGCTTCATGGATACCAAAATCTGAGGCGGCTCAACTCCCTGTTATAAAATGGTATAGTATTGCATATAACTTATGCACATCTTCTTGGGTACTTTAAATCATCTCTAGATTAATCATAATACCTAATACAATGTAAATGCTATGTAGTTGTTGTAAGGTATTGTTTTTATTGTTGTGTTGCTATTTTATTTTATTTTTGAGTTGGAATCTCCAGCTGTTGCCCAGGCTGGAGTGCAGTGGCACACTCAATGGCTACCCCAGTGTCGACTTGCTGGGCTCCAGAGAGCCTTCTGCCACAGCCTTCCAAGTAACTGGAACTACAGGCATGCACTACCATGCCCGGCTAATTTTTGATTTATTGTAGAGACAAAGTTTTGCCAGGGCTGGTCTCGAACCTGCAGACTCAGGCAATCCACTCGCCTCGGCCTCCCAAAGGGCTGGGATTACAGGCTGAGCCACTGAGCCCAGCCATGTTGTTATTTTTTATTGCTTTTTTTTCTGAATACTTTCCATCTGTGTTTGGTTGAATTCACAGTTGGGGAACCTACTGATACTGAGGGCTAACTGTACCCCCAGAACCATGCACAAATAGGTCATTTACGTGTGAACATATATTTAACTTTTCAAGAGCCTATGTCATCCACATCTTCTGAAAGGAAGGGGTTGGCAAGTTAATTCATTTAACTTTTACCTTAATGCTTTGGTCGCTAAAAATTCCCTGCACTTTGAAGCAGTATCTTCCCTGACCTTGGCAGTAGCCCAACCTGTAAACCTTCACAGCATTTGGATGCAGTTGTCTTTTATCTCAAGGACAAAAGAGCAATAGGGGTGGACAAGTGACTCCTGGGGGCCTGAACGGTGTTGGTTGTGAAAATGTTTTAGTTATGAAAGGGAATGTTTAGGGTTACAAGTTCTGCTGTGCCACTGATGAACACCAGATCTGCACGACAAATGCCAGAGTGCCCCTGTATGTCTTCACTACATTTATTATTTGTTTGTTTTAAGTGTGTTCATATTTTGTAAGGCCCTCTAAGGCATGTGACAAATAATATACAGAACGTGCAGTTTAATTTGAATTTCAGATAAAGATGAAACTTTTTACGTGTATCCCAAATACTGCGTGGGATATTCCTTTTTTTTTTTTTTTAGATTGAAATTATAGTTTATTTAGAAAGTAAATGAGGAGAGATAGGAGATTCACCTCCCCAAGGTAGGGGAGGGGGCCAAAGCTAAGAAACATGGCGGCCATAGCCCAAAGATCCGCATGGACACACCAAAGTTTAACAAAGCAGTTTAACTGGCCATTGGGAGTGGAATCCTTTTAAACATTCCCCTTGATAGGGGAAGGTCGTCAAGGTCAGGATATTCATAGGCTTAAAAAAAGGTTCATCGTTTTTCTGAAATACAAAATCAACTAGGCATTATTAATTATGCTTTATTTGCTAAATCTAGCAGACTTAGGAGCAAAGAGGATGCTATTTTTTTGCCCAGGACTAAGGAAAGTATTAATAGTCCCAGTTACTTGGGAGGCTGAAGCAGGAAGATCGCTTGAGCCTGGGAGTTCAAGTCCAGTCCACATAACATAGTGAGACCCTGTCGCTTAGAAAAAAAAAAAAAAGAGCACTAACCTGTACAGGCATTTTCTAGAACAGAGAAAAGAGAAAAGCAGATTGCTGAATTCTGGAAATCTTAACCACGAGTCCTGTAAGAGGAGTGCTGAATATTCTTTCTCCCCATCACCAGAGAGCTGGGTAGAGTTTCTTAGTAGGAATGTCATGGGAAACCAACAAATGAGCTCTTCTTTCCCAAATGCTTCTGTAATCATGAAGCCATGAACTGTCTTTGGTTCATTCTGCCACATAGCTTGAAGGGTCACCAACTCTTCATTTATTTATCCATTCATCTAGAAGATAATTATTAAGGCTTTCTATGTCCCTGCATATTACATTTAATAGTCATAACAGCCTTGTTAAATAGTTTTTTTTTTGTTTTTTTTTTTGAGTTGGAGTCTCACTCCTTTGCCCAGGCTAGAGTGCAGTGGCTCGCATCCTCATGGCCATCCTAGCGTCGACCTTCTGGGCTCCAGCAATCCTTTTGTCTCAGCCTTCTGAGTAGCCATTTTGCAGATGTGGACGTGAAGCTCAGTGAAGTTCAATAATTTGCCCAAGAGTACCCACTTGGTAAGTGACAGGGGAAAAACTTAACCCTGTGTCATTCCGACCTCCAACTTTCAGTGGAGATACAGGCTGGGTGTGGACAGGAGAGGAGAGCTAATCTTTCTTCAGTGCCTGTTACATGCGGCACAACCCTCTAGACTTAACTACTGACAACCTTTCCTCAAGTCAGATTAAATTCTGACATCTCGCCAGGCTCGGTGGCTCAGCCTGTAATCCCGCGCCTTTGGGAGGCTGAGGTGAGTGGATTGCCTGAGCCCGCGGGTTTGAGACCTGCCTGGGCAGCAAGACCTCATCTCTACAATAAATCAAAAAATCAGCCGGGCGTGGTAGCGCATGCCTGTAGCTCCGGCTACACGGAAGGCTGAGGTGGAAGGATCGCTGGAGCCCAGCAGGTTGAGGCTGTGGTGGCCGGGAGCGGCCACTGAACTCCAGTCTGGGTGACTGGGTGAGAGACTCTGACTCAAAAAAAAAAAAAAATTCTGACATCTCAGAAAAAAACAAAACAAACAGGGAAGAAATACAAAATTATCTCCACAAGATAAAAACTATACTGCTCAAAAAAAGGGGAGTGGGGGTGGCTCGTCCCAAAACTTGTATGGAAATGAAAAAGACATAAAATTCCCAAATTGTCAAAAATAATTGCAGAAAAAGAACAAAGCTGGAGGACCTATACTGTCTGAGTTCAAAACTTATTTTAAAGCTACGGTCATCAAATACATGTGGTATTTGTAAAATGATAGGCATGTAGGTCAATGGCAGAGACCAGGGTCCAGAAAAAAACCTTCACATTTGTGGTTAATTGATTTTTTAAAAAAGGTGCAAAGGAGGAAAAAATGGACTTTTTAATAATGGGGAAAAGAATAGTCTTTTTAAAAATGGTGCTGGAACAATTGGATATCCACATGTACGAACAGACAACAGCAATGACAATAAAATGTTTAGACTCTTACCTCACACTATACACAACAATTAATTCAAAATATACCGGAGAGTGGAATGTAAGAACTGAAACTATGAAACTACTAGAAGAAATCTTAGGAGGAAAATATTTGTGAACTTGAATTAGGTAAAAGTTTCTTAAGCCAGGTTCAGTGGCTCAGCCTGTAATCCTAGCACTTTGGGAGTGGATTGCCTGGGCCCGCGGGTTCGAGAACTGCCTGGGGAACTTGGCGAGACCTCATCTCTACAATAAATAAAAAAAACTAGCTGGGCGTGGTAGCGCGCGCCTGTAGTTCTGGCTACTTGGAAGGCTGAGGCAGAAGGATCGCCAGAGCCCAGTATGTTGAGAGTGTGGTGGCCGGGAGTGTGCTACTGCACTCCAGTCTGGGTAACAGAGTGAGACTCCAACTCAAAAAAAAAAAAAAAAAAGTTTCTTAGCTATGAGTTGTGTAAAAGAAAAAAATTTGCTCTTAACCTTTGTCAAAATTAAGAACTCCTGCTCTTTGAATGACAATGTTTGAAGAATGAAAAGACAAGGCAAAGACTGGGAGAAAGGATTTGCAAACCATTTATCTTTGATAAAGGACTTGTATCTAGAATCTATAAAGAAAACTTATGACTCAATAATAAGATCATCCCATAAGTAAATGGGCAAAATTTTAAATAATTTAGATATATTCATTAAAGATACATGAATGGAAAAACAAGAACACATGAAAAGATGCTTGCCATCATTAATCATTAGGGAAATGCAAATAAAACCACAGTAAGATGCCAATCCATACCTACTCAAATGCCTATGCCTATAATCAAAAAGATTTACCATTCCAAGCGCCGGCGAGAATGTGGAGTCCTGGGACCGTCACATGTTGCTGGTAAGGATGTAAAGATGGTGCAATCTCTTTGGAAAGCAGTTTGCTAAGTTAAAGTTAAAAAACTCAAAGCTAGTCAGGCTTAGTGGCTCAGCCTATAATCCCAGCTTTTTGGGAGGCCGAGGCGAGTGGATTGCCTGAAACTGTGAGTTTGAGACCAGTCCGCAACTTGGTGAGACCTCATCTCTGCAATAAATAAAAAATTAGCTGGGTGTGGTAGCATGTGCCTGCCTGTAGTTCCAGCTACCTGGAAGGCTGAGGTAAAAGAGTTGCCAGAGCTCAGCAGGTCGACGCTGGGGTGGCCATGAGTGTGCCACTGCACTATAGCCTGGGCGACAGAGGGAGACTCAACTCAAAAACAGAACAAAACAAAAAAACTCAAACCTAAATGCACCATATAACCCAGTAATTCTAATTCTAGGTATCTAGTCAAGAGAAATGATAATACATACCCACACAAAGATTTGTACATGAATGTTCATAGCTGCATTTTTCATAGAACTTCAACATGTAGATAATCCAAATATCTATTAATGGATGACTGGACAAATAAAATATGATATATTCATATCATGAAATTCTAATCAGCAAACAAAGAAATGAGCTATTACAACATGCAGCAGCATGGATGAAACTCAGAAACATTGCACAGAGTGAAAGAAGGCAGACACAAAAGATTACATATTGTCTAATTCAATTTATATGAAATTTCTAGAAAAGGCAAAACTGTAGCCTTAGGTTGAGACTGAGAGTGGGGATTAATTGCAAACAGATGTCAGGCAACTTTGGGGGTGTTGGAAGTGTACTCAACCTGGGTTGAAACGAGACTTATTCAGATGTGTACGTTTACAAAAATTAATCAAGCCAAACACTTAAAATGGGTGAAGTTTATGGCATCTAAACTATATCTCCATAAAGCCTTTATAAAATATGCATTGTATTTAATCAGTCATCTTATTCTGTTGGATACAAACTTTTCTCCAACACTTGATATGTCAGGAGCTTCCAGCACTTTGGATTAATAGTCCAGGAGAAACACATTTGCAAGTGGGTCTGTCTGCTTGTTGTGTACCTTCCAATTGTTGTCCTTAAGATGTTCTGGACTCTTGAAGGAATGAAATGTACGTAGGTATCCCAGAATTCTACAAAAGTGCTTTCTTGAAAGCAACATTTGGATAACTGGAGGAGAAATCACTCAAGGAAACCACTAAACTTTCATGTTTTTGTAACTGAAAGCAGTGCGATTGGTACACGTCTGCCCTTTGCACTTATAGGGTCTATTATCACTGTATAGAAGGCTGCTCTCTGATTCTGGGTCTGAAGATCTATTTTCTATCAAATGTTACAGAAGAAGCTTACCCAATGGGAGATGCAGAGTGTCCACACTATGGGTAGATTATCAAGAAGCTTTCCAGTTCTCAGACAACAACAACATCGTTGGTGCTGAGGTAATGCCTCTGTCTGGGTTCTGTCCCCATCATACCTATTTTAGAGGATAAAAGGGTGCCCCTCACCATCTTTGCAGCCTTCCCTCTGTAGGGAAAATCATGATCCCAATGAATAAATTTGATCCTATCACTCCTCTGCTTAAACCTTTCAAGACAACCCTACTCAATGGCGATTGTAATTTCCTGAAACTTCAGGCCAACTATGATATTTTGACTAAAAATCGTATCTATATACTCCTCCTCACCTAAGCCTGAGGCCAGGTCTCTGTTTGATGAAAAATGGAAATGAGTACATATCAGAAAGATGCATTTGGCAATTTTTTTAAACATCTGTTGTATGCCAAACATAGTTCATTGTAAGAGCTTGGAATTACTCCGTTGTGAACAAAATATTGAAAATTCCTGCCCTTAATGAGCTTGCATTCTAGTGAGACTAGACAGATATGAAACAAAATAAAATTTAAACTTATAGAGCATATCAATTGGTAATAAGTGCTATTGAGATAAATAAATCAAGGAAGGGGTTATGAAGGGAGAACATCCCTGGGATGGTATCAGGGAGGACATCACTGGTTTCAGGGAGGACATCCTGGGAAAATGACATGTGAATGAAGACTTGAGGGAAGTAGGGATGTGAGCCACAAGTGCTCCTGGGAAGAGCATTCCAGGCAGAGAGAACAGAAAGTGCAAAGGCTCTGGGGTAGGAATGTGCTTATTGGGTTCAAAGACCTGCAAGGAGGCTAATGTATCTCCTGCTGAGTGCATGAGGAAAAAAAGACAAAATAAACTCCGAGATTGAATTGGAAGTCAAGATGTTGCAGGGCTGTGTAGGTCAGTGAAAGGAATTGGATTGTTATTCCAAGTGAGACAGGAAAAGCATGGATTCTTCAGAGAAACAAAGTCAATAGAATGAGGTGTTGTCACAGTTACAGAAGCCAAGAATTCCCACAAGCTGGAGAACCAGAAAAGCCAGTGGTATAGTTGTGTCTGAGTCTGAAGACCCGAGAACCCGGGGAGATAGTGCAACTCTCAGTCAAGTTGAAAGGCTGAGACCTGTGGGGTAGGGGACTGCTGGTGTAAGTCCTGGAATCTGCAGGCTTAGGAGCTGGGAGCACCAATGTCCGAGGGCAGGAGAAGATGCACGGACCAACTCAAGAAGAGAGATAAACCTTGTCCTTCCTCCTTTTTGTTCTCTTGGGCTCACAACACATTGGGTGGTGCTCACCCATGTTGGTGAGGGTGATCACCTTTGCTCAGTTCACCAATTTAAGCACTAATCTCATCCAAAACATTTTTTCACAGACATATCCAGAAATGATGTTTTAGTGCTATCTGGGCAGTCAGAAAGCCCCTAGACCAGTCAAACTGACACACACACAAAATAATTATCACAGAGCATCATACTGACTTCCTTCTTGATAAAACTAGAAGTTTAAGAGATAAATTTTAAGAGAATAACACTTTCCACCAAAGGATTACACATTATTTAGCTCTGTTGCAAAGTCCCCTGGCATATGCACACTGGTCCTCAGTCACTCTGGGAAACACTAGTTTGTAGGAATCAGCCCAAGCTTTTTAGCAGGCTCTCTCTTGCCCTTTAGCCTCAATGTTTTTAAATATTAAAACTCCTCACATTGCATACAGATGCACTCCAGATACACCAACCTGATCATCCTTGCACTCATTCAGTTCAAATGTCACCTCCCTTATGAATGTTTCTTTGATTTCATCAGGTTCTCTCCTCTTATCCAGAATAGCTGGATAACAAACACTCCCTAAATCTTACAATGCTAGAACAATAAAGGTGGGGCCTCACTGTGTCACCCAGGCTGGAGTACAGTGGCACTATCACGGCTCATCACAGCCTTGACCTTCTTGGATCAGGTGATTCTTCTGCCTCAGCCTCCTGAGTAGCTGGAACTACAGATGTGTGCCATTACACCCAGCTAATTTTTTGGTATTTTGTAGAGACGAGGTCTCACTATGGTGCCTAAGCTGGTGTCTAACCCCTGGGCTCAAACAATCCTCCCTACTTAAGTGCTGAGATTACAGGCATGGACCATCTTGCCTGGCCTCAAAGATGTATTCCTTGTTGATGCAAAGTCTGCTGTGGATTTGGGGGACTCTCCTGGGCAGTGGTCCCTAATGTATTGGCTTAGTGTTACACCTTATTTTGAATTCATACTCTGCAATCACTAAGATGTCAGATGAAGACTCTGTACAGAGTCTCAATCTGGCGACTAAATGCTTCTGCATATAGAATTCACTCCAACATTTATTGGTGAAAGTAACTTGTCTGTCTGGAAGAGGAACTGGCGTATTGGTAGATGGCATTCATGTGACCATAGTGCCTTGTTATGGGTAGGGGTGCTTGCTGTGCTTGCTGTTGTGATTGTTTATATGTCTGTCTCCCCTAGGGCAGGTGCTACAGTTCATTGTCTTGATTGATTTGACCCAGCACAACACTACTCCTGGTACTTGGTAGGTTATAGAACCAGTAAACACTCACCATGGAAAGCACAAAGGTGTGGATCAGAGAAGTGATGTGGTCTGTATTTCTGCATTTTGCTTTCTTTCTAATAAGATGCAGCCAAAACTCTGAAGTTTCCATTTGTTATCCTGTAAGTTTTAGGACGATCAGCTGCATTTCTCATAACTTGGCCTGGTCAAATCATGAGGGACACTGCTCTCAACTTGACTGGGTCAAGTCACGTGGTTTAAGATTTTTAAGAAATGACAGAAGGGGACCATTAGCGAGGTGTCTCACTGTTGTTGGAATATTTGCAACAGCATGATTTTTTGCTCATGCCCACTCTCCAGGGAGCTGGATGGAGTTAGAGGCGTGACCTAATGCAGTCGGGCTGGAGGGGATGGAGGTATAACAGCTCCGTTGTCTGGGATGAAAATGCTGCAGGGCCCGTGGGCTACACAAGCACACCCAGGGCTGAGCAGGCCTTGACTTCCTGACTTCAGTTCACACCTCTCTCCTCGCCGTCTGGTTCTGTCTTAATTTTTCAAATAAAAAAAGGTATGAAAGTGAATATTTTCATTGGCCTATTTTAAGGTGAATTTTTTTTTTGGTTTTTTTTTTTTTTTTTTTTTTTTGAGTTGGAGTCTCACTCTGTCACCCAGACTGCAATGCAGTGGCTGCTCCCGGTCACTGCAGCCTCTACCTGCTGGGCTCCGGCGATCCTTCGGCCTCAGCCTTCCAAGTAGCTGGAACTACAAGTGCGCGCTACCACACCTGGCTAATTTTTTATTTATTGTAGAGATGAGGTCTAACCAAGTTGCCCAGGAGGGTCTCAAACCCACAGGTTCAGGCAATCCACTCACCTCGGCCTCCCAAAGTGCTGGGATTACAGGCTGAGTCACCGAGCCCGGCCCGGTGTCTTTTTAATGTTCTAGACAGTTTGGATTCAAAATAATGATTATAATAACAAATCCTCCCAAATAGCAAACAATATTGCTATGAAACCAAGAGTAGTCCTTGGGTTGGACTGGCTCAGAGCATGACGTTAAATGACCCTGCAGGCCTCATCGGATATAAGTTTCATGGTTCCAGGTTTGAGGATATCTCCAGTTGAAATCTATTCTGGATTGAACAAATACATCCAATTTGCATACCAATGGGTATCTCAAGATGTTTACCAGGGCACTAAATGGCTTGGGCCCATTGGTCAGTCCCCCGGTTTCATTCTTTTGGGAAAAACTGGTTCAGAGGTTAAAAAAATCAATATACCATTGATCAATCCATGAGGAACCCTGCTGATTAGATAGATGTCTGTTTCCTTCCACTTTGTTTGTTGGCTCATTCATTCATTTCTTCATCCATTCATCGAGTACCTACTCTGTGCTGAATACCAGGTTGACTACAGGACATGGAAAGGACCTGGTTTCTGCCCTCTGAGATCTTACCGTCCTGTGGACATATGGATAATTACTGTCTAAAGTGGTGAGTATAAAGTATGCACAGAATATTATGCAATCTGTCCTCACAAGGCCTTTTTCTCTGTGCACATACCTGGTATCTCTTGTTGTGTCCAAACTTCTTCTTATAAAGACTAACTTATAAAGTTAGATGGGATTAATGGCTTCATTTTGACTGAATCGTCTCTTTAAAGGCCATATCTCCAAGGACAGTGACATTCTGAGGTACTGGGGGTTAGGACATCAGCATATGAGCTATGCAGGGATATAATATAATAAGAGCCCTGAGGAAGGTCACTTCATCCAGCCTTGGAGTGGTCAGGGAAGAGGTCAAGGAAGCCTTCCTGTAAGAGGTGATGCCTCAGGTTCAGTGTTCAGGAAATATGTATCCAGAGGAATGAAACGAGGGGGGTGTGGTAGGGTTGACTGGCAGGCACTGAGGGTCCTCTTGAGATGAGTCATGATTTTAAGCGGAAACAGATGAGCCTGGCAGGGTGTTTTACTCCAGGAATGGCCAGATGCTTGGATACAGGTACGGAGTAGGTGAGTAAGTGGATTTTCCAGGGTTTGATTTTTCCATGTGAGTTTTAGGGAGAGAACAGTAAAGATGAGGCAAATACACATGAGAGATGATTATATTCATGGCAAAGATGTCTCAGCTGGGAAGAGAGTGTGGGTAAGAGACAGTGTAGCTGATAGGCTTTTGGAGTTGGGGAATTAGACCCAAGGGAGTGAGGTGGAAAGATAAGAGACGTGGAAATGAAAGAGGCGAGGCTTGAGAGTGAAGTTATGAAAGAGTTACAGTCAGAGGCCGTAACCAGATCATGGTGTAGGGCCTGAGGTCAGGTGTGGGATAGGCTTTGGGAGGACAGAAGTTCAAAGAACTGAAAGAACTGAGACTACGGGATGGACTGTGTGCTCTACATGGTTGTTAAAATCACCAGGGCTTCTGAGAAAAGTTGCGTTCATTTCCTATCACCTCTGAAACAAATCACCACAAACTTAGTTTCAGCAACCCAAGTGTATTGTCTTACTTCTCTGTAAGGTGGAAGACCAACGTGGGTCTCACTGGGCTAAAATCAAGGCATTGGCAGGACTGTGTTCCTTTCTGGAGGCCCTGAGGGGTCTAGGGGAGAATCTGCTTCTTGGCCCTTTCCCCCTGTTAAAGGCCACCTGCATTCCTTGGCTCATAGTCTTTCCTTCCGTCTTCAAATCAATGACAGCTGGTTGAGTCCTCTCTTCACTGATCTCTCTGCTTCTTGCCTCCACTCTTAAGGACCTTTGCAATGACATTGGGTCCACTGGGATAACCCAGGATACTCTCTCTATCTTAAAGCTGGTTCTTCAGTAACCTTAATTCCATCACCAACTTTCCTTTTCCCTTTTCCATGTTATTAGTTTTGCTAGGACTAGCACCACAAAATGCCACAGGTCAGGTGGCTTAAACCACAGAAATTAATTTTCTCACAGTCCTGGAGGCTGGAAGGTCAAGACCAATGTGTCATCAGGATTTATGTCTTCTGACATCCCTCTCTGCACTTACAGATGGCCACCTTCTCACTGTGTCCTCACAAGGCCTTTTTCTCTGTGCACATACCTGGTGTCTCTTGTTGTGTCCAAATTTCTTCTTATAAAGACTCCAGTTAGATGGGATTAATGGCTTCATTTTGACTGAATCACCTCTTTAAAGGCCTTATCTCCAAGAACAGTGACATTCTGAGGTACTGGGGATTAGAACATCAGCACATGAACTTTGGGGGGACATACTTCAGCTCATAACACCAGGTACCATATTCAAAGTTCCCAGGGATTAGGACGTGGGTTTTTTGGGGAGCCATCTTTCATTCTCTCACACTGAGTAACGTTGACGAGTATAACAATCACTCCAGTGGTAAAATCTCCAAGGAGTGGGTATAGCACGTGTGTATGCAACTGCAGCAGAGAGTTCTGGATGGATAGTATGTGCATTAGAATTGCTGGAGGTTTGCAGGGAGAAGCTGGAAAAGGCAAGGAGGAGCCTGGCCTACAGGGCGACAAGGAGGTGTGTGGGAGAAAGGGCTCCCGCTTGAGAGGACCAAGAGAATCTGAGTCCTGAGGTCAGCGTGAGGTGTAGTTAGGGCAAGAAGGGGACAAGGACTCACAGAAAAGCATTTAGAATTCAGTTTCAGGTCATGAGATCAGAGGCACAGGGAAAGGGCTTGGGAGATTAGGAAGAGGGTGAGGTCGGGTTAGTGCAGGGGTAGACAGAGCTGTGGAGGGGCTGGCCTGGGTGGGGCGGCTGGGGTTTCTCATGGCAACTGATGGAAGCAGAGATGCAAAGCGTCTTAATTACCACACAAGGCCTTTCCCAGCCCCACTTCCTTCAAGATGCTTTCCCAGACTTGTGCACTAATCTCACTCCTCTCATACTTTCTTCACCAACGCTACCATTTGTTTCATACTTGATGCTTCTTTGTCTATACAGTTAGACAGTTGTGTGGTCTGCCTAACAATTAGATTGTCCCTTCTTCTAGGGCAGGGCCATTTAGACACCCCCAGTAATGCCAAGGACAGTCCTGGGCGTGTAGTTCAGATACTCAGTAAATAATTGATTCAGTTCCCCATGTATTTTTTTTTTTAAGAAAAGATAACAGGTAGGACACCTCCCCCACATCTCATGCCATCACTGTCCTCCGTATAATGACCGAATTTCCAATAACACGAGAGTTTTGCTTAAAGTGTAGATTGGTCTTGTTTCCTTACAGATATGAAACGATGGCTGACACTTACTGAGCACTTTCTTTGTGCGGACACTGTGCTACAAGCATCCTCTCATTGAATTTCATCCTCCCAGCAACCCGACAAAGGAGATACTTTCACTCTTCTCATTTTACAGATGAGGACACAAAGGTCTGGACAGGTGAAGCAACTCTTCTTGAGGCCACAGGGCTGTCAGATGGTGGAACTAGGGCTCACACTCAGCTCTGGATAAACCAAAGTTTATTCCTCTTTCATCTCGCTGGGAGGTTCCCATCTGCCAGTCTTCTTTTCTTTTCTGGCGTGGAATAGTAAAGGACAATGCTTTAAAAAGGATTGCTTGCACAAAATGATAGCTTTTAAACTCTATAGTCAAGCTTTATTTTTAATTTTAATTTTTTTTTATAGAGATGAGGTCTCATTTTGTTGTCCAACCTGATCTTTAACTCCTGGGCTTAAGCAATCCTTTTGCCTTGGCCTCCAAAATTTCTGGGATTACAGGTGTGAGCCACTGTGCCCAGCCACTAATGCTTTATTTTTGTTGTGCAAAATGTAAAGCTCCACAGTCCAGGTTCCTGCTCTGACTTCAGTGTGGGTCCGTGGCTAGGGCCTTCCGAATGTGTGCAGTTGGAGTCCAGGGTAGCTCTTCTCTAGATGGAATTGTCGAGACCTCTAGCATCCTCAACATCTACTCTACAGAACTGTTTCCTGTGATTTGGGAAGACTCAAGGAAACTGAGAGATACTTCTACTTGGGACAGTAAGCTTTGTCACCAAGTGTCTGCTCCTTGGGTCTTTACAATGGCAGGAAGAATGAGCTGTGTTTTCTAAGTACTTCATTTAAAACCATAATTTAGTAAACCTATTTATTTCTTTTTAAAGCAAGAATATTTGTCTACTAGCTCTTTATGTTGGGGGTGGGTAAATGAGCTTGAGAGCAGAAATTCTGTAAAGGTACAGAGTGTTTTCTGCCTCTGTGGTCTTTCACCACATTCCTATTTCTTTGTGTGTGCATCTGTAGAAGACACATCTCAGTTATATTGGTCCTGTTTGACCCAGTGCGACTGGGTGGAGGAATGTTCTAAACCATTCCAGGAAACAGCCCCGTCCTCTCTGATGGTCACAGAATATCAAGTCACCCATGTATAGCCAGTGTCACGCTTTACTCCAGAGACGAGGCTTTCTGAACTCCTGAAGTCTCCAGAGTAGGAAATGCCATGGCAGCGTTTATGGAAATGAACTTGAACGTCTCACAGCCCAGCAAAGGCAGTTTGATTTTATTAGCTAGCTGAAATCCCAGCTTTGGAGAAAGGGAATCTTCAGACCTGGTTTTCCCTTTGGCGTGGCCTGGATTGCTCTCTCAAATGTGCATCTTCTCGTAGAATTACCTCCTGGGAGCAACGACCCACATGTTATCACCAAAGCCCATCTGCGTGTACACATGCAGATAAGTGAGCTGATGCAGGCCTCTGAGTAGCTCCTTGGCGCTGGCCTACAGTTGCAACGAAGCATTGCACAATCGCCCTCAGCACTCCTTGTGAATGGCGGGCACTGATCTGATGTTGATTGACCTTTTCAGGTGGACACTGAGCACTCTCAGGCTCTGGTAATTCTGCAGCAAGTGGCAAGAGCTCTGGTAGTGATTCTCCAGCATAGGTGTGTTGGCAAGAATGTAGCTCCCCAGGGTCTTTGAGATAGGATAGGGCCTGGGCCTCTGTGCTTTTATGAAGTAATCCAGGAATTATGGTGCATATAACATTTGAGAGACCGAGCTCAGTGTCTCAGCCTGTAATCCCAGCACTTTGGGAGGCCGAGGTGAGTGGATTGCCTGAGCCCATGGGTTCGAGACCAGCCCGGGCGACTTGGTGAGACCTCATCTCTATGGTAAATAAATAAATAAAAGTTAGCTGGGCATGGTAGTGCGTGCCTGTAGTTCCTGCTACTTGGAAGGTTGAGGCGAAAGGATCATTGGAGCCCTGCAGGTCGATGCTGGGGTGGCTGTGAGTGTGCCACTGCACTCATGTTCTAAACACAATATTCATTATTACTCATATTCAACTTCCTTGGCTTGCTAGTCAGATGTTGTGCTTAAAACTGAAAGCACATTCCTTTTGTTTTTTAAATTTTTTCTATAATCCTTTTTTATAAAAGGTCTTGCTCTGTCACCTAGGCTGAAGTGCAGTGGTGTGATCACAGCTCACTGCAGCCTTAAACTTCTGGGTTTAAGTGATCCTCCCGCCTCAGCCCCAAGTTAACTGGGATTACAGGCCCATGTCATCATGCACGGCTAGGAAGTATATTTCTTGAGGGTGACCTTTTACAAAATCGTTTCTTATTACATCTGGAAGAGAAGAGAGAGAAGAACCAAAGGTGCTATCTTCTTACAAGGCAATCAGAAGAAAATCAGAAGAGAACCATTGATAAGGAGGGTTACTAAGCAACCGCATGCCAGCGTGATAAAAGTGCCTCACACGTGAAACCACTTGACCTAGAGAGCCAAAGCTGTAGGCGCCACTTAGAATTGTTTTTCACTTTATTTTGCTTCTTTGATTATTCCTGGTCAACATGCCTTGAGATGGCATCATCATCAAATACTTAAGTGTACATTCTAAATTTTATTTCAAATGAAAGCTGAATAATTTATGCAGAAAGTTCAGGCAGAAGACTTAAGTAAATAGTTCTTGATGAAGGATAATTGAGCAAACTAATTTGCACTTGTGTGTGTTTGGTTAAAGGACTATATTCTCAAGGAAATGGGCAGCAGTGTTGCTCATGACAGTAATGAGACTCTTGCAAAGGGAGCGTCGTCTTTAGTCAGTAGGAGATGCCCAAACAGCAAACTCTTGTCCTCATTCAAGCTGCAGGGACTGAACGACCATCAGCCCTGCTGGGATCTGAACATTTGAACTGCGGTTTTGCAGTGTAGAAGTGTTTCTATGCTGCTACTTGGCACCTATGCACCCCAACAGTCTCTCCCTTGTTCTCAAGACAGGACCCAGCAGGCTGTGTGCATGCAAGAATTTAAAAAGAAAAGAAAAGAAAAAAAATAAATAAATCAAAACCATGTCCTATGTTGGAAAGTTTTTATGGGGCTCAGTAACTACTGACGTTCCCATAAACAAAGCGCGTGTTTTTCAAAAGTCCTGGGCTTAGAGTTCTGTAAAGAAATTAACATCCTCTGAGGTGAATGGTCAATACCACTATCCTTTTAGTCCCTGAAGGACACACTATGCATCCTCACAAGGGTCTTTTTCAAGCCCAACCGGTCAAGCCAGGAAGGGTGGCGCCTCCAAGACACTGTGGACCTGTGTTTACCTGGCTGCACCTTCTAAATTCAAATGTACAACCTGGGCAAATATTTGTTTGCGGCAGCAACTGCATGGAGTATCTGAAGCCAGGACTGTTGATGAAAGTTGGTGATGTAGGAATATTTCTCCCAACTTCAGTGCTGGAGTTCAGCGCCCACATTTTCCAAAACAAACCGGGTACAGGACGACAGTTTTGGACAGCTTGCTTCTCAAACATGTCCCCCCAGGGAAAGACATTGAGGGACTTTTCTGAGGTTGTGCTTGCTTGTGCTGTGTGCAGGCTCAAATTTTGTAAAAAAGAAGGTGAAAGGGAGCCTCCTCTTTTTATAGGCGCATCTTGTTTTTCCTTTGGGAAGAGAATTTCTGGATTAAAAAATATATCAATGCTCTGTTTGGTCTAATAATTATGAATGCTGGACTGGAAAAGTCACTCGTCTTTCCTTGCTTCTGGTTCTTGCCTTCCTATGGTCAGCTTCACACAGTCAGCGCTACAGAGCCATGACCCTGGACCAGAGTGCTCTTAGCTTTTGGGGCTGCTGGGGTATAGAGTTAACTGGGGGCATGCAGGCTACCGGACAGTGAGTGTGGCAAGTTGTCCTAGGGCCCACTTGTACACTCTTTATGTCCACATCTAACATTACAGTACTCCACTGCTGCAGAAATGCTGGTGTGGGCTCAGTATACCTTTCTCCATCCAGCAAAGACACTCTTGCCACCGCGAAGCCCCAGTGCTCACTGTGATCCAGGCTGGGGTCATTGGTCAATGACAACTTGGAAACCTGGGACACAGGAGGAAAGAACCAAGAATATTTTTTGTTTTGTTTTGTTTTTAGAGACAGGGTCTCATTCTGTCTCCCAGCGGCCTGATCATGGCTTACTACAGCCTTGAACTTTTGGGCTCAAGTGATCACTCAGTCTCAGCCTTCTGAGTAGCTGGTACTACAGGCATTAGCTGTCACATCTGACTAATTAAAAAAATTTTTTTAAAATTTTGTAGTGACAGTGTCTCTCTTGTTGCCCAGACTAGTTTTGAACTCCTGGCCTCAAGCCATCCTCCCTCCTTAACCCCACATAGTACCGGGATGACAGGCATGAGTCACCATGCCTGACTATCAAGAACATTTATCCAGTTCTTGCTCTGGGCTAGCTCTTTATTCTTATGTCTTTAAAAACTCCTCCAGCCAGGTTTGGTGGCTCACGCCTGTAATCCCAGCACTTTGGAAGGCTGAAGCGAGAGGATTGCCTGAGCCCAGAGGTTCGAGACCAGCCTGGGCAGCTTGATGAGACCGCGTCTCTACAATAAATCAAAAAATTATCTGGGCATGGTGGTGCACGTCTGTAGTTCCAGCTACTTGGAAGGTTGAGGTGGGAGGATTGCCTGAGCCCAGCAGGTCGAGGCTGCGGTGGCCATGAACATGCCACTGCACTCAAACCTGGGCAACAGAATGAGACTCCAACTAAAAACAAACAAACAAAAAACCCTAACTTCTCCAAACCACAATGTGAGGTCCAAAATGTTATGCCTACTTAATGACTGAGAAAACTAAGGCCCCGACTGGTTAAGTCATTTGCCCAAGTTCAAGCAACTAGTAAGTGGCTGAGCCGGGATTTGAGCTCAAGTCGGTCTGATTCAAAATCTATGCCATCTCTACAGCCTTATAGTGAGATTGAGAGCCTGAGCTTCTTCTGATATGGTAGGGAAGAGAGGTGTTTTTTCAGCGAAGCCCCACCTCTCAAACAGAGCTAAGTGACAAACCTTCCCCTCTATAGGGATGTTTGCTGCTGAGAGGTTGCCCAGCCCTCAGCATGCCTTCCTCTGTGGGGGCAGTTTTTCCCTGCATGTGTCCTGGTTGAAGAGAGCAGCAGGTCTGTTTAGAGGTGTGGGGGCGCCTGGGACTGCAGAGCTGGCTCCTAATTGGATTGTCCCAGTGGGGAGGTTCTTGGCCGTGTGCTCAGCTTCCTAGACTGACGGTTCTTTGGTCTTCGGGGTTTTCTGTTGCTTGCAAACCAAAAACCCTGACAGGCGCATCCTCCTGGAGACACCTGCAGACCTGCAGGAAATGGGCAGAGGATGTGACACCTAAACTCAGCAGCTCTGCCGCTCCCCTCTACACCTCTCCTGCTCCTTTGGGTTCTCTTTTGGCGGGGAGTGGCATAGACTCCAGACTCTTCTAATTTTCCCATCAAAACTACTCTCAGGAAAGCTTCTGAAACGTATCTATCTTAAAGTGAAAAGGCTGATGCGAGCTTTCAATAGGCATTCCTCCTAAGAGAATTTGCAATTTAATAGAGCAGTAAATAAATCCTAAGGGCAGAGGCAGGAGCTGCATCTGAGGACCCTGAGACCTCCTGAAGACTTAGGAGGGGTCTTCCTTGAGCAGGGGGCTGTATGCCAGGGCTCCTGTGGATCTAAGCAGGCCCCATGGGAACCCCACATCTGCAGGACCGTGGGGAACCCCTGAGTGCCAGCATATTGCTATAAGGGCTTGTTTAGCTCCTGACAAAGGAGGTGACAGCAGGGAAGCCATGACACGAGAAGAGCTTTGGCTTCACCCGCAACAGGGTGTGCCAAGGGATGGGGTTTGTGAGAATTCTCCTTCAGCTCAAGCGAGCTTTTCCTCCTTCAGGGACAAACCCCATCTGTGAAACCCCGAGAGAGTTCCCGAATATACACAGGGAGAGTGTCGGGGTACACTCGGGGTGAGGCCGAGCTTCCACAGCAAATGCACTGTTGTGCATCCCACTGGGACCCTTCAAAGGCCCTGACAGAGTGACTGACAGAGACACTACATCATCTGCTCCCACGGCAAGGCGACTGTTGAGACCCCGGCCTTGTAAGAGAGTATTGACGGGTGGCACGAAAGGACTTTTATCTCTAGGGCTCTGTCTCTCACAGAAGATGTCAAGATCTCTGTATCCAAACTCCCTCCACACACTGTCCGCGGGAGAGTGCCTCAACCACTCTGAACTTCGGTTTCCTTTTCTGAAAAGACAGGCAAAAGGCTGGCATCTAACCCCAAAGAGCTACTGGGAGGACTCTGCAACAATAATGTTCTAGAAAGGTATTTAAAAGGTAGCGAAGAACTATGTGAATACGGATTCTGGCGTATTATTTTAATGCTAAAATCAATGGGACATTCTTTGTAATGAGGGAGCTTTTCCTATGTGCTCACTTCTGAGTCTCTGTGTAGGTGGCTTTTTGTTTTTTCCGGTTACCCAGAGTGAAAAGAGAACTTCCCATACTCTGTGCAGTCTTTGCTCTCTTTGACCCCATGGTGAGAAAAGAGGACTGGGATTGTGCTGGGAACAGAGGAGAGTGGAAGGGACCTAGCCATGGAGCTTTGCAGGGAGTTCCAAAGGGCTCAGGGGAAGGATGCTGCTTTAAGGGTTGATTTTTTTTTTTTTAATAACTGGGTTCTTGGAATTGAAATTTCACTGAAGAAAAGAATGATGTGACTAGGTGTGGCATCACATGCCTATAATCCCAGCACGTTGGGAGGTCAAGGTGGGAGGATTTCTCGAGTCCAGGAGTTGGAGACCAACCTGGGCCACATAGCTAAACCTTGTCTCTACAAAAAAATCAAAAAATTAGCCGGGCATAGTGGTACACACCTGCAGTTCCAGCTACTTGGGAGGCTGAGGAGGGAGGACCGCCTGAGCCCAGGAGGTTGAGGCTGTGGTGGTCTGTGAGTGTGTCAGTGTACTCCAGCTTGGGTGATGGAGAGAGACTCCAACTCAAAAAAAAGGATGATGTGATGGCTGAGTTCAGTGTTTGTAGGAGAAACCTGAGAAGAGAGTTTCCACAGTGGAGTCTCAGACTTGAGTTTCATGTTCAAGGTCAGGGTCTTCTGAAGCTCTGCACTCTCGACACTCCCTGAGAGGCCTTGGATGTGAGAGGTGATTCCAATCAAGTGGGTCTAGAGGATCCTGACTCTGGACCCTAAATGGGGTAAAGTGTCCAGAGACTACAAGCCTCAAAAATCGAGTTGGTGGAAGGAAAAACAGATTGTATTCAAGAGCTGGCACCCCGAGAAGATGGCGGCCTGAAGTCACAAAAAGGTTACCTTGACTTTTCAGGTTGGCTAGGAGGGCCCTTAAGGAAAACTTGATATGGGAAGCAGGCGGGATGACACAGGGTATAGGTCTGCCAACTTGTTCTGATGGCTCATCTTGGTGGTGGTCCTCTCGGAGATCTGGCCAGTGCTATCTAGGCTGCAGTCAGGTTATGGGTTAGCCATCTGGTGACTTCATCCAGGCAGGAGGGTCCTGCAATCAGGACCCCTTTAGTAGCCTCTGGAATTCTTATAGAAGCATATCATCAGGCAAGCCTGCATTACCAAGAACAGGGGAGGAATGAACAAGGAAGGGGAAAGAGAAAATAAGTTAAAATAATGTGTGGGTGATTAAACATGTTTCAAAGCAGTGTTCTTGGTTACAAAAGTAAGTTGCTAATATAGGGCTTCATGGTAAACCAGTGTATCTACATTTTTATACCTCACTTGTCAATGTGATTCCTTTGAGTAGTTTGAGTCATCGTGCTTACCATAGTCACCGTTCTTCTGTTTTAAACTGACCTCATTTTAAACCATGGATCCATGAGTATGAAGGACCAACCAATTGAAAGGTATAAACCAACTGACATGCTAAAACTTTCAATTAAAAAAAAAAACTCCACTGTATTGCTGCTATGGAACTTACTGTTGATGAACCACTGGAGATTAGTACAAACAAAAACAAAATTCAGAACTATGGCTCTGGGATAATGCTTCTATTCTCCCACGGTGACGGTTAACTTTCTGTATCAACTTGACTTGACTGGGCTAAGTTGTGCCCAGATAGCTGGAAAAACATTATTTCTGGGTGTGTCTATGAAGGTGTTTCTGGAAGAGATTCGCGCTTGAATTGGTAAACTGAGTAAGCAGATGGGCTCCCTAATATGGGTGGGCCTCATTCAATCCATTGAAGGCTTGAATAGGACAAAACAGGAACCAAGGGCCAAGTTTCTCCCTCTGCTTGAGCTGAGACATCTATCCTTTGGACTAGGACAGGGACTTACACAATTACCTTCCTCATTCTTCCCCCCCTCCACCCTCTATACTACCCCTCTCAATGCTGAAGTCTTCCAATTGAATTATACCAACAGCTTTCCTGGTCTTCAGCTTGCAATGGCAGATTGTGGAACTTTTCAGCCTCTATAATCAATTCCTGTAATAAATATCCTTTTGTATGCATATGAGCTATTTTTTGGAGGGCAGCCCCCTTGTAGTACAAGCTTCCCCACTAAGTAAGTGTTCTAGGAACTCATCGGCATCAGTGTGGTATCTAGCTTTGTTGTGAGAGGCTGTGTTCAACTTCGGCGAATTTTTTTTGGAGACGCTTTTAACGTGTTTGCCTATTTCATGATGGGTGATTTACAAGTGCACACATCCACACAGTGCTGAGTGTTCAGCAGTTTTTCACCAAAAACGGCATGACCCCCATGCGGTGACTTACCCTCTATGCAACTGATCTCGCCTTTAGAGATTTTTTGTTTGTTTGTTTCCTTGGATGAAAAAAGTCCTGAAAGGGAAACATTTTGCCAGTGTGAAAAAGGTGAAACAAAAGACAGCAGAAGCACTAAAAGACATTCAAATTGATGAGTTTAAAAACTATTTTGAGGGGTGGGAAAAGTGTCTCGGTAGGTGTATTGCATCAAACAGAGGGTATCTTGAAGGTGACTCAAGTTTAAACATGTAAGAATAAATACACAATTTTTTATAAATAAATTCTGTTTTTGTTGGATCCCATCTCGTATCTTTCTATATATTCGATTGTTTTGTTTTTCTGGAGAACTCTGACTAACACACCCATTGTATTTCTCTATTTGAACTACTCTCTGTTAGTGAAGTCTTCTTCTTTTTTTTTTTTTGAATTGGAGTCTCACTCTGTTGCCCAGACTGGAGTGCAGTGGTATGCTCCCTGCCAATGCAGCCTCGACCTGTTGGGCTCTGGCGATCCTTCTGCCTCAGCCTTCCAAGTAGCTGGAAGTATAGGGGTGTGCTACCACACCCGGCTAATTTCTTAATTGTAGAGATGAGGTCTTGCCAACTTGCCTGGGTGGGTCTCGAACCCACGGTCTCAGGCAATTCACTCACCTGGCCTCCCAAATACCCCTCCCCTATGCTTGCATGTTTATGAAAACCTGTCCATCCCTCAGGACCCCATTCAAACGTCTCCTCTTCTCCCCACATGCCTCAACACATGGCTTATTCTCTCCTTTTCTCTCTGCCTTGAATTGCAGTCAGGCCTTCTGTGTCTAGTTCCCACGCTGGATGGAAGCTTTCGAGTCAGGGACTTCTTCATAATCATTGTGGTTTCCAAGAGGACAGAAACGTCCTGGTTTTAAGGGAAACCAAAGTAAGGGACTTACACAGGATGTATATTTAAACTTCACAAGAGGCATACCTCCCTCTAAATTGCTTGTTTCTGACATAATGACAGGTTCTCAGCACAGACTGGTCAACATAAAATTTCAAATGTTCAAAACTTGAGCAGATTGAGGACTCATCTAATCCAAATCCCTTACTTTTTAGAAGGGGAAACTGAGTCCCAGAGAAATGAAACAACTTGCAGAAGGAAAGGTCACACAGCTAAATATTAGCAGCATCAATAATTACCTCTGTCCAGCATTCTCTCCGCTATATCAAACAGTTTCCCTGCCTTCAACTCTTTACTGATCCCTAAAAAAGCTATTCAAAGCAGAGTCTGCTCTGATCTCACAGAAAAAGCTGGGTTCAATTGCTTATCACAGATTCTTGAAAGTTGATCATTATTACCTGCTATTGTCCAATTTTTAATTTTCTTAACCAATTCCATCTATATTACCAAAAATGTAGCCTTAGGCCATATTTAACAGAGACCGGGCAAATTTAGGGCAGAACTGCAGGCATCAAAAAAACTTAAATGCTTGATTTAACGAATGAATATCTGCATCCTAAATCCCATGACATAAAAAGATAGACACTGATGATATGAACCAAGCACAAAACTTGGAAAACTTGGAAACATAAACTACAGAAGAATACAGAGCTGATGGTTACAAGTTTTCCTGTCTTGTTGTCCACATAATAAGTAGAACAGGGTTAAGCAAACTATGACCTTCAGGTTAAATTCAGTGCTTGTTTTGTTAATAAAGTTTTATTGGAACATAGCTATATCCATTGATTTACAAAAGTCTATGGCTGCTTTCCTGCTGGTAGAGTTGAATAGTTAGAGCAAAGACCATCTGGCTACAATATTTATTATCTAGCCTTTTAAAGAAAAAGTTTCTAGACCCTTGAACTTGGTATGTATCATAACCTGAGGGTTGCAACTTCATTAGGATCTTTTGACATGCATTTGGAATTCTACCAGAACTTTTAAGTGTTGTGTCTCAATGTGTATGTATAATCTGGAGGGGGGAAAAAAGAACATAAGCATGCTCCATGTCATCTGGATGACTACCCTGGAACCTAGTCGTTGTGCCTTGTGTTTTAGTGTTTGCATTTAGGTTTGGGCTTACAGTCATGTTTGAAACATGAGAAAGTGGTAGGAACTCACAGCAGGTAAGATAACGTCCCTTTGGAAACATCCTGGACTGTGTTAACCACCTTGCCTATGACTTGAAGGCATCTGCCCTGGAGTCAGATAAACTAAGTATCAGAGAAAAATACGTAGACTTTTTCTACTCCTAGGAGACACATCCTGTCATACCTGAGCCGAGGGAGAAGGGTAGTCATGTTTGCTACATGGGGGAGTGAGGAGAGGTCCACATTAAGCTTCTCAAGGGTTGTGATTCTTTTTGTTACTTCATCAATTAATGTCCAAGGTATTCATGAAGCAGTCAGTGAGTTGCCGAAGGCCTAGGCTTTTGTCAGAGGACACCAGTGTTACTCCATCTGGATAGAGTGATTGTACCATCTCACTCCTGGACTAAAAATGTGCCTCTCACAGAGAAGCAGGAAGTTGGATTTGAACATCCATTTAAAATGGTGTCCTTGGGCCATTTCCTCATCCTTGGGGGTCTGTAACAATTAAATCAGAGTCATGAAGAGAGACAGGGAGATAAAACCAGACAGCCTTTTACAAGTTCACAGCCTTTGAAAAATAAGACTGATCAAGGGGCACTTTCAGTCCCTCAAGTTAAAAAAACAGAACTGCACTTATAAAGCTTGAAACCTATGGCAAGCCAAGGCAATTTGATTTCCCCAAAGCACAAAGGCTTGCATGATATTTCAAATCAAGCAACTGCTTAGAGGAACTCAATTTCAGTCTCGAGTAGTTAAGATAAAGTTTACAGTTGCAAAGTGAGACATGTCTTTTGGGGAGAATTACATAGCAGGAGGCACAAAGACAGCTTCTACCCCAAGAGTCAGTATTCCATGCCTAGGAATTTTTTTTTAAAGAAATAATGCACAGAAACCAAAACATAAACAAACATGCTCACTGCTGTATCATCTTTAAGATAAAAAATAAGAAAGCAACTTATGTCAAAAATATCAGCTATAGGAATGTTTAGTAAATTAGATCACTCTTACAAAACGATTAAAGTAAATGATTATAAGGAACATGTAGAAATATGGGAAAATGTGCTATAATTTAAGTAAAAATAACAGTAAACATAAGAACGTGTTCACTATAGTAGATATGTGAAATTACTAGAGGTAATATAAAGAAACAAAAATAGTTTAATTAGGTAGCATGATACTATGCAACATTTCAAATATTTTCTTTAATGATATATTTTTTTCAATAAAGAATGAGGACAGTTTCTAGTTAAAAAAGCCAAAAGCTCAAACAGGGACAAAAAGCATCACATTTATCACTCAGAAATTCCCCTATTGGGAATATACTAGAGGAACTCAAATCATTTTACCAGCTCTATTCACAATAGCAAATACATGGAACCAACCATGCTGCTCAGTGAAGCTGAACTGGATAAAAAAAATGTGGCACATATACACAATGAAATATTACAAAGCCATAAAGAAGGACAAACATATATGGACTTAGCAGCAACTTGGATGGATTTAGAGTCAATCATACTCAGAGATCTATCACAGAAACAAAGAACAGAGTACCATATGTTCTCAATCATAAGTGGACCTGGAACAATTATAATACTAAAGAAAGGGATTGGCAGTAGTGGGAAACTGTTGTGGGGGGGGTGGGATTGGCAGTTGAGGGAAGGGCACACCTAATCAACAAGGGTACCTGCATAATCAACATTTGTATACCTAACCCTGAATTGTACCCCACATCTTTATAATAATAATGAATAATACAAGCATCACATTTTTATTTGGACACAGATTTGATATATCAGAAGAAAATAAACATTATTCTATTTAAAACATTATGAGAATTCTGATGACAAGAGTCCAGGAACCAAGAGTTATGGGGTTCTTTTGCTCATGAGACCTAACGGTCGTGCGGAAATGTCCTTTGACCTTCAAACAGCTCGTTGTGGCAGGTGCTCTTATTATCCCCATTTTTCCGATGAGGCAACAGGTACAGAGGAGACATAATTTGCCCACAATCACACAGCCAACTAGTGGCAGAGCTGGGATTTAGTCCAAGTCTGTCTGACTCCAGGGCCACTGTCTGACTCCAGAGCTACTTGGAAACCCTTCAGGACTTTTCTGCATACCAGAGACATCCTCTCAGACTAGAAAACTCTTAGAATGAGTAGGTGCTTGGTAATCACATAGACCTGAGTTTGGATTCTGGCTTTTTGTATCAGTCAAGATGATTTTGATGAAAACAAAATAGAATCTGACTCACTACCCAGATATTTAGGAAGTTCATGATCTCTTGTAACACTAAATTGGGCTGGCTGTGAGGCTGGTGGCATTGGCAGCTCGGTGATGCCATCGAGGGCTCTTGCCATTTTTCTCCTTTGCCCCTCTGCCATCCATGGCATTATCCTCTTGGGATCAGGATGCATCACACTGTTGCTAGAGGAAGAGAGAGATCTGTGCCTGGAACGTGCTCTCAGGAGAGGGAGATATTCCCTAGAGCCTTCCAGCAGAAGTGTCCAGAAATATTCCTGAACTTGTTCCTGACAGGGGATCATGCAGCCTGACTACTTTATATGCGTGACACATGACCGACAGGGAGTCAACTGTGATGCTCATTACACTCTTCTTAGTTAACTCACTTGTTTATTTCCATTTCTTTATCCAAGATGGCAGATCTGAGGACTCAGGGGGATGAGTGCTTGATGTGCCAAGTCAATGGGGGAACTTTCAGGAGTTATTTGTTGAGTTTGTCTGTTAGTGGGGGTAGTGTACTGGTTACATAGATCTGAGTTCTCTGGGGGGGGGTATAATCTTAGTCTGTGCAGTAATAAAGTGACAGCTTGGTAAAGAGTGAGGTGCTAATACTACTCGCATTTTAAAATGTTCTTTTCTCCTCTACTCTTGTCCTGAGCCTTTACTCCATTTCTTTACTGAATTTATATAGTTGATAATAAAAATACACAAACCCAGGGTTTTAAGATGCTATAGAGTTCCATCATTAAGAAATGAAAGTTGGGTTTCACTGATTCACAATTTTCATCAAGATGCAAGCAAAATATGATAATTTCTGCTGCTTCCTACCCCTGCTAGGCTTTGTTGCTGTTTTCAGTTTCTTTTTTAACACTAGAATTTCTTTCTCTGTGCTATTATTCAGTTTCTATTAGTACTGGGCAAAAAAAAAAAATTAGTTCTTACAAATTGCAAATTTCAGGCACTTAATTGTGACTCCTCCCTTTTGCAAAAGCAGAGAGCATACATGATATGGACAGAATGTTTGTGTTCCCCGATTCATGTTGAAGCTCTAATTCCCAGTGTGCTGTATTACGACATGGGGGTCTCTGAGGAAGTAATGAGATCCTAAGGGTGGGGTCTTGATCCAGTAGGATTAGTGTCCTTACAGAAACAGACACCAGAGAGCTTGCCCTCTCTGTCTTTCCCTAATGTGAGAACAGGGTGAGAAGGTGGCAACCTGCAAGTTAGGAAGAGGGCTTGCACCAGAACCTGACTGTGCTGGCACTTTGATCTTGGACTTCCAGTTTCCAGAACTGTGAGAAAATACATTTCTGTAGTTTATACCACCCGGACTATGGTATTTTGTTATATAGCCCTAGCTGACTAATACAACCCATTTTTTCAGTTCAGTATTCCTGGATGACCCAGTCCCCTGGAAGAATATCAGACACTGCTTCTGACGACTTTACATACGAATGTGTAGTCTGAGCTTCTCTCACCTGCTCTGCCTGACTTCCCTATCTCTGGTGTACATTCATGTGACAAGATAGAATGTCACCTGGAGGTCAGCGTTGGGAGCTGTGACAAGCAAGAAAAAGAAAACTGGTATGCAGTGCTCATTAGCATGAATACATAAGGATTCCTTTCCTCTTTCTGTCCTTTCTGTCCTTCCCTCCTTCCCTCTCCTCTTCCTTCCCAGCATCTTGTGGATCCAGCCACTGGATGTAACTTGTATTCCCTGTTGAATCAGTCAGTGAAGTCATGGGAATCATAGGCATTTAAAAAATAATTGAGTTAATGAGCATCAGTCCCACTTTGAAGGCAAAGTACTGGAACATTTTACCAGTGTGTGTGTGTGTATAATGACACTTCTGATTTGAGCATCTCTGGTTGAATGCCATAGGAGATACAATGTGCTTAGTTCTGTAGCCAGTTCTCGCTTGGCTCAGCCTGTAATCCCGCGCCTTTGGGAGGCTGAGGTGAGTGAATTGCCTGAGCCCGCGGGTTTGAGACCCACCTGGGCAGCGAGACCTCATCTCTACAATAAATACAAAAATCAGCCGGGTGTGGTAGCGCATGCCTGTAACTCTGGCAACTTGGAAGGCTGAGGCGGAAGGATCGCCAGAGCCCAGCGGTGGAGGCTGCGGTGGCCGGGAGCGGCCACTGCACTCCAGTCTGGGCGACAGAGTGAGACTCCAACTTAAAAAAAAAAAAAAAATCTTTAGGCTTTACCCTTTTATTGCAACCCCAAAGCCCTGCAAGCATACTAAAAACTACAAAATATCCATGGGTGAAACGCAACGGAGTTCAACCTATAAGACTATGACAGTGGAGTAATAAATCAGGTGAACTTCATTTATTATGAAACAACAATATAATATTTAAAAATCTTTGGAGAGAAAAATATTACTTAGAATTTTTTCACCCAGACACAATTGTCTTTATCTTTTATGTTTCCAGGTGGCTTTGGATGTAGGCCTACATTTTTAAATAGTCATGATCATAATGTATATATATACACTTATGAAGGATAGTTGATTGTAGGCATTCCTTAATTTGACATTCTCAGTTTCTAGTCTTTGCCTGGGACTTCAAAGATCACAATAATTTGTAATTTTCAAGTGTTTGATTTTGAAATGGCTATAATTTATAGCTGGCATTCAAGGAAGTAAGACTCACACCATCAGTGGAGACCAGCCCACCACTGCTGGGACCAGCATTTCAATCGGGCTTTTGTGCATTCATGGGAAGCTTGCAAAGACTGCTCATGAAGTGGTAAAGATGTTGTTTCTTTGCAGATTTGGGAAATTTAGGTAAGTAGCCTAATGATGTGACAGAATGCAATCTAGAATTTATTTTATTGGCAGAATTTATTTTTACAGCTTTATAAGCAAATCCTGAATTTATAGGTTCATTAAGAGACTTGAGGGGTTACTTAACATTTTCAGCTACTACATTTTACGCAGGAAATTGTATGCTCCAATGGTTTCCACTTATCTAGGAATTTGCAGAGATATTGGGCTATATTCCTCATGAATGTCAATAGTATAGTCTATTCTACCATTACACGTGACAGTTTACTTCTTACAAATATTTTCCCATGGTGTAACATCATCCTCATAAAGATCATGTTCAATGATGACACAATATTCCATTGAGTGGTTGTATGATCATTCAGCAAACCATTGTCCTACCACTGTACACTGAGGTTGTATTCCATTTTGCTTTTTTTTTTTTTCAGTTGGAGTTTCACTCTTGTCACCAGGCTAGAGTGCAGTGGCATGTTCATGGCTACTGCAGCCTCAACCTGTTGGGCTTAGGAGATCCTTCCGCCTCAGCCTTCCAAGTAGCTTTAATTATAGATGTACACTATTGAACCTGGCTAGTTTTTGTGTGTGTGTGATTTATTGTAGAGATGAGGGTTTACAAGCTGCCTGGGCTGGTTTCATTTTGCAATTTTAAAGAGAATGTTACAATGATAAACTTTGGGTCTTCTTTTGAAATATTTTTTGGGGATAAATTCCTGAAGGCAGATAAATGGGGATTAATGGTTTTTGTGACTTTTGGTCTATATTATTGTACTGTTTTCCAGAAGATGTATGCAGGTTTACAATATGACCATGGAGTGATTCATGCCAGTCGAGTAATGCAAAGTAGATGGCATTGCATATGGTGATTCATGTTTTCTCCCAGTAAAATGGGTATAAATGGGTTCAATATTATTGCTTTATTTTTTACAGCTTTGATCTGTGCCTAAGTTGAACATTGTAACTTTATTTAGAATCCAAAGTTTTCTTTTAAGTGACATATTTGATCATATCCTTTGCTGCATTTCTGTAAGGGGATCATCCCAACTCTGTCACGTACTAACTGTGTGATCTTGAATAAGTTACTAACCCGGTCTCTGTTTCCTCATCTGTAAAGTGAGGATAGCAATGTGCCTCTCATAGAGTTGTTAAGATTCATCAGGTTAACACATGGGCTGAAGAACTGAGCACACATGTTAAAATGATTCATTTGGTTTTATTTACACTATATGGTTTTGGTTTGCTGGTTGGTTTTACCACAGCCTGGTCCTCCCGTGACTTCCCATGACTCTGGAGAGAAGTGTGGGGTCCCGCCCCACAAGGGTCGTGAGATATGTTGAAGGAGAGACAGATAGGCGACGACGACGATCATATACCGGACACCTGCTTCTTGAACAGATGACAATTTAATGCTAGTTAATACAGAGCTTTTATACCATTTTTGAAGGGGTAAGACAAAGAAAACTCTTTCACATACATATTTTTTAAAAAGTTACCAGCTAGTGGTCTTAGTAGCAAACAAACCAAGATTCCCATAGGCTTTAGTAACAAATAAGCCAGGAATCTCATAGGCATTTAGACAAGTCTTATTCATAAAGCCAACAATGACACTCTCAGTCCAATGCTCCAAATTACAAATGTTTCAAGAAAGTTTCTTTAAGTGTATATTTCTTTATGTGTCAGGAATATTCTCATCTTAGGCTCTTATGTTCTTCAGAGTCCTGTGATCGCCTCCCTTGTCCAGATGTCCTCGTTACTTTTCTCTTATCTTGCAGTGCTTGTTTCTAAAGAGAACTCAAAAGAAGCTTTTAGTAATGTTTCCCAGGCCCCTCAAGGTTACTTTCTGTTTTAGCTGATTTTTCATAAAAGTGTCTGATTATTATAATATGAGTTCAGTGAAAACCTACTCTATAAATGTTAACTTAGAGTTTTAACTATAGAATTAGGTAAAAACCTTAACATTAATCTTTATCCTAAGTTAGTGAAAACAGTGTTATAAATCACCTACATAACTCCTAGATAAGTGTTAGAACTTATAATGAATTTATAATGAACTCATTATAAACTTGTGCTTCTAAAAATCCTTATGTCTAAACACTAAACTGCATAGTCCTAAATCAAATAAGGAGTGGATATACTTATATCATTTATTACTTAAGCAATATCTAGTAACCTATAACCAAGTGAAAGAAAGCATTCTTGATGTGCTTCAGAATTTAACCCTTGCATATGTTAGAAAAGGCCAAGTGGCATAGTGGGAAAAATGGAACAATAAACCATGATATTTCCAGGTTAGCTGTGATTCTTCGCATAAACATGCCATCTTCTTCTTCCACGACTGCACAGAATTTCTTCAGCTGTATCAACAGCAAAGATGGAAGACAGAAGGGCCTCGGCTGCCTGGGCTCGCTTTGCGGCCAGGGGTCCTCAGCGCACCTGGACTTTGTCATCAGGCGGGCCTCCAAGGCTGGCTCCCAACAGAGAAGCCCTTCTTGACCTCTCAACAGCCTGACCACCCCCCTCATCTCTCTATGCTCATTTGTCAGTCCACCCTTTACAGGGGCCTCCCCAGTGTGTTCTGCTGCTTCAGTATTCTCTCTATGCTGTCCCTCCCAGCAGTTCCTCCCCTCCCTGCCCCCACCAACCTACTTCATTTAGGAAACTCCTAATGGTCCTTCAAAACATAGCCTCGAGAAGTTTCCCTGCTCCTCCAGCCTCACTTTACTCCTTCTTCTTTACCCCATGTGTGTCTCGATTATAGCATTTATTACACTCTCCTATACTGTCAATTTCCTTGTCATTTTCCTCCAGTAGACTCTAAGCCTCATGTGAGTAAAAACCATGTTTTATTTGATTTTATAGCCTAGCCTGTAGCACAGTGGAAAGTACTCAACAAATATTTGTTGAATGAATGAATCAAAACCTACATTACTCATCAGACAGAGATCTAAATATCTCAGAAAGGAAAGAAAAGTCACTTTCACAGGGCAAATATTTGCGATCACTGGAAGTGGTTGGGTTTGGAGTGGCACCATGAGAGAAAGGGTTTCACCCAGCAAGTGCAGGCAGAGATGTGTAAACTGTAGACTCACAAAATACGCATGTACCCTCACCAACCTGCAATCACCAGTCATGGCTATGGATGGTGTTCAAAAGCCCCAGAGAATCGTTGCAGGCTGTCATGGTCAACAGTGTATGATGCATAGCTGAAGTCAAACCCCAAAGAGGAATCCCCAAATCACGAGGGGCCATGGCTGCACTGGAGGAAGTGGTTAATTCCCCAGATGAGTATTTTGCAAGTGACAACATCTATCTGGATGATTAAGTTCTTTTCAAACTGTCTGAAAATAAAAATAGATACATGTTTTGGTACATCTCTTAAGTGATTAAAAAAACACACGTAAGAGGTAAAGAATAGAATCTAAACTGGGAAACCCTGTAATAAGCAAAACTTGAGTTAGGTCTTGGATACACTGGGAGAAAGCTTTTCTAACAAAAATAAAACATGAGGTGTGGAAACAGGGAGGGGTCAGTTTTGGATGGAGCAGGGGAAGTTAAGGAAGGGGAATAGAACAGGGTGAGACCCCTGACTTTAACAAAAAAAAACTTTCTTGTTTAGCACAACTGCGTGGCTGTGTGAGGGAAGGCCAGCAGGACTTACTGGCTAATATCAGGTTCCTACAGCAATGCCTGGGATAGGGATTTGGGTGGATGTGATTTACCAAAAAATCCGTCAGGGAGTGAGGGAAGCAGGAGAAGAGAGAGAACCCAGCAGAGGTCAGGCCTCAGGTAGAGATGAGTCCCAGCCGGATCCACTGGGGATGGGGTAGGTTCTTTATAAACCACACGCAGAGCCTGTCCAACTTGAGCAAGGGGGCTGGTCTTTTGTGCCAACCCCAGAGGCAGAGAGTGGCTAACTTCCTCCACGAGGTGTTCTGGTGAGCCAAGGGCAAACCCCCATAGACAGGGAGCACTGTGAGCCATGAACAACCCAAGCCCCAGTAGTCCGGTGATGGGAGCCTCACACGGCAGAGGGGATCTGGGCGAGGCCCCTTCTTGTCTGTTGCTTTCATGGGCACAGCTGAGGAATTCTCTTCTTCACTCCACATGCCTGAATCTTACCCCTTCTAAGACTTTGCTCACAAGTTTTCATAAAGCTGTTGGTGGTCTTCCTATCGTGGGGGAGTAATCACTTTCTCTGGATGTCCTAAAACGCTTCATCTGTCCTCACCTGCTAGACGGTCAGCTCTCCGGTGTCATGTACCATGTCTCATCCAGGTTTGTTGACCCCAGCACGGTGACTGGTACATGGATGTTCACAATAAGTGAGCCTAGAATGGCAGGATGATGCCGTGGCCCAAAGTAAAAAGGGTTTCAGCGGTAAATTTCCTTTTTTTCTGGGCTGGCTGTTAAATGCACTTGGTTTATTTTCAGACCACAGCTCTGCAGACTTTCATAATCTTGCCTTTCCTTCCTTGAACATTAATATAATCTTTTTTTCTATCCCTTTGCCTGTGTGCTATTAGCACGACTCACATGGCAGTGAAATTAGTAACTCTGGAATAGCAACTTCGGGTATTTCGTAGGATACTTTCAGAAGACTTGCTTTTGAGCTACCCAGTGTTCAAGCTCACAGATCAATGTTGGGTCTGCAAATTTAGTATTGAAGTAATGTATCTGACATGCCCAGGAATACATGCAACTGCCACACTGTGGCCTGCAGCCAGGCTGCAATCCTGAGCCTGCCTTCTGGACCCTCTTTTGAGAAGTCCCTGTAGAAAAGCCTGCCAACTTCTTACCAGCAGTGTAACGTAGCAAGATGCCGTGGAAATTGTCCCACGGAGCCTTCTTTTGTTCTTCAAAGTGCCCCGATGTTGCGCCCTGCACTTCATTTGCTGAAGAAAAACACAAAAGAGGTTGTATAAGCTTCCCAAGGCAGCATGGTGCCCGTCACTGTGGCCTGCAAGCTTCAGCTCCCTGGGCATTTGGCCTCAGGGTGAAGAGTGGCAGGGGCTGGCATGGAACCTGCATTTTAGCAGAAGGACAGCATTTTCTGTGTCTGTGCTATCGGAAGGACGTCCAACCTGATATATCCTGGGCAGGTTGGATTCATGTGTATCTTCATCAAACCCAATCTTCTTAAACATGTTCCTGACAGAGGTGGGGAGGAAAGACTCCGTCAAGCCTCTGCTGCCACTTGTTACAGTGCATGACTTCTCCACCATCTGATGACCATACCTGTCATCTATCCAACTTAAGAGAAATTAAATGATTCAGAAAATCAACAACAACAACAACAACAGTGAATTCTGATTTGTTTTCTAGATTTGAGGACCTGCATGCAGCTAGGTATTTTTCTGGAAGCAAACTTTACTTGCTGGCCAAAGAAAGGCAAACAGATTGCTAAATGTAGGCAATCAGTGTGACCATTTGGGACTGGGTGCCATTGTTATGATGTGCTAATTAGCTCTGGAAATGCCAACCAGGTCACAGGTAAGCCTCTTTTAAACTGGTTGGAGCTGGGCATGGTGACTCACGCCTGTAATTCCAGCACTTTGGGAGGCTGAGGCGAGAGGATTGCTTAAGCCCAAGAGTTCAGACCGGTCTGGTCAACACAGCAAGACCCCGTCTCTACAAAAAATAAATAAAAAAAAAAAATTAACCAGATGTGGTGGCATGCACCTGTAGTCTCAGCTACTTAGGAGGCTGTAACAGAAGGAACTCCTGAACCTAGGAGGTCAAGGATGCAGTGAGCCGTGATTGTGCCACTGCATTTCAGTTTGGATGACAGTAAAACCTCAACTTAAAAAATTAAAATAAAATTAAACACATAAATAAATTGGTGCCAGACCCTTCCTGGGCATTAGTCCCTGTCCTTTTCTGACTCTCATTCCGGCTACTGCAGGATGCAATCAACCAGTGGCCAGGGAGACTCAGCTGGTGCCACCCTGACATGCCAAGAACAGACAGCACTGCCACTCATCTCTCTTTTGCGATCTGGGAGATGACAGCTTCTTATACTTCTCAGGTGCCCCCAATCCTCATTCCATCCCCAATTTGGTTACACTAAGAAAGTGTTTTAAATTACTTCATTTTCTGAGAATTTCAGTGTTGGCTCTATAACATTTCTTAATTTACGCTTGTTAATTTTTTCTGACTTGGCTTGCTTGGATTCCCTTGGACATATGATCCTTATGAATAAAACATGCAAGGGCCAAATGTTTTAGTGTGACATCTTGACGTGAATATTCCTGGAGAGTGGCAGGAAGTGTGGATCAGGGTAGCTGCTTCTCTCCCAGAGTAAGACCTGGAAACAGCTGTGGGGTAGTGGAAGGAATCCTCAGGCCTGGAGTCGGAAGACATGGATAAAAACCGAGTCTGCCACTGACAAGACAATTGATCAGGCTGATCTCATTCCCTCAGTTTCTCTGTGAAACGGTGTGCTATACAGTGCTAACATCCCTCAGACTCTCTCTCTGGGGAGGATTATGCCTCCTTGTCACGCCATGCTGGGTTTGGCCATGTGAATTTTGGCGGCCCTCTCTCCTCCTGTGAAAAGACAGTGTATCCTTGCCCTATTGACATCAGACTTGGCTATGGGATTGGCTTTGGCTGGCAAAAGGGGGTGCGAGGAATTGTGCCACTATTGTATAGACGCTTTAGGAGTCGCTGTGTGATGGTGCTGTGTCTGTTTCTTTCTGTTATTGAGACTTGGAGTGAAGAAGATATAGAGCAGGGCTGGGGTTGACCCATTATCATGTGTGATATGAACGAGAAATAAATCTTTGTTGAGGCAGACACTGAGATTTTGGGATTGTAGGTTACTCATACAACAGGGAATGAAACGCTTCTACCTGATGGACTTTCTGTGAGAATTATTTAAGAGAATTAACTTAAAAATGTACTATGCACCTATTAGGGACCAGATACCATGCTCTAGGGCCACAGAATTGTGTAAGGTGTGGACCTTGTCCTCCAGAAAGCAAATAGCAGAACAGGCAGACTTCGAAAAATGTCAGTAACAATGAATAGTAGACCCATGCAGTTGCAAGGATTCAGCCTGGACCATCATACATTCCCCGATTTAAGAAGCTCTCTCAACATTTGATCTCCCCTCGAAAGCGCTGAAAGAGCAATGAGTAGAGAACAGGAAGACGGTCCTTTGGTGTGGGTGTTGGGTAGTTGGACAGGGTCACTTGCTAGTTGAGTGACTCCGTCATTATAGCTAAGCCTTATAGGTCAAAATACCTGATTCAAGCCCTTGTGGAAATATGAGGTGGACCCCCCCAAAGAACGAAACCTATTAAAAAATTGTGTATTTCTTCTTACATGTTTAAACTTCAGTCACCTTCAAAGTACTCTCTGTTTGGTGCAGTGCACCTATCTGGATACTTTTTCCACTGCTCAAAACAGTTTCTGAGCTCATCAATTTTAATGCCTTTTAGTGCTTTGGCCTTTTTTTGTTTCACCTCTTTCACAAGGGCACCACGTTTCCTTGTGAAGACGTTTTTCATCTGGGGGAACAGAAAAAAGTCATTTGGGATGAGATTGGGTGAATAGAGAGGATGGGGTATGGGGTCATGGCATTTTGGGGCAAAAATTGCTGACCACTCAGCGTGGTGTGGGCAGGTGTGTTGTCATGGTGGAAGAACCAGTCACCTGTTTGCCAAACCCGGGATGTTTCCTCCGCAAATGGTGATGCAACCTTCTCAAAACTTCCAGATAAAAACTTTGGTTGACTGTTTGATCCAGAGGAACAAATTTTGAGTGTACTACAAGGGGTCCACCCTCCAAAAGATAATTCCTTTTTTGGGGGTCCCCTCTTGTATTTTATTTTAATCATATGTGGTTACTTGCAAGTAGTCAAAACCATAGGTGCAAATTATCCAAAACCAAGGGTATATGGTACAGAAGACAGTACATGACACCCATTGTGGCTTATGACTTGACAAATAACTGGTCTAAAACTAGAACATGGGGCTACCATATACAATTCAAGAGAGCCGCAATATTGCTGTTTTAATCAGGGGTAGCTCAGTTATCAGAAGGAGAAACCCACTCAAAGCAGCTCGGTTAAGAACAGGGAACCGAGCCAGGCTCGGTGGCTCAGCCTGTAATCCCGTGCCTTTGGGAGGCTGAGGTGAGTGGATTGCCTGAGCCCGTGGGTTCGAGACGCGCCTGGGCAACTTGACGAGACCACATCTCTACAATAAATCAAAAAAACAGCCGGGCATGGTAGCGCATGCCTGTAATTCCGGCTACTTGGAAGGCTGAGGCGGAAGGATGGCCGGAGCCCAGCAGGTCGAGGCTGCTCCCGGCCACTGCACTCCAGTCTGGGTGACAGAGTGAGACTCCAACTAAAAAAAAAAAAAAAAAAAAAGGAGAGCAGGGAACCGGATGCAGGGGAACTTTGTGGATCTGCTCTGGACCTCCCTTACCTAGCCCATCTCTCATTTCCACTTCTCGCTGAGAATGTTCCTCATTCTTCTCTTGAGGCTGGCTTTCTCAGCAACCTTACTGCTTCCTCACTTGCTCTTGCCTGGTTCTGTCTTGCCACTGTGCCACTGAACCCTCTCTGTGGTGGTGATGCTTAATTTTATGTGTCAACTCGACTTGGCCACGGGATGCCCAGACAGTTGGTCAAACATTATTTTTGGTGTGGTGGTATGGGTGTTTATGGATTAGATTAATAGTTGAATGAGTGAAAAAGATGGCTCTCCTCAATGTGGGTGGGCCTCATCCAATCAGTTGAAACTCTGAATAGAACAAAAAGGCTGATTCTCCCTGCTGAGTAAGAAAGACTTCCTCTTGCCTGTCGGCCTTCTGACTGGGACACTGCCTTTGGACTTGAACTAGGTCTCTCTTGGGTCTCCAGATTACCAACTGCAGATCTTGGGATGTGTTAGCTAGCCCCCATAATCATGTGAGCCAATACTTTATAAAAGAAAAATAACTCTCTCTATCCATATATATACTGGGGGTGCCAAAAAAAAAAGTGTACCCATTTTTAAAAGATGTTTGCCATAATCAGAAGTGTCTGGATGCTAATGGCAACAACTTTGAGTATCTCCTGTAATTCAGAGAAGTCAAACGTGACTTATATTCATCTTACTGAGTATTATAAATACAGATTTTTCCTTTCTTAAAATGTGTATACATTTTTTGGGCAGCTTCTCTCTCTCTCCTGCTCTCTCTCTCTCTACACACACACACACACACACACACACACACGTATCTCACATATATTTGCATATCTACAATGCATATGTATGTCCTATATACATACATATATATGCATGTGTATATATATATATATATATCACATATACATATTACAATGCTCTAGCCTACTAGTTCTGTTTTTTGAAAGCAACTTCAGGTTCACAGATTTCTGAGTATACTTCCTAGTTTCGATACTATCCCAGTGGTTAAGTAACTCTGACTTTCTCCCAGCCAGGTGACTCTGGTCCTGTCAGCTGAGTGGGGATCAAGTGGCCCATAGGTGCCACTGCATTCGGAGTAGAGAAAGGGCAGGTTCATGAAGGTTCTGTGGTGAGGAACAGATGAGTACCATTCTCTCACAGGTTTCCTCTCCAGTGAATACAACTCACTTCTCCTCTGCAGACTCAAGAAGAGGATTTTGCACTGGTCTGAGACCACCATGGGGTTTCTGTCTCTGAATGTTCCACTTCCTGAAAGGCTGACACATGAAATGGCTCTCAGCTTACTTCTCAATGGGGGAAAAAAAATCAGGAGTAGCAATCCTTGGAGTTTATTCTTGCAAATGTCCTTTTAAGCATTTTAGGGACAATACTATTTCTCCACCACTGCCCTCCTAGAGCACTGGGCCAGGACCACTCGAATAGAGGCTCTCTCTGGGCTCTGCTGTTTACCAGCTAAGTGACATTCCCTTTATCCAGCCTCGGTTTTCGCCTCTGTAAAATGAGGCTAACACCCACTGCTGGAGATACAATGAGATGGTTTTGTGCAAAACCCGTTGACAAGTTCATTCCATGTAAATTTTAGGATTGTTCAAGAATTCCAGGATATCATAACTAGAGGCTGTCTTCATTGTAAAAACAATGCAACTGAAGCTCCAAGAGACAGTATCACCACTGTGGACACAAATACTGATTCTCACAAAGCTGTGGTTTGTTCTGGTCTGACCTTTCCACCTTCCTCGAGATGGTTTGTTTTCTTAGCTGGGAGCGTCAGGATCCCCAGGCTGCTTTCCCTCCCGTTCCTTTTAAGGACTTTCTTTCTTCCGGGGTCACTCATTGGACCCCTGTGAGGCTGGATGTGAGATTTTCTTCCCTTATAAGAAGCTCTTCTGGGGAGAGACTAGCCTAGGGCTGGTGTTCGACTCCTACGGCAGGAAGGAGTAGATCTGAGTGAGGATTCATTCATGGGGCAGGAAAAAGGCAAACCACACAGGCGTGCCGGCCCCGTGGCCAGGTTTTTCGGGATGTGCAGTGTGGTGGGGGCCCTGCCTGGGGTGCCCAGAAAGCAGCTTTTGATCTGATGCCACAGTGGGTTTTGAACTGGGCCTGCAGTGCCTTTAATCGCTCCTGGCTCCGATTTCCCAGGTTAATTTCCTGACATCTAAGGAGCTTTGTTTAGCGTGTGTAACTTCCTGCCTTTTATGTCAGAGCCCGCGAACCCACGGAATCGGAGAGTGAGCCAAGATAACTTGGGGGTGGGGGCAAGCCTCGGAGCCTGGCTTCCTTCTTTTATTTTCCTTGAGTCACTTAGTCACTTTTTCTTCCCTGAAGTTAACACAATAGATGGTTCCTTATATAACGTGTTGAAGGGCCAGGGAGGGCTCGGGAGGAGGGATTGGCGAAGGAGTCCGTCATTGCGTGAGTGACATCCCCGGGGGAGGTTGCGCCCTGGCTTTGCTGCTTTGCAGTGACGTCTCATTAATGCCTCTGGGAGCCCTCACTGAGGGCCTGGCCAGTCCTCTCCACTCCCCTTCTGCCACCTTTCAAATACTCTGGCCACGGAGGGACAGAGAGATTCCCCACACCATTCCCTGCCCTGTGCTAATTCTTTACTCTGTATCCCCTCTCTGCCTCCAACTCCTCAAAGCCCCTTCACCAGTTCATCATTTACATTCCCTTTATTTGTTTGACAGCGACCTTCCTTCAGAGTTTGCTCAGCTGTTTGCTTGCCCTCTGTGTGGGTGAGCCCCAGGGTTTCCAGAAGCTTCTGGACAGCTGGGCTGTGCCTCTTTGACTTAGTGCATAGGATGCCCTGAGCGGACAGGCACCTAAATAAGTGTTTTTAATTGTGGCAGATGTTGTGACACTCACCTCTCTCCAGGGGCTGTGGTGAGGCCCAATTAACATTTCAGACACTCACACTGCAAGTGCAAAGTAGTTAAGTTTGGGAACGCCAATGTAAAGAAAACAAACTGGTTTCTTACTCAGTAGGGGCTGAATTCATTAGCTTGGAGGATGTAGGGAAGCCCTCGTGCCACTTAGGAATTATTTAGAGAGGATCAGATGAGAGGGGACACTAGAGGGCATCTTTTATTTTTATTTGTTAATTTTTAAAAATTTTTTTGAGTTGGAGTCTCACTCCCTCACCCAGACTGGAGTGCAGTGGCCGCTCCCAGCCACCACAGCCCCGACCTGCTGGGCTCCAGCGATCCTTGCGCCTCAGCCTTCCAAGTAGCTGGAACTACAGGCGTGCGCTACCACACCCGGATAATTTTTTATTTTATGTAGAAATGAGGTCTTGCCAAGTTGCCCAGGCGGGCCTCGAACCCGTGGGCTCAGGCAATCCACTCACCTCAGCCTCCCAAAGCGCTGGGATTACAGGCTGAGCCACCGAGCCCAGCTAGAGGACATCTTTTATAAGCCCATGTACTGGGGTCCACGTTGACTGTTTTGCTGTTTGTTTTTGTAGCCACGGAATCCCCAGGGCCGTCCTTGACATCAAGGGGGTGCTCCGTGAGTTGCTGACTGTGACTACTTACACCCTGACACTTTGCAGATGAGCAAACTGAGCTCCATGGAATTGTGGTGGGATGAGGAAGATTAAAGCCTGTCTCCTGCCTCCCAAGGGAATGCCCTGCCACTTAATTGACTTGTTTATTTCTTGTCTAGTGCGGACCACTGACTACTTCAAAGGCACTCAAGCTTGGTCTGAGGAAGCTTCTTAGAACTCCTCAGCTGGGTGAGGAAAGCCCAGGGGGCATCAGCAGGACACCCAAGTCCAATTCTGTGGCAATTGCGAAGCCTCACTGGGATTCCACGAGAGTCTCCCTGATGTGGCTGGCTCTGGCAATCTGGGTCTGGCAATCCAGTGATACCCAGCCAGAGACAGACAACCCTGGGGTTGCCTTCAGAGAAGTTGTCAAGGGGACCCACACTTGTGAATCCGGCTTGGGTGGAGCCTGTGGTTACCCATTAGGGAGATTTACTTTAAAAATCTACCCTCCCAGCAGTTAAAAACAATGAAATTCTTAACAGAAACAAAACAACTCAGAGCAAGATGCTGTCTTTGTTCATTGTGGAATTCCCACAGCCTCTATAACTCTGGCCTGTTCTCTTTCTCTTTCGTTTTGTTTCTGTCTCTTTGCCTCCCTCAGTTTATCTGCTTCTGATACACACATTTACATGCATTCGTATACATAGACGTGCACACACTTCAGCTAGTTCTACCCCCCGTTTTCGTGGTCAGCAGCCTTGACCTTGGGCTCTGCAGCACAGAGAAATCCTGGGTAAACAGGGAAGACATCAAGCGTTAAAGTTAAACTGACATGTGTTCCAAAGGACCCATTTGAAAGTGTCCAGAGGCTCACAGGAAAGTGCTGAGGGAAGGCAGGAGCCACTTGGATCCTCCTTGGGATGACACAGCAGGTACAGAGGGGACAGCGGTGTCTTTGGAGGGGAGCCCAGGAATGGTCATCAGGGGCAAGTGGTGTCACACAGAACGACTTCTAATATAGGTGCCTGCTGTTCCTGAGCAGACCCATCGCCCGTCCTGCCACTGGCCCTTTGGTGAACTCCTGCTCTGGCCCAAGTGAGGGACTTGGGCTAAAATAGCAGGGGAATGAGGAGAAGAGAAGGGAGATAATGAAAGGTTTCTTCTGCCTGTGAGCTATGGCCATGGAGAAATGGCGGTCATGGGAGTTCAATTCTAGAAACTTCTTGAGGTTCAGGATTTCATAGTTCTGAAGTCAGGCTTTCTTACACTGGAAGAAAAAGACTGTTGATAGCTCTGAGGCAAGGTAATGCCATGATTTCTAATTTAACGTTTTTTTCCAATCCTTCCTATTTCCTCTACCACCTCGCTGCATCCCCAGGGTGTTCATGGGAATAAAGAGAACATGTGTAATTGCTGTGAGCTCCTTAAAAGGAAAGTGCTATATAAACACAGAGTATTTTTATGTGTGCATATAAAATATATCTTCTCTGGCTAGAAGGGCCTTATTCATGGAGCGAAATAAAACAGGTTTATTTGGAATAGTAGCAATCCCAAAGGACTCAAGTCGTGCAAAAGGCTTGTGTTTGAGAAAATATTAGCCAAGAGGAAAACTGTTTTTGGATCAGTCATTCCCCCCATCTGGGGAGTCTCGACTTCAACTTTATTCTCTTTGTCTTACATTGAGTTGGTTCTCCAAGTTGGCTCATACACTGACTTTCCTGTGTGGCCACAATAGTGGTTTTAGGCAGTGATGTGCTGGTGAGTGTTTTGACAACTGGCTCTTAGAGAAGTAGGGGAGAGAAAATTTATTTTGTAGATTTTGCCAATTTTTATGATGTAAATACTCCTCACCATGGTCGATTTTTAGCCATCACCATGACTGATCATGGATCTGGGAAAGATACACAGCAGTGGGTCGCCGTTACATGGATTTCCTACCATATTGATTGAACAGATGTAAATTGCCTCAAGAGCACAGATAATAGTAAAGTGTAGTCATTAGAAAGGGATACGTTTGGAGAACATATTACATTAAACAATACAATTTACTTCATCATATTTAATCCTTACAATTTAATTTTTAATAATGGCTGTGTTAACAACTGGCTTGCAAAATTCCAGAAAATTAGCAGTTGGTTCTCTCGAGCCCATGTGAGTGGCCCCCCAGCCCAGCTGGCTGAGGGGTTGGCCTTGGGGTACCCTTGACTCCTCTGAAGTCCCTGGCTCACTTTGCCAGGACATCTATTTGGTGTTTCCATCTGGATGACACAACATGATGGTAAAATAAATGACTGTGAAAATGAATCCGTCATTTCCCCACTAGCATCCCTTTATGACTTTATCCAAGCTAAAAATCATTCCATGCTGGGCTTGGTGGCTCAGCCTGTAATCCCGTGCCTTTGGGAGGCTGAGGTGAGTGGATTGCCTGAGCCCGCGGGTTCAAGACCCGCCTGGGCAGCAAGACCTCATCTCTATAATAAATCAAAAAATCAGCTGGGCGTGGTAGCGCATGCCTGTAATTCTGGCTACTCGGAAGGCTGAGGCGGAAGGATCTCCGGAGCCCAGCAGGTCGAGGCTGCGGTGGCCAGGAGCGGCCACTGCACTCCAGTCTGGACGACAGAGTGAGACTCCAACTCAAAAAAAAAAAAATCATTCCATTTCCCAGCCAACTAGTATCAAGTCTTCCTTTGAGACACCTCCTAGTGGTTCTCAATCTTGGCTGGACATTGAAATCACCCAGGGAGCATTAAGAAGATCCTGCTATCTGTGTTCCACTCCTGGAGATCCTCAACTGGCCCAGGGTGCAGCTTGGGCATCATGATTTTCAAAATCTCCCCAGAAGAATCCAAAGTACAGCCAGGACCGAGAATCCCTGTCTTCTCCTTTCTCGTTAGTAACCACCGTCTAATTTAGTATAATGAAACATGGGCTTGGAGGTTCACAGATCTGGGTGTAAATCTTCACTTTGTTACCACACAAGTATTCTTTTTAAGCTCTCTGAGATTCTGTTTGGCCATCCGAAAGGTAGAAATAATAACCCCTTTCACATAAAGTTACGTAAAGGTGCCTTAACTTGGCAGATTTATCAGGCAGCGAGCAAAGTGTGACTTGGAGGCCAGACGTTTGTACCGTGGATCAAGTGAGGGATAATGAAAGCCTGAAATGCACTGTCTACTGATATGTCTTTTTAAAATCTGATAGATCACACCCATGCTTGAAGTCTTCTGTTGCCTCTCCATCACCCAGATTACTGAGTCTAGGCCCTTTCACATGTGTATGATCCCTCCAGATATGACCCTGATCCACTCTACACCCGGGGCAAACTGGGAATTGCTATTTTAACAAAGCGCGGTTTCATATGTGACCCTGATCCACCATGTCAGCCTCATACCTACCACATTTCCTCCCACTTAACCTGTGTCTCAGGCACAGCAGCAAACTTCCCAGGGGCTTCCGTGCCTCCATGCCTTTGTACCTGCTGTTCCATCTGCCTGGAACACTGTCTCTCTCTTTGCTCACTGGAACATTCCAACTCAACTGTTAAGGTCCAGCTCAGAGGTCACTCTAAAAAAATCTTTCTTGACTGTTTCTGAAAACATTAATTATCGCTTCTTTGTGTTCCCTTGATACAGACCTTCTTCAGCATTTGACTGCATTATCTTAATTATTTGTTTTCTTACATGCCTTCCTTCCACTGTGGCTTCACCATCTTGTATTCCCCAGTGGCCCCATGCAGAAGGAGGAGCTTCACAGACTATTGTGAAATAAACCTCTTTCCCTGTCTCTGTCTCTGTCTCTCTCATTCTCCTATGTGAGAAATTTGCCAGTAGATCACATGGAATGAGCTTAGTCCTGACAGCAGCACTTACGAGCATCCTAAAAGCTCCATTGTACGCCCAGAGAAAGACTCCTCTCACATCCCATGGGGCGAGGCACATGGAAGTGCGCCACGGCAGACAGGTGAAAAGCTTACCCTTCACCCTCGGAGAGGCTGTGTTTGGAAAACCCTTGTTGATTTTAACTCGAATATTAGTCACCCAGAAAATGCTGCCAGGAATCTCTCTGGGGCTGGCCCCAGTCACAGAACATGTGTGGATTGTTTTCTAAGCTGTGCTTTGTTAAAATAGCAATTCCCAGTTTGCCTCAGGTGTAGAATTTAGATTCATGGTTCACTGGATATTTTAGGAAAATAGGAGTGAACATTCCAATCCCTTTTCTCCCCAGTATGTGAGGTTGTTTGTTCATATGGCTCAGACTCTGCAGAGAGCGGATTGCTGATAATGGCCTTTCGGTCTCCTGGCCCTCTCCCAAAAGAACCATATTTAAGCCTCTCGGTGGATTTGAATGCCCGTAAAGCGTTACTCTCCAGGGTAAGCCTGGGGGTGAAGTTGAGGGACTTTGGAGTCCCTGACAGAGCCAGAGCCTCAGGCCCACATTAGAGATGAGGCCAGTTTTAGCTATTTTCTGGGAGGGCATAGGTCTAACCAGATTGTCAGAATGAATAAGTGAATGAACAAAGGAATCCCTTCCTCATAACTTGAAAACGGGATTTGAAACCCAACCATAAATTTAACATTATTTCCACCTGTCATCAGCCTTTCCCCGCTCTCTCCTTCAGAGCTTCGCCCACTTGCCTTTGAGCACTGACTTGTTGAAGGTTCTTCACTGAAGTTCACTTTGCCAGATTAACCTTCAGATTTGGACAGTAAAAGAGACTTCAGTGACCAAGGGCATGACTGGCGATGGGAGGGCTTGCTAATGAACTCTGGCTAACGCAGAAGGAAAAACACTTTGAAAACAGAAGCAGGTGAAGGTCAAGGAATGAGGAGTGGGTGGAAAATGCCTTATTTCCCTTCATTCAAGAAAATGACGTGCAGGTGGGTTGTCACTCTCCATCCAGTGGGCATGTGTACCGGAGGTGGTGTTGACAGAGTGGAGCCGGGGGCAGGGGACATGTTGGTGAGGCAGCGAAGTGGTGACAGGGAGGAGGATTTGGCAGGGTTCTGGGTGATTCTTGTGAGAGCTCCAGCAAGGGTGAAGGAAATAGATCATGGAAAGTCACTGCTCCAACTCAATGTCATCAAGTTATGGCCAGGAGAGTGTCTGGGAGGAAGGGCAAAACGAACTCGTGTCTGCCTGGGCAGGCATGGCCGACATTTCCTGTCAGTTTTCAGGAACTAAAGAGTGTGCAGTCAATGAAAACAAATGCACTTAGAAATGCAGATGCAATTGGATTACATAATTCAAGTAATAAACATTAAGCGGGATGGTGAAAAATGCTGTAGGCATGCAGAACCGAGATCTGAGGTGTGCTACCCCTCAGAAGGAGCATGGCTGCCACCTGGCAGCACAGTGAGCCAGTTGAGTCAAGCTCCTTTTTTGATGGCCCCTCGAGGTGCTCAGGAACTCCTGTCATCTGGGAGGGTTTGTCATCCTGATTGCAAGATAGGAGCTGGCAAAGTTCTCTTAGCTGACTATACCTTGGGATGGAGGTGGAGGTTCGCAGAGGTGAAGTCTTGGCCACACCAACATGTTATGGGGCCAAATCAAACACCCAAGTAATAGAGTGCAGGGAGTCACACCCCTTATCTCACTTGATCTCCGTCTGAGTGTAGACAGGGCATTTTTTCATTCATTTATTCATTCATCCACCCATTCAACATTTGCTAAGCAACATGTGTTAGAAATTAAGAACACAATAAAACAGACCCTGGCGTCAAGATGTTCAGAGCCTGGTAAGAGAGACAGACAAGAGTATTAGCAATGATACTATAGTGTGAAGATGTTGGACTAGAGGTCTATGCAGGATGGTATGAGGTGCTAGATCCAGCCTTGGAGAAAAGTCTAGACAGGCTTGAGTTGATATTGAAGGATGAGTGGGAGTGTGTCAAATTACAAGGAGGCAGGAGTGGGGATCAGATTCCAAGTAGTGGGAAATCACATTTATAAAAACATAGAGCCATGAAAAAGTATGGTGGCTGGGAAGGAGTAGGTATTTGAGTATGACTGGAGCAAAGCAGGTGTGATTCTAGCAAGATATAAAGTCAAAGAGCTAGAAGGTGTCATATCATTAAAGATCTTATATATCATACTAACTTTTTTTAACTTTATCATGAAGTAATGAACAATAATTGGAAATTTTTTCTTTTTAAATCAACTGTATTGAGTTATGTTTTACATATAATAAATGCACTCATTTTAGGAGTACAATCTAGCCGGGCTCGGTGGCTCAACCTATAATCCTGCGCTTTGGGAGGCCGAGGTGAGTGAATTGCCTGAATCTGTGGGTTCGAGACCTGCCTGGGCAACTTAGCGAGAACTCATCTCTACAATAAATCAAAAAATTAGCCAGGTGTGGTAGCATGCGCCTGTAGTTCCGGCCAGTTGGAAGGCTGAGGCTGAAGGATCGCCGGAGCCCAGCAGGTCGAGGCTGCGGTGGTCAGGAGCGGCCACTGCACTCCAGTCCGGGCAACAGAGTGAGACTCCAACTCAAAAAACAAAACAAAACAAAAAACAAGAGTATAGTCTGATGAGTTTTGATAGACATATCTACCTTTCTGTCTATTGTCCTAAATAAGATACAGAACATTTTTATCTCCCTAAGAATTTTTGTACTCTTTTCCAGGCAACACCCTTTTCAGCTCCCAACTCTGGGTAACCATTGATCTGTTTTCATTTACAATAGATTAATTCTGCCTATGCTAGACTTTCAAGTGGATAGAATCATACAGTGTGCTCTCTTTTATATCTGGCTGCTTTTATTTGGTATAATGTCTTTGAGATTCATCCATGTTGTTGCGTGGATCAGAAGTTCATTCTTGTTAGTGCTGAGTTGTCTTCTATTATATGACCATACCACACTCTGTTTATCCATTTATCTATTGATGGATACTTGGGGTTCCAGTTTTGGACAATTACAAATAAAGTTGCTCTGATCATGCACGAATAAATCATTTTTTTATGTGAACATGAAATCTTTTTGCCCTGAGTTTTTATTTATCTTGGGCAAATAACTATGCCAATGTCTAATAAGCACACAAAAAGATGCCCAACCTCATTAGTCGTCAAGACATGCAAATTAAAGCTACAGAGAGATATCAGCACACACTTATTAGCATGGATAGAATTAAAAAGACTGACCACCATAAATGCTGGTGAGGGTGGAGAGGAATTGAGACTCTTATCCACTGCTGGTGGGAAAGTAAAATGTTACATCCACTTTGGAAAACAGTTTGGCAGTTTGTTATATACATATTTACCGTATGATCCAGTACTTCCACCCACACATTTTTTAACCATTGGATAATTTTGAACAGGACAGCAATAGGAACAGATTTGGTTTTTAAAGGAACACGCTAGTAGCACTGAGGATGATGGATTCTGTGTGCTTGGACAGTCTCCGTAAGTATTAATTTTTACTGTTGAAAAATAGTCCTTCATGTTTAAAGATTATACATGAATAATTTTTTCCCTATTGTGGATAGTTAGGTAAGGTTAGGCATTTTGTTATTGAACAGGATTCTGAATGCGCTTCATGTGCGTAATAGTCTTGTTTCTGCTTAAATTCGTTCTTTAAAATGAGCTCCTAGGATTGGGATTACTGAGCCAATGTTCTTAAATATTTCTATACTGTTTTGCTGCCAAGTGCCATTCTGACTGCCTGAAGATTATACCAGTTAATAACAGGGTGTAAGTTGTTGATTCTTTTTCATAGATCAGAAAAGAGCAACTCGGATTAGTAAATTTGTTAACACAGTCGTGTTTGAACCCTTGTCCTTGATCTTCCTTAATCTAGTGGCTCTTTCTCATTTGCTTCTATTAACCAGATTGTTCTTCTCTTCACACGGTGTTCACTTGAGAACCCCCTACTTTGTGCCGTAGACTCTGCTCGATACTAGGGCTACAAAAGGAGAAAATGCACAGTTCCTTTTTTTTTTGAGTTGGAGTCTCACTCTGTCGCCCAGACTGGAGTGCAGTGTCCGCTCCCAGCCACCGCAGCCTCGACCTGCTGGGCTCTGGCCATCCTTCCGCCTCAGCCTTCCAAGTAGCTGGAACTACAGGCACACGCTACCACACCCGGCTAATTTTTTGATTTATTGTAGAGATGAGGTCTTGTCAAGTTGCCCAGGCAGGTCTCGAACCCACGGCCTCAGGCAATCCACTCACCTCAGCCTCCCAAACGCGCGAAGCCCGGCTCCACGGTTCCTTTTTTCAAGGAGTGTCTGGTCTAGGGAACTTCCCCAATTCCCTCCCCTCTGCCTCACCAGGAAAATCTCAAGTGAACAGACTGAACGACAAAAGGAAAGAAAGAAAAGTGTTAAAGCCATATGCTGGGCGATGGCTTGGATAATCATTTTGTTTCAGCTTCCAGGACCATGCTGAGAGACAGTGAGAGAACTGCATCCATGCGGGGCCAGCATTTGACTGGTCAGCCAGCCACTTGGGTGGAGGCCTGGAATGAAGAAACCGGTCTCCGTGGGGTCTGACCACAGGGGTTCAGCGTGAGCCTGAGGAGGAGAGAGGACTCTGAAGCGCTCCGTGGGGAGTGACAGGTCGAGGCACTAGTTGGGGGAGTCTGATGGTGGCATTTTGAACCAAGCATTTTATTGCGCACCTCGCTTTTCTTGAGTTCTTTCTGTGGGGTTGGCATTGTTCTCGGTGCTGGAAGAGAGTAGAAGAAAAAGGCTTTGAGGGCTGGAGATGGAGAAATGTCTGGCAGGTCTCAACGCAGCTGAAGGGGGAGGCAGCGTGTGGAGGTGGCCCCCGTGCATCTCAGTGCGTTTCAGTTCCCTCCCTCCATCCCTCCCCCAATCTCGGCACTCCTTTCCTCTACCTTCTCCCCTACTAGCCCGGGGCCTCCAGATACCAAGCTGCTTCTGTGTCTCCTTCTGTGTCCAAGGCCCAGCCGGTTCTTCCTCTCCTGCAAGACAGCATTCTGGCTAGGAGGTTGCAGGCCTAATTCACATAATCACTGTCATGCCTGTGTGTGTGTGTGTGTGTGTGTGTGTGTGTGTTCCTTTAATTCTCAAGGGAATCTTGTGGAAAATGCCGTCCTCTCTGTTTTACCAATGAAGAAACAAGATCTAGAGGAGAAATCACATCATTTGACTGAGGTCACGGAGCCAGTAGGTGGCTGAACCAGGACCCAAGCTCCGTTCTCCTGATGCCCAGGCCTGTCTTCTCACAGGCTGGTTATCCCAGCCCCTCATAAAAGGCACCTCGCCCAGGCCTGTACCCCTACCTGGGGTAACAGCCACAAACGCAGATGCCAGTCAGGCCAGTCAAACGAGGAAAGAGGGGTGTTGCAGGGAACCAGCAGTGGAAGAGAAACTGGCAGCTTCTAACCATCTCAACAGGGCAGCTGCCTCTGCTCCAGGGATTGATGCCAATAATGATAATGCAACTGGACGTTACAAGATAGGATGTTACAAGGTTCTAGAAGTGGGACGATGAGTTTGTATTTGAAATCTCATGTTTAGATATTGGAGACCAAGGGAATATAATTTTTTTTTTCCACACACACAATTTTTTTTTTTTGAGTCAGAGTCTCACTCTGTTGCCCAGGTTGAAGTATAGTAGAATGATCACAGCTCACCAGTCTCAAACTCCTGGGCTCAAGTGATCCTCTTACTTCAGCCTCCCAAGAGAGTAGCTGTTACTACAGTCACGTACCACCACACCTGGCTAATTTTTAAATATTTTTGATAGAGATGAAGTCTCACTATGTTGCCCAAGCTAGTCTCGAACTCCTGGCCTCAAGCAATCTTCCTGGTTTGGCCTTCCAAAGAACTGGGATTACAGATGTGAGCCACTGCACCCGCTTTTTTCACAATTTGTATTGGCCAAATAAAATCAGATTTTGAACCGAACCCACTGGGGCCTTTCATCTGTCCTTCTGTTTCAGGTGATGCTATGTTCTTTTTTCTTTCTCTCTTGAAGACTGTCTCTCATTCCTAGGATCTGCTCCCTGAGGACCCAGAGAGGTTACTGGTCAGCTAACTAAGTTCCAAGCTTGACAGTGGCTGAATAGTGACAGATTTGCCTTGACGGAGAAAAACTGAGGCCCCTACGAAAGGAGGCTCATTGAGTGGGCTGTTCCCATTGGTCCTCGCCCTCAACAGACCATGTGGACAGCTTGTGGGCTCTGATGTTGTGTAGCGTCAGTTCCCTCCTCAGTGTTTCTGGGGATACAGTGATTCTGGGGGAAAGGCTTCACATGGGCCTGGGGTTTGGAATGGAGAAGGGCTGTCTCTGGGGGAAGATGTCTACAGAAGGCAGGCATGACTGACCGGGAAGACCTCCCTACACAGCTTGGGTTTAACATTAAAGTTTTACCTGCATTGTCTAATATGGTAGCCACTAGTCATACGTGACTATTTAAATTAGTTGGGTGCAGTGGCTTATGCCTGTAATCCTAGCACTTGGGGAGGTGGAGGTGAGAGGACTGCCTGAGCCCAGGGGCTTGAGAGCAGCCTGGGCAACTTGGCAAGACCTCATCTCTACAATAAATAAAAAAAATTCACCAGGTGTGGTGGCGTGTGCCTGTGGTTCCAGCTACTTGGAAGGCTGAGGTAGAAGGATTGCCTGAGCCCAATAAGTAGAGGCTGTGGGTGGTGGCCATGAGTGTGCCAACTGCACTTTGGCCTGGGCAACAGAATGAGACTCTGACAAAAAAAAATAAAAATAAAATAAAAATAAATAAATTACAATTAATTACAATGAAATAAAACATTTCTGTCATCAGCACTGCTGGGCCAACAGCCTATGAGAAAACAGCCTGGGAGTCCCAAGAACTGAGTTTGGGTCCTAGGTCGGCCACCTACTGCCTCTATGACCTCGGCCAACTGATTTAATTCCTCTAGATCTTGTTTCTTCATTGGTAAAATGGAGATGATGACATTTTTCACGAGATTCCCTTGGGAATGACCTTTCATGCAAACACGTTGGCATGATAGTGATTAGCTATGTTGATTAGGCCTGCAACTTCCTAGCCAGAATGTTGTCTTGCTGGAGGGGGAGAGCTGGGCCTTGGACTCAGAAGAATTCTTAACTCCTCTCACCTGGTTTCCAGCCTGGTTCTTGGATTTCACTGTATTAACTTTGCTCCTCAGCATAACCTCAGAAAGATTCCCCAGGGGTGCAGGTAGGACAGGAGGACGAGCAAGAAGGAAGAACCATGACATTGATGCTGCTCCGAGTTCTATATAGGGCACAGTCTGCTAACTGTCCATGGTGGACTGAGGGTGCTTCAGGATTTTGTCACTGCCAATAGTGAAGAAGGGAGAACCCGAGAATCAGGTGGGTCTGGTCAGCCGTGGACACTTGAAATGCCAAAAAGCTACGGGAGATTGGACCTAGTGCTTGTCATGTTGTGGAAACTCAAGAAGTACTGCTGAATGAATGAATGAAGCATACATAGGCTAAAGGTTCATGTGCGGCTTCCGGCCACTCTCCTGGCTTCCCCATTGATATAAAGTCTTGAGTTAATGGGAGGGGAGGAGGCAGAACTGTCCTGCAAATAGGATGAGTAAATGCATGGTATGTATAATAGCTCTCCTCCTTACAAATACCCTGCGAGGTAGATACCTTTAACTCCATTTCATAGAAGAGTGAGTTGCCCAAAGTCACATAGCTTTGTGAAACCACGAGTTGTAGCTCCAAGATTTAAACCTAAGTTCCATTTTTCCTGCTACGCCAAACTACCCTCACAGAGGTAGCATGTTCGCTCTGCACAGGTCTGTGCTGCCCAAACTTTAATGCAAGAAGTTGCAATAATCTCTGGCCTTCAGGTGGACTCCCGACTTGGCCAATGTTCCTTCTGGTTTGGGTTTATTTTTCGATTGACTAGTTTCTGCACAGTCTCATTTCAGCAAAGATTTCCCAGCACTTTGTGATCAGCTGGTTTGAACACCCAATAGCAATGAAGTTGTGTTTTCTCCATTTGAAAATGGAGAAACAGCAGTGCACGGAAATTCTACGAGTTGCCAGCGTGTAAAAGCGTGTCCTTGGTGGCATGTGTATAGAAATGAGAATGTTTACAAGGCTGTTTTGGGAATTGAAATGGATATGTATCTATTGTTATGGCAATGGAATTGTTTAATGCTTTTTGCATCTTTATTTATTTATTTATTTTTTTGAGTTGGAGTCTCACTCTGTCGCCCAGACTGGAGTGCAGTGGCCGCTCCCGGCCACCGCAGCCTCGACCTGCTGGGCTCCGGCGATCCTTCCTCCTCAGCCTTCCAAGTAGCCGGAATTTGTATGTTCCAGGAAGCAACAAAACAATGCCAAGTGCCTTTAGATAACAGAATCCAGGCGTTGGTCACAGGTCATTCTACCTGGAGATTGGCTTGTCTTATGTGAAAAGAGTGTTGAGTCACATCAGAGTCTGCTCATGACTTAACTTTTCTATCAACAGCTTTGCAAACCCTCTGCTTGCGAGAGTGTCTACGCAACCAGGGGTGTATGAAGGAATGAACATCAGGAGTTGTAGGGGAGCACCTCTGCCATGCCTGTCTGTGCTGTTCTTTCCACATTGACCCTTAGATGCTGTCTTTCATCTGCAGATGTAACATATCCTCTTATGTTCCAAATGAAGACCAATCTGGATTCTCCTGGGGCGGGATGCCAAATTCTGTTTTGAGGTGGGGGGCTTGTTGGAAATCATCCTGGAGGGAAGAGAAGGGAAAAAGAGGTACATCAGTCACATATACAACTCGTTGCTCTGATAGAGGGTTCCTCAGATGTGTTTCACAAAACACTAGTTCTATGAGCTACTCCATTGTAAAAAGTTTCCAGGTCCAGGGATTTGGGGAATGTTGCAGATGACATCACCCAGATGGGGATCCACAACGCACGTTAGCATGTTAAAAGCTGCAGAAGCCTTCTAGAAGAGAAACCCATCTCTTTTTGTATAGGATACTAATATAGTTTGGATATTTGTCCCTCTACCCCCAGATCTCATGTTGATATTTAATTCCCAGTGTTGTAGGTGGGGCCTGGTGGAACAAGTTTGGGTCATGGAAACATCCCTCATAACATGAATGTCCTGGCACCACTCTCATGGGATCGAGTGTGTTCTCACTCTTAGTTCTGGTTGTTAAAAAGAATCTGGCACCTCCCTCCTCTCTCTCTCTCTCTCTTTCTCGCTTCCTGCCACATGATCCCTACACGCCAGCTCCCCTTCGCCTTCCTTTGTGAGTGGAAGTTTCCTGAAGACCTCCCTCGAAGCAGATGCTGGCGCCATGTTTCTTGCACAGTCTGCAGAACCGGGAGCCAAACAAATCTCTTTTCTTTACAAATTACCCAGCCTCAGGTATTCCTCTACAACAACCCAAACAGACTGTTACTTTTTTTTTTTTTGAGTTGGAGTCTCACTCTGTCTCCCAGGCTGGAGTGCGGTGGCACGCTCCCAACTACCGCAGCTTCGACTTGCTGGGCTCAGGCAATCCTTCCGCCTCAGCCGTCCAAGTAGGTGGAACTACAGGCATGCGCTACCATGCCGGCTAATTTTTTTGATTTATTGTAGAGACGAGGGCTTGCCAAGTTGCCCGGGCTTGTCTCGAACCCGTGGGCTCAGGCAATCCACTCGCTTCGGCCTCCCAAAGTGCTGGGATTATAGACTGAGTACTCTTTATAAAATTTCCTTGAATGTGAGACCCCATCTCCCAACCCTCCGTTGCGTTTCTTAATATTCCAGGAAAACACTGAGCATTGAGAGAAGATGAAAGTGTAGGCATCTGAGTCAACTGGCTGAAAGAAAGTGTGAACAAATCCCAAACTCTACTTCGTAAATCATTAAGGTGGCAGGAAGCTCCCAAACCATGATTTTAAAACGCATCAAGGTGCATTTGCTTTGACAGGAAAGCACCTCCGCCAGGTGGTCCTCCCTGAAACCTGGTCATGCCAGTGACTTCCTCAGGGAACTCTTGCTGGCTCCTTGTACAAAGTTTCTGGGTTGTGTGATCTAAGAGGACCTTTTCTCCAGAGCCCTCGTCTGCATTGTGATTAGGCATCCACTAGCATGGTTATTGTTTTATGGCTTTCACTGGACTAAAACCAGCAAGAGAATAGAGACTGGCATATAATGGGTTGTCAATAAATATTTGTAAAAAAAATTTTATTAAATCCATTAATGGTCATAAGAAATTCACATTCCTTGAGACTCATTAAACCAGACACTTCACATCTAGGTAAAAATCTGTATTTGTTTGCTAGGGCTTCCGTTACAAATCACTACGGACTTGGTGGCTTAAAAAACCAGAAACACATTCTCTCACTGTTTTGGAGGCTGGAAGTCTGAAATCAAGGGTTTGGCAGGTTGCTTTCTTTTGAAGGCTCTTTCCATGCTCCTTTCCTAGTTTCTGGAGGCTGTGGGTGTCCTTGGTATCCCTTGGCTCATAGCTATATCATTCCAATCTCAGCCTCTGTCTTCACATGGCCTTCTTTTCTCTGTGTGTCTGCTCAGAGATGTCTGTGTAAAAATTCAGAATCTCTCACACATACCAAAAACCTAAGCAAAACTTTCTGCCATAACACGCTGTCCCACTTTCCTGCCAGCAATTATCCACCCACATCCTCCTGTCTTTTCTCATGAAACTCCAAGGTTTTCTAAAAACTGAGAGCTTACATCCCTTACTATCATTAATTATGTCAACAGATATTTGTTGGACATCCTTGAAGGGCGGTAAGACAGGGAGGCATTTCAGGTGGCAAAACATAGCAGTAAAATCTGGTCCGGTTGAGGAAGACAGAATATAGAATCCCTGTTTTTCTCTTTCTCAGTTCTCATCTTTCTTGTACCAAGAAGCCGCATAATTCACAATCTACCCATTCAGACACCTTGTCCTTGGCCACAGCAGAGCCAGGCTGGCTTTGTTGGAGCTGTCGACAACAGACTTGCTGTGGGGAGGTTACTAGTTTGTGAGCAGAAAGTACAGGCAATTAATGACAAAAAAATTGGAATTCCATCTTCCCTTCTAACTCTTGCCTCTTGGATGAACTTTGCGGGGGGAAGCTCCAGAATTTATTTATTAAAAATTGTGTATTTATTCGTACATGTTTAAACTTCAAAGTACTCTCCGTTTGATGCAATACTCCTATCGAGGTGCTTTTTCCACTGCTCGAAACAGTTTTTGAACTCGTCAATTTTTATGCCTTTTAGTATTTCTGCCATATTTTGTTTCACCTCTTCCACATCGCAAAATGTTTCCTTTTGAGGACTTCTTTCATCCAGGGAAACAAACAAACAAAAAAAGTCACTTGGGGTGAGATCAGTGACTAGGGAGGGTGGGGCACATGGGTCATGCTATTTTTGCTCAAAAACTGCAGAACTCAGCGCATTGTAGGAGGATTGTTTGTATAAATCACCCAACATGAAATGGGCAAATGCGTTGAGAGAATTAAAAAAAAAAATTCAGCCTCACAGCAACACTAGCTGGTACACTGTTGCTGATGGGTTCCTAGAGCACTTAGCTAACAGAGGCAGGGGAAGTCTGTACTACAAGGGGCTCATCCTCCAAAAGTTAATTCTGGGTTTTTTAAATTCCTTGTATATGAGGACTGTGGAATCTTGCTTGGTTGTTGCCCTGAAGAAGTAAGGCTGAATATAAACTCAGTGGCTGACAGCTTTGGCTTGGCTTGAGATCTGACTTCCTTGGGGGTAAGATGAGATCAGAATCTCATCTGGAGAATCGAACTAGAAAAGTGTCCTGCCCTCCTTTCAACAAACTGTAGAGTTCATGGCTTATATTATGGATTGACATCCCAGGTAAGTATATTGGTGGAGCTTCTGGGGGTGCTTTGGCTTTGAGCATTGAAGCAGGAGAATCTTTGGGCTGTGGTTACCTATTGCTAGGATTCCCATCCCACAAAAAACTCCCTCTATGTGACTCCCTTATATACCTTCATCTTTCCCCTCCAAACCCCCAAAACACACAGTTATTGGATGTCGTCACGGAGCTGAACAACCCCTGGTAGGCATTTCTCTTATTATTCCAAATCACTTGAGATGAGGTGTTGAAGGCATAGTGACTTCTCCATCAATATGCCAAGAAGAAGCATGAGGGAAGGGTGGAGTTTTGTCTTTTCCTGGTTTCAGGGAAAGGATGATTATGTCTGAAATAATCCATTTTGCTCTTTTCATCTGCTTAATAGAAAAGCAAAATGTGAACCCGCAGATGAGGAAGAATTTGAGGAAAATAAATGGAATGCCAAGGCATTATCTTGATGAATGCCAAATACATATCTTGCCTGAAGAAGAAAAATGTTTCCAAGAATGTTGCAGGAAAAGAGGGAGGACTAATGCAGTAGCATCAATATCCATGTCTGCGGAGACAGGAAATACTTTCTGAAAATTAAACTTCAAGCAGATATTAATGATTTTGATATTGAGACACTAATACAGAGGAAACCCTGGATAGGTTCCAAAATTTTGCTTACTAGTATTAATGTCCTTTCTTCACAGGAAGCAAGATATAAGAACTTCAGAATTAAATCCAAAGGATATAGTGCTTGGAAATACTCAGTAGCAAACATGTCAGATCCTAATAAAGATGGGTCTCAAGTATTTACATGGGAAAGAACAGACACCTTTTTTTATTCATTTGGATAAATCATATGAAATGCATTTCATTAACCTTGATACATTAGGGGCCCTCAGCTCACATATTTTGCTTTGCAAAAGGGCCCAATATACATTTCTCTCCCAATGTGTGCCTTCTTTGAGAAATATTTTTGCCCCTACACACTCATAAGAAATGTATCTCCAAGGTCCATACATTTCCAAATTATGACCTCAACCAGGTGAATTGCAAAATGGATCCATTCTTCCAATCAAGAAGAGAAATTGTCATTTAAAGGATTCCCTTCCTGAGATTGAGGTGTGGAGTAGAGGCTTGGAGGAGGGTGGGCTTTTTCTGGGGGGGACAAGTGGAGACTTTGGGAACCTTCCAACCTGTGGTTGAGGAAACATTCTCATCTGAAATAATACTTTTTGGACCAGGTAGGCCCAGTGAATTCTGGGATTGCAACAATGCAAGTGCTGATGAAAGTCACGTCAAAGAAAGCCGGGCTTGGTGGCTCAGCCTGTAATCCCAGCACTTTGGGAGGCTGAGGTGAGTGGATTGCCTGAGCCCGCGGGTTCGAGACCCGCCTGGGCAACTTAGTGAGACCTCATCTCTACAATAAATCAAAAATTAGCCAGGCGTGGTAGCGCGCACCTGTGGTTCCAGCTACTTGGAAGTCTGAGGCAGAAGGATCGCCGGAGCCCAGTGGGTCGAGGCTGCAGTGGCCGCTCTCCAGTCTGGGCGACAGAGTGAGACTCCAACTCAAAAAAAAAAAAAAAAAAAAAAAAAAAAAGAAAGCAGTCATGCAGGAACAAAGGAGGAGGGAGGATATTTCCAGATGAGATTTGAATTGAGATCACAAGTTGATGAAGCAAAGATATATAGGATGGCTGTTCCAGAGAATAGGGATTGCAGAAGATGTCACTGCATGCTTGTGTTTAGAAAGAGAAAGAAGCTTAAAGGGATAGGAATATGAAATTTTTTTTTTTTAGTTGAAGTCTCACTCTAGCGATGGAGTGAGAGTGACCTTCATATGGAGGTCATATGGAGTGATTCGCTCACGGCCACTCCAGCATCAGTCTGCTGGGCTCAAATGATCCTTCTGCCTCAGCCTTCCAAGTAGCCAGAATTACAGGCGCGCGCTACTACGCCTGGCTAATTTTCTGATTTTTTGTAGAGATGAGGTCTCGCCAAGTTGCCCAGGCTGCTTCCAAACCCCTGGGCTCAGGCAATCCCCTCACCTCAGTCTCCCAAAGTGCTGGGATTACAGTTTTGAGCCACTGCGCCCTGTCAGAATACCAAATATTTCAAGGCACTGCCTACAGCACAAGACATTGTTTCAGAATCTGAAGATTATGCAAGATTTCATCTAAAGTGAACATGATCTTTTTTTCCCCTTTTTAATATGTATTTTATTTTAAAGGTTTGGGGTACAATTCAGGATTAGATATGCAAGTGGACATAATACAGGTAAAGTTTGGGCCTCCCTTTGATCCCCACTTTGCCTGGTTTGAGATCAGGTACCCTTATGATGCTGTGTCCCCACTCTCATCCCAGTAGTATCCCACTACTGCCAATCCCTTTCTTATAGTAAGGGTCCACTTATAAGTGAGAATATATGGTACTTTGTTTTTTGTTTCTGTGATAGATCACTGAGTATTATAGACTCTAAATCCATCCAAGTTGCTTTGAAGTCCATGTTTGCTCTTCTTTGTGGCTATGTAATATACCATCATGTATATGTACCACATTTTTTACCCGGTCCTGTTTTGATGGACAGCATGGTTGGTTCCATTTTCTTTCTTTTTTTTTTTTTTTTTTTTGCTGTTGTGAATAGTGCTGCAATAAACATGCATATGCAGGTATCTTTTTAGTAGAATGATTTGAGTTCCTCCAGGTATATTCCCAGTAAGGGAATTGCTGGGTCATATGGAAGGTCAATTTCTAGTTCTTTTAGAAATCGCCACACTGTTTTCCACAGAGGTTGAACTAGCTTGCATTCCCACCAGCAGTGTAGAAGTGTTCCCTTTTCTCCATATCTACCAGCATCTGTTGTTGTTTGTTTTATTAATGATGGCCATTCTTACTAGGGTTAGGTGGTATCTCAATGTGGTTTTGATTTACGTTTCTCTGATGATGAGTGAGGTTGAGCACTTTTTTATGTGTCTGTTGGCTGCCCATATATCTTCTTCTGAGAAGTATCTATTCATGTCTTTTGCGCACTTTTTAATATTTTTAATAAAATATTTTTTATTTTTTATTTTTACTTTTGTCATGTTTGAGTTCCTTGTAGATCCTGGATGTCAGGCTTTTGTCAGATATACAGTTGGCAAATGTTTTTTTCCCATTCTGTGGGCTGTCTCTCCACTCTCTTGATGGTTTCTTTGGCTTTGCAGAAGCTTTTCAGTTTAATGAGATCCCACTTGTCTATCTTATCTCTTATGGACATCTGGAGTTTTGATCAGGAATTGGTTGCAACTCCGATTTCTATAAAGATGTCTCCTGCGTTTTCTAAGATTCTTTTTGAGGTTTTACGTTTAAGTCTTTGATCTATTTAGAGTTGGTTTTTGTGTATGGTGATAGGTAGGGGTCCAGTTTCAATCTTTTGCATGTGAACACGATTTTCAAAAGCCCAGGAGTCATTTTCATGGGATGGTGGTGGAATTGTGGCTCCCAAAAAGATATATCCACATCCCACACCCTCCACCTGTGCATGCAATCATATTGACAAAAAAGTGTCTTGGTTTTTTTTTTTTCTCCTAACTTTAAAGTTAAGAATCTTGGCCAGACGCGGTGGCTTATGCATGTAATCCCAGCACTTTGCGAGGCCCAGATGGGAGGATTGTTTGAGCCTGGGAGTTTGAGACCAGCCTAAGCAACATAACAAGACCTCGTCTCGACAAAAAAATTAAAAATTAGCTGAGTGTGGTGGTGCATGCCTGTAGTTCCAGCTACTTGGGATACTGGGGCAGAGGATAGTCTGAACCAGGAGTTAGAGGCTGCGGTGAGTTGTGATCTTGCCACTGTACTCCAGCTTGTACAACAGGGTAAGACCCTGATCCAAAATAAAATAATCTATAGATGAGATCATTCTGGAAAACCCAGATAGATCCTAAGTCCAATGACAAGTGTCTCATAAGCAATAAAAGAGAACACACAGAGGCAGAGATTGAAGTTATGCAGCCACAAGCCAAGGAACGCCTGGAGCCACCAGAAACTGGAAGAGGCAAGGAAAGTTCTCTCCTAGAGATTTCAGACTTCTGGCCTCCAGAGCTGTGAGAAAATAAAGTTTATTGTTGCAAACCCCTCAGTGTGTGGAAATTTGTCATGGCAGCCCTAGAAAACGAATACAGGTGACCCCTACAGGGTCTTAGCATATAGATACACCTGGTTTTGAATTCTGACACCTCCCTTTCCTAACCTTTTGCAACCTAGCATCTCGAAATCTTAGCATCCCCATCTGTAAAGTTGGTAAGATCATAGTACCTCTCTTGTAGGTTGTGAGGAGCAAAGGAGTCAATGAATGAATAGGATGGCACACAGTGGATGTCACCTAGTAGGTGCTCAATAACGATGGCTGATGTCTTCCCTGACCCAATCCACTTGCACTGGTTCTCACCTCCCCCCCACCCTTGGTGCAACTTGGAGAGCTGTTCTCTCTCAGCTCCAGACCCACCCTTGTATATTCTGCTCTCTTGGGCTGGGGCTGGGACTCTGCCAACTACATACCTCCTTTGCCAATTAAGGACGCTCGGGGGAATTTGGAGGGGGCACAAGGAAGGGAGAACGGAATTGCCTGGCTGCTTGTTTTTCCTGTCAGCCTCACCCCAGTGGTGACCTTTCTCCCTGCATGTAGCATTGGTTCCAGTGAGTTGTGGTTTCCAGCTTCTTGCAGTACTTCTGGAACCAGTCCCATCACACCTGCTCTGAGGTACCAGCACCCAACAGGCCGTGCCTTCTCCTCAGAGGTCTGAGTTCCAGCTGTAAAGGGCCCTCTTCTCATATCCTCTAGGGCCTAATCATGACCCCAGCTCCCTCCCTATGTTTCCCCAGCCCTTGAGGTGGCAGCTGCTAACTGCAGCTACTAGCTTTTGTCACTGAGAGTTCCCCGATTTGCTTCTTAGTCCCTCCCCCACCTGTGTTACAATTCCCTGTATGAAGTTCTCTCTAACTAGCAAAGTTTCTGTCTTCTGACTGTACCCTGGCAGATGTGACACTCTATTTGGGCCGCCTGGTTTCCTATGTGTGTAGAAAATGATTAGTACCACGCCTGGTTTCCTATGCGTGTGAGAAATGGTTAGTACCACTGAGCAAACATGGAATTGAAACCAGAAAGACTTAAGATTGCTTCCTGGCTCTTTCACTGAGAAATCTTGGCCAACATATTTGGCTTCTTTGAGAGTCCAATTTTCTTATTTGTGAAATGGGCTTAATAATATTTAGCTTGTGGGAGTACTTGTAGTTGAATGAGATAATGTCTAAAAAGTGTCTGGCAACTAACAATTGTTTGAAAGATGTTGGGTATCACTTTACATGTGTCAGAAATGTGTCTTTGCATCTCTTATAGGTTCCTCTGCTTTTTCAGTTTTGGGTGTATGAACACCTTGGAACGGGTCAGGACTCTCTTATTCCAGCTTCCTGGCTCACTTAAGGTGTTTGTTTTAGATAAGAGGACTGAAGTTCTATTGTGTGTATTAGCATGACCCCGACTGACTTAAGAATGAGGACACAGTAGTTATGAGTGTGCACTCTAAGTCAAGATGAAAAGCAAGCCCCCACTGGGGAGTGCCACTGGGACGCTTTGACAGCATGGCGTTCACCATTGTGCCCTCATCACTCTTCCTCACCTGAACATGCCCCTGACTTTTAGAAACACATCCAGTCAGAGGCTATGACCCCCCCCGGGGGGTGGTGGAATGTGGATTAAAAATTGAACAAATATAATCTGACTGGGTCTGTTTGTCTAAGATTTAGTCAAAACTCATTGGCAGTTACTCCCCGTTTAAGAACTTTTTCAATGTCAAAAAACATAAGCTTCCAGTCACTAGTCATTCTGTAGGCACCTTCTGTAGGTAATGGAGCATTCAGTAGGGACTGTGGGAGTGAGAGGCAAAATGAAAACTGTGGCCTTAGCCCATGTGCGATTTCCAGTGTAATGAGGAGACCCAACTGGCACGCCCAAACACAGATACAATATCCGCACATATGATTCCTCCAAGTTCTAGGATGTTCTAGAACTCCCAGAAAGATTCTTCATGTAGGGCCTGGATCATAGGAACCACCACTGAATACTTTTGAGTCCACTGGGAATTATTTTTCCCATTTTCTCTTCACAGCTTCCCTCCACCTGACCCCAATACCTTGATGTTGCTGCTGAGTGTTGCTGTATCAGCTCACAAGAGGCTTGATCCATCCACTTTGTTTCCAATAACTTCCTCTTGTCCACTGTCAAGTTGTGTCATCCCTACTCTTTCAGAACTCTGCTTTCTTTATACTAGGGGGACTCCCCCCAAAACGAAGTTATGTTTTGGAGAGTGAGACCCTTGTAGTACAGGCTTCCCCCACTAGGTAAGTGTTCTAGGAACTCATCAGCATCAGTGTACCAGCTGGTGGTGTCATGAGAGGCTGCATTCAGCTTCAGTGAACTTTTTTGGAGATTCTTTCAACGCATTGCCATGCTGAGTATTCAGCAGTTTTGACCTGAAATGGCAAGATTCCTATACCCCATCCTCCCTATTCACCCAATCTCACCCTGAGTGACTTTTGTTTCCCCAGATGAAAAATGTCCCCAAAAGAAAACGTTTTGTTGATGTGGAAGAGACGAAACAAAAAACGGCAGAAGCACTAAAAGGCATCAAAGTTGATGAGTTCAAAAACTGTTTTGATCAGTGGAAGACGTGTCTTGATAGGTGTACTGCATCAATGAAGAGTACTGTGACTGAAGTTTAAACATGTGAGAATAAATACACACTTTTTAACAAATGAATTCTATTTTTGGGGGTCCCCTCTCATATGAGAACATTCAGTCAGTCCTCTGTATAAACCTTGTATAGCACTAGACATGGGGCTAGTCCTGTTGACATAAAGGTTCATGGACCATAGATCCGGGCCTCCAAGAGTTTACAGTCTCAGCAGGAGAGATAGACAGGTGAACAATGGGTGAGGACATGAACAATGCATCTTGGGTTCTAAAATGACATAACTCAAAGAAGGAGTAACCACTTTAGCCAACATATGATGAGAATAGCTTTCACAGGCCCTTAAAAATGGTAGTTTAGGGGATATAAATTTGGGGAATGAGGAAAAGGGAATTGCAGGCACTCTGGCAGAATAAAAAGTAGGCAAATAAAATGTCGAAGTCTCAAAAGACAGAAACATGGTGGGTTCTAACCCCAGGGACCAGAAGAAAAAAAGGGGCCAGGCTAGCAGTGACAGAATTGGTTGGGAGAGAATTGGTTTGGGAGACAGCAAAAGAAAAGGGGTTCTTGCTTTAACCACCTTTGTTTCATGCTACCTTGGAGAAAGTTCTCAGGATAAGCAACTGGGCTCCCATACCCCTTCATCAAATCCCTCAACTGGGATTCTGAAGAAAGATCTGCGGTGTTCCTCCTACTTTCCAGCCCTGGAACAGAACAATGGATGTTCTATTCCAAAAACATTCACTGGGCATCTCTTACAATATGTCTCTGTGCTAGTCACAAATGGGAGGTACCTAATGTTTTCTGACAAATATTTAGTGAACATTGATGATTTTCCAAGCATCATGCTAGCCACTTTGGAGACAAATAAAAATAGATAGTCCCTGCCCTTAAGAGCTTGCCAGACTTTTATTTGGATTTCCATACAATGAGTCATGGCCATAGAAAAGGTACGCAGAGAATGCTTCAGGAGCAGAGAGGAGTAGGGTGCAGCCCAACCTGGAGCTTCTGGGAAGGCTTCAAGAGGTGATGGAGGCTGATCTGAGTGTTGAAAGGTGAGTATGTCAAAAAAAGATGGACAAAAATTCCAGACTGAGAAAACAACATGCAGCAGCACAGAGACTTGCAACAACAGGGTGCATATTAGGGACCCGAGTGCTTTAGCACAATTAAAGCATAATGTGTAAGTCAAAGTGGGGTCAAAGAGCAAAACAGGGGGTAGAAAGAAGAACCACACCCCTTTCCCTTGAGGGAATCGATAGTCTATTGGGTGAGAAAGGTGTGTACACAAATAACTATAATACAAGGAACCAGCATTTTTCAGGTCTGATATTGGGCCATGTAGTCTCACCAAGTTCTGATCACAGGCACAATTTTTTGAAGAAGAATTGAGTCAGAAATCCAATTGCCTTGGCTCTAATAAAAGTACAAATCAAAGTGTGTAAAGCACAGGATAAGAAGAAATGAATAGAGAAAGAAGACTTTGAGTTGATTCCTGAAAGTGTACTTGGGAATCTTCAACTTTACCCATAGTTAATACTGTCTTTGTTGAGTATTGTGTCAGCCTGCAGCCACCAACAACAGAGTTGATCCTATTAAAAAAGACTGTGAGTCCTGTAGTAAGCTCACATTGGCTAAAATCCTCTAGAGGGAATAGGTTTTTGGGCTCCATGGTCTTGTACACTTCTGCATCCCAGTAATTTGTACTGGTGTCATCTTTTGCCACTGTGTCAACCAGTGGACATACACCTGAATATACAATGAGTGATTCCGCTATTTACAAATGTAATGGGGTCTCAGTTGTATCCAAACTCAGAGTATGTTGACCTGCAGAATATATGAGCTGTTGACTAGCTAGCCTCCCCTTTCCCCCATATCTGCTTTTTGAATCGTTTTGCTTTCTTTTCTTTCCTAAAGGATGGTGGAGGTAGTTCAGTGCATGGGGATCTCAGAAAGAGATGAGAGAAATAGGGATGGTAAGAATTGCACAATGTATGTCTCCTCTGCTTGGTATTGTGATTTTGTTTGTTTGTTTGTTTGTATGTTTGTTTTTGAGTCAGGGTCTCATTCTGTCACCCAGGCTAGAGTGCAGTGGCATGATCATGGCTCACTTTAGCCTCAACCTCCTGGGCTCAGGTGATTCTTCCATCTCAGTATCCTCAGTAGCTGGGACTGCAGGTACATGCCACCACGCCTGACTAAATTTTTGTATATTTTTGTAGAGACAAGTTCTCACTATGTTGTCTAGGCTGGCTGTCAAGCAATCCTCCCACCTCGGCCTCCTAAAGTGCTGGGATTACACGAACCTAAACTTTTTATTCTGAACAATTTGAAATCTTCAAAAAGCTGTGAGAAAAGTACATCATACACCCCTCACCTGTATTTGCCAATATGAACACTTTACAATCCTTGCTTCTTTTCTCTCTGCGTACACGTGTGCACCCAGGTGTTTATTTTTTGCTGAACAACTTGAGAGTTAGCTGTAGGCATCATGAGCCTTTATCCCAAAACACTTCACCATTTATATCATAGGAAAAGGGGCATTGCTCCATGTAACAACAATATGACTTTTACCCTCAAAAATTTAAAGTATATACCACAATATTACTTAACATGCAGAATATTTAAGTTTCCTCAATGTTCTCATTAATGGTTTTTATGGTCTTTATAAAAATTCCAGGATCGAATTCAGGATGATTCATTGTATTTAGTCCTCATTTCTCTTTAGTCTTCTTTAGTCTAGAGAACAGTCCTCGGATCTTTTGCGATTTTCCATGACATTAAGATTTTTAAAGGGTACGGGGCAATTGTTTTACAAATCCTTTTCTGACTGTTTTCCTCAGGGTTAGACTCAGGTTAAACCTTGGGTAGGAGTGGTTTTTCAAGGAGGGCTCGGGGCAGAACCGGCAGAGCTGTGTGATGGGGAACCTGACCTGGATAGGGGAACCCTTGCTGGTCACCACGTCTCAGCCTGGCTCTGGCATTTTGAGGACCAAGTGGGGTTGGTGTGGTTAGCCAGTTCCAGAACTTTGCAGTTGGTAGGTGACAAGGGTCAGTGGCACAGAGCAGACCCAGAACAACAGCCTGGAGCAGCTGTCAGGGATTTATAAGGGCCCAGAAAGAGGCATAGAAGGGCAGTGGGGACCTGGCCAGAAAGCAGCAGCGTCCTTGAAGTGGATGCACCTGCAAAAGATATAAGACTTCCCCAGGGTTTCTAGAAATCTTGGGAAAGACTTTGTTGGGTAAAAATGGAAGGGTTTCTTCAGTTATCCTTGTGGATGCAACAGAGCCAAGGAGATCTCACCCATTTCCACCTGTGTGTACATGTGTGTTGGGTGGGGAACTGGTGTCCTCCAAGAAGAAGGTTCTTGCTTTGTTGATATTCTTTCCCTGATTAAACCCTTACAGTGAGGTAGTCTTCCAGGAGTTAGGTGGATATGAGGGCTTATGATCTGGAAAAGAGGAAAAGGTGCTGCTTAGCAGACGGGAAATGAATGAATAATTGAAAGAAAATACTAATATTTTCATTTTCCTGATTGATATAGAGGCCATTGGGGCTGGGTGGGGTCATGAAAATGGGCAGTTTGGAATTCTCTCAAGCTGGGAAGGAAGAAAGTAGGGAATATCACAGCCAGAGATCTTAAGTAAATGTATTTTTAGGAGAAACTTTTTTCATTAGCTCATGATAAAACAGACAGGCAAGCACTTGTATTTCCTTCTAAAGGAAGGATTTTCCCATTCCTGAAATTTGCACTGGTCACTCTGAGAGACACAGGGTAGGCCACTGGCCCTCTCTTCCGTGTCCACAGGTGTGACATTTGGATGTCCATCTGTCCCCTTCTCTGCTGACTTTGCCCTCCAGAATTGTGAGGACACTCACTGCTTCCCAGGCTTGGAAGGACATTTTTTTTTCTTTTAGTTGAAGTCTCACTCTGTCGCCTAGACTGGAGTGCAGTGGCACGCTCCCGGCCACCGCAGCCTCGACCTGCTGAGCTCCACGATCCTTCCGCCTCAGACTTCCAAGTAGCTGGAATTACAGGCACACGCTACCACGCCCGGCTAATTTTTTGATTTGTTGTCGAGATGAGGTCTCACCAAGTTGCCCAGTTGGGTCTCAAACCCGTGGGCTCAGGCAATCCACTCACCTCGGCCTCCCAAAGCGTGGGATTACAGGTTGAGCCACCGAGTCCGACGGAAGGACATTTTAAAAAAGGAAACTCTCTTGGGAACCAAGAAGAGGGAATTTTTACTGTCTGTGGAAGCAGTGGCCCCCAGGAGTACTGGGCTAGGCAGACCCAGGCTTGTTTTTGGATCAAGAGTCTTGTGATCTTAAAGCTGCTCTCTGATCCCCAGCATGACTCAAGACCAGGGGAATGTGGCTGCTGACTTGGTTTAATCATTTGCTCACTCTTCAGACCAAATCCTACCTTGTGGACATGAAAATTGTGAATAAAATGTTTCAAAGCAGGAACGTGTTTTTACTGAATTTATTAAAAAAAAAAAAAAAAAGCAAGGATGCCTTCGCCTTGTAAAGCATTTTGCCATTTACAAAAAGCACTTTCACAACTCCGGCTTGGCTTTCATATTTGCCTCACAATGTAGGTAAAAGGGGAGGTAGCCCACCCTGGGATCCAGGACCACCATCAGGACTCTCAGTCCAGTGCTCTTTCCCCTACCTCTTGCTTCCTCCTCCCAGTAGATAGACACCATCTAAGATGCTTGCTAAGAGCCAACTCATTCACCTCTCGCCCTTCAGCCTCCTCTGAGATCTTCATCCACTGTCGCTTTCAATAACGACTCTCACACGATTCTTCTGCAAGCTGCTTTAATCCCAGGTTACTACATCGTTCTTCTTCCTCTTTCTCCTATTCGTGACCTTCAATCTAGTATCTCTGCCAATCATTTAAGGTAACGCGGCACGGCTGTAAGAGAGGATTGTATGCTGATATCCTTTAGTTGCCTTATTAGGGCTTGTTTTGTCTTGTGGTCTGGCTGCTTCAGGCGCCATGCTAGGGCAGAGGCGCTCCACAGCTCCCCCTTTTTTATTTATTTTGGCAGGAGAGGGTAGTGGTCACAGCCCCCATAAAACAAGGACCATGTAAGACAGTCTATCTCGCGCGTGTAATCGCCAGACCGACTGCCCACCTGTCCGACACCGATTTTCTGGGGATGGGAGAGGCGGTGTCAACCCATATGCAGCTGGACATGCCCTCCACGGGATAACTCCTCCTGGGCCCCCGTGTGCAGTACTATTCTCACATCCTGCCCTGTTCTTATTGCCCTAACGCGGCAACCCAGACCTGAGGGGATTGATCCACCTCCAGGGCAGCAAAGGCCTGCGCTAGTAGCGCACGGTCACGTGCATTGCGTTGATGCATACGGCAGAGACAATAGAGGCACAGGACACAACAAGAGAATAACAAAAAGGCCATTGAGCCCATTCCCGCCCACTCATTAAGGTGGTATGCCGCCTGGGCGATCCGGGAGGGCAAGGTTTTGGGCGACTACTGGATCTACTCTGATGGCGCTGATGATTTCACGACGTAGAGCCTCCATCAGGTTGTCAAAACTCTTGGGACCAATTACCTAAAAGATGGAGGGAAAGCTTTCGAGAGAGGTTAGCAGCAATGGTCATATTGTGGTATGGGATGCCGGTTACGCATAAAGCAATAGTGTGCCATTCACACCCTATTTGCACCATGCGCCAGACAATGTCTACTTGTTCTTGTACCACGTCAACTCTTTGATCTAAGATCATAATGCCGCCACACAAGTGACTGTTAATATTACTTTGGCAGCAACAGTGGAAGATAAGGTGTTTAAAGTGGTGGCGGTCTGTACTGTGGTACACATGGCAACAGCGGCTGTAGCAGCTGCAGCGGCCGCCATTGCAATTGCTGCAATGATGGCGGCTGTAATGCCGAAGTCTCTCCTCTGTCTAAAAGGAGAGAGAGCTTTAGGGCCCCAGCAAGAGTGTAATAGAAATCAGGGGCTGGTGCCAGTTAAAAATCTGGGGAAAGTACGTGCCGCATAAGTGTCTAGGAAATACTGTTAAAATTCCCCATTGTTGCTCAGCACGACTTATGGGGAGGTTCAGCATCAGCGTTCCCAGCAGAAGCCACGTCATCGGACTCATCATCAGCAATCGGGGTTCGTTCCTCGGGGGTCTTTGTAGTGCGTGTTAGTCGCTCAGGTACCCACACCGGGTCTGGGCTGTCCTGTGGAAAAACACACACAGATCCTCTCGCCCACGTTAATACTGGGTCGGGACCTCTCCATTGTCCCGTGATAACATCTTTCCATTTAACATAGCCCCTTTTATAACATAGATGGCGGTCCGCAGCAGAATTGTTCTCGTTGTCCAGCTGAAGAAAATTTAAAGTTAATAATGCTAATGACAGTCTTTGTTTAGGTTTGTAACCCATGCCTATTCCCCCTTTTTGTTTTTGAAGTAGTTCTTTTAGTGTGCGATGAGCCCTCTCGACTATCCCTTGACCTTGAGGATTATAAGGGAGCCCATGGCGCAGGTCCACGTTCATTTGTGCACAGAACCGTTGAAATGTTCGGGAGGTGTAGGCGGGGCCATTATCTGTTTTGATTTGCTGAGGCATGCCCCAGGCGGCCCACGCCTCCAAGCAATGGGAGATAACATGATGTGCCTTTTCTCCAGCCATGGCCGAGGCAAACAAAATTCCGGAACAGGTATCTATGGAAACATGGACATACTTGAGGTTACCGAACTCTGCCACATGAGTGACGTCCATTTGCCAAACCCGTGAGGGGAGAAGGCCTTTTGGATTCACCCCCCTTGTAGGGGGGTGGTGGAAAGTGACACATGATTCGCAAGATTTTACAATATCTCTGGCCACATGACGTGGTATTTGGAAACGGGTCTGTAGTGTTTTTGAGTTAACATGAAACTGGGCATGAAAATCTTGTGCCTTTTGGGCAGGGGTTACAAAGAAAGCCTGTTGAAGTCGCGTAAGGTTGTCAGCCTGGGCATTACCCTCACTGAGGGGTCCTGGTAGGCCAGTGTGTGCACGGATATGCTGAACAAAGAATGGCTCTGAATCGGCTAGGCAATGCCTTCCAGGCTCGCATTGCCATGTGATTAATTTGATCATACACAACCTGGGGGTATCCTATCTGTTGGTTAGCAAAACGGCCCTGCCCCAACAGCATATCAACGTCCCAAGCCCCGTTACCCGCCGCCCGGTTTCTTGCTGCCTGCTCATTAGCCAATTCTATGTAATAGGCCTTCCAATCTAAATATTGTCCCGGGTTCATGCAAGCCTTCACTAATCTCTGCCAGTCTCCGGGGGTCATGGCGAACCGGTCTAGTGCCTCCACCATTGCTGTCGTGAAGGCAGCAGTGAGCCCGTACGTTCGTACGGCTCCGCGAGGTTTTTTACTGTTTTGAAATCTAATGGTTCATGGTACCGGTTTCCTGCATTGTCCACGAACACCGGAAAAGTTTGCCATGTGCCGCTGGCATGGACCTCCCTCCACACTTCATTGTTGAAAGAAGCGCCTCCTTTTCCGGGAGGCGCAGAAGGATTATATGGGGGAGGAACTCCTACCGACCCAGGGACAGAGGATCCGCCCTTATCTCGGCGCGGCCCCGACTGAGTTCTAACTTTTCAACTCGAGTCACGAGATCTCTAAGTTCCTCATCTGACTCCAGTTCTGAGTCAGAGGCTGCCTCGCTGTTCCCTCTTGAGGAAGTTGATCGTTCCTCTTTTATTTGGTCAAGCGCTGCTTGGCCTTGCTCGACTGTTTGCACGCACTTTTGATCTTCCAAACAGGCACGAACCAGTCTCCAAAGGGGCTGGACCCCGCCTGCCACCTCTCCTAGCTCTCGGGCGCGGTCAATATCCTGCCCCACTTTGTCCCAACTACCCACTGTGAGATTCCCCGAAACGGCAAACCACGGTGCAATCTCGTCTACCTGTGTGATAAAATCAGTCAAGGTTTTATCCCTTAATTTTAGTCCTTTTGTTCTTAGGAGAGTTTTAAGAGCCTGAAAAAGCGGGTGAGAGGAAGTAGTGCCCATGTTAGCAAAAAGGGGATCACCTCTACACCGAGGGCCCTTTTAGATCGCCTCTTTACCGAGGACCTTCCCAAATCGCCTCTTTACCGAGGACCTTCCCAAATCGCCTCTTTGCCGAGGACCTTCCCAAATCGCCTCTTTACCGAGGACCTTCCCAAATCGCCTCTTTACTGAGGACCTTCTCAAATCGCCTCTTTGCCGAGGACCTTCCCAAATCGCCTCTTTACTGAGGACCTTCTCAAATCGCCTCTTTGCCGAGGACCTTCCCAAATCGCCTCTTTGCCGAGGACCTTCCCAAATCGCCTCTTTGCCGAGGACCTTCCCAAATCGCCTCTTTACCGAGGACCTTCTCAAATCGCCTCTTTACCGAGGACCTTCCCAAATCGCCTCTTTGCCGAGGACCTTCTCAAATCGCCTCTTTGCCGAGGACCTTCCCAAATCGCCTCTTTGCCGAGGACCTTCCCAAATCGCCTCTTTGCCGAGGACCTTCCCAAATCGCCCCTTTCCCCTTTGCCCCGAGGAAACCTTCCACAAATCGCCTCTTTACCGAGGACCTTCTTAAATCGCCTCTTTACCGAGGACCTTCCCAAATCGCCTCTTTGCTGAGGACCTTCCCAGTTTTTTCCCTCCCTTGTGGGATCTACATACCAGTCGACTGCCCTGAGCAGCTGCAGTTCTGAATCCAAGGATTTCGGCTTCTTCGAGTCCCCCGTACGGGCCACCACTTGTCGCTTTCAATAACGACTCTCACACGATTCTTCTGCAAGCTGCTTTAATCCCAGGTTACTACATCGTTCTTCTTCCTCTTTCTCCTATTCGTGACCTTCAATCTAGTATCTCTGCCAATCATTTAAGGTAACGCGGCACGGCCGTAAGAGAGGATTGTATGCTGATATCCTTTAGTTGCCTTATTAGGGCTTGTTTTGTCTTGTGGTCTGGCTGCTTCAGGCGCCATGCTAGGGCGGAGGCGCTCCATAATCCACCTGGTCCCAGGTCCTCATGGAGGGAAGAACCGTTGGCTCTTGGAAAAGCCTGGGCAGCTATGGACCCGGAGAGAGGAAGACACCACTGCAGTCTCCCCATCTTGTGAAAACACAAGTTCTCATGTGGTGTAGGAGAGGTTCACTCTCTCTTATGAAACCACTTGAGAGGAGCAAATAAACCCCAGGAGTGTTTACCTCCTTTGATCAATAGAAAATAGAGTCATGTCAAGAGGAGCTTCTGCATGGTCCCTGAGGCTAGGAGGATGGATTTCAGGTCAGCAGGCCACCAGATTTCCATGGGGTGTGCACGTGAGTGTGTGTGTCTGTGTGTGATGTGTGGACATCTGTGTGCCTATGCTATTCGATGACCCCACTCTGATCCTCCATAAGAGGCATAGCCCATTTCAGAGTATCACTTACAGGTGACATCACGATGGAGTGACAGCTAATGCTGGGTTGCCTTTATCACCTCTAAGAGAGGCATTTGCAAGGTCCCTGGAAGGGGAGTTGGAAAGGGAAGAGGCTTCCAGTTGCTCCAAGGCAGGGCCCTTCTGAGGGCACACCAGGATGGTCCACACTGAGATGAAGCCCTGACCTGGGGGCTGAAAATGACCCTTTGGGTCCCACCCCACTTAGTTCTCTCCCGCTGGGAAGCTGAACCAAACATCACGGTCTACAGACATGTGTACTCATTCCTGCAGGGTGTTCTGGAGGCAAGTCTGTGACAATTTGCCATCCATGCAGCTATGTGCCCATGTGTGAAGGCAGAAGGCATATACAATCACACACAGAGGGAAAAAAGCGCCAAATCCTAGAGGCAAGGTCTTCCTAGGCTTAAATGAAGATGGACGATCTGGAAAATTCAAAGGTTAACATGATAGGTAGAACGAAAGGAACCAACTAATTCAGAAAAAACTAAAACAAAATAAGGTTTGTTCATGTTCGTGGTAGCTTTATTCACAATAGCCAAAATGTGGTAGCAACTCAAGTGCTCATCAATGGATGAATGGGTAAGCAATATGTGTTGCATACATACACTGGGATATTATTCAGTTTTCAAAAGGAAAGAAATTCTGACACATGCTACGACATAGGTAACCGTGAGGGCATTATGCTAAATGAAAGAACCCAATCACAAAAGAACAAATACTGCATGGGTCCACTTAGATGAGGTATCCAGAGTCAAGTTCACAGAGGCAGAAAGTAGAGTAACAGTTGCCAGGGGCCAGGGGAGGGAAAATGAAGAGTTAATATTTGATGGGTATAGCATTTCCATCTGGCAAAATGCAAAAGAGACAGGTCGCACAGAGCAAATATACTTGACATACTTGAGCACACTTAAAAATGACTAAGATGGCCAATTGTATGTTATGCATATTTACCACTATTAAAAAACAAAAAAACCGAACCAAAATAAGGCAAGATAAGCTCATGGAAAAACAATTCACTGATTGACAGATCTTGGTTAATCGGTAGCTTGGACTTTTCCTGGAGACACAGTCATGTGTAGCCAGGGGAGTGGGGTCAGGGGAAGTAATTTCAAGCCAGGGAGATCCGCTGCCCCTGGAACGGTTTGCTGAGGATGGAGCTGGGTCATCTTCTGACCTTTGCCTTCCCAGGAATTTTTCCCCCATCTATGATTTACAGAGGATAACTCATCGTGAAAGTATCTATCTCTGCGTTTTAAATACTGACGCTGTCCTGGGCAGGGAGCTACTGTCTCTTCAAGGTTTCTGGAGACTGGGGTGGGCTTATCATTTCAAAAGGTGAAGAGTCTGGTTGGACAGATGGGGGAATGCCGCCAGGGATGGTGGCTGATCTAACAGAAGGTTTCTCAAACTGGCATCCACAGGTTCTCTATGCAAATTCTATCATCTCATTGCAGCTTAACTTTTATAATGAAAATATAACTTAAAATTATATATTTAATTTAATAGTTGGAGCAACCAGATGATCAATTTATCACTAGCATGCAGGGGTAAATTTCAGCACCCATGTTTATATTCGCTCCAGTGAAGGGCAAATGGCATCTTGTAGCTTGGCATGAATGGAGGCGTAGCACTAAATTAAACTGAGGAAAGTGGTGGGAGAATTGAGTCGTCTTGTGGAACAGGATAGCGTGGGCATGGCCACACTCAAAAATGCCAGCATCATAACAATGCTGGCATAGCGTGCATGCGGCCAATTAGTTTCAACAAATAATATTATTAGGGTTATTAATTTAACATGGTTGATTTCAATTTTATTGACCTTTGAAGGTTTGTTTTCATTTAATTTTCATGTGTTGTTTCCCAAGCTACATCAGGGCTATGAATATGAAGAGTTTATACCTGTGTTTATGTAGGTATATTTCTAAGTAGCAGCATACTGAGGTTAATTCACAGTAACAGTGCAGGATGTCTTCTCTGTAGAAGTTCCTAGAGCTCTCAGTGTGAGAAGCGCTGACAATCACAGTGGCCTCAAAAGTCTCTATCTATATTTGATCAGCTCTAGAGAGAATCTTTAACTTAGGACTTATTGAGATCAATAAAATGACCTCATTCAATAGGGGAATGACTGAATTCCCTTTCAGGAATTCTACCTGTGTCTTCAACATAAATTCATTAAAATCTACCAATATAAATAACAGCTCCTGTTTGTGTTTATATTGGTATCCACTGTGAGCATGAGGTGTTGGAGTTAAAACTCACAGAAGTATGGGGGCCTCATGGCTGGAATTTTCCACCCTGGACTTGTCCTCCTGAGCCTCCAGCAATTCGCTGGTTCCAGTTCCAGTTTTCCTACCTCAACATCGTTCCCCAAGAAGGATTTGTGAAGGCACTGGCACTCTGGCTTCTTAGCCTCTTCTCCCAGGCGTGGCTGATCTATCCTCTTCTGTGTTTCACAGTCTTCTTGTCCCTTCTGGTCAGTGCTAGGTTTAGCTGCCTCTTTTGTTCTTGATGCTTGTCTTATGTACAGAAACGTCTAGACTTGACATCATCAGCAAATGCTCAGATTTAACTTCCAATGCAGTTCTGGTCAGGGAGTCTCTCTGGAGTTTGGCATCCCTAGAAAACATTCTGGGAACAGCTGCTTATTTGGTTCGTGACCTCAAGACTTCCTCAGCATATCTGCTCCTCTTTCCTTATAGCGTGTACACCCTGCCTTCCGTGTTGCAGTCTCTGTTGAGATGCGGATCCTACCCAAGCAGTAGGAGGGGCCTTTGGAGTTCTCCGGGCAGGAAGTCATTTCCTGAGCAGAGGCTAAGTTGAAAATGGATTCCCACTTCAGGTAGAAGCTTGGACACCCAGACACTCTGTGAAAGTGCTGATGTTTTTGCTTGCAATGGGAAGTAGGGGCTATTCCTGGTTAACCTTCTCTGGTCTGTGTCATGGAGGCATGGTGCTTCCTGCTATTTGGTCATTTGGAAAATACTTACTAGATACCTTCTAAATGACAGCCAATGCTCCAGGTTTTGTCATGACTAAGGTGAATTAAATATAGCATGAACTTGTCCCTCATGAACTTGTGGTCTCAGTGATGACACATGCATCTAAATAGGCTGCAGTGCATTGGACAAATGCTCTACCCTATCATAAGCTGTCATATTGTACAGTAAAGTCCTCTGTAGGCAAAGGGGAGGCACCCTATAACTATCTGAAGAGATCAGGACGGACTTTCTGAAGGATCTGACATTTGATCTGGGTATTGAAGCTTGAATGGGAGTTCCCCTTGTAAGAGATAGGGGAGGGTGAGCATTCAAGGTCAAGAGAAGAGTTTATGTAAAAGCTCAGAAGAATGAAACCTCATGGACTCTGGGTAGAAATATAAATTGTTTGAGATAGCCGGAGCATAGGTTTTGGTAGGGGGGGTGTGAGAGGAAGAGGCTGGTAAAAGCTTAAGGAAGTAGGCTGAAGATCCTGAAAAGGCTTTATAGGCCATGCAGAAGCAATGGTATACCCCTCCTTCCACCTTTGGGCTGTGACAGTTTCCTCCCCCTCTCCCTCTCCTCTCCCCTTTCTTTCTTTTCCCCTTTACTTTCTTTCTCTTTCCTTCCTTCCTTCCTTCTTTCCTCCCTTCCTTTCTTCCTTCAGCTTTGCAATTCACATACTATAAAATTTACCCATTCAAAATGTACAATTCAGTGGTTTTTAGCATATTCATAGAGTTGTGCAACCATCATCACAATCAAGTTTAGTATATTTTTATCACCTCAGAAAGAAGCCCTGTACCTTTTTGCTATTATCCCTCAGTCCCCTAACCCCTTAACCCTCCCCCGACCCAGTCCCAAGCAATCACTAACTTTTTTTGTCTGTATGTATTTACCTATTTGGACATTTCCAGAGGTGGAATCAGGACTTCCGGTTTCTGACCAGGCTTGTAAGGAACTTGCAAGTTGTTACTCCATCCTAACAAGTAAAAAGCTGAACAAAGGTAAAAAATCAACTCTTTTTAGATTCATCAGAGAAGTGAGATGGGGCAAGTCATTTTCCCCAAAATTGGAGAGGCAGACAAATGGATACTGAGAGTCACAACTTACTGGAGCAGAAGCCCATGAGAAGAAACCCTTCCTGGGGAACGATGTTGAGGTAGGAAAACTGGAACTGGAACCAGCGAATTGCTGGAGGCTCAGGAGGACAAGTCCAGGGTGGAAAACTCCAGCCATGAGGCCCCCATGCTTCTGTGAGTTTTAACTCCAGCACCTCATGCTCACAGTGGATACCAAAGAAAAATCTCATGCTTTCATCAGGGTGTGGGGCAAAGAAACCATTTTGAAATAGCCAGATCAGGGCCAGTAGTGGTGGTGGCTCATGCCTCTAATCCCAGCACTTTGGGAGACTGAAGCAGGAGGATGACTTGAGTGCATGAATTCGAAACCAGCCAGGCCAACATGGCGAAACCTCGTCTCTACAAAAAATAAAAAAATTAGCTGGGCATGGTGGCATGCACCTATAATCCCAGCTACTCTGGAGGCTGAGGTGAAAGGATTACCAAAGCCCAAGAGATGGGGGCTGCAGTGAGCCATGATCATGTCATTGCACTGCAGGCTTGGTATATAGAGCCAGACCCTGTTTCAAAAAGGAAAAAAAAAAAAAAAAAGAAATAGCCACATCACTCTGTTTTTCTTTTTCTTTTTTTGAGTTGGAGTTTCACTCCATCACCCAGACTGGAGTGCAGTGGCACGCTCCCAGCCACCACAGCCTTGACCTGCTGGGCTCAGGCGATCCTTCTGCCTCAGCCTTCCAAGTAGCTGGAACTACAGGTGCGTGCTACCACTCCCGGCTAATTTTTGATTTATTGTAGAGATGAGGTCTCGCCAAGTTGCCCGCGCAGGTCTCGAACCTGCGGGCTCAGGCAATCCACTGACCTCGGCCTCCCAAAGCACTGGGATTACAGGCTGAGCCACCAAGCCTGGCCACTCTGTTTTTCTTAATAAGGTCTGCTCTCAGGAGAAATGATGTTACCAGAGCCTGAACTACTGGGGTTTTATCAGGGCCTAACTGACCTAGAGGAAGGAGAATTCCCAGCTCCAGCCCACGTGGCCATCCTGTGCACCTAAAGGGCAGTGAGCTGAGAAGAACTTTGTGGAGTGTCAGAGGGACAGGCTCAGAGGGAGGAGCTAATTAGAGGACTCTAGGCCAACCCCCCCCACATCTACCACCACCTTGCTAAAGGCCCGTTTATAGCAGTTCCTTTGACTCAGGACCTCACATCCTGCTTTTAATAAAATTAAGCTTAATAAAAGTATCACAAGGCATGCTAAAATTCAAAAAAACACAGTTTGAAGAACCAGAGAAAGCATCCGAACCAGAATACAACATGGCAGGGATGCTGAAATTATTAGACCAGAAATGTAAAACATCTATGATGAATATGCAAAGGACTCCAATGAATAAAGTAGACAGCACGCAAGGACAGATAGGTGATGTAAGCTGAGCGATGAAAATTCTAAGAAACAATAAAAAAGAAACACAAGAGAGCAAAAAAAACATTGTCACAGAAAGGAAGAATGATTTTGATGGACTCATTAGTAAACTAGATGTGGCTGAGAAAAGAATTGCTTGGGGATATCTCAACAGAAACTTCCCAAACTGGAAAGCAAAGAGAAAAAAGACTGAAAAAAACAGAAGAGGATATCCAAGAACTGTGGAATGGCTATAAGCGTGAACATAGAAATGCAACTGAACAATATGTGGCCTTTTGTGACTGACTTCTGCTTAGCATGACATGATTTTTTTTTTTTAGCAGCTGCGGAACGGGCAATAATTCTATTTTCCCTCTACTTGCAAAGGGATAGGGAGCTCGTAGGAGACAAAAAGAACACAGTGATGGAAGACGTGGGGACTCTGAAAAGGCAGAACTGTAAGGGTGTAAAGTTTATTTTAAGACATTTTTCTTTCTGGGACTGTGGCTTGCTTGCCAGGTATAAATATTTCTCTTATCAAAAGTCTTCTTTTGTGTTGAGCCATGGATCATTTATCTGCAGCCCTATGGCCCTCAGTTTGTGTCTTTGTGTGCTGCTTGGTAGAAAGAGTCCCTCTCATTCCCACTGTTGTGTTGACATTGCCTCGGTTAAAGCACCATTGAATTTGGCATCTGTGCTACCTGCTTCTTTCTGAGCCTGCTGCCTGATTGTGGGTACACACAAAATTACTTCTCCTCCAGAACAAATTTGATAAGCTGATAAGTGACACAGCGGTGCCCGGCACTATATTCATAAGTGAGTTAAATCCACATTTGCAAATTTGATAGGGCAGCCTTTGTCCATTTCACCGAGTCACTGTGCAGAGGAGCTGGGTTCTGAAAAGCTCTGGTTTCCTTCTCTGTGAGCCTCGCTGCCACATTTTCAAAGACCACATCAGTCAGTGTGAGCGGTCCTGGGTCCTTTCCATGCGGCTGGCTCGGGCTTTTACAGACCCTGAGACAGAATCTCATAAAGACTGGCTGCCATTTTGGGTTAGGGTCGGGTGATTTTCCTTCTTTTCCTGCTTGAAGATTTGATTTTCAGATTCGTTTGGAAAATGACTTGGTTAGTCCGAATCATCATAGGCTTCAATGTTAAAATAGAATGGAATATGCATTAATTGATTCATACTATTGTAGCTAAACAACTTGGCACTTAATGCTTCATAACTTTAAGGACTGGCTTAGTCAATAATTTAGTACAAAGATGCCAGAGAGCTTCCTCCATCTTGTTCTCCTCTCTAGTGATGTGCGTCACTATTATACCTCTACCAAATAGTGTATTTTAAGAGCCTGTTATGCATAACTCTGCCTCTGCTTTCTTTTTCCGTGTCTCTCTCGCCCTCCTCTCCCTCTGTCTCTCTCACTCACTCATATTTACCACAATATGATTCCAAATAGTACCCCCTAATAATTAGGGAGGCTTTACCATGTGGCTTGAGGTTGTCCTTCATTGATTTAAAAAATATGCTAATGAGAATGGGCAGTGGGGGAGGCAGGTCTGGGACAGCTGGTCATGGGGATGCTCAGTGCTCACAGAGCTCCTACCCTAGTGGAGGGAAGCTAAAGAACAGCTTTTTGTTCTGTTTTGTTTTGAGTTGGAGTCTCACTCTGTCGCCCAGGCTGGAGTGCAGGGGCCCCAGCTGGTGTGCAGTGACCCCGGCTGGAGTGAAGTGGCATGCTCATGGCCACCCCAGCGTCGACTTGCTGGACTCAGGCGATCCTTCTATCTCAGCCTTCCAAGTAGCCAGAACTGCAGGCGCGCACTACCATGCCCAGCTAATTTTTTGATTGATTGTAGAGATGACCCCGGCTGGAGTACAGTGGCACGCTCACGGCCACTCCAGCGTCGACTTGCTGGACTCAGGCGATCCTTCTGCCTGAGCCTTCCAAGTAACTGGAACCGCAGGCGCGTGCTACCATGCCCAGCTAATTTTGATTTATTGTAGAGATGAGGTCTCGCCGAGTTGCCTAGGCTGTGCTCAAATCCGTGGACCTGGGCAATCCCCTCACCTCAGCCTCCCAAAGAGCTAGGATTACAGGCTTCAGCCACCGTGCCCGGCCAAGAGCAGCTTTCTAATCACAACAGCTGTGCCCCAGGATACACGGGTCCACTTCTTTAAGAGCTGATTGGGCCATGTGGAACTCCAAGGCCTGGAGGGGGCAGAAGTAGCAGCCACTACAGGAGCAGCAGAGGCAGAAGCAGCAGGCACATGTTTATCATCAGGCATCGGTGAGCGCCCACCTCTGACCAGCCCGTACAGGAGGAAAGTGCAGGGTTTAGTCAGGAGACCTGGGCTGGAGTTTGGGGCTCAGCTACTTATTAGCAGTGTGGTGCTGGGTAACTTATTCAGTATCTCTGGTCATCAATTTCCTTTCTTCTTGTTGTTGTGAAAGAAATACGGTAACATCTACCTCAGGGAGGTTGTTGCGAAGGTTAAATGTGCGCTGAATGTGCAGGTATGGGGAACTGCAGATTCAAACTTTGTCTCTGTCCCTTGAGGGGACAGTGTGTTCTGTGGCCCATTTGAGAAGACCTGGCCAGTGACTTAGAGAGGAATGTGGCTCTCTCGACTCGGTCATTCGTTTTTTTTCATGGATCCATTTGGTCACTCAGTGCTGGTCACTAAGCGTGTGACACTGTAGCAGGTGTTGGTGGCACGCCTGGAATGAGTCAGACCCTTTCTCGCCAGTCTGGGGAGATGTCGACCACAAACAACAACTGTATGATTGCAATCCAGTGCAGAGAAGTGCTACGTTGGGGACAGAACACAGTGCCCGGGAGGCATTTGGAGCACCAGATAACCTAGTTGGGGAGGGGTTAGGGAAAGCACAGGTGCAACGGATGAAAAAGAACAGGCAGGTGAAGGGGAGGCAGGGGGCATGGCATGGCTCACACGATGGTCAAAGAGATGGGGATAACGCGTCATCTACAGGTATTTTGGTATGGCGAGAGTGTCGAGTGTGAGGGGGAATGTGGAGATAAATACAGAGATATGGAGAAATGACGAGCTACCTGTGCCTGGGAGTCTTCGCCTTGCTTGCCTCCACAACAGAGCTCTGTACCACAGGTGTTGATCCTATGAATACTGTCGTCACCAAAGATAGGATGCTGGAGCCTTCCTGGCATTTAGAGTTGCTGTAAAAGAACTTGGCAATATGTTTTTTCATGGAAACAACATCTTAAGCAGCAATTCAACATAGTTAGGGTCTGCTATTATAAGATCTCTGAGTGCACTTAGCTTAAACAGGTAAAGTACAGGAAAATCAAGGGAGAACAGATCCTGTTCCCGGCTAGGGGTTCTTTTTGCAACATAGAGCACCCTACTTCCAGATCTGCCATCCAAGCCTGGGTCAGATCCTCAGGCTGGCTTTGTCTGTACTTGGATTTGAATTTGAGGCTTCGGGTCTGCTGAGGCTCTCTGCACAGGTTTCCATGGTTCCATCATTCCCCGCTGTCTCGTATCTGGCTGACTTCCTCACACTGCTGGTACCTACTTGGCCCTTGGCAGCACTGGACATGGAACCCCTTTCTCTGGGCAGCAGTGGTTAGAGAAAGTGTCATTGTTTCCAACTGACATCCTCAACTTGGTGCTAGTCCGCATACAAAGTCAAGCATGATGGTTGAGGCGGTGTTTGAGGCCAGTGCTTTTCACTTTCCACCAGATGTTTTTTTTTTTCCTTTTCATTTCTTCCAATCTTCCTTCCTTTCTTTCACCTTGCCCTTCAAGCATGTTATCTTCTGCGATTAAATGTAATGCAGCAAAAGCATACAGGACATCGCCTATGTGTCTGATGCAAGAGCTACCAAAGCGCAGCTCCACTCTCAAGGCGATCACAGTCTGATATGAGCGGTGGGAGACAGACAAGTTAAGGGGCTGATTTTGTATATGGTTGGGGGGGTAACCTGATGGGGCAGAATCTTTAGGGGAGTCATCCCGGGGATGAGGAAGAGATCAGCAGGAACTAGCTAGATAAATGCAAGTGTATTCTAGACAGAGGAAAACCGAGCAAAGGATCAGACACTCAGCCTGGTGCATTCAAGACATTGTGGGATTGAGGCTGGCGGCAGAGTGAGGGCGGGAGCGGAGAGCCGTGAGAACCCAGAATGGGGAAGCCAGCTCCAGCCCTTCCTGCCTTTCATCCATCGCATGTAGGGTGCCTCCTGGCAGCACTCAGAGCTGGGACAGGCACTGACCCCTGCCTAGAGGAAGTCTGTATTTTTTCAAAAGCTTCCTTAGAGAAAAGAGTCCCAGGAGAGTAGAGGGGCTGAGTCTGCACTGGCAGGAAAAGTGGACTAAATGCAAGCCAAACCCAAAATAGCCCTGGAGGTTGACCAGAAGGAAATTAGATGGCTGGTCTGTGTGGGCGTAGCCCTGTGTGGGGTGGGGTGGGGTGGGGGACAGTAAAATGGTGAGGACAGGGGCACGATCTCTTAGAGAGCAGGGCACACACGTTACAAAAATTATCTATGGGCTGCGTCTTTAAAAAATTCAAAATGCAAAGCGTTTTTGAGTGCCATGGGGGGAAAATTACCTTATTAATAGACCAGTACCAATGAGATTATTGGCCCTGCTGTTTAAAATATTAACATCTGGTTGGGCGAGGTGGCTCACGCTGTAGTCCCAGCACTTTGGGAAGCTGAGGCTGGAGGATTGCTTGAGGCTAGGAGTTTGCGAACAACCTGGGGTGACATAGCAAAACCCTGTCTCTACAAAAAATTAAAAAAATTAGCTAGATGTGGTGGTGTGTGACTGTAGTTCCAGCTACTCAGGAGGCTGAGGAGGAAGGATCGCTTGAGCCCAGCAGGCTGAGGCTATAGTGAGCTGTGATCGTGCCACTGCACTCCAGTTTGGACAACTGAGTGAGATCCCAACTAAAAAAATAATAATAATAGCAACAACAACAACAACATCTGCCCGCATTTGGGAAGTTATAAACTAAGGTAGGATTCTAACTTTTCTTCCTGAGCTGGGAGCAATTTAGTCATTCTCCCCAAGTTGCTGTCAATAGGCATGTGGTATCCCCTTAGGAAAATGCAACTAACTGACCTGTTGCCTTGCCTGTCTGTAGTTTTGTCCTCTTGTGTCTATCTGTTTCTGGGCTTTAAGTGGAAGGCCACCTGCTTAAGAAGGCCCAGGCCAGGTGCTACGCAAACATGTACCATCTATGCTGCTTTGTTTTCTTTTCTTTACTTTTTTTTTTTTTTGAGTTGGAGTCTCACTCTGTTGCTCAGGTTGTAGTGCAATAGCACACTCACGGCCACCCCAGTGTCAACCTGCCGGGCTCAGGTGATCCTTCCACCTCAGTCTTCCAAGTAGCTGGAACTACAGGCACGCGCTACCACGCCGGGCTAATTTTTTGATATGTTGTAGAGATAAGATCTCATCAAGTTGCCCAGGCTGGTCTCGAACCCGTGGGCTCAGACAATCCTCTCACCTTAACCCAAAGTGCTGGGATTACAGGCTTGAGCCACCACACTGGGCCCTGCTTTGTTTTCTTTGCTCATCACTGTTTTTTTTTTTTGGATGGGGAAATGATGTGGCCAGCTCTGAGCTGCCCACATCCCAGAGGGCACCCCTCGGGCCAGGGGTGTTTGATTTCCTCCTCTTAATGCTGCAGGAAGGAGCAGCTCCAGGATGAACAAAGATCTCAGCCTTGTGAGAAGGGAGGGAGACACAGATGTCCTGTAAACAGGAGAGAGGGTTTCATAAGCTTCTCGGAAACTTCTGAACCTGGCACTTGTCATCTGCTACTGCATCTGACCTTTTTGTTTTCCTTGCACAGGATATAATCGCAACCATGACACAAATTCCAAGATGAACTTAGGTAAACAACTTGGCTGCTGAGGATTTTTACCTGTTATAAGGCTAAGAAATGTCAAGGGTTGTAAGCATGACTCAGGACAACTTCAATTAAGGTGTCAAAAGTAGGAAAAAAATCTACCGTGCAGCTGATCACTCTTGTTGTGCTTTTCTGGTCTCATAATTTCCATTACTCTCATGAACAGCTGGAAGAAAAACTATTTTTGTCTTTTGAGCTTTTACGTGGTGTGTAAGCTGATTCCATGTTTGGGTAATGTAGTGGAGTGCGTCAGTGTCACCCATTGACACCTCCTGGGTCCCCATCGCATATGCCCTCTTCCTAGGCTGAGGGGATGAATCCCCTCCACTTTGAATTTCCAGAGCCCACGTGCACACCTCTACTGCAGTGCTAGTTACTCAAAGTGAAGTCTTTGTCCAAGAGTCTGCCTCCCTCACTGGTCTTTTAACCCCATTAGGGACCATCTCTCATGGCCTTTTGTATTTATTCTCAATGCGAAGGTGGCGCCTGGCACGTGGTACCACGTGTTTGATGCTAAGCAATCTCCCTGGCTCTGGGGGATGTTTTTGGCAGCTAAATGATGATGGACTGGAGCACAAGCCTCATGGAATGATGGCCGGTAGGGAGGGGAAGGAGCAAAGGATTTGGAGACCAAAGAGGCTTCTTTTGCTTTCTAGTGTTTCTGTCACTTTGGGCAATTCACCAAGTTGCCTTTTTTTTTTTTTTTCTTTTTGAGTCGAGGTCCACTCCATTGCCCAGGCTGGAGAGCAGTGGCACAATCACGGCTCATGGCAGCCTTGACTACTTGGGCTCAGGTGATCCTTCCACCTCGGCCTCCAGAGTAGCTAGGACTACAGGCATGTGTCATTATGTCCTGCTGATTTTTTGTGAAGACAAGGTCTCAATAGGTTGCCAGGCTGGGCTCAAACTCTTGTGCTCATGCAATCCTCCTGTCTCAGCCTTCCAAAGTGTGGAATTACAGGCATGCATGAGACACTGTGCCCAACTAGTTGCCCATTCATGCCTTTTTTCTAATCCATGATATGGTAAGAGTGCTTTTTTTCTAGATTTGGGGGAGGGGATTAAATGACACAACAGACGTGACAATGCTTTTTTAACTGAGATGAGTTTTATGCGGAGAAGCATAGCCTTTAAAGAAATGTCTGTACCCAGGAATTGGGACAGCCATGTCACTGTACTGTTCTGTCACCTTCTCTGAATGATCCTGGCCAACTAAATTACATAACCTGCTATGGATTCCTCGTCTCTAAGGGAATTGATTATTCTATTTCCCAGGCTCGAAGTGAGGATCAAAAGAGACAATACTCATTAACACAGTTTGGGGATTATTAAGGTCTGTGAATTGGAACCATGATACTATTAGACAAAGAGGGATGAACCTAGCTGGCCTCGGTGGCTCAGCCTGTAATCCCGCGCCTTTGAGAGGCTGAGGTGAGTGGATTGCCCGAGCCCGCGGGTTCGAGACCCACCTGGGCAGGCGAGACCTCATCTCTACAATAAAATCAAAAAATTAGCCGGGCATGGTAGCACGAGCCTGTAATTCCAGCTACTCGGAAGGCTGAGGCGGAAGGATCGAAGGATCGCTGGAGCCCAGCAGGTCGAGGCTGCGGTGGCCGGGAGCGGCCACTGCACTCCAGTCTGGGCGACAGAGTGAGACTCCAACTCAAAACAACAACAACAACAACAACAACAAAAAACAACAACAAAAAAAGAGGGATGAACTTATCCAAGGTCTCCTTTCTGCCTGTGTCCCTACTGTCCCATCCTCGCCTGTGTCTCCTCCCCCAATCCTGGGCATATGTACATGCATGTACCCCAGAGGGACTGATTTCTTGTCAGTCTGCTGGTGGGATAGGGGAGGGTAGTGGAATCTGCCTCCGTTGACTGTCCACCTCTGGGGAGATACATCTAGGTATAAAGATAGACATATATTTCTATTACCAAAATGAACACAAGCAATGCTTATCACTCTTTAATTAACAAGATCTGCTTTTTCTGTCTGCCTGACAATATAAGCAGCTAGGGTTCTTACCTGTGCACTGAAAAAAAAACCCCAAAACAAAACCACTTCAAAGCCTGGCTAAGTAGATAACGAGGACCCTTGATGTACCAGAATGATTTGTTGCATTTAGTATTTACCAGAAACATTAGCAGGCCAATGCACAAAGCTCATGTGTCAGGATATATATTAAGACATTAACCTTTGCGTTGCGCTGTGGTAGAAGAATGTGGTTGGGTGAGACACTATTTTAGCCTCATTCCAAGAGGGTAGACAGATCATTTAGATGTGAACTCCCTTGGGAGAAGAGAGAGGTGAGGGCTTCTGGGGTGCCAAGTGGAAGCTGAGAGAAAGAGGGAAGTATCCCAAGCCTGGGGGGCTGGTAGAGATGGGTGGGTCCACTGAGTAACAGCACCCAACCCTTCCCTATCCACACCCTAGGTTAGCCACAAGACATGGATAGAAATGTTGTATAGAGTTCCAGTGGGGGCAGGGAGTGCAGAAACCCAGGGAATGGGGCTCACAGCCCTGGCAACAGTTGGAGTCCTCTCCCCCTCGAACAGAATGCGAAATACCAGGCACTAGGACTTCAAGAGAGCATGTCACTTCTTTGTACGACCCTGGTAGTTCAGGAAGCCCCAGTAGGTACTGAGGCTGGATTTTGAAACCATTGCCTAGAGGTGGATTTGATGAAAATAAATAGATGTGACATTTCTCGGGCAGCTGAATATGAGTTTGCAAACTTACCCATGGCTTTGTTGGCAGTATTTATTTTAGAAATGCAATTTCCAGAGGGCTCTGTGGGGCCAGTTGATAGCCACTCCAGTTCCTAGCAGCCACGTCTTCAGGGCCATAGGGGTTTAAAACGCTGGTGGTGGAGCAGGAGGAATCCTGACAGTCAAGTTTCAGAAGTTAGGGTGGTGGGTGCAGGGGAGACTGTGATTCATCTCAGCCATGGGCTGAAGGTGTCTCTCACTGATCTTCACACTGAGAATCCCTGAAAACTCTGGAGGTTGTGACAATAGCAAACAATTATCCGGTACTACACTAAGAACCTTTCACACATCAACTCAACCCCCATCACAACCTTGGGAAGTGACTAGGCAGGCACCCATTTTCAGGGTCCATGTCCTTAATAACTACATCCATCTGCTGGTCCATCTTGACTCGTATGGGCTGTGCTGTAGGGTGACATATGCATATTCTTTTGTGGTTTACTAAGAGATTAAACTTTTTTAAGGATAAATTTGTATAAGTACGAAAGCCAAAGGGTATTTCTAGATAGCCCTCGGTTGCTTCATGTCAGCAATACAAAGCAATTCTTTTCCAAGCACATTTCTGTTAATCTGGATTTTACTTCAACAAATAACTTTCGGTAACTGACACAATCTTGCAGTGGGTTAGAGCAAATTCCTCCTGCGCTTCTCCATAACGAACTCATATCTGGTCTGTGGGGTTCTTCTTTGGAAATGCTCAAGTGTGGGGAGTGGCAGGATGAAATCACAAAAACAATATCTTTGCTTTCTGGCAAGAACATTGAATTCTGGCCAAACGGATGTGGCAAACACAGAGTGGATGGTTTCATCTGGGCCATTCCATTTAAATGAAATTTGACTAGGGATTTGGAGAGCATTATTACTACCTTGGGGAATTCCTGTGTGGATGTAAATAGAGCTTAGCATTTGTTTATAGGTAAATACCCAAAAGATCATCACAGGTGAGCATTTAGAGGATACAGCAACAATAATATTTTTTTTAAAAAAAACAAGGTCTTTATTTAAATATACGGGTACTTCCCAAGTAGCACTACTTTTTGCATATAAAAATGACATTTCTCATGGGACTCTCAACTCATAGTTATATGGCAGAGGGGTCGTCTAAAAATAGATACATTTATGCTGTATGTGGGTTGTAATTTTATCCATACTGAAAGAGAGTAACATCCAAGTGATTAGAAACTTCCTTTGTTAGAAGCCCTGAGACCACACGGTTCCTCCCTCCTTCCCTCTCCATGGGGTCCTACCACAGGGCTCAAGAAAAATAAGTCTCAGCAATGATCATTGAATGCCATCTGGGTGGCCTCTGACAACTGCTGTGTCCTTAGTACTGTGCTGCAGCCTTTCATTTCTGACCCAGGTTTCCCTTTGGACTTGGGTTTCCGACTCTCTGCTGCAAGCCCTGTGTCTATCTGTCTATTTGTCCATCTGTCCATCCATCCATCCATCCATCCATCCATCCTTCCATCCATCTTTTCTCAAGTGTTATCCATTCTGCACTAGGCCTTCCTCAGTGCCCCAAACCCTCCATCTTTGAGTCCCTGACTGGTGGCTCCTTCTCTGACCATGCAGGGGTATGCAGAGCTAACTGTGAAGCTACCCTCAGGCTCACCTTCTGGGACCTCCTCCATTTGGCCATTCTGAGTCCATTGTGGTACCGCGTTGGCTAGCCAGCATTCCCCATCCAGCACATTCCCCTGTGATTGGGTCTGAATCCAAGGCTAGAGTGGGAGGAGGGGAGGAAGGAGGAAGGAAGGCTCTTCTTTTTCTTGCAGGGTAAGATTGTCCCCCACCTGCACACCGTACCCTACCTTCTTCCATGCACTGTCAGCTGGAAAGCTTTGGGTCTTTTATTACTATGGATTATTATTATGTTAAAAGCTTTGGGAATTTTGATAAGATTCTTTCTCTTACCAGTCTTTCTAACTTTTTTTTTTTTTTGAGTTGGAGTCTCACTCTGTCACCCAGACTGGAGTGATCTGTCCGCCTCAGCCTTCCAAGTAGCTGGAACTACAGGCACGTGGTACCACGCCCGGCTAATTTTTTAAAAATTTATTGTAGAGATGTAGAGTTTTCTATGTTGCCTAGGCTGGTCTGGAGCTTCTGGATTCAAGCAATCCTCCCATTTCAGCCTCTCAAGTAGCTGGGGCTATGGGCTCGCTTACTAAGTCTGTTGCCTTTAGAGTGAAGCACAGTTGGAAATTCAAAGAATAGCAGTGGAGTCTTTCTCCCAGTTATCACATTCCCCCTCCTGGGGCTGTGAGTCTCAGCAGCACCATCCAGTGTTCTTGGCAGATGAGCGGCCGTGAGGGTTACTGGGAAGACACAGTGGGCGTGGTTCAAAGCACCCCTCACCACGTGTCAGTCTGCATGAGCGCCACCCGCATGTGGCCCTGTCTTCCAGCAACTGCCCTGAGTGGTGCTCTGTCTTTCATGGGACTTGGAGAAGCTGCCTTCCTTTTTATATTGGATTCTGAATTATGTGACTGTTTTGAAGATCAAAACTTAAACCAAAGTTCCTGAACTTGGAATCCCTGCACATGGACCTAGACACAAGTGCACGAGAAGTCTCTGTGCTGGACTTGGCTGTCATGCTACATCTTCTCTGTTCCACTGCTCCCAGGAAATCTGGTCTCATGTCTGCAAGCAGAAACCCCAGGGTGTCACCATCTGTCAGGCCAGTAGACTACGGAAGCTTCTCCAGCAGGGGTCCCTGCCTGGATTTTGACTTGTGTCAATGACAGCACTCTCTCAAAACTTAGGCAGTTTGATGCTTTTTTTCAAGGGTCTGCACAACAAGACTACTTCAAGGGTGACTAAAATGTTGACCCTGGCTTGTGGCTAGACCTGCTCCTTCTGTCTGGCATTGTGGTGCTCTTCCTAGCCATGTTGTGGGGAAGAGACTAACCACGCCCATGTGGGCATCACTTCCTGAGCTTCTTATCCTTACAGCCTGAGGATTCATTCCATTCTCTGTCTTGCCTATGTCTTTGTATATTTTATTCCCCCTTTGTATATTTTATTCCAAGTTTTCTACTTGATTCAAAACATTCACTCAACTAGCTAGGCACCAAACCTGGTCTAAGACCCACTTGTCCTTTGGGCCTTGTTCACCATTCAAGCCCATCTCTTGCAGGGACTACGTTGATGACTTCCTTTGCTACCCTTTTCCCTTTCCGTCTGGCCTTGAATTGGGAGCTCCCCCTCTGCTCATTAGAACCCATTACAAATTCTTATCCCAGTAGTTTTTCAGGCATTGTGACTTGTTTCCGGGTCAGCCTACCTTATTAATTCTTGAGAGGGCAAAGATGGCCTCTTGCTCATCTTTGCATTCAGCACCCAGCACACTCCACATTGCAGCCCTTCAAGAACGTGCACTAAGTGCATCCATAAATGCATCACCAGTTTCCACGTATTTTGTGAGTGCCAAACAAAAAATCCTGCTGAAGGATTGGCTAAGAAGATATTTTTGAGACTAGGAAAACAAACCAGAGCAATTTCGTGTGATTTTAATTTTAACCTGACCTTGAGACTCTAGGCTGAGTAAACAAAAAACGAGAGACAAAATATTGGATTTAGAAATGTAATTGTGTCAATGTTTAAAGTTTTTTAAATCCCATGCAATTTTACACACAAAGAAAAAAAAGAAAGTGTTGCTACGAGAGAGCTGTGAATTTTATCTCATCTCCAGGGCAACAGAGCGAAAGATTTTACAGAGAGAAGGAGGGTAAACGAGACAGAGTCTCACAAAGCAAATGCAATGCTCTGACTAAAAGTCATGTAGAGAACAGAATGGAACAAAACGAAACACAAAACCAAAGTAAAAGAAAATGAGGCAGATTTCCTATGCATAATCGTCCCTTGGTGGGGACTGGGAAGAAGACGGCGACACAATGGAAATGCTGTGTGTGTCAACTCAATTGAGACACAGCAGTGCAGGCTTTCTGATGTTGATGGCAAGGGAGAAACAGCAACTTGGAACTGTGTGTCAGAGCCATCTCCCAAGGCCAAGTGTGAGATGCGATCAGCCCCCTGCGTGGTGTGTGAAGGAATATGGCACGGACAACCCTGAAAAGGCTGGCAGGGAAGCAGGCTGTTTGGAAGGACGGCCCTTCACCTTATGCTGTCTTCTCCAGCCTCGAATGTTTTCATGTCAACGCTGTCAGGAGCAAATTTCAGGTTTGTTTTGGGGCAGGGTTGCTTTCCTCCTGGACCTGGCATCCTGCGAATCAGTTCGTTGTCATGGGGACAATCATTTAGACGATTCATCTGCACCGAGCCTTGTTAAGTGGGCAGAACAGGACTCAAGCTGTATCTACTTCAGCATGTGGGCACCTCCCAGGCGGGGACGCTGTGTCACTGTCTGGGCAGTAGCTGTGGCAGGTTGTCAAAAGGCTCCCCGAGCCCGTCCTCCTATATCCATCCCTTTATCTCTCCATCTACTCAGGACATATTTGTTCATCACTTCCTATGTATGCCCGTCAAGTGCCACTTCAACAGAGATGTTTGGCTTCTCGAACAGGATCCTCCTGCGTGTATGGACTCCCCGTATTTGTTCACTCCCTACAGCAGACCATTGTGGTTGCCTCCATTTTCAACATGGCATATTTACAACCTGAAGATATGAGCTTCTTCCTACTGATGGCACCTGTGGTGACATCTCGGACTGCCCTGGGTCCTCTGAGCAGTGCCATCTCTAGAGGTGTGCACAGTGCCACACTAAGCAGTTGGATGACCAGCACCAAAAGTCATGGGGGGGGGTTGAGCAGATGTAAGCCTAAAGCCAAGGCAAGGTGGACGAGCCATGGGAAAAAAATAGTCCCAAAGGGCCAATGCATTTTATTGCATGAGTGCAATGTGAAGCCATTCTCAGGGCTTCACCATGAACAATATGTGAAATAAAGCATGATGCAGAGATATGGCGACATATGATCACATTCAACAGAGAACAAAATCTTCTAGGACAGTAGTTTGGGATCATTTAGTATCCACCCTCGCCCAAAAGAAAATGGAGGCGAAGGGTATGACCTATCTCAATGGTCCCTGAAGGCCTTGCTCTGTTTTCATGAGGTACAAATATGTTACATCTCATCATCAAGGAAAGCTGAATATGTATGTGCACATACACACATGTATTTTTAAGGTGGTTAAGTGTGTAATAACATTTCCAGAAGATTTTCTACCAATATGGTAACTTAAGAAAGGGACAAATATCAGTTTTATGGGAAATGAAATGATGTGAACTATACTTTCTAGTTCAATGCCATAAGAATGAAGAGTTCTTATGCATAGATTTCGCAGAAGCACTGCTAGAGTGGGAGGGATCTTTTCAATAATCTATTACAGTGGGTTTAAAATAATGATCGGCTTTGAATCCTTTCTGCAAAGCAGATCTTACACAGGATGTGAAAACCCCGCCTGTATGTGAAAACTCCTCCCTCTCAACTGGGGAGGGAGCTGTAAAAACTGTGGTTTCAACTTCAGGTTTTGTATTAGTCAGCTCGGGCTGCCAAAATAGAATACCAAGACAGGGTGGCTTAAACAACAGAAATGTATTACGTACACAACCGGAGGCAAGAAGTCCAAGATCAAGGTGCCGGCATGGTTGGCTTCTAGTAAAGCCCGCTTCCTGGCTGGTAGCTGGCCACCTTCTCTCTGTGTCCTGACATGGCAAGGAGAGAGAAAGCAAACTCTCTGGTGTCTCTTCTCATAAAGGCACTAATCTCATCATGAAGTCCCCACCCTCAGGACCTCACCTAAATGATCTTGCAAAGGCCCATCTCCAAATACCATCCTATTGCCGGTGAGGGTTTCAACATGGAAATTTGGGAAGAGGACACAATTCAGTTCACTGCGCGTGTGAAAGCTGAGGCCTAGGAAAATCTGGGACTCATCCAGACAGGGGAGGACTTGCTGCCAGATCTGATGACACCTAATTCAGAGCTCCTTGCCTTCTGCATAGCTTTGACCTCAAGAACTGCCCTGGGGTCCTGCCTCCTTAGTTTTTTCTGTCCTTTTGAGAACTGGATGGGTTGAAGGAAGGATTGGAAAAGGAGGCTGCCTTTCCCAAAACTCATTAGGAGTAATATTAACATTAGACATAGCCATCCTTTATAGAGCCTTGACGCCAGTGCCATCCCAAAATGTCCACATAGAGTATGTCATTTACTCTTCACATGTTTCTCTTTCACCTAGAGAAAGGTCCTTTTCTCCCTTTTCCACTTCACAGAGTACAGACACCATACAAAGTCACACAGCCAGAATGTGGCACAGCTGGGAATGGAACCCAGGCTGTTTGGCTCCAGAGTCTATATTCTTAATGGGTACCATCTTAGGGATGAATGGACAGCACCATAGCCAGGAGAGGAGTGAGGGTAAGCCCTCTCCTGGGTGGGTGCACTGCAATATACCCATCATCCACTGGTCAAGGCTAGGGCCAGCATGGGGGCTGATTCTGTGAAAAACAGTAAGTGTGACTGACACACAGGCCTTTGCCAAGCTAAGAACAGGTATAGATCTGAGTCTTCTGCCTCTCCCAATGTCAAATCGTGAAGTAGACAGCCATATTCTTGGCATATTCTCATTCTTGTTTTCTAGTTGGACAAATCGAGAAATCAAGAGGCTCTTGTTTTAGGATCACAGGATCAAGAAACAAAGCAATGGCACCAAAAGAAACCAAAAAGTGCTATTGCCCAGGACCACATGGTGCGGGATGCCACTTGAGAATTCAACAGCACCTGCTGGTCTGTGCTCTAGGGGTGATGATCCCCCCTTCCTGTTCTTGGTGAACATTTATTCAGTAGTCACCAAGGAGGTTCAGCATGGGTGGGTGTCCTGCAGCCCTAGTCATGCAGTCCTGTGCTGCTGAGGTTTCTGTCTGGACATGGATTGATGCCAGTGCCCCTTGGGCTCTGTTCCACAGCTGCCGCTTCTGGTGAGATGGGCCCCTCAGCACTGTGCTCAGTACTACCAGGAGGGGTGGGGGATGGATAAGTGGGGAGAGTAGGGGGCATGTCTTACTGCCAATGTACAAGCAGTATACCAGATTGGGATTTCTGCTGACAAGGGCTCAGTCTTGGCTTGTCACTGGGTTCCTTTGGGCAAGCACTTCATTTTTCCAAACTCCAGCTTCTGCACTTACGAAGTATAACCACCACGCTGCAGGTTGTGTCTGGATTAACTGAAGATGCTCACCAGAAAGTAGAGGATCAACCATGTTTGCTTTTTCCCTCAGATGCTGTGGACTGTGTGCTCTTTTTTAGAGAAATCCTTCTGCTAGAGTTAATCAGCGTCATCTTTCTTTGGTGGGTCTTTTCTCTGCCTCTGCTCATGAATCTTTGTATTTTATTTTAATCAATTAAGTAATTTGTGTGTGTGCCAGAATCTCATTCTGTTGCTTAGGCTGGAGTGTAGCAGCACAATTATGGCTTACCACAGTCTTGACCTCCTGGGCTCAGGCAATTCTTCTGCCTCAGTTTCTCAAGTAGTTGGAACTATAGGCACGAGGTCTTGCTATGTTGCCTAGGCTGGTCTCAAACTCCTAGGCTCAAGTGATCCTCCTGCTTCAGCCTCCCAAAGTGCTAGGACTACAGGTGTGAGCCACCGTACCTGGCCCATGAATCTTTTTTATGTCAGATGCTTTTATGCTTCTGGGTAAAGAGGAAAAGTCAGACGAAAGAAGAAGCCAAGCTGGAGGTTACAGGGAGGTCCCACCAACTGGTAGAAAAGAACGGTAATGATTTAAAAAGAAAAAAAAATTACTGGAAAAAACATAACCACGTTTAAGTTGGAGGGCTTTTAAAATTATTTTATGTCATGCTCTCAAATGCAGCCTCAAGAAAGAATCACTGTCTTCCAGAAAGATTCAAACAGGTAAAATGGGGGAATTAGCACAAGGAGAGGAGAGAGAGGCATCTTCGCAGACTCAGATCATATTTCAGCCCAGATTCTGCCCCAGGTCAATATTCATTTAACAGACCTGCCCCAGGTGATGGAGGTGGTTAGTAGGAGATGGCCCCTTTTAGAGTTAAAAAATGATCTTACTCCTCTTCCCCGCAGATCCTAGTTTGCAAAGATGATTTTCTTGTTAGCACTTTAGTACAAGGAGCAGCTGATGCATTATACCGTTTCTTTCCTATGGGAACATGCACGTTGGTGGCTGAGAAACACAGTTGAATAAAAAGTCATCCAAGTGTAGTTGTTGAGGGGGAAGGGATGGTGATTGGCCGAGATGGAAGGTTAGAAAGTTGCTCTCATGGAGATGAAGCACACAGATTTAATTTAATATTGATTTCAGTTTCAGGAAGAAGAAATTACCCTTGCACCTGAGCAGCTCTCATGCAGGAATGTCTTATTCTTTTTCATCCTGACCAGGGGACTCCTCTCACGGTAGCCTACCCTCATGCAAGTATCTTATCCTGAGGGCAATGGAGAGTGGAATACAAAGTGCATTCAGTCAAAATTACCCCTGTGGAGTGACTAGGATATCCCAGACAGAAGAATTCCCCGAGTAAGATGCTTTGCTTTCTCACGTCCTGGGTGTGTTAGGATCTTCTCTAACAAGCCCATAGCCTGTTCTTACAGATGGATTTTAATAACAAGCAGTCACTCCGGTTTTGCCTCCCAACATAAAGTGATTTTCAAAACTGCATCCAGTGTTAAGATCCAACACTGGGTTGGCGACTGCTCTGGTGCCCATTTCTGGTGCATGTTTTCCTTTCCTACCACGAAGAAAAGGACATCCTTCAGGGCCAAGGCTGCCTCAGGTGGTGTCTTCCTGTATCTCTGAGCCCAAATACACGCCCATTCTTCCTCTCACTGCCCAACCCCCCGAAACAACACGACTGACACGTGAATGGTGCCAGGCAAGGGACAGGTGGGTTCACTGAGCTTGGGGACCTGCCAGCCCTCCCATCACAGAATAAGAAGACTCACAAATAAACACTGGATAATTTAATTGAGTCTGAACTAGGAGACAGGGTTTTTACAGAAACTAATTATAACAGGCAGCTTGGCATATTAGTGCAGTAAATCTCACCGATGGCAGGCCCTGGAGCTGCTACTGTGCTGTTTTATTTTCTCTGTCTCCCTCTTCCTATTCCTTTGCTACTCCGTTTCTTTCTTTCCTTCTCTCTCCTCTTTTTGGCATGCTCAGACCTCAAAAGCGAGAATAGCACCATAGCCCACTGAAACCTGTTTCAGGTCAATAAACGTACATGGTTCTGTGTGTGTATCTGAATGTGGTGTGTGTGTGTGTGTGTGTGTGTGTGTGTGTGTGTGTGTGTGTGTGTGTTGGGGAGATGTATCCTTTCTGTCTCTAACGGGCATGACAATGCAGGATAGAAATGGTATAATGAGTCATCTATGGCAGGCAGGGGCGGGGGAAAATGTGGGTGCAGGAGTGATTCAGACAAACTCCCTGCCTTCAAATAGCTTCTCATTGGTGGTGTGGGGGTGGGGGCAGTGGTTATGAAAAGGGGAAGAAGAAAGTTATGTAAACAACTAGCCTTGGTAACACCAGGCAGGATGAGGCACAGGCTACATGTCATGAGACTGTAGATAGGGGAGTGTTTTATCCATCGAGACCACCTTCTGTTTCCCTTAGGACCAGAATACTTGGTTAAGGATTGTGAGTAAATGAACTCACGATTTTTTACTTCCCTAAGAAGTCTGGAGCTAAGTGGTCCTGGGGTTGGTTCAGTGATTTGGTTATCCTTCCAGGCTTTTCCATCCTTCTTCGCCATCCTTGGTGTGACTGGCATTTGTCCTCACACTGCTTGGTCTTAAGGTGCCTGCTGCAGTCTCGGTCCTAGCATGGGCATCCTTAGCTTAAAGCAAGGGACACAGGCAAGAACTTTTCTCTTAATTAGGCTCCAGACTTTCATTTTTTAAGAAACAAAAGTTTTTTCTGAAGTACCCAAGAATGTTTTCTTAGATCTCTGCCTTGGTCTGTTTGGGCTGCTACAACAAATTACCTTAGACCGGGCAGTTTATCAACTACAGAGATTGATTGCTGGGAAGGGAAACTGGGAAGTCCATGATCAAGACATCAGCAGATTTGGTGTGTGGTGAAGATATATTTGGGAAATGTTCATAGATGGAGGCTTCTTGCTAAGTCCTCACAAGGTGAAGGGGTCAAAGCAGCTCTCTGGGGTGTCTTTTACGAGGGCTCTCCCCTCATGTTCTAGTGACCTGTCAGAGACCGGCCTCCTAGTACCAACATCTTAGTGAGTAGGTTTCAACATATGACTCTGGGGAAACATTCAGTCCACAGCAGTGAGTATCTAACAGAGGGGAATGAGAGAACTGTGATTCCTGGGCTAGGGATGGATGCCTTGTCACACTATTAAAATTGAGATTCGGACAAGGCACAGAGGCTCATGCCTGTAATCCGAGCACTTTGGGAGGCCAAGGTAAGAGGATTGCTTGAGCCCAGGAGTTCAAGACCAGCTTGGGCAACATAGCGAGATCTCGTCTACAAAAAGATAAAAAACAAAATATAATTGAGATTCTGTGAGAAAGGGGAAGGGACTGGGAAGGCAGTTGGGTTGGCCAACCAATGAAGTATGTCATATTATCAGTATAATCGAGAAAGAGGCTATTTATCTCACATCAGCTGCTGAGCCATACTCCCCATGCCCTCTCGGGCCACTGGCTTTGCAGTAGAAATTCTTCCACTACACACAATATTGCTTCTACCACATAAGCTTTCAGATCAGACAGACCTGAGTTCAAATTTTATCCCAGATATGCCACTCAATAGCATAATGATTTATATCTCATTGAGTTACCGTGAGGATTAAATAATTAACATAAACCATTTAGGTCTGTGCCTGACCCAGGGGAGTGCTCGATGAATAGTTTTCTCTTTTCTACCGCATTTAAAAAATAATAGCAGCTGACACTTATCGAGTGCTTACTAAATGCCTGGCACAATTCTAAGAGTTTCATACAAATGAATTCATTTAATCTTCACAACTCAGTGAGGCCTTTAACAGCTGAAGGAATAAGAGAGAAAAGTAAATTTGTCCAAGATTCCAGAGAGCGTCAGAGGCAGAATTAAGCTAGAATCCAGGCTGATGGTTCAAAGCCTGGCACTGAACTATTGTGTGATACTTCCTCCCACATACAGTGTTTCCCTCCTGGAAATGGGCACACGCCCAGCTAGGCCAAAAGCTTCCCGTTAGGCAGTAGACATTTGATAACAGGCAGCCTGAATAACCACAGAGTTGCATGGCCACAGAGAAGGGTGGGTTCCTTGAAGTGGTAAGGATGAGAGCTAGGGCCAGCAGGAGAACAAGGCTGTAGCAGGGAATAAGGGGCAGTGGTACTCAGTACCCCGTGCAGGCTCTACCCTACAGAAGGGCTTCCTCCGCCCATTGTGAGGCTAGCCAATCTCATGGTGTCTAGACCCTCCAGCTCCTTAGGCAAGGAAACCACCTGCAGCAAATCAGGAATTAAGAAGCCTCCTGCTTCCAATGATGACCCTGAGAAGCAGATTACTTTTCAGATGGGGACCACTGAGATCCCGAAATGATCGGTGTTAGACCCCAGCAGCATGAACCATTTTGATATTCTTCCTGGAGTACAGGTGGTTTTTTAATGGAAATAGGATGAAATGGTATTTAATGGAGGAAAATCCTTCCCACTGGCTTCCAAAAAGCTTGCACAGATTGTATCGAGTGATTCCAACTGACAGATACAGGCAGCCGCCTCAAAACGGCAGGTGCCCCACGGAGCTTAGGGGCTGAAACACTTTTTGGCCTGAGATCCCAGAAAGCCAGGGAGGAGGAGTAACAGAATGGAAAATGGAATCTCCGCTCTGCTGGCTGGCCTAGGGGGAAGTGATTTCAATTTGACTCTTGGGTAGGGCTATTTCTCTCCTGAAAAGGAACCACAGATCAAAGACCAGCACCTATATTAATTTGGATTCCATGGAGACAGGCAGATGAATCACAAGCCATGCCGGAAAAGTCTTTTATGAGGACCTAACATTTATCTTTATTTTTGAAGTTGTTTTTTTTTTTGAGTTGGAGTCTCACTCTATCGCCCAGACTGGAATGCAGTGGCCGCTCCCGGCCACCACAGCCTCGACCTGCTGGGCTCTGGCGACCCTTCCGCCTCAGCCTTCCAAGTAGCCGGAATTACAGGCACGCGCTACCACGCCCGGCTGATTTTTTGATTTATTGTAGAGATGAGGTCTCGTTGCCCAGGCGGGTCTCGAACCCGCGGGCTCAGGCAATCCACTCACCTCAGCCTCCCAAAGGCGCGGGATGACAAGCTGAGCCACCGAGCCCGGCTTATTTTTGAAGTTTTTAAATGGGCTTCCACTAGAACCCATGAGGTGGGATGGAGGGTGGCACGATGGACTGTGGACAGGTGTTTAACAACTGTACTCGGAGGAGGAAAACTCCTCTGCTGTTGTTTTGTTGTCTCTGGGTTTTGTCAGTAATATAAACTCGGGTATTACAAAAAGACCTGCTCCCCCACTGAGTAAAGAATGAGCGTCCCCAAAATGGGCCAGAAAGTTTAGTTAGCTAGCTGAGCGGCACAGGCCTGCCTTGAAAGGGAGGCTCTGTGTTGCAAGTGAGGAAAGGCATGTGGATTTTTGACCTGCCAGGCATTGAATCAACTGCTTATTTAGACCTATCTGAGCATTGCTGAGCCTTAGAGAATGCCAAATTTGCCATTTTAAAAGGATTTATCTCGCATGATTTCTCAATAACCTTGGATGGAACTAGGAGAAGGGAGCCTCCCAAAGATGGCGGGGCACTTGCGTTCACAGTGCGTCAGGAAGGCATGATCAAGGATGGAGACACGGATGGTTGGATCACCAGCTCGCTGCCTCCATACGGTCTAGGTGGCTGCTGGATTCATCTGTGCTTTGAGAATGGGGTGGCTTGTCAGGCGGGCTTGAGTATGTCCCTATTCTAGAATCATAACTGTGGGATCTGAACACTGAAGGGGCCTTCAGAGGTTTCCCAGAGTAGTTATTACAAACAAGGAAAACGAGACTTGCAGAGGTTGACTGACTGGGCCACGGCGGCACGGCTAGCAGAGCGTGTGCTGGAGCTCAGGTCGCTCTTCAGATGCCAGGCTGCACTCTCCTCTGTTCCTCACTGCCTAGTGTTTTGGTTCCTTTCTGCTTGGCTGTAATTTGTGGGCCAAAGAAATGATTAAAAGGAGGCGATGGAGCACAGTGGTTAGGAGCATGGGCTTCTGAATGGGCAAGACCCAAGTCTGCATTCTGCCTCCATTCACAATGGCATGTACTAAGTGGCATGTTCAAGGCAGGGAGAGGAAATAGCAGGGTCAGGCCAGCCATGAATGTTCTTTTTGCTCTCAAGTGTATTGTGGAAACTGCATGTAGGAATCTCCTGCTACATCCCATGGGTCAGCAGGGGGTGATCTGCCCTTGCAGAGGGAAAGTGAACCATTAAACTCTGGCCTCTGTGGTGGAATGCAACGAGGGAGAAGGGGCTGGCACATGGCTTAAGGGGTCAGCCAAGTGGCTGCTTCTGTCCTGGATTTCAGAGAGCAGGAGAACAGGCCACAACCCTGTATGTAGGAGCAGGTAACCCAGAGGGCTTGGTGGCATTCTCCCTTCCACCTGGCCATCCACTTTCCTTCCCAGGATGCTCCATGGAAAAACAGTGACAGCCTTTCTCTAGAAGTAAGTCAGGGTTTTGGGGATGGAAAAATGAGGTCATGGCTATTGAAAGCACTTGGGCACAATATAAAAACTTCCCTAAAATATAAAATTTTCTGCTATCACCCTTAAGAACCAGTAAAACGGGCCAGGCTCGGTGGCTCAGTTTGTAATTCCAGCACTCTGGGAGGCCGAGGTCAGTGGATTGCCTAAGCCCACGGGTTCGAGAACTGCCTGGGCCACTTGGTGAGACCTCATCTCTACAATAAAAAAAAAATTAGCCGGGCGTGGTAGTGCACGCCTGTAGTTCTAGCTACTTGGAAGACTGAGGCGGAAGGATCACCAGAGCCCAACAGGTTGAAGCTGCGGTGGCCAGGAGCGTGCCACTGCACTCCAGTCTGGGAGACAGAGACTCCAACTCAAAAAAAAAAAAAAAAAAGAACCAGTAAAACGACTCATGTCTCCATTTCTTGGTGCTCCCTGGATGTCTTCACATAAAACGGAAGTCTGTGTTCCCAGTCACCTCTGGCATGCTGCTCAGTTTGGGCTGCATTAGTTCCACGTGAAGACCACATTGCTGCCTGTTGCTCCACTGTTGACAGACATGGATTTCAGGGTCTTTATTTTTTCTTTCCACCAAGCTCCAGGTATGTGCATTTTACTAAGAAGCAAGTCTTGGGCCAGGCCGGCAAACACCAAAGCCAAGGAAAATTCAATGGAAGAAAACAAACTGGCTGCACCATTGTTCTTACAATCATTTGGTTAGAATTATTTCTTTTCATTGCGTCTTCCCCTTCTGGGCAGGCTGAGTCCCTTTCACAATGACTGTCTGGGCCATTGTGTAACACTGGGTTCCCAGAGCAGGGTGCGTATTTAATAAATTAGTTAAAGAAGAACAAAAAGGACAATCTGGAATTGGGAAGCAACCACTCAATAGTTGAGACCTTTTGAGAAAGTTTAAGGGATGGGAAGTAGAATAACCTCTTTTGATTAACCAGGGATTAAAATGGGAGTTTCCTCTTGAATCTTTCACTTTCTTATGTGAAAAATTTCCTTTTGTTGTTTTGGTGAAAGGGATAGGTTTCAGTGTGGAACTCTAGTTACCTCCTGTGGGATCAGTGGGATTTTGCTGTATGTATATATAATATATATGTAATACATATGTATATATATTGTGCTGTGTGTGTGTATATAGATATATACACACACACAGCACAATATATATACACACACACACACACACACATATATATATATATATATATAGAGAGAGAGAGAGAGAGAGAGAGAGAGAGAGAGAGAAGGGTGAGTTCTCCAGAGACAGATATTTAAATATTTGCCTGCAACTTATATTATCTCTTCCTGCTCCCTGCCCACTTGCCAGGATTCTTTGCAGACTACTTGTGCTGCATTCCTAAGGTTGCCTTAGAGAAAGAAACTCTAGGACCTAGAGCAATAAACAGGAACACTCCTTTTTTTTTTTTCTTTTCCATTGGGGAAATTCTCTGGGTCCAGAACATGCCTGTGTACTTACAGTAGCTCAGTTTCCTTACGTGAAGAGTGGAATTGTCACTATTCAGATTCCTTAATGCTCTGAAGACCCTCTGATGGATGGTCTTTCAGGCAGTTTATGTAGGAAATACTGCCTGGAGATGCCCTCAGGAAGTCTGGCTGTGATTTCCGAAGGTGCAGGAAATCAGACTTAGTATTGAGATAATTTCACCACTGATGGAATATAGAAATACCTTTCTAGGACCAGAATGGGATGGAAGTCACCTGTGTCAGACCACTCTCAATGGGCCACATTACCTAATATCTATCAGCTCTTCACTGAAGACCCAGAGAGATTTCAGCTGTTTTTGTTTTGTTTTGTTTGGCCGGGGGGTGGGGGTGGGGTGGGGGGGAAGAAGCATGAGGGAAGATGGCTGGGAGGAACTTAAGTACTTTCACCTGTGTTAATGTTTCCTCCCTCCCGGCTATAATATGAGATGCCTCCTTAGGGGAATCAGAAGTGAAAGCAATAGCTTAGGTTTGATAGCTCATCTCATCTGCAGGTGGGAGCAGAGGTTGACAAGGGGAAATCAAGTTGGGCCATGTGGAGATTGGAATAAACCCATTCAAGATGTTCATTATCCTGTGTGGAAAGCGGAACTGATTTCTAGAAGGTTGTATTGCACCATCTTCTTGATGGTATGTTAAACAGCTACTTTATTCAAATAATGATCCCAGTAACTTCCATTGATAAAGGGAGCTGTGCATGATGTCCTTACTCTGAAGGGAAGAACCTACCCCAACCTCGTATTCTAGATGAAGAAATTGCAGTTTAAGTCATTTGTTTACACAGGAGATGGAGAGCTGAGTGTGCTCTAAGTGTGATTTACATCGTGTGATGACATGAATATTGTCCCCATTTACTGTCCTCCTGCCTCAGTGGCTGGGGTTGATGGGGACACTGAGGGTGGGTACCAGGCTAATCATCTTTTTGGTGACTTATTGAGTGGCCAAAGCAAAACTGTCCCAGCAGCAGAACAGATGTCCCTACCACTGTCCTATCTATCTGGATGAGTCTCTCCTCATTGTGTTCCAACCACATTGGACTACTTGCCACTCTCTACACACGGCATTTTCTTTGCTGTTTTGTGCCTTTGCTATTCACCCTGTCTGAAATTCCCCTCCTCAATTTCTTTTCTGGCTAAGCCCTTACTCATTCTTCAAGACCCCTTGATGATGCCTTAGCCACTTTACATTGTCATCGTAATAGCCCCACAGAGTTCAGCACCCTGAGTGTTGTTAGGGTCGGATCAGGTGTCTCCATCTCTCCCCGTCCTGTGTGCACAGCCTGAGGACAGCGACCTGGGTCCTTTCATCTCCAGAGCCTTGTGCCGCAACTGTGCCAGGCACTTAAAATATTTGTTTAATTGATTATTCAATCACCCAATCCTGCTGTACTTTTGAAAAAGTACCGGTGATATGACTTAACTCTCACGGAAACCGGTATCAGTTCACTCCCATTACCCTCGACCTCTTGAGGGAGTGGTGGGGAACTCAGTGAAGCACACGACACACTGCCAGGTGTGCTGCCAGGATTTCACATCCAGCTTGTGCTCTTTATTGACTGCAGCATGCAGTGGGGGGAGGCCCTTCCCCCGCACCACCTCAGCTGGTCTTCATGGTTGCACTGTGAAACAGGTGCTAATGTCCTTACTTTACATTTGAAGAACAGAGGTAAAGTGAGATGGTGGCGCTCAGGGTCACAGAGTGCCCCAGAATGGCAAAGCCAGATTTGGATAAGGGGAAAAAGTAGTGCCCTTAACCATTGAGTGGTATCACCTTTAATACATCCATCACGGCAGGCCTGAGTGGTATCAGATAGCGGAGGGGGAGAGGGATGGACAGGGCGGCTCTGCCCGGGCTAAGCCTTGTTTTTACATCCAGGCTTCAAGTACGACTTCAAAATGGGGTCAGGCTTGGAGGCAGGGACTGGGGCTGAGTGTTCAGAAAAGCTATTTAGAAGGCACCCTTGGCCTCTCAGAACGAAGGGATCAATCAACCATGTTTACAAGCAGCAGTATCATTGTTGAAGACCAGTGTCATGATGGGCTTCATTCAAAACACACACACACACACACACACACACACACACACACACACACACACACCCTATTCTCCCAAACAACTGCTTGTCAGAGACCAGGCACCCTTGGCCTCTCAGAACGAAGGGATCAATCAACCATGTTTACAAGCAGCAGTGTCATTGTTGAAGACCAGTGTCATGATGGGCTTCATTCAAAACACACACACACACACACACACACACACACACACACACACACACACACACACCCCTATTCTCCCAAACAACTGCTTGTCAGAGACCAGGCAAGTATCAAGGGGAAACGTGTTGTGTGGGCCTGATAAGAGGCAGTGCAGCTGGTTCCAGAACGACTCCAGTAAGAGTTGGCCCCCCTCCTGCCCTGTGTTTGCCCAGAGTTCTGGGCAGGAGTTTGGGGTGGGAGGGGAGAGGCTTGCAGCTGTCTACACCAGTGCTAGGCAATGGTCAGAGCCTGGGATTTGTCTGGGCTTTGCAACCCTGGAGGGCTTGCCGCTTACTTCAGACCAAAGAGCTGCCAGGAGGCTCCAGAAAGGGCTTGAGAACAAAGAGGCAATAAACACACGCTGAAACCTTTTACCAATTGGCTCTGTCCCAAACCAAAATGAGAAATGAATTGCTGGGGCATGTACACGTGTGTGTGTATCTAAAGTTGATGGGAAAGGAAAACTCTGTTTGAGATAGGGACGTTCAGCTTGGAACATTTAAAGTTGTGGGGAGTGAATACAGTCAATTTAATTTCTACAAATGGAGCCCCTGAAAAAGATGACCTGACAGGACATCAAATCTTGGCATCTGAAGTTTTCATAAGTGCTAAGGGGGACAGGGCAAAGTGCTCAACTTGAGAATGTGTTTTTCGAAAAGGGAAGAGCATCGTTGTCGCCATTGTTGTCGTTGTTATCATATCATCATCATCCTTTATTAAGTCTCATTTTTGGACTAGACAACCTACTGAAAGTCTATAGCTATCATCTGTCATTTTTATAACAACATTGCTGAGTTGCTATCCTTGCCCCTATTTCACAGAGGAAGAAATTGGTGTTCAGATGACACAAGTAACTTGTTCTGGATCACACTGCTGGAATTTGAATCCAAGCCTTTCAGACTCTGAAATCCGGGCTATTTCAGTGCTTTTCTCTATGTGCAAATATTTATTAGTACTAATGCAATGTCCCAAGCCAGATCAATATTCAGCAGTCAGAGGTGGGAATGACTGTTTTTTCAATGCGCTGGCTTTTCATCAAGAGCTTCAGGTGAATGTGCTGCTATCCAAGCAGTGGATCCATAAGCCGCGGGCTAGATTCCATTTCTGGTTCTTAATTATTTTTTCTAAAATAATTTTCTAAACAGGAGGCTGCGTGCCCTTACCCCTATTTCATAAGACTTAATGAATTCTTGTCTGTAAGTTGTTTCCAATACCTTAGACACAAGGTATTCACACATTTTGCTCATTGTTGTTTCGTTTGTTTATCTTTTGATTAAAATCAGAACATATACTCTTTGTTTTTTATTGAGTTGAGGCCTTATCTGTGACTGAGAACTTTAGGAATGGTGTGATTCACACCCTGATGGTGTGATTTGCTTCTTCTGGATTTGTGCTGATTTGGCATATGGCCAGCTCGCCATGCGGAAAGCCCTTTCAGGCCTTCTTCCATGAAGGGGCTTGATACAAAAGAATTATCAGGGCGTCTAAGAGAATGCATGTCCCAGTCTTGTAGGAAGGGGAGCAACCAGGAAAAGTATCCAAATGTAATGTGGCTTTTTTGGTATCACAGGTGAGTCTAAATACAAAAGTCGCACACTATGCATTCCATAGTAACAGATGTCACAGTCTCTCCGCCATTACACCTCACATGAATCCATGTGTGGGGTGTTTGAAAACTGTGGGCTCTTTTTTTAAGATCATGACAGTGTCAGTCCCTTGCTAATTAAGACTTCATATAAAAGAATGGGGGCAAAACCAAATACCTTGTACACATCAGGCCTTTTAGCAAAACAAGTCAAACCAAGCAGTAAACAACAACAGCACAAATCCTTTCAGACTTTTCTAATATGATCACTTGAATGAAATAAGATTTAGGTATATCTGTTAACGTAATGAATATCTGCCGATCCTCTATGAGGATATAGAAAAATCATGATGTCTATAAAGCCCCCAAATATCTATCATTAACTAGTACTTCTTTAAAGAGATACGATTAAACCAATAATTCTCTGGACAATTCTATGTCCTTTTCAAGATAAAGAAAATGCACAGAGAAGGTAAACGACTCATACATGAGATCGTTTATAGACTCCATTATTCAAACTTGGTTTATTTATGAATTTATTTATTCATTTAAGCATATTTATTGGTTATTCTCTCTGGGTGCCGTTCTAGGCACTGGCCGAGATGCAGTGAACAAACCCATGGTGGATCTCTGAGCCCACAGAGCTTATGTTTGAGTGGGGCTGACTCTCAGACTGCAAATGCCATATTTAGCATGATATCAATACATTTTGAAGCCCCTGGCTGGGAAATTCACACCTCTAAAGCAGTGGCCCAGGCTGAGATTTTGCAGTGGGTGTCTGTTGTAGTGAATTCATTTGGCACCATGGGTTCCTAGTAACAGCCATTGAGGGCCCTCTGCCGTGACATCCCACATGCATCCATGTGTGTGGGGGCGGTGTTTGAGAACTGTGGTCTCTTTATTAAGATTATGAAACTGTCACCCCTTGATAATTAAGACATTTAGCCTAATGGAGTAAAAACTGTTCAAGTTTCGTTTGGGGTTGGGGGAGTCTCAGCAGGGAAGAAAGCCTGAAGCCGAGTTCTGTGTGGACACCTTGGTTCAGTCCTTCTGTGCACACTGCAGGTTGCTTTACTTCTTCTGGATTTGTGCTGATTTGGCACAAGCTGTATTCAGTGGAGGATGGGAACCGTGGGGAGATGCTCTAAGCGTCCAAAGGCCTCTCTCTCTTTGATGTCAACTTCTACCACCTCTTGCTGCGATAGCAACAAAGACCAGGAGCTCCTTTCCTTATGCCTAACTCTTCTAAGAACTGGCTCATTTAAATGCTTCCCAGATGTAGAGTGGATAGGTGAAAAGATCCCAAGGCTAAGACTCTTGATCACCCAGTTCTGGTTTTGACTCCAAGGATAAGTACGTTGGAGCTTGGTCAGTGCCCAGGGTCTCTGAGCCTCTGTATCTTTATCTTTAAAATGAGAAGGTGAGCTCTCAGGTCCCCTCAAACTCAGACCATTGCAGATGGTCTCTCTCCCAGGAATTCTCATTTGTAACAATAGATATTGACAACTGGTAACTGATATCATACTTCTGCTTCATAGTAAACCCTACAGAAAACCCCAAATGGAATCAACTCTGGCTCTAGAGAGTGCTGAGGGGCTAAAGTCTCTTCGTCGGAGGAGACTTTTGTTATTGTTACTATTATGATGATTGATCATTTATTTGGGGCACTTACAATATTCCAGACACTGTGCTAAGAGCTTGATATATGTTATTTCCTTTAATGCTTCCACAACACTATGGTTTGGTCCTTCTTATTTTCTTCATCTTATAAACAAGAAAACCAAGGTGCAGAAAGGTTAATTAACTTACCCAGGCTCGCAAGCTAATGAGTGGTAGAGACAGGAATAAAAATCAGGTCTTTGTGGTTTCCAGATCTGTGTTTTGGGAAAGATATATGTCAAATAGGTGTTTACTCTGTACCCAAATGGCAAGTGTGTGTGTGTGTGTGTGTGTGTGTGTGTGTGTGTGTGTGTGTGTGTATGTGTGTGTGTGTGTGTGTGTGTGCAGGTTTATGAAGGTGTTGCAAACCTAGTGTGAGAGCATCTCTTTTTCTTTTTATCTGTCTCAAGCTGCAGTGGAAAGGCCTGTCCACCCCCCAGAGGATATCAGACCTTGGCAGAGATCTACAGCTGAAACAAAGTCACTTCCCGACAGACCTGCTTCAGCCAAGCCAAGGTAGAAGAGTAACTAGACACTTTTCACAAAGGAAAGGAAAAATAAAGGGCAATTTGGAATCCTAATTAATGGACTTTTCCAGCACTGAGAGCCTCAGTAGTGAGGGACATTGGTCATCTGTATATAAGAACCTAAAATGATTCCCAGAGGAGAAACTGGGATTGTTAAAACTTCTGAAAATGCTTGTGACCCTTAATTCCAGTTGCTAAATTGCCTCTCCATAAAAAAGACAGTTTCACTCAGCTCCGCAATCTCGATTGTAACCATTTTCAGGGCAGAGGAGGGACACATTCAGGCATCCGCGAGACCTTGATTTCAAATGAATTTGTAATGCTAACAAAGCTGCCATTGATGGAAACCAAGGACATTAAAACCCAGAGCACATCCACCAGCATGGGAAAATTAATCAGATGATGACCGCTTTGAGAAACAGTCTCTGTGTCGGGACACACTGGCTCATTTCCTTATCACACTCTCAGGACTTCATTATAAACCACCAGCCCCACCTCACACAGACTCGTCTGAGAGATTCACACACACAGACTTGCCCCTGCTGGTGGAACAGCCTTCCCCTGACAATGGATTTGCTGTGTTATTTTATGGAAAAAAAATGCCATAAACCCAAGACTTAATGTCCATGTCGTAGTGTGGCGGCAGGAACACCTTGGTGAAAAAGACCCAATAACCTCGGGGAGGCTAGTCGTGCTGTTTGTGTTCAGCGTGGCCCATATCAGTCCACTGGCTGTTCACAATACATCCATTTAATGTTAGTGGAGAGGCCCTTTGGGCTGACTTCCTGACTGAAGATATCATACACGTTTTCCTTGTGTTTTCAACATGCTGTTGTTTACTCTTGCTGCTGGGTATGCAAAACAATTGCAGATCCCTCCTCTTCACCTTACCTTCTTCCCCTCTCTCTGGGGGCTGGGTGCAGGCCCAATCAGCCTCTGCAGGCCTCTCTGAACCTCATGGTCTGTGTTTGAGGGAACCTGAGAACTTGCCTTTGTATTTTACAAATGAGGATGCAGAGGTCCAGAGATCCTGAGCACCTGACCAAGGTCCCAACGACCAAGACCAGAAACTAGCTCTCATGTCATATCCCTTGGTCTTGGGATCTTTTTCCTTAACCATTCAACATGTGACAAGCATATAAATAAACCAGGAGCTGGAAATAGGGAGATGAAAGGGGCTGTGCCCTGAGGAACCTCTTATCTTTGATGCTATTATTGCAAGATGCTCTCAGAGCCAACATCAAAGAGAGGGAGAGGCCTTTGGATGCTTGGGGCGTCTCCCCACAGTTCCTATCCTTCTCTGAATGCAGCTCAAGCCAAATCAGCATAAATCCACTAAATCAAACCCCTGAAATGCAAGGTCAAAGTGACAGGGCTAAGGGAACCTACGCAAATGCTTTCAGATGCCTCCTGGAGCTGAGCTGAAGAGCGGCCCCAAGTGACTAACTGTGGGACTCACGACCCAGCCTCATCCCCCACCCCAGCACAGCCTGGGACGAATCACACACCAGAGAACAACGGGGCTATTTCTCGCGAGTCATTTGTCAAGTTGACATCCCTGCCCAGAGTTATTTAGGGCTTTCTAAAGACACTTTTTCCCCTCCCTGCTGCAGGAAGCACCTGCGCGGCTGTTGAGTTGTGGTTTTGCTCAATAGCACTTTGATATCCCCTAAGGCCATCAATTACTCTTCTGTCCCTGCCGACTGGGGAAGCTTAGCAAGGATGGAGAGGAAGAGGATGGTGAGTTTCTCTGGGATCTGAGGCCAGCCACTGTCTGGAGGTGGGCTCTGGTTGATTTCCACAGGGAATCCTCCGGCAAGGACAGTCTGTGTCCTTGGCTAACTGGACTTGGAGTATAACTGCGATCTTCCCATGAAGCCAGGTCTGCCTCCTGGAGCAGAGCCATGTTCCTGCCAATTACTTGGAGGAAAAGCAGGCCAGTCAGTTGAGTGTGACTGGAGCAAACTTAGTCTTCTGATTCAGGTAAATTCACTTAAAGGAGAGGGAACTTGGAGAAGGATCAGATGAGAAAAATAGAAATAATTAGAAGACTTGGTGAGTGGACCTCTGAAAGCAGTTAGAAGAATTAGAGCTATTGAGTTTAGAGAAGGCAGGGATGAACTAAGAACCGGCTTTGATTACAGGGAGAATAATTGTGCAGAGATTAGTGGTCATTTCCCCTGAAAACATGATGTGGGTTTGAGATGTTTAAATTGCTGCCTGAGGTTTTTGCTCGTATGTGCTGATCTGTCTGGGTTATTGAATTGTTTTTATTCATGAGGTGGTAGGTCTCCTTCCTTGGAGATTTGCATGAATGAAAATGACATCCTCCCAGCTGGAATGGTTTAGGGAAAGTCTTAATGGCACTTGAATTTCTTCCTTTCGGTTCACACTGCCCAACACCCCAGCTTGACCCTTATGTCTGAATCAGTTTGGCAGCCTCTTGACTGGTATCCAGATGTTCTGTCTCTATTTCCTCTAATCCACTCTGCAAATGGTGGTCTCATTTAAATTCATCTTGGGTTCTGCTAAAAAATGTTGATAGCTCATCCAATCAACACATACTGAGAGCACCTCTCATGCTGAGCACCTATTACATGCCTGCCATTGTACCATGGGCACACAATATGGCATGAAATGCAGTAGGACCACAGGGAGTTCACTCAGTCTTTGTGTCCTTGTCCCAGAACCTTACAAGATCCCCACCGTGTGGCTGTAACTTATCATTCTGACTTCACACTAACCACAAAACTTTTTCTTCCACCGGCCTGGCCCATTCACCATAATAATCCCCTCTTTGCCTTGACTTCTGCATAAAATATACTTATCCAGAGTCTATCTTTCCTTAGCTAATGCTTCTCCTTTCCTTCAGGAAGATTTCCATGACCACTTGGGTTTTAGAATTCTCCAGCACCTCAGTACCCACAGTGCTTCTTACTTGGCACTAAGTGTTTTCTGCTTGCGTCAAGAGAGTCATCCAGAAGCTTCTGTGCCTGCTTTGACCTCCTGCATCCTCACTTACTGTGGAAAGTCCCCGAGGGGACTGTGACCTGTGGATCTTCTATCCCTATCCATGCTCTGCTGTGGCTGGCGACAGGGCAGCTCAGGTGCCTCCAGAGCATTTGACCCCATTAAGAAAAGGGAGAGGTTGTTGAATCTCTGCAGTTGAAGGGAGAAAGGCTTTGGGATTGTTTAATAAAACTACTTTGTTTTGCAGATGTGGAAATTGAGAACCAGAGAAACTGATTTACCTAGAGCCACTAGGTGAGGTAGTAACAAAGTCAAATCTCCTTGTCCACTAAACCGTCCTGTCTCTACGTAGTCCAGCAACTGAAATCCTAAAGAGCCTAACATTTCAGAACGCACAGAAACAAATAGGAAGTGCATTAGTTTCCTACTCATGGCCGTAACAAATAACCACATATGTAGTGGCTTAAACAACACAAATTCATTATTTTACAGTCTGTAGGTTAGAAGTCTGACATGGGTCTCACCAGGCTAAAATCAAGATGTTGGCAGCGCTGTGTTACTTTCTGGAGGCTCCAGGGGAGAATGTGTTTTCCTACCTTTTCCAGTTTCTAGGGGCAACCTCCATTCTTTGATTCATGGCCCCTTCCGTCTTCAAACCTAGCAATGCCAGGCTGTGTCCTTCTCACACTGTATCACTCCGACTGACCTCTTACTCTGCCTCCTTCGTCTACTTTTAAGAAAACTTGTGATTACATTGGGTCTGTATGGATAATCCAGGATACTCTCCCATTTTCAACCATCTTCATAGCAACCTTAATTTTCCTTTTGTCATGTAACATTACAGATACACAGGTTCCAGGGATTAGGATGCGAGTATCTTTGGATGGTCATTATATTACCCACCACAGGAAGGGAAGAGGAAGATGAGAACAAAAACCAGCACACAGGCTCTCTCTTGCTTTTTTAATTTCTCCAATTCTCTGCAGGCAGAAAAGGTTAATCTGAAGATGAGCTAGATCTCTGTATTCAACCTCAGGTCTCTTCTGAGCCATGATCTGGTAAATTTGATCAAGACGTAAAGGAAAGGACTAAAGATGTCAAAACATACGGAAAAACAGGCTCACAAATGTTGTCCAAAAGAGTTTTAGAACCAAGAGGAGGGAGGCTCCTTTAGTTTGGAATGGCTTGAGAGTTCCCAGTCTCTAAGGGTGTGGGCTTAATTTGCAGAAGGGGATTTGATGTGAGGCATCTAGATAGAATCCCATACTTAAGGCCTGTTAGTCATTAAAAATCAGTCGGTAAGAGTGAGGGCAATTGGGAGTGTCCTAGACACTTTAAGGAAGGAATCAACCAATTTCAGGTTGGGAGGGTTTTACAGACTCATGATATCTGAGAGTCTAAAGGACTTTAGGAGCTTTCTTATTCAGCCTCATACCTAATGCAAGACCTCCCTATAAGACCTTCACCCTTCTTTGTGAAGCTCTGGCTAGTGGTAGGAAATCACCAAGCCAGGCTCGGTGGCTCAGCCTGTAATCCCGTGCCTTTGGGAGGCTGAGGTGAGTAGATTGCCTGAGCCTGCGGGTTCGAGACCCGCCTGGGCAGCGAGACCTCATCTCTACAATAAATCAAAAAAAAAAAAATCAGCTGGGCGTGGTAGCGCATGCCTGAAATTCCGGCTACTCAGAAGGCTGAGGTGGAAGGATCGCTGGAGCCCAGCAGGTTGAGGCTGTGGTGGCCGGGAGCGGCCACTGCACTCCAGTCTGGGTGACAGAGTGAGAATCCAACTCAAAAAAAAAAAAAAAAAAGGAAATAATCTAGATTCCCTTAGAGCTTCTCTAATTCTCCAAGTCTATGATTTTCTGTGAATTGCAGGTCCTTTTTTTTTTTAAACTTTTAACTTTTTTATTTTAAAGATGTGTGGTACAATTCAGGGTTAGGTACACCCTTCCCCAGGCAGATTCCCTCTACTGCCAATCCTGCCTCCCCTCTCCCTCCCCCCCATACCTTCACAGTTTCCCGCTACTGCCAATTCTTAAAGTGTTACGATAGTTGTTCAAGGTCCGCTTATGAGTGAGAACACGTGATACTGGGATCTTTGTTTCTGTGAGAGATCACTCAGTATTATAGACTCTAAGTCCATCCAGGTTGCTGTGAATTTCGTGATTTTGTTCTTCTTTATGGCTGGGTAATATTCCATCGTGTATATGTATCACATTTTTTTAATCCAGTCCTCTTTTGATGGGTAGCACGGTTGGTTCCATGTTTTTGCTATTGTGAACAATGCTGCAATAAACATACGTGTGCAGGTATCTTTTTATAGAGTGAGTTGAGTTCTTCTGGGTATATTCCCAGTGTAGGGAGATTGTGGGGTCATATAGAAGGTCAATTTTTAGATCTTTTAGGAATTGCCACACTGTTTTCCACAGAGGTTGTACTAGTTTGCACTCCCATCAACAGTGTAGAAGTGTTCCCTTTTCGCCACATCCTTTCCAGCATCTGTTATTTTTTGAGTTATTGATGATGGCCATCCTGGCTGGAGTTAGGTGGAATCTCAGGTATTCATAGGAAAATCAGGCAAACTATCCTTTCCTATCTTTTCTCTGCCAGGAGGATAGGATGCTGACCATCATTATATCTTCTGAGATCCTCTGGACCACGTGTAGCATTTAACCCTCATTTATGGGTCCATGAAGACAGGGAGGGAGATGCAGAGAGGAGTCATCTGTCAGGAGACTTGGTGGCCTTCACAAATCTCAGATGCTGCAGTGGCTGTTGTTTAATCTGCCTAGTGCCCCTCTCTGACTTTTTCCAGTAACAGACCCTGTTTTCCTGGCCACAGAAGGGGAACATATTATAGTGAATGGGCTCATCCTCATCAATCATAGGGGATTTTTCCAATCCATTGGAGTGGGAGGGACTCCTGTCTCCCTGGTGTTACAAGCTGTGAGGAGGTGCACTTTCCTGGTGGCCACATCCTTGGGACATGATGGAGGATCAAGCAGGTCTGGGAAAATGGCATTACAAGGAGTAAAGGGGTGAGAGAGTGAGCGAGTCTGTGGGAGTGTTCAGGTCCCTTTGTTGTGATTTGGCTACCTGAATAAATAAATTTCCCTTTTAGGTTTAAGCTGGTCCAAGATGTGTTTTCTCCATTTGTGACCCAGGAGTCCTGAATAGTTTAGAACTTTTCATTCTCAGTTTTCCTGTTTTCTAGAGAGTCAGAAAAGTGAACAAAAGATCAGAAACTGTTAGTCTCAGAGTCCAACTTGTCCATGATGGTTTGGGAAGAACCAGCAGAAAGAGAAGGTGGGAAATTACCCAGGTAAGAAATCACAAAAGTTCTTCTATGTGTGATCCAGTAGGTGAATCATAAGGACCCGTTACCTTTGCTCCATATTAGACCTTAACTTGGCTAAAATAAATCATGGCCCCAAACTCATAAAGACCCGGGCCAACCATGGGGTCCCAAAGTGAGTATTTTTCTGTTACATGGACCTGATGTTTCTTGTGTGGCATATAAATCAGAGGTTTGGAAAATACTCAGTAGAGTTGCTGGCAAGCCTGGTGGTGTGTCAGCAGAGAAAGAAACAAAGAAAAGTTAGGGGTGGGGAGAAATAAGGAGAAAGAGAGAGAGAAATGTGACTCCATCAACACAACACTGAGCGAATGTCTCCTATGTGTAAGACTGTGCGAGTTCCAACTTGTCATTGCAAAGCAACAAGTAGAACCCTTATCTGTGATTTCAGACGCTAAGACTTAGGTGTGTCTGGCATTACGGCAAAAGCACACACAGGTATGACTGGCAAGTAGCAAAGTCAATGGACAAGTATACATGAAGGCTGTTAAGGGAGGACCAGAATGAATGGATTCATGTTTGAACTAGAAATTAAGGTAAAACATACAGAAAATGTTTTGTTTTCTTAAAACCTGGGCCAGTCTACACAAAGAGGCCATGACACCCCCCTCCAAGGGAGGCCATTGAGAAGCATGTACATAGTCTTCTGACTGCTGTGCCAAGCTTTTGATGCTAGGCCCCAGCAATGCTGCCCATCACATTTGTGTTTGAGTGACACCATGAGGGAGGCAGGCTGTCCCCTTGAACTCTTAAATAGAATCTGTCTATGGGTTTTATATTTTTTCCTGGTAGAGTTGGTTTCCATGGTTGTCTTGTGAGGAAGAAGCTTCAGATATTTTCTTTTTAAAAAAATCTTTGCAATGAATTGTTGAACAAAGTATGCACAATTTTGTTCAAACCTTTTAAACGCACCCAGATTTGGGTATAGTGTTTATTTTTGTGGCTTTTAGAAAGTCCGAATGGATCTGAAAGGTCAGAAAATACCTGAACTTTTGACTCTACCCTTCAGCTCACACACAGTTGCGTGTACATTGTTTTATTTTAAAAATGGAAAACCAGGAACCATTCTTTACCCATATCTTGTTCACAGAGCCATCCCCTCTCTTGTGAACTGGATGACCAACCGCAGGCTTGAAAACACCTCAGGAAACCATCACATCATTGTGAAGGGATTAATCGCTACACACCACTTGGTTTTCCTTCCTGAACGTCATGGGCCTTGTGGTTCCCACATTGTTTCTGCCATCCTCCTGAGGAGTGTAACTCTTGATCGTGACCCTGGGCAGGACAGCCTGTCTCAGCACAGGCTCTTATGTAAGTGGCTGCAGGGAGAGCTGGCAATAAACAAACATTTTTCCAGCCCTTGTTTTCTCTGCAGCCTTGAAAAATATTTCTCTGGGCCTGCTGCTGTGCTCCTGCAAAAGGATGACAAGTTCCCAGCTTAGAAATGTCTTGCGCTGCACAATTCCAGATTCTAAAATCAGAACAAAATGCACCAATATGTTCAAAGAAATGGAATTCTCAAGAGCCGGGACATACAGATGGGGTTTTCTGCAAAGGGCTTTGCAGCAGAATTTTCAAAGGCTCATCCACCCTTCTGTGCTAGAGGCAACCGTTAGGAAATTACCTAGTCACCTCAGGGTCACGGATGGGAGAACCAGAAGACAATGGGAACTAACCTGGGACTGGAGAGGCAATTTCACGGCCACCAGTGTCAAAGTCAGACTCACTGGATGAACTAGGTCATTCATACATATGAGAGCCATGGGGCCAAATATGTGTAAAATCTATTTTATTCCTTGGGCCACTCCATCTTAGAAACTGAAAGGAAGAGCCGGGCTCGGTGGCTCAGCCTGTAATCCTGTGCCTTGGGAGGCTGAGGTGAGTGCATTGCCTGAGCCCGCGGGTTCGAGACCCGCCTGGGCAACTTGGTGAGACCTCATCTCTACAATAAATCAAAAAATTTTGATTTTTTGGTATCAAAAAAGGTGTGGTAGCGCGCACCTGTAGTTCCAGCTACTTGGAAGGCTGAGGTGGAAGGATCGCTGGAGCCCAGCAGTTCGAGGCTGTGGTGGCTGGGAGTGGCCACTGCACTCCAGTCTGGGCGACAGAGTGAGACTCCAACTCAAAAAAAAAAAGAAACCGAAAGAAGGAACAATTTTTTTTTTTTTGAGTTGGAGTCTCACTCTGTCTCCCAGATTGGAGTGCAGTGGTATACTCCCAACCACCGAAGCCTTGATATGCTGGGTTCCGGCGATCCTTCCGTCTCAGACTTCCAAGGAGCTCGAGCTACAGGCCTGTGCTACCACGCCCGGCTAATTTTTGATTTATTGTAGAGATGAGTTATCGCCAAGTTGCCCAGGCGGGTCTCAAACCTGCGGGTTCAGGCAATTCACTTACCTCAGCCTCCCAAAGTGCGGGATTACAGGCTGAGCCACCGAGCCTGGGTAGGAATAATTTATCATAGTGGACTCAAAACACTCTTGTCAAGAACTCCCATTACTGAATTTAGTGGCAACCCAACCATAGTTCTTCCCACCCAAGCAGACAGTTCCTCTGCTTATATTGTAGGGAAATTCAGACAGACAGGACAGCCTCCTGGCTCACGGGGATGGGGGTGGGAGACTTCTGAGGGCTAAAGATCTTGTTCTGGTAGCTGTCACCTGTGAGGGCCGCCCGGTGTCAGCTGCTTTTCTGAAACCCCTCCCTACTTCACTGCAGGAGTCTCCACTGTGAAGTCCCAGCCAGAGTGACCTTTGTATATGTATCTGTATGGCTGTTTCACATTCATACATACATATAAATACTTCACATCAATTAAATCATTAACCCTCACAACAACCATATAAAGTCGACATGCTCTGCCTCTCTGCAGTTGCTACTGTGCTGGGGTCACTCTCTGTGATGCAGACAGAGCTGATTTCTCTGTGTCTCTGAGTAATCTACATCATTTCTCTACAGAAAAATGACCGATTAAGTTTATTTGCAGGGGGATGGGTGAAGGTAGGTATGGCAAGCACTTCCAGAGTTACTTTCAGTTTTCCTTGAGTCTACCAAGACCCCTGAAAGAGAAGTAATTGCCGGTAGCCTGGGAATGTTGCTACATGTCCAAGAAGTCACTACTGTGCTCATTGGCGAGGCTGGGTCCATGGCTGTATTTATCCCACCTCTTCTCTCATTGTCTCCATCACATGGAACTAGAACAAAGTTACCCAGAAAGGAAGTGCTATAGTTTACCCAAGGTCACTTGGCTAGTCTTTTGGTCGTGTATAACTGGGATTGTCTATGTACTACATGGGAAGAGTGCAAAATAAAAATATGAGACCTCTTGTAGAGTAGTTATTAAGATTTTCGCCGTTGGGATGGCTTCATGAACACATGACCTGTGCAGTCGCATAGGGTCTGAGCTTAGTTTGATGCGACCGTTGAGCAGGTCATGTGTTCATGAAGTCATCCCAAATGTAGCTTTCATTTGAAGTCTCTAGTTTTCAGAGCAGAGTCGCTAGAAGAGGTATTTTGAGGCTCATGCAAGAAAGGAGAGATGCCAGACGGCTACTTCCAGCAGGACATTCTTTGAAAGTGGGCAATCCCTGTGGGTCACTAGGAAGGACAGGCACCATTCTAAGTACTTTCCATATGTTAATCAGTTCATATACAAACACACATATAAATAATTTATATTGATTAAATCATTAATCCTCACAACAACCATATAAAGTAGGTGCTGTTATTTTCCCCTGCTTTATGGGTAAGGAAACTGGGGCACAGTAAAGTTTAAGCAAAGTTACTTAAAGTTTGGTTTCCAGCTTTCTGATTAAAAAAAAAAAACAAACCCCTATTTTTATAGCCTACTGTAGCTTACTATGCCTTGAGGGACTAAACCATGCTAAAGTCATAGAAAATTGATTTATATGCTGCAAAACAAATGTATTCCTATACAGTGATAGGCACTACCATTCCAGTAAGTGAGATATTTATTTCCATGATCCAGGGAATTCCTTTTGGGTATTTAGACGACTGAAATGAGAGTCAGAAGGTTGCTCATGGCTCATAGGATCAAAACAAAGCTAATTGCAAAATCTCTGGGGAGATGTCGACCGGAGGTAGGATCTGGAAAATCAAACTGTGCTTAAGACTCTTCTTCCTGGCAGATGGAGTGCTCCTGTCCGCTGGACACAGGATCTCAGTTCTTGCATGGTGCTTCAATTCTCCTTTGTAGGAGTCATCCTCACCACCTCATGTCAGTTACAGCACAGCTAAGTAGCCTGTCCCCTACTTGACACCGTTGCATTCTGGTCCAGAATGTGATCCTAAACATCACGATCCCAGCAGGAACTTATTTACAAACCAACTCTGAGGATGCCACATTCACAGAAGGCCTGCTGTTTTCTTGTGTTTTCCACTGAGTCTTGGCCTCAACGTGCCCCCTAAACTTAGTATTTAAGTAGCTCTAAAGAGGAGTAGAATGTTAATGTGTTTAAATGAGATTATGTTGGTTCCCTTACAAATTTAGGACAAGAATGCTAGGCTGTCCCCTTGAGGGTAAATTAACTGCCTAGAAGTGCCTACCTGTGTGGCATTAAGTAATTAAACAACAGAACTACAAAAGTGGGACTGAGTAAGCAGTCATAAAGTAGATGACTTTTGCATCATCAGGGAATTGGTTCTTGTTTTGTTTGTAACCCTATATCTGAAAGTTGTCTTCTTTCTGCGAAAATCAAGGTGATTCATAAACCATCTTCTACTGTTATCAAGAGAAACTGCTAGAGGTGTTTTAAGGGCATCTTTGGGAACCACCTTAAAAAGTAGCACAATAAGGGGATGATGATAGCTAACATGGAAAAGTCCTTAGTATGGAGGTGCCAGGCATTGTGTTAACTGGGCTAAGATATTATTTTTAACAACCCTATAAGATTATTCTCAGCCGGGCTCGGTGGCTCGGCCTGTATTCCCGCGCCTTTGGGAGGCTGAGGTGAGTGGATTGCCTGAGCCCGCGGGTTCAAGACCCGCCTGGGCAGGTGAGACCTCATCTCTACAATAAATAAAAATATCAGCCGGGCGTGGTAGCGCATGCCTGTAATTCCGGCTACTCGGAAGGCTGAGGCGGAAGGATCGCCGGAGCCCAGCAGGTCAAGGCTGCGGTGGCCGGGAGCAGCCACTGCACTCCAGTCTGGGCGACAGAGTGAGACTCCAACTCAAAAAAAAAAAAGATTATTCTCATTTTACTGAAAGAAAATGGATTTTGGACCAGCGATAGTCGTAGAAATAAAGGTGATCATTCTTAAACTCTTAACTAAGTTTTAAAAACTGGCTGCAATAGGAAACTCATTCTAAATGATCCCAAGCAGCCTATCATGGTCTGGATACTGGTGGGGAGCGGGGTGGCCCTTAAGAGACCACAAGAAACCAAGCCATGAAGGCAGAAAGAAGAGGGTCCTCAAAGGACCAGGGTAAGGGTGCTTCTGTGGTGTACCTTACTGCGAAGAGATTGGGAAGGACAGCAAAATCACGGACTCTCTAAGTAGATGTTGATATTATAATTTTAACTGATCATGTGTGTACATTTATGTTCAAGTTAACTGTGAATAAATTGCCCTTCCTCGGTGTGGATTTTGCCTTTCCTTCCTATTCTTTTTTTTCCATTGTGAACTCCAGATGCTAGAACCCCATTCAGATTCTGTGAGAGGCAGAAGTCAGTAGATCATCACATAGTCACATGGTCTTCTCCTCCTTTTTGGGAAGTGGTTTAAGCATATCCATTTGTAAAAGAGGAAATGGTTGCTCAGAGATACTCAGTAATTTTCGAAGCTAGGTAATTCACAGGTACAGAGTTCAGATCCAGGGCTCAGATCTCTCTGGCCTTTGCCTTGGAATGTCCATGGTGGGGCATTTACAAAGTCTGGCAATTAAGTTCATGAACTCATCCTAGAAAAAGTGCTACATACCTCATTGCTGAATATCACTATGGTCACCTTTGAAGTACTCCCCTTGGGAAGCTATGCACTGATGCCAGCACCTAGGCCACCTCTCAAAGCAATTTTGGAACTCTTTTTTGGGAATGACCATCAGAGCTGCTGTCATAAGAATGTCAGAGTTTATATTAAAGCAATGAACAAACATTACATTTCTTGTTAAATTTGGCAAGAGTGGAAGTGATATTCAGAGATATCAGTGTAAGTGATATTCAGAGATACATTAGTCCAAGTTTATGGAGATAATGTCCTGAAGAAAACAGCAGTGTACAAATGGATTAAACGTTTGTCTGAGGGGAGAGACGGTGTCACTGATGGAGATAGGTCAGGACTGCCAGTAATGGGCAGAAGTGACGAAAACATTGTAAAAATTCATTGAATTTGCATCAAAATCGTCAGCTGACTGTGAGAAGCATAGCAAACCAAATAAACACTGATAGGGAAACAGGGAAATCTTAACTGAAAATCTTGACATGAGAAAGGTGAATGCAAAAATGGTCCTGAAGGAGCTCTTACATCATGACAATGCACCAGCTCATACAGCACTGTCTATGAGGGAATTTTTAGCCAGTAAGCAAATAACTGTACTGGAACACCCTTTCTACTTACCGATGACATTTTTCTTTACCTGAAGACAAAGGAAATATTGAAAGGAAGACATTTTGATGACATTCGGGGCATCAAGGGTAATATGACGACAACTATGATGACCATTCTAGAAAAAGAGTTCCAAAACTACTTTGACAGGTGGGCTAGGTGCTAGCATTGGTGCATAGCTTCCCAAAGGGAGTATTTCAAAGGTGGCCGCAGTGATACTCAGCAGTGAGATATGTAGCACTTTTTCTAGGAAGAGTTCTCGAACTTAATTGGCACACCGTTTAGGCAAACAGCAACTCTCATCCCCAGGCATTCAACCAGGCTGGTCCCTGTTTTCAGAGGGCCTCTTACTGTCCTGCTGTGGACAGCTACCCTCCCCTGTCAAGGATCTAATCGCATCAACACAATCTCATTTAGCTTATTGCAATTCCTGCTTAATATGCAGTAACTGAGAGAAACAAGAACGTGGCTTGCAGTTCCCTTACTTACTTTTTATGTTCAAATCAGCTTTCTGAAAGCAAAGTCAATAATAGTAATAGCAATCATGATCATCATTTATAGTTAAAGCAGGGAATCAAACGGTGCTTCGATTGTATTCCATGTGTGTCAGAGACTGCTTTAAGCATGTTATATTAATTCCATTTGCCCCATATCTTCATAAAGCAAAAGATGAAGTGTGAGAGGCAAAGAATGCCAGAATTTCAGTAATGTCTTCCTTCAATCTTTGAACGTCTCAAAATGAATTTTAGCAAGGCCTGGGCTAAATAGAATCTGATTCTTACATGGGGCTCCAAAAACAGTCCCACTCTGAAGTCTGCATTTTTGGCAACAGGAGGTGCCAGACAAGAAGTGAGGGTCTGAGGCCCTCCCTGGCTTCTGCTCGGCCTAATCTCCCTGGGGTTTCTTGGCATGTGTGCTTCCTTCTCTCCTTTCTCCTCCCTTGCTCTCTCCCTGCAACAAAGTCTTAGTTTTTAATCCTGAAGAGCCACATGCTAATGTCTTTGTACAGCACCACTCCACCCTCCTCTAGCTCTTGAAGGCCAGGGGTCCTCATTGCTCGGAGCTCTCATATGCATTCCAGAAACCTGGGAGGGGGACTATCCCTCTGCCTCCTGGTGCCAACAGAGAGGTGGGAGACATATGTGCACAGGAAAGAAGAGAATTTGGCTCCCAGGTCCAAAGAGACACTCAAAACCAAGCGCCGTGTGGCAATTCCCCTCATAAATCTCAGCTTTAACTACAAATTATTCAGACTACCCGGTTTCACTTCCTTCTCCTCTCCCATCGGATTCAAAGGATTTTAGATGACAAGAAACACTGAGTCTGAATTAAGCATCGTCATGAACTTAATCATCTTTGTCTCCCATTTGACATTGAAAGCCAGGAGTGGGAAAAAGTGGGGATGGGGAACCCCAAGGCAGGGATCAGAAGATATATTCAGACAGAAGGCATTATAAAGAAATATAGTACTGAAGATAGAAAAACCCAAATGAAAAACAAGAAAAGAAGCCAGCCCCCCTCACTGTGACGTCAATGCCCTTAATTATTGTCCTGGGGTGGCACACCTCCAGAAGTTTGAAACAGGAAACAAACAGCATTTCAGGGGTTCCAGTAAGAAAATAATGACAGCTTTGGAGTGCAGCTGTAGCCACTTTCTGCAATTAGGCCTCTGTCCCTCCCCTTGGCTTTGGCAATGGGGCAAGGGTGCTATATGATCCCTGCAGCTTTCCTTCCACCCAGTTCAAGAACCTGCTTGCAGGCGTCTCCTTGCCCAGCACACAAACAAACTTTAAATGACAAAGGAAAACACTGGCAGCGTGTTCCAGTGATCCCAGGCAGGCCCGAGGCAGGGATTTCCCAGAGTTTGTTATGAGAGGCAACCTGCTCTCCCACCAGAGGAGCCAGGAACAAGGTTGCAAGCTATGAGTCAGGCCTGGAGAATTTTGGTTTCAACACCTTCTCTGCAAGAGGCTGTTTAATCATACCTGTTACCTTCAATGAAAAGGTTACCAGTTCCATAGTAAATGATTATTTGTTGGCTGTTTCCCAGACTGCTCTGATACAAATCCCTTCATATTTTTGGTTAGTTTTTGTAGGGAAACTGTGACAAGCTTTGTTTTGTTTTCTGGATGGGCGATGGCCAGTTGGTGAGCTGGCTCCATTTGGCGGAGAATATGCAAACAACCCAGTGGAGCATTGAGGGGTGGATCATGTCGCCCTACACTCAATGTATAGTTCAAGTTCCAGTGCAAGTTGTCTTGCCCAAGTCAAAGGCTCATTAATGATTGGGAACCAGCTGAATACTTACTGGTCTGAGCAGGGAAAGAAGAAAGGTTGTGAACACCAGGCTTCTAGAGGGAACATCCACTCGTGCCATGCTGTGACTGCATTCAAGAGATTTCCAGCTCCCAGCTTGCTGTCATGGCCCTCAGAGTGCCTGACCCAGGAAGATCAGCAGGAAATCTTCTTGGGACCTGCAGGTATGCTTCCCGGGAGGACACCTTAGTCAAGAGTCGTTCAGCCTGGTCAGGCTTGCTGGCTTTCCTCATGATCATCATGGCAAAGGAGAACGAGGAGAATTGCCACATTTGACCTATAACTCCCCGTCATAATCTAGCCCCTTCATTTTCCTCAAAAGAATAAATGTTAACAGTTTAATTTGTTGGAGACTGTTTTTAGAAGGGATGAGGGGAATGGGGTACTGACAGAGAGAATGAGCGTCAAGTGCGTTCTGCTCATTTCTTTGCCTTTTTCCTAAGTTTTTTCTATGTGGAACTCACTATCTGTCATAAGCTCCTTGATAGATGGAAGCCTGTCATTTGTACCCCTACTCAGAAGTCTACTTAGTCTCCTGGGGCTTGAAGCTTAACTGCTATGGAGGTCCCATTTAAGAAAAGTAAATATTTATTCAAAATAAGGAAAGAAATAAAAATAAATTTAAACATTTTTTATGCAAACAAACATAAAAACAGCCTACTGGTTTTGTCAATTAACTACCTGACATATCTCTTTAATACTGTTTTCACCGCACATTTTTGGCCTCTTCCTAGGACAACAAATCTATTTGTTTGTTTGTTTGAGTCGGGTCTCACTCTGTTACCCAAAGTGGAGTGCAGTGGCACAATCCCGGCTCACCGCAACCTCAACTCTTGGACTTAGATGATCCTCCCTCCTCAGCCTCCCAAGTAGCTGGGACTACAGGATGAACAGACAACAGCATAGCCAGGAGGGGGATGAGGGTAAGCCCTCCTCTGGGTTGGGCGCACTGGAATACACCCATCATCCCCTGGTCAAGGCTAGGGCCAGCATGGGGTCCTGCCTCCTTAGTCTTTCTGTCTTTTTGAGAACTGGATGGGTTGAAGGAAGGACTGGAAAAGGAGGCTGCCTACAGGTGTGTGCCACCACATCCAGCTAATTTTTGATTTTTCTATAGAGACAAGATCTTGGTGTGTTGCCCAGGCTGGTCTCGAACTCCTGGGCTCAAGCAATCCTCCTGCCTCAACCTCCCAAAGGGCTAGGATTACAGGCATGAGCCACTGTGCCTGGCAAGGACAATCATTTTAAAGAAGAATAGTAGAAAGATAGTGCATTTTTTCCTCTAACATGACTGGTCAACATTTTTTAATAGTTGAGATGCTTAAGCATGTAACACACACAAGACCATATTTGCTGTCTTTAGTGCTATGATAAGTTTATGTCCTCAAGAGACAGACAGAATTTCCTTTTTTGAATAGACATCAAATCTCGGGGATGGGGAGACACCCCTTATCAACAAGGGTGCCTGAACGAAGCATATTTGTATACCTAACCCTTAACTGTACCCCACAATATTAAAATTAAAAATATTGATTTAAAAAAAAGAAAGAAAATTCAAATCTCTGCTTACAATTTTGATGACCAGAGAAATTCCTGCAGACCAACCTCTATAATCCCAAACCTTGATGATCCCCCATTTCCCACATGTTTTCGGGGCCAGATTCTGTGCAGCAAGCACCCTTTTGTCATGATACAACTTCTATTCATGTACTTTGAATCACCGTGCTGGATGAATTGGCACATGAGCTATAGAAGTATTTCTAGAAGCAATTCCTACACTACCATGTTAGCAATGACTTACTGATATCAAGAGGTGGCTGTGAATTGCACAAATACTGTTTATCCTTTAAACCTAAACTAAGTAGGTCTCTAACTCAACTTCACCTCAGCAGAATTGCAAAAATGCTGCAGCAACACCAAAACAACCCTGCACAGGTGTTTGTAGGGGTCGTAGAGAGGAAGTCACAGTGGAAGAGACGGCCATAACTGATTACAGTTAACATATTTCACTTTTGCAACGTTTACAAAACTCACGTGACCGTGTACCCTGTCACTTAAGCCTCATTAACTTTGAGGCAAATCTGCCTCTGCTCGTATCCATTTTCAGGCCTAGCTCGATGCTCAGTGAATAGCTGTGAATTGAAGGAATGGAGAAATTAATCTGTGAAAGACAGTGAAGATGGATGGACTGGACATCAAAGGCAAGGCTTCTGCCGGCCACGGGTGTGTGGGAGTGGCTTTTCCACCTGATGTGGGGCCTTGAGGAAGCAGCCAGGTGGCCGGCCACAGGAGCCTTCCAGGCAGATCTGGTTTTCAGATCACTACAGTTTTCAAGGGCACAGATTGTCTTGGCTGATAGGGAAGGTGAGAGGGCAGCCGGAATATGCCAGAGATAAAGAAAATGAGAGGTTAAGTAGGGAGTGGGGGCAGGATGGACCAAAACAATCTTTTTATTTTTCAATTAGACCTTCAAATCTTCCCCTAGCAATGACACCTCTCTGTGTAGGTCCTGGTGTCAGAAGACACATGTAGATACCTAAAACACAAAGGTTTCCGCAGTGATCAGCCAGCGATAGCCATCTGCTGGCTTTGGAGAGAATCTATTGCTGAGTCTGAGGATTTAATCTGTTTTTCTAGCAGGCCTCTGTGGTTAGCTCTCCTCTGGGATGAGAAAACAGGTTGGGGGGGCAGGGACACAGTGAGGGCTGAGACCAGTTTGTGACCCTCGCGAGGTCCACTGCAGAACTGGGGCGAGTCTTCCCCTCCGTCCCTCATCCTCACGCCCTGATATTCTCTTCTTCATCCATGATTCCACGACTGTACGTTGACTGTGCATGGGTGGCTGCCACACTCCAGGCACTCCGCTGGAGCCGGGGATCCAGTGGAGGATAGAACTGGCAAAGCCCCTGCCCTCGTGGAGCTTCCATTCTAGTCGGGGGACAGGTGCGTAAACAAATAATACACCATGGCTCCAGAAGGTGGTAAGTGCCATGGGGAAAACGAAATGGGTCGGATTGGGCCTTCTCAAGGTAGCCTATTAAGAAGCGTGCTCCCTACTGTGGAGGGAGCCAGAGATGTGCCAGGAGCCAGAGCGGTGAGAAGCAGGTGACTGTGCAAGTCCCTGGGCAAGGACACTCCAGAGGGAAAGGGAAGACCAAGAAGGGTTGGCACAGTAGAGGGACAGAGAGCCTGCCAGTGTCTGCAAGGAAGTGAAAGAGGTGGAGATGAGGCTGGAAGGCAAGAGGCTTCATGGACTGTGGTGAGGAACAGGATTTGGACATATTGACCTATCCCCTCAGCCACGTTAACTGTCTGCTTTCACAGTATTATCTCATGTGCCTAGGAAACGTAGAAGGTGAGCGTGGTGAATGTAAAGGCCACCAACCCAGGGCCGGAAGCAGGTCCGGGGATCTGTGAGTGACGGCAGGGGTCTGCAGACCCCAGAGGAACAATGGGGTGAAGGAAATGGGTCTCACATGATCCTCACTGGAGCCTGAGCCAAGCCGCCACGGAGCCAGCTGGCACCAGCTATGAAGAAATAATCTTCTTTACAGTTATAAGATTTCTCTGGTTACTGTGGGTGAATTGACTGGAATGGGATTAGAGAGGCAGCAGAGAGGTCAATTAGAAGGGTATTGCAATAGTTCGGGCTAGTGATGGTGGCTTATAGTCATACCTGCAGGGACATATCTCGGAGGTAGAGCTAGAAAGACTTGCAGAATGATTGGATGAGTATGTAGGGAAGTTGGGAGGAGGAGAGTAGTGTCATTTGCTGAGGAAGAAAAGATGAAGGGGAAATAGAATTTTGGTAGGAAGAAGAACAATTCTGTTTGACCATGTTGTTTGTAACACCTAGTGATGTGTTGAGTAGGACACAGGACAGAAGAATCTGGAGCCCAAGGAAGATGGGTCAGGGCTGCATTTGTTTATTATCAGTTTCATCAGCCATTGCTTCAACAATGTCATGAGTAACCAGACAAATGTGCAGCTCATATCTTGCCAGTGTCACCTTGACAAGATGACTGATTAGCTACTCACCAAAAATTATTGCTCCCCTAAAGAAGAGCTGCTTCTGGAAACAGCTCCCCCTTCCCTCTCCGTTTAGGTGAGTGTTCCATATCTAGAATTGCCTTCTAGGTCAAGACATTTACAAAGTGGCTCAATAGCATCAGTTCGCTCTCTTACCTGTTTAGCTGGCTAGATACAGAAGATAACAAGTCCCTCAGGCAGTGTTTCTCAACCTTAGCATTCCGGGTCAGAAAATTATTTGGGTGTCCTGTGCATCGTAGAAGGTTTAGCAGCATCCCTGTCTTCTATCCACTAGATGTCAAGAGTATCCCTCAAGTAGTAGAAATCAAAATATCTCCAGATGTTGTCAAATGTCCCCTAAGGGGCAAAATCACCTCAACTGAGAACCAGTGCCCTGAAATGGTGACACCACAAAATGGAAGGACTTGGGTCCCTGAATCACTGCATGGATGAGAGCTATTATCTGTTGACTTGGAAAACCCACATTGTACTGTCACATAAGTGATAAATAAATGTGTATTGAGTTAAGCCACGAGGAGTTTATTTGTAACAGCAGCTATGTTACTCTAAGTCCGGTACCATAATGATGATGTAAGCAAAAATCAACAAACAACAAAACCTAAAAACCATAATCTTCTTGTCTCTTCAATGCCATTAATTAGTTGCATAACTCCAGATAAATCATTAAACTTCTTTGAGACTTCGTTGTTTTTCTCATCTGAAAATAAGATAATGTTGGAGTAGATATGTGGTTTTCAAATATTTAAGACTGCAATGGACAAGAAGAAATAGATTGTGACCAAGGACACATATGAGTTTCTGAGTAATATTTACCATTACTGTGAGCACATAACTGACACTGACAGGACACTAAACCACCGTTACAGTTATGAGTATAAAGTGTGTAGGAAAATGGGAAAAATGATTATTTTATTGTGTTGAAAAGCAAGAAATCTTAACTGAGTCCTTTCTCATGGCAATTACCTTGAGCACTATACATAAAAGCTCATTTTTGCTTAGAAATGTGTTTTTCTAATAGTAAGGAAACCTAATACAACATTTTGAATCCAAAGAAAACCCAGGTTCTGGCCTCCACAATACTTCTGACAGACTATATAATCTATAAAAATGTGTGAGGAAAAGATGTTGCTTCCATTAGGAGCTCTATAGGGAAAGAGAATGTCATTATATGTAGCATTTTCCAAGGACCAGTTCTATAGAAACACATGGTGTTATTCTATCTGCCTTTCGTAATTAGAAAGAAAAAAATTATGAAACACTTTCTTTTAAAAATAAGACTTTGAATCCTTAGTCTTTGTGACCATAGACATTCACCAGAGCATAAATAACGGACTCAAAGGGTAGCCTGTTTTTTTTGGTCCCCAACTCTTTTCTCTAATTGAAAAAATTCTATGTCCTAAATCTATAGGCTACAGGGATCCTTGCAGTGGTAGTGAAGAAACCAGTCTCTGTTGAGACTCCTCCCTGTCTGGAGCCTTCCCTGGAAAGTTTTATGAAAAGTAGGATACAGTAGTGTTAATTTGGAGGTAGAAGCAAAGTCTTTTTGAAGACTGATTTTTTCCTATAGGTCCTCACAGTTGCTTCCTTTGCAACACATAGTCTAGCAAGGTTATACCTTACTTTGCCAATTGGTTCCAGAAGTTGGTCAACTGTTTTTCTCTCTGAGGAGTTATCTTTTGTTACAGTACAGACACCTCCTAAGACTGCAATTTCCTGGACCTCAATTGCCCGTGAAATCTCTTTTGGAAAGGCTAAAACAAGTATCCAGTGTACCATTAACTTGCTGCTTCTACTCAGGCATATTAGTGTTTCATGCCTCCATGGAAAAGAAGGGAAATTATGGAAGGCAGAATAGAGAGAACTGAAACAGACCTAAGGCAAAGAAATGAGAGGGCTTTATATCAATGGACAGGATATACAATGAGATGTCTCTTGTTCCAGAAAGATGGTAGAAGGGAACATCGCATCACCCAGCCCAAAACTCTCAGACTTTGAGATTAACCCTTGTTAATGACAACTGACATGATGATGATAATGAAAGTAGTAACTGCACTAATATATATTTAATAATCTTCAACTTTGTGCTGGACAATGAAACAAGCACTTTACATTTTATTGAATCCTCACAATAACCCAAGAGGCATACTCTATTATTACATCTATTTTGTCAGTGAGAAGACTGATGGTTGAGGAGGGTTAGTAACTTGCCCAAATACCAAAGCTAACAAGTGACACTGCCAGGGTTTGAAATGGAGTTTGTTAGAATCCAAGTTCATGCTTAGTCATGTTTGTGTGCTGCCTTCTTGTTCCCCTAAGATTTCACAGTGGAAATAGCGATTACATTCTAGAACACATCTCATGGATAATCAGAGCTAATGCACTGCTGATGGTGATGACATCCTCTTTTGTTTATATCTTCGTCTTTTTAAAAGAAATAATGTCTTCCGTCCTAACATACTAGCTCTGATGCATTGTAAGTCTTTTTTTCTTTTTTAAACTTCTTTCAAACTTTTCATTTATAATGTTCCCTAAGTAGCCACCTACAATCTTTCTTACTTCTGGAAATAAATTCATTTTCCTGACCACATGCCATCAGAGCATGAAACCCAGGTTCAGTGATGGTGATTGGTCAGTGCTTGGGCACATGATTCACTGGGCCAGTCAGAGTCCTTCCCTGAGACCTTTCCAACTGGAGGTGGTAGAGAAGACTATTTTTTTTTTTTGAGTTGGAGTCTCACTCTGTCGCCCCCCCGCTCCCGGCCACCGCAGCCTCGACCTGCTGGGCTCCAGCGATCCTTCTGCCTCAGCCTTCCAAGTAGCCGGAATTACAGGTATGCGCTACCACACCCAGCTGATTTTTTGATTTATTGTAGAGATGAGGTCTCGCTGCCCAGGCGGGTCTCGAACCCGCGGGCTCAGGCAATCCACTCACCTCAGCCTCCCAAAGGTGCGGGATTACAGGCTGAGCCACCGAGTCCATCTGAGAGGACTATTTAGCCATGAGCTGATAAATCAACTTTTGAGGTTTTTTTGGCTTAAGTTATTTTAAGTTGGGTTTCTGAAAAAGTCCTGCCTAATATAACCTTATCTCCAATTATTTTCAATTTTTTGTTGTTGTTTTTGCAGCTCCCAATGTACTTTAGCTACAGGAAAATTTGGTTTTGTGCCAAGAAAGACCAAGAAGTTCATTTGAAAGTAAACCAAAATAGAGATGGGAATGGGTACTGATAGGGAAGCATCCTCATTGTAAGTGTTGGAGGACATGGTTGCAAGGGAAATTCTAATATATCTTCTCAAAGTATTTGTTTAAATATGGTAAAAAATTCTCATAAGGAGGAAATGTTAGAGAAGATGTTGTCCTGCCTAAATGTAGGAGAGTTCTGAGGATTTTCTGGATCTAATCTCTACTGCTTTATGCCAAGTTTGAGCACTCAACATACTTTAGGCTTTATAAAATATTTCTCCTCTGGGTGCTTCTGTTTGCGTAAATTCTCTATATTGGGCATGCATGTTTTTCTAGTGGACCGTTCTCCATTGTGTATATCTTTTTTCCCCCCTAGGGACCTATAAGAAAAAAATACATCAGCTTGTTTTTCTAAATTGAGGTTTGTACTAAACTCAAAAATCTAGCTACAAGTAAATTATGCTCTGATCTTGAGGGATAAAATAAACACAAAGCAATGCAGAGCTGTATTTTGCCAGAGCCAAATAGAACATGACGTTCAGAAGTTTCCAAATGAGTTCCCAAATTAGACTAAATCTTGGCAAAATGCATACTCGTGTCCCATTAGGAATCTTATCATTTGAACTGAGTTCTGGCTATTCCACTCCTTACTCATTCCAGTAGCTCCCAGGAGGCCTGAGGACCTGACTCTGTGAGTTTTGGAGCTGTCCCAGGATTGCTGATTTTTCTTTTGCTATTGGAAGACCATGCCCCAGTTAGGATGGAAATAGGGCATCAAAAATCGAGTCAGTGATCTAAGATTTGAAGACCCACTTCCAGTTTCATTTCTTACAGAATGTCCAGCTGTTGCAGTCGGGGCATTGAGTAGTCATCTCAACTTGGTTTTACGATTGTAGCCCTCTCAGAAGCACTTGGTGGTTGGTGTTGGATCTAAGTCTTTTAGCTGGTCCTTGGGCTGGCATACCCTGAAAGGATCTCTAGATTATACAGTCTATAAAATGTAGTTCATTTCCAGATTAGAGGCTTTCTTGGATAGATACTCCAGTTCAAGTATGAGTGTGGTAGTCCTTATCAGTTCCGAGAAGTTTTTCAAGGCAGCCATATGGTGGCCAACCAGTGTCAAGCAAGGATAGGTAAATACTCGCTGAGTTACTTCCCAGCTGCCAGGACACCAGACTTCAACATCAAGGTGGATTGAAGCTCTTCCTTCTTTTGTTTTTGTGTCTCTAAGTCCAAGACTTTACCTTATCTCCCCCTACTCATGGATTGAAGCAAACACTTTAGTCAACCAGTGTCATCTTAATTCTTTAGCGTTCTGTGTTCATTCTAACCTCAAAACTTGGCTCGTTCCAGTTTCCCCTCTTGGAATGCTTCCCTCCACCCCATGCTCTAACTGCCATACCTCCCTAAGCCCATCTCAATTCTTACATCCTCTATGAGGCATCCCTGTCAACAAGCTCAGTCCACTCTCATTGCTTACATCTCTTCTTTTCCCATCATCTACCGTCACATAATATCCAGTCTTTCATTTCTCTGCAATTGTGTCCTACAATTGTACCAAAGCATTTTGAAGTCAGGGCACATATTTCAAAACAAATTTTTTTATATCTCATGCAATTTGAAAGATAGGTACTTGGTATTTGCTCAAAGTTTGATGTAAACCTAACAAAAGATGTGCAAAATGTTTATACTAAAAGTCAGAGAACATTGCTGAGATAAAGTGAAGACCTAAATTGATCTTAAGTATGCTCATCTTTCTCACACACACACAAAAGGCATGGGAAGTGGTGAATATGTTAATTAGCCTGATTGTGGCAATCATTTCACAATATATATGTATATCAAAGCATCACATTGTACACCTTGAATATATAAAATTTTTATTTGTCAATTATGTAACCTAGAGCTAAGAGAATAAATGAATGAAGATATAAATCATGCTTTTGGATTGGAAGACTCAATATTATGATGCAGAAGAATATCTTCATGACAGGGGAAAGACAAAGATTTCATAGCTCATAAAATGTACTAAACATAAAACTGAGAAATTAAACTACATTAAGAATCTCTGTTTCTCATAAGGCACCATTAAGAGAGAGAAATGCAAAACCACGGATTGAGAGAAGATATTTGTGAATCATATATCTGAAAAAAAATTCACTCAAATATATAAAGTTCTCCTACCAATTAAGAAAATGGTAGATATTCCATCCAAAAAATGTACAAAAGTCTTGTAGAGGCAGTATACAAAAGAAAAAAATCTGAATGGTCACTAAAAACATGAAAAGATGACTCTAAGTTCCTTACTCATCAGGAAAACATAAACTAAAATCATGAGCTTCAAAAACAGCCACCAGAATGGCTGAAATGAAAATGACATTCAATACCAAGAATTGGCGAGGATTCGTAGTATTTGGAACTCTTAAACATGGTTAGTATACAGCATTAGTATACAGTTGTTACAACTGTATGGGGTTTACTGTAAGGCTCAGAATTACAGGCCAAATGGGTGGCTGCAGCTACCTCTGATGATACCTTGCATTCTCCCTATTGTGGGTGGGGTGGAAGGCTGCCGTTTCCACCAAACAAATATCTATCTAGCAGAATCTCCTACAGCTGAACAAATGTATACCACATGTCCTAGAGTTTTCACTCTTAGATATACACGAGTACATAAACTTATCTGAAGAAACACAGGAAGAGAATTCACAGCAGCACTGTGCACAATAACCCCAAAAGCAGAAACGACTCAAATGTTCACAGTTGAAGGGTTAAATAAATGTGGTATAACCACACAATTAAATTCTTTCAGCAACAAGAATGAACGAAATATTGCTAGGTGCAATAATCTGGATGAATCTCACAGACATTTATTGAGCAAAAGTGGTCAGACAGAAAGAGTATCTAGTGTATCATTCCGTTTCTTTGAAGTTCAACAAAGAAGCACAACTAATCCTGGTAACCTGTGAGGGAGGTACAGGCAAGAAGATGGGGCTCACCAGGAGGGCTTTGGGGATACAGTACGGTTTCATTTCCCCATCTGGGTGGTAGCTAAAGAATTTGTTCTTTTTTGTGAAAATTCATTGCACTGTTTACTTATGATTCGTACACTTTTTCTTATGTATGAAGTGTTGATGCTTAAAAGCAAAAGGATGTGTCCTAGGAGGATGGACTTCTCTCAGCAGGGATCCTTCCCACTGCTTGGCTTCTGCTCAGAAGTGGAAAACAAGGAAAGTTTGATTAAACAAACAGACCCATAAATCAGATTTTAAACCTCATCTTAACCCTGGAAAGAATAACGCACTTGTTTTAGCTACTCAACTCCTCCTGCTTCAACAGATTTACCCATAAAACCATTTTATTTTTATTTTTTGGGGGTTGGAGTCTCACTCCATCACCCAGACTGGAGTGCAGTGACCGCTCCCAGCCACCGCAGCCTCAACCTGCTGGGCTCCGGCGATCCTTCCGCCTCAGCCTTCCAAGTAGTCGGAATTACAGGCACGCACTACTATGCCCGGCTGATTTTTTAATTTATTTATTTATTGTAGAGATGAGGTCTCACCTAGTTGCCCAAGCGGGTCTTGAACCCACAGGCTCAGGCAATCCACTTACCTAAGCCTCCCAAAGTGTGGGATTACAGGCTGAGCCACTGAGCCCGGCTCATAAAACCATTTTATAGATGTCGCTTTGCTTTCCACAAGGAAAGCATCTTTATTAATAACATTCCCATCCTCCTTCTCTCCCGATTGCAGCTCATCTCCTGGTTTAGAATTTCGTAAGTCTCATGACTGTGATCTTGTTGAATCTTGCATTATGTTGTGTGTATTCTTTTCTTATTCTACCACCCCTATCTCCCTAGGGCAAAGTAGCCCTCTGCTGCTCAGTTGAGTATAATAGGCGAAGCTCAAGCCTGGATTTTTATAAATTTTAGTTTAATTGGATTTACTGCAAGGCTCAGAATTATAGGCTAAGTGGGAGGCTGCAGCTACACCTGGTGATGCCTTGGATTCTCCCCATTGTGAGTGGGGTGGGAGGCTGCCATTCCCACCAAACCCACCATGGGGTGGAGTCATCTTTGCTAGAGTCTGCGTGATCATAAGCTTGATTTCCCAAGTGTATTCTTGGATACTCAAATTGGCTTAGGATATTCCAGCCAGAACATTCTTTTTTTTTTGGTCAGAGTCTCACTTTATCAACCAGGCTGGAGTGCAGTGGCACAATCACAGCTCACTGCAGCCTCAACCTTTTGAACTCAGGTGATCTTCTGTCTCAGTCTCCCAAGTAGATGAGACTACAGGTCCACGCTACCACACCGGGCTAATTTTTTTTTTTTTTTGGTAGAGACGAGGTCTCACTATGTTGAAGGCTGGTCTCAAACTCCTAGGCTCAAGCAATTATTCCACCTCAGCTAGTGCTAGGATTTCAGGTGTGAGCCACTGCATCCAGTCCAGCCAGAACATTCTTGAAGGTTCAAGACAAATTGGAAAACATATTTTCCCTTTTTTTTGTAAATTCTATCAACTCTACTAAAGTAAGGTGAGAAAATATTGGATTTAGAATCTAGAAGTCCTGAAATTGAAAGTTTCTGCTACGCACTAACTCTGGAACTTTGATGGTGTTGAGGGGGCGGGTGGTGGGTGTTTGGCACCTGTTTTCTTATCTTCTCCCAGTTGCACAGCAACGCTACCCCTCAGGATTATTGGGAGGATTCATTCATGCATGCATCCATTCAGCAGTCCACAGGCAACATTTCTTCAAAACACTCTATGTGTCAGGCTCTCTACCTACTGGCTCTGGGCATTCACAAAAGTTGGGTTGGTGAGAAAGATGCACGAACAAATCAGTATTTCTCAATCTTTTTTTCATTACTGGCCTCTAAGGAGCCCTTGTAGACATTTTTTTCATAATCTTTCTCCTCCTGACCTATGAAATTCTAATACCACAGATATGCGGGTATTGTTTATACTGTACTGCATTTGTCTGTATGCATGTCTGTGATTTATAATAAGAAGAGTAAAATCGTTCTAGCTCCTCCCCCCCCCACCCCCCAGCAAGAACTACTTCTGGCTCCCTTGAGGGAGAAATAATGGTTTTTTGAGAGTGAATGAAGCAAATGATTCCAGAGGAGCTTGGCGAGTGCAGTGGGAAGAGGTACAAGCTGCCGCGCTTGTGTCACCATGGGTGACACAGGAGACCAGCTGCAACGGGTGAAGTCAGCAAAGACTTCAGGGAGAAAAGCAGGACGAACTCATCCTCACAAAGGACGGATCCAAGCTTCTGGGCAGCGACAGGCATGAGGGTTCCCAGGGAAAGGCACAGGGGTTTGAGGCAGTGTGCCTACCCAGGGTGGGAGCGATGGGGGAGGGCGGGAGGCAGGAGGTGGGAAGTTGGGCAGTGGCAGCAACAAGAATCTTGAGCCGGGCTCGGTGGCTCAACCTGTAATCCCATGCCTTTGAGAGGCTGAGGTGAGTGGATTGCCTGAGCCCGTGGGTTCGAGACCCGCCTGGGCAGCGAGACCTCATCTCTACAATAAATCAAAAATCAGCCGAGCGTGGTAGCGTGCACCTGTAATTCCGGCTACTTGGAAGGCGGAGGCAGAAGGATCCCTGGAGCCCAGCAGGTCAAGGCTGCGGTGGCCGGCAGAGTGAGACTCCAACTCAAAAAAAAAAAAAAACAAGAACCTTGAACACTGAGCCCAGGAGAGCAGGCCCCACTCCAAGGACATCGGGGACACAGAGTTTTCAGAAGGGGGACACTTGCTCAGAGTTATACATTTGCAAGTCTACTCAAGCCTTTGTGGGGATGAGGCCAGAAAATCGGTCAGAGATCAAGGCTCTCTGAAGCTAGAAATCATGACTTGCAGGGGAGCATTGCCTGTGAGAATGAGAGAAGTGGCAGACCGATTTTGGAACAGGATTAAGCAAAATAGTTTATATGCCAGCACCCGGCATACTGTAGGTCATTGACTGTAGTGCTTATGACTACAATTGGGGCATTTTGGACCACTTGACAGCTTGGCATTGTAGAAGCTTCCCAGAGGCCCCAGAACCTGATTGCTTAAAGGTCTCAGGGGCCTGAGGTTTGATATTTGTTAAATCAATGTTTTTCTTTGAGGTGAAATGAAGCAGAGTAAGACTGACCAGTGGGCTCCAGGGGCACTACACAGGCTATTCCAAGTCGGCTGCGCCCGACCACTCAACTGACTGACTCCATGAATTATGTATAAATGTGATGACAGGCCAGGCCAGGCCACAAGCATTCTCAGACCTGTGCAGGGTTTTACTCATTAACTTCAAATGCTCCCTTGCCTCAGCTCCTGCCAAATCGGAATCCACTGACTATATCAGTTGCCACACTGACCACCTCATCTGCCTGGCTTTAATCTCTTCTGGGAATCACCCAGTCTGCCACCAAGACCCTTCACAGATGACCACACTCTCCAGTTCATGACTCTCATTCACAGCAAATTAGATCACTCATGGATTATCCAGTGTGAAGTTATTTATTTCCTATCTGTTAGTAGTCTTTAGGTTTATGGGGGAAAAAAAAAAAGAAAGGAGGAGGAGGAAAGAAAGAAGAAGAAAGAAGGCAGCAATAGTGATGTAGCCTGAAGAGTGAGGAGTTAATGACTGATAGCCTTTCTGTGAAGTGGAGGTGTGGGGGTGTCAGGACCTTTTGGCAGTAGAGGACCATTTGCCATTCCTGGAAACCAGGGAGGAATTCAGGGAGACAGAGCAGTGAGGGTGGTGCTGCTGGTGGCACCATTTCTCCTTTCCAGGCTGGGGAGCTGCCCAGCAGGGCCTTGGGGTGTGCAGGGAGGTGTCTGTCCATCCTCTGCCTGGGACCCTGGAATGTATGCTAAAACCCATTGTCATTAGCCTTATGCAGGGTACACGCCGTGTTGGTATATAGCTTGGAAGTGAAGAGGCTGCGGTTGTTGCCTATTCTGAATCAAATCCATCCCCTGGTGGCCACCTCCTAGGCTTGCGTCTTTATCAGAGCATAGCCTGATGGTCCCTTTCAAGCTTCCAGGGACCACGGCAATGGCAGCAGGAATCAGACACTGCCAAAGCCTCCCTCCCGGTTGACCCTTTGAACCTCCCTTCTCTTTGGCTTCCTCGGCTTCATTTGGCTTCCCACGCTGGCTCCCTGCCTTGCCTAACCCCAATTGGACTGACAGCCGCGTCTCGAACTGTTTACCTTGGCTCTGACACCAAGTGTCTTTAGAGCACTGCTTTTGAAACTGCTCTTCATGAGTTTTTCAAGGAGGCTTGAGCAAAGGGCCCTGTCACTGCGCTTGCCCAGGATGTAGGAGCTGGATTCACCAGGGCCCACAGAGCCCTCCAGACTCCACTTATCTGTCAGGAGAAGGTAGAAGCAACAGCACTGAGAAGGAGCTGGAACTGAGGGGAGTGAAAGAGTTTGCTAGAGAGCCCCCTGTGCTTCCATGAGGCCAGAGTTTTACCTGGCTCAAGTTCCATCCCGCAGGGGTTCTTAACTCATCCAAAGGGTCTTGCTGACTCTTGAATCTTGGGATCTGGACGGCGGTCTTTCTTCAGTGCTGTGCCACAGGACCTGACGTAGCCAGTGTCTAAAAATTAACTGGACGAAGAGCTTTGTTAAATACTGAAAGAATGCAAAGCTGGGAGTGGAGATGAGTATACCGACAAAGTCAGGATTTAGGGCAACTTTAAGCAATGATGTAGCATTCAGGAAAGAATGAGAAATGTTAGTGAGAAGAGTGAGGGGTTTTTCTGTTAGCTGAGTAGTGTAAGTGATCAATGGTGGTGTGCCTTCATGAATCAGAAGAGCCTTCAAGACTTGAGTTGACAATAAGGTCAAGGGATTAACACACTCAATCTAGCACCTCAAATTTCACATAACCAGAATCGAGCATGTCAAATTTGAACCTTCCCTGTTTATCCCAATTTCTGTTGATTAGAGCTATTAGCCTTCCAGAATTATCTATTATATGATTATAATCTGTGGGTAACTTTTTTTTTTTTTGAGTCGAAGTCTCACTCTGTCGCCTAGGCTGGAGTGCAATTGCATGGTCACAGCTACCACAGCCTTGACCTACTGTGCTCAGGAGACCCTTACTCCTCAGCCTTCCAAGTAGCTGGAACTAATAATAATTCTCCTTAACTTTATCAAAGTACAAGGTTCTAGACAGCATTGATTGTGGAGATCAGGCCTAATTTTGGAAGGAGAATTTAGAAAATATTCCTTGAGGAAGAAATTTTGAGTTCATGGAAAGTTACATTGCTTTTTTTGGGTCCAATATGGTAGTCACTAGCCTCATGTAGTCATTAAAATTGAAATTAATTAAAAATTAAATGAAATTAAAAGTTCAGTTTCTCAGTTGCACTAGCTGTATTCACCTGCAGCAAGTGAGCTTATAACCCATATAACGAATGTTTACATCATTGCAGAAAGTTCTCTTGGATGGGGCTGTTATATAGGATTTAACTATCTCCAGGTAATTCCAGGGATGAAAAGAATAAAAACATTTAACTAGCTGGAAAGGGATACAAGGGTGAAGGAAAGAAACATCTTGAGCAAAAAAAAGATACTACTTAATTTGGAGAAAATTATAAGTGAAGAGAAATAAGGTTTTTAGAACGTTAGTTTTTGGTGACATTGGATGATGGGGTTTTGGTGAAGGATCAGAGGAGATGAAGAATGTTCCTTCTTCCTGTTTTCTAATTCAGACTCTGGACAGTTAACACCTAGCCAATGGTTTAGTGCTTATTCCCAGATGGGCCCCCTTGTTCTAAACCCTTGCTTTGTTTTATAAAAAAAAAAATGAACAAGACAGCATAATGTAGAACAGTATTGAGCTTGAATTATCCAGCAAAATATAAAATGAGTGACATAGAATAAGACAACTGACAATGTTTCTAATTGTATGGTAAAAGTCACACAAAACTAAATATTGGCAGTCACTGCCCTCTGGGTCTTTGACCGTTTTCCATTGCCTCTTGTCCTCTGCCCATCACTTAAGTGTCCGAGTTTCTGAGCCTTCTGTCATGGGCCCTGTTCTCTTTTCACTCTACTCATTCCTCTGAGTGTGGTCATTCATTCCATGACTTAACATGCCATCCATGTGCTGATGGGTCCTAAGTCTGTATTTCTAGCCCCAGACCTCTCTTCTGTATTTCAGACTTCTAAATGCAAATGTCCATTCAGAGTCTCCAATGAACTATCCTACGGAAACCTCAGACTCACTCCCTATGGTGTCCACCTAAACTGTACCTCCTTCCAGATCCTGCCTCAAAAATGGCAACTCTGACCAACCCAGAAGCCAGAAGCCAGGCCCTCATCCTTGACTTCCTCATAAGGCATTAAGACCTGTAGATTCAAACTCCCAAAGAACCTTTTGAATATATTGACTTTTCTGCCTTCCCTTTTGCTCTATCCCGATTTATGATGCACTGCTTGGATTATGTAACAATTTCCTAACAAGTCTCCTTGGTTCCTGTCTTGTCCTATTGCAAACCATTCTCCACACTCCAGCAATAGTAATCTTCCTAAATTTGCCAATGTGCTTCTGTTGCTGAAATCCCTTTAGCCCTTTCCCATTGCATTGGCCCAAATGACTTTCTGTGGTTACAAGACTCATCTTGATTGGACTTTGATTATTTCTCCAGCTACTTCTCTTACCCTTTCTACCTTGTACGTTATTCTTCAGACACACTTAGCTTCTTTCAGTTCCAGAAGTCCAGCATTCTTTACTGTGTATTGGGATCTTTGCTCATGCTATTTCCAGAAACACTTTCACTCCCTCCACCCCCTTCTTTCCTTTCTTTGCCTGACTTATTCAGTTTAAATGTTATCTTATCCACGGAGATGTTCCCACTGTGGGGTTAGCTGCCCCTGACCTGAACCCTCTAAGTGAGCTGAATGGTGGTCTCCAAAGGATATGTCTATGTCCTAATTCCCAGAGCCTGTGAATGTTACCTTGGTTGGAAAAGGGGTCTTGGCAAATATAATTAAGTTAAGGATCTTGAGATGAGATCGTTCTGGATTATCCGGTGGACCCAAAGCATAATGGCAATTGTCTTTTTCTTTTTTCTTTTTTTTCAAGACAGGGTCTTACTTTTTTGCCCAGGCTGGAGTGCAGTGGCATGAGCCCAGCTCACCACAGCCTCAACTTCCTGGGCTCAAGCGATTGTCCCACTTCGGCCACCTGAGTAGCTGGGACTACAGGCACACACCACTATGCCTGGCTAATTTTTGTATTTTTTGTAGATATGGGGGTCTCACCATGTTGCTCAGGCTGGTTTCCAATCCTGGGCTCAAGAGATTATCCTGTCTCAGCCTCTCAAAGTACCAGGATTACAGGCATGAGCCACTGTGCCCAGCAACAATTGTCTTTATGAGAGATACACAGAGAAGAGACACACAGAGAAGAGGAAAAGGACGTGTGATGATTGGAATTATGCAAGTCACAAGGCAGGCACCAGAAGGTACCAGAAACTGGCAAGAATTGACTCTTCCCTAGTGCCTTCAGTAGGAGTGTGGCCCTGTTGACACCTTGATTTCAGACTTCTATCTTCCAAGACTAAGAGAATAAATTTGGGTTGTTAAGAGCCCTCTAGCTGGCGGTAAATTGTTAGAGCAGCCTGAGGAAACAAACACATCCTCCCCTGGCTTGTTCTGTGGTACCTCTGGTCACACTGTCGTCAAGTGCCCTCTTGTTTGCATTCCTAGCTTCGGTAAACTTCACGCAGGCAGAAGCATGCACACACTACTTGCAATCATATCCTCCAAGCCGGCTCAGCACCTGCCCAGACTAAGCCATCGTTAATCACATGATATGCGAATGAAGCACTGCTGGCTGATAGACACAGGACAAGCTTTGTGGACTCGAGCTGCTCTGAGAACATGCGCAGGATTTGGGTAGCACTGGGAGAGTGATTATTTCCAGCAACTGGAACTGCATTAATGAGAATGTGAAGAATACGTGAGCCCGCAGAGACCAGCCTGACTGCAGGATGAGCTTTCTGAAGGAAAGCTAACAAGCCCTAGGGTCGACCGACGGGGCTTCCTTCTGCAGGCCAGACCTTCCCTCATAGGTGTCCTCAGCATTTTTGTGTGGTGCTAAAGGGTCACAGTTTGCCATGACGCCTGTTTTCCCCTGCAGGAGTGGTCAGAGTTGGGGCATCAGAGCAGTCCACTGTAGCATACAAATATTACCGTGTTCCTTGTGAATTGTGGATCTGAAAGACTGGGAATTACTACCAAGGTTAGGAATCATTGAATTGAAACATGAATTGTTTCTCAAATTGAAACACTAACAGGACCAGCTACATAACATGCTGGCCCCCGTGCAAAATAAAAATTAAAAATGCAAGCCCTAGTTCAGAAATCATTAGAAATTTCAAAATGCAATAGCAGGGCATTAAACCAGCCAAGGGGTCCTTCTAAGTGGGGGTCCTGTATAATTGCATGCGTCTCACACCCAGTAAGCTGACCTTGGCCATGAGAGAAAGATTAGCAGAAGATGGACATTAAGTTGTTGAATGGGTAGGGGGGTATGTTAGGAGGACAAGGTGAGAGCCCACTACAAGGACCCAGGAAGGTGGAGGTGAGGAGGCTCTGGGCTAAGATAGATTTATGGAAATGCAAAGGGATGAAAAAGACAAACCTAAGACGTGATATGTGCTCAGAGTCGGGGGGTGGGGGGTGCATGTTTCTGTGTCTTTCCAGACTCTCAGAGTATGGGAGACTTCAGGGATGTAATCAAGGAATCCAGGAGCATCAGAGCATCACTGACATTGTCCCGGGAGCTGTGTCAGACAGGAGTGACTAGACTCCAAGAGAGATGAGAGTTAACACAGCCATTTCACTTCACAAAGGAACCACATACAGATATCAGATGTTGCCTAACTACTCTAGTCTTCAGCAAGAGAGATGGAAAAGGCAAGAGGAATGAGGTCAAACCCTCAGTCATTTCCGGGAGCCCGGTGGGCACGTGAACATGTGGGGATGAGGAATGGGTCTGTCACAAACTCCTGACTGTCCAAAGGTGACAGCCACTGCACAGCTCCAGCTCCATGAGAGAATGCAGGCCAGGTGACCAGAGCTTCAGATTTTTAACGAGAAGCTGAAGATTCAGAACTGTGAAATCTTTCCCAGTTTTAAGTGTCAGCAACTAAGTTGATTTTTTAAAAAAACATAGTGTAAACCAAAGCAAACACACTGATAGCCAGATCTGGCTCATGGAACCCAGTTTACAATCTCTGAACAGAACTAAGTGGATGAGAGCTTAGGCTGGATTCAAATTCTGCCTTGGTCTCAGGCAAAGCTTTTCTAACCATCATTTTCTTTTTTTTTCCTCCCTCCCTCCTTCCTTCCCCACCTCCCTCCTGTCTTTTCTCCCTCCCTTCTTTTCTTCCTTCTTAAAGGGACAGGGTCTCACTATGTTGCCCAGGCTGGTCTTGAACTCCTAGCCCCAAGAAATCCTCAGCCTCCCAAAGTGCTGGGATCACAGGCATGAGCCAACACACCCGACTATAAGCCTTATTTTTCTGTGTAATGGGGATCAGCCCCTTAGAGTAGTGGTGAGGATTCAGTGACACCTTCCAGGTAGAGCGCTGATGCCAGAGCCTGGTATATAAAAGCTGAATGAATGTTGGCTGTCACTGTTCTTAAGCATCTACTACATTCTGGATTCTTCACTGTGTACTTTATATATTCCACTTTATTTTATGCTTACAACCACCCTGCCAAATGGGCTTGATTACAGTATGACCATTTCCAAGATGTGGGTTAGAATCAAGGGTTCAGAGATAGAACATCACTTGCTTCAAACCACAATCTCTAAGTATGAGCAAGAATTCAAATCTCATTATTTCTGCCTCCAAATGTGTTGCCATTTATTTATTTATTTGTCAGGATCTCACTCTGTAGCCCAGGCTGGTGTGCAGTGGTGTGATGACCACCCACGATCACGGCTCACCGCAGCTTCGACCTCCTGGGCTCAGGTGATCCTTCCACCTCAGCCTCTGGAGTAGCTGGGACTACAGGCATGCACTACCATGTCTGGTTAATTTTTTGATTTTTGATTTTTGAGGAGATGAGTTTTCACTTTGTTGCCCAGGCTGGAACTCCTGGGCTTAAGCAACCCGTCTGCCTCAGCCTCCCAAAGTGCTGGAATTACACGTGTGAGCCACCGTGTCCAGACAGGTGTTGCCTTTTAAAAAGTACCATACTGACTCTACTGTTTTCTTTTAGAGGTTTCTGGAAAGAATGTCCTAGCAAATGGTGTTTTTCAAGGAAAATTGCAATGATACAAACTCCTCTCCCCCACACACTAAAGCACGTGCTACACACACACACACACACACACACACACACACACACACACACACACACCAAATGTAATAAAAACTGCCAGTACCTTCCCCCCCTCCAATGGGCTGTTAAATAACATTGTTTGGGGGAACACATTATCCTTTGTGTTTTTCCATTTCCACAGGACAATTGTTGCATTTCTATTCTGCCTCAAAGGTCAAGGAGTTGACAGTATAATGAATAAGAGACCTGTGTACAGGCCCCGAGGCGAGAGATTAACAGGTAGGACCCTAATGCCTTTATTGAGCAGACAAACTCCCTGAGGTCCACTCAGAAGTAGTGACAGGTGTCAGAGCCAAGCATGGGGCCCTAAGGTCTCTGTGCCCTGAAAGGCAATTAAGTACTTGCTCACTGGCCACACTTCTGGTATATCCTCCAGTTCTGCAAACTGATCATTCCATCTCCCTCTTTTCCTGGAGGTTTTAGAATCTGGAGCTGTCTACCCACGATCTTTCAGCAATCACAATTTGTTTCCTTAAAAAAAAGGGAAAAGACTTGCATTATTGATAAGTCTGAAATTAGCAGGAATTGTAACTTGTTCCTGGAACAAATTCTAGAACATTCGAATTGGGAGTGGAATTGGGATGGGGTTGGGGGGAGATCCCAGCTGGGCAAGCCAGAATGATGAAATTCATGGCAAACAGCTTTGTTTGATTCTTTTGACGATGGCCAAGCCAGTAGAGCCGAGAGCATGATGTTCTCAGTAACAGCCTTGACAATAACATGATTTGTTTCTCTTCCAAAGCTGAAAATGGCATCTCCGCCTGCAAAGGGGAGCTTTCTTCTGAACCTGTAGGATGCGAGGGTTGCTTTCATTCTCCAGGGTAGGAAACGAAGGCATTAGGCAGAGCAGACTTGCACTGAAATGTCATCTGGCAATAACTCTTGCCTAAACAATATGTGTTTTATTTTATTTTGGAGGAACTTCTCTTCTATCTTTTCGTGGGTAGGATTTCAGACTAAGATGTTCCTCTTTCCTAACCACCAGGCTGAAACCGATATTATCTCGGCCTACTGGGTACAATACCTGTGCTATTTCTGCAATTCACAGCAGAAACTAAGTCCTGAAGCTTGACTCAAGCCAGCTGATATTTTTAGGCTCTGGGCTCATACCTTCCTAAATGGTTTTCTTTTTTCACATTTTCTGGATTGTTTCAGAGAATTGGGAAGATGTAAAGTAAGCCTCAGCACCTTTTCAACAGAAAGACTGAAAGCTAATAGGCACTTATGCCATTCGGAAGAATAGCGGTTCAGTAAGATAGCAGTTAATAAAGATTGTGATTGTAAATCTGCCCTGTAAAAAAAAACAACAACTCACAGACAGAAGAAAGTGAAGCTTCTCTTGCTTTCCTCATCAGTGGAAATCATAGATTAAATTCAACTCTGGCCAATGTCATAGTGCTTTAGTGTTCCAGGGAAACGACGAGTCACCAAAGGCGGATCCCTGACCCTACTGAACTTCCTGGATAGTGCAAGGACAAGGTGCACGCAGTTGCATTCACGTACACGCAGGTGAAAGAGACACAGTCTCCAGGGTGCGCACTGTACAAGTTCATTTCTAAGTCAATGGTTTAAACTCACATTGCATCTGCCAATATAAATTTCACTATAAAGTTTAAAGAGGTCCTTGAACTGGGAAACCACAGCCCATTCATTTCTTGACTAGTATAGGATTTGCCCATCTTTATAGCTTTGTTTCTAGGGACAGATGTGTTGATCCCGTGGTGTTCCTAGTAAATCTCAGAGGCTCCATGCCACTATCCTCTTGGAGAGAATGTCCCCTCCTCTCTCATTTTACATGAATTCTACATTCCTAAGAGTTTCAGTGGGGGAGGAGATGTCATCTGGTCATTGCTGGGAGTAGTGGGGGTGGGAGGGCGGGTGACTTGGGTGGGGATGGACAAGCAGGGGCCTTTCAGGGAGTAGTTCATCTTTAGGACGGAACTGAAATCTTGTCTGTGGCACTTACTAGTTTTGAAGCCTTAGGTAGTACTTTCTTAGTGAGTCCCTCAGCCTACAGGGACTCTTTGCAGCTCAGTTTTCTCATCTGGAAAATGGGAACAACAATAATAAACGATGCTTCTCTCATAGGGTTGTTGTGAAGATAAAGAAATAGGGCATAAGACAGCACCTCCTATGATTCTCTGTTGCATCATTGGCACTAAGTAAATATTGAATCTGGATCTGTTAGGAAAAGATGCAGCATGTACAAAGGTACCAACGAGTACAAATACATTTAATTCAAACTATGTATGTACAGGCTGAGAGACGATATGGAGTTGTTTAGATACATGGGGACAGTAGATAAAGCTATCCAGGTCAGTTGGGGAAATTTCCCCATGAAATTAGCGTAGGTAGATTTGATGGGTTCCTCTGAGGGTTTGGGTGTGGTTAGGGCTTCCACATGGGGCTCTTGGCTTTGTTTCTCTTCCTGCTGATAAGAGGGGCACAGCTCTGTCTGTCTAGGGATGTAAGGTTAGCAAGTGAAAATGTAATTTGTTAAACAAGCAATAAATAATGGTTTAGTGTAAGTATGTCCCATCCAGTGTGTGGAATGTACTTATACTAAAAAAAAAAAATCATTGTTTATCTGAAGCTGAAACTTAACTGAGTGACCTGTGTTGTGTTTGTTCCCCTGCCACCCCAACATCTAAGAGGCCAAGCTCAGAAGGCAGCAGGATGCTCTGCACTGACATCTTGGGAAGAAGAATTAACTATGCCCTGGCTGGCTGGGTGAGTTCGAGAAAAACAGTGAGGGTGATGCTGAATAACACAAAGGGTTTCTGTTGTCAGGGAAGTTCTGTCACCTCCACTCTCCTCAGCTGTCCTCTTTAGATCAGAGACTTTCCTTGCACAAACGCCAAGACTGATGTCTCTGGACTGGGGTAGTTTTGGGTTTGGTCGCAGAGGGAGACTGCTGCCTTCCCTGGTGGAGGATCTACGTGCAATCCCATGTGGCCATGGGTCAGGAGTTTGTCTAGGCTTCAGGGAGTCCCCCGCCTCAGGGGCAAGCCTTACAGCATCAAACCCATGGCTTCCTTTAGTTCCCACCGTCTCTGCTTTCCTTGAGAGATATTCTTAGCCCATAAATGGGGATGTTTCATTAGTCCTGTGCTCTGTGGAAATGGAACATAATGAATTCTTAGCACAACAGCACGGCTTGAAGAGAGAGATAGAAAGGGGTAAAGAGAACCTTGGAAATATAAAAATGATGGTATCGCTGACATAAGTTTGGAGGGAGGTGATGTTAGGAGAAGTGTGAAAGCACTACCTTCTTAATCTTATGTATGGATGGCAAACCAATGCTGTCTAAAGCAGAGGGCACAAGTTCCAAATATATAATTTAGAGTGATACAATAGCCAGTTGAAAAACTTAAAAAGAATAATAAAACTAAACAAATTCAAGAAATGGGAAGTAGTACAAAAAAACCAACAATAGGGGAGATTCAGTCTTCATATTTTAGAATAAGGAGTCAAATAAAGTATTTAAAATGTTTATGCATAAAGACACACAGGTACACCAGCTAGCCTTTGGTAGGTTTCATTGAGGCAACAACCAATGCCCAAATATTAAAAAACAATGGCTTATTTTTTTGTTCAGGTCTCTTGTCTGTAACTATGGCAGCCAGCCTCCAAGATGCCTAGTGACCGTTGCCTCTTGGCATACATGTCCCTGTGTTGTCCCTTCCCACATGGTACCAGAGTTGGTCTGTGTGACCAGAATATTCCAGAGTAGAATAGAATATCTGAAAAGTGATGATATACCACTTCTGAGATTAAGCAATAAAAAACACTGTAGCTTTCATCCTGGGCATGTGCTATCTCTCTCTCGGATCACTTACTTTAGAGGAAGTCTGTTGCCATGATGAGCATCCCTGTGGAGAGGCACAAGTTTGGAGAACTGAGATCTCCTGATAAGAGCTAGCAAGAAACCGAGGCCTCTTGCAGAGAGTCACACAAGGAATTTGCCTCAGAAGCAGATGTTCCAGCCCAGCCAAGCCTTCACATTGCCAATGACCAAGTTAACCACTTGACTATAACCTCATGAACCCCTGAGCCAGAATCACCCTGTTAAATTGCTTCCGAATTCCTGACCTTCAGAAATCTTGTGGGACAGTAAATATTTTTGTGTAAGCTGCTGCTAAATTTGAGGGTCATTTGTTATGCATCAGTAGGTTATTAATACAGTGACTGTGAGTGTGCTGAGACTCTGCTCCACAAAACTTCTCTTTAGGAGACCCAGGCTGAAGGAGCAGCCCCCTGGACATCTGTTCTCATGGCAGAAAAAAAGAGCTGGGGGGAATGGAAACTAACCCGCAATCTTTAAACCTTCTGCTTAGAGCTGGCATAGATGACATCTGCTCACATTTCATTGGTCAAAGCAAGTCACAGCATTGTGTCTGTTTATGGAGTGGTAGTTATATACCCTCTACAAGAAGGCATGACCATCATCAATGATGATGAAAGAGAGCAGTTCTCTTTCCTGGGAAAGAGGGCATCAATTACTGGAAACTCTAGTACATTTTATCCCAAGAGGCTTAACACAGTTGCTAATCCTTGAGTAAGATACACCTGGAAGTGCATACAAGAGGATGAGACCATCGGTTGCCTCCAGGAAAGAGAACTTGTTGTCTGCACAACAAGGACAGGAGGGAGATTTTCACTATATGCCTTTTTAAATCAACCAGGTAAATATAATACCTATTAAAAATACTTGCTTTAAATTAAAATTTAAAGTGGAAGGTGTGAGCCTTCTATTTTGAATTATGTTGCTGTCAGACACTTGGAGAACCAGCAATTACTTAAGGACGGTGAGGATATGAGGAGTGAGAAGCCTTGATTTTTTTTTTTAAATAGACGTCGGCTTCTAGGAAAATGAAGTAGATGTACTTTCCTTTATTTCTTCACTAATTACAACTAGAATCCCTGGACAGTAGATGTAAAACAAACATACGATGTTTCTGAAAGGGGAGAGAAGAAGGCAGGCCAGCTAGGGAAATTGGGACTTGAGAAATGACATGGTGATGAGTTCCCTGAGTTTTTCTTTTGCCTCATATGTTCCAGATTTGGAGCTAAAGAAGTTAGCAACCAAGAAAAGCTAATAGAAACAGAACCCTTCCATGCCTCCAACCAAAATCCTCAAGGAGTGCCTGCTTTCTTTAGCCAAAGGAAGAAGAAAAGAGGCAGTTTAGAAAGACAGAAAACTTTTAAACAAAAAATGCTCTGCTGTATTTCATCCAAACACAGAAGTAACTGTGGCTTCACCCTCATTCATCCTGGTGAAAGCTCAGGGGAGAACATATATTTCTGCTTTTGGGGCTATATCAAGGAGTCCCCAAGCCCTCATAGAGGTACTGTCAAGGAAGGCCAAGCAGAGAGTCAGGACTGGCATTCCCACTGGCCTTAAAAAAAGGCCTCCATTCCTGTACACAGTGTCGGTGAGATTATGTGGGGAGCTCAGCTTCCATCTTCACCAGCAGTAACAAGGAGTCCTGGCTCGCATCAGCAGAGGCCGAATAGGTCCCTGGATGTACACCTCCACTTGGCAGTCGCAGCTAAAACTATGCTTTTGTATTACTTTCCAAATTAAAAATAAAAATTGCCCATCAAAAGTGGACTGGATAAAGAACATGTGGTGATTATGCACGATGGACTATTACACAGCCATAAAGATCCAAATCATGGCCTTCACAGCAACTTGCATGCAGCTAGAGACCATCATACTAAGTGAACTATCACAGAAACAAAGAACTGAATACTGTGTGTTCAACGTGGCAGCACAAAGAGTTCCAGGTCCACTACCAGGAGTAGGGAGAACCAGCTAGAAGCCCAAGTTTCACCAGCAAGCAGCCTACTTGCATAGTAAATCTTCACTTGTACCCTATAACTATAAACTTAAAAAAATTAAAAATAAACAACCTACTGGGAAAATATATTTAACATATATTACAAAGGATTAATATTATATTATTGTAACATGATCTTCATGTAATCATTAAGAACAGACAACTCAGTAGAAAAATAAGTCGGCTGGGCACGGTGGCTCCCTGTAATCCCAGCACTTTGGGAGGCCGAGGCGAGAGGATTGCCTGAGCCCATGGGTTCAAGACCAGCCTGGGCAACTTGGTGAGACCTCATCTCTACAATAAATCACAAAAACTAGCCAGACATGGTGGCGTACGTCTGTAGTTCCAGCTACTTGGAAGGCTGAGACAGAAGGACTACCCAAGTCCAGCAGGTGGAGGCTGCGGTGGCTGTGAGGGTGTTGTTGTAGTCCAGCCTGGGCGACAAGAATGAGACTCCAACTCAAGAAAAAAGAAAAAGAAAGAAAGAAAAGAAAAGAAAAATAAGTAAAAGCTGCAGACAAGGAATTCTCAAAATAAAACATGCAAATGCTCAGTCAGTAATGTGACCACGAGTCCCACTTGCTGACCCCGATAGCATCCTTTTCACCCTTAAAATACTCCAATTGGACAATAAATTATATGATCCTCTTACTAATAAACTGATGAAAAGTGCTCACCTTCATAAGTAAGTGAAAGAAATGTGGAAAAACCAGAACAAAACCAAGTTATTGTTTGCTCCTGACAGCTTGTTAAATAACAACGTTTTGCTCATGCTCACCGTTGGCCAGGGTGTGGGAAGGTACACTCTTATGTTCTGCAGGTGAGAGTGCAGATTGACTCAGCTTTTCTAGAGGGTAATTTATCAACATATTAAAAGAGTATTGTTCATTGGACTACACCTTTAAAGAGTGTATTACAATGAACAAAAATTCTATTTCTAGAAAATTATACAAAAATGTATGTTCGAGTATTTTCACTGAAGTGTGGCATAGGGGAGGGAGAACCCCAAAAAACTGGAATTATCTTTTAGACAGCAGGCCTCTTGTAGTATCGGCTTCCCCTGCTAGGTAAGTGTTCTAGGAACCTGTCAGCATCAGTGTACCAGCTAGTGTTGTTGTGAGATGCTGCATTCAGTTTCAGTGAATTTTATTTTGGAGATTCCTTCAGTGTGTTTGCCCATTTCATGAAGGGTGATTTACATGAACAATCTGCCTACACTATACTAAATGTTAAGCAGTTTTTCACCAAAAACGGTATGATCCCAGTGTCCCACCCTCCATATTCACCCAATATCACCCCGAGTGGCTTTTTTTTTTTGTCCCTCACCCCATGAAAAAAGTTGTCAGAGGGAAATGTTTTGCCAATGTGGATGAGGTGAAACAAAAAACAGCAGAAGCACTACAAGGCATTAAAAATTGACGAGGTCAAAAACTGTTTTTGAATAGTAGAAAAAGCATCTTGATAGGTGTATTGCATCAAATGCAAATGGAGAGAACTTTGAAGGTGACTGAAGTTTAAACATGTAAGAAGAAATACACAATGTTTAATAAATAAACTCCAGCTCTTTTTGGGCTCCCCATGTACGAGGTCTGACAATTGAGTTTACGAACTCATCTTAGAAAAATGTGCTACATATCTTGTTGTGAATATCACTACAGTCACCTTCAAAGTACTCCCCTTGGGAAGCTGCGCAGCGATGCCAGTGCCTGGTCCACCCATCAAAGCAATTTTGGGACTCTTTTTCTGGAATGGCCATCAAGCTGTTGTTGTGAGAATATTGGAGTTTGAATTAGAGCAATGAACAAACATTAAATATCTTGTTAAACTTGCAAGAGTGACAGTGAAATCAAGGACACGTTAGTCCAAGTTTGTGGGGAAAATGTCATGAAGCTAACAGAAATGTACAAATGAATTAAATGTTTTTCTGAGGGGAGAGAATGTATCACTGATAAAGAGAGGTCAGGACGGCCAGTAACGAGCAGATCTGATGGAAACATTGCAAAAATGTATCAGCTGACTGTGAGAAGCATAGCAGACCAAATAAACATTGATAGGAAACAGGGAAATCTTCACTGAAAATCTCAGCATGAAAAAGTGTGTGCAAAAATGGTCCCAAAGGAGTTCTTGCATCATGACACTGTACCAGCTCACACAGCACTGTCTGTGAGGAAGTTTTTAGCCAGTAAACAAATAACTGTATTGGAACACCCTCCCTATTCACCTGATCTTGCCGCCAATGACTTCTTTGCCTGAAGAGAAAGGAAATATTGCAAGGAAGACATTTTGATGACATTCAGGACATCAAGGGTAAATGACAGCTCTGATGGCTGTTCCAAAATTGCTTTGATGGGTGGACTAGGCACTGGTGTCAGTGCATAGCATCCCAAGGGGAGTACTTCGAAGGTGACTGTAGTGATATTCAGCAGTGAGATAAGTAGCACTTTTTCTAGGATGAGTTTGTGAACTTAATTGTCAGACATGAAAAAGAAACCAAACAGCAAACGTCCACTAATCAGAAATTAGGGGTGGGAATGCTTACATAGACAATGCTACATACATGTACATTCGATGGAATATTATGAAGCCATTATATATGTATATATGTGTATGTGTATGCATGCATGCCTTTGAGTAGGAAGTAGATACTGGATGTTGCTATTACCATAGCTCAGTAATTGGGATACTTATTAATGCATATCTCCCTTTTATTCTATCCTGTGGTTTTTTTCTACATTTTTCTCAAAAGGTATATACTGTCTGTATAATCAGAATACAACAAGTCTATTTTTAAAGGACCCTGAAAATTATACCTAGAAGATCAAGGTAGCCTCAGGGAAATGACGTGAAGCAGGAAAACGCAGAGTGTCACTCAGGAAAGTGGCCTCAACAGGATGTGGGAATTGATTCTGGCATCTACGAACATTGAAAGGGCTGGGCCTCTCCAACTGAAAAATATGGTCACCTTGCTATTGGTTTTCCGATGGCTGCATTCAAAATTAGAACACACAAGACGAGTATTTTATAAACTATAAGGTGTAATGAAAATGTTGGCTATAACTCCTATTAAAAGTGGGCTCTCCATGCTGCTGATGCAGGACTCAGGTGTCCTGGAACAGCTGTGAGCCACCCAATCCTTGCTGTCCATGGACAAGGCCCTCTGGCGCTCAGCTCATGTTCGCCTCATGTTTGGTTATACTTAGGCATCGCAGGGAGATGTCCCATGATGTGATGCCAGGAGCAGAGGTTCAGGCAATGTAAGACATGGGCTCACGTTCTGATGGACTCATTCACAACCTTAGAAAACCTGGGCAGATTGCTGTAGTTTCCCAAGCCGCTTCATTCACTTAAACATGAAGAAAATAATAATCCTCACATCACAGGACTGTTCTGAGGACCTGATGACATGGGGCATGTGAACGGGCTTTGTAAATGCATATTCTGCAAAGCTCAGTTGTGATGATTAGAGAGGCAGTAGCTGCACTAGGAAGAGCACGGGCGTTCCAGTTTGAACCCAGAGTGGCTACCCTGTTGTCACATGAACTAGACAAGTTTCTTAAGCTGTAGTATTCTGTTTCCTCATGTATAAGATCAACAGAATAACTTCTTCATGTTATTTTCTGTGAGAATTACATGAGATAGGTAAGGGAGAAAACTCACATTTATTGAGCATCTTCTATGTGTCAGATGCAAGCTAAGTGTTCTTACATGATACTAAATAATCAAATATAAGGCCTATTTCCCCCATGTTACCCTTTGATACGGAGAGCTAGCTTTGCCTCGCATTCAGATCCTTACAGTGTTTCTTATGGGAAGTTCTCTCTGTTATTTTATTTTTGAACAATGAAGTACCGTTTGGGAAAATCACACTAGACCAAAATGACTCAATAGTCGCTGACTTGGAATACATGGAAATCATCTGATGAGCTCCGTGAAACCGGAGTCCTGAGCCCCAAAATGAGAAGTAACACTCCAGGGTAAGGAGCTAGCATGTGAGGACCCAGCCATGACTCAGCATCTGCAGGGGACTTATCTAGCATTCCCCACATCTTCAGGGAAATCGTTTCTTTGGCAAAATGAATAGCATCAAGAGTGGTGACTGACGGAAAATTGCGCAGACGTCACTCCCCTTTATGAACAAGGCACAAGGAGATGACAGATCAAGCCTCACTGCCAACCCTTGGCCCTCAGTCCTCCATTCACAGAGAACCCTCTTGCCCGATCCCACCCAGAATGTTTCAGCTCTCTCCTAAGAACATCATGACGTCTGCTCCACTTTGCGTCTTTCATGCACACTTGCTGGACGACCTGGACCAGACTGGACCTTTTCCAAACTGCTGAGCAAAGTTGAATGAATGCTGTTGTGCTTCCTTGTCAATAACGTCTATACGTCACGTGGGTTCACACCGACATTTTTGAGGCCATAAATGAGGGACAAAACTCCCCATGTGCCTTTAACTTCAGGAGGCTACCAACAGTTATAAACAGAACCTGATTATTTTCTCAGTGAACAAATTTGCTCATCAGAAGGCAACATTGTCCATCTCTCCCTCAGACCGTAAACTCCTTTAAAGGTAAGGACCGTGACCATTTTTGTCACTCTCTTTCGAATGCTAGGGTCCTACTAGTTTTATATAAAAGTAAATTTAGGAAGCAGATGTGTTTAGTGGCTAAAAGTGTGGGATTTGGAGTAAAACTTCCTATGTTCTAATACCGGCTTTTGCATATAGTGAGAGACTTTAGGGAAGTTACTTAAGCTCACTATACCTCAGTTTCCTCCTCTGTAACATGAGAATGGTAATAGCAGTAGGACTCTTACACAAGTTAAACTAGAAGATACAAAGAACACAGAACAGTACTTGACCTTCAGTAGAGGTTAGACATTCTCAATAAGTAGGTGTAAAGTGTTTGTTGTATAAATTAACAGTAACGGTACAGAGTTCTAGTAATTGCACAAGCACTCTGTTCAGGCCAGCTTCTATTATGCAATCAGCTGCCATAAATCCACCATTTCCAAGAAATGCATTCCTGTCAAGGACTCCTACCTGCATCTCACACTAGGCCACCCCTGGCAGGGCTGGAGGGATTCCACACAGCTAGCCTCTCTCTCTCTGGTTCCCGCTTCTCACAAGACTCACAAGAATGCTTTCTGGGAAGGCCGCCAGGGATCAGTCTCAACTTACACCTAATGGATCCCATTTTTCCATACAAAATGACCTCCCCATCAGGATGTTGGTTATGACGATCGGTGGACATTCTATTCTCCTTTGTCTCATCCCATCTCATTTCTTTACCCTCTTCCTTGCCCTCAACTGTGCTAAGTGATTTCCAAGGATGAAATGGAATAAGAATAGGGTGCCTGTCAGCTCCTGGAAAATAAAGCCTTTTCCCATCAGAGCTTGGGTTGGCAATTGTTCTGTGGTTACACTCACATGTGTAGTGTTTGTATTGTTTGCGGCATCACATGGGTTTCCACTAGCACACACACACAGATCCACACGGGTTGGCACACATACCCCACGTGCACATGCCTGTGTGCACGAGTACCTTGTCTTCTTCACTCAATTTACAGGCTTAGCTTGAAAAGACCTGGTGTGCGGACTGGGGGCCGGGGGTAGCGGGAGGCAATTTACTTTAATTCTTCCATCTTGTTTCATGCTTGCTTTGAAGAACCAGGGCCCCTGCCCTGCTGCTTGTTCTCTCCGTCTCACACACTTGACACCTATCCTTTCTTCCTCGTCATATCCTCCACCTCCGGGAAGGCTCCCCCCTGTGGGTACAGGGCCGGGGTGGGCGTGGGGGCTCAGTGTGACAACTTGCTCTGACTGCAGCCTCTGTCCCACCGAGGGCGTTGGGACATGATCCTCCCATGCTGACAGTCCACCCCGCCGGCCCTGGGCTGTGGTGAGGGCAGTCATAGGGAAAGGAACATTCCAGACTTGAAGGCTGAGATTCTATCTTCCCAGGACTGGCTTTTTTATTTTGGTTTGCTTGTTGTCTCAGGAGACTGTACTCCTGCAATCCCACTGTCTATTAGGCAAATCCCTGGGCTCAGCTCATACCACGCACTCTGTAACTGATGTGGTTTGTGTCACATGCTTAAAGAACAAACAGGAGTTTGGGGTCTGTCAGGAGGAAGAAAGATCCTCCTGGTCGAACATGGTGGCAACATGGCCCTTGCCCTCACACAAAGAGGGGGCTCTTTCTTCGTGTCTTTGGCCACCCAGGTGTGTCTCCATAAATAAAACTTTCCAGAAAAATCTTCCTAGCAAATTTCCTTATCAGTCCCTAAATAGTGTTGATTGGCAGGGAGAGACAAGGCTACATAAGCTTCCTACTGGTCAGTGAAAGGCACGGCTGATGAATGAGACAAGGGAGATGTGGATGGAGGTGAGTGGGTAGACTCCCTGACGGAGAGCACTGAGGGATAAACATTGTTCGAGAGAGATGTGAACCCTTTCATTCGGTACCTATATTCTCCCCACTAATTATGCACTGGCTTTGGCAAGGATGGAGGATAATTAAGGTATGACGTGTTTGTATTCTGGTTGTCAAGGAGATGGGGAATCTGTTTGCTTGGCTTAACATACAGGTAAACTTAGTAAGCACATCCAGCATGTAGATTTCTGGACCTTTACCAAATCTCTACATCTCTGCCCCAGATCTATTTTGAGTTTAGTGGCTTGTGGCATGTTCTCTTCTTTCTACGTTTCTCTTATCTTTACTGCTCCCTCAGCCTACGAAACTGCTGACATCAAATGAAATCCCTTGTGGCAAGAGAGCTTGCAGCCAGCAGGGAAGCTGCCCAAATCTGACGAGCCCTTAGTATGGCAGACAGCACCCTAGGCAAGCAGACCATCTGTAGCCCAGCGCCCAGCACCCGCTCTCCAGTTCAAGGAGAGCGGAGACCTCCTCACAGATAGGGTGGTTCAAAGGAGAGGTGACTTCATGGAGAAAGGTGACTTGGGAAGTCTGGAGTGAAAAGGGCTTGGAGCCAGAGAGAAACAGCCTCTGTGCTGGACCTGAAGCCAGCCTCTGTGCTGGACCTGAAGCACAGAGGCTGGCTGGATCAGATAATACTGAGTGTTGTCATTCAGGGCAGAAAGTGACAAATGCAGAATTTGAACCAAGGAGGGAGAGAGGGAGAGATGTGAGGAAACACGTCAACAAAGTAACTTTGGATCCAGGTGCTGGGATAACAGGGATTGCCTGGCAAGATGGTGGGGATTTTGGGCTCAGCTGGGTAGGCCTTGCCAGCTGCCCTGTTTTTCCTGGGATCGTCTTCTGCGGAGCCCGTTACTCATCAGTTGGTCAGCCGTTACAGAGCCACGACTGGACTACATGCAAATACTCCCCAGGCTCCTATGCCCGAAACATGAGTGAGACCGACAGGCCCAAGGGCCAGATCCTGCTTTCTCAGCTGAGTGCCTCTAGGGGACCTCAGTTCTCCTTTCAGAGTCCAAGCCTCCTCTCGTGTCTCTGAGAGTGCAAGGCTTTGTCCCCTGTGCTCCGCGGTCACCTCGGCTCTGTGGACATAACATCCCATCTTTGTGATCTGCTCTTTTAGGGAGCCCCACACAAAGCTGTTTAGACTTCAGAAGTCTAGTAGATCAGGCTTGAGTGGCATGTAACCCTTTCTCTTCGAACACAACCAGCCACCACCAAAATGGATAGCTAGGATGGAGACCAATAAAAGCTACGCCTTTCTCTTGCACAGTGATCCTTAGAATGGCAGACAGCACTAGGTAAGCAGAACATCTGCAGCCCAGCACCCAGCACCCGCTCTCAGGACTTCAAGGAGAGCAGAGACCTCCTCACAGATAGGATAGTTCAGTGGGCTGCAGTCACCATCTTCCTTTCGACTGGCATTCTTTTAACCTCTCCTCCCTCATCACAGTTCACCAACTGAGGAGGCAAAGTTCAAGAAAATATGTTTTTGCAGATGAACAAATCAACAGTCACAGGTAAGTGTTTAACACTTTGACTGCAAAAACGAGGAGGAGGCATATAAGAGGAGTGACTGAAGGGTCAGGCATAGAAAGCCCCCAGGAAAGGGGAGAGGGATTAGACAGGAAGAGAGCTGAGGGGTGAGATTATTGAAGACAGGGAAGCTAGGCATCCTGGGTGCTTCCATAGCAACCTGGTTTCTCCGAGTCGCCTGCTGCACTTACAGGGCCTTGTGATTGCTCCTTTGGGCGTCTCACCGATGAGCATCAGAGAGTGAAGCTTGAATCTCTGTATTCCCAGAACCCAGCTCAGTTCCTGGTGTATGACAGGTGTGCAAATACAGAAGGATGGCTCCAGTGACGATCTGGAGGTGACTCAGGCAAATCTGGGGCCAGGGGCAGTAGACAACATTGCATTGGTTTAAAATGATGGATACGTGTAAGGAAATGACAGCCTCGAGGGTTTAGATTCCACTTCACAGTGAGTCAGAAGCCAAACTCAATCCTTGAGTGTGGACCCAACACCCTTGAGAATGAACGCTTAGATGTGTGTCTGGGGAAGGAGGTGTGAGAGGAAAAGGGGGCTGTGGACTAAAGAAGCTGCCCAGGTAGTCAGCATGAGACAAGGGAGGTAGGGGCCCCAGGGGCACTTGTGGAACTAAAAGGGAGTAGCCAAGGCAGGGGGGGAGTGAGTGGGAATGAAAGCCGGACTGCAGGAAAGACTCGCAGAGCGGATTTATCATGTGTTCCTCAGTTCAGCACTGGGTGTGTGAGTGCCTGTGTTGAGAGCTCGTGTCTGTTAGCTGGTGGGCAGCAGCTGTAGGGGACAGGGGGAGGGTGGCTATGCAGCAGAGTGTAGGCTTGCGATTCAGTCTGCCCTGGTTCATGTCCCAGATCCGTCTGTGGGGTTCTTGGCAATTTCTTTAACTTCTCTCCACCTCACTCTCCTTGTTGGCCCACGACCAGCCTCAGAAGGTTATTTTGAGGACTGCCCAAGATAGTACACCAAGCTCACAAGGGTCAGCTATTCAACGGTAAAGGAATATTTCTTAAGCACCTGCCTGTGTGTTAGGCACTGATAGACGTTAGGACATCAAGACGGATAAGACCTCACATGGTCCTCTGGCACCCCAATGATAACTTTGGGGGGATGGTAGGGAGATTTGTAAACCACGCTGTGTGGTATAATGTGGTAAATGATCTAACAGTGGGATGACATTAGTGCCGTGGAATTCAGACGAAAGGATTAACGGGACCTGAGGAGTTCTGGGAGAGGTCTTAGAGGAAATGGTCACTGAACTGGGTTCCAAAAAGGAGTCGAAATCTGAAGATGAGAGGAAGGAAGAAGAAAGAATTTCAGACAAGAGAGCATCATGTACAAAAAGACAAGGGATAGTGGCCCACCCCCCCTTGAAGGGTTATTTTGGGGGATAAACTGCGGTACCCCACGAACCCCATGAGGGCCACAGGTACACAGGAAGCACTCAACAAACCAACAAACACTCGTTTTCTCCCTGCCCTTGCTGAATTCCAGCTACGTCTTCTTTAGACAACTCGCAGCTCAAACCAAGAAAATGAAGGCACATCTCAAAAAAGAAGAAAGCAAGCCAGGGTTCTGAGACCAAGGCTTTTTTATAACCATAGTTAATGAGTGAATGAAGAGGGAGTGAAGCCAGCGCCTGCAAAGGAGGCTGACAAAGTTCACTCAGGGTGACCGAGACAGAAACAAGAGGGGTTCGTGTCACATAAGCCGAGGAAGGAAGTCTCAAGAATGAGTTTGGTCAGTGACGTCAGATGTAATGAGAGGTCAAAACTGGAAGAATGTTGCCAGGGCTGCTCCTGTGGCCTTCAGCAGCCACCTCAGAAGTTTCCATGGCAACAGTGGCTGCTGCGTGGCGCCTGGCCCTCCGGTGTCTGCCACAGCTTGGGCAATATTCCTTTTTCCCTTGGTAGTCTCACTTGTCCTCCGCACCCCACCCCACCAGATTCACCTGAAAAGTGGGAAGAAGAGGGTACCCAGCCCTACTTTCAAGGCACTCCCTGGATGGCCCAGTCCACCTGAGCTTTTGGGTAGGGTATGGCTTCCTGCAGGAGCATCCCACTGTCACAAAGGACAGCTACCTGCCCTCCCCAGTTCAGCCTCAGGGAGCAATGAGTTAAGAGCAAAATAAAGCAAAGCAAAGTCTCCCACTGTTACTGTCATGGCGGAGGCTGGTCTTCAAACTACCTGGTGGTGCAATTCTCTCAGGTTATGACTTTAAAGGACTCAGATCGCAGACATTTAATTACAAATAGACTTGGTTGCTCACAAAAGCACAGGTAAGTAGTGAGATCACATTAAACCTCTATACTACCCACCTATCCCAGCACCTATAATGAAAATTGGAGCACTTACTGTTCCCAAAAACTATGAGTTAGTAGGTTTGCCTTTGCTTGAATCTTGTGCTAATGCATCAGGAGATGGGCTGTCACTACTCCACGGCCGAAACCCTGAAAGCAGAAGTCTCAACTGAGGGGCAATAATGCACCAGAGAAGACAGATAAACATGGTAGGAGATTTCCTTTTTTTTTTTCTTGTTCCTTCTTCTTTTCTCCTCAAATTGCCTCATATTTTCCAAATTTTAAATAGTGAATTGACTCTGAATAACTACTCTAGAGAGTGACGTAAAACGAATGTGTTATTGTTTAATCTTCTGTTGGTTTATCAGTCATTGAAAACTTTGAGCAAAATGGACTTAAAGAAAGATAAAAAATAGAAGGAGACCTTTGTATCATTTTGTTGGGGAAATAAAGGCAAAAGCAAAGGGTGAAGGAGGAAGTGGGTTGTAAGAGAAACAACCATAGCAGAGAGGTTGGCAAACAGCGGGGAAAGGCTGAGATCTAGGCTTGGGAAGAGAAGCTCTCGCCTTTTCACCAGGGATCGGACTGTGTTCTTACTGTGATTCTCAGTCTGCTAGACCTTCCTCACTCCACGCTCAGTAAACACTTGCTAGTTGATCACCAGACATGAATCTAACACTTCCTAATGGCAAAGGAGAGTATTTAGCATGTGGGAGTACATCAAAGTAGAATGATCCTCTGAAAACCCCCTTCACATCCACCTACCTCAGAGATATTTCCCGACCCTCATACGAGGTGAGGGCAGCAACTCTGTGCTTGTGTAAAACCCTGTGTGTCTCTTTCACAATAGCCATCGTGCTTGTGTTTACTTGATCAGAATCTGTCTCCCCCCAAACTGTAAGTTCCAAGTGGGCAATGACTCTTGATGAATTGATCCCACCTGTATCTGGAGCATCTCATACAGTGCCTGACACAGAGCAGGTCTTCAATGCACATGAATGAATGAATGAGCAAACAGTGGAAGAACAGGCGCCATTTCTAGGTCATTGAGATTACTAATACATCCCTCTTCTGAAAAGCAGTAGAAGGTAGGTCCTGCAAATATCAGCTCACTCCCTACTCCTCCCTTTCTTTTTGCTTCTCCTATTCCTGCCATGTACCCACTCTCCACCCCTCCCACTAGTCCCTCAGATATTAAAACAACACCATCATCACTGACAACAAAATGCACTCTGAGTTCCTGCACCCAGGGGAAGGTGGCGGTGGCTCCCTAGGCTGCACATGCATCAGCCCACGTCCTCAACTATGCTGCCTGGGGTTTTTATGTAATAGGAACATGTCGACGGTCATGTTCTCAGTTTGGAAAAAGAAGTCATGCCTTGTTGTGGCTTTGTGTTCAGACCATTTCTCTTTCATCTTTGAAGATGACAAGCCCTATAAGCAAAGCAAGTAAAAATGAGCCCGAATGCTTCAAGCTCTAGGCAAGGCAGGAAGAATGCTGTGCGGTGATATTGTTTAGAAAGAGACTCGGTAATTGCTGCACGGGAGAACCGGCATTTGCAGAACTCAATTGTGTGGCGTCCGACTGAGTAAGTTAGCAAAATAAAGACAGATGGCAATGGATTAACTCCAACACGCCCACCACACAATGGCAGCCAAAATGGAGAACTGTGGTGTTTTTTTTTTTTTTAAGCTCTGGATAGTTCGCCGTGTCTCGATTACATGCCACCTAGTGATTGACCAAAACATTGCACGTTGCATCTTTGTATAACCACTGAGGACAAACATTTATAGTTTGATGAATAGTTAACTGAGAAATAATTGTTGAATTCTGTATTCTGCCTTAAATGCTTAGAAGGAAAAAAGTTAAAATAAAAGGAAAGAAAACAAATCCTGTGAGACAGGCAACCATCTTTCATTTAGAAATACATGACTAAGAGACAGATACAAGATTTAGGGCACTTTGTGCATTCTGTTCCTGACTTTACACAACTAAAACCTAGGATGATAAATAATTTCATTTTGAGTCCCAGCTCCAATGGACTGAGGGATTGTGAGGTGAGCTCCACAGCTCAGGGTTGAGACACTGTGGTCATTGATGGCTGTCTGCCTGTCATAGCTGCAGGAGTGGGGAGCCGTGGCACCTGGGTCCACACCGGAAAACTGCACATCAGGCCAGGAAATCTCCTAATTCGTTTAATCATGTGTGTAGCCAAAGAGCTCTCTGTACTCAGATAGTCTGAGGACAGAAACTGAACAGTATGTGGAACATATGGGAAAGGTGAGGCCTTTTAATCTAAAGGAGAAATGAGGAAGTGATCTGAACAGCTTTGTTATGATTTACCAAATTAAGGTTTTATGATGTCTGTCCCCTAGTGTGAGAAACACTGCTTGACTGGCAATTTGCACCACTACCATATAGAATCCAGTCCTGGAATATGTGCCAAGAACTTGGTAATGAGACCCTGATTAATCCTAACTATAGGATTTATTTTACAAGTGAAGGTCTAGACGATTTCAGTAACTGGCCCAGAGTACAAGGCTGGGAGAGTACAAGCGCTCCAACACAGCAATTGCCAAGTCTCTGGGTCCCTCAACCACCAACATCACCACGCCGGTCTGTATTTCTTGCTTTTCCCTGGTAGTCACCTGGTCAGTGCTGCTGGCCAAAAGGGAGGTTCTTTTCTCTTTTGACCCTTGCCATCCTTTGGTGACTAGCAAAAAGTGCCAGCTATGCCTGCAGATTTGGGAGACAGCCAGTGTCAAGGGTCAGGTTAACTAGTCTAGCTATACTAGACTAGCCCCTACAGGGTCCATGGGACCAGGGTGAGAACCTGGGTCCCCTGCTGCTATACTTCTTCTTTCTCAAGTAACTCCCCAGAGGCCATGTCCTTTGAGCTCAGCTTATTTCAGGGCAGAAAACTACTCACAGACATCAAACTGTTTAGCCTTTTCTAGATTTTTTTTTTTTTCAGAGATGAGATCTCACTATGCTACCCAGGCTGGTCTTGAACTCTTGCCTCAGCCTCCCAAAGTGCTGGGATTATGGGTGTGAGTCTATAAAACTTGTCTAGTTTTAATTCAATACTCATTGGTTAACTGAATGCTCACCACACACAAAGCACTGTGCTAGGGGTCCAGACCCAGGAGTCAGACAAGGTTTTAGCTCCAAGGTTCTGATGAGCATGAAATGTGCCACGTTACCGCACCACGCTGATAAAACTTGTCATGTGCTCCACCTGACTGAAAAGGAAGCTGGAACACATGGAGGTGTTCGTTTCTGACTGTCCTTGCCACAGGGCATAAAAGTGCAATTTTGCCCCTGAATTCTTGCCAAGTTGAGAACTCTACTCTGGCATTCAGAAACAAAACAGTGACAGGATTGATTTATCTCTCAGGAAGGTCACACAGGTAGAAGCTCAGAAGATGGACTGTCTGGGTAGACTGGAGGCAGGAGGACCATTTGGGAGGCTTTAACTGGTCCAAATGAGAGAGGCTGAGGGCCTGACCCAAAGCAGTGGCAGCTGGATGGAGCAGGGACAGGGGCTCTAAAAAGACTCTGGGACTGAGATTTCCCAGTGTTGGGGACCCAAAATGCTGTGCAAAGGCGTTGTTCAGTGTCAGAGTTGCTTCTTGGGTTCCCAGGCTGGATGAGTCAGAGGCACTGTGACAACGACAGCATGAGTCAATGAGGAAGGCAGGGCAGGGCAGGCAGGATCCTCTTCCCTGGGGCTGCAGGTAGAATGGTTGCCAGTTATCCTGTTTTTCCCTTCTGACCTAATAATTTGCCATACCCCCTTCCACCCCGGAAAACACCAGGTCTGAGTCACAGTTGTGGGAACTCCAAAGTGAATGCAACAGAATAAGGGCTGGCTTGGTTGGAGGTTTTGAACACCAACCCAGCCACCAAGTCATCTCAGCTCTAACTGCCCATGAGTAGGTGCTCTGTTGAGTGTGTGGACCTCACGGCACTGAAACTGCCACTGTGGCTTTCCTTCAGTGCTCTTTCTTCTCTTCTATTCATTTTCCTTCATTAGATTTTTTTTTTCCCCCATTCCAGTTGTCTCGACTGATCTTGCCAGTTTGCAACAAGCATTCCAGGAATTTCCTTAATCACTCTGGGGATATCATCAACAAATGTGTCCGTGCACTTGTTTAGAAACCCAGTCCATCCTACCTTCCACTAGACAGCAATCTCATGATGGAATCATGGGAAGGTGTGGAGGGACCACATCTTCCCAACTGATGCAAATTGAGCAAAAATAGACCTCTCCCACCCCTTTCAATAAAGAGGCTACGCTCTTTAATAAAGCTGGCCCCTCTGGACATCAGAACCTTGAATGCAAAAATCAGCTGCATTCCTCTGCTTGAAGTGGCTCCATCTTTTTTTTTAATTGGTGTTTCACTCTGTTGCCCAGACTGGAGTGCAGTGGCCGCTCCCGGCCACCGCAGCCTCGACCTGCTGGGCTCCGGCGATCCGTCCGCCTCAGCGTTCCAAGTAGCCGGAATTATAGGCGTGCGCTACCACGCCCGACTGATTTTTTGATTTATTGTAGAAATGAGGTCTCGCTGCCCAGGCGGGTCTTGAACCCGCGGGCTCAGGCAGTCCACTTACCTCAGCCTCCCAAAGGCGCGGGATTACAGGCTGAGTCACCGAGCCCGGCTGAAGTGGCTCCATCTTAACAGAATCTGCATGATAGAATTTCTTTGAATTTTACACAGGTAATTTTATTTATTTAATTTTAATTTTAATTTTTTTTTATTAATCAATATTTTTTATTATGGTTTTGTGGGGTACAGTTAAGGGTTAGGTATACAATTACGTTTCATTCAGGCACCCTGTTGATAAGAGGTGTTTTCCCATCCCCAGACAGATATTTGCTACTGTTAATCCCACCCCCCCCATAGTTTCCCAGTACCGTCAGTCATTTTCTTATAGTATTACATTGGATGTTCAAGGTCCATTATATGAGTGAGAACATGTGATACTCGGATCTTTGTTTTTGTGAGAGGTCACTCAGTATTATAGATTCTAGTTCCATCCAGGTTGCTGCGAAATTCATGATTTTGTTCTTTTTTATGGCTGCGTAGTATTCCATCGTGTATATGTACCAGATTTTTTTAATCCAGTCCTCTTTTGATGGGCAGCATGGTTGTTTCCAGGTTCTTGCTATTGTGAACAACGCTGCGATAAACATACGTGTGCAAGTATCTTTTTTATAGAGTGATTTGTGTTCTTCAGGGCATATTCCTAGTAGGGGAATTGCAGGGTCATATGGAAGGTCAATTTTTAGAGCTTTTAGGAATCGCCACACTGCTTTCCACAGAGGTTGCACTAGTTTACACTCCCACCAACAGTGTAGAAGTGTTCCCTTTTCACCACACCCTCTCCAGCAGCTGTTATTTTTTGAGTTGTTGATAATTGCCATTCTGACTGGGGTTAGGTGGTATCTCAGTGTGGTTTTGATTTGCATCTCCCTGATGATTAGTGAGGTTGAGCATTTCTTCATGTGTTTGTTGGCTGCTCGAATGTCTTCTTTTGTGAAGTGTCTGTTCATATCTTTTGCCCATTTTATAATGGGGTTGTTTGTTTTCTTCTTTTCAGTACGTTTCAGTTCCTTGTAGATCCAGGATGTTAAGCCTTTGTCAGACCTAGAGTTGGCAAATACTTTTTCCCAGTCTGTAGGCTGTCTCCCTGCTCTCTTGATGGTTTCTTTGACTTTGCAGAAGCTTGTCAGTTTAATAAGGTTCCATTTGTCTATCTTCTCTCTTATGACCTGTGGGTTTCGGGTTTTGTACAGGAATTGGATGCCAGTTCCGATTTCCATGAGAGTATTTCCTTCCTTTTCTAAGGTTCTTATGGTTTGAGGTTTTACATTTAGGTCTCTGATCCATTTGGAGTTAACCTTTGTGCATGGGGATAGATAGGGGTCCTGTTTCAATCTTCTGCATGTGGTCAGCCAGTTTTCCCAGCACCATTTACTGAATAGGTTCTCCTCTCCCCAGTGGTAGGTGGTGGGGGCTTTGTCGAAGATGAGTTGTTTGAGAAATTGAGGTTTTGCTTCTGGAATCTCAATTCTGTTCCATTGTTCTATATGCCTGTTCCTGTACCAATACCAAGCTGTTTTGATGATTGTAGCTTTATAGTAAAGTTTGAAGTCTGGTACTGTGATACCACCTGCTTTGTTTTTTTTTGCTCAGGATTGTTCTGGCTATTCTTGGACATTTGTGTTTCCATATGAATTCCTGTGTTGTTTTTTCTAGGTCTGAGAAGAATGTTGTTGGTAATTTAATGGGTATTGCATTGAATTTGTAGATTGCCTTAGGTAAGATGGACATCTTCACAATGTTGATTCTTCTGATCCATAAGCATGGGATATTTTTCCACTTGTTCGTGTCAGCTTTGATTTCTTTGAGCAGTGTTTTGTAATTTTCATTGTAAAGGTCTTTCACATCTCTGGTTAGGAAGATGCCAAGGTATTTCATTTTTTTTGCGGCTATTGTGAATGGAATTGTGTTTTTTATTTGGGTTTCTGTTTATTATTGGTGTAGAGAAATGCAATTGTCTTTTGTACATTTATTTTGTATCCTGAGACTTCGCCAAAGGCCTTTATCAATGTAAGGAGGCCTTTGACAGATTCTCTTGGGTTTTCAAGGTACACAATCATATCATCTGCATAGAGAGATAACTTGACTTCCTCTTTTCCTATTTGAATACCTCTGATTGCCTCCTCTTCTCTGATTGCTCTAGCCAGGACTTCCAATACTATGTTGAACAGGAGGGGTGAGAGTGGGCATCCTTGTCTAGTTTCAGTTTTCAGGGGAATTGGTTCCAATTTTTGTCCATTTAGGAGTACGCTGGCTGTGGGTTTCTCGTAGATGGCGTTTACTATTTTGAGGTATGTTCCCTGTATGCCTAGATGTTCAAGGGCTTTTATTAAGAAGGGTGCTGGATTTTATCAAAAGCTTTTTCTGCATCTAATGATATGATCATGTGGTTTTTGTTTTGACATCTGTTGATGTATTTAATTACATTTATGGTTTTACGGATGTTGAACCAGCCTTGCATCCCAGGAATGAAGCCTACTTGGTCATGGTGGATGATTTTTGAGATGTATTGCTGAATCCGGTTTGCTAGGATCTTGTTGAGAATTTTAGCATCTATGTTCATCAAAGATATTGGCCTGTAGTTCTCTTTCTTTGTTGGATCTTTACCTGGCTTGGGTATCAATGTGATGTTGGCTTCGTAAAATGATTTGGGGAGAGTTCCATCTTTTTCAATAGCCTAGAATACCTTCAGTAGGATTGGTATCAGCTCCTCCTTGAATGTCTTGTAGAATTCTGCTGGAAAGCCATCTGGACCAGGGCTTTTTTTTGTAGGAAGTTTTCTTATTACGTAGTCGATTTCCTTGATTGTTATTGGTCTATTTAGGGTCTCAATTTCTTCTTATTCCAACCTAGGTAGGTTGTGTGATGTCAGAAAGTCCTCCATTTCCTTAAGGTTTTCAAGTTTGTTTCCATACAAGTGTACGTAGTAGTCTCTAATAATCTTTTGTATTTCTTCAGGGTCAGATGTGACTTCATCTTTTGTGTTTCTGATTGTGTTTATTTAGTTTTTTTCTCATTTTTTCTTGGTCAGTCTAGCTAGGGGACCATCAATCTTGTTTATCCTTTTGAAGAACCAGCTCTTTGTTTCATTGATTTTTTGTATTATCTTTTTGTCTTCTATGTCCTGGATTTGGGCTTTTATTTTGGTGATCTGGATTCTTCTGCTGAAATTATGGTTTTTGTGGTCTTGCTTTTCCAGCTTCTTTAGGTGGCTTATTAGGTTGTAAATTTCTGTTCTTCCATTTTCTTCATGTGTGTTTGTAGGGATATAAATTCCCCTCTTACTACAGTTTTCAGGGCATCCCAGAGATTTTGGTAAGATGTTTCTTCATTTTCATTTGTTTCCAGGTATCTTTTGATCCCTACACAGGTAATTAAAAAAAAAATAACTTGAGAATTGAAACCACACTTAGAAACCAACTGTGCTCAGTTTATGCACAAAGTTCATTCTGTTTTCTTAATATGATGAACTATGACTAATACCCACTAGAACCCCTGTGTGGGACCATTATAATGGATATTGAAAGAGAATGTGGGCTTGGGCATCAGAGAAAACTTGGTGCTTGAGTTCTAACTCTGTCTGGTGTTTACTGCATCTTATAGAGCATCATTATCCTCACCTGCAAACGAGGGATCACGTGAGGTAATGACAGTGCTGTGCTCAGATTGGGCCCAGAATATTCAGGGCACCCAGCACAGGCCTTGTGAGTGAGAAACAGAGACCGCCAATACGGTCATTAGTCGTTGCTCCCTTCTTGATGACATATGCTGTTGTAACCTGAAATGATGCTGCCTTCCTTCTTATCTGTGTCTCCTTCGCTTGTTTTCACCCTGACCTGTTGTCCTTCACTGACCTTCATCCATGCCTCACATCCAACCCTGATGGACTGACTCATCACTTCTTAGTCCTAGTCTTACTTGTAAAGAGTGCTTTATGTTTCGTTTGCTGAAAAGTTGAACCTACACGTATAGAGTCTTGCATCTGCTTTTATACATGCAGTCTAGGCTGTTTATGTTTCCATTTGCTTTTCTATGAGATCAGGCAAATACTGGAGGAAAGACATGCTTCTAATTCTCCCAGAGCTGCCTGGTAATATTGTCTTGTGGGGGAAAAGTAGTGCCAGCCACAGATGCTCCTTCTATCAGAAGTTCGGTAAGTCCCCCTGCCTTTCAGTGGGAAGAGAAATGTTTGCAGCTTGAAATAATTACACTGCTCAGAGGGAAACTCTTGTGAGGACTTGACTTACCATGAATTATGCATGCTAGCTACAGGAGCTGAGGTGAAGGACTGGACTATTGTTGCCTTGCTGCAGATTTGCTCTTCTACCATTCCTTATCCATCTAGATGTGTGGAAGCAGCAAGCACAGGGCTGTGTGTGTGTGCTGTGGGTGGCCCTTAAGTCTCTGTTCAATATATTTGATATGTTCCTGATATAGTCTGGGTGTTCAAAGCTGCTCCAGACAACCTTTCAAGGGAAGGATCTGTAGAAATAATTTACCAAGCCAACAAAAACATCCCCCTGGGTTTGCATACAAAATCATGGCATCTTTAGGGCCTCTTTTTTTTTTTAATCAATATTTTTTATTATGATGTTGTGGGGTACAGTTAAGGGTTAGGTATACAAATATGTTTCATTCAGGCACCCTGTTGATAAGAGGTGTTTTCCCGTCCCCAGACAGATATTTGCTACCATTAATCCCATCTCCCCCCCATAGTTTCCCACTACTGTCAGTCATTTTCTTACAGTATTACATTGGATGTTCAAGGTCCACTATGAGTGAGAACATGTGATACTCGGATCTTTGTTTCTGTGGGAGGTCACTCAGTATTATAGACTCTAGTTCCATCCAGGTTGCTGCGAAATTCATGATTTTGTTCTTTTTTATGGCTGCGTAGTATTCCATCGTGTATAACACCAGGTCTGACAAAGGCTTAACATCTTGGATCTACAAGGAACTCAAATGTGCTGAAAAGAAAAAAACAAACAACCCCATTATAAAATGGGCAAAAGATATGAACAGACACTTCACAAAGGAAGACATCCGAGCAGCCAACAGACACATGAAGAAATGTTCAACCTCACTAATCATCAGGGAGATGCAAATCAAAACCACACTGAGATACTACCTAACTCCAGGCAGAATGGCAATTATCAACAACTCAAAAAATAACAGCTGCTGGAGAGGGTGTGGCGAAAAGGGAACACTTCAACACTGTTGGTGGGAGTGCAACCTCTGTGGAAAGCAGTGTGGTGGTTCCTAAAAGCTGTAAATATCAACCTCCCATATGACCACGCAATTCCACTACTGGGAATATATCCTGAAGAACTCAAATCACTCTATAAAAAAGATACCTGCACACGTATGTTTATCGCAGGTTTAGGGCCTCTTAACGCTCTGGTTTCCTTCCACATCTTGCAAATGTTTGACCAGCATGTGGAGGTGAAATAAGAAGAAGAAAGTTATATCTTGCAAGAGGCAGTGTAGTTTGAGGGTGGCTGGAATAGCAAAAGGGTGCATGGTGGAGGAGGGAAGTGGGAGATACATGCTGATATGAACTTGTGTCCCCCCTAAATTCATATGTTGAAGTCCTAACCCACAATAACTCAGAATGTGACTGCGTTTGGAGATGGGGCCTTTAAAGTGGGAATCAAGTTAAAATGAGGTGATGATTAAGGTGGGCCCTAATCCAATATGACAGGTATTCTTATAAGAAGTGGAAATTAGCACACAGACACACACAGAGAGAAGACCATGTGAAGACACAGGGAGAGGACATTCATCTGTAAGCCTAGAAGAAAGGTCTCAAAAGAAGCCAACCCTGCTGACTTCTAGCCTCTAGGAACTGTGAGAAAATAAATGTCTTTTTTTAAAGCCACCCATTCTGTGGTACTTTGTTATGGCAGCCCTAGCAGACTAATGCACATGCCTTATTGGTATATAGTAGCAAGTGAACATTTCACACATGAATAAGGGACTGCTGGGATAAATGATGATATATCCCTCAAATACTGTGTGTGGATATGTTGGTATTTTACACACATTTGAAAATGCTCCATATCTCCACTCCTGAAGTGATTGCTCAAGTTTAAATTATTTAAGATATTGTGGTTCATCATACTCAGAATCATACTCCAAGAACCCCCCCACATTTAAAGAAAAGAGATGTTAAATGAATAATTCTCAAACTCTTCTTTCTAGGTATTCCTAAGAGCAGGTGAGAAAGAATGGATATGTCGGTCATTTTGCCTGGAAAGGGAGCCTGAAGTCACCTGATTTTCCTTACAGTTAGGTTTATTGAGATATAACTTACATAAGTACAATTCACCCTTTTGGGTTGTATAATTGAACTCTTACGAGTATATTCAGTTATGTAACCACTGTCACAACAAGGACACAGAGCATTTCTGTTTTCCCCAAAATTCCTCATTCTCCTCTGTAGTCAGTTTCGTTGTCTCACTCCTAACCTCTGGCAACCACTGAACTCATTTGTAGCCCAATAGTTTTGCCTTTTTCAGAATAGAAATGGATTTGGATGGTATGTAGGCTTTCATGTCTGACTTCTTCAAAATTTTTTAGGTTTTTTTCCCCCTCTTTTTAAAGATACATAATAGTTGTACATATTTATGGGATACATGTGGTATTTTGACACATGCACACAATATATAATAATCAAATCAGGGTTATTGGAATATTCATAGACTCAAGCATTTATCTTTTCTTTGTGTCGGGGACATTCCATCTTCTCTCCTAGCTGTTTTGAAATATATAATAAATTCTTATTAGCTACAATTGCCCTACTATGCTATTGTACACTGGACTTATTCCTTCTATCTAATTGTGTTTTTCTTAACTTTTGAAATTTTTTTATTTTAAAATTGTGGAGTACATTTTAGGGTTGGGTATACAAATATTCACTGTGCAGGTACCCTTGTTGATGAGGTGTGCCCTAATTGTGTTTTTGGACCCATTAACCAACCTCTTCTTATTATCCCCTTTTCCTCCTACTTTTCCCAGCCTCTGGTAACCACCATTCTATTTACTACCTCCATGAGATCAATTATTTTTAGCTCCTACATATAAGTGAAAATATGTGATCTTTGTCTTTCTTTGTCTGGTTTATTTCACTTAACATAATGACCATCAGTTCCAACCATGTTGCTGAAAATGACAGGATTTTACTCTTTTTCTTGGACAAATAATATTCCTTTGTGTATGTATATCATATTTTCTTTGTATGTTCATCAGTTGATGAACACTTAGGTTGATTCCATATCTTAGCTGTTGTGAATAATTTTGCAATAAACATGAGAGTGTGTATCTCTCTTTCATATAATGATTTTCTTTCTTTTGGATATACACCCAGAAGGGGGAATGCTGGATCATATGCTAGTTCTATTTTTAGTGTTTTGAGAAACCTCCATGTTGCTTTTCATAGTTGTGGTCTTCATCGACATTCCTACTGATCGTGTACAAGCATTCTCTTTTCTCTGCATCCTTGCCAGTATTTGCTATTTTTGTTTTTCTGATAATAATCATTTTAATTGATGTCTCATCATGGTTTTGATTCACATTTTTCTGATGATGAGTGGTGCAAAGTATTTTTTCATATACCTCTTGGGCATTTATTTCTATGTCTTCTTTTGAGAAATACTATTCAGATCTTTTGCCCATTTTAAGATCAGATTATTTGAGGTTTTTTGTTGGTTTTGTTTGCTTGTTTGTTCATTTGTTTTTGTTTTCGCTATTGAATTGTTTGAGTTCCTTACATGTTCTGGTTAGTAATCCCTTGTAGAATGGGTATTTTATAAGTCTCCCATTCTACAAATTATAACTTCACTGTCTTGATCATTTCCTTTTCTGTGCAGAAGCCTTTAACTTAATGCAATCTTATTTGTCAATTTTTGCTTTTGTTGTTTGTACATTTGAGGACTTACTCAAAAAAACTTTTCCTTGGCCAATGTCCTGAAACACTTACACAGGGTTTTCTTCTGGTAGTTTCATACTTTCAGGTTTTATATCTAAATTTTTATTTCATTTTGATTTGATTTTTTGTATATGGTGAGAGAGAGGTCTAACTTTATTCCTTGGCATATGGATATTCCATTTTCCCAGCACCATTTATTGAAGAGACAGTAATTTCCCCAACTATGTTTTGAATACCTTTGTCAAAAATGAATTGGCGGTAAATGCATGGATTTATTTCTGGGTTTGCTAGTCTGTTCCATTGGTCTATGTGTCTGTTTTTGTACCAGTACCATGCTTCTTTGATCACTATAATTTTATAGTATGTTTTGAAGTCAGGGAGTGTGCTGCCTCCGGCTTTGTTGTTTTTGTTCAGAATTTCCTTAACTATCTGAAATCTTTGGGGTTCCATTTGAGTTTTAGAATGGTTTCTCCTATTTCAGTGAAGAATATCATTGGTATTTTGATAGAGATTGCATTGGATCTATAGATTGCTTTGGGTAATATGGTCATTTTAACAATATTAATTCTTCCAACCCATGAACATGAGATAGCTTTCCATTTTTGTGTGTGTTGCCTTCAATTTATTTCATCAGTGTTTTTATCGTTTTCTTTGTAGAAACCTTTCACTTTTTTGTTAAATTTATCCTTAGGTATTTTTTTGGTGTAACCATTGTAAATGGAACTGCTTTCTTAATTTCTTTTTCTATTGTTTGCTATTGGCATATAGAAATACCACTATTTTACTTTAAATTTGCTTTTCAGTTCTAACAGCTTTTTGATGAGTCTTTAGGTTTTTCAAAATATAAGATTATGTTGTCAGCAAATAAGGAAATTTGACTACTTTCTTTCCAATTTGGATTTCCTTTATTTCTTTCTCTTACCTAGTGAAGTCTATTGTTTTGATTCTAGAAACGATTTGAATTTTATAGTCAACGCTGACATACATGTTATATATGTAAAATGCTGAGTAACATATTTATGTTTATTTTACTATTAGGGTACATTTCAACCTTATATTTAGACTTTACAGAGTTTGATTACTTAAATGCAACCTAATAATAACTGATAAAATTAATACTCCATGGAGATGCACCATTTTCAAATTTAAAAACATCTCTACTAATTATAAAGGTTTGGGATTAGAAGACATATCCAAGAAAGTTCAAACAGATATTCGTTAAGTACTGAAAAAATATGAAACTGGAAATAATGAGCAGTAGCCTTCTTACCTTTACCAGAGATTGAGACTGTAAATGTCTTCTTGGGGTTTGATACACACCAATATTATATGTAAAATAAATGAAAAACATTTTAAAATAAGAAATATACCTAAATAGGCTACATTATATTCTCAATAGGATGAATCATCAAAGCATGCTGACAACCTAAAGTTTAGTAACACATGAATAATTGCATGAACCCTAGTAGTACTCTACTCATTGTGAGGTCCTTGATATTCAGTTAGTACCCACCAAACCAGTTCCTTACAAACGGAGTCCTTTTTTGGTTGGCTGTTTCTCTGGGTCATGATCATTTGTAGGACATGTTTAATATCTGTCTTTATACTGCTGATAAAAAAAAAAGAGTTATTGAACAAAGGTCTAGGCTATGAATGAGATCAGCCCCAAAGAGGGAGGGAATAAGGGGCACCCACTTGGTCTGCTGGACAAGTTTCCTGGGCTGCTCTTCCCACTCTTCCCTTCGTGAATTCTTTAGGATCCAGCTCAGATGTAACCTCCTGTGTGCCCCCATCATGGCCCATTCCTTAGTCCAAGGCAGAATGAGTCACTCTCTCCTTGGGCCTCTTGTGACACTGTGCACATAGAGTGATCACATTTTATGACAGTTCTTTCTATGTATGCTTCCTATGCTATACTTACATCTACGTGAAGACAGAGATTGTTTCACTTCTGTATCCCTAGATAAGGCATATATCGAATCCTCAATAAATATATGTTAAATTTAGCTGGCCCTTGTCCATGACATGCCACATTACCCCAACCCAATCAGACTTACAAGAACCAACAAATGGCCTGTGCAAATAGAAAGCTGGTCTCCATTTTAATGTGTGCACCAGGCCTCATGTTTCTTGCCAGTCTGCCAAACCTTTGACCCAGATTCCTTCTCTGAACCTGTGTGCCTGGTCCAAGTATAATTCCTGCTCTGACCCAGATCCACTACCTCTATCTACTTGTTCCAGTTCACCAGGGTCTCCTGGTTTGGCGTCATCTATGAAACCTGATGTATGACCACGGAAGTCCTGGTGAGCAAGCTGGCACTGCCAGGTCGTGGGTGATACCTGACTCTCTTGGATGTCTGCAAGGCAGCTGGGAGGGCAAGCAGAATAAACTTTCACATGAGCATGAGGTCAAGTATCCAACATACTATCCACAGCAAATCCTGAGGCAGGAAACAGGTGTGGATGCGGGCCAAAGCAAAACCCAGGAAGGAGCAGATTGGTTGGTCACGATGTGTTGCTTGTCCCTCTAGCTGTGACCATCTCATCTAAGGGGAATGGACAAGGCTGGTACAAGTGTTCGGGGAAAAGGTATAAGTGGGTCCAAACAAAGTAAAGGGATCTATTCTACTGAGACTCAATTAGGGCCTTGTTACTGTTTATAGTGGGTTGAATGGTTGACCCCAAAAGATGTGCCCACATCCTATCCCCAGTCCCAGAGAATGTGAACCTAATTGGAAAAAGTGTCTTTGCAGATTAATAAAGTTAAGGATCTCAAGATGAGATTATCCAGAATTTTAGGGTGAATCCTAAATCCAATCCAATAACAGGTGTACTTGTAAGAATAAGGAAGAGAGAGATTGGGACAGATACACCACAGCCGTGTGGTGACAAAAACAGAGACTGGAGTTATAGTGCCGGAAGCCAAGCAAGACTGGAGCCAGGAACTGAGCAAGGCAAGGGAGGAGATTCCACTGAAGCCCAAGAGAGAGCACAGCCCTGCTGATATCTTGATTTCACCCTTCTGGCTCCCAAACCGTGAAAGAATCAATTTCTGCTGTTTTAAGCTACCAAGTTTGTGGTATTTTGTCATGGCAGTCCTAGGAAATGAATGCACCCTCCTTTGTTCATCTGCCAGAGCAATGGGTATGCACTGGAGTTTGGGGGCTCATGAAAAAGACGTTCAGAGCATTAGGGAAAGAAGGCAAGGCGCAAGAGAAGTGGCTGGCCCCGAACCACATAGAAACAGCCCCCATTCTCCCCAAATCATCAGTAGAGAACAGAAATATCCACAGGAAGGTTTCTATTAACCAACTGAATTCATCCTAAGAAAGAATCTTCCACTTACCAGAGAAGAAATAATAATACTAAAAATTACCAGGAGTGCGCCATGTGAGACACAGTACCAAGTGTTCTACATACATCCATTTTTTTTCTGATGAGAAAATTGAGACTCAGAAGGATCAGGTGATCCTATCTATAGTACTTACTACTCACCAAGCCCTGTTCTTAGTATTTCACAATTATTAACTCATCAATCCTCAAAATAGCTCTGTGAAACAGGAACTACTATCATCTCATTTTGCAGATGAGAAAACAAAGGTACAGAGATGTTACATAACATGTCTAATGTCACACAGGCAGGAAGTAGAGAAAAATCCACTGGGAGTCTAATCCAGGAACTCTTGCCCCAGAGATTCTGCCCTTAACCTCTGCCCCATAGCTTTGGGCTGCAGAATAGGCATTTGAATGCAGGTAAATCTGACCCCAAATTCCATGTTCATTCTATAAACTCATTGTCTCTTCCATGAAGAAGTGGTGAAATCACATTGTGAACAGCAGTCCTGCCCATTTGACAGTCCCTGTCGGCCCTGACGCGCCTTGGTTGCAGGCTCTGAGGGTCTCCAGTCAGCAGTTTGATTTCTCCCTGTTGCTTACACAGTCCTGAGCATATCCACCAACATAGAGAAAGGCTTAGGTCCAACCCTTGGCAGAGAGAGATCTGTGTTGGTTTTGTGGGCCGGTCTCTGGGATGTTGCAGGGGAATCATGGCCACCCCCTTCCTCTGCCCCTTCCCCAGACTGTGACATCCATGTTTACCCAGTTGTGTAGCCGAGGGTTTTATTATGTCAACAAACACTGATCAAGCACCTATTGTACAGTCTACAATGTGCCAGAAGCCAGAGATATGGTAAAGGCCCAGGCCCAGGTGTCCAGGTGTTCTCAGGGAAGAATCGTTAATAGCAGCCATTGGTTTTAGAGTATCAATCATTAGAGAATCCTTCCAACGCATACTACTCTGGGAGAATGCAGGAGGGTCACCTAACCCAGTCTTGGGAGGTCAGGGAAGGCTTCCTGGAAGGTCTTGTTGGACACTTGAAGGACAAGTAGGATTTATCCAGGTAAAGAAAGGGCGCCAGGAAGCATGGTCTCGAGGCAGAAGACTGAACTGTGAGAGCACACAGTGTATGTTACAGAAAGGGGAAGAGGCTCAGCATAGTGGGAGTCAGGGCAGAAGGTGGGAGAAGCAATGAAGGTGGCAGGAGCGTATGTGTGCAGGATCTTCATGGTCTTGTGAGTCAAGCTGAAGGTTTACTAGTCCAGCAAACTGGAACCCTCCCCTTAGCACCTGTCAGCAGGATCCTTAGCATCTTTCCACTCTTGCCAAATCCCCTGCCCCTGTCACTGTCTAGAGTCTTGATTCCAGTTGGATGGACAGCCCGGAACTATAATCCTGCCACCCACCAGACTTCAGGCACCACCCCTGCCCAAAAGCTCCTCGGATTGATACTAGCCTGGATGGAGCTCAAGTTCACTGCCGCCTGTGGACACTTTCAACTCGATGGTTGGATACCGCCAGTCCCAAAGGGCAGATCCACAGGGAGTTACTCCTTTTTTTTTTTTGAGTTGGAGTCTCACTCTGTCGCCCAGACTGGATAGCAGTGGCCGCTCCCGGCCACCGCAGCCTCGACCTGCTGGGCTCCGGCGATCCTTCCGCCTCATCCTTCCGAGTAGCTGAAATTACAGGCGTGCGCTACCACGCCCGGCTAATTTTTTGATTTTATTGTAGAGATGAGGTCTCGCCTGCCCAGGCGGGTCTCAAACCCACGGGCTCAGGCAATCCACTCACCTCAGCCTCCCAAAGGCGCGGGATTACAGGCTGAGCCACTGAGCCTGGCTGGGAGTTACTCCTTTAGCCCTGGCACAGCTGTCCTCCCTCCCCACTTTTTGGTGCCTTAGCCAATTCCTAAATGCTTCAGGAACATGGCTACCATCTCCAGGTTAAGAAGAGATTTAGAGTTGTGTGTCTTGGTGAAGGCTGCACAGCTAGACAGTGGGACAGGACTCTGGCCTTGTGACTCAAAATCTAAGGTTTTCTCTGCTGTCCACGGTTCCCTTTTCTAGGGCAGCTCACATTCAATAATGGGTTGATGTGAGAAAGTTTAGCACCTTTCTCTGATACAGGTCATCAGTAAAGCCTCCCTCTTTCTTCAGAGTCCGTCTGGCCTTGGGCTTAGATCAGGCATGTCCAACCTGCAGCCTGCATGCGGCCCAGGACAGCTAGTTGTGTGGCCCCACAAAACCTTTTAATGTCATGTGTTTTTTAGCATTTATGTTTTTTAACATTTATTTTCTTCATGACCCCATGTGTAATTCCATTTTTGAAGTTCACAATCACGCCTTATTTATGACATCGACTTTTGGCGGCACACGCATTTGCCAGCAGCTATTTTCAATCATATGAAGCACACGGAGAGTAAAATGCGAACATACTCTTCTGACGAGCACCTTAAGAACTCACTAAGAATTGTGACTGCTTCCATTGAACTGGACATAGATTCGTTTTACAAAAACAAATTTCCCACTAGTTTTATAGTGTTCCTATTTTTATTTTATAATTCTATTTTCTTTTCTTTTTTTATTTCAAAGATGTGGGGTACAATTCAGGATTAGGAATACAAGTGGTCATCATACAGGTAAAGTTTGGACCTCTCTTTGATCCCCACTTTACCTCATTTGAGATCAGGTACCCTTATTGATATTGGACATTTCCCCCTCCCCTGGCAGTGTCCTGCTACTGCCAATCCCTTCCTTATAGCATTATAGTGAATGTTCAGGGTCCACTTATGAGTGAATATTGTTCTCATTTTCCTAAACTTTATAATAAAAATATTAAAAAATAAAAGAAGTCTTATTATGTATATATACTAATGATATTATATAATTAATGTGTGGCCCAAGACAATCAGTGCAGCCCAGGGAAGCCAAAAGGTTGGAGACCCCTGGCTTAGATCTCCCTTGTCACTGCAGGGACCTCAACTTCTCCTTCCAAAGAGTTGTTCCCTAGAACTATTCCCAATGAACTTCCTGCATGCAAATCTCTGACTCACATTACCCAAGTCTCAATAATGATGAGGAAGATGGTGTGGTGATTACACCCCACTGTCTTTCAGCCTGAGCTAATATCGACAAGAATATTCAACTGGTGGCAAATGAATTAACTGGCTCATATTTACTGCCTATTCTCAATTATGTTATTTCTTTGTTTATTTGAAGTGCCCATTGGGGAGAGAGTACATAACTTGAATTTCACAAGTATGTGTGAATTACCAAAGTGTGATATTTCTTTAGCAAGGACTTAACTTTAGGTTGCTTTCAAACATTGATTATTCTCAGTGAGACATGGAGTCTGGGTCAAGAAATGGAAATGCTAATCTTTTATGTTAGAACTGCAAACTGAACAACTAATTCATGAACTTAGTAATAACTGTTGTTACCTGTTTCTTCCCAAAGTCTAAATCATATATACCATAAACTCTATTACTAAACCTAATAAGACAATAGTATCTTTTGGGCAAACCAATATCCTGATAAACAGAGTTGTCACATTTCCATACATGCTTTACCTATTTTTAATGAATTTGAAAATAGTAAGATATATTTAACATTAAAAGTCTGACGCACACAATTTAAGTTTATTTTTGGTAATTCCAAAGACATTTGGCATTTGAGTGATTATCCATGCACTATAAATGTGCAGAGATAACCATCACTAGAGAATGACAGATAAAGCCTGTTTTAATTTGACTGTATCTATGATTATGATATACATGAATATCCATATTTGCATACATTAATCTTACTGAATATAAATAGGAACACATAAAATTGGTAATTAGGAGTATAGCTGCTTATGGGCAGAGTAGAAAATTCCTTGATTAGAATGGGATTAGATAGATTAAAAAAATAGACATTTAAATTAAGATAAAATTCACATACACTGTATAATCTGATGAATATTGAAAACCGGATATACCCATGTAACAAACATACTACTCAGGCTGTAGACATTTTTAGCAGGAAGTATGTAGGAAAGGTCTTTGCATTTCTGACTTTCCTCATCAGTCTGCGAGTCTCCTGACAGGGATCAGTGCCCACCCACCTCATCCCCCTTTCTTCTGTGAGCCTCATGCAGTTTTTGCCAGGTTGGAGGCGATTTCTTTCATTTCCCCAGGCAGGACCTGTTTCCACGTTTCCCTTACCAGCATCTGCTGTTGGTTTACTGATTTCAGATGATCTTTCCTCACCACGAACACACACAGTGACCAGAGTTCTCTACTCCCGCCAGAAGCTCTCCAAAAACCTTTGCTTATGAATCTTCCCAGCACAATCCTGGGTGACGAGTAGGGAGCAAGGCGTAAGTTTTGATTTTATAGATGGAAACCTTGAAGCAGAGTGAAGTTAAATGACTTTCTGGTCCATGAGTCTGACAGCATCACATGAACCCAGTGAGTGTCATGGGTGTGGATTTTTTCCTCTAGCGGTAGGGAAAATGGGGTAGAGCCGGGGAGGCAGCTATCTTATGTTTTTAAGACTCTCAATTTTCCTCACCTCTGCTTGAGTGGCTACTCCACAGTCCAGATGTGAAGAAGCAAAGGCTGAAAGCAAGATACAGCAGTGGGAAGAGAGACTGGGAGGTTTAGCCTGAGCCGTTGCAGGCCTTGGCAAGGTTTTCAGAAATTCGGAGCAAGGAAGAGAGAGCAAAAGGTCAATGATGGCCAGAAAAGTTGTCAAAACCAAGCTCTGTATACTTCTTACAGTTTTATCTTCCTACTTCTTGCAGTTCTATCATTAGTAACTTGATAGTTTAAGTATAGGCTAAAATTTTAAATCAGACTCTTTTCAGGTCAAAAGGAGGGCCACGAAAAAGTTATAAATTTTCTGAGAGATCCCCCTTCCTCAGCCCAAATGTTTCTCCCTCTGAATGTTGTTCTTTAAGTTAACTGATTGGCTTTGTTGAAACAGCCTCATTTAGTTATTAGGGGAAATATATATTTAGAGGCTTAGGAAAATGCGCCAAAGGATTTTCTATGCTTTCAGTGATGGGAGGCATAGCCACCCAGCGTGTTCAGCTTTGTGAAAGTAACTGTGAGACTGACTTCTCCACTGCCCTGCCTCCCCAGACAGAGTCAGGAGATGTGGACCATTGAAAATGGCACCACTCTGTGGCTGTTCCTATTGGCTGGCTCTACAGTTCACCTCACCTCCTTACCATAATGACTATGCTGTGGGATTTGACAGTTGCAACATCTAATCTGCCTCAAAAGCTCTTCCTTGCTTCCAGGGAGTTCCACTGTACCTCCCTTAGTTTGGTGTAAGACATAACCACAACTTTAATTATTAGTCTTCTTGAGAGAATCAGGGAGGCAGTCTCCCACACCATGACTCCATCCACTCAGCTATGAATGAACAGCCCAGCTCTTCATGGCTAACTTCCCAAACAAACGTCAAACCCCAAAGCATGAGGAAAATAGCTACATGCCTCATACGACACAACCCGGGCATGCCTTGCTATTTTTGCTCCATATACAGTATTTGCACTCATCCAAAGCCTGAGTAAAAGTTTCTTTGGTGCTTTCTTCTGACTCAGAGAGCAGCCACTTAATCCCTGTAGACAATAGAGGATTCTATTTAGCTGTAATTGAGGAAGCGGCATCATCAAGGTTGCTTAGCAGCAGAAATGGGTTTATTATAAACAACTTTCTGTAAGGAATGCACCCTTTATCTTCCCAAGGATTTGTGTCTTCTGATTGACTTGCTAACTAAATTACACAAAAAATGTTCTCCTTTCACCCGTGGGAACACTGGGAGGGCAGAGTGGTGGGGAAAGTCTCAATGTCAGGAAATGGATGAAACACCCTTACACAGCCAGGGGACAGTATTTCTTCTGATCAGAAACCTCTGAGGCCTGGGTTGGTTGTGTGTCTTGTTCCCTGCTGTCAGGACTCACTGCAAGTTCCGGCAAGACGAGGAAGGAGCTTAGAGATGGGGACATGTGTCATGCTGGGATGGGGGCCAGTCACCCCAGGAAAGGATGTGGATCTGAGTTGTTATCTAGCGACTTGAGGTATCACAGTTGCCAAACTCATTTGGTTGAACTATCGAGACTATAGCAGATATGCTCATGGAACCATGAATGTAAGAAAAATCCCAAAGCTACCTGTGTAAGGCAGACGAAGGCCACTGACAGTTATTGAATTATTATTATGTGCTAGTCACTGTTTGAGGTAATTTTTGTACACAAAAATAAATACCATTAGTTTAACACTGTCGTTAAAGATGAGAAACCAACAGTCTGAGATATTAAGTTCATGAATACAGTTACCTGTAAGTAGCCAGGACAGTATTTGAACCCTGAGCACTAACACATCCACCTGCTGCACTATCCAGGCCCTCAATCTCAGATGATCATGACCATGGGGGAATTATGGTCCCAAGCTACTGTGTCTTCCCCTTTTATGAAGGGATCCTGCTTATCTGAAATTTGTAATGGATAATTTCTGAATTTATAATATCTTAAAAAAATTTTTTTTTAGACTTGTGTGTTGGTTCATGCCTGTAATCCCAGGATTTTGGGAGGCCGAGGCAGGAGGATTGCTTGAACCCAAGAGTTCGAGACCAGCCTGGGCAACATAACCAGACCTTGTCTCTACGAAAAAAAAAATTAGCCAGGTGTGGTGATGTGTGCCTTTATTCCTAGCTACTTGGGAGGCTGAGACAGAAGGACAGCCTGAGCCCAGAAGGTCAAGACTACAGTAAAAAGTTGTGAGTATGCCACTGCACTGTAACCTGGATGACAGAGTGAGACCTTGACTCAAAAAAAAAATTTTTTTTTAATGCCATTTCAGGCCAACAAGTGAGTGTGGTGGCACAGGATTGTTTCCTTCTTGCCCAGAGTCATTGTCATTGCTCAAACTGCAACTCTGTACACATATGGGATAAACCTGGGCCAAGAAAGGGAAGTGTAAACAGGAACCAACATCAGTCCAATTTCAGGAAATGCCCTTGGAGGAAGCTTTGAAATACTGGTCATTAGAAGAAGTCTGATCTTCCAGGCTTTGCTAGTTTCACCAGAAACCTAGGGGGAATGTGGATCAAGACTTCATATTTGCAGTGGAGTTGTCTAGACCTGACTATTTAGGCCTGAGTGCTATATAATCTTATAGTTCAACAATTCTCAATCAGACACATGGTGGTGTGGAGTGTTAGGGACCCATGGGACATGCTGTGTCATTGCCCAGCTAGAACAGAACCTGCAATTGTGAATGCCATAGTTGGCCTGCTCTGGAGAGGACTTCCCTTTGTGCCACCAAAGAGATGTCACTGAAGATCTGGGGGTAGCCTGGCAAGTTTGAGTGCTGACCCTTTGCTGGAGCTGTGTTCTAATCAGGTCACTGCCACAGTTCCTCTTCCCTTTTCAGTGGCGAAACTTTGGTGCTCTGGGAGGCTGTGGCATTGATATCATCTAGGAGTCCAGGAGTTCATAAAGACTCCCTTTGTTGCATACTGCTATGCGAAGCTGGATGGTAGTGTACCATTTCTGTTGCTGTTTAGACTTTTTTGTCCCCTACAGATTAATATTTCCAAAATAGACCTGTACTATAATCTTTTACATTTGAATTTAATTAGAAATCTTTTTCTCACTGACACGGATGCGGTTTTACTGTTTCTGGCTAGGTCAGACAAGGATGCCTGAAGACAGATTTCTAAATGATGCTAGGGACCAATTTATCCAATTTTTAAAAAATATTATGACCAAAGACTCTGAGCTCAGATGATGATTTATGACTTTGACATGCTGTCCTTGACTACTCTCTGGTCCCTAGGGAATATGTGGAACCTCACAGAAACAACTGCTCCCAGGAGCCAAGGTAGAGCCACACTGTCCCTTCCAACCTCACTAGGACCTTTATGGGATTCAGAATGATCTCATTTTCTTTTTTTTTTTTTTTTTTTTTTTTTTTTGAGTTGGAGTCTCACTCTGTCGCCCAGACTGGAGTGCAGTGGCCGCTCCCGGCCACCGCAGCCTCGACCTGCTGGGCTCCAGCGATTCTTCCACCTCAGCCTTCCAAGTAGCCAGAATTATAGGCATGCGCTACCACGCCCGGCTGATTTTTTGATTTTTTGTAGAGATGAGGTCTCGCTGCCCAGGCGGGTCTCGAACCCGCGGGCTCAGGCAATCCACTCACCTCAGCCTCCCAAAGGCGCGGGATTACAGGCTGAGCCACTGAGCCCGGCTAATGATCTCATTTTCAGCATTGTGGAACTGTCTCTTTATCCCCTCGGCCTTACTTAATCATTTCACGCTTGGGATGGTTGGTAGCAGGATGAAATCTTTCATACCTTGTCCATTCCGGATGCGTTTGACTTGTTGAGCCTTCATGGGAACTGTGGACTTCTCTCCTTGTGTTCCAACAAGCTAAGACCAGAACCCAGTGTGCTATTTTGTCCTATAGTTTCTGTTTAGTGACACTTCACCCTTGGAGCTGACTAAAGAACCAGAGAAAGTTCAGGAATACTCACAGTTATTACCAACTGTTTCTCATGCCATCTGGCCCTCTCCACTGTGACAGTCACACCACCTGGGGCTGTCGGAGTCCACTTCTCTACACACTTCCAGGCGCTTCCTCCAGCTATGGTTTCAGATGTAAACAGTCCAGGGACATTGTCTCTTTGGTGCCTCTCATAATTGGGAGAATAATGCCTCTCTTTGAATTCTGGAACTTACTCCGATTGGGTAGAGAGTTTGGGGAACATCGATAATGGGATGGCAGCATTCATTTATCCCTCTGTCCAGTCTTTCCTCACATAGTTATTGAGTGTCCAGTGGATGCCCTTTGTTGAGTACTGGGTGAACACAGTGTATGCCCTTTGTTGAGTACTGGGTGAACAAAGAAGACATGGTCTAAAAGAGGAGCTTCCATTTCTTTTTTTTTTTTTGAGTTGGAGTCTCACTCTGTCGCCCAGACTGGAGTGCAGTGGCCGCTCCCGGCCACCGCCACCTCGACCTGCTGGGCTCCGGCGATCCTTCCGCCTCAGCCTTCCGGGTAGCTGGAATGACAGGCGCGTGCTACCACACCTGGCTGATTTTTTGATTTATTGTAGAGATGAGGTCTCACCTGCCCAGGCGGGTCTCGAACCCGCGGGCTCATGCAATCTACTCACCTCAGCCTCCCCAAGGGGCGGGATTACAGGCTGAGCCACCGAGCCGGCTAGGAGCTTTCATTTCAATAGAGAAGCCCAAGAGGCATCATGTACTTCTGCTGGCGTGTTACTCCCAGAGTCGACAGGTGTTCATGGCCAGATGAAGTCTGGGAGGCTCTGCCTCCCCTCTGCTCTTTGGAACCTGGCCCTTGGCTGTCCTTGATCAGAGAGTAGGGCCTTCAGAGTAACACTTTCAGCGCTCTCTAAATGAGTACTACTGGGAGGAGCTAGGGCATGGGGAGGGGCCAGGGTGGGACCCTCTGTAGGCTGTGTCATCCCAGGCTTCAGCCACAGAGGTTTCATCATACAGAAAAGCTGAGCTGTGAGCACGTTGCTAGGCTGTGGCTATTTATTTTTATAAACGAGCCTTGTGCTTAATTTAGAACTCTGCTTTTGCTTTTTCTTTCTTCTCCCCAGCATCATCTGGCTGTCTGGCACCATCAAAGGATTGCATTTCTGACCCAACAAGAGCTCGTGGGTGTGGGGGGTGGAGGGGCGGGAAGGAGGCTGAGGAGAGGACTGATGCCAGTCAGCTGCCTCACAGGGCGGTGGAGACACGTGGCCGTGCCATTAGCATCCTGTTCAGCTTCAGGATGAGTTTCATCTGTGACATCCCCATAGCCCTGGCTTGGAACATCAGGATCAAAAACAGCCCCAGCGCTAGTACCTCTTTTGATGAGCTACACACCAGAATGCTGTGGAACAGAAGGCAAGACCACGTAGAAGAGGGCCAAAGTCAGGTGCCAGCAGCAGGTGACATCTCAGCTCTCAGTTCTTTGAAGTCAGCTATTTTATTTATTTATTTTTTGAGTTGGAGTCTCACTCTGTCGCCCAGACTGGAGTGCAGTGGCCGCTCCCGGCCACCTCAGCCTCAACCTGCTGGGCTCCGGCGATCCTTCCACCTCGGCCTTTCGAGTAGCTGGAATTACAGGCATGTGCTACCACGCCCGACCAATTTTTTGATTTTATTGTAGAGATGAGGTCTCGCCTGCCCAGGCGGGTCTCGAGCCCACAGGCTCAGGCAATCCACTCACCTCAGTCTCCCAAAGGCACGGGATTACAGGCTTGAGCCACTGAGCCCGGAGGAGTCAGCTATTTTAATAGAACCGCTTTACCATTGCTATTTTGACATGGGGATATTTTGATATAGCCCCAGAATTCAGCTGATAAATGTTCAGTTTTTTTTTAATGATGACTGACATGAGCATTCTGCACACCATCTGTGAGCTTCACCTCAACCCTGACCTTCACCCTATTATCAATCCTACCTCCAGGCATCAAGGGCACATGGAACGGGGTCAGGTGAGGGAAAGGGTTGGTAGAGGTTCAAAATGTGAAAAATACCAGAAATCAGGTAATGTTCAAGAATGGAGTGAATGTTAGAATTGGGGGGAACCATCAGAACTGGGAGCAGGTCAGGGCTACAGGAGAGCTGGGAGGCTTCTAAAGTCAAAAGAAGAGTCAAACAAATTCAGAGACGGGGTGAGAGTCAGACATGGGATGAGAGCTGGGAAACTGGTTAGAAACAAAACACGGTGAGTCTGAATTTGGGCTTACCTGTTTTGAGGCTGTTGGATCAAAACTGTTGTGTCAGAAGAGCTGCTTGCAACTGTTGTGCAAGAAGATAAATTTGGGATTTGGAAGAGCTCATTTTGATGCTTTCATAGTGTCTGACTCATAAATGTCTATCCATTTCACTTTAGGGCTTGTGTGAACCTCAGTTTCCCCACAAAAAAATGCAGATGATTATGTCTGCCCTTCCTCTTTCCTCACCTTTGGCTCTCCCTTCAAGTGACAGGATGAGCAATGAGCCAGCAGTGTAAACTGCTTGGGGCCACTTGGAGAAAGGTGCTTGCATAATTACTGGGTATTAGTACATATGAGTCCTCTTTGAGTCAAGGATTTCAGAGTCGGGCAGCTGTCTCTGCCTGGTGATTCATGTGGACACAGTGATGCCCTTAGTTGCAATGTGTGGTGAGTGTGATGAATGTGTTCTTGTCACGGCAGAGGACTGAGAATTCTTTACCCAAACTCTACAGACTTGAGGATTTTGCACATGGGAACTAGGGGATTCGATCTGAAAAGAGCCAAAAGGAACCTGACACTTCTGACAATAACCTAGGGTTTTGTTGTACAAGGAACCAAGACAGCACGTTTGTGCCCAATCATTGGCTTCCTTTTGCTAGCGAAGACATTCTTCTCAATTCTTCGGTCATTTGTCAAACTTGCCAAAGGCCCCTAGAGGCCGTTCTGGTGGAAGTGGAGATGGAAGGAAGACAAAACTTTCTCTACCAGGTTTCATTTTCTGTGTTGCTCACAGAGGAAAGCTTTTGCATCACAAGATGAAGCCTGGCTGACTCGGGGATGAAGCATCCTTCTGGGATTAGTGCAGGGAGGCAGCAGGGGCAGGTCTCAGCTTCCAGAAGCCTGTCCTGAGGCCGTCATGTGGCTGGGCAGGGGACTTCCTTTAAGCCCTAGGGGTAGAGGTGAAGGACACATGTATCTCTGCAGCACTTCTTTCACTCATCCCTATTTTCAGAGCCAAAGAGCCATCTCCTCTGGTACAGTTAATCTTTGTTCCTGCCACTGACCCATCCGTCTTTGTTATTTCTCACCATGTCCCTGCCTTCAGATTTCTTGCGGATTCCTTTCTCAGGCGCCGTGTTTTGATTCCCTCCTCACATTTACTTCCAAGTGCCAAGAACAACTCTGTTCCGGCAGGAGGATATTATTTGGCTTAAAAGAGAGAAGGAGCAGTGGCTTCTCTCCATTAGCATTCTTTAGATTGACGTGGGAACTTATTCTGGGAACTCTTTGCTCTCTGTGGAAGAGAGTTACTTTACTTCCATTGTTTTCAACAGGAGGATAATAGCCTTTCTTTCTGAGCCTGTGCAGAAGGGCTCAGCGCCCCCTTCCCCCCATCATTACTCCCCAGGGACACTGGCTGGGCCCACAGTGAATACTACAGTGGGTATTGTTGCAGATGTGAGCATCAACTCCAGTATCTGATTGTGCGATAAACCTTGAGTCCTCTTCCAGAATTGTTTGATTTCCCAACTCTTGGGTACCCTACTCACCCTTTAGGGCAGCCCTCCCTGAGTGACTGACAAGCACTCCTTGGTTTGGCTGGAGGGATCTGGTTCAGCCAACACTTGACTCTCTATTAACATCACACGGGCCTTAATGACACATGCTAAGCAAAACAGTTAGTGTCCTCGTTGGTCTCTTTTAATATTTGGGGGAAGTTGTATTGCCTCGTCTACCACTTTGTATAGTGATTCTGGAATTTGCTATTTGACACAGAGCAAATGAAGAGATGGAAGGAGTTGGGCACCACCCAGGCAGCAAGCAAGTCTGTTTGTCCTTCCCAAGAGGACTCCTGCACGGTGCCTGCATGGTGGCTTGGTCCTTGGCTTGGTCCGCCTGGACCTATTGCAAACAATGCCCTATGTTCCTTTAGATCAGGAGACATTTTCCACTCCCAGGACAGAACACTGCATGTGGGAGTGAGGGAAAGGAAGGCTTTGAGAGGTCAGCCAGCAAGGCCCCTGCTTCAAGGTCTAAAACCAAGATACTTCTGCTAAGACCAAGGATGTGGGTAAGATTTTTTGCAAGAAGCATCCCTTGCATGGGAAGGTGCTTTAGGAACATGAATTGGCTGCTTTGAGTCTTTTGGAAACTCTTGGAGGTAAATAGGGCAGATGTAATTATGCTAGTTTCACCAAAGGGGAAGCTACGTTCCAGAAAGTTTGGATCACTTCCTTACAGACAACTAAGTAAATCACTGGTGGACAGGTGACAAGAAACCTCAAATTCCTGACACTGCTTCGGTTTTTCTTATTACTCCATGTTTCCCTTCAGTGGGGCTTAAACAAAGCAGCCAACACAAGTCCTGGCTATTCCAGTTAGGCAAAAGTTGGAAGTGGCATGGTGTGACCGGGGCCTAGGAAGCCACGAGTGCTGCTTCCACTTGCTCATGTTGTGAGGCAAGGCTGTGTGGCTCAGCAGGACTGAGATGATTTGGGGTTTGGTGTTTATGCAGCCATGGTGAGTGGAATGCAGATGAAAAGGAGGTAGAGCAACATGCAAGTGCATGCACATACACGTGCACACACACATCTGAGCACACAGGTAAGGAGATATCATTGTCATGATGGCCATCACAGATGGATGGAGAAGATCGCCTTGATGGTCATCTGCAGCTTCATGGACACACTGTGGCTTCTTACCTGAAGCTTCTGTGTTTCTGCCTGAGGGCTCTCTCTGGCCATAGGAATTTGCTGAACCTCTGCATGGGGCCGCATGGAAAAGCCACAGATAAAGGCCCCTGCAGCAACCCTTAACCAACGAAGGATGGAGTTGGTGAAAAATGGTCTCAGGTTCTTTCCCTGTCCGAGGTGTCTTCCACTGACCCCTTAAGAGGGACTCTAGCGGGAGTGTGCCTCAACTGCTCTCAGCAGTTCCTGCTTGTTGACACCCCTTTTATCCGCTAACCTCTCTCTTCTGTCTTGCTTTCTCAACCCTCCCCTGTGTTTCCTGGGCTCATATCCCCTGCTAAACATGGGCTTCTAGATTCCTGTTTCGGGAATGAGACTGGCCCAGTTCCTGCCGGCTGACAGTGACTTACGTGTGGTGGGCTTTCAGCACTGCCAGTCTCCTGCTAAGAGCGGCAGGTGTGCACTTCCAGGTTGGGCATTTCCCCTTTTCAGCTGTGGGCCAGGAAGACTGTGGCTCTGGAAGAAATAATTATAGAGCTTTTCAGGTTAGAAGAATCACATTTCCTGTAAACCCAGGAAGGAACTTGCACCAGGGCAGCATGGACATGAAACAGAGAATGAAACTGGGCAAGGTAGTGCACACCTATAGGCTGAGGTGGTAGGACTGCTTGAGGCTGGGAGTTCAAGACTAGCCTGAGCAACACAGTGAGAACTTCATCTCTAAAAACATTTAAAAAATAAAAAATTACCCAGGCATGTGTCCCAGCTGTATGGGAGGCTGAGGCAGAAGGATCACTTGAGACAGGAGTTTGAGGCTGCAGTGAGCTATGATTGCAATACTACACCCCAGCCTGGGTGACAGAGTGACAACCTGTGTCTAAAAAAATTAAATAATTTTAGAAAATATATAAATGAGAAACAGAGAACAGAGCTCTGTGTCATTAAAAACAATGCCAAGTTGAAGCAAGCTTGGAGTTCTCTTGTTGCCTCAGCTACCCCCCACTACCTCCCACCGGATGAGCAGATGAGCTGTGCATGAGAAAACTCACTTTCAATGGGATTAACTCACTGGCTACATCTCTCCTAGAGCAGCAGCAGGTGAGTCCTCGGGAGCATGGGAAGGTCACATCAGCACTCTCTGGGGTGGGATCAGGTTCCTGGATGCTGCGTTCCTACCAATTCTCTTGGGCTCCAGCAGACAGCAGATTGGACTTGCAACCGAGCAGACACATGAAAGCAAACGTGTGCCTCTAACATTTGGTAACCTGCCTCCCACAAAACAGAAGGCACTCTTTCCCATGCGTGCGTGCGTTCTTCCCTGCCTGGTGCTTGACATTTTTAACGTGGTGAGCATACAGCCCACTTTGCATTTCCGGCACCTCCCACTTGAACTGGCTCCTGGTCCCTCCAGGCCTGCGAATTCCAGTCACGTGCTCCACCTCAGAGAACACTCTCAGCTTCCCCTTTCCAGTCAGGCCACACTCCTTCTCACCTTGACATTTAGGGCCAGCCTTTTTCTTTTCTTCTTCTGCTTCAATAAATCAGGGCCAATCAAGACTCTCTCCCCCTGAGAGGTATTCGGAGAAGCTGACGCTGGTTTGAGGAGGCCTTTCCGTGGGCACTGGGGTTGAAGCAACCACTGCCTTTCTGCTCCCATTCCCTGTCTCTCAACTGTGTGAACAAAACCTCAGGCCAGAGCCCCGCCTCTATTTCCAGGCCTCTTGTCTGACCTGCAACCAAGCTGAGTGCTTAAACCAGATACAACAGCAATGTCCCAGGCCTGGGTCCCTCCTCGCTTATGACCCCCGGCCTGTTGGTTTAGCTCATTCACACAGGTCTAGTGAGGAATGGAGTCGTCAACAGCCTGAGGGACGCAAAAACTATGCCAGTTCTGTCCTCCCTTGCCCCCATGCCATATTCTGGAGTTTAGGTTTAATTCAGCCTAGGAGCAAAGGGAAAGCAAACCTCTTTTGTGCCAAGTGGCAGATGCCAAGCAATGCCTGAGGGTGTGAATGCATGGGAAGAGAAAGGCACCAGAAAGAGGGAAAGGGGGGAGGAAGGGAAAGATAGGACACGGGAGAGAGAAAAAGGGAGAAAGAGAAAATGGATATCCAGAGTGATGGTTGCACAGTGGAGGGGCTGATTGCCACTTAGGACTCTGAGTGGCACTGATGCTGTTTGTTACCTTTGCCTGTTTCAAAACGGGGTCAGGAGCTAGTGAATGCACCTGCTTGCTCCAGAGAAGACACTCATCTCAGATTTTAGAACCATGTTGCCTTCCCTGGTTTCTGAGATTGGAAATGAGCATGACCCTACTTATTCAGCTGTGAGAGATCATACCCGAAGGGCTTTAAATGCTTTACAAAGAATAAATCACTCAAGCAAATGTAAGATGGTGTTTTTATTCCCTCCTATTCATCATAAGACTTGAATACACACTATTACCATAACCGCCAAGGTTAATTTGAAGACACTGGTCTAGAACATTCTTAAGGGAAGAGACCATGACAGTTGGACTGTAATGCCCAGCACAGAGTAGGAACTCAATAAATGTCTGAAATTTACTAGTGTATGAATGAATATGAGACAGGGATGAAGAAAATATTTTAACAAGACGATACCTGAGCATTCAACTTTGATTATTTTTCAAAACATTTAATTACTGTTGGGCCAGGCGCAGTAATTTATAATTCCAACATTTTGGAAGGCCAAGGTAAGAGGATTGTCTAAGCCCAGGAGTTCAAGACCAGCCTGGGCAATATAGCAAGACCTCATCTCTACAAAAAAACAAAATAAAAATTAAAAAAACAGCTGGGTGTGTTGTTGCATGCCTGTAGTCCCAGCTACTCAGGAGACTGAGGTGGAAGGATTGACTGAGCTCGGGAGATCAAGGCTGCAACAAGCCATCATTGTGCCACTGTACTCCAGTGACAGAGTAAGAGCCCCCAACTCAAAAAAACAACAGCAAAAATATGTCATTTCTTTTGTTCTGAGCCCTCAGAGGCATAGATGAATGAGTTCTCAAAGAACTCTCAAAGAGTTCTCACGGCTGCTCTGTGATCACATGCACATGCCAGAGTGCCAAGGGCCAGGGAGACTTGAACAGGCACAGTGAGGCGGGGGGTTGAATCTGCCCAGGAGACTCTGGAAGGTCTCTAAAGAAGCAGGTTCTGAAGCTGCTGAGAAGTCTCACCAAGCAGACCAGGCCCTGGAAGACAAAATGTGAAGACAGCAAAGGAATGAGGCAGCCCATTGTGTCAGAGAGCTGCAGCGCCTGATATGACTTGGGGAGACAGAAGGAATGTGTTTGCGAGGCGGGGCCACCACAGAAAAGGCAGGACCTTGTCACCACCAACTTTTCTGGTCACTATACGTTGTAGAGTGCCTTCTATGTGACCAAACACTGGCAGCAGCAGGTTTGACTTCTTCAGATCTTCCTGGGAAGCTGAAATCCCATGTTTAAGCTGTTGCTTTGTCATGGGAGGGGGTGTGGGTATAGCCATGTCTTCTTAGGGCCCCTGACTGAGGGTAGAGGGGAGCCATCTTTATCTTCTAATCACCTCATTGCACTTATCTGGGTTTTAGTCCGTATTTCTCTCCGCTGTGAGCTACCTCAGGGCAAACCTGTTGTTATTTGAGCTCATCGGCACAAGAGAGTTTTACTAAGCAGATGGATGCATGGATGGATGAATGGACGGATGGACAGGCGGCCGTTCTGAATCCTACAAAAGCCCTCAAACCCACTGTTCTCTCCTAAGGTGGCAAAATTCATTTTTACCGTGAGTACTCCTTGTTTACTGCCAGTCTTGCAAGTCTCCCACGGGTGCAGAGCCCAGAAGAAATCAGTGTGGAAAGAAAAGAGACAAGGCCGGAGCCTCTGAAGGACTTAGTGAGAGTGCTAAGTCAGGGTTGTATCAGGAGAGCAGTTGCCAGTGACTCCCTAGGGCCTGAGAGGAAAGGGAAAACTCGAGAAGCTCTACAGACCCTCAGACTTTGGTGGGCCTGGCAGTACCAGCAGAAATGGCCCCCAATGCTGGAATGTTGTGTGCACGTCTGTGGTCGAATGCCTTGGGAGCCAAAGATTTGATAAAGCCCGAATCAGAGTAGATAAAAGGCAATTATGCTTCCACATCCTAGATTCCTGCCACCCTGCACCTCTCTGGGGATGCACTTGTGGTATGTGGATGTTTTTCTCACAAAGGCCTAGAGAGAGAAAAACAGCCACTCAACATCTAATAAATTAACCATCATGTCACCGCTTCTGCTGGCCTTGTTCTGATACTTCTCCCCTTCTGATTGTAGATATTAATTATCCTCTAATTGCTTAGATAATCTTGCTTATGAAGCTACAGCAACAATGAAAAGCTGCCGTCTGTTATGGTTTGTTCTGAATGTTGATTTAAGCTGAATTATGCCTCAGTTCCATCTGAAGGGCAACTCCCTGCCCCACCCTCCCTGCCCCATGAAGGCAGGGTTTTCGTCTATTTTTTTTTTTTCTTTGAGTTGGAGTCTCACTCTGTCACCCAGACTGGGGTGCAGTGGCCGCTCCCGGCCACCGCAGCCTCGACCTGCTGGGCTCCGGCAATACTTCCGCCTCAGCCTTCTGAGTAGCCGGAATTACAGGCATGCGCTACCACGCCTGGCTGATTTTTTGATTTACTGTAGAGATGAGGCCTCGCTGCCCAGATGGGTCTCGAACCCACAGGCTCAGGCAATCCACTCACCTCAGTCTCGCAAAGGCGCTGGATTACAGGCTGAGCCACCGAGCCCGGCTAGCCCCTGCATCTGACTTCAGGGAGGTCACTCATCAGCCCCTCTCCAAATAGGGCCCCCCTACAGTGGGCTCCCCATGTATCTACTTGCTGGCTGTGCATGGAGAATGATTGCAGGAAGGCAGTGAGTGGACCCAGTTCCCAGCCCTCTAACACATGGATTTCCCTGCGGTTCAGACTAGGCTTTGACTCTGTGTGCCATTGTCTCTTTTTTCAAAGAACAGAGTTGAATGGCAGAAAAATATCACATTAGCATAATTAACCATTAACATAATTAAATACTATTTACTAGACACCCTGAGTTTGTTGCTTGGTGCTGGGTGCTGTGCAGTCCTGCAACATGAGTACAGAGTGTGTGTGGAAGGCACAGGGCATGTGTGGAAATATTGAGGCAGTGGTATCAAACGTACCGATGAGTATCAATTTTCAGACAGGCTCAGATGGAGACGGCTTGAGAGAAATGCTTGAGTTTGAGTCTGGAGAGCAGGCTTGGAGATTTAGGTAGCTTGCCTGATTACTTGGTTCATTTATTCTACTCTATTATTGAGGACCTACTAAGTGACAGGTAATAAACAAGGCACCGAGAGTGAAAAGTAAAATAAAATAAACCATTGCCCTTGGGTGTGGAAGGGTAGAGAAGCTTTTGAAAGGTTGGCTCAGAGCATGTAAGGTCTGGAAGCTAGAAGAGAGGGAGGTAGTTAAAAGAACTGAAATAGTTCTGTGTGACCCAAGATCATATGAAGGAAGACTCTGGGGCCCTATCTGGGGAGGGGCTGGTGAGTGACGGTCCTGAAGTCAGATGCAGAAAACCTCAGGCCAGGGCTATTGCGGGAAGGTTCTGAGTGTCCTGTGAAGAATGTGGGCTTTACATCAAGGCTTTAGGCAGACAGAGGGCATGAAGAGAGACTCATTCAGGCCAGTGTGGAGGGGAATGGGTGGAAGGAGGGAAGGCCTGGGGCGGCAATGCCAGCGGAAAGTTGGGTAGCATTAGTGGGTCAGGAGGAGCAGCTTTCAAAACGTCTGGAAGGCGGCGTCTGTCCCACCTTTGTGTTTCTTTTTGCTTTTCAATGCCTTCTAGGTACTCCTACACGGTTGTCTCATAATTTAATTCTCCTAATTTCCTTATTCTGGAAGCCATTCCATACATTCCTCTTGGACTCTGAGCTCAACTATAACCATAATGTCAAGCTGCTTAGCCATTTGTGTCCTTGACTGAGGATGTTAACCCCAGTGTGCACAGTCAGGTTCATGGAAGTTTCACATCACAGGTTGGACTCAACTTGAAGTCCCTTTTTATGGCCTAAACAATTAATTTGTGTTTTGTCTTTTCAAGTGGAGAGATTCTCACCTGAATGAAGCTGGACATATTTGCCTAAGGCTCTGAACCTGTCTCTACTGACTCCATCAAGGGTGTTGAATAATCCTGGGGTCAAGGGTCAGCCGACCTGTAGACACAGATTTGTTAGAAACCTGCTGTTTGTACATTACACCCCTATGCCAGGTTATGTTCAAGAAAAAGTCTGGACTGCTGAGTCTCAGCAAAAGTCCCTTTTAATCCCTCCCACCGCCAACAATGCTTGATGCTGGCTTGGGACAATCTGCCATGTGCTATTGTGAAACGGAGCTCTCTTAAAACACTTGCAAAGTCTGACACATATCAGTCATCTGGACTCCCAGCAAGTTGCCAATGGACACACAAACAAGAGAAAGGCTAGTTTCTGGAATGCCTTCCAGATTATAAATATCCAACCATAGAGAGGAAGCAGCCTTTCCCTTGGAGATGGTAAATCAATTTGCCTAAAAACAAACAATGCTGCATTTCTCTGAATCTGTTTCCCATTTCCCAAAAGTAACATATTCTAGAGGATAAAACAAAAGGAAAATAGTAGATGGCTCAGCACCTCCTATATATGATCTCTGCTAAGGATCATACTTGGGTTATCAGGTCACAAAGAAAGCAAGACTTGGCCTCTGACCTCATGGAGCTGACATCCTACTTGGGATATACAGAGGTGGATTTATTAATACCTTTAGAGGCCCCAGCCTGGAGTAATATAATCTTTCCCATCCATATACACATCAAAATTATAATGTGCTCTATATACACCATAGAATACTATACTATACTATATACACCATGGAATCAGCCATCAAAAAAAATAAAATAATGTCTTGTAGCAATGTGGATGGAATTGGAGAGCATCATTCTAAATAACGTAGGGACAGAAAATCAAACACCGCGTGTTCTCACTTATAAATGGTAGTTAAACTAAGGATCTGCAAAGGCATAGAAAATGGTATAATGGACAGTAGAGGCTCAGAATAGAGGACAGTAGAGGCTCAGGGAAGGGGTGCAGGCTGAAAGATCACCTATCGGGTACAATGTATACAGGTGGGGGTGGTGGGTACACTTAGCACCTAGACTTCTTCACCACTATACGATGCAACATGTAACCCAAAACTATTTGTACCACCTAAAAGTTTTGAAAAACATAAATTGATAGAAATGTAAAAATTGAATCTAAATAATAATAAAACAGAATTTGCATGCGTGTAAAATCTAGATTTTCTGATTGCAAAATCCTGGTGAAACTAATTGAGTTCATTGAATTGAAGATGAACTTTTCTCATGTTTTGACACCCTTGTTATGTTGGTGCTTTAAGCATGGCCTCATCTGTCTACTAGTAATCCGGAAGGGCCATGACAATACACACCAGAGGATATAAGACTTACAAGCCAGGTGATATTACAAAAAGATAAGTAAAAAAAAAAAAAAAGATAAAGGAAAATACACAGTGGGTTCCTATGTCATTCGGTGTTCTCCAGAGAAACAGAGCAAGTAGAGATACACACATACGTATTGAGAAAGGAGAGATGTATTTCAAGGAATTGGTTCAAGTGATTGTGTGGGTGGCATGCACATCTGAAATGTGACAGTTAAGCCAGCAGTCTGGAGACTTTCAGGCGGGAGCTTAAGTTGCATTCCGAAGACAGGATTTCTTCTTACTTGGGGAAACCTCAGTTTGGCTCCGAAGGTTTTTCACTGATTCAATGAGGCCCACCCAGATTATTGAGACTAATTTCCCTTACTTACAGTCAAATGATTGTGAATGTTAATCACATCCACAAAATATCTCCATAGCAACACCTAGATAAATGTTTGATTTAATAACATGCTATGGCCTAGCTAAGTTGACATCTAAAACTGACCATCACAGTCCCCAAAGAGGGTGCAGTCATGAGCACTGTGGGTGATGAGAAGTGGGAATGTGAAGATGTGATGGCTGGAAGGGAATTTAGAGATCAACAAATTGAATTGCCTCCATGCACAAGGAAGGGCCTGCGGTGCTTGGTTTGTACGAGACATCAAAAACAGTTTTCCTAACCCAATAGCGTGTTTTATATGAGGGAATCAAGTAGGTTGTTACAAGGGCACAGGGTCTGGATTCTTTCTTGATCAGGGCCTGGTGAACCAGAATGTACACAGCAGGTGCCCAAACAATACTTTCTAATTGGGTTACATGGGTATTGGATGAGGGCCTGAGGCTTAGTCTTACCATTTGAGGCCAGGGTCCCAGACTGTCATTTCACTGATATGTCCCGAGGGCCTAGCTTAGTCCTGGCAGTTGTAGGTGCTCAAAAGCATTGGTGGAATTCATGAATTGAGTGAATGCAAGGAATTCAGGCCAGTTGAATGTGCAATATCCTGATTCTGTTAGAGGAATGCAGACACAGAAGAGAAATACTCTAAGCACGAATCAGAGTTTCCTCATCTGTTCAATGAAAATGAGAGTATACCACCCTCACCTGTGCACATTGTACACTACAGGTGATCTTTCGGCACTCTACCCCTTCTCCCTGTCCCCATCCTGAGACTCCAATGTCCATGATATCATTCTCCATGCCTTTGCAGAGAGGGGACCCCCAAAACCCCAGAATTTATTTATAAAAAATTGTGTATTTATTCTTACAATTTTAAACTTTAGTCACCTTCAAAGTACTCTCTGTTTGATGCAATACACCTATCAAGATGCTTTTTCCTCTGCTCAAAACGGTTTTTGAACTTGTCAATTTTGATGCCTTTTAGTGCTTTCTGCCGTTTTCTGTTTCACCTCTTCCACATCAGCAAGACGTATCCACAGGACTTTTTTCATGCAGGGAAACAAACAAAAAAGTCACTCAGGGTGAGCTTGGGTGAATAGAGAGGGTGGGACATGGGAATCATGCCATTTTTGGTCAGAAATTGGTGAACACTCAGCACAGTGTAGACAGGTGCATTGTCATGGTGGAAGAACTAGTCACCTGTTTGCCACAACTTGGATGTTTGTCTGCAAACCATGAAGCAGACTTCTCAAAACTCCCAGATAAAAACTTTGGTAGACCATTTGACCCGGAGGAACAAATTCCGAGTGTACTACAAGGCATCCACCCTCCAAAAGATAATTCCAGTTTTTCTGCCTCCTCCCACCGAATTATCTAATACATGTACCCAAATGAGTATGTGAGCAAATGTGTGTATGTGTGTGTATAAAATTTAGCACAGCACTTGGTAGGTGCTCAATAAATGATAGTGACAATTATAATAAACATTACTTCACATTATCCAACTCTAGTGAGGCTGGGGGTGCCACACCTAGTGCATCTTTACCAGCCGTGCACCACCCATCCTCAAGCTTGGATGTTAAGTCTCACAGTTGCCCACTTCTCCAGAGAACTGCCCTCCACTGAAATAAGATTGGTGTTCACTAGCAAGTTACAGTGCCCCCAGGGGAGTGGCCCCAGTCAATGATTGACCCACAAGGAGACAAAAGGATGGCCTCCTTGCTTCCAGGTGGGGCAGATTCCACAGCTCATAGCGATGAGATGGCAGCTAGTTCCTCCTGCCCATTCTGCTCCTCTCGCTCCCTTTCTCCTGAGAACTTGCTCTCCATGAATCTCTTGAACTAGACTCCTTGCCTCAGGCTCTGCTTCTAGGGAACCCAACTCAAGGCGCAGACAGGCAATTGGCAGAGCTTCCTCCTCTTCTTTGCCTGGGTGGAAATGAACCATTTTGCTCAGTGTGATTCGGATATTCAGACCCCTGGTGATCTCTGCCATGCGATGTTCCTAGCTAGAAGAAGAACACAGCTTTGCATCTGCAGTTGACACCTGGATCATCCACAGCTGATCTCCTCAGCCAGGGAGGCTGAGGCTCTGAGTTCTGTTTATCTTACATTTTGCCTGATTCTGCCTGCCTATTCAACTAGTCTGGCCTGTTCTCTAAACAAAATAATCATACTTTCAACCACCAAGGCTTGAATTTCAAGGAAAACATTAATTTATTCACTCACTCATTCATTCAATTCATTCATTCATTTATCTAATGCTTATTGTCTGCATAGCCAGGTACAGTGCCCCGTGCTGAGGATATGGCTAGAAACATAGGTAAACCACAGTCCCTGCCCTCCGGGAACCCAGAGTCTGGAGGGAGAAACAGACAAGTGAACAGGCAATTGCAATGGAGTTTGTGATCCATGCTATCAAAAGATGCTACAAGGACTATAATGTGATAGTCCCAAATCTGAGAGGGCTCGTGTGTGTGTAATGTTTACCTATTCTGAAGAAGTCACCTGGAGGGTCATCAGGGAAAGACACTGGTTTATTAGAAGTTACAGGAGGCACCGATGACAGCTGGCCAGTGAAGAATCCATGACTTGGGACAGTACAGCAAGCAGTTTTATAATCAAGCAAATTAATTATTCAAATTCCTGTACAGTGTTTACAATTACAGTGAGTAAGAGTGACACCTACGTTACCTTCAACTTTGCTCAGTCACCTGCATCTCATGATGGGTCACCTACATTCCATGACTAATTCCTGGGAATATGCATATCCTTCAGAGACCCAGCCTTGGCCAAGGCCACTCCCTGAGGGAAATGCAGCAGGTAGAAAGAGGCCAGATGTAGGAGGAAACAGTCTCCATCCTGACAATACCTCACAAAAATCTGGGAGATGAACCAGGATAGAAGTCAAAATGGCTTGTTCTGCATAGAGGTGTGAACAGAAATAAATAGAACAGATATCCTTGAGCACGCAGCAATCCAGGGGGGTTACTTCAAAGAGTAAGGTATTACAATGCACAAGGATATGTAGTTTTAAGCACAAAGAATGGTTGCCTAGTGATGGACAGAATAAAGGGATATAAATGCAGGGGACTCTGCCTGCTGTGTTATTACTGCTGTAGCTTTTCTCCCACGCAACTGCTCACTTTCTGGGGGCCCAAGGAAAATACAGCTAAATTCAGTGGCAATCACAGCTGAGTTCTTACACTGTTGGTCCATCCAATAGCTGATCACCCACAGACATGGCTGTGATGCAGCAGTCTCACTGCATGGCTGCTTTTCATCACTTATGTCTCGTGTGTGGTTCATCAATCCATTCCAGGGAGGCCTTCGGAGGTTATAGTGTAACTAAGAGGTTAGGAATATTAATTGTTCTATGTCGATATTGGTGTAGCTGGTGCTAATGGGAAAATAGCAACTCTTCTGTGCCTTTATGACCATTTCATTGCCCTCTTGTGGTTTTGCAGTTATTTGGCTATAGATGGTAATGCCTTAATTCACAGCTGCTATTATTGCTTCAACTGTATGATTGGGGAGAGTCAGAAAGGAGGAGGCGTATGGGAGAGGCTGAAGCCTTACAAATATTTTCCTTGAGTTTTTTTCTTTCTTTGCAAGGTGTTCTCTTGGGCTATAAGAATGAAAAATTCTAAAAATATCAGTAATTTGGTGATTCAAGAACCCTAAGTTCTTATTCATAAGTCAGTTGTTAACAGTCAGTGTTGGGCTCTGAAAGGCATGTTCCTGGTCTCTCAGAATGCCACTTCCCACTTACCTTCCTGTGCTGTAGGCCCTGGGTCAGGCCAGATCTCCCCAGCCCACTTATTCTCCACTGCCTGCCTCCAGTCACTCTCAAAGTCCCCCGAGAGTATCTCCCAAGCATCTCTCTTCTGTTGCTTCCTTTCTGGTCCCAATCACCGCTCTGCACATTTATCTCTTCCTTGGACTACTGATTGGCAACCACAACCTTCCTGGTCTCCACACCTCTCTATTTTTAGGCTACTCCAATCCATCGATCATGTCAATTTCTTATTCAAAATTTCCATTAACTACAGAATAAAATGCAAGGTTTTTTCCCTAGACACTTTAAGATCTAACCCTTGCCCACCTTCCTAACTTCATTTCCTTCCATACTTCCTTCTCGTTCCCAGGAACCTCGTGTGTGACTCACTATTTGTTCCCCCCCCAAGTACATCATGCCGTCTCCACCCACCTCCACGTCGCTGCGTGTGCTGCTCTGCCTCCCTGGAATACCCTTGTCTCTAGAGACTACTTTATCTGAGCCTTCCCTGATTTGTCCAGTAAACGTGACCACTTCTCTTCTGTGCATGGCATGCTTCACGAACTCCAGTCTAGAAACAACCACACTGTAAGACCATGTCATGTTGCCTCAGTTGTGTCCTCACAAGACTCCTAGGAGTTAATGGGGTTCTTCTCTCTTTCACTTCCAGTACCTGGCACAGTGTCAGGCATGTGGCAATTATTTAAATATGTGTTGAATAATTGAATGAAGTAGGTTTCTTCTGTATCTCCTAGGATCTTCCGGGTTAAAATGACAGATACAAGGATCATGATTTTTTTTGGTCAACTTATAGTCACAGACACCTAATCACACATTTGAAGCTCACCCTCCCTTTCTGGATGGTCCTCACATGTACTGTTCCCTCTGCTTGGCACGTTCTTCCCTCCTTTTCATATGATTTCAGCTTAATGTGTATTCCTTAAAGAAGCCTCTACTGAGCACTCTTCCACCTTCTATCCTACAGAACTGTAAGCTAAATAAAGTATCCAGCCTTAGGTATTTTATTATAGCAACACTAAACAGCAAGACATACTTTCGACATCTAGGAGTAGGAGAGAAAAAGCTTCTTTAAATTTGTGTTATAGTTCAATTTCGGTGTTTTCCCCCGATAAGGCGAGGCCTCCTGGTGCATGTTTCCATGCACCTGGTGGGTTTCCATTGTATTTATACCAATTATAAATAGAAAAACTTGTCCAGTTATATATGACAAATTAACACATAACAATTGTTTTATCTACGAAATATGAAGCTACCTGAAGGCCAGGGCTATATTCATCTTGTCCACCATTATGTTCCCAGGCCTGTTACATCATGTGGTCTCCACAGAGCACACACTAAATAGTCAAAATAAGGAGATGAAAAATGATCTCTGCTATGATACGGCTATATCATAGCATTTGTTTGTTCCCACTAAAGCTCACATTGACATTTGATCCCCATGTGGTGGCAAGGGGAGGCGGAGCCTAGTGGGAGGTGTCTGAGTCATGGTGGCAGATCCCTCTTGAATGACTTGGTGTGGTTCTTGTAGGAATGAGTGAGTTCTTGCTCTAACGAGAATGTTTTTGCGGGAATGGATTAGTTCCCAGGAGAGTGGGTTGTTACAAAGCCAGGACCACCTTAGGATTGATCACTTTGTACATGTCCACTTCCCCTTTGGCCTTCTCCACCATGTTTCTACCTAGCACGTGATGCCCAGTAGAGCAGATATTGACACCAGTATTCTCACACCTTCTAGCCTACAGAACTGTGAGCTAAATAAAGTACCCAGCCTTAGGTATTTTATTATAGCAACATGAAATGGCAAGACATACTTTCGACATCTACTTATACACACAAATTAAAAGGCTACATAACCCCATCTTTTTCTAGAGATAGGTTGGAAATGTATGTTTTCCTGCACACCATTTCAAGCAATGCATTAAAATCTCATCAATTCAGACTAATAGGAGTAGGGGAGAAAAAGGTTCTTTAAATTTGTGTTATAGTTCAAGTTAGGTGTTTTCCCCTCTGGTCAGTTTAACTCAACATCTACGGAGCACCCACTGTGTTCTACTGTCCTAGACACAATACTGGCTATATGGACATGAACACCAATGACCTGGTTCCCTGACTCTGAGATGCCAAAAGTCCTTTGAGAAACACCTTTCTGTAGACTTATAAACCTATAATCACTCTAAATACAACTTGTTTCTTTTTTTTTTTGAGTTGGAGTCTCACTCTGTCACCCAGACTGGAGAGCAGTGGCCGCTCCCGGCCACCGCAGCCCCGACCTGCTGGGCTCCGGCGATCCTTCCGCCTCAGTCTTCCAAGTAGCCAGAATTACAGGCATGCACTACCACGCCCGGCTGATTTTTTGATTTATTGTAGAGATGAGGTCTCGCTGCCCAGATGGGTCTCGAACCCGCGGGCTCAGGCAATCCACTCACCTCAGCCTCCCAAAGGCGCGGGATTACAGGCCTGAACTTGTTTCTTTAAATTATATGATCATATGGTCATCTCTGCCTGGTTCTGTCTGCAACTTTTATTCCTGCCTTGACTATTTAGTTAATTATTACTTATTTTTTCCCCACATCAAAGCCTTCATTGATTAGGACCACACCCCCTTCCCTCACTCCTTCCCTTCCCCACAGGGCAAACCCCATGGTGCCTTCTCTTGCCTCTCTTCTGTTCCCCCAGGCCCCTCCCTATAGCCCTACTCCTTCACCCTAATTCTGTGTGCTCCTTCAGGGCAGGAACCACCATTTCATTCTGGCTCTAGCACAGTGATTGACACATAGGAGATGCCAATGGTATTTTTAAGTTGTTACAGTCAAATGAATAAATAACTAAAACTAGAATTTTAAACTCGAGATCCTGCAAGACTCTTTTTAATGGATTGTTTAGTAACATTCACTCCTAGAGACCTAGGCCCCCCAAGTTCTTCAGTTTCCCCCCAAGCAACTAGGTTAACATCCCTTAGAATATCTTATTTGTCTCAGGATTTAGATTCAATCACATGAAATTGCCATTTTTGTGCATCAAAACCAGTTGAATATCAGCACATCATACAGTTCAACCTAATATTTAACAAACTGTTCAATAAGGATGGTGCCAAGGTGCACGTCAAAGCGTCTCCATTCAAATGTTCCAGATTCCAAATGAGAAGATGGCTTTCCTTGTCTCATTCTGGGTCTTTTGGTTTATGTCTCCAAAGCCATTCAGAAGAGTCTGCTTAGCCAACTGCTTCTCTGTCTCCCTGCTGGGCCTACAAATGCTTAAAGTGTTGTGCAGAAATAATCCTTTTTAGGGTCTTTTATGAAAGGATAGCATGTATAGCCAATTAGCAAAGGCCCAGGAAAAAATAGATGGACAACAAATGTCTTTGAATACCAAGCAGCACAATAGATAGTATTCATACTATGATGAGAATATCCAATTGGCTGCATGGAGGGGCTTGTGGGATGGTAGTTTGGTGAAGTCCCAGTCTTTCTGAAAAGAGAGTCACACTTTTTGTCTACTTGTCAAAAAGTGCTTTAACTCTGCTGCCCTGCTCATGTCCCATGTGGCCAGGCCTCCTCTCACTGCCCTCCCAGGACCAAGCTCTTGTGAACTGCTGAGTCCACAGCCTTTGCCAGAGACTTTGCTCCATTTCCAAAGCAAAAGACGTCATCGACTCCCAGCCTCTTGCCTTATCTTTGGGGGCCTAGGTCTCTAGGAGTGAATGTTACTAAACAATCCATTAAAAAGAGTCTTGCAGGATCTCGAGTTTAAAATTCTAGTTTTAGTCATTTATTCATTTGATTGTAACAACTTAAAAATACCATTGGCATCTCCTATGTGTCAATCACTGTGCTAGAGCCAGAATGAAATGGTGGTTCCTGCCCTGAAGGAGCACACAGAATTAGGGTGAAGGAGTAGACAGGGCTATAGGGAGGGGCCTGGGGGAACAGAAGAGAGGCACAAAGAAGGCACTGTGTCTGTACTTTCACCCCTCAAATATCACAACCAATATTCTCTACAGGAATCACTCTAGATTACCCCCCACCTCTTTACAGAGAATGAATTTTCTCTGATGTCTCAAAATGCCATCGTAGGACATTGACAGATCCCTTGGGACTCAACCCCAGCACTACTTTACTTGTGTGATGTCGTCCAATGCCTCTCTTTGCTCTTTACCAGCCTGAGACAAGGATTGATTTTTTTTTCCCCCTCCAAAGAGCTAACTGATTCAAAAGGCAGGAAAAAGACAGGAACACAGGCCTGCCTCCCAAAGGATCTTCCTTTTGCCACCAAATGCAAAAGTGTTCAAATGTCAGAACACTGGTCCAAACTCTGCCTTCACTGGACTCCCTCCTCACACTCTATTTCCCAGGCCCAACCAGGAAGGTGAAGGAAGGAAAGGCAGAAGAGAGGGATGAAACCCAAGAACCTGGGTATTTTTTTCAGGTGTCAGGATTGCTTTGGGCACACAGAATCCAAGTGTGCAAGTGTGCTGTGTAGTTCAAGGCCACCACTGCTGCAGAGGCCAGTGACACCTGGCTCCCAGAGAGAACTGCTTCCAGCAGGTAAATTCGCCCTTTTCACCATCTAGGAAAAGAAACTCCTGTTCCCATTTCCTTTCAGTTTAAGTCCTTGATCTCTTCAGGTCTCCCAGCTCCCACCTCCCTCCCCATCTTTCTTTGTTCCATGACACCTGGGTATGAGGCACATAGGGTTTGCCGTCACTGCAGTGTTCCTTGTGACCGTGAGGTAACTGGATACTATGATCACTTTCTCAGAAAGTCTTTAAAATTATCATGAGAAGGCAAGGCACTCATCTCCTGGGAGGTGTCTGTGTGGTCAGATGAGATGACTGCTACATTCCATTCCAGTTAGGTCATTCAACAATTCTCCCTTAGTGGGTAGCTCTGTGGAGCCCCTGAGGGAAGTTACGAGGGAGGTTATGAGGGAGGTTACAAGGGAGGTTATGGTCCAAAGCATTCAGCTGAAACGGAATTCCGAACATAAGCACCCACAACTTGGGTTTAATAATCCACTTGTATGTGATCTGTCTACAGTGTAGGGCTTGAGTTCCTCTCGCTGTTTTTGTTTCTTCCTTCTCCTACTCTTTGGGAGTTTAATAAGAGCCAAAAGCATCTTATAAATAGTGACACAAGTATCCTTATCCAAGAGAGCGCTTGCACAAACCACACCTTTGCCATAGAATATAGCATAAATACGAATGCATGCAGTTTTACCAGCTAGATTGCATGAGTATAAATCTCAGCTCTCACACTTTTGTGCTGAGGAGGTTATTTAACCTCTCTGTACTTCAGTTTCCTCATCTGTAAAATGGAAATTATAATAGGATGTACTTTAGTGGTGACTATGAAGATATATGATCTAACAAATAAGTGACAAAAATACATTATTGGTAGCAGCGGTAATGGAAACGTTTTCATCTGCTGTGTGAGGGGTATGTTTTCCTGCCCTGGTTCTCCTACGTGAGAACTCCCTGAACCCCTTGAATATGCCCCTGGACCCTCGGAAGTCTCAGGACTTCTGAGACTCACTAGTTTAGCAAACAGAGTCCCAGACTAGAGGCCAGAAGATCTGGGAGTTTTCATAGTAAACACGCTACTCATTAAGGAGCCTACCACGGTCCAGTTCGCATGCTACATTCTTCTGTCGGTGTATGAGCTATTCACAACAGTTCTGCAAGGTGGCTATTACTTTCCCCATTTCACAGACGGATACGCTCAGAACCACCTAACCGCTGAGTTAATGCTACGGAGCAGAAAACACGGGTCCATTTTTAAATCCCAGCACACGAGTCTATGGGAAGTCACTCAACCCCTCTCTTATTTCCCTCGGCTGTAAAACAGAAATATCCTTGCCCTGCCCATCTCACAGGGTGAGAATCCACCCGGAAAGTGTTTATGCAAGTCCGAAGTAAGTCGCCAAACGACAGCCGGCTTCGGAACCATGACGCCAGAGACAAGTTCCTGGAAAAGCGAGCCGAGCTCAGCCGAGCCTATCCGAATGAACCGGGCCGAACGAGCCGAACCGAGCCCAGCCCAGCCGAACTCAGCGAGCCGAGCCGAACTCAGCCGAGCCCAGCCGAGCGGAGCCGAACCCAGCCCAGCCCAGCCCAGCTAGCCCAGCCGAGCAGAGCCCAGTGGAGACAAGCCCAGCCGAGCCCAGCCGAGTCCAGCCGAGCTCAGACGAGCCTCGGATCCCGCCTCCGGGCTGGACGCCAGGGGCGGGCGCGTGACTGAGTGTCAGACACATTAGCCAATAGCGATGCGGAAGACGGTGGGGGGCGGGGCTATTCCTTGGCCCCCGCCAGGCTTTTGCCGGGAGCTAGCAGTCGCCGGCCGGGCTGCACCTGCCTCCCTCCTGCTGGGAGCCTGCCCAACGCGGTGACCTGTGCGGGGCTTCGTCAATTCCCAGAGCGCTCGCGGAGGGCACCGAGACGCCTGGCCTTAGTCCAAGGGACCTGGTGAAATCTCGTTAGTGAGAACAACAGGCTGGCGAAGTCACGACGCAGTGCCAGTGGCCTTGTACAATCTCGGGCCCCAGAGGACCTTCAAGTTCTGGAATGCGGGCTTCGGGACAAAAACTCGCTGTGATAAAGAGCCCCGGGGACCTGGGCCTTCGGCTTCCTCACTCATTCCTGAGTATTACAGGGGCGCCACCGGACTGAGATCTAGGGAAGGCTGGAGAAGAAGCAAGGACGGATTTTCCTACAGCACACAGATATTTGCAGGCCTCCTGGAAGGAGAAATCTAGAAACAGTGGGATTCAGGGAAAGAACTACACGGGTTCTCAGATCTGATAGGAAACATTGGATAGAGTAGGCAGGTTAGAGAGGGGAAGTCAGAAACCAGAGAACAAACCTGCACCAATTTCAAGGCTGCTAGTAAGTTAAAAGAACAAAAACAAAAACTGTTAGAATAACTTTCACCCAACGTGCCTGCTGCAGCCTACTCAGGATGTTCGTGGTTGAGACTGGTCAGGGCACAGTTGGGGAATCCCCCTGGGTATGCACAAATAACCAAGTTGACTTGCTTTAACCTTTGTATTTATCATATGCTCATTAGCATACTAAATGACACACCCTCCATCACCATGACAGGTCCACCCTGCCCGTTTCTGTAATAAACCAGAGTCTTTGGCTGGTGGGTTTTGTGAGCTACAATAATGAAGGGGTGGAATATTCTATTAAAGGGGTGGATTTTTCCAAGAACTGGGAGGGCAATTCTTGGAAATGAGGTGCCACCCAAAGACCCTCGGGGCAACGCTTTCTTGTGTTTGCCAGCTCTTTGCCTTGAAGTGGGTACTATTCTGTTGCTTCCATTTTTAATAAATTTGCTAACTAACTGCCTTGCTACTTTTGACCTGTTCTGAAATTCTTTTCTGCGTCAACTGCCTTGAAGTCAAATACCCGGCACAGAACACTGGTAATAGACACAATTCCAGTGTCACGTTCACTTCGTTCTGCGGACTGCTTGATCACCAGAATCTTCTGGTTGGATTTTTTGCTCCAAGATTTGGGATTCCTTTCAGGTCCACTGCAACCCTGAGTGATTACTGCGAAATGCAAGTCTAATCACCACGTTCTCCTACTTAAAACCCCTGTAGTAGGGTTTCCCGTTGTACTGAGATACAGGCCTAACATTGAACTTGGCTCTCAAGGCAATGGAGGTTCTGGCTCCCTAAATACAATTCCAGCCCCATCTTTGGCCACTTGCTTCTCCTTTTCGCCCAGTTAACTGTTTGTAAGATTAACAAATGGATGAATGAGCCATTTCTAGAGATATCGGCAATATTATCAGAGCCAAAGAAAGTCTCCATAATCTGAATGACAGTAAAAACCCACTGTGCTCAGTTATCACCTCAGATGGAGAAGTCAACTCTGTCCTAGAATCCAGGAAACCTGAAGTCTTGTCTTTGCTCAGCTACTGATTTTACTGTGCAGTCTACCATGTGTGGCTTCCAGTCTCTGTTCCTTCATTTATAAAATAGGGCCAGTGAAGTAATGCTTCCTATTCTCATATCTTTACCCATATGAGATACTTCAACCATAAAACCAACAAAACACGGAGAAGTGCTTTACGAATTCCAAGTATTGTTAATATACGCTTCTTATACCAAGGTGCACGCCATGAATTGCCTTTAAAATTATTTTCTGGGACACATAGAACCTGCACTTTATATTACCATATGTAATACATAAGGTTTATATTTATATCAGGCATGGGTTTAAAGCACCCCACAGATTTCTTTTCTTATGACTGCATCTGAGAAGCAGGCCAGGCTTGTAAGCTTTGCCATTTTTGTCCACCAGCTGAAATTAATAGAGGGGACAGTGAGGATATAGAAAGAAAGATGTAAAAGATGCTGGTTAAGGAGCCCAGCTTGGATGAGGTAAGGATAGCTTTGCCTTTAAAGAATCCTTGAAAATGGATGTCCACAGAGGAACTGGAATAAAGCATAAAATATTAGAATGTGGAGTCATGGGCTGCTGTAGGTCCCTGTTCACAACAGCCTCTTAATCACCTAATTTTCTCTGCCCTCAATACCCTTTCCCAGTCTCCCTTTCTACTCCCAATGTCCCGACATACATATATATTTTCCTTCGGTTAACTCTTGGAAGATGCAACACATACTGATGGAATGAACGAATGAAGAAACGAAAGACTGATGGATAGATGGATGGATGGACACCATGGACATGAAGCCAGAAGATCGGGGTTCTTATGTGGATCAACACCACAACCTTGTAAAACAAGTCGGGCGGCAATTAATAGTCCCATTTTACAAATGAGGAGACTGAGGTTCATAAATTAATTGGCTTAGTTGAAGGTAGAAAGTAGCAGAACTGGCCCTTAACTCAGGATCCCTCACACACAACATCTTAATTCTTGAAGGCAAGAAACACTTAATTTCCAAGTTTTAGACTGAGAACAAGCCTTCTTTAGACACACACACACACACACACACACACACACACACACACACACACACACACATATCTATTTCTTTACCTCCTTCTCCCCTAGGCAAATGGTTGCAGAGCAAGCCAGTATTCGAAGGCTGCTTTTGTAGACAGTCTAGATGGAAAGTGACATGTGTTGGAAACATAGAAAGAACTGGACATCATGACATTTCAGCCCAGTTTTGCAGTCTTCTAGTGGAAGACTGAGCACAGTTCTCTGTGTATGAGAGGAGTCTGTTTCCATGGCAGGGAAGGAACTGAGGGAGGAAAGAGAGAAAAATAAAAGAGCATATTTTCTCAGAATCACTTCTCCGGTGACACTGAACAATTCAAAGGTCAAGGGCAACTCAGTGACCAGAAGTACAGCAGCGGGTGAGCTCAGAGAAATAGGGCAACTATTAAAGTCACCTCCAAAGGACAAGATAAATGAGAAACTTGGGCATGAAAATGTTTCCTTGAGCTCATGAACCTGACCTTTTTTGCTCTCTCTGACTCACAACCGACCTTATGGACTGAAACTAGACCTCCTAGGTTCTGAACCCTGGCTCTACTACTAACTACTTTTGTTATGATTCTTATTCTTATGATTCTTGTGTCTATTCTCATCTCATAAAATGGGTATAATAATAATTAACACAACACCTTCCTTGTAGATTCTTGTGAGAATTAAATGAATTGGTTTATGCTAATACCCTTAGATCATGCCTGTCACATTGTTAATGATATTTTCACTATCGTCATTACAGCTGCCCCTTGGTAATTGAAGCAGACACATACTTTTAAGATAGTTATTTTCAAATGGGTTTTTAAAAAGGAATGATTGGCCAGATCACCTGAGGTGCTTCTACACATTCTGGCTTTCCTCCCCATCTCCCATTTTCAACCTTCTAGAAATTAAGACTCTAATATCTGTGGTGATGCAGGGGCATGTATATTTTAAACAGGCAAATCTGCAATGCCGTCTTTCGTTCTACCCCTGAATTTAATCCCACTAGAGCCCCAACTTCGAGGGATTTCTCTGGAGGCTAAGAGGTTTTTTGTTTGTGTTTCTCTGAGTTGCAATCTCACTCTGTTGCCTAGACCGGAGTGCAGTGTCACGCTCAGGGCTACTGCAGCCTTGACCTGCTGGACTTAGGTGATCCTTCATCTTAGTCTTCCAAGTAGCTGGAACTACGGGGTGTGCACCACCACACCCAGCTAATTGTTTAATTTATTGTAGAGACAAGGTCTCACCATGTTGCCCAGACTGGTCTCAAATGCCTGGGCTCAGGCAATCCTCTCACCTTGGTCTCCCAAAGTGCTGGGATTATAGGCGTGAGCCACCATGTCTGGTTATATTTTTACTTTATGAAGATTACAAGGGTAGTCTAAGCTTGGGCAGGACATGTACATGTTATGAAATCTATCTGCCTGTCTCCAAGATGAGCTGCATTGAAACCAACCCAACTTATGTTTCCAACTTCCTTTGCATTATGGATATGCTGATGAGTTGCCTAAAACTAAGAGATGATAGTATCACGATGGCACTCTTTCTGGAGACACTACGGCCTAGTAATTTAAAGTTTGATCATGTGGTATTATGTGCATCACTCCACAACTGACCATTTTTCACTTAATAATCTATGTGGATATCTTTCTAGCTTCACATATATAGGTCCAACTTATTCTTTTTTTTAAATAGCTGCATGGTATTCCATAATACATATTTACAATGCTTTTTTCAAATATTCTTCAGCCAGAAATGCACATTGAAGTCCTACAAGATTTTTTTTTTTTTTACCATAATGTACCATGCTGCAATAAACACCCTTGCACATGTTTTCTTCTATATGAGGGCATTTAAAAAAATTTTATCTTAGAACAGAATCACCAAAGTGAAGTAGTTGGGTCACAAGGTATGTACATTGATCATTTTAGAAAATATTGCCAAAAAGATTGAATTCCATGAGCTTCTCTTGGCCATGTCATGTGTACTACAGGCTGATCTGGAACACCTTCAAATGGATTCTGCAGTGAGTATGACAAGACTATGATTCACGGCGTGTTAAGCATTTTGGATTGTATGGGTCAGCTAAAACCTCATTTGATAACATGCTGTCTGCCCTTTTCTTAACATAACTGTATTGTGATATGACTGAGTTAACCACTTACCATTGCATAGTCATAAGCATTCATCTGTGCTCTAGCCCTGTTCCTAGTTCTGCATGATACTCGAGGGAGAGAAGGACTGGGCAGAAGGAGATGCTAAAAAACTGCAGGGGTAGTGTGGAAGTGGGAATGCATGTAAGCTGAACCCAGAGACCACAGGAGAGATGTCGGGTGGCGGGATAGAATCCATTTCTTTATGTCCACGTTCTCTCTCCGCTCAGAGACATTTTCAGCTTAATAGCTGCTGACTTCTGTAATACCCTCTTGTAATCTCCTGCAAATCCTATGGACTCTGTGTTGTCATACTTCATCAGCTGTGTTATAATTCCCAATAACTGGCACACAATTGATGTTCTATCCCTGAAAAGCTGGCCCCAAATAAATGGCTTCAGGGGGCTTAATGATAAATCAGGGGCATTCTGAATGGATTCTGAAAGTATTCTAAGTCAGGACAAATCCTCGCTGGAATCCAATTTGGCTGTTTCATTACCAGTTCCATCTCCCGCATGCAGAAAGATGATAAACAACATTGTAAAGATGTAGATGAGATTGGCTTTTGTGACCTAATGTTTCTGATGAAGAGAGAAGTACACGTTGTTAAAACAGGAAAAATGCACACAACCCGTCAGCAACAGAATATTACAGGCTTATTTTTTTGAACAGGAATCATTTGTGAATTTATTACCTCAGACACAAAGACCTGGTTGCTTCTGCATTTCGTAGTGATTTAATTAACCTTTAACTGTTCTCAGAGAACTGGGAGAACTGGTACATCTACCCCACAAGCTAAAAGCCACTTTTAAAAAGTTTGAAAGTTGCCAGCTATTTCTTTTTTTTTTTTTTTTGAGTTGGAGTCTCACTCTGTCGCCCAGACTGGAGTGCAGTGGCCGCTCCCGGCTACCACAGTCTTGACCTGCTGGGCTTCGGCTGATCCTTCTGCCTCAGCCTTCCAAGTAGCTGGAACTACAGGCACGCGCCACCACACCCAGCTAATTTTTTGATTTATTGCAGAGATGAGGTCTCACCAAGTTGCCCAGGCGGGTCTTGAACCCGTGGGCTCAGGCAATCCATTCACCTCAGCCTCCCAAGGCGCGGGATTACAGGCTGCCAGCTATTTCTTACTGATCCAGAGCCAGATTCTGTTGGGGACCAGGACCAGGCTTTGCAAGATGGGTTCCAGCAAGTGGCTTAAATTCTCTGTGCCTCAGCTTACAGCTACATGTGAGAGGGTGTATGGCAACGAGGGAAATTTTTAAAAATAACTAGCCATAGCAGTCATTAAGAACTGTTGGGGTTTGGTTATCATTTTAGGTTAATAAATATTTATGTAAGATGTTGGAATTGACAGTAGAGTGTAGTGTTTCTGTTCAGGGTTTTGCGAGTTGGACAGACTTGGGTTTAAATTCTTCCTCTGCCACTTAGCAGCAGTGTGATCTCAGTTGCTTTATCCAGCTTATGGGAATGGAAAGGAGGACTGTATGTCACACAGTACACACCTGATACCTTGTAAGATGAACGCATGGCAGCTGGGATTATTGTTATGCTTAAACTATTGGTTGCCATGTATTAATCCTTGTATTAGTTTCCCACTGCTGCTGTAACAAACTACCACAGCTTTGATGCCTTAAAACAACAGAAATTTATTCTTGCACTGTTCTAGAAGCAAGAAATCTAAAATTAAAAGGCCACACTTACTGCAGAGGCTCTGGGGAAGAATCTGTCCCTTGCCTCTTCTAGCTTCTGGTGGCTGCTGGCATTCCTTGGTGTTCCTTGGCTTGTGGACGCATCACCCCAGTCTCTGCCTCCGTCTTCATAGCGCCTTCTCTTTTGTGTTTGTCGAATCTCCCTCTGCCATTCACTTAGAAAGACACTTTTGATGGTATTTAGGGCCCAACTAGATAATTCAGGATGATCTCATCTCAAAAGCCCTCGTGTGTCACATCTTTGAAAACTTTACCATATAAAATAATATTTACAGATTCTTGAGATTAGTACCTGATATCTTTGGGTACACCACTCGACCCACTATAACCCCTTACAATGCATCAGGCTACCTGGGTTTTCAGGGCTTTCTCTCAATCCTAGTTGAGGAAGGAGGGAACTGGAAGGGGGGTAAACATGGTTTTATTTCATGAGATTGCTAAGAGGAAAAGCGAGTCAGGAGAAAACAACGTAAAAATTTGTTTCTGTGCTACTAGACCATCATTTCAGACACAAGCAATGATCCTTCATAGGTGATGTAGCATAGAGGAGGAGACCCTGAATTCTGGACCTTTGTGACCTGGTCAATAGCCAGTTGTGCCTTGTATTGGGTGTAACTTTGGAAAGGTTTAATTTCTCTGTGCCTCAGTTTCTTCATCTGTAAAATGAGTTAGTACCCACACCACTGGGTGCCTATGAGTTCTAAAAGGGGTCCAGAGCACAGTAAACACTATGTAAGTGTTAGCTATTATCATAGATCTCTGTGTGTATAGATGGACAAAAGTTTGCAAACCAGGCTGAACACTTGTGACATTTCTGAAATGGAAATCCCCACTGTCTGCTTTCTTTGTTTTTTTGTTTGTTTGTTTGTTTGTTTGTTTTTTGAGTTGGAGTCTCACTCTGTCGCCCAGACTGGAGTGCAATGGCCGCTCCCGGCCACCGCAGCCTCACCTGCTGGGCTCTGGCGATCCTTCCGCCTCAGCCTTCCAAGTAGCCGGAATTACAGGCGTTTGCTACCACGCCCAGCTGATTTTTTTATTTATTTATTGTAGAGATGAGGTCTCGCTGCCCAGGCGGGTCTCGAATCTGCGGGCTCAGGCAATCCACTCACCTCAGCCTCCCAAAGGCGCGGGATTACAGGCTGAGCCACCGAGCCCGGCTTGTCTGCTTTCTTTGTTCAGATTTCATGACTTGCTTCTAGGAGCATTATACAGGGAACATTCTTTAATTCAGAATCATGATTATGAGGATACACATTAAATGAGATTTCCAATGCAATCGTGCACACTAAAAGCATGCAGTAAATGAGGAGATGTGTACAAGGGCAGATCCAACTTTGTAGGAACTGAAACTTATATAATACAGCCGCTCTCTTGATGAAAAATAACACACAATCACAATTGCAAAAGTGGATAGGTCCAGGCACAGTGGCTCATGCCTGTAATCTCAGAAATTTTGGAGGCTGAGGCAAGAGGATTGCTTGAGCTCAGGTGTTCAATACCAGCCTGGGCAACATAGCAAGACCTCGTCTCTGCAAAACAAACAGACAAAAAATAAATTAGCCAGGCGTGGTGGTATGTGCCTGTAGTCCCAGCTGCTTGGGAGGCTGAGGCAGGAGGATCACATCACTTAAGCCCGGGAGGTCTAGGCTTCAGTGAGCTGTGATCGTGTCACTGCACTGTAGCCTAGGTGACTAAGTGAGACCCTAACTCAAAAAAAAAAAAAAGTAGATATGAGTGAACATTTCCTTAGAAAGAGAAGAGAAAGCATAACAAATCACTTGTACAAGCTGGCCACAGAAGGCAAAATGCAGATTCCAGGGGCTGGCCTGTGTAGATGGTCACAGTACAGGTGATCTTGACCAGGGAGATGACCTGACTGATAGTCCTTTCCTGGACCAAGGTCAATACAGTTAAATCCGTTAAGCAATAAGAAAGATTTACTACATGTGTGTCCTACAGCAATTTAATTTGTTTTTCTTTCTTTCTTTTTTTTAAAGACTTCACAGATAAAAACATTTACAGATATGCCTGAACTTACATTCTAGCTTGGGATCAGGAAAATACAATTACATGTTTCAAGTTCTTAGCTTTCGCCTGGACAAGGATTCTTCGAATCCTAGGTCTTACCTGGATGGAGAAGAATGCCTGGAAATGTGGGCCTGGGGCTTCAGCCCACGATGACCATGGCGTCACCATATAGCCCCACTGTTTTTATCTTCTCTTTCTCTTCTGTATCTCTCATGTGCTTGGGTTTTCAGGTGTTTTGTGACTGGGAGAGAAAATGTGTGTTTAAGAAGATGTGTGGTGAGTTCTGACCCTCTGGGCTTCTTACTGTTGTCTGGACAGCTTTGGAAGGGCTAAGCCTACTCTTTCTAGAAAGTACTGTCCCACAAAAGTAACCACAGAAGAGGGCAAAGAAATGGTATCTCCCTCTATTTCTTTTTCTCTCTGTCATGCTCACCTATCTATTCACCTCTCCCACTACCAGAAATCTACATAGATACCAAGTTAAGAAATCACTCCCTGCCGGGCTCGGTGGCTCAGCCTGTAATCCCGCGCCTTTGGGAGGCTGAGGTGAGTGAATTGCCTGAGCCGGCGGGTTCGAGACCCGCCTGGGCAACTTGGTGAGACCTCATCTCTACAATAAATCTAAAAATCAGCCGGGCGTGGTAGCGTGCGCCTGTAATTCCGGCTACTCGGAAGGCTGAGGCGGAAGGATTGCCGGAGTCCTGCAGGTTGAGGCTGCAGTGGCCGGGATCCAGTCTGGGCGACTGAGTGAGACTCCAACTAAAAAAAAAGAAAGAAAGAAAGAAAGAAAGAAATCACTTCCTAATTGGGATCACAGAGAGATCCAAAAACATGAAATAGCTAATGATGGTGGAATGTCGGATACTGTGACAGGAAATGGAAAGCTCAGTGTGGGGAGGCTGTGAGCCGGTCAAGTTGCCTAGTGACTCAGAGAGGCCCCACCTGCCCCCTCAGTTTACTCACAAGGCCACTGTTGCTCTTGGCGACAAGCTGACCCTGTGTTGGGCGGTGCGGCTGGCCAAGCTCTGCCAGGCCCGGTGAGAGCAACATGCCCACACCAACCTGTCCACACCTCCTCAGCCAGAAGCTATGTGTGGAGAAGTGCTGTGGATTCCAGCGTGGGCCATCACAGAACGAATGCTTCCTGAAGCCCAGGGGTCATGTAAATGGGTCAGGGAGACGCAGAAGCCAGGAACAAAACTGACACCAGCTCCTGGAGGATAAATGAGACCTGATTCTGCAGAGTGAGTCAGAGTCTCCATACAAATATGTGAGTAGTCATTTATTCAAGTATTCATTCAACAGACAATTCTTTTTTTTTTTAACAGTGGTAAACAGCAATGAAATTATTCAGGCAATGAAATATGGAAAAATATGTTGGTAATCATTTTAATAATTTGTGAGTATAACTTTACAAATATTTACTTGATATGTAAAAAGAGAAATTACTGTGCATCTAAAATTTATGTAGACGATTACTCCAATGTAAATGATTACTTCCCAATCGTGACAGTCGTCAACGCAGCACTCCTCCCTCTGACGAGAGGCTCTTCACAGTCACGGCACCTGTGGGGACACAGTGGAAGCAGACGTGCAATGGGCATGTTCTTGGCACGTTAGTACAATGGTATTATTGGCAATCACACTTGCTAACTGCAACACTGCCGAGTTTAGTACTATCTCTAAAATTTAAAATCCAACAGCTGAGAAGGGCTAAGGTTATGGTGTGTTCACCTACACGCTGCGCTGTATCTCCACAGACAATTCTTTTTTTTTTTTTTAAAGATGTGGGGTACAATTCAGGGTTAGGTATACAAATGCTCGTTATGCAGGCACCCCTGTTGATGAGGTGTGCCCTTCCCTCCCCTAGCAGTTTCCCTCAACTGCCAATCCCACTCCCTCTCCCCTGGCAGTTTCCCACTACTGCCAATCCCTTTCTTATAGTATTATGATAATTTCAACAGAGAATTCTTAACACATGCCAGGCACTTTACTGTACAAAGATATAAAGAAAATGTTCATAAGTATATGTATAGAAACATATGAGTATATCAGAAATAATATAGTATAATGTGATCAATGCTGAAATGGAAGATAAATAGGTAAACTTTAGGGAAGTCAAGAACTAGGAATGATTAATGTGTGTGTGTGTGTGTAGTGTGTGTGTGTGTGTGTGTGTGTGTGTGTGTGTGTGTGTGTATGCGCACACACATGCTTGGGTAGGAGGTTCTCATCCAAACCAGGGAGATGTGATTTTTTCCATATGTAACCCAAGGACCTAAGTGTCCCCTGCCAGGACAAACCCCTTTCCCAGTAAGAACTAGCTCTCCTCTCTTGCCTTACCATCAGGGTCATCTTCTCTGGGTGTTTTCTGAATGGAAGGGGGTCATCTCAATCTGTTTCTCGGGGGAGGTGGCCCATGCTCCAGCCTTCTCTCTGCTGTAGCCTCTTCTCAGTGGCCACTCACAGCTCCCGCAGTTACTGATCCATCCCTCCTTCCTCTCACACTGCACAGCATCTCACGTCCATTCACATCTGAATCTCCCCTCCCACAAGCTGCCATAGTAAAGACAATGGGAAGATTGGGAATCATGGAAGGGGCACAAGAAGATGCAGAAGAAAAACCATTTTAAAAAAAAATGCTGTTTTATAATTGTACACCTAACCCTTAACTGTACCCCACAAACTATAATTAAAAATATTGATAAAAAAAGAAATAAAATATTATTAACACATAAAAAAATGCTGTTTTTAAAAATGCTGTAGCCATTCTCACCCCAAGAAATCTCTCATGGCCCTTCAAGAGCCCCTGAACTTCCACCCTCACAAGACCCTCGCATCTCTCCAAAGCTCACTGTGTTCTCAGAGAGGCAGCCCCTCTGGCATCTCTGTGTTTCCCTGAAGAAAACAAAACGTTCTGGTCACTGGATGCAGCAGAAGATCAGTGCTTCTGTCTCTTAGACACTCCAGGTCAGACTCAGATCTCATGTTCACAAACCAAGGCCACTCCATGATGTCTTTTCCTTTGAGAAGCTTCTCTCCTAGGTGGAGAACACCAGCAGTCCTTTTGTTGTTGTTGTTAAAGCATTTTGTTTTCATTTCCTTACATGGGAGAGGTGGAATAAGATTAAGCCCTGCAGACCTGAGTCTCTCGTGGAGTCCCCATATCCACGGAGCGTGGGGAATGAAATGGAGCCCAAGAGGGCAAGTTCCAGACAGGGAAGTCCGCTCAAGTTGAGGTGTTGCCTGCTAGTCAGGGAGTGTGTCCTGTACAGACTCCTCAAATCCAAGCATTTAAATATCTTGGATTTGGTATATTCTCTCTTTTCCTGAAAACCTGTGATGCTAAGGCATGAAAGGCTCTCATGGCTGCTGCTATCATGGTGGTCTCTTAGCGTTGTGTGAATGGCACAGAAATACGTGCATCCCAACCTTCTCCCACATGGCTTCTGCGGGCCACATAGCCTGGCCACGTAACCTGGTCCCAGTACCTCAGATCATTCAGAATGAGAACAAACAAAGAAGGGGGGAAAAAAGCAAAGAAAAACTTTCTTTGGTATAAATGACCTCGGCAATGTAAGGAAAAAAAATACTAAAAGCAAAAACAAATCTTAGATCATCCGGGACTTGGATCTTCTTTGGATGGGTCCTAGGGATATTTTTTCCCTCCTGTTTTGAAAGATCTTTCTAGCCCATTCAAAGCACTGTGACCTCAGCACCAATTGGGCTCTCCCAACATGGTTAGGTATCCACTCTTCTGCTTTATTGCTGACAATTGTCCCACTTGGCAGGAAGGACTCTCCTCTGAGGCCACTGATGGGTTCAGGCACAGCAGTCCCTTGGCTGCCTGCCTGGCAAACGTTGTAACAACACAAGGCCAGGGGTGTCTAGGGCTAGTAAGAATGCTTGTGGTAGAAGTTAGCACCTGGGCTGCCACTCACCAGCTAGGACAGACCATGAGATGCAGCAGCCCTGAACAGGATGACGGACACATTCATGGAGATCCAGGGTATGTCAAACACAGCCGCCTAGGGGAAAGGAGCAGGGAGATACCGAGAGTGCGAATGCTGTTGCTTACAAGCTTTAAGAATCCAGAGGGAATTCTGCTGTGGAGAAATGAATGCAAAGAAAGATGCCCCAACCAGGAAGAGGCAAACCTCTCAGGCCTGTAGGCAGCGAACAACTTCCAACCTAAAGCTACCGGCCCTGCCTTCCAACCCCTCTGATCTCCCTCTTCCTGAACCCAGATCACATTTTACATCTTTATCCCTTATTTTGACATTTACTTCATACCCTATCTTAGACTGTTTCCCAGCTCTGGTCTCATGGGTATCCAGTATCTCTTCACAGCTTTGACATAAACTCCTGGAGGGCGAGACCAGTGCCTGACAACTGGCAGAAGGTATAAAGGAAACCAGTTCTTAAAACTTGTGTTTTTCCTATAAGAGACACCACACAATTGAGTGATTGCTTTGTACATTGAGGTGATTAAGTAATAATAAAGCAAACTGCCTATTTTCACTCTCTACCTAATTTCTTGGTCCAACAATTATTTCTAATAAGAGTTTTATAATAGAAATTAAAAAAAATACACTAAAGCAGAAAGAATAGTATGACTAACGCCCATGTAACCATCACTCAGATTCCAGAATTCTCAAGTTTTCAGTACTCTAGCTTCATTCATCCTCCTTTTTACCCCAAGTCATTAAAAATCTTTATTTGTAACCCCCAAATATGTTATTAACCCCTATTTTAGTATACGTCTTTCAAAAACACCTACATTTTCTTTCATAACCATAATGTGTTCATCAACCTAATTAGCATAAACTTCATATTAACAACAACGGTTTCTGGGTAGCATCTAAACTTCCCAGTTGTTTAGAACATCATTTAAATGAAGGCCTGTTGCTTGACCCCATCACACAGAGCCATGCTGGAAAGCAACCTTAATTACATCCAAGCTCAGTTCTTACCTGACAGTAGTAGCAAAGTCTGAGAATCATAGTCACAGGCTCCTAGGTGGCTACACTCTGACCTGGCTTTAGGACTGGACTGAAGTCCAGCTTTCTGGAGAGAAGCTGCCGGGTTCCAGATAGCTTATGCTGTATAGAGGGGTGTGTGTGTGTGTGTGTGTGTGTGTGTGTGTGTGTGTGTATACACGCACGTGTGCACATGAGCATGTATGTCCATCATAGAAGTCATTTTTGGGACATTAAATTAGGGATAGACTTCAGGGACTTGTGATGGAATTCAGGGAGTCTGTGAATTTAGATAAAAGACCCTTAAATTTTTACTAACCTCCAATGAAAAATTTAAAATCTCTTTCAGCAGTGAATACAGGCAGCTAACTGCAGAAGTATTAGCAGTATCTGTGACTGTCACCAGTAGAAACAAACATATGTGATACTTACCTGGCAGGGAAGGTACCATGATCATGAAGTTGGGTTTCCCAGAGTGAGGCTTTGTCCTGCAGGTGTGCTAACCCCTGCGATTTCCCCAAATGTGGGAAACTCGACTGCATAAGGTATGGTAGCGGGGGACTGCATTCGTGCATTTCCCTGGTGAAAAAAATGAACAAATATATTTTAATATCACATTATGTTATTGCAGTTCTCTTCAAATATCTAAATAGTGCCAGTAAAGAAACACATATGTTACTATATCACAAATTTGTTTTTGTTTTTACGATTTGGGTAACTGTATTTTGTTACGTCTGATTTCTTTTGTAACCCCATGTATTTTATTTTCTACATTTTAAAACAATATTCTGAGGAGCCCATAAGCCTTCCAGATGGCCAACAGGAGCCACAGCCCAAAAGGCAAACATCCCCTGGGATAGATGTAGCCTGTTTGGAGATGCCCAGAAAGTCTACTAGCTGCGATGCTGTGAGAGAAGTTTAGGGGAGAAAAGAGGATTACGCCTTGATTAATTCATCAATTTCTCGAACCAGGGATTAGAAATCAGACCCCATAAGGAGCCCCGGAAGTTGAAGAGCCACGTGAAGGCCTGTCTCCAAAAACGATGGCTCTTCCTGTTGGCATATGAGTCACAGACTTTGGCCAGCTCTTCCGAAAGGATGCGCTGAGTACTCCAGAGACAGAGTACTATAAATACCTACAGTATTAATAGAATTCCTCCCACCTCAAGGCTGCAGTTCCTCCTACTGCCGTCCGGTCACATCTTAGGCAGCATGCGAAGCTGACTGTGGGGACAGTTGGAAGCAGCTCTCGGCCCACAGGCAGGGGCCCTGTGTGTTCTGTAGCTAGGATGTCGACTTGCTGTCCTGAGCACGGAAAAGAAGGGAAAGCAATTTGCTTAAACTCCTTTTTCTGGAAAATGGGAGTGATGCTACTTGCCACTGACCTCTCAGAGTTTGAAGTCAATCAGTGTGGTTTATATACTGAATCCTAGAAGTATCACATTCTCATATTATGAAAAAGCTACCAGGCTTTGCTAAAAGCAGGGGGTAAAATTAATCAACTGTTGCTGGAATCACATAGACCCATATTCTTTACTCCCAAATTCATCAATCTTGTTTGCTTCTCACTGGCTAGTGACTACTGGCATTATGCAATGAATTGCATATAATTGCTTATACGGTTTATAACTGCCTTATATAGTAACCATGTCTTTAAGTTTTCCAAGCAAGAAAAAAAGGATCTTTTATAGTTATTTTTACATCCTCCAGCCACTGCAGTTTATCAGCCCTTGAATTTCACATTCACATTTGGTGTGGCTTTTGGCAGAAGTATGTTAACAACGATCTAATATTAAAAACAGTCTGGCAACTGTTCACATTAGCCCTAAACTGGAAATGACCCAAAGGTCTATCAACAGTAGAATGAATGAAATAATTAGTGGTACATTCCTATAAGGGCATTCTATGCAGTAATGAGAATAAATGAACTCTTGCTACTGGCAAGAACATGTATCGATCTCACAAATAAAAAGTTGAGCGAAACCCAGACAGAAAAGAGAATCCACTGAATGATTCCATTTATGTTGAGTTTCCAAACAGGCAAAGTGAGTCTGCTATGTTAGAAATGAGAACTGTAGAAGACATGACAGGGTTTCTGGGGTAATAATTCTGTTTTTTGACTTGGGTGCTGGTTACTTGGATGTATTCGTTTTGTGAGAATTCATTGAGTTGTACATTTAAAATTTGTGCACTTTTCTATATGTTATACTTACAACAAATATTTTTAAAAATGTGTTAAAAGAGACAGAACAGGGTACAAAAAGTGTTGTTCGTTTTGTTTTTTAAAATGCACCCTTCTCCAGAGTACATACCTTTTTAGAGAACTAGTGATATACGAAAATAATGTTAAGAAATCAGAAACTTTGAGATTGGTAATTGTAAATCACTAGAAAAGAACCTATATCCTGTCCCCTTCCCCTCCTTGGATTATAATCCTTTTGACTGACGTATTTGTTAATCTTAAGTGGCAGATGTCATAAAAAGTCATCCAGGATCTGTTCTAATGACTTGCCAAAGTGACCCTAAGTAAAGGGAGCTATGACGAGGACTGCCCTACCGTGAGCTTCACCCAGGGGGCGGCATGATGATGTAGGTTTCGCTCTGACGAGGGAACCCAGCAAAGCCGGTGCATTGGGGGCTAAGACCTGCTCTTGCTCCCCATCCAGTGCGTGCAGCATGGGGCCTTCTCAGTGGAAAGGGGAGCCTTCTTTTCATTGGTCAGCCCCAGGAGGGCCTTTTTCCTTATTGGTGGACCCCAGGAGGACATTTTTTTCCTTATTGGTGGGCCCTGGGAGGGCCTTTTTCTTTATTGGTGGATCCTGGGAGAGCTGCTTTTCTTATTGGTGGGCATAAAGTGAGCGGTATTTACAGGGTTAGACGGTACGCTCCTGCTTCTACAGGACCCTCCTTCTGTCCCTCATCCCGACTGCATGGTCTGCCGACATGGGGCGCTGTCCCTCCCTCCTCCTCCAGTGGCCGGCCTTCGTTCTTCTGCCTTCACATAGGAAGGCTTTGGGAACTGCCCTCTTTCTTGTACTTCTGCCTTCTCACACCCCATACTCCAGAGCAGAGCCTACCCCTAACGCCATTTGTTTGCTTTGTTGGAATAAAAAGCGGGAGCCCAGTTTAGGAGTCATTGCAACTCCGTTCCTAGTCCAAAACCTAGTGTTTAGGACGAGTTGAATAAACATTGTTTAAGGAAGAAACCCCAGATTCTTCGTATTTCTTTTGGCCCTTTTGCATTTTTAATTTTCCTTTATGCTGGGGCATTTGTTCTGGATATCAGTATGGTATAGTGAAAAGAGAGTCAGTATCAGAGTCAGAGACCCTGCCAGAATCCAGCAGATTGCTCCTTAGGCCCTGGGCAAGTGACTTACCTCCCATTTTTCCTCGACTGTAAAATGGGGATGGTGCTATCTTCTTTGCAAGGAGTTGGGGGGGAATTCTATAAGCAAAACGTGTGCAGTTCCGTGAGCAGTCTTTGTACATTGACCGCATATTCCTTCATGTTCTCACTTGCTCATTCAACAAGCATTCTATAAGCTTAGAATGGATACCAGAAACCAACCTGGAAGCAGTGATGCATAGAACAGGGTCCCCACTCTCACTGGATGTAAAAGCTTATGGAGAATGCATTTGCAAACTTTTTTCTTTCTTTCTTTCTTTTTTTTTTTAAGTTGGACTCTTGCTCTGTTGCCCAGACAGGAGTGCAGTGGCATGATCACAGCTCACTACAGCCTCAGACTCCTGGACTCAAGTTATCCTCCCACCTCAGCCTCCCAAATAGCTGGGACTAAAGGCGTGTGCCACCATGCCTAGCTAAATTTAAAAAAAAATTTTTTGTAGAGACGGGGATCCCACTATGTTGTTCAGGCTGATTCCTGGGTGCAAGTAGTCCTCTCTCCTCCACCTCCCAAAGTCTAGCCTATTTATCATCATAAAGTGAAAAAAAATTGCTAAGGTATTTATTATAATAGAAATATATGCAAGGTTATCTATTCATCATTTAACTATTCAAACATCCATTCTTCTATTTATGTATATATGTGATTCTTCTATCAGTATCTGTATATAAGTACTATATGTGCTTGATGTTATTAATAATAATATTACATAGATGTCTGCTATAGAAATTATCACTACATCCATATATAGAGATGTTTGCATTATGATTATTTTGTGGGAATAGACTTTGGTGCGGGTTTTTAAAATTTTGTTTACAATTTTCTATATTGTTTGAATTTTTTAAAAATTTTATTTTAAAGGTGTGGGGCACAATTCAGGATTAGGTATATAAGTGGTCATCGTACAGGTAAAGTTTTTGCTCTCCCTTTGTTCCCCACTTTGCCTGGTTTGAGATCAGGTACTCTTATTAATGTTGTGTCCCCCACTGCCATCCCCGCCCCTGTAGTATCCCACTACTGCCAATCCCTTTCTTATAGTATTATGTTAATTGTCCAGGGTCCACTTATGAGTGAGAACATATGGTACTCTCTTCTTTGTTTCTGTGATAGATCACTGAGTATGATGAACACTAAATCCATCCAAGTTGCTGTGAAGTCCATATGTTTATCCTCCTGTATGACTGAATAATATTCCATTGTGTATATGTACCACATTTTTTAATCCAGTCCAGTTTCAATGGGCAGCACAGTTGGTGCCAAGTTTTTGCTATTGTGAATAATGCTGCCAATAAAGGACTTTGACAAAGTCTTGGGGTCTCGGGGTACAAAATAAATGTGCAAAAGACAGTCACATTCTTGCACTCCAACAGCAAGCAGGCAGAGAACCAAATAAAAAGCACGATCCCATTCACAATAGTCACCAAAAAAATGAAATACCTCAGCATCTTCCTAACCAGAGAAATGAAAGACCTTTACAATGAATACTACAAAACACTGCTCAAAGAAATCCAAAAAGAAACAAACAAGTGGAAAAATATTCCATGCTCATGGATAGGAAGAATCACCATTGTTAAGATGTCCATTCTACCAAAGGCCATCTACAGATTCAATGCAATACTCATTAAGTTACCAACATCCTTCTTCTCAGACCTGGAAATGACAATACAGAAATTCATATGGAAACATAAATAACCACAAATAGCGAAAATAATCCTTAGCAAAAGAAACAGAGCAAGAGGTAGCACACTTCCAGACTTCAAACTTTACTATAAGGCTACAATAATCAAAACAGCCTGGTGTTGTTTGAATTCTTTAGCAGTAAGTATCATTTTTTTAAAAAACATTAAAATATTTAAAGAGTTTTACAAGCCAAAAATTTTGAAAATATAAACAAAACAAGAAACAATTAAATGTCAAACTTGGCATAAGAAATAGGGAACTTGACTAGGCATGCTTTAAAGAGATAAAAGTACAATCAACGACCTCCCCTCTCAAAAAATCATCAGCACAAATGATTTTATAAACTCTTGAGAAACAGTAAATTCTCTTCTGTATTCTAAGTTATTCCAAAAGAGATAAAGAGCACAAGCTGCCAAGTTTATTTTATGATATTGTTGCAATCAAATGAACACAGTATTTTAAAAAGAAGAAGGAAAGAAAAGAAAGTATAGCCCCCTTTCTCTTATGCAAGTTGATAAAAAAAGTCTTTTAAAATTGTAGGTCACTGAGTCCAACAGTATGTTTTATTGTTTTTTGTTTTGTTTTGTTTTGTTTTTGAGTTGGAGTCTCACTCTGTTGCCCAGACTGGATTGCAGTGGCCACTCCTGGCCACTGCAGCCTCGACCTGCTGGGCTCCAACGATCCTTCCACCTCAGCCTTCCAAGTAGCTGTGCTACCATGCCCAGCTAATTTTTGATTTATTGTAGAGATGAGGTCTCACCAAGTTGCCCAGGTGGGTCTCGAACCCACGGGCTCAGGCAATCTACTCACCTTGGCCTCCCAAAGCATGGGATTACAGGCTGAGCCACCGAGCCCGGCCCAACAATATGTTTTAAAATAATATAACTTGATTAATGAGTGATTCATTATTAGAGATTTTGCTAACACAATTTAGAGCATTAGTAAACTAAATTTTTAAGAATCTCACAATAATTTCAGTTGTTGCAGAAAAGTATTTGATAAATACTTTGCTTATTTATGATTTAAAAAAAATCTCTTAGCAAGCTAAGAGTAGAAAAGGGTTTCTTTAATTCCCTTAAATGGATGATGATTATATTGCAAAACCCTCAGCAAACATTATCTTTAATGGAGAAACTTTAAGTGCATTCCTGTTAAGACAGGAAACAAGACAAGCTATTTCACTGTGATAAGCCACTGTATAGTGTTGGAAGTCCTGGCCCACACTGAAGGAAAGAGAGTGAAATAAAGTGATGGAAAGGAAGAAATAAACTGTCAGATTTTTGCAGATGATAAACCTGTCTACTCAGAATAAGTGATGAATCAACAGGTAAACTGTAAGAACTTGGTGGATATGTGGTCAACCTATGAGAGCATTTCCAACAGCAAGCATCTACAAAATACTATTTTTAAAAAGCAAGGTATTATTCACAATAGCAACAACTTGTAAAAATATCTGGTAATTAACTCAAACAAGAATATGTAAGTCTTCCATGGAAAAACTTAAACATTCTAATAAAGGACATGAAAAAAAAAAACCAGAATGAATGAGAATATTCCTTGTTCTTTATGGGAAAATTAAATTTCATAGAGATGTCAATTATCCCCACATTTACCTAGTAAGCACAATGTAATCCTGTCATAATTCCAGTTTGAGATCCATGATAAATTTGTTCTAAAAAGCATGTAATATTGGGGCAGTAGAGGACTTCTATACAAAACTTAAACAGAAACTTCAAAAAAATCCATAAGGTATAATATTGATTAATAAGATACATCAAGATTAAGGATTCGTTATACAAATAACTCATGAATAAAGTTAGAAATGTGTTTTAAAATAAGAGAAGAGATTTATGTTTCAATTGAAAAAGAGACTCCTATCTAGAATACGCAAGAATAATTCGAATCAACTAAAAAATAAAATCAAACCAAAAACAAGAAAAAGGCAGCAACCTCAATAGAAAAATGGACAAAGTATGTGAACAGGTAATTTAAAGAGCAATAAGCCCAAATCATAAGTACAAATCATAAGTAACTCAGTGAATTAATTTGACAATAAGATAAAATCTTATACCAACTTGACTGGAAAGAATCAGCAAACTGAACTGTTGGGAGCCAGCCATGGAGGCCTGCCTGCTGACAAAGTCCAGGGGGCTGAAGACCCCGGTTCGCAAAGTGAACCTGGGCAGTTGAGACCCTTGCTTCTTCTACTTTTGTTATTAGTGCAGCCGAAAAGTTCTGAGGATGGAAAGCAAAATTCCACTCACGCCTCCACTACCCCTTGCAAAAAGGCAAGAGGGGAATTCATGAAGAAATTACCTTCCCTTCGTTTGAATTCCTCCCTAGGTTTCCATGTCCCCGGCCTCCTGATATTAAACCATGCAATCACTTGATTAAACATTGTAGTTCGGAAAAGTGTAAAAAATCAGAAAGTGCTCAATTTAATGTTTGTCAGGAAACTCACTGGCCTTGCCAGGAAATTATCAATAGAGATTTTAAATATCATGTGCGGATAGATAATTACTTGTAAGATTTTATTTCTTCTGGTTGGCGACTAATTGGAGAAATTTGAGACGCTACAGTTTCTATTTTTAGGAAGAGTGCCAATGCAAAAATTACATTTACTTAATTTTTTAATTTCTACATGTGCTGTATTATGCTTAAGAAATTAACAATCACATGAATATTAGAGCACCCTTGCCTTTACTTCCCTTTGTTAAGGAGACTTGTAATTCTGGTTAGGGTTTGTGACTAAGCTGACTCGAGCCAGAGAGGCCTTTTGTTTTGCAAACATTAAAGCTCATTCTCCCTGGCAGGAAATAATTAATGCAGATTGTAAACACCAGGTGTGAAATTAGGGAAAACTAGTCATGGCAACTTGCTGCTAAGAAACCTTGAAAATGTTGCTTCACCCCAGCCAGTTGCAAATTGCTGTGTGAAGGCCACAGGTGTGACTTATTAATCTATGTGACAATTATAGTGCTTAGAACTTGGTTGTGATTTATAATGTAATAGTTATAGGAATAAGTAAGTTCTGTATGGACATTAAGAAATGGTAATCATTAAAAAATGTTAGAAGTTTATAAAATTTATAGTTTAGGATAATAATGTTTTAAGATCAAAACAGGATGAACAAAGATACATTGCCTGTCCGGTCCATTAAATTGTAACTGACTGCCTTGAAAACAAAAAATGTAGGGTATAAAAGGAGTTGGAAAAGACAATAAGTTGGCATTTGTCCTGCTTGCGGCAGAGTCAGTGTCCAAGTTTTTTCTCCTGCGCCGACACTGTCCCACTTTCAGGAAACCCTGACCCACTGGAGTTGGACTCCGGCACTGAATAATGGTGTATATTGGTGGGTATATAAAGATGTGTCCTGCTGTTGGCAGTAAGAACTGGCACAGTCACTGGGAAGCAGAATCTGTACTACTCAGCAAAGTACACTTGTGTCTTATAAACTGGCAAGATTGAAAGGAGGGTAAGGAAGTGAGAGCAGTTGAGAAAATAATGAGGTTTCTGACTTCCGTGACTGCATAGATTCAGGTGACTATGACCAAGATAGAGAATGGAGGAGGAGGAGCTGCTTTAGGGTAAAGATGATGTTTTCCATTTTGAACCTGTTAAGAATTATGAACTATAGGATGCTCTAATGGAAATAGTAGATGCTTGATGGATATTACTTTCTTCCTAATCAAATAAATTCCTCTTTTCTTCTGTGTAGGAAAGACTGAAGCTTAACTTGTAATGTTCTCTAGTTTATATTCTGTGAGTTTTCATAGTTTAAAGACCCATGTTTCTATTACTTCTTTCTCAATAATAAAATAATACATAGATAACACTGATTTTTCAGATCATCCAAACTTTTAAGCTATAATTTGGAACCAAAGGAGTAGACACACCTACTTTTTATAAGTCAACTGATGTTAACATTCATTGGCACTTTTTTTTTTTTTGAGTTGGGGTCTCATTCTGTCACCACAATCATGGCTCACTGCAGCTTCTACCCACTGGACTCAGGCAATTCTTCCTCCACCTCAGCTTCCTGAGTGGCAGAGACTATAGGCATCACCACACTCAGCTAATTTTTTTCTTTCTTTCATTTTTTTTTTTTAAAGAGAGTTCTTGCTATGTTGCCAGGCTGGTCTTGAACTTCTGGGCTCAAGCAGTCCTCCCACCTCAGTCTCCCAAGGTGCTGGGATTAGAGGTGTGAACCACTGTGCCCAGCTGGCATTTTTTTTAAGTGAGATAAAAAATGTGTAAGAGATATAATTTCAAACTGGAAAGTGCAAGTATTCTGGTGCCAGAAACTCAGAATTAAAATACCAGCTCCACTATAAGCATGTGATGCAATTTTGAGCAGAATACTTAGTCTTTTGATAAATGAAACTAATAATAATTATATTTCAAGAGTGTAATTAGGATTAAATAAAATCATATAGATTAAGTGTCAGATGTAGTAGGTGTGCCATAAAGGTTAGTTGTTATTATTATTACTGTAGGCCCTTACCATCAATTATTACCTTATTAATTCTAAATTTCATGGAGTACTGAAATACATCAGCACTGAATAATAGGAATATAATGCAAGCTTCACATGTAATTTTAAATATCTAGTATCTGTATTTAAAAAGTAAAAAGTGCCGGGCTTGGTGGCTCAGCCTGTAATCCCGTGCCTTTGGGAGGCTGAGGTGAGTGGATTGCCTGACCCTGCAGGTTTGAGACCCACCTGGGGAGCGAGACCTCATCTCTACAATAAACCAAAAAATCAGCCGGGCGTGGTAGCGCATGCCTGTAATTCCAGCTACTCGGAAGGCTGAGGCGGAAGGATCACCGGAGCCCAGCAGGTCGAGGCTGCGGTGGCCGGGAGCGGCCACTGCACTCCAGTCTGGGCAACAGAGTGAGACTCAAACAAAAAAAAAAAAAAAAAAAAAAAAAAGTAAAAAGTAATAGGTTTAATTGATTTTAATAATATATTTAATTTAATCCAGTATAGACAAAATACCGTCTTGTCAACATGTAACCAATATAAAAGTTACTAGTAAGAGGTTTTGCATTCTTTTTTTGTATTGTTTTCTAAATAAGGTATTTTATACTTAGAGCACATCTCAGTCCAGAAGAGCCACACTGCAAATGATCAAAAACTATAAGTGTCTGGAGGCTACTGTGTTGAACAGCACAGGTCTTGCTACAATTTTTTAAATCCTGTGTTATTTAAACATTGTCTATAAGATGGACAAGGTCATCTGTATCATCCTCATATATTAAGCATTTGTTGAAGAAACAGCATGACTTTTTTTCCCCACCTCAGTCCTTAGAAATGGAAATTTCTTTGGAACAGTCCTCAGGCCTTCACTGCCTTGGCAAGAAGTCTTTGACAATGCTCTCTCCTTTTCACCTCCAGTCTCTGTCTTGGATTCAGGCTGAATGGGGCCTTACAAATGTCCCTGGAGCCAGGAGTCCGTGGAGCAGTTTGGACCACACCTCGAGGGTTCTGTGGGTCTTCTGCCTATTCTCCTTTAATTCTTTTTTTTTTTTGAGTTGGAGTCTCACTCTGTCGCCCAGACTGGAGTTCAGTGGCCACTCCCGGCCACCACAGCCTCGACCTGCTGGGCTCCAGCGATCCTTCTCCTTTAATTCTAAAATAAATCATACCACCCTCAAGCACCTGGGAAGATCCAAGCTACACCAGCTGTTTAACAAACAGGATGGAGAGATTCAACTCTCTCCATTCAGCTCTGCCTTATGTGCCATTGTGACCCAAACTGTTCTATTTGGAATCGGTATTGGATGAGGCAGAGAAAAAAAGGCATACAATTGCATAAGCTTATGGCAACCACTAACTGGGTAAGACAAGGACTAACAATAATTTGGAACAAGTAAAAATATATGAAATCCTTCCCTTTCTCAGCAATATCTAACGGAATATCCTGCCTGTGTGAGAGGGGATTCTGCTTTGGATGGGAGGTGACTGGGTGACTTCTCTCAGATTCACTACAAGTCTATTATTCTCTAGGTTGTGAAGTAATTATGTAGGGAACTTTAAAAATACTTTTTAAACATTTAATCTCCCAGATTTACCATTTTTAAAGTGCGTTTTTTTTTCCCACGACATTTTACTGAGCAATGGACTACACACGTGAAGCCTATTTCATGTTGAGGAACTAGGAATCTGGAATCCTCAGACTTTAGATAGTGTAGCTGTAAGTTAGGACTTCCTTGTGTCTTACTCCGATAAGCTCTAAAAAAAGCATCTGGGAATAGACAAGCACTATATCTAATTTAGATTCTATCCATGCTCCCCAGTCAAGGACTTTGTTATGCCATGTTTTCTCACTCTCCAAGGTGATGATCCAGGTGCTCCAAATTATGAGGAGTGTGGAGAAGTAAGCATGGAAAGTGTGTGTGACCCTGAAATTCACAGGTCGATCTTTCATGCTCAGTGACTTAGGTAGGACCCAGGTTGGCAGTGGAGAGGCTTGTCAATGGCAAAGAATCCCCCATCACCAGATTCTGTCCTACCCTCCGTCCTTCCCACGCCTGACACGTTCAACATCTCCAGAGCAGCAAGCAATTCAACCTTGCCATGTGCATCTTAGGTCAAAGGGGAAAAGCACAGAGCTCCAATGTGTGACTCTCAGCCTGAAAAGGACCAAGTGTCTTCTGATAAACAACACTTGAGATTTTTTTTTTAAATGAAGGCATTAAACTGACCTTCTTTTGAAATGGGCTAGACAGGGTAAACAAGGAGAGATCTTGTTTTCCCCCCATCCTGGAAAAATAACATTTCTCGCTTTCCAGTTCAGTACAGTTGACTGAATTGGAAAGGAATCTATTTTCTCTGGAAAGATTTATTTGCCCAACAGTTGTGTTTTTGTATATGTGTGTGTGTTGGCAAGATACATAGATTTTCCAGAACAAGGGTCGTCTTGTTCACAGTTTAAAGGGGCCTAAGAGTTGACTAGGGAATTTAATGTAGGGAAGGCTTTTGCAGACTTGAGCGTTATGTACAGTCTCAAAGCATCTCAAGTTGAATGAGGCGCAAGGATGGGGAGGTGACAGTGTTGGGACAGTGACTGTGTGACACCACCCCACTCACGCGAGGGCAGAAAAACACCTCTACTCTCTCCACCTTTCTGAATATAACTCAAGACTTGTGAGTATCAGGATGTTAGGAAGCATTGGCATTTCCGTTTTTCAAATAGAGAAACTTGTTTTCCAAAAAAGTTAAAGTTTTTGAATAAAGCCATGCAGAAATGCTAAGACTAGAATTTCTTCCTCTACTTGCAACCAGATTTCTTTCCCCACCTGAAGGCATATGTTTCAGAATCAAGCAAAAAACAACATGTAAATCCCTTTCTGACTGAATTAGGGAGAAGACATGTAGGTATTATTCTCTCTTCAGTTCCACAAAGGAGCTGGCATCACATTGGACATTTTAGAGCAAATATGTCCTACTTTATGGAAAATGATTTTCACTGCTTTTCATTTTCTCCCATTATGTGCCAAGCATTAATATAACATAAACTAAAATAGTATGCTCTGGGATATTTTCTTGAGAACATTTCTGTGAAGGTAAATGATCTTCTTGTCAATTGAAAAAATTAAATATATATATTTGAGCACCAGAAATAAAATAGATCTTAAGCCGAAGTTCTTTCCCCTGACTGTTTTGTTTCCAAGTTGCCACTTGCTAAATTCATCTGACAGTTCAGCTGGATTTTGCACCAGTGACTTTTCACTCAGCTGGTCTTTGCCTTGCCAGGTGTGGCTGGCCAACATCAGGGAAAGGAAAGGTGTTTTTCCTTTTAGCACAAGCATTAAAACATTTACCACATTTTCCATTGCCCAGTGTCTGTTTTCAAGGAAGCACAGACCAGTAGAAAACAGAAGAGTCTGAGATTTCTCCTTTGTAGATGTTGGCGTCCAGCCTCTTCGTGCATTTAATTTAGCAAAAATCCATATAATTAAATCAGGGAAAAACATAACTTTTCTTTGATGGCACAATGCTTTCCATGAGGAGAAACTGACTGATGGCATCTCCTTTGAAGTGTTGCTGGAAGACTTCACTGCACCATCCTTCAGGCCAGCCTGCCACATTCCTGGGCCTGGCAGCACTTGGGTGGCACAGCTTTCTGTTAGGTATACAACCTCCTATGGATTTTTTTTTTTTTAGGCAAGATCTCATCCTGTCACCCAGGCTGGAGTGCAGTGGTATGATCCCAGCTTACCACAGTCTAGATCTCCCATGCTCAGGTGATCCTTCTGCCTCAGCTTCCCAAGTAGCTGGGACTACAAGCGCCACACCTGGCTGATCTTTGTATATTTTGTAGAGACTAGGTCTCTTTATGTTGTCCAGGCTGGTCTCAAAACCCTGGGTTCAAGCAATTCTCCTACCTCCTGCCTCTGCAGCCCAAAGTGCTGAGATTACAGGTGTGAGCCACCACTCCCAGTCCTAAGGCATTTTTAACTTTCACAAATACATTTCTATTGTGTGCTTAAGTCCATGTAGTTGGCATAATTGGAAGTTTCACAAAGTTCTGTTGTGTGCTTCCTTCCTCCAGCTGGAAACTGACTGGGACTGAGTCTGGGCAAAATGGGTTTCACACTTGCTTTGAAATTATCCACCCAGCACAGCAGCTCAGAAGAATCCGGGAATGACCCCCAAAGTTTACCAGGGCAGGGTTGAGACTTTTTCTTCTCTGTCTGTTCCCCAAATAACTACCCCATGCTTGATGTTAAGCAGATATTAATTGGAAATCGTTGATCATGAAATCAAAGAAATAGAAGAAAAGAGAGAAAAATGGCAGCTTGCTGCACATCAGTGAAGGATATAACAGGGTGGGGTGGGCCTGGACCTCATTTTTAATTACTGAAAATTGAAAATTATTCTTTTAAGGCTCCCCACCAAGTCAAACTCTGGACATGTCTCTGCCATGGTCCCTTCTCTGAGTCACCGCCAGTGGTGACAACTAAACTTTGTCCCTTCATCAGTGCCCTTTCTTTCTCAGACCCTATGTCCCGAGAGCCTTCCCAAGCTCTGCTTCTCATACCTTACTTTCCACATCTTCATCTCTAGCCAGTGGCCTCAAGAGGTGGGGAAAACTTGAAACAGTTTTCACACCAAGAAGCAGGCAACCACTGGTATGAAATATTAGTTGATGGTTTATGAATTCTGCATTCTGAGTTTCTGAACAAAAGACAAGAGGCAGTTGCCTTGAGTTGTAAGAGGGATAATTAAAATGGGATGTTAGAACGTGCCACCTAATTGTCAAGGTTGGTTATTTACAGAGATGCATTGCTCATTTGGATCATGGACACTCTCAATGCAATCTAACGGAGTGAAAATAGACTATCTAGGCTGCTTGCTTGAGAATTTCTCCTACCTTGATGAGTCAGACTGATGCGAAGAGTTGAACAAGAAGGACTCAGGAAGATGATGGAAGGAAAAGACAGAAAAAGGACAAGGTTGAATTGTGTGATAATTTTCATCAGCGAGGGTCTGGGTAGAAGGGTGGGGAGAGTCTTGAACCGTCTAGTATAGGTCCCGGTTGATGGGGGGAGAAATTATATGACATCAATTTTAAATAGTTTTAATTAGTTGGAATCACTATGATTTAAACCCCTCTACTTATACAAGTCTTCAATAAAAGACATACAATATGATATGTATAAAAACTGCCTGTGTTTTTCTGAAAATCAAAGGAAGAGACTGAATTTTCAACATCCAGATCCACATATTAGAGAAAACTCATAGTGAATAACGAAGTGATACACATGTTTAGAGCTAGATGCAATATTTCAACGGAAGGGCTGAAAATTGACCAGCGATGTCAAAAGGCACACTGCCTTCTCCATCCAGAATCCCGGAAACAAGAAGGCTGCAAGGCTCCCTCAGGTAGGGATGTGAGACAATTCTTCTGAAACTCAGAGGACAGATTTGGTCTTCTCTGAGACCTCAGTTAAATTAAGAGGACACTCAGCAAAGTAAGGGACGGTGTTTGGGCAGCCATTTATCCGACTTAGTTTGAATCTAGTATTATTCCTAAAAGACAAGACCAAGCTCATAGAATTTTTAAACTTCTGTCCAGCACTTTGACTGTATTAAAAGAGATCCTGGCTTTCTTTCAAAAATTTATGAATCATAAACATGAAATCATCTAAAAATGTTAATGTCACAAACACAAATTTGACAAGGGCTACAGAGCATATGAACCCAGTCTCTGGAACCACTGCAAGGTTACTTGTAAGTGATCTTATGCAAGTTCCTTGACCTCTCTGTCTTGGTTTCTTCTTCTGTAAAATGAGAATAATAATAGTTTCTAGCTTATAAGGTCTTTGAGAAGATTACATAAATTAGTGTGCAGAAAGCACTTAGAATAGTTCTAGCACATTCTGAATCCGAATTATTATTGCTTTGCCTCACTACAGGAATCTGGGAAAGGGACTATATGCTAAGAAATGTGTGCACATGATCTCAATCCTCCCAACAATTAGTTTTTATAACAATGGGTGGCATTATTAAACCTGTTTTCTCAACTGAAGACCAGAGATCAAGGAGGATAAATAAATTGCCTAAGGTCACACAACTGGCTAGAAGCAGATGCCTTTGTGGATCATTAGCTATGTAAAAGTTTACACAATAAAATTATAATTACTGATTAGAGCTCACACAGGAAATAGTGCAATATATTACACAGCATTAAATAGAAAATGGAAAACCAAACAGGAAGCAGCTACACCAAGTGCATTAGCTCAGCCGCACATCATCTTAAATGGGGAAGTGTGAAATGAAATGAAACGGTCATAGTTAATTCTGAGCTGAAGGTACGGGGGGGCGGGTAAGTAGTGACTGAGCCCGTGTGTCGCCAGAAGCTTGTAGTTCTCAATTTCTGGACTGTTACTGCTTGGGTTTTTCAAAACAATATTAAGAGTGGATTAAGCCAACATCTCAAATATTAAGTATATTTGTATTCATTAAAGGAGAAACAGTTTTTCTCCTTAAAGCTATCTCTAAAGTAGAGCAGCTTGGGCAAACCTGGTATGGGAAACCAGGCTTCGTACCCCCCAGGGGATTGGGCCTGCTGCGAGCCCAGCTCTGGGGCTGGGTAGGGAGGTAGGGGAGAATCGTTCCTCACTGCTTAACTTGTATTGTCAACACCATGCTGGATACCTGGCATCATCTTCTCTCCCATTCCCACATCTTCTCTCCCAGTCCACACAATCGACTTCTGAGGGTGGCAGTCATGGCCTCTTTCGGAAGATCAGGATGCCGAGGCACAGGAGGTCATTCATTTCCTAACGTTCTTGCAGCTGCTAAGCAGAGCACCAGGCTTCAAACCTAGGACTGTTGGACTCCCAGGCCCCTTCTCCTAGATTAAATGAAATTCCAGGCCAGGGGGAGTTGTTATAAGACTCCAGTCATTCATTCGCGTGTATAAGAAAGAGGCAGAAGTTAAGGTACCATCAAGCTATTGTTAGTGCTGCAGCCAGTGCAGCTGCCTTGAGGGTACCGAGAAAGAGCGGCGAGAGATTGAGAAAGACACAGACACAAAGACATAAAGAAAAGCTGGGGCCAGGTGGGACACTTTCCTCTGATGGAGGAGAAGTGGTCCCGAACTAGCTCAGCATGTTTATTTTATAATGAAGCACAAGGGAAGTTGGAGGGGATTCAAGGTCTGTGAGGGAGCCATAACGGAATTACGTTGCTACCTAAAAGGCGAACTGTCCCGCCTTATCTTGTAGCTAAGGCTTTATCTGTACCCGGATGTGTGGGCATCTGAGACACGAGTCCGTTTGGCAGGCTGCATCCCTCACAGCCTGCCTTTGGCTAGGAGGCAGAGCTTGCAAGTAAGACCTTGCCTGCAAGCTTGGGGCCATTAAGCGAGACCTTGCCTTCACTTGGGGCCTTTACTCAAGGACTGCTCCAGTGACAGTGTTCATTTGCTCCCCACATCACCTCTGCTCCCAACCTGTTTGACAGACAAAGAGAGTCCAAGTGCCCTGAGGCCCAAAAACAGCTAACCAGGACCTGCAATAAGATCAGGTCTTATTTCTTACTGGTTCACTGAACATTCTTGGATGCTATTCAAAGAAATTCACAGAACTTAATCTCTCAAACCAGTGACTCTCTTACTTTTCACATGTGAACTAATGGACACATTTCATTCCAATGCACAATACACTTTCATGGGTGTACTCAGGGTTCTGATGGCACTTGCTACATCTCTGCACCCTTCTCTTTTCCTTCTCTTCTTCAAAGGCCTGTCTGCAGGTGGGGGACTATGTGTGGTTGTGAGAGTCATGACCTTGAATTCATTTTCATTTGTATAAAATAGTGCATTATTTGCTAACTTCAGCACTTCTGCCATTATTTGTAACAAAGTATTTGCAAGATACAAAAGAGCTGCTGACCAGACAAGTTTAAAATTGAAATAAAGCAGCCTGTAATCCTGCGCCTTTGGGAGGCTGAGGTGAGTGGATTGCCTGAGCCCGCGGGTTCGAGACCCGCCTGGGCAATTTGGCGAGACCTCATCTCTACAACAAATAAAAATTAGCCGGCATGGTAGCGCGCGCCTGTAGTTCCAGCTACTTGGAAGGCTGAGGTGGAAGGATCGCCAGAGCCCAGCAGGTCGAGGCTGCGGTGGCCGGGAGCGGCCACTGCACTCCAGTCTGGGCGACAGAGTGAGACTCTAACTCAAAAATAAAAATAAAAAAAAAAATTGAGATAAAGCAGTGTGGTGGGCATATATTCTGTGCATTTCTAAAAGGCAGTTCTTTGACATGTTCCTCTCATTTCTATCTTTCATTCTGTGATGCTCCTTTCTTTGGTCCATGTCAGTCAAAAGGATCCACTGACCTCAAGCTTTCCAAGTTCAAGGCCATTTTAGTCCCTCCCTCACCTCTTTGCCATCTCTCTCATGTTGCCTCTTCTCCATCCGTAGTTCAGGTAGTCATGACCTTACTTCTGCACGATTACCTCTCAACTTGTTTCCCTGACTCTTTTTTTTTTCTTCCCTTATAATCTTACCATTTTATTGCACAAAATTATGAATAGCCGCCCAGACTCAAGGCAAACTCCTCACCCTTGCCACTAATAAACTTCCCCACGTGAGCCCCATGGGGGCTTTCCAAGCTTATCTTGTGCTATTTGTTTCCATGCCCCAACCAAAACACACTAAGTGGCTGTGTTTCCCTTTGCTCATCCATACCCCACCTTATTGAACGATAGCCATCCTTCAAGGTTCTAGTCATCCTTCTCCAAATTTTTCCCTATATTCATCTGAAATCTGCTTTCTTACAATTCAGTTCCATAAACTTATTGGATGACTACTATGTGCAAACGAAACCATTTTATGGACTGATCCAAACACTGTGTAGCCTCAGGCCTTCCCTCCCCACCCCATCAAGCAGGGATCATCTTTGTCTCACATATTGAGAAGGAAAAAAGCCTTTTCCCATGTCTGCCTATTCATTGCAGCTTCTCCAAGATTGTTTCACCTGTATCTTCAGTCCCTGCTCTCCAGGTTAATTTCTTGAAAGCATCTTTCTCTACTCATCTCTGAGCTATAATATGCATGAGGGCAGGATGCATGCAGGGCCATTGAAAAGTGATTGGATTAATTATCATTATGTGTAGCAAAGCTGTGAGGGTCAGAGGCAAAGAGGTCTATTCTTTCATCTACACAAAGGAATGTATCTAAGCCTCATGGTTAAATTTTCATATATTTGAAGATTACTGCTCAATCTCCCATAAATCTTTTTTGGAAAGATATAGTTACTTTGGAAACAAAGAGTGGAGGTATCCTGGATGAAATATTAGGAGAGGGGTTGAAGGGGGGTATACTTCATAAAAGGAGTCATTTATTTAAGACTGAGTAGATAATGTGGTAGTTTGTTATTACAGGGATAGGAGAAGTTTTGTGATTCAGAGTATCTGGAATACATCAGTCTTCAGTGGTACTCTTCTAGATCTGGTAGAGAAATGGATCTAATTTGCCTTTTGGGTTAATTATGTGAATTAGACTTTGTTGTAGGTGATTACTGTACAATGCTTTCATTACCTGACTTGACACATAGGCCAGCCAAATCCACCGATGTCTTCCTTTCCATCCCTGTCATTACCCATTTTGTCTCTTTCCTGAATCATGCAATGACCTCCTGGGAAGAACCCCAGTCTCCAATTGCTCCCTTCTCCAAACCTTGCCAAGTAATGCAGTGAAGGTAAGCTTGCTAAAAATGCATCTCAAATCATGTTCCTATTCCAACAGTTCTATTTTCTTAAATCTTCAATGCCTTCTCCCACCTCCTCCCTGAAGGCTTTTCTAAGCTCCATATGGAGTTGACGTCTCATATATTATTTTTGTTACAGATTTCAATAGTTATGTGGCAAGATCCTTTACAGAGAGAGTCGAGACACCAAGGATTTTTTGTGTGTATGTGTGCCAGGAAGCAGTGTTTATTTGTGCCGGCACTGGCCCAGCGGATTCACATCCAGAGGCTGAGCCCCGAACACAGCGGGGCATTGTCTTATATTACATTTTAGCCCCTTGGTCTCCCTTCTATGGCAACCTGCATTTTTGATTGGGTAGTTTATGGCACAGGGTTGTACCTAGATTACTCATGTGCAGTTAGACATTGACTACACGATGTCATTTTCTCTCTAACACATTCTTTTTCCATTCTTGGAAGGCCCTTATCTCTGTTTCAGAAGGGCCCTTGTCTCTGTTGTATTCATGGCACGTTATTTCTTAACATCTCTTTCCCACCTCTGAGACCCTAATTTTACATTTGCATCCTCACCGCCCGCCATCGTGCCTGATATCCAGTGAGGAATATCCTAATATCTTGTTTGAGGAATGAATACAGGGTAAAGTCCAGCCTCCTTGGTGCAGCACTCTTGGCCTTCCACAGCTTGGGCCCATCCCATCTCACCAAGACACTGCTTTATGGCTGTCATCTCTTGCAGATCACAAAGCAAACTTTTTCCTTCACAACTCTTGAATTTCCCAACTTTGACGACACTGCCTGGTCTGTTGCTTTCACCTAGAGAGCACTTCTCCTTTTCTTTGCTTGGTGAAATCCTATTCCTTTTTCAAGAGACAGTCCAGAGACTCCTTCTCCATGAAACGTCCCCATATTCTGGTAGCACCTGGTTGATCTTTCTTAGATAGCCTTGATCAAAAATATATTTCATGACCTTATTCAGTTTCATTTCCACTGCAGCGTTTAGGATGGGGACTTGAACAAATAGGTGCTAAGAACATTGTGTGGAGTGAAAATAACACGGTGACCTGCCTTCTAGTGTAGGGCTCTGCTGACTTGACTGAGTACCCAGCCCTGGCCCAGGTGGATAGATCTTGCTACTGAGCATGTGCTAAAAAATAGTGCATGATGGGCACTGGGGGCACAGTTAGAATACAATCACGTCAAAGTCTTTTTCTCTCCTGATTTTCTCTGGAGTAGTAGTGAGTCAGGTTGTGTAGTCTAGATCTTCCCAGCTTTTGTTTCCCACAGGAATGGGTTACAGGTGTATGAGAGAAAAATCCCTCTCACCCCTCAGGGTGACTGGACCAGGCTTGAAACCACCCACATCCCTGGGGCCAGTGACTTCTGGCCCTTACCCCAGTGTGCCTTGCAGATGCCACACGTGGGTCCTGTGGGCACACACACTGCAGTGGGAAATGGGTCTGTTCAGATTTGGCATCCTTTCTGCGGGCAAAGCAGGAAAAGCCAGAACCTGGCATCAGGAGCTGTATCCAAAGACCATCCCACACATCTGTGTCCCTTTAAGCAAATCATCCAAACTTTCTGGGTTCTGCTTCCTTGGGTATTTTCATTTGTTTTTGTTTTTGTTTTTCTTAACTGGTTTATTTGGGGTTAGGTGAAAGCCATGATTTGAGGTTCCAGCCCCTCCTCACTTTGGCTGGGAAGACTTCCTTTGGTCTCTTGTATATTGGGTGGGGAGAGAAGCTGATGGGCCTCCCCTGGAGAAAGGATGCCACACTATAAAGTATGCAAAAGCTGCAGGATTAATGACACCCACGCCCCCTTTCCAATGCTTACATCCTCTGAATCCACAAAAAACGGCTTCCTCCATTCTGTTAGAAGTGAAACAATACACTTTAGGCCAAAACTTGTTCATTCGTAAAGCAGATTGTTCTTCTAATCTGGTACCTTGATCACTGGTGTTCTGAAAAAGTAGAGCCTCCAAGGGGAGGTGAAGACTTTGACAGGATGGGTGCAAATCCACCCCGTTGGAAGTGCATGCTCTGGCTTCTTCTGGAGAAGGACCGTGGATGTCTTTTGGAGGCGTAGAATGCCATAGATTTTATCTTTGGCTTATTTCTTCCCCGCTCAATTAAATGCTATATGGGTGTGAGCTAATTTTAGAAAAATACAGTCTGCCGGTTTGTGGTTTTCATTTATTGACTCAATAGTTGCTTATGGTGACCATGACACTACTTGCCAGCTAACAGCCCTGGCTAGATTTTTAGTGGATCAGGTGATCTCCACCAATTATTCCTACCACTCCCTTTCATTCTGCATATTGGACACCTTCTCTCTGCTCCTTCAGCTTATGTTAGTATAGACTCACAAATAATTCAGCTCGTTCAAAGTAGAGAACTGGGTCAAAACAATCTTCTGAATGCTCTGTCTTTGAATTTGGTCACTTGAAGGCGGTTTGTTAATAAAGAAAGGAGGGTGGGCCTTGAATGACTTACAGCATTCAGAATCAAGGTCTCTAACTCAGCCCTGATTCTATCTTGGATATTAACTTGAAGGAGATTTTGACCCCATGCTTGCTCCTCTGTTTCTTTTTACTTGCAGCTTATAACAGTTTGATTTTCTACAGTTTTGTCTTTGGCACGGATCTTGACAGCTGTGGAATCCTGTTTGCTAAGTCAGAAACCAGTCCTTGACGCAAGAGTCAACTTGATGAATGAAGATAGCTTTTAGGTACAAGGCACCTCCTTTGCCAGTCACAAGCAGATTGATTTACTCGTTTCCACACTCTGGCTTCTGTCTCCATCCGTAGAACTGGAAAGAGGGGTCTTGTTTACATAAGGTGGTTGTTAAATAAATCCACTCTACCAGGCCTCCTCCTTTGCCATGGGAAGGACCTGAGACACACTCTGCACCCTCTAAACACAGACTTTCATCAACACTTAGCATACTCGCTCCACTTACAGCCTGTGAACTCCTCTCCTAGTAATGCTTCATTCTTCACTTAAGAGCTTGATTGGGTCTCTTGAATCTTCCCGCTACTAATATCCAGCCAGAATGTGGGAGACAGTTCTGTTTAAACACAACTTCTTTCAGAATCTTCATTGATCCCCACCTACAAATGAGCTCTCCTTCTTCTTAGCGCCCATAACATTTATCCATACTCTTTCTCCTTACACTGATCACTTTACCTTGAAATATAGCAATCTGTATAGTGCACATAGTGTTCCTATTATTACTAAAAGCCTCTGAAGGGCAAGATCGCCATATGCACATCAGAACTGGGGCCAGTGTGAGGCCATCGAGGTGCTTGTAAGGGGCCCCAAATCACCCAATCAAAATAAATAATATTTCGATGCGACATTTTAAAAAATGAGTGAGAAAAATCCACGATGAACAAAATATCAAAATTTTAAATAATGACAGGATTCCTTTTTCCCATTTTCCTTTCATTTGTTTTGCACTTTCTCTTCTTTCAATGTTATCCTTTTGCCACAGACCTCAGTAAGGCCTGAACAGCACTGTTACTGATTCTATTTTGATTAGAAATTTTGATACTTTGTTCATCATAGTTTTACTTACATTAATTTTGATTTCTTAGACTATTGCATCACAGTTACTGATCTTGATTCCTGAGTTTTTGGCATCCCCTGAAATGATGCCCCTGTGACAAGTGCCCCACTTGCCTCACCCTGGACCTGGCTCTGATTGCCACAGCTACTAGCATAGGTCTTTGCCCGTCAGCAGGCACTCAATCAATATTTTATGAATGACTAAATGAATACCAGCAAAGACACTTTTAGGTGCGTCTTTCTTTTTCTCAAGGCAAAATGACGCCCAATACACAACCCAGCATCTACCATGACATTTGGACAGACAGCAGTGAGGGAAATTCTAGTGGTCTCAGGTGGCCAACTGGGTACCAGTCAGCACTTCTTCTGCTAATTAAAATCATTGATTTTGGACCCCTTCCACTGTCACAGAGCACCCTCCCATCCCCCCATTCTTGCTTTATTTCACAAGCAAACACTTCCTGAGAAGCTAAATTGCCGTAGAAGGACAGATTCATCTTTTACCTTCTCCCAGCAAATTATAAGCTACTGCCAACAAAAATAACCTGTTTAGAAGCCCCAAATACTGGGCCAGTGGTTTTCTGGTGGGTTTCTGCTGGGAGGGGAAAGAAGAAAATGGCTGGAAGACCAAGAATGATGGGGTCTGCCTCTGCTAACTCCACTAGCAGCATGAGAATACATTTTTGTTTCTGTACCATAGTACAGACACCTAGGAGGGATTTGAGTTTCTCAGAGGGAAAAGGAACAGGTCACAAAGGTGTTGAGTCTGCAACTCACACATGCCCTGAAGATTATAGTTGATTCCTCAGAGTATTCATCAACATTTTTATCTTTTAAAAACAAACAAGACCATTCAAGAAATTCTCTCACAAAATCATCTTTAGAAAGTTGAGCCTGTAATAACAAAATTAGTTCTATGCCTTGGTAGAGGGCCCACGAAAATAATGTTTTAGATTTGGTTACAGGAATTCTATTCAGCAAACAATACTGTTAAAGTGTTTTCTCTGGGTTCTGTCCACAAAATAGTCACTATCCCTAGGAAGGATAATGGATTTTATTCTGTTATAGTTACTATGATTTACATTTGTTTTGTTCTGTCATAAAATGATTGTTAACCTTTACCTATCCTCACTCCTTTTAACCTTAAATAGTCCAGTTCAACTTTAAAAAGTTAGCTAATAAACTTTTTTTAAAAAAAGAATCTAATTAATTTACTCCCAAATCTCAGATCTGGAAGAAAGAAAATGATTCTTAGAGATTGACTCCTTGTGTCTCTGACAGTCTTTGAATCACTTATTTTCTGTTTAGGTTTTTTGCGGATTGCACTTCATTTCTATTATACCAAGAACGACAGGGTCTGCCTCTGAGATCTAGCAGCGTACTCATTGTAACACATTATCTTATAGGAAAAATGTTGAGATACTCCCTAAAGTGTTCTTAAGTTGGACTCAGTGAGATGTCAGATTTAGACTCCACATTTAGTGAGGGCCTACTGTGTGCTCATCACCTCACCTGGTGGCTTTTGCACATCATCACAGTTTACCCTTTGAAGAGTCTAGAGGGGGATGGGTATTATCAGGCTCATCTTGAAGAAATAAAAAGCAAGACTCAAAGAGGTTGCAGTGTGCCCAGGGTCACAAGACTAGGAGCGGGTGAGGCCAAAGCTTGGCCCGTCTCCATTGCTCATAACTTGTCACATTGTATACAACTGCCTGGGGATTGTCACAGCATGTCATCCATCTTGCAAGGGATTCTGCTCTGCTTCTGCTCCAAGAGAGACATAGGATGTATTGATCCAAACCATTCTGTCACATGATTGGTTTCCAAGGTGAAATCCAAAGAGGTTTCAGGCATTACTTCAACTTATTTGAAGAGAAAAATACTGTCATTCCAGCATCCAGACTTTACATATACCTTCCCTGAAATTCCATACTCATCAGGGTCATTGTCTCCTTCTCAAGAAGGTCCCTCTAATCTCTAAAGTGGCTTACAGGTAATAGGTTCTAAATCACATAGAAAGAATTGGTAAGGCCATCATGTAGGTGAAAGAGCCTATGAAAAGGCAAATGCACCTAAGTGTGTATGCCTGAATTCAGGGTGTATGTATGTGTAGTTGTATGTGTGTTGGCTTGGGGCAATAATGTCTAATGGAAATTAAACGAAGCTAAAAAATATGTCCTCATTACTGAGGACCATTTTTTTTATAAGCAAACAAACAAACAAGTAGCTATGGCTCGACTATAATGGATAAAGTGACTCAAGTTAAAAACAGTACAAGTAAATAAAGTAGAATAGCATGGCACAGTAGTTAAGTATGAAGTAGTTAAGCTTGAAGGCAGTTGCCTGAGTTTAATAGGTCTGACAATTAAGTTGTGCTTACATTGGCAACACTGTACAAACAACTTGGCAAGGTTTCATAACCTTGGTATATCAGTGTCTCACCACTGTGTTCATGCTGATGTGTGGCAGTATCTTGCAGAGTGGTGTTCATTATTGTTGCATGTTTTTGTGTGCCATTGCGAGAATTTTGGAACTTAAATTAGAGCTATGAACAAACATTAAATATGTTGTTAAACTTGGCAAGAGTGGAAGTGAAATCAGGGACATATTAGTTCAAGTTTATGGGGATAATGCCATGAAGAAAACGGCAGTGTTACACATGGATTAAATGTTTTTCTGAAGGGAGAGAAAGCCTCACTGATGAAAAGAAGTCAGAATAGGTAGCCAGGAACAAGCAGAACTGATGAAAACATTGCAAAGTTTCCTCAAATTGTGTGTCAAAATTATTGGCTAACTGTGAGAAGCATAGCAGACCAAATAAACGTCAATAGAGAAACAGGAAAATCTTGACTGAAAATCTTAGCATAAGAAAGGTGTGTGCAAAAATAATCCTGAAAGAGCTTTTGTATCATGGCCAATGCACCAGCTCACATAGCACTGTCTGTGAAGGAGTTTTTAGGCAATAAACAAATAACTGTATTGGAATACCCTCCTTACTCACCTTATCCAGGTCCAGTGACTCTTTCTTTACCCAAAGATAAAGCAAATATTAAAAGGGAGACATTTTGATGACATTCAGGACATCAAGGGCAATATGACAACAGCTCTGATGGCCATTCCAGAAGGAATTCCAAAATTGCTTTGACAGTGGTGTTGATGCATAGCTTCCCATGGGGAGTACCTCAAAGGTGACCAAAGTGATATTCAACAATGGAATATGTAGCACTTTTTCTAAGATAAATTTGTGAACTTAATTGTCAAATTTCATAGAGTCCAGTCTGCTGATTCCTAGTTGTATGGCATTTAGTAGTATTACTGAAATGCCAGGGGTTCTGTTGAAGTTTGGTTGAGGTCCTGTTGCTTACCTTACAGAGAAGCCAGGCACTGAGATGAATATTGCCTGGGAAGAAGGCTTTTTATTCAGATGATATCAACTGAGGAGAACAAGAAAATAGTCTCAAATCCATCTCCCTGCCCAAACAGAATTGAGGGCTCATGTAGTGGGGAAGAGAATGCAACCAATCAAGAGGAGAGAGGGGTCTGATGTCTCATTTTCCGAATGCAGGGATCTTTAGTCACCTGGTGAGTTTCAGTTCCTTGCCTGGGGGCTGGTTTCCTGAGGAAGGAACTCAGATAATGTAAGTTTTAAGCTTTAAGACCAGGAAGACCCATTTCTATGTTTATTAAAAATCAATTCTATGGGGAAATTGGGCCGGTTTCAATAGGTCCATCACTTCAAAACCAACAAGGAAACTCTTGTGTTCAGTGTTCCCCTCTATAAAATGGGCACAGTAATAAATAAGTCTGCATAAGGATGTTGTGAAGGTTAAGCAAGAAAGGGCATACAAAGTGTCTGATACTTCATAAGAGTGTGTTATTATCAAAAGGAGAAAATATATGTAGCGCTTTTTAACTCTTTGCAATCGATTTATTTCTCAGGTTCTAGAAGCTGGGAAAAAGTTAATCACAGCAGAATTGTCCCAAGTTAGAGATAGAGCAAGTGATTTTACTACTGGAAGCTAGTATGACCCCAATAACTCGGGAACACAAAGCCTACAAAGTATGGGAAGAGGCCATCTAACCAATAAAGAGTAATAATCGCAATGTTGATGACAGCTGAGGCCTCGGAGCATCTATGGGCCTTTAACAATCAGTAGGTTAATGGCCCTGCTCATTGGATCTACACTAATATTCAAGAGGCATTAGCAAAACTGAAAAAAAAATCAGTAGATGCCCCTTGTAGGAAATTTAACTAAAGTAGAAAGGCCTAAAATAATGTTTCCATTGTGCTCAAATAGGAGAGTCAGAGCATTGTGTATATTCTACAGACCAGGAAGCAGCCAGACACTGTGGGCCACCTGGCTTTATTTGCCACAAGGACTTGTTCGTGTCAACTGATAACAACTTCCTCAAAGTCACAGAGCTCTTTCAAATCTACACGTTCTGGGTCACAAAATGCACGGGAAGCTACAGATCCTCAGCCCTTCCGTGAAGTTCAAGATTACCTTGTCTATAATGAAACACCTTTGTATCTCCTCATGGCCACGATCACTTAGTCACTGATTATACAATAAACCCTTCAGAAATAATTCACAAGGTTGAGAAATCCAACCCCACCCTTTTATATTCTGAGGCATTAGCAATAGCTCCACTTTTTGAGGGGTGGGGAAGAAAACCTGTTACACATCCTCAGCCCATGGCATTTTTCTGCAAATGTGGGAGACCCTGAGTTTTGGAAAATGGCAGGCAGTTCCACAGCAAGACGGCATAACGGGTACCTGCCAGGAGAGCAGTTCCTGGTTTCAGGTATGACTTCAATAGATCAGCTCCATAGCACTGGGATTACTTAATTTCTTATGCCTCTCAGTCTCCTTATTCACAAAATGGGAGTAATGATATTGCCTACCTTACAAGGTTGCTATGCCTGGTACACTGTATGTGCCAAATGGTTGTCAGCTATTGTGCCCGTTCTTCTGAGTCACTCACCTCTTTGGTAGTCTACCAAAAATAAAAGTATTTGAAAAAAATGACAATTGATATGGAAACCCAATATTTTCTGTCCATATGCCACAAATCTGAAGAAAGGCATAATATTCCAGCGGGCCTGCATGCACCTACATTCCTAAGAATTAGCAAAATAAAATGTATCCCCTTATTTCCTATACTTTCCCTGTTAAGCCACTTCACTCAGTCAACTGAGAAAAATGAATTCCTATCTGTCCAGCCCCTTCTATCAGTGGTCATAGATTTGAAGATATTGAACCCATGTAACCATGCGCCTTATAATTTACATAACTTTTTGCATGTTATAACTACTAATCAACCATGTTATAGTGAATAATGTTTTTTGTTTTGTTTTGTTTGAGTTGGAGTCTCACTCTGTCGCCCAGACTGGAGCGCAGTGGCCACTCCCGGCCACCGCTGCCTCGACCTGCTGGGCGCCGGCGATCCTTCAGCCTCAGCCTTCCGAGTAGCTGGAATTACAGGCATGCACTACCACGCCCGGCTGATTTTTTAGTTTATTGTAGAGATGAGGTCTCGCTGCCCAGGTGGGTCTTGAACCCACGGGCTCAGGCAGTCCACTCACCTCAGCCTCCCAAAGGCGCGGGATTACAGACTAAGCCACTGAGCCCGGCTCGTGAATGATGTTTTACTTTGTAATAGGCTCTGTTCACTTCCTTACTCTATGGCAGGGCTTATTCAACTCTTCAGTTTGGCGTTACTGATAACACTGTGAGCTACCTTTTGGTAGCTGGCTCTAGGAAATGTGAACCATAGATGTTACTGTTAAAAAAAATGCGGCTGTAACTTGAGTTCTATACAATGCTCTGTCAGTCACGTAGTCAATGTATAGGAACCTTAAACTTATAAAAACGGACTTTGAAACCTAAGTGGCGAGTAGATTGGTTCCAGAAATACCAGGATCCAGGTTCTGCTCCCTGGATTTGAATTCAGAAATAAACTTCTTTCTGCCAGTTCCCCATCTCTCGATTTATTGGCATTGAGAGACCCCAGATGAGTGCTTACTCAGACTGTAACACAATTATTAACAAAATGTGTATTTCATGCTGATGAAATATCTAACATTGTGCCTTACACATGATAGGAACTTTAGAAGATGATTGTGGACCTTATGGAATATGGGGACGATTTGGTTTCTGATTGCTGTGCAAAGAGGTGACATGTGGTACTGCTTCTGGAAATGGCATTGTCTCTTTGTTAACGCCACTGTTTTACTTTGTGGTTGGCAAGAACTTTGGGAGTTCATTCAAAACGCGTTCACAGGCTTGATGCTGGGAATACAGATGGGAGTGAGGAGCATGGAACTTAAATTCTGGTTAAGCAAGGGGTAACCCGAGAGCTTGAGAAGTGTTAGGTTCAGGAACCTGGAGCGTGTGGGGCTCATGTGTGAGGAGGAACTTGTAGGGGAACCTAGGAAAGGCTCCCCTATGGAAGTAAAGTTTAAGTTCAAAACTGAAGGATTCTGAGGGTTAGTTTAGCTATACTTGAGAGAGTGCCCCAGGCAGGTGGAAACATAATTCCAGGACCTGCAAGGAAAAGAAGTTGGGAGGTGAGGCATTCCACCTACCTGTAGCAAGATGAGGTGGGAGGAGGTGGCAGCCTAGGCTTGGGGAACATGACAAAGGATGAGGCTTGATCCTGAGCATGTCGGGAATCATGTAAAGGTTTCAAGTCAGGGAGCGAAACGGTCTGACTTGAGATTAGGATGGATCATTCTGGTTGCTCTCTGAGGCAAGAAGCAATGTAGGGACCCTGATCAAGTGGCCATCAAGTAGGCATTAATGCACCATTTCTTAAAGATTCTGGCCCAGACTCAGGTGTTTTAGAGGCAAAGAAGTGGATAGAGTTCAATGATATTTAAACATTTGGCTTAAAACTAAAGGTAGCACTCCCGCTCACTAGGATTATGTAGGAGTATGAACCTATCGTCAGTACTTCTGCGATCAACACCCAAAACATTTAGTTTGGAAAGTGAAGGGAACTGACATCGAAAGTGAAGCCAAGGGATTTTTTTCCCCATTTTTATTTTAGATTTGGGGGGTACACAGGCATGTTCATTACATGGACATATTGTGTAGTGGTGGAATTGGGTCTCCAAAGGCTCATTCCCCAGTTAGTAAACACTTTACCTAATAGGTAATTTCTGACCCCTAACTCCTTCCCCCCCTCCCCCCTTATTGTCCCCAGTGTCTATTATTTCCATCTTTGTGGTCGTTGGTTCCTGCATATGAGTGAAAACATGCATGTTTGATTTTCTATGAAGTCGGCTATCTGCACTACTCTTGACCCCCTGCCTCCTCAGATACTGAAGGCTGCTGAACCGCCTTCCACCCTAATTAGCCTTATTGCAAAGCCCTGAAACAGCCAGGAATAGCTCAACACCAGTTCCTCCAGCCAAACAATCAGCAAACAGAGATAACTTTAAAGAGTGTCAAGCCCAACTTTATGATTCCCTGGTAGGCACCAAGGGCATTTATTGTCTCAGTAGCCTAAGCTACCAGAAAGGATGGCCCAGGGCTGCTTGTGAGCTGACCTGCTGGGACCAACTGTGACTCATCTATTTACTGCAGAGCAAAGGGAACTTGGGATGCAAAAGTCGACAGCTGCTTCCCAGGAGACCATTGGTACTGGAAATGAGGGCACTGAGTTTCAGCGGGAAATGTTTCTCCTGGCACGGACCCAGGCTGGCTGAAGTGGGATGTGAGGGATCGCATGTATGTATTTTCAAGAACCAGGGTCTTCAAAGCTGACTGAAGTCACTCTTGTTACTATCTCACTAACCTGCTTAGAGGCTAGTGATCGTCAGTTACATGTGCTCTGTTACTTACAATTTGGATATTTTAACTCCAAAACCAGACTTCCTTTCTTGGCAGAAGAATGATTAAGAGTAACAATAATATATTAGCAATAATAGTAATACCGACATCATTTATTAATGGTATTCTATTTATTTGATCTTTCATAGATAGAATTTCATCTATTTATAGAATTTTAGAATTTCCATTTTTATTCTAGACTCGGGATGCACATGCATCTATAGAATTCATAGATAGAATTTTGTTTATTTATTTTATCTATTCTATTATTCTGTTTATTAATCATATTCTATTCTGAAAGAAGTATGTCTTTCAAGTCATATACATTATCTCTAACCCTCTAATCCGAGGGTCACATCTCAGGGTGCACTTAGGATTCACCCAGGAAACTTCAAAACACTGATGTGTGGGCCTACCCTCCAAAGATTGATTTAACTGATCTGAACGGGGCCCAGGCATTGGCATTTTTAAGGCTCCCAGGGAATTCTAATGTGCAGTCAGTGCCGAGAACCACAGCTTCCATCATCACAACAACCAGGAATGTGGGGATTTTTCGCTTCATTGTATAGATAAAAATAATAGGTCCCAGGGAGAACTAACAACCTTCTCAAGAAAAGATCAAAGACGTCAACTTCGAGTCTGTCTGGCCAGCAACCCCCCCTTCCCAAGTCTCTTCCCATACTATTTAGTGAATTTGGGGGTAAAGAGTAAACAGGGAGAGCACACAGAGAGGAAAAAGGGGGCCTGGGACAACAGCACCCCACAGGGACTCAGGAACTTTCTGAGCAGAAGGTGCTATTACTACCCTGAGCTGGCTGTGAGGATCCAAGAGGATGATAGCTGGGTGGGCAAGTAACCAACCTCCATGGTTGCAGCAGCACCTGGTCAACCCCAGGTGCTGGCACAGAGGAGGCACTTGATGGAAATTGAACGGGCAGCCCCATGCACATCCAGTTACCTATTGAAGGCTGCAGAGAGATGAACTTCCCCACATTCCGCTTTCTTACCCTGTGCTGTGTCAGGTCGGGACTGGCACCAGGTCCTCTGGGCTACCTCTAAGTCACACTTCTGAAGCACTGGAGTTAACTCAAGAAGGTCACATTGATTGAAATATACTATCAGGTGGCATGCAAGCCTCCTGATTCTTGGTTTTCCAACCATGAGCACCCTCAGTTATAATTGCCTGAGGTGAAAATAATCAAGTAGGATTCTGAAGCTGCTTCCTCCCTGCTGGGAACCCTCGGTTCTCAGCCTCCTAGAAATGAAACATGGACCCAAAACAAGGAGCTGAACTCCTTGGAAGCCTTTCATTATACAGGCAGAAGTGAATCTCCTGAGGCATTGTTGGTATCATTGTTGCCTGTGGCTGTGAAAGGATCAAAGTCTGAGGGGGAAGGGAAGGAGGAGAGAAATTTCTGGATCCTGGGGTGGGAGGCGTCTGGCCCTCTCTGTACCCTAGACCTAAAATCCTGCTCTTACTCTCCCCACAAAGGCTTGCACTGGCCATCTTTCTTTGTTTATTCGCTCCAACAGTTATGCAGGGTTTATAGCACTGGAAATTCTTAGAGGTGTAAGGTCCATTCCTGACTTTAAGTAGATCACAGTTCAACAGGGAAGGAGTCACCTACAGGTCACCACACCAGGGAAAATCAGGGAGGGGCTCTGGACCCAGGCGGGAGGTGGGAGGGTAGGCTTCCTGGAGAGGCAATTCCTGATTTGAGACTTACAAAATGCCTAGCAAGAGTTGGCTAGGTGGAAAGTGGAGGGAATGGTTTTCTGAGTGGACAAGGCAGCTTCAGCACAGGTGCACAGATTTTGTCCTCTGCCTCAATAAAGGGTGTTCCTTGTTGAAAGATCACCCTGGCTTACTTCCAGAAACTTCCCTCTCTAGATTCCAGGGACTTGAACTTCCTTCTCTATATTCAGGCCATAGGGCTGAGTCCAAGAGCGACTGAATTCCTAACTCAGACTTCTTTTTTTCTTCAGCAGAAACATGCAGTTTCGAAGTCTTGCCAACCTCACCGAAGAGTTTTTCCCAAGAAGGCATGGGCTGGGTAGAGGCAGCTGTGCAGTGGGAGGAGGGTGGTATTTTGGCCTAGAAAATAAGACTTAAATGAGGCCAACAATGCACAAAACACAGCCTCTACATAAAGGTGTCTTTTTTTTTGATCTTGGTAAGCACTATGTTTCATAATATAAACTGTCATCACAGGGCAAGCAAATAGGTCCCTGGTGAGAGGCACAGCTGGGATTTCAATCCTGCCTCTACAACCGAGGAGCTTGGACTACTTACTGCAGGTCTTTGAGCTTCACAGTTTTATGTATAAAATAGGACGAAGAACATCTCCAACCCCATTCTGAAGCTGAGAATGAGGTGAAATGACAGCAGAGAGGCACTTGGAGCTTGGCACAGAAGTGGTCTCAGCAAATGGTTGCTGCATTTCATTATCCTCTGAGAACTGGTGTTTGGATCGTTTCCTGCCATTTGAAACAACCTAACCTATGCAAGTCCTTCAGTGAGATGCTCATTGACACTTCTCAGTCCCGTGTACACTGCAGGCAGGGGAGGAAGGCCTGGACTTGGTTCTATGAGCAGGGAGAGGGGTGTAGGTCTCCCAGCTCCATTTCTGTCTCCTCCTCACTGGAGAGCCATGGCCAAGTCTCTTATCAGGTCACTTTATTTCTCCACAACCATGACTTTGACCTTCCGCATTTTGGAACAATGTACTCTCTGATGTAAAGAAGCATTTGTTTCTGCCTGTGCTGAGCCAAAGTGGTTGTCATAGATCTGCTTTTTGCTTCCCGAGTGCAAAACAGTTCTGATGTTATATTGTATTATTGATAATTATGTTCTATTCTGGATCTCTCTTTGATAGCAGGTGGTAGAGGAGGTTTGCCAATTCATTCCCTTAAATTATTTTTAAATAAACTCTCAGAATTAAGTTGATTTTATTATCTTCTTTTACTTTTAAATCGATTTTCAAAAAATGTTCATCAAATTAAAACAACAACAACATATTGAAACAACTATAATCTGCCAGATAGTGGTTTTGGGAAAAAGTCCAGAAGAGGTGGAAGCCACAGAAATATTATAGAAGGCAAGGCTTGAACCCACATACCTTCTGTGCCAGTCTTGCTGTTGCCATTTGAGGCAAGACCTTCTGGGACAGTGGTGAGAATTTCGTGACTGCTCTTCAGCCTTCAACCCCTTTCCCCTGCAGTGTGTGCTGCTCGGGTATCTCAGTCATCATGTGATGTGCCAGCACAAATCTTCCCAATGGCTCCTCCCCGATGGCAGGAGACACTTCATCCTCCTCAACCAGACATTCATAGTGCCTTACTATCCGATTCCTCTGACTTTCCCGGGACTCCACCTCCATCAAAGGGGTTTACTCATTTTCCTGTGATAGTGCTGAAATACTGCATTTTGTGTTTCAAGTTGTGGATCTGTTTCCCCCTCAGAATTCCTTCTCCTCTTCCTTGATGTCTGACCACATCCTATCAACGTCCTCTGTCTACCACAGTGGGAAGCACAGCCTTTGTTTAGATGTGCACATGGCTGTCTATCTTGATGAGCAATCATTTTGTGTTCCATTTCCCTTTGCCCACAAATGGATGAAGATTAATAAGACATCCCTGGACCAGATGGCGCCCCCTGTTCCATACATTTTCTTTGACTTTTCACTGCAGCCCCACTACTTTTTAGCTGCTCTGCTCTGACTACTTCTGAGTGCCCTTTCTTTACAAACACACAAGGGACTTGATGTGACTGAGATATTGCTGTTTGCTACAGTCTATGTCCAAGCACACTTTTATATAGCTTCATCATGCACCTGTCCTCCAGACAGACATCCCTGACAGGTAAGGGGAAAGGGAATACTACCTGCCTATCTACTCTGTGCCTCTGGTGAACACATTTGGACATATTTAAGTTTGTATCTCCGAGCCCGTCAGGAAGTATTTTGATCCACATTTTCAAATGAGAGAACTGAAGCTCAGAGAGGGTTAATGACTTTCTCTGGGAGAGTTTGATGCCAGATATGATGCCAAAGAGGAAAAAACACCATGGGATGGAGCTTGTTAGAACTGGCTTCACAGCTGTGGTGGGATCTGAGCCAGACCTTGGTCTGGTGGGCAGGAGGTGAGAGCACCGTGTGTGTGAGCAGCATCACAAAGATTTCAGACTCAACAGGACAATGTGATCATTTACAGCTCCCAGAGATTGTATCTTGAAGTACATTCTCAATCCTCAGAGATTTCCTTGAAGAATGCAGTATTAAAGTTAATTGCCAGGTTTTGAGTATGCAAACACCGAAATATGCTGGGACGGTCAAAGTTCAGGGGTAAATGAACTTTACTGCAGCATGCTAAGAACAGAATAAATGCTGACAAAGAAGCAGAGACTTTTTAATTTTAACTGCAGGTCAAAAGAGGACTCAACACAAGGTAGCTGAAACTGGGCAAACACACAATCCCAGATGGTTTCATACAGCATAAAAGCAAATGAGACAATGTGAGTTCATCGATGGTAACAAATGCTACACTCTGTTTGTGTGTGTAGCGGGTGGGTACGTGGGCACTCTCTGTACTTTATGCTCATTTTTGCTGTGGACCTAAAACTGCTCTGAAAAATAAACTATATTAAAAATAAGATGAAATAAAGTTGTTAAACATTTTAAATGAACAAGCTCCATTCCAAAGCTGTCCACTGTGGCATGAGGGGAGAGGAAGCCACATCCCTCTCTTTTGGTGTGTTGGAGCATAGACCCCTTGCTCAGTTGTGTGACCTTCACTTTTATTTCTCCGGTTCACTGACGAATGAAATGCTTATGAGCACTGAATGCCTCAAAAAGCAGGACATGAAACAGAAGAAAAGGAGGAAGAGGAAAATGAAGAGAAGGAACTGAAGCATACTTTACCACCCACATACTGAAAAATGAAAAACTGGCTGCATATACAGGCTGTAAAAGCAAAATTATTAAGTGACCAGGGAGAGGAGTTTTACAGAACATTTAATACATAGTGATCTTGGGAAGAACTTAACTCTATTTTTCTGTTATCTCTTCTCTAAAACAAGGATAACAATACCTACCTAATTTGGAAAAGCTTAAATGACATAAAGTATATAAAATGCTTGGACCAAGAGTCTATATTCACTTATTAAAACTATTTATTGAGTGCCTAATCTGAACTAGATACCAAGGGTTCAATGGTGGGCAAAGCAGACATGATTCCTGCTGGCTTACTGAGTTTACAATCTAATGGGGAAACAGATATCAAATAAAGAAAAATAAAAATAACTAATGACAAACTGTGGAGCGTTCAATAAAGAAAAAACTCAGAGTGCTGTGAGAAAATAACAGAACTCTGAATAAATGATCAATACATAATTATTATTTAAAGACAGACATTTCTTTACAACTATGACAGACTAGTTTCTATCAGACAAACCTTCCATAAACAACAATTGGGGGAAAACGGATAATGCATATTTTTCAAATAAATCTGTGTAAAGAAATATGAATGCCACCATGGCAGCAAGGGTTTCAGTAGACAAATTCTAGAGAGTAGTTACATACAAAGAAGTAAAATCAAAATGGAGCTCTACTCTCTCCTTGAAAGCATTTGCCATCTTACAAGTGACTGAAGATAGTTTTCAGCAATTTCATGGACAAAATTGGAGTTCATGGCCTGATAAGGAAGAGGGCCATGATGACCAAGGTTTTCTGTTGGGAGCCAGAAAAAGGCAACGCTCAAAGTCTACAGGCAAACTAGGTGTAGACCAACTCTCACAAAAACTAAAAACAGCTCAAGCCCAATTGGATTAGGTGATTTGGCTGTGTTAACAGCCTGGCATTATCCTCTAGGAAGAAAGAGAACATCATCAAGAGCCTCAAATAATCTCCATAATTTTTTATAGATTAAAATCCAACATTCAATTTTTCAAATATCCAAAAATCATTTGGAGACCACAGAAACAGGTCCATAGGAGATACAGATATGATACTGATACTGGAGTTATCAGACACTGTCTTTAAATACTGCATTAAACATATTAATGAATGTTGATGACAAAATGGAGAATTTTAACAGGAAATTGGAATCTATAAAAAAGAATAAGAAGGAATTTCTGAACTGAAACACAATAAATAAAATTTGAAATTCAGCAAATGAGTTAGGAGCAGATTGGACATAGCTGAAGAAAGAAGTGATGAACCAGAATGTAGGTCAGTAGAAAATATCCAGACTGAATCACAAAGTGAAAAAAGGATGCAAGCAAGAGAAAAAGAAAGTAAGAGATATCTAGGTCATTGTAGTGCCAGAAAGAGGAAAAAGAAAGAAAGAATGAACAAAAGTAATATTTGAAGAGATAGTTTATCAAAACTAATGAAAAACATCAAGCTACAAACACAAGAAATTTTACTAATCCAGTGATAGACAACTACAAGTAAACTTCAGCAAGGTGCACCATAATAAAACTACTGAAAACCAAGAACAAAGACAAATGTTAAAAGAAGCTGGAGGGGAAAAGGCACATTATCATTAAGAAGAACAATAAGATTGACAGCGAATTTCTTAATCAAAATATGAATGACAAAGACAATGTTATACTATCCTGCAGTGCAAAATACCTTGCCAAACTAAAGCCCTTCAATATTGAAGTTAAAATTTATGTTTCAATTTATTTTTTATTTAGTATATTTTATTATAAAATAAAACACAGATACAGAAACCACCCAAAACAAAAGTATAGCTTAGTAAATTGTTTTAAGGCAAGCACTCTTGTAACTACCATAAAGAAATATTTTTCCAGCCACTCAGAAACCTTTCCATGTGTGCTATCCTTATCACAATGCACCGCCCTTCAAAATAACCTTTTTGTTATACTTTTATTGTAATTTTTTTATTGTGCTTATAATTTTATCACCCATATTTGCATCCCTAGACACTATGATGTAATCCTGCCCATTAAAAAATGTTTGATATATCATGTAAGTCTATTCTAATCCACTGTAACTCCCTCTATTCCTTTCTTCTCAGATTTTATCTGCTGAAGATCTTGGGCTGTTTGACTTGTAAAATTTCTCTTGAAGTCTGTATTTTGTTAATCTCATGGTCATGATACAGCCCCACAAATATTTTCTTCCTTGTGTTCCCCGAAAACTTTCAGCTGGATCCAGAGTCTTGAACACTGTATATTTCTGGAAGAATCTGTCACTAAAAACTACTCTAAAGAAAATACACAAAAGAGGTCCCAGGCAGAAGAAAACTAATGCTAAGTAATAGCAAAAAATTGTAGACAGGAATGCATAATAAAGGAAAGTTATCATATGTAAGTACATCTAAATAAATATTGACTGTATAAACCAATACTAACGATGTCTTATAAGGTTTTAAAATATGTAGAATTAAAATGCATGACAAAGGTAGCGTAAAAGTCAGGAAGAAGATAAAGTCAAAGTATTCAAATATGCTTTCATTGGGCAGGAGTTGATAATGACAGAAATTTATATTGTATTTTAATCAATGCAGGATGCATGTTGAATCTCTAAAGTAACCTCTGAAAGAATGGTAAAAAGTTACATAACTGCCAAGATATGAAAAAATGAAGTACTAAAACACAATTAATCCAAAAGAGGTAAGAAAAAAAGAAACATAGAACAGACAGAACAAACTGGAAAAAAATAGTAAAAAACCTAAGTGATTCAGCAATTATATTAAATGGAAATAATTCCTAAAATTTATATTGTCAGATTATATTAAAACATAACAAGACTCAATAATACATTGCTTACAAGAGAAGCTTCTTAAATACAAGATACAGAAAAAAAGTAAAAGAATGGAGAGAGATATAACATATAAACTCTAACCCCCCAAAAGGCTGCCACAGCTATACTAATGCCTAACAAAGTAAATTGTAAGTCAAGAAGGGACTGTTTTAACTATAAAAGGATCAATCTACTCGTGTGACAAAATAGTCTTAAATTTGTAGTTAATGTAACTTCACAATATACAAAGAAAATCATGATAGAATTAAAGGAGAAATTGACAAATCATAGTGAAAGCTTTCTTCCAAGACTGTTAGAACAAGCAGACAAAAAATATAATGATAAGCAAAGTCAGAAGGATCCCTGTCTATATTTAACTTGCCTTAAAGGATGAATGAGTGTAAAATTGCAGGTTAGCTGTGTGTTCTGAAGGAAAAGAAGACAATTTTATGACAAGGAATATGCTGGACTGAGGGAATCAAGAAAGGCCTTTTTGATAAAGTGACAATTGATCTCAGCTCTGAAGGAGGAATAATGATCAATTAGGTGAGTGGAGGTCAAATTGTGTATCAAAGAGCATTAGACATTGGGCATATGAGATTGAAGGACTAGAAGGAGGTCCAAGTGATTGAATCACAGTGTAAGAAGGAAAGAAGTTCAAAATCAAGCTGGGAAGTGGGGCTAAGGCCAAAACATTTAGAAACGTGTCAGCCGTGTTATGGTTCTTGAGAGCTTTATCCGGAGAGCAATTTTATTACTGGATTTATGTTTGGAAAAGATTATTCTAGCTATGGCATGAGAGTGGATTGTAGACCATCAGAATTGTTGAGGAGGCTAGACAGCCCAGCAGGTTTTACCAGTGATTAGAGATGAGGGATGATAATGGTGACAGTGGAGAGAGAGAGTCATCAGATTCAAGAGATATTTAAGAGGCATGGGTGAAGGATTCTCATGGTGACTGAGGGCAGAGGAGTCATCAAGGATGTCTTTTTGGTTCTTTACTTGTGCAAATGGATTTAACAGAGATGTCATATTCTGAGATAAGAAACACAGACCAAGTTTTGGAGGGAAGATTATAAATTCAGTTTTGGATACATTGAGATCGATGGTCTTTTCTGTTAGAGATTCTTAGGACATCTTTTCAAAGTTCTTAATTGATTTTCTCTTTGTGGTATTTTTGGTGGGTTTTATCTGCTTGTTTTACCCCCTCCAGTCTGACATTTCAAAATTGCAATTGCAAGTTCTGAATGTGGATATTTATCATGTCACCACATCAAAATATTGATGCTTACCTAATTTGGACCTTCCCAGGGAGTAATGGAAACAAGAGGGAAGACGGAAAATTTGTCGATATCCCTAGGAGTGCTTGCAGGATGCTGGACACTGACTCAGTCAGAATCCAAATGTGTCAGGAAACTTTCCTGGCTCTGAATGTCAAGGGCCATCCAAGAAGGCAGAATTGCTTTTCTGGAAGATGCTGCACAAGGATGAGCAAGCCAAGTTTAGGGGAATTGGCTCTCAATACACAGGACCATTTCAGAGACTAACTAGTGAGTTCTTCCTTTAATGAAAATTAAATCTGTCAAGGATATGAATTGAGGTATCATATAAAAAGAGAGGCCAATCAACTCTTTCAAGCAATTTCCTATTAGAATACCAGGATGAGAGGTGCCTTTTTTTTTTTTTTTTTTTCCTCCAGGCTGGTTGAAATCCTGTTAGCAGGTCATTTTGAAATCCTTTCTGTGAGAAAGAACACATTACAAATGACAGCCTGTGCAAGGTCAACTCATACCCAGAAAAAAAAGATCATATATTCGTGGCTATTTCTCTATTTTTGGGAATATTGACCCAATAACCTTATGAGAATGTCAGTCCTTTTCGTTCAACACATTTTCCCCTCCTTCTGTCTCATACATTCTTTATTTTATTCAGGATTTGACTTAAAATATGAAATTTAATTTCTATTTGTTAAGGTCTGATAAGAAATTTGGTTATGTATCTGTTTTGAGTAAGAATTGTAAGGTTTTATATGTAGTTTAAATAATGTGTTCCTCTTTAAGAGAGCTTGGATTTTAAGATTTTGCCCCAAATTATTATTACTGAGTCTGCCTTAAGTTTCAACAGGTGGAGAACTAGAGAGAAGATCTGCTTCCTTACTTGGACCAGAATCCAGAGTTTTGTAACTATACAAATATGATACTCAGAGGCATATGATTGACAACTGTTTCACAAACTATTGGCCATAACTCAATTGTCAAAGGAGGAAAGGTGGTAGGTGTTCAAGCTTTTTTCTGTGACTTTCTGTATTTCTGATGTGTTTGAGGGCCAACACATTAGGAACTTATAAAATAACAAGCCATATAGATCTAGCCTGGAGCCGGGTCCATCACTGAGCTGTGCCTTTGCTTAGTATCAATGTTGTGCAACACAAAAGTACCATTGAATATTGAAGCGGGGAAGAATGTAAGCCTCCAGGCGGTCATAGCTCTCTGGAAGGCCGGTGATTTGAGATCCTGACCTACTTTAATGCATACCCTCTCTTTACACATCAGGATACAAAGGTCCACAGGGAAGTGTCCTGCTAAAAGTCACACAGTTTGTGTCTCAAATTTCATCTTCCTATGAGTTTTTCTTCAGAGAAAAGAACTGAGAGCATAAGCTGCTAGGTCTTTATCAGACTCCTTGGACACACTACAAAGAGAAAGTCTCAAATGGCAGCACTGGGAAGAACTATCCTGCATGAAGTCCTTCTTCATGGGCTCTGGGCTTTGGACATACTTAGGCCATTTTTATTTCCCTTTTGGATTCCTGCAGACTCTGTCATTAGAAAAAAGCCATCAGGTTCTTGGATAATTGCTTAGTGGAACTAAGGGCAATGAGAAAAGAGAAGCATCTCAGAGCATGCCTGAACTTGCTCCTTGCCTTGGAAACTCCTATGCTGATAACTGAGTATTGAGCCCTTGAGCTGATAAGCAAAGGTCTTGGACTTGAGAGTGTTTTGTCTCCCTGTTTGAAAGCTTTGTGCTTGTTTTCTTTCCTCTAAGAGAATATCTGCTTATTCCTCATCTAGTCCCAAACCACACATTGTGAAATATGGCCAAAGTCTACCTTTTAAGTATTGCTCATTCTTGAATTTGATGAATAGAACAAGTGACCTACAGTTTGTAATTAAAGGAACCCACCTCCACTCCATCCTCAACTCATCAACCAATGATCTCTACTTCTCCAAAGACCTTAGTTTAAATCTGGAACAAAACCAGTGATCTCAATTACAATGCTTTGATTGATTCTGACACCATCATTTGGTAAAGTAGCCTCAGTTTTCCTATCTGTAAAATGAATTCAGTGTTGGCAACACTGGTCTTAAGGTTAAATAGCTTTAAGAAAATTGCTGAAGGCTGTGACATATGACTTAGTATATAATTATTTTATATGTAGAGTTTTGCCTACCAAAGAAAGGAGTTATCAGCCTCCCATGGCATTGCTGGTAATTTGTTATTAATGATTTCTAAAATTTCCAGCACTTTAGGAAGCTTCAAGCATCATTACTGCATTATGTTTTGCTTTTGTGTTAATGGACAGCTATTTTTCACTGTCATTTTTATGGGTAGAAAGAGAGCACAGATGAACAATTTTAACAAATATGAGACAATAGGAGGCATATTCCAGGCTCTGTCACCTATTATTATTAGAATGATCAAACTCAGCCTTATCAGAATGAAGAATTGCCTGGACACAGACAGCAATTGCTATACCTCCTTCTCATCAGTACTCTCACTGTATCACACCCGCTCAGAGGCAAGGGTCAGAAAACTGTATTTAGTTGGCACTTTCATGATTTAAGAATTAAAGAATCCAGATAATCACTTTTTTTGCTTTCTATATAATTAAGAAGGAAAACATCATAGTATAATCACACATAGTGGAGTAACATCTATTCACTTCAACTTCCTTTTATTTTTACATTTTTCATTTTGAAGATGTGGGGTACAATTCAGGGTTAGGTATACATATGTCCATTATGCAGGTGCCCTTGTTGATGAGGTGTACCCCTTCCTCCCCTGGCAGTTTCCCACTACTGCCAATCCTTTTCTTATAGTATTATGATAACTGTTCAAGTTCTGCTTATGACTGAGAACATGTGATACTCAGTTCTTTGTTTTTGTGACAGATCACTCAGTATTATAGACTCTAAGTCCTTTCAAGTTACTGTGAAGTTCACAATTTTGTCCTTCTTTATGACTGCATAATACTCCATCGTGTATATGTACCACATTAAAAAAAATCCAGTCCTCTTTCTATGGGCAGCATGGTTGGTTCCATGTTTTTGCTATTGTAAATAGTGTTTCAATAAACATGGGTGAGCAGATATCTTTTTCATCGGGTGGTTTGAGTTAACTTCTTTACAGATTAGAATGAGGAAGACTTGATGTCACCAAAGAGGTCTTCCTTCGAGAAGAAAAAAGTCAGGTCTGACAGAGGGTTCTCTGTTTTGTGGACAGTTCTCAGAATTAAAAACCCCCTTTTCCTCCACAAGATGGAATAATCAAAGTCAAGCCAGTTGCACATCCTAGAGAAACAAAACTATGCTAACCCCTGATGTTACAAATGGAAGTGATTGCTTCCTGTCTAAATCACAAGTCTCCATTCTATAGCTCTGGCTTGTAATTTCTCTCTCTTCTTAATATACCATCCAAGTTAAAATGTGGGTTCACCGGGTAACGCCCTCGGGTCCTCTCCCACTGTGGGAGCTTTTCTGTCCTCTCAATAAATTCTGCTTTCTAAAAAAAAAAATGTGTATGCCATAGAGATGGTGGTATCTGAAGGTGCTAACAGTCAGCAGGAACAAGAATACCAGGGGTCTTGTTCTGTGCTCTCTTCTTCCCCATGCCTGCCCTTTGGTGAGTCAATGTTGTAAGAGCAAATCTACAAGTTTGAAAGGCATATTTTCAAAAGGATGAAGAATGCCAAGAAGACAGCTCTCTACAAACATGGTGCAATTGGCAGATGCAAAAGTGGAGGAAGGAGATACTTAGCATTATATATACATTCGTTATTTAAATAGTTTTTTTTAATATAGCTTGCAACTTACAAATTGCATATTTGGTTTTGATGTCTTCTGATCTCATTGAGTTTTCCTTTATGTAGTCCAAGCATATGCAATAAATATTTTTTCGTCCAGTTATAGAAGGTAGTATGTTTTTTCCTCATCAGCAGGGTACTTGGTTGTGTGGTGACAGTCAGCAGGAGCAGGGACATCAGGGCTCTTGTTCTTGTTTCCTCTTATTTTCCATGCCTGCTCTGTTGTTTGACTTTAGGTTATGTGATGCCGAGAAGCAGCTCTAGATGCATCATATTTTCCACCCATTCATCAATGCTAATTCAAAGAAACATTCTGTACACTGAGACATAGACAAAGAAGGTCTCTTGCCTTCACTTACACAACAAGTCAGTGTTTATACTTGGAATCTGTTCTAGACTAATTAAAGGACAAAAGAGAATAATATTCTCTCCATTAAGCATCATGACAACCTGGCTATAAAAACTCACAATTTGTTCAGAGTTAGTAAATGGATATTGTGGCATCTGTTACATGTATTATGGTCTCGTGAATATTTCCAAAAGGGCGTTTCATGGAAGAGAAGTCCCTGAGGATGCTTGAGAGAAAGGATTCTGAGGATGAATAAGTTTGGGGAGTGTTTTATACAAGATCTCCCTCTTTGAGACTCACAATGCACATTAGAATTTTACAGCTCTGACAACTCCTACCATTAGAAAACAATAAACACAAAACTATTATACTTTGTGTAACCTAGCATTTTAAAAACTCATTTGATCATGTATTTTTTTTTTGGAATAATGCCTATTGATAGCTGAAAGTAGCAAATGTCACAAGTAATCTATAAAGTATAGTTTGGGAGAAGATCAGTATTTTTAATCAAAAGATAAAGTTTTCAACCCGAGGTTCACTACTGATTTGTAGAGCATCACAGACCACCATTACATCATGCTATACTTCGCTATTATCAATAACTCTTACTTTTAGATGAAAACAATAATATAAATGAAAATCTGTTCTTATGATATGTCAAGAACTGTACTAAGTGTCCCATTTGCCTTATCTCATTTATTCCTTTAAACTTGTATTTATTTTTAAGTAAACTCAAGTAGTACAGAAATACATTTTCATTTTTAAAAAAAGTTTAAAAGTTTTGACAAGATATAAATAAAATTCCTTTAGTTTAGTATGTAAACATTTAGACCTTCTGTGGATTTAAATAAAAATATATCTTTGCAAAAACACACACATTTCTCATTTTTAAACATAAACAGAATCATATTGTACATACTGCTGTGAGACTAGCTTTTTCATGTAAAATTATATGTTAAAGATTTTTTTATGTCAGTACATGTAGATTGACCACATTTCTTTTCATGATTTTTGACATTTGTGATGCATATGTACCATAAATTTTTATTGGTCAATATTCAGATTATTTTCAAATGTCTCACCAATGTAAACCAATTTTTAAATTTCTACTTCTGATGGTATGGCTTATAGACAAACTTGAATGGTGTCCTAATTGAAACAACCAGGATGCTGGAGAAAAAAGAACCTCTCGCCTGATGCATAAGGAAGGAATCCCCAGAGGTCAAAAACAAAGTGAAAGCAGAGACTTCATGGAGCAAGAGATTGCCAAAGTTGTCTTTCTTTCTGAGATTTTCATCTGAACCCCGAAAAACCTGAGTCACTCTTTAGTGAGATGTGGGAGTCAGATAGTGAAACTTAAGGGCCACATAAGGAGCTGAGGCCAACAGAAAGCACCCAACATAAAACTGGCATCTGAAGGGCTACACTTTCAGTGTAAAAATAAATAAGAAGTAAAACCACCATCAAAGGACAATGAAGAAATTTGCCTGGTTCAACATGGGTGTTGGGTAGGGGATAAAGGTAATCAATCTGGAGAATTCAAAACCATAAACCTGACTTCATATGGGTTTACAACCCTATTCATCATGTTTTTGTACCTCAGGAAAAAAAAATCAAGTAAAGAATATAAAGTGGCACTGTGTTAGTGGGGTCTCTAGTCATATTATATAAGCAAAACATCCAAACACTCTTAGAGGAATTTCAAGTTAGGTCTCAAAGAATTCCCACCAATAATATATGAAAAAATAAGACACCTACAGTCAAAATTCACAAAACACATAAGGGGCCAAGACACCATAAATAAAAAACATCAGAAACAATAAACAAAAGAATCAGGCTTGCAGAGACTTCATATATTGGAATTATCAGACACTAGAGATAAGATATATTTAATATTTTGAGAAATAAAGGAAAAGCTTGAGAATATAAACAAGCATAAGAAATTTTAAAAGAACCAAATATATTTGTAAAAGAATCACTAGAAAACTTTTAGAACTTCTGAGTGGAATAAATATACAAGTTGAAATTAACAGAACAATGTAAACAGCAGATAAGACAGATGCAGCAAAAGAGAGAATTAGTCAACTGGAAGATGTAACCAAAGAAGCTATACAGAATACAGAGCAGAGGCATCAAGAGATGAAAAAATATGAAAGAGAGGTTAAAGACATGAAGGATAGAGCAGTAATATTTGGCATTCATTACTGAAAGTTTCAGAGAAAAAATAGAGATAAAGAGAAAAAGACAATATTTGAAGAAATAATGGCTGATTTAAAAAATTTATTGGAGGTCTCTAATTCTCATTTTCAAGAAGGCCAATGCGTTACAGGTATGATAGACAAGAGAAATTTATACCTAAATATATTACAGTGAAGCAAAATACTGAGAGAGAGAGATTTTTTTTAAACAACCAGCAAGAAGACATAGCTACTAACAAAGAAAAAGCAATGAGATTGGTGGCTAACTTCTCAACAGCAACAATGACAACAACAATTTCTTTACACTGAAAGACTGTAAATGCTAACTTGGAATCTTATACTAGGAAAATATCATTCAAGAATGAAGTTGAAGTAAAGATATTTTCTATCCTTCTGCTTAGCCATCTTCACTATGTGCTATTTACCTTATTACAAAATTGTTGCTCTGCTTCTTGAGCATTGCCTCTGAATCCTAGATAGGAAAAAGGAAAATGACCAAGGGGAAGAAAATATGCCAACTGGGTCCCTTCTCTTTTTCTAGACGTCCCATTTACATTTCTACCTATGTCTTATCAGCCAGAGCTCTATTATATAGCCTCACTTATCTTCAAGGGAGTCTGTGACACATTGTCTTCCCTAATGAAATTTAGTTTCTGCTTACAAAAAGAAAGAATAGGGTGGATAGCAGATAAGTGACTAATTAATGATTTTTATTACAATCAAGAATAAAACATGGTTTCTATCCTCAAAGAAATCAGTGTAGTGGGAGAGACTGACCTATATTAAAGGTAAATGTAGACCTCCAGACACTTATTTCTATAGTTCTTTCTCTATATTAAATGGAGCAGATTTACTACTATCATTTTGGATCTTTGTTGATTTATCATTCAATCAGCAAACCAACCAACTGACTTTGATCATCAGCATCTTATGCTAGGAGTTATACTGGGTCAAATACAAAGACACAAAGAAAAGTAAAAGTGATTCTCAGTCTGACAAGGTTTTTGACCTAGTGGAAGATGTCAGGCAGACAAAATACAATCGTGCAAGAAATTATTAAAGCCTAAATAGAGGGAAATAAGTAAAATAGGGTGTTTTGGGTTGAAATGTGTTCCCTAAAATTCAAATATTGAGGTACTAATCCTCACTGCCACAGAATGTAAACTTATTTGGAGATGGTGTCTTCATAGAGGTAATCTAGTTCAAATGAGGTCATCAGGATGGATCCTACTCCTGTATGACTTGTGTCCTTATAACAAGGGAAAATCTGGTCATAGACACACACAGAAGAAAGGCAGTGTAAAGAGACATAGGAAGATGATGGCCAATGATAAACCAGAGAGAGACGTGATCAGATCCTTCCCTTATAGTGCTCAGGAAGAAGCAAGTCTGCAGACACCTTGATTTTGGATTTCTAGCATCCAGAACTGTGAGCTAATCAGTTTCTGTTATTTAAGCCACTCAGTGTGTGGTGCTTTGTAATGGTAGCCTTAGCAAACTAATACAGAGACAGTGGTTAATTCTCCTTGAGGCATGACGAGTACAAATGTTTTAAAAAAGCCTTCAAGGGTTATCTAAAGATTGAGTTGTAAGATGAGTAGATATTTCCCAGGCAGAGTCAGAAAAGAAGGGGGCAAAAGGAATTTCAGTCCAAAAAGGTATCATGAGCGGAGGTGAGATAAAGTATGTTTCTTGTCTATTTGGGCTGCCATTGACTGGGTGGCTTATAAACAGCAGAAATTTATTTCTCATGATTCTAGAAGCTGGAAAGTCCCAGATCTAAGTGCCAGCCAATTTGGTGTCTAGTGAGGGCCCACTTTCTGGTTCACGAGTATCATTCTTTTGCTATGTCGTCACACGGCAGAAATGATTAAGGAACTCTCTGGGATCCTTTTACAAGGGTACTAACCCCATGAGGAGCCCTCATGACGTAATTACCTCCCAAAGTCATCCCAAGATGCTTTAGATACCATCACATTGAGCATTAGGTTTAGCATATGACATTCAGTCTAAGCACGTGGCATGACCTTAGAAAGCACTATAGCAGAAACACAGGGTTTGAGGTGGAATGTCATGAGAGAAGAGACTGGATTAGTTAGGATAGCCAGGTTAGGAAGAATCTTTGATGTCACACACACACAAATACTCTTTTAAAAATAAACATAAAGCAGAACAGTCTTTGTAACTAGCTTTGTATTGAATCTGAGTCTATTTTTTATTTCTGTGATGCCATTCAAATGAGCCTTCTTGATCAGTTAAAGCTGATGCTCAGATGAAATTTGCCTCCTTCATTCTCTGGTGCTTTCTGCACAGTACCCAGTATACTCCCAGGATGTTGTGTTGAACAAATATTTACTGATAGAAATACGTAACTGTATACTCAGTATGCAATAAAACTATATATATGGCTTGACCTACTTTCATGAAGCAAAAATCTTTGTCCTTCTAATACAAATGAGTTCTCTTGACCCCTTGAGATATAGTAGGATTTGAGCCCTTACTCAAAAACATGAAATCACTTAATATAGAAGATTATATAGTCTGAGGATAGGTTGACATCAGTCTGCTACAGTTATGTCTTTTCAAATAATTGTGATATTCGTATACTTTTTAATTGGAAATTTCTGTACTAGGGATAGGTATTATTACTGAATTCAGTTAAATCAAGTACATGCAGGAAATAGCAGAGGGCCAGCAGATACAAGCCTTACATGTTAGAACCCAGAAAATAGAACTCTGGTGTGTTTTAAAATAGAAACTTTATTATTATTATTATTATTATTTGAGTTGGGGTCTCACTCTGTCGCTCAGGTTGGAGTGCAGTGGCATGCTCACAGCCACTGCAGCCTCGACCTGCTGGGCTCAGGTGATACTTCTGCCTCAGTCTTCAAGTAGCTGGAACTATAGGCACATGCTACCATGCCTGGTTAAATTTTTGATTTATTGTAGAGACAAGGTCTCACCAATGTGCCCAGGCTGGTCTCAAACCCCTGGGCTCAGGCAATCCTCTTACCTCAACCTCCCAATGTGCTGGGAGTACAGGCCTGAGCCACCGCATCTTTTTATTAAACCAACTCCCTCCTGCTCGATAAAAATCCATCTAAATCAAATTCCATAACAGTGCTTCTAACTTTAATAAATGGCTATAAATAAGCAATCTACCTTGCAATGCCTGCAACATAAAACATAATTAGCCCAGCATAACCCTCATTATAATATTTGTCACACCTAAGATCAAGGTTATCAAAATGACCATTATTTACAAGAGACAGAAGGCATTCATTGCTGAATTTGTTATGCTTGCTTTCTAAAGCAATAGTCTACTTTCTATATGGAAATGTAAACACCTATTAAATAAAATAATATACATATTGTGATAATATATTGCAATTATGTGTTGCTATATAAGGATGTGAAATATATTATAAAACACGAAGAAAGTCTAAATAGCACAGTAACCCAGGTTCCATTTGTGAAATCCATTGTGAATCTTCATTGTGATGTTTAGGTAAATCTCTCATTACTAGAGTACTTCTGAATTTTCTTTGGTAAATTAATAGAGAAGTACATGCCCCCTTATCTAAATTAAGCACATTAGGATTAAAGCAATAATACTCCAGTAGTCTTGCTTACTTATAGTAAAATAATCATTTTCACTTGAAAAGCCTGGATCAATTTACAACTGATGTTGGTAGATGATGTCATAGTTTATTTAACAGGTAGAATGAACACCAACTTTGTTTATGTAGAGACTGATTCTTTTTTTTGTTTTTGAGTTGGAGTCTCACTCGTCGCCCAGACTGGAGTGCAGTGGCCGCTCCCAGCCACCGCAGCCTCGCTTGCTGGGCTCCGGCAATCCTTCCGCCTCAGCCTTCTGAGTAGCCGGAATTACAGGCATGCGCTACCACGCCCGGCTGATTTTTTGATTTATTGTAGAGATGAGGTCTCGCTGCCCAGGCGGGTCTCCAACCTGCGGGCTCAGGCAATCCACTCACCTCAGCCTCCCAAAGGCGTGGGATTGCAGGCTGAGCCACTGAGCCCAGCTGAGATTGATTTTTTAAAATTAAATCTGGAAGAGGAGAAACAGTCCATTGATAACATTTCTTTAGAAAAATAGTAATATTAATTAGATGTAAGAATTAGTATTGGCCGGGCTTGGTGTCTCAGCCTATAATCCCAGCACTTTGGGAGGCCTAGGCAAGTGGATTGCCTGAGCCCGCAGGTTGGAGGTCAGCCCAGGCAACTTGGCGAGCCCTCGTCTCTACAAAAAATAAAAAATTAGCCAGACACGGTAGCACGTGCCTGTAGTTCCAGCTACTTGGAAGGCTGAGGTGGAAGGCTCACCAGAGCCCAGCAGGTCGACACTGGGGTGGCCATGGCCGTGCCACTGCACTCCAGCCTGGGCGATGGAGTGAGACTCCAACTCAAAAAAAAAAAAAAAAAAAAAGGAATTGATATCACTCAAGTTGAGCATCTTGCCGCTTCGAAAACTGAATTTGAAAGAATTGTGGCTATATTAAGGACTTCATGCTAATACTCACATTGGGTTAGAACAGATTTACACATATAAAAGCAATGCCAGTTTTAAAAGTCATTTTTTTAACATGCAAAATTAAGTAAACATTTATAGATTTTATTTTTATTTATTAGCTTCGGTTCTGTTTGGCACAAAATAATGCAGGCCACTGAATTATTCTCACCTCTCTTATTATCTCATATTTAAGAAATGACTGAACAAGCAAAAGGATTAGGAGGGAGGAGAACTCTTGGAACTTAAAGAGTAGAAAGAATTTTCTGGGTCTCCGGAGGCCCTAATTCAGCATAGGATATTCCTCTAAATATTTTGATTGTTCACTTCTATCATGTAAACATCATATATATATTAATTTTTTATTGTATATATGAATTTACACAGTGTGCATTTTTTATGTTCAAATACTATAATTTTCCAAAAAATAAATGTAGGTAAAATAAATTATGCTTTTATAATAAATGCATATTTTCTTAATTGGAAAGAACACATTTGTTCTCACTATAAGCATTATTATTGAATACACTTCTGTATCAGTTACTGTAGCTGATATAACAAAACATCCTAACAGTGACTTGAAACAACTATCATTTACTAGTTCACAACTGTGTGGGTCAGCAGCTTGGGCTGGGCTCCTCTTAGTAGTTCATATGCTGCTTGCTTCTAGGCTCATTTATGTGATTGCAGTCAGCTGGCAACTCAACAGAGGTTGGATGTTCCAAGATGGAAATTGGCAACCTGGGTGTCTTGTTTTCTTGCATGTGACCTCTCTAGCAGGCCAGCTTGAACTTAGTCACATGATCTTAGGGTTCCCAGCAGCAAGAGAGGAAAGTCTAAATATGTAAACACTTTTTAAAACAATTAATAGACTTTTTTTAAAGAGCATTTTTAGGTTTACAGGAAGAAAATGAGCAGAAAGCAAAGTACCCAAATACTCCCTTTCTACCCACCTCTACCTCCTCCACACATGCAGTTTTCATTTATGTGAACATCTTGCATTAGTGTGGTACCTTGTACCTGTATTACACTTGATGAACCAGTATCAATACATTATCATTAACTAAAGTCCATAGTTTACATAAGATTCAGTCTTTGTGTTGTGTAGTTCTATGGGTTTTGTCAAATATAGGATGTCATGTATCCACCGTTATGGTATTACACACAATAGTTCCACTAAAAATGTCCTGGGCTCCACCACTTATTCATCCCTCCCCTCATACCAATGGCAACCACTGATCTTTTTAGTGCCATTATAGTTTTGTCTTTTCCAGGATGTCATATAGTTGGAATCTTACAGTATGTGACATTTTCAAACTGGCTAAAACAATGTAGAGAACCTGTTTAAAAATATCTTATTTGTACAATTATAAAATTGGAGACAATTTTTATTATGTGAAAACATCCTTAAATCTGAAAGAACACTTAGCAATAAATATTTAAGGTTCTTTCATATTTTTTCATGACCGATAACTCTTTTCTTTTTATGGCTGAGTAATATTCCACTGTAAAATGTATCATAGTTTGTTCATTCAGTCACCTATTGAAGTAACATTGCCATAAACATTCGTGAACAGATTATTGTGTGGAACCAAGTTTTCAATTCATATGGGTAAATGGCAAGGATTTGACTGCTGGATCATCTGATAAGATGATGTTAAGTTTTGCAAGAGAAACTGACAAACTCTCTTCCAAAATGGCTACATTGTTTTGTATCTGTACCAGTAATGAACAGGAGTTCCAGTTTCTCTATATCCTTGTCAGCACTTTATATTGTCAGTGTTTTGGATTTTAGTTATTATAATAGGTGTGTAATAGTATCTTATTATTGTTTGAATTTATGTAAGCATGTTTTCAAGCCTGTTTACATCATATTTGCTAGTGATCTCTTTACCACAGCAGGGTGTGTATGAGCAAGCCCCACATTAGTGTGGGAAGAGAATACCCAAAAGCATGGATATCACAAGAGAATTATGTAGCCATTTACAAATAAACTACCAGGACTTTGTAATTGTTTTGTTTTTGTTTGTGTTTTTTTAATCTTGGTTTTATACTTAGTGATATAGTGATTCCAAGTTCTGGGTTATAGTTGCAGTCCAGTTTACTTCTTAATGACTCTCAAACTAAAAAGATATCTTCTTACAAAGATCTAATTGAAAGCTGTGATTGAGTTTTCAATATTCTGGTTTTTCAGTACTATTCACAATTATATAAATAATGTTCTGTTAAAATTTGGTTAATACATTTCCATCTTCTCTGGTATCAATCCACTTTTGTCATAATTTGGAAGTTGCTGTGCTTTACTTTTTTAAATGGATTCAAAAATCCATTGAAACTGTCTGAAATATTTTTAACATAATAAAAATTGTCTCCAATTTTTTAACGGTATAGATGAGAGATTTTTAAATAGATTTTTTACATTTTTTTCAACATTAAGATCACATAAATGAGCATTTTCAAACTTTTAAAAAAATTATCTTTCTATAACACACATTTCTTTCAAAAGCACTTCACTTCTCACTTCTCATTTAAATAAATGTGTCAATATTTAAAAAAATATCAGTTAGGTTTCTATCAGCCACTTGTCATTGTAGAAACGGCAAGCAATTTTGGGTCACTCATGCTTTTATAGAAGAAAGTAGTTCATTTAAATTTAACAGCTCCTTTATGTAACATACCATAAGATAACCAGGGAGCATCTGTGTCGTACAAAGAATGTTATGGTCATGATCATAGGCACATGCAAACTGCAAAATGTCAGAATATGATGCAAATGAACTAGTGATGGAAGGTGCCTCCGTTTATACCTCTGTGTTGTGAAACTCCTGCCAACTGTGGGTTATACAAACTTCTGACACTTGGAACAAGTGAGGAAACGAGTATCAATCCTTATGTTAATGGTGAATTATAATCCCTTATTTATCATTTAAGGTAAGTATATAGAAATCTGTTTTGCTCACCCCTGGGATGCCTGCACCCTGCTTTGGAGACCACTGTACCACACAAGCTGTGTGTGTAATGGGTGTTTGATGGGGGGTTGTGATATAGAGTACCCAGTGGCTTCTTCAGTGCCAGATTATGTGGTATTTGTGCCATAGTTGACTTGGAATACATTTTTCCATAGCATCTATGTTGTGCTGCTTAGGTTATTTTCCAGATTTTTAAAAACCTGTACCATAGCTATTCATCCATAATCTAAACTAATTATAATAATACCTGGGTCATATAATAAATTAAGTAGATTTTATGAACTAGATTTCAAAACTAACCAATATCAGGGCTATTCTGAGTGTCGGGAAAGTGTAACCTGCTCTTCTTTCACTTTCCTTCCTTTGAAACCCCCATGAGTGTATCCACCTACTTAACCCTTCAGTGCTCCGGGGGTGGGGGTAGGAATGAAGCTGTCAGGAGAATCAAACATCTTCCAATTGGCTTGTACCACTACCAGTGGACAGTGAGGACAGTTGTAGGTGCGCCCTATCCTGAAACCATTCATCTGCCTTCCCTTGAAATGATAATAAGTACACTGGATGCTGAGAATAACCAAATCAGTTCTTTACTCAAGGTTCAGTTGCTCGGTATAAAGCAGGGTTTCTCAGTCACAGCACTGATGACAACCTAGGCCAGGTACTTCTTTATTGCGAAGGGCTGTCATGTGCATGCCTTGCAGAATGTTTAGCAGCATCTCTGGCCCCTGTCACCCACCAGATGCCAAGCGCACTTCTTTCCCCCATTATAATTGCCAAACATCTGTCCCCTGAGGGACAAAGTCACCCATTAAGAACGCTTGGTCTAAAAGTAAAAGAAGCAAGGAAGGGGATGAATGTTTTGCTACTTCTTTTCCTTGCACTTCACAGCAAGGCTTAGATTTTTCGGGATTCCCCCTGTGGATTCTTCCTCTTTTCCTTCCTAGATCCAGATCCTCTCTTCCAGAAGACTTGTTTTTACTCTTTCCCTTTCTTAATATTCTTACTTTCCCTATCTCCCTGGGCGAACTACTTAACCCTACAAAAATGGTCAACCCCCAACTCCACTCGTCTCTTGCCAATTTTACAGCCTCCTTTGCACAATAATATCAAGGTTTTTCTCCCTTCTCTGGTGTCTGTTGGCTCTGCTCAGTGGAGGAATGAGTGCGTGTCTCAGTTGTTTGTGGACCCGGCCGGAGAGTGGGATGAGAGCAAAGGAAGGGATCGACCACTTCTCACAGCCTCTCTGCTACCAAGCAGGTCAGCTCCACCTTTGTCTCTTGCCTGGATCATTGCCCCAAATGCCTGCTGGTCTCCCTGCTTCTACCCTTGAAGCCCACCGTTTATCATCCACCCAGCAGATAGGCTGACCTTTTCTAAACAGGAATCAGATCATGCTACTTCTCTGCTCAAAATCCTGCAATGCCTCCTCATTTTACTTGTAAACAAATCTGACATTCTTACAATGGCCATGGATGGTCTGACCCCTGTGTTTGCCTCTGACCTCAGCTCCTGCAGCTATGACCACCTTGCTTTCTCTGTTTCAGGGGCACAAAGCTCCTTGTAATTCCTTACACAGCAGGCGTGCTGCTTACATCCTTCACACCAGCCCTTCCCTCCACCTGGACCACTCTCCCACCGACATCTATCCAAATGCCACCTCCCTCAAGCTCCCTTCGGTCTCTGCTCAGATGTTAGCCTCTCTGTGAGTCCTGTTGTACTCATCCAATGAAATCACACCTCCCATTCCCTGCTACAGCTTTCCCAGGTCGCTTTACCTGTCCTCCTTTTTATTTCCCATAACATTTATTAATTGCCTAAGTATATTGCTTCTTTATTAGGTATTTGCTATTTTTTTGTCTTTGTCTTTCTTGTTTGCCAACATATCCAGTGTCTAGAATGGTACTGGGTACATAGCAGGCATTCAATAGACACTTATTAAATGAATAAGTGAAGATTGAATTCTGGTCGCATCGGAAATGGCGCAGAGAATGGAGAGGGCCTCCCTCACAGACTGTGACTCAACCTCTCTTACAATGCTACAACGGTGACACTGTTGACAGTTGGGCCAGATAAGGCTTTGTTTGCAGAGTGTCTAGCAGAAAGTCCATTGTGAGGATTCATTTCCTCCTGAAAGCCTTTATCTGGTCTGTACCTCAGATTCATATTCATCCTACTGGCATAATTTATATCTTATCTCTTAAAAAAAAAAAAAAGACAAACATTGGAAAGCATTTATTCCGTCCCTACTCCAGTTTACATGACAAAGCTTCTCTGCCTAACTTCTCGGGAGTTGGGTGGGTGCGGGGCATGGGGAGCCTCATTTTACTCCCCAAAACAATATATCTGAAAACATCTAGACCAGAATCCTTTGTAAATCAGACCTTGTCTGAATTCAAGTTGTAAATTACAACTGAAAACAAGACACTTTGGTTTTGTGAGTTGTTTAGCCTCCACTAACAATTTCGACTAAAATAGGTCTTTTTTCCTTTGGCAAAGTGAAAGAAATGAAGAAAAGGGGAAAGTATAAAAGGTAGAGGAGAAAACCTCTCCTTCTGTGTTAAGGTTTTAGTTCTCCATGTTTCAACCTAGTGCCTCCAACACAGTGTCAATCAATGTCCTAAAACATTTCATCAAGTACTGACTGCTGCCTCTTATACAGCCTCATTTTCCGTCTAGCTAACCCATTAAATGATACTAGCTGCATCTTAGACTAAACCATAAACTTACGCATTTTTACTTACAGAAAAAGTAAAATGTATTCATTTTGACTCTGCTAATCTATAATATTTAATAATTTTGTCAAGGGCTAAAATTCACCTAATGATTACTTTATAGAAATAATTTATGAATTTAAAATGTAAGCAGGAATCTGTGTGAATAGCTAAAATATTTTTGGAAGCAAGTCAATTTCAAATATCTTCTACTTTTTTGGAATTATTGGTTTAAATCCTACCCGAGGGCAAAGAGATAATCTATTTCTCTTTGTAGAATCACATTCAGGGTGCTCCTGGTATAGAATGAGTGTTCAATAGATAACAGCTGAATGAGTAAAAGAGTTAATATGTTTAAAAGTTGTTTATTTAATAAAGAAGGTCTCCAAAGAGCATTTTGCTTGAAAACAGTTTGTTAACCTAGCCTCTTGCCAGAATCTGAAAGTAATAAAAATGTTTGTCTTTAAAAATATCTCCTGAATCCAAAGCCATGTGGCAACATTCTAAAAGACCTAAAATGTTTATAACCTCTAACCCAGTAATTACACTCTGGCATTCAGCCCTGAGAATGTAGTAATAAAAACTTAATGTAATTTAAAATAACAAACTGTTTTATGCAACTTAAAATGACCAGTAGAAGATAGTTAAACCGTCAATGGCAGTTATTGACACAATATGATGCAGATATTAAAGGCTGTATTTTAAAGTATTTTGTAACATAAAATTCTATAATATTAAGTTCTAGAAGCACTATTTTAAATTACATATACAACATAAATGCAACCAGGCCAAAGTTATGTGCAAAAATATAACTCAAAACTATTTATGGTTGTGTGTAGATGCTACAATTATGAACTTTCTTTTATCTTTTAATCCTAAATTCTCTTTATCATTGTGTATATTCCAAACTGCCATCGTCTTTTGCCTGGACCATTCCAACAACTTCCCTAACTGATCTCTCCCCTTTGCCATCGCATGATTTTTTTCATTATCTAAATATCGGCTACAGTGGTCTTTTTAAATAAGTTGGACCCTTCTTAATAAGTTGGTTTTCTACTGAAAACAGAACAAGATCCAAAATCTTTAGCTGGCTGACAATAACCTGCTTGATCTAACCTACCATATAAGTCCTATAATTATCAGGTATACATTTAAAAACATTTCCCATTTCTCCTGAAATTCATCATTGTCTTCCTGAAAAACAATTAAACCTTATTTATACTCTTCAGTTCACTAAATTTACACTCACAACTTATTCAATTTGATAAGTTCAGCAATATCTCCTAATAGAACATGTGTATTTCACACACTACCCATAGAAATATAGGTACTAGCAAAACAAATCACCTGAACATGCTGATAGTAAGGGAATATGAATGAATGATTGACAAGATGAATTTATGTTAAGCAGATTTTTTCCTTATAGATTCTATAGTGGCAAAACCCTATTTGTTTAAGAGAGATAAAATCAATTGCTATAGGAGAAGAGAATTTCATTAACATTTATTGAGTTCCTACCTGTGGTAGATAATTAATATTTGTTATCGCACTTCAGTCTGGAAGTGTTAGTAGATACTTGATATGAGGAAAACAAAGATTTCCAAAGAGTAGTCTGAAATAAAGCTACATCTTTTGTTTAGTTCCAGATCAGTGGGTCTCCCTGGATAGAAATTAAGAGGGCTAGATTAGTGCTGTCTAACAGCAAATAATGCAAGCCACACAGGTCATTTTAAATTTGCAATAGCTACACTAAAAAAGAAATAGATAAAATTAATTTTAATAATAATTTTAACAATCAATATATCTTATTTAAATCAATATATCTAAAATATTACCATCTTAATATGTAATCAATACAAAAGTTATTAGTGAGATAGTTTATCTTTAATGTACTACATCTTCAAAATCCAGTATACATTTTCTACTTATAGCACACCTTAGTTCAAACTAGACATCTTTCAAGTGGTCAGTAGCCATATTTGGCTAGTGGCCGCCGCATTGAATAGTTACAAGGCTCAATAATAGGCAAGAAAAGAAGGTAACCAAATAAGAGAGAGTCAAAGTTCAGTTTGCTTGGCTCACTGGACAAATTGTAATGCTTCTCTGGGATTAGTTGCCTTCAGTTTTGTGAAACCAAAGTTGGGAAGTCTGGTTTCAGTCAGAGCCAGGTTACCCAAGATTCCAACCAGCCAAGAGTCAATCAGTAGATTTGCTTGGTTGCACATGAGTGAAGGCGAAACTTGGCAAGATTTATCTCTGCCATCCAAAAAGTCTACAATCCACCACAGATGACAGCATCAGTTTTTTATCACTTCATCAGCCACACCAATCTTCAGTCAGGATGACCACAGAGTTTATTATGAAAACTGAGGTGCTTCTGAGAAAGAGGTCACTATTAATAATGATTCTGAGACAGCAGGCATACTATGAGTCTGTTCCTGCTGGCAGATGAGGACATAAGGTTACCCTACCTTAACCAATGTTTCCATCCCTTGGAAGAACTTAGGTTACTGCCAGTAGTCACATGTATCTCCAGAACATATGGAACTCAATGAAGAGGAGCCAGCATGGGAGCCTATGCACAAAGTTCTAAATTTCTCCTACAGGATTCTAGGTCTCATCCCAAGAACCTGCCTCATAAAGGGCCTTTTACTCCCATGTCTAATAACATTGCTTTGATGCAATTTGCAAGCTTCCTGTTTTGCAATTTTCCACTCTGGCTCTTGTTTAAATTGGGGGTTTAATGAGAAATGGCTGTTAGCTAAATGGCGCTTCTTCTTGGCAGGGTCTCCCAAGGAAACTAGAAGATCAGTAAACAAAGCTGTGCATGCGGGTGGCCAGGAGATGTCTATCTTTTTTTTTTTTTTTGTCCGTTCTTTAATTTCTTTCATTTTCTTGTTATATAAAAAAAGAATTACAGCAATCAGCTGTGACAGCCAGGGGATATGTTTCACGGGAAGTAACAGATGGCTCAAAGCCACCTTCGTTTCTGAGGAGAGGGAAAATGCCTGTGGGCCTGGAAAATTGAAGGTTTGGAAACTAATTTTGTTTGACTCTTTAATCCTTTTCAAACATAGGCCCCAAAATGGAAGATTAAAGGATTTCACTTTTGCTGCTTAGTTTTTTCAGCTCAGAAAGGTACAAGATATAGAAGTAGAATGGCTGTTGATGAGACAGGAGATTGAGCAGGAGGAACTTACCTTTACTAGCCTGAGGGTAGTTTGGAATTTCTCTACATAGGATTTTGTTGTTAATGTTGTTGTTTATTTGAAGACTGTAGTGTTTTACAAGATCGGAAGACCCTGGACCACTCTATGAAATTATATTTTACATAGAAATTACAGTCCGAATATTAGAGCAAAAAGGCACAACGTGAGACTTAGAAGTAGGTTTATATGAGCATTACAGCAAGGTCATAAAAAACACAAAGAACTCAAACCCATTAATCTATTCATCAAATATTTATTGATCACCTACTGTGTGTCAAGCAATGTTCAGTTCTAGGTTCTGGTGTCAGAGGTGAGCAAGGTGGAGGAAGACTGTGTCCTCTACAATATAACAGCAAGAAGTTGACAGTAAAGAATAAACAAATAGGAAAATAATCTCAGATGTGTACAGTAAGTACCCTAAATATGAATGAGTTATGTTTCAAAAGTGCATTTTTAAAAAATTTAATTTAATTTAATTTAATTTTTTTAGTTGGAGTCTCACTGTCACCCAGACTGGAGTGCAGTGATCCTTCCGCCTCAGCCTTCCAAGTAGCTGGAACTACAGGATGCTCTATCACGCCCGGCTAATTTTTTTGATTTTATTGTAGAGATGAGGTCTCACCAAGTTGCGCATGCGAGTCTCAAACCTGCGGGCTCAGGCAATCCACTCATCTCAGCCTCCCAAAGCGCTGGGATTACAGGCTGAGCCACCAAGCCCGGCTCCAAAAGCACATTTGGAAGTCCAATTTGTTCATAAGTCCAATAAAGTTAGCCTAGGTACCCAGCTAACAAATCAGTTATATAGTCCTGAGCTGTAATAGGTTTTTAACACTCTTCACACAAGTAATGCATTAAAAAAGGCACAAAAAATAAATAAAACATTTTTAATCTTATAGTACAGTACCTTGAAAGATACAGTAGTACAATACAGTACAATAGCTGGCATACAGAAGAGAGCATCACATTCACTTCTTGGAACGTTCACAACTATACTTGAAAATTCATCTGTAGGGGACTTATTGTATGCACATGTGGAGAAAATGTAAAACGGTTTTGGAAGAGAGAAAAAGTAGAATGAAATGGTGGTACTTTAAATACTGTAGTCAGGGAAGATGTCTCTGAGGAGATGGCATTTATCTGAAATCTGAATGGTGAGAAGGAGCCTCCCATGTGTCAGGAATAGCATATGCAACAGTTGATTGTCCTGTGTGCCAGTCAACATTCTAGGTAATGAGGATAACGTATGAACAAATTCGTCAAAATTCTTGCCCTCACAGAGTTTTAGTGCGGGTGGAAAAATAACGGCTCAATAGAAAAACTCAGCAAGAAGGAGCTTCTGTAGAAAAAATTAATCCAGGAAGATGATATAGTCAGGGAAGTTTTTAGAGAAGGACCAGTAGGAGGCAAAGAAATGAGCCACACAAATTTATGGGGGAAGACAAGTGTTGTAGGCAGAGAGAACAGTCAGTGCAAAGACCTTAGGCAAAACTATGTGCAGCTTGTTGGAGTAACAGCAAGGAGGGAAATGTGGTAAAGCTTAGGCCTAAAAATAAGAGCAATTTATACTTAGTTAATATTGGAAAATGAAGATGGAAAGAACCTTTATATACCAGAACCATCAAACTTCCTGCCCAGAGATGCTCTTTCTCTGACAGTGGATGGCCTGTGTCTTGATCTGGGAGAAAATGCTCACTTTAGATAATATTCTTCTGCTTTCATGTTTTCCTCATCTACCACAAATTTCACAATTCTTTCCATACATGATATACACAATAATTTAACATGCGTTCAGACGTAGACTGCTTCAATATTTTCTAACTTTATTTATTTTAAAGAAAATATTAAGGATTCTCTGGCAGATATTGTAAGACTTCACTCCTGATTTCACCAATTATTAGTATGTTGTATAGTTGTCAACTTTTTAGGGGAACTTCCACATACTTTTTTTGTTATTAATGTCTACTTTAATTTAAATCTACCATCTGAATATTTAGGCAGAGAAAATACTTTGTCTGATTTCAATTATTTTACAAAATTGAGATTTGTAGCCGGACTCGGTGGCTCAGCCTGTAATCTCGCGCCTTTGGGAGGCTGAGGTGAGTGGATTGCCTGAGCCCACAGGCTCGAGACCCGCCTGGGCAGCGAGACGTCATCTCTACAATAAATCAAAAAATCAGCCAGGCATGGTAGTGCATGCCTGTAATTCCAGCTACTTGGAAGACTGAGGCGGAAGGATCGCCGGAGCCCAGCAGGTCAAGGCTGCGGTGGCCAGGAGTGGCCACTGTACTCCAGTCTGGGCGACAGAGTGAGACTCCAACTCAAAAAAAAAAAAAAAAATTGAGATTTGTTTTATGGCACTCATCTAATCTAGTTTTTTGCTACCAATTAGAGAGAAATATATTTAAATCTCCAACTATAATTGTGACTATATTTATCTCTCTTTTGAGTTCTATCAGATTTTTCTTTATGTATTTTAAAACTTCACTATAAAAGCATAAACATTTATATTTTTGTGTCTTCTCAAAGAGCTTGTTAATCATTATGAAATATCTTATCTTATCCTTGGCAATATTTCTTTCTTTCTTTCTTCCTTCCTTCCTTCCTTCCTTCCTTCCTTCCTTCCTTCCTTCCTTCCTTTCTTTCTTTCTTTCTTTCTTTCTTTCTTTTTGAGTTAGAGTCTCACTCTGTCGCCCAGACTGGGGTGCAGTGGCCGCTCCCGGCCACCGCAGCCTCGACCTGCTGGGCTCCGGCGATCCTTCTGCCTCAGCCTCCCAAGTATCTTTCTTTTTTTTTTTTTTTCAGTTGGAGTCTCACTCTGTCACCCAGACTGGAGTGCAGTGACTGCTCCCGGCCACCGCAGCCTCGACCTGCTGGGCTCCGGCGATCCTTCCGCCTCAGCCTTCCAAGTAGTTGGAACTACAGGCACGTGCTGGCTGATTTTTTGATTTATTGTAGAGATGAGGTCTCGCCAAGCTGCCCAGGTGGGTCTCAAACCCGCGGGCTCAGGCAATCCATTCACCTCAGCCTCCCAAAGGCACGGGATTACAGGCTGAGCCACCAAGCCCTGCTGGCAATATTTCTTAAAATGTATTTTATTTGATGTTAATATAATTGAACTTTTTTTGTTGCTCTATCTAACATTTTTAATTTGAGTGTTTAAACAGCTTTAATTCAATATTTTTTATGTAATTGGGTTTAAATCTACTGCTAGATTTAAACCCAATTATATAAAAAATATTATAAATTAGACATTTAATTTCTATTCTTAAACTTTTTTCTTTTACCCTTTTTCTAATATATTTCAAAATGAATACATTTTATGATTTCATGTTATTTCTACTATTGTTTTATTGTTTTTAATTTTTAGCAATTCTTCTAGGGGTTATAATATTCATTTTTAAGGTATCACTATCAACCTTTATTTTTATTTTTTATTTTTTTTTAGTTGGAGTCTCACTCTGTTGCCCAGACTGGAGTACAGTGGCTGCTCCCGGCCACTGCAGCCTCGACCTGCTGGGCTCTGGCGATCCTTCCACCTCAGCCTTCCAAGTAGCCGGAATTACAGGCATGCGCTACCATGCCCAGCTTATTTTTTGATTTATTGTAGAGATGAGGTCTCACTGCCCAGGCAGGTCTCAAGCCTGTGGGCTCAGGCAATCCACTCACCTCAGCCTCCCAAAGGCGCGGGATTACAGGCTGGGTCACCGAGCCCGGCTTTCAACCTTTAAATAATAGAATACTATCTAATGTATAGTATAAAAACCTTACAACCATATACTTCCTCTTCTGGTGGTATGTGTTATTGCTATGGTGCATTTTTTCTTCTACATATTATAAGGTCCACAATACTTTACTGTTATTTTTACTTTATTTTTTATTTTTTTTGAGTTGGAGTCTCACTCTGTCACCCAGACTGGAGTGTAGTGGCCGCTCCTGGCCACCGCAGCCTCGACCTGCTGGGCTCCGGCGATCCTTCCGCCTCAGTCTTCCAAGTAGCCGGAACTACAGGCGTGTGCTACCACGCCCAGCTGATTTTTTGATTTATTGTAGAGATGAGGTCTCGCTGCCCATTTGGGTCTCAAACCTGCAGGCTCAGGCAATCTGCTCACCTCAGCCTCCCAAAGGCACGGGATTACAGGCTGAGCCACCGAGCCTGGCTTATTTTTACTTTAAAAAGTTCACTATCTTTTAAGTAGATTAAACATGAAAAAAAGTATTTTATATTTATCCATATATTAACAATTTCTGACACTCTTCATTCATTAGAGTGGGCCCAATTTTTCAAATATCAATTCTTTCTGATTTTATTTCTTGCATTGTGAGTGTACTGACAATGAATTATCTCAAAATTTTCTTGCTAAAAAGTCCTTATTTTTATTTAATTTAATTTTTGAATCATATGTTTTCTGGATATGAAATTTTTGTTTGGTTTTTCTTTTATTCTTTTAGAACCTAACTCCATTGTCAATTGGCTTGCATAGCTTCTGAAAATAAATCTTCTGTATTTCTTATATTTGAACCTTAGTACACGTGTCTTTTTCTTCTTGCTGCTCTTAAGATTTTCTTTTATCATTGATATTCAAAAATTCAATTATGATATGCCTTTGTGTGGTCTTAAAAAATGTTTACTCTGCTTTTTCTACCATTAGATTGTTTGTTTTTATTAGCCATCATGCTTTTATTTCTCATTTCTTACATTTTTTGGAATAATCAGGTATTTATTATTTTTTCTCCCATTAGTATATTAGCTATCATTTAATGAACACTTTAGAGATTATAAAGCACATGATAGATTTATTGCTGTCTATAATAAATTCGTATTTTAACACTTCCCAGACAATGGAAAAACCTTAGAATATTTTAACTCCATTTGTTCCCTACTGTCTTTTGTGTTATTGTGATCATGATTTTAATTCTGCATACATTTTAAATGCCATAAAATATTACATTTGTATTATTATTTTATTGTTTTATACAGTCAACATTTTATACAGTCAATATTTACTCATATGTTTACCTCTCCAGCACTCTTGCCATCTTTGTGCAGTTTTGTGATTCTACTCAAAATATTTTTTCAACTCCTAAATAATTATTTTAAATATTTATTATTGTGTATAGTTTTGTTGGTAATTAGTCCTCTATTTTTTAATTATGAAAACATCTTTATTTCCTCTTGATTTTGAAGACTATTTTCACTCAACATAAAATTCTAGGTTGGCAGTTATTTTATTTCAGCACTTTAGAGTCTATCTCATTGTTTTTTGAGTGCCATTATTTATGTTGAGAAGCAGTCAACTTATAATTGTTACTTTTGAAGTAATGTCTTCAGCCGGGCTCGGTGGCTCAGCCTGTAATCCCGCGCCTTTGGGAGGCTGAGGTGAGTGGATTGCCTAAGCCCGTGGGTTCGAGACCCGCCTGGGCAGCGAGACCTCATCTCCACAATAAATCAAAAAAATCAGCTGGGTGTGGTAGTGCATGCCTGTAATTCCGGCTACTCGGAAGGCTGAGGCAGAAGGATCACTGGAGCCCAGCAGGTCGAGGCTGCGGTGGCCGGGAGCGGCCACTGCACTCCAGTCTGGGTGACAGAGTGAGACTCCAACTCAAATAAATAAATAAATAAATAAATAAATAAATAAATAAATAAAAAATAATGTCTTCCATTCTTGCAGTTGCTTTTAAATTGCTTTATTTTTAGCTTTTAGTGGTTTGAACACATTGTGCCTGGAGTGGTTTTCTTTGTATTTAATAATTTTTGTTCTTACAGCTTTTTGAATGTGTGGGTTGCTGTTTCATTGAATTTTGGAATTTTTTAGTAATTATCTTTTCAAATATTGCTCCTGTTCCATTTTCTTGCTCTTCTATTTCTGTAAGCTCAATCCACAAATATTAGCTTTTTAAAAAAAACTGTATTTTATGTACCCTTACACTCTTTCTGTATTTTTTTGTTCTTTTCTGGGGGGTGGGAGGAGGTGATTGTTGTTGTTGTTGTTTGAGTTGGAGTCTCACTCTGTTGCTTGGGACAGAGGTCAGTGGCATGATCACAGCTTACCACAACCTCAAATATTGATAACAGTTAAGTTGAGCTATCTTTCTAATAACTTCAATATCTTAGAGTTACCTGTAGATTCATCTATTTGCCTTTTATCTCTTGATTTTCAATAATTTGGTCCTGTCTCTAGGTATACCAAGTCATTTTCAATTAAATAATGGATATTACCTATGAAAAATTGTAGCAGGTCTGATGAAATGTTTTTTGCATGAAAGCTTTATTTTTCTTTTTGCAGGCAATTAGAGTAGGAGCATCTAACCTTCAAGTCAATGGAGGATTAGGAGATACCAAGGCTAAGGTTTTCAATTTTGTCCAAGATTGAGGTTTCCAATTTTGTGAATGCATGTCTATTTTCAGTTTGCTTTTATTCTGGGGCATGCAATTCTTTGTGGGTCTCGATGAGCAAAATATTTGCCATTGCGTCACATCTTTGATTGAGTTTGGAACTCCAATTTGTGTCTCCTAGGACCATGATACCAACAAAAGTTTGCTAGACTTTTTAACTTCCTTGTGTGTCTTTCTGTTTGTTTTCTAATCCTTTTACCCTACACAGTTTAGCAATGGCAAAATGTCTCGAGAGGAAAAGCAACTGAGAATGTCAATTAGCCTCATTGTATTCCCTTTCTTTACTGGATCTTTATCACCTAACTCCATTCTCCCTTCATTGCCTTCAAATTGCTGCATTTCAGTATTTGTCCAGATTTCACTGATGTGATCAGAAGGAGAGCTGCTTTAATATAAGATACTGTCTGATTCATAAGAATGTAGTTAATGTAAATGTAATTTTGATTAAAAATGTATTTCAGTTTTGAAGTATCATTATATTTCTGCAAAGTAAAATAACAACCTGGGATGATTACTTGACAACCACATTTTTTAGATGACTACTATGTAGTCATGCTAGAAACCAAGTGATAGGAGGAAAGAAACAAACCAAGAGGTCATATTACTAGCAAATTGTCAGTTGAAACCAAGGGAGAGATATTGGAAAAAAAGCCCAGCAATGTCAGTGTGGGTGTGTGCAGGATAAAGAGAACCATTAATAGCCCATTTATTTTTAGATAATGTATTTGTCATTCTAAAAATATGTCTATCAGCACCAATCTTTCAGTATAATTTCGTAAAATGAGAGGTTGATTGAGAGTCTGGTGATAGTAATCATTCTGTGTCTGCTGAAATTTTGAAAATAAAGTGGCAGAACTGAATAGTCCCTCTTTTTCAGCTATTGAAAAATCAGGGCCAGATGCAGTGGCTTAAGCCTGTAATCCCAGCACTTTGGGAGGCCGAAGCAAGAGGATTGCCTGAGCCCAGGGGTTCGAGACCAGCCTGGGCAACTTGGTGAGACCTGGTCTCTACCATATATCAAAAAATTAGCCAGGCATGGTAGCGCATGCCTGTAGTTCCGGCTACTTGGAAGGCTTAGGCAGAAGGATCGCCTGAGCCCAGCAGGTGGATGCTGGGGTGGCCACGAGTGTGCCACTGCTCTCCAGCCTGGGTGACAGGGTGAGACTCCAACTCAAAAAACAAACAAACAAAAAAGAAATAGAAAAATCACAAGTGCATCAGTTATGGTGAGAGCACAGCATGGTAGTGTTTATGGAAAAGAGGAATTCTGTGCCCAATTTATTATAAGGGTAGTTATGTGAAGTGAGTGAATGAGGGGAGAAATTAACAAAAACCACCTCTCAGGTCTTAACTGGATTATCAACCCACAGCACACCACTAACTTGTCCTCCCACAACAAAAATGCTAAACCACTCAGTCTCCTCTGATGGATCCTCTTTTCTTTTCTGAATCTGGGAGAGTGCCGAGGCAAGTTTTCAGATTCCTTTGTACCCAGATTCACAAAACAGGTAATACTAGACAGAGCATGGAAGAAATCCAGAAAAAGATTAGAGGAATGAGAAGGAATTATGGAGTCACAGTGACTAGGTTTTGTCACTTGTTAGCTATGTGTTCTTTAGTCATATGGTCTGAGTCTCTGCTTCTTGTAAAATGAGAATAGTAATGCCTACCTTGTGATGTTATTTGCATGGATTATAAATTTCCTAGCAAAATGACAAACATAAATATGTTCTCAATAAGTGATTAGTATTCCTGTTATTTCTTTCTCAAAACCTCCAGGATAATAACATATATTTAGTTACTTATTGTCATGTAATAATTTACATGGGGGACAATTTACCTCATTCTTTTAGAATGAACTTTCAATTTTTTTTATCAGAAGAGTCATGTGAAACCAGCAAAGAGTGAAATAATGATATAATTAAAAGAATTCATAATAATCATACCAAGAGCCTAAAATTTCCCATGGGGAAATGAGACAATTAAAAACTAGAAGGTTGAGAAAGAAGGAAATCAAACTGAGGGTAGCCATTGTAATTATATGTATTCCATTTATCGTTTGAATACAATGAGACTTCAATATAGTCTTAGATCCTTGTCATTGGTGATTAGAAGCACAAAAATTAATTTGTGGCATAGTGACCTTGACAGTGCTCAGCGTGCTGTTTCTTGTGCCACAACTTTAACAATAAGAATCTTTACTGACCCTACCGCACTACTGTCTTCATGAGCTCACCCGCCTCCTCACAGGGTTTAAAATCCATAGCCCATAAGTGTAGTCACTCTGCCACCCCTTCACTTCTTTCCTTGTCCTTTCCTCTCCTGATATGAAGGCTGGCAAAGCACCAACTTGCTCAACATCACGCCATTTCTCTTCACAAAGAAGCTTGAGATTTCTCTGCTCATGCGCCCTACTCTCCCCACCCATTCTCTCTTGAACCTCTCCTAATTGTGCTATCGTGCCTGCCCCTCCTCTTAAGTTGTTCTTATCAAAGGCACCCAATCCAGTAAGCAGCTCTGCATCCTTCTCTCACCGAGCAACATTTTGTGCAGATCACCTACTCTGACAAACCTTCTTTAATTGGCTACAGGGACACAAAATTGTCCACTTTGCCATAGACTTCACAGGCTGCTTCTCAGTCTCCTCTGACGGGTCTTCTTTTTTCTTGATTTCTAAATCTGGAAGGGCACTGAGGCAAGCCCTCAGACTCCTCTGTATCCAGATTTACTCCCTTGATGATCTCATCCAGACAATGGCTTTTTAAGTAATAGGTACACATTTCATCAGGTCTAATATTAAATGAAGGGAGAGATCAAGTTGAGCAATTAACTTTGAAGTGTTTTAAAATCACTCTTAGTTAATAGACCTTATTTCTTAGAGCAGGTTTAAATTTGCAGGAAAATTGAACAGCAAGTACAGAATTTCCATGTATTCTCTCCCCTCCTTCCAGTGTCCCTTATTATTAACATTTCGCAGTAGTAGGATATATTCGTTATAGCTGTTGAGCTAGTATTGATATTCTTATTTACTAAAGACACTATAGTTTACATTACAACACTTTGCGTTGTACACAAAGTGAAAAATGCATAATGGATTTGATTGTGCAGAATGTCGTGTATCCACTATTATGGTATCATGCACGATAGTGTCAGGCCTAGAGATTCCCTGTGCTCCCCTGTTTATCCCTCTCCCCATTTCCTCAGCCCCTGGCAACCACCCACTGAGGTATTTTAATTTTATATGATTAGATGATTAGACTTTTCCCAGGAAAGATAAGAGAAGTTCCATGCTCGAGATTTTGGTTGCTCGTGACACATTGGCTTCTTGTTTCATGTTCGTGCTTTTCAAAGCTATTAAGGAAGAGCACCACATCTCTTGGGTGAAAGAAGAAGAAGAAGAGGAAGAAGAGGAAGAAGAGGAAGAAGAGGAAGAAGAGGAAGAAGAGGAAGAAGAGGAAGAAGGAAGAAGGAAGAAGGAAGAAGGAAGAAGGAAGAACACCTCATTTAATAATGTTCCATCTTGTATTTCTTTCAGAAGGATTGCTGGGTTCCTAATTATCACTTAGCTGTGGTCTCTGGCGCTGACGTCTGAAAGCTGTGATGAACATGAGAGCTCACTGGGAAATAGTTTCTCACACAGATTCATTTCCTCTTTCTGGGATTCCCTCTACTCCCACTTTTCTTTCTCTCTCTCCTCTTGTCTCCATTTTTCTAACAGGTTTGAGTTACTAATAGTTTTTCATCTGATTTTATGCAGTGCCACCATAATTAAGAAATGGCCAAAAGCAAATTGATTTTTCCTGTCAGTCCCGAGAGTTTCCAAATGGCAGATGCTCTAATACTGGCCTCAGGGGAGGAAGCAGGAAATATGGAGGGCTACCAAAAGGCCTGGTGGTTTTCTGTAGGGATGGGGCAAAGGGACCGCTAAAGGATGACCCGTCTTTACTGGCAAGGAGAGGATCCCAATCCTAATTGCCTTCAGACTACCCATGAAGGTGACACAAATGTGGCAGGTGGGGGAAAAGCTTTGTGACCTTCAGCTTAACCCCTGGGGCGTTCTTCCCTCCTATACTCACATGACCGCTGGCATTGGATCATTTTACTAGCCTTCAAAACTAAGGTATCTCCTTGAAGAAAATTACCAGTTACAAAATGACAGCAGAGAAATCTCAGTGCTAAGGAAGATTGTGTATCCAAGAGAGAAAATTATGTTCATTGGATAAACTGAATTCATTAGAATGATTTGTTCTTCCAAATTACTTGCCATGCCCTTTCCCTAACACACGGATGTATCCCACGTGCTCACCTGATGTCAGTGTTGCCAGTTCTTTCTCCTTCTTCTTTTGTGATGTCTCCTCTGTTGTTCTAGGGAGGGCCAGTCACTGCTTGTTCAATCTCTCCACATTTCTTTACACATAATTATAACATTCTACAGTCCTCCACTAAGTGACAAGCTCTTTCTTAGAGGCAAGAAGTTCATCTACAGTCTATAATTCATAGTCAGGTGAGCAAGGGATTGTTAATTAAAAGAATGAACTTAGATCTTTTAGACATAGTTCAACAGGTGTCTGGGCTGGAGTGCAAGCTGTGCTGACCCTCTGGTCACTTCAGCATGTCTGGAGGATGGGCAGAACCGGCCTGCTAGTAGGGGGATTTCAGAGGACTGAGAACCTCTTGGGAAACAATGAGTTGTGTAAGACTCATTCCTGGAAAGACCTAATCTCTCCTGCCTCCAGGCCTCTACACATGCTCTGCACATGTTTTGCCTTAAACTCTGCCTCCACCTCTTTACTGAACTAATTTCATTTTTATTTCAGAACTGACTTCCCTAACAAACTTCCTTAGGAAGTCTTTGCTAGCCACCCAGTAAGTCCTCCTGTTCTTCCTTCCCCAAGCCCCCTGATTTTTGCCTCAGTACTTACATTATGCTTAGTTACTTGTCCAATATTTGCCCTACCTGCTTTTTTGTAAACTTCCTAAGGTCAAGGACTATCTCTGTTATGTTTACTGCTTTACCCCCTGAATTAGACTCAGCACATACAGTAGGTACTCAAAAATATTTACATTAACAGAGTATGTGCCAATGCCTACTCGATACTCGACTTCAGTGTCTCATAAGTCTGTCAGGCCTAATAAGTTGCAGCCTTTTGATTTCTCCTCTGCAATCTGTGTTTCATCTTCCTGATCTTGGTAAATGCATCACCATCCATCCAGTTGCTCAAGCCAGAAACTAGGTAGTCTGTCTTGATTCTTCTTCTCCTTTGCCCCACTTCTCTTGACAATATCAGCAAATCCTTCCTATTCCAAAAGGCGTCTTCCATCTACTTATGTCAATCTCCACTGTCACTGTCCTACTTTAAGCCACTATCATTTCTCAGTTGGACGATTACAAGTCACTTTCCTATTTCCCATCCTGGTCTCTTCTAATCTGTTTTCCCTATAGCAGTCAAGATGTTCTTATAAATTCCCTGCAAAACATAAAGGAAACTGTGTTGTTTGCCGTCTCTTTAATGGCCCCTCGGTCCAACCCACAAAATTCAAAGATGGCCTGGGCACCCTTTGGGTCTCCAACCCTGCCTCCTCCCAGCCTGCCTCTCTGGCACTTGGCTCTGGCCCCATTCACTCCGACTTTAGGTCTTTAAATGTGCCAAATGTTTTCCTTCCTTGAGGCTGTTTCTTTTGCCTGCAAAACTCTTCACCCCATTCTTTAAGGAAGTGTTTCCTTCTCACGCTTTGGGACTCAATTTAATATCATTTCCTGAATGAGGCTCCCTCCTGACCATTACATCAGCTCTTATTCCTGATCACAGCACCTCAGCTATTTCCTTCTTAGCACTTCATATAGGTAGTTATGCTTTTATTAATTTGCTCACCTGTTGCTGTTGTTCTGCTCATTGGAATGTAAGTACCACAATACTTCTTTTGCACATATCCTCTACACCACGAGTCTAGGTCAGAGCTTAGCACATAACAGATGTTTAATAAACATTTGTTGACTAAAAAAACAGACAAATGATTGAATGAAGCTCAAGGACAATGGGATGGAGATGGAAGGGTAGTCCTGGGAATGGTACAGGGTACAACATAACTAGCTATAATGGCTGGCCCAGTTATCAGTTCTCTCTATTGCGGTCACCCTCAGCATCAGTGTGTACTTCTGCAATTATCAGTCTGTCTAGTGGGCAGTGCAGGCCAAGCTCCCTCCTCTGGCACAGGAGAGGCAAAGACAGCACTACACTTGGTTGGACAGTCTGGGGTCCAGTCACAGCTGAGAAGATGTGTTATTTGAACCCTTGGGTGGTACCATATGGGAGGAATTTGGGCCTTGTTAGGAAGCATATGGGAAGAATTTAAGCACGCTAAAGATTCTGTGAAGTGAGCAAGGGTGGAGGGAGAAACATGTCATTTTGTGAGAGTTGTTGTGGCCAGGGACATGTGGGTCTTGATTGCCTAAGTCTTTTAAGTCTCGTCTCTCAATTGGTAACTTATTTGGCGTTTGATGTTTATCTTCAAGATGTTTAAAGTAAGCTGTAACGGTAATCACTTGCGGGAATGGCAATGGAAGATGTAGATTCAGGGAGTTAAACAAAACCTCCAGTCCCACTGGTGGTAGTGGTTGCAATTTTATGAAGTCACTTTGGAAGTACATTAAAAAGCAGATACAAAAGATCTTTGAGCCATGTTCCAGCTGTTGTAGAAACCCTTCAGGTATTTATGTCAATGAGTACATTAGCAGTCTTAATATGTCACAGGTGGCTGCGTTTTATTTTTTAAAGCATTATTACAAGGCCATCCAATTTAAGTACACATTTGGGCCAAATTCTCATCCTTTGTGGCCCCATAGGGACATGAATTCATTAGTGAAAAAGCATAGAATTATTTAAAAGGAAGAATTGTCTACCAGTTAGTGAGTTGGCCTAAAATATTAGGAGTTCTATATCCTGTTTCCATTCTGCTCATGGTCAAATTATTTCCTTCAGTGGGAGGTGGTTTTCCTCAAGCCTGATTTTTTTTGTTGTTGTTGTCCTCTTTAACATGAATTCTGAGTGGGAAAAATGAGACCAAGAGAAGCAACATGTATTAGTCTTGCCTAATACCCAGACTTCTTAAGACTTTCTCAACTTTCACAGCTGAGGCAACTGAAGTCTACTTTCAGGCTCAGCCATTTCCCAAGTTTAAGCAGCAGCAAGATAGTCCAGCATAAGCCCTTAGTCTCTGGACATTGTCTCATGTATCTCCGGCTCAGCCCTGACCTTGAGCTCAGCATTGCACACGGGCCCCTCTATCGTATAACCAAGATCTAGGTTCCGACTTACATGCCAGTTCTGAGAATTGGCTTCCCCAACCCTGTTCTTAGTACCCGAGTTTCTGAATTAGAAATCTGATGCTACCATTGCCTCTATTTTTAAATTTTCTCTTTTTGATTTTTAATTTGCAGTTACATATTCTTGATATGAAATTGACCATATTGGCCATTTTGAAGTATATAGTACAGTAGCATTAGGGACATTCACATGGTTGGGCAAATGTCACCCCTATCCATCTTTAGAACCTGTTCGTCATCCTCTACTTGAACTAGAACCCATTAAACAATAACTTCTTATTTCCCTCACCCCCACTCCCCCAGAACCGGGTACCCCTATTCTGCTTTCTGGCCATTGCTATTGTCTCTTGTACTGAGTTTTGCCACACTCTTACCTGCCTGCTTCTTTGTTCTCTGGCCACAGGGTCGAATCTTACTTTTGAAGCTCAATTGTAGAAGGGGAGGCCCTGTTACTTGCTTACAAAATTTTGTATTTTCTGTTGGACTAAATTTTTGAGTGTCACTTTACCTTTCAGTCTTCGCTGCCTTTCTCTGCCTATCTCTCATAATTTCCCTACTAGATGGCTTTGAACACTGCACCTCCAATACATTCTCTCTACCTCCAATCCTCCCTTCCTCATATCTGGGGCCTATTTCCTTAGCCTCTGACACAGAATTCTACCTGCCAGACTATACTTCTCACTCCTGTAGCCGGCCTTTCTCTCTATTCCCTAATTCTGGGCCTAGCTCCCTCCCAGCTTGCTCCAGTCCAGTACTCTTCCCCAGGCTGTCTGGCTGCCCCTCGAGGCACGAGGACACTACGACTCAGTTCACAGTCACTTGGGGACAAAGCTATTGACTGCAACCTTTAGAAGCGTGAAGGTCTCAGTGCAGTTTCGAACAGCAGCACCACCAGGTCCTTGGAAGCCTTGTCATTCTTGTCAGCCTCTGCCTTCTGCCTCAGTGTCCCCACAACGGAATGGTCAGGGTCGATCTCCTGGTGCTTTTTGGCCATCTTGTAGCCCATCGTCAAGTTGTCCCAAAGTGCCTGGGCTTTCACAAGTCGCTCCATGTTGGGTGTCCAGCCATAGGTGCTGGTCACCATGCAGCAGGGTGAAGACACAAGCCTATTGGAGATTGTCACCTTCTCAACTCCAACCGTGTCTAACATGGTCAAGCTGGGCCTCTGCGTTGATGAAGATGAAGTGACAGCTGAGGAGCCTCCAGTATTGCTGTTCCTGATGAGGTTCCCCCCCACCTCCTTCAGGGCAATGAAGATGCATCTCCCATGGTAGAAGTAGATTAAAAGTTTCTATCTGGAAATCTGTTGCTCTCTGTAGAGTGTCCCCATGGCTCCCACAGCGGCCTTGAGTGGCCCTGTCTCACCTGGCTCCCACTGATGTCTAGTGTTGCTTTTTCTCCTGGTTTAAGGCAGGAAACAGGGGCCTCATTCCCTTCCTAATTTGACAAAAAGATTGCATGTTGTGTGTCATTTTTGTGTGTGTGTATTTTCTTCTGAAATTAAAGTATGTGAAATAAGCCGGGCTCGGTGACTCAGCCTGTAATCCCTCGCTTTGGGAGGCTGAGATGAGTGGATTGCCTGAGCCCGTGGGTTCGAGATCTGCCTGGGCAACTTGGCAAGACCTCATCTCTACAATAAATCAAAAAATTAGCTGGGTGTGATAGCACGCACCTGTAGTTCCAGCTACTTGGAAGGCTGAGGCAGAAGGATCGCCGAAGCCCAGGAGGTCGAGGCTGCGGTGGCCGGAAGCGGCCACTACACTCCAGTCTGAGCGACCGAGTGAGACTCCAACTCAAAAATAAAAAATAAATAAATAAATAAAGTATGTGAAATAAAGATGTTTTATTTTTTAAAAAGTGTCAAGGTCTCAGTCCCTCTAGAAGGATATGGATTTAAATTCAGAATGATCAGCAGAGGGCAATGAAATAAATAGTCAGCACATTGGTAATAAAAATTGAGATGAACTTTAATTGGCTAAGTTGACCTGGTATGATATCCCATTGTATACGTAGGTTTAAAAAACTGATTTCAAAGTCATCAACATTCTCCCAGGCCCTCTATCCCATTGTGTGAAATATGACTCTCTTTGACAACATCCCCAACAAGGGTGGCCTTGACTTTCTTTGGAAAACTCAACTAACAAAGATCTAAGTGCTTCTCAAAGTGTCCCGTTGTTTCTGAGCTGATTGGATTGTTAAAACCTAAGGTCCTTGTTCTTCTAATATGCAGTATTATTCTTTGCTTCTAGTTGAGTCTGTGTTCTGCTCAAGATCTGGTTTCTTTCTATACCATTTTGTTAATAGGAGGTATTTTTGGCAGTCAATGAAATATTACTGTGAAATTGAAAATAACAACCCAAGTCCTCATCTTCTTCAATACAAATGATACATATTAAGACTTGTCTTTCTCAGGAGAGAGATGAGGTAGGATTAGATATTCATGACAACTCTGTGAATTCTCAAGTACCCCAGTTTTCCAGTGAAATTTTGAAAATAGTGCAGATATTCTGTTCAAAACAAGCATGTGTGTCTTCTCTAATAGGCTGACACTCTTTGTCATGTGGTTAGGAGAGTCAAGTGTGGTGGATCGTGACTGCTGACCAGCTGTGTAGGAATCAGAGACGTAGAAAGTCTCATCAGGCTCATACAAGAAGCAGAGACAGTGAAAACATTTGGGCCACAAATTGAAAGAAGAAAATTAATGATAAAGTTGAGACCTAAGAATTTCCTGGTTTGTACCCATGCCCATTTGGGAGACCAGAACCCACCTTGGTGTCTTCACTCTTCAGAGATGGCGTTTTTGTTCTAGATGTCTAGATATCATTATAAACTCATGGACATGTATTTTATACTTAGGATTATAATTCAGCACTAATTTATGTATTTATTTTTTGCTCAAATTTTTCCAACTTTGGCCATTGGGTGCTCTTTCAGTTGACTCCTGTGTTTCTTTGTAATAACCTTTCTCATTGTGAGGTTTTGTTTGTTTTTTTAGTTTGGTTTTTTGGGACACTTCTGCTAACATATGCCAAACAACAAGACAAACACTTTCCCAAATAAGTTTAAGGCATAGAAAAAGTAGTAGCTTTTTATTTGGAAAACCTAGGTTCAAGTTCCAGTTCCACCGCTTATCAGATGTGTATTTGGAGCAAATCACTTATCCTCTCTAAACCTGTTTCTTTCTCTCCATAATAATAACAGAGCCCAGTTTGGAGTCCTTTTAGGCATCAAATGAGTTCAGGGGACTTTAAGCATTAGAGAACATTCTGTAGTCATTAAAACTAGACCTTTCTTTTAGAAATAAGTCTTGCAGGCTCTAAGAAGAAAAATTCAGCTCTTTGATTCTTAGGAGATGTCAACAGCATCAGAGAGCAAAGTCAGGAGAGTTTATATTTTCGTGTACAGTTCTGTCCAAGTGTTCCTTGCCATGTTTTTTCAGCTGCTAATAATGGAAATTCCTGCTGCCAAATACATATTAATGATAACACTCATTCTAAACCTTTCCTGGCTGCCACTTTAGCACTAAGCCAGCATATTTAAGTTTCACAAAGCCAGATGGTGCACATTTTTCTGGAACTTGTCTTTATGATGCCAGTTCAATTCATCCTAGACTTTGTTACATAGGTCTTCCCTGATCTGTCTTATATTACTATAGAAAAAAAGAGATAATTTTCTTTTTTAAAAGTAAACTTTAGGCCGGGCTCGTTGCTCAGCCTGTAATCCCAGCACTTTGGGAGGCCAAGGCAAGTGGATTGCCTGAGCCTGTGGGTTCAAGACCCACCCGGACAACTTGGCGAGACCTCATTTCTACAATAAATCAAAAATTAGCCAGGCGTGGTAGTGCACACCTATAGTTCCAGCTACTTGAACTGAGGTGGAAGGATCGTCAGAGCCCAGCAGGTTGAGGCTACGGTAGCTGGGAGCGTGCCACTGCACTCCAGTCTGGGCAACAGAGTGAGACTCCAACTCAAAAAAAAAAAAATTAATTAAATAAACTTTATTTTTTTAAAGTTTTAGATTTACAGAAAACTTTCGACAACAGATTTATATACTCCATACCCCATTTCCCTTGTTATTAACATCTTACATAAGTACGATTAGTTTGCCGAAATTAATTAACCAATATTGGTACGTTATTATTAACTAAAGTTCATATCTTGCTCAAGTTTTATTAGTTTTCACCCAATGTCCTTTTTCTGTTGCAGGATTTCATCCAGGACACAACATTATATTTATTAGCAGTGTCTTCTAGGCATGTCACAATCTCTTGGTTGTGACAGTTTCTCACTTTCATTGTTTTTGATGACTTTCACAGTTTTGAAGAATTGTGTAGAATGTCCCTTATTTGGGAATTGTCTGGTGTTTTCCTCATGATTAGTCTGGAAATAAGGGTTTTGGAGATGAAGGGCAGAGGTAAAGTGCCGTTTCATCACATTACATCAAGGATGCATGCTATCAATATGACTTGTCACTGTGAACTTGGATCAACTGGCTGAAGTCAGTGTTCAACAGGTTTTTGTAAAGTAATGCTTATATTCCCCCTTCCCATACTGTATTCTTCTGAAGGAAGTCATTGTGTGCAGGCCACACAGCCTCACTTATGGACTGGGGAGTTGTGCCCCACCTCTTTGAAGATGGGTAGCTACATAAGTTATTTGGAATTGTTTGGCATGGGATATTTGTCCTTTTACTCCACTTATTTTTAAAATTATTTATGCCATTATAAACTCATAAATATTTATTTTACATTTTGGATTATAATTCAATGCTAATTTATTTAATTTTTTTTCCCTCAAATTGTTCCAACTTTGGCCATTAGGTGCTTGTTTCAATTGATGCCTGTGTTCCTTTGTAATAACCTTTTTCATCATGAGTTTCGTTTGTTTGTTTGTTTTACTTTCTTGTACTGTAGAATACTCCAGAGCAGAGATTTTTTTTGTCATCGCTGCTAATGAGGCACACGTGTGTGGTGAAGGCCTGCGTATTCTCAACTGGGTTTCCTAAAAGTATCCAATCCTGTCTGTGTAGGCTGAAGAGAAATATCCCCTTTGGGATATAAATTAACCTCTGTCACATATCATGTCACAACCGTTTCTAAAAGGAAAACCAAAACTGTTGATAAAATACAGAAATAATTGGCAAAGATTGATGGTAGTAAATCCTTGTATAAGTAACTGAAGGATAATATGAGAAGGCAAAGGGAAATTTTGTCTAAATGAGGATTAGTCTATCTATATACACACATTACTGATTCTACATATGCTTTGATATAGATATAAATAAAGCTTCTCTGCTCTACGTCAAAATAGCTGTTACTTCCTCAGCACAAAATACCTCACTCAGGGATGTTCCCCATTGGTGAAACCAGATTTTGTTGCATCACCAAAGAGTTCAAAAGATATGTGCCCTTTTGTATTCTATGCCAGTAGAGAGAAACACACAAGAAGATTGAACTTTAAATTAGCAAATTTGAAGGGCTTGGGAAATTTCACAAAAGTATAAATGTCATAAGTGATCTTAGAGACATATAGTGTTATTTCATTTTAATACTTCTCCAGAGCCACCATTCTTTTCTGAGTTCTCAAAGTTTAATTTTGATCTTTTAGAAATGTTCTTTTCTCCTGAAAAGAAAAATTTGTCATGGAAACAGTAAAAATGTAAGAAGTGTGGGTATTTACAGTTTCCCAAACTAGTCAGAATTCTCAAGTTCTGTCCTTGTTTTTTGTGATGGTGAGGGCACAGGGTAGGGGCAAGGATGGAGGGATGTTCACACAAAAAGAATATCTAGAAGAGAGTTCTGCACATTTCAAGTCTCAGTCTGAGTTTCACTGGATTTGTTTCTTGTGGGGAGTGACAAAGAATAAGATATAGCAGCAGGGAAGAGACCATTGGTGAGATGAGCCCTTTCCGAGGATTCCTATTTCGAATATGAGTGTGTGTGCGCACGCGTATAACTATGTGTGTGTACATTTATGCTGTGTACGCATGTATATATATGTACATATGTGTATGTACACACACACACACACACACACACGGACACATATGTATACTTTTTTCTATTGAAAATGTCCTGACCTGGAATTTTCAGTCCTGACCTGAAAGTCTTGAAAGTTGGACTCAAATAATAAAAAGTAACGCCTATTCTCCGTTCGATACCTTCCTCATCAGTGAAACCAGATTTTGTTGCATCACCAAAGAGTTCAAAAGATATGTGCCCTTTTGTATTCTATGCCAGTAGAGAGAAACACACAAGAAGACTGAACTTTAAGTTAGCAAATTTGAAGTGCTTGGGAAATTTCACAAAAGTATGAATGTCCTAAGTGATTTTAGATACATATAGTGTTATTTCATTTTAATACTTCTCCAGAGTCACCATTCTTTTCTGAGTTCTCAAGGTGTCAGAAAGTAAAACTGACCTTCCCAAGGAAACTAGGTGCTCTTTCCCACTACCACCAGTTCCCTCTTTTAGCACATGGCTATCTGGTTGCTGGTCATCCAGAGCGGCTCACATGATTAGTCTGGAAATAAGGGTTTTGGAGATGAAGGGCAGAGGTAAAGTGCCGTTGCATCACGTTACATCAAGGATGCATACTATCAACATGACTTGTCACTGTGAACTTGGATCAACTGGCTGAGGTCAGTATTTAGCAGGTTTTTGTAAAACCTGTGGTTGGGGCAGGTCTGGACAAAGATAAGACAGGTGTTTGCTGGACAGCAATGCCTTTCTCTCCTTCCCAACCTAGGGTCGTGTTTATGGGCATGCAAAATGTATCAACTCTTACTGATTCCCCAAACCCTGCTGGAACATTTGAAAATCAATGCGTTTCTTCTTATTCAAGATGTGTAGAGGGTTATTTGAGGGAGTCAGAAAGTAAAAATGACTTTACCAAGGAAACTAGGTGCTCAATTCCTTTATCAATTCTCTGTAGGATAATAAAATATTATTAGATGGCAGATCTAGACGAGCATCTTAATTTTGCAGATGAGAAAACTGAATCCTAGGGAAGCTGGGAGGCACACAGTCTCACAGATGGTTTGCACCCAGCTGGGACTTCAATTTGTTTCTCTGGCCCCTCAGGCCAACATTCTTTCCATTCAGCTATGCTGCCTCCTGAAAGGATGCTAACAGAACATTCTAATGAAAAGGACCTTGTGTTTTTACATCTAGTGCTTACCAAAGCATCACACAATTTTATGAGTTAAATTATGTGCATAAACAGACATTATCACTTATCATCTATTTACTAGTATCCTCGTTTTAGACATCAGAAAACTGAGGGACAGAGTTGCAGCAACTAGCCAACTTTTTGCTGGCTAATGCACCTAGACTGTGCTCCTTGCAGGGCAAGCGCTCAGTGCAAGTTTCCAAGGGAGGAATGTGGCTCTGCAAAGTACAGGACGCCACGACCCATCCCTTCCCACGGCTGGCCTGGCTGCCCACTCACATCAAGCACGGGCACAGCATCCCTTCCGACAGTCTGACCTCACCAGAGAATCCAAGATGTGGATTGCCACAGGCATTCATAGGCATGGTGCTGAGATTGCTTGACATTAACACCACACTTTGATCATTCAGTCAAATCAAAAAGTATTTATTAAGCATCTGTGCGCGGCTGCCCGCTGGGGCCCCTCTTTGTGTCCCAAGCATTCACACTTCCCTGTTTTTCTTCCGTGGCTCTTAACTCCTGCCCAACAAAATTCCCTTGCCACTGGCATCTCACTGTGGTGCCATCCTTATCTTAACCAGAGTGGGGTCCCATTTTGGTTCCTCCCCGAGATGTTATTCAATATCCAGGACAGACCTTTGGAAAGGGACCAGCGTTGTCCCATTGTCAGATCTTTGCTTTCATCTCTACTTCCTCGAGATTCTGTGTGAGGAGCACCTTAACCAGGAATCAGAGAAAACAGTAATGCAATTTCAGTCTGTTCTCTCAGAATGCGGAGTGAACATTTAGGGGGGTTTTTAGAAAAGCAATTTGCAGCCAGTAATTGGAAGTGCCGAGGAGGTTTTGCAAGACCGATGTCTCAGATTACAAGTTTATAATTTGCCTAAAAAGAAATAATTTATTTTAGGCTTGAGCTTCAGAAAGAAGAAAAATAAAAGCTTAGAATGATTTTCTTCATTTCCTATGAAATTCTTTACATCAGGAAGAGAGATGAGGGGAGGCAAGATGGAGATTTAAGAGAGAAGGGGTTTCCAACGCTATTTCCCCTGGTTCATTTGTGGGATTATATTTTCCTAGCTACATCCACTATTTCCATTTTATGACTCACTCAGACAATTTACTATGTTTTACATTGTGTTAAATTCTTTCTGCAATGCTTAGGTCAAATATACACACTATGTATACAGTTGGAAATTCTTTCTCACAGATCCGGCTCATGGTATGGATGTTGAATTTGTGTACTTGTTGCCATAGTGACCTGAAAAACTTCAAGCCAGAGCCTCCGAAAACCAAGGAGTAAGCTCAGTAAAATATCATAAGTGTGTATGTGCTTCTTAAAATATGCTTCTCAAGTACGGATCAAAAAACCTTAGAACCACTGCCTTAAAATTAATTTTCCATTTCTAGTATGCAGGTTATTGCCTAAAAAGAATATTCTCAAAGCAATCCCTGTGAAAAAATTCACTGCTTTTCCTCTCTAAACTATATTCTAATTGCCATTTATCTCAAAAGACAGACTATATAAATCCATGAAAAATGCTTTGGTTCTTAGATATGGATGAGACATGCCAATGAGAATATGAATGAAGTTGTTTTCTGGCTGAAACAAACATTCTTTTCTTAGATCTCTCCCTTAAATCCATTTATACATGAATAATAAAACATGGTTCCCTGTTTAAGATCTTACTAAATAAACTTGGGCAACCCTTAACAATGCCAAGATGTTAAACATTTACCAGCTGTAGGAATTCACTCTTCTTTTTTTTTTTTTTAGCTAATAAATTTCAGGTCCCTGACTACGCCTTTTATTATTCTTATACACTTTACCTTGTGAGATGAATTTTAAGAGTTTATCCCCCAAATAACACTAAACAGAAGTAGTGAATGTAATTCTTATAAGTCCTAGAGCCGTTGCAGCATTGGGTAAAAGAGCATATCTCACATCCATACATCTTTCCTATTTACATCTCCAGGTGCAAAGGGAGATGGGTCAAAAAATCTTTAAGTCCTTCTCTGTCCCATCACCCATTTCATAAGGATGCCAGAAAGAGGATTCATCCTTCCCCTGGTTGGTAACTTTTAACCTCTAATCCAGCACCTACGTTTTCCACACCCTTTCTTTTCGTTATTTCTACACAGGAAGTATAATAAAAATAATAGGAATATATTTATGCATGTATTTCCAACCTTCGACACCATCTTATATTTTATATCTGAGAATCAAAAAATTTTTCAGGGTCAATATTCTGGCCCTTCTTCTGCCATCTGGTGGAGAATTGGGAAAGCAGTGAAATTTAGTCAAGCACCAAGAGTTTCTTCACGCAATCGATAAATGCACTGGCCAGCAAATGTTTGTGGGGATATTATTATTACTTATTATTATTATTTATCGAGTGGTACCACTCAACTCCATTAAACGTCATACTTGAGAATTAGTCATACTCACTGTCCCTACAAGGACTATGATATATAATGCAAAACTCTATAGTTTATTCTACAGCAATTCAACACGCAGGGCAAGGCAGGGGCTCCTTATGACTATAAGGTTAGCTCTTAGCTTGTTTTAGTAGTAATTTGCTGTATAATGACATTCTGACCCCAAAATGGTCATGCACTTCTAAGCACTTCTAAAGAGAAAGAAAAGAAAAAGGGAAAGAGAAAGTGGGGAGATTCTCTTATGATTTACAAAGTGGAGAAAAAATGAAGTTTTAGGCACTTTTTAAATAAACCATTTAAGAGTATCAGAAAGTGCTTTTTTATTTTTATTTTTTGAGTTGGAGTCTCACTCCGTCACCCAGACTGGAGTGCAGTGGCCGCTCCCGGCCACCGCGGCCTCTACCTGCTGGGCTCCAGAGATTCTTCCGCCTCAGCCTTCCGAGTAGCTGGAACTACAGGCGTGCGCTACCACGCCCGGCTAGTTTTTGGTTTATTGCAGAGATGAGGTTTCGCCAAGTTGCCCAGGCGGGTCTCAAACCCGCAGGCTCAGGCAATCCACTCACCTCAGCCTCCCAAAGCGTGGGATTACAGGCTGAGCCACCGAGCCCGGCTCAAAACGTTCTTTATAAGAACATCCTCATAAACTATCTGCATTCTTATCCAGTTTATTATAATTTACAGGATGTGGAGAGCAGAGATGTGATCACAAACATTCTAACTGCCACAGATTTGAGGAAAGTGACAGCCTTCTCAAATTATCTTGAACAAAATGACGCTCTGAGCCTGTTGAATTGTTTCACATATAGTCAAAGCTGAAGTCCCACCTTCTTGCCAAAACCCACAGAAAAGAAGTAGCCATAATCACGTAGGAAATACCATGGTTGTTATTAAATATCCTGTACATTTCGTGGAGATGTGACTCTTTATGTCCATGGTTTCTAGCTGAAGGCACTCAAGACCAAAAGATCATGCTATTTTATTTTGAAAGTGGCTATTGGCTTGGTCCATTGCCACAAGCTCTTTGGTTTTAAAGGGGCATTGAAATCTAAGGGAGGGAGGCCCTTCATAGTGTTCCAGAATCATTATCCATGACATATTCAGAGAAAAAAGTCTCGCTGATGTAACCAATGCACTCTTAACTCAAGGGGGCCCTCGAAGGCACAAAGGAGCACAGTGAACTCCCTACTGCTTCCTGCCTCCTCCACTCAGTACCCTCTTGGCCCAAACCTAGGGTGAAAAGTCTTCCAGAAATAACTCTTAGGTTTAAAGAGGGCGGGGGGGGGAAAGCGGGGAGGTTCCATCTTGAGCCTTGCTGATTATAATAATCAATGGGTATATCTGGAATACACACTGGATATGTGATGCTTTTCTAAACAAAGTGAAAATTTATGTAGTCCCAAAATAGGTTTTAAAAATACACCCTCTAGGGTTTTTGTTTTGCTTTGTTTCTGTTAGCTGTTTCTTTATTCCAACTTGCACACACACATCCTTGCCTGTGGTGGCGATGTGAAAGAAAGGCCAGTGCAATTTCAGTTGACTCCTACAAATCCTTTCCCCCACCAGAGTGTCCACAAGGGGGATCATGTAACATCCTGTCCATAAAGGATGAGTGTAGAAGCCAGAGAAGAGTAACTGGTCATCACCTGGAGCTAGTATGGGGTTCCTAATATCAGGTTACGTCCATCTAGACTCTTTTCTTTCACTGAAATCAGTACTATAGTATAAGTGCAGTGCGTCTAGATGACAAAAAAACATCCTGGAAGATGTCAGGGGAAAATGAGCTGAATCCAAATGCACTGGATTTGGGACAGAGAGATAGCAAAATAAGATGTTTCTGGAAGAAAGCTCAAATACATTGTCCTTTCTGGAAACAAAAGATAAACAAATAGCTGATCAGGTAACTCTACATACTGATTTAATTCGTGGCTTGAAAAAAATATAGAAGGCATGCTCTTAGACATTTGTCCAATAAACATTCCACTGAATATGCCCTCCATGAAAGGACATGTGCTAAGATTTGGGGATGGCAGCATAGGTGATGTAGAAAGTCTGACCTCTGGGACTCCAGAAGCACAGGCCCATTCATTATGCTGGTGATAGAAAGCAGGAAGAACTAAAGACTGGACAATAGAACCACAAGTAAAAACCATACAGATATTTATTGGACTAAATTTACCAGGGATGTATGTGATGTTCTGAACTCAGGAACCAAAAAATGTAAGACTCTAACAACGCTATTAAAGAAGAGGAAGCTATAGCAAAGCAACCGTTTCCCAAAAAAGACTTAGTGGCTTAAGATGACCCATGTAAGGTCTCAGTATGATGTAGCTCCTCAAAAGACCAGAGCAATCTTGGGGTACATGATCTAGCTATAGAAAACCAGAACAAATCAACAGCTAAGCTTTATATTCTATAACGGTTCTACTGATATCAATGTCTTTGTTTCACTGGAGCTGAACATTAGTTGGGCCACTGACAAAGTAGTGCATTCACAAGCGATCCGCTGAGATGATGCTAGGCTAGAAACTGGAAACCGTTTGCCAGCAAATGTTGATTGAGTACCTACTTTGTTTCAGTCACTGATTCCGCAGGCAACAGACAAGGACCCTGTTTACATGGAGATGACTGTTTAATGTGGAAACAAAAGATGAACAAATAACTGATAAAATAATGCTACATATTGCTAAAAGCTACTTTCAAAATCACCAAAAGCCAAGTCATGTGAAGCACATTGGAAAGAACTAGAGATGTGATGTTTAGACTGGAAAGGGGACAATTAAAGGGACACAAATGACTTATTAAAATGTAAGAAAGGATTTTACATAGAAGAGAGACTCAATGTATTTTATAAGGATCTGATGAATAGAACCATGACTGGTGAGAGACAGACCTGACTCAGCTATACAACAAGACTGCTTATAAGTCTAGTTATCATCCTAAAAGAAGTCAAGGCTACCTCAGAGAAGATATGTTCTTCACCAATCGACATAATAAAGCAGAAACTGCATGACCCCTTTAGTTAAGAGTTGTAGGTCTATGGTTGATAGGTCCAACCTCCATGTCTCCCCACTACTTTTTAGGTGCCTCTAGTAGTTCTTTGTGTCTGCCCCCCCAACTAGACTGTAAATTTCAGAAGAATATAGGTGTGAATATGTGTTGTCTTTCCTCCTAGCATAGTACATGGTGCCGGAGAGCACTTAATAAATGTTCAACAGAAGGAATTAAAGTATCTAGTGAGAAGTAGGACTTGAAGATTCTAAAGATACTTACCATCATGTAGTTCTATAATTTGCATGTATTTGGGGGAGGAGGTGATAGGAAATTTTCATTGCTTACTTGAACACTCCAACTAATATCCCTTAAATATCTGAAAACCAATACCAAACAATGTGGTTCATTTCCCCAAATAACTGTTATTCTTATATTCAACATCTTATAGGGTGGCATTGATATCCACTGAAACCAGGGACCTGGGCGTCATTCTGGTTGATCTCCCCTCCCGCCCTGTTGCATCATTCTCTCCAAATCCTGAATAGTTGAATTAACTTTGCCCAAACCATCCTTTCTATCCCCTGTAGCCTCAGCTCAGACTCTCATCATTTTTACCTGGTTTCATCGAGTCCCAAGTGACCAAAAACTAACTCAAGCTTGCTCAAGCAGGAAGAAATGTATCAGGGTGTGTAACCATAAAGTTCATTGCTATACTTGCTTCAGACACAGCTGGATCTAGGCTCTAGATTGTTTGGGGGCTCAAACGATATCAATAAAGCTCTTTTAGTTCATTTTCCTCTAAATACTGGCTTAATGATCAAAAGGTTCTCTCCAGGTAGCAGTAAAGATGGCCTCCAGAAGCCACAACGCTACATCCTTTTATCTTGAAGAAAGAAAAAAGAATCCTATGTCCAGGAGTACATATATGAAATTTCACCAGAAAAGTCTGATCAGTGCTACTTGGATTATGTGCCCACTTGTACCAATTGCAGTGAACCGAGGATAGGTATTATAATAGTCTGAGTCTGGGTCATATGTGGGTGGACCAGGTAATGAGAGGGGGGGTGATTCTCTTCCACAAAAACAGATGCTACACAAAATACAATAGCTGTTCTCTACAGTCACACTCTTCCAATAACTTCCTAATTGCCCATGTCTCCTACTTCTTCAGCTCACGCTCTTCATTGCCAAAAGAATGATCCTCCTAAATGGCAATTCAAATTCTTTGCTTTCCCTCCTGGAAACCCTTAAGTAGCTTCCACTGGCCTGCAAAATAAAGTCAACACTCATTAGATTCTTGTCCCTGCTTCTTTCAGTCGTACTTCTCCGCAGAGTGCTCTTCTGGCCAGAGCTTCAACCAATCTGAATTGCTTGCAATCTCCCAAACATATAAGATCATTTCATGCCTTCAGTCTTTATTCACATTGTCCCTCTCCCCACTAATCCCACCATTCCATTCATTTGCTCCCAAGAGTTTGCCCAAGTGTTTCCTCCCCTAGAAAGCTTTTTCTGCTCCCCCTCAGGTAGGATTTATTAGCACATGCCCTGTGCATACCTATCTCTAGCTCATACATTTGTTTACATGCCTGTCTCATCTAATAGACTGTGGACTCCTAGAGGACGGGAATCATGTCTTACCTATCCTTGTGTTTTTGGTCATTGCGTGCAGATAATAGGTACCCAATAAACCTTTTAAAGAGAGAACGAAGAGAAGGAAGGGAGAAAAGAATAAACAAGAATAATAGAAGGATAGGAACAGATTTCCCAGTGCCTTCTTTTTCCTTCTGGATACTAACTACATTTTGAAAATTATATTCTGGGCAGAAGCTCCCGTTTTTGTTGTCTAAATCAAGTAGTGAGTAAAAGTGAGAATTTCAGGCCCAGTCACAGTGGAAGGTAGATGTGGGGAACACGGGAAGAGAGGACAGAAAGGTGACCTTTTATGGTGTGAACCAGGGGAGAATAGTCACAAGTCCACCCATGCGAAGAGGAAGCCAGGTCACAGGAATGCGAAGCGCCATCTGTGACAACGTGCTGTGGCCACCCTGTTTCTGGCTCACTTCTGACTGGGCAGTCATGTGGAGAAATGAAAATGAATGGAGAAGTTAAAACAGTGACCTAATTCTCTGCTGAAAGCATTTCCAGTCATAGGTCTGGGTGTATTTTAATTATACCTGGACACAGGAGCCCTCACTCAGACATAACTGGGGTCCCAAGCAGACTGTCCCTGGGCTGTAAAGATTTGTCTGAGCTTGTGCTTATCTCAAGAGCCTGACATCACACTCATCATTAAGCAACTGTGCAGAGGAGGAGCTGGGAGTTTCCATGGCAACCTGCGCTGGGTTGCCACAGAGCTTGGTAACAAGAGCATTTTATTATGGGCCATTAAGGGCAAAAGGCGTCGTTTACATTATTTCCTGTAAAATTCTATTATTTCAGGTGTCGCACTCCATGTTCATCTATGCAGTTCTTCTAGAAGAAATCATAAACGTGGGTTATTGGCTTCCAGTAAACTGAGTCACACACTGCTCTGTGGAGGAGAAAAGTATTTCACCCTAGGGGTATGGGATCCAGAGGTACCAGTGTTCTCTGAAGACTGAGAGTTCTTACTCTGAAAACTGAAGTTGTCCTTTTTATGGCCTGTTCCCCTTGCTTGACCGAGTCCTGCTTTAAACCGGCATTGATGAGGATTTTTGGCTTCTATAATCTGCTAAGTAAGTATCCACCAATCTGGCCTGACTGTTCCTTATCTGCGTCAGCTGCGGGCTCAGGTGTTTTATATTCCAGTGTGACCAAAATGCTGCAAATGGCAGTGTCCATCAGCTGCTTAAACACTTTAAGCTCTAGAAGGCCATGAACCCCTCCCTCTCTCTCCTATTATCTGTGATTGGGAGTAGGGAGATTAGGCGTTCAGCTCCAGCCAGTGCCTTCCTGATAGCCCAGGCCCCTGGCTAGTGCTGCAGACTGACCTGGACAGTGATTGCTTTTGAACTGTGATAGCACTAAGTCGATTTGGGGAAGGGACTCTGGAAGGTCATTCGCTCATCCACAGTGCCATCTGCTATCTGTGATTAAAGATATCAGTTCTACAGAGGCAGCAACACAAATGCCGCTGAATATGCTCAAGTTTCCAAACCCACGTGACCTAACGATGGCTATTAATCTAGGCTTTTCTGAATGCACGAAAGTCCTCTGTAATCAAACAGACTCTGGGAGGTCTGGGATGATAGCTGAGCAGCAGGGAGGTCTAATCCTTATATTTTCCAGGTTAATGTAGTACTGTTAGAAATATGTGAAATGTTTCCCTGATCAGTAAACCACTTGCCTAAATGAGTGGAACAATGGGCATGTCATTGAATTCGTTCACGATTTCACTGGCATTTTACACCATCCTCCAAGGGACGGGAGTGATCGACTTCAGGTGACTCAAATCAGAGCAGTGGCCAGCCAGTGGGAGATTGTCAATACTTCGCTTATCAAGATGATGCCACAGAATTGTAAGTTGTTTTTTTTTTTTTTAACAAAAAACAAACATACAAAACACTCTTCCTCCTCTTACTATTCACCAGAACTATTAGAGCTGGCCCACGTGGATTTTTGTGTCAAGTTTCAATCTTTTAACTATAGCATTAAGGCATCCCTAATATGCACAGTGCAGCCTCTTTTGTTTGAGTTGTGTGACACAAGGCGGAAGGCAGGTGAATTAAGACAATCTGGAGAATGCACTTGGGTGTGTTTCCTGGAAAGACAGAAGGACTGAAGAGAAGAGTACAGTTCAGACCTCCTGCAGAGAGGCATCAGCCAGCTCACCGGGCCTCCCGTGTACTTTCAAGCCCAGAAGAAACTACTTAGACATTATGACAAAAAGATTGTTTTACAACTTGCTTTTCTTGCCCCACCAAAGGGCTCAGGCCAGATTAGATTTGGAAAATGAGGTTGTATTGTACTATCTGTAGATAATGTATCCTGTGTGTAAGTACATATAAGCAGAGGTGAATATGAACTTTATAGTTTTATACCAGCAGTTATCTCTAGCTTAAAGGGTGCAGCTACGTGATAGCTTCTTTCTTCGAAAGAATTCCAACTGAGTAATCCACTATTTCAGGGTTCACATCTTCCAGCTACATAAATCAATGAGTATACACTAATTAGAGTTAAAGGTGGCAGAACATCTCAGGCCATCCCAACAGCTAGTTTGAAAGATTGACTCTAATTACAAATTATTGTCCCAAATCTCTTCCTTCAGCTCTGATATCTTTACAGTGAACTTTCATAAAGGATTTACAAATGAAGGACTTTTTTTAAAAATCAAGATAACCACTGAATAGGAATGTTATTTACACATAAAATTAATCTTTGTAATCTATGTTTTAAATTTTCTCTAGAGTACATCAAGATAATTTCTGTTTGATATAAACTTTGAGATAAAATGTATGTTTCAGGTCACTGAGGAATGAAAGCATTAGACACAATAGTGACAGATAAAAATGAGAAATAAAAAATTTTAAATAAAACTGAACCCAATCAAATAGAAAGGTTTAAAAAAATGTAGTGGCGTTAGTTACTTCTGAATATGCCTTTCCATCGTGTATTCCTTGCTTTCAAATAGTAAAACAGTTGCGTTGATATGTGTCACCAAAAATAATAATGGATTAATATTATAAAGACCTGAGCAAGGTGAACTAATTTAATTAACTAATCGATTACATCCCAACCTATCAAAAATTAAAATTATCCTGCTCTGATTAAAGGACTGAATTAGCTGCCTATGCACATGTCTCATAGAAGATTCCTCTCTTTCACATTATTTCTCTTATTATTAGTTGTAAAGAAAATCACTACAACTTTTTCAGGTATGTCTCTTCTCAGTTCCTGAAGAAATAGTCACCTTGTCCAGTTTTGAAAAGGTGCTGTACTTATTATTCAGCATTGGGCCTACAAAAAAACAGAAAGTATTGTTGAAAAGGAAACACAGAGTTATTTCGATCTTTTGTCATAGGCAAAGCAGTTACTTGACTGATTTTTAATTCCTTTGTTTAAAAAATAAAATTTATATTCATTTGTGAGAACAAATTTAAACTAACACTGAGTACTGGTTTGGCATCCCTTTTGTGCTGCTTACTTAAAAACTCCTGATTCCAAATAGTATATTAACACACATTACACTTCCTGAGTGTGAGACCTCCGTTCTTCGGATGAAATGGTCAAAGGGTCAAAGCAGGCCCCTTATAAGAAATCTTTACAGGCTGATTGAGAGTCAGCAGTAGCCAGGTCTGAAGGGCCCATTTAAGTCACAGCAGTCTCCAGGGCTGATTAACAAAGAGATCTATAGTTAAAATTTCATAGACTACCAATGCAGTATAAAAGTTTGGCATTGTCCATATAAGCCTGAGTCTCAGAAGTCTTAAGGGCCTCCCAAACCCCATCTAAGGATTTTCTGCAGCATTTTGGTGGGATAGTAGGAGGCTGGCATCCTGACTAAGGAGCCCTGATGGGGATGTTTAGCCATTGTTGTGGCTGTGGTGTTTATATTGGTAGCACATTAAGCCATATTCTTTTCAATTTCATTTTTAAGGATCTCAGGGGTATGGTATCGAGTTGAACATCCTCATCAGTCAAAGGCACACTATCAGTGTCAGTCTGAGGAAGGTCCTTGATTTGTTGTAATATATTTCCTTTCAGCTTCCACCCCCCATTTTATTCCCTTCCCCCACTCTACTAGAATAGTAAAAGTATGACCTGTCCTTCCCGGTTCATCATATGTAAACATATGCATTATGACCCAGCAATTTTGCCCCTGGAAGCAGACCCCAGAGAAAAGCTTGTACAGACTCACAAAGAAGTACTCACGTGGCCGGGCTCAGTGACTCAGCCTGTAATTCCAGCACTTTGGGAGGCCAAGGTGATTAAATTCCCTGAACCTGCATGTTCGAGACCAGCCCAGGCAACTTGGCGAGAACTTGTCTCTACAATAAATCAAAAAATTGGCCCGGTGTGGTAGCATGCACTTGTAGTTTCGGCTACTTGGAAGGCTGAGGTGGAAGGATCGCTGAAGTCCAGCAGGTTGACACTGGGGTGGCCACGAGCGTGCCACTGCTTTCCAACCTGGGCGACAGAGTGAGATTCCAACTCCAAAAAAAAAAAACGTACTCACGTGTTTGTTCATCACAGAGTCATTTGGGATGAAGTAAAGAACTGGAAGCCACATGTGTCCATCACTGAATGAAGAGATGCATAAATTATGGCTTGTGCACATGGCAGAATACTATGTAACAGTTGGAGATAATGAATTAAATTCTCATATACTGTAGTAGCATGAAAAATGCATGAAGCAGAATGAGCTCTAGAGTACAATCACTTATGTAAAACTTTCAAACCACACACATTAACCAACACTAAGTACTTCTCAAGACACGTGTTTAGCTCTTATTTTTTAAGGAAAAGATGGATGTAGTTGGTTAAGAATGAAGGGATGCAAAACGATGAAGGTAAAATAAGGGAAAAGAGAGTAGTAGTTTATGGTTCTTTGGGTTTGGGGGTTTATGAACCTTTTTTTAAAAGTGTCATAAAAGTTAAGGACGATCTTTTATTTATCAAGGTGCATGTTTATGCATCATTTTGCGTAAAATTTCTAGAGTCTAAAGCTCAAGGACACAGATTAGAAAAGTCAAACTAGCCAGGCTCAGTGGCTCAGCCTATAATCCCGCGCTTTGGGAGGCTGAGGTGAGTGGATTTCCTGAGCCCACGGGTTCAAGACCTGCCTGGGCAACTTGGCAAGACCTCATCTCTACAATAAATCAAAAAAATCAGCCGGGCGTGGTAGCGCGTACCTGTAATTCCAGTTACTCGGAAGGCTGAGGCAGAAGGATCGCCGGAGCCCAGCAGGTCAAGGCTGCAGTGGCCAGGAGCAGCCACTGTACTCCAATCTGAGCGACAGAGTGAGACTCCAACTGAAAAAAAAAAAAAAGGTCAAACTGACAGGACATACGGTAACTCAATCTAAATTTTTCCCATCAATTTTCTCAAAAATTTTTCTAAGGAACTCTTGACATTTACCATTTTTCCAGGTGCTCAGATTTTATAGAAAGAAAACCAATCATCCTACTTCAGGTGAGGTCCAATTTTGACATAATGAGATTTTGTTTATTTTAACTGGAGTTGCCATTGAATTCTGCAGACATCATAATGACACTGCCAGGAACTAGTGCCAAAGGACACAAAGACTACCTGGTTGCCAAGGAGAAATCTAGTGATGCCTTGTACTAGTGTAAGGCAGGCAATATTAATCAGTGGCTATACAAAACTAATAGCAGAGAACTAAGAGTTCATCAGCATTCCTAGATTTTTGAAAAAGTAAATCTAAATGAGTGCTCCGGTGGTGCAGCTGACATTCAATTAGAACATTCTTGTCTAACCCCTGTGACAGGTACATCATTAAGGTTTAATGCAATCATATTTTGGCAGCAAATAGAAAAGTTATTTCCCAGGTGCACTGAATCAAATTGAGAACATTTGTTAAACCCTGAGATCAGTTCCTTGTGTCTTGAGATGATCTGATGAGAAACATTTCTCCATTAGGAAGGGCTTTAGATTCCAAAGCTGTACCGACAGCTCACCTGTATGCTCATCTCTGTTCCTCAGAACATCGGCTGCAGCAGAGACCTACGACAACATTAGATTCTATTCACTGAGCTCAGTCATGCCTAATAAAGCATGCCATTTCCTATATTTGGTTTTTTAAAAGTTGCTACCTTGTAGATGATATTATTCAAAGCAACATGACAAATGCAAGCTAAAAGGCAATGAGAAACGGTGAAGTATTACGAGGAAGCCTGAAATAGGAAAGCAGAAAGACTGGAGTTGAGGCTGGTTCTGTCACTTAATAACTGTGTCAACTTGCACAGTCTCTCTGGGCTTAGTTTCCTCTCATATAAAGTGGAGACAGAGTGCTTATCTGTTAGGGATTTTCTGAGTTTTCTCATCAGTCATTATAGTGAAGTATATTTTTCTCAACATTCTGAATATACTTTACATTCCGTTTTTGTTATTCTTTATAGTATTGGTGTGTACAATTTGAAACACTCAAATATGACTACAAGACCAAAAACAACTATTTAAAAAAACCAAACAAGGCTAGATGCGGTGGCTTGTGCCTGTAATCCCAGCACTTTGGCAGGTCGAAGCAGAAGAATTGCTTGAGTCCAGGAGTTCAGGAACAGCCTGGGTAACCTAGCGAAACCTCAACTCTACAAAAATAAAAATAAATTAGTCTGTCATAGTGGCATGTGTCAGTAGTCCCAGCTACTCAGGATGCCGAAGCAGAAGAATCATCTGAGCCCAGAAGTAATGATCAAGCCTCTGCACTCCGGCCTGGGCGACAGAGTGAGACCCCCAGCTGAAGAAATAAATTAAAACAAAAAACAAAGAAGAAAACTCAGCAGTCTCCTTCCAAATTCCTGTTCCCCAGGGATAACCACTTTCAATTATTTTAATTGTTTATTTTGCTTTTTATCTCCATTTTTATAATATACTTATATCAATTTCTGGATGTTTCTTCACATTTAGATCGAGCATATTGAATTCCTAAATTGGGAAATCATAATTTATTTCTCCTGTACTATCCTCAAACACATACTTTCCCCTCATCCATCCTCACAAAATAGTTTTAAATCACAATTTGCGGTTAAATATTCAGTGCTTATATTATTATGGCAACTAAATTTGTTCATATAATCTACCATGATGACGTGTCTTTCTTAGGCAACTTTTTCTCATTATTTTTATGTTTATAGGTATGTCATTTTCTACTTACTTTCCATTAATTCCTCTTCCAAATCTCCACCTGAGCTCCAAATATCCTCTCAACACAATCAAATGCATCAGGTCAGATCAGTTTCAATTTCTTCAACTCAATCTTTCTGCAGTCCTTTGCTGTAATTTACTGCTTCTTGTAAATGTACTCTTAAGGATTTATCCTCACCAACAGACTGGAAATACCCTTTGCTTCTTTCCTGTAATAGAGTCTCTGTTTCCTGAGTTACTTTTTCTTGTTTGTTTTTTCTTGATTTAAGTAGAACACATTATCTTGTTGCTTCCTAAGAAACTGTGTGTGAAAAGTAAATTTTTGAGACTGACTATATCCGAAAATGCATCATCCTTAATTGAGAGCTTAGGTGGGTATAAAAACATAGGTCAGAAATTATTTTCTTGCGGGAGAGAAGGCATTGTTCCGTTGTCTTCAAGCTTTCAGTGTTATCCCTAAAAAGAATGATGCCACTCTGATTTCTAACCTTTAGTGGTGACCTGTTTTTCCCATCCTTTGGAAACTTTCAATATGTTTTATTGTTCATGAATGCCATGAAATTTCAGGGTGTTGGAAGCTTTGGTGTCTTTTAATTTTATTGTGCATTTGAAGGACCTTTTTCACCAGCATTCTCATGTCCTTCACATCAGGGAAAATTTCCTGCATTTTTATGTGGTAATTGTCTCATCTTTGTTTTTCTATTCTTTTTTCTAAGTACATTTCAAAGGCCTGTTTTCAGTCTGATCCCACACTGACCCCTTAAGCAAAACTTGGTATCTTCTAATTCTAGCTCCTGGAAAGAAAGGCCATAGCAATGCTGACATCACGGGGTTCCTCCCACAGGCCAATCAGCCACTGCCAGCCGCAGCCCTGGGCTCTCACTCAGGTTAGAAGGACCCAGCTTTGTCAGCACTTACATAACCAAGCAGAATTCTCATTCTATCCTTTTTCTTCTTTCTTCCCACCGTCCTTCCTCCTCTCTTTTCCTCATTTGTCTTCCTCCTCTCTTTCTTTTATCACCACATGGTCCTCCTCCATCACCCTCTGCCCTTTTCTTCTAAACATCACCATCTCTCTCTATCCTGCCTCTACTGACCATCTCTTCCCACTTCAGATCTTCACCTGTTCTCTCCACAGGCTTACTCATCATACTAGTTTAGCTACAGACCTAGAATTCTGAAGCTGGAACAATTCCATTCATGGACGAGGAACTGGTCCCAGAGAAGTTGGTGACTGTGTTCAGACTTAAATCCAGATCTACTGACTCTAAATTCATCGCTCTTCCCATTACATAATAGTTGGGGAGACCTCAAAGCCAGGGACAAACCCCAAACATCGTGCCTAAACATTGTGCAGTGCAAAGTCTAATGAAAAGGCAGATTTTTATACTGTCCTTGAGTTAAAGTCATTAGAAATTAGTCTCTGTATATTCCAAAGGCAAAATAAAACACATCAAAAAAGATTTCTAGTAATTCTTAGCTTTTGTTAAACAGTATTTGCCATTCATTTTGCACATATCTTGTTTAAGCTTCTAACAATTGTATGAAATAGATACTCTTATAAGCCCTCATTTGACATGAAAAAATGGAGGGAAATTAACTTCTTTCCTCATGGAGAAATAGGTGAGACTCCTCAAGTCTATCTGATTCTCAAGTCCATGCTGGAAACCAATCTCTTATGGTGCTTCCCGACATTCATTGTTGAAGGCATTAACATAGCCTGCTAGGCAAGCTCTAATCGTCCAAGAGACCACACAGTTTTAAAATTGCCTTCAAACTGTTTATGCCCTCTGCCTGTTTAATGGTGTCTTCTTCACCTCTCTGCAAATCTTGAGATTCAGAGAAAGACTGGTTCTGTCCACTCTTCTCTACATTCTGAGCACTCCCACCCTCATGGGAAAGGGAAATATAGAAAAAATAGAGATTTCCAGATTGCTTCCAGTCTGGCTTACTTTTTTTTTTTTTAATGAAAACATTTGGCAAAGTGATCTGTCTAAGTCTATGATAACAATTATATCCAGCAAGCTTCTTAGGGTTCATTTAGATGGAAGTGATTTTCATCAATCCATGTTCCTAGTCTGCTCTCTGTTTTGAGCTGTAAATCTAGTTTGGCGAACAGAGAATAGCTAAGTGTCCTTCCTTTTTCTTCAATATAGCTCAGCTAAATACCATAGAAAAAATCTTAATTCTGACGTTAGATATATATGGAGCAGCTTGTCAGAATTTCAGTTGGCGTTGTACATGAGGGTGGGTGGAACTGCTACAATTTAGACGTAACTGCATTAAAAAATCTTTCTTTCAAGTGACTTCAATCCTCTGATTCATTTTCAACTTGGAAAGAAATATCAGGTACATGATGGACTAAGAGCTGTATTTTGGCAAGCACAATTTACAATTCATTATGTCTTTTGTAAAGGCAATTTTAAGAAAGTTATTTCTGTCATCTTTTAATCCAATATGTTCTTCTTTGACTACCATACCAACTTAATGACTTATTTTCAACATCTTCAGGGTACTTTTTTTATTGCCTTAAGGAAAAATGAACTACATATCAGATATTATAAAATACATTCTACCTTTCAAAGTGAGTTAAGCCTATTGCCTGTTTCATAATAAGCAAGGAGCCCCAGTGAATGCTCATCTGTAGTTTCCACAGTGAGATACAGTTTTTCATATTCATGTGGCTCCCAGGGTCCTTCTGAGCCAGTTTGAACTCCAGAACAAACAGTAGTTTGTTGCTTTTAGCACAATCACCACCAGGTGATCCTGTATGGTGGATTTGGGCAGAGAGAGAGTCAACAAGGTCCCTGAGTTTACTGAGTTGATTAATGCCCCCCCAATAATTAATGTCCACCTGGATAGAACCTTAGAATATGATCTCATTTGGAAATAGGGTCTTTGTAGATGTGATTAGTCAGGCTAGGATAAGGTCATACTGGATTAGAGTGGACACTAAATCCATTGACTGATGTTCTTATATGAAAAACAGAGAGATACAGACACTGAGAAAAAGGCCATGTGATGACAGAGGCAGGGGTTGGGATGATGCAGCTGCAAGCCAAGGAACACTAGGAGCTACCAGAAATGAGGAAGGATTCTTCTCTAGAGACTTTAGAAACAGCATGACCCTGTCAACACCTTGATTTTGGACTTCTTCTTCTTCTTCTTTTTAATTATAAAGATGTGGGGTACAATTCAGGGTTAGGTATACAAATGCTGATTAAGCAGGTACCCTTGTTGATGAATGTGCCCCTCCCTCCCTAGCAGTTTCCCTCAACTGCCAATCCCATCCCTCTCCCCTGATAGTTTCCCACTACTGCCAATCCCTTTCTTATAGTATTATAATTGTTCAAGGTCCGCTTATGAGTGAGAACATATAGGACTCTGTTCTTTGTTTTTGTGATAGATCTCTGAGTATGATCGACTCTAAATCCATCCAAGTGGCTGCAAAGTCCATATGTTTGTCTTTCTTTATGGCTGCATAATATTTCATTGTGTATATGTACCACATTTTTTTTATCCAGTCCAGCTTCAATGGGCAACATGGTTGGTTCCATGTTTTTGCTATTGTGAATCGAGCTGCAACAAACATACTTGTGCAGGTATCTTTTTTGTAGAATGATTTGAGTTCCTCCAGGTATATTCCCAATAGGGGAATTGCTGGATCATAGGGAAGGTCCATTTCTAGTTCTTTCAGAAATCGCCACACTGTCTTCCAGAGAAGTTGCACTAGTTTGCAATCCCACCAGTAGTGTAGAAGCGTTCCTTTTTCTCTGCACCCTCTCCAGCATCTGTTGTTGTTTGTTTTATTAATGATGGCCATTCTTACTGGGGTTAGGTGGCATCTCAATATGGTTTTGATTTGCATTTCTCTGATGATGAGTGAGGCTGAACACTTTTTCATATATCTGTTGACTGCCCATATATCTTCTTTTGAGAAGTGTCTATTCATGTCTTTTGCCCACTTCTTAATGGGGTTGTTTGCTTTTTTCCTTTCAGCATGTTTGAGTTCCTTGTAGACCTAGATGTTAGGCCTTTGTCAGATATACAGTTGGAAAATATTTTTTCCCATTCTGTGGGCTGTCTCTCTGCTCTCTTGATGGTTACTTTTGCTTTGCAGAAGCTTGTTAGTTTGATGAGATCCCACTTGTCTATCTTATTTGTTAAGGTATTGGCCTTTAGGGTTCTGAATAGGAATTGGTTGCCAGTTCCAATTTCCATAAGGGTGTCTCCTGCATTTTCTAAGATTTTTATAATTTGAGGTTTTACGCTTAGGTCTTTGATCCATTTAGAATTAATTTTTGTATATGGTGATAGACAGGGGTCCTGTTTCAATCTTCTGCATATGATCAGCCAGTTTTCCCAGCACCATTTACTGAACAGGTTCTCCTCTCCCCAGTGGTTGTTGTTGGAGACTTTGGATGAGTTTGTTGAGGAATTGAGGTTTTGTTTCTGGGATCTCTGTCCTGTTCCACTGGTCTGTGTGCCTGTTCTTGTACCAATGCCAGTCTGTTTTGATTACTGTAACCTTATAGTAAAGTTTGAAGTCTGGAAGTGTGATACCTCCTGCTTTGTTTCTTGTGCTAAAGATTGTTTTGGCTATTCGTGGTTGTCTATATTTCCATATGAATTTCTATATTGTTATTTCCAGGTCTGAGAAGAATGATGCTGGTAACTTAATAGGTGTTGCGTTGAATCTGTAGATTGCCTTTGGTAGGATGGACATTTTAACAATGTTGATTCTTCCTATCCATGAGCATTGAGTATTTTTCCATTTGTTTGTGTCTTCTTGGATTTCTTTGAGCAGTGTTTTGTAGTTCTCTCTCTCTCTCTCTCTTTTTTTTTTTTTTTTTTTTGAGTTGGCATCTCACTCCATCGCCCAGGCTGGAGTGCAGTGGGACGCTCATGGCCCACCCCAGCGTCGACATGCTGGGCTCTGGGGATTCTTCCATCTCAGCCTTCCAAGTAGCCGGAACTACAGGTGCCCACTACTGTGCCTGGCTCTTTTTTTTTTTTTTTAATTGTAAAGATAAGGTCTTGCCAAGTTGCCCAGACTGGTCTCAATCCCTCAGACTCAGGCAACCTGCTTGCCTCAGCCCCCCAAAGTGCTGGGATTATAGGCTGAGCCACGAGTCTGGCCAATTTTGGACTTCTTGCATTCAAACTTTGAGAGGATACATTTGTACTGTTTGAGGCCTCCCAGTCTGGTGTAATGTGTTTCAGCAACTGTAGGACACTAATAAACAGGGGAGCTCCTGTAGGATGTTACTAGAGAGGTGCAAGCACCATCAAGACTGTCTGAACACTCAGGATGCCTGGGCGCAGGACTTTAAACAGACAAGCGATAGGCAGTGGGGAAGAAGAGTGTCAGAGGGACTAGTGACTAGTGCACGCTGACCAGAGATGGGGGCATCTCATTTCAAGTGAAGTGCAGTTGCCGAGACGGTGAGGAAAAACCAAACTTAATGTGATCCTTAGAACACAGGATTAGAAGCTGGGCTCGGTGGCTCAGCCTGTAATCCCGCGCCTTTGGGAGGCTGAGGTGAGTGGATTGCCTGAGCCCGCGGGTTCGAGACCCGCCTGGGCAGCGAGACCTCATCTCTACAATAAATCAAAAAATCAGCCGGGCGTGGTAGCGCATGACTGAAATTCCGGCTACTACTCAGAAGGCTCAGGCGGAAGGATCGCTGGAGCCCAGCAGGTCTAGGCTGCAGTGGCCGGGAGCAGCCACTGCACTCCAGTCTGGGCGACAGAGTGAGACTCCAACTCAAAAAAAAAAAAAAAAAAAAAAAAAAGAACACAGGATTAGAGCTGTAAATTAAAATTCAGACTCCAAATCCGTCAAAGATCAGTTGGCTGTAGATGAGTGGCTTTATCCCTGGGTTCTCTCCTGTTCCTTGTCCTATGTGTCTATTTTGTACCAGTATCATGCTGTTTGGGTTACTATAGCCATGTAGTAAAGTTTGGAGATGAGTAATGTGATGCCTATGGCTTTGTTCTTTTTTGCTTAGGATTGTTTTGGCTAGTCAGGTTCTTTTTTGCTTCCATGTGCACTTTAGAATTGTGTCTTTCTAGTTTTGTGAAAAATGATGCTGGTAATTTGATAAGGATTGTGTTGAACCTATAGATTGCTTTTGGGAAAATTGACACTTTAACAATATTGATTCATGGAATGTTTTTCTAGTTGTTTATGCCATTAAAAAAAACTTCATTAGTATTTTATGGTTCTCCTTACAGAGATCTTTCACCTTTTTGTTTTGATGTAGTCCCAGGTGGTTTTTTTGTTGTTGTTTGTTTGTTTTTTGTTTTTGTCTGTTTGTTTGTTTAGTGGCTATTGTCAATGGAATTGCATTCTAGATTTGGTTCTTAGCTTGAGTGTTGTGGGTATATAGAAATGTCACTGATTTTGAATGTTCACTTTGGATCCTGAAACTTTACTGAAATCACTTATCCACATCTAGTAGTCTTTTGGTGGAATGTTCAGGGTTTTCTAGATGTAGCATTATATTGTCTGCAAATAGAGATAATTTGACCACTTTTTTTCCTATTCAAATGCCTTTATTTCTCTTGCCTAACAACTTTAGTTAGGAATTTCAATACAATGTTAAATTGGTAAGAGTGGGCACCCTTGTCTTGTTCCAGTTCTTAGAGGTAATATTTCCAGCTTTTGCCCATTCAGTATGATGTTGACTGTGGGTTTGACATAGATGATTCTTATTATTTTGAAGTATGTTCCTTCAATACTGATGTGGTTGAGGGTTATTATCATGAAAGGATAATGGATTTTATCACATGCCTTTTCTGCATCTATAGAGGTGATCATGTAGCTCTTGTTTTTAACTCTGTTTATGTGGTGGATTACATTTATTGATTTGCATATGTTGAACCAATCTTGCATCCCAGGAATAAAGCCCACTTGATCATGATGAATGATCTTTTTGATGTGCTGTTGGGTACAATTTGCTAGTATTTTGTTGAGAATTTTTGTGTCTACATTCATCAGGGATATTGATCTGTAGTTTTCTTTTGTGTGTGTGTCTTTGCCAGATTTTAGTATAAGGATGATCTTGGTTTCATAGAATTAGTCAGGGAGGAATACCTTTTCAACTTTTGGGGGAACTCTGACAAGAAGGAGGGAGAGGGGCAAGGATTGGAAAACTACCAATTGGGTACCGTGTTCACTCTTTGGATAACAGGTCCAATAGAAGCCCAAACCTCATCATCATATAATAAACCCATGTAACAAATATGCATTTTCACCCTCTGAATTTAAAATGGAAAAAAAAAAATCTCTAAGAGTAAACTGAGAGGGGAGAACATCAGTAACATTTTACTCTTTTCAGCTATACCAGCACACACAAATATAGGGCCACTGAGTCCAACCTGAGAATTATGCAAATAGTTCAACCACAGTAAATGGAAAAATTTTCAGTATGAATTATGGCAAGATGTTCATTGGAGAAATCCAAGCTCAGCACTCAAGCCAAGACTCCATGTATGCATATAGAATAATAAAATTGATATACTATTTCACTATTTGATGGTCAGAGATAAATTATTTTTTAATGATCATGCTTAATATTTATTTTACATGCAGTCTCCAGGAAGGCAGCATTTCACTGAGAAGCTGACCTTGGGAGGAGCTATAATCCCACCATGATTGCATGACTCTGCTCTTTAGAGGTGCCTCGAGTTCCTTTTCTAAAGGGTTTTAGTGCTGGCCAGTAAGAACTTATAAATGGTTACTCTCATGCATGGCTTGGATCGATCCAAGACCTGGATGGAACAATGATGCCAGAAAAGTAACTGTGGAAACTCTTCTCTAGTTCTGCAAAATCACAATTCCTTCCAAACGTAGATCTCTTTACATAGACTTTTCCAGACCAAATCCTCAAGACTTTTAGAAAGTAATAATTTTCTAGTCTGGATTCAAACCAAGACCTAAAGCCTAGAGTGCCTGCCAGGCCAAACCACATGGTGCTTCCCATTGTCAAAACCACATGAGTCTCCTCCCTTCCCTCGCTTAAAACCAATGAAATTGGCCCAAAACCTTACTTCTGACTTTTTTAATGCTTCATTTCCCCCAGAAAAATCAGTGACATTCTGATCCTATAATACTTAAATAATGAAAGAAACAATTGAGGACATTTGCTTTGCCGAACTGATGAGATGAATGGTTAACCAAATCTGGAATTCACTTTCCTGGAAAGGCAAAGGAAGGCATAGGAAGGCAGAAAAATAAAAGGAAAGAAGAGAAGAGAAAGAAAGAAAAAGAAAAAATGAGGAAAAGAACCCATAAAGTGGAAGAGGGAGAATGTAGAAGGAGCATTTCTTTGGGTTGCGTATTCATCTACCAACAACAAAATGCCACACACTGGGTGATTTGAACAAAAGAAGTTTTTTTCATGGTTCTGGAGGCTGAAAGTTCCAGATCGAGGTACAGGCAAGGTCAGTTTCTTCTGAGGTCTCTCCCCTTGGTCTATAGATGTCTGCTTTCTCTTTGTGTCCTTACATGATCTTTTCTCTGTGTGTTCACCTCCCTTGTGTCTCTTCCTCCTCTTAGTAAGGACACTAGTCATATTGGGTTAGAGCTTAGTGACTCTAATCCAATATGACCTCATTTCAACTTAATTACCTCTTTCAAGATCCTATCTCCAAATACAGTCAGATTCTGAGGTGCTGGGGGTTAGGACTTCAAAATACGAATTTTGGAAAAACAATTCAGTCCATAACACGATTGGCAAACACAACTCACCTTTTCTATGCCTTCCCTGGTTTACGCTCTTTAGCCCATTCCTTCTTATTTACCGTGGAGTGAAACAATATACCAATGACATCTCAGAACTTAAACTAGGCCCTACAATTCCAATTCCAATTTCTACTTGGAATAAATCATGTCCAGGATAATAGTTAACTAACATATCAAATACACATACTACATGCTATTCACTATTCTTGCAACTACTCCCTGTTTTTTTTTTTGTACCTTCAGAGTATATTTTCTAAAAGCAAGAATATTCTCTTACATAACCAGTTAACAAAATCATAAAATTAATACTGATACAATATTCCTCAGTTTCACCATTGCTTCAATCACATCCAAAGGAAATGCTAGATCATGTGTTGCAATAACTACTCCCTATTTTTATCTTTAGTTGAGAAAAATAAAGTTTAGAGAGATTAAGAAACTTGCCTAAGGCTCAGCAACTAGTGGATCCATCACTCAAACCCAGGTCTGCAATTCAAAGCCCCATGCCTTTAAGCACCAAGCCACACTGTCGTACCTAGAATGGAAAAGAAAGACCAGAATGTTCTTTCCTGGCACAGTTTAGCAGCGGCAAACGGGCATCAGCCCCTGGATAGTTTGGTGAGGTAGATTGCTTGAAGAAGCAACAGTATTTTTACATTTTCATTTCCTTAGATGGGGGAGATTTCCACCCTACTCCCTAAGAGGGAAAGGATAGGAGGAACATCCCTGCTTCTCACTACCGCAGTCACATCTCTGTGTAATAGAAGTAAACAATCTGAGAACTTGGAAGAAGAACCCAACATGCTTGGTTCCACACCTTAGATTTCTCCTTCTGCCAGCAAGCGCCCCCACCCCATGCACTAATTTTCTCTTCACTTGTGTCATAACTCTGGGGAGGGAGATATTGCACAGGGGTCCTGCTGCTGAGCCAGGATCCAAGAGGACAAAGACTTCTAATTTCCTGCAAACTATAGCAGGACCTTTGGGCCACACATCGAAAACCACATTTTCATAAGTAAGGAAACTGATGCTTTGATCTCCTTCTCTTATTTCTTAACTGAGTTCAAACTCATAGGGGATATAGGGAATATTTTCAATTAGACTCCCTTATACTCAAAAAGAAAGAGTGAATTTTGGAAGCATACAGATCTCAATTTGAATTGGAGTTTCTTCTCTTACTAGTATATAACTTTGGGTCAGTTACTCAAATTCTTTGAGCTTCAGTTGCCTAAACTTCGAAGTAAGAATAATAATACCCACTTCACGGGAGTGTTCTAACAGTTAAAATGAGAGACAGTATGTACTGTATATCTCTTTGCACCTAGTATGCATTTAACAATTGGTAGTTTATTTCTCTCTTTTCTCTTTCTCATAGTCACAGCCCAACTTTTATTATTTATTTATTTACTTAATTGAGTCAAGGTCTCTGTCATCCAGGCTTGGGTGCAGTAACACAGTCACAGCTCATTGCAGCTTCAGAATTCTGGGCTCAGGCGATCCTTCCACCTCAGGCGTGCTCCATCATACTAGGCTAATTTTTTTTTTCCTTTTTGGCAGAGACAAGGTCTTGCTGTATTGCTCAGGCTGGTCTCTATCCCCTGGGCTCAAGCAATTCTCCTGTCTTGGTCACCCAAAGTGCCAAGATTGCAGGCAAGAGCCACCATGTCCAGCCAAATTATTTTTACTAAAGAAGTGTAAATATATTTTTCCCATTCTGTAATCCTCCATTGCAAATATTTATTTTTTGTAATAATTCATAGTTATTGGCAATGAAACTAAGTCTGTGTGAATAAGAAGTCTCACTGAGTTGGTATCTTCTGTAGATCTGGTCTTCATAGTTTATACCTTTGAGCAGATTTATCCCATTGGAAGCAATGCGTCTGATGTCATTGCTTTCAACAGCATACAATATTTTTTTTTTTTTTGAGTTGGAGTCTCACTCGGTCGCCCAGACTGGAGTGCAGTGGCCACTCCTGGTCACCGTAGCCTCGCCTGCTGGGCTCCAGCGATCCTTCTGCCTCAGCCTTCCGAGTAGCCAGAATTACAGACATGCGCTACCATGCCCGGCTGATTTTTTGATTTATTGTAGAGATGAGGTCTCACTGCCCAGGCGGGTCTGGAACCCTCGGGCTCAGGCAATCCACTCACCTCAGCCTCCCAAAGGCGCGGGATTACAGGCTGAGTCACCGAGCCCAGCTAACAATATTTTAACTGTATGACTGGGTTGCAGCAAATTAGGTCTCTGAATGGTACTACAGAGCAGAAATTTAAACATGTAAAGGATGCTAAACTTTTTAGAATTCAGTTATTATTTCACTTCAATTTAGTATACCGCAGTCCCTTCTTATTTAAAGAAGGAGAGAAAGGGATAAAATATCTTTAGATTTTGAGCAACTTAGTATTTTCCAATTCCATTATTCAGTTCTTTCACACGTGTTATGATGAGCGAGCTGAAAGCTCAGCCTTCAGAGGCCTCATACTATTGCTTCTCTGTGGATCCATGATTAAATGTCTTCTCACGTAGAAAGATAGCAAAAACAAACAAACAGCTGACAGATGAGAGCCGAACATTTCTCACTGATGAGCAGCATGACCTTCCTTTTGGAAGTAAAAGTGACAAACACTCATGTGATATTGGAGTCAACAAGTAGTCAACCCCTGTGAGCAGATCATGGCAGCTCTGCCTCTAGGATCTGTGCTTAAGCAACTCCGTGGGCCAAGACAGAAGACATACCTTAACAGGGCACTTGAACATGGAGTTTACAAAGGCTCTACCTCGGGATGTGACAGGTGTCAATTGGAACTACATAGAGGCAAAGATTCAGTGAGGCAGTTCCACTGGAGATTCCTGCTTGATTCCTGGCTCAGAGCTTGAGCTCAGCAATACTAATGATGGCAATGATGACAGGGAACCATGTCAGTTCCAGCTGAGTCTCATTCATGGCATTTTGGTACCTTCTTTTTGGGTATAGGATATGTATGGTGAGGTTACTCCTCTCCAGCATGGACTTGCTCAGTGTTGAACTCTCTGCCTTTCCTTCAACTTTAGATTTTTTTCCTGAATTTGTACCAGATCAATAAAAAGACAAATAACAGAAAACAATTCTAGGTGTCTCCTGGAATTCTTAGGGATTGTGTACCTTGAGCCAGTGAGGAAGAAAAATCTACTCTTTAGGAGAGGAACACACCAGCTGGCTTCTTCTGAGCCTTCAGTCTATCCTCAACCACCTTCTCAAAAGTCCATCTTTGTTTCCCAAACTCAACACTATTCTTCAGGAAGAGTCAGAAAAGTGTGGCCCTTCCTTTTCTCCCACTGGCATAGTGGTCAGAAAATGTAGAGTAGAATTGAAACAGAGTGGACACGAAGTGCCAAATTCCACCCCTCTGTTCACATGCTCTTTGTTTTAATGATTGTGAACTCAATATTTACCCATATTCCTTATAATGGCATAAGGGATTATGTCTGCCATAATTTTTGGATTGCCACCAGGTTTGGGGTTTGAAACAAAGTAAATATGTCATTTCTATTTTTCTTTTTAAGAGAGTTACAAGTTACGGTTATCTTCAGTATGTAGTGTTCACAACACAGTTTAACTTATTCCATTGTGAAGAAACTGCATCCTTCTTTTCTTTGGGTAATTAATGGAAAATCATATGAAACCATATGAAGGTTACCCACCATCTTATTTAATGAATGACTTTGAGATTACTAATTGAACTAATTTAGTGCAGCAGTAATGCCATTAAATATTGCTTGCCTGGAACATGGTTTAGGTTGCCAGAATCAGACAGAAAGTCCTACAAGACATAAGTATGTGTAAGGCTGTTCGGGCATATTTCTTTTAGAATTAAATTCACGCAAGATTTCAATAGTATATCCAATATTTCAATTATTTAACAGAACAGATATACACACTTTGGCATTTTCATTTCTTAGGTTTAATAAGAAAAGGATTTGACTTCTATGACTTGACTTTGGGGTAGGATAAAGAGGAAAGGTACTAACTGAGTAAGCCACTGCTGGTCTTGTCCCCGGTCAAGGAGAGATCTTTTTTTTTTTTTTAGGAAAAAGGATTATGGGTAGGCCTCAAGGGAGGAAAAATTAGAATCAGTGGCAGATCTAACGATGTTATGTACTCACATCTTATTTTTATTCAAAAATCAAATCACCTGATGAAATACAATCAGGTCGTAATACCCTGGTCATCTGCTAACATTCCCACAACTCCCACTGAAATAGTGGTAACAACTAGAACTTAATGACCTCCTGCCTGTTCAACCAATCATTTACTCTCATCATTATGATATTATTCAGCAGTTCCTTTTGCTCTTCCCCACCCCCACAAAAAGGTGGTCCTTCACTGAAAACTCTATCAGGTGCTGAGAGGTTTATGTGAAAGAGATTTCAATAATATAGGATAAAGTGAATTGTTGCATGATCTCGTGTCTTAGAAATTCAAGTTATTCAATCTCACTATTACACAGGGATCAGGCATTATGAAAATTCTCTTGGTTTGCCTTGTAAAAGTAACCAGAGCCTTCCTGAGAAACTGACTTGCGTGGCTGTTGAGGGCACTAAAAGACATCACTTTGGGAGGGTTCTGGGTGTTTCTTTCTAGAGATATTATCTGGTCCTATCCATACACTTCCTGTCCTCATCCCAGTCCCAGATACTGACTATGTGACATCTTGCAAAGGAAGGAGAGGTATTAGACAGTCATAAGCATTTTAGTTTGCATAAATCTACTTTCCTTCCCTCAAAACTTCCTTCCTGAGCTAAGCTATTATGTTGGCTGTAGTATCTCATCTTCTTTCTCATTCTTCATTACTCACTATCAGAGCTCAGTGATGAAATGATAGAGAACTTGAGGAATTTTAATGATGGGACTGTGAGCCATGAAAGTACTGACTCATGTGTCTTAAAGAAATTGAAACAGCCTGAATACATTTTTTTTTTCTATTTTCCTCTGCAAAATATCTGAGTCTGGCACAAGTGACATATTGTAAACCAGCAATCCTCAAACTTAAGCATGCTGCATGTATGAAAATTACCTGGAGAATATTAAAACACAGAATTTTGAGCCCCATTCCCAGAGTTTCTGACTCAGTGGGTCTAGGTTGGGATCTAAGGATATACATTTCTAAGTTTCCAGGTAAAGCTGATGCTGTTGGTCCAAGGACTCCACCCTGGGAATTCCAGTTGTAGTAAAGGTCCAGATAACTGTGAGGTGAGGCAAGGATGACTCTCTCATTCTAGTTTGCCAGGGACTTTCCCAGTTTTAGAACTGAAAATCACACATCCCAGAAGTTCCCTGAGTCTGAAGCAAACCTGGACAATTGGCCATGGTAGGTGAGACCAAAAATATTTTCAGTTTAAGTAGAAAGTTGGTAGTTCTTAATATTCCTGAAAAACACTTTAAATAATGCTATATTATGATGACATTTGACTTTATTTAGATGACCAATGAGACTTGAAAACAACTAGGTTTAAGGTACTCCATATATCTATCATGTATACTTATAAAAAACATGAATGGCCTCATGATGTCCTGTAATAACAGTCATGAACATTAACCGAGGCCCTAAAACTTCCTGGGGCATTGTGTTAGTACTTTGCATCTACCATATCTCATTCCTGCAACAGTACAGTTTATTAGGAATTACAGTTAATACCGATGCAGAAACTAAAGCTCACAGAGGTTATAGGTGACACAGCTAGTTACTCCACAGCTAGGATTGGAGCTCACATCTCCCTTGCTCCAAAACTTTTAATTTTCCTGATACTCTAAGTGAATATCTGTTATTCCTAGGGTTTAACAGTGCCATCGCTTAATAGATATAGATATTCAAAGCTGGTCTTGTGGAGGGCTGATTATTAATTCTGAAATTATGGTGTACGCAGATAACACATGCATATCTGCGACATACAGAGGATCTGCAAGCAGGCTTTCCTAATTAGGAAAAACCAGAAAAAAACAGGAGAACAAATTATACTTTACTAAAAAAAAAAAGTTATCGAGAAGCAATTTCATTTTCACATTAAATTATCTCATACATACAAGTATAATATAATATAGATTAAAACGGGAAGAAACCATGCTTAACTATAATGTGATGTCTCTGTCGCATTTCAGTAATTAGCTGTCATGATTTATTGCAGAAAGACCAAGTCTGCTTTCTTTCCCTCTCCTCAAGCACTTTGCACTCATCACCTGCACTTTCTGATCAACACAAGTCCCAGATCTTATCCAGTCTGCGGCACCTCCAGGGCCGGCTTGCTTCTCTCCGGCTTCCTCTCCCATCCCTCCTTCTAGAAGGTTATTAAAGGTTTCATTTTGTCAACACTTGAGTCTCAGGAAAAACTCATCCTTTTCTGAAGGAGAGATGTTTATCCATCTATCGAGAAGTTTCAAACGTTCTTTTCCCTATTCTGTGATCTGTCCTTTTCAGGGCCAGAATACAGGGGAAGGAGAACGAGTCCTGCTCAAAACATGACTCTTACTTCATGGGTTTCTTCCCCTTGATAATTTTCTTCCAGTCATGAAAGTTTACCTTTCAAACTCACTGAACGCATTCAATGGACTCTTCCCTCTACCTCCTTCAACTACAATTATAGTGAGTACAGAATCAGTTCTCTGTTTAATGTCATTTTTGTGACTCAAAAAGAATCCTTTTCTAATGTCTGTTACTTTAAATAGATTTTGGTCCTTCGGCATGTTTTGGAAGACTTGCTTTTATTATTTCCTTGCACAGAGGGTTCTCTGTTCCTAGCATCCTCTCACATTTAGGGAACTATTATGGTCCATGCGTGATTTATAATACTTCATAGACACCTTTTTTCCCTCCTGACTTCCATTAAACAGAATCACTTAAATTGTTTAGTTTTGTTTCTAATCATAAGAAAATGCAGGTTATGAAAACCGAAACACTCACGACTCCTAGCAGCTGTGCTGCTACTCTAGTTGGGGCAGGGAACACCCCCAGTCTTCCCACTTCCTCTAGGTCTGCTGAGCTGAGGTGAGCACACACACCTGATCATGTTAGAAAATCCAAAAAGGGAGCAAAAAAAAAAAAAGCATTTCTGACCCAGGAGCAGAGTCCTTCTTGTGTTACTGGTCACACACATCATCGTAGCCTGTGGCCTGCTGAACTCTGGGCCTGGATCTTCACTACTTTGATTTGTGTCTTGGCCTTAGGTACACTATGCATCTCTGGGCTTGACCTTGTAAATCTTTGCCCATCGTTCGGTATAAACTGGTCACCGTGTATCCTTCATTTTACCACAAATTTTGGATAAAAGGAGGATGAACTATGTATGTGGTCAATGTCTGATGCCACAAGTGAGGTCCATGTTGATGAAACTTTTGAAGGATGAGAAAGTGGCTGGGAAGGACGATGGGTAGCATGTGAGACAGTAGGACAAATGAGTTACTTAAGCAAACAGTGAATTCCTTTAGCGGAGTTTCAGCAAATAGCAACCTCATTCTCTTTTTTAGGTTAACATTTGAAGGTCAAATATCTTGAGCCAGACACTGGACACAGAGAAATTTGTTTTCTTTTCTTTTATTCGTCTCTATAATCACAACATTATAAAAAGATCTTTGCTTAATACGTATCTCAAATACAAAGCAAAAGTGTCCTAACAGCATTTAGCATTTCAAATTAAGATAATTGTAGAAACTGTATAAAACCAACCAACAGGTTTGTTTTTCTTTTTCCTAATGCAAAATTCCTTTCACTGTTTGCTCATACGATCAAATTGCCGGTTTTTGGCCCAAACAGGGGATGATATTTTAAACTCTAAACTGAATCAGATACAAGTTTTTGGTGGTTTCTTCCTCTTTAGGGCGTAGACCAGCCAAGGTCCTGCCCGGCTCTGGGTCCCTCCAGGGTCACTTCCTGACCGTGGAACAGGCACTGTGGAGGGACATGGTGCTACTTTGACATCTTTGTTTCAGAGCATCAAGAGCAGAGGCTTCCCCTTGAATTTCTGGCTGGCAAGTTCCAAGGAATGTGGTCTTTTAGCTGATGACCCATCTCAATATCATACCAAAAGATTCTAAGACAGAAGTTAGCCAACTGGGTTTGCAACAAGTACAAGGTCTCCCCCAACTCTTCTTCCTGAACCATAGCTCCTTCTGGAAAGCAAGGAATTGCTACTGAGAAATTGCTGATTTCAAACCTCTGACCAGCATGCAGAAACAGTATTTCAATTAGAATGCCAGTTTTTTGATGTTTGTTCAATTGTTAACACACTACATTTTCTGGTTGAGTACCTGAAGTTTACTTAGGAGGATAGGGAAGGGGAGTTTGAATCAGAAACACAGATTAGAGAAATAGACCGATTGATTGTTCAATTTTCCAAGAGACATTCAGAAAGTTTAAGATTATTTAATCTGCCCCAGGCTAAAGTTTGTCTTTCACTGTCTGGGAGGAAATGTTTTGCTAAGCAAATTAGTAGTGTAATGAAATTATATAGTATATTTTAACCTTCTAAAAAGAATAAGGTATAACTATTTTCTTGCTTATGCTTTATTTCTACAGATCTTGAATGGGTAAAGGAGAATTCACTGCCTAATATTTTAGGTGAAGATGATTTTTTTTTCTACTTAGTGATTTGTGTATTAGTGTGATAGCAAGAAAATGGAAGAGCACGTTTAGAAAGACTCAAAATTGACTGGCAGTTTTTTGTTTCAACATCTCACTTCTCAATTAGCCCTATATTCTTAAATTAATTTTTGTTACATTCAATCAGTATTGGTATAATTATCTTATGATTATAGGTAACCTGATGAAAAGTCATCAAATGTAATATGACTAGGAATGACTATTATGGCATATTATGTCCTTGAATCAGCAGTGCTATATCAAACTACTTTTTCTCTATATTAAAGACTCCTTTTTTCACAGTTCAGCTGGTATAATTTTCTTATTGGGAGGCCAAAAGACAACAGAATTATTTCTCATCTTTAGCAGCAAGGTACTTCACATTCAAGGTCCAAGATGTGAGGCAAGAGCCAGGTAAGATGGGCCAGGAACCTGGCAGCAGGTGAGAGCCAAGAAGCTCAACAACCAGACACAAAGACCCCACTGTGTCTAGAAGATGCAAGCTCAGCTGATCTCTACTACCAAGACGAGGGTAAGGATTTTCTTCCATCTGATCCACCCTGAAGAGCCAAGGAATAAATCCTGGCTAAGCACAGGATAATCGTATCATTTATTGTCCAAACTGGCACACTTTTGAGAGTGAAAGATGATGCCAAGACAAAAGGTGTAAACCAAACCTATTCCTGTAGGACTTACAGTCACCAGTTAGGAGCCAGAGAGAGCTGTAAGGTTTCACATCAGAAAAACTTAGAGCAGAGGGAATCATCTGTCAACATCTTTGCCTTACAGGCCAGGCAGCTAAGGTGTGGGACTTTCTCAAAACCCGATGGCGAGTTACTGGCAGAATGAAGACTAGAACTAGAACTTCCAGCTCCCAGCTCAGTGTTTTTCTAGTGTACCACACATTTGCATAGTGTTTTGTTCTCTTCAAAGCATGGTCATGACCTCATGTAGCCCCAAGTTTCACCAAGTCACACCAATCAGGAATAGAAACTAAGGTCATAACAATAACAAAAACATCTTCCTGGTTCTTTCTCTACTTCTGATTTTAGAAATTTTGTTTTACTTTAAATTCTCCTTAAACAATTCCTAGGAGCGGCCATTGCACTCCAGTCTGGGCGACAGAGTGAGACTCCAACTCAAAAAAACAAAACAAAACAAAACAAAAATTCCTAGGAGTCTCCTAGGGTCCGCTCATGATTTTTTCATGAATAAAACCCTCCCTTTCCCGCTATTCCCACCTTCACACCAAGGCAGCAGAAACACCATGAATTTGTCTGGAGTCAGAACTGAGCTCTAGACCCTTGTTTGTATTATGACCTTGAACATAATATTTACTTCTCTAGGCCTCAAATTCTTCCAGGTCTACATTTCTGTAAAATGGGCCCCTTTATAGAATTACTTTATATACCTGTGACTTGTAAAGGAAATAATGCAAAGACGATTCTTATTGTTTGTGGTAGTTCTGTTCAAACTGAATTAGCAAATACTGAACCATCATTCCTTGGGGAAATACATGATTAGGTTCCTTTGAGCCTCTGGTCACAGCATTTTGGTCAACCAATCAAAAATTACCTTGCTTTAGGTGCTTTTCTGTTTAAAAACACTTTAATTAGTATATATTATTGATTCATTAACATTAAACACACAGCCAACAGCACTATAACTCATGCCTGAAGAATACTTATCTAACAGATGTATTCTCTGTAAGGCACATCATAGTATTTTTGCACTAAGAACACTAGATAGCACTTCAGCACTTCAAACAGTAAAATTCCAACAAAAAACACAAAAATACAAAAACATGACACTTAAAAGACCACAAAGAGGACCTCAGCTTACAATATGAAAGCTGAAATATGAGCAAGCATGTCAACTTGTTCCACCTCATCTGGGAACTCGCATGCATGCTAGGGGACTTGCAATATCTTCTCCTCTGTGCTTGTCCCTGAATGACCACAAAAATGCTATGAGTATTGATTTGGGGGTTAAAAATCAATTTTAGCCTATAAGGGAATACAAAATCTGTGACTGATTAGGATTGGCTATATAAAAAGAACTTAGCATAGTACATGTCTTGGAACTCCCCAACAAATGTTTACTATTGTTCTTTTGCTGTTACAATTAGTTAAGAAAAGCTTCCACCCAGGTCTAAGACACAGAAAGATCACCTCTCAACCAAGGGAGTATTATCTTTTCCAAGACAAGCTGTAGGCTAGTCTAGCTCATTGATCAAGCCTTACATCCCAGATAGGAAAAGTGTTGTGCATTTTTCCCGAGAGGTTCCACATTTCACCAGTTAATGGGCTCCTAATGAGCCTACTTTCCAAGTTCTATAGGGTCAGACACTACTGAATCCTTAGGCGACCATAATGTGGATCTAACTCAGACACCCCTTCCGCCTCCTGGGCCCCATCTCCCTGCATTTGACCAGGTGTTTATGTTACATATGAAAGTGCATGGCACAACAAAACAAATTAATGAATCAAACAATTTCCATGCGCATTTGAACACTTGCTGGTTTCTCATACAAAAGGTACACTCAAATTGTCATGCCCTTCTTCTTGGTTTTATTCCTTTAGTTTGTCCTTTACAGTTCTCCTTCTTGGAGCATGCTCTTGAAATGGATTTAATTCCTCCTTTGACTGCCCTCAAGCTTTTCTCTTTCCTTCTCATCTTTGACTCCTTGATTTCTGGCTTATTCCCTGTCTCATGTTCCAATGTCTCCCTCCTCCAGCAGCTCCCCTTTCTGCAGATCATTCTATAATTAAGCCTGTTTTTTTCCTCTAGCTGTCTTAACTTCCAAGAATGGCTTCCTCTGCACGCCCTTTCCTCCCCTGTGGCCCTTAGACTGGGTTGTTTTCTCTGGGGCAGACCCAGACTGTCGCCTTTCCTCAGCAGGAGGGTGTCTTCTCCCCGCTGTTTTCTTCCTGTGCTTTTTGTTTCGTCCTAGCTGCTTTCTCAGTTTCCCACTTCCCCTTCCTCTCTTATCTCCATCTAAATCCATCACCCTTGACTCATGTGATTTGTAGGTTTAGATTTTGCAAAAATTGGATTGTCTTAAAATAGGTCGTACTTGAACACTCTGTGCACCTCCCTTATAGAACAGCGTGTTATTACATGGATCTGGATACACTGTAGGTCACATCTCGCCCTCTGAATTGCAAGTCCTCACAGGCCAGCCCACGGTGATTGCCTGCAAGTATTGTGCCTTGGATGTGTCTTCCAATAGTAACATCAGAGAGACCTGATGACGTTACTTAAGGTACTGGAGTTTTAAATACTATTCCCAAACATTAATCTGCTCTTTGATTTAGGCACCATGATCCTTGCTGTTTCCTCTTCCTCTACCCTGCCCCACTTACCCACCCCCCAGTCACACTCCTACAACTGCTGTCACTAGTGTTGCCAAGGGCTTCCCAAGACATCCATCCAATGACCTTGCTTGGGTCCCATTCTCCTTACCTTCTCAGTACCGTCCAATGTTTCCTTCAGCAGATAGTCACTGAGTATTTCTCTGTGCCAAGCCCTGTTCTAGGCACTAGGACAGGTTAATAAAACAAAAATCCCTGCTCTTGTGAAGGTTATATTTTATATTTTATTGGGATATGGAGACAGGCATTACACAACATACTTAATAAATTATGTGAATTATCAGTAAGAGGCTACTAATGAACTATGTGGACCAATAAAGGTGCTAGAGAAAAAGAGCGATGTAGAGCAGTGCAGGGAGTCAGGGAGGCACAGGTAGTGGGAGGTCTTGGTGTTCCCAGGATATAGGGGGGACTTCACTGAGAAGGTGACCGTGAAGCAGAGGTTTGAAGGAGGTGAGAAAGGAAGGCCTGTGGGCCTCTGAGGAAGGGTGTTCCAGGTAGAAGTGACAGCTAGTACTAAAGCCCTGCGTGCTCAGGGAACATGGGCACGTCTGTGTGTTTAGGGGACCACTAGGAGGCCAGTGCCCTAGAAGAGAGAGCTGAGGGGAGGGTTGCAGGAAAGAATCAGGGAGTTATGGGACCTGGCCATCTAAGGTGAGCTGCCGTTGATCATATTCTCCCTTGACCTCTGTACAAGTGCTCTGTGCTCGTTCTCTCTTTAGCGTCTTCCCTCATTTCCTCTTCCAGAGATGCTTGTCCTTGATGCTTGTACCTCACAAGTGTGTTTTCCAGATGTTCTTTTCTTATCCTTCTCTGTTCATTCACCATATCTCACTTTTTGATCACATCTACTGCTTTGCATTCTACTCTGTGACTAATCCCCATAATCTTTTCAAGTTACACCTGCCTCCGAGGTACTGTTTCTAATTTGGTGTCATTTTTTTTTTTTTTTGAGTTGGAGTCTCACTCTGTCGCCCAGACTGGAGTGCAGTGGCCGCTCCCGGCCACCACAGCCTCGACTGCTGGGCTCCGGCGATCCTTCCGCCTCAGCCTTCCAAGTAGCTGGAACTACAGGCATGCGCTACCACGCCCGGCTGATTTTTTGATTTATTGTAGAGATGAGTTCTCGCTGCCCAGGCGGGTCTCGAACCCGTGGGCTCAGGCAATCCACTCACCTCAGCCTCCCAAAGGTGCGGGATTACAGGCTGAGCCAACGAGCCCAGCGATTTGGTGTCTTACTAACATCTCACACTGAATAGGTAACACATCAGCTTTCTCTCAAGTCAATAATTGCTTGGGCCTTTCCTGTTTCCATTAATGACAGCTCTATTTCCTTGGACATTGTATTTAAAATCCTATAGTTGCCATTGTCCTCCTTATCTAATCAGTGTCTAAGTGCTCTTAAATCTGTCTCTGAAAAAAGGAAACCTCACATGGGAATCATATGTCCAATAGAATCAGAATTAACTAGAGTTCACCAAGTTACTTTTAGACCTTTATAATATTGTTATATTTGCCCACCTGATCTCTGTATTGCCAATATTTGTGTGAGTCTAACAAATCGGGAACTAATTTTGCCATATACTAGAATCATTCAAAAGTTTATAATAAAGGGTAATTCCAATAAAAGTGTCACCTAGACAAGGTAGCTGTGGTTTTGTGAAGACTGACAGGAAAATAGGACCTGGGTTGAAAGTTCTTCTTTTGGTGAAAGAAAATTCAGATCCTGCTCTTTGCTGGTTCTTCCCTTGCCTTTGTTCATCATTTAGGCTGTTGTGTTTGGAGCTACTGCCTGGCACTAAAATTCAGCAGTTTACCACAGATCTACTCAGGGGAAAATCCAAAGAATGAGTGAAACCCCAGGAAGTAGTTTATTGGAAGTAACGCATCTGCCCTCCAAACTGTTGAAAGACCGCCTGGCTTACAAGTCTGGGTATCTCACAACAAGTCTCCACTGCCATAGTTCACTTTTTAAATAGGAAGTCCACCCCACTTCCCCTGGAGACACAGGGCACTTTCATTACTTTTTCCCAGACATTGTTATTTTCTGTGGCACTTCTTTTGCAATAACAGGATCCAGGGTTATCCCTTTCCCAGCATATTTCTCCCGTTCTCTCCTCCCTCTCCTTTCTCTCTCCTGAGAAGCCATAGCATGGCTACATTTAGGCAAATTGAGAAAGACACTGTTAGTTGCAGCTGCTCCCTCTTGACAAGTGAGTGTCATTTCTCCCTCTTAGGGGTGCTGCCCTTCCTGAAGGAAGCACATAATAAAATCTCCATTCCTGTTTGCAGAACCGTCTGCTTGTTTTCCTTTGGGCAGGAAGGGGGCCGGCTTGGAGGAAGAGTTGTGCTCACTGCATGTGGCACAAGCTCTGACTCTGTTCTGTTCGTCAAGATTCAAAGTGGCACTGGAACAAGGCAGCATCAGCAGCAGTGTCCTCATGGGAAGGCTGGAGAGGGTAGGGGGCAAGAGCGGCCCCCAACCTTATCAGACAAAGGGACAGCTCACTTCCAGAGACTGGACACTCAGCAGACACGCCCCAGAGGTTCCACAGGGTCTCTACGTTGGGGTTAAGAAGGTGGAAGATTTGACAGTTCTGAACCACTCGTGCAGAGAGGAAATCACAGCAGGGCTTGGACAGAGAAGGCCTGTACCCTTCTCTGGACAGTATTCCCCCTTCCCAAGGAGCCCTCAGACACCACAAAAAGGGTCTCTGGGCCTTACAAAGGCTTTTCCCAGCTCGCCGACTTGTCTGACCTCAGCCTAACAGTGACATCAGGAACTGACGGGGTATTGGCGCTACTGAAACGTCCTTAAAGTACTTAGGCTCATTGTAAAAGGCCGGCACAGGTGTGGGAAAAGTCTAGGTTATTCAGGCTGCAGTTTATAGGTTACAATTTCTTTTTTTTTTTTCTTTTTTTTTTTTTGAGTTGGAGTCTCACTCTGTCGCCCAGACTGTAGTGCAGTGGCCGCTCCCGGCCACCAGAGCCTCGACCTGCTGGGCTCCGGCGATCCTTCCGCCTCAGCCTTCCGAGTAGCCGGAATTACAGGCATGAGCTACCACACCTGGCTGATTTTTGATTGATTGTAGAGATGAGGTCTCGCTGCCTAGGCGGGTCTCGAACCCGCGGGCTCAGGCAATCCACTCACCTCAGCCTCCCAAAGGCGCGGGATTACAGGCTGAGTCACTGAGCTTGGCCAGGTTACAATTTCTTTCCCTTTAATCTTAGTCAAAAGGCCAAGTAGCGATTAGGCAGTGATTTCTTAATAAAATGTTGTTAGGGGCTCTGACACTGGCTGGCTGTGTCTGCTTTGTGTGATCCTGTGTGTTCCTCTTACACCTACGTCTGAGGCCTTAGAAGCTGCAGAAAAGCTGTTATGAATTCCCAGCTCAGGGACTTTTCCTCAAGGCCTCATTGACTAAACGCTGAACCTCGTTATGCATCGGTTCCATCCAGCTCTTACCTAGGTTTCACAATGTCACATCCTTTGTGGTGCTGTCCCATTTGGAATTGGTAATTGGGTTTTGAACAGGTATTACTGACCTATGATTCCTGTAGAAACTAGACTTGTAGATTTTTTTCCAGGCTCCTCTGTCATGAGTAGGGGGTACCCAAGATACCAATAGCCTGGCAGGGAAGATGGACAGACAGGATGTTCCCTAAACATAATGGGATCTGGCAATTGGCTGTAGGGTTGAAAAATGTCCAAGACAAGGAGAAGCTTGTACATAAAATAGAAACTCACCTAGATTCAAGGAGTATGCATTTGACAGAAGCAAAAACCTTGAGAATGTCATTGGCCTGACATATCCTAACACTTACTAAAGTTAGAAAAACCACATTGACTGAGCTGATTAGCAAATACTAACTAACAAATTCAGTGAAAACAGCCCGGGCTCGGAGGCTCAGCGTGTAATCTCAGCACTTTGGGATTGCCTGAGCCCGCAGGTTGGAGACAAGCCCGGGCAACTTGGCGAGACCTTGTCTCTACAATAAGTCAAAAATTAGCTGGGTGTGGTAGTGTGCGCCTGTAGTTCTGGCTACTTGGAAGGCTGAGGTGGAAGGATTACCGGAGCCCAACAGGTTGACTCTGGGGTGACCGTGAGTGTGCCGCTGCACTCCAGCCTGCGTGACAGAATGAGACTCCGACTCAAAAAACAAAACCAAAAAACCAAATTCAGTGAAACAAATATCTAATTCAAATGAGCAACAGATGTATGTTTCATTGTAGACTGTCTTTTTACAATTATCTGGCCAATTTGACCAACATTTTAAAATTTATTGTGCATATGGGCACACTCTGGAAAGATACACTTGGTTTTTCAGTTTGCCATCTCTGCCAAGGGGTATCCTGGGTTATCTAGCTTGTGTCGTTCATTATTGACTAGTTAGCCTTTTAATTATTCCCATTTTGGGGAAAAGGAGAATAATAGGAAGACTACAAAGGGAGAAGTTTCTGAAAATGGTGTTAATCTTTGGCATAATTTCCGGCACCATCCTCTCATTCTTTGTTGACCCGGACTGCAGGGTCAAGTTGACAGATGTGCTTAGGAAGCCAACAGTGCCAGGTGCCCCTCGGGGTCTTGGAGGTAGCAGTACGGGTGCACCCAAATCCCACAGAGCCGAGTCTGAGCTCACTGCCCAGGTGGTTGCAATAAAACCCTCCCTTTACAGAAAAAGAAAAATAAAAAAAGCTTAAAACAACCCTGCTCTGTGCAGTATTAACCTAAGAAAGCATAGGAAATCAGCTCTGAGTCACCCATTTAAATCCAAAGTGCTATTTTTAGTTGGCAAGATTAGCTGTCATTCGACACTCGTCCTCATGTCTAGGCCTCTTGGCCAGAGTACCAGTCATTTGCTGATCATTAATGGAGTGAGTGAGACATGACTTATTAACAAGGTTCAGCCTGAGACTATGAATAAGTGGCATAGCGATCTTGCCCTTCTCCTCAGAATGATCAAAGTTCAGCAGCTAAGAGCCTGTGGTCAACATGGCTCCCACCCGCATCTTCCCATCTCCACTCTTCCAGAAACAGGCAGGGTTTTTTGGTTGTTTGTTTTTTAATCAAAGTTAGCTTTCTTGTTTGATGCCACTCTATAAATGTAATTCGGGAAAAGTAGCATTTTGAAAGCTAAGACATTTTTAAAAGGGGGTTTTGTGAAAAATATGAGGCTGGGCTTCCCCTAGCGATGTGTTTATATTCATGGATCACTCAGGCTTTCTGTGGCTCAAGCTTTGTACATATTCCCAGACATTTGGCAATACCTTCTGAGGGGAAGACTCTGGAAAGATCTGCTTCTGTTGTCCTCAGGCTATTCAGCATGCTCCTAGCTCCTGGGGACCGGGTAATGACCAGGAAGTTGGTCAGACTTGACTGGGAAGGGGTCAGACTCAGGACCCCCGTGGATTGCTAGGTGGGAGGTAGGTCATTCAGCCTCTCTCCCTGAGGTTAGGTTTATTGTTCTGAGCTGCTACCCCTTATGCTTTCACAAAGCATTTTGTTTATCTTGTGAATAAAACCTTCCTCTTATTGGTTTTCATGTGTCTAGATTCCAGCACAACAAAGCAGCTGACTGCTAGGAAGTGTTTTTCACCCCAGGTTGACCAGGGCAGTAACCACAGTCTGTGAACCAGAGAAATCCAACTGCAAGTCTGAAGCAATTTAAATCTTAATAAATTTTCACAGTAAGTGGAAAATGTGGACGCCAATACTGCATTACTTCATAAATTCAAGATATGGGCAAAAGCAATCAAATCTGGTTTTTACCCGATGTGTCAGATGATTGCTTCAAGTTTTCCATTTCACTGTGTTATGTAAATGTGTTCAACCAATGGCAAATGCTTACATTCTCTCAGTGCTTCGTTCTCATCAAACATTTGAGTTACCAGGAAAGCAATTTGGCAAGATATGTCAAAAGTCATAAAACATGCCTTTCTTTGTGCAAGTGATTCCATTTCTTGACATTTTTTGAAATTTATCCTCGGGAAATAACCACTGTACACAAAAATTTAGATGACTGAACAATCATTTTGAAACAGACCAAATGTCTAACCAGAGGAGATTTAGGATAAGTAATGATTAATCTATGTCACAGAATACTATGCAGCCATTTAAGAAGAATATCTTTGAAGAAATAATTAATTGCATGGGGAATATCCCATATCACAAAAAGGAAAAAAAAAGGATGTTGGGGGATGGAGAGAGAGGAGAGAGGAGAGGAAAGAGAGCGAGAGAGTGGGGGGGGGAGAGAGATAGGTCAAGGATGAGATTAGAACATGAGAGAAGAAATAATAAAAGAATGTAAACACTGTACTTTTGATATGTGAGATCACAGGGCAGTGGCAAGGTGTGGGCTACCATCTGGAGTTTCAAGATGAACACATTCAGAATTTCCTGAGGTCTTGCCTACTTACCCAGGTGCTTGGTTGGTGCTGGTAAGTTATTCTACAGAATTGAGGGCAAGTTCTGAGCTTGGAGACCACATGCCCTCTGCTCAGACCAGGAAAATCTCTCCACTTATCAACTGCCTTACAGGGCATTCTTAACATGCTTGGTCAAACTATTCTTCAATTAAAAATTAATAATAACCTGTAATCCCGTGCCTTTGGGAGGCTGAGGTGAGTGGATTGCCTGAGCCCGCGGGTTTGAGACCTGCCTGGGCAGCAAGACCTCATCTCTACAATAAATTAAAAAATCAGCCGGGCGTGGTAGCACGTGCCTGTAATTCCGGCTACTCGGAAGGCTGAGGCAGAAGGATCGCAGGAGTCCAGCAGGTCGAGGCTGCAGTAGCCGGCAGTGGCCAGTCTGGGTGACAGAGTGAGACTCCAACTCAAAAAATAAAATAAAATAAAATAAAATAAAATAAAAATTAATACTAATAGAGATTCCTTCATCTCTAAGTATTTTAATAATGACAGTACTATGCCTCTTCTTCCCTTCTCTGGCACTCTTCTGGAAGAATAGAACTAAAGCCAACTTCCTTATAATCTATTCCCTTCTCAGCTCATTGAAATTGGGCACTGACTCCTATATCACTGGGACTGCACTGGCAAAGGTCCCTATATGGCTTCCTAATTGTCAAGTACCGTAGTCTCTTTCACGTTCTCAACTACATGGACCTGTTACAATATTTAACAGCATTTAACCATCCCTCGTTGAAATTTTCTCTTAAACTCTTCAAAGAGGTCATTCTCATCTGGCTCCCCTTCTTTCCCTCTCTCCATTCCTTCTTTCTCTCCTTTGTTGGCACCTCCTACTAGGCCTGGACATTTCTACCCATTTCTTAAAAAAATGCCTCCTTATCTTGCAAGACTCAGCTCAAAGTTTGATACCACTGTGAAGTTTTCATTCACCCATTCAGGTCACCTACCTGCCTTCCCAGAGGCAGATTCATATGCAGGTTAATAAAATTTGAGCATTCGTTTTCTTCATTTTCAAAGACTCCTTCCAAGGCCCTGGACCTCATGTGTTCATGAAGTCCAAGTTCTTCATAAAATTGGCAGCCGTTATCTATTTAAATTGTGCAGGGTTAAGTCTACTATCTCTTTCTACTCTGACCAATCCCAAATTTCTTTGCACATATCTCCTCATGTTGGGTATCTTGGGATGACGGAGGGCATTTGGGGGTCCCAGATCAGGGAGGATTGCATTAGAGAAACATTTATTTGGATTTAATGGGGTATATTTATACAGCTCATAGTCACTTCAATGTCTAGTTAAGTGTCACTAGCTGTCTGGTGTAGGATTGGCTTCTAGGACTACTTCTTACTGCCCATGGGGCTAATTCACTCTGCCTATGACACTCAGGGGCAGGCAATACCAGCAACTATATCACAGTAAGAATGGCCTATTTTGCCTGGCATTGGGACTATGATGGCAGTTAGGCAAAACAAAGTTTCAAATGTACTGAATTTCTTCCCAATCTTTAAATATACAAAATTGTAAGTGAATGATTTGGCCTTCAATCAGACCTAGTAAAAAAAATCAAAAATAATATTTTCAAAGTTCAATGAACTAGGCCAGAAGAAAGATTGAATTATGTTTCTCTGTAGAAATGATATTTAAAAGTCATTGTTATATGAAGAAATGATTAAAGAGTATATGGTCAATATATATGGGGGAAAATGTAATAGACATTTGCTAGACAGTTAATAAAAACACTATGTTGGATCTCCCCACCTCCCACCCCCCGCTTTGGCTTTTGTGATACTAGTGACATTTGTTATCATTTTGACATTTGAAATTTGTCGTCATTTCTTTTATATTTTTTTTAAACAAGAACCCTGGAAATCACACTAACGTTAGACTCTGCAAAACTGGATGCCTCCTGGGCTCCCCAACAAACCCCAGATAGCAGCCTTAATTCTTCACCTGAGGTCTCATTGATTGGTCTAGGCCCAGATGCCCAGTGCATGCTCAAAAAATGTTTGTTGAAAAATACATCATCTCTAAAATTTTATGTTACACTAAGGATTCATTTTATCTTAATGAAATCAGAAGGTGAGGGCATTAGGACTTCCCAGAAAAACCAATCCTAATTCAGAGGAATTGCATTCCATTTATATATTCCTCTGCTCATACGGTGCTTCCTCATTCTGTGTCTTATTTAATCTTTACGATATCCCCTGTCCCTAACAATTGAGAGACAGAATAATGGAGAAAACTAGGAATTCCTAACATGTGATTCCAAGTATGGGGTGCAGAAAAATGAAAAAGAAATTCAAGAACAGAGATAGAAAATAGCTGCCACTGGCCCCTTGAAACAGTGGACTCCTCAAATTCCCTCTTCTGCAGACTCCACCCAGCAGTTAGGAGCAGAGTCCGGGCTTAACATCTCATCTTCCAACATCAACTCTTTTATTCTGTTGCTTTGGTTTGTCTTGGAGCCTTGCTATTTCAGGTGACAGTCTCTATCCAGAAGTATAAATTACAGGTATTCAGCCACTTGCTGGGTCTGCAGAGCACACCCAAGTCTTGCTTTTCCAAATTTCAGTCTCCCTCCGGTCCCTCTTCTGGAGATACTCTTTACATATGACTACAGATACACTCTCCTTAGTTTGAGTCTAATGTGAATTCCTTTCTGAGTCATCGTTAAGTAATTTGCTCCTTCCTCTAGGTTTCATGATCAGCACTCTATATGACCTCACTGCAACCTTGACCCCCACCCTCATTTAAGTTTTCTCCTCTAGGATTTTATAACCACGGAGATGCAGTTCAATCTTTTATCCTTTGTAGGTGTTTATCTGGTAAGTTCATCAGATCCTTTATCTCAGCATCCCTTCTCTCTATAGATACTACAAGCAAATTTCCTGAAAATAATTCACATTTCACTGATATATAGCTCCTGTAGTTCAATCCACTTGTCCCCCATCCTCTGATCCTGTCGATTTTTAGAGAGAGAGAGAGAGAGAGAGAGAGAGAGAGAGAGAGAGAGAGAGAGAGAGAGAACAAAGCCAAGATTCATAAATCAAGAGGAAGGCCTGGAAAACTCAATTTAAGAAGTCAGTAAAAGTAACTTAATATAATCAGGATAAATAAAAGAAAGAGAGGACATTGAAAAATTAGCCATGAAGAGGGCAGATTTCTTATTCAACACTTTAGATAAAATATAAAGAATATTTGGAAAACAAAGTTGTGAATGGTCTTCTAGAGAAATTTGACAAATAAATCTAAAGCCTTAAAGCATAGGACAGATACCTGAAACAAGAGGCAAAATAAAGAAAATGTAGATGTTATGCCCCAGTGGCATGGAGAAATGCCCCCTTCTTCTAAGGAGAAAGGCCAGCTGGCCTGAAGATACAACTTCTGGGCATTAGGAGTCCATATGGAAACACAGTGAAGAAGAAAACCCAGTCACCAAGACAACAGTGTGGGCAGATTACCTTCACAACTGGCAAAGAAGAGCTTTGCAGTTCATTTTTCATGTGCTGTATTTTGAGATCTGATATTTAAAAGAATAATGGCTTAAAATAGAATGCATTAGCACAAGAAATGTATAAGTTTAAAAAGGTAACGCTTAATATATTCATTTATATGAGGATTATTTAGAGGTAGAGTCAAAGTATATTCAAGTTTGAAGAGAAAAGGACAATACATCTCAAAGGCATGACGAATATTTGCTCCTTATTTTTGAATAAATTTGGTATGACTCCAGGAACCAGTTATTCATAATGATACGTTTTTCAGGATCATTAATTCAAAACCAATTAACAATAGTTTCAACCTTGATTTCTTTCCAGTTCCCTCGATGAATTGGCTGTGAGTATTTCTTGAAAGGAAAATACAACCAAGTTGCATTCGAACTTTTCAGAGGATCTGACATCCTGCCACCATCACACAAGGAAGCAAACAGGTTTTTCTACCAGTGTTGGCTCAATTTGTGCTCAAAGAATTGAATATCCCAGTGGAATGTCAAACCATGAGAATAGGAAAGGCAGGAAATCAGAATCTGCATCATCTGCTCTTGGCCAAGTTTAGGGGATGACATTTTGCACATACTGAGAGTGCTGCCTTGAGTAGATGTTAGAAAATTTTTCCTACTTGATCTCAGAATACATATATGCATCTTTGACAAATAAAAGGTTCCACTTGAGAAAACAGGACTCTAGGACTTTACTCCTTCCAAGTCACATAAATCTTGATATCTTGGGGTAGACAAAGTCCAGTGACAATATTCACACTGTTCTTTGTCTCCCTTCCAACTCCCTCCACCAGAACTACAGAATTTCCAGGGACTAAATGTTAGTTGTTAACCAAACTCAGTGACCAGTGCTGCTTTCAATCAGTGAATGAGGAAGCCCCCAGAAGTAATCCTAGCTGTCGAGATACAACAAGATGAATTATACAGAAAGGACAGCACCTTTCTGTTACGATTCTAGATTATGCTGGGTCCCCAGAGAGGGTTTCGAAAATCCATTGTGCAGCATTGCCCAGGAGGCGATGCATATCAGGAAGTTGTGTTAAACTCTTCAGGTTGTTACAAAGAAACACACCCCCATTCTCCTCCACCTCCTCTTCCTATTCTTATGTCTGTGTGGTGCTCCTGAGTTTGGCATACTTCCCTGGCAGGGAGACACAGTTGGTATAGTCTCTGAAGCCTTTTCCCAGAAGGAGATTCAACTTTACAAAAAGAGTTGTATTTCCTGTGGAGGCACTGAATAGCCTCACTGTTTTCTCAGGAAGATGCTTATGTGTCCACTTTGTGCTTAGTAACCGCACCCCCAGGTAATTCAAGCAAAGAGTTACTGTAAAGAGTTCACATTTGAATTGTTTGGGGCAATTTTGCTGGCATGAATTGAAGTATTCTAAGTTAGAGCTATTTCTCACACAAGAAGAGTAGGTAGGCATCACTTGACTGACAAATCTTTCAACAAGCTAAGCTCTCACTTCTTTAGCTGCAGTGAAGGGTATTATTATAGCCATGGTTTGAATTCCAGCTGAGTACTGTGATCAGCAACACTTGAGTCTATGAGGGTTCATCATCCAGTCCCGATGGGAATTTATACATCTTGGAAACAGTTTCATTGAAGAATTAAAGCCATATTACTTGAATGAAAGGGAGATGTCAGCCGGGCTCGGTGGCTCAGCCTGTAATCCCGCACCTTGGCTGAGTGAGTGGATTGCCTGAGCCTTCGAGACCCCGGGCAGCGAGACCTCATCTCTACATAAATCAAAAAATCAGCGGCGTGTAGCGCATGCCTGTAATTCCGGTACTTGGAAAGCTGAGTGGAAGGATCGCCGGAGCCAGCAGTCGAGGCTGCGTGGCCGAGCGCCACTGCACTCCAGTCTGGGCGACAGAGTGAACTCCAACTCAAAAAAAAAAAAAAGAAAGGGAGATGTCTAGTATTTGAGAAAGTTAAATGAGCTCCGGTATTCTCACAAAATTGATATTTCAATTTGATATATCAGTGTATGAGTATCTTTAGATAGGCGAAATTCAAGACTGACATCAGTAGCATTTTTGAAACATGATTGCCAAATTCTTTGACCTTCCTTCTATTGAGATACAGGTCTATATCTCCTTCTCATAAGTCTGGTCTTTATGACATCTTGTCTAATTGAATCCAGAGGAAGAGATACTATGCTAGTTTTCATACCCAAGCTTTAAGACACTGGGCTTTCACTATCTATCTCTTGGGGTGGTCATACTTGAGACCCAACCACCATGTTGGATGGAAGCCCAAACAGCATATGAAGAGACCCGCATGGAGAGGAAGCAAAGTCCTTAGCCCAAAGCCTCACTGGCTTTCCAGATGACAGCTAGTACCAACTTGCCAGGTCTACGAGTGAGCCATCATGAAAGTGGATCCACCAGCCCCAAGTCAAGCTTCCTCAGCTCACCCCCCTTTGAGTAGATGAGTTTTCCCTGTTGAGCCCTGACAAAACGTATTTTCACGAGCAAAATGAATTATTTGTGTTGTTTTAAATTTTAGAATAGATTATTGTGAAGCAACATATAACTAATACAATCAATTTTTCACAGGATATTTTTATGCAGGCCAAAGATTTTAAATGATTGCTCCTTAATCCAGTATAAAATTTTGAAATCTAAGAGGACAGATTTTAGTTTAAGGGAGATAATACTCTATGGTAAACATAAATCTGATGCTCACATTTTACAACAAGCTATTAAATCAATATCCTGCATGCTTAAAATTGAAAATAAGGATATTAATAACAAAACCTTAGCACTGGTGGCCAATTCAAATGATAGTGTTCTTCCTAATATGAAAGTTGCCTTTAATATGTCTGCTTTCAATTGCATGTCTCTCCATGGTGGACTGTTTTAATGGTTTCATTTCTCAGGAACATTAGGTTGCAAGGAGAGAATTGTGATTACACAACCATAAAGATGATCAGCATGGGACAGAATCCATCAACACAAAACTTCATGAAATGGAAAGTAAGTGAAACACTAGAGGACCTGATAAATTTACTACAGCACATCTCAAGTACTTACAACCAAGATATATTCATTTATCTACCCATTCACTCAACAAATACATAATATGCTTTCACAAAGGGTCAAGTGTCTGCTAGTGGCTAGACATAGAGATAAAATGAAAAGGCATAGTAGATAACAATGAATACTAATAATTATCTTCTGCCTTGTGCTGCTGTAATAGAATACTCAAGACTGGGAAATTTATAAAGAACAGATATTTCTTTCTCATAATTATGGAGGCCTAGAAGTCCAAGATCAAGGTTCTGCTGTTTGGTAAGGACTGCATCCTCTGGAAGGTAGGTGTGCTGTGCTCTAACATGGTGGAAGAGCCAGCCAGCTACCCAAACACCCAGGTGAAGCCTCTTTTATGAGCCTTAATCCCATAACAGGGAAGGAGTCCTCATGGCCTAATCACCTCTTAAATGCCTCACCTTTTTTTTTTTTTTTTTTTGAGTTGGAGTCTCACTCTGTCACCCAGACTGGAGTGCAGTGGCCGCTCCCGGCCACCGCAGCCTCGACCTGCTGGGCTCCAGCGATCCTTCTGCCTCAGCCTTCCAAGTAGCCAGAATTACAGGCATACGCTACCACGCCTGGCTGATTTTTTGATTTATTGTAGAGATGAGGTCTCACTGCCCAGGCGGGTCTCGAACCCACGGGCTCAGGCAATCCATTCACCTCAGCCTCCCAAAGGTGCGGGATTACAGGCTGAGCCACCGAACACAGCAGTGCCTCACCTCTTAATCCTATACATTGACAGCTTGGAGGAGACACATTCAAACCACAGCATCTTCTACAAAGGAAAACCTTGTTCACTATCATCCCAGTTCGGGTCAAATGCCGTCTACTCTTGTCTTCAAAGCATTTCTACCTGTATACATGAGGAAACTGGGCTCATGGACCTCAAACCATCTCCCCTGCCCATTTGCAATGGGCTAGAAATTTCCTATGGAGACATGTGCACATCCATGGAATGAAGGGGCTGAATACCCCAGAAAAAGAGGTACATTGGCCCAGTCCTTTGTTAGCCAGTGTGGTGCCTTCTGTTATTCTGGCCTGTTGGGTGTACATCGCTCACTTCTGCTAACAGCAACTTGCTGTTTCTGTCAGGAACCACCATCAGTGCACACGTTTGCTGTTGCCAGCCCAACCAAGGCAGCACATTTCGGTCCACTCTTCCTGGCTACAGTAATGGATTTTAAGCCGAGTAGGAGATAAAAGTCAAGAAAATTTGGACATTCTTCATAGCTATCAGGAGTGGGAACCTCTCTTTCACCTGGGGTTGCAAGTCTAGGGGGTGCAAGTCTAGAGTTCACTGGATAACCATGAGGGGAGTGTCTGACTTTGAGTGACTCTAACACAGAGAGAAGCCAAGCAGAGACAAGGAGAGACTCATTAGGCACTGGGGATGCCAGCAGGCTTCATCACCTAATAGTTCTCATCTTTTTGAGTTGGAGTCTCACTCTGTCACCCAGACTGGAGTGCAGTGGCCGCTCCCAGCCACCACAGCCTCAACCTGCTAGGCTCCGGCGATCCTTCTGCCTCAGCCTTCCAAGTAGCCGGAATTACAGGCATGCGCTACCATGCCTGGCTAATTTTTTGATTTATTATAGAGATGAGGTCTCGCTGCCCAGGTGGGTCTTGAACCCACGGGCTCAAGTAATCCACTCACCTCAGCTTCCCAAAGGTGCGGCTTTTTGTTATAACTCATATGTCAGGATTTCTGTCATTGGTAACCAAAAGATTACATAAACCTATTTGGGGCCAAGAAATAGTATATAGAAAGTATTACTTGAAGGAGGATTGGATTAAAAAAAAATGTGGTACATATACACGATGGAATATTATACAGCCATAATGAAGGAGAATGAACTTTGCAGCAACTCGGGTGAACTTAGTCTATAATACTGAGTGATCTATCACAGAAACGAAGAACTGAGTATCACATGTTCTCACTCATAAGTAGACCTTGAGCAATTATTGTAATACTGTAAGAAAAGGATTAACAGTAGTGGGAAACTGCTGGGGGGTGGGAGGGGTGGGATTGGCAGTGGTGGGAAACTGCCAGGGGAGAGAGGGGCACACCTCATCAACAAGGGTACCTGATAATGAACATTTGTACACCTAACCCTGAATTGTATCCCACATCTTTAAAATAAAAATTAAAAAAGAAAAAGAAAGAGAAGGTTAACAAGAGCCCAGAGTTTGGGGTCTTCCCCAGTGAGGGCGTTCTAGTCAGCCTAAGACCAATATGAGGGTGTTCAAGATGCCTGTGGTTTGGCACCAGGGAGCTGACACAGAACAGTGGAAACCAGAAATTCTCACTTGTGTTCATAGACTCCAAGCTTTAAAAATATGCATAAACTAGAAACATAATTTTTTAATAAAGATCTGCGGCACTGTTTAAAGGTTTCAAGCAGCACCCACACTACCCTTTCAATTAATCCTCACAACCAACCCACAAAGTTCATCCAGCCATATTAGAGATCATGTGACTGAAGCCCAGACGTTAAAAGGACATAGATTTGGGCTTAAGTTACCTGACTTCACTATTCCATCTCTATGGAAGAGAATTTAGGCAAGATTTATTGTAGTCTCACATGTGAAACATTTTCTTTGAGGGGGAGAAAGGGAACATTAAAGAATCTGTACCAAAGCGTTGTAGAAACCTGTACGGAATGAAGATATAGGAGCTAAAATTTGCCGGTTTGAGGTGGCAAACTGAAAAGTCTGCTCTCTTCTTTATTTCATCAGGACAATCAGGTAATATTTTTAAAACTCTCACTCGATTATTTACCTTTGTGAATATATGACCTTCTCCTTTCTTCAGGTCAGATTAGGCAGCCAGAGGCACGACCAGCATGGTGAGATTAGGCTGATGGGGAGCGGGGGGGACATGGAGCCTCTGGAGGAGTCAGAGGAATGTGTACAAACCCCCTCTGATATTTCAGTTAAGAATGTGCAGCAAAACAACACGCTAGAGAGAATAGCATCCTCAAAGAGGAAGGATTTTCTACATTAATTTTCCTCCCATTTAATCGAGGAGCTGGCCAGGAGGATGAAATCATGGTTTTGTCTAATGAAAAGCCTAGAAAGACAAAAAGAAAAAGTAGAAAACCCATGAGGTATTGTAGGGGTAGGTAGGCTGCAGTGGTACGGGAAGAAGACGGCTGGAAGTCAGAATCTGGCATCCCCACCCTGGGAGTTTAGGGCAGAGCCAGGAGGGCCCCTGGGCAGGCCAAGAAGAGCACCAGGCAGAGGGTTTCCCATTCCCTCATGGGCCGAGGCCCAGCATCATTAGGAGGATGAAGAGTGTGCCCAAGCTGGTAAAGCGTGTCTGAGTCATTTCTGCACCTCCTGCGGTGTCTGCATGACATGGACAGTAGGGTAAGAACTTCAGAACCTGACAGGACCGAACTGGGGTTGGAGATAGGACAGATAATCCCGAGAAGTTATAGGGATATAGCCTGGGCCAGGGACACATGGCAGACAAGGGGAGACTCAGAGAAATTTACATGTCCAGAGGTCAGCAGAGAGAAGCCCTGGGACTGTACAAGTTAAGAAAGAAAGATTAAGAAGCCATCCACCACAGATAATAACAACAAAACAAGCCTAACTCTCCTGAGCAGGGACAATCAGGGCCGACTCAAGATCCAGCACCAGGTCAAGGGTTCCCTTCTCCCCTTGCACTGAGGTTACCTGAGCTATACCCCCATTACCCAGACACCACCCTAGAGAGAGCTCCAAGGGGAAACATTCAAAAGTCTAAGCAATTATCCCAGAGCACTGATTTAACCCTAAGGAGATGGTTTAAATGATTAGACCAAATTAGACTGAAATTAGCGTGTATGCAGGAAGGGGGGAGAGTTACCACCCGGTAAGCTGGAGCATACAGAGGATTTTGCACCCATTAATCAGTGTCCATACTAAGTCCCTGTCTAGGCCTTGATGCTTTCCTATTCTTTCTACCCTAGAGTGGTTTGATTTCCTTTTTTTTTTAGAACACTGTTTCTGGGCTTGCCTGGTCATAAAAATCACCTGGAGAATGTATTAAAAATACAGTATTTGATACACAGTCCCACCAGACCCGCTGAATTAAAATCGCTAAGGGAAGGTCTGGGAATCTGTACCTTTTACAAGCACATCCTTTGACTCCTGTGATCAGCTTGACAAAGGCTGCTCTAGATTTCAGCTGAGCTTCAGCAAGTTAAATACAATGCCATAAGATCTCTAAGTGGGGCCTCCTGGCAGGCTGCTCCTGAGTATGTTTGCAACTACCATGGACATGTGTTGTTACTCTTCTTGAACCGCAATTGTTCCCAATTATATTTCTCTCTGCTTAAATGTTTAGGGGCCCAGGAGTTATCACTTCATTATCATGCTTACACACAGCCAAGTTAAATGCTGGCAATTTGCTTAAAGATGTTAAGGGCTTTAAGTCATGCAGACAAATCAACAGCTTGTATGGCTACCTTCCAAACGTGGACCTGGCCATCAGGATTGATTCAGGGTGGGTGGGGCCAGTCTCAAAGCTAGTGGTCTGTGTTCCATGTTGAAGCAAGGGGAGCCATTTCTCTTCCCTAGATGTGAAAAGGGATGCATACATCCCTATTTGCTAGGCTGTTAATTACAACCTTTGGGGAAAGCCTCAGAGTTTAACATGAATCCACATGTTCGGTCAGTTCACCAAGAAAACTTGTAATCACCACACCAGGCAGAGGGCAAGAACCTATGCTCATATCAGACGCAGTCTGGATTTTGGAGAAAATAAACATAATGTAGCCAAAAATCATGGGAATTAAAGAAGGTGGCAACATAGGTGTGTGGCTTGAAGGCTAGTGAGGGAGAATGCACAGCTCATACGGAAAAAGCCCTTCTCTTCCAGGTGCTAAGGGATCCACGTGAGCCTCAAGAGAGCAGCACAGGGGAGGTGTGGTCAAATGCAGATCAGCTGGACACAGCGGGATCTCTGGACAAGGACTGCTTGGAAAGAAGTCACAGAAGAATGAGTAAGACATGGTGCCTGTTCTCTCACGGTTAGTGAGCTTAGCCCATGTGGGAAGTGACCAGGGTCTAATCACAGGCCTGGAGGGCACCAGGAAGGAGCCACCTGCCCTACCACCTGGCATCAGGAAGGGCTCTGAAAAATGGGGCATTTGAAACTGGTGCTGAGAACCAGTAGACTTTTGTTCTTGGGTTGTTTGTACTGTCGGTTTTACTTTGTTTTGTATTTTATCATGTTGCATCATGTTCCAACAAGGATTTGAAGCAATTTTGAGTTGAGTTGTTCCAGGTGAACTGCTTTAAGGGCAGGAAAAACAGGGACTTAGGCAAACAATCACGCTGGAGTGGTGAGGAGAAAGGAGTAGAGTGGGTGGTAAGAATGGTGGCAATGACACTCTTAGGAGGTGACTTCATCCATCATGGAAAAGGTGATGAGGGCTTGGGCCAATGTTGGTGGACATGGAAAAGAGGGCCCTACATGAGGACATTTTAAAAAGCAAAATCTCCAAGACTGGCCACAAATGGGATGAGGCATGTTAAAGAAAGAGAGAATAGTTGACAATAACTCTGAAGTTTCTAGTTTGGGTCCAGAATAGATGGAAACATAATTAGCCAAGAGGGAAAATATGGGATAACCATCAGGTCGAAGAAGAGAGACCTTATCTTAGCCTGTTTGTGTTTCTGTAACAGAATACCTGAGACTAGCCAATGTGTAAAGAACAGAAATCTCTTGCCTCACAGTTCTGGAGCCTGGGAAGTCCAAGATCAAGGTGCTGCCACCTGGTGAGGGCATTCTTGCTGCATCCTCACATGGTAGAAGAAGGAAGGGCAAGAAAGAGCAAACTCCTCTAGCACTCTTTATAGTGGCATTAATCTGCATGAGGGCAAAGCCTTCGTGACCTAAAAACCTCCCAAAAGGCCCCACCTCCCAACACTGCTGCTTGGGGGATTAAGTTTCCAACACATGAATTTTGGGAGACACATTCAAACCATAGCAGACACCCACGCAGGCACAAAGCAATTACTTCAGAACCAGTCTGTTCAGATCTAAAAAATATAGGTCATGTGGGAGAAAAATCTTGGAACAGCCACCAGTCACAGCTGGGAACTTAAGCTCCAGCCTCAGGAGGGAGAAGAACAAGGTTAATATAGACTGGAACACAAATGCTTCAAAAATTAGATGAAATAGGATAGGAACTCAATTTGTACAACATCCTTAAGACAGAGGGACTGCTTTTTTGATTGTACAGATATATCCTTGTGGCCTATACTTCCTTGTGTTTTGCTATTGCAATTGCTTTGTTTTGTTCTATTTTATTTTGATTGAGCCAAGAGTGCTCTGATAAATGAGAGGGAGAGGGCAGGCTAAGGGACAGCAGTACTAGCCAGTCTCACAGTCTCACTTCAGAGAGGAACAGGGAAGAGGGACAAGACAGTGGGAAATGATGGACAAAGCAGCTTGGACTCTGGAGCCCAGGAGTCGGCTGAGGGGTTATGGGAACTGGCCCAACCTGCAAAACACCTGGAGCTTTCACCAGTAAAAAGACTGTGAAAAGACTGTGCCCACCACCCAGGCCTCTGTGGACTGCTCAGGCCCAGCCTCTGCCTAAAGTAAGGTGCAAAAACAGACTGTGAGCATATCTCAGCTTTCCTACTGGGCACATAAACTGCTTAGAGTAAAACAACAGTATTTTGTAGAAGAAATTGGCAAGAACCATGGTGTTGACAGTGTGTTAAAAGTTCATGTTTGGCTACACCAAGACTCAACTTATCTGGGTTTCCAGCCCCACTGAAACTCAATGAGTACAACTCACTAAGGCCTCTGACGATAGAAACCTTTGCCATGTCCTCCAGCTGTCACTGGAACTTACTGGTTACATTTCAGCTGACAGTAGTGTCGATGTCAAGCAAAACAGTAACTTTTTAGTAATTCCAGAGAAGTCTCTGAATTTCCTTGGATGTCGATAGCCAAGGCTTAGTGGAGAGAATACTGGGGAAGAATGGCATCAACTAGGGCAAGATATGTCATCAGAAAGAAATTCTCCTTTCTGGAAGAACAGGGGTGTCTTTGGGTGAATACCTTCCTGCAAAATACATAATTAAGTCATGGGTTAAACCTGTAAGACCCAACTATTTCACTACATTTGTCAATTGCACATGCAAGCATTTGAAGCCTAGACAGGGTCTTGAATATACCAGAAACAAGAAGGACTGCAGAAGCATTATGAATAGCAGAATAATGGAAAATTGTTTGGGGATGAGAAACACTTTTAGGGAAAAGGACATCAGCATGGGATTTCTGTGATCACAGAGCACCAACTCCAGATGACAGCATCAATCCCGCATGGGCAATCCAAGTTGGGAAGAGTTGGGCAAATCCCTGGTCAAGTGGGGTTTAATTCCTTCCCTTACCATCTCTCTCAATCCCAAGCTTTCATCTGTTTTTAGTGAAGTAGGCAAGTGATATAGTTTAAATATTTAATAAATTGAATGGCAGTATCTGGGTCAATCAAAACGCATGTGGGAAAGAGTCTAAGCATAGGGCCTATTAAAGAGTTGTTTCAATAGTAGTCTAGGAAGGGTTGAGCACAGTGGCTCACACCTGTAATCGCAGCACTTTGGGAGGCCAAGGAGGAAGGGATGTTTGAGCCTAGGAGTTCAAACCAGTCTTGTCAACATAGCATAACTTCTTTACAAAAAAATTAAAGAAATTAGCTGGGCGTAGTTGTGTGCGCGTATAGTCCCAGCTACTTGGGAGGCTGAGGTGGAGGAAGGATCGCCTGAGCCCAGGAGTTCGAAGTTGTGGTGAGCTGTAATCATGCCACTGCACTCCAGCCTGGGCAACAGAGTGAGACCTCCAACTCAAAAAAAAAAAAAGTCTAGGCAGGAAACACCAAGAGGCCAAACTACATAGTGATAGTGCGAATAGAGAGGGTGGTTTAGATGTGAAGGACATTCTGAGACATACTTAGCAGCCCTTGATAACTGATTGGAAACACATGCAATGAAGGATCGGCCTCAAAGATGATCGAAAAGTTTGAGCCTCTATACCGGGAAGAATGGTCGTGCTTTTAACAAAAATGAGTAATTCACAAAAGACCCAGGTTGGAGTCAGGTTTGGGAGGGCAAAAAGGATCCCAAGAGCATTTGAGTTCAGCAGGTTGTGGGGAAAGCCAAGGGGAAGATTGCAGCAGAGAGTTGTAAATCATGGGACCAAAGTTGAAGAAAGAAATCAGAAATGGGGATAGAGAAGTGTGAGCTCACGGACTTACATTTTCATTGAATGTAAAAAGACATAGCTTAGAAGCAGCTCCAGATACTTCCATAGGTGGGTTGGTTCTGGTGCTGGCACTTGTTGCTGAGGCTTTTTGGTCCTTCTTATCCCTTCAAGAAGGGTGAGGGAGGTGCACGGAACAGTGTGGCTTCTGAGCCGTTTAACTGGTCTGCACTGTGCAGACCAGTGGATGGATCCAGGAGGCAAGGCAAGAGAGGAGATGGTCTTCACCCAGATCTTCTCTCAACCACCAGAGAATTATATTTTTGAAAGTTTTAAAAGTGTATTTATGAATCAGTGGAAATGGATAAAATATTTTCCAGAACAAATATTTTTACATGAATAAAATACGTTAACCTATCGCTAAGGAAATGCTAGATTGTTCAGAGGAGCTTTAACCTCATAAAAAAAACCAAAAAAAGTAGTATCTTTGAGAAACAACGAGTTTTTAAAATCTGAGAACACAAGACAATACTGATCCCACATGGACATTGTTATGGTTATGAATAATAAAAAATCTCAGCTAAGTTGAATCCTTTTTGTATTCTGCTTTTATTAGGTTTACTTGTTAGGAACTTTATATATCTTTTCTGGGTATTAATACACAATTTCCTCTTTCCAAAAGAGATCTTTAATTTTTTATTACTTTAAAAATTGTATTCTAGGCAATTTCTGGACTGGATTTTTTTTTTTTTAAACTAAGCATTCCATAAGTCCTGCCTCTACATAACAATTTAGCGTGTGCAACAGAACCCTTCCCCAAATAACCATTTCATTTCTCCAAAAACAACTATACCACATTCACTCGGAGAACATGCTTCTCTTCTGAATTTATTGACATTTTGAATAAAAAAGGAAAATAAAACAGTGATCGAGTGTTCATGTTCTGAAATCAGATTCTCTCAATTTGAATCCAGGGGCCCTGTGTTAGTTTGTACAGCTGTGTAAAAAAAAAAGTACCACAAACTGGGTGGTTTAAAACAACACAAATGTATCCTCTCGCAATTTTGGAGGCTGGGAGTCCTCAGTGAAGTTGTGGCAAAGCTGTGTCCCTCAGAAGGCTCTCAGAAAGACTCCTTCCTTGCCTCTACTAGCCTCTGGTGGCCCCAGGCAATTCCAGGCTTCTGGCACCAGGCACTTCCAGGCTTCTGGCACCGTTACCTAAATCTCTACCCCCATCTCCACATGGTCACCTTCCCTCTGTGTTTCTGTGTGTCCATTTCTGTCTCTTATAAGGACGCTGAAAGTGGATTTAGGGCCCACTCTAATCCAGTGTGGCTTCACCCCAAGGTCCTTAACTTAATTGCATGCAAAGACCTTTTTTAAAATAAGGTCACATTCATAAGTATCAGGGATTAGGACGTGAACATGTTTTTCTTGGGGATGGGGGGAAAGCAAAATTCAACGCACTCGAGGCACCTATCACCATCTGTGTGACTCTGGGCTACTTACTTTACCTCCCTGTGCCTTTGTTTCCTTGTCTATAAAAGAGAGGTGGCAATAGCACCAATATGCACATAAATAAATAATACATGCGACTTATTTAATACAGTACCTGAAACACAAATATTAACTATGACTATTTGTTGGGCATAAAGAAAAATCAAGTTAGGATACTGCTTTTTTGTTTTTGTTTTTTTTAACCATGTACTATATAATTCCATAGCATATAGTTTTCATTTTAAGTTGTATACAATATTTATCTGATTTCAGTCTTCCCAAATCCTTGTAAAATAGAAAGAGACTTTGAGCATAATATTATGCCCATTTTGCACCTGAAGCACTGTGTGGTTAAGTAATTGCAGTAGCTAATACCTAAGCTAGAACTTGAACACTGGTGTCTGGCTGTAAGTCCAGCACTTTTTCTACTCTGGCAACTTATACAGGCAGGTTATTTTATATTTTTATGACAAACTGTCCTTTGACATCCAACATTTTACCTAGACATAAGGAAGGGATTGTGATAAAGATCTCAACTGAAGTATACGTGTGCTATGTTATACGAGAAAACCAAAAAGGCAACAGGAATTAGGAAAGAGGGAAAATATTTATGCAGTGACTAAAAGGTAAGTTTATTATAAATTTCCTTTTCTTTCAAGTTTTATATTTAATACTTCAGTACGTTTTGTCTGAAACAGGTTCTCAGACAACTGTTTCAGGAGAATGGTTTCAGAACTGCTCTCCACTCCCCTAGGATGGCGGGGGCTAGAACCACAGACAGCTGTCCACAGAGAGCTAGCTAGTCCTCACATCACCCCTTCCTAGTTTGGTCAGTGGCAGTTAGCCATGTTCAGAGTCCAATCTCTAACACTACAGGAAAGATGAGGGCAGAGACAGGTAAGACACAGGCAATAAAGGAACAATAAAAAGAAACTATTAGTTTAAACCTTTGTGTTGAGGACAAACCCATTCTATTTTGTTCAAAAGGTATTACTTGGTAGGGGAAAAATTAGACACGTTAGAAGGAAAGCACATTAAAGAAGGATTCTGGTATTCTTGTGTAGATCACTCAGCCCCTAGCTCTTAAATTCTCCTGAGAGCTCTTGCTAGAAGCCGGAGTTGCTTTAATAGAAAAGAAAGAAAAATACGAAGCGAGGAGGGGGTAAGCTAATTAGGTGGGGACACATGCTTATAAATTCTGTCCGCAAAATACAGAGTGTGAATAATTATATAAGGGGATGAAATATGAGCAAATGTGGATATTACAACCTCCTTTGAAAATTGGACTCACACTGTTTAAAGTCATTTTAATAATTTTGTGGTTTATTCTATAATGTTTTCCAAATTGCTCTAGAAAGCCTGAAGGCACATGCACAATGAGATCATTCAGCAAAGTTCTTTAAACAACTGATAATAGTAATAAAATGAAAACTGGCTGTACCTAACTGTAACCCACACCGAGATAATTCTATGCCCTTCTATGGCATTCGTCTTGAAGTAACTGACCTCTGGGTAAGGATTAATTAAATCCCTCAACTGGAATGAAGGGCAAAATTCCAGACGGGTACAATTAGATTCTGTTATAAAGCACCTTCTTATTCATGGGTTGGGTCACACCTGGGTCAGATTATGCCCCTGGTACACACGAGGATGTAGAACACATCTTTCACTCTGGAGCCATGAATGCTTCTAAAAACAAGGTTATCCTTTGTCCAGGAAAAGTGATTTAGTGACTGACTTGAGAACATTTTGCTTTTTCTCATCTATCCCCTGCTGCCTCTTAGCTCCTAGTTCCCAAATGATGTCCATCTAATCCTACATTTTATATACTACAGGATTTGACAAAAAAAGATACAATGATTAATTCCCCAACCTCAACTGCTTCTCATTTCTCCAATCTGTCTTCAATAAAAGAACTGAACAAAATGTCTCATGTGCTGGGGTACTAAGCATTAAGAGACTAGTCTTTCTTCCTGCCTTCAGTACAGGGTTTTATTTAGTTATGCTATATTTTTGGAAATCGCATTTTTTTTTAAAGATGTGATTTCTTTCTAATTGTAACTTGAAGTCTGCAGAACATATGTCCTCTAGGAACTGGACTAAGAGCCCAAAGCAGGAAATGGCCAAATATCCGCCAGCTGGTAATCATAGTGCTCGAGCCACACACTGTTCTCTATTACATTTGGACAGGAACTTTAAAATGGAATCTAGCCCGTTCAGGTAACCCCTTGCCTTTTTATCAGCCACCCTTTGGGCCTCCATGTTTCATTTCCTCCCTGCCAAGTTAAATCTGACCCCTCAACTCATGGATCAGTTCGACTCCATTAACATCACCCACCATCTGCAGAACCTGTTCCTCAAGAAGATACAATGTCAAAGAACATCCTCACCCACCTGGTACAGATACAAAGTCCAGGTTAAATGAAAAGACATGACAATGTGCAAATAAGAAACAGAACTCACATGTATAGCTTGCTTTGGCTTCAAACAACCTCTGACTGAGCCAACCAAATCTGAAGAAATTTAGAGAAGGGTTTTCTGGAAAAACCTTAAGGAGGCCAGCAGCTTTAGGATATGTTTTAAATGTTAAAATTCAAAGGAGTGAAGAGACTGATTCAGTGAGAAAAGGGTATGCAACTGGCAGGAAAACATCTTCAGAATGATATAAGCACACGGAGGTGAGCTGTGAGCATACCATTATTTGCTTGGCTGAAGGAGATAAAAGTCCAAAGCAGTTACACTTTACCCAAAGCCTCTCCAGAGAGTTGAGAGGCAAATATATCCTTGAAAGACAAGCTGCTCTTCTGTTGTTGTATTACTGTAGCTCATTACAGATTCCCAGACAACTCTTCTGACTCAAATGATAAAACAGATAATACTTCCATGTTGCCAACCTTTCCAGAATAATGAATTCTAATTGTCATTTTTCTTGCATATTAAAGGGACTACCGAAACATCTTCATAGAAGTCTGTAAGCAAGCAAGGAACTACTGCAAAGATGTTGCCAGAAGGATGCCCTAAACAGGAATATAACAGGTCAGAAAAGATCCCAGCTCCAGTGTCCCAGGGTTAGACGTCTGAAGCATGCTGCATACTGTTACAAAACTTGAGTTTATGTTTCTGGGGAGGATGCCTAGGTTCAGTCCTGGTGCTGCTACCTATCCATCTCTATAGCCACAGCAGAATCCACTCCTCAGGGTGAGTCTGCAGAATCCTCCAGTCACGCACACAGTGACAGCCTTCCTCACATTTGCTAAAGGAATCTCTTCTAACCCTTCCTTGGGTTTGGGACCACTGACTTTGTCTAAACCTAATCTCATTATCCAGGGCCAAGGAGCTCAGGGGCTTTGCCTGAAGACTTTCTCTTAGATCACCTTGCTCATTCTCTAGGACATAAAATAAATGACCCGCATGTTTTCCATCACTCTTGGAGTGTGTACTCATGGCCCATCTTCAACGCATAGTAAAAGCAGTAGAGCAACATCAAGTTAACTCAATTTTCACCCACTTTTCCACTGACCCAACGAATACCTGTTAGTCTTACTCTGTACATGGTACTCTGCTAGGTTTTACTGGGGGGTGAGGGTAGAGGCTGAGATCTCTGCACTTGTGGGCTGAGGGGGTACTGAGAGGCTGCCACGTGATGCAGGCCCGCAACTCTGCCTCCCCCCACCACCCCATCCCCTCCTGGACTGCCAAGGAAGCTTTGAGAAGTCCGATTTTAGTCATTTTTATATCCTTTCCCAAACAGGCGCCCTCTTCCTGGCTTCAGACACAGCTCACTCCAGAAGTCAGTCTTCTGGGCCAGTTGTGGTGGCTCACGCCTGTAATCTCAGCACCCTGAGAGGCCAAGGCAGGAGGATTGCTTGAGTCCAGGAGTTCAAGACCAGAGTGGGCAAAATAGCCAGATCCAGTCTCTCTAAAAAAAAAAAAAAAAAAAAATTAGCCGGGCATGGTGGTGCCTGACTGTAGTTCCAGCTACTCAGGATGCCTGAGCTCAGTTGGTTGGGGCGACTGTGAGCCATGACTCTCATGATCTAGCCACTGCACTCCTGGTGACTGAATGAGACCCCAACTCGGAAAAAAAAAGTCAGTCTTCCAGCAGACCACAGACTATCTTGCACCAAGTCCTTATTGGTCATGCGCACAGCCTTTGCCCGCACATAGGCCAGGCCTTTTTTGCTTATTCAGACTCTAGTTGAAACTACTGAATCAACAAATAAAGAAGGTGAAAACTGGTCCTTTAGCAGAAAGTGTGAATAAGCTGAAAGGTGAAATCAGAAAAGTAGAAAGGCAGAAAGTTACTGTGTTCTTTTGTTCTTGCCTTTCTTTTTTCCCCCAAAGGAGGAGGATGCACAACTCTCTCCATTTTCTAAGAAAAGAAATCAAAACGGAGTAAATGATGTGCCTTCCAAAGACAGCACCAAACAAGAATAGAACCCAGCTCTCCTTCTTTGGAATCTCATTTTGCATGAATGCCCCATCTTCGGTTTGAGAAAGGTGCTCTTTCTCCTCCAAGCCCCAGAGTAAGACAAGGCTGGGCTCTGGTTTCTCCATAGCATTTGGTCCTAAGTGAGAACGGCCACTGGAGTTTGGAGGACAGAAAACAGGAGAAGCTGTGTCAAGGGACACAAAACCTACCTGTGTGAAAAAGAAAAACCACCAAGTCAATCTTAATTTCTCTCTCTCTCTCTCTCTCTCCCCCCTCCACACACACACACACACACACACACACACACACACACACACACACACACACAGATGCTCAATATTGGCAATGTTAATACATATTCTGAAGCGACAGAAATGAATAAACCTAACAGAATTCATCTTTAGGGAAAAGCAGATGGTTATATAATATGGCTTGTGAGTGAGAATTCCTAGAAAGAAAAAAAAAATCAATTGACAATGCAAATTATTGCCACTTACTGCCTTTTTCTTCTTTGCACAGAAGATAACTAAGATGACACCAAGTAAAACTGCTTTGACCAGTCCTAGAAATCAGGCCTAACAAGTCAAACAGGTTCTTCCCATATGAAACCTGTGCTATCTCCCCCTTCTTGCCTTCCTTCCCACTGGGCGAGACTGAGCTTTTTGTTGAGTCAGCCTGGCATATCTTTCATTTGGCAGGCTTCTGACAGGCGAAGTTGACAGACCTTTGAGATTCATTTCCATCCATCAGTTTGACAGGCTTCACAAGGCTAGGCTTCAGTACCTGTAACGGTGCCTCTCCAGGGCCTGGAGCAGTAGCCAGGATAATATCACGGGAAAGAACACACATTAATTTGCCAGGGATTGCTCTGTATCCTTACACACTCACCTGCCAGGGGAAACGGGGTGCTCTGGGACCTCCTTGCAATTTGGAGGATGCTAACCTCAGCTTTCATGTCTGTCATGTGTGCGCACACACACACACACACGCACACACACGCACACAAGTGCACACACGAGGTAGGCTTAAAAACCATTGATCTTACATATTCCTCTTATTTGTTCTTATTTTTTCAGCAGAAAAGAAGGATGCTATCAGTTTCCTTAGGCTGTTACCTTAGATTGGGTTCAGGCTCTTAGCACCAGACAAATAAATGACAATCACATGAAAGTGGTCGGGAGAAATGTTTGGGGAAATCATACGTTTTCGAGCTCAACCTCAGTGAATAGTTTTTCTTTACGCTGCAAATGTGGGTCAACATGCCAGTACTTATTTGCTGAACTCTGCAAAATTGCCTTCTTCTCAACCCTCTACCCTCGGTTTCACATTTTCATTCCCACAAACATCTTCCAGTAAAACTGTTGGGAAGACAGAAGAATAATATTAAGGTGCAATTTTCAGCAATGGTTTGCTGAAAGATGGATATTTGCTAAAAGTGTCTTTGTGGAGGAGGACTTCAAACTTGTTTCTACTTCAAGTCCAAGTGAGATTTAAAAAAAAAAAATTAATCTCCAGTGCTGATTGTCAGAAGAAAAGCATTTGCCACTTAGTTTAGAAACTGATGTGAGAAAATGCCACTTGCACCACTCAGATGCTAGTAATGGGAGTGATGTCCACTACTTTGACCCCTTAGGTACCCTGATATTTTAAAAGCAAAGATTCCAGGTGCTTTTCTTTAGGAAGGCGAACACATCTACCAGCAGAATGTAGTTACTGAAGCTAGTGGTCCTCCTGTAAGAGTGAGAATTGCCCAGGCATTTGCTAAATATCCAGATTACCAGTGCTCTTTGATGACATTTCTGATTCAAACAGTGTGTGTGTCTGGAGCTCCAGGCACCTACATTTTTAACAGGTCCTTCAAGTGAAGTTAAATAACTTGCCTAACATCATATTGTTGGCTAAAGGTCAAACCCGGGTTAGATACAGGTTTCCTGACCTTTTAACAAACAATATTGACAATTCTGTGCTGCATCCAATTTTATTGTGAAAATTAAAGTCATCAAGCAGAGAAATACAGGACAGTATACCTTCAAGGCAGATATATTTATATGAAACTTAGGTGGTAATGGAACTTGAGAGTATTACTGAGGCATCACTTAAAGCTCCAGTTTGGAAGATTATATGCTATCCTTCTCCATTTGTAACTTTACAAGTTTTTGATAAAAAACAGTTTAGGGTACAAATTCCTCAAGTGCAATGATCAGGATTTCACAGTCCAGTAATATTTAAAAAGTTCAGAAATTTAACCTAACCTGCTTCAGACCTCCAGGCCCTTCTTTTGCTTGATGTTCTATGAAAGCTCACAGATATCTGAAAGGGAGAAGTCTAGTTTGGTAGTGCCAATGGAAGAAGCATATCCGTGTTCCCTTCCCCATAGTATCCAGGACAGAGTCTTGCTTTGATCTCAGTGACAATTCAAGGGTGAGCTGGGTCATGTTCTCACTGTTACCCACAGTAAAAGAGGCCCCGGCCACTTTCGCTAGGATTCTTCGGATTAACACCCATGTGATTTCCTCTGCAAGACTCCAGGTTGCAGAGATGGGCTCTAGGACACCTCACAATGAAATCTTTTGAAGGCAGCCCAGAAATAGAAGCATTTTTATAAATTTCTTTTCAAATCTCAGTTTTAGTTCTAGCTTCTTGCCATAAAATCCTCTGCTTCTAGGTCTTCTAATCAGTATCAGTTTAATGCAAGAAGCCTCAGACTACTTTCTATATATAAATATATATTCTTCTCATCATATGAACTTGGGATGCTCTCATACTGTGCCCAAATTTGGTGCATTTAAATTAAGTCAAGCAGAATGAATTCCCAAAAAAATTCTTTTATCCAAAATAGCAGTAAGCCTCATATTGGAAGGTCACCAACAAAGACTATCAAGAAAACAGAATTTAAAACTCATAGTTAGGACTTAAATGATATGCTTTAGACAGCACCAAAATTCACTCCTGTAACAAAATTGTTATTTTTGTGTGACCATTCTGCAACCAATCATGAACTTCTTGGGCACAGAGACTGAATTCATTATCTGTCCTCAGTCCTTAAACAGGCATATAGTGAAAGCTTAATAAATATGTGTTGAATAAGTAGATTGGGAGAAGTCACCTTTTCTGAATCATATTGATGTAAGTCCAGAGAAAGCCAAGGAGTGCAAAAGCACAAACTGCTGCTGACCTAGGGTGTTGAAAGATTACAAAACCATATATGTGTTTTAATGGACCTAGAATGTCCGAAAATACATTAAGATTTGGGCCCTAGTGGTGGGGACAAGGGGCAGTAGGAGAGGAGCTCTGCAGAAAGAACCTTCTTGTTCTTTGTTCACTGTAAATTCCACAGCTCCCCAGGACATAGCCCTCCTTTAGTGAAACTCCCTGCAGTGTAGGGTTCACTTGAGGGGCATTTACAGGTCAGCCCATATTTTCTGGGGAAGAACAGCAGGCAATATAATGCTGAGGTGATGGGTCCACTAGGCCCGAGGAATGTCAGCCCCTGAGGGATGACTATCTCGGTGGTTCAATGGTAGTCAAAGCTGTGGGAAATGGACAAATGGACAACGGAGTTTTCAAGCAGCGGCCAATTTACCTTTCTTGGTGACATTTTACAAAAGAGTGGGGTTTTTTGCTTGATTTAGAGCCACATTCAGTTCACAACAGCCCACTGTTAAAGCAGCTCCTTTGCTTCCTACTCCTAACTGATAAATACCTTGGCTAAGTGGGCACACTCTTTACTGATGTTACCTTTAGATCGTTTCACTAGAGTTTAACATTTCTTAAGTAATGCCTGAGATGACAAATTAGCTCAGAATGAATCCTCTCAATGATTTTATGCAAAGTTTATTTCCATCTGACAATACATAAGGAAAAAATGGGGGGAAATGATAACCAGGAAACCTGATTTTTCAAATTCTCACATTAAATCAGGTTATAAATGGATAGAAAACTGGGCTTGAAGGTGGACGCTGAGCACGTTTCTTGGTCTTTTGCTGTCTCCTTTGTGTCATCTGTCAGAGTAAGATTGGACCTAATGGTTAAATTGTTATTTAGAATTGGCACTAAGAAAATGAAATTTCTTACTAGCCTTAAATTTTTAAAATAAAATTTATATTAAAATTTAACACACATAAAGAAAAGAGTGCATATTATGATGATCTTGCTTAATGAATTACCACAAAAAGAACTCAACCATCTGAGCACCACCTTGATGAAGAACTCAAACATCACTTGCATCTCAAGCCCCTTTCATGGTCCATCTAATCACTACCCTACAAACCCCTGGTCCTTCCCAAACGTAACTTATTCTTATTCCAACATCAAAAATTAGCTTTCTTTTGAGCATTATAAAAATGAAATTATACCACATATAGTTTTGATGTCTATAAGCCATATATTGGTCTATAATTTTGCACTAGCCAAAACTCAGATGACCAAGGTTTTGGACATTTGTGCCTAGGCCTTTATATCGTTTAAGATTATTCACTGTGTGAGGAGGGAAGTGACTCTATGTATTTTGAGTTGAAAGGTATTTAATGTAGAGAATTAGAGTTTCACATTAACCATTGAACGAGGCAGGGAGGGGGGCACTTTAGGAGACCTGGAGGCACAGTGATCACAGGGAAGCATCATCAATGACCTTAGCTGCCTGTCCACAGAAACCCAGAGCCAAGGGAAGTCATCGATGAAGATCCCCATCCAAAGCTGTTGCAAGAGAAAATTACCTTCTCCTTCTCTTCCACCTTCCAAATTTCACGTAGGTTCTTCACACCGGCAGCTCTAACCCAGAATCCTACTGGAAAGGGATTTAGGGAGATGTCGTTCTGTGATCTAGGGAAGAACAGTGGAAACAACCAATAATGACACTGAGCTTAAAGCAAATATTTTGGCTGAGGCTGAGACAATTTCAAATGAGCTAGTGGGAGCGAATCGGCTCGTCTGCATCTCTGACTTTCTAGTCTCTCCTAAGTCTTCAGATCTATTTCCAACATGAATCCTATAGTGCTCTCCTCAGGGATACTTGAAAGTCTACTTCTATTTTACTTCTTTCAAAAGAATTAGAAACCCTCCCCTCTTTTATTGCAGATTGCACTTCTGAAGACTGGCAGGTCTGTGAAGCATCATCTAAGGGTCCCCAGAATTAAAGTAATGTAAAACTATTCATACTGAATGTGGCCACTTCCCACTGACCATGTCTTGCAGATGGTGAGACCCCCTCTTTAGGGAAGACGATGTTGAAAATAATTACTGTTCATCATCCTCTGCTAACAGACACTATTTTCTCCCCACAGCTAGGTTTCCAATCTTAGAAGCTGCTGTGTCCTACAGAAAGATTGCCAGGAAGGTAGGAGGCTTGTTTGTTTGCTTTTCTGTGCATTTAAAATTTGGCAATCTAATCTCCAGAGTCCCAGTAACCAAGCAACACAAGTCACGCTCCAGTTGCAAGGTCCTCAATCCACTTTTCCTGTGCTATTCCAGTTGAGAAAAAGGATATCAAAGGCAGGATTGCAGAAATTAGATTTGGATCTTTATTACTACAAGCCGATCACTGGACCCTTCCCGCGTCTTCTTTTTGCTGATTAACAATTCTGAGAGAATTGCTTTTGAAAGGACTAGAAAAATAAATTTTACCTAAGAATCAGATGAGAGCCAGTAACCTGTTTTTCTTAAAGAAAAACGAAAATGGAAGAAGATAGCTTTTGTCTGGTGACAGTTTACTTTAACCCAGATACGTTCTCTATTTGTAACTGAGTCTCACTTGTATTTTCAGAAACTTTGCCAATTCCGAGAGGTTTCTTGGGCAAGGACTTAATGGACAAGGTTAAACACAGCTGTTCTGGTGCCTGAGACTCTTATGAGTCTAGCAGAACCTTCGCTAATAAAATAAACTCAGAAAGGGCTGTCTGGACCAGTGTTTCTAGAGACAAAATGAACATAAATGAGCATGGAGTCAACAGGCCTCCTGGGCCAAGGTCAGAGGCAACCCAGGGGCATGGCGATACAGTAGAAGAGCACTGTCTGTAGTACACTTGCTATGAGAAAGTACAGAATCGAACATCCTGGCCTTTAATCACCAGGCTATCACAAGACAAAGTGGTTCAGATTAGTACGGTGTCAGCACTTGTATAATAAACGCTTAATTTACTAGGAATGTAGCTATCAGGTTACAGATGAGAAAAACGACCCTCAAATGCAAGGTCAAACCACAACATTTATAATTCCCTTCTATTAGCTAAACCACACAGTCCTAATTATCCACATGAAAGGGGTAATTGTTTTCCCAAATTGTGCTTCAATCTCTAGTGATTTACAAAGTACTTTTACACACATCATCTCATCACAGTAGTGTATGTGCACTTGTTATACAGAAATAGTGTCATTTGCCAGTTTTAAATGTCTTCCTTTACCTGCTGGGCTGCATCAGTTTCTGTGAGGCCTGATGAACACATTGCCATTTGGCTCTTCCAGGCTCATGACTCTTCTCCAGAAGCCAATGAACTATAACTAGCTTTGTTCTAACACCTTAAACAAGAGTCTCTCAATCTTGAAACAAGGGTTGCAACTTCTTCATATGTATGCCATAAATATGTTGTTAAAATTGTAGTAATCCTCATTGACTAATAAGAAATGATAAGAATGGAATTGTATGGACGTAATTCACGGTGATAGGAATATAAATGATTGTGATTTTTTATTGGTATTATGTAATAAAACTTAAATAGTGCATGCCTTTTGATACAGAAAATTTTATGTCTAGGACTCTATCTCTATAAGATACCTATATGAATATGAAAATATATTTTAAAATGTCACAATTAGAAATAACCAAAATGTCTACCAATATGGAACTAGTTGAAAAAGATACGGGGTATTTATACAAGAGAATCTATACATCCACAAAAAGAATCCTGTAATTCCTATTTGTCGACTTGAATAGAAGCTCCATGACATGTTTTTATGACAAAGTAGAATTACAAAGCAGTATGGTTGATATTATCCCATTTATGTGTAAATCAAATAAATCCCAGATCCCACTGTGGTCCAATCTCAGCATAGTGTCACATTCCCAGCAACAGCCTGGCAACCAAAAGGTATTGCAAAGCAATCTCAGTCTTTGCTTTTAATGTTCGGAAAATATTCAGAAACATACAATTTCTAACACACAGCACCACATCTTAAAATAGTGTCTGTATCCTACCTTCTTCATCTTGCTCTCTCTCACATTGTAGCAGCTCCTGAAGGCTTTCTTTCCCAGCATCTTTCTCCAATCTCAACCAAAAACATCACAACAATACCCAAATCAGTCAGCTACTTCTCTTTTGTCTCTCTTCCCTCTTCTTTTGGTTCCTTCTCCATGGATTACTACAATATGAACAATAATGTGGGGAAAGGAGAAAATGCACGTGGACAAAATTTCCTCTCCAGAAGTAAGAGGAAAGTGATCAATATACATATATTACAATGCCTTAACTGTGTAGCAAATGCAAAATTGTTGTACTAATACCCACTGTATACATTCATAGAAGATATATAGATTTGTCTATGAGGATGTTGACACAATCCTTAACAATAATTGTCAGTTGGGATTTCCCTCTGAACTTTGCTTTTAACTTTCTGTCTCTCCTTACACTTCTTTGAATGATTCATGATGAACATGTTTTGTTTGTGAACAGAAATGAGAAATAAACCCATGTCAATGCGTAAAAAAGGAGGTTGTAATGACGCTCATAAGGAATAATGGATGTGAAAAAACACACAATTTAAGAACAAAATACATTATTTTAAATAAATATAGTTGGACTGTCTCTTCCTGCTTCCAACATTAATAAGCTCCATTACTTTGGAATTATTGTAATTACTCTTGTATGTTAGAGTTGGTTAGTTTCTTAAGAACAATCAAATGTGTTGCTCAATTTGTTATTTTACTACCAATCAGTCCTGTTTAATTTGTGAGTCCACTGGGTTGTGACTTGTATAGCATTTAATGTACAAAAGAAGTCAAACATTTCAAACTAATTATGTTCCTTTTCATTCACTTGCTCTGGAAGCCATCATTCTTAGGAGTCTCTTTAGTGAAGAGGGAGCTAGTGTGTGCATATTTGTATACATTTCAGTTTCTCCACACCCACACATTCCTGTGCCTCTTCCTTAATGCATAGCATTTATTTATTTTTAGGATTCACGAACCAGACAATTTCCCTCAAAATCAAGGTACCTTCCTGTGCAGTTCCCAAAGTTCTGACTCATGCGTCTTCTCTTAGCGGGGGGAATTCTGAAAAGAAGTTTGCGACACAATGCCAGTGCGGCCCAAGTCCACATCTGCTAATAACTAGTGTGAGACAACCAGTGCTCCTGGTTCCTGAGAAGGGAGCTTGTTAGTCAGACTCCCGATACAGAAGTGCCAAATGGCGCCCTTGCTTGTGGCTAAATTCCACTCTGGGAGATTCAGAAAGCAGAACTTGTCACCTAACAACTGTATTTACACCTCAATGTTCCTTCAGCATTATAATTAAATAACTGAATCAGTTCTAGTCATGGGCAACTTGCAGCCAGTCTCTTGGTGCAAAGAGAAGAAATAACCGCTGTTCAAAAATCCTAAAGGACCTTGAAAAATTGGAAAACGTGATTGGAAACAGGCTCTAATAGGCTGGCTGCAGCAGAACAGAACATTCAGATGGGGGAAAGTACTCAAAGTAGTGAAACATGGCTGACTTTTTTGGCTCCACAGATTTAGGTGTTAGGAAGGGCCTATGCACTTCAGTGATGTTATATGAATATTAAATAACATTTTAATAAACTTAGCATCTGTGCACATTCTTCTTGTTCTAGAGAAGCTTATCTTCTTGTCCTTTGAAGAGTTATTTGAATAGCCCTCAGTTATGTGAATATGGTTGAGTAAGTCCCATTGAACCAGAACTGTGATCCAGTGGGATCCTTTTATCACTCATTTTTAATCTGACCTGGGAAATATTGCTTCGCTTTCTAGGAGAAAGTAGATCAACTTACCCAGATGCGGAGGCTTTCCACCCATGAAGGAAGAGCTCAGTGGAGTTATCACTTCCCCAGGAAAGCTTTCCCTGACTTTCCTCACTAGGTGATTCTTCTTCAATGGAATTTCACCCTGTGCCACTCCATCATGACCTGTGCCACTCCCTCACTACTGTTGTGGCTTTCCATTTGCATTGTTAGCCTCGGTTTAATATTTCAATCCTACTCTAGGCTTTAAACAACATAAGGCAAGTACCATGGTCCTCTTTGTTCACCGCGACATTCCTAAAGCCTCACACTGTCAGCATTCAATAAATACAGTGCTTGTTGAAAAGATGCACAGATGAATTGGAAAGATCTCTTAAGGGCAGTAACAATCAAGGTCCAGGGGGAGAAAGCATAACAAAATGTCCAAATTAGAGTTACTGCCAAGATAGAAAGAGATGAGGTCTGTAGATAGGCCCTGGATTTGAGTTAGAAACAGAAAATGAGATAGTTTAATTTCTATAATATGACAGATACTAGAACTTGTCTTGACCCATCATTCCTGAGAGGGCTATCCTAGGAACTGGCTGAGTATATAGTGAAAGAAACCGTCTCTATGGATGGTAACAATGAGGGCCTCACTTATTCCAGTCTGAAGCTATCTCAACTGAACAATGGATTGGGAGTGACCTTGTTGAGGTCAGAAAAGGACTCTGTCAAAGCACAGGGTTTCATCCAGCCCCACTTGCATGTCCCTGGACAGCATACAATCTGGAGTCAAATCAATACTCAAATAGTGCTTCACCTTTCAGCCTGTCTCTTTTGCTAGAGAGACCTACCAGGTTTTGGGGTCACCTCACCCCACATGGGTTAAACTCTCTTGGGCTCTCACCCACCTTCCATTCACTCAGTGATCTCCACCTGAATCTGCCCTAGGGGAGATTAGCTGCCTATGAAAGTCACCAGGTGAAGGAATTAACATCATTTTAATTCAGAGGGCCCTGCTCAGTTGACTGGAAGCCAGTGCCACCGAGTGCAACTAAGACCATGCTCAAATAACGGCTTCTAGACCCTTGACTATCTTTGGGACAGGGAACTTTCATTTCTGTATTTCCAGCAAGGCCAGCCTCTACAAGGTGCTTTCCTCCCTTCATTGATGACCTACATGATTCAGAACCAGACTGAATTTCTCCCTTGTCACTTAATTGATGCCTGGATACAAAATGGAGATAACATTAGAACTGAAAGAAGGAGAGACAGAATGAACCATTTGTTTTTATGGTTATGTAAAGACTTGTGTACCACACCCTAGGAACTTTCAGGATATGCTCTATAAATAAAGACCAAATGATAACTAATCCATTAAGCTCAGTCCACCTCTCATCAGCACAACCAATAGTTCTCAATCCTATTTGTTAACTTCCAAAAATATAGATTGAATCTCATCACCCTTTGATTAAAATCTTATTTTTAACCAAAAATGTGATTCTCATTCTACAGAATCAAATCCAAATGTTTTTCTCACTGCTGTCTCCTGCTCCTTCACACGTCCTTGAATTTGTGTTAACCATACCAATTTTTAAAGGGTCTAGAAGTCATAAGACATTTTAAGTATAAAATAATATATACACTAAAATTCAAACAGTATAAACAGTATGAGGAAAGAATATTATGTGTCCCTATTTTATCTTCACTTCAGAAGTAAAATTAATGATTTGGTATGTACCCTTTGGATCTTCTTCTATATATACGTTTTTATGTATTGAAGTTCATCATAACCTAGCAAACAAATTAATACAAATGTTTAAAAATGCATAGAAACTGACAGAAAGACATACAAAGAGAAAGAAACATATGTCTTCTCCAATAAACCACATGCTTCTTGCAGAAAAAGAGCATGCCTTACCATTTGGTAAATCTCCAGGACCTAGTACAATAACATGATAGGAACTCACTAAATGTTACATAAATGAATAAAATAATTTTTTTAAAATGCTGCTAGTGAAGCTCTATCTTTTCCTAGTTTTAATGTAACCCCAAAACATGCATTTTATGTGTTCATTGATACAAGGGACAATTGTTAAACTTCTACTATATACTAGACATTGTGACCCCTATGCCAGATATTGAGATAGGTACATAACTAACGATGATAAACAGAGATAAGGGCCACAAAAACCCAAAAAAGAAGTGCCAAAGGTAATCAAAAAGAGCCACAGGACATTTCTAGAGAGTAGTCAAGCTTAAAATCAGACAGAGGCCTGCTGGTAAATCAGCTCTTTAACATGGGGGTGCAGGAGAGACTTGGTTCCTAGTATATACTGATTTTCATGGCCTGGTTAAGGCTGCCAATATATTTAACAACTGGTTTCCTTAAGTTTGTATAGTCCTTCTTCGAAATACTACTGGAACGGGAAATGCCAGTCAAACTTTTGGAATCCCCCGTTCTACTTCTATCACTATAACCTCCACACACACCACATCATCTCAGCCACAAGGCCCCTCCTATGCACTCTACAGGTGAGACAATGTGTTCTTAGGGAGATTTGATCAAGCGGAAATTGGCGGCACTAGAGAATGTCTTCCAGGTACGATTAAGCATACAGAAATCTGCTCTATCTAGTTGTACATGTTTCATGTGTACCTTACAGGCCCTCGAGGTGTCCATTCCCTCCTCAATGGTCTCTTTTCCCTTTTGCATTGCCTAAAATGCCGGGTCCTTCACTAAAACATCCAAATCAGTCTTGCTGAATGTGCCAGAAATCTCTCAGAAAGATAAGGAAAGCAAGTGGAAATTGCATATTACAAGTAGGGTTCAGCGCTAACCAAGTTCACATCCCCTGAGGCTTCAATATGTGTATTTAGATATCAAATTTACAGCAGTAATAGAGTCTGTGAGATGAGTCAGAGCATATTTTAAGAGGACACATGTTAAGATTCTAATTTTCTTTGGAGCCTGGAAACAAAGTGTACCAGCTGTGTCATAAGAAGTTATCAAGATCCTGTTTTGAGAAATAAATAATAACATACAAATTTCCAGAAGAGGGACTTTATAGGAATTAGTCAACACCAGCCCAAAGTGTTTTTAGTAGGATCCTTTGGCTTGGAGCTACACTGTTTATCAGAAATTTTGAAAAAAATAAAAACAACTAACCAGATAATTGTATCCACCTCTTTGAGAGTTTGAAGTATATTTTTTCCAAGTAAAATGTCAGCCTACAATATTCTCATTCATCAGACCTGGACTTGCAAACCAGTGTGAGATTCTAATTTTACACTCAAAATAAACCATGAAAACTAGTAAATCAAAAGAGGGCCCTTGGAGAACTAAATAGTGTCTTTGATAGGCAAAATAAAGAAAGGGTGGGGATTTGTGGAAAAAAAATTAATCCAACCAAGCTAAACTCAATGAAATAGCAGTTTTTTGTTGTTTAAATTAAGAATATCAATGTACTATCCCTGAAAATTAGTTGTGCATTCATTCTACTTTTTCTATGGAAGTTTTAGACATGTGGAATTGTTAAAGTTATTACTGTCATGAAAAAGGAAGCTGTGTTTTAAGATCGAGTATAAGGCATCAGAAACCAAAGGTTGAGGCAAGAAAGAACTCAGGACAATAAAAAGACCCAAGCAACAGACGAAGGCTGGGCTCAATAACTTTCCACAAATTTCCAACCAAGAGCAGCTTCATGAGCATGACGCTAGCGCTAGTACTAGTCTCCCAGGGCCTCTGCTCACAAGAGCTCCGTGCATGGGGTTTCATGCTCTGTGGTTGCTGTCTTGAACTTCTTCTTGAACCTGAGTTTTTAAAATGATGTCTAGTGCGGCAGTGGTGCATGGAGATTCAGCCCACACGAGAGGCTTATCTTCAGCCACCCACTCTTCCACTTCTTGATGCTTAAGTTCATGCCCCATCTCCCCTTTCTGATCCTTTCCAGAGATTGCTGCTGCCATCTGGCCCTTGCTGGGCACAAGAAGGGTCTGAGTAGGGACTAGTGTGCCTAGGGCCAGGGCATTGTGGTGACCATTTTCGCTCCAAGCTGGTAACACCACAGTGCATTAGGTAGGTGACTGACATCTTATATTTCATAAAATGACTCTGTGTAGGATATACCAACCTCAGCAGATCTGAGAGAAGGTCCTTGGCAGTCTCTTTCATTCACTCAATCAATGTCTATTATGGGACAGGCATAACGCCAAGTCACCAAGGATGCTTTTGAGGGGGTGACAGAAGAAAAAGGAGTGGAAGAAGGAGAAATAATGTCAACATGGTGTTATGAATGAGGAATAGGAAAGAAATAGTAGTATCTCAAAGAAGAAAGTATTCCAGTCGGGGTCGGTGGCTCAGCCTGTAATCCCGTGCCTTTGGGAGGCTGAGGTGAGTGGATTGCCTGAGCTCGCGGGTTCAAGACCCGCCTGGGCAGCGAGACCTCATCTCTACAATAAATCAAAAAATCAGCCGGGTGTGGTAGCACATGCCTGTAATTCCGGCTACTTGGAAGGCTGAGGCGGAAGGATCGCCGAAGTCCAGTGGGTCGAGGCTGCGGTGGCCGGGAGCAGCCACTGCACTCCAGTCTGGGCGACAGAGTGAGACTCCAACTCAAAAAAAAAAAAAAAAAAAAAGAAAGTAATCCATCCTGGGGGACTTAGAGAAAAATCAGATAATTAACCTGATGGTGAAGGATAAGTGATGGCTTGCCAGGCATGGGCATGGCAGGGGTTGGGGGGATCAACTCAGGCAGAGAGGGCAGTGAGTGAAAAGATGTGGTAGGAAAAAACAGAAACACATGCTTGGAGAACTTTCTAGGAATGTGCATTATTTGTCATAAAGACTGAGAGAGAGAAAAAAAAGGAAGGAAGGGAGGAAAGGAATGAGGAAGACAGAGAGAGAGAGAGAGAGAGAGAGAAAAGAATCAGAACTGTTGCCTGTCTGAGGTTTTAGTGTGGAATTGGGGTCCAAGAGAAAATCAGAAGGTGCATTTTAAAATGGAAAATTAGCTAGAGATTTTGGGAGAAACTGAGTAGAAAACTTCACTGTTACAGAGTGAAGTCACAAAGAGCTTCAGGCCTTCCAGAATCTCTTTAAGGTTTTTAGGGTAAAATCTAAACTCCTTTGGTGAAGTGCAGATCCTTTTTGTTTTGTTTTGATTTTTTGTATCCTAGTGTCTTATTCTCCTTTCTGATTCCTTGAGAACTTGTCATTCTCCATTGTACATGAGGTCAAGTCCAAGAATGGAATTACTGCTGGACTATTATATGTTCTACTTCCCATTTCTTGGCATTCCAGAGCTTCCTTGGTCTCTGACCATTACTAAGCTCTGTTTTCAAGACCATGATAAGATCTGTGAGGACCATGTTGCTCTTTCAACCCAGATAAACTCAATTTTAGTGACTTTCAGTCATTTCAACCAAGTATATTAATTTTTTTCTATTGCTGCTATAACAAATTATAATGAACTAACTAATTATTTGTATGGCTCTATAGGTCAGAAGTTCAACACTGGTCTTACTGGGCTAAAATCAAGGAGTTGGCAGGGCTGTGTTCCCTTCTGGAGACTGGAGAGGAAAATCCATTTATTTGCCTTTTCCAGTTTCTAGAGGCTGGAAATTTCTTGACTCATGGCCCCTTCCCTCATTTTCAAATCAGCACTGGCAGATTGAGTTCTTATACTGCTATCTCTCTGGGTCCCTGTAGTTTTAATAAAGGCTTTGCTCTTCATAAAGAAATTGTGTGATTTGATTAGACCACTTGGAAAATCCAGGATAATCTCCCTATCTCAGAGTTTTAGATACATCTGCAAAATCCTTTTTACCATTGAATAAAACATATTTGCAGGTTCCTAGGATCAGAGTAAGGACAACTTTGGGGATCAGCAGTCTGTCTGCCACATGAAGTGATCAAGTTAGTCATCGCCATGGTAGGATGGGTTGGAATCATCTCGTCTGCTGATACGATGTCATGAGAAGAGCATGGCAGTATCACTGGAGTGTTGCTGCCAAGGATGCAAGGCCTGAGTCTGGGCGTGAGGAATCATCAAAAAGACCCAGGTTGAGGGACGTTATACAGAATACAGAATTAAATACAGAGTACAGAATTTAAAATGCCAAGACCATGGAATACAGGGAAAGAATGAGGAGCTGTTCTCCCAAAGAAGGCAATTAAAGAGGTCTAACAGCGAGGTGCAGCATGTGATTCTGGAGGGTGTCTGGTTCAGAAAGGGAAGGACACATTTTGGGGACTCTTGAGGAAACTTAAGTGAGTTCTGTAGATGGGTGGGTAGTGTTTTATCAATGTTACCATCCTGACTGAGGATAGTATGGTAGAAATGTAGGAAATTTTCTGTTTGACAGTGGGGTTGGGAATTTGGAGTTGGGATGGGAAATAAACAAAGGAGAATTTAGGGATGATGGGGCACCTTGTTTGCATATTTCAGTCAAATGATTCATAAGAAGACTAATGATGATGGAGATTACACACACAGAGAGAAAGAAAGAAAGAGAGGAAAGAGCGAGAGGACAAAGGTTTAAATGTGGTAAAATGTAACAGGAATTTTTACAAAGGAGATATGGTGTTCTTTAAGTTTGAAGTTATTTCAAATACATTATAAAAGATAATGTGTAAAGTTTATGTTTATTAAAATGGAAATATGTCCCTGATTTATTTACATAGAGTATTTCATATATTTGTATGTTAACAGAAGTAATCTCTTGGCCAGAGAATGATAAGTAATTAACATTTTTCTTATACTTGTCTGAATTACTGGACATTTTTAATGAACTTTTACATTTTTCTAAACAGGGGGAAATAAAAGGTATTTCCATTTTGAAGTGAGTTTTTTAAAAACTCTATAATAAGTTTTTAGTTGCAAAACTTTCATGTTTTTCACAAATGGCAGTATGCCCACAGATACAGTCATGCATATAAGCCACTCACACTTAGGAAAGACACAGATATATAGACATAAAGTCATCACTTATTCTAAAGTATACATTTCACTAAGTCCTAAGCAATGACCCGAAGTTGTCATTATATGCACTTAATTATGTAATTAAGTACTCAATGACATTAATAGTCCTAAGTTTTGTAAACCGGCAGCTCAGAAAATTAAAATTAAGTCCAGTGACATTTATATAACACTTTACAGTTGACAGTTATTTCATTAAATCTTCAGAATTGCACTGTTTGGCTGATACTATTGTTACACAAGAATCAATTTGGACCCCACTCCAGACCTCTCCGCCTCATGAGACAGGAGCCAGCAAAGACCCTCTCTCCCTTGATGGAGTTCACGAGGGTGTATGAGCAACCAAACAAATCAAGGGTGGGAAAAGCAGGAATAGATTTAGACACTTTGTAAAGGCAGCTCCTGCTCTCACCTCATACCCTAAATACTGACCCAAGTAGTTAGCCTGTGGTTATGGCCAGTGCCCCAGTGAGCACCTGGTCTGTTTTCTGAATCCACTTCAGAGTAAGCAGCTCTGCTCAGAAATTGGCAGGCATCTATGTGTACCATTAAGCTCTTGCTTCCTTCATGAATCCCAAGAAAGAGGCCTGAAACCCTTAGGTGGGGGGAGTGAGATGTTATATAAAGAGAAGGGGATTGAAATCTAAGCAAATGCTTGAAGCTGTTTCCCCCAAATCAAAAATCATTAATAGATCAATATCCCTGTGTGTTACGTAAAGGGCCACCTCATTCATAATGAAGCATTTGCATCTGGAATTCTAGCTGTGGAGACTGCAGCTGTGTGGCTGGAGCCTGGTTGTGTAGGTGACTCATTTGGTGAGTGTCAGGACAGTTTGCCGAAGGCATTTTGTCTTTTGCATCCCCTGCTCATCTCTTATTTTTGAGTGGCTTTCAGTCACCTTCTCCTCTTGGTTTCTCTGTTCATACTGTGATTTTTCATCAGTCATGACGAACCCGCGCCACTGCTGAAGAAATCTAATTTTCTTTCTCCTATGTTAAGAATGTGTGGTTGTCACCAAAGAGAAAGAAAAGGGAGATACCACAGCATTTGAAGAGAGTGGTGAGGGGAGAAAAAACTGTTTCTGGATTGTACCCTGGAGTCCAGCGCATTTGTACAGGTTGTAACTTGGATGAAGATAGAGCCAGGTAGGCATGAAACTGCTCTTTGCCAGAAAGAGGAAAAGATAGACGACGTGGATGGAGGGAGGTAGATGAATATTCAGGAAAGAACAGGCAGGAGGCAAAAGGGCTGAGAGTCAGAGGGAAAAAGAGAGAGGCAACTGAGATCATGGAGACCTGAGTGAAGAAACATGCTCTAGTAATATTTAATACGAAACTGTCTTCTGTGTATGCAGGAGAAACTGCCTTTTTAAATCCCTCCTCCAATACCCAATCAAAAATCCTCAATCAATACCAAATTGTTTACTGATGGTCTCATGCAAATGGATTTTGTTTTTGAGAAGAGCACAGGAGGGCAGCAAACATAACACAATGGGCTATATAATTTTTCATGGAAAGTCAATTTATTTCCACAATAGCAAATATCTTGGACAATAGTTTCATTCAAATATTGGTTTGAAAGAATACTAAATTAGTCGGGCTCAGTGGCTCAGCCTGTAATCCCACGCTTTGGGAGGCTGAGGTGAGTGGATTGCCTGAGCCCGTGGGTTCGAGACCCGCCTGGGCAACTTGGTGAGACCTCATTTCTACAATAAATCAAAAACTAGCCGGGCGTGGTAGTGTGCGCCTGTAGTTCCAGCTACTTGGAAGGCTGAGGCGGAAGGATCACCGGAGCCCAGCAGGTCGAGGCTGCGGTGGCCGGGAGTGGCCACTGCACTCCAGTCTGGGTGACCGAGTGAGACTCCAACTCAAAAAAAAAAGAAAGAGTACTAAATTGTTGGCCTCCCTGTACGTGTTTATCTGCCCCTGGAAGTGGAGTGTTCCTAGATTATTTTGCATCTTTTATGTTTCTACATGGCCTGTAAGAACCATAGTAAAAATTTTCCCGGCATACTACTGCACAGCTTAGAAAGGCCATGCCTGCCCACATGCCCCTGTCACATGCAGATCTCCTCTGTCCAGACATGGAACAGGCCCCAGGAAGGAGCTGCAAGAGGTTGGTACCACTCTGTGCCACAGGCAGGAAGAGGCTTTTGTTGTTTTGTCTCCCACAGGGTCACTCTACTCCAAAATCACCGTGAGATCCTACTGCCACATTGGAAAATGTCTCTACTACAGTCACAAGGAGGCTCTTCCTTCCCCATCTGTCTCTCTCTCACGATTTTTTTGTTTTTACTTCTTTGTATAACTATAAATATTTCCAGGCACCAAAAGTCTGAGGAATCGTTACTCCTGTTTCTCAAGATGACATGAGACTGTCTTCATGAATTTCTACTTTTCAGGTCCATTCTATGCCTTGACTGACAGTCTACTGCTTCCCCTTTGAAAAGGTTAATTTTATGTGTGAACTTGGCTGGGCCATGATGCCCAGATATTTGGTTAAACATGATTCTGGGTGTTTCTGTGAAGGTGGTTTTTTGTTTGTTTGTTTTTTTAAAGATGAGATTAACATTTAAATCAGGAGACTTGGAGTAAAGTAGCATGCTCTTCATAATATGAGTGGGCCTCATCTAATCAGTTGAAATCTTTAATAGAATGAAGACTGACATTCTCCAAGGAAAAAGGATTCTGCCAGCAGACTGCCTTCAAAGTCAACCTGCAGCTCCTCCCTGAGTTTCCAGACTGCTGACCTATCCTACAGATTTCAGATTTACCAGGCCTCTGCTGTCATATGACCCAATTCCTTAAAATAAATCTCTGTCTCTCTCTCTCTCTCTGTCTCTCTCTGTCTCTCTGTCTCTGTCTCTCTCTCTCTCTCATACACACACACACACACACACACACACACACACACACAAACACACATCGTGTTGGTTCTGTCTTTCTGGAGAACCTTGACTAATACTCCTTTTGTCCAGAGTAAACCAGGAGTGTTCTCATAAACCATGTGGCATTGTATACCCCATTACCCCCAAGGCTCTCCAGTGGGTTTACCTCAAAGTTCACACACTGCAGATTAGGAATTGGGCAGAGAGTGGAGAAGGGGTTAAGAGGACCTTTGCTACATGAATGCAAACAGGCATTATACTTCACTGCGGGAAAATCCAGCCTGTGGGGATTAGCATATCTTTCCATTAGATAAGGTAAAGGGACCAAATAGTGGTTAACAGAGAAATACAATACCAATTGTTATTTGGATTTCCTTAATTTTCAGATATCTCCTTGTATTGAGTGTTTTTCCCCCATTTTTGGTTGTTCAGGTTGGTCATTAATTAATTGACATAGCTTTTATCCGTTTTCACAAAATCTCATGTAGTGGACACCTACGGGACTTTTTCTCCAGTACCCTCTATCTCTCATTGGCAAAGCCCCAAAAAATGGTTTCTTCAGCTCTTCTAGGAAAGCAGCTGCCCTCCTATCCATCTCTGTATTACTGTAGGACTCACCTCATGAGCCCAGTGCTACCTTCCTTCGACACAAATGATTCCCGGGAGTACGAACAGCCTTAATTCAAGCAGGAGCAACAGACTCCTTCTCTTGAAGCTTTGGACTTGGGACTGAGAGAATCACATTATCTCCCTCTTTCTAAATGGCTAAAGCTCTGATTTCAGCAGCCACAATTTCTGTTACATACAAAAAGCTGTTCCGAAATGGACATGGGGAGTGAAATAGGGTTTTCAAGAACTCCTGTTGTTCTGGAAGCCCAGCTGTCCTTCTGACCTTAGTTTCCATGAGACATGCTTCCAAATACTCTTTTTCAGAATGGTAATCCAAGCTGGGTTTCTGTCATTTGCAGTCAAAGGAATGCTACGTAATTGGTGTGGAGAAGCCTGGCATCAATGATACCAGCACTCAGTCCTGGTCTCAAGGCAGCATGAGTCATGTTATCTCAGACAAGTAGAAGCACAGGGTGTGTCAGCTTCAAGTCACTCCACAGGTGCTTTGTGATAGAGTAAGACTCCAGAACTGGTTTCTCATCCACCATTAAGAAAAATAATTTTCTTCAACTGTATCAGGAAAATATGTTTACATATGTCATTTCCTACCAAAGTCTTGTCATTTTAAATACCTGCCTATTTCAGAGTCAACACTGCTAAAGCTGACTTTGACTGATTTAAATATTTTACAATTAAATAAATGTTTAATTTTTTAAAATACTTTAATATATAAAATATTTGGGTGATTTTTAGAAGGATAAAAAGGAACAGAAAAAAAAATCTAAAAATGCTCAAGTTCTGATTATCTCTCCCAGTACTTCTGTTTTCTCCACACTTTGGGAAGGAGATAGGGGAACTTCTGAAAAATATTTCTGAGTTCTTGCTCCATCTAAACAAAAAAATATTAGCTGCCCTCCTGTTTTAATGAGTTTGGACATCTATAATAAGTATACTATAAACCAGGTAGCTTGACAACAAACATTTATTTCCCAGAGTTCTGGAGACTGGGAGCTTCCAGCAGTGAGGACCTGCTTCTTGGTCTACAGCTGGTCATCATCTCATTGCATCCTCACAGGGTGCAGAGCAGAGAGAGCGCTCTCTGGGTCTCTTTTATTTATTTCTTTATTATTTTTAATTTTATTTATTTATTTATTTATTTTGAGTTGGAGTCTCACTCTGTCGCCCAGACTGGAGTGGAGTGGCATGTTCCCGGCTACTGCAGCCTCAACCTGCTGGGCTCCAGCAGTCTTTCCGCCTCAGCCTTCCAAGTAGCTGAAACTACAGGCGTGCACTACCGCACCCGGCTAATTTTTTTTTTTGTAGAGATGAGGTCTCACCAAGTTGCCCAGGCAGGTCTCGAACCCGCGGGCTCAGGCAATCCACTCACCTCAGCCTCCCAAAGCGTGGGATTATAGGCTGAGCCACGAAACCCTGTTGGGGTCCCTTTTATAAGGCACTAGTCTCATGCATGAGAACTCTACTCTAATGATTAAATTAACACCCAAAGGCCTCACCTACGAATACTATCACATTGGGGGTTCAGATTTCAACATACGAATTCAGGGGGAACACACACATTTAGATCACAACATACCTTTTGTTGGCTTTTCCTTTATGAGGAATTTTTACATACTTATGATATTCAGAGGGTAAAACAACCTTCTTACTCAACTTCCCACTTCAACCCTTGTTCTTGTTCATCCACTCTTCATATAACAGCCAAAAGGCTATATTTAAGATACAAAGTTGGACCACTAAGTCCCCTGTAAAATATCACATTGGTTTCCCACCATGTTTAGAAACAAAACCAAATTTCTGACCATGACTCCCATGTTTCCAAGACTCCATATGTGTCTCTAGACCCAAGGGATGTCATCTTTTTCCTCCCTCACTCTCTTCCACTCACTATAGCCTCTCTCAGTCTCAGATCCAAATAGCATTATTCAAAATCAGACAAATTATACTTACAAGGAAGCATCCTACAGGCTCTGGTCTTGTAGGAGCTCATGGAAAGAGTTATGATACCAGTCAATGAGGAAAGTTCTATCCCGGGAGACAGAGACCCTTATGACAGCAGACACACATGTGTTAGTCTACTGGCATAAATGAGAAAACTAAGTGAGCAATTGTTGAATGTTTCCCCCGTCCTGAGTGTCATGGCTCCCCATCATCACCCAAGAGCGACTGGAAAACTAGCGCCAGGTTCCTGTTTACTAGCTAAAACAGAGCATCATGATTAATAATACAAATTTGATTCAGACAAAACTGTATTGGAAACCTGGCTTTCCCACTTAGTGGCTGTATTATGTAGACACACCATTTAATCTTACTGAGTCTCAATTTTCTACACCACAATGTGCTAATAATTTGATTTTGTGAAATTTGAATTAGAAAAAGTATATGAAGCCCTTTTTTAGAGCAAACATTTAGGCACTGCTAAACTCTGTGTGGTAACTAAACAGAATTGTAGTCTTAGCTTTTATTTTTGCTTTCGTAAACTTTATATGTGCAGAAGTTTAGAGCTTGGTTAAGTAGGGGGAAAGCCAGCAAAGCAGTCAACTTTTTTTTGATTGTGATTGTTTGTATTAGACTTTGCCTGAAGCCTTTGCAATACCTGGTACAATGTTGGGTATAGGATAGGGCAATGTTACTCAGGTGAGGCATATAAACCCCCGTGTCAGAAATATCTGTCACAATGCACATCCCAGCACTCTGCCCAAGACTTCTCATCCAAAATTCCTGTGGTTGAGGGCAGGAGTGAGCATTTTAAACAAATTCCTTAGATGATTCTTCCTATGCACATAAGTTGAGAACATGTAAGTGAGCCTCAAAACCAAACCAAACTGAGCAAAGAAATCTACAATTCTGGTTCCAGATGCAAACAGTATCCATTTTGTTCTGCATCTTTTGAAAGATCTTTCCTCAAAACATAAGCAACATATTAGAATTTTTCTGAAAGGAAACGCAGAGAACAAAAGGTCAAGGGTTGCTGAGATATTTATTTCAAAGCCTCATAGACCTCGTCTGTGATATTTCGAAGAGCCCCAGTGGACCTATAAAGTGCATGTTTATGTACCCCCATGCTCATGCGAATCCCTTCGGAGAGCTGCCTCCACAAAGCAGGTTCCATCAGGTAGAGGCTTATGCTCATTTATAATGTTAACATAGCACACTCACCTTGTACTTTATCTCTCTTAGCATATCTGTGTAATAGAGAGTCTGGTCCCTTTTGGATGTTTGATTGCTGAAAACTTTCAAGGCACATCATTCCCCCTTCTCATTCTGCCTCATCTTGGGTAAGCAGACAAGAAAGCCGAGGTACTCCTTCCTTCAGCACCGACAGGAAGTTCAAATCATGCCAACTCCTGCACATGTGGGGGAGCCCTCATCCTGGCCCTGTGCCCTGACTGCCATAAAACTCCAAGCCAGTCACCCCTTCCTGTTCTCTCAGGCCTTTTGGACTTGTTTGGGAGTCTGCTACTCTCCCTAGAAAATCTCATTATGTGAGCAGTAAGCCTTTCCATATCCTCTGAGTGGTGTGTGACATCATCAGTCTAGGAGGCAGTGGGGTCCATCACGTCCCCATAGAGTGAGGTAAACCATCTGGAAAATGGCAGTAGCCTTTTATCCATCTCGATATCTGAGTTCTTTCTGTCTAGTCTGCACACAGCTGCAAGATTCATCTCCCCAACATGCTGCTCTGATTTTACCACTTCTCCTCTTAAGCTTAGGAGTGAACATTTTCACTGGTTCCCTACAAAATCAAGTTCTAAGAATGTAGCCTGGCATCTAAGTTCCATAATTTTAACCCAATTTATTGTTTCAGACTTTTCTCCCCTACCATTTTCAAATACCCTGTTCTGTAGCCAAATCGTTGATCTACTGATTCCCAAAGGAATTTTAATGTCTGACTTTTATTTATAATTGGCCTTGTATGTTCTTTTCCATTGTTGTCTTAAAGTATTACTTTTATTTTATGATGTTATTTTAACTTTCAGTTCTTAAAATTTTTCCTCTACTAGGTTTTAAGAACCCAGAAACCTTCATTGTTCACTTAAGGCAAAACCTGGCACATCATATGTCCTTAATGAATATTTATTCTTCTGATTTGCTTTTATAAATAGTAATAAACTTACCCCAGAATTTCTCTAGGATAAGAAATTAAAACAACTTTTGATGAGAAATTTTTAGCAAAATTTTGTTTTAATCATGAATGACTTTATGGAATTGGGTTTGAGAAAAAATAATATATATATATATATATATTTTTTTTTTTTTTTTTTTTTTTTTTTTTTTTGAGTTGGAGTCTCACTCTGCTGCCCAGACTGGAGTGCAGTGGCTGCTCCCGGCCACCGCAGCCTCGACCTGCTGGGCTCCGGCGATCCTTCCGCCTCAGCCTTCCAAGTAGCTGGAACTACAGGCGCGTGCTACCACGCCCGGCTAATTTTTTTAAAATTTATTGTAGAGATGAGGTCTCGCCAAGTTGCCCAGGCGGGTCTCGAACCCGCGGGCTCAGGCAATCCACTCACCTCAGCCTCCCAAAGGCGCAGGATTACAGGCTGAGTCACCGAGCCCTGCTGAGAAAATATTTTTAATATAAAAATGAAACAGCTGTCCTTTAGTCAGTTGTGATAAGTAAACTTAAATTTTTCTCATAATTGTAATTTATAAATGGAAAAATCAGCTTAGACTATTAAATCAATTGGTTTGTTTCAAATGCACTCATTTTTGCATGAAGTTTTCCAGTCATATGCGTTGAGTACAGATTTTAGTTATTTTTGAGAGAAGAGAAAGAAAGAAATCGGATAGGCAGACAGACTAGGACGGTTCTCCAGTAAAAAACTTCTGTTGCAAGCTTTATTGACTCAACTGACAGCATCAAATTCGGGTTCAAGACCTGAGAATCCACCCCCACTTTCATGCACTTCTTTCTGATTGGTGTATTTTTGAGTCTGCTGCTGCATCTGGCCCACCAACCAATCAGCACACCCCCGAGTGGCCTTCTCTCGACAACCTATTCAGGATCCCTCTGGGCAACCTATTCAGAGTCCCCTCTTGCTGTAAGAGCTGTCATACTTGCTTACTGAATAAACGTCAGACTCACTCGCCTTCTGGCGTCCTTGATTCTTATTCTTCTCAGTCGTGAGACAAGAACCTGAGATACGTCAGGCCAAAGAGCTACAGCCTTCCCTGACCAAAGACTCAGGATCCTCCAAGCAAGAACTGTGAGCTGTAACGCTCGTCCACAACTGTAGGCATCCCCAGGTTCTTGGAGCCACAGCATTCTTGCTGGAGAGCCATACCTTTGGGTTGCTGAGAACTGGAACACTCCTTAGGACTCTGCGACTCTTGGCCTCCCTGAGTTCTTGGTCGTCACTGCATTTTCCTCTCTGAAGGCCATTACGTTCTCCAGCTCCATTGTGCCCTTGGGCTTCACGTGGGTTCCAGGCTGGCAGTGCAGCCCCTGTGAGACTGCAACATTTCCAGACCATGATAGGAAAGGAGGTCAGGCATGCCACGTTATACCCCTCCCTTGTGTTTTAGGTGCAACTGACCAGTATTAATGTTAAAATAGAGATCATAAGACTGACAAAACAGACAGTGGCAATAAGATACCAAATTCCAATCTGACTCTGGTATGGTATCACATGACAGCAGGCTTTAAAGGAAATGAAAATAGTGTACCCCAAAATGTGTTTCTTTGACCTATTTTGAAGTTACCCTGCAAAGCTGACTCTTGGGGAAATTTGCGTCTGTACAGAACTTTCTTTCTTAGAAGGAGTTGGACACCTTTGTAACACATTCGCCACCTATTGTCTCTGAAACCTGACATAGAGGCTTCATCTACATATCAAGAACCTTGGCTTCCACAATCCACTGGCCCCTCCACTCAATCTTACTCAATTTCTTTTACTGATTTCAGATTATTTAGCAGAGCTTAACTCCTGCTACCAACAGTCAATCAAAAAACCTTTAAATCCACATGTAAGCCCTCCCCCACTTCAAGAGCCTACCTTTCTGGGCCCAACCAATGTAAACCTTACATGTATTGATTATGTTTTGCCTGTAACTTCTGTCTCCCTAAAAATGTATAAAACCAAACTGTAATTCAACAACTACGGGTGCATGTTTTCAGAACATCTTGAGACTGTGCCATGGGGCTAGGTCACTCATATTTGGCTCAGAATAAACCTCTTTAAATATTTTATAGAGTTTGGCTTTTTTTTTTTTTTTGAGTTGGAGTCTCACTCTGTCACCCAGACTGGAGTGCAGTGGCCACTCCCGGCCACCGCAGCCTCTACCTGCTGGGCTCCGGCGATCCTTCCACCTCAGCCTTCCAAGTAGCCGGAATTACAGGCATGTGCTCCCATGCCCGGCTGATTTTTTGATTTATTGTAGAGATGAGGTCTCGCTGCCCAGGCGGGTCTTGAACCCGCGGGCACAGGCAATCCACTCACCTCAGCCTCCCAAAGGCGTGGGATTACAGGCTGAGCCACCGAACCCGGCTAGAGTTTGACTTTTTAATCAACATTACTAAAAAGTGCAACATACTAATTTTTTCCCATTGGATTGGTGTTAACATGGGCATACACATCAAGGATATGTGGCTTCTTTAAAAAGCACTTCACTTTTCTTTTTGAGTTGGAGTCTCACTCTGTCTCTCAGACTGGAGTGCAGTAGCCGCTCCCGGCCACCGCAGCCTCGACCTGCTGGGCTCTGGCGATCCTTCCGCCTCAGCCTGCCAAGTAGCTGGAACTACAGGCACATGATACCCCGCCCAGCTAATTTTTTGATTTATTGTAGAGATGAGGTCTCGCCAAGTTGCCCAGGCAGGTCTCGAACCCTCGGGCTCAGGCAATCCACTCACCTCAGCCTCTCAAAGCGTGGGATTACAGGCTGAGCCACCGAGCCCGACTAGCACTTCACTTCTTTATACCCTCCAGCTAATCTCATCCTGGGCAGATAATAAACTCAAAGAGAAGTCCATGGGGCATCATAGTTCTCTCTGTAACATCTCTTGTCATGCCAGTAAAGCTTCTATCATAAAGACACAAGATATGCCATGGCAACTGATGGAATACTGAAGTATTAACATGATGACCAAGTATAAGTGACTCACTTTTCCCATATATTTGGTTAATGCAAAGAAGAGAAAGTCTTCTATAATCTATAAACTACTGGAACAATATTTATACCAATAGCTCTCAAAAAAAGTGGCTAATATCAGAAACCAGATTAAAGTCTCCTTTATTAGGTAACTTGCTCAACAAAGACTGGTGGATCTATGGATTTGGACTTGGAGTTAAGTACTGCAGAATACAAAGGAAAGGGGCTTTAGCAAGAAATGCTTTGGGTCACATACTTAAACTTCCTTGAATATTTTTGAGAACCAAATTAAGAGCTTCAGTTGACTGTGTATGTTGTGCTTTTATAAATGTGACCCTACTTAGGGACTGGACCACATGGGTCATATAGCTTAATAAGTATTGTGTCAACTCTAAACTAAATTCTAAAGCACTTTCTCAGTTTCTCTGCCATGACTTCAGCTGCCATTCACTAAAAAGTCCACTAAATTTATGAAACACTCAAAACATTTGGGGGTGTGTAATTTCTTCCCCAAAGCACTCAATATTCTTCATATATCTTCTTAATTACCTCTAATTAAGTATAAATTGTTTATTTCCTCTTCTCACTCCAAATGCCTGCATACAGCCTCACATCTGAAATAATTTTCCTTTAGCTACTGCCCACATTCCTTACTTTTAAATGCTCCATGTACCACAAGTTCTCACTTCTAAGTGGGAACTAAACATTCGGTACACACCGACATTCGGGTGGAAACAACAGACACTGGGGATTCCAAAAGGGAGCAGGGAGGGAGGGGGTAAGAGTTGAAGAATCACCTATTGGCTACTATGTTCACTATTTGGTTGCAAATTTAACAGAAGCCCAAACCTTGGTATCACACAATATATCCAAGTAACAAGCCTGCACATGTACAACCTGAATATTAAATTTTTAAAAAATGCTTCATGTGTTTGGATAGTCTGAAAAAGATTCTCAAAATTTCTAAAGTTTTCTTAGACGAGCTTTATATCTGCCTCTACTGGTTTTCTACTCTCAAACATACTTTCTTACATTTTCTTCCTATTTGGTACTTTTTCTGGCTAGGTAACAGGGATCATAATAGCATCTGCATCTAGCTTTGGCAGACTATCCACTATCGATGATAAATAAATCTTCATTCATAATAATGATGGTTAATAAAGCAATTATTTCCAATAAGGTTGCACAAGTTACTAAAAATGGCATGTGAGCAGCATGTCCCTAAACAATCCCATTCAGCATTTATTTCATCTTTTAAAAAAACACAGCTTAACTGGGCTCAGTGGCTTAGCCTGTAATCCCACGCCTTTGGGAGACTGAGGTGAGTGGATTGCCTGAGCCCGCGGATTCGAGACCCGCCTGGGCAGCGAGACCTCATCTCTGCAATAAATCAAAAAAATCAGCTGGGCGTGGTAGCGTATGCCTGTAATTCCGGCTACTCAGAAGGCTGAGGCGGAAGGATTGCCGGAGCCCAGCAGGCAAGGCTGCGGTGGTCGGGAGCGGCCACTGCACTCCAGTCTGGGCGACCGAGTGAGACTCCAACTCAAAAAAAACAAACAAAACACAAAAACACAGCTTAGTTTTCCAGTTGCACAAAGTAAAATGGAGGAAAAAAAACACATTATTACAAATTGGTGTGAGGTTTCTTAATAAATGTGTATTTCTTTGAATATCTATGATCACCATTTATAGCTGACTGTATAAATGACATTTTTATCTGTAAAATGTGGAAATAATTCTATAAAGACTAAAAGTATAAGTAGAGAATATTTAAATATGCTCACATACGTAAAGAATATATGAATATAGATAAATAAAATCTAAATGTTCCATTGATATCTCAAATTAGATCTTTAATCTTGCATCAAGTAACATCCACATTTCTAAATAAACAGCAAGTGTTCAATAATGAATATATCCTGTTACTTATTTTATATTTGTCAGTAGTAATCAAATCAATAAATCTAAAACAGCAGTTTTATATTATAATCTTACCACCTCTCTGTAGGGATTCTATTCTAAATATGACTATAAAGTGCGAGTTCCAAAATGTCTCCTTGGCAATGATTGGCCTCTTGACTGCCATTCCATTCTATTGCATTTCCCAAAGGGATTTATTAACTAGGGTCACTTTTTTCTTATTAATCAACTATTAAAACAACAATGAGAAAAGTGGCAATTCTTATTTCTGTTTCAGAGACATCTTATCAAGAGCTAGTCCCCTATTTGGGGGCAAGAGCTAACTTCAAATTCTTAAATATTGGCAAATTATTTTCCAGTTAAAATGAAGATTGAACAGAAGTATTTACTATTTTCCCTCCAGAAACCACATTAGGAAGTCAGTAAAGATATTCAAATATGTAAATCCACAAATACAAAGAAAAGAGGAAAATAAATGACACTAAAAATTTAAAAGCTAGAAATCAGATGGATATGTGGTTATTAACTTGGGAAATTAGAAAAAGCCTGGAAGAGTTTTGGGTGGGGAAGCCTCCAACGTAAGTCCAGAAATAAGCAGATGCATATTGCAAAACCATAGACACCTCATTGGGGGAAGCAACTACCTCTGAAAGTGGGGATTTCAAGTGAGGCTGAATGCCAGGAGCTTAGTTGAAAAGCAGTATAAAAAACAATTGCACCCATGGATCTCCCCCAACCCGCTCAGGCAAATGACTACCTCTTCCCCTACCATGAAAGACAATAAAAGTTTTATTCACTAGAAAGACTGAACCAGAGAGATTCAAGTCTCCTGTCACCACACATAGTACAGAAGAAGTACACTAAAAACAGGGAGAACATGCCAAATATGAAACTTCTAAAAGGTGAACCCTCCCCACCCTCATCCCAGCCCCCTTTCCCACTCAGACCCAGAATGCTGGCAGGAACTCATAACCCTCAGGCATGAGACTGGAGGATTCATAGCTAGGGAAACTGACCCAGCAGAAATTGAAGATAGGGTTCCTCTAAAAAATAAAAATAAAATAAATAAATAAATACCTCAGCCAGATTATCTTAGAATAAAACTCACTTCTCACAAGGCCCATCCACTCCTTTAGAGGTTATAAACAATCTTTATTTTTTTGTACCTTAAATATTGAGCACATAGCTAATAATAACACTGAATATGAGAAAGGCCTATGGTACAAAAGACAAACAAAATCAAAACAAACAAACAAAACAGAAAAAAAAAAGAAATTAAGGGAAAGAAGCACTGAGTAAACACAAGAAACCACTAAACAAAAAAAACTCCACAATAAGTCCTCATAATTCTCAGAGAAATAGAATAGATATAGCATCCACAAAACAAGAAGTTGTAAAAAAAAAGCAATATTTAGTGGAGGAAAAAAACTCAGGAATTAGGGAAAACAGCAGAAATGAATATTTTAATAGACGAGATAGAAGATAAACTTCCGTGAATCAAATAGAAAGCATGATACATAGTTCAAGAGATGGAAAATATTTCCTGCTGAAATGGGGCAACAAAAGGAAAAAGAAAATAGGAAGAAAGAGATCAGGCATAGTGGCTCACAACTGTAATCCGAGCTCTTTGAGAGGACAATACAGTAGGGTAGCTTGAAACCAAGAGTTCAAGACCAGCCTGGGTAACATAGTGAGACCCTGTCTCTATAAAAAAATGGGGCAACATGGTGGTGCATTCCTATAGTCTTAGCTACTAGAGAGGCTGAGCTATGATTATGACACTGCACTCCTGCCTGGGCCAGAGAGGGAGAACCTCTCAATTAAAAAATAAATAAATATAATAAAATAAATAAATTAGAAAGATTTTTTAAAATCAGATAATCAATCTAGCAGTCCAACATCATTTTAATGGAGTATTCGGAAAGAGCAAAAAACAAAAAACAAAAAAACCCCAAAGATAGAAATTATTAAATAAATAATTTGAAAATGTATCCGAACTAAAAAAATTAGTTTCCAAATTGAAGAATCCACAAAATTCCCAGCACAATGGGAAAGAACCACACGAACTCCTACAGCCAGGAAATGTTAGAAACTGAAGGACAAATAGGAATTCTTAAAATCTTCCAGGGAGTAAAAACCATATAAAGATCAGGAATCAAACTAATATTGATTACATTAGGTTATTTACAACAACTGAAAAAAGAGTGTACCATCAGAAGTTAGAAGATAATGGAGAAACATCTTCAAAATCCAGAAAGAAATGACTTTCCATCTAACCACCTAGCCAAATGATCAATTAATTAAAAGATTAAACCAAAGACAGCAAAGTCTCACAAAACTTATGTCCCATGGACTCTTTCTTTCCTAAGAAGCTACTATAAGATGTGCTCCATCAAAATAATGGCAAGCCAGGCTTGGTGGCTCAGCCTGTAATCCCACGCCTTTGGGAGGCTGAGGCGAGTGGATTGCCTGAGCCCGCAGGTTCAAGACCCACCTGGGCAACTTGGCAAGACCTCATCTCTACAATAAATCAAAAAATTAGCCGGGCATGGTAGCACGCGCCTGTAGTTCCAGGTACTTGGAAGGCTGAGGCAGAAGGATCACTGGAGCCCAGCAGGTCGAGGCTGCAGTGGCCGGGAATGGCCACTGCACTCCAGTCTGGGCAACAGAGTGAGACTCCAACTCAAAAAAATTAAAATAAAATAAAAACAATGGCAGAAATCAAGAAAGAAGAAGATGTGGGATCCTGGCATCAGAGGGTCCAACACAGGAGAGAGAAAGGAATTTCCAAAATGATAATAAAATGCTATGGTCTGAATATGTTCCCCAAAATTTGTATGTTGAAGCTTAATTGTCAATATGATAGTACTAAGAGGTGTGGTCTTTAAGAGGTGATTAAATTATGAGGGCAGAGCCTTCACAGATTGGATTAGGGTCCACAAGAAAGGGCCAAAGAGAGTGGGTTCTCTCTCTTGCTTTTTTTCCACACGAGGACTCAACAACAAGCAACATTTTAAAGCAGAGAATAGTTATAATCAGACACAAATCCTGCCAGTGCCTTGATCTGGGACTTCCCAGCCTCCAGAATTATAAGAAATACATTTCTATTGCTTATAAATTATCCAGTGTATGGTATTCTGTTATGATAGCACAAATGCACTGAAATATGAAAGGAGATTCCTTTGCAACATCTGATATTCCTTGGAGACCTAGAGATGAGCCCATCCAGACTTGAAGGCAAATAGAGGACTACAAGAAATATGTTTTCAAGAAAGAAGGTGATATATTACCTGATGTAATTTAACATATTTCTGGCAGGGAGTTCAAGAATGAATTATCGGTAGTAAGCAATATTTGTAAAAGTAAACAAACAAAGAAAGCCTGATTATTACCTTTAGGAAAAACAAATAAACTATAAAAGAATGCCGTGAATAATATTGAAAGGAAATAAGAAATAGCTAACAAATATTGACCTAAATATATATATCTATGTTGAGAAATATAAGACAGATAAATTACCTTCCATAGTAGGAAGTTAGGAGATAATATCTAAAGCTGAAAATCAAGAAATAAAATTATATTTTTGAGAAATATGAAATTATATGCCAGAAGAAAGCTCAAAGACTTGAAAGGAGTTGCTTCTTGAAATGGGCTTTAGGAGTAGAAAGAGATGGACTAAGAGACCATTGTTTTTCATTTAAAGGTTGAGCACACCATTTGAGTACTTAAATGAAGTACACATGTAACTTTGAATAAAAGTAAAATAAAATGCAAAAACATTAAAAAATGTACTAACTACAACTTACTGGCACAAAATTGTAAAGAAGATATTAACTAGAATAGATTCTAAAACATATGTTATAATGCAAACTATCTAGAATAGGCAAGAAAATATTTAAATACAATACTTTCCATAAAGCTTTGCGGTTAATACAGTGTTATACTGGCATAATAGAAAAGTAGAGCAATGAAATAAAGCAGAATGAGTGGCCAGACACAATGGCTCATGCTTGTAATTCCAGCACATCGGGAGACCAAGATGGGAGGATCACCTGAGGTTAGGCATTTGTGATCAACATAGTGAGTCCCTGTGTCTACAAAAAATAAATTAGCTGGGTGTGATGGTGTGCACCTGTGCCTGTTGTCCTGACTATTCAGGAGGCTGAAGCAAGAGAATTGTTTGAGTCCCAGAGGTTGAGGCTGCAGTGAACTATGATTATGCCACTGAACTCCAGCCTGGGCCACAGAGCAAGACTCTGTCTCAAAGAAAAACAAAACAAAACAAAACACACAAAAAACTTAAATGAAGAGAAAGACCCATACATAACAGTCTTCTGATTTACACTAAAGTACCACTTTAATTTAGGGGGGAAAGATTGAAATTTTCAATAAATGTCAAAAAAAAGAGAATATTATACTTGTGAACTTGGAATAGGAAAAGATCTAGGCAGTGTAAGAAATGGCACTAATTTTAAAATGAAAGATTGAAAAATTACATTTCACTAAAATTAAGAACTTTAGTGTATCAAAAGATACATTAAGAGAGCAAAAAGGCAAGCCACAGACTAAGGAAAGATATGCGCAATATCTGACAGAGGGCTTGTATTTAGAATATACTCATATAAAGAACTATTACAAATCAAAGATAAAAAGATAGTCAACACAATTTGAATAACTGGCAAAAGACTTATGTAAGAATTTTACAAAAGTGGATATCCAAATGGATAATTATATGGAAAAAATGCTCAATTTCATTTCTCATCAGGCAAATATAAATTAAAACCAAAATGGACACTATTCTGCACTCACCAAGATGACTAAGTTTAAGATAGGTAACAGCAAAAGTTAGTGAATCTATGGAACAACTGGAAGCCTCATCGCTGGTGAAAATTAAAAACGTACAACCACTTTGGAAAAATGTTTGGCAATACCTGTATGCCTATCCTACCACACAGCATTTCCATTTCTTGGTATATACACAAGAGAAATGGACGTAGATATCCTCCAAAGGACAAATGAAAGAATCCTCATAGCAAATTTATTCATTAAAGCAAAAACACTGAAAACAGTCCAAATGTTCACCGGCAATAAATTAGATAGATAAGCTATGGTGTTTTCATACAATGGAACACCGAACACCAATAAAATAGAATGAAACACCATTATTACATTAAAAGACATGAATGAATCTCACAGACATCATGTTGTTTAAAAATAAAGCTAGACACAAATGAGTACATAGAGTGCAATTCCATTTATATGAAATTTACGGGCAAAAATAGTTTTAGTGACAGAAATCAGGGTGACTACCTGTGAGGACAGGGGTATTGACTGGAGAGGAGCAAAAGGAAGTCTTTTGAGGTACTGGAAATACTCTGTATTTTGAACTGGCTTGTGGATCCATGGGTATATACATAAATAAAAATTCAAACTATGCACTGAAGATTCACGCACTCTAAAGCTTGCCTGGGGGACATTTCCTCACCCAGTTCATGCTCCTGAGCTTCACTCCTGGCCTCTGTATCACCACTGCCTCTGATTTGTAGTACCTTCGGTGTGGTTACTGACTCATGTAGTTCAAGCTGAGAGTCCAGTCTTCAATTGTTCAGCCCCATGATCCCTCCAGTGTCACATTAAACCTCCTCCCCAGAATCCCCTAGAAAAATCAGAGTTTAACCATCTCATAAATATATACCATCTCAGACACACTAGACTTCCATCAGCCCTAAGGAAAATGCTCTCAGGGAAACTGCATAAACTATTTTTAAAATTCCATATCATCCTCATATTCCACATTCTAAGTCTGCTGAAGATGGCTCTGTAAATTTCTAATCTTTCTTCTTCTGGTCGCACAAATTTTATCTTTTTATAATTACTATATTTTTCTGTGCATCTTTTTGCTTTATGCTATTCTTATTCCTTTTTTCTATCTACATCTGTTGTACTTTCATAAGACATATGAAGACTAAGGTAGCTCTAAATGATTTTTAAATTGATACAATTTTCAGAGCACTTTTAGGTTTATAGAAAAATTGAACAGAAAGTACAGAGAGTTCCCATATGCCCATGCTCCAACCTACCCTCCCTTATAACCAGTTTCCCTATTATTAGCATGTGGCATGTGGGCAGTACAATTGAAGAGCCAATATCAATGCATTATTGTTAACTAACATTTATAGTTTACATTAAGTCTCATTCTTTGTGTTCTGTGGGTTTTGACATAGGCAAAATGTCATGTATCCACCATTACAGTATCATACAGAATAGCTTCCCTGCCCTCAAAGTGCCTTGTGCACTACCTATTAATCCATCCTCTCCCCTCTTCCAGTCCCTGCAAAGTCTTGGTAATCTCTGAGTTTTTTTTTTACTCTCTATATCTTTACCTTTTCCAGAATGTCATATAGTTAGAATTATATAGAATGTAGCCTTTAAGATTTTTTTTTAAATTGGCAGTATGCACCAAGTTTCTTCCACGTCCTTTGTGGCTTGATAGCTCATTTCTTTTTATCACTAATAATATCCCACGATATTTTCCACTATATGGCTATACCACAATTTGCTTGCTTATTCCCCTATTGAAGAATATATTGGTTGCTTTCAGTTTTGGCAGTTATGAATAAAACTATGTAGAGAAGGAAAAAAAGATTTTGTCTATCTTCTTAGGTTCTATGAAAGAGGCCTGCAAATTAAACTAACAAAGGACAGTAGCACAAAATTGTTTATTTTGTATGCATAAAGGAGCTTCACAAAAAAGAAGTGAAAACCCACAGAGATGGTTAGACCTGGGGGCTTATATGTCATTTTAACAAAGGATAATAAAGGGTGAAGAAGTGACAAAAGGAAAGAGATTGGGTTTCTTAGGGCAGTAAACTGCAGAAAGGTAAATATATAGGGGAAACTAGTGGAAGACAAGTGTTGTTTTTTGTTTTTTTTTGTAAGGTTTGTTTATGCAAACTCATCTCAGTGCTAATTTTCTGTCTTCTGTGATAAAAGTTGTTCACCTACTCCTGGCACAGGAGTGTAGAGAAAGGACACATTCACAAAGGGAAATTTATGTCATGCTTTTAGGCAGAAAGAGGGAGTGAGAAAATTCTTCCTGTGTTTCTAGTTTAATTGTCTTCAGTTCAAAATAACCCTTATGCCAAAGTGGCATATTTTGGGGTGGCGTATTCTAATCCCCTTCAGTTGCTGTAAATATTTGTGTGCAGGTTTTTATGTAGATGTAAGGCTTAAACTCATTTTAGTAAATACCTGGGAACACAATTGTTGGATCATATGGTAAGACTACACTTAGTTTTATCATAAAATAACTTTTTAAGCATTTTAAAAATAAAGAAAGGAGACACTTCTGAAGACGGCATTGGAAATAGCCTTTCTTCTGTTGCTACTCCAGTCCTGCTCAATTATAAGTTGGATAATAGTTAACTTTTAACATTTTATTCTCTAAATTTCTTCTCTTGAAGGAGTCTCTGAATTTCTCTGTACAACAAATTGGAGTCAAGTAGACCTGGATGGTAAAGAAGAAAACCAAAATGCCTTCAACAAAATTCCATAAGTGAAATTCCTATCTTTTTCTTGGATTAAGAGCTTTGAAATGAGTTAAGTCAAGTTTGAATTTGAGATCTTCTACTTTCTAACTCCTTCAGCAATTATTTAACCTCCCATAGCCTCAGTTTCCCATCAAAGTAAAACAGTGATAATAGTATCAGCATAATGACATTGAAAGGGGAATTTGATAAGATGACATATGCAAAATACACAGGCTAGAGCCAGGCACATGGGAATATTTTTTTAAGTTTGTTTTCCTCTTTTGATTTTAGTATTTGAGTACAGCCGGGCTCGGTGGCTCAGCCTGTAATCCCGCGCCTTTGGGAGGCTGAGGTGAGTGGATTGTCTGAGCCCGCGGGTTCAAGACCCGCCTGGGCAGTGACACCTCATCTCGACAATAAATCAAAAAATTCGCCGGGCGTGGTAGCGCGCGCCTATAGTTCCAGCTACTTGGAAGGCTGAGCCGGAAGGATCGCCGGAGCCCAGCAGGTCGAGGCTGCAGTGGCCGGGAGCGGCCACTGCACTCCAGTCTGAGCGACAGAGTGAGACTCCAACTCAAAACAAAAACAAAAAACTATTTGAGTACCACACTACATTTTCCCTCCCCATTTCGCAGAGGCAGCACCAGTATAAAAGCACCTCTTCTCAGGAGACCAGGAATTCTTCTCTGATAACACTGTCAAGAAAACTACTAAAAAGTCTTGAAAAAAACTTTCAAGAATCAGTGGCATTCTGTGGAGGTTACTAGGAGTAAAACGGAAATAATCTGTGGCAGTTCTCTTGATGGCTTTACGCCTTAATGCTCCTTGATATATTACCTACCCTTGGGTATTTTCATTTTAAATGAGGATTCCTTTGTATTATTTTGATAATACAAAGGAATTAGCATCCAGTTGAATTTTAATAAATCCTGTGGTTCACTCCCCTTGACTTGCCCCAGAAAATAGCAGTCTTCATGTAACATAGCCTAACTCTCCTGAGGATTGTCTGCAGAATCAGCCTCTTCAAACAACAATGGAATGTGGGATCATCATTCCCACAAGGACGGCAGAGTTCAAAAGAAAGGAACACCGTGTTGAGACTACTCAGAGCCTTGTGAAAATGAGACTGCTGCTTTTTTATGAATGAGAGTATAAAAATCATTTTCCGTGGAAATACATCTATGTTTAGATGTGTTAGCCCTAGCTACCACAGGGAGTATCCAGTCAAAGTTAAGTGACTTTACAGCAAACATACTGAGATTTGCTGATCACTACTAAGTTATGTTAGATATTTCAGGGCTAGCGCTGTGCTTTTGGTATCAAAATACATGATTTTTCCCTTTTGTCTCCCTAGAAGACAACTGGAGGGATTAACAGGTGTTTAAATACACCAATATGATGATCTTCTGGTAGTCATAGATAACAATATTCTTTCCCCAAGACAATTTACCCTCCTGATTCTCAAGGTTATATCTGCATCATGAAGCCAGTGCTTCCTGTCTTCAAAAGAGGGCAGACCCATGACCTACTTGTCCAAGTACTTTGTAGCACGGAGCTTGCATAAAATGGTATTGAATATCTACTGAAAAATGCTATAGCCTCATTGTAAAACAGAAAATTAAAGATGAAGGCTTAATACCTTTCTATACAATAGGAACTATGTGGTAGTATTAAAAATAATTACAAGAGACCCTGACGTTCTTAAAAGGTGCATCCTGAAACATGCAGAAATTCCTAAAATCACAGATATCATTATAGCACAGAATTTCTCCAATAAAGTATAGTCAAATATCACTAAAAATTTTTAATTGATCCCTTAAGATCTTTATAATTCCATAAATAGAGGACTAGACTCATTTATAAAGCTAATAATATAATTCTGTCTGAAAAATTTATTGAAATGGTTTGTGAGCTGCCTTTCCTCATTTCCTTATAGCACACATGGTAAAAACATTCATATCAGGTATCCAAGCCACTGCTGATGTGGCATTCCCATTCCACAATTCACCCCAAACTCCTACTTTTCTGTATAAGCACCATTGATTTATTAACTTTTTCTTCATTTCTGTTACAAAACTATTTGCTGGTTGGTTTTAGTTGTTTGTTTGTTTCTTTGTTTAGCAGGACGTTTTCCATAAGATAGAGATTTTATTGTTGCACAAAAGGTACAAGGATGGAAAAATGAGTTAAGAACCATAAAGTCGGTCAGGCCCGGTGGCTCAGCCTGTAATCCCAGCACTTTGGGAGGCCGAGGCGAATGGACTGCCTGAGCCCATGGGTTCGAGACCAGCCCGGGCAACTTGGTGAGACCTTGTCTCTACAACAAATCAAAAATTAGCTGGGCATGGTAGCGTGAACCTGTACTTCTGGCTACTTGGAAGGCTGAGGCAGAAGGATTGCTGGAGCCTAGCAGGTCGATGCCGGGGTGGCTGTAGGTATGCCACTGCACCACTGCACTCCAGTCTAGGCGACCGAGTGAGACTCCAACTCAAAAAAAAAAAAAGAAGAACCATAAAGTCAGGCTGAAATGATGGTGCTTGTCATTGGGTAGGCCATGCCCCAGATAAGTGACTCATTTTTGCAAATCAGTCTCCTCTCAGTATGTAGAATTCAAATGTGCACCTTGGCAAAATTCAAGTTATTACATTTTGTGGACTATTGGAGCTACTTAGCACTAGTTGAAACTGCACATATTAAGTCTCTGAATGCCTAAGTTCTTACAATGAATTTTTAAGATTCTAATATAATCTGTCAATATATAGCCTTTTTGAGAGAGGGAGGGAGACAGACCATATTAGTGAGCCCTATTGTGAGTAAGGAGCTGGGTTATTTGCTTTATGCTTTATAGACATGACATCATTTAATTCTCCCACTCACTTTATGAGCTAGGTATATTATTCTTATTTTTACAAGAAACTAAAGCTCAGAGAAGATTTAAACGTGTCCAATATAACACAAAGCCAGGCTTGTGTAACCCAACAACGTTAGTTTCACTGGAAGCTTGCTACTTAAAATGTCCTCAGACCACAGCTCAAGTGTCAACTGGGAGACTGCTAGAAATGCAGAATCTCTGAGAAACTTAAACTGGTTTGTAGATAATTATAGATTAAGGATGACTGAATCTCACAGTGGTTGGGGAAAGAATAGAAGACAGAAACTAAGGTGCAGAGGAACTGAAAGGGTTAACAAAGTTGAATTCACTACTTAATTAAAAAGGCAATCCAGTCTTCTAATCTGTTCCTTTTCTCTGGCACTCTGTACCCCATCCTTAGGTGACTTTAGATCTCCTGCTTCCAAACATACTTCTCCTTCTGGTCTTTCCTAACCCAGTTAGTGGAACCACCCCACCTTCTCAGTCCTAACTTAAGGGTTGTCTTTCCTTATTCTTTTTTTATTGTCCTGCACTGTAATGCATCACCAGTTCTTTAGAGTCATCTCTAAAATCAATACCAAAAGGCAACTACATGTCACCATCACTGTCCTAGTCCAAATACCCCGCCTCTTTCCTGGGCTATGACGTGGTCTCATAACTGATTATTCTGTTCTTCTGCTTTTCAAGTCTTACAAGTCATTCACTACCCAGAAGCCAAGAGGATATATTCAATTACTTCTAATAATTCCATATTATATTTAGAATAAAGTTCAAGCTCCAAGATCTGGCCACTCTTTCCACTGGCTTCCTTCTTATTTGTCACGACTGCGTTACACTGACCTCCCTTCTTTTTCTGGAACATGTTGAATTCGTTCTCATCTCATGGCCATCACGCTTCCCTCTGTCTGGAAAGCTACTGCCCCAGATCTTCTTGTGTTCTTTCTCATCGTTCACATCTCAACTCAAATATTATCTCCTCTGGGAGACTTATAGGACTATCGTAATTAGAGTAGCCCCTTCTGGCATCTGATATTCTATTCCATTATGCTATTTTATTTTACTTTTTATGGTACTTTTGCAGGTAGGTGCCCCAGGAACCACAGACTGAGGACTGGTTTTGCTCATAAGAAGCTTATGAGAGGTGCTCTTGATCAATTCCTGAGAAAGGAAGGGAAAATACAAGGACTGGGCAAACAGAGAAATGGGACTCCAGCTGTAATCTCAACAATGGCCTCAACCAACCCCATAGGGAAGTCTGAAGCTAGAGTGGCCTTTTAGAATATGCCAGTTTTCAGCAAAAAGGAGTAAGTCTTTATATCCTTATGTCAACAAGTTACTGGATGCTAGCTGCCCTAAGAAGACACAGCAGCTCTTTCTAGCTGAGACAATTTCCAAAGAAGGCTGGCGGCTAAAACTCTCTGTTTGCAGCTCTCCCAGCTACCTGGGGAGTACTCTTCTTTTTAAGTACTGAAGGGAGATATGGGTAGTACCTCACCAGAGTTTGTCCTTTGAATCACTGCTTTATATAAAAAAATTCTGGAAGCAACTTAGGATGCTGATGCATTCCACTCTCAGGTGAAATGGTTTGAGGTTTAGTGGAGTAAAATACAGCCCTAGTCACTACAACCTGTCTTGGGATCACAGGTGAAACTGACTCCCTCCTCTACTCTCCCTTCTGTATTCTCCCTATACTCACCTAGAAACTTGACAGGTCTAGGTGTCTTTCCTGGTGGCAAGAAGCAGACCTTCATCCTGGGGTGTATGAGCTCCCAGTCACCAGACCCTTCTCTGTTTGTGGCTTCTGCACTTGTCTACTACTGTCAAAATTGGACAAAAGTCTATCAGGAGGTACTTAAATAAATAACCTGAGTGCCAAATATATTCTTCCCTGCCTCCACTGTATAATAGTAGCCCAATCTCCTCCTAAGGCCAGGAAGTATCCCCTTCTTGCCTGTTGGTCCCTGGGCCTGAGGAACCCCAAGTGCCCAGGAGTCAACTTCAGCTTATAGTTTAATGGGATTCTTCCTATGTTCTCTGGTGGAAGCACTTCCTCTCTGGGAACCAGAACCCTAAATCCACAGAACCCAGAGATGCAAAGAAAGGAAGACAAATTCCCCAACCAGGTAAACCTGAAGTGATGATAAGCAGGGTCATTTCTGCCTCTACCTCTCAATTTCAAGACCTGTGTGTTCTACTTACAGGGGATGTAGTGCCACATAAAATTCATTGGTTTCTAGGATGCGCTATACCCTAGATGATGACTCCCCATCCTCACAATGTATAACTTCAAAGCTATTGTCTCAGCTCTTCTTTGATGTACCATTGCTCTGCTAAACTAGCAACCTCTGGTGATGCCATATATGACAGGACCAGTGGATCTCATGTGCCCTACTGTCCCCTCTTTCCTTTAAAGTAGTTCCCTAACGCTGATGCAGTGTGCGAGTCAATCCATGCTCATGGACACACATTGTATAGGCCCTCAGATAGTGGTGCTGTCTGAAGCCTGTGGAAAGGAAAGGCAAACCTTGATATGTGTATACTCCAAAGATATATTTCTCTTGCTGTCAAAATAAATCACTGTCCTTTCCAGGGTAGAAGAGGTTTCATGTGTTTAACTTGCCACCAAGTGACTGGTTGATATCCTGGAGGGTTGGTGCTGTGTTGGGGACTTAGGATTGGTCTCTGCTGCTGGCTTTGCTGGACTTCTATCGGATTCATGTTGAGTATCTATCTCTACTACCAGTGATGGTGTCTTTATTCTTAGCTATGTAGCGGGTAATCCAGACCCCAAATTCTAAATCAGTGTCTTTCGTATTGGTGCCCTACTGGTATCAACTGCTATAGGTCAGGACTCCCAAGAAGTTGACTGAGGCAGGAATTAGTAAGCAGAAAGTTTATTAGGGAGTGCTATTTATCAGGAGTCCTTGCCTATGGAAAGGATGAAAACAGGATCGGGCAGAGGAAGAAGTTGGACTGTGATGCATTCTCAACAAAGTTCTTAGCTGATCCTACATAAAGTTGTTAGACATATGTCCTGAGCTGGGTAAGGGGGGCCTGTGCTTTATACCTCTATTCTGAGCAGTTACTAAATATGGACTATTCCAGAAAGGAAACATGACCTTGGGCAAGGAGATTCTCTTCAGGTAATTCCTCGAGGGACTATATTACTTATAGTTTTCCAGGGAAACAGAATCAGTGGAATGGTTTGATAAACAGGGGATTTATTATAAAATTGTGAGGTGAGGGCTGGAAAAGTGCTATTGTCAGAGAGAGCACATTTTGGGGGTAAATTCTTCAGTGAGTGGCAAAGTTGCTAGACTGAACTGGCAACCCTTTTAGGTCCACTGCAAGCTTTAAAATGTGATGGAGGAGCCGGGCTCGGTGGCTCAGCCTGTAATCCTGTGCCTTTGGGAGGCTGAGGTGAGTGGATTGCCTGAGCCCGTGGGTTCGAGATCCGCCTGGGCGGCGAGACCTCATCTCTACAATAAATCAAAAAATCAGCCAGGCATGGTAGCACATGCCTGTAATTCCGGCTACTCGGAAGGCTGAGGAGGAAGGATTGCTGGAGCCCAGCAGGTCGAGGCTGCAGTGGCTGGGAGCGGCCAATGTGATGGAGGAATGGGAAAAAAAAAAAATCAGATTTTGGTGACTGAAATTTCTTGAGCATTGCAGTCCAAGCACCAAAGCCTTGTCATATTAAAATGTATGGAAGGTCTGGGCCTCCATTGATATTTACTGTGTTTTACTCCAATCTCAAATTGCACTTTAAATAAAACCAAGAAAAAATATACTAAGCTAATTTAAAAATTATGTACATTCACCAGTTAGATGAAAAACCAGATGCCAGCTTGTTACCAAAAGCCAAATGGAACTGAAGTTTTTATCTATCATCGCCTAAAGAACAGCACACAAAAATATAGATATTTATATCTATAACTATCTATATAGCTATGTATATTTTTTATGCAGACATATGAGAATATACTAGATGTCAGCTTATTTCTAGATAGTGAAGCTTGTAATAGTCTATTGAAAATAATACTCTTCAAAGGCATCATTTTTTTTTTTTCACAGTCGATCCAAAACACACTTACTTTTAAGACTGGCATGTGATATGTGGAAAACACAAGGAAGAAAAATCTATCTAAACGGCTTCTCCAAATCAAACTGGAAACTCAAGAATGCCGAAGACCAAAAGGGTGTGCATGCTAGCGAGCTGTACACATAGTAAAATGAAGTGTCACACAGTATGTGTACACTAGTAAGCTGAAGTGTCAGCTCAGCTACAGAGTCCATTATGATATTTTCTCATCTGCCCTGTTCTTTATTCTTTGGCTTCTGTATGAACCTAAATAAACACATTCTTTATGGGGGGTTGTGTCCACCTTGTGGTGTGGTTTCAGGAAGGTTATTGGCTTCAGGGAGGAACCAGGTATTGAAACTGGCTGTGGATGCCGTTGTCTGCTTTTGCTTAGGGAGAGGAGCTGGGCTGCAAGGAGGCACCTTCTTCCTCCGCGGCTGAATTTCAATGAGCAGAATCTATCAACAAAGTCAGGGTACTGTGAGGCCTGACAGACTCTGGGCCTCTTCTGGGCTGAGGCCAGATGAGATTTCAGCCTGACACAGAACTTGTTACATTTAATATCAAAGAAACATGAAGCAACAGCATGTGACCAGGAGGCTCTTTCTCCTGGATACTGAGGAATGCGAGTTATGGCGGCACAGCCTTCTCTTTCCTATTGTCAGCCTTTCCTTTCCGGCTCTGTTGTCTGACACTACTCAGAAATAAGGGAATCATCTTGTGCAGCGTTATATAAACAGCGTATAAGAGATGCTAGTCACACACACGTTTTACTACCATAATTAACAAAAAGCGCCATAGGTTATAATTTGTGAGTGCAGGAATTTAGAATTTCATTGTGTGCTTAAAATGGTTTCCTTTCCTTAAAATCTGAAAGCAAATACACTCAGCTGTCAGTGTACATTAATTCAACATTTTGGAGGATGAGCAGGAGAGAAGGCTTAATTTCAGTACCAGGCGTACTAGATTCAAGTGTTTCACGACAGAGCCTGGTCTGTTTCTTGTTTTACCTAGTTGTGTATTGGTGGGAAAACATTTAGTAGTGGTAACTCGCTCAGTATTACTTTTCCTAGGGTGTCTCTGAGTCCTCTCAATTTATTTCACTGACAAAAAGTGTGTTTTTAATCTGTCTGCATCACTAAACCGACTGAGAAAAGGGAAAGCACAAAATGGATTCTATTCCGTGTGAATTATTAAAGCAAGTTGTCAGCAACTATAAATCCTGATAATAGATAGCCTCAGAAGCAGAGCAAATACAACCCAATCTGTAGAGTCTGTGGGAAAAAGAAAGAAAATCACTTTTTGAATGGAAAATCAAAAAAAGTTCCTATTTAGATTTAGAATATAAATTTTGAGGACAGCCCCACAGTCAACCCAAATAAAAATTAATCAATAAATCCTTTTTAAAAAGTGGTTGGGGTGGGTTTTCTTTACCCCAGAAACTTGTCAATGGCAGATCTTTCTGCCCTGAATCTTCCCTTTTCTTTCTCTTCTTCTCACTAATAAACTCTGTTTTAAAACTTAAAAAAAAATGGTTGGATAAAGTTTTATGCTATTTTTTTGTTCTTGTCTTTCCTTAACATCTTACCTGGTTGAGACCAAAGTCAATCAGACCAATGTAAAGGATGTGTCTCAGAGGAAAATTTGTGGGCACTTAACACAGATATTTCTTAAGCCTTCAGTTAAAAAGTGTAAAAAAAAAGTATATAAAATAAAACTAAAGGACACTGAATGAAGTTCCTTGAGTTCCATTCGCCCTTTTGACCATTCTAATTCATTATTGGCAAGCATTTGCTGGGGTCTCAGAATAACTTCCTTTTTTGAAGCAAATACTCGTGGGAAGGTGTTTAAAACTTTCTAGCCAGCAAAAGAATAAGAAAAAAATGGCTTCACTGTGCTAACCAAAATTTTTTAATTTCACCAATGTGGGAGTTTATTTTCATCTTCCCTACATCATCAAATGCCAGGGAGTAGCTAAATATTAATAATGTATTTTGTTTGAAGAAACATCACAAGCTCCACAGGCTGATTCAGAATGGATTCAACGTAACATCAAAGAAAAATAGACCACAAAGTGTCAGGTCCTACACTGCCCTCTCCTCTCTAAGCCTCGGTGACCCTGTATGACCCCAAGAGTAAGTGCTTCCTTGAGTTCTGCATTCTAGGCACCTCACTTACTTATCCTAGTCTAGACCCTGCCTCAGTGTTATAACTCGGTGAACTTTATGACACCAAAGACATCTGGGGTATGAAAGGCTTTCCTTACTCTGTCTCCCTCGTCATGTAAGAGATGAAAGGCTCAGCCTGTAATCCCGCACCATGGGAGGCTGAAGTGAGTGGATTGCCTGAGCCCGCGGGTTCGAGACCTGCCTGGGCAACTTGGTGAGGCCTCATCTCTACAATAAATCAAAAAAATTAGCTGGGCGTGGTAGTGTGTGCCTGTAGTTCCAGCTACTCGGAAGGCTGAGGCGGAAGGATCGCCGGAGCCCAGCATGTTGAGGCTGCGGTGGCTGGGAGCGGCCACCGCACTCCAGTCTGGGCGACAGAGTGAGACTCCAACTCAAAAAAATAAAGAAAATGTAAACAACTCACCTTGACTCCAAGATTAATCACACTTTCAAAATCCCAAGATAGTGGATGCTTTCCACAGTAGCTGCCCCAATGTGGAGACAAAGATGTCCTGCTGAACCAAAAGCAGTCAGAAGCTGCACAAAGGCAGTCTCTGAATGCTGATGGTACACATTTTTGCTCAATATTGATTGCTTCTTTGGTTCCTGTGTTGTGCTTTGGCCCTGAGCATTGCTAACTGTGACGTTTGGCTCTGGTTCCTGTTGGGTTTCTGCCTCCTGGCTTTTACCTTGTCTGAGTAGCAGAACTTGCAACTCTGACCATCAGCTGTGCCTTGATCTGGCTTGTTGTGTACATTCCTTTTAGGTCTCCTGCTCTCTTTCCCCACAGTCCTGGGCTGAGGTCCTGAGGCCATTTCAAAATCCATTGTGGTCACTGGCAGTATTCCCTGGAAAAGAGAGATGAAACCAGAAAAGCTTATTTTCTAACGTTCTTTTCCTACCATATAAAGCAGACTAAAAAATTACATTTTGCCCTTCTGGACTGCATAGGTGTGTTATAAAAATTAACATCCGTGAAGCCTGTGTGGATTAATGTGAAAAGCAGCCATGTAGAAGATTGCCAAGCTATTGCCTTGGCAACATCTCCATACTAGGAAAAAGCCTATAACACAAGCTGTAATTATAAAGTAAGGAGGATGTTTTTGTTTTTATCAAACCCAGCAAACTCTGTACAGGGTGCCTCTTGTCCCCTTCAAATTAACCACTGTGGCAAACTATCAGTTATTTCATTTATTTCAGTGACAAATCTCTGCTCAAAAATTGTTTGGTATGAGTTTTGGATATTTTCTTTATGACTGATGGCACATTTAAAAAAATATCCTTAATGGCAAAAAGTCTTTAATGGCAAAAAGTCTTTGTCCTCTCAGGGTGTTCCTAAATTTAAAACTGCTAAATCTGGGGGGGAAAGTAGTCATAATCTAGGAAATATTGGGGTATGTGTGTGAGAGAGAGACTGAGAAAGAGTGAGAGACTGAAAGAGACATCTATAGCTAATGGCCATGATTCTAAAGAAATAAGATGGATGTGTGTGTATGTATGTATTCACATGGGGCAGTGGGGAGGCAGGTGTGTATATGAGAGAATGAGAAAGACAAAGAGAATATCCTAGGTATTCCAATTTGTTGGTAGAGTAGTGACTTTATTTCTCACCAGACAAAGGAAGCTTATCTAACAGACCATGCATGCTATAACTTCCTCTCCTGTCAGGACAATTTCTCAGCTTCAGTCTTGATTGGAAGCAGAAATTTTTTGAAACACAGATGATGTTGTCAGCTGGAGGGCAGAAAGTCTCATGGGACACACCATGGGGATGCCTTTTCTCCATTCAGGATTCATACAGCCTTGTCATCATCTCCAATCTCTGATCTCTGCTGCTGCAGAAGACTGGACAACAGGGTGTATGTGCAGACTTGTGAACAGTTTCAACTGGGTCTTTAAGGAAAAGGTTACTTTGCAAAGTGGTCAATCCATCGGCTTATAAATTTGCAGCTCTCCCCCTTCCCCACCCCAACCACTTTCCCCTTTCCCTACTTCCACTAGTTTCTGTTTTCATTATTCCCTTCTTCAGATCTCTCTCTCTCTCTCCCCCCCCCACTATAGAGATAAGCAATTATTCTGGGCTGGGCTTCAAACAGGATGCTTTCCCCTTAGGGGGCCTCCAAATGCACTAAGTCTGAGAGAAGGTGGATGATTTACAGATCAACAGCTCCTTGGTCGATACTCAGATACTTTGCTGTTGAGACCAAGAGACTGATGATTAGAGTTTTAGTGGCCACAGAAAAATCTGTAAAGAAAAGCTAAAGCTTATTTCCCTCCTCTTGAGGGATCTAGTTGCTGCTTTCTTTCCCACTGACAGACAATTCCATTTTTAGATGCCTACCAATGTGATAGAAACATTTTTGCTTTGTGAATTTTGGTATTTACTAACTCATACTGTGTGTGATTCCTGACCAACATTACCAATGGATGAAATCCCCAGGGTTTGTAATATTCCCTGGATCCCAGGGCATCTGCCTGTCAGATTCTAGTGAGGACCACTTGAGGCTAACTCAGGACAGAGGGGTTCAGCTTGTGCTGTTGTTCCTAATTCTCAATGGTACTATTCACCTTCTCATCCTGCAATTGGCATACTCACCTTCCCAATTTGCTAGTACTATCAATTTGCCACATTTCAGAAGCTGCTTTTGCATATGCCAAAGTATACAGAGTATACTAAGGTCTGTGTTCATGGATTTTTATCTCTTTTAATCCATCTGATAGATTACTAAAATATTTTAGAGTGGATTCATTAGGTCTGTTTTCCTGTCACCTAAATTCAATGCAGTTTAACCATCATTTATGAACTCCTTAGTAAAGATAGATATAAAAGGTAAAGAGGTTACATAAAGACATAGTTCACATTCTAGTTGGGTAAATAATTCAACCACAAAAGGAAACATAATAAAGTGTAGAGTAAGATACATGTCATAAGACATTGAGACGTTGTTCATTTACTACTATACTATATTTTACTATACTGTTATATGTTGGTCATCACAATTGGGATATTGATGAGAAAAAGGGTAAACAACACAAAGAAGGGAAAGGGTTCTATCAAACTGTTCTTACAAAGATAAATCTAAACTTGAATTCTGAGAGGGACCTGTGCTCCTCTGGCTACACTGGAACTCTGAATGTGTTAAGTCAATCTGTTTTCAATGTATAAGTGTAGAGAAGTCATTATATTATTTTAGAAAATAACGGTGAAATTCAAAGGGTAGAAAAGACCTCACAGGCCACCTGAACCAACCTTCCAGAAGAAGGTGAATTCCCCCTCTTCACAGAAATTTCACTCTATCAGGGAGAGGTTGTTCTTTCTCTAAACAGACTCAGACTTGATTCATTTGCTTCCTACTGACCTTGTAGCCCATTCTTCTACAGATAAATTTATTCAGCTTTCTTATACTAAGAGAAAATCTGCTCCTCTGCCATCTCCACCAGAGGGACATCTAAGCTCTTCTCCAGGAAATCTCTCAGATGTTTGAAAACAGATATTGTGACCCATTTGTTATGTGTCTTATCCCTCCACACTTTTCTGCATTCACTCAATAAGTGTCCCCTTATAATTCTTTTATTTTGTTAGAACATAAAAAAGAAATCAATGACTAATATAGACAATACATAAAAGTATAAAGAGAAAAGTATAAAGAGAAGTGTCTGTTTACTTAGAAAGATAAATGTGTGATATGGATACTAGAAAAGCACAAAAGAAACTGAGTGATAATGATATTGAGCTGACAATAGATGAGAAGAAAGACAAGAAGTAGAGCTGGAGAAGATGTCACAGGCAGAGAAGAGAGCTTGTACCACAGCCCAGGAGTAAGAACGCACGTGATATTTAGAGAGCTGCGCAAATTCAACTTGGCAAGTGGTTTGTATAAGAGTGGTAAAAGATGAAACTAAGCCACCTTGGGGCTTGGTGGCTCAGCCTATAATCCCGTGCCTTTGGGAGCTGAGGTGAGTGGATTGCCTGAGTCCGTGGGTTCGAGACCTGCCTGGGCAGCGAGATCTTATCTCTACAATAAATCAAAAAATCAGCCGGGCGTGGTAGCGCATGCCTGTAATTCCAGCTACTCGGAAGGCTGAGGTGGAAGGATCTCCAGAGCCCAACAGGTCGAGGCTGTGGTGGCCGGGAATGGCCACTGCACTCTAGTCTGGGTGGCAGAGTGAGACTCTAACTCAAAAAAAAAAAAAAAAAAGTTGAAACTAGAGAATTAGGTGAGCAGAGACCAGATCAGGAAGGATCCTACATGTTAAGTAAACACATTTTACTTTTTTCCTAAAAGTTATAGAGATATATGGCATTAATGTGCTTAAGGAAAGGTGTGAGGAGATAAAATTTTGGTTTCTGGAATTGCTCTACTGGCAGGATGGAGGAAGAATTGAAAGGAGCAAGCTATGATCAAGAAGAGATCAACTGGGAGGTTATTACAGAGAGACAAGTGATGAAAACCAGAGTGGCAGTAGTGTGGGTGTGGAAGAGAGAAACATAAAAAATATTTAGGAGATAGAATCATCGTGATTAGCATTTGTAAAAGGGTCTGGGAACTGAGTGCATGGCAACTTGAGAAACTGAAAGATATTCAATATGGCCAGAACAGAGTTCATTTCAGAGAAGTGGTAAGACATGAGACTAGAGGTAGAACCTCTGGTATAGGTTCGTGAAAGAGGAGTAAAGGAATTAGAACTTCATAACCAGGAAAATGTGAAGACTTTGAAGAATGTTCAGCAGAGGAGTGTTCTAGACCTGAGTTCATTTTCAAAAGCATTCGAGTTGCAGTGTGGACAACGAATTTGAGGAGAGGGGGAAAGACAGGAGATAAAGATAAAAGTACTGCGGTTATCTACATGAGAGAACACGGTAGTCAGAATGAGAGTAGTAGCACTGGAAGGTGTTGGATTAGAAATATTTAGAATGGACTCCAACAGGGTTTAGTTAATAATGCATAACAGAACACTTAAAGTCTAACCACATCTACTATGTACCCAGCACTGTGTTTGGCAGTTGGCAGGGTAGGGTCAGAAAATAAGGAACCATGGGTAATTCTCAGGATCCTGCTTTGGTCAACACGGAAGATAAGATTAGGTTGAAAAAGGAAGATAAGAAGTTCTAGCTGAGGTAGCAATATCACTGAACAGGGAATATACACAGCTAAAGCTCAAGAGAGGGACTGGCCTAGAGATTCAGATTTGAGAATCATTAGCATACAGGTAGCTGTTAAATAAATGACAGTGAATGAGGTTTCAGGGAGAATTTGTAGGTAAGATGTGACCAAGGTCTAGAGTAAAACACTAAAGAACAGAGAAAATCAAAAACTTTTCCTGTTGACCCAGAATGAGCACTTAAGCCTGTAGCTGACAAGTACTGGTTCTAAGTACCAACACTCTACAGACAAGTATCAATAGTCTGTGCTAAATATTCTCTCTAGGCCTTACTAAGAATTTCATACCTGCTCCTACAACAATCATCCATGGTAGATTTACCACTAAACTAATAAAGTTTAACCTTCAATGGTCTCCTACTTGCACAGGCTGTTTCTGAAACTCTTGGTAGTATCTTAATAATATACTCACAAGTCATATGTTTTTGTAAAGTTTGCAAAAGTAAGATACTTTAAATTCAATCATTAAGACTATTCCATCTTCTCTCCATCAAACTTTCCTAGAAACATTTAGTGTATCTGTACTTTTTTTTAAAGTTCTTCCTGGGTGAGATTGAGTTGGGGATTCATTTCATTTGGATTTGGAGGATATCTTTAAGTGGTTCATAGTCACTTCCATATATAATTAAGCTATTGCTAGCTTCCCTGGTATAGAAACATTTCTACCATTCACCATATCAATTCACTCAGAATTGTGACAAAACAGAAACAAAAACTGAATACCACGTGTTCTCACTCATAAGTGGGTACTAAACACTGGGCACACATAGGCACAAGGATGGGAACAACAAACACTGGGCGCAGTTAAAGGAGGGAGTGAGAGGGGGCTCCGATATACAAAACCACCCATGGGGTACCATGCTCCCCAATCAGAGGCTCAGGGGTTTGGCTTGTCAGAAGCGCAAACCTCTCCTTCACACAATACAGCTATGCAACAAATCCTCGCATGTTCCTCTTCATTCTAAAATTAGAAACAAAAGAATTTTGAGAAGAGAATGCATGACTTGAGGACACTGCACCTGGCACTGGAAATATATAGGTCGCAAAGAAATACAATATGAAATGTTTGGAGCTAGAGGCTAGTCGTGAGAAAATTTTTTCAAATATTACAAATCATATATGAAAGAAATCTGAGGTTTTTCCAAATTTAACAAAAATCCTGAAATGTACATAACCATTCATATAATTAGTTATGACACTGAAAAAAAACAGTTAAAACATGATCAATAATAAAGATAATTTTTATTAATCACATTAGCAGATTGACAGGATTGTCTCTCTATTATTTCTATAAAAATCATAATAGTTATTATCACATGAAGAGTCAAAGGGTTAAAGGATATGAAGTTCTTTTATCACTAATTGCAAAAATATATTTAAGCAGTTACTTAATTTTTTTAAATGTCATTTTTTTCTGAGTTTCTTAATGTCTGTGATACTTGTCAAATTTCCAAAATGTGCAATGTTATTCTGAATGTATTATATTGTGATTTTCAATTTAAAAATAAACAGAAAAGTATGTATTTAAACCAAAAAATTTCACTAATTATATTAAATGTAATTGATCTAAACACACCAATAAAGAGCAGAGATTGTCAGACTGGATAATATTTTTTTAAAATTACATGCTTTCTATAAGAAATACAACTTTAAATATGAAAAAGCTGAAAAAGATTAAAAGTGAAAGGATGAAAAATGATATTCCATGCTAACACTAATTTAAAGATATCTGGAAATAGTTGTATTCATTTCAAACAATGTAGATTTCAAAGCAAAGAATTAACTGGGATAAAGAGGATCATTTTATAAGGATAAAATTGGAAGCTATTCATTAAGGAGACATGGCAAGTCTAAATGTGTTTGTACCTATTAACAGACCTTCAAAATGCATGAAGCAAAAACTGATAATACTGGAAAAAGAAGTAGATGAACCACCATAAGAACTTAAGATTCCAACATCCTTCCTTCAATAATTGACAGAAGTAGACAAAAATCATGAAATACATAGAAGCACTATCAACATACCTGACACTATAGGCTAGAAATCTAAAATCAAGTTGTTAGAAAGGTTGGAGCCTTCTGAAGGCTCTGAGGGAAAATCTATTTTATGCCTCTCTCCTAGTTTCTGGTGGTTACCAGCAATCCTTGGTATTCCTTGGTTTATAACATGTCACTATAATCTCTGCCTTCACCATCACATGACATTCTCTCTATGTGTTTCTGTGTCCAAATTTCTCTCTTCTAGTCATTGAATTAGTGTCTGTCCTAATCTAGTATGGCCTCTTTATAACTTGATTATATCTACAAAGACCCTATTTCCAAATGAGGCCACATTCACATGTACTGGGGGTTAGGGCTTTAAAATATATTTTAAGAGGACACAGTACGACCTAACACACCATTAATTTTAAAAGATTGAACTAAATATATATTCTCTGATGACGATGAAAATAAATTTAAAAATCAATAACAAAAATGCATTTAGAATATTTCAAATATTTGGAAACTAGACAACTCTAAATAAACCATGGGACAAAGCACAAATTGTGAATGGAATCAGAAATTGAGCTGAATGGAAGTAAAGCCACAATATATTAAAAATCTGTCGGATCCAGCTGAAAAGGACTTAGGGGTATCACAGTCTTAAGAGCATGTAACAATTATTATGCTTACATTAGGAAAGCAGAAGGGTTTAAAATGAATTCGGTTTCCACCTTAAGAAATGATAGAAAAAAGGAAATTTGGCCCAAATTAAGCATAAAAAAGAAATTTTTTTGTTAGCATGGAACCCATTTTGTTTTCTTAGTCTGTGGGTTTATAGTTTTCATCAATTCTGAAAAATTCTCATACTGCCAGAAGTAGGACCATTCACTTTTTACTTCAGCAGTGTTAGGTTCATTTTTGGTCTACAACTGAGGGACACATTCAGGAACAAAGCTCTCACCTAGCTCAAATTCCAGTTCCCACAGGCCCTCAATTATTAAGACTCCTCTACATTTAGATAGATTTTTCTGTAAACTATCAATGCCCTGTCTCTAACTTTAGTAGAATATTGAAAAACTACAGTCCTAGCCCGACTCGGTGGCTCAGCCTGTAATCCCGCGCCTTTGGGAGACTGAGGTGAGTGGATTGCCTGAGCCCGTGGGTTCGAGACCCACCTGGGCAAGTTGGCGAGACCGCATCTCTACAATAAATCAAGATGAGCCGGGCGTGGTGGCACGCGCCTGTACTTCCAGTTACTTGGAAGACTGAGGCGGAAGGATCACCGGAGCCCAGCAGGTCGAGGCTGCGGTGGCCGGGAGCGGCCACTGCAGTCCAGTGTGTGCGACAGTGTGAGACTCCAACCCCCCATAAAAAAAAGAAAAAAAAAAGAAAAACTACAGTGCTGAGACAGACACATCTTGGAATCCTGCTGAGCCCACATGCCTTCGTTGTAATTGCTCTCTTGCTCTCAACCCCTACCATATTACTTCTTCTCCCTTAATAAAGTGACCTGAAACAAAGATGGGCACCTTGCCTAAACTGAGTTCCCTTTCTTAGAATTTCGGAATGAGGATACATGAGAGTAAGTTTTTATAGAAGGAAAAAAGAAGAAAAAAACAACAAAACAAGTGTAACCAAGGCCTTTTGAAGGAAGTGTACTAGGGTGAGGACAGAAATTCTAGCACTGTTCCCAGAAATGACACTCTCTTTCTAAAAAGATTAGGTTCCACAGGATTTGAATCCCCAAAAAACCACTCAGTTTACTTATGATAAGTGGTATGGGGATATTCTAGTTGAACCAGAAAATCAGTATCCCCACAGCAGTCCAATTTTTCAGTCATAGGATCTGAATCTTTGAGTTTGACAGTGGGGAGAAAAAATAAATGCTCACTTTTTTTTAGAATAGTAGGTTTGCCATGTTTATGTGGCACAGATGGGTCAATTGTCAGCTAGAATTCCATATTCAGTGCCATAGATCTTGTTTTTAAAGGAATGTCTCACAAGAATGTAAACAAATTAACTATTTTATTAGTGGCTGGTGTATTTTTGTCAGTTCTTTTCTCTTAATGTTGTAGCAGAAAGTGGAGATGGTTCAATGGAAGGCAGCTGTCTTGATAAATAGAAGTCAATAGATAGACTATATCTATCTTGACATTCATTCTTCTATTTACTTTTACCAAACAAAGCTATTGATACTGCTATCTGACCTGAACTCTGACTTTTACACTGCCAGAAATAAGCTTTTCCAAAATAAATTTATTTTTAACAAAACATTTCTAGTTTCATAGATTTCAAGAATATTCCTCCAGACTCATACACAATTCCACAATGTTTTAAATCTGTTTAAATCACCCACTAGTGAAAAGATTAGTTATTTCCAATCAGTTCTACTTTCTATGCTTTTCACTATATTTTTATAACAATCTGGGTCTATTTTCCAGCATATAATCCCCCTGGAAAAGTCTCAGATATAGCCTAGTGCTTGTAATTTTAAGTGCACATGATATTAGAAAATGTTACTCAGAGAATTCACTGGAAGAGAATAATTACACATGCACCTTTTGCTTCCTTTGGACAATGAGTGTCGTGTGTCCTATAGTGCTGCTGGGGACTATTCCTAGCTTGATTTGCTCAGTGACCACAAGAATGGTTTCACTTCTTGTTCTTCAGTCTCATTAAGTGAAATAATAATTCCAATTCCTTTTTGGGCAAAAATGTTAATATGAATGTGTCAATAAAGCAATTTGAGGTCTCACATGATCAAAAGGAAAGTAAAGGGTCAACTTATGAGTCCTAGAAGGAAAAAGAAGGTGATATGTTTTGGATATTTTCCCCTTCAAATCTCAGGTCAAAATTTGACCCCCAGTGTTGGCGGTGGGGCCTGGTGGGAGGTGTTTGGGTCATGGGAGAGGATCCTTCATGAAGGCCTTGGTGCCATCCTCGTGTAATGAGTGAGTTCTCGAGCTATTAGCTTGTGTAAGAACTGATTATTTTTAAAAACCAGGTACCTCTTCCTCTCTCTTGCTTCCTTCCCCTGGCCTGGTGATACCTGCTCTCCTTCACTTTCCACCTTCAGTGGTAGCTTCCTGAGGCCTTTGCCAGAAGCAGATTCTGGCGCCATGCTCCTTGTACAGCCTGCAGAACTGTGAGCCAAATCAACCTCTTTTCTTTACAAATAACCCAGTTCAGGTGTTCTTTATAACAATGCAAAATGGACTAAGGCGGAAGGTTAATATTATGCTGACAGATTGCAGACTCTCAGCGTTTGCTTCTCAGCAGTGTTGCTTAAATCCAAGAAAGGAGTGCTCAAACACATTTCTGTCAATTCCTGGTTATTTCACCAGTGGCAGGAGCAGTTAGGCCAAATCATGCATGCTAGTTTTGCTTTTGGGATTGGAGTGGGAGACAATGAATCGTTATAAATATGCAAGCAGAACTCACACTAAATACATATAATCTCAACTACAGATCAGTGCTACAAAATAGGGAATAAAGTGACAAAAAAAGAAAAGACCCTGGTACAAGTACATATTAGCAATTTCAAAGTATTTCCTTAGATAAAAAAGATTAGAGTAAGTGCATGCAGACACTATTTCTTCACCTACCAGAATCCATCACCCCTCATACTCAATTCTATTATCCTCATATAGTTTCATTCAAAAGAAAAGGAAGTCTTTTTCTTAAAAATAAAAAATATTTAAAAATTCATTACATTTCAAATGAAAAATAGCAATGATATAAATTGCCCCTTAGGTCCAAGTATGGTTCATTAAGGGAAGAAGGGAGAAAAGAGTGGGGAGAAGGCAGTAAAAAAGAAAACAGTAGCCGGGCTTGGTGGCTCAGCCTATACTCCCACGCTTTGGGAGGCTGAGGTGAGTGGATTGCCTGAGCCCACAGGTTCGAGACCCACCTGGGCCATTTGGCAAGACCTCACCTCTACAATAAATTAAAAAAAAAAAATTAGCTGGGCGTGGTAGCACGTGCCTGTAATTCCAGCTACTTGGAAGGCTGAGATGGAAGGATTGCCAGAGCCCAGCAAGTTGAGGCTGTGGTGGCCGGGAGTGTGTCACTGCACTCCAGTCTGGGTGACAGAGTGTGACTCCAACTCAAAAAAAAAGAAAATAGTAATGAGAGAAGAATAAAGATGAGAAAGGGAGAAGGGCAATGAGATCAAGAGTATCAAAAAGAAAGTCAAATACATCAATAAAAATAAAAAAGGAACAACTGAAAAAAGTACTAGCAATAAAATTAATTTTTTTGGTAAAAACTGAAGTAATTATAAAATGCCTCTCTCTCACTTTCCTTTTATCTCCTTCTTCATTGAATTTGTAATGACCTTTCAATTTAAATGTTGGTAACAGGGAAAACATTTACATTTGAATTTTTAAAAATATTTTAATTTTAACTTTTAAGAAATCTTAAAAATATAGTTTTCTAGAAATGTTCAAATTCTAACAAGGTATCATTTGACAAAATATACTAACTCTATTTCTTGTACCCTTTTGAAAGACATCATGATATTACAATTTATAGAATTGAAATACAGGATGTGAGAAAAATGCATTTTTTTAATATTCACTTTCAAAGTCCCTGTACTTTTTCACCAGAAAATGAACTCTGAGCTTATAGTCAAGGATATGCTATTGTTATCTCTTTGAAACAAAAGAGTGAGAAAAAGATTACTGCTGCCAAATGTCTGTCAGCCAAAATATAATGACGTTCTTGTTTTTTTCTTGGGAGTAGGGCAGAGGGTTAAACAGTCACTTCAAGACTCCAATTTGTTTCTGTCATATAAACCTACTAAAATGTTAAATCAAGTGAGTGGACGTGGAGAAAAAGTTGCTGGATGTTGTGGCCATTATTCCCTATAATACCTGTAGCGGTGACCAGAGCAATATTACTTTAAGGAAAGTTTAAAACCATCAAATAAAATTCATAACAAAGATTCTATCCTACATTGATATCATGCCTGGTGATTGCTTCGCAGGGTTCAACTATTTACATTTTCATTTTTTAATAGGTCAAATTTTCCTGCTTTTAAAACTATGGCATTCTTATTTTATTGCTGTATAAAAACTCTACTATCATGTACTTGTGCTGAGATTTTTGGTTCAGATTCTCATCTGCAGAATAAGATACCCAGAGTGTTCTCTACTACAGACAAGGGCTCCCCGGGTCAAGTTTGGAAGAGACACTGATTAATAATCTACTCCCAGACAAAAATTCCTCACTTAAAGAAATTATGGGCCGGGTTTAGTGGCTCAGGCTGTAATTCTGTGCTTTGGGAGGCCAAGGTGAGTGAATTGCCTGAGCCTGCGGGTTCGCGACCCACCTGGGAAACTTGGTGAGACCTCATCTCTACAACAAATCAAAAATTAACCAGGCGTGGTAGCGCGCGCCTGTAGTTCCAGCTACTTGGAAGGCTGAGGCGGAAGGATCGCCGGAGCCCAGCAGGTCGAGGTTGCTGTGGCTGGGAGCGGCCACTGCACTCCAATTTGGGCAACTAAGTGAAACTCCAACTCAAAAAAAAGAAATTATGAACTCTCTTTAAATGGAAATTTTTTAAAAACAATGTACATCATTCCATACTATTTTATTTTAATAAAAGCTTACAACTATGTATAAACACCATACCCTTTAAACACTTTCACAACCATGAAACCCAAAGAAATTTACAATTATATACTATAAACATATTAAAACAAAATTAGAAAAATTCAAATTTGCACCATGAATTTAATGGGTAGTGTTGGTTTGATGAAACTAAATTTCTGATACAGAAGAAATGTAAACTGAGATCCAGTTTTAAAATACATTTTCTCCCACCCATGAAAAAGATCCTCGTATAGAATAAAATCTTGCTCCTTAGCATGTCACCCAAGACCCTTCATACAACTGGACTCCTTTCCCTCTACATTTCTACTCATCTTTCTCCATCTTCCAACTTGCCCTGATTTGCCGTTCTTCCAGAAAAACCCAGTCCTTTCATGCACCTGTGACTGTGCCCATACTGACTCAGTCTCCTCTCTACACTGCCTGCCAACGTTCTAATTCTGCCTCCGATTCAGCTCCAATGCTATGTACTTCATAAAGCCATCTCCCTGGACTTAGCAACTGCACCTTCTCATGAGTTTTCAGAGTATGTTGCTCATATTTGTTTGTATGTTGCCTGGAAATGTTAGCTGTTTATAGATCTATCTTCCTTACTACACCATTAACCTTGAAAACACACATGTGCGCACGTGCGCGCGCGCGCACACACACACACACACACACACACACACACACACACACACACGCACAGCTTTACCAAGACATAATTCCACACAATTCACTCATTTAAAGTATGCAATTGAGCCAAGCACTATGGCTCACACTTTGGGAGGATTGCTTGAGCCCAGGAGTTCCAGACCAGGCAGCATAGCAAGTCCTATCTCTACAAAAAAAAAATTAGCTGATGTGGTGTTGTGTACCTGTAGTCCCAGCTATACTGGAGGCTGAAGTGGAAGGATTACTTAGCCCAGGAGTTTGAGGCTGTGGTGAGACATGATCATGCCACTGCACTCTAGCCTGTGTGACAAAGTGATACCTAGGACTCAAAAAATGAAATAAAATTTAAAAATAAAATATGCAGTTGAGTGATTCTTAGTATATTCACAGGGTTGTACAACCATCATCATAAACATTTTTAGAACATTTTTACCTTTCTTTTTATTTGGAGTCTCACTCTGTCGCCCAGACTGGAGTGCAGTGGCACGCTACCGGCCACTGCAGCCTCGACCTGCTGGGCTCTGGCAATCCTTCCGCTTCAGCCTTCTGAGTAGCTGGAATTACAGGCGTGTGCTACCAAGTCCGGCTAATTTTTTTTTTTAATTTATTGTAGACATGAGGTCTCGCCAAGTTGTCCAGGCGGGTCTGGAACCCTCAGGCTCAGGCAATCCACTCACCTCAGCCTCCCAAAGCGTGGGATTATAGGCTGAGCCACTGAGCCTGGCTCATTTTTACCTTTCAAAAAGAAAATCCTATGCTCTTTAGAAGTCACTCCCTACTTCTTTACTCTCAGCCCTGTGCAACCATTCTACTTTCTGCCTCTACAAATTTGTCTATTCTAGACACTTCATATAAATGGAATCATCTAATATGTATCTTTTGTGAACATGGAATCCTCTAAAGGCAGAGATCAAGTCCCATTCATAAATGAAGGAGTAAAAGAGCAGGAAATATAATATAGAAAGAGAATGAGTTTGGGATCAGACAGACCTGAGCTAAAAATATCAGTTCAACTATTTACTAGTTGTGTAACACCGAGCAAGTCATTTCCTCTCTCTGAGCATCAGTTTACCCATTGTAAAATGAGAATAACAATGCCTCTCTTGAAAGACAGTTGTGGGAGGAGGGTCAAGATAGCTTACTGAAGACATCGCATGATTGCGGCTCTCTTCGAAGAAGCCTATATGGAGGAGCAGACCTGAGGCATTGGAGGTGGAACTGAAACCCAAACTGAGGTCTATCAGACGGTCATCTGGGGACACAGAAGATGAACAGTTCCAAACCCAGAACACTCCTGGAGACAGCCTTGACACAAGAAAGGGAGAGCAGAGGCTGAGTGAAAACGACAGCTTTTCTCCTCTGCATACTTCACATAGGCCTCTGCAGTCTCAGCCAAAGGAGATAAAACCCAGGAAATTCCCCCATGCACCTCTCCCACAGGCCTGGTATGAAGGGGTGCCCTTGGTGGAGACAGAGCCACCAGTGGTTCCCACATCCCAGGGCCCTCTGCACTACAGCTGCTGAACCCCCAACAGAATGCATCAGCAGGAAACACCCGGTGGGGTGGTCTGTGCCTTACAGCAGAAGCAACCAATTTAGGGAAGTTTCACTGTAACAGCAGCCCCTGTGGCCCTAAGCCAGGGATGCAGTCGGCTTGCCAAGGATGCAGACACAGCTTGCCCTCAGGGGACTGACATTGTGATTACAGCCCCTCTCAGAGAGCAGAGCAGGATGTAAGAGGTAGAGTGGTTCTGCACAATGTGTGGCTGGCAGTAGCCCCACCTGCCTTCAGATAGAGGAAGAAATAATCCCCCACTGCTTTCTTTCTACCATCGGGGCAAAAGGTGCAGTCCTGACAAGACAGGAGGCCAATTCACACCTCTGTGGGCACCTGAGTTGGAGTAGAGCTTCATGGCCCCACCTGGCCACCTACCAACCCTGATGATAGACAGGGAGGAGCTCCCTTTGTAGTCTGTAACAGAGGAAAGGGAAAGAATCTGAAATGGAAATGTCCTGCCACATTTTTGCCAAACTATACTGGTGAAGCAGCCTCGGATGATCTCCCCCAAGAAAACCACCCTTCCTACAACTGCTACCCACAATACAGGTGGGTTAGAGGAGGGAGAACAGGCAACAGTAGCAACCTTGTCTAATTAAAAAACAACAAAACAAAATATAAAAAGAGAAGAGTCTGCCCTCACAGATGAGTAAGAACAGCAAAAAGAATCAGCAATCCCCCAAAGACTTAACAAGTCAACACCCACAAAAGGGCTTCCCAGATTCCAAGCAATGGAACCCGTCCAAAACAACCTGGCCCTGATGATAGACACAGAATTCAGACTATGGATGGCAAAGATAGTCAAGAACAGACACAAGAAGATGGACACACAGATCATCCAGGCAATGAAAACAGTCCAGGAAGTGAAAGCTGATCTGTCCAATCTAAGACAAACCTGAGCAGAAGAATCAAACAGGCAGAGGATCTCAGAACTTGAGGATCAGACTACTAAACCAACCTGACAAAAACAAGGAGAAAAGGTTTATGAAGAATGAGCAAAGTCTACGAGAGGTTTGGGATTATGTAAAAAGAACAAATCTTTGGTTGATTGGCATCCATGAGAAAGGGAAACTGAGAACAACCTGGAGCAAGCCTCCTAAGAGGTCATCCAAGAAAATTTCCCCTATCTTGCTAGAGAGACAGGCAAGCAGATACAAGAGATCCATAGAACTCCTGCAAGTACTACATGAGAAGATTGTCCCAAGACACATAATAATCTGTCTCCATGAAGTGAGCATGAAAAAAAAAAATCCTAAAAGGCAGCTGGAAAGAAGGGACAGACCACCTACCGAGGAAGACCCATCAGAATTGCAGCAGATTTTTCAGCAGAAACCCTACAGCCCAGAAAGAACTAGAATCTTATCTTTAACCTTTTTTTTTTAAGAAAAGCAATTCCAGCCAAGAATTTCCTAGCCTGCTAAGGTAAGCTTCATTAATGAAGGATAATTAAAATTCTTCCCTTACATTCAACCTCTAAGAGAATAAGCCACTTCCAGACCAGCCTTCTAGGAGATGCTTAAGAAGGTTCTAAACACAGAATAGAAAGAATTGTTCCACCCATTACAAAAGCATAGACAAGCACAGAGTTTATGGACCTTATGAATCAATCAAAAAACTGGAAATGCAAAGCAGCCTTTTAATAGCAATATGACAGGAACAAACCCCCACATATCAATCATTAACTTAAATGTGAATAAACATGAATGGACTGAATGTACAACTCAAGAAGCGTAGAATGAAAAATTGGATAAAGAAGTATGATCCACCTTTCTACTGCCTTCAGGAAACACATCTCATTGCAAATGAACCCACAAGATCAAGGTAAAGGGCTTGAGAAAGATCTTCCAGGCAAATTGAAAACAAAAAACTGTAGAAGTAGCTATTTTTATATCAGACAAAACAGATTTTAAACCAATACAAGTTAAAAAGGACACTACCAATACAAGTTAAAAAGGCACAATCCATCAGAAATATCCATCTTGAATATATAAGCACCCAACACAGGAAAACCCAGATTTATAAGACAATTACTAAATAAACTAAGAGAGGACATAAACACCCATATAATGATAGTCAGAAACTTTAATACCCCAATCTACCTTAGACAGATTATTGAGGAAAAAACTGACAAAAAAAAAATCTAGAACCTTAACTCAACATTTGACCAATTGTATCAAATAGACATCTATGGAACACTGTACCCATCAACCACAAAACATACACTCTTCTTATCAGCACATGGAACATACTCCATGATCAACCACATACTCAAACATAAATCATGTGTGAACAAATTTCAAAAGATTGAAATCATATCAAGTATCTTCTAAGACCACAGTGGAATAAAAATAAATATCATCACCAACAGGAACCCCCAAAACACGTAAATACGTGGAAAATAACCAACATGCTTCTGAATGATTTTGGGTTAACACAGAAATCAAGGCAAAAATAAGAAAATTCTTAGAAACAAATAAAAACAAAAACACAGCACACTCAAACCTCTGGGATACCATGATCAGTGCTGAGAGGAGAGTTTATAACATTGCATGCACATATCAAAAAAATAGAGAGATCTTAAGTAAAAAAGTCTAACATCACACATAAGGGAGTTGGAAAGACAAGAGCAATCCAATCCCAGAATTAGTAAAAAAATGAAAATTATTAAAATAAAGTCACAATTGAACAAAATAGACAAAAAATTATACAAAGGATCAACAAGATGATTCTTTGAAAGGCTAAATAAGATTGACAGTCTCCTCACCAGATTAACAGAGAGAGGGAGAGAGAATATTTTAATAAACACAATTAGCAACAAAAAAGACAATGTTACAACTGACCTGTAAGAAATACAAAAGATTATCAGAGATTACTAAGAAAACCTGTATGCAAATAACTAGAAAATCTAGAAGAAATAGAGAAATTCCTGGCATCACATAACCTCCTAAGATTGAAATAGGAAGAAATTGAAGCCCTAGCCAGACCAATAACAATCCAAGAAATTGACTCAATTATGAGAAACATCCCCACCAAAAAAAAAAAGCCCTGGGTTAGATGGTTTTGCAGTTGAATTCTACAAGATGTACAAGGATAAACTGATATTGATCCTATTGAAAGTACTTCAGACAATTGAGAAGGAATTCTCTCTAGCTAATTCTATGAGGCCAATATCATCCTAATACCCCCAAAATGGCAAAGACCCAGCGAGGAAAGAAAAGTAAAGGCCAATTTCTCTGGTGAACGCAGATGCAAAAATTTTCAGCAAGATTCCAGCAAATCACATCCAACAACACATTTCAAGGGTCATCCATCACAACCAGGTGGGCTTCATTCCCAGAATGCAAGGCTGGCTCAACATACATAAATCAATAAATGTGACCTATCACATAAACAAGTGTAAAGCCAAGAACCACATGATTATCCCATTAGATGCAGAAAAAGCATTCAATAAAATATTTCCTTCCCTCTTGATAAAAACCCTTGAACACCTAGGTATCAAAGGAACATACCTCAAAATAATAAGAGCCATCTATGACAAACCTGCAGCCAACATCATGCTTAATGAGCAGAAGCTGAAAGCATTCCCCCTAAGAACTAGAACAAGACAAGGATGCCCACTCTCACTCTTCCTATTTGAGTACTGGAAGTCTGAATCAGATCAATCAGGCAGGAGAAAGAAATTAGGGGTATCCAAAAAGGAAAAGAGAAAGTTAAATTATCCCTCTTTGTGGAGATATGATTCTATACCTAGAAAATCCTATCGAGTTTGTCCAAAACCTCCTCATGTTGATTAACAACTCAGGATACAAAAATCAATGTGCAAAATAAGTTGCATTTCTATAAACTAACAATAAGAAGTCTGAGAACCAAACGAAAAACACAATCCCATTCACAATAGCCACACACACAAAAATAAAATACCTCTCCATCCATCTAATCAAAGAAGTCAAAGAACTTTACAATGAGAAGTACAAAACACTGCTCAAAGAAATCAAGGATGACATAAGCAAATTAAAGAACATATCACACTCAAGGATTGAAAGAATCAATATGGTCAAGATGTCCATCTGATCCAAGGCAATCTAAAGATTCAATGCAATCCACATCAAACTACCAGCACATTTTTCACAGACCTAGAAAAGACAATATAGAAATTTATATGGAAGCAAAAAAGAGCTCAAATAACTAAAATAATTCTCAGCAAAAAGAACAAGGCCAAAGCCATCTCGATTCCAAACTTCAAACTTTACTACAAGGGCACAGTAACTAAAACAGCAAGCTATTGGTACAAAAATAGACACATAGACTAATGTAACATGGCAGAGAATCTGGAAACAAAATCACAGATCTTCAATCAACTTCAACAAAGTTGACAAGAACAAACATTGTGGAAAAGATACCATATTTAGCAAGTGGTGCTGGGAAAACTGGGCAACCACATGCAGAGGAATCAAACTGGACCTCTACTCATCACCATATATAAAAATTAACTCAAAATGGATCGAAGACTATGTTAACCTCCAACTGTAAGAATATTAGAAGAAAATGTATGTAGGTAATACCCTTCTGAATATCAGAGTAGACAATTTATGAATTTAAGGCAAATGTAGCAAAAACAAGGATTGACAGGTAGGACCTTATCAAGCTAAATGTTTTTGCACAGCAAAAGAAACCATCAGGAGGGTAAAGAGACAGCCCACAGAATGGGAAAAAATATTTGCAAGCTGTGCATCCAACAAAGGCCTAACATCCAGGATATACAAGGAACTCAACCAAATCAACAGAAAAAAAAAACCATTAAAAAGCGGGCAAATAAAAAAATAATAAAAAGTGGGCAAAAGACATAAACAGACATTTTTCAAAGGAAAACATCTAAGCATCCAGCAAACATATGAAAAAATGCTCAGTTTCACTAATCATCAGAGAAATGCAAATCAAAACTACAATGAGATACCACCGCACAGCATTCAGGATGGCTTTCATTAAAAAGTAAAAAAAAAAAAGGTGGCAGAGCAGTAGAGAAAAGGGAATGCTTAAGCACTGTTGGTGGGAATTTAAGCCAGCTTAGCCTTTATGGAAAGTAGTATGGTGTTTTCTCAAAGAAGTAAAAACTGAGCTACCATAGATCTAGCTGTCCTATTTCTGAAAATATACCCAGAGGAACATAAATCACTCTCCCAAAAAGGCACCTTCACACGTATGCTCACTGCAGCACTATTCACAGTAGCAAAAACATGGAGCCAGCCCAGATGCCCACTGAAAGTGAAATGGATAAAGAAAGTGTGGTACATGTACAAGGAATACTATACAGCCATAAAGACAAGCAAAATCATGTTCCCTGCAACATAAATGCAGCTGGAGACCATCATTCTAAGTTAACTATCACAGAAACAAAAAGCAGACTACATGTTCTCACTCATAAGTGGGCCCTAAGCATTGGGTAAACGAGCACAAAGGCGGGAAAAAACTGATGCTGGGCACTACTGGCAGTTGGGGGGGTGGAAATAAGGGCACACAACTACCCATTGGGTAACATGTCTACTACCAGGAGGAGAGAGGGCTCATTAAAAACCCAAACCTCACTAACCTCACTGCATGAAATTTACTTATGTAGCAAATCCTCATACGTACCTTACAATTCTAAAATTGAAATTAAAATTTAAAAAAGAAAGATGGTTATGAAAATTAAAATGAGGATATGAAAAAAAGTTCCCAGAAAGGGTTTTATCAATAAACAGAAGATATTATTTGTATTTATCTCTGTGTACCCATAGTATCTGGCACAATAGATGATAATATACATTGATTAATTAACTAATGGATAAGTGATGAGGAATTTGAATGCCTTTCCTTCAGAGCGTCACTTGTCTTTTAACAGTTTAAGGGAAAGATCTAAAGTTCCCAGGACAAAATATGTCTAGAAGGCCTAAACTAGTTTCCATTCATTTCTCAGTCACTGTTCTCCTTCATAAGAAAATAAACCTGGTCAATAGAGTCACAGACAACAGTCATAACAAATCTAGGATCTGAAATCAGAGGGAATGCAGTTGGGGTCTATCCCTGATACTGGCATCCTGAAGGCACTTAGAAAAATCAGCTAATCAGATTCAAAGTTTGAGGATGGAAAACAATTTTTCAGGTGAATGGAACACAAAAGAAAGCAGGAGTCATGATCTAAATATCAGACAAAACAACCTTCAAGCTATGAAAAATTTTAAAAGATACAGAAAGGCACTACATAATGATAAACACTTCAATCCATCAACAAGAAATATCTATCCTAAACATATATGCACCCAACACAGCACCAGCTTTTATAAAGCAACTACTAAGTAAACTAAAAAAAGATATTGACTCTAATACTATCATAGCTGGGGACTCAAATACCACATCAACAACCCTAGATAGAACATCGAGGCAAAAAAATCAACAAGGACATCCAGAACCTCAACTTGACACTTAACCAAATGAACTTAATAGATACCAACAGAACACTCCACCCAACAACTATGGAACATACATTCTATTCATTACCACATGGAACGTACTCCAAGATCAACCACATCCTTGGCTATAAGTCAAGCATAAACAAACTTTATAAGGTTGAAATACTGCCATGCACCTTCTCAGACCAAAGTGAAATAAAAATAAATATCAACCCTAACAAAGTTCCCCCCAAATCCACAAAGACTTGGACACTAAACAGCATGATGCTGAACAACTCCTGGGTTAACAAAGAAATAAAAGATTCCTGGAAAACTAATGAAAATGAAGAAACATCTTACCAAAACTTCTGGGATGTCATGAAAACAGCACTAAGAGCAGAATTCATATCACTAGGAATACACATTAAGAAAATAGAAAGATCACAAGTTAACAGCCTCACAAATCACCTAAGGGAGTTGGAAAGACAAGACCACCAAAACCCTAACTTCAGCAGAAGAATCCAGATCACCGAGTAAAAACCCAAATATGGGACATAGAAGATAAAAAACCATAGAAAAAAAATCAATGAAACAAAAATCTGGTTCTTTGAAAGAATAAACAAGATTGATGGGCCCCTAGCCAGAGTGACCAAGAAAAAGAGAGAAAAAGCCCAATAAACACAATCAGAAATGCAAAAGATCAAGTCACAACTGACCCTGAAGAAATACAAAAGATTATCAGAGATTACTATGCACACCTATATGGAAATAAACTTGAAAACCTAAATAAAATGGAGAACTTTCTGACATCACACAACCTCCCAAGATTGAAACAAGAAGAAAATCAGACCCTAAATAGACCAATAACAACCCAGGACATTGACTCTGTCATTTAAAAAAAAAAACAAAAAACTACCGATAAAAAAAAAAAGTCCTGGACCAGATGACTTTCCAGTGACATTCTACAAAACATACAAGCAAGAGCTGATATCAATGCTATTGAAGGTATTCCAGGTAATTGAGAAAGATGGAACTCCCCCCAAGACATTTTATGATGCTAATATCACACTGATACCCAAACTGGGTAAAGATTCAACAAAGAAAGAGAACACAGGCCAATATCCCTGATGAATAGATGCAAAAACTCTCAACAAGATTCTAGCAAATCGGATCCAACAACACATCTCAAAAATCATCCACCATGACCAAGTAGACTTCATCCCTAGGATGCAGGACTAGTTCAACATCTGCAAAACCGTAAATGTAATTAAATACATCAATAGACATAAAAACAAGAACCACATGATTATATTATTGAGACAAGAGATAGCCAGAGAAAGGCTAGGCAGACAGACAGGTGGGTCCTCGGGTAATAATGTAGCGAATTTCCGGCAGGCCTCTCAGGCTCAGCATTGGCAAATAAGTTCCCTGCCAGCCTAAAAGCCACCAATCAGTTCACCATTAAGCCCCTACCTCCTGCTAACTGGTCTTTAATACAGACCAGAAAAGCTATAGCTCACAGTTAGTGCTAGCCAATCAGCTGGGACTTAGGGCTGTGTAAGCACCAGGTTTTTGGCCCCAGATGGGCAATCTTTTCGAGTCCCATCCCACTGTTGGGAGCTTTTCTGTCGTCTCTCACTTTCCAGCTGTCCGTGTTCCTCATTCTTCCTGGGCATGAGACAAGAATCTCGACTGAAGAGTTGCAACCTGAAGAACTGCAGAGATCATTGGAGCCGAAGAGCTCCCATGAAGTGCACCCCAGAGGCTAGTTTGTCAGCCGACAGAGCTATCTAAACCAGGAGAGCCGCTGCAAGATGGCAAGACTCCGAAACTGAGACACCCAGGGGGCTTGGCTTGCCAGCCCATCGGAGCCAACACTTCCGGGGCTAGGCTTACCGGCCCTTGACAACCCTCTCTGGGTCTTGGCTGGCTGACCTATTGAGCTGACCTGAAAGCCCAGGCTGACCTGAAAAATCCTCATCATTATTAGATGTAAAAACTTCCGATAAAATCCATCATCCCTTCTTGATAAAAACCCTTGAACACCTAGGTGTAGAAGGAACGTACCTCAAAATAGTAAGAGCCATCTACAATAAACCCACAGCCAACATATTGCTAAATGGACAGAAATTGCAAGCATTTTCCCTAAAAACTGGAACAAGACAAGGCTGCCCACTCTCACCTCTCCTGTTCAACATCGTGTTGGAAGTCCTGGCTAGAGCAATCAGACAAGAGAAGGAAATCAAAAAGAAAAAGAGGAAGCTGAGTTATCTCTCTTTGCTAATGATATAATCCTATACCTTGAAAATCCAAGAGAATCTTCAAAAACCTCCTTGCAATGATAAAAGACTTTGGCAAAGTATCAGGGTCCAAAATAAACATGCAAAAGACAGTTGCATTCTTATACACCAGCAACCAACAAGAAAGAACCAAATAAAAAACTCAATTCCATCCACAATAGCTAACAAAAAAAGAAAAGAAAAGAAATATCTCGGCATCTTCCTAAGAGAGGTGAAAGACCTTTACGACAAAAACTACTGCTCAAAGAAATCAAAGAAGATACAAGCAAATGTAAAAATATTCCATGCTCATGGATTGGAAGAATCAACATTGTTAAGATGTTCATCCTACCAAAGGCAATCTACAGATTCAACACAATACCCATTAAATTATCAACATCATTCTTCTCAGACCTGGAAATGACAATACAGAAATATAGAAACATAAATGATCATGAATAGCTAAAACAATCATTAACAAAAGAAACAGAGCAGGAGATATCACACTTACAGACTTTAGACTTTACTATAAGGCTACAATAGCCAAACAGCCTAGTATTGGTACAAGAACAGGTGTATAGACCAATGGAACAGAATAGAGATTCCGGAAGCAAAGCCTCAATTCCTCAACCAACTCATCTTCGACAAAGCCTCCACCAACAACCACTGAGGAGAGGAGAACCTATTCAGTAAATGGTGCTGGGAAAACTGGCTGACCACATGCAGAAGATTAAAACAGGATCCTACCTATCATCATACACAAAAATCAGCTCTAAATGGATCAAAAACTTAAATGAAAAATCCCAAACTATAAAAATCTTAGAAAATGCAGAAGACACCCTTACAGAATTTGGAATAGGCAACCAATTTCTGATCAAAATTCCAAATATACATGCCATAGGAGATAAGATAGACAAGTGGGACCTCATCAAACTGAAAAGCTTCTGCAAAGTCAAAGAAACCATCAGGAGGGCAGGGAAACAAAAATATTTGCCAACTGTATATTTGACAAAGACCTGACATCCAGGATCTACAAGGAACTCAATATGCCAAAAAGAAAAAATCAAACAGCCCTATTAAAAAATGGGAAAAGATATAAATAGATACTTCTCAAAAGAAGTATATGAGCAGTCAACAGATACATGAAAAAAATGCTCAGCCTTACTAATCATCAAAGAAATGCAAATTAAAACCACACTGGGATACCACCTAACTCCAGTCAGGATGGCCATCATCAATAACTCAAAAAACAACAGATGCTGGAGAGTATGCAGGGAAAAGGGAATGCTTCTACTCTGTTGGTGGGAGTGTAAAATAGTACAACCTCTATGGAAAATAGTGAGTGTGTCAATTTCTAAAAGATTTAAAAACTGACCTTCCAAATGACCCAGCAATCCCCCTTCTGGGAATATACTTGGAGCAACTCAAATCATTCTATAAAAATGATACCTGCACACACATGTTTATTACATTATTCACAATAGCAAAATCATGGACCCAACTGTGCTGCCCATCAAAAGCGGACTAGATGAAAAAAAATGTGCTACATATACACAATTTACGCAGCCATAAAGGACAAAATTATGGACTTCACAGCAACTTGGGTGGATTCAGAGTCTATAATATTCAGTGATCTATCACAGAAATAAAGAACTGAGTACCACATGTTCTCACTCATAAGTAGACCCTGAACATTTATCATAATACTATAAGAAAGGCAATGGCAGTAGTAGGAAACTACCAGGAGAGTGGGGGCACAAAACATTAATAAGGGTACCGAATCCTAAACCAGGCAAAGTGGGGACCAAAGGGAGGCCCAAACTTTACCTGTATGATGACCACTTATCTATCGAATCTCAAATTGTACCCCACATCTTTAAAATAAGCAAAAAAGAAAAATCAGCTAATCCTCTCAACTTCCAGTTTTCATTTGTATATACTTCTTCATCTAATAATCATTTCTGCTTTCCCTGTTGAAGGACAAAAATTCCTGAATCATACCTAAAAACAATGCTTGAATTCTCCTTAAGATAAATGAGCAATACCATCTGAATTACGAGTAGAAAAAGATACAGAAAGGGAGAGGCACAGAATAAGTGTTTATCCAAAGAGAAAAAAAAGTTCAGTCATCATGAAACAATTAAATTATATCTAGAAATGTCCAAATAAGTAAATTAGGATCCTTCACCATAAAGACAATAAGGTTTCCTCAAAGAAAATAAATACATTAGCATATTAATCCAATTCTCAAAATAAGGAAGAAAGTGTAAAAAAAAAATTATAATAGTAAGTCTAGTTGAATCATACTTGTAAAAGAGGATGTGATGATTGAATCAACTGCCTGAAAGAAATTGAACAGTCTGCCTGTAAATAAAAAGGGTGTACAAATAATTTAATCTCTATGGGAGAGAAACATGGCAGAATTTTTTAAAAAGGATCTAAGTTCCAAAAGATGGTAGTACAAGTTACATGAGTTTTCTGTAGAATTTAATTTAAAATATTAAAAAAAAACCCAAAAAACCAGGCTGGGCTCAGTGGCTCAACCTGTAATCCCAGCACTTTGGGAGGCCAAGGCAAGTGGTTTGACTGAGGCCGCGGGTTTGAGACCCGCCCGGGCAACTTGGCGAGACCTCATCTCTACAATAAATCAAAAATTAGCCGGGTGTGGTAGCGCGCACCTGTAGTTCTGGCTACTTGGAAGGCTGAGGTGGAAGGATCGCCGGAGCCCAGCAGGTCAAGGTTGCAGTGGTCAGGAGCGTGCCACTGCACTCCAGTCTGGGTGACGGAGTGAGACTCCAACTCAAACAAAACAAAACAAAACAAAACAAAAAAACAAACCAGACTATATAATAACTAAGAAAATAATCATATAGTTAGAATAGATTATTGGAAATTGACTACTGAAACAGTTTAGTTCTACCAAAATAAAGACAAATAATAGAAAATGACTTGAAAACTTGCTAGTTCGACTTTTTAGAAAAATAAAGTCAGACAAATTACCTTCTAACTAAAAGCAACTATGTGAAGTTCAGATGGAGAAATATAAAACTGATGTTATGGAAATGCTTAAATTGATAAGTTCCAGCCCTTCCAAGCAGGCTAAGGAAATGTTTAAATACAGCCATGAGATTGTGTGTAATGAGAATCCATTATTGGCATAGAAATAGGCCGAGCATTCCCATCTCAAATTGCTCTAACATTTTAATGTACTCTTTTCCAAATAATTTATCTCTTGATATGAGAAAATGTTTACCTTCCGATCCAAAGGAAGGGGGCCAAAGAGTTTCTCCATCCACTTGTTTTTTTAAACATAAGACAAGAAAATATTAAGAAGAAAGTATACCAACTCCTAGTAGATCTAATTTCTTTTGCCAGTTGTTTGCTCACACATGTTCATAGACAAGTCACTCTAAAATCTCATATTATCTCCTCACCTCCCTTTTGTGCATCAAATCCTCTCTCAAAAGATAGAAACATCTGAGTCCCTGTTTCTATATCAAAAGCACACAAGTGGGAACCACTCCTAAAGCTCTGTATGGATATTTGTTCACTATAAATAAATTATTTATGAGTACCTAGACCCAAAGTTAGAGTGATGTAGGTGTATATTTTTGTTATTATTTTCCAAGTTCCGTCAGAGGTCTACTGAAAGTATTTTCTAACATATTTAACAGTGAAGGCTACCAAAAAACAGACCCAACTCAGCTCCAGTGCTCAGGCATCAAGAAATGGAAGAAAGGTCTGTAACTTTGACTGGGCTTCTGTTTAAGAAATTTTCAATACTGAGGCAGACCTTCAACACTGAGCATCCATGGAAGTGGTTCTTCAAGTGCTGACAAGTTTGGGAATTGGGAAAGAGGGAAAGTTGAAATAACAAAATATTGGCTTTCAGTATTACCCTAACCATAACTGAAGTAAACTGAAATCAACTCCAGACAATCAACATGAAATTCACTGTGAAAAATGGACAGAACACAAATATCCTTCAGTGTAAAATGATGACACAGGAATATTGTGATTCACCCAGCTTCTAAACCCTTTCTAATATGCATAATTATCCCGACTTTTGCCCCAGTATTAAATGTGCTCATTAAATCTCTCTCTGACAGGTCACACAAAATTAAGCTTTTAGGAGTTGTTTTATTTTTGTGCCCTAAACATTCTCCCAAAAGTTTTGTTTCAAGAATCAAAAGTCTACTATCTAGGCTAATAATTAGCAGACTACATTCCTATCTTTGACTTTTCCAGTGACTTGTTACTTTACTGTCATTTAAGTACTTATTTTTTATCTAGCTCCCCAGTTTCTCTTTCTTAACATGGGAAACAATAATATGGTACATTCAAGTTGCCTCAACAGGGTTATGGAAAATATTCTTCAAACTCATGGATAGTGTTCTAAACAAATATGAAGAGCCATTTCATATTGAAACTGTTATGATACACACTTACAAAATATTAAAATATTACAGTATTAACTTCATAGTGGCTACAAGGCTGAAAGTTATAATTATATGTACACACTAGCCTTCAGGATACTTTATTACTGCTCACAGACCTTTTATTTCTCAGAAATAGAGGATCCAATGGTCCATTCAATTTATTTCCTTTGTCATCGAAATAGTTTATATTAACAAAAATGCAACCCACTAAAAGGATATCATCTGTGACTCAGACATTTTAAAAACTGATCCAAGTATCTCCAGATACGCAAATCTGACTTACTACTTATTATTATAAAGATTAGTTTGATCTAAGTAAAAATGGTAGAATTATGGAGCAGAGGAAGCCCTATGTCATCTATTCAACATTTATTTTCATGTGGCTCAGTTCACCAGATGTTGGCTTTTTGGCACCTTCAGATGCAAGGATCCCAGTTCAAGTGGGGTATTGGACTGCATCCCCTCTGTGCTCACTTTCTGGGAGAAGTCTTTTGGAATGACAGGAAGAGTTTAGGGTTTTAGCTCCCTCTCCCAGCAAAAGGTTAAAGTTCTTTTTTTTCCCCCATTATATAATATTGGACATGTTATTTAATCCTTCTGAGTCTGTTTCTTATGTGGTGATATTAACACCAACCTAAGAAATTCATAAATGCTTTTGTTGCATTAATCACATCAAATTTTAATTTGTTTACACTTCTGTCTCTGAGTTTCTTGAGGGCGGGGACTGTGTCTTATTCATCCTAATACAGTGCCCAGCGAATAAACAAACACAATAAATGTTTGTTAAATTGTATTGAATCAACTATTTGCCCTACTGCAGTCCTTTGGTAACAACATACTGAATAATATTTTTGTTATAAATTTAGATATAAATTCAGATGATATGGTAGATTAGATCATTGTTAGGTGAATATTCCACCCTTGAACCCTTCTTTGATGAGAAAAGTATATTTTGTCACCCTTTGAATTTAGTCTTGCCCACGTGCTTTGGTCTGGCTAATACGATGTTAGTGGCCATGACCTGAGCAGAGCCTTGAATTGGGCTTGCATAACTGGACTTGCTCTATTGAACTGCTGTTGCCTGTCACCATGAGAAGAGTATGTTTTGGGTAGCCACTAGTCCAAGGAGGATAAGATACAATTGGTGCTGAGCCCTTCCAAAACCAGGCTAGATCAGTCAAACCCCAATTGACTTTTAGATGAAATGTGTCAGCCAGAAATACTACTCTACGCCACTGTTTTGGAAGGTCTGCTAGACAACACTGATATCACAGATGTTGTATACTAATGTGGTGCTGTATGAGATGTTAAGGTCCTTGATGGACTAATTTTGGCATGGAACCAAAGAGGTGACAGAAGCCTTAGACATGATTGTTTTTTGAAATAGTGGGAAAATGGACTAATTTAATGATGACATATTAGGTGCTGGAAGAAGTGTTAGCTTGTTTCAACAAAAGAGACCACAGCTGAAACAAAAACTTCAATTGAAGTGACCACTGGTTGTGTTTTAAAATCCATTATCATTCATGAAAATCCAGTCAAACTGGTGAGTTAAATAGTAGTATGAAAGGTACCATTTCTCCAAACAAATATGGCTTCTAAGTCTTTGGTTGTGGCAATGACCTCTGAGATATTTCAAGGATGCAGTATTGCTTTTGCTGTACTCTTTTGGTAGCACAAGGGAGGAGCTCCAGGAGCTTCTGCTTGGCCCTTGTTATAGCTTTTACTCTAATCAGTGGTTCTCAAACTTTAGCATGTATCAGAATCCCTTGAAAGGAGGACTTTAAAACATAAATTGTTGGATCCTATCCCTGGAGCTTCTGATTCAGTATGTCTTATTGGATTTGAAATTTTGCATTTTTAAACAAGCTCCCAGGTGATACTCATACCAATGTATATCATGCCTACAGACTGGATAAGTTAAAAAGCAGTTTAAAAATAATTTTGCCAGCCTCAAGCATTTAATATGGCACCAGCCTTAGTCAGGTTTTTTTTGTTTGTTTTTTGAGTTGGAGTCTCACTCTGTTGCCCAGACTGGAGTGCAGTGGCATGCTCATGGCCACCAGAGCGTTGACCTGTTGGGCTCTGGTGATCCTTCCACCTCAACCTTCCAAGTAGCCAGAACTACAAGCATGCACTACCACGTGCGGCTAATTTTTTATTTATTGTACAGACGAGGTCTCACCAAGTTGCCTGGGCTGGTCTCAAACCTGCGGGCTTAGGCACTCCACTTGACTCAGTCTCCCAAAGTGCTGGGATTACAGGCTGAGCCACCAAGCCTGGCCAGTCAGTGTGTTTTACAGTGAAGGAAATGGAGACAAGTGGTGAACTGGTAAGTCAATTAAGTGGCACTTAGTTAAGAGAGTGCCTACTTTCCACCTCATATGGTTGCTCTAAATTTTAAATGACGTTATGACTGGAAAGTGGGCAGCACAGTGCCCTGCATATGGAAACACTCAATAAATGCTATCATTATTATTATTATTCATTTTCATTTCATTTTTATTAATTTAAAAATTCACCTCTAACCATCTCGGCATCTTTGTATAAGTTATTTAACCATTTGGGCACTGAATTTGCTCATCTGTAAAATAAAGTGGTTTAGTAGATGATCTTTAATGCCTTTTTTTCAAGATCCAAAAATCTCTAGTCTTGCCTTAAAGGAATCTATCATAGCTGTCTTAAGTTTTTATACTCACCAAAGATAATCTTTCTTTATAACCACATTTCTGATGTCCTGACTCTTGTTTCTTATTAATCTTATCTCAATTTTTCATCCTGTGGAATAAATATTCTCATAAAAAGTATATTGAACTTTAGGTCAGTTTCTAGCTTTATTTATGTGTGAAAACTTAAAACTGAGGTACTATAAAGAGAAAAACCCAAATAGGAAAGGTCATATTTTCGGTTCATAGTGTCGCACTTTTTCCATTAGGGTTTTCCCTGAGGCTTTACTCAAGAGAACTAAAGCCTGGTTAGCAGAAGTGCCACAAGGAAAGAAAGGAAGCTGCTACTGTTTTAATTATATAGGCCTAATTACAATTATGTGATAGATTATTTATTATACACTAAGGACCGAATGTGAGGTTGTTTTAGGATTAGAAATTGCAAATCTTTCATTAAAATACCATCAATTCACTAAAGGGCCCCTGTCTAAAATACTGCTTAACATTCTCATTATCATTATAATTTCACACATATTATTAACTTAACCATAAGGCGATTTAGTGATGAGAAAGCAAAACAGAGCAGAAATGAAATATGCACTTGCCAAAATGGCTAACTTACCTTTTTGATTGACAACCATTAAACTAAAAAATGGTTAATTTACCATTGTCTGTTGCCTTCTTTTGAAATGTCCTAAGTCTTTGAAAGTTACATTTTTCCAGGAGGGAGTGTGGTCTGCCGGTGCACTGAGTCTCACTGCCTCTTGCCTTCACAATAATCCCTCTCTTTTTGTATCACCTCACCATGTCTCCCTCTTTACTACATCTTTGTTCTTTGTACATAAAAGTACTGTGATTTCCCCCATTTAAAAAAAATAAAAGCCCCCCTTGTTCCCACAGCTCTCTGTAGATACTGCCCATTTTCTGCTTCCTTTCATAGCAATGTACCTTAAAGGCACTGTGCACACTTGTCTCCATGTTTTCTTTGCCCATTCTGTCTTGAGCTAATTTCTATCAGGGTCCCTTTCATTTCAACTAAACTGCTACTGCCATGATCACCATTAATTTCTACTGCCAATCCAAAGGTCAACTCTTGGTCTTGTTAACAGTTCTCCTTTTTGAAACGCATTCTCAATTTGGCTTCCAGAACACTATACTCTCCAGCTTGGCCTTCTACCTCACTGAGTGTTCCTTCTCGGTCTTCCTGCATCACCTTCCCTACCTCTAAATGTTGGAATGCGCTGGGGCTGAGTCCTTACACATCTCTTCACTAACCACATCCTTCTTCGAGATCATCCACTCATTCTATGGCTTTAAATGTCATCTATATGCAGATTTTGCCAAATGTCTCTGTCTAGGCCTTCCCCCCATCCTGTTTAAAATAACACCCTCTTGACATTTTCTATTCCCGTTTCTCACTTTATGTTTCATCACAGCACTTACATGACAGCAGTGACTTTAAATTGTATTTCTGTTCATTTATTTGTTAAATGTGTCCCTCCCTAACTAGAATGTACATTCTAGTTAGGGAGGGACACATTTAACAAATAAAGGGCAGGGACTTGGTTTTGTTCCCTGCTGTATTCTCAGCACACAGAACAGGCTCTGGGATGGTATATATTTAGGTACTCAGTAAGTATTTTGCCGAGTTAGTAATTAATGTCCAAATGTATTTTTTTCAAATTATTTTACACCTCTTTACCTTACTTAACAGTGCCAGGCAAGCAATTGCTTGAGTTCTCAGAGTGTGATTATTGCAAGCTGCCTGAGTTATTTACCACACAGCATGATGCCTAGATGAAGGAGAGTTGAGCTGAAGGGCACGATGGTGAGAGGGTGGGGAAGTGGCAACAATTTTAACCTGTGTTCAAACCAAGGAATGGCAAATCCAGTCTGGTTCAAGGCAGTTGACGTTAGGATGAGGGAAAAAATAAGTTAGATAGGCCTCAGAACAGGGACACAGCTTCATAACTATCAGGTGAAGAATGGAAACCTTAGTTTCCAGAACTATCAGATGTTTTAGAGTAGAAGAAAATTTGCCAGGCCCACAGGAAACCTACACCCTGATGCCTGGTTCTATGATTTCAGTGTAGGAGTGTAGGATCATGGCAGGGATGGGGCCGGCGCAGGTATTGTAGGGAATGCAGTCATAAATATAACATAGTCCCTACCTTCAAAGTGCCTGTGAATTTGCAGAAGATGTTAAGACACAGCTAATAGAAGTAAGAGCATTACATAACATGTAATGTGCTCAGCAGAGCTGTGGAATCATAGCAAATTATATCTGTGAAGGAGGCTATTTATGGATTGTGTTTAAAATGGAACTAGTCTCTTGGATGCAAGGAAAAGAACAATTTACTAGCTACATATCTCTTCATCTACAAAATGTAGGGATTAGAAAAAATTCTTTTTTATGTTTCCTTCCAGTGCTAAATTGCTATGATTCTTAATTCACATGCGTGTAACCCTACATGAAATATACATATATACCTGGATAATAAAATCTCATTAATTTGAACCTTGCTCATTTGGACCTTATGATCAACCTTCAAAGTGAGGCTTGTTGAATTTTAATTTTGCTCGATTAGTAATATTAGTAGCTTGTTCAAAAACAGCTAAACAAATTATAAAAGGAATGCTGACCAATTTTAAAGAACAGACTGTTCTTTAAAGTAGTTGGAATTCTTATTTGTAAACAAATAGTGGACAACAGACACTTGGATGGATGTTTTCATAGAGATCCCTGAGTCAAGCTCTCTGGAGAGAAGGGAGTTGACATACCAGGTTCCTGACCCTCACCTCACCTCAGGGAACCGGGGAGCCAGAGCTTGCCTCCACTGAAGGAGAACCCGAGGGAAATCATCTACAGAAGCACCATAACCAAGCCTATTGTACTTCTTGCTTTGGTGGTAAATAGTACTTGTGTGTAAAGTATATAACAAAGAAGATTTAGTCTTCTTTATTAATAGGTTATTATGTAAAATGCATTCACTCAGAAAGATTTATTGAATGGCTACTACAACATGTATTGAAGGTGCAGAAAGTACTGTTATATATCCTTATTACATTATAGAGTTTCAGTATCAAGTGTTTATTTCATCCCTAGTTCTTGAGAATATGTTTTAAGGATATCTCATTATTATACAGCTAACTCTAATGTGAATTTCAATTACATTACCTCAAAAGGCTGCATGGAGGCCTCACAGGCAAATGGGATGTTCCCCATAAATGGAAACTAGGGTGATTAGGGAATACTAAAATTTATCAAAAACTTTTAGGAGTAAAGTTAGAAGAGCTAAAGTTCAGAATGAGTTGCAAATTGAAAAATGGCAGGAAGGAAATAGAAAGACAAAATCTGGAAACTACACTAGAAATTTTCATTGTATCTCAGAAAAATCATCACAAAGTGAATCTCCAAGAGGAGACAGATTTAAGAAAGTGGCATTGGAGTCATACAATCTATCAAATTAATTTAGTCACTCCATGGCTGAGTCAAAAGGCTAATCAAGATAGGCCAAGGTCTTCAATCTCCCTTGAACACATTGAGGTCATTTCAACTGGGAGTCTTTCCTGATGCTGCTCTGCTCACCCTATCTGACTTTTTAGATATTGTTCTTTCTTTAGAGGTTTGCTGCAGTTCCAGCTTTTCCTCAGTGCAACCCTCTCTAATTCCTCCTACCTAACATGAGAGACCCTTTCTGGATGGCCCGTGAACCTTGACCGCATGGCAGTTTACCACTACATGGTTCTCTAATGAGTACTGAGCTCTTCTGAATTAGACTGCAAATTCCTCACTTGTAGGATTCATACCTTAAACCTTTTAATGATTTCTGAACCCACTTATGAGCAAAGTCTTACAATGTATAAAAATGTAATCACATTAATTAAATATTGAATGAATTACATTTGTCAAAAAGAATAAAACTGTAGGCAAAGGAAACTATTTTGGAAAATTTGGGATGTGTAGTCCATGATACCCACTGCATCTAACTCCTTGACTGACAAATTGATTGACTGATGAATGGTAGTAAGAAAGTTTTCTCTACTAGGGTCTTTTATTCTAACCTACATATTAACGTATGAAGTTTATCAGTGCAAATAATCATACAGTATGTCTCAAAATAAACTCAAGACATTCACCACCACCACCACCATCACCACCACCACCCACTGAAAACTGCTCAGCCTCCTATATCTTTTATTCTAATTAATGGCATCACCACTCACTCAGTGATCTAGGCCATGAACCTGATAGTCGCCCATTATTCTCTCCTCATCTCCAGATTTGATTTCTCACCAAATTCTGTTGAATCTCTCAGCTCTATCCCTGCCTTTCTTGTAGCACAGCTTTTGCTTGAGTCAGGCCTTAACATCCCCATCCACCCAGGCTTTATGGTCATTCCTTAACTGGTTGCATGCATCTGGTCTCACCACTTTCCAATCCATACCACATATAGCCAGGAAGGATCTTTCTGAAATGCAAATCTATTCATGTCATCCTCCTTTCTAAATCTGGTAAGGGCTCCTAATGCCTAAAAGATAAAGTCCTAACTTCTTTGCATGCCTTTCAAGGGCCCTCTTCATCTGGTCCTGGCCTTTCTTTTTAATATCAACTTCGGCTACTTGCCTATGCTCATTTTACCTCCTTCCCATCTAAAATTTCAAAGTCTAAAATTGTCAGACTTTGAAGTGTCATGCTATTTTTCCTCACTATGTAGAACAGTCTTTGACCCTGTATCCATTTAAGCTAGTTGAGTTACCTTTAGATATAACCCAAGGACCAATTTATTTCTTGACCACCTCTGCAAGGCTAATACTTTGATCACCACTATGCCTGATAAATGCCCCCAATATAGCAATTATTTGTTCATACACCTAGTAGACCTATTAGTGTTCATTTTACCTACTAGACCATCTCTACTCTCAGAAGAGTAGGGAGGGACACAGTAGATTCTGGTATAGGGAGAGAGTATATGGTTTGGCATTTCCTATATTATCATTACCATAATAGCCACTCAAATATTTTTTGGATGTTGGTGAGTTGATGATGAAAGAGTTTAAGATGATGAAGGAATTTCAGGAGAAGAGAATAGCAGGAGCAAAGGCTCAGAAGCAGCAGTGAATTTTCCGTAGGCTGAGATCAGCTTAAGGTATTTTTTTCCTCTGATATTGTTAGCCTGAAGGTTTCTATGAAGGTGAGGGAGAGAGTCAGTCTGTACAAGCAGTGGCTTAATAATACGTAGAAGGTGAAATGAAACATAACTCAAAGACTTCTGCCTGGGAGGCTGGAAGATTGGTGACAACTTGCCAGAAAATGGTAAGCCTGGGTTTTATATTCAGACCATTTCTCGCCATCTGAATTTGGAAAAAAATGTCGGTAAGAAGAAACTGAACGGTTACCTACAAATGTCCTTGCCAGTCTGAGGAATTATGCCACCTGGTGGCAGATGACTCAATTTTTTTAATCCATTTTTTTACAGTGGTGCAAACTCTCAACATTGGTACTTGCAAACCCTAGCACAGTGCCAGACAAGAAGCAATTATTCACACATTTTTTTTGTAGAATGAAAGAATAAGCTGAGTGTGTAAATAAGTGAACGAATGAGGCAAAGCTTTGTGGTGAAAGAGCTCTGATTTGAAAGTCAAGAGAGATGACATCTAGTTCCACACATGTCACTGTGGGGTGATCCTAGGAAGGACACAGACCTCTCTGGGTCTTAGTACTGGTATATATAGAATCTCTAAGTTGGTGACCTCTAAGTTCATGCCTAGCTCTGACACTCTTGATTTAACATTGGGGCTTCAGTTTACTCATCTGAAAAAAGCAAATGTAAAAATTTCTTACAGTTAAAATATTATTTGATTTTTTGAACATATATACCTATATTGTATATATACTCGTGTGTGTGTGTGTGTGTGTGTGTGTGTGTGTGTGTGTGTGTGTGTTTCTAAAAACATATTAGCTGAGCTCAAAAGTCCTTAGAAAATCACACCACTAGAGGTGCTGTCAGAGGTGATATGCAAACTTCTGGTAGTTGAATTTGAACCCACAGATGAAGGAATCTTGCAGGTTCTAAGTCTCTTCTTAATGATGTCATTATCACTCACCCTCAGCTAGATGTTTCTAAAAATGGCTTTCTAGAATCCTTTCCTTCTGTCTTGATCCAGCCTTAGAGTCCCTTCCCACAGCACACTTGACCCTTCCCTACGAGAAGTAGCCAGGCCATTTACATGAGTGGGAATTGAAGGGTGAACAAATACTACGATGTGGATTTCTTTTTCTTTTTAGGTTAATATTAGGATAGATCAATGAGATTATCTTATATTTATGTGACTAATTTTCTCAGCTAAAATGAAAGATCTAGCTGAAAAGAGATTTCTTTATTTTAACAAAATGTATTCTGAACCCTAGGTCTTGCATGCAGTAAACACTTAGTACATACTTTTTAATATTAATCTTTATGATGGGATTCAAAAAGCACCAGCCTACTCCAGGGTTGGCTAGGGACTATATAAGATGATTCTGAAGGACTTGTAGTACCAAGGAAGTAAGAGGGTGCTCAAAAAAATAAACCCTACAATGATGGGAGTATGTCGAAGGGACACAAGAACCCAACTGAAAAAGCTTCAAGTGGACAATTTAAGCAACAAAAATAAAGTAATATTGGATTACAATCCAAAGTATAAAACAAATATCCATGAGTTCATACTGACATGAATAAATGATTGAATAAATGGAGGAGAGCAGACAAATCTCCCAGACAGAAGAATTTTAAACAATTTATGTAAATACTCTATCCTCAAAGAGGTTGAACATAATCTCCACTTGTTAAGTGTGGACTGCACACACACTGACCTGGAGTGAAGCGTGGAAAGGGGTAACTGAAGAGTAGTCTTTCAGTGGAAAAAGCTGGCAAACACTAAGTTGGATGATCAATAATACTAAGTCATGTTGGTAGTACATACCCTTGACACGACTTCATTAGAATAGCACTTTACCTCTATGGTCTTTCCCAAAATTCATAACCTCACTCCAGTCATGAGAAAAATCAGACAAATCCCAGTTGAGGGACATTCTACAAAATGCCTGACCAGGACGTCTCAAAGCTACCAAGGCAATGACAACAAAGTAAGTCTGAGAAACTGTCACAGTCAAGAAGAATCCAAGGAGATATGATGACTAACTGTAATATGATCTCCTGAATGGAATCCTGGAACAGAAAAAGAGCATTAGGTGAAAACAAAGGAATAAAGTATGACTGAATAAAGTATGGACTTTAGTTAATAAGGATGTATCAATATTGGCTCATTAATTTTAACAAATGTACTAAACTAATGTAAGATGTTAAGAACAGAGGAAACAGGCATGGGGTATATGGGAACTCTTCACTATCTTTGAAATTTGCTGTAAATCCAAAGTAATTCAAACACAAAGTTTAGTCTATTAAACAAAAAACAAGAAACAACATGAACCAAACCTCCCATTACACTCAGCAGTAACCAGAAGTAGCGCTGTGTGCAGATTCAAGGAAATGTCAAAATATTATTCAGTATATTTTGGAAAATTAGATAGTTGAAAATTGGATAGACTATATAAAAGAAACAGGAATTTTTCAGTTGAGAAAGGAGAAAGATAAAAGATGACTCAAGAGCAGTTATTTTTTATTAAAAAGTATAATTCAGTAAAGAAAATAATAGAAAAAACTATAAGAAATACAAAGGAAGTAAAAGTTTTCATAATTCCACCATCTAACACAACTACTATTAGTATTTTATTTTCAATTAAAATATATATATAAATTTAATTTTGTGTGTGTGTGTGTGAGATCTTCCATAGTTGTGATCCTTCTTGACATGTAATTTAATTTCTTGGAAGGTTTTCCCTCTCCTAATTGAAGATAAATCTTACATAGAGCAAGTTAGTTGGTCTCTTTCTGCATTTTGGAAAGAATTACTTTAAGTGAAAGAAACATATGATTTCCCAAGACTATCTAAAAACACAGAATCTGCTCTATGTATCTAGGATATAGCAAAAAAAAAAAACTGAAAGGGATACATATAGTACTGCACAGGAGCTTAAAGATCTGTCTCTTGATTTCACTCTGGGGAGGGTGTGATATTTAAGAAACAAAATGGAGAAGGGGAAAAACCTATTGCCGAGCAAGAGCTACAGAAATAAGAGGTAGGGTACTAAGAGTATTGGAGTTGGTAAGTAGTTCAGAGGAATTTACAGAGCATGTGCATATTTAAGAAGTGAGGTATGAAAAACCATAAAATGGTGAGGGATGAAAAGAGCATGAGGGGTAGTAGCCTATTATTACAAATGTGTGGTGTGTGGCCATGTTGGTGGAAGAGAGTCGTGGCTGAGAGTAAATGGTAGGAAGTATTGAGATTATCATCATCTCCACAGTCATCTCTCGGTAAGAGCTTGCGTTCAGCCAGTACTGATTCTTAAGATTTGATATAATGGCTCTTTTCCATTAGACCATCTTAAATTCTGTTAGATTGAGGCAACTAGAAAGAGTAAACATTTTTGAGCACATATTGCCATCCAGTGGATGAATGTGCATGATGCACAAAGCATTTGCAAAGGAAAAAGACAAAGGAAGACTTTAAGAGGTTATGATTATTGTGCTCGCGTTAAAGCTTTGCTATGTACGGTGAAGGCCATATGTTACATGTGATCCAAAACTGAATCACACCACTCATTCAAAATGCCAGAGTAGATTTTAATATGCATTTTCAAAGTATTCTAATAAATATTACCAGAGGCTTTCAGCAATGGGAGAAAAATATTATGAGATGTGCGCTTATCACCACATTAGATACTAAAGTCTCTTTAATGTTAATGAAACTTATGTCCATGAATTTCCAATAAGATGTGTCAGAGATACTTCTAATAGGGCAGAAAGAAGACTGTCGAGAGACTAGAGATTCAAATCTTGATGCCCTAGGATGCTAAGAGCTCTGACAAGGTGTCTGAGTGAAAGACATCTTTGGCATAATAATCTTGAATTTTCCTTTATTAAAAACCAAATAAAGACTTGTTAGGGTGGGATATTTAGAGAAAATGGATGGAATTTGGGTCATTTAAATAATTGAGGCCATGTTTATGTAGGGATTTCCTAGTGATTAACTTAGAGGGGCACAGAAATATCTTGCTCTTGGGGTAACTTCAGAAGAGTCTTCTGGTATTCTGTAGACAAGTCCAATCCTATTTATTGTGTTTCCTTAAAAAGAATAATAGAATTTATGGAATTGGAATGACATTGAAAATCCAAGAAAAACTACTTTGCTTGTCTGAGAATATTTTTTACTGTGTTAATCCTTTCAAGAAGTTTGTCCATCCACTTTCAAACAATAGGGAATCTACCAACTAATGTGTTCTCTGTTGTTGGGTCTGGGATTTCTTGATCTCATCATACGTACAAACTAATAAATTAGCCTGTCACTGTTTCATGAATATTGGTAAAATGAATGAGACAAAAGACTTCATCATATTTACTCCTGGCAAGCAGCATGAACATCATGCTTGAGTTATTTCCCCAAGTCCCATGGCCACAGAAGGGGCCCAAGTGTATCCTATGCATACAATAGATGTATTCCTCTGCTAGGAATACCCTGAAAAATGGCCTGGGTAAAGAGAGGTCAAAACTTTGCATTCTTGGTATACCCAGTAAAGATATGCTGGGATGGTTAAGGTCTATTGGCAATTATCTTTCCCAACATTTATACTAAGCCAAAATCAGCCTTCCTATGATTTCCACTAGTTAGATCTGTATTTTTCAGTCTCTTTGGCGTTTTGTAGGCCAAACATCTGAGGTGTGGTATCTTACTGCCATTGAGATTTCTTTTCTTTTTCCAAACTAAGCATTTCTAATCATTGTGGCTCTTCATTCATGATCACATATGGTTTCAGACCCCCTAAGATTTCATGAGCATTTTTGGCAGTCCATTAGTTCCCACAGAAAAACCCTGATTTTGTATCATAAACTTACTGGTTAGCCATACAATTTCATTCTACTCTTGTGTCAGAGGATGGAAACTCTATGTAGTTTTTCATTAAAGGAATCATTATGCCAACCAGTTTCCATTGATTGTAATATAAAACATAGAGTAAGTTCCTTCTTGTAAATAGTTATTTAGCAGTTCTAGAAGAAAAGTATAACTCCTCATTGTCTCTATTTTATAAATTATGGACCTCTTCTTTATCAACTGTTTGTTCTCTGATTTAATATAAATGGTGTATGACACACACTGTCTAAATAAGAATCCAATGTCAGAAGCTTTTGTTTCCCACCCCCCCATACGTATAGGACAGCAGGGAACGGACAGTGTTCATCTTCTTCTGTTAAACAGATTTTTATTTGTTAAAACTGATGTGTATATATACTTTTTCAAAAACAGAAATATTACTTTAGATATTATAAGTTTACTTTTTAAAAATTAAAACTAAATTACAAAAATACAGAAAAGTAGAGAAAATAGCACAATGGGCCCCCAGATGCTTATCGCGTAGATTCAACAATTAAGACTTTTGCCACATTTGCATCATCTATTCCTTTTTTCTTTATTATTATCATGAAAATATTTAGTAGCAACTTTCAGATAACACATCAGTTTATCCCTACATAGTTTAATATGTATCAACATGGATATTTTTTACTTAACTGGAATGTTATTAACATCTAGCAAGATTAGCAATGATTTCTTGGTATCATTTCATGCCTAATTTATATTCAAATTTCCTCAATTGTCAAAAAAAATTATCTTCAGAGTTGGCTTGTTCTAATCAAAATCCACACTAGGTTCACTCACTGCATGTGATGCCATGTCTGATAAATCTCTTTTAATCTAATGATTCCCCTCCCATTCTTTTTAAAATTCTTGTCATTGACCATTTGCAAAAATTAGAACAGTTGTCTCATATTCCGAATTTATGGTATCCTTTATCTTAGTCCTCCCTCCCCCATATTTCTTAGCTCTAAAGAGTGATTAAATTCAGACTCAACATTTATAGAAATTATATTTCAAGGTGGTTCTGTGTACTTCCCATTCAAGTAGATTGAAAAGCAACAACATCTAGTCACCTCACTGATTAAATCTTGTCAAGGAATTATCCATTGTCTCTTCATTTATCGAGCCAGCCTGCCTGCCTGCTTTCATTCCTTCTCTCCCTCTCTCCTTCCTTTATTTGTTAAGAATATGTGTTGATTTTTGTCAAGCTTTTTAGACACCTATGAAAAGAGGCATATAATTTTTCTTCTTATAACAATTGATATGATGAATTGGTGAACTATATTAATATATTTTCTAATATTGAACTCTTCTGGCATTCCCAGAATAAACCTGCTTGCCTATAATGTATTTTTAGTATGTTTTAGATTCTATTTAACAATATAATATCTTATATTTATTTATTTGAGACAGGGTCTCACTCTGTCGCCCAGGATGGAGTGTAGTGGGGATCATAGCTCACTGTAGCTTTGAACTCCTGGGCTCAAACAATCCTTCTGCTTCAGTCTCCTGAGTAGTGAGGCTACAGGCACATGCCACCACACCTGGCTAATTTTTAATTTTAAATGTTTTTAATAGAGATAGGAGGCCGGGCTCAGTGGCTTAGCCTGTAATCCCAGCGCTTTGGGAGGCCAAGGTGAGTTTGAGACCCGCCCGGGCAACTTGGCAAGATGTCATCTTTACAATAAATAAATAAATAAATAAATAAATAAATAAATAAATAAATTAGCTGGGCGTGGTAGCGCACACCTGTAGTTCCAGCTACTTGGAAGGCTGAAGTGGGAGGATCGCCTGAGCCCAGCATGTTGAGGCTATGGTGGTCAGGAGCATGCCACTGCACTCCAGCCTGGGCGATGGAGTGAGACTCCAACTCAAAAAAAAAAAAAGGAGTCTCCATACATTACCCAGGCTGGTTTCTTGGTCTCAGGCAAACTCTTGGCCTCAGGCAATTTTCTCACTTCGGACTCCCAAAGTGCTGGGATTATAGGCATGAGCTCTGGAGTCTTGTCTAACAATATTTTATTTGTAATATTTTTACATTGATATTCATAAGTGAGATTGGCCTATAATGTTTCTGAGATCTTTATCAGAATTTAGTATTGATATATGATTACTTTATAAAAATAATCTGGAAGTTTTCTTTCTTTTCTATACTCCGGAACAATTTAAGTAGCATTGGGTTTATCATATCTTCAAAAGTTTGGTAGGATTCCTAGGATTCCTTGGTGAAATCAATTAGGCTGGGAGAGATTATTGTGGGAGAAGGATGGCTAGGAGCAGATTTTGGCAACTTTGCAGGGTTTTCAAGTGTATCTGCATAGATTATACAAAGTAGTGACTTTTATTTTATTTTCTCTGTCTCAAGTATTATTTCTCTAGTGTCATTTTGAGTTTTGTGAACTTGCACATTCACCAACTACCTTAGCTAAAAGCTTGTCTATCTTTGATTTCCTTAACCAGCCCTTTTTTAAAAAAATGTGTTTTGTTTTTCTCTTTTCTAGCTCACCAATTTCTGTCTTTATTTTCATCAATTCCTCCTGCTTAATTTTAGCTTTCAAGTTGTAAATTTATTTACATTTTTGTTTATAAAGGTATTTAATGCAGTAAAAGTTCTTCAGAACTCTGCTTCAGCTGTATCCCATGGGTTCTGATTTTTCCATTATCATTATTTTCGAGAAATTCTGCAGCTTCATTTTGTAATCCCTTTTACCTGCAGCAACTCTTACAATATAGTTACTCATCTTGTTTAAGTCTTGTTCCTGTTGGTGATTTGGCCACATCCACACATACTCTGGGCTTTTGAGGGATTTTAGGTCACTGCCTTTTGTTGAAAATGCTATCCAGGTTTTTAAAAAATTTTATTTTGCTATCTTGTTAGCCTGTTTTGTTTTCAGAATGAGATTTGAAGTAATGGTTCAAAATCACTACCATGATCACAAATCTGGAAGATCTCCCAACAACTCATTTAGCAAGATAATCAGTCAAAATTGCAGATGTTTTAAAAAAAGATGAAAGGTTATTATCACAGAACATAACAATTACAGAAGTTGGGGTGACTTTATAAGGGTTCTTTGTTAGAAACAACTTTTGCCAGGATAGTTTTATAACCCAGAATCTTTTTATGTAACCAAAAAGGAAAAAGGAACTTTTTTGCTCTTACCATGTGATTTCTTTTATTTTTTACACCAGCGATTTTAAGAGCCTTTGGTTTCAGGGCCAAGCCCAGGAACCATATTAGCACTGAGAGAAAAGCAGGGCTGAGAAGCTCAGAACTTACAATATGGAAAGTAAAGGATAGAACAAGAATTTTAACAAATAAAATCTGGGGCATATACTGTTCCAATTATATTTTCATCCAAGCCCACAGCTTTGGAAGGCAACTGTTTGGTTCAGGGAGAGAGATGAATATTTACACCTTTAGATGAGTAAGACCTGCAATTAATCATTGACTATTATCAAGACCAAATTTTCTTCATGTACTTTAAATAGATGTACTCTGTAGAGGGCTATTAATTAAAATTTACATAAATAAAAATAATGACTAAAACAGAAGGGAAGAAAAGATAAAGCAGATAGTCTTTCTATTTAAATCTCTTTTATTTCTTCTAGAGTAGATTGGAAAATTAAAGATATTCTATCTTGTGAAGTTATAACAGAAAGCAGTGTGAGATATTTCCTGTGGTGCAGTCTTTGTTGAGGGGCCGAAGCTGAGAGCAGTAGCTGCATACTCTAGATAGGAACCAGGCACAAAAATAATTTGCTGAGAGGTAGACCTCACAGCAATTTCTGGGACCCTCAAATCATCATCCATCTGCAGAGATTAAAGCTTCAGGAAAAACCTGTTGAGTTTTGTTTTGTTTTGTGTGTTTATGTTTTTTATTTGTTTGTTTTTTGAGTCAGGGTCTTACGCTTGTTGCCCAGGCTGGCGTGCAGTGGCATATTCATAGCTCACCATAACCTCAACCTACGGGGCTCAGGGATCCTTCCTGAGCATCCTAAGTAGGTGCGACTACAGGCTTGTGCCACCACACCTGGCTAATTTTTTGATATTTTGTAGAGTTGAAGTCTTACTATCTTGTCCAGGCTGGTCTCCTGGGCCTAAGTAATCCTCCTGCTTCAACTTCCCAAAGTGCTGGGATCACAGATGAGAGCCACCATGCCCGGCCAAGAATTTTTTTTAAACAACATTGCCAGAGGCTTGTGCATTTCTCTTCCCGCCTCAAAAGAACATCCACCTTCCCTGGAAGAGTCAGGGACAGCAGAGAACTAAAACAGATCATTTAAGAAGTTTTACTAAACTTGATCTGTGGCTCCCAAATACACTATGACCTGTGCCTGGCTCTCTCCTGTGTAAGTTTAGAGAAGAGAGGCTGACCAGTGCTTGGAGCTGCCTGGGATAGCAGAGAAGAGTAGGCTGTATTGGGTGTAGCCTGCACATCCAGAATTTGACAGGGCAAAAATGCCACATTTCCTGTAGGCTAAGGAACCATAGCTAGGATACAACTGTCTTTAAAAGGCTTTGCCTGGGAACAGAATAGGCTGTGTAGGGTACACTATAGAAGCTGATGTGAACCCTGAATGTCATGATCATGCCACTGCATTCCAGCCTGGGTGACAGAGTGAGACCCCAACTCAAAATAAATGAGTAAATAAAATAAAATAAAAATCAGTTGATTAAGGACTATTAAAAAATGATGCTCAGGATAGATGCAAATGAGGCAATCAACCAAAGAAGATATTCTGAAAAAGATGACCCTTGACCTGAGTCTTAAAGGATGGTGAAGAGTTATTTAAGAGAAGTGAGAGCCGGGCTCGGTGGCTCAGCCTGTAATCCCGTGCCTTTGGGAGGCTGAGGTGAGTGGATTGCCTGAACCCGCGGGTTCGAGACCCGCCTGGGCAGCGAGACCTCATCTCTACAATAAATCCAAAAATTAGCCGGGCGTGGTAGCGCATGCCTGTAATTCCGGCTACTTGGAAGGCTGAGGCGGAAGGATTGCCGGAGCCCAGCAGGTCGAGGCTGCGGTGGCCGGGAGTGGCCACTGCTGTCCAGTCTGGGCGACAGAGTGAGACTCCAACTCAAAAAAAAAAAAAAAAGAGAAGTGAGGTTGAGAGATGCCATGCATACAAAGCCAGCAATATATACAAAGCCACGGGGCAAGAGAAAGGATGGCTGTGGGAGATCATGGCGATCGAGGTGAGAACTGTAGTTCACCCAATAACAGAAAAAAATTGTTCACACTTTTGGATACAGCAAAACGTTCCTTACATGGTAGGAGGTAAGACATGGCCCCTTACACTGCCTAACGGAACAAAAACTGAGTTTCTATGTATGACCTGGCATACTACTCACTGTGTATATACTATATTGGCTCTAAATTTGGGCCATGTCTCCATGAGAAACTAGGGAGACACCAGAGTGTTGTATCCATTCACTTAAGTGTTTATATGGTATATGTCCTTGGTACTGCCTGTTTGCTCATGTAGGTAGTCTAAGTGAAAGTAACCTTGGGCAAAATCTGAGTTGTGGTCAGTCTCTAAATGCAAACCAACCTCTTTGGTCTGACATAGCTTAACAGTATTCTCTAGGAAATGGAAAAAAGTACAGAATAACTGGAACGGTAGTACAGAGTTGGGAGTGGTGGAAATTTTAAAAGTACGCAGGGATGATGATGACATCACTTAAAAACTTTAGTAAGCAGGTCTTTATCTGAGAAGCAGTGAGAAGCCTATAACAATTCTTGAGGGATGTAATTACCAGATTTTCATTTTAAAACAATCATAATGGCACTGTAAGAAGAGATTCAATAAGGAGAAAATAGTTAGAAGGCTGCTCTAATGATATAGGTGAGAGATGAAGAGCTGAATGTCTGTGGCAGTTGAGAAAGAAACATGAGAACAGCTGGTAGATATCAGTAGTGTGGGAAGGGAAGGGAAGAAGAAACCAGAGGCAAACTCTCCAGGGTTTCTGGCTGGGCAAGTGCATGAATAACGATTTCATTCTCTGAGATAGAACACCAGAAGGGAACAGGTTTTGGAGGGAAGACAATGAGTTAAGTTTGGAGGTTGTTGTAGCTGAGGGACATAGGACATGTCAGACAGACAACTTTTTAGCCAAGTATGGCTATATATGTAAAAGTAGAAATTTCAAAGAATGAAGTAACTTTGAGAATGTGAAATATCAAGTATAAAAACAAGGATGATAGGGGGATAAGAAAATATAGCTTAAAACATGTGCTTACAAAAATTAAGGACCAGAGAAGCATGGTGAGGTATAAACTTAAGTAATGTGTGATGAATAATTAATGAAGGATATTAAAACTCAATTGTCACCATGCACAAATCTCTTTCCCACAAATGTTTTTCATGAAATGAGAGTAATCTTTTGATGCTGGTGTTATTGTTGTTGTTGCTAGAAAAGAATGTTGCAGTTTGAGCTATAATGTCTTCTGGGAGTTTTATTTGTTTAATAAAATGCAGTAACTAGACACCACAACCTACTGAAAAATAAAAATCTTGCTACAAATACAGAAGAGACATAGCTCACCCCAAGCATTTGGCACAGGGATACAGGGGCTGTGATGTAGCGCTTCTTTCTCTGCAAAGAAAATGCATCTAAGGAGAGTATGAAGTTTGTCTCAACACAGTTGACACGTAACCATTGTGTGTTCAAACTAAATTTGTTAATCTGGAAAAAGCACCACTGGCAGATTTATTTTTTCTCCATTAAGCAATGACGCAGCATGGAACAGTGCACTGCTTACAGCAGCTGCCTCATCTTTGAAATCACAAATAAAGTTTAAAAACACTGCCTATGATGGAAATGCACAAGTCCTAGACCAGGGTTCCCATAAACATATTCAGTGAGGATCCGGACCATGCGTCCCATTCTTTATTGCACAATTTATAGAAAACTTACAGGGAGAAATCTGTGATTCCACTACATCCAATATGGTTTTTTTGGTGTGAATTTATATTAGCTGGGGCAAAGAGGCTATATATCATATTTAACACACATACATTCCTTGCTTGCTACTTAACACGTATACACAGACCCATGCATACAAATACAGATAACTAAGTAATGCTTTATTTAAAGTGCTGGTCTTTTGTAGATTGGTAGCGTTCTCTAAGAGTTCACATAAAAAGATACATGGGTGCACTGTAAGTATAACTTTAGGACAACCAAGTGAAAATATAAAATCTCATTTTGGGATACAAAATGATGTAACTCGCATGTCACTGTTCTCTTCTAGCTTCTGAATACATGGGTATTATTTATGTTTTTGTCATGTGACACAAAAGAAGCATCTATGAGTTTCTCCCAAAAATCTACTTGCATAAATCTGTTATTTGAGATTCTACAGAAGTGAAACTGAGGTGGGTGAGGGTTTCTAGATGCTTTTTATCTACTTGAACTACAATATGCTGTGACCAAAGTAAGAGCAATACACTCACTAACTTTAAATGCCCCTCTTTTTCAACACAAGTAAATACAAACAGAGCAGGGCTGCTCGAAATACTGCCACCTAGTGGTAAGATATCTCATCTGTTTTATAAAGCACTGGAGTACTACAGCATATTAGGTCACTATGCTACTCTTCACAATTTAAAATTACAATTCGATAAATACACTTTAGGAAGAATAGGTTCTATACCACTTTAAGATGACTCTACTTAACAATGATATAGCTTCAAATAGCTAGAAGGAAGATACTGAATGTCCCAAACACAAATAAATGATAAATGTTTGAGATGATATGCTAATTACCCTGATCTGTACTATGTACCCCACAAATATGTGTAATTATTATTTACCAACTTAAAAAACAAAAATGAAAAAACACAAAACAAAACTAAACTTACTAGAAATTACCATTTTGTTGTACCCCAAAAGTTGAAGATATCTATATACAAATGCCTAAGAGTGACAAGTATCTTGTAGAAGCAGTAAGATATGATTATTTAATAACCTAATATTTATTTCTGAGTTACTGAATCATCACTTTTCACTCAGTAAAATATCAAGGAGACAATTTTCATTATATACATTGGCATGGATAACCAAAAAATCTTTTATTTGGTTTTAGAATGTTGTAGTACATAAAGTGAAATGTCTCTGCCTAATAATCTGTAAATTTACAAACTTCAAACAAAGTAATGCACAGTGATAAATTATAAAATAATCAACCTTTCTTAATATATGAAATTATTCCTTAATTTTTATCATTATCATTAAACAAAAGAATATTTTGGATGAGTTCAAACTTTCTTTTTCTGTGTTTAATGCCTTCCCTGAATTGGGGGAAATGGGGTATTCAAATGTCACACTTTGCTATGGAATACACAGAGTTAAACTAAAGAAGGTATAAGGCTGTTGCAACCTTGCAACACATATCACAGTATCAAAATTGCTGGTTTATCCACTATCATTCTTCACTGGATATTAAACATCTTGAGGGCTACAATTCTACTTTTTTTAACCTATTCCAGAAAATCAACAAAATTTTGACTGAATGTATGAATAAATGATGCTTAAAAAGTTAAAAATAAAAATATAATCTAGATAGCTTTAACTATAAAATCTGAAAAAGAATTGAAATCACAAAATGTGTGTTCAAATCTTACTTCATCACAAATTATGTGGTTTTGGCTTCTACCTCAGTGAGGCTCAGATTTCTTAATCTAAATAAAATGAGTAATGCCTATGTATTTCAGAGAAACTGTAAAGGTAAAATGAGGTAATGCGCATGGTAGTCTTTTGTGCCAAGCAAATGTTAATTGCTGTTATACTACTACACATACACATAGAACATATATGTATAAAGTAATTTTTTCTAAGATGCAATGTGACAACTTACATTAAAAACATATACCATTTTTTCCCAAATGAAAAGTAGCTTAACTCCTCTTTTTAGCCTATAGGCATATTCGAAACCACTCATCCAAAAAAAGTCCCAGCTTTTCCTCTTTTCTCATAAATACTGTCAAAGAAGAGTCAACACCTATGCATCCGCTTTCTCAATGCACTGAAATTGGTCTCAGCCAACATTGCCTATAGATCAGTGTCAATATGGTTAATCCACTTATTTCTTCTCATTTTATCCCTAAAGAGTTCTTTCTGAATACTTCTTATGTCAGTGCTGGCTACCTCAAAATGACTATACCCTATTTTTTTTTTTTACTTCTATGGCTATTTTTTTAAAACTGGTTCAGCTTCTTATTCTTCAAATGGAGGTATCATATGAGGTTCATCCCTAGACCTTTTTTCTCACCCTAATTTCCACCTAGATGATCCAACCTGCTCTAATTGAATCAAGCACCATCTCGGCATTACCAACTTCTAAATCTGTCTTTGCTCAAATTCCCTCCTAAGTTCTAGTTCTACATTTTTGTTGTTGTTGTTGTTGTTGTTTGAGTTGGAGTCTCACTCTGTCGCCCAGACTGGAGTGCAGTGGCTGCTCCCGGCCACCGCAGCCTCGACCTGCTGGGCTCCGGCGATCCTTCCGCCTCAGCCTTCCGAGTAGCCGGAATTACAGGCATGCGCTACCACGCCCGGCTGATTTTTTTTTTGACTTATTGTAGAGATGAGGTCTCGATGCCCAGGCAGGTCTCGAACCCGCAGGCTCAGGTAATCCACTCACCTCAGCCTTCCAAGGCGCGGGATTACAGGCTGAGCCACCGAGCCCGGCTTAGTTCTACATTTTTAATTGTTCACCAAATATTTCCATCTGGATGCACTTCATTCTGCGTAAAGTCAAATCCATATCCTCGCTTGTCCCAAACCTCATCCATCTCATTGTTATCACTCTTGGTAGGTAGCCAAGTAGAAATCTTGGAGTCATCAGTGACTTTTCCACTCCTCCTCTCCTCTTACTTCCATTACCTGGCAATAGGATCTACCGATTCTATTTCTGAATGTCTCTAATGCATCTATTCTCTTCTCCATTTTAGTTTCCACTGTCTCCACTGGATCATTATTTATTTTTTGAAATATTTTGATTGCCTCTTGTCTAATCTCTCTGCTTTAGTCTCACACATTTGAATTCATCCTGTTAAACATGATGATGGGGAAATAAAAATACTCCCTCCCCTTTTTTTATGCCTACTCATGGCCTGGAAAATAATCTCCAAACTCCCTGACATGGCACTTGAGAGCCTTCCTAATCTGCTTCTAACCTGTTTCTCTACTCCTAAACTCTTGCCCACATCCTTCTCTTCTAGAATATGTTACGCATTTTTAACTTCATTCCCTGGTAATAGTGTTCCCTCTATCTGTTATAGCTGTTCTTCATTTTCCAAAAGCCTCTGCATCTTTTGGGCCCATGTGATATACAAATTTCTCTGCAATATCTTCTCTATCCCCTACTTCTTTTATACTCTTCTGTTATGAAAATGAAATTTAGGTTGAGGAACTGTTTACCTCCTTCACTGCATTACACTCAAAGGGGAAAAAAGTCTTATGACTTTTGATTTACCTATACTTAATACAATGCCTGACAAATTCAAGGTACTCAATAAATATGGAATTGAATGAACCTATTCCTGATTGATGTAATAAATAGGGAGAACAAACTTTAAGAAAAATTCTCATCCATAAAACATACATACTGATTGTCAGTTATTGTTATAAATAAAAATCATTTTGCTTTGGATAATAGTGAAAATATACACTAAAGATGAACTAACTACTGTAATCCTTATGGTTTTAAGTAAATCAAACAGCTAAATTTCTCTCTTGCAGTCAGTTTGGAAGGATGCAGGAAACATTTATGCAAAAATCCAGTCAAGTATCTGTAAAACACATAAAAATCAAATATGAGACCCTTAATAGTGCTACTAGAATATCAAGTTAAAAATCAGTCTATTAAAGGTTTTTCTATGTTAAAGAGCTATAGACATTGTTAAAGACTAAAAGTCATAATTTTTTTTTTGAGTTGGGGTCTCACTCTGTCACACTCAGGCTGGAGTGCAGTGGTGTGACCACGGTGCACTACAGGCTCAATCAAACTACTAGGCTCAAGTGATCCTCCAGCCTCAGTCTTTCAAGTAGCTGGGACTATAGGCATGTGCCACCATGCCTGGTGGCTAGTTTATTTTTATTTTTATTTGTAGAGACAAGTTCTTGCTGTGTTGCTCAGGTTAGTCTCAAACTCCTGGCTCAAACAATCCTCTTGCCTTGGCCTCCCAAAGTATTGGGATTACAGGCATGAGCCACCGTGCCCAGCTAAAATCAGCATTAATTTGGCTAAATGTAACTTTGGGAAAAATTACACATATTCTAATGGAGCAGTGCTAAATCACCATCATGAAATATTTTTGTATAGCTCTAACAAAAACATCTCTAATAAATGTGATTTTAAAAATTATACTCAATATTGCTCTGTAACTGTACATCAAGTGTCAGCAAACAATAGCCTATGGGCCAAATCTGGCCCCTCAACTGTTTTTTTGTTTGTTGTTGTTTTAAATACAGGGTCTTCTTATGTTGTCAAGGCTGGCCTAAAGCAAGCCTCTCATCTCAGCTTCCCTAGTAACTGGGACTACAGGCACACACATCACTGTCCCTCACCTGTTGTTGTAAATAAAGTTTTATTGGAACACAGACATACTCATTCATTTCTGTATTATCAGTAATCTGCTCTTGCTGTACAATGGCAGATTTTAGTAGCTGAGACAGATACTTATGTCCCACAAAGCCTAAAATAATTACTATCTGGTCCTTTAAAGAAAAATCTGGCCAACTCCAGTTACAAATAATCAGTTAGAAATTTAGTTGAAAACTTGCCAGTTTGTATACATGAGGATTTCTTATTATTCCAACATTTAGAACTTTTATGCACAGATTTATTTTCAAAAACAAAAAAAGAAAGGTATAAGGATATTATGATAGGAAATGAACAAATATCAAATACATAGGAGAGATAAAGGACACAGGTACAAGGTTCTTTAAAGACCAAATTGTTTTATTTTTATACATTTAACATATGCCTGCCTTATTCTTCTTCATTAACTGGGAAAAGGCATGGCTGCTCTTTATAATAGAGTATGTTACTTAAAAGGAACTTTTCTACCACCATTACATCACTAACATCGTAGAAATGCAATTCTCTGTGCAGGAATGAAGGAGTAAAGTTAAATATATAATCAATTATTGTTATAAATGAGGGGAGAGAAAGGCTAAAAGAGGAAGAAGGAGAAAGGGAGGGGAAAAGGAGAGAGGGACAAGAGAGAGAACGAGATTAGAAGGAGGAGACAGAATTTACTGTACCTCATTCTCTAATTGATATAAAGCCAATCTGTGTACCAAAATTAAGGCCATCTCGGAAGTGGGAGAAAAACTTTTCAGGATGGCAGGATGTACAGAGGTTGAGATCTTGGTTCTGGTCCTGAATATTCTGTGGAAGAATTCCTCCCTGTTCCAGAAGAATCCTTAGGATAAAGATTTTTCAAAAGAGAGCAACAGTTTATTTCTACCAATATCCAAAGGCATATGAAAAATGTATGGGTGTTGGTGTGAAAGAGCTCCAGGAAAGATCTACTTAGAACGGTGTAAATTGTTATTTACGTATAGGACTTGAACAGAGAATGGTAGATTTAATCATCATTTATCACCTAAGTTCATATGTGAACTGTACAATCTTCCATACTGTCTTGCAGACATGATCTGGGTACAGAATTTTATAATCAAAACCAAGTGCTTATTTGAGAAGAAACTTCTAAAGTTACTGGGGTATCAAACAAAATTCATTTGGTTCAGAGTATGCGTTTTAGTCATCTGACCCTCCATCTCCTTTCCTCCTATTATAGAGATTTTTCACAGAAAATCTGCCTCTCTATGAACACTTTATGATGTGAAAAATGACTATAAATCAGTGATATTTGATTTCACAAATAACATTTAAGAATTCATTTTAATCCCTTCTACTTATGTACTAAATGAGGTAGACTCTGGTAAGATTTTGCTGACTGAAATAGAAATATGATTTAAATCAGACATCAATTTTTCTTTGTAGTAATGATAAATAATATTAAACAAATATTAATAGCAAAACTTCATACCTTCAAAAATGCAGGGGACCATAAAAAACTTGAAAGTGACTATGTATTCATATTATCTGATATTTTTCTTTTTTTTTTGAGTTGGAGTCTCACTCGGTCACCCAGACTGGAGTGCAGTGGCCGCTCCTGGCCACCGCAGCCTCGCCTGCTGGGCTCCGGCGATCCTTCCGCCTCAGCCTTCCAAGTAGCCGGAATTACAGGTATGCGCTACCACGTCCGGCTGTATTTTTGATTTATTGTAGAGATGAGGTCTCACTGCCCAGGCGGGATCGAACCCGGGTTCAGGCAATCCACTCACCTCAGGCTCCCAAAGGCGCGGGATTACAGGCTGAGCCACCGAGTCCAACTTATCTTATATTTTTCTAAGAAATACAGTCCTATAGTTAATTAGACAATAAGAATAATTTTAAAATATCAGCTTTCTGATAGTTTGTTACACTTAGGAGAATTTAGCTGAGGAATGGCTGTGAAGTAAAGTACATGTCAACTTTTCTATGCGAAATTTAAGTAGATCATCAAACAAAATGTTAAGTGTTTCTTTCTTCACTTTTATATCAATTAGAAATATCAGACAGGAACATTTCTATTACTCAAACTTAAATGAAAATAGATTTCATGTTTGAAATGAGTTTTTTTTTTTTGGTACATGTGTATGGCAGCTACTTAAATAACTGTCACCTAAATTTTTCTTAGCGTTACTAACTATTCTCTAAAATAATTTGCATTTTAGAGCAGTAAGCAATAACCAGTTTTGCTGTTCCAGCATAAAATCAAACATACCTGGTGGCTTTTCGGATGTCAATATAGGGATTTGGTGCATCAAATAATCGTACACACGCAGGATGAAGATTATGAAATGCCTTTGCTGATTCCTTTGGAAGCGTAAAACAGCAAGGTCCTATTGATGGTCCAAGTACAACAACAATGTCTTCCAAACTGCAGCTGTATTCTGCTATCAGAGCATTCACTGTTGCCATAGCAACACCTAACAAAGTACCTTTCCACCCTGATAAATAGGAAGGGAAAGAGAAAGGTAAAAGATATCAAAGTTTCACCTGAATTTACATGTAAGTTTAAAATGAGTAGAGCTGGTTTGTGTATTTTTCAAGTCTAGAAATGATAAATGAGTCACAAAATTAATTATTACTTTCAGTGTGGCCTTTATATGATATATACTATACAAAGTACCTGACACAGAAGAGACATTTAATGGGAGTTTCCATCCATTTCCTTTAAAAATGTTCTATTCTTTTAGTTTCTGCTGGGATTACGGCTTCTTAATTCTCTCTCACTTTTACTTTTCACATTTTAAAAATTTGTGGTAAAAACACACACGCAATTTACCATTTTAACTATTTTAAGTGTACAGTTCATGAATGTTAAATTCACCTTGTTACAGTACAACCAATCTCCAGTACAAGCAATCTCCAGAATTTTTTCATCTTGTAAAATTGAAACTCTACAATCATTAAACAATAACTGCCCGTGCCTTCTTTTCCCCAGTTCTATAAAATCAACATAGTATTTGTCTTTCTGTGGCTAGCTTATTTCATTTAGCATAATGTTTTCAAGGTTCATATGTATTGTAGCATGTGTCAAAATTTTCTGCCTTTTTAAGGTAAGTAATATTCCATTGTATGTATATACCACATTCTTCTTATTCATTCATCTATCAGTGGACATGTGGATTATTTCCACCTGTTGTGAATAATGCTGCTACCTGCGTGGGTGTGCAAATATATTTTGAGCCCTGCTTTCAATTCTTTTGAATATATGAGGGGGGACTCCCCCCCAAAACAGACTTCATTTATGAAAAATTGTGTATTTATTCTTACATGTTTAAACTTCAGTTATCTTCAAAGTACTCTCTGCTTGATGCAATACACCTCTCGAGATGCTTGTTTCACTGCTCAAAACAGTGATGACTTTTAGTGCTTCTGCTGTTTTTGCTTCACCTCTTCCATATTAGCAAAATGTTTCCCTTTGAAGACTCTTTTCATCCAAGGAAACAAAAAAAAGTCGCTCGGGCAAGATCAGGTGACTAGGAAGGGTGGGGCATGGGGGTCAAGCCGTTTTTGGTCAAAAACTGCTGAACACTCAACACAAGGTGGGCAGATGTATTATCATGGTGGAAGAACCAGTCTCTTGTTTGCCACAACTTAGGACATTTCTTTCTTCCATAAATCATGGCACAACAGTCTCAAAACTTCCAAATAAAAACTTTGGTTGACCATTTGATCTGAAGGAACAAATTCCAAGTGTACTAGAAGAGACCTGCCCTCCAAAAGATAATTTTGGATCTTTTGGGGTTCCCCCTCATATACCCAGAAGAGGAATTTTCTAGATTATAGGATAATTCTACTTATAAATTTTTGAGGACTCATCATCCTGTTTTCCACAGTGGCTATACCATTTCACATTTCCATCACTAGTGCACCAGAGTTCCAATTTCTCTACAACCTCATCAACATTTGTCATTTTCTAGGTTTTTAAAAAATATATATTACCCATCCTAATGGATATGAGGTAATATCTCATTGTGGTTTTGATTTGTATTTCTCTAATTTACAATCCATGAACACAGGATTTCTTTCCATTTATTTGTGTCTTTGTTAAATTTTCTTAGCAGTGTTTTGTAGTTTTCACCTCTCTCTCTTTTTACACTAAAATACATCTACCCATATTTCAATTAACAGTCCCTTTTCACACCCTTCTCACTTGCCCAACTGTTTCCTTGCTAGTTTTACTTGCCTTCTCTCTACATTGGATCTCATGGAGCTTTTTCTTTATTTCTGTTCCCATATAATTGCCAAAGACAGAAAACTAAGAATACTGCATTTTTCCTTTATTCCCTATATCTGAGTTTAATTCAGCTGATTCCCCTTACTCTTTTCTTCAGCATTCCATATGCATACCCTTCTAAAGCCAGGTATTCAGGTGAAGAGATCAATCTTTCCATGACGAAAGGAAGGATTACTTGGGTGATAGGTCCAACCTACAACCTCTACTGGTAACCCACTGGATATGTGGTTATGGGAAGAAAAACAGAATGAAAACATCTATCTGAGTCTGTAAGTGGATGGGATATCAATGACCAAAATAGGAAACCTACACAGTAGAGAAGACTTTAGGAAAAAATGTTGAATTTTTGACACAATAATTTTGAGGCACCTATGAATATGCAGGCAGTGCTGTTCAGAGGACGAGACCAGATAACCGAGCTAAAGAGAGATATCGATCGTCAGGGCTTTTCTACAAACAAGAGTGCACTCTTCTTCAGAGATCTTCTTTAATTATCTTCCTGCCTCTAATTTGTCTACTCCCTATTTGATTTTTACTTTTGGGACATGCACATGTAGACATTAAAAGGTTTTTATTAAATTAGTCTCATAGAAGGATTTTATACTTTTTGATATCTACTAAAGTAATGAGTATATAATGTATCTAATCGAATTCTGTTTCAAGGTCAAAGTATTAAAGACTTGAAAATTCACACTTACAGTTTTGTTCATTTTGACTAAAGCTTGACATATCTAAGCTTCATCTTAGATATTTTAAAACTAAATGTTTTAAAACCTAAGAAGTAACAAATCATATTCTCTTTTTATATCCAGGAGCCAAGAGTCAAAGTTTAAATACCTTTTCGGCAAATATGCTACTTTTTAATTTATAGGCTAAAAAGCGAAATAGCCATAGATTTACAAGGAGAAGGAAATTCTAAGGATCATCCTTCATTTCACATAGAATCAAAATCACTGGATAACCTAAATGCTATTGTAAAATACCTTTAGAAAACAAAACTCCATAACCTTGACACAGTATTTCTTCTGAAAATACTCCTTTGCTCTTATCTTCAGAGAACAGTTATAAATATATTTAGTTTAAACTAAATGCAGTTTTCAAAACATCTTGTTTTTTCCTTACCTCCCTACCTATACACTTGCTGCTCCATCTGTGTGAACACCTTTCTGCAATGTGCCTAACATTCCTATTCTCTGTTGCTGGACTTCAAGGATTCTCCTAGAAAATGTTTCAAAAAGCAAGGAAGGTTTTTGGTTGTTGTTGGTTTGCTTTGGTTATTATAATAACTGGAGGTGCTACTGGCATTAAGAATTTTAAGGGCCAAAGGTGCTCAGTCTGCAATATAGGATTATCTTGCCCAAAATGATAATAGCATGCTTGCTGAGAAACACTGGTACATAGCTAAATTTGACTTGGATACTTCTCTTATCTGTTCTTATAATAAGAGTGTGCTGACTCTTAATGATCCCATCATTACACTTATCACAATGTAACATAATTAAATGTGTATCATGCCCACCAGAAAGAAATTACAATTTTTTCCTGTACTACAAAATTAGTAAAATTCTAAATGCTTAATTAAGTATACTTACCAGAGTGAGCAACCCCACATGCTTTCTTGACAGGATCTGCAAAAATTATCGGTATACAGTCAGCACCAAGAGCCGCTATTGTGACTCCTCTCTGATTTGTGGTTATTCCATCATAAGACTCAGGCTCCTTCCTTCCCATAATCCAGACGTCATTGGCATGATCAGTCTAAGAGCAAAGATGTGTCATAAAAATGTTTTGAAAGTGGAATTTGTCCTGCCATAAGTTTTTCTGAAAGCACTTATTTTACTACAAAATTATATAACCAGCATAAGATTACCAGCATTCATTAAATATGTTACTTCTATAAGTGGTAAAATACCAAATTTACTTAGTTGTTTAAGCTTTTAGTATTATAATCTCTGCCTATTCCATTCAAAGAAAAGCATGCTTTAACATTATAAAATTTAAGGTAGTCTATAATGAACACCCTTCCACTAGAAATGGGTAAATCTCTACTTGCAGCATTTCCATAAAGTAGAAATTTAACTTTCATATTAAAGAAAGTTAATTAACAAATCAATGATATTTTTACAATCCTAGACTCAACTAAAGCTAAAATTCTGTAATCAATGATGATCCTAGTTCTTCCTATTGTTGATTTATAAAATAATGGCCTTTCTCTATCACCATTCAGTCACCTCCATCACAGCTCACTGAGCAGACTTTGATCAATGGGGGACAAAGTGATTATAATAAAGAAATGAGGCAGTCTTAGCTTAACTAAGGTGAAGAGTTCAGCAGAAGTCTAGCAAAAAAGCAGCCACATTCAGGCTGTCACTTTCAGGCACAAGATTTCTCAGAAAACTCATAACCAAAGTTGCCTTCCCTGATAAATGCCCATCTGCCTTGGGGAGAATGCTCTTCCTGATTAAGCTTTAATTAATCAGTTTGCTGATGAACAAAAAATCATATCTCACGTTCCTGAGGCTGCTGTGGGTTTTGTTTATAAACCCTCACTTGCTTTGGTTCCATGACTCATCTCTAGTGCATGTGAATAAATATCAGTTGTGCTTTCAATTAAACTGAACAGGCCGGCTGTGATGGTTCGTGCCTGTAATCTCTGCAAGACCAAGGCAAGAGGATCACTTGAGGCCAAGAGTTTAAGACCAGCCTGGGCAACATCCAAGTCACCATCTCTAGAAAAAAAACTTAAAAAATTAGCCAGGCATTGTGGCGCATGCCTGTAGTCCCAGCCACATAAGAGGCTGAGGTGGGAGAGTCACTTGAGCCCAGGAATCCAAGACTGCAGTGACCTATGACCATACCACTGCACTTCAGTCTGAATAACAGAGGACCTCTCTCTAAGTAAATAAATAAAATTAAACTGAATACATTTGAGTTATTCTTTGCTGAGATGATCCTGAATTGTATCAAGTCTCAAAAATTGACTTCCATTTACAGGGAATGTAGGAACTAAGTAAGTGACCACACTCGAGGCAAACAATAACATTCAACATGTAGGAAAGATCATAGGACAGTTGATCCAGTTTCTACAATAAGGCAATGGCAGGAATTTTTAAATGAAGGGGGAACTGCTCCAGATTAAAAAAGATTTGAGAAACATTAAATTAAGTAGAATGTGTGGACCATATTTGGGTCCTATTTTAAGCAAAGCAACTGTGAAAAGACATTTCATGAGACAATCATGAAAATGTGATTATAAACCAGGTACTAGATGATACCAATGAATTGTATTTAAAATTGCTAAGTGTAATAATAGAATTGTATTGGTTCAAGAAAAGATTCATATTTTCATGAATATGAAAAATATGTACTTAAGTATGTAAGAGTACATTTAAATGATGTCTGAGACTTCCTTTTAAAGATTTCGGAAAAAAAAAAGAAAAAAAAGAAGCAATAAAATCTTGTTAATTAAAAAAAAGGGGGGGACAGTGCTACTTTATTGTCTGATAATTAACTGAACTTTTAGAATTGAAGACTCCAGAAGAAATATACAGGTCCTTGAATAACATCATTTAGTTCAAAGTCATTTCATTATAATGTTGATGAGAAAAAAATCAATTCCTCACTTGGCCACTGATTGTGTAGAGTCTGCTTGTTCTCCTCGTGTCTGAGTGGGTTGTCCCTGAGTACCTCGGCCTCCTCTCATATCCCAAAGAAGAGTATATTAGAAGTGTCTACATGCTCCCACTCTGGGTAAGTGTGTGTATGTGTGTGACCACCTATCCAGGGTTGGTTCTCTCTTTGTGCCGCAAGCTGCAGGGATAGGCTCCGGTAACCCGAGACCTGAATTGGAAAAACTGGATTATCATACTTGTTTTTATTCATCTTTCTTAAATGTATGTCTAGCTCACATTTATTTCAGTGTTTGATATTAGAAGTATTTTGGCCTTATTTAGATGTTTGGTGATGTTTTTGTGATCAGAAATACACCTCAGGAACTTAACTCTTGTTAATGTCAATTAGCCGACAGTAAATTGGTTTTGTTATGAGTCATTTAAAGTTGCAGTTCCGGCCGGGCTCGGTGGCTCATCCTGTAATCCCAGCACATGGGAGGCCAGATGAGTGGATTGCCTGAGCCCACAGGCAACTTGACAAGACCTTATCTCTACAATAAGTCAAAAATTAGCCGAGCATGGTAGCGCACGCCTGTAGTTCCAGATATTTGGAAGGCTGAGGCGGAAGGATCACCGGAGTCCAGCAGGTTGAGCCTGCAGTGGCCGGGAGTGGTCCCTGCACTCCAGTCTGGGTGACAGAGTGAGACTCCAACTCAAAAAAAAAATTTAAAAATAAATAAATAAATAAATAAAGCTGCAGTTCCAAGAAACAACCTATTGAAGACATTAAGTGAGGACTTACTGTGTGTGTGTATTATATACTTAAATATAAAAATATAATATGTTCATGGGTATGTGTATAAAGATCACTCAAGAATTGCTCTTTAATCTATGGTATATAAATGTAAGAAAAGCAATCACAGTTATCAACCTAAAATTTTAGATAAAACACCAGATGTAAAAGTTAAACAGATTAATTAAAGTCCACGAAGATACTAGAAGAACTGAAGTAAAAAATGTACTTTATATACACCAATGTAAAAAAATATATACTTGAGATCTTCCAAAATACGAAGCAAATTTTTACCTTTATCCGGTAAAATTTCTCCACGTTAAATCCTGCAGCATTCGCCAACCTATGTAGATTTTCTTGAACAACTGTTTTGGGATCTCTCCGTTTGGAACTACTGAAGAGATTGAGTGAACTAAGAGTTGGTATATAAGATATCCCACCTGTTCTTGTAGTAAATCCATGTATAAAAATATCTGCTGAATATAAGTAGTAAAGATTAAAAAGCTGCCATCCGTAAGACCATAAAGCATTACAAAACCCAATCTCTCACTTTAGACCTTCCCTGGTCACTTTAACCTGCCCCTGTTAACATGACTTTTAATTTCTACAACATTTTGAAACTCCATATGTTCTTATTACATTCTGCTTTGTGTTAGTTTACCTTCCCTATGGGATCATTGCTCTTCAAGGGGTATCTTCTGTCCCATCTGTCTTTGTTACACACAACAGCATACATCTCCCAACAAATACTGTTTAGTCAAAAAGTAAGATAGTTTTAAATTTCACTCTTCTATGAAGGTGCCAACAGGTTGAAGTTTCAGAATTACTAAATAGAAGATTTTCAGGGTCATGAATCTCATTGTAAAGAAGGGCTGAGGAATTTGTCTTAAAGCCAGATTTGCATAAAGCTAATTTATTTATTTAGGGTGGCTTTGAAGGGGCTAACCCTTAACACCCCTGACAGGACAGGGTCATCCAAGACACCTCTGTGTTGCAACTGATGCTGCTGAGCAATAAGCCCACGATAGTCAAAAAAAGAAAGGAGGGGAAAAAAGAAGTGAACAACCTTGAAAGAAGGTCTTATTCTGCACGTACACAGTAAGCATGACAGACAGTATTTAAGATACCTGGGATCAAAGGAGAAGTGATAAGAGTTAATTCTCCTTTCAGTGCTGGCAGACCTCTCAAATATATTTCTATTTCATTCTGGATTTCTTTCAGTTCTTGAGTCGTAATTATGTTTATTTCAGTGGACTCTTTCAAAAGTTCTTCCCTCAAAGTCACTTGTAAATCTTCAAATTCAAAATTGTAAACATCAGTGAAGAGTTGACCAATAAAAGCTTTAATTAATGTCTTCCTGTGCCTGGGTGCAATTACTTTAATGCTGCTCAGATTTTTTTCATCGATTTTTTGTTTAATGGTATACAAAGAGGCAGCCAGGCTGTGACTGCTAGTAGTCTCAAATTCTCCCAAGAGAGCTGACAATCCATTGCTTGTTTCTAACTCACAAATATCATGGTCACCACCCCTTTCACAGCTCATGTTACCGCAACACATTATACAAAAGAACTTGGCACTGGCAGCATGGTGGTCTTGGATGGCATTCAGTGTCTTCAGTAATGTCTGATAGCAGTTTTTTTGAAAGTTCCATTTCAAGCCAAAAAGATCGATCAAAACTGCTTCTACCATCCTTCAAAGACGTTTGTGTCAAATAAATAACCTGCAAAGAAAAATTAGGGTAAGAATATAAAATTATATCACTCTTCTTACAGTTGCAACAGAGATTTGTGTTAGATTTTAAAATTAATGACATTGATTTTAAAAACGTAACGTAAAATAGCAACTCTAGCTTCCTCCCAGAAAAGCCAGTCCGCTCGGTCCCAAGAGATGATGACAGTAAAAGCAAAGCCATCTTTCAATTCATTTTGTGAAAGTGCTGATACATCTTTTCAGAACAAGAGTTCCTCTGTTCTGTTTTGTTGACACAGCACATTCTAAGCAGGGAATTACTTGTGGACTTGGACAAAGTCCTGCTTTTTAATTGCGGGGGCGGGGGTGGGGGCGGCAAACCGTCCCAGAAGTCGCCGCCAACCCGTGTGATGTATCATTCGTCCTACCATAGCAGATCACATTCCTTCATGTGTGGGGCCCAAATTCACGAGGCTACACGCAGCCGCACCCGAAAACGCGAGTTCGGGCGAGACAAGCCTAGAAGGCGACAGGATTCTCTCCAGGATGTGCACGACAGCCCACGCTTGCAGCGATCGCAGCAGCGACTGCCCTGGGAACACGGCACGGGCCTCCTACCTGCATTCTTGTTCCCTCCCTCCGCGCGGATTGGCTCCCCCCAGCCCCGGCCCTCCACCCCCCAGCGGCGGGTCTTCCTGGGGACGCCCGTCTGGGCACGCCCGTCGCCCGGGGTCCCTCAGAAGTTCACTTCTCCAGCTTTGAAGGGGTGAGCGCCCACCCCATCCCCGTGCATGTGAATTTCCACCCAACGTGTGTCGCCGCCGGGTCCCTGTCCCTCCCACGCGCGCCCGGCAGCGGGGTGCAGGCTGCGGCTCCGCACCTGCCGGGCCACCTCGGCCGGCCGCTCCCCGCCCGCCTGGGACTCCGGCGGACACACGGGCATCCCGGTCCTCGCCTCCTCGCCTCCTCTGCGGCGACCTCTGGGACGATTTGCCGCCCCCCCCCCGCCCCCGAGCCTCCGCGAAACCGGGCAGGCGCGAGCGGGTCGCCAGGAGTCGCACGCCAGTCCCCGCGGCGGGCCGCCCGCGCGCCCCGCCTCACGTCACTCACCTTCCCCGCGGCCGCTCGGATCCCCGCCTGGCGTCGGCACCGGCTTCCCGCGGAAACCCGACGGCCGGGGCCCCGCAGGCGAAGCGCAGGGCGGCGGGAGGGAGCGGGAGCGGGGGCGGGGCAACCGGGCGTGCACCCGGCGGGCGCCGGGGAATCCCGGGATGAGCCAAGAACGCGCGCCCTCCGCCCCCTCAGTAGTTCCGGGTCCAGGCGGTCCCGCCGCGGGGAGTGGAGCAGGAACCCGGGCCGGGCGGGTCAGCGGGCAGGAGCGGGCGGGTCAGGCCGGAGAGGGGTCGTGGCAGCGCTGGAGCGGCGGCCCCGTGGGGGGCGGGGCGGCGGGAGCGAGTGGAGGGGGCAGGGGCGGCGACGGGCCCGCGAGTGGAGGGGGCGGCGGGAGCGACGGGCCCGCGAGTGGAGGGGGCGGCGGGAGCGACGGACCCGCGAGTGGAGGGGGCGAGGGGAGGGACGGACCCGCGAGAGGAGGGGGCGGCCAGAGCCGGGGCCCGCGGGTGGAGGGGGCGGCGGAAGCAGCCGGACTCCGGGAACAGGGGGCGCGGGGCGGCTGAAGCGACCCACACCGAGAGGGGGCGCAGGGCGGCGGGCGTGGCGGACGCCGTGAGGCGGGGCGGCTGAAGCGACCTCGGGAGTAAACCGCAGCCCCCCTCCCTCCCCTCCGCTCCCCTCCGCAGGCGGGCTTCCGGTCACACGAAGACGCTTCGCTGAGCCAGCGGTGTGGCGGGGACACTTGGTCGAATCACCAGAGCCCCGGCCTGGGAACCTTCGTCGCGTTAGCCCTTGGCAGCTTGTCCCGTCCGGGGCTCAAGTAAGGGGCCTCCTTGGGGACGCGTTTTCAGTGTTGTTTTGTTGGTCTGTTTCCAGAAGTGAGCTAGCAAGCGGGTTGCCCCTCCTCCTCGGCTGATTCTTGTTGGCAGGACCCGTCAACACTCTTTACAGCTTCTTCACTTGTATCCACGACTTAGGTGTGCCCCTTGTAAAATAGATGTGTCCTTAGTAGGACAGCAGAAGACACTCATCCCTAGAATCACGATAAAGGCACAAGTTTGCGTCCCTGATCTGTCTTCCAAGAGAATGACGTTCAGTTACTTGAAACTACTGAGCAGCTACGTTATGGAAGGCAGGTGTACGGTAAAGGGAAAAAAAGATCCCACCTTCAAAAGAGTAAGCGGGGTCTTTCTGTGACACTGCTTGTGATGGACGGAGAGGCCCCTTTTACCTGTATTATTGTTCGTGTGGTAGGTGCTGAAGACTCTCTATCTCATAATCTCCGACGTCTGGGAGTTTACAGGAGCCCTGGGAGGTGAGCACATTCCTGTGCTTGACTAGAGAATGGGCGCGCCAACCCAAAGAGGAACCCACTTTTCAGTAGTGCTTGCCACTGTTTTTGTCAAAATTTGTATTTTCTTTGGACATTTGTTTGGATCCCTGACTGGTGGATGGTACACACCCGATCAGAAGGTGCACTCTCTACCCGAGCTTGTTTTATGTTAAATATTACCTCAACAAAATAGAGGTCTTTTAGTTACTAAGCACATTTAAAACACGTATCTCTCTCTCTTTTTTTTTCTTTTTCAGACAATGATGGGAATTCATGTACTTTCAAGCAAAAATAGTGGCAGTAAAAACCAAAATATTTCAAAATAGAGAAGTTGTCCGGGAAGTTTGTTATACTGTATTTGCATACTATTTCCTTTCACCATCTGGTTCTAACCTCATGTTCTAACATTCCCTCACCCCATTCCCACCCTACTCCAGTGGTTTCAATCCTGACTGCGTATCAGAACTACAAGTGGAACTTTAAAAAACAGTAATGCCAGGCCTCCACCCCATCTATACATTGAATCAGAATCTCTGGGAGTCAGGCCTGGGCATGTTTTGCCTGCTTTTTTGTTTTGTTTTAATCCCTACATATGATTCAGATGTATAATTAGTTTTGCAGAAATGACTTCCCTATTCCCAAGTCGCTCAAATAAAGTCTGTTCTTTGGATAGGCCACATGATTTCACCCTTTACATTTGCTATTTATAATTGTTGTTTAAGACTCTTCAAGTTCAAACATAATTTTTCCTGAATTCCCATCTCCTTATCAAGCAGAATTAATAGTGTTTCTTTAGCATTTTGTTCATATATAAGAAGCCCTCTCATAGATGTAGTCTAGACCCATAGCTAAGCAATTAGTTGAAAAGTTGTACACTGTATAGGGATGGACTTTATGGTATGTAAATTATATCTAAATAAAACTTTTTTAAAAAGTCAGTTAACCCAGAGAATCTGAAAAAGTATAACATAAATATCTTAAGCTTTTTATTTTAACCTAAAACAACTGTGTGCTCATTTCCCAATCTATTTAGAAGATCCAGTGCCTTTTCTTTCCTTGTGGACTACTGATTGGGCATAGTATCTTTTGCATAAATTACACACCTCAACCATCAGCTAAGACTTCCCAAGATTTCATTCTTTTTGTTGTTGTTGTTGTTGAGTCAGAGTCTCATTCTGTCCCCCAGACTGGAATGCAGTGGCACGCTTACAGTCACCCCAGTGTCGACCTGCTGGGCTCCACAATCCTTTTGCCTCTGCCTTCCATGTAGCCAGAACTACAGGCACGTGCTACCATGTCTTGCTAAATGTTTTTTAATATATTGTAGAGACAATGTCTCACCAAGTTGTCCAGTCTGGTCTTGAACCCCTAGGCTCAGGCAGTCCTCTCACTTCAGCCTCCCAAAGTACTGTGATTACAGGCCTGAGCCACCACGCCCAGCCTATTTCATTCTTTTAAGAGGAAAATAACTTAAAGGTTCGCGTGAAGCAATCTGAGGGCAGATTTACTTATAATCTGTTATAATTATCTCACACACATTTATTGGGTCTTTAAATATTAAACATAGATTTTAAAGAAACAACAAACTTTATTTCTACACTATTTTGTTGGTTAACATTTCATTAAGTTATAAAAATACAATATCAAGCACAACTGGCATAAACAGATTTGAGAACAAACACAAGTAACTCATTGTAAGATTGTACAATTCGACTGTTAAGAGCAGAAACAGGCAGATTTACTAGAGAACAGTGTCCTAGCCATGGACACTCAAAATGATAGGGGAATTAGCCACTTATGATTTTCAAAGATAATAGTGGTTAGAAGTTAAGTGTAGATGGGCGAAGAAATCATCTATTATACCTCTACATTTTAATTATGTGACTGTTGTCTTTCTCCCTCTTATAGACTTAGAGTGTTTTGAGGGCAGAGATAGTGTCTGGCTATTAAGGGGAACCACTGTAGACATTCTTACAATACCACAGAAATCTCGTAATGAGGACAAGTGGAATTTCAAAAACTGAACAATTGTTCTTAAACCATTTACACTAAGGTTTATGGGTTTTTCCAGAAAAGGCCATGTGGCAGATGCAAATTTCCTTGTTAAAAGCTTCTATTAGTTTCTTAGGGCTGCCATAACAAATTACTGCTAACCAGGTGACTTAAAACAACAAAAACTTGTTCTCTCACAGTTATGGAGGCCAGATTCTGAAATGGAGGAATTTACAAGACCTTGTACCTTTTGATGTTTCCTTACCTCTTCCATCTTCTAGTGGCTCCAGGTATCCCTTGACTGGGGATTACATGACTTGGGCTCCATGCCTCCATCATCACATGGTATTCCCTGTGTCTCAAATATTCCTCTAACTTTCTGTTATAAGAATACCTTTGTAGAAATAAATGCAGACCAGTCAAATGAGAGCAAGTTAAGGCTGTTATTTAGAGCTTGCAAGGAAGTCAGTCACCATCTCTTGCATTTTGTCAGAAAGTTAGAGGCCAGCAGAGGAATGGGTATGCCCTGATCAGAGGCTGTTGGCGTGAGGAAGCTACAGTCAGGCTATCTGGAAGTAGGGCATCCCATGTGATTGGTTAGGGGTGCATATTTGGCTTTCTTGTTAGTCCCAAGTTGGAAGTAGGGACAAACAGAGAAGATCTGGCTATTAATCAAGTAGTGGACATTTGGGGCCAATTGTTATAGTTTGATTCCCTGGACTATTACTAGAGATTGTGGTCTGACTTTCTATAAGTCTAATTTATGGGTAACAGGCTGGCTTCCTAAACTGGTTACTATTGATAATAGATTGTTTTCCTGTGTTAGAATCCTCTTTTTATATGTGGTCTGGCCATTTTCCATTTGCATATTTGGTCTCTTACCCTAAAGCTAGGATGATATCATCTTAAGATTCTTAACTGAAATGTATTTACAAATAAGGTCACATGTACAAGTTCTGGGGGTTAGGACATAGATACATCTTATGGGGGCTACCATTTAACCCACTACAAAGTTGCTCTTAGTTCATAAATCATGCTCCCTTGTTTAGAGAAATAAAAAGACCTTATCCCATGTTGTACTGAATGAGACAAGCAGGTAGATAATGACTGGATTTCACCAAAGGTCTATAATTTCTGTCCCAGAGGTACAGAACCTCTTTGAAACAGTTTCCTGGACCTCTTTTAATGGATTTGAAATGCATACCAATCCCTTTATGTCTACACTCCAAAACAAGAGATGTTTTGGTAATCCAGTACTGCCTATACATTCAGAGAAGCCCCTCCTTTGGTAGAAAACTAGAAGCAATGTGGTCAACATATGAATATTGCCTATAGTATCTGTATGGGGAGGTAAGGAACAGTACAAAACCCTCTGATTTGTTTTTTTTTCAGTGTCCTGAAACTTAATCTTATTGTCTGGCCAGAGGAGGAAGTAATCCCTAGTTTCAGCAGATTCTAATACACTGGTATATAATAGGTATACAATTAATATTTAATGATTCAATTAATTAATTTTTTGGATGATTCTGGTGATGTTCTAACTTCTCTTTAAAAACATGTGTTTGAAAAGACTTTAAAAAGTCTTGTCTCTAAGCTGGAGATTTACACCTATAATCCCAGGACTTTAGGAGGCAGAGACAAGAAGATTGCCTGAGTCCAGGGGTTCAAGACCAGCCTGGGCAACTTGGTGAGATCTTGTCTCGACACTAAATTTAAAAATTATCCAGGCATGGTGGCATATGCCTGTGGTTCCAGCTGTTTGGAAGACGAAGGTGGAATAATCACCTGAGCCCAGCAAGTCAAAGCTATGGTGGCTGTGAGCGTGTCACTGTGCACCAGCCTAAGTGACAGAGTGAGACTCTGACTCAAAAAAAAAAATTTGCTTGATTTATGCAATTTTAATGAATTATCAATAGATGGCAGTAGATTGTTTTCTTTTTTTTTCTTTCCACAAATAGCAATCTGGATAAAACTAAAACTTTCTCAATTTGACAGCATAAATTTCTGAATAGTTGGTTTAAGTAAATTTTACCCAAGAGTTCTTCGATTTATGTTGCTACAGAAATAGAGATCAAGAAGTACCAGTTACGTTATCATTTATTGTATGAATCCAGTTTTCTTTTTTCTTTAGATTACTTCATCAAATATTTTAGGGAATACAAAGAATAAATAAGATACTCTGCTTGTCTTCCTGGAGCTTACAGTCTAATAGGGAAAGGTAATATAAAATAATAAAAATAATAATTTGTTGAATATTCACTGTGACCGGAATTCACTAAATGCTTTTATGCATCTTTTCATTTGGTTTTTACAATAACCCTAGTGAATCAGGTACTAGTATCGCTCCCATTTGATAGATAAGGAAGCTGAGGCCAAGGTTGGATATAATTTATCAAATAAGCTAGTAAGTGGATTCAAAACTAGCTCTGTTTTACTCTAGGACCTATACAATTATCTAAAACGGTATAATAAGGATATAGAAACAATTGTTCTAAGAAAGCGATCACATCTGCCCAGAAAGATCAAGAAAGATTTTTTTAGAGAAGATGCCATCTAAAATGGAGTTGAAAGATTGGCTGTGATGTTGATGTGACCAGAACTGTGCTTTAGGAGCATTATTCTGTCAGAAAAGGGTGAGTTGGAGTGGAGGTGGGTTACAGTCAGATTCCTGTTATGTACCAACTACTTGTAGATCTCAGCCATCATGAACCTCATATTAGTAGAAAAATATAGAAACATGAAATCTATATGATGTCAGTGTTGACGAGACACAGTGGCTCATGCCTGTAATCCCAGCACTTTAGGAGATGGAAGCGAGAAGATTGCCTGAACCCAGTGGTTCAAGACTAGCTTGGGCAACTTGGTGAGACCTGGGCTCTACAATAAGTTCAAAAATTAGCCTGGTGTGGTAGTGTGCGCCTATAGTTCCAGCTATGCAAAAGGATTACCTGAGTCCAGCAGTTGGAGGCTGCAATGGCTATGAGAAAGTCACTGCACTCTAGCATAGGCAACAGAATGAGACTCTGACTCAAAAAGCAAAAACAAAAACAAAAGCCAGATGTCAGTGGTGATAGATGCTACTATGAAAAATGAGGCAGGGCAAGGAACAGAGGATAAAACAGGACATACCATGTTTTAGAAAGTATTATCAGGGAATGCTTCTCTGCTAAGATAGGATTTAGAATTAGTAAAGTGATTGGATTCCAATATAATTTAAAGGTAGAATCAGTGGGTTTTGCTAAAAGAACTGCATGTAGCATTGAAGAGAAAGAAGAGTCAAGGTTATGACTCATTCCATGGATAGCTAACTGGTACAGCAGCCCTGGGCTGCCTACCTGAGGGATGTCCTCAGGATTTCTCAAAGGGTCTATGAAACATCAATGATAAGATCTCCTTTATGAGTATCTTGAGCAAGTCTGGTTGAATTGCCCCTGGCTCTGTACCCATGTACAGGGTTTTTGGCCTGAAGAATGAACTTATAATTTGCTGAGCTGGAGAAGAGCATGAAGGAGCAGGTTTAGTGGTGGGGATAGGGTAGACAGAGGAACTGAGAGTTCAGTTTGGAACATATTACATTGAAATGACTATTAGAAATCCAAGTGGGGACATCAGGTAGGTAATTTGGAGTCTGTAGTTTTAAAGGGATGTTCATGGTAGAGATACAAATTTGGCAGTTGTCAGCCTATGTCAGTGGATTTGAAAGCCATAGAACTGATGGCATTGCGTGTAGAATGTGTATGAGAACAGAAGGAAGCCTAGGGACTGAGCATGAGGATGCACTAAGATAAGTGAGAAAGATGAGGAGGGACCAACAAAGGGAACCAGAAATATGGTGTTTCAAGAAGGTGGTAATTGAAAAAGGTGTGTCAAATGATGCTGATAGGCCAAGTAGAATGAAGGCTGAACTTGTGCACTGAATGCAGCAACATGGAGGTTGAGATACTTTGATAAGAGCTTTAAAGGTTGAATAAGAGCTTTAAAGGTGGAATGACTGCTTTTAGCAAGTTTAAAAAGAGTGAGAAGAAAGAAAGTGAGGCACAGGATCCGGGCTTTAAAGGGGAGCAAAGAAATAGGCCAATAGCTGAAGTGGGTTGAAGTGTCCGGTGAGGGTTGTGGTGGTGATGGTTATAATTTGAGAGAAGACTGTGAGGGAGCAGGTTTAATGGTGGTGACAGAGGAATAAGGAGGTCAGGATTCAGAGTAATATCTTTAACCAAGTAAAGAGGGAAATTCTTTTGAGCGCCACTCGAAGAAATAAAGTCCTTGAGTAGGTGAGAAAGAAGTATAGAAGTAGAGTGTGGACTTTGTATAGGAGCAAGAGCACTTTATTCATTGCAAGAATAAATGGGCTTATTCTAGTATAGAGGTATAGTTGCAAAAGACTGGTAGGCTGGTAATTTACCAACTTCTCTGACCTTTTTTCTGTGATCTCAGTTAAATAAAAAGGTAGCTTATAAATTATTATTTTTATAATAGTCTTTGAAGACAGAGTGCAACAATCATCTATAAGACATAGTGCATCTTACAGGTCTAGGATCAAGGGCCCATATGATATAAATTGTCTTGAATTTAAACTGAGCCTATAGCACAGTTATGTGTTTTTTATTTTTTAATTATTATTATTATTATTTTGGCATTGAGGTCTCACTCTGTTGCCCAGGCTGGAGTACAGTGGCATGATCATGACAATCATGGCCTGATAGTAGCCTCAACCTCCTTGTTCAGGCAATCTACCTCAGCATCTCGAGAAGCTGGGAGTACAGGCATGCACCACAATGTCCAGCCAGCTAATTTTTTTTTTTTTTTGTAGAGACTTAGTAGAGGTCTCACTAAGTTGCTTAAGCTGGTCTTGAACTCCTGGGCTCAAGCAATCCACCTGTTTCAGCCTCCTGAAGTGCTGCTCTTACAGGCATGAGCCACTGTGTCTGGCCTGTTGTACGTCTTTAAGCATATTCAGATATTTGAGTGTAAGCAAAACAATTGGTTGGAATTTTTCCAGAGAAGTAGGACAGGAGTGTGTGCTAAGGGAAACTAAGCCAGGCAAGGAGGGAAGAATACATGAAGAACTGAGAGATTGTGTAAAGGTAGAAGAGTCAATGGATTGGAAATCTTGGTGTGGTTAAATAGTACACACAGTCAAAATACTACATGGAATGAGCTAGAAAAATAAAAACTAGCTTGAATGTAAGATTATGGATGAGGTATAGTTGTTATACTCTGTAGATGGCTGGGGAGGATGGATGGGAAAAGACATCAAAGAACTGAGAGATCAGGGAGTTAGATATACCATCTGTGTAGATGTTGAAATCCCAAAGAAATATAAGAGGAATAGTGACAGAGAAACAGCAAGTCAGGTGCTATAACCTAGGAGTGAGGAGGGGTGATCTGGAGATCAGTTGGTAACAAGGAAAGGTAAAGCTTATATAGTCTGTGGCATGAACTTCAAATAAATCAGAGAGAGTTTTAGAGAGAACCAGGTGATAGTGTGGTAGTGGTAATGGGGAATAGGAAAAAATCTCACTTTTTTGTGACTTGAGAATGAGGCAGTTATATCTTTGGATTTCAGTAAAAGCCAAAGGTGAAAGGAAAGGCTGAAGATAGAGATGGCTTGCTGAAAATGGATCATGAGTTTCAGAGGTCACAGTGGAAGAATATAAAAGGGCTGGGATGGGTAACCTGAAGACTGAGGTTAATCAGCATATAAAGTTTAATGGAAATAGTGCCCACAGTATCTGAGGCAGATTTTAGAAATGATTTGGGGGAGAGGAAAATGGGGACTCACTAGGAAGTTTACTTACCTAGCAGGAACTTACTGGAGATATGAGCATGAAGAATTCATTAGGTTACTTCTTCAGTGGTGTAAATTGTGGTGTTAGGGCATTAGAGGCCAGTTGGAACTGCAGCAGCTCTTGTGAATGCACTTTACTGGAATAGTAGGAAGAAATGTAGACAATAGTACTGGGAATAGAAAGGAGGAAGTTGATTAAAGGGCATTTTAGCAACACAGGAGTACAAAATACAGTTGACCTTGAACAACACAGTTTTGAACTGTACAGGTCCACTTGTCTGGATATTTTCAACCAAACTCAGAAAATACAATATATGTGGGACTTGAAGCCTGTGTATACAGCGGACCAAGTTTTTGTAATAGTAGGTTTTGAAGGACTGACTTTGACTTGAATGTAAACTGATTTTGGTATTGGGGAGAGTCTTAGAACCAATCCCCTGCAAATACCAAGGGACAACTGTAGTTTGATTCTGGAGTGATATATCAAGACATGGTTTTTCCCTTTAAAAAGTCATAATCTTCATAGTCTAGCATTATGAGTACAAACTTTGGAGCCAAAATACTTGAATTCAAATAATCTCTGACACACAATAGCTGTTGACTGTAAATTCCTTGATCTATTTGTGCCTCGCTGAACTTTTCTGTAAAATGAAAATTTTAATAATAATATCTACTTCACAGAGTTAAATGAGTTAATATTTGTAAAGTTCTTAGAATACTATCTGGCACAGAATAAACACTATATAATGTTTTTGTTGTTCTTTAAAAAATCTAAAGCACTTGGAGCAACGTCTAGCACAAAGTAAGCATGAGATAAGTACTTAACATTGGAATTAATTGAGAAAACTGACTGAAAGCATAAATGTAGAGGACATGCATTTTCAAGGTAGGTAGAATTACGGATGGCGTCTGTGACCATGAAACCCAAACAAAAGAGATGGAGAGAAATCGGATATGGATTCATTCACACTAATCTGGGACAGTTCTGCATGTTAAGCGGAAAGGACACAAACAGTGAGGGTGCTCAGCATCCGGGGAATACTTCACAAAGTAGTACGTTGAAGGAAGTGACAGGAAAGAATAATAGATTCTCAGCGGTAGCTGTGACAATCTGCTGGTTAAGCACTCAGGATTTCTTTAGCTCAGTAGGATATTTCTAGATAGATTTGAGTCTCCACACTTAGGAAGCAATTTAACTTTGTTTTTCTTTCTTTTTGTTTATATGTTTGAATCATTTAAATTTTGTTTTTGGAAAACACATGTAACAACTACCTGAGTGCTTTGTACTCACTTAACTGACCTTTAAGAAAGATATTTAGTGATTTAAGGAGAAAAATACTTCTTCACCTTATGAGTAACTTTGCTTAGGGCTTACCCTGACCAGAATAGCACTAGACAGGAGTGCTGTATTTCCTACATTCCATACCCATGGCAGAAATTGCTAATTATTATTAACATAGTTTCTCACAGATCCTGTTTATATTTTCAGAATCTATTTCATCATAGTACTAAAGGTACCTGATACTAATCCAAAATAATTACTCAGTACCTGCCAGGTACTGTGCTAAGCATGTTATATATATTACTTAATTATAACAATACCACAATAAGGTTTTACAGATGAGGACACAAGGATCAAAATAGTTAGGAAACTTACTCAAACTTATGACAGTTGAAAAGCAGGAGACCCAAGATCTAAATCCAGTTCTACTTTTCTTCTAGTCATCTCTCATTTAATCATTGTATTTTAACTCTTGGCACTAATGATGAAGTGTTGTTGCCATCCCTGTGACATATTTGACAATTTAACTTTCAGGATCACCAATGCATGACAGGAAGAAACAAAGATAAGTGAAAAATTATCAATATAGGTTATTGAGTAGTAGTAAAAAAACCAAACTAAAAACAAGGGAAGAGGAGATTATAGACAGAGAATGTCTGACAACAAAGAAAGGAAGCGTCAAGGAGTTCCCAATGAAGGTAATAAAGCAGCTTAATGAAGAAATAAATAATTAAAATATCAGCAACAACAAAAAATATTATGAAAGGATTATTGTGATAACATTGATAGCAAATTAAAATAGAGGAAAGCAGTTAAATTTCGCCAGGAAAAAACATATACAGTGTTTACAAAAAGCATAAACACCTGAAAATACAGGCCTACAATAAAAATTCAGCAACTATAATTGCTGTAGAGTTGCTATGGTAGCACTATAATTATAGTATATGTGTAAGTGGTCTGGATACAAAAGTTAGGACAATCAAAATATTTATACCATTTCATAAAGTAATAAGTATAACATTGCAGTAGGCAACTTTGAATTGACTATTGTTATTGCCTTTGGTCTGGTTTTATTTATAGTCAGAAAAGGGAAACTACTAATTCTAAATTTAGTTTATTTGTGAGAAAAAAATCAAAATTTTCATGATTTTGAGTAAAGAAATGTAACTTAAAATATCTGCATTGTAATTTTTATTATGTACTTTATTATTTTGTCTAGTGATAGGCAACCAAGACACATCTTCATTAACTGATGCTGTAGAGCAAGTTGCAAAGCAACAACAATCACAAGCATCAGAAATAGAGAAGAACAAAAAAGTTCTGTTCAATCTGCAGGTAACTTATTTTATAAGTATTTTAATGTCTTGTACTTTTTCAAAATTATATTAAGTTAGTGAGACTACTTAAGAATTCTTATGTTATTAAGAGTACTTGGTATTGGGAGTCAATTTTAAATGTACTTTCAATTATTCTGCTCTCCCTAAGTAAAGTTTATATGAGTATTCCAAATTGTTTATGGAACAATTGTTTATGGAACAATTTTCATTTTCAACATATAAAGATTCAAAAATGTCATTGCAACTGTAGTATAAGCATATAAAGCTTAACATGTCACATAGAATTCTTTTAAATTCACTTATTTGATAGTATTTCCTAAAATGCCAGACTGAAGGAAGGTTAATTTTTTTAAGGAGTAACTAATAAAAGTATTTTTTAAAATTTGTTATTTCAGTGTCTTTGGGGGATACAAATAGTTTTTGGTCTGAGCTTTAAGAGTACCCACCACCTCCACCTGTGCACATTGTACCCAATAGGTGATATTTTTTGTTCCTCCACTCTTTTACCCCACCCCCTTTCTGAGTCTTCACTGTACATGATTCCATTTTCTATGGCTTTGTGGATCCTTAGTTTAGTTCTCACTTAATAAGTAAGAACATGTGGTGTTTGGTTTTATGTTTCTGAGCTAGTTTGCTTAGGATGATGTTCTCCCATTCCATCGAAGTTGCTGGAAAAGACATTATTATACACCCACAGATGTAAAAACAAGAACACTTGATCATATTATTCGATGCAGAAAAAGCTTTTGATAGAATCCAACATCCCTTCTTGATAAAAACCCTCAAATACCTAGGAATAGAAGGAACATACCTCAAAATAGTAAGTGCTACCTACGATAAACCCACAGCCAGCATATTGCTAAACGGACAAAAACTGGAAACATTTCCCCTGAAAACTGGAACAAGACTAGGCTGCCCACTCTCACCCCTCTTGTTCAACATTGTGTTGGAAGTCCTAGCTAGGCCAATTAGACAAGAGAAGGAAATCAGGAAAAGAGGAAGTTAAGTTATCCCTCCTTGTTGACAATATGATCCTATACCTCGGAAATCCAAGAGAATCTGTCAAAAACCTGCTTTAACTGATAAAGGGCTTTGGCAAAGTATCAGGGTACAAAATAAATGTGCAAAAGACAGTTGCATTCTTATACACCAATAACAAGCAGGCAAAGAACCAAATAAAAAGCACAATCTCATTCACAATAGCCACAAAAAAAAGAAAGAAAAAGAAGAAGAAATACCTCAGCATCTTCCTAACCAGAGAAGTGAAAGACCTTTACAATGAAAACTACAAAACACTGTTCAAAGAAATCCAAGAAGACAGAAATGAATGGAAAAATATTCCATGCACATGGTTAGGAAGAATCAACATTGTTTAGATATCCATCCTACCAAAGGAAACCTACAGATTCAATGTAACATCCATTAAGTTACCAACATCATTCTTCTCAGACCTGGAAATGACAATACAGAAATTCATATGGAAACATAACCATGAATAGCCCAAACAATCCTTAGCAAAAGAAGTGAGGCAGGAGGTATCACACTTGCAGACTTAAACTTTGCTATAAGGCTACAGTAATCAAAACAGCCTGGTATTGGTACAAGAATAGGTATATGGATCAATGGAACAGGATAGAGATTCCGGAAATTAAACCTCATTTCTCAGCCAACCAATCTGCAACAAAGCCTCCACCAACCAATGGGGAGAGGAGAACCTATTCAGTAAATGGTGCTGGGAAAACTGGCTGACCACATGCCGAAGATTAAAACAAGACCCCTTCCTATCACCATACACAAAAATCAAGACCTCATCAAAACTGAAAACTTCTGCAAAGCAAAAGAAACCTTCAAGAGAGCGGGGAGAATAGGAAATAGGAATAAATATTTACCAACTGTATATCTGACAAAGGCCTAACATCCAGGATCTACAAGGAACTCAAACATGCCAAAAGGAAGAAAACAAGCAGCCCCATTAAAAAGTGAGCCAAAGGCCAGGCACAGTGGCTCAAGCCTGTAATCCCAGCACTTTGGGAGGCCGAGGTGAGGGGATTGCCTGAGCCCACAAGTTCGAGAACAACCTGAGCAACTTGGTGAGAACTCATCTCTAAAAAAAATTAGCCAGGCATGGTAGCATATGCCTGCAATTCCAGCTACTTGGAAGGTTGAGGTGGAAGGATTGCCTGAGCCCTGTGGGTCAACGTTGGGGTGGCCGTGAGCATGCCACTGCACTCCATCTTGGGTAATGCAAGTGAGACTCCAACTCAAAAAAAAAAAGTGGGTGAAAGACATAAATAGACACTTCTCAAAAGAAGAGATATAGGCAGCCAACAAACACATGAAAAAGTGCTCAGCCTCACTCATCATCAGAGAAATGTAAATCAAAACCACATTGAGATACCACCTAACCCCAGTAAGAATGGTCATCATTAATAAAACACAACAGATGCTGGCGAGGATGCAGAGAGAAAGGAGCGCTTCTACACTGTTGGTGGGAATGCAAACTAGTGCAACCTCTTTGGAAAACAGTATGGTGATCTAAAAAACTAGACATTAGCCTTCCATATGACCCAGTAATCCTCCTACTGGGAATTTGCCCAGAGGAACTCAAATCATCCTATAAAAAAGATATCTACTCATGCATGTTTACTGCAGCACTATTCACAATAGCAAAAACATGGAACCAACTGTGCTGCCCATTGAAACTGGACTGAATGAAAAAAATGTGGTACATATACACAGTGGAATATTATGCAGCCATAAAGAAGGTCAAACATATGAACTTTGCAACAACTTGGATAGATTTAGAGTCTATCACAGCGATCTATCATAGAGTCAAAGAACAGTACCACATGTTCTCACTTATAAGTGGACCCTAAACATTGACCATAATACTATAAGAAAGGGATTGGTAGGAGTGTGATACTGCCGGGTTGGTGGAGGGAGAGACACAACATCAATAAGGGTATCTGATCTCAAACCTGATCACAAAGTGGGGAGCAAAGGGAGGCTCAAACTTTACCTGTATGATGACCACTTGTATACCTAATCCTGAACTGTACCCATTAAAAAAAAGACATTATTGCCTTCTTTTTTATAGCTAATAGTATTCCATAGTGTATATATACCACATTTTCATTATCCTCTGATAAGTTGATGGGCATTTAGGTTGATTCCACAACAATATGAACAGATATGTCTCAAAAGACAATATACAAATGCCCAACAAAGATATGAAAAAATGCTCAACATCATTCATCATCAAGGAAGGTTAAATTTTAAGCCAATGTTTTTAAGTTGTGACTTGTGAGTTACTAGTTGTTGGTGAACATTTCAAGTAGCCTCCCTCTATATTCCTTCCCTTTCATAATATATTCCTAATCCCACTACCAGGAATATGGAGCCATACTTAGTCATTGCATGCAGCATAATTAGATATAACTATACTTTGTGAATATGACTACAGAAATGAAAACACTATCTTTACTTGTGCTTTGTAAATGTTATTACATATATCACAGAAATGAGAATAGGCTCTGGAGCTGACTTGACCAGTTTGAAAGGCCAGATCTGCTACTTCCAGTTCCATAATTGAAATTTTTGTGCCCCGTTTCCTCAGTTGTAAATTGGAGATAATCATAGGCCCTGCCTGTAAGGTTTTCATGAGGATTAAATGAGTTAATTTGTAAATATGCATAAGGTATCCTTGGTAGGATCCAAGGTGGACAGTATAAGGTCTGATTTTGGCATTGGCTTTAAGTATTTAATGCTCCAGCAGACATAGGATGACAATAATTGTATTACTTTGGTAGTATGGATTTCTACTAAATATTTATGTTAGTTACTTCTGGAAAATAATATGTCTATTCAGTAGAATATAATGCAAAAATTATAATACCTTAGATTTCTTTTTTTTTTTTTTGAGTTGGAGTCTCACTCTGTCACCCAGACTGGAGTGCAGTGGCCGCTCCCGGCCACCGCAGCCTCGACCTGCTGGGCTCCGGTGATCCTTCCACCTCAGCCTTCCAAATAGCCGGAATTATAGGCATGTGCTACCACGCCCGGCTGATTTTTTTGATTTATTGTAGAGATGAGGTCTTGCTGCCCAGGCGGGTCTCGAACCCGCGGGCTCAGGCAATCCACTCACCTCAGCCTCCCAAAGGCGCAGGATTACAGGCTAAGCCACCGAGCCCGGCTGCCTTAGATTTCTAAAAAGAAATTTTCTGTAAAATTTCTCAGTCTTCCAACAGTTTCACAGACATTATTTCACTTATATTGAGAGCCTACTTTCTATTACACATTTTTACTAAACTTCGTTGTCACTCTTCTGTTACTCACCATCTATTGGGGAGAAAGACAAAGACATAAGCAAATTACATGCAGATAGTAATGTGAACAATAGAGGTATAAATACAACACAGATTTGACACTGAAGGAGTATCACAAAGGAAGTGATGTTTCAGTTGAGTTTTAAAAGGCAGCTAGAGTTCACATGAATAGATATGTGGGACACATTTAAGGGTTAGGGAGTAAGGAAGATGGTATTCCAATAAAAGAACCTGAGAAAATTCACAGAGGCCTGAAATAGCACTGGAACATGCATAGAACCATAAGTAGTTTGGTGGTAGCATAGAAAAGAGTTTTGAAAAGTGGTAGGAGGTATATACTATGATAAGAAACTTCAACTTTATGCTAAAGGGGATGGGAAACCTTTGATGGGTTTTAAGCAAGGTGCAAATAATTAAGTTTATAAAGATAATTCTATATACATATAAAGCACTTATTATAATCCAATATTCATTCATGACAAAAACTCTCAGCAAATTAGGACTAGAAGGGAACTTCCTGAATCTAAAACAGAGTATCTATATAAATCCTGCAGCCAACCACATATCTAATTGTGAAAGACGATATTTCTCTTCTAAGATCAGAACAAGGCAAGGATGTCTGCTGTTCTATTCATGATGGTCCTGGTGGTTCAAGTCGGTGCAATCGTGCAGGAAACGATGCGAGGGAGAGAGGGAAAACCCATCCAGATTTGGAAGGAAGGAAACCTGTCTTTATTCACAGATAGCATGATTATTTTTAGAAAATCTCAAGTAATCTATAACAAGCTATTAGGGCTAACAAGTGAGTTTAGAAGGGTTACAGGACACAAGATTATTATACAGAAAATCATGGTATTGCTATATGTTGGCAAGAGAATGTCAGAAATTAAAATTTAAAAAGCAATACCATTTATAATAGCATCAAAACTATTCAGTACTTAGGGATAAATTTGGCAAAAGACTTATAAGACCAGTATGTTTGAATACTGTAAAACTGATGAGAAAAATTAAAGAAGACCTAAATAAGTAGAGAGATATACTATTCATTATTTAGAAGATTCAGCATTATTAATATTTCAGTTCTTCCAATTTTATCTATAGATTAAAAGCTATCCCAATCAAAATTTCAGCAGGCTTTTTTTGTTTGTTTTTGTTTTTGTTTTGTTTGAGTTGGAGTCTCACTCTGTCACTCTGTTGACCCGCTGGGCTCCGGCGATCCTTCTGCCTCAGCCTTCCAAGTAGCTGGAACTACAGGCACGGGCTACCACACCTGGCTAATTTTTTGATTTATTGTAGAGATGAGGTCTCGCCAAGTTGCCCAGGCGGGTCTCGAACCCGCAGGCTCAGGCAATTCACTCACCTCGGCCTCCCAAGGCACGGGATTACAGGCTGAGCCACCGAGTCGGCAAGTCTTTTTGTTTTTTAATTTGGAGAAATTAGCAGGCAGATTCTAAAAGTTATATGGAAATATAAAAAGCCTAGAAGAGCCAATAGTTTTGAAGAAGATGAGCAATGCTGAAAATCTTTTACTACCTGGAATGTTTTCCACCACCAACAACCAATTTTCTGATTCTTTGGACACCAATGATTCGATTCAACTCTGATACTACAGTAGACCCCCTTATTTGCAGTTTTGCTTTCTGTGGTTTCAATAATCCACAGTCAACCATAGTTCAAAAATATTAAATGGGAAATTCCAGAAATAAATAATTTGTAAGTTTTGCACTGTGAGCCTTTCTAAGTAGCATGATGAAATCTTACACTGTCCTGCCTTGTCCTTCCTGTTACATGAATTGTCCCTTCGTTCAATGATCCACGCCATAAGAGCTACCTGTTTTTTAGTCACTTAGGAGTTGTCTTGGTTTTCAGATTGACTGTAGCAATACCACAGTCTTATGTTCAAGTAACCCTTATTTGATTTAATAATAGCCCCAAGGTGTCAGAACATTGATGCTAGCAATTCAGATATGCCAAAGAGAAGCTGTAAAGAGCTTACTTTAAGTGAAAAGGTGAAAGTTATAGAGTTAATAATAAAAAAATCATACAGTGAGGTTGCTAAGATGTATGATAAGAACAAACCATCTCTGAAATTGTGAAGGAGGAAAATGAAATTCCTGCTAATTTTGCTCCTGCATTTCAAACTCAAAAGTGTGTGATAATTCTTAGTTAAGATAGAAAAGTCATTGAATTTGTGGGTAGAAGACACGAACAGAGAATGTGTTACAATAACGGCAACATGTTGCCCTGGAAAGTATTGAGTCTATATGAAGACTTCAACAAGGGATCTTCTGAAATGAGTGACATCAAGTCATTTCCTGCAAGTAAGGGATGGATACACATATTCAGAAATATGTTTGAACTGAAAAATATAAAAATTATGATAGAAGCTAAGTCTGCCAACAAAGAAGCTGAGTGAATACAGTACAATATTTTGGCTGGTCTGGTGGCTCAGCCTGTAATCCCAGCACTTTGGGAGGCCAAGGCAAGTGGATTACCTGAGCCCACAGGTTTGAGACCAGCCCAGGCAACTTGACAAGACCTCGTCTCTACAATAAATAAAAAATTAGCTGGGCGTGGTAGTGTATGCCTGTAGTTCTAGCTATTTGGAAGGCTGAAGCAGCAGGATCGCCTGATCCCAGCAGGTCAAGGCTGCAGTGGCCATGAGTGTGCCACTGCACTCTAGTCTGGGTGACAGAATGAGACTCCAACTCAAATATATATATTTTAAGAGAGAGAGACCACATAACATAACTTTTGTTACAGTATATTATTATACTTGTTCTATTTTATTCTTAGTTATTGTTGTTATTCTCTTACTGTGCCTGATTTATATATTACACTTTATCCTAAGTATGTATAGGAAAAAACACAGTATATATATATAGGGTTCAGTAACATCTGTGGTTTCAGGCATCCGCTGAGGTTTTTAGAACATACCCTTCTTCTTTTTTTTTTTTTTTTTTTGAGTTAGAGTCTCACTCTGTCGCCCAGACCCGCTGGACTCCGGTGATCCTTCCGCCTCAGCCTTCCGAGTAGCCAGAATTACAGGCATGTGCTACCACGCCCGGCTGATTTTTTGATTTATTGTAGAGATGAGGTCTCGCTGCCCAGGCGGGTCTCGACCCACAGGCTCAGGCAATCCACTCACCTCAGCCTTCTTGAATAAGGAGGGACTTCTACTGCATCTACCTGGAATTAGCATCAGTTCCCACAAGTTAAAGGACTTGGTCCCTCAAGACTGCCTTGATTCAGAGGACAGTGTCAAGTCCCAGGTCACCCATCCTTCTAACCAACTAGCTATAACTCACTCCCCCTGCAAGGTTTGAAAATTTTTTTAGAATGACTCACGGAACTCAGGAAAGCATTTTACTTACTATTATCAATTTATTATAAAGGATACAAGTCAGAAACCACCAAATGGAAGAGACTCATAGGGTAAGGCATGGGGGAGGGAATGTATAAGGAGCTTCCATACCCTCTCCGGGCACACCACTCTCCCAGTTCCTCAATATGTTCACCAACCCAGAAGCTCTCCAAACCCCTTAGTTTAAGGTTTTGAGGGAGATTTCATCAGATGGGGATGATTCATTATTAACTCAGTCTCCAGCCTTCTCCCATCCCAGAAGATTGGAAAAATGGTGCTAAAAGTTCCAGGCTTCTAATTGAGGTTTAATCTTTCTGACAACCAGTCCCCATCCTGAAGCTATCTAGGGGCCCATCAAGAGTTGACTTATTCGAGCAAAAGATGTTCCTATTACTCTTATCATGAAGGAAATTCCATGATATGGATATTTGTTCCCTATAACCCTCATGTTGAAATTTGATCCCCATTGTGGAGTTGGAGCCTAAGGTGAGGTATTTGGGACATGAATGCAGATCCCTGAAGAATAGATTAGTACTCTCTCCTGGTGGTGAGTCAATTCTCACTCTGTTAGTCCCCCCTGAGAGCTGGTTGTTAAAAAACAGCCTGCCACCTCCCCCTTCTCTCTCCCTTCCTTCCTCTATCACCCTGTGGTTGCTGCACACAGTTTCCTCTTAAACTTCCTTCATGAGTGGAAATAGCCTGAGGCCTCCCTAGATGCAGATGCCCAATCTTGAACTTTCCAGCCATCAGAACATAAGCAAATAAACCTTTTTAAAATGAATTGCCCAGGTTCAGTTATTTCTTTATGGCAGCACAAAATGGATCAAGACATAAGGGCTTTAGAAGTTCTGTGCTAAGAACTAGGGACAAAGACCAAATATCTTTCTATGATACCATAATACCTGATTTTTTAATATAATATATTATATAAAAATGTTATACATGCTATATATAATAAATCATATATTATATGTAAGATATATGAAGTATAAGTACTATATATAATATAATAAACATGCTAATATTTATTATATAGTATAAAATTAAGACAATATGAAATAGTGTCCAGAAATAGTCCCTCACATATCAATTGATTTTTGAAGAAGTATCAAGGCAATTCATTGAAGAAGGATAATCTTTCTATGAAATTGTGGAGAAACAATTAGACATCCCTATGCAAAAAAAAAAAAACAACCCCAAAACCAAAAACTCAAACTTAACCTTATAACCATATGCAAAAATAAACTCAAAATGAATCATAGGCCAGAATATTAGAGTTAAAACTATAAAATGTCTAGAAGAAATCAGGAGAAAGGCTTAGTGATGTTAGGCTTGGCAATTATTTCACTTAATAGGATAAAATTTAGACGGATTTCATAAAATTTTTAAAAAATTTGTTCTTCAAATGCACTGTAATGAAAACAATGCATCCTCACTGGGGCCCTTTGGGCATTTGAGTTGTCCCAGTCTGGGAGAAAATATCTGAAAACACAGTTGACAATCTACTTAAAATTGCACTGTATATACACTACCCACTAGAATGGCTAAATGTAATAAAGCTTACCATAACAAGTGTTGGTAGAGATATGGAAGGTCTAGAACTCTCAGACCTGTTAAATGGAATATAAAATGACATAACCACTTAGCAAAGCAGTTTATAGTTTCTTAAAAAGTAAAACCTATCCCTCCCATATAACCCAGCTGTTTAACTTCTAGGTATTTACCCAAGAGAAATAAATGTGTATGTCCACTGGAAAACCAAAAACAACCCAAATGCCCATCAGTTAGAACAATCCATACACAAAGTATTGTATAGCCATACAATGGAATACTACTCAGCAATAAAAAGAAAGAACTATTGATAGATACAGCAACATGGATGAATCTTAGAATAATTGTGCTGGCTGAAAGAAGAAAAACTTCATTATATATTACATGATTCTATTTATTTAAAATTCTTGAAAATCAAAATAATGGTTAGTGAAGGAAAGCAGATCAATGGTTGCCTAGGAATAGACAAATGAGGAGGGAGGAATGAATTGCAAAGTATCAGGAGGAAACTTTCTTGAGTAGTTAGTATGTTTATTATTTTATTTGTGGTGATGATTTAATGAGCATACAAGAGTGCCAAAATTAATCAAATTGTAAGGTTTAAATATGTAGACTTTATATAGGTTTTGCCTCAATAAAGCTATAAATTTTTTAAAAGGGGGAAGAGGGAGAAGAGGAAAGGTGGGAGAAGAAGAAAGGTAGGGAAGGAGGAGGGGAAAGAAAAAGAAAGGAAGGAGGAGAAAGAAATAAAATTCTAATGTGATGGTAGAAATGTATTAAAGGAGAAAGGCAATAAGCAAAGTTAACAGTCAAATTCCATCAGTCCAGGAAAGAGGAGATAATGACCAAATAGTGGAAATGTCATTTCTCTCTATATCAATCAAAATAGTTGATAGCCTGATGTAACTGGCAGGCCATGTGTCCCTTTCCTGACCATTGGTTGTGCATCACACATTCACTCATTTAATAAGTATTTATTGAGCACCTACTTTGTGTTAGTTACTGTTTTAAGCTCTGGGAAGATAGTAGTAATGAAGACAGATGGGTTTCCTACAGCCATGGAGCTTATTTTCTAGTCAGGAGGCAAACAAAAAATAAATTAAGATAATTTCAAAGACTGATATGTTACAAAGGAAAAACAATATGGTAATGTGTACAGAGTAACTGCGGGAGGAGGGTGAGTGATTAATTTATATTTTGATTCAAGGAGGTTCTGAGGAATAATGATAAAAGTGAATTGTAAAAGACAAAGACCCAACAGGAAATGGCTGGGAGAAGATAATTTTAAGGTAGAAAGACCAACATTTAAAATACCCTTAGGTAAGAAGGAACTACATATATTTAATCACCAGAAAGGAGGCAGGGAGAGGGGAGTGTGGTAGATGGGAAGGATAGTAAAGTAGATAGGGATGGGGTATGTATGGCCTTGAAAGTCACTTTGAAGAATTTGAATTTTTTATTAATGCTATGGAAAACCACTGAAGGATCTTGAGCAGGAGAATCGTAAAATGAGCTAAATCAGTTAATAAAATCAAATTGCTAGCAAAATAATAGTATCAACCAACTTGCTCCATTTTGTTTAAAACTTCCATCTTAGTTGCCTGCCTGAGCTAAGAATCACTTCTCAGTGCCTACGTGTGATTACTGTAACATTCCCATGACCACAGACCCCCAGCTTTGTCCCCTTTGGGCAGGTCGTGCTGACTGTTTCCTGCTGACTGTTACAAAACTCCTTAGCCATAAGTTCCATGTAATTATATGCTTTGTTAACTGAAATCAAATGTTATGTTTTGCAAAACCCCATTGTTACATTTTTATATTTTGTTCTTATGACCTAACCAAGGTAACTCCATTTTATAATAATTCTTCTACCTTGTCTGTATGTAACTGCCTTAAACTATATCTTGTTGGCAGAACTCCAAGGACTTTCCAGTCACTGGCTATACCTGGGACATAAAATTAATCAAAACTCCCTAACAATCAAGTTCCCATTTTGGTTGCCAAGTTGTTAGTTAATGGTTGCTATGGTCACTAAGTTGCTCTGTAGCCAATACTGCAAATTTTACCTATAAAAACTTGTCACAAACTGCACTAGTTCGTTAAGAGTTTTTCTAGTGTTTGCCTGCTCTTGACCCATGCGTTATTAAAGAACTTGGAAGGCTGAGGCGGAAGGATCACCGGAGCCCAGCAGGTCGAGGCTGTGGTGGCTGGGAGCAGCCACTGCGCTCCAGTCTGTGCGACAGAGTGAGACTCCAACTCAAAAAAAAAAGGAACTCATAATTAATTAGACTCACCTTACTGGTGTGACTTCTTCTCACTTACTCGGTCATAACAATAGCATAATATGATTTATGTTTTGAAATGGTTCTTGTGTCTGATATATGGAACCTAGCTAAGGTAGTGGAAAGGAATGGAAACAGGGAGACATAAGTTAGGTCACCCTATAACAATTGATCAGAAGCGAATTGGGATTGTATTTTGGAGGCGCCATCAGGATTTGAAGAAATAGGTGGTGAGGAGTAAGGGAAAGGGAAGAATCAAGGATGATTTCTAGGCTTTTGAGTATCTAGATGTAAAGTGGTACAGATTATTGAAATCAGAAAGACTGGGGGAGGAACGTGTTGGGTGTATAAATTCAATGTTTGTTTGTTTTCTGAATATATATAATTGAGGTAGTTGTTAAACATCCAAATAGAAATATCAAGTGGATATTTGAAATATCAGAGCTGGAGATAAAAATTGAGGTTCATCAGCATGTTATATTTTTCAGTAAATGTACTTTCCTTGTCTCTGCCAGGAAAAAGATAGATGGGGGTTACCTGTTTAACACAGTCTCTCCCTCCTAACATACATTTTTTAAAGAAGATGACCATGCTAGATAGAAAAAAGGATGTTGAAGAATGGCCTACAGAGCTAGATTGGTGGGAGGCTCTATAGAATTTGAGGAATAGTTAGAGCTAATAAAGAGAAGGGCGGGAATTAAGGATGGCTCTCAAGGTGGTACAATGAACTAAGTGTGGGAATATAGGGATGTGGTAATTGCATTTTGGTCCCATATTTTTATCCCTCTGTATATCCCCACTTTTTGCTATATCATTACAATGTCTTCCCATTATGGATTGACACACTCCACCCCATGACTAGCTGGAGTGTTAGCAGATGTGATTCAAACAAAAGCTTTTTTTTTTTTATTTTAAAGATGTGGGGTACAATTCAGGATTAGGTATACAAGTCGTCATTGTATAGGTAAAGTTTAGACCGCCATTTGGTCCCCACTTTGCCTGGTTTGAGTTGATACTCTTATTGATGTTGTGGGCCCCACCCCACATCCCAGTAGTATACTGCTACTGCCAATCCCTTTCTTATAGTATTATGGCAAATGCTCAGGATCTGCTTATGAGTGAGAACATGTGATACTCTGTTCTTTGTCTCTGTGATAGATCACTGAGTATGATAGACTCTAAATCCACCCATGTTGCTGCAAAGTCATGTTTGTGCTTGTTTATAACTGCTTAATATTCCATTGTGTGTATGTACCACATTTTTTTAATCCAGTCTAATTTCAATGGGCAGCACAGTTGGTTCCATGTATTTGCTATTGTGAATAGTGCTGCAATAAACATGTGTGTGCAGGTATCTTTTGTAGAATGATTTGAGATCCTCTGGGCAAATTCCCAGTAGGGGGATTACTGGATCATATGGAAGGCTAATATCTAGTTCTTTTAGAAATCACCACACTGTTTTCCAAAGAGGTTGCACTAGTTTGTATTCCCACCAGCAATGTTCCTTTTTCCCCACATCCTCGCCAGCATGTTGTTGTTTATTTTATTAATGATGACCATTCTTACTGGGGTTAGGTGGTATCTCAATGTGATTTTGATTTACATTTCTCTGATGATTAGTGAGGATGAGCACTTTTTCATGTGTCTGTTGGCTTCCCATATGTTCTCTTTTGAGAAGTGTCTATGTGTGTCTGTCTTTTGCCTGTGTTTTAATAGGGCTATTTGTTGTTGTTTTTTTTTCCTTTTGGCATGTTTGAGTTCCGTGTAGATCTTGGATGTTAGGCCTTTGTCAGATATACAGTTGGCAAATATTTTTTCCATTCTGGGGGTTGTCTCTCCACCCTCTTGATGGTTTCTTTTGCTTTGCAGAAGATTTTCAGTTGATGAGGTCCCACTTATCTATCTTATCTCTTAGGGCATGGGCACTTGGGGTTTGATTAGGAATTGGTTGCCAGTTCCAATTTCCGTAAGGGTGTCTCCTGCATTTTCTAAGATTCTTATAGTTTGAGATTCTACATTTAGGTCTTTGATCTATTTAGACTTGATTTTTATGTATGGTGATAGGTTGTGGTCTTGTTTTTGTTTTTTTTTTTGAGTCGGAGTCTCACTCTGTCGCCCAGACTGGAGTGCAGTGGCCGCTCCCGGCCACCGCAGCCTCGACCTGCTGGGCTCCAGCGATCCTTCCGCCTCAGCCTTCCAAGTAGCTGGAATTACAGGCATGCGCTACCACGCCCGGCTGATTTTTTGATTTATTGTAGAGATGAGGTCTCGCTGCCCAGGCGGGTCTCGAACCTGCGGGCTCAGGCAATCCACTCACCTCAGCCTCCCAAAGGCGCGGGATTACAGGCTGAGCCACCGAGCCCGGCGTGGTCTTGTTTTAATCTTCTGCATATGGTCAGCCAGTTTTCCCAGCACCATTTACTGAATAGGTTCTCCTCTCCCTGGTGGTTGTTGGTGGAGGCTTTGTCAAAGATGAGTTGGTTGAGAAATTGAGGTTTTCCGGAATCTCTGTTCTGTTCCATTGGTCCATATATCTATTCTTGTATCAATACCAGGCTGTTTTGATTATTGTAGCCTTATAGTAAATGAACAAAAACTTAAAAAATCTCTTACACAATTGAACTTGCAGTCTTCTGCATCTACTGTTACCATGAGGATGTGCCTGGGCTGACTCACTGAAGGAAAAGATGCACGTAAAGCAAAGCCAAGCCACCCCTATTAGTCCAGTTAAAACCAACCTCAATCATCTTACAACCAGCTAACCCTCAGACATTTAAGCAAACCCAACCGAGATCAGAATCATATGGCCAAACCCAGCTGCTCTCAATTATGTCAGAAATAAACACATACAGTATTGTTGTATGCCACTGAGGTTTTGAGGTTCTAGCAATAGATAATTGATACAAGAGGGAATTGACTGAGGTGGGGGAAAAGATTAGTTTAATTTTCAGATGTGATGAATTGAAGATGATGACTGGCTGCTGTGTGTAGAACTCACCAGCCACTTACATTCTGTGAATCATCAGAGATACACAGCTCAAGATGTGAATATGGATGAGATTAACCAAGGAGTATATATAGAGTGAAAAGAGGAAATGATAATGTCTGAACTCTGAGGAAGACCAATATTTGAGAGAACTGTTGAGATTGAGAAGAACTGCTCAGGTGTATCTAAGGAGAACCAGAAAAGCGTGGTAGTGTGAAAACTAGGCTTTAAGAAGGAGGTACCAGTTAGTAATGCCAAATGCCCCAGAAAGGGAAAATAAATATCTTTATACTCATTTTACAAATGAAGAAGGTAAAGTTTGAATGGGGTAATTAAGTTTGTTATGCATGAACATGCAAGCTAGTAAATAGTGGGAAGGGTGATGGAACCTAAATCTTTTGATTCTTAAATCAAGGCTTTATCATTTTTATCATATTGCATTTCTTGAGTGTGTGCTTCTGATGTCATAAATTATTATAAAGTATCTTTTACATACAAAATGTTAAGATAAAATGGTGGAATTTTAATATTTAGAATTAGATGAACATTTAAAAAGGAAATATATATCTCTGAGATACTTTTGACATTATAAAATATTTGTGTTACTTTATTGCATGTCTCCTTCTATTATGCTTCAGTTTTTTTATGTATGATGAATTATTTTATGTTAAGTGATTTTTCTGCATGCATTGTGTATCAAAACAGTGACTTTCCTCCCTGTTTGATTTAATGAATTAATAATGATAATGTTAAAATATGTTACAGAATGAACTTCATGAGCTTAAAAAACAAATAGCAGCTGTCTCTGCAGAAACTAAAGAAACAGAAAGACAAATTTATCAGCAAGATACTGCCATAGAGAATACCAAACTTCAGTGTGATAGCCTGGAAACTCAAATCAAATCCTTAAATTCAGAAAATGTAAAGCTTAAATTTGACATAGAAGCAGCCCAAGAAGATTTTGAAGAACACATGATAAAATATAATGCATATTATGAAAAAATAAAAGCATATAAAGATAGTTTGGGAGAAGTAGAGAGCAAATGGTCATTTATGACTGAACTCCATGAAAAACGAGATCTTGTTAAAAAACTAAGGATGATGAAAGAGGAACTTATGCAAGATCTCCAAAATCCAGGAGGGAACCGAATAACACAAGTACAGGTTTGAATTATTAATTAGCAAAACTTTTCAAATTCCTTTCTTTGCAGATACATATATTAAATAATAAATTTATCATTAAGTTGATAAAATATCCATAACTGTTCTACTACACTCAAAAACTATTTTCACAATTTTTAAAAACTTAGATAAGTACCTGTGTTATGCAGCAACTTTTCCAAATGTGAAATGCATAAGGAAGCAGCCACAAATTCCCTGTGAATTTGTAAAAATATATGGTCAAACAAAATCACCATGAGCAATTAATCCATTTGTTGCAGAAAGTGTAATTCACAATGTTGAAGCTTTAACTTCTATGCTAATGGATCCAGACCAATTCAAATCAATTAGTATGCTTAATGTTATTATGCGAACAATATAAATTAATAATTGAACCTTAAGCCTCTCTCTAGTTCTCTTACTATTGTCTGAAGACAGTAGAAGATACAAACTTGAAATATTGATGATTTCTTGCTAGAAAATTAAGAAGTAGGGCAACCCCTTCGGGTTCCCTCCTACTGTGGGAGCTTTTCTGTCCTTTCAATAAATCCTGCTTTCAAAAAAAAGAAAATTAAGAAGTATCCTTTACACTCTTGTTGGGCAATTGCCATTGTAACTATCACTTTCCTTTATGTCTTTCATTTGGTTTTTAGTTCTATGTTTTCAAATCTAAGGTTTGTTTGTCTTAATAGCAAGGGTTCCTGCATAATGAACATTTGTATACTTAACCCTGAATAGTACCCCACCTATTTAAAATTAAAAATTAAAAAATAGCAACTTTATTCTTTACTCTTGTAGAAGTATTATTCTTAACCTATTTGTAAAAATTAAATTTTGATTTGACTGGTTTTCTTAAATTGTAGAAACCCTTAAAATCTTGGATTTATATTGACCATTCTTTTTTTTACTTGTATACTTCAAATTTTGTAAACATACAGGAAGACATTACAAAGTTAAAGGATACAATTATAACTGTTAAAGAATCTATCATTGAAAAAACGTATTTTCTTGAGGAAGAAAAAAAGACACATGAAAAATTAAAAAAAGAAATAGAGGTAAGTCTTAATTATCTAGATTTCAGTGTTTGATGGGCCATTTCATACACTTTTACTATATTTCCTTAGTTTACTCTCAATACTCAGAACTGCCAGAGAACAAAAAGGAAGTATAAAATTTAGTAGACAAATACAAATCATTAATAAGTAACTAGAGATAACCCCCTCATTCAAAGATGTTCAAATATGTGACTATGTTCAAACAATGCAAGCACTCACTCCTATTTAAATCTGGCCTAGAATTCTTCCAGATCTCATTCCACTAGCAATTTGGTACCCAATTAATGACTAGAAAGTAGGAGCTATATATATAGTCAAAGAAGATGCCTATTCCTAGACCTCAGAGACTCCTCAAAATAGAGTAAAAGACAATAGAAATAATTACTATTCTACACCTCTCTGACTCCATATTTATGATTACCAGGAATCAAGTTAAAAGAAGAAACCTGGGATGCAAAGTTGAGAGTAAATTCTTAAAGTATTGTGGTTCCTCTAGTAGACTTCTATAGTCATTGTTGTTTAGATGAATGGAAAACAAAAATGGAAAAGAATATGCCATTAAGAGCAAATAAAAAATGATTTTCACCTTTAAGACATTAGTTTGGAAAATAAAAAGCATGTTTCAACTTGCTTGTGACTAATTTGACACAATAAAAAAGCATCTTAGGAATCTGAAGATAAAATCCTCCCTTGATATATTCTATGTAAGATGCCACGATTTTACCTTATACTCTACTAAGAATCTCAATAAATAGAATTTTTTTTGCCCTTCTAGACATTAAGGTTATTATAAAACTATAAATAAGACAGTATATAAGTGATATAAAAATTGGAAAAAAATATTAATAAAAAAACTAGAAATATACCATGCATAAATGGTAAAATAGTTAAAAAAGTAAAGAAAATGTTTAAATAAAACTGTATTTCTACATCATAATACACACGTGTACTTCTAAGAATATTGACTACAATATAGGGGAAAAACTTGACCATTTGTGTCAGAGAAGCATTTTTTTGAGAGAGAAAAAAATTCCCACAAATTCTATGATTATATAGTTTTACTTTTGACTGTCATAAGTTTCTAGATTATGAAAATACACCATGACAAGACGAGACTCAGTTCTAGAGAAGGCGTTTATAATGCATGTAAGTGATAAGAAAGAGATAAGAAATTGTCAAATAAGCCAGTAAAACATTGGGTAAATGGCATAAAAAGACTTATTTTTTGAGACATAGATATACAAAAAAATGGAAAAACATGACTAACCTCATTAACAAGAGATTGATCATTAAATCCACAATTAGATTCCATATTTAGCCTATCAAATTATTAATGTTATTGTTGGTAAGATGTGGAGCACCTGAATTTTAATACACCATTTTTGTGAGTATAAATTGCTGAAAGTATGTTGGAAAGAAATATGTTTCATGACAGCCTGTACCCTTTAGCTGTGAACCCTTTATCTATTGTATTTACCCATGTTTTTGCTTCAATCACTATGTTATTTCTCCCTTCATGATGTTCTAAGATTTTTTCCTATTTCCTTTTCCCTTAGAAAACTAAATTCAGTCTTTCAATTTTTTTAGGATAGGTCTGCTGGTGGCACATTCTTTTTTTTTTAAATCTGAGAATGTCTTGATTTCTTATTTATTTGTTTGTTTGTTTATTTATTTATCTTTATTTCAATAGCTTTAGGGGGTACAAATAGTTTTGGTCTGGTCTTTAAGTGTACCCAGCAACCCCACCTGGGCACATTGTACCTGATAGGTGATTTTTGTCCCTTCGCCCCTTGCCTCTACTCCCCCTTCTGAGTCTCCAGGGCTTGCTGACACCACCTTGGCTTAGTGAGCTAAGGGATTCTTGTTGCTACTCCTAACATGGCTTCCACTGACACTATAACAACATGACCTGGTTACTCCTGAGTAGTGGTGAAAGTCCTGACTCTCTACCAGGCCTCCTCTGATATTACACCAGCAAGAAGAGGAACTATTACCATTAGTGGTGGGTAGGAGTCCAGGATTCTCAAACGGGTTCCATTGGCACCATGGGGCATGGTTTTTTACTTCTTAGAGAAGATTGCAACTCCCGGATTCCTAGTTAGCTTTCTCTGACACTGCCCCAGCATGGGGGTTAGAACATTTCAATACATCCTAGCAATAGTAGTTTAGGCTTTCCAGTCAGTCTTTGCTGGTGTGGGTGGTAGAGGGGTTGTAGTTTTTCTGTGGTGTTTGACTTGTGTAGAATAGTTACTGCCTAAAACTTTCCTGTCTTAATAGGTTTCCATTCTCCTTTTCTATTAGATAGAGAAGATTTTTCTTGGGACTTATTATCTGGATTTATTGGTGTTTCCAGGTTGCTGCCTTCTCCAGAATACTAACTGGGATATGAGAGGGGACTCCCCAAACCCGGAATTTAATTATTAAAAATTGTGTACTTATTCTTACATATTTAAACTTATCACCTTTAAAGTACTCTTCATTTGATGCAGTATACCTGTTGAGATGCTTTTTCCACTGCTCAAAACAATTTTTGAACTCATCAATTTTGATGCCTTTTACTGCTTCTGCTGTTTTTTTGTTTCATCTCATAGCACAGTGTTTCCCTTTGGGGCTTTTTTCATGGGGTGGGGGAATCACTTGGGGCAAGGTCAGGTGAATAGGAAGGGTCAGGCACCAGAGTCATGCTGATTTTGATCCGAAACTGCTGAGAATCAGCAGTGTGCTGTGGGCATGTGCACGCGTTGTCACCCATGATGAAATGGACAAACACACTGAAAGAATCTTACACCCAAAATTCACTGAAACCCAATGCAGTCTCTCACAGCAACACTAGCTGGTACACAGATGCTTATGGGTTCCCAGAACACTTACCTAGCAGGGAAAGCCTGTATTACAAGAGGCTCGCCTTTCAAAAATAATAATAATTCTGGTTTTTGGGGGGTCCCCTTCGTATATGAGGAAAAAAGAAAACCCATATCATTCCTTTGGTCCTGAGGTTTCCTAGACAGTTTGCCTTCTTCAACATTTGGAATTGCTCATGTTTGTTTTATATACAATGTTCAGGCTTTTTAGTTGGACTTATCAGGAATCATGTAGGTATCTGAAGTACTTCTGTTTCATCTTGCCAGAAGCAGTAATATAAGTTGGTATTTTTCATGGTAAGGTGTGATATAAGTAGCCATTAATGTTAGATTTAGAGAAAATGTTACTGAGGTTAACATTTTCATTTTTAATAGTTTCATCATAAAATTTTTTGCCCTGAAATTTAATAAGCTCTTTTGAAACTTTCATAATAGTGACACCTCTGTTAAGATTTTTTTTGTGCTTTTTAGTTTTAATTATATTATGTTTTTAGTTCTAATACATTTTAAAGTAGTCTTCAATTTTATATTATAGTAGAAATCATCACAATATTATAGTTGAAAAAAATGAAAATTTAAGAAGTTAAAGATTCTTCACAATAAACTATGAAACTGAAGGACAAATATAGTCACACTATTGTCTTAAGAACATTGCATTTTTTTTCAATAATTGTATTCATTGCTTGATGAGAATTAATCATTGATATGAATAACTTTCTTCTTAAAACAACCAGTTTTTAAAGAGAATGAATTCAAATACCAAAATATTTTCTATTATTTCTTTTTTTTTGAGACTTTTTTCCTTTTCTATTCTTTTTTATTTAGATTAAGAAAGATAGTTTATTTAGAAAGTAGATTAGAGATTGGAGAGGAGGCCAGAGCTTAAAGAAAGCTTTTTTTCTGTCCCTTCTGAATATCTTTAGTCATGACCCTGGTACTGTTCAAAAGTCATCTTTTGCCTGGGCTTCAGCATTCTTTTATTCAAATTTTTAATGCCAATCTATATGCCAATTCATATGTTCTAATCATTAATACTTTGAATGTTTAATCAACATGCTTTTAAACATTTTGTGCTATGTGTATTTTAGTTTTATATTAATATTACTTTTTCATTTGGGGGTTTTTTTTTTGAGTTGGAGTCTCACTCTGTCACCCAGGCTGGAGTGCAGTGGCACATTCACAGCCACCACAGCTTTGACCCACCGGGCTTAGGCGATCCTTCCACCTCACCCTTCCAAGTAGCTTGAACTATAGGCGTGTGCCACCACACCTGACTGATTTTTTATTTATTTATTGTAGAGATGAGGTCTTGCCATGTTGCCCAGTCTAGTCTTGAACCCCTGGGCTCAGACAATCCTCTCACCTCGGCCTCCCACAGTATTGGGATTACAGGTATGAGCCACCATACCAGGCCTTTACATTTTTCAGTTCACAAAAATGTAAATGGGCTTTTGAATTTCAATGTTTTTCTGTCAAATAAATGTTTTTAGTGTTTGTAGGCCACATATGAATAAAAAAAACATTTTCAAATATTTACTTCCAACATGTCTTTTTCCTTCATCTACTGTCTATCTTTGTATATTTTGAGAGAGGAGCACTAAAGATAAAAGAGCAAGAAATAAAGACAGGTTGTAAGTCATTGAAAAATTTGAGAAGCAAAATATGAAGCGTACAAACACAGCTTCACATACAATACATTAAGCAACAATCAGTGTTTTTTAGTTCAAGATTTTTTAAAAAAGGTTATTTGTCAAATCTGCTTTCAGGAAAGGGATACTAGAGCAGCTGAGAAGTTTTTAGCAAATAATAAGTGATGCGAGCAATATTTTGGGATAACAGATATTGTGTAAAGTATTGATGGCTTAGTCTTGCCTAAAGTTTGTACAGTCTGAACTGAAAATATAAAATGATTGGGGAAAGTTGGTGTACTTTCAGAGATGCTAGGGATCATGAACAGAACATGTCTAACTTGGTACAATATACAATATAGTACACAGCTGCACAATTAACAAATGGATTATTGAGATCAAAACAGAAGTGGTTACAGAACTAGAAAGTTGATCCTATGAGAAAAACCCAGAGAAGAAAGGGGATAAAAGGTGGCCTAAAGGCAAAATAAGAATTATTCAGGTTGATAACATAGTAACTAATTGTTCCATTTTGTAGAAAATTTGAGAAAAATGTTTAATATTATTAAATCTATTATTATTTTTTGAGTGCCCAGTATTTCTGAAGCACTTTATATAGGCTATCCTATTTAAATTCTCATAATAACACATCTTATAGAATTTCAGAAAATTTAAATCACTCATATAGGTTTATGCAGCTGATGATAAATGACAGAGTAGGATATGAATTCAAATCTGTTGACTCTACTTTTTCCCAATTTATAAAACAATGGTTTTCAATTTTAGGAATACATTCTCCTTGAAAAAATATTAAAACATTAGAGGGTAAGTCTATAGTGCCTTTGTTACTACCTCCTATCATGTTGCTCTCTCTCATTACTCTCACTTCTTACCAATGGTATACAGAAAGACACACACACACACACACACACACACACACACACACACACACACACCTGTAGGTGGGAGACACATAAATGTACTATACATGCAATTTTGCAACTAATTTACTTAATAATCTGTCTCCTAGATTTTTCATGTTAGTGTGCATTAGCCTACCTTATTCTTTTTAACTGCTCAAAATATCTCACAATATGGCTATGCCATAATGTATTTAACCATGATACAACTGATGAGCACTTAAATGGTTTCCAGTTTTTCATCATTAAAAGTAATGTTATAGTAAATACAATATACACTTTGCACCAAGAATTGGAATTACTGGGTTATAAGATTTGTATCTTTCTATTAGTGAATACTTTCTCTGAATAATTATCAATACAACTAATAGTAATCATATCCTATATTGAAATAATTTTACTTATTTATGTTTGCTTTTTAATTTATATGTTTAACTTTAGAGATAGAGTCTTGCTCTGTTGCCCAGGCTAGAAAGGAGTGACTCACTCATGGCTTACTGTAACCTTGACCTCCTAGGCTTAAGTGATCCTCCCTGCTCAGCCTCTGGAGTGGCTGGGAGTACAGGTGTATACAACATACCAGCTAATTTTTTATATTTTTTGTGGAGACAGGGTTTCACTGTGTTGCCCAGGCTGGTCTCAAATTCCTGGCCTCAAGCAATCCTGCCTAGGCCTTTCAAAATGCGTGACTACAGGCATAAGGCACTATACCTAGCCTTGAAATAATTTTATACTTTTTAATAGATTCCTATTTCTTTCTTCATGAGGTTGATTAAGTAAATGTAAAATATTGCTGGACCTATAAAGAAAAAGAAAAATATTACCCATAGCTAAGAAAATAATTAACCAATAAGTAGAGCAACAGGTTATTTAGAAGTTGTTAGACAAGGACTAAAACTATAAGAAATATGTTAAACATTCTGCAGGAAAGATAAATATAATGATGGATATGATAGCTAAAGAGAAGGAATTTTAACCATATAAAACAACCAAGTGGAAATCTTAGAACTAAAAAATTGTATTTGGTGGAATCAACAGCCATTAAGCACAACAAAAGTTAGGATCTTTCTCAGACTTGAAGACATCAGTAGAAGTCACCAAAACAAACACACAGAGAAAAAGACAAGTTAAAGAAAATCATCTTTTCCAGCTGGAACCAAGGAGGGTTTTGAAGAGAAGAAAAAGAAGATTTCTGCTGTACCAGAAACCCTTAAAAAAAAAAAGAGAGAAGAATTTTCGCAGGCTTAAGATCAAGCACCTGAGAAAGAAGTTTTGCCCCAAATGCTTCAAAAGGTAAGGAGGAAGCTTATCTATGAAAAAGCTAAGCACTATCACAAGGAATACAGACAGATGTACAGAACTGAGGTTTGAATGGCTCGGATGGCAAGAAAAACTGGCAACTTCTGTGTCCCTGCAGAACCCAAATTGGCATTTGTCCTCAGGATCAGCGTTGTCAGTGGTGTGAGCCCAAAGGTCCAAAAGGTGCTGCAACTTCTTCGCCATCGTTAGATCTTCAGTGGAACCTTTGTTAAGTTCAACAAGGCTTCAGTTAACATGCTGAGGATTATAGAACCGTATATTGCATGGAGGTACCCAAACCTGAAGTCAGTAAATGAACTAATCTGCAAGCATGGCTATGGAAACATGAATAAAAAGAATTTCCTTGACAGATAATGCATTGATTGCTCGATCTCTTGATAAATAGTGCACCACCTGCATGGAGTATCTGATTCATGAGACCTATACTGTTGGAAAATGCTTCAAAGAAGCAGATAACTTCCTCTGGCCCTTTAGATTATCCTCTCCATGAGGAGGAATGAAAAAAAAAGACCATTCGTTTTGTAGAAGGTGGAGATGCTGGCAACAGGGAGATCAGATCAACAGGTGGATTCGAGGATGAATTAAGGTTTCTACCATGATTATTTTTGTTAACTGATTAGTTAATAAGCAATGCCTGCTTTCAAATTGAAAAAAAAGTTAAAGAAAACTTATAGAGCCTAAATTATATGTGGCACCATATTAAACACTCTGATATATAGGAAGTCATAATCCCAGGATAGAGAGAGAAAAGGAAATAGAAAAATATTTGGTGAAATGCTGACCAAAAATTTTCCAAATGTGAATAAAAATGTAACTCAAAGTTTCAGAAAACTCAGCAAACTTCAAGCAGGATAAATACAAAAGAAGACATTATAGTCAAACTACTGTGAAAACCAAGTACAAATAAAACAAATTCTTAAAAGCAGACAGAAAAAAAGTTACATTAAATATATAAGATCAATGATGAGAATGATTATTGATTTTTTAAAAATTAGAAATAATGGAGGTTAGTAAAAAAAAAGTAGAAGGCATAATTAAAGCACTGAAGAAAACTGTTGCGCAAAAATTCTATATCTAGCAAAAATATTTTTCAAAAATCAAAAGATGAAATAAATTTTCACATAAACAAAAGCTGATGGACTTTGTTTACAGTAGACTCACACTATAAGAAATGCTAAAGAAAGTTCTTAAAGCTGAAAGGAAATGATATTGGGAAGGACTGGAAATAGAAAATATATGGGTAAATAGATGAGTCCTTTTTTAAAAATTATGTTAAAGTCAATTGACACTTTAAAATAAAAACAATATGTTTGGGGTGTTATAGCATATATACAGTAAGCTATACATCTCAGTAACAGCCTTTTATTATAAGGTTCTTATATTTTACATGAACAGGTATAATAATTGAAGATAGATTGTGATAAGTTAAAGTAATATATTGAAATTCCTAGGGTGACTTTAAAAAAAAATAGAAATAGATATAGCTAGAAAGAAATCAAATGGAACAACAACAAACTCAGCCTAAAAGAAGATAGAAAAGGAAGAAGAAAGCAAAAAGACAAAAGGAACTAATATAAGACAAATATTCTGATGGTAGACTTAAACTTCAAAATATCAACAGTTACATTAAATATAAATAGATTAAACAATGCAATCAAAAGGGAGAAATTATAGACTGGCTTTAAAAATTAAGTTACAAGCATAAACTCTTCACAAGAGATGCATTTGTAATATAAAGGCACACATAGTTTGAAAGTAAAAAGATGTAAAAGATAAACTATGAAGACACCAACATTAAGAAAGCTGGTACGGCTATGTTAATATCAAGTAGATGTCAAAATATGGACTACTACTAACGAAGTTAAAGAGGGTCAGTCAATTCATTAAGAAATAACAATTTAACAGAGCTTCAAAATACATTTAAAAAACCCAACATAACTAAAGAGAAAAAGCAAATCTACAATCATATCAGAGATCTTAACATTTTTGAGTAATTGATAAAATAATACAGAAACTCAGTAAGCATATTGAAAATTTGAATAGCTTATCTACCAACTTAACCTAATTACCATTTGTAAAACTCCACCTAACAACTACTGATTACACTTTATTTTCAAGTGTACATGGAATGTTCTACAATAAAAATGTTGAGAAATTAAAGAATACTAAATAAATGGAATAATATACCATGTTAATGGTTTATAACATGTATTTTTAAAGTGCCAACATTCCGCAAAGATGATTTATATCTTTAACACTGTTCCATAAAAAATAACATTTAGTATTTTTTTCTAAAAACTGACAAAATGATTCTAAAATTTATATAAAAATTAAAGGATCTAGTATAACCAAAACAATCTTGAGAAGGAAAAAAAAGTTGTACAACTTAGCCTATCTGATACTGAGATTTATTATAAAGTTATGGTTATCAAGAAAGTATACTATTGATTAAAACATAAATAAATAGACCAATGGAACAGAATAGGGTTCAGAAATTAATCGTATTTTGTCAATTTGACAAAGTTGTCCAGGTAATTCAATAAAGAAAAGAAAGCCTTATCAACAGTGGTGCTGAATCAACTGGATATCTGAAGGAAACAATGAATATGAATCTCATAATACATAAAAATTCATTTGAAATGGATCATGGAACTAAATGTAAAGGCTAAAATTATGAAGCTTCTAGAATAAACCATAGGAGAATAGCTTCATCATGTTGGGTTAGCAAAGATTTCTTGTATACAAAATGAGTTAACCATAAAGGGAAAATATTGTTACGTTAGACTTCATACTCTGAAATTTCTATTCTTTGAAATACACATTATAAGCCAGGCTCAGTGGCTCAGCCTATAATCCCACTTTGGGAGGCTGAGGTGAGTGGATTGACTGAGCCCACGGGTTCGAGACCTGCCTGGGCAGCGAGACCTCATCTCTACAATAAATCAAAAAATTAGGCGGGTGTGGTAGCACACGCCTGTAGTTCCAGCTACTTGGAAGGCTTAGGCAGAAGGGTCGCCAGAGCCCAGTAGGTTGAGGCTGCAGTGGCTGGGAGCAGTCACTGCACTCCAGTCTGGGTGACAGAGTGAGACTCCAACTCAAAAAAAAAAAAAGAAAAGAAAAGAAAAGAAATACACAATTAAGAAAATGTAAAGGCAAAATCACAGGGGAGTAAAAATATTTGCAACGTACATATGTATACCAAGGACTTGTATCCAGGACTTATCTATAAAGAACCTACCAGTCAATAGAAAAGACTTAGAGTCAATTTTTTTTTTTTTTTGAGTTGGAGTCTCACTGTCGCCCAGACTGAGTACAGTGGCCGCTCCCGGCCACCTCAGCCTTGACCTGCTGGGCTCCGGCGATCCTTCTGGCTCAGCCTTCCAAGCAGCTGGAACTACAGGCACGCGCTACCACGCCCGGCTAATTTTTTGATTTATTGTAGAGATGATGTCTTGCCTGCCCAGGCGGGTCTTGAACCCGCGGGCTCAGGCAATCCACTCACCTCAGCCTCCCAAAGGCGTGGGATTACAGGCTGAGCCACCAAGCCCCGCTCAAATGTTTTTAATTGGCGAAAGGTTTGAGCAGAAACTTTACAAAAGAAGGTACAGGATGGCCCATAAACACAAGAAAGGATGCTCAGCACCCTTAACACCAAGGAAATGCAAATCAAAATCATAATGGGATCGCATTCACATTCTTTAATCTTAGAATGCTCACAGTTGTAATGAATGATAATACTGTTTAGGTTGCACACTCCTTTATGAGAGTCTAATGCCTGCTGATCCGAGGTGGTGATGTTAGTGCTGGAGTGTATACATTTTTGCAACTGCAAATACAGATTAACATTAATTGTGAGGTTTGACTGCATAAAGACCATAATAAATCATAAATGTTATCAAGGATGTGGAAAAACTGGAAAGATCATGCATTGCTGGGGAAATTATCAACTGGTGCAACTATTTTGGAGAATGGTTGGCAATCTCTTAAGTTAGCATACACCTACCCTGTGTCTCAACAATTCCCTCCTAGGTGTTTACTCAAGAAAAATGAAAACATATGCTTAAAAAAACTTGTATGTGAATTCTCATAGCAGTGTTATTCATAATAGCCCCCAAATAGAAACATCTCAAATGTCCCTAAAAAGAAGAATGGATAAGCAATTGTAGTATATTCATATAATGGTATACTATACATACTACATATGAATAGGTAACTTTTCCAGCCCTGCTATTCTATCATTTTATTAGTTTATTTAAAAAATAACGATTTGACTATAATGAGATGCCATCATAGATATCATTTTGATCATGGACATCCCAAAAAGATGGCCATGATCAAAAAGTAGTTTCAAGGATATGAAGAAATTGGAATCCTCACACATAACTGGTGAGAATGTAAAATGGCGCAGTCATTTTGGAAAACAGCCTGGCATGTCTTCAAGTTGTTAAACATGAGTTACCATGTGGTCCAGTAATTCTTTTAGTGCTGGGGTGTATACATTTTGGGGGCTGCAAGTACAAATTAACATTAACAGTGAGGTTTGACTGCACAAATACCATAATAAATCAATTGCTTACAGATTCATATCAAAACCCTATCACTGAGTAGCAAGTGAGTATTTCCATTGTACAGCTGTAGCTGGTGGCAGGCTTCAAGTCAGAATATGACATTTATTTTAGTCCATGTGTGGCCTGCCCATTATTTTATTTACCACTTCAGTCTGCGCCTCTTTTTTTAATGGTGAGTTGTATAATTATTTCATTATATATTACAATGCAAGTGTTATGTGCTTGGATCAACCTAAAACCATCCCTCCCCCCAACACCTCCCTGGTCTGTGGAAAATTGTCTTCCATGAAACCCGAAACTGGTCCCTGATGCCAAAAACGTTGGACACAGCTATTTTAGACTGATGGGTCTGTGTTTCAAAGAAACAGGAATCAGTGATACAGGAAATAGGACATGGAACTACTTATTTAACTAGTGTTAAAAGAAAACATTTTAGACAAATTAAATTTAACAGAGCTTAATAAAGCAAAGAACTAGTAGCGAATCAGGCAGCTCTCAGAACAGCAGAGGTTCAGAGAGCTCCACTCCACAATGTGGGCAGGCAGAATGTATGGACAGAAAATGGAAGTGAGGTGTAGAAACGGTTTAATTGGTTAGAGCTCAGACACAGTCTGTCGAATCATTTGGCCGCCTGTGACTGATGAAACTCCGCTGCTGTGCTTGGCTGAGACTCCAGTATGTGTTACTGAAGTATACTCCTAGTTAGGCTTTCAGTTAATTTAAATACTAAGTTAGTTGCAATTCCTTATGTAGGAACTCCAAGGACAGAGTTCTTCAGGTCAAATTTAGTTTAATTTAACACCAGTAACTTTTGACAAGTAGAAGGTACTCACTCCACCATGGATGCTTCACTTGAGTCCAAATCCCAGATGCCATCACTTGCTGGTTAGGAAACCTTGGTCAAATTACTTAAACACTTTGATCTTTGATTTCTTCACACAAAAATGAAGATAATAATACCCATATCATAAGGTGTTATAAGAATTTAATTATATGTAGAAAACTCTCAGAGCAGTATCTAACATCTAATGTTTTGAATAAATAGTTATCATACAATTATTGTTTATTTTGATCATTATTATTTATGGTGAATAGTTTATAATTAAGTGCTTTCCTCTTTAGAATCGTCAAAATATTCTTTATGGCTGTTTACTGTTTATACTTTACAAGCCCTGTTGACATGTGCTCTTCCTTTAATAGGTACAACATAAGAGATACGATGCAATTCTTAAGCGTTTGCATTGTCAGGTGAACAAGCTTCAGGCAAATAGAAGACAATGGCAATGGAACATTGAACAACTGGAAAAAACTGCAGCTGAACTAAGAAGATGCACTGGAACGCAAGAGTAACACTGTCATCAGTCAATGTGGAACATAGACCATGGTAACAAAAATGATGGGACACAATATTGAGAAAATCCTTTGGATTCTCAACTATCAGAGGCCTGTCTTAATGACAAACACGCACACACACACACGGTCCCCCAAAAATGTATATACATTTTAAGAGATGTTGTTACCTACGAATTACTTTAGTTTGCTATAATCAGAAGTGTCTGTATGCTGATAGTTACCAATTTGAGCACCTCATGTAATTGTAGAAGTCAAACGTGACTTGTATTCATCTTTTGTTACCAATATATATTATTATAATTTTAATCGTTTTTTCTTTTTAAAAATTTGTATACATTTTTGACACCCTCTGTATATATATAATCAGTCACTCATATGTTAAAGTGCCTTCCAACCCTACAATAGACAATAGGAATAGATAGACAATAGGAATGCTTACAGAATAGTGAGTCTCTATGAATATTTTGAGTGTGTACCATGCATTGTACTCATGAATGCCTGTTTATAACTATGTTGTATTCCAGATAAAGAAAATTTAGAAGGAAAAACCACTGCCTTTTTCATTTAAATTGTTAAGATATTTTAAATGTCTGTTTTAAGCTTTTTATTAGAACTTGTTTTTTTACAACTGTCTTCACAGTAGTCCATAAATATTGATATTAATAATAATGTTTTTATATGTTCATGCCTCAGATATTTTACTCACTTTTCTCTTTTATCCAAAAGGTTGCAATTGTTTTTCTTTGTCATTAAATAAAATAGTTTAGAGTATTATAATGCATACAATTTTTGTTCAACTTTTTTCTATTCTTAACAAACATCCACTATCAGAGGCCTATCTTAATGATAAACACACACACACACACACACACACACACACACACGGCACCAAAAAAAAGTATACTCATTTTAAGAGGTGTTATCTGTGTATTATCTATATATTTCTGTCTATAAATTCTTTATTCCTATTCTGTGACTAAACTAATGTTATAACATCACATTAGATAAACAGACTCTTCTTTAAGTATGAATCAGTACAGACTGACTATATTTTAAAAGGCAAATTCTATGACCATAGCAATAAATCAAATGTTAACTTGTCCTTTTTGAGGTAGAAGTGCTCTCTTTCATGTCTCCATTGAGCCAAATATTTAGAAATAAAAACAAAATATTAATTATTAAAGATACAGTCTTTAAATATGTGCTTACAAGATTAAATGATTTCAGACAAGCAACATCAAAAAGGTATTTCAAATCCATCTTCTCCTCACCTTCCTATGTGCCTGAGATTCAGTAAGAATGTAGTTGATATAAAACCTGATATTAGTAATCTTATGTCTAACAGCAATAGTTTTATTATGGCTTAGCATGGCTTACTATAGCTAACACTTCAAATGGCTTATCCTGTAACACAATCAACTTTGGTCCATGACTCAGAACACAGCTAGGAATAAAAACGGCAAAACCTACAGATTGTGGGGAGCACCCACTGTGCTTGCCAACCACATGCTGATCATATAAACATACTCTAGTGTAACCTGCACACAAAAAAAGATGTTTTTGGAGTCATACATCATAATTTTAGCTATAGCTTATAAAATAAAAATTCTGGTTTTCTAAACTCTTGAAGTTTATAGTGGGATTCAAAATATTTGTACATAATAACATCTTGAGTTATATTTTTGAAAGTTTGTTTTTAAATTGAGATATAAGGAAAATAGATTTAATCTGCTTAAGGTAATGTTCCCTATTTGTGAAAGTAATGCTTAATCGAGTTTTCTAAAGTATCCTTGATAATAATACTGTACCTATTTTAAATTTTATGACAAAAATTATTTGAAAGAGAAGCATTTTTCCTTGCTTTTTCTAATCTTGAAAACTATTTCAGTTAACAGAGTCTCCGATTAATTAAGAACCAAAACTTGAGGTATCTCAAGCCTGATGATTTAGTGGATAAGATATTTCAACACAATCATAAACTCTAAAGTTAGAAAATTGAAGTTACTTTTTATTTTATTTCTGTATAACTGTACCTACCTTAGATCATGAGCTCTTTTGCATAGTGGAATTTCTCACACATGCTTCTGGTTTTAAAACTCGGTCTCTTTGGGGGTAAACACTCAGTTCAGAATTCTCTTCTTCCTCATTTTTTCTCCTTGGAAGTGTTCTACGTTCCTGGGGGACTTAATTTGTTTTGTCATCAGGGGTAGAGCTCTGATCCAGGCATCATCTCTGACCCCATTGACCTCTGCAGAGATGTAATCCACTCTTCCTGGTACCAAGCATCATCTTCTGTCTGTGCTGTACCTGCACTTGTTTTCTATAGTCAATGTGGTCAACTGCCTTCCCAATCACAAGATCTCTTCTAGTCCTCATTCATTTTCTCTGTATGCTGACCAAATTGAACTCTTTGGGACCTGCTATTCCATCCATATATTCTTTGCTTTCTGGTATCAATGGAGTCTTTCAAAGTTCTCAGTGCTTTGAATGGCTCAACAAAATTTTAACTCTCAGAATACTCTTAAAATGGTTTAAGGTATATATATATATTGCTATCCCAGATTTGCAGATGGGGAAACTGAGGTTTCAGGTTAAGTACCTTGCCTAAGATCTCATCACACAACTCATTGGGGGTAGAGTTGAAATTCAAAGCCATATTTTGACTCATTGCACTACAAGAAAATGACTCCAAGAGTAAACCTCAATTGTACTAGAAATAAGTAATGATTTATTTCTACATTTAATTTGTCAGTTTGATAGATAAGTTTATTTCTGCATAACTGAACCTAGCTTAAAATATGAGCTAATTTCAGACACGAAATTTAATCAAAGAGAAAAATTTTATGATGAAAAATAAACTGCCCAAATGCATAGATAACACTACATAACGGTCAATGTCAGGACAACATTTTGGCTAAGGAAAATGGAATCCTGTTTATAAAAATGACCTAGGAACCATTTTTTTTTTTTTTTTTTTGAGTTGGAGTCTCACTCTGTCACCCAGACTGGAGTGCAGTGGCCGCTCCCGGCCACTGCAGCCTCGACCTGCTGGGCTCCGGCGATCCTTCCGCCTCAGCCTTCCAAGTGTCTGGAACTACAGGCACGCGCTACCACGCCTGGCTAATTTTTTGATTTATTGTAGAGATGAGGGCTCAACAAGTGGCCCAGGTGGGTCTTGCACCCGCGGGCTCAGGCAATCTACTCACCTCAGCCTCCCAAAGGCGCGGTATTACAGGCTGAGGCACCGAACCCGGCGCCTTGGAACCTTTTAAAGTTCACATAAGAGATTGCAATGAAAACTCTACGTTTCTATATCATCTCACAGTGAACATGGAATTCACTGTTCATCCAGAAATGTTAATAAAGGACTTTATTAATACTACAGCAATTTGATACTATTGGGGAGGCAGTCAGTGATTCAGAACATGTGCTTTTGACTTGTTAGTTGCTCAGAGTTCAGTTTCTCACATTTTCAATGTGATAAATATTTTGTTTTTCATTAACTAAGCTAATGATTGCCAAAGCTAATGATCAGAAGCTAAAAGTTATGGGCCTATCAAAAATAACCCTTGTTATTTGAATTTATAATATATTTCTAAGGGAAGCATTTTTTTTGTTTCATTGCTGGTAAATTTGGTGATGTAGGGAATGGGTCACCTATATCAAATTAGATACCACATAACACTTTTTCTTGAATGTTACTGAACTATGACCAAAACCAAGAAAAATAAATTGAAACAGATACTAATAGCAAAATAGATTTATTCAATACACAGCTAAGAATGGGAAGCTGCAAATTGCTTTTTCTTGTCTGTAAGGTTCCACCTAAATGATAGCTGTGGGCTCTAGATCTTTAGAAAAATAAAAATAGCATATGATTTGGTAATGGCAGGGTTGCTGTTTACATAATACAGTGAAGACAGACATGAAGTAATGAGACTTCAACCTCTTAATTAATGAGATGATGTATTCCAAAAGCAAAACCAGAGTTTATGTGATTGCTTTAAAAGGCTTCTTACTCAAAAAGCTCTCTGGCATAAAAAATCCTGTCAAAATTGAAATAAAACACTTACATTACAGATATTTGCCAGCATTACTCAGTCACATAGCACAAGGTAATTTAGAGGCAGTAACAATACACCACCAGTCTAAGATAAAATTTTAAATATTTTTTGTCCAAAATAAATAAGTCAAGACATCATCCACTTCACCTGCTGTCCTCCCTCCACCTCCCCCCATGTTATTTTACATAAAATAGACATATGTGATCTCTATGCTCGTACTGGAGATGTTTCCTCAAGGTGTTTTTGAGACCGTTTCTCCCTGAATTACAGTGCTTCTTTGTGTGTATGAAACAGGGAAAAAAATAGCAAGCCTACAATTTTCATTAGTTGTTTTATCTTCAGTGACCTTGGGTTAACTAATTCATGCACCATGATCCAGCCAGATGTCAGCACATCTACTTGGCAAAAAAAATACTACAATTTTCTCTTCATCCCCCTTTTCCACGGAGACTGTATTATACTGCCACTCTCAAGTGTCATTCCTTAAAGCGAGACCTCTCTGAAAACACTTCCACCCCTTAGATGTAATATTGTCTTTGCTAGGCAGTTAGGGAATATTGATAGTATTCTAATTTTAATCTGTGGCTCATATAGATTTGTATAAGACATTCAATTCTTATAAAGATCCATCCTTTTTCTAACCGTCAACTAATTTATTCACCTTCCAAGCCTTTCTGTCTCAATAAATCTGTCAGTGTAATAGACACATGCACAGTTTCCTAATAAGTAGTGTAATTCTCTCATGTTTCTTTCATCTTTTTCCAACCAAAACGCCACTTCCTAAGTGGCAGACCTTTGCTTTTTTCAGTCCCCTCACAGCCATAAGGAGCATTATCTTCAGGTTCCAAGTCTCATTTTTGTTGTAACTTCAAAACTTAATCCATTGGCCTCAAGTGAGATCTCAATCATTGAAAATAATCTCTTCATTTATAAATGTCCTATGCAAGAGAATCTATCATTTCTTTACTTTGAAACGCCTCAAAAAGAAAAACTTTGTGCAACACTGTAGAATAGACACAGTCACTGCTTTGCCCAGATCCTCTCAGATTTTTTGTATCCTTTCTGAGCAGCCCTCTGAACCAAGTCATGCTTTTGCCTGCAACAGCTCTTAGCTAAAACTTCCTTTGGGAGGTTTGCTACTCTCAGAAGGACTTTACTTGATATTGCAGCTTCACTTGGCTTCTTTCCCCCTTACCAGTCTTGCTTCCCTTACCAATTCCTCCAGGGAAGACTTCAATAATAAATCACTTGCTCAAGAATCTTCAAATTAGAGTCTGCTTCTGGGAATCCCAAAGTCATCATGCAAAATTAATCACACATTGAAATCCCTATTTTCAAGAGTTGACTATTGTTCTGCTCCTGTTCCTTCCTCCTCCCTCATTCTAGATCAATCCCACTCCCAGCAGCAGCCAAAAAAAAAAAAAAAAGAGGAAGAAATTTAGCACCTATGAAATTTAATTACTATCCCATTTGATGTCATTTTGACATGATTTGCTTTAAATAAAAAAGCAAGTCAAAATGTACCTTATTCCATGTGCTTAGTATATCAATAAAAGTATATTAGCTTGATTTCATGCATTTAGTACAATAAAAGTACACTATTAGCTTTCAAAATAACACTATTAGCTTTCAAAATGAAAACTATTTTGTATTATTATTCTTTTTTGATGTTAATGTCCTTGGTAACAACCATGTTGCTATAAATGATAAATTTAACACACAAATCTAGATTCTAAACCACCGATTTAAAAGTTAAGGATATTTTTCAACTATGTTGAGGTCATATGATTTTAGACAGATGTATTAGAAAACTCATGCAACCAGACAAAAAGACTGCTATTTGGAGGAAATATTGGTTGCTCTCATTCCAACAAGTTAACAAAGACAGGGACATGGATAGGAGTACATTGTATATGTACATCCACAGGTCTTGGTCGTCATATAATCATCTCGATTCTCTCATTCTTTCTTATCTTTACATCTTTAAAAATTAGCAATTCTCCCTTCTAATCACCAATTCTATCTGCAGCTCAAAAATAATAGAATAACAATCTGACTGATGCAGGTTAAGAGCAATTAACTCCAAAAAGTAGAAAGGAATGCAGGTCTTCAGGACAGAACGTTGTAAAATATCAAAGTCACAGCATTTACCATCACAGTTACAGAAAATTTACAGTAACTTTAAGAACATTTATTGCCAGAAACTCCAAATATCTTTGTGATATTTTTACTATATCAAAACTTAAAATGCAAAATTACTAACAACTTATCAGAAACAACTGTTCGTGTTGGCAAAGTGATTTTACCCCATGCTACAGTCAGTATTATCTTTTTTGCCCTTGACTTCAAAACACTTGTAAACATTAACATTGCTGCTTCTCAAAATTTGTAGCTTATATATGAATAATTTTAAGCTGCTGCAAAATGTCCTGCAGTTACAAAAGTGAGGCACAGCAAAAGGTGCAAAACTTGAATATCAACATTTGTGATATAGTTGAAAGATGAAGCTGACGAGCGTGAGTTAGTGTCCCAGACAGGAAACTGAAGGCAGCACATTCTCATTAGTTTTCACGTTATACCTTCTCTGTGTTAAGGTAACTGCAAAAATAAATGACATAATTCTTTTCACCCAGGAGAGCAGTTTAGTTGGCAAAGAGACACACATATAAAAGGCTCAAATACAATGCAAATATCCCATCATAGAAGCATCCACCAAGTCCTTATTTTACTTTGGAAACACAAAATAAAAAGCAATACATCAAAGCTGGACTGGATTAAAAAAATGTGGTACATATACACGATGGAATATTATGCAGCCATAAAGAAAGACAAACATATGGAATTCGCAGCAACTTGGATGGATTTGAAGTCAATCACACTCAATGATCTATCACAGAAACAAAGGACAGAGTACCATATGTTCTCGCTCATAAGCAGACCTTGAACAATTATAATACTATAAGAAAGGGATTGGCAGTAGTGGGATACTGTCAGGGGAGGGGGCTGGGATTGGCAGTTGAGGGAAACTGCTATGGGAGGGAGGGGCATACCTCATCAACAAGGGTACCTGCATAATCAACGTTTGTAGACCTAACCCTAAATTGTACCCCACATCTTTATAATAAAAAGAATTTTTTAAAGAGCAATTAATCCCAATTGGGAGCAGGTACTTTAAAAAAAGGTGGCGTTTGAAGTGGTTGAGAAGCAAGTGCAAGTTCTCACAGATGTTTCCACTTAGCAGATTCTGAAAGTTTGTATTTTATTTCCTTTTGCATCTTCAACAGCTAGCAGATACCTGGCACCTAATAGGTGCCCGATGTATATTGAGTAAATTAATGAATAAGATAACTATCATTGAACCACCACTCTCATGATCAGAATCTCCCAACATTCCTATCTTCAGTCTCTCCTAGCTCTAACCTTAATTGCTGACATTATGCTTGAGTTAACTTCTTTGAGTAAAAATTGAGCATGTAATGCCTCTTCTAAAAAGTCAGGGTAGAAAACTTTCCATGGGCACAAAATCCTTGTCATTAGTAAACAGTAAACACTTAAAAATGTGTCTCCAACCTACTTGTCCATCCTCATTTTTCCCTCATTCTATCTAACAGATAAACCCTTTACTTCTGCCAAAACAACATTCTGACTCTTCCCTAAATGTATTTTCACATACTATTCCCTCTATCTGGAAGTTCTTTCTCCTACATCCAGGAGTCAACTCCAACTCAATCTTTTGGACCAAGTTCAATGGTTACAGCCCCCATAAAGCTGAACTTAGTATGTCTCAATTTCTCTGCCATGCCACAATTTAGAATATGCAATCAGCCTTTGGGATACTCTGGGCATTGGTTCCAGGACCCCCATGTATTACAAAATCCAGGCATATCCTAGTCCACAATTGGTCCTGTGGACCCTGTGTTCAGCCCTCCGTATATGCCGACTTGTGTTCTTAGAATATTGTATTTTCCAACTGCATTTGGTTGAAACAAAGAAACAAAGAAAAACCCTGTATACGTGTAAGTTTACTTACGCAGTTCAAACCCATGTTGTTTAAGGGTGAATTGTACTATGAAATCTGTATCATGATTTCTGAATCAAATTTATATGTATATGTATATATATAGGTTTACAACTTTACAACTTATGTAAAGGTTCTTGTTTAGAATAGGTTAAAATAATTCCAGGTTTTTAAAGATTGGGCTTTGTTATGGACAGTCTAGCATGTGATTGACATAGGATGATACAAATAAGAGATAATTCATTTATCATTTGTAAAAAACATGAAAATTAATTGTTCCTGGACTACTTCCAAAATCTGCCAAAATATATGAACATTTATAAAAAAATTTTTTTAAATTTGCTTTTCTGGGAAATGTAATGATATTTATGGGTAGCACTAATTAAAATAAATGTGCTTAACAAGGCTCAAGAAATATGCTTTTGTGTTCTTCCATTATAAATACTTTGAACCATGCTTTTAAAGAGTTTTGCATATTGAAAAATTATGTTAAATGTTCCATGCTTTAAAACAAAAAGCTGTAATAAGTTTCATGATAATACAGCTAACCAAGTGGTTAGCTGGCTGGGACTAGAAAGGGAAAGTCATATTAAAAATGGAAATCATAACATTACTCTGAACACAATATAAATTAATCATAAATTTAATGAATATTTAAGATGATTTTGGGCAATTTCACTTTGTTTTATTGTCTCTATATGGTTATTCATGACTATGAAATTTAACTATAATTCTGATAAGGTTTTTTTCCAGTGACACAGTTTATATCTTTCCTAATTACACCTGTAACATAATCATTTTTTTAGGAAACCAGTTTTCTGTGTCTATTAAATCATATTCTGTACTACTGAAAATAACCTCTATTTTGATCACTTTCAAGTATTCTTTACTTTTTTCTCTAGAATTACAATATTCCATTAGCTAATAGCACAGGGGTTTTGAGCACTTTTCAGAGTTTTGGCATCAGAGATATCCTTAACCATGCTTATTAGGCCTTAGAGAGTGCTAATTTTCTAGTACAAAGGGAGTTTTCAGCTTTCATTAGGATGTTTCCCAGATGCTTTAATTTTCAGATACAGTTTAGCATAATTATGGCTGTTTTAACCAGGGATATTTGAGAAATAATGTACACAGCAAAATGGAAAAGCACTGAATAGTCAATAAATAAATAACTGCAGTAACATGGTTTCATATCCCACATACCATAGAGAAATTTTGTATTTTGTGATATAAATTATTATAATTGCAAATACATCACAGTTTAGGTAGGTAAGTTAAAAAATACCAATGTCTCTGAAATTGTATGCATTCTTTACATCTGAATTAAAAATACAGCACTGCACTTTTGAACAATGCACACTAGAGCAGAATGAAGGTAAATTATGCCTTATTAAATAATGGGAAAAAGGAGTTTTATAATATGCATATTACTAAGAGTATGAATTCATTGAATGAGTTAAGACAAAAAGTGTACTACAAAGCACCCCAAAATTACATTCTAATTTTGTTTCTTAATATGTGACTATGATCTCCATTTCAAAGAACTGAGAATATTTAGCCTGTGTCCAGACCAAGTGCTGTTTTCTGTAGGCTAAATATTTCCAGTTCTTCTATCACAACTTATGTGGCATAAGTGCCTGTCCTTTCACCGTCCTAGTCACATTCCATTGGATATACTCTGCCCTAACATTGCCCCGTGAAAGATGCAGATCAAGAAAATTATACTTAACGTATAGTCTGATTAGCTGCTAATAGAAAGAGCCTATTTTGCCCCATATTTGGAACTCAGTTTTCTGTCAATGCAACCTCAGTTTATAAGTGCTTTTTATGGTAGTCTTATATCGTTCACTCAGATTGAACTCAATTCCCAACCCAAGAGATTACGTTGGCATATAAAGAGTTAAATGCCTTGCTGGAGCATGGAACCATATTTTTTGTCATTTAATTTTTTTGGTAAGATTAGCCTTGACGTTGAAAGGTCTAATAATAATAATAATAAAAATACATTTTTTTCTTACTGACTCATCCTGGACCTTATGGACTAGCATATGGGATGTGATATTTGAGAATAAAATTTGGTTTAGGACAGCAATATTGGAAATTAAAATTAAACCTTGTTCTAAATAGAAAAATAAATTTTAAGAATATCCTCAATAGCACGTTTCCTCTATAACATCTTCAAAAAAAGAAAGTACACTCTTACACTCTTCAAAGAGTAATATATTTTATTTAATAAAAAGCTAATATGTACTGAGCCTTTACTGTGAGCCACAGTGACGCTATCAAGGAGATGATAAGTATTCCCATTTCAGAGATGAGAAACTCATTTATTTGCCATGATTCTTATATAAAAAAGAATTTTGCTTAATCAACTCTTAGGTTAACTGAAAACATGCCTCCTACAAGAAAGGCAGGACTGAGGCTTGATTATCTTGCTTTAATTTTCAATTTTCAGAATAATAAGCTAATGGTCTAGCAACATCCAAAGGAAATAAGCCAGGTTTTCTTTTGAAAGCATTATTGAACTCACAGATTTTAAAAATATTTGGTGTTTTAATCAATGACAGTATTATTACTGATGTTCAAAGAGCCCCATCTTTGACCAGCAGAGGCATCATAAGTTAGCTTCTGTGTCTTTTGGGCATAACCCCAAGTTTTCTGTAACTTACGTGCTTTCAGGAGTGACAAATTGTTCCAGACTTACTATCTTCAATCCTTGCCTCAGACCTGAAACCTGCCAACTGACCACGGAGCTCTTTTTGTTTTGTTTTGTTTTTACTAGGAAATAGTGTTTAGAGTCTACAAACTGAGCATGAAGAAGAGAATTCATTAAAATTAGGAGGATGCACTTTTCCTAGGATTTTTCAGTAGGCATAAGTAGAAAACATCAATATTTAGGTAGGAAACATCCATATCTTTGGACCATAAAAATAAGTCATCAGTTTATACTGTATTTTTCAAGTTAAATTAAAGATTACATAGAGTTTTATCTAACACTTTCAATTTCATAGTGATTTTTTCTCTTATGCCTAAAATTTTACTTTCAGTAGTATTTATTGTTTCAAATAACAATAGCAATTAATAAAAAAATTTCAGAAGTTTTTGGTTCTTTTTGTCCTAGAATATTCCACTAGCAACGAATAGACAAAATATGTATTTTTAAATCCCTTAAAATAATTATTGTTGGCCGGACGAGGTAACTCAAGCCTATAATCCCAGCACTTTGGGAGGCCGGGGTGAGGGGATTGCCTGAGCCCACGCGTTCGAGAACAGCCTGGACAAGTTGGCAAGACCTCATCTCTGCAATAAATCAAAAAGTTAGCCGGGAATGGTATTGCGCGCCTGTAGTTCCAGTTACTTGGAAGACTGAGGCAAAAGGACCACCAGAGCTAGTAGTTCAATGCTGGGGTGGCCATGAGTATGCCACTGCTCTCTAGCCTGGGCGACAGAGTGAGATTCCAACTCAAAAAAAAAAAAAAAATTTGTCTCTGTGGTTATGCCATCAAAGAATATAGTAAAATTTATTTATTTCTCTTTATTTATATTTTATGTCACATTTTATTTTATTTTATTTTTTTAATCAATATTTTTTATTATGATTTTGTGGGGTACAGTTAAGGGTTAGGTGTACAATTACGTTTCTTTCAGGCACCCTGTTGATAAGAGGTGTTTCCCCATCCCCAGACAGATATTTGTGACTGTTAATCCCATCCCCCTCCCCCCCCCATAGTTTCCCAGTACCATCAGTCATTTTCTTATAGTATTACATTGGATGTTCAAGGTCCATTATATGAGTGAGAACATGTGATACTCGGATCTTTGTTTCTGTGAGAGGTCACTCAATATTATAGACTCTAGTTCCATCAAGGTTGCTGTGATATTCATGATTTTGTTCTTTTTTATGGCTGCGTAGTATTCCATCGTGTATATGTACCACATTTTTTTAATCCAGTCCTCTTTGGATGGGCAGCATGGTTGTTTCCAGGTTCTTGCTATTGTGAACAATGCTGCAATAAACATACGTGTGCAGGTATCTTTTTTATAGAGTGATTTGAGGTCTTCAGGGTATATTCCCAGTAGGGGGATTGCGGGGTCATATGAAAGGTCGATTTTTAGAGCTTTTAGGAATCGCCACACTGCTTTCTACAGAGGTTGCACTAGTTTACACTCCAACCAACAATGTAGAAGTGGTCCCTTTTCACCACACCCTCTCCAGCAGCTATTATTTTTTGAGTTGTTGATAATTGCCATTCTGACTGGAGTTAGGTGGTATCTCAGTGTGGTTTTGATTTGCATCTCCCTGATGATTAGTGAGGTTGAACATTTCTTCATGTGTTTGTTGGCTGCTCAGATGTCTTCTTTTGTGAAGTGTCTGTTCATATCTTTTGCCCATTTTATAATGGGGTTATTTGTTTTTTTCTTTTAAGCACATTTGAGTTCCTTGTAGATCCAGGATGTTAAGCCTTTGTCAGACCTAGAGTTGGCAAATACTTTTTCCCAGTCTATAGGCTGTCTCCCTGCTCTCTTGATGGTTTCTTTGACTTTGCAGAAGCTTGTCGGTTTAATAAGGTCCCACTTGTCTATCTTTTCTCTTATGACCTGTGGGTTTTGAGTTTTGTTCAGGAATTGGATGCCAGTTTTGATTTCCATGAGGGTATTTCCTTCCTTTTCTAAGGTTCTTATGGTTTGAGGTTTTACATTAAGGTCTCTGATCCATTTGGAGTTAACCTTTGTGCATGGGGATAGATAGGGGTCCTGTTTCAATCTTCTGCGTGTGGTCAGCCAGTTTTCCCAGCACCGTTTACTGAATAGGTTCTCCTCTCCCCAGTGGTAGGTGGTGGGGGCTTTGTCGAAGATGAGTTGGTTGAGGAATTGAGGTTTTGCTTCTGGAATCTCAATTCTATTCCATTGATCTATATGCCTGTTCCTGTACCAATACCAAGCTGTTTTGATGATTGTAGCTTTATAGTAAAGTTTGAAGTCTGGTAATGTGATACCACCTGCTTTGTTTTTTTTGCTGAGGATTGTTCTGGCTATTCTTGGATGTTTGTGTTTCCATATGAATTCCTGTGTTGTTTTTTCTAGGTCTGAGAAGAATGTTGTTGGTAATCTAATGGGCATTGCATTGAATTTGTAGATTGCCTTAGGTAAGATGGACATCTTCACAATGTTGATTCTTCTGATCCATGAGCATGGGATATTTTTCCACTTGTTTGTGTCATCTTTGATTTCTTTGAGCAGTGTTTTGTAATTTTCATTGTAAAGGTCTTTCATTTCTCTGGTTAGGGAGATGTCAAAGTATTTCATTTTTTTGGTGGCTATTGTGAATGGAATTGTGCTTTTTATTTGGGTTTCTGTTTGTTTATTATTGGTGTGGAGAAATGCGATTGTCTTTTGTATGTTTATTTTGTATCCTGAGACTTTGCCAAAGCTTTATCAATGTAAGGAGGCTTTTGACAGATTCTCTTGGGTTTTCAAGGTACACAATCATATCATCTGCAAAGAGAGATAACTTGACTTCCTCTTTTCCTATTTGGATACCCCTGATTGCCTCCTCTTCTCTGATTGCTCTAGCCAGGACTTCCAATACTATGTTGAACAGGAGGGGTGAGAGCAGGCATCCTTGTCTAGTTCCAGTTTTCAGGGGAATTGGTTCCAATTTTTGTCCATTTAGGAGTATGCTGGCTGTGGGTTTCTCGTAGATGGCTTTTACTATTTTGAGGTATGTTCCCCGTATGCCTAGATGTTCAAGGGTTTTTATCAAGAAGGGGTGCTGGATTTTATCAAAAGCTTTTTCTGCATCTAATGATATGATCATGTGGTTTTTGTTTTGACATCTGTTGATGAATTTAATTACATTTATGGTTTTACGAATGTTGAACCAGCCTTGCATCCCAGGAATGAAGCCTACTTGGTCATGGTGGATGATTTTTGAGATGTATTGCTGAATCCGGTTTGCTAGGATCTTGTTGAGAATTTTAGCATCTATGTTCATCGAAGATATTGGCCTGTAGTTCTCTTTCTTTGTTGGATCTTTACCTGGCTTGGGTATCAATGTGATTTGAGGAGAGTTCCATCTTTTTCAATAGCCTGGAATACCTTCAGTAGGATTGGTATCAGCTCCTCCTTAAATGTCTTATAGAATTCTGCTGGAAATCCATCTGGACCAGGGCTTTTTTTTTGTCGGAAGTTTTCTTATTATGTAGTCGATTTCCTTGATTGTTATTGGTCTATTTAGGGTCTCAATTTCTTCTTGTTCCAACCTAGGTAGGTTGTGTGATGTCAGAAAGTCCTCCATTTCCTTAAGGTTTTCAAGTTTGTTTTCATACAAGTATACGTAGTAGTCTCTAATGATCTTTTGTATTTCTTCAGGGTCAGATGTGACTTCATCTTTTGTGTTTCTGATTGTGCTTATTTGGTTTTTTTCTCGTTTTTTCTTGGTCAATCTAGCTAGGGGAGCATTGATCTTGTTTATCCTTTTGAAGAACCAGCTTTTTGTTTCATTGATTTTTTTGTATTATCTTTTTGTCTTCTATGTCCTGGATTTGGGCTTTTATTTTGGTGATCTGGATTCTTCTGCTGAAATTAGGGTTTTTGTGGTCTTGCTTTTTCAGCTTCCTTAGGTGGCTTGTTAGGTTGTGAATTTCTGTTCCTTCCATTTTCTTCATGTGTGTTTGTAGGGATATAAATTCCCCTCTTACTACAGTTTTCAGGGCATCCCAGAGATTTTGGTAAGATGTTTCTTCATTTTCATTTGTTTACAGGTATATTTTGATCTCTGTTTTGATTTCATCATTGACCCAGGAGTTGTTTAGCATCATGCTGTTTAGAGTCCATGTCTTTGTGGGTTTTGGGGGGACTTTGTTGGTGTCAATGTTTATTTTTATTCCACTGTGGTCCGAGAAGGTACATGGTAGAATTTCAGTCCTTTTAAATTTGCTTATGCTTGATTTATGGCCGAGTATGTGGTCGATTTTAGAATATGTTCCATGTGATGATGAGTAGAATGTGTATTCTGTGGTCTTTGGATGGAGTGTTCTGTAGGTATCAATTAAGTCCATTTGGCCCAAAGTCACATTGAGGTTCCAGATCTCTTTGCTGATTTTTTGTCCTGATGATCTGTCTAGGGTTGTGAGTGGGGCATTAAAGTCCCCAGTTATGATGGTGTTAGAGTCAATATCCTTCTTTAGTTTTCCTAGAATTTGCTTTATGAAAGTTGGCGCACCTATGTTGGGTGCATATATGTTTAGGGTAGATATTTCTTGTTGATGGATTGAGCCTTTTATCATTATGTAGTGGCCTTCTATATCTTTTTTGATTTTTAATAGCTTGAAGGGTATTTTGTCTGAAATTAAGATCACTACTTCTCCTTTCTTTTGTATTCTGTTTGCCTGAAAGTTTGTTTCCCATCCTCTTACTTTGAGTCTGTGGGTGTCCTTTCTAGTGAGGTGAGTCTCTTGAAGCAATAGATTGTTGCCTGATGATATTTTATCTATTTTGCCATTCTATGTCTTTTCAGTGGTGCATTTAGTCCATTCACATTTAGGCTAATAATTGAAATACAAGAGTTGATCCCTGTCATAAGGTTCTTACAGAGTTGTTCCTGTTTGTTTGTTGTCTTTCTTTGGGTTTTAGAGTTGGCTCATGTGTGTTTTTAATCTTTTGCCTGTACTCTTGTGAAGAATGTTGTTGTTCTTTTTTATTTTTCTTCTGTGTTCAGTACTTTCTTAAGTGTTTCTTGTAGAGGTGGTCTGGTGGCAGTGTAGGTTCTTAGGGATTGGATATCTGGCAAAGATTTCAATTCTCCCTCACTAATAAAGCTTAGTTTGGCTGGGCACGTTATTCTTGGTTGAAATTGTTTCTCTTTTAGAACTTTGAAGATAGGGCTCCAGGCTTTCCTAGCCTGAAGGGTTTCTGTGGATAAATCTGCTGCTATTCTCATTGGTTTTCCCTGGTAGGTAGTCTGGCCTTTTTCTCTTGCTGCCTTTAGGATTTTTTCTTTTATACCTACTTTGTTGAGGCGAATTATTATGTGTCTGGGAGTTGGTCTTCTCATTTGTTGTCTTGCAGGGGTTCTCTGAATCTCTTGTGTTTGAATGTTTTCATCCTTGATGAGATGAGGGAAGTTTTCTTGAATGATTTCCTGAAATGTTTGATCCAGTGTGGCTTCTGTTTCTCTCTCTGCCTCAGGAAGCCCAATTACTCTTAGGTATGGTCTCAAAGTGATCATTCATCTCTTGCAGGTTTTGTTCTGTCTTTTTGAGCTTCTTTCCTATGCTTTTGACAGTTTGGGTTAGTTCTGTGTTTTGGTCTTCGAGCTCTGAGATTCTTTCTTCTGCTTGGCTGATTCTGCTTTCCATGCTTATTAGTCTGTTATTCATTTCCATCACAGTATTCTTTACTGCTGTCATTTTTGACATTAGCTCCTTCCTATTTTCCTCTTGTCTCTCCTCAATTTTTTAAATTCTCTCCATTAATGTCTTGATGTCTGGGTTTGTTGCCTGTAACCAGTCATTCTGGGGGCTCTTCATTGTTTGTGCTCCAGAATCTATTTTCTCAGTGTCTGATCTCCCAGGGGTCTGTGTGAGACCTATATTCTTCTTTTGGTTTTTCTTCATTTGTGCGGTTTCTCCCCCCCCTACTTTTTCCTTCCCGTCACGTCACCATCTTCTTTAATTCTGTTATTCGTAGGTAAAGGGATTGGTTTTACTTCTGTTTGTTCAATCTCCTATTCTTTATGTATGCCCTCTTACTTTGTTCAATTCTGGAGTTGCACTGTAGGTTGAGGGTGGTCCTTTTTGCAGTTTTGAGATTTACTTAAGGGGGGAGCTGTGATTCAAAATCTATCTGCAGGTCCTGGTATTCGCTGACAGGTATGTGAATAATCTGGAACCCACTTCCCACTGCCTTGGAATCTGTTCGTGCAGTGGGGCTGTAGGTTTACTCCCTGAAATAAAATGTGCTTAGCAGAGGGGAGAAAATGGAGCAGACCGTGGGTTGAAGAGGGGGTGGAGAGATAGAGAAGTAAGGGGGGAAGCAAACCAGCGTGCCAACAAATAGAGAGAGAGGCCTATACTGAAACAGATAAAAACAATAGACCACAGCTACAGACGAACCAACTCTCATACAGACAAAAATAAAACATATAGTGATGCTAACATACCAGCTATCCAACCACCTTATTAGTTTGCTGTTCCTCTATACAAAGATATGGTTTACAGAGAGAAGAAAAGAAAAGCAAGAGGAAAAAAGAAAAAAAGGAACAATACAGTAGGAATAGAATTAAATCATTCAACTAACAAAATCAATGGAGCACACTCTGAGACATTTCGTTTAAGTCCAATGTCCTTTCAGGTCTGATTTCTAGTTTTCTTTTCAAGCTGATAAATTAGTTTGCAGTTAGGGTCAGTTGCCCCTGGTCTGCTGTGAAGGACAGTTGAGATCACCCTCTGTTCACCACTCTGGCCTATGTCTTTATCAAGCTTGTATCTCCTGTTTCGGTGTTACCTTGAATCACCAGCAGGTGGTGCTATCTCAGCTGCTCACCCCAGAGGGGGTGGGGCCAGACAGGGATGGCAGAGGCTGAAGATGGCAAGATGGCTGCCTGCCTCAGGGCAGACGGCAGGAGACTTACGGTGGGCAGGACGTCTTGGTTGCAGGAGAGGTGGCAGTGATCCCAGTAGATCTTCCCCGAAGGGGCTTCAAGGACTGAAGTTGTGGATCGCCTCCGGCCCGGGTGGTGCGATGTGCTACCGGTGGCGGTGGCGGTGGCTGCGGTGGCTGTGGTGGCGGCGTCTGTGCTGCAGTGGCTGTCCAGACTGCTGCGATGTCCCAGCAGTGGCAACGGCCGAGCTCCGTATGAAGAACAGGCTGCGATGTTGGGGTCCGTAGCCCCCGGGGTGAGAGTAAGAGACCCACTGCAGTTCTCCTTTGCAGAGGTTTTCACAGACCGGGTTGCCCCGTTGCCATCTTGCTGGAAGTCCTATCCCTGTCACATTTTAAAATCTGCATTTCATCTTGTTTCTTAACTATGTGAGATATTTACATGATTCCAAATTCAAACTATAAAATAAGGTAGATTTAGAGAGGTCTTGGTTCCATTTCTGTTCCCTCCCCTTGTTTTATTTCCCCCCTACAGCAAACAATTTTTGTTTTGTTTTAGATTAATCATGTAATTGCCTCTTTTAAAATATAAAAATGCACTGTATTTATTCCTTTGTGATACAAAAAGTAGCATACTATACATTCTTTCAAACTCTGTTGATCTTGTTTTTCTTGAGGTCTTTCTAATTTCTTTTTCCTTTTTTTTTTTGAGTTGGAGTCTCACTCTGTCACCCAGGCTGGAGTGCCATGGCACACTCACAGCCACCCCAGTGTCAAACTGCTGGGCTCCAGCGATCCTTCTGCTTCAGCCTTCCAAATAGCTGGAACTACAGACATGTGCTACCACTACCGGCTATTTTTTTTTTATTATTTATTGTAGAGAGGGGGGTCTTGCAAAGTTGCCTGGGCTGGTCTCAAACCTGCGGGCTCAGGCAATCCACTCACCTCAGCCTCCCAAAGTGCTGGGATTACAGGCTGAGACACCGGGCCCGGCCTACTTTCTTTTTTATAGCTACATAGCTTTTCATTCGAATGGATGTCTATGGCTTATTCGACTCTAAATGGGTATTTGGGTTGTTTCTAACCTTTTGCTGTTACAAATAGCACTGCAATGAATGCTGTCTCAGGCAAATGTCGTTTTCTATTTTAGCCAGCGTATTTTTGGAATAGAGGCCTAGGAGTAGAATTGCTGTTGAAAACATACATACATAGATAATTTTGTCAGATATCACCAATTTCCCCTTTATCAGTGTTGTACCTGCCATTTTGTACCCCCACCAACAATGTATGAGTCTGTTTGCTTCTCCAAAGCCTTACCAGCAGGGTACATTGCCATGCTTTCTGAATTTTTCCTACATAATGGCTTTTATATAAGTGCATATTAACATGAAGTTGTCTGATAAGTGGAATTGAGCATCTCTTTTTTTCATCTTTTTTTGCTGGGGTCTCACTCTGTCACCTGGGCTAGAGTACAGTGGCATGATCATGACGATAATGGCTCACAGCAGCCTCAGTTTCCTGGACTCAGGCAATTCTTCCATCTCAGCCCCCTGAGTAGCTTGGACTACAAGTGCATGCCACCATGCCCAGCTAATTATTTTATTTTTTGTAGAGAGGAGGTTTCGATATGTTGCCTAGGCTGGTCTTGAACTCCTGGGCTTAATTAATTGCCCACCACCTCAGTCTCCCAAAGTGCTGGGATTATAAGCATTAGTCACCATGCCCAGCTAATATGTTTAAAGACCATAAATATTTCTTTTCCTGTGAAGTATTTTTATCTTTGACCATTTAAAAAATTCGATGGATGGCTTTTTTTCTCAATTTTTAGAGATCCTTTATATAGAAGCAATAATGCTCTTTCATGATTTTGTATTGTGCAAAATACATGTAACAAAATTTTGTCCATTTTTAAGTGTACAGTTCAATAACATTAAGTGGTTGTGTTATCAACACCATCAACACCATGCATTTCTAGAACTGTTACATCATCCCAAACTGAAACTCTGTTTTTTTCTTTTGAGTTGGAGTCTCACTCTGTCCCCCAGACTGGAGTGCAGTGGCCGCTCCCGGCCACCGCAGCCTCGACCTGCTGGGCTCTGGTGATCCTTCCTCCTCAGCCTTCCAAGTAGCCAGAATTACAGGCACGTGCTACCACGCCCAGCTGATTTTTTGATTTATTGTAGAGATGAGGTCTCGCTGCCCAGGTGGGTCGCGAACCCGCGGGCTCAGGCAATCCACTCACCTCAGCCTCCCAAAGGCATGGGATTACAGGCTGAGCCACTGAGCCCTGCTGAAACTCTGTTTTATTAAACAATAACTCTTCCATTCCCCCTTCTCCTATTCCTGGCAACTGCCATTCCACTCTCTGTCTGTATGAATTTGGCTACTCTATCACTCCATATCAGTGTCACTTAGCATAAAATCTTCAAGGTTTATCCATGCTGTAGCATGCGTCAGAATTTCCATCCTTTTTAAGGCTAAATAACATTCTGTTGTATGCAGATTTCACATTTTTAAAATCCATTTATCTATCAACGGGCACTTGGGTTGCTGCCACATTTTAGCTCCTGTGGAAAACTTGGCTATGAACATGAGTGTACAAGTATCAGAATCCCTACTTTCAATTTTTTTGGATACATACTAGTATGGTCTGAAGGTGTCCCCCCAAATTTATGTGTTGGAGACAATATCCCCAAAGCAACAGTTTGGGGAGGTGAGGCCTAAAGGGAGGAATTTAAATCATGAGGACTCTGCCCTCATCAACAGATTCATGCCATCAAATACAAGAGATTAGGTTTGCTGCACTCTTCTACTTGTCTGCCATATGAGGTCACAGAGTTTGCTTCTCTCTTGCACTTCCACCTTCTGCCAGGAGAAGACACGATGGAAGGCCCTTGGCAGCCCTGGTCTTGGTCTTGGACTTTCAGCCTCCAGAACTGTGAAAAACAAATTTCTGTTCTTTATAAATTACAGTCTCAGGTGTTCTGTTATAGCAACACAAAACAGATGAACACATATATTTAGAACTGCTAGATCATATGGTAATTCTATGTTTATTTTATTTTTCTGAGTTGAAGTCTTACTCTGTTGCCCAGACTGGAGTGCAGTGGCCGCTCCCGGCCACCGCAACCTCGACCTGCTGGGCTCTGGCGATCCTTCCGCCTCAGCCTTCCAAATAGCTGGAACTACAGGCGCGCGCTACCACGCCCAGCTGATTTTTTGATTTATTGTAGAGATGAGGTCTCGCCTGCCCAGGCAGGTCACGAACCCGCGGGCTCAGGCGATCCACTCACCTCAGCCTCCCAAAGGCGCGGGATTACAGGCTGAGCCACCAAGCCCAGCTGGTAATTCTATGTTTATAGTTAATCCTTGAACAACTCAGGGGCTAGGGGTTCTGAACCCTAAAAAAATTCACATGAGACCCCCACACTGAACACTACTAATAGCCTACTGTGGACTGGAGATCTTACCAGTAACATAAACAATTAACCATATTTTTGTATGTTATATGTATTATACACTGTATTTTCACAATAAAGTAAGCTAGTGAGCCAAATACCACAGGTTCTCACTCATAAGTGGGATCTGAACATTAAGCACAATAGCACAAGGGAGGGATCAGCTATCGCAGGACACTGTCAGGAGAGGAAGGAAGGGGGGCGCATGTAATAACATAAGGGGTACCCGATTCTAAACCAGGGGAAGTGAGGACCATTTGGGGCGCAAACTTCACCTGCACATACATTACTTATGGACCTAATCCTGGCTTGTACTCCATATCTTTATAACAGAATAAAGTAAAAAAAAAAAGTAAGCGAGTCAAAAGAAAATGTTCTTAAGAAAACCATAAGGAAGACGAAATACATTTCCTATTCATTAACTGAAATGGGTCAGCATAAAGATCTTCATCCTTGTCATCTTTATGTTGAGCATGTTGAGAAGAAGGAAGGGGAAGGGTTCGTTTTGCCATCTCAGGGCTGGCAGAGGTGGAAGAGGTGGAGCAGGGTGGAAGGGGAGGCAGGAGAGGCAGCATACTTGGTATAATTTTTATTTTAAAAAATCCACATATAATTGGGCTTGTGTAGGACCAATTGTAATTTGTCTTCCACAGCATTTGTACCACACTACAGTCTCAGCAGCAGTGCACGATGGTTCCAATTCTTTACATCCCTGCCAACACTTGTTATTTTCTGCTTTCCTTTTTTTTTTTTTTTTTAGTTGGAGTCTCACTCCATCACCCAGGCTGGAGTACAGTGGCACGCTCATGGCCACCCTAGCGTCCACCTACTGGGCTCAGGCGATCCTTCCACCTCAGCCTTCCCAGTAGTCAGAACTACAGGCGCACACTACCATGCCCAGCTAATTTTTTGATTTATTGTAGAGATGAGGTCTCGTGAAGTTGCCCAGGCTGGTCTCGAACCTGTGGGCTCAGCCAGTCCTCTCACTTTGGCCTCCCAAGTGCTGGGATTACAGGCTTTGAGCCATTGCGCCCAACCTCCTATTTTTATAATAGCCAACTTTATGGATGTGAAGTAGTATCTCAACGTGGTTTTGATCTGCATTTATCTAAGTGGTATTGAACATTTTTTTTATGTGCTTATTGGCCATTTGTGTACCTTTTATTGGAGAATATCTATTTAAGCTCTTTGTCCATTTTTAAATCAGACTGTTTTGGTTTTTATTAATTTTGAGTTCTAAGAGTTCTTTATATATTCTAGATATTAATTTCTTATCAGATATATGATTTGCAGATATTTTTGTGTATTCTGCGGTTGCCTTTTCATATTGTTGACTGTTTCCTTTGGTGTACAGAATACTAAATTTTTTGATGTAGTCCAATTTATCTATTTTTAAATTGCCTATGCTATGGGTATCATACAAAGAAATCCTTGCCAAATCCAACACCATGAAGCTTTGCCCTCATGTTTTCTTCTAAGTTTTTGTTTTAGCTCTTTTGTTTAGGTCCATTATCTATTTTGAGTTAATTTTTGTATATGGTGTAAGGGCAGAGTCAGACTTCATTCTTTTGCACGTAGAAATCCATTTTTCCCAGCACCATTTGTGGAAAAGGCGATTATTTCCTCATTGAATGGGCCTGGCATCTTTGTCAAAAATCCTTTAACCATATATATGAGGGTTTATTTCTGGGCATTCTATTGTATCTTGTTGGTCAATGTGACTGTCTTCATGCTAAAATAATCTTGTTTGTAATAGAATTAGCATTTTCCAAGTTTGTCATTTGTCTTTGTAACTTTGTTTATAATACTTTTGCCATATAAATGTTGTTTTATTTTTATGTAGCAAAATTTATCAATGTTTTTCTTTATTGTTTCTGCATTTTGTGTCATAGGAAAGTTTTTCAAGTATCTGGTTTATAAAAGAACATATTGATGTTTTCTTTTGGTACGTGAATAACACCATGTCAGTTTATCTAATATTTATTTTATTCAATTCTACTATAAAGTGTCCAGAGAAAAAGAGAGCTTGATCCCTGTGAGTAAATCTATGATAATAAGCTAAATTGAAAAAGATTGCAAAAGGACTATTGGCCACGTTAGAATATGATCTTTTGCTTATGGTATTGACAATGATGATGACAGCTACTGCCTAATGGCTTTATACTCTGTAGAAGACATTGTAAGAGGAAGTAAAGGGAAAGAAGAAAAGCACAATTTTGTTTTTGAAAGCAGGATTTATTGAGAGGACAGAAAAGCTCCCACAGTGGGAGGGGACCAAAGGGGTTGCCCAGAAAGGACAATTTTTAAGAGTTTTAACTTCAGAGTTATGTAAACCTGAATTCTAATACATGCTTTACTAAGTTTGATTCCAAACTCTGTCACTTCTTGGTTGTGTGACTTTGGAAAAGTTTCTTACATTCAGTGAGTCTCCATTTTGAAATTTGCAAAATGGAAATAACAATAGGATTTACTTCATGGAGTTGTAATAATAAGTAAGATAATGCATATAAAGCACTTAGTGATTAACCATTAAGTAGTTAATACCTGTCATCCCCAATTTATATACATGAAATTACTAAAGTGATGAGAAATCAGACACAGCCACATATGGGGTCTGACAATTAAGTTTATGAGCATGCCACCATGTGCTTACATTGACAGCACTGTACAAACAACTAGGTAAGGTTTCATAACCTTGGTATATCAGTGTCTCACAGCCATGTTCATGTTGACATGTGGCAGTGTCTTGCTGAGTAGTGTTCATTATTGTTGCATGTTTTTGTGTGCTGTTGCGAGAATTTCAGAACTTGAATTATAGCAATGAACAAACAGAATATCTTGTTAAACTTGGCAAGAGCGGAAGTGAAATCAGGGACATGTTAGTGCAAGTTTATGGGGATAATGCCATGAAGAAAATGACAGTGTGCAAATGGATTAAATGTTTTTCTGAGGGAAGAGAAAGCATCACTGATAAAGAGAGGTCAGGACAGCCAGTAACGAGCAGAACTGATGAAAACATTGCAAAAATTCGTTGAATTGTGAGTCAAAATCATTGGCTGACTGTGAGAAGCACATCAGCCCAAATAAACATTGATAAAGAAACAGGAAAGTGTTGGCTGGGCTCGGTGGCTCAGTCTGTAATCCCAGCACTTTGGGAGGCTAAGACGAGTGGATTGCCTGAACCTTAGGGTTTGAGACCCGCCCGGGTAACCTGGCAATATGTCATTTCTACAATAAATCAAAAATTAGCTGGGTGTGGTAGCGCACACCTGTAGTTCCAGCTACTTGGAAGGATGAGGCAGAAGAATCAATGGAGCCTGGCAGGTCGGGGCTACGGTGGCCAGGACCGTGCCATTGCACTCCAGTCTGGGAGACAGAGTGAGACTCCAACTTAAACAAAAAGAAGAAAAGAAAAGAAAAGAAACAGGAAAGTCTTAACTGAAAATCTTGGCATGAGAAAGGTGTGTGCAAAAATGGTCCCAAAAGAGCCCTTGCATCATGACAATGCACCAGCTCACACAACACTGTCTATGAGGGAGATTTTAGCCAGTAAACAAATAATTGTATTGGAACACCCTCCCTACTCACCTGATCTGGTCCCCAGTGACTTTTTTCTTTATTTGAAGATAAAGGAAATATTGAAAGAAAGACATTTTGAAGGCATTCAGAACATCAAGGGCAATATGATGACAGCTCTGATGACCATTCCAAAAAAAGAGTTCCAAAATTGCTTTGATGGTTGGACTAGGTACTGACGTCAGTGTGTAGCTTCCCAAGGGCAGTACTTCGAAGGTGACCATAGTGATATTCAACAATGAGGTGTGTAGCACTTTTTCTAGGGTTAGTTCGTGAACTTAATTGTCAGATCTCATGAGTATCAAAATTGGGATTCAAACCCCAGCTCTCATCAGTTCCCCTTCCACAACTCCACTGCATCAATAGAAAGTCATTTTTACTTGAATGCTGATTTTTACTAAAGCCTAAAGTAGAGCAAACTTGAGTGTTAAGGGAACTGTTTTCTAGTTAGGAACAATGATATTTACGCAAGAAACTTAGTGTGTGAAAGCATAATACATGACTCTATCATCATTGCCTTTTTTTCCACAATCATATGGGAAGTGCTCAAAATTTTAGAGCTGAGAAATCAGAGAAGAAAAGGTCTGAGGAGCTGTGGCTGGATTGGGTAGTTAAGATCTTATGGTTGATTGTTGGAGCCGAAATCACAGTGTTTGTGATTGAGTGAGTGTACATCAACAGTACCAGGGATGGTGCAGACTGGGTCGGGGTAGCTAATGTTACATAGATTTTCTAGGGGCAGAGCAGGAACCAAGGAAAGCCCCAGTTGGGAGGGAGAATGTGGGAGTGAGGAACATTTATTCCCCGTGACTCACGTTTTCAATAGAGGAAGAAAATGTCTAATCTACTCCCTAGGAACAGAAAATTATGGGAGGAATGCTTTCAACTTACCTCTGGTCTTCCTCTTTTAAAATGGGGTGTGATTTTCCTTTTGTGAATTTGGAAGAACACTTAGCCCCTGACTCCCAGAAGGCAGCCTGCCAACCAAGTGCAGAGAGGGTACATTCTGGGTTGCTGTTGTAGGAGAAAATTCAGCTCTTCAAGACTTTTGACCAAGCATCTAAAGACATATTCCCCAGTCAGCTTTATCAATGCTGCAGTTAGCATTTTGATGTCTGTCCTTCCAAACGTGAGAAAGGAAGAAGGGAGTATAGTGAGGGTTAGCAACAGGCAGAGCTGAAGCAGATATGTGGATGGCATCGGTAACCTCTGGCAACAGGAATATGGGCAGAATCCAGTTCCAGGTTGGCACTGACACAGTGATTCAAAACTGTGAGTCTAAGGGGTGCCAGTTACTATCTCACTCCTTTAGGTCTGGAATTTGAGGCCTTGGGTGTAAGAACTGGAGAGGTGACATGCCTCAAACCAAGGCAGAAGAATGGAGATAACATGTATCTACTGGACTTTTGAGAAATGAGATAGTAAGTGAAAGACCAGAAATACAAGAACTTGAAGTACAAGAAAAGAGGAGAATGTTCTAGAACTTGGGGAATCTATGTTTGCAGCGCTTATGAGCAGGGTGACATGAAAGATGCAGGAGGGTAGAGGGTCATTCATGCAGTAGATTCTGGGAGGCCAGGAGGGGACAGGCAACAGGTAAGAGAGGAAAGACGGAGTCTTGGGGAGAAAGAGATCCTGAGACAGTGTGAAAACACAAAAGAGAATGATTAAAGGAAAAAGAAAAAATTTTTTTTTTTGAGCTGGAGTCTCACTCTGTCTCCCAGACTGGAGTGCAGTGGCCGCTCCCGGCCACCGCAGCCTCGACCTGCTGGGCTCCGGCGATCCTTCCGCCTCAGCCTTCCGAGTAGCTGGAACTACAGACGCGCGCTACCACGCCCGGCTAATTTTTTGACTTATTGTAGAGATGAGGTCTCGCCAAGTTGCCCAGGCGGGTCTCGAACCCGCGGGCTCAGGCAATCCACTCACCCCGGCTTCCCAAAGACGCGGGATTACAGGCTGAGCCACCGAGCCCAGCTGGAAAAAGAAAATTTAAAGTGAGCAAGAAGCCGGGCTCGGTGGCTCAGCCTGTAATCCCGCGTCTTTGGGAAGCCGGGGTGAGTGGATTGCCGGAGCCCGCGGGTTCGAGACCCGCCTGGGCAACTTGGCGAGACCTCATCTCTACAATAAACCAAAAACTAGCCGGGCGTGGTAGCGCGCGCCTGTAGTTCCAGCTACTCGGAAGGCTGAGGCGGAAGGATCGCCGGAGCCCAGCAGGTCGAGGCTGCGGTGGCCGGGAGCGGCCACTGCACTCCAGTCTGGGCGACAGAGTGAGACTCCAACTCAAAAAAATAATAAAAAATAAATAAAGTGAGCAAGAAAGAAATCAAAGGAGCTCTTGTTTAGACGGAAGCCAAGGAAAACAGCTGAGGGTGACAGCACAGAGTTAGCGCATTTGAAGGAAATGAAATGGTGTGAACAGACAGAAAGCCCTGGGGAAGAAAGGGATTGGCATTACAGATCTAAGTAATGCAGATTAGAGTAAATCCACAGTGAGCCTGCCGAGCTCAACTTTGCAATGCTTGTCCAGCCATGTACTACTGCCCGGGATTAGAAGGCACGGCGAGAGACTGGATGGAAATTGAATGAAATAAATTCAATACATCAAACACATTTCAAACTTTCCTTCTTAATAATTATGATTTTTTTTTAACCTCAGGGCCACCATATGAAATAGCTGCTCTTTCAATATGGTTGCATAGTTGTAGGAGTCGTAAGGGACAACATTCTTGGACAGGAGTTTCTGCAGCTGGTTTATTTCAAAACCAAATTCAACATCTCAGATGACAAGTGGAGTGCTAACACAGATTGAACGCCTGAGAAGTGCCAGGCATTTGCTGCGGCACCACACCAACGTGTACCTTGATTTAAGTATTCCAATTGGTAAAGTTCTGAATTGTTTATTCAACAACTGTACATCTACTAACTGCATCTCTCTGCAACATAACATAATGTGCAGTTTAGGGTTCTGTTTTGCCTTTATCTTACACCCAGTTGTGCCGGTAAGACACGAAAAGGCTAAGCAACATTGAAAGGGTGAATACAGAGGGTGCCAAAAAAATGCACACACTGTGAAAGGAAAAACTGTATTAAAGTTGTAATACTCAGTGTGTACCAATAACAAAAGATGAATACAAGTCACATTTGACTTCTGCAATTACATAAGGTGCTCAAACTGGTTACAATCAGCGTCCAGACACTTCTGATGACAGCGAACTAAAAGTAATACGTAGATCACTTAAAATGTGTATACATTTTTTGGCACTCCTGGCATAATGAAGTACAAAATATGCTTCACAACTTTTCAGAGGGGTGACCAACATGACTTATCTTTGAAATGATGGGCAGAACTCGGATGAAAAAGAAAGGAAAGAATGGGATATTTCAAACCATAGCTGTTGCATGCTGGAGCAACCATGGTACTCAGCATGTGGGTCTAACTACTAAGGAGAAGGAGTAAAAGAGAATCTATTTTGTTTTGTTTTCTGAGTTGGGGTCTTACTCTGTCACCCAGGCTGGAGTGCAGTGGCACGATCACAGCTCACAACTGCCTCAACCTTCTGGGCTCAGGCGATCCTTCCACCTCAGCCTCCCGAGTAGCTGGGACTGCAGGCATGCACCACCATGCCCTGCTAATTACTCTTAAAATATTTTTTAGAGATACAATCTTGCCATGTTGCCCAGGCTGGTCACGAACTCCTTGACTCAAGCAATCCTCCCATCTATAGGAGTATCTTTGAATCAGAGATACACAGAGACTCGGAGGCTGGGTGGAAGTGGGCGAGATAGAGAACATGTCTCTGAGGATCCACACCTAGCTCCTCTAAGTTGTTTTGAAAATAAAATCATAACTAGGCAGGTTTCCTTATATAGTGTCCTATGAATATTATTTTATAATAATTCCACCAAAATGCCATTCAAAACAGGAAGTTGCAAAAACCTGTGGTCCCTAATCATTAAAGTAAGCTCCTCTCTTCAAAGCAACCTTCAGCTGACCAACCCATTCATCCAAGTTAAACTGGAAACTACTAACTTTGGAGTAAAACATAAGGCCTTTAAGGAACCTGCAGTTACTTCTTTATAAGTCTTCAAATATGCTAAATAAATATGAAGAGGCAGCAATTCTAAGTTTTGAATTTTCTCTTAAAGTCAAAAATTGAGTTGAGATGTTTCTATTGTTTATAAAGATATAAATGCTGCCAGTTAGTTGCTGCCATTTTTCTTTTTCTTTTTTTTTTTCTGAGTAGGTATTTCACTCTGTCACCCAGGCTGGAGTGCAGTGGTATAATCATGGCTAACAGCAGCCTCAACCTCCGAGGCTCAGGCAATCCTTCTGCCTCAGTCTCCAGAGTAGCTGGGACTAGAGGCACGTATCACCATGCCTGGCAATGTTTCTGTTTTTTGGGGGGGTCTTGAACATTTTTTGTAGAGATGAGATCTTGCTATGTTTCCCAAACTGGAGTTGATGCCATTTTATTATGCCTCTTGAAAGTAAAAAGAGGCCAGGGGTGCTGGCTCATACCTATAATCCCAGCACTTTGGAAGATCAAGGTGACAGGATTGCTTGAGTCCAGGAGTTCGAGACCAGCCTGGGTAATATAGCAAGACTTTGTATCCACAAAAAACAACAACAACAACAAAAAAACATTAGTCAGGTATGGTGGTGTATACCTGTAGTCTCAGCTACTCAGGAGGCTGAGACAGAAGGATCACCTGAACCCAGAAGATCAAGGCTGCGGTGAGTTGTGATCATGCCACTGCCCTCCAGCCTGGGCAACAGAGTGAGGCACCACCACCAACAACAACAAAAGTAAAAAGAATAGCCTGGTAAGTTTTAGTTTTGACAAATGCTTGGATAAAACCTACCAGAATAAATCCTTGGACATTCAAACCTGTGGTAAGTCATAAATAAGGCCAGACTGACACTGAATTAGAAAGCCCCTGGCCAATTGGGTGAATTGTAGGGATCTCAAGGGTCAACTTAGTTCAGATCTACTCATCCCTCCCAAATATCCATCTCTTGACCCAAGGCAGCCAGATGGACATGAGGTCCAGACCCCCACACTGCTGTCCTACAGTAGGCTTCCACCATACCTAACCCTCTGGCAGATCCATTCATTCACACAAGAATACCTGTGGAGAAGCCATCAGGATCCAGAATGAAGACAAACATGGTTCCTGCAGTCACAGAGCTTACAAATGAGCAGAGAAGATGGGTGTTAAATTGCTGTGAGGTTAAGTATGAATTATAGCAAGCTATCTGCTTCCTTTCACACAGCCCGCATAAAACACAGGGAAAGAAGCAAGCATGTTGCTGTATAAAATATGCTGGGATTACTTTAAGCTGCATTTGTCCTCTGCATCCAATAGCAAAATCAGATCAAGAATGACTAAGCTCTTGAAACCAAAGTGGAAGTGGATAATGTTTGGATATATAATTTATTTTTCTCACCTATATTTCCCGTTTGCCCTTTCTGTATTCAGGCTAATAGCCAGCTTTGTGTGCCACTACTTAAGGTGTAGGAAATAAAGTAGCCCCTACCCTTTTTGGCTTTTGTTTCTAAAAATAAAACTAAGCTCCTAGAAGAACTTCCACTGTTGATAGAGGATGCATAAGAGAGAAAATATTTGCAGGAACAGGCGGAGTTGATAAAAGTAGGAGGCAGAAAAGACCTTTCCCAGGAAGGGAGATCCTGGAGCAGGGAGGAGTCTGATACAGCCTTCAGGGAGGCAGCAAGAGCCCAGCACAGAGTGGCTTCAGGAAATGGCTGTGACTGGAGAGGAAGGAGGACACAGAAGCCTCAGAGGGCAGCTGGGCTGGAAGGGACAGAGCGTGTGAACGAGACCACACTCTCTTTGGTTTGCAATCAAGAAACCATTCTCTTCACCCATGCTCTGCTGGGTGTACCCTCCCTACCCCTCGGCAGCATCTCAGGGGGGTCCTATAGCATTTCTGGTCATTTTCAACCACAGTTACAGCCTCATCTTGAGGTGGATATAAGACTAACTTAAATTAGTCTTAAACTTCCTCCTGTCGCTCAACGGAGGGCTGGTCTTGGCTTTGTTTGGTACCAGCTGTCTTCTAAACTCCAGCTCCTAGCCTGGCTCGGTGGCTCAGCCTATAATCTCAGCACTTTGGGAGGCCAAGATGAGTGGATTGCCTGACCCCGCGGGTTTGAGACCAGCCTGGGCAACTTGGCAAGACCTCGTCTCCACAATAAGATAAAAAATCAGCCAGGTGTGGTATTGTGTGCCTGTAGTTCCGGCTACTTGGAAGGCTGAGGTGGAAGGATGGCCAGAGCCCAGAAGGTCGAAGCTGGGGTGGCCATGAGCGTGCCACTGCACTCTAGCTGGGGCGATGGAGTGAGACTCTTAACTCAAAAAAAAATAAAAATAAAAATAAAATAAACTCCAGTTCCCGACACCACCTCCTCTCCTCCGTACCCCAGAGCAAAGGCCTATGTATTCAGCTTGCACTGTTGTGGTTCTGTCTCAATGGTCATTAAATGCAGACTCTCTGTCCTTGGTTCCATTTGCAGATATTTAAATACTTTCTAGCAGGAAACTCTAGCCTGCACGATTCCCTAGTGAGACACCTTCCAAATGACATTTTACCATGCTCCTCAGCTCCTGCTCTCATATGGTGACCCACTGTCTCGTGCTGCTGGGGGCCTCTCACTTCAACTTCATTCTCTGAAGATGGCTTAAACCTGGCTTCCCCCTGGTGTCCCTTTGGTGGTGTGCAAAATCCCAGAACAATGACACATTTGAGGGATGGGGTAGGCTTCCAAGAAAGGCTGAGGATAAATTTTCCTCCAAACAGGAATGATGGGAAGCCCAGAGTGAGAAATTATGTCAAGTTGTAGAAAATAAATGGATATGCCTATTTGTGGTCTGAGAGTTATACCTGCTATGCTAAAATAATAAGTAACCTACACAAATGTTGTCCCTGAAATAATAAGTAACCTACACAAATGTCCCCTGTAGTTATGTCACACGTGGCTCTGATCATCTATGAATGCAGGCCAAGAAGGTTTTTGCACATTGCAATAAATATCCCTGGATTTCTTTGGAATAGTTGTGGAGGAGGAGAAGTCAATTGCCATTACCCTACAAGATGCTGAAGGAATGACTTCCAACCAATTTGTAACCTTATAAATTATGGTATCTAATGAAGAGTACCTTCTAGCTTTTTATTCAAGGCTTTAAAAACGATGGGGGTCTCACTCTGTTGCCCAGGCTGGAGTGCAGTAGCATGATCATGGCTCACTGCAGCCTTGATCTCCTGGACTCAGGAGATCTTCCACCTCAGGCTCCTAAGTAGCTGGGACTACAGGTTTGGCTAATTTTTATTTTATTTATTTATTTTTATTTTTTGTAGAGATGAGTTCTCACTATGTTGCCTAGGTTGGTCTTGAACTCCATCGTGTATACTCAGTCTCCCAAAGTACTGGGATTACAGGCATGAGCCACTGTGTCCGACCAGAGTTTTCTTTAGGAGAGCAAAATGGAGACAGAGATTTCTCTTCTTCCTACTCCTGCAATTCTCCCTCTTCCTTCTGTCAATTGATTAGTAGTTCAAAATACTCAAGCTGCTGCTAATCACTGTCACAAACTTGGCTCCTGTTTTCCATCTACTTTCTAGATGTTCCTGTGACCTTCCGGTGGCAGCAGGAGATCAACATGTTTTTGCAATTTTTTATTCTATTGATCTTTTCTGTTAATTTTCAAGATAGGAAGAAAGTCCTTCATTCTGTTCTGGGAGAAAAAAAATCAGTTACCTGGGCATTTACCCAATCTTAATAACAATTCTAAAAGAACAAAATTTCATGCTTAAAAGTAGTGATACTGCTGTGTCACTGTACTCTACTTCATCTCCAAAGAGCTATTAAATGCTGCCGGGTCAACTCTGACAAGCTTAGTTAATGGAAAAAAGAGAACAAAGAAAATAAACCTACATAATGGGTCTACAAATTAAAGAGAAGGCAGCATGGTTGGGGGTCTCTCAAGAATCACACATCTGTGTATTCTGTCTCTCACTCAGGCTTTCTGATTTGCCAAATCTGCTTGATTTTTCAATTACACATTTCTGAACCCTTAGGAAGGTAACAAAACCTAAACACTGTTAACACTCTGAAAGATGAAACATAAAGCAAGGAAGGTGGAACAGAAATAGAGAAATGGCTGTTCTGAGCTCACACAGAATATGTTTTGGGGAAGATGACATGGTTTCAAAACAATTTGGGGTCCATGGTTTATACTAATCTTCCAAGGATCATCCTTCAATTGGTTACAAGTTCTTTTACAATGGTCCTCAAAGTTCCCTAAACACTCATAAAGGCCTATTTAGGAAATTGGCAGATAAAAACTCTCATTCTTTAAATGTGTTCAAAAACACATTTTATAAACTAATTATGTATTTAGACCAGCTAATTTTTCCTGATAAATTAGATGTAAGACATGTAAATTTTATGCCATCATCATTTCCATTGATTACCAAAGGAAATATTAGGGATTCAATGTGTGGAATACAATTAAATAAAACAATTTTGAATGGATGGAGGAGGACATTCTGTCCTAATGTGAATCATTTATTTTAGCTAAATCTATTACACCCATATATTTATTAGCCATTCACATATACCCTAGACACTTGATGTACTATACAAAACATAGTGATGGGCTGAGAAATGTCCCATGCTATTGTACTCAGTAGTAATTAACATCTAAAATCTTGGACACAGTGCAGAGTGGGCAGCAAACCCAGTTTGCTATAATCATTGGCAACTTCTTCTACTGGGCAGCACATCTGAGTGGAAGTCATGTGTTCTAATTTCTATTCAAGGCAATCCTCCCCTCAAAGCAAATCACATTCTTGACTCCCTAATTTCTCCAGCATTAAAGGTTGGCAGAAAAGCTTAGGAAGAGAGAACAATGGGAGAGATTCTCAAGATCTTGTTTTACCAGAGCTTTGGGTTTCATACCAACTTACAGTATAATTCACATATTAACTAAGCAGCTCTTAAACTCATGTGGGGAATCCCTGGCCTTGGAAGCTTTAACGTATCTGAGGATTCTCATTATCTTCATAAGGGAATAGAAGTAGGGCAGAGCATAACACTCCTCTACATTGTATTTATAGAATTATATTTGGTTTTATTTTAGATAGTCTATGTCACTGTCTGCTTTCTTTTTCTAAGTGTCTGTGCTTGAATATATTAATTTTAAATAGTTAAACCTAAAGCCAGGATTTTGGCCTAAATTGGAAGAGAAAGACAAAATAGGAACTTCTTAGCTGAGCACATTATAAAACAGAAAATGGAACGTTCTCAATTCTGACTGCACGGAATTACCCAAAAGAATTTTTAAAAACATTGAATTCTTGTCCCCCTCTGTAAGTCAATGGAATCTAACTTGTCTTGAAAGCCTGGGCACCAGCATTTTACAAAGTTCTATTTCTTTTTTTTGTTTTTGTTCTTGTTTTTGAGTTGGAGTCTCACTCTGTCACCCAGGCTGGAGTGCAGTGGCATGCTCACGGCCACCCCAGCATCAACTTGCTGGGTTCCAGCAAGCCTTCCACCTCAGTCTTCCAAGTAACTGGAACTACAGGCGCGTGCTATGTGTCTGGCTAATTTTTTATTTATTGTAGAGACGAGGCCTTGCCAAGTTGCCCGGGCTGGTCTCGAACCCACAGGCTCAGGCAATCCACTTTCCTCCACCTCCCAAAGTGCTGGGATTACAGGCTGAGCCGCCCAGCCTGGCCACAAAGTTCTGTTTCTAATGTGTACCTGGAACAGAGACCAGACACACCAACAGGGAGTTAGAAGAGGATATGTCTCCGGCTATGGGAGATTCTGGGGAACAGGACAAAAATATGCTCAGAGACTAACAGCTGCTGCAGGGACCATTCTGTGTACAGGCAAAGGCATGGTGAACCAATTAGAATTGGTAGAACTAAGCCAAGGAGGTAGGTGTCTAACATCACCAAGTAAAAAAGGACTTGGTGGAAGGGGTGCATCTGAGACTCCAGAGGGTCTCTTATCTACTCTGACATTGTAGTTGCCAAGCCACAGAATACTCAACAAACCCTACATTAAAAAAGACTTTGAATGCTCCAATAAGTTGCTATTCACGTCTCATTCCTGAGGAGAGATGTGAGAGCAAAAGCTGTGTCAAATGAGCTAATATTCATTGAGCACTTGCTCTGTGCAAGATACTAAGGCAGATATAAATAAATACAAGGCATGGTCCCTGCCTTTAATGAGGTTATGCCCAATGAGTTGGAAAAACAATCGCAAAGTGAATAACAAAACTCATGTTACATGTCATTTCTAATTTTCACTTTCAAATCATCCTTCTTTACACCCTTCCTCTTAAACATAACTTAAGAAAAACTTCAAAACCGTCTGACTAGTTGTCATGTAGTGAGTCAGACTGTACATGCTGTGACTTTGGAAAAGAAAAGGATATATGTACAGGCCTGGCTTATGGAAGGCTTCATAGAGGGCTTAGACCTTAGCCGGGTTTGATGGTCAGATTGGCTGGAGATAAGAGGAAGGAGGGCGTCCTTGGTCCTAGGAATGGATGACTTTCCCTGGAGTCACTGCTGTCAGGTGGGGAGGTTGAAGACAGGTCTGGTTTACTAAGGTCTCATTGCCTTCATGGTGTGCACCAACATCTCTGCGACAGGTGACACCTCACGTGAGTCAACTTCCACAAAAAGCTCCATAAGCAAACTCTGTCCAAACTGCCACAGTGTTCCAGTCACACTCACCCCTCCCCATAACACCCTGACAGCTAGCCTTTGCCAGGCTAAAACAACAGACATTCTTTCTAAACAAAGAGCACCAAGTCTGAAAACATAGTTGAATGCAGAATCGATTATTTATTGCTATTACATTACTATACATGACAAAACGATATTTCATGTTTCCAGAGACTATAGGCCACGTTGCAGGCATTTAAGTTCATTAAAAGCAAATGCTCTGGAAGATATTAGCTGCCATAAACCAGCCTCATCAAAAACAAGATACCATGGCCGGGCTCGGTAGCTCAGCCTGTCATCCCAGCACTTTGGGAGGCTGAGGCGAGTGGATTGTCTGAGCTCGTAGGTTTGAGACCAGCCTGGGAAACTTGGCTAGACCTCGTCTCTACAATAAAACAAAAATTAGCTGGGTGTGGTAGTGCGTGCCTGTAATTCCGGCTACTTGGAAGGCTGAGGTGGAAGGGTCACTGGAGTCCAGCAGGTCGAACGCTGGGGTGGCTGTGAGTGTGCCACTGCATTCTAGCCTGGGCGACAGAGTGAGACTCCAACAACAACAACAAAAAACAAACAAACAACAACAACAACAACAGAATACCTGAAAGGAATCAGAGACTTGAGAGTAAAAGAGAGAGGAAGGGCCCACAGAGGAAGGCAGAGTACCAAGAGGAAGGGGAGGGCACGGAAAAGACAGTGGGAGACAGCCAACACATGCTGCCTGCTTCACAGTCTTCCTGGGGATGGTTTTTGTGGGGGTGATGCTTAAGCATCCCTAGAGTTGCAGCTTACCAAGACTGGGGTACATTGGTGTGGCTTGAGGAAATACCCTGTGAATCAGAACCACTGAGATGGGGCCTGGGAATGTACAACTTTTCAAAATGCCATAGATGGTGCCGGTGTGCAGGCATACACTGCTCTGGAACCGTCTTTACAGGAGAGAGTATATATGGAATAAATGACTGTAGGCCCACCAACCAGCAGTCAGTCTTAGGTACCACAGACTCTTCAAAGCAAAAGATCCCAAGGTTATCAACCTCCAAAGTGCGTTAAGAGTAGCCTGGATGCCAGACCAGAGGCTTAGGATTCTATGTCTTGGGTTCAGGCCAGGAGACTGCATCTTCAACAAGCTTCTCAGGTCATCTGGATGCACAAGGCCCAAGTACCACAATCTGAGAAACACTGTACTGGGGTGTTGCCAGAAGATGGATCACAAACCGTCTTGTGCCCAAGTGAGTTGACCATGACTGACAGAGCAAGACAGATGACTTAGTGCACTGAGTTCTCCTGGGTAGAGGGTGGGGCACACACATTTATTCCCCTGATTTCCACCATTCAGGTAGCACAGAATGATCCTCTGTACAGACTATGGAGGAGAGCCATGGAAAAGTGGCTCTCTTTTCCTCCTCTTCCTTGAAAAGAGGGAAATGTGTTATCTGTTAGCTCCAGGGGTGGATCAGACTGAGGCTAGGAAGGAGAGTTGTCAGCTGAGCAGAGGAAATGGGTTATTTCACAAACCTGTGGAGGTTTCTCTCAAGTTTTACTTGGTGATGTTTCCAGGTAGGGTAATTTGCCTTTCTTCTAGAAAGGTTTTCAAAATATCAAGATAGATTTCTTTGAAGGCAATTATTTTGTTTGTATCGAATATTTCTTTTAGAACCAATAATAAAATGGCTAAGAGTGTATTTATTTAAAAATTAGTCACTCCATTATTTTTAAACAACTTGAAATCTTCATAAGTAACAAATGTCTTATTTATGTATTCAAGATACACAATAGTTATGACCACCTGCAAAACCTATAACAAAGAGAAAATTAAGGCCCAGTAGATGGCAGTGTTTACTGCTTTTTACAAATTGATTCAGCGAGGAACTATGCCCTTATTCCCAAACCCATTTGTTTTTGAATTAGTATATATCTAACCTCCATTTTAAAAAACCAGTACCTACAAGGAGCTCAAACATTATGCCCTTTCCCAGGCTTCCATTGAGTGATTCTGTCACAATTTATTAAACAAGAAAAGTATTTAAAAGGGTTCTTAATCTTATCTGTGAGAAGAAAGCATTTAACCTGATCCTTTTATTTCAGTGTTCCTGGGACAACTGTTTTTCTCCTCCCCCTCAGCCCCCATCCACCCTACATTTGCCATGTCATCAAAAAAGAAGGAAGTTAATCAGTTTCAGGCCAGGAATGCACTTGTTTTTAAATGAGATTATGTTTGTATTGGGATTATACTGAGTTGTTCTCTAATATCATGTTTTCGAGCATCATAGTGCATTTATGAACAAATACTTTATTGTATCTTTTGATGTGAGAAAGACACAGGTAATATTACATATTAACTCAGAGTAATATAATAGATGTAAGTAGGTCACTGAAATCAGAAGGGACATATCTATGGGTCTTGGAGTTTCAGCCCCAGCTTTTATCATGTGACTCTGGGTATAGTCATTAACTTTTCTGAACATCCAGATTTATCACTTGTATAACTGTGATAATAATGCCTGTTTCATAGGGTTATATGAAAATGAGATTGGATAATGTGTAGCATCCAGTACTATGCATGATATACAGTAGATAATAAATGGTACCTATTTTTAATGTTGTTAAACAATCTCCTGTAATCAGACATATCTTACACAAAACGTCCAAGAACTTCAGAAAGATGAATTCTATAGCCTCCATTAGCAATCTATTTAGTCCCAACCCTCCCCTGGTCTAAGTGATGCTAATTTACTGTGTTTTCTCATCATTAGCACCAAGCCTATATTTTTAAGCTTCCTGGGCTTTAGAGGCACAAGGAGGCAATTCAGCAAGCATCATTTACTGTTGAAGGTTAAAGCAGCTATACCCTATAATCTCCTACTCAGTTGCAAATACTAAATTTAATACAGAGAGGTGAACACATGGCTGAAATGTTTAGCACAGTATCTATTTTTCCTATCTTCACTTAAGATTATGAAAATTATATATTGTTTACAAAAGCTGATATTTCTAGTTAGCGATAGTTTCCCAACATCAGGGCACTAAATATATCAAAGTGCCAAGGTATTCTACAAAGAATTAAACTTTGATTATCTGTCAGCATTCAATTTGATTAAAATTCAGAAGCCAAGCAGCAGAAGATTAACAAAATGAACTGATATACCAAGAATAAAGAAAAATACCAAGTAGCAACGAGAAAGAGGGAAAAAAAAATCTCCCTAACAACAACTTGAATTTTCTATATTTACCCATGTGTACTTGCTTCACGTGGTTGTCAATTTTAATTGGTCTGCAACATGCTGTGGTTCTAATGTATTCAGAATTTCAGTTGTCATTTCTGCCATCTATTATAATACCCCAAATGCAGTCTATTCCTAGTGAATAATAAGGGTTTCTCTCATTATGGAAATAAATAGCTTATTAAATCTATTGTTAGTTTTTATACCTGAGGTGAAGAAAGTGGGAAAGTGTTTCTTTCACAAATCATATTTACTTTGCTAAGGGCAAGGATGACTCATCAAGGTTGACCCAATGCTAATTGAGATTTTGTAAAGGTTAAACCAAGGCAGGTATATACCAAAATGTCAGAAGTTCACCTCGCCACTGATGCTCATGTCTTTCCAATGCAATCTCGTTTTGGTTGTCAAGGCTATTTTTAAAAAGAAAAGAATCCTATTCTGTCTCTGTGTATACGTGTGTGAAGGTACATCTATCTGTATAAACTTTGATGGTTTTAAAATTTTAGAGGCTACATAATACTGAAAAGAACACAGGCCTTGGAGAAAGACAAATCTGAATTCCTGGACAGATTCTAACATTTATTAGTTTTCTTACCTTGGGAACTTATTTAACCTTTCAGAAGCAAAGCTCTGTCATCTATAAAAAATGAGAATAATAATACATGCCCTACAGAAAGTGATTGGTGTATTTTATCACAATGCCTGAAACATAGGAGATGCTCAATACTAGATTAAAAATTAACTCAGAGTATAGGTGAGCCTTTAAGCAACTTCATATGTGGAAATCTGGATTTGCAACAGTGAGAAATTAGTTGTGGATAATTATTTTTAAAGATTATTTTAAGAGAAATGATAACACAATCACTTTAATAAGCACCTATTAGTGCATTTAAAATTTAACAAAAACAACAGTGTGCAAGATATTAAGCATAGTGAGACAGAGCACCAAAGGGCAAGGATTGGATTGTTTCTAAGCCATTCATTTATTGACTCCTATTAATAAAATGAATCCTCCTACTTGGACAACACCTAACCATTATTTTTCTATGTTTCATTTTAGATAAAACTGGCTGATATTTAGCTATTTAGATTTGTTAATTTCGCTAGTGTCAATATGTGTGTAATTATATAATACACATATTACATATCTATATTATACATATGTACTGTATGCATGTGGGTGTATATATATGTATGTATGTATGTATACATGTATTTTTTTACCCTGTACAGAGATGTTAGTTAATATGTGCTTAATCAGTATATGAGAATTAAAGATAAAGAAAAATAACCATAGGAAAGAATTAAAGGTGATAGGGTTGAGTCTGGGCCCATTTTCCTCTGTGATTTTCCTTTCATGTCCCTCAGACCTCTGACTTAACATGAAAAGTTGGTAAACTACCTAAAATCTCAGATGGCTTTATTGAAGGGAAAATAAAATTGAACCACCACATGTTGATGTTGAATGTGTTAATGATTCCAGGGTTGTATATTCTATATTTATTCAAAATGTTATTAGAATATATTTTCATTCAGTCTTCATTTTAAAGAAGCTTATCTTCCAAGAGAAAGAGTCTGATTGCTGTTTTGTCAGTTTTTCTGAAAAAATGAATAACTGAATTGAAGATTTATGAGGTTAGATTTAATATAACAATATGTGTGTACAAGAAAGACAATCAGGATGAGAAAGGATCTGATGTCTCTTGAATTATGATTCTAAGAAATAAGACATCAAGTTCTTAGCAGAGCTAAGAAAATTACTGTTTCCTGCCCCGTCTAAGGAAAGCAGCACGTTCTCACACTCTTCATTATATTTTCTATCATTTCCCAACCCTCTTATTGTAAAATTCAGCTTGCATACCCAACACTCTTCAAAGCTTGACGTCACACTCAAATGTCTCAGAACTCAGAGGACAGGAGCTGCGACTCCCAGTGGGAAGTCATGTGTGTCCTGGTACCAGTGTCTGGCTTCTGGGGTTTTCTTGACAACTCAGACGATTTTAATAAACACATCACACATTTTCTTAATGAAATGAAAGGCTAAGCCTAAACTTCTTAAAGCTCTTCCATTGATTGCATTTTGTAGGTTATAATTAAGTCCATTAGAAAAGTTACTGAACAGAAGTAGCAGTCATTGGGAGAATGATATGATGGGAAAGTAATATTATTAAAAATTGGCATTTCAAGTTTCACTAAATGAAAAGGAAAATTAACACTATATAATGGTTTCGTGGGTTGAGCAGCTTCCAAGATGGCAGGGATGCCAGGCTTTATCATGGGTTTAATAATTAGTTTTTTGTTTTTGTTTTTGTTTTGTTTTTGCTAGTTTTGAGTCAGAGTCTTTCTCTGTCATCCAGGCTGGAGTACAGTGGCACACTCGTGGCTACCACAGCCTCGACTTGCTGGGCTCAGGCAATCCTTCTGCTTCAGCCTTCCAAGTAGTTGGGACTATAGGCATATGTCACTATGTCCAGTTAATTTTCTAATATACTATAGAGATGCGGTCTCACCATGTTGCCTAGGCTGGTCTGGAGCCCCTGAGCTCAATCTTCTTGCCTCAGCCTCCCAAAGTTTTGGGATTACAGGTGTGAGTCACCATGCCCGGCCAATAATTAGTTTTTGAGCCCTGCTGAATTGATCTCCATAAGATCAACTAATTATTAATGTATTAATTATTGTGTTAGTTAATCAATTAATTAAACAACTATTTACTAAGCACTTGTAGTAGGCTAGAATCAGAGTTAAGTGCTGACACACAAAGGTAACAAAATACGCATGCTTCTTGACAAACTCAAGACCCATCATGGATATTGCTATTAAGTTCCTGCAATATTAGTTAGGGAAGAGCAGGGGAGCTACCATGTAATTCAGCAATTGCACTCCTGGGTATTTATCCAAAGGAAAAAAAATCAGGATATCTGCATGCCCATGTTGATTGCAGCACTATTTACAATAGTAAGGACATGGAATTATTGACCTTGGAGTTCATCCATGGACAAACAGATAGGAAATGTGAATGCACAATGGAATACTATTCAGTAACATAAAAACGAATGAAATCATGTCATTTGCAGCAACACAAGCAGAACTGGAGGTCACTATGATAAGTGAAATAAGCCAGGCACAGAAAGACAAACAATGCATGTTGTCACTCATGTGTGAGAGGTAGAAAAGTTGATCTCATGGAGGTAGAGAGCAGAATAACAGTGACCAGAGGCTGGGAGGGGTAAGATGGGGTGAGAGGCTGAAAAAGAGTTTGGTTAATGGGTACAAGTTAGATAGAAGGAGTCAGTTCTAATGTTTGATAGCAGAATAGGGCAACTATAGTAAACAACAATGCATTGTATACTTCAAAGTAGCTAGAACAGAGGGCTTGAAATATTCTCAACACAGAGATGACAAATACTTAAGGTGATGGACACCCCAGATACCCTGACTTGATCAGTACACAGTCTATGCATGTAACAAAATATCACCTGCACCCGTAAATATATACAAATATTTTTTATCAATTTAAAGAAAAAGAAGAGTAGGATTCCCCTCCAGTTGATATGGCGCAGGACCTTGGACAAGGCAGTTAACCTCTTAGTCTTACTTTCCACCATTGGTCGAGGAGCATAACAGCAAAACTGCCCTCTCTAGATTTCTCCAAGTGCTGATGTGTTGTGCAAATGAGATAATCGATATGAGAATGCTTTGAAAATTGTACAGCATCTATTTTATTTTCACCTTGCTATAGACAGAAATAATAATTTCCACCTATTCACCTCAGACGGATGCTGTTGCTTCTTGGCATTTATTGAACAACAATGCTCTTTTCCTGATTTACAAATAGGATTAGACAGAGTTCCTGCCCTGTGATTTTAAACTAGGCAGACACACATGATAAAGAGATGAGAAAATATTCAAGGTAGACAATATTGTATAATGATCATTAATATGTTTATAAAGGGCCCATGCATTTCTTAGATGGAAAGTGCTATAGATATTTTTCATAGTTCTTAGGATATTTGCTTATTGTGAAAAAAATGATAACCTACATGATTTAAAACAACAAGAAGAGAAAGGTACAAGAGGATTGAAAAATAAATGAAATTGAGCAGAAAGAAGGTAAACTGAAACATAGAGTAGGTGAGTCCAACAAATGTGTTGAACATCTTGTTACAAGCTTTCCATGATACTGAGTCCTATATTGGAAAACATTGATACAGGCATGAGATGAACAGCAACGCAATTTGCAAGTGGTCTCTATACTTTGCTCAGTAAACTATGCAAGTAGTTCTCTAGTAGATCTTTAACGTTATCACAGATCTTTTACTACAATAAGAACAGAAATCTTGTTTCTCCTTTCCTGGACTACGTCTCCAATCTGAAAATCTAAACTTGTAGATTATCTCACTAAAATAGCTGCTAAAGGACACTTTCCATTTATTTTTTCTTCTATAATTGTCACAGAATAAACCACCAAAATGTATTAGAATAACATCCTAGTCTGGAGTTTCAATAGCATCAAAGAATCTTCTTCCTGGAAGGGTACTTGACTGACCATCAATGTCTGGCCTTGGGAGGTACTGTGCATAAACACTTTAAAAAAAAAAACCTATTTGTAAAGAAACTCAGAGAAGACGATTCCGCCATCTTCATTATTAACTCATTCTGGGTAAAATCACTTTCATTTTCAGGAAACTCTATACTTGAAATAAATCTCTCACATCACAGATTAAGAAATATAAATATACGGACTGAATCTGTACACGCGAAAACTTGACTCATGGAGTGGCTTAAGTATGAAAAGAACTTGAATCCATCTACTTAAAAAATTTGTGATTTTTATGATATGAAACTCACTGAAAGTTTCTGGCTGGGTGTCAAGATGCAGCCCCTTAGTGAGAAGATCTTCATGGTCTGGGACTTGGTAACATGGGGTGGGGAATTGAACAGAAAAGAGGAAGGACAGATGCTACCTTATCTGCTGGGCTGTTCTTTTTCAGATCTCAATGTGAGTGAAAAACTAAATTCCAATATTTATTTATTCAGAATGCAGCTTAGACACGGGAAGTAAGTAAAAGATACAATTTGTAATGAAAAAATAGATGTTCCCAAGATTATGCAATGGAGTTCTTTTTTATGCAGAGAAGAATCTACAGTCAGACACACTGATAGAAACAAGAAGAGACATCTTGAAAAAACAGAGAAAGTAGACAAGTGGCGTCAATGGTCTAGTTGGTAGAGGAGGAAGGTAAGCTCTACACACCCCCGGTATCCCTTGGGGATCAATGGAGGTGATTGTATGCAAAATGAATTAATAAGGGGCATATCAGTATTAGGGAAGAAGAGAGTGCTTAATATTGTTTTGTTTTATCTTCACAGAAAGTCTTAAAAGGTAGGTATTAAATTATTTCTATTTTCAGATGACGAAAGCAAGGTTGAGTGGTATTAGGAAATTTATCCAAGTTCACTTGAAGAGTGATAGATCCATATTCAAATTAAGCTCAATCTGGTGGTAAATCTCATAATACTTCTATTTTTCCATGCTTACCTATCTCACCATTAATTATTAATATTTATTCTAGATTGGGCATGGTGGGTCATGCCTATAATCCCAGCAATTTTGGAAGCCGAGGTTTGAGGATTACCTGAACCCAGGAGTCGGAGACCAGCCTGGGCAATATAGCAAGGCCTTGTCTCTGTGAAAACATTAAAAAAAAATAATAGCTGGTCATGATACATACTTGTAGTCACTGCTACCCCAGAGGCTGAGGCAGAAGGATCACCTGAGTCCAGGAGGTTGAGGCTGTGGTGAGTCATGATTGTGTCACTGCAGTCTGGGTAAAAGAGCAAGATTCTGACTCAAAAAAAAAAAAAAGCCAGGTGCGATGGCTCAAGTCTGTAATCCCAGCACTTTGGGGGGCTGAGGTGAGAGGATTGCCTGAGCCCGTGGGTTCGAGACCAGCCCGGGCAACATGGTAAGACCTTGTCTCTACAATAAATCAAACAATTAATCAGGCATGGTAGCGTGCGCCTGTAGTGCCAGGTACTTGGAAGGCTGAGGCAGAAGGATGGCCGGAGCCCAGCAGGTCAACGTTGGGGTGGTCATGAGTGTGCCACTACACTCCAGTCTGGGCGATGGAGTGACACTCCAACTTGAAAATGTGTGTGTATGTGTGTGTGTGTGTGCAAATATTTATTCTAGAGATTCAGATTTGTGAAGATTAAGTTAAAGGAGTTATAGTATACTTCATTTCAGTAGAACTGCTACTAAAGTAGTTGAATTAAAATAAATGTTTAGGTACTTATTTTCACTTTAAATTTTGCTATGTTAAATTAAAGGCTGATATTTGATAATAGAATTAAAGAAAATGGAAGTAGAGAATCTCCATCTCTTTGGGCTTCATCCAAGCAAGGTACCTACATGAGTGATATTGCATGACCACTCAACCTTCACAGACTCGGTTCTGGACTCCTGGCCTCATTATGTCTCTCAGTTTCAGATTACCTATTTCTGTCCTCACCTCATCTTTCACATTTAATGCTATAAACATGACATCTCTGAATAAATACTTTGGTACCTCTTCCTTCCCAAGGTCATTTCTTATCTCAAGGTGGATCTATGCAAATAAACCTGCGGCATCTAGCACATCTTGTTCTGTGCAATGAGTCCACCTTTCCAGTTGCTGAAATTCTCTGATTTGCTAAATATGATGACTCCCTCCATTGATTAATGCTAGAGAAGTACTATCAATTCTTAGATTTGTCTTTTGCACTTTAGAAATTACAAAAACTTTTCAAGGCACATTGTTATGCCAAGTATACAATTTCCAAGATATAGTTTGTCTCATGTGTTTATCATCTCATTGTTTTCTTGTATAATATGGTAACTTATGTACTTAGAACTGTCATAATTTACAACGTAGTGTGTATGTTCTACAGGGGACTCCTATAGATAATTAATTCCACCTTGATTCCTTCTTTCCTTCCCTCCATACATTCTCCAGCTTTCATTTTATTTATTTATTTAATTGTAAAGATGTGGGGTACAATTTTGGATTAGGTATACAAATGGTCATTGTACAGGTAAAGTTTGGGTCTCAGTTTGGTCCCCACTTTACTTGGTTTGAAAACAGGTACCCTTATTGATGAAGGTACCCCCTACCCCCGTAGCTTCCCACTAATATTATAGACTCTAAATCCATCCAAGTTGCTGCAAAGTTCATAATTTTGTCCTTCTTTATGGCTGCATAATATTCCATCGTGTATATGTACCACATTTTTTTTAATCAAGTCCATTTCGAGGGGCAGCATGATTGGTTCCATGTTTTTGCTATTGTGGATAATGCTACAATAAATATGCGTGTGCAGGTATCTTTTTCATAGATTGATTTGTGTTCCTTCCTCCAGAGGGGGATTGCTGGATCATATGGAAGGTCAAGTTTTAGATCTTTTAGGAATCGCCACACTGTTTTTCATAGAGGTTGTGCTAGCTTACACTTCCATCAATAGTGTAGAAGTGTTCCCTTTTTGCTGTATCCTCTCCAACATCTGTTGTTTTTTTGAGTTATTGATGATGGCCATCCTGACTGGAGTTAGATGATCTCTCTGTTGTTTTAATTTGCATTTCTTTGATGATTAGTGAGGCTGAGCATTTTTTTCATTGATCTGTTGGCTGCTCATATGTCTTCTTTTGAGAAGCATCTATTCATATCTTTTGCTCACTTTTTTTTGGTTAGAGTCTCACTCCATCACCCAGGCTGGAGTGCAGTGGCACACTCATGGCCACCACAGCATTGACTTGCTGGACTCTGGCGATCCTTTTGCCTCAGCCTTCCAAGTTGTCTGAACTACAGGTGAACACTACCACGTCTGCTAATTTTTTTTTTTAATTGTAGAAACGAGGTCTCAACAAGTTCCCTGGGTTGGTCTTGACCTGTGGGCTCAGGCAATCCACTCACCTTGACCGGTCTTCTAAAGAGCTGGGATTACAGGCTGAGCCACCGAGCCTGGCCTTTTGTTCACTTTTTAATAGGGCTCTTTGTTTTTTCTTTTTGGTACTGTTGAGTTCCTCGTAGATCCTGGATGTTAGGCCTTTGTCAGATATACAGTTGACAAATAGTTTTTCCAGTCTCTGGGCTGTCTCCCAGCTCTCATGATGGTTTCTTTTCCTTTGCAGAAGCTTTTCCGTTTGATGAGTTCTCACTTGTTCATCTCTATGACATGGGCATTTGGGGTTTTGATCAGGAATTGGTTGCCAGTGCCAATTTCCATAAGTGTGTCTCCTGCATTTCTAAGGTTCTTATAGTATGAGGTTTTCTGTTTAGGTCTTTGATCCATTTAGTGTTGATTTTTGTGTATGGTGATAGGTAGGGGTCTTGTTTTAATCTTCTGTATGCGATCAGCCAGTTTTCCCAACACCATTTACGAATAAGTTTTCCTCTCCCCAGTGGTTGTCATTGGAGGCTTTGTCAAAGCTGACTTGGTTGAGAAATTGAGACTTTGCTTCCGGAATTTCTATCCTGTTCCATTGGTCTATATGCCTGTTCTTGTACCAATACCAGGTTGTTTTGATTATTGTAGCCTTACAATAAAGTTTAAAGTCTGGAAGTGTGATATCTCCTTTGTTTCTTTTGCTGAGGACTGTCTTGGCTATTCGTGGTCATTTATGTTTCCTTATGAGTTTCTATAGTGTCTTTTCCAGGTCTGAGAGAATGATGTTGGTAATTTAATGGGTATTTGAGTTGAATCTGTAGATTGTCTTGGGTGTGATGGACATCTTAGCAATGTGATTCTCCCAATCTATGAGCATGGAATGTTTTTCCATTTGTTTGTGTCAACTTTTATTTCTTTGAGCAGTGTTTTGTAGTTTTCACTGTAAAGATCTTTCACTTCTCTGGTTAGGAAGATGCCCAGGTATTTCATTTTTTGCTGTTGCTATTGTGCTTTTTATTTGGTTCTCTGCCTGTTGGTTGTTGGTGTATATGAATGCGACTGTCTTTTGCACGTTGATTTTGTACCCTGAGACTTTTCCAAAGTCTTTTATCAGTGCAAGAAGGTTTTTGACAGATTCTCTTGGATTTTCAAGATGTAGAATCATATTGTCAGCAAAGAGAGATAACTTGACTTCCTCTTTTTCCTATTTGGATACCCCTGATTTCCTTCTCTTGTATGATTGCTTTATCTAGGACTTCCAACACAATGTTGAACAAAGGGGGTGAGAGTGGGCAGCCTTGTCTTGTCCCGGTTTTCAGGGGGAAATGCTTGCAATTTCTGTCCATTTAGCAATATGTTGGTTGTGGGTTTATTGTAGATGGCGCTTATTACTTTGAGGTATGTTTTCTCTATGCCTAGGTATTCAAGGGTTTTTATCAAGAGAGGATGCTGATTTTATCGAGAGCTTTTTGTGCATCTAATGATATAATCATGTGATTCCTATTTTTACTCTCGCTTTCATTTTAATAGTGACACCAGAGGTCCTGGTCTCTTAGGTTTGCAGAGTGGGATGGAGTGAGGTTGAGGCTGTATTACTTTGGAAATTTGTAGCCCTCTGTACAACTAGTAAATTGGCAAAATCCTAAATGTTATTATACTTTTTCATTAATAATGATAGCTTCCTGGGTAAACTAGTGCATATTCTGAAATGCAAAAGGAAATTTATAGGAATTTTAGCCATCATTTGCATTAGTTCATAGACTCTTAAAAGCAGAATAAAACAAACTTTCCAAATTTTGCCTGCGGCAATTGACACAAAACATGAATTTCAATAATTCACCACTTCTGGGTCAAATTTCTGCAGAACCAGTAAGTAGACGGTTGTTTCAATGAACATTCTGGTTACTTATTGAAATCAAGAATCTTTTCTGCTCCATCAGGGAATGTAGTACCAAATGCAAGGTTAGAACTGGACCTCCTTTTGGGGGTGGAGGTTAAGTAATGCAAAGCACCCGCAGAATGGCCAGAGGCCAAGGAGCAAGGCTTGTGACTCCAGAACACGTCAGCAACAGTACAAGGTGAGATTAAGTTCTTAAAGGGCCATTAAAAGTACTCATTATTAGAAGTGGTAAAAGTGTGGAAATAACAAGGGAAAGTGTCAAGGATGACCAGTTAAAATCCTGTTTTAAAGGACTTGTTAAGCAAAAAGCCCATCTTGGAAATAAGAAATATGCAAGGAAACACACACATTTGAAACTTTTTGTGAAAGTGCTTAACTATTTTGGTAAAATGCTAGCATTTAAATGGCTGAATTTTGACTTGAATGACATTTAAAGAGAATATGTGTAAAGAAAATGTCTAAAATTGTACATACCAAAATAGTAAACGTGTTTGGTCCCTGAGAGGTAAAGTAATTCCTTTTCTTTCTTTTTTATACATGTTTGTATTGACAATTTTTTTTCTATAACAAACTCATGACTTTTACAATTAATAGTGGGGAGGAATCAGTGAACTATTTTCATCTAAAAGGAAGGAATTTTTACAGTTGGTATTAATCTATAAAATGAATGTTTGCCTAGCTCAATTAGTAGGGCAAAGTGCCATTGGGAAAGAAAAAAAAAAAGACTAATTAACAGAAAAAAAAAGACTAATTAAAAACAAATGAACACAAAAAGCTTGGGTTTTGCCACAGCAGCAGAATTTATAGAATTACAGCACCTCTAGAATTATGGAATCCACAGTTTCCTGCATGTGTAAGTTTCTGCCAACTTTTCGTTGTCTGTGGTTTTCTTAAAATATCCTGGAAGGGACTCCCAGGAATCATCAATTTAGTTCAGTGTTATCTAACAGAGGTTTCCAGAATTTCTACAGGATACTCCCATTCTTGTATGTGCTCCAATTTTCTACCACACATTTTTTATTCAGATCCAAGATTTACAAAGATTGACTGAGTTCCTGTAATGTGAGGGACCCTTCCCCATGTTATTTCATGTAATTTTCTTAACAAACCAATAAGGTAGGTGCTATTATTCCTGTTTCACAGGTGGGGCAACTGAAGCTCAGAAAGCGAGATGCCCAGGGTCACGCAGCAAGTTGTTGGCTGGGCTGGGATTTGAACTCAGATCTTATGACTTGATGCCTTGTGCAATTTTTATTCTGCACTAAGACCATCTCTAGACAAGTCAAAGGATGTGACTGGCAGTCCTGGCTACCCCACTGGATGGTTGGGTTTCCAACAGCTCTAATTATGTCAGTGCCACTCTATAAGTGGCAGGGGAGTCCATGGAAAACTGCTTTTAACCACTGAAAACTCTGTTTCCTTGGATTATTGCTTTTCTACTCTTTATATTTTGTCATAAATTGAGCGAAGGAGCTTTTTAAAGTTATATTAATCAAAAATAATTCTGTTATTAAGTGAAAGTAAGTTGGGAAGGCAAAAATTGAGAGATTTTTAAGGAGAGTAATAATAAAATGTTATGCTACAATTATCCAAAAATAAGCTGGGCACGGTGGCTCATGCCTGTAAACCCAGCACTTTGGGAGGTGGAAGCAAAAGGACCGTCTGAGTCCAGGGGTTTGAGACTAGCCTGGGCAACTTGGCAAGACCTCGTCTCTACAATAAAAAATAAATAATAATGATAAATAATTAGCCGGGCATGGCCTGTGGTTCCAGTCATTTGGAAGGCTGAGGTGGAAGGATCACATGAGCCCGGCAGGCTAAGGTTGCAGTGAGTTGTGTGTCAGAAAAAAAAAAAAAAAAAATCTAAGAATGGGCTGTTGAATCTCTGTAGATATAGGATTTTAAACATACTGTATATGAGTTGCCCTATGAATTTTATTTGATGGGTTAAATATAAACTCTAGCATATTCAAAACTATTCCACTCTACCCAGGGATCCCCAGGGATAGATGATCCCATAGCTGCCATTGCCAACGTGGTCTATTCTTTTTTGTCAGTTTCTTTGTATTTACAATCTAAAATTCAGACTACAGCAACAGACGAAAGTTTTCTATTACATATCACATAATTATCTAAATAATTACTACAGAAGCTGAGTGCTGTCGCTCACACCTGTAATCCCAGCACTTTGGAGGCTGCGGTGGGAGGACTGCTTGAGCCCAGGAGTTCGAGACCAGTCTGGGCAACATAGCATGACCTTGTCCCTACAAAAACAATAAATAAATAAATAAATAAATAAAATAATTTCTACTAGGGAATATGAAAATATGCATATATACATTAGCCAGTAATAATCAATTATCAAATAGTTTATTCAACAAATGGCTTCATTAAGTTCTATTGGTAATTCAAATTGAAGTATGTTGCACCTGGTCAAGTGATAGATTATGCTTCTGTTCACTTTTTTGTTATCAAGAATTATGATAGCTAGACTATAGGCTCTTTAAAGGCAGAGATAGATCATATTGGTAGTAACCTTTATTGGTAATAAATATAGCATAAAGAACAGAACTGATTATGAAGTAGGTACTCAATAAATACTTGTTTGGTTTACTGATTTCCTTATGCATCTTCTTGGTGTTGACAATCAAATAAATTATTAGATTAAAAATAGAGGTGAAGCTATTATAAGTCTACCAATTTGCTGGGCGCAGTGGCTCAAGTCTGTAATCCCAGCACTTTGGGAGGTTGAGATGAGAGGATTGCCTGAGACCAAGGGTTTGAAACCAACCTGGGCAACTTGGTGAGACCTCATCTCTACAATATATCAAAAAATTAGCCAGGGGTAGTAGCACGTGCCTGTAGTTCCAGCAACTTGGAAGGCTGAGGTGGAAGGATCACCTGAGCCCAGTGAGTGGACGCTGGGTGGCCGTGAGTGTACCACTGCACTCCAGTCTGGGTGACAGAGTGAGACTCTGACTCAAACAAACAAAAAAAGTCTACCAATTCATTTCCCTTTAGCCATAAAGTGTCAATGTGCAAAGGATCTATATGAGGCTGGAATTCTTAACCTGAGCTTTAGGTGAGGTTCCCTTAACTTCCTGAAATTGTATTCAAAATGTTTTTGTTCATTGATATGTTCATTTTTCTGTAGAGTGAATCCATAGCTTTTTTCAGATTCCTAGTAATCCGTAACTCCATAAACTATTAGAACCATTGTTCACTTGCACCCCAAATGTAAGCATAGAAAACGTAAGCAAGAAATGTAAGCACAGAAAATGTAAGCAAGAAAACTGATCTCCTTTTGCTTAGAATAAACTATAACAAATTTTTTCCTCTGATTTTTTCCTTAAGATGTCTGACCTCTAGTCAGAATTAAATTGTCCTAAATAGTATCTGGAATGAGGCACTGTATAAAAGCATAAATACAAAAAGGATACTTTGAGACTGCTCTTTGTTTCTGTGCTACACTCTGTATAGAGTTGGCACTTCGTTTCCAGGTGCAGGTCAAGGTGTTTTTTATCATTTAAAACGCTAATGGACTAAGTGATCTGAGACCTAATTATGGGGGAAATTACCTGTATCCTTATGCGAGCTCACAGCCACTAAAATCAACAGCAGCACTTCAGCTAACGGTCCCTGCCTTCTCACTTCAAAGAATTTGGGGCAATCTGCTCCCAGTATGAGGAGTTGACTTCGGAATTCATGGTACATCTCACAGTCTAAATTTACTGGTCTTCAAAGGTAGAGAGCTTTTGTTTTTCCTTAGACCGATAGTTAGTTGCAATCAAATCAGTTTAAAGTATTTCTCTATACACCCCACCCTTTCACCATCCTGTGTTTTTAAGGAAGTTAATATTTGACTAGTTCATTGCACTGCAGCAAATTGAAAAAAAGCAGTTATGCTAAGGAGCGTTCCCTTTTTAGGAAGAAAAATAGGACCTTTACAAATATGCTATTGATTGTCAGTCGAACTGATAGCAACACATAAAAATGAAACTGCCAGCTGTACATTTTATTATTATCTAGTGTCTAAGTAGCAGGAAGAATTATGGGTTGATAGCACTTTTGTCCTAGTTGCTCCTTCAAACTTTTATTTTTATTTATTTACTTATTTATTTGAGTTGGAGTCGCACTCTGTCGCCCAGACTGGAGTGCAGTGGCCGCTCCCGGCCACCACAGCCTCGACCTGCTGGGCTCCGGCGATCCTTCCGCCTCAGCCTTCCGAATAGCCGGAATTACAGGCGCGCGCTACCACGCCCATCTGATTTTTTGATTTATTGTAGAGATGAGGTCTCGCTGCCCAGGCGGGTCTCGAACCCGCGGGCTCAGGCAATCCACTCACCTCAGCCTCCCAAAGGCGCGGGATTACAGGCTGAGCCACCGAGCCCGGCTCAAACTTTTATTTTTAAGTGAGTCAGAAACACTATATACCTTGTTACTATTCTTTCTTTCCATTGCTTATCTTTTAAACTTCTATTATTTATTTTTAAGTTAACATACATTAAGATTGCCATATAACTACATTCTTATTATTAAATGTTAGTTTCATGTAAATGTATTTATATTTATAAAGACAAGACTTCCCCTTGGTGGTCATCAGAGAAGTTACAGCTTTGTTAACATTCTTCCACACCATCAAGCAAGACAAGCGCTTGGCCAGTTTCAACCCTGTGAAGATCTGCTGAAAATCAACTAAGAAAGGCACATCAATAGGGGAAAAGATACACAAAATTAATTTTAATGTGCGTAACATGGGGGAGTTGCAGGAGAATGATTACCTGATGACCCAACGGGGTACAGATGCTTATGCACCCTTCTCCATAGGGGAAAAACAGATGGAGAAGTGTGGATGATATTAAAGGGGATAGCATGGAATTTTTAGGGGAATTCAATGAGCTTGGAGAACACACAATAGCCTGTTCTGTCCAGTTGTGCTGAGAGACTTCAGTCTTTTTCCTGAAATATGAGTTAGGGTAATAAAAACTCAGGGAAGGCAATCGTGTTTTTCTTTGACAGGCCTAGTTTCTAGGTAGATAAGGAAACTTCAGAGAACAACTGAAATCCTGTGCTTTGGTAGAGAGAGAGAGAAAGAGAGGATTGAGAGACAGAAGCGGGAACGAGAAGAAGTCTAGCCAGGCCTTAAGTTCCTTCTTCAGTCTAGCTCGTCAATGTGCCATATTTGGGGGTTTCAGTTTCTGAGTCCTAAGAGAACCCCCCAAAACACATTTCTTTAAAATTATTCTGGAAGATTTTGACTTATACCCATTTTATAGGTTGGCTGTCAAGGGTCCATTTTGGATATTAGAGTTTTTCTGCTTCTTCTACAAGTTTTAGAGCTTCCTTTCAAGTAAAAAAAATGTAAATATTTAAGCTTTCAATGTAACAAAAAAGCACATGAATTCTAACATCACAACAAATGTCTTCTAAGAAGACTGTAAATTGAGTGACAGTAGAGAAGTCATTTAAAGGAACCCCCATTAGAGAACACTTGGCAGCATCCAAATAAATCCATTTTAATTTTCACTTTATTTCAGTTATATTTCACAGCTGTGATATCATGAGTGGAGAGGGAAGCAGCTCAGAAGAGCCTGAGTTCAAAGGAACTGAAATTTAGCATGGAATGTAAAATTGAAGACTTTTACTTCTAAGAGTGTGATTGTAGAAATACTAAGGTTGAAGGATGTGGGTTTGGCGCTCCAGCAGAATTCATCTGGGGTGACTCTGCACGTACTGTCCGGTGTCCATGAAAAACTGCTCTCTACAAGAGAAAAGCTTGTACCTGACAAGTTATCAGAAGCGTGCATTTCTCTTAGAACTCCTTCCCCAGCCACTTTGCTCTAGCAGGGACAGTAATAAACTCCTGACAATGGCTTTCATGTTTTGACAGGTTAGGTTCCCCCAGGACCCTCTATATAAAGCAGGTTTTAGCCTTCTCACACCCAGGGAATCCACGGGGTTCCCTGCAGAGTGCTCTTTGTGTACACCCTTAGTTGAGGTGGCACAACGGGTCAGGATTCTGTTTTCTTTCTTTGCACTGGGGTTCTGGCCGCCAGAGGGGAAAATAACCACACACTGGGAGATGGCATAAGTTAAAATCAAGCAAGCCTAGTGGGGCGGTAATGACTTTCCCAGCATCCAAGTCTGTGCCTTCAGGTTATGTGAAGCTAGAAAACGATGCCATTCATTTAACATTTATAGAGAACTCACAGTGTATGTGGTACTGTGCTAAGTACTGGAGGGCATGCAAGAGAATGCAAAAAGCACAGTTCCTGCCCTGAGGATTTCTGGTAGAAAGGTATTTCAAATATTATCCAGACCTCAGGATCCTTAGAAAAACGCTTGAGTTGAGTAAAACTCCCCAGAATTTAAAATAAGCATGGAAAAGTATATCATTAAGATGATACACCTTTTAATAGGCCGGGCATGTAAATGTTCTTTTAAAATGTGTTTCTAATGTGGTGAATGAAAGGGAGGTGTGTGCGTGTGCGTGTGTATGTGTGTGTTCATGTTCTTGGACGAGTCCGACTTTAAGGAAGCACTGCTTGGATGCCGGCACAGTTAAATGGAATCCTGACAAAGAGGAGGCAGGCACTGTTATCTGGGAAGTGGATAACTTTGAGAAAAAGTGGCCTCCAGGGAGGGAAAAAAGGCAACATTCCACCCGGAGTTAGGATCACCTCACCCTTACCAGTGCCCGGCTGAGCGCCCTTTCGGGCGACCCCACCGCATCCTTGCCCAGGCCAGGTGGTAGACTGCACTCTGCCCGATTCCACCGTCCACCCCTCGACTGCAGCCCTTGCACGCCCGCTCCAGCCCGACATCGGCCACGTGCGCCGGGCTCTCCGCCTGGTCCCTCAGCGGGCCTGGCGCCTCCAAAGTCGCCGTGGCAACCGTGGGATCCTCATCTCTATCCCCCCGCGCCCAGCCTAGAAGTCTGGACCGCAGCGGCGGCGGGAGCGAGAGGCCTCGGCCCCTCCCCAGAGGGGCAGCGCGACCGTGGGCAGCGGGCGCCGCCTCTGCTGCATCGGTGGCTGCGCGTTCCGCTCGGCTCAGCCCGGCTCTGATCCGGAGCCGAGCGCTCCTCGCCGCGTTCGCCTCCTCTGCTGCCGCCCCGCGGGCAGCTCCAACAGGCGAGACGCGCGTTCGATTCTCCATCCCCAGGTTTACGGATTTCCGGGGGCGAAGAATTTTGCCTCGGTCCCTACGAGCATCCTCGGCCGCTCTCCCCCTCCCCTCGCGGCTCCCCACCCCGTGGGCGCGCGCGCGCGCGCGCACACACACACTCACACTCGCCGGCGCGCGTGCGCACGCCCGCGCGCCCCGAGCCGCGGAGTCTCCAGCGCCCCTCGGCAGATCCCCGCTCGCCCGGGCGCCGCTACTCACACAGGCTTCCAGCCGCCACGGGGCGTCCTCCGTCTGCGGCAGCGGCGGCGGCGGCGGCGGGAACGGCGGCTGCAGCCCGGCCGCGTCTCGCAGCTCCGTGTCCGGGACAGAGTCCGCGAGGAGCCGAGGCGGAGGAGGACGCCGAGGCGAGGAGGAGCCGCGCCGCGCCCGGCGCCCCGCTCCGCGCGGCGGGCTGCCTTCGCGCCCCACACCGCGGCCCCAGGTGAGCAGCTCCGGCGCCCGCAGCATCCCCGGGGCGTCGGGGCGCGGAGCCGGGGTCCTCCGGTCCCGCCCCCGCCGCGGCACCTGGACCTGCGCTGGGAGGGCAGTGGGCGAGGGGGGAGGGGACGGAGCCCGAGGTGAGGCTGGCGGGGCGGGGCGCGGGGGAGCGTGGGGGCTTCGGCGCAGCCCCCCGCGCCCTTCCCCGCCGCACCCCAGCTCAAGCCCCGTCACTTTTACCAGCCCGGGGGCGCCTGGCGCCCCAGACAGCTGTTCCCCGCTCTCCCCGCCAGTCGCTGTCGGCTCCGGGCTCCCCGCCCGCCGCGCGCCGGCCACCTCCCCTGCACCTTGGACAGCGCACCGCGCCGCCCCCCGCGGGCGTCGCAGCCGGGACCCCGTCCTGCTCGCGCGGTCCTCCCGCTGCCCTCTTCCTTCCAGGTCGCGCCCTCCCGCCCCGCATCCCTTCTGCTCCCCGCCTTAGCGGAGTCTGCTCTGTTGCGGGCCGGAAACTTTCCTCCCCGCCTCGCCTGCACTAGGTACTGTTGTTGTTATTGGTGACGGTCCCCTCTCACGGGGAACTCGGACACCGTGGACGGGTCTTGCGTGGTGGGAGCGCGCCCTGCCCAGCCCGAGGCAAAGGAGGCGGGGGCCGCCGGACTCGGCCGCTGCCGGGTTGCGGAGCCCGCGCCTCGGCGGCCGGACGCCCGCCGCCTCCCCGCCTCCACGGACCCGACACGTGCGCGCCTCCCACGGACGCGGCCCCTCCCAGACCACCCCACGTCCTCCCCTTGCACGGCCACGGCCACCCCATAGGTTGGACACCCGGGGCTCGCGGGTCCTGATTGGTTGAAGACGTAACCCCACCCTCCTTTTGGAGGGGGGTGGTTCTGGAGTGTTGTGGTTGTCATCCCGCGGCGAGCACATGGGGAAAATGGGGTCTACAGGTGGGGAAACCCGGCTCTGTAGGAGCTCTGCGTCCCACTGTGTATAGCTAGCTACGCAGCCATCCTCTTTCCCCAATTACGGTCCTTCTTTTCTCCTTTTTCTCTTCCTCAGTCTTTCACTGTCATAACGTTAGGGGGGGAAGAAAAAACTGGCTTGCAACCAGAATTTTATTAAGATTGTATTTGTTCGGTGGTAGCGATTTTTAAAAGTAGCTCTAGGAAAATATGGGACATAGATGCATTTGGAGAGGTTCCTGGTAAGCCGGGCTGTAGATTTGAGTCTGGTAGTTTGGAGAAAGCAATGAAGGGTGCTTAAGGGATCTGAAGAGGGTAGAGAAAGTGGGAAGGAAATTGATCTTGGAGAAAGAGAGACACAGGTGAGCGAGCTTGTAAAGCTGAGGGGGAAGGAAGTGGGTCATTTGTGGGATGAGATGTGGAGGAGAAGCCTGGGTGGGTGCTCTTGAGAAGTGGGTGCGTGTGGTTGAAGACGGCTCTGTCTGGGAAAGTGGTAATTTTGGCTAATACTTAGTTCGTTATTAATACATTTTGCTTTTGTTTTGCTAGCATTGTCCCTTTGATGGAGATTTTACATTAATAATGTCTATTCACGTAATGGATATTTCTTATTTCAGTTTCTTGTAATATACAGATTTGCAAGTGGTAATGAATTTCAAAAAGTGAAAGACCCCCTGAGAGGGATGCATTACATAGTTAAGTTAAAGTGCTTTTGGAATTTTGTGAGGGAAGATGGATGAGCATTGCACAAAATGCAAAGATTGCTCTGGCATTATTTAGGGCCTTTGCAGAAATATATGTGTACGTATAAATGATACCGATTTTTGTTCATTTCAAAGCGTGATTGCCTCTAGCATTTTCCGGCTTTAATTCCTTCAGGCTGTTTTGATGTTGTGTCTGTACATCTAAGAATATTGTAATTCTTCAGAAGTCTTGTCAATGCAAAACAAACAGCAACTGATGCAAGTTAATGTTGACAACTTTATATTGAGTACACTGTGTGTTATTTTATTTGTAAGCTAGTGAAATATGCAAGAGTAACATAGCATGACTGTTATTCCCCAGGGACCCATATCAAAACAAAGTAGGGAATCACATGAGGTTATTCCAGGGAGAACAATTCAATTATTTTTAAGATGAATACATTTTATGATTCTTGGGTGTAAACAGCGACAGTATTTGAATTATCTTTGTGCTCATTGGTAGCATATGTTATTAAGTAAAGCATTGAATATATTTTATGATTCCAAAGTAGATAGCAAAGGCTTTCTATTTACTATTATATAAGTAGACAGAATTGCTTTTCTGACTGAAAGACTTCACATTCAAGGAATAGGATTTGATACATCTGACAAATTGGAAATTATTGCTATTGTTAGAAAATAATTCTGTGTTTTCATCTCTTTAGTTCCTGCCTTGGTTTCCCTTAGGGATTTAGATTCCATTTGTGGGTCTATAAAATTTAGATGGGTTTGTATGTAGGAGAAGAACATATCACAAGCATCCATGCAAAATATATATATCATCACAGTTATTATATTTATATATAATTTTAGGGTACATTCAGTATACTTGTTCATATATATGTTATTGTTATCCTTAGGATTTTTTCCTCATTTCCTTTTGTCCAAAAGGTGGCCCTGTTTTAAACTGTAGAAAGCATTATCACCAGTAGAATTGGCCAATAGATCATGGAAACAGACAATAGTATTTTGTTGCCTGGCAACCACCTACTGTGAATGAAAAACAAAGCAGTGACAGCTGCTTCCACATCCTGATACTCACACTGTAGCTCAGGCATTGTAACCCTCTGAATGAGACTGATCCACTAAGTTTCATTTGAGTAAGATTAAGCTGTTTCTTTCCGGGAGTGTTCTAAAAACATATTAAATTTTTTTTATTATAATAAGAATTATGTTGTTATTGTGGGATGAAATGAAGCATCTAACTCCAGTTGCCCTCTTAAGCCTAGTATAAACTGAAAGATGCAAGATTGGGAGGATTGTCTAGAACCATCTCACTCTTCCCTTTATAGTCATTAAACATCGTAAGCACATTTTCTGCTGCCGTCAGGTGCGCTTAAGGATATTACAAAAACTTGAGTTTTCTGTGATACCTAAATAGAGGGCAGGATTTTACTGCTAGGAGGGAGGTAGAGGCTGATACTCTGGCCTAACCCTTTAATTTTAAGGAGCACTGAAGCACGGTGAGATGATGTGACTTGACAATGGTGACAGAGTGAGTCTCAGGATATCTTCCCCTGGGTCACACTTGAACATAGTCCCCCCCAAATTATTCTTTCTTTGTTCTTTGTTTACATAAAATTTGTGACCAAGATTTTTATCCTATAAGGGTACTTAGAAAACACAGTATTTGAGAGTAAAAATTCAACATTGGCATGCTAGGCTAGATTGTGGTCTAACATGTAATGTACACAGTATATTCTGCCTCCAGTCTCTAAAAGTCCTATGACTCTTGCCTCTTTCCCCAAACTGGAAAGCCTGGTCCCTCGCTTTGATAGTTGTTTACAGCTTTAGACAATCTTTAGTAATCTCATATTCTGTGTGTGAGTTATTAATAGGGATGAGATTTAAATATTGTCTTGGTCAGCTCCTATACCTTTAAGAGTTTAAACATTATAGCTAATCAGTCACTTGTACAGTCTCCTATCCTGCAACTCAGTAGACATATTGTTGGTGTAGTGATCCAGGTTCTTAAAGTTCCTGGGATAGGTTGTGTCTCTGCGTGATATTCTTTTCCATTTTTTTTTATCAAAGCCATCTTGCCAAAGGTGTTACCTAGTGCCTTTTAGTGTGGGATGAGTCATCTGTCTCTGGGAGAGGTGATAGTACAGATTGTTTTTTAACGCTAAAATGATAATGAATGGATTTTTGGATGGCAAACTTGGATCATATATGCATTCTTAAGCATATCTTGTAAACTCAGGAAACATACTGTATGTGTAATATATATATTGAGCTTCCTTGTGCTATTATAAAGAATCTGTATTCCATTGTTTATTATTTATGACAACAGTAAGTATTTAACTTTAACATATCACCTTAAGTAGAAAAACTTGAAGTTGATGATTGGAGAAACAATGTAGTGATAGTAGTAAGTACCATTAAAGAACCATTTTCACCAGAAAAGCTATACTTTTGCAGATTTGTTGGGGGGACTAAACTGATTTACAGCATGCTTGACTTGGTTTTAGAAGCCTGCTATTAACTTGTTCTAGCTAGAAGGATTTTCAAACAGAATAATAATTTGGCAGATTTCAAGTGAAGTTCACTGATTAAAAAAAAACCCCCAAACTGTATTCCACTATCCGAAAATGATTTGTCCAGGAGAAGTACTTGTTTTGGCTCCTCTAGGGTTAATCTGAATTTCAAGGTTTTATATATATATATATATATAAAAAATAATTATATATATAATTATATATATATTAAATTTTGTGAGTCATTTTTGTATCATTTGCATAGTGTGATATTAAATATTCTGTAGTTCATACATTTACTTTATCCTACTGGAACCTTGAGATTTTAATTAATAATCTCTCTCTTCCATTTTCATGTACAAGATAATTTGTGTGTATGTGCAAACACATACACACTACTTGTATTTTTTCCTTTTTGCCATTTTTCATTCTTAGAATACTAAAGGTCCTGATTTGTGTTTTTTTCATATAGTAAAGAGCTTTAAACAAGAGATATTTATATTTTCAATTTCCTTATGTCAGCTTCTGCTATTATAACCTGTAAACTCTTACCCACCCAAATAAAATGATTGCTAAAAACAAGCAAACAAATAAATATAAGCAGCATTCCATTTGTTACCCTCCAGGTGAGCCAGGAAGGTGTATTTTCTCATTCTTAGTCATGCATATACTTCCACATACACACAGTGTTTAAGGCCCTGTCGACTCTTAATGTTGGACAAAAACAATATTTGATTGCAGAGTTTGTAAAGTAAAGCTGATGTGTTCAGATTTTTAGAAACATAGTAGCATAGGAATTATTCTACTTGGAAAATTTCCACATTTATGCTAGCAATATAACCCATGGCACTGAGAACAATGTCCAGTACCTACAGCAGAGCCTGGCATATGGTAGTCACCAAGTATGTATTTTGTGGAATTAATGCATTCTTCCCACTCCCTTTGTGTAATGTTGCAAGTATTTCAAACTTTATCTGTGTGAATAGTATAAATTGAAAGAATAGAGAAGAAATTACCGTACTTTTCAATTGTTTCTGGTGCTGAATTTTTTTTAAAGCCCAAATAGCTGACTTAGTCGGTGATATTTTGGAATATACTTTTTGTCAGAGTAGAAAGTTATACCAAGGCTATTGATTTTCCACAAATATAGCCATCCCAAGAATAGAATAGCTCTTAAATAGCCCACAGCAACATAACAAAGGTTATGGAAGCAAATCCGAAGGAATACTTTATTTAGACGGAGCTGGAGGGTGAAATTTGCTAGCCTCAATGTAATTATCTAGACGGGAATGTGACCAAGGTTGTGTGGTTAACATCCCTAACAGAAAAGCCACGGATGAGGTCTTCAATGACTCCAGTGGACAGAGCCTCTGCTTTTGTCTCATTTGCAAGAGAGTACTTTGAGCATCTAGAAAGCCTCGGGGGATAGAGCCCAAAATCACCATCTGAATCCCATATACCAAATTTCTGATCACTGCAAGAAGTCATAATCTCAAGTGTTTGGTGCCGGCCGGCTTGGTGGCTCAGCCTGTAATCCCAGCACTTTGAGAGGCCGAGGCAAGAGGATTGCCTGAGCCTGCGGGTTCGAGACCAGCCCAGGCAACTTGGCGAGTCCTACAATATATAAAAAAGTTAGCTGGGCATGGTAGTGTGTGTCTGTAGTTCCAGGTATTTGTAAGGCTGACGTGGAAAGATCTCCGGAACCCAGCAGGTCGACCCTGGGGTGGCTGTGAGTGTGCCACTGCACTCCAGCCTGGGCAACAGAGTGAGACTCAAACTCAAAAAAAAAAAAAAAAAAAAAAAAATTAGCTGGGCATGGTAGCGCACGCCTGTTCCAGCTACTTGGAAGACTGAGGCAGAAGAATTGCCATAGCCCAGCAGGTACGCTGGGTTGGCCGTCAGTATGCCACTGCACTCCAGTCTGGGTGATGGAGTGAGACTCCAACTGAAAAAAGAAAAAAATTAATGTTTGGTGCTATTGAAATAAGACTCTTCTTCACCCTGTTGCATCTTTTGTGAAGGAGGTGGAGAGATAGTATCTCTGGAGACAAACCTGGCAGAATCAAGAGATAGATAAAGTCTGACATACTTCAAATTCCTCATGCCATTTACCTTTCTGTCACCGCCCAGGTGTTTATCTCCTTTGTAGGGTTTTATTCACATTTGTGTATCAGCAAATCAACATATCTCCTTACACTTGTTAAAGTGTAAGTTGAGAAAAGGTCAAAGTACTTTTCTGGAGGGATTCTTGCAAATACTAGGTGTCTTTCTTGCATATACTAGGTGTTCAATATATATTTGCTTAATTCTAATGGTGGAATTGCACCTACTACTTTAATATATAAGGAAGATTGTTTTGTCCAGGGAATCTTCCAGTACCACTTAAATAATACCATGCTGTGTATTTTATTTTGGGATTATTTTTGTAATAAACATTTATTGATTACTTACTGTATGAAGGGTATGGCATTTTGACTCAGGAGGTAATAGAGATTAAGGAACAATTCTTGCTCATGGAAGAGAACATGCGGCTTGCAGGGAAGTGCACAGGTTCATTGTCATTTGACAAGTGGCTGTGCTTGGAGGTTTGTCTGTCTGGAGAGCAGGGCAGGAGACACAGGCCATGGAGAACCTGGTAGGGTCCACCAAAGATTTTGGACATAATATTGGTCAACTTTTTTTCAAACCTGTCTGTTCATAGGAATCCCATGAGATGCTTGACACAATACTGACTTTGAGATCCCATCCAAGACCCACTGAATGGCATCTTCAGGGACATGGACTGGTGAAGCAGACACAGTCAGTTGGGCATTCATATACCCTGATAGTCCTTGCCCCAGTACGCGGTTCTTCTGCAAACACCACCTCTTCTCCACCCAGGGCTTTTCTCTCTCGTGTGGGGAAGCTTAGTGGTGAGCCCAGTTAACATTCTCAGGAGTAGACCTCAGCCAGTGACAGAAGAGAACTGGGTAATAATACCTTAGCATTCTCTACCCAATGGGTACAATAACTCTGATTCATTTTCTGCACTGTATCTCATAGTTCCCCTGTGAAACTGTGTCTCAGTTACCCACTGTGACAGTCTACAGGACAACCTGTGCTTTAGAAATGGGGTGTCTCCCTTCTCCATTTCTCTACCAGTACTTCCTAGGAGCCCCTCCCAAATAAATAACTTGCGTTTATATTCTGTTTCAGGATCTGCTTCTGGGGAATTCAACATAAAACATGGAAGAATCCATTTAAAATATATATGTATATATGAGGGAGAACCTCCCGCAAAAACCAGAATTATCTTTTGGAGGGCAGGACCCTTGTACACTCAGAATTTGTTCCTCCAGATCAAACAGTCAACCAGTGTTTTTATCTGGAAGTTTTAAGACGGTTGCATCAACAGTTTGTGGAAGAAACATCCCCAGTTGTGGCAAACAGGTGTCTGATTCTTCCACCATGACAATGCACCTGCCCACACTGTGCTAAGTATTTGGCTGTTATTTATTAAAACGGCATGACCCCCATGTCCCACTCTCCCTATTCACTCCATCTCACCCTGAGGGACTTTTTTTTTGCTTCCCAATGGAAAAAGTCCCCAAAGGGAAATATTTTGACAATGTGGAAGAGGTGAGACAGAAGATGGTAGAAGTACTACCACTAAAAGGCATCAAAATTGATGAGTTCAAAAACAGTTTTGAGCAGTGGAAAAAGCATCTTGAAAGGTATATTGCATCAAACAGAGAGTACTTTGAAGATGACTGAAGTTTAAATGTGTAAGGATAAATACACACTTTTTAATAAATACATTCTGGGTTTTTTGGGTCCTCCCTCCCCCGGTATAATTAGGCAAGTTTGGGAGACCCGGCCTCAGGTGATATAGAGCTATTGAAGGATTAAGGTGAGGGCATTGCTAGTTAGGTTTACAGTTTAGAAAGATTACTCTGGCTGATGTGTGGGAAATGGATTGATGGAGGATGAGTTGGAGACATGGAGACCAGCAAGGCAGGTGGTGAACAATCATAAGTACCCAAGCTAAGGTAGTTAACCATGGGGTTAGAAATACAGGAACAGATTCGAGATGGATTGCTGTCCAGAAAAATCAGCACGACATAGAGGCTGGTGCTATGTGGTCACTTAGCTCGCTGCCCCATTCCCTTATCTTGACTTGGTGCCCCTGGAAGGGCTGGGAATCCTTTGTCTGGTCTATTATCTTGGTCAGGCTATTTAGAGTTAAGTAGTAGTATTCTGGGCATAAATAAAAGAAGAAGGAAGAATAAATTGAAGAATATAAATAATTCACTATCAGATCATTAAAGGAAGAAAGTTATATTTTACAGGAAGGATTTGTGGAGAAGGAGAGTTGGAGAGATATCTGTGGTGCAACATTTTGTGATGAATAGTGATTTTTTCCCCCTTGCTCTTGGCCAAGAGGTGATTTTCATCCGCCATCAGTTTCTGGAAGACCTAGCATGACTCTGCATGCACTTATATCTATTGTTTTTCCTGCTGCTCTGATAGCCTATATTTTAGCTAAGTGAATGAGTGGTAGCTGGGGTGGGGTTTTTTTTTTTTTTTTCTCTTGTTCTGTCATAATGCCAGGCTCTTGACTGCAATTTTTCCTGCCGGTTTCTAGGCTTCCAGCTCCCAAAGGAGATCAAGGGGTACAGAGAGTGCTAGAAAGAAAGGATAAATCCGTAAGGAGAGCTGTTTTAAATTAAATGCTTAATTATGAAATGAGCAGGTGAAAGCTTGTTAGATAATATACAATAAGGCAGGCTTCTCATTGTCCCATGTATGTTTATTAATATTCTGGCTTGCTCAGTAGTCAGAAATGTGAAAGATGAATAAATATGACACCATCATATTTTTGCAAAAGTAGCATTGAGTCGATGACAAAGAGAAGACCAAATTATGAGAAGTTGTGGAAAAGGGTCAGCAAAGAGCTTACTGAGCTTTGCTTGGCAGGGAGAACAAAGAGTCATGACAGTAGAAACACTGAGCATGCTATTTTAAGAGAGGGACACGATGGGTTAAACATAGTGGGAAGGAGGAGGCCTTGTTAATTTAGGATATCATGCACATACTTATGATGTTTTTAAATTAAGCTTTTCATTTTCAGATAACTGTTGATTCACATGTAGTTATAAGAAATAATACAGAGAGATTCTGTGTACCCTGTACCCAGTTTCCACAAAGATAACATCTTGCAAAACTGTAGTATATAGTCTCATTCCTAAGGGATTGACATTGATACAATCCAAATCTTGTTCAGATTGCCTCACTTTTACTTGAGTGTGTGTGTGTATGTATTTACTTTTAGGCAGCATTTGTGGGGTTTTTTTCTTTTTAAAATCAGGGCGTTTTTTAGTTGATAAATTTAAAAAAATTATTTTTCCACCTGTTTGGACTGGTCCTGCCTTAACTGTAACTGAAGAAAGTGTAATGCAGAATAAATTCCTTGACCCCCTTGCAACTTGGATTCTGTAGAGTGGCATCAGCAGCCACTTGAATGTGGTAGGAAGGTCAGTAAGATCAGTAAGCTGTTCCACAAGGTAGAACTTCGACTTTACTTATTCCTTTGTGACCATTGTATGCCGATAAGGAAATTTTAAAAAGCAATGCCTGTTGCAAAGGGAGCTTGCCTAGTAAAGCTCACAGTAACTCCTCTTCCTTTCACCAACATTTCTGTCCTTTCCTCTTTCATCAGGTGCAACGTTCCTTGTTCTCTCCGCTTCCTCTCTGGATCAGAGGGGCATCTCCCCCGTTGGCTGCTTTCCCAGATCTCTGAGTCAGCTGGCTTGCTATGCTCTGCTCATGGGAGGCACTGGTGGGAGATGGCAGGGAGAAGGGCAAAGTAGGATATTTTTGTCTTTTTCCTGGCTTTGGGCAACATCTCTGGCATTGGGAATCTCTCCTCTGCAGCACAGCTCGTGCTCCACAGACCTTCTTTGGTTGTAGCTACTCACTAGTGAACTTGGCCCACAGACTCCAGCAGCACCACCTCTTGCCATAGCCCAAGGAAGATGAGCTTCCTGCTTGTGCTAATCTCCTGCATTCTTCACTATCTCATGTTAGGCTCTCTGAGACACTTCCATCACCTGAGTAATCAATTCTTGACGCTTCCTTAGTGGAAAATACTTGAAGAGATTTCTATTTGCCTAGTTTGACATTCCCCAGTTTCTCACAGCGTGGACATTTGAAGAGGTTTTTTTCTTTTCTGGCATCCTGACTTCCTCCACTGCGAATGATCTTGCTAGCTCCATTGGGGTAGAAGGTATTTGCATTTATCATCTCATCCCTGCCACTAGGAATCTCCATCCTTTCACTGGCTCTTCATTCCCTTCTGCTCTCTGGTTTTACAAGTACCAGTTTCCCTTTGACACATATATTTGGCAATCTCTTTGTCATTCTGTCCTTCAAACCCTTATTTGCTAACCATTCGCTTTGTTTTCTGCCAGCAGTTCTTACTTCATCTCTATGTATAATACCCTCATTATACTAACATATTGGTTTCATGACTCACTCCTGAAGGTGCTTTGTGGCTTACAGGTCAGACTTCTACTTCACAAGGGTTTGGTTTTGCTGGCACTTTACTTTCCTGCATAAGGATATTTTTTATATTATTATCGGGTTTCTCCACCTTATCTCCTTGTGGAAGTATATGTGGTTCCATAACAAAAACAACTGGGAGAGTGTTAATAGAATAATACTTTGGGAAGATGGGAGCAGAACTCAAGTAGCATCTTCAAATATAAAGCAAATTAAGTCTGTCAAGGGAGCAAAACTGGGGGGCCACCATGGTGGTAGTCATACACACTACCTTATGGAAGGAGGTACAAAGCGTAACTTGAAATCCTTGGGGACGGCAGTGGTGCAGTGTGGTGACTGCTCAGGGTCTGTCCTCTGCTGGAATGTGGTGTTGTCAGTGCTACCATGTTGGCCCCATGGTGACTTCACCCTTTCTCCATGGGACCCTAGCCAGGCACAGGGACCTGGGAGCTGGAGCCTCTGTTAAGAAAATGCCTTACATCTAACTCCAACTAAGATGTTCCAAAGGCATGTCCACAACCCAGTGGTGGGTGCTCCATCCTCAGATGCCAGGGGCAGCACCATTAGGCATTGCAGCACACATAGGGGTATTCTTAAAATTAGCGGCCATGCAAATCACCACCAGGACTGCAGACCTGGGGCTTAGGAAAATTCAGAGCTTTGGTAAAAGAAGAACATAAATATGGAGAAATAGCCCGTGGCATGGGCATTTTGAGTGTTTAAATCCTCGTGTTCTCCTGCCCTTGAAGTGGGAGTAGGGCTGGGGAATGTGCTGTGGGCTGGTGGTGCACACAGTTATGAACAGACAGATCTTTCTGAAGCCTGCCTGTAAGGCCATCGCTTGCCTCTACTCTCCATAATGATCAGAAATGGTGAGTGCTGGGTGGAAGGATTGTGGATTAGGTGGCTCCCAGTGAGCTGACAATGGAAAAGAAATAAGCTTATGTCAAATGGGCATAAGCTTTGAAGGCAAGTAATTAAGACACACTCCAGCCTCATGGACAAATTAGGGTTCTAGTTAATACAAGTGCAAGATTGGAAAAAATAAATCACTTGCACACCTATAATCACCAAAGATCAATTTGTTTAGTAACAAAACACCAATTACGACTGCTCTTATGTGAGTTTCCCTTCTGTTTTCCTTTTTCTTTATCTCTCTGAACTGACTGAGTTCAGGGCCCTTATTTTCTGGCAGTACTCTATATGTTTTTCTTCAAGAAAGTCACGCCTATGAGAGCAGCTAACAGCTTCTTGTGATATCCTTCTGAATTCTTGTCTTTTACCAGTTTCAATTGTATCTTTTTGCAGAAATGTACACCCTGTTTCTTTCCTTATTACTCAGTAATGTGCTGTGGCATGAGGAGAGAGTTTTTAAGTGGAATTTTCTAGAGCATTAGGGACTTGATTCTATCAAGTAACACAAAGCAGTTGCTTTAGAAGTTAGAGGAGCTGTTTTCTGTGCTTGGCGAATGCATTTTATATTGTGTGGATTCCAAGTGGTTTCTGATGTTTCTCGTCTAGTTATTTTGAATTTTAGAATAATTTTGACATGTATATTTTAAGTCTCATATAATTTTGTCACCTAGCTCTGTAATCATTTTGCAGTAGAGATTAAAGGTTCTTGGAAAAAGCATGCTAGATATTCATTGTGCCAGATGAATCGGGATTTATTGTGCCAAGTTCTCACTAGGTGCTGGAAACACAGTGGTGAACAAAATAATCACCATTCCTGTCCTCCTGGGAGTCTACGGTTTACTGGAAAGGACATCAGACAGATAAACACAAAAGTAATTTTGTAATTGGAGCTCATGATAAGTACGTTGAAAACACCAGGTTTCTCTGAAAGGGCATAATGAGGGTGAAGTGTTCAGGGGAGGCCTGTATCGGAGGGGAGCTTAGAATTCATATCTGAAGCGTGATTGGAGTTATCCAGGTCCCTACATGTGAGAAAGAGCTTGGCTTTTGGAAGCTAAAAGAAGGCCAGTGTGACCGGAGAGAGAGAGAGTGGACAGTGGCAGGGAGTGAGGTTTCTGAGATGGAGGTTAGGACCTCATTGTGCTAGGCCTACTAGGCCATGGTGGGGACTTGGCATTTTTTTCCTAGGTACAGTGGGGAGCCACGGAAGGGTTTTTGTTTTTGTTTTCCTTTGCCTTTAAAAAAATTGAGGTGTGGCTGAGCACAGTGGCTCAAGTCTGTAATCCCAGCACTTTGGGAGGCCCAGTTGATAGAATTGCCTGAGCCCACGGGTTTGAGAACAGCCTCAGCAACTTGGCGAGACCTCATCTCAACAATAAATAAAAAAATTAGCTGGACATGGTAGTGCGCGCCTGTAGTTCCAGCTACTTGGAAGGCTGAGACAGAAGGATTGCCTGAGCCCAGTAGGTCAATGTTGGGGTGGCCATGAGTGTGCCATTGCACTCCAACCTGGATGATGGAGTGAGACTTCAACTCCCCCCCCAAAAAAAATTGAGGTAAAATTCACATAATATAAAATGAACCACTTTAAAGTGAACAATTTTAGTAGCATTTAGTATATTCACAATGTTGTGCAGCTACCATCTGTATCTATTCTAAAACATTTTCATCATTCCAAAAAGAAACTCTGTACCCATTAAACAATCATTGAAGGGTTATAAGGGATGGGATGTGGTCTGGTTTGTATATATAAGATCCTTCTGGCAAGTCTCTGGAGAAGTAATTAGAGAGGGCAAGACTGGAAGCAAGAGAAACAACTTGAAAATTATTTATTATTATTTTTAGTCAGCATCTCACTCTGTTGCCCAGGCTGGAGGGCAGTGGCATGATCGTGGCTCACCACAGCCTCGACCTCCTGGACTCAGGTAATCCTTTTGCCTTAGCCTCCCAAGTAGCTGGGACTATAGGCACACACCACCATGCCCAGCTAAATTTTTTTATTTTTGGTAGAGACGAGGTCTCACCATTTTGCTCAGGCTGATCTCCAGCTCCTGGCTTCAAGTGATCCTCTTGCCTTGGCCTCCCAAGGTGCTGGAATTACAGGTGTGAGTCACCACACCTGGACAACTTGAATTATTGTCAAGTCCAGGGATAGATGGTGGCAGCTTCCTGGACAAGGGACAAGAACAATGACCATAGATATGGAGAAGGGTAGAACCTGATATAATCAGGTTTGAATATCTGTAAGTGATTAAATCACCTTGTAATTATATGCATCACTATTCCTAAAGGATGATCCATACTCTATTAAGATCTATCTAGGATGCTTGTTAAAAGTACAGCTACTTGAGCCCATCTCAAGCTACTGATGCAAATACTAGAGATAGTCTATAAAGGATTCTTATTGGAACTGAAATGTGAGAAGCACTCATTTTTGTCATCTTTCCCATTCTGATGCCCTTTAAAATGAAGGCTGCCAACAGTCCATCTAGGTGGGAGTGAATTAGAACTAGACATGGAATAAACAAATGGATAACCTAGTGCGCACTTGTAATTTTGAGTGGGAGGGATGCTTTTTCTGGAAATGTGTCTTTAACTTGATTACAATATGTAATACAGACAAATTGATAGTTGTTTATTTTCACTTCTTTTCTTTCTTGGAGTATTGTGACTTTCCCAGAATTAAATAATACCTGACTTAGAATAATGGCAATATAATAAAAATACAATGTAAGTAGTGTAGTGATTTATTGTAAAAGCAACAAGTAAGTGCTGGAAATTATTTGTAAAACAAACCATCCTAGTATCATTGCAGTTACCTGATATGATTACTATTACTTTAAAGAGATGTTCACACCAATGAACTGATTTAGAAGCCAGCGTTTTTGAGACCTTTTTTGGAAGATTCTACAAGCTATAGTAAAAATCATCAAGAAACAAATCAAGGGTTTTATCTTTGACTTCTGTTTTTTGTTTGCTTTTGGTAGGTATTTCTAACCCAGTGATACTTTTTAGACCTATCACTTTCAGCCTGAATCTATAGCATTCAGATGTCTTTAACCCATGGTGTATGGAAACCTCTTAAATAAGCTCCTCCCCCCACAAAGTTTATGTAATGTGTTTATTAAATTACAATTTTAGAACTGAAATGGATCATAGAAAACATCTAGTCTTCTAGATTGCTTGAAACTTATCTTTGGAGAGCCTTGAATGACTAGAATAAGGCTTCACTCCTGAGGGCATGATAGGTCTTTGGGAATTTATCCCTTACAAAAGGGTGTGGGTGTTCTGTAGCAGACAGGGAGAAAGAGAGAGACCATCTACCTCTACCCGACACGACAACTCTCAAAACCAGCCACCTTTTTGCAGCTTTGCAGTCTTGATGGTTCTTGCTCTTTCTGGATGCAGCCTGTGTCTCTGCTTCCCCCCACCACCCCCACCCCCACCCCCACCCCCCTCCAGGATTCTCTCATTTCGGGATACAAAGAGTTCAGATTCTGTAAGAAGATGCTTCATGTGACTAATGTTATTTCCACTCTTCTCTTCTAGAAAGGCACTTAGGTACCTCTGGCTGTATTTTTCTTTCTGCGTGTATAAATTCAGATCTGAAAGTGGTTTCATTGCTTCATCATGGACTTTCGTAATGAAATAATATTTTGAGTGCCTGGCTTGTTTCTTTGATTTTTTTTCCCCCCTCCTGGAACACTTAAGTTTGGAGAGGGATAGAGGCAGTTTATTTATTTTACACTGGAGACACAATCAGTAAATAGCCAGTTTTTAAAAGCTTATTTTCCCCCCACAAAAATGTGAGTTGTTGCATAAGAGCAAACAATATAGAAGAATACGAAAAAGGAAAGAAAAATTTCTTAGAAATTCTACTGAAGATAACCATTGTTGACATTTTAGTAAAATTCCTCCAGGCATATATCTCAGAGTCAGTCAATCACTTGGATTCTCTCTCTCTCTCTGTCTCTCTTTCTCTCTCCCTCCCTCCCTCTCCCCTCATTCACATATATACAGATAAAATTCTAAATAAATAACATTTCTGTTGTCTGTGCATAAATGTAATTTTTTTCTACCATGTCATGAGCCACTCTCCATGTTAATAAATAAATACATTTCTGATGACTAATGCTTTTATTGGATGCCTTTCATTGTAAGCAATACAATTCCCAGAGAAAACTGGCATACATAATAAGAATATATTATTCAGTGAGTAGGGGCTTCAGGCATGATTTAATCAGGACTTAGGATTTCTTTCTGTATAATTTTCAGTTTCCTACTCTTTTCCATGTACTTCATGGTAGCAAAATTGCTGCAGCATGAGGGGCACGTTCACCATCCAGAGAAAGAGAGCTTTGCATCTTTGACGCCCAGGTGTCCTTTTATTTAGACCGTCTTAGGTCATGTGACCAGGGGAATGCCATTTTCTGCTTGTCTCAGATTTGGGTGGATGTTTATGCTAATTCTGTCCAAACATCATGAATTGGAAAACTAGAGTTCTGTTAGAAAAGAAGGACGAAATGCCTTGCTGAATAGGCTGCTAATGGTGTGCTTTAGAGTTTACTCTGTGTTTACTGATAGACATTTACTTCCAAATTTTAATTCTAAAAATCATTGCTACACTAAAAATACTTGTATGTACACCATTTTACACTTGGGCAATAATCTCATTTGGGTAAAGTCTTATTAGAGGAATTGCTGGATCAAAAGGTATGCCCATTTTGCATTTTACATAAGCCATCTAAGCTATGAAACACTTTTGCCAATTATGTGTTGATATACCTCAACTGCCTGTTATGAGCTTTTTCTTTTTTTAAGCCTCTGAATCTTTAAATGAAGGCTTCAGAATTAAAGCAGCATTTCAGATGTCACAATTTCTCTGAGCAGGACAAATTGGAAGTGACATCACTTGAGGTTAATCAAAGCTCCTGTGATTTAAAAATGTTTCACCGGAAGGTAAAGAGAAAAAGATGGAAAGGAATGTATTCTAGCAGCTGCAAGCCTAGAGCTTGGTGGGTGATGGCCTAGAGTTAGGCTGTTTGGGAGCTCCTGAGTGCCCACCTGCATCGTGTTGCTGACACACGCTTGCTCTGCAGTTAGTCTGTAACTGTCCTCGTCCTAATTCCAATATAGGATGTGAAAACCAGTTAAGCATAATTGGGAGTGCTGGAAGCTGATGGCCATTTGTACACTTACTCTGCTCTCAGCTGTAGGTTTTCTGAAACCCTTGCGATTGAATTGAGTGGAAACAATTTACTTAGAATTCAGTGATTTCTGGGATGGCAGCACCTGGTGTGCCTTGGTCATCTTTTGAGAAGTGAATGGGGAAGCTCACTGGGATGACACACTTGCAGGGACCCAGTGGCAGAGAGGTGATGTGGGCTAGAGTAGCCTTCATTAATGTGAATGAGAACAACATTTAAATGGAAGTCTAGCAGAAGATCTCAGTGCTATGGTTAACGTTTGAGTTTTTCAAGACATATAGGACATTCTGTTTAATCCTCATGACTCCCTTTTATGTCAATAATAAGAGGAAACCAAGACAGAGATTTAGTAACTTGTCTACTGTCATAGCTGGTAAGGGGAAGAAACAATAATTTTGAACCCCTTTTTCTTTTCTTTCTTTCTTTCTTTCTTTTTTTTGAGTTGGAGTCTCACTGTCACCCAGACTGGAGTGCAGTGGCCGCTTTCGGCCACCGCAGCCTCAACCTGCTGGGTTCCGGTGATCCTTCCGCCTCAGCCTTCTGAGTAGCTGGAACTACAGGCGCGCGCTACCACGCCTGGCTGATTTTTTGATTTATTGTAGAGATGAGGTCTTGCTGCCCAGGCGGGTCTCAAACCTGCGGGCTCAGGCAATCCACTCACCTCAGCCTCCCAAAGGCGCGGGATTACAGGCTGAGCCACCGAGCCCGGGGAACCCCTTTTTCTACCACATTGTGCTCCATGGTGCTCCTTCTCTCCCCAAATAGAAATTATCCGTAGCAACTTGCTTGATTTTATCTTAAAGGATAATACAAAAGAAGCAATACAATGTGGAGTATTGAAATTGAGACGTGGTGTTGAAGAGACTCACCTGAGAACTGTAAAAATGACTGAAAGAATGAATGGCCCAAGTAAGGTCTATGACCCAGACAGAAAACAAGGAAGTTGAATCAACCGTGACAAAGGGAACAGGTGACCTGTGGACAATGACTCTGCAGTTTTTGAGTATTCTTGGGACAAGTGGAAAGAGGCCAAGTGGTAAAAGAAGACAAGATAAAGTGATATGATAATGTGAGTATGTTTTAAAGCCATACATATGCTAAAGAAATATTAATAATTATTATCAAATTAGAAATGCCTATCATGGAAGCTTATGTCTATGACATGAAATTGATTACAAAGTAGAGAAGTGATAGAGTGTTGGAGATATCTGAACTTGTTTGCTGTGTTTATTTGGGTTCAGAATGCTAGAATAATATGCATCACTTAAGTCAATCAATAACCCAATCAAAAAGGACAAAAACACTTAAAAACACAACTTCATCAGAGTGAAAAATATATGAATATGAGAAAAGAGAATATTAGGGTATTGAGTACTTAGTACTTATTAGACAAAATAATGGCTTAAGCTCACTGGAATGGAGTTATGTAATACAGAACCAGTTGCTGTGACATTTAGAATATATGGGCATGGACCAAAAAAAAGGCCCAGCTCTCTCGGTCTCTCTCCCTCCTCCCCCTTCCTAACTGCTGAATGCCAGGTGGAGCTGGAGGGCACTGACAGATTGAGTGAGTGGTCCTAGTGAGTCTTGGATTGCATCTGGCAGTCCGTGTATTGCTCTCCTCAGGCTCCTGCCGGCTGCTATGCACTGTCTGTGTTTGTGGTGTCTGCCAGTAGACAACTGATTAAGAGCCACGGGGAAGGGAGAGGGCTTTGGCAAGTGCCCAGCTGTGTATGACAGACCCTGCTCATTGTGAGTGCTTTGGTGGGAGCTGAGTGCATTCTTTCCCACTGATGCTCTAATGAGCCCATTACAGAATATCTGCTCTAGTATCTCCTTAGTTACCTTTATTGGGAATTGATTCCATTGTCCCCTGCCCTGGGCATTATATCTAATGCACTGTCTAAAGTTTTCTCTCCTTGGCTTGAGGCAGTTGCTGCCTGCCCTATTTGGCGGCTGCTGGGAGTAGCTGTGAGCACTGGTGATATTGTTGGCTGAGGAGTAAAACAGAAGCTGAATTAAGTTTGGCTCCCTGCATACTTCAGGGCACAGGTTCTGACCCCAAGGTTAAAAACAACACAGGCAGAGTAACTGAAAATGTCATTGAGCAGTGCCCAACGGCCTTCAGTGCCCAATGGGGGCATCCGTGTCTCAGTGTTAAAGATGCTACTGCAGACTTCCTTTGGTCCAAATTTGTGCTCCTGTCTCTTCAGTCTCAAAATCTTAGCGTGAAATATTTAGTACCCTAGGAAAGCTAAATTAATGGTGAGTCAGAGTAATTAAGGCAAAGTAAATAATCTCCAAGGTTCTCATTCCCCGTGAAACTAATTTCATATCTTATCCTTCATGTGTTAAAAATAGTTCTCTGCTAATTCAAGATGCCTGTGCTCTGTGTTGGTGAAGTGCACTTCACTTCTATTGAAAGGATGCAGATTAAAGAGTTATTTTCAATTGGGCAATTTTTTTTTTTTAAAGAGAGACATTCATTTTGGCACCATGAGAGTGTGAATCTCTTTGGGTGAGCTGAGACTTGGATACAGCTGCAGCCGGGCAGATGACGGGCCAACTAGCTTATGATAACTTGCAGCTGGGATATCCTTTTCATCCTTTCAGTGAGAACTCATTCCTCATCCTTGTGTTCCATGATGAGATGAGAGTTTAAATCCTTTTGCATGATTTTCGACTGGCCATTGCTCGACCTTATTTACATCTACAAGTTTAGAATCTGTTTGTTCTGCTCTTCTGAGTAATGGGAACATTGGGACTTAGAAATGATTTGATAACTTGTCACCTTAAAATAGTCATTAAGAATACGCTCACAACTATTGCCTTATTTGTGCATTCTTAGACATCAGTGCCCTGAAGCTTATTTTTCTTGTAGCTGAGCTATAGCAGTGCACTGCCCCATTGTCCCAGAGCCTGAGTGGATTGTGGTGCTTGGCTTGAACATACGGTTAGAATGCTATACATCCTCAAACTAATGAACTGCATTAGAACTTATTGTTACAGCAGTAGTCTTGATCTGATGAAAGAATTCATTCTCTCTCTGTCAGCAGAGTAGAAAGAACAGAGGTATTTGAAGGAAAATGTCTAACATTCAACCCTCAGCTACCTACAGCTAAAATATGAGCATGTAGGCTATATGAGGAAATGGATAGCAGTGGATAGCAAACGGTGTGGCCAGGGTTATGAAGCAGGTGGTCGCCAAGTGTTAGAGGAACACACAGCAGAGAGGGTGATTGATTTTGACAAGGGAGTTGGGGTGCCATTTGTAGAGAAGGAAATTAGGCTAGGTTCCACAGGGGCTCTCCAGGTAGAGAAGGTCATTCAGAGCTGAGACAGAGGCACAGAAGAACACAGTATGTCCAGGGAGAGTCGTATTAAGTGTCTGGGACATTGAGGACCTGTGGAGAGCAAGGGAGATGACCTTTGGAAAGGTCACATTGCTTGTCAACAATAGAGTCGGGAAGGCATAGGGCTTTCTGCATCCCAGTTTGATGTTTTTTCTTTAGATGAGGTTCTTTTTTTGTTTATTTAGTCCTCCCTCCCCCATACATCATTAACACCCTCTACACAAGGCATGTCAAAGACTATGACAAGGAGGGATTTCACTTAACAAGATTATCCCACTTAGCTGGAGGTCTAGCTTATATTTTAGTCACTGTAGGAATCTGTGGGTGTTCCTGTGGGTCACTTAAGGTGGAGTGAGTGGGGGCTGAGGCCCAGATGTTTTCAGTTAGGTGTTCTGGCAGGTGGAGCAAATGTCATTTTAATCAACCCCAAATTGCAATGTTACTGTTTGACTCCAGCCCTAGTTTCGAGATCTCTCAGGTTATGTATATTTGGCACCTGGAAATGTAAAAGCTTTAGTAATTACTTTAAAGAAGATGGTGATTTTTAAGCTCTTTCTTCCGGTTGAAAGTGTTTTGTTCACAGAGATGAGGAAGTGCTAGAAATAATTGAAAATAACTTCAAGAAGGGGGATACAGTGAAGGTAAGGCCTTATTAGCTGTTGGCTGATATTGTTGCTTGAAAGCAGGCAGTTTTGTTAGATTTTTGTACACTCTATGTGGTGTAAAGAACAAACCTTTCCATTTTTTTTCTAAGAGCCATGATGTTATCTCAATAATTGAAAATAATCTTCTAAAGTTGCTCTTTAACTAGATTTACACAATCCCCTTTCAAATCAGCAGTTATCTGCCCTTACATTTCACAGTAAATGTTGCTGTCTGCACAGCCCCTGCTAACAAGAAGATCAAGTGTAACTCTTTTCATGATCTGAAATAAAGTGTTTCCATTGTAATTATCCTGGCTCCTGGTTGTGCTGTTACAAGTGGGCTCATTTCTCAGCTGCATTTATGAGGATGTTTCATTGTGGAGTATAAGGTCCTCTGTTCAAGCAGTGTTTTTCTTTCACAGATATCTTAAGGATTTCTCTAACTCTCCCAATCATTTCAATTTTTTGCTTGAAAATGTTTTTGTATATTTCAGGGTTGAGGTTGGTATCAGGATAAGTTTGTCTTTGGGAATTTTTTCTTCTGCTACACTGGGTGACACTTGAGAGGCACTTATATTCCCTGCTTATGTCTTCACTGACCCCATTTTGGCAAATTTAGAATAAATACTGCCTATTAAGCTGCAGTAGGCAGGTTTTAAATAGGTGTTTTATGATGGTGGTAAGAGAGGTAAACATTAAAATGTGCTACCAGGGAATGCTGTGAAAACTGTGGAATGTCCTTTGGAATTCTTCAGCAACGGGATAAATTCTTATATGTTTAGGACACAAATTCTCTATGAATCTTGTATATCTGTGATAATACATGTAACTCTCTTTCTAATGTTCACATTTTACTTTTAAGTTGTTACATAATTCTACTTGCATTATTAACCTAAAAAAAACACTTTTGCTTATTCTAGACTAGCAATATTTTCTTTTATTTTTAACTCTTCTTTTTTTTTTTTCCCAATAGAGACACGGTCTCAGTCTGTTGCTCAGGTTGGAGTGCAGTAGCATGATCATGGCTCACTGCAGCCCTGAACTCAAGTGATCCTCCACTTCATCTTCCCAAGTAGTTGAGAGTATAGGCATGCGCCACTACACCTGGCTAATTTTTTTGTTTGTTTTTTTGTTTTTGTAGAGACAGAGTCTTGCTATCTTGCCCAGGCTGGTCTCAAACTCTTGGCCTCAAGTGACCCTCCTGCCTTGGCCTTCCAAAGTGCTGGGATTACAGATGTGAGTGAGCCAACATGCCTGGCACAATATTTTCAGTAAAGTTTTCTAGGAAGTACTCAGTAGGTATTTGTTACTTGTATTTTGGGAAGTGAATAAGGTTAGATGGTTGAACTAAAAATGGGGTTTGAGTGGGAAGACACTGAGGCAACTGACTGGTTCTCAGACTTCTTGTGATGGAGTCTTTTTAGCTCTCCTTCATGATGTCAGTTGGAATGTGATACTTTATTTAAGTTTAAGAACTGCTACCGACTGAATGTTTGTGTCCTCCCCAAATTTATGTGTTTAAGTCCTGACCCCAGGTGATGGGAACAGGAGATGGGGACTTTGGGAGGTAATTAGATCATGAGGGCAGAACCCACATGAATGGGATTTAGTGTCTTTATAAAAGAGGTGCAGGAGAGCTCCCTTGCCCCTTCCACCATGAGAGGATGCAGTGAAAATGCAGCTGTCTAGGAACCAGAAAGTAAGCCCTCTCCAGACACCAGATCTGCTGATGCCTTGGTCTTGGACGTTCAAGCCTCTAGAACTGTGAGAAATAAATTTCTGTTGTTTGTAAGTCACCCAGTTTATGGTATTCTGTTATAGCAGTCCAAATGGACTGAGACAAGGGCCAACTCTTCCATTTAACAACTGTGTGAGTCCCTGTAACATTTTAAGCCTAACTTTCCTTGGATGAAAAATGAGGGTTGGACAAAATAACCCTCTAAAATTTTCAACTTCTCTGAAATGACGAATTAAGTTAAACATGCAGAAGATTAAATGCACCATATATACCAATAATAGAGCAAGTTTATGAGCCATATTTAAACCACATAGTTTGCTACTTCAGGCTATCCATTGTATTGATCAACTCCATTAGCAGGGATAATTTAGAATTGACTGAATCATTTAGACACCTACCTTCTTACATTAAAAATAGAACTATCCATAAGCATTTCATGTAATATTTCACAGGCTTCATATAATGTGGCGCTTTATTTTTTCTTAAAATATGTTCTGACTTTAGGTAGAATAAGCATTGTTTTATATTGTAAACAGTAAGAAGTAAACATCTTGTCTCATTTGCGCAGTTGGCCACCAGCAGTGCTTTTTTGGCACTCTAGGATTCCAAGTGAGTACTTGTCCCAGATTATTAACTTCCATCTGGTGAAAGTGGGTGCACTGGCCTACATGTGTTGGAGGCAAGAGATCCAGGTTGCACTTCTGCTTTCTCTATTGTGTTTTGATGAACTCAGTGCTCACTGCTACTGCCACTTAAAAGACATATAAGGACAGTTTTAGGGAGTTCATGGGATAAAATCAAATTTTATCCCATGATTACCTACACAGGTGAGGAAGTTGATTGAAAAAAGACGTCCAACTTGATTGTGAAAGGGAAGCTTAATTAACCTACCCTCAGTTTTCTCAGAAAACTGAGAGTTGACTGTCCTATAGGACAATGATCCCCAACCTTTTTGGTATCAGGGACTGGGTTTCGTGGAAGACAATTTTTTCACAGATGGATTGTGGTGAATGGTTTTGGGATGATTCACCCACATTGTATTTATTGTGTACTTTATTACATTGTAATATATCATGAAATGATCATTATGAAATTATTATTTTGATATGAGTCTGCAAGCAATTGATTTATTATGGTCTCTGCAGTCAAACCTCACTGTTAATGTTAATCTGTATTTGCAGCTGTTCCCCAGTGTTAGCATCACTGCCTGAGCTATATCTCAGATCATTAGGCATTAGATTCTCATAAGGAACACTCAACCTAGATCCTTCACATGCATACTTCCCAATTGGGTTTGGGTTCCTATAAGAATATAATGCCTCGGCTAATCTGACAGAAGGCAGAGCTCAGGTGGTAATGCAAGCAGTGGCTATAAATACAGATGAGGCTTTCCTTCAGTGGCCCACTTCTCACCTCCTGCCTGCTGTGCGGCCCAGGTTCCTAACAGGCCAAGGTGCTGCTGGTTTGTGGCCTGGGGGTTGAGGACCCCTGCTGTAGGATACATAACAGTTCTCATCCTGCATCTTTCTTCTCAGCCAACTGCTGACAGCTCAGGGAGCAAGGGAAAAAGTGAGGGGGAGTTATACTTGGAGGAAATGGAAATGGCTACATTTGTAGCTCACATTCATCCTGAAGCACCAGACCGACTTGGTAATGAAGTTTAAATTGCCCCTGAGCTGCTTTAATTTATGCGTTTCCCACTTAATCGCAATGTTGCCAGATGAATTCTTTAGACTTCTGCCAACACTGAGGCATCCCTCAAGACATATCTCAGCAGTTTTATCTATCTCAGATATACCCATGCACATTAAACATTATCCTCCCACTTGCACCAGTAAGTCCAGTTTTACAGGATGTATGGTGCAGAAAAAAGGATAAAAGGAGGATGTGTATTAATTAGGTTTGTAGGAGGAGGCAGCATGACCTTACAGAAGGGCAGAGATGCACACTTTATGCTTTTTCTTTTCTGTTCTGCTGACTACTTGGAATACGGTTTCCAATTCCTTTCCTGTAAAAGTTTGTAGTATTTTACTAATTGAGGCTGGAAAGTGACACAGATATTCTTAAAGCAGCAAGAACATCGTGGACACTTTAAAATGTTATGTACCAAGAATTGGGAGTAGATTCAGCAGACACAATGAGGGGAAGGAAGAAGAGCCATAATCCCTCTAGCTGCAGAGCAGGGAGAGGCGGGTCCTAATGGAATGAAATTCATCTGCAAACAATCCAGTCAGTCTCTTGCAGAAAAGTGAGCAGACATCCAAAGATGGTGGGCGGGGAGTTGATATTTGTAACATGCTAATGCAGAGTCATTTCTGTGAAAGTGTGTAGGTAGTTTTATATACTGTCGTGGAACTGTGGTTTTTTTCACTGAATGAAAAGTGCTCTAAGAGTGAAGTGCATTTACCTAAAGTAATTTCAAGATATTTGGAAAGGGGTTGAGTCCATGTGGTGATGTAGAAACAGGAGGGTATTCTCCTTATAAGTCTTGGGTACTTTCTAGAAGTTTTTGTATGAAATAACGGTGACTTCCTTCCAATTTTTCTTTTTTTTTTTGAGTTGGGGTCTTATTCTGTTGCCCAGGTTGGAGTGCAGTGGTGCAGTCACGGCTCACTGCAGCCTGGACCTCCTGAACTCAGGCAATCCTCCTGCATCAGCCTCCTGAGTAGCTGAGACTACAGGCACCTGCCACCACGCCTGGCTAATTTTTTGATTTTCTGTATAGATGAGGTGTCACGATGTTGCCCAGGCTGGTCTTAAACTCCTGGGCTCAAGCAATCCTCCCACCTCAGTCTCCCCCAGTGCTGGTATTATAGGCGTGAGCCACTGCTCAGAACCAAAAACGTCTATTAATAATCATTACTAGGGGCAGAAAGGGCTCACTAGAAGAATAATTTTTTCTCCTAGAAAATAAATAAATTCCTCACTAGAAAATAAATTCCTCACTAGAAGAATAAAATATTTCTCCTGGAAAGAAAATGAGGGCCAGGAGGAAGGAAGACACTCAAGCCTCTTTCTGTGACTTTGGGCATCTTACTTAGGATCTTGGTCTCAGCTTTGCTCTCAAAGTATTGATAATATTTGTCTTTTTCCATATCTCAAGATTTGACAAAAATAAGTGAGATGATAGTACAAATGTTTGCATTACTTCTAGGGAAAAGTTATGTATTATCATAATGGGCATAATACTTATTGCCAGTCAAGTGGTGTTTGCTTGTTTTTTTCCACTTTAATGCTTTTGGAATACTGGACGTAAAGTCAGGAAAACAGAATGTCTCTTGGCCCACTGAAAATACTTTTTACAAATCTGTGCATTTGAACTTTGTTTTAGGCAAAGGGTCTTTTTACTTTAAATTGATATATGGTGCCTGTTGTTTGGGTTCCTTTGGAAATTTTCATTTTTGTTCTAGAGAACAATTTAGGCCAGGCTTGGTGGCTCAGCCTGTAATCCCGCGCTTTGGGAGGCTGAGGTGAGTGGATTGCCTGAGCCCGTGGATTCGAGATCCACCTGGGCAACTTGGTGAGACCTCATCTCTACAATAATAATAAAAAAAAAATCAGCCGGGCGTGGTAGCGCATGCCTGTAATTCTGGCTACTCAGAAGGTTGAGGCGGAAGGATCACTGGAGCCCAGCAGGTCGAGGCTGCAGTGACCAGGAGTGACCACTGCACTCCCGTCTGGGCACCAGAGTGAGACTCCAACTCAAAAAAAAAAAAAAAAAAAAAAAAATTTAGCTGGAGAGAGCAGGTTAGAAGGGAGGAAGGATGGTAGAGGCAAGCATTGTGGATAAGAGCCAGTAGAGGCAATGGATCCTAAAGAAAACAGACTGCATCGCTGAGCTAAGGATGCTCAGTGCAGGGCAGACATGCTCAGGTGCACTCTCATGTGCATGGGGGTGGGGCATGGACAGATGGAGCGTGCAGCATGCTGCAAGAGTTCTGTTTCTCTGCATCCCTCCAGAGACTGCAGAGTCTTCCTGGTGTTGGAATACATGGTACTAACACAAGGATCACCAGGAACCAGTAAAAATAGTATAAATCACAATTATTTATTTTAGGGATTCAGGGCAGTTGATAATGTTGCATTTTAAAAGAATTTGGTTTTAGAAATTTTAAATCCACTTTCAACACAAGTTGATATATTTCAGCTTTCTAGAAAGTGGATATTTACACCAGAATATTCTTTCATGAGGGCAGATAAATTAAGTGTTTATTTTCATTATGTAAATGGTCCTTAAGTAGTTGATCTGTGCTTTTACAAATAGGGAGGAGAGTCTTACTCTTGATAAACTTTCAGATGAGTAGATACTTCTGCATCCTGTGAGGTGTTTCCCATAACCCCTCAATCCCCACCATTGTGCGTTTTATGATAATTAAGTAGTTATTTCACTCTTCTGATTTAAGTTTGAAGGCAGGGACAGTGTCACTTTTACTTATAGCTGTAGTTCCAGGATTTAACACGGTGCGTAACACATCGAAGATGCTTAATAGTTATTTGTTGAATGAGCAGATGGCTGGATGTGCCCTATATGGTACAAATTGATTGTGTTATACCCTAGCTGGATTAAGACATTATCCAGTAAAGTAAGTATTGTCTCTTCAAGTGTTGCTTATATCCACACAGTGAAGGGATGTCACTCTTTATCATTCTGAAGTCATTAAAAAAAAGTCATACCCATGGAAACCTTTAACTGTTATTTTTTAAATGCTTATCAAATGATTCTGATGTGCTGCTTGAATTGTCAGCCTTTGATTTAGAGTTTAACAATTATATTTTACTCTGCAATTTAGTGCCTTCCCCATCAGTGGAAGTTAAGAGAAAAACACTACTAGACATTGTAGAGACTATTTCAGTATAGCATGAGAGGTTAAGAAAGTTCAACAGGGTTAAGTTCTAATTTAACTCCGAGATTCTGTGCCTCTTTGGGTATGTGTTTAATTATATAGCTTTATAGAGACTGATTCCCAACACAGGTTTTCATTTTTAAAAAAACTCTCTTGACATATATCTTCTTTGTTTCATTCTATAGCTTTTTCTAACATAGAGCAGTTTTTCTCAGTTTTCTCGACCATGAGCATACAGGGTGACCTTTCTTTTGCTGTCATGCCCCCCGAATCTGGCGGGCTTTAAACTAACAAGATTATTTATTAAATTTATGACTATCTGTATTTATTTGTTACTATTGCTACTAATATCAATAATAATATTTATTGAGTACTGATCACGCACTAAGGATTTATAAACATAATTTCATGTAATCACCTAATTTAAGCCTTATTAAAGTACTATTTCCCCCCCCAATTTTGCAGATAAGGAAACTTGGAGTTAGTAATCTGCCCAGAACCATGCATGTAATTAGTTTAAATTAAACTTATTTTGAGATAGTTGTAGATTCATACACAGCTGCATAATACAGAGAGATCCCTTGTGCCCTTCAGTTTCTCCAAATGGTAATATTTTACAAATTGTACCACAGCATCACAATCAGGATATGGACATTGATGTAGCCAAGGTGCAGGATGCTCCCATCACCACAATAATTCCCTGTGTTGCCCTTTTATACACACTTGCCCCTCCCGTGGTCTGTGACCTGGCAACCACTAAATATGTTCTCTATTTCTGTAATTGTGTCATTTTACACATGTCATATAAATACAGTATTTGACCTTTTGGGATTGGGTTTTCCCCCCCTCCCCACTCAGTGGCTATCTGGAGATGTAACTAAGTTGTGTGTATCAATAGTTTGTTACATTTTATTTTTGAGGAGTAATTCATTTTTTTGAGTCCAGGTCTTGTTGTGTTACCTAGGTTACAGTGTATGGTATAGTCATGGTTCACTGCAGCCTCAGCCTCCTGAGTACCGGGTTCAAGTGATCCTCCTGTCTCAGCTTCCTGAGTAGCTGGGACTACAGGCATGCACAACCATGCCTAGCCAATTTTTTTTTTTTTTTTTGAATGAGACCCTCACTCTGTCACCCAGGTTGGAGTGCAGTGGCACAATCACAGTTACTGCAACCTTGACCTGCTGGGGTCAGGCTACCTGCCTCAGCCTTCCAGGTAGCTGAAACTGCAGGCACAAGACACCATGCTTATCTAAATGTTTTATTTATTATAGAGATGAGATCTTGTCAACTTGCCCAGGCTGGTCTCAAACCCCTGGGCTCAGGCAGTCCTCTAACCTCAGCCTCCCAAAGTGCTGGGATTACAGGCCTGAGCCACCATGCCTGGCCCTTAGTCAATTAAAAAAAAATTTTTTTTGTAGAAACACAGGTCTTGCTTTGTTACCTAGGCTGGTAACACAAATTCCTAGCCTCAAGCAGTCCTCCTGCCTCAGTTTCCCAAAGTACTTAAATCATAGGTGTTAGGCATCTCATCTGGATCAGGTTTTTTGTTTGTTTGTTTGTTTTCCCCTCTTCCCCACCCCCTGGACCAGGTTTTAAACATTTCCTTATTGAAATACTTTTGGGTTGTTTCCAGATTTTGACTACTCTAAATAAAGTTGCTGTGGACAGGTTTTGTTTGAATATTGGTTTTTATTTATCTGATATAAATGCCCAAGAATGCAAGTAGTGGGTAGTTGTGTGGTTAATTTTATTAGACATTTCTGAAATGTTTTCCACAGTGGTTGTACCATTTTATATCCCCACAAGCAGTTTCAATGTAAAAATGACCTTATTTCTCTCCATGCTCACCAGTATTTGGTGCTTTCACTATTTTTTCTTTTTTACTATTTTAACCACCCTGATAGGTATGTAGGGATATCTGGTTGTGGCTTTAATTTGCATTTCTCTATTCATTGGTGACATGTTATACATCTGTGCTGACAGGGCAGAGTGGCCCAGGGCTGTCTGGTGGAGGACACTCTTCCTCCCATGTCTGGTGGTCGCCTGACAGTCAGCTGGAGTGATTATGTGGCTGAACCACACAGCCCCGCATCTCCTCATCATCCAGCTGGCTTGCGTGGTGGTGGGTAGGGTTCTAAGAAGGAGAGGAAAAGCTCACAAGACCTGTGGAGACCTACTCTCAGAGCTGGCACACCGTCCCTTCCCATGTATTGTGAGGCAAAGCCAGTCACAAGGCCAGTCCTGGTTCAAAGGGTGTTGAAATAGACTGTACCTCTTGATGGGAGAACTTGCAAAGTCAAAAATCAAAAGGCCTGGATATAGAGAGGAACTGGGAATTGGAGGCCATTTTATAAGTAATCTACCATGTCAGGTCTCTAATATAATTATCTTCCACACATTTCTGTCTTTCATAACATATTAATCTTGGAAATAGTGTGTCTTAGTGAAAAAAATATTCAGCTGGCAGTCAGAAAATCAATACTTTGTGTTTTGTGTGTAAGAAATTGGATTTAGGGCCGGGCTCGGTGGCTCAGCCTATAATCCCAGCACTTTGGGAGGTCGAGGCAAGTCCATGGGTTCGTGACCAGACCAGGCAACTTGGTGAGACCTCGTCTCTATAATAAATCAAAAATTAGCTGGACATGGTAGCACGTGCCTGTAGTTTGGGCTACTTGGAAGGCTGAGGCAGAAGGATCACTGGAGCCCATCAGGTTAACGATGGGGTGGCTGTGAGTGTGCCATTGTACTCCAGTCTGGGCAACAGAGTGAGACTCCAACTCAAAAAAAAAAAAAAAAAAAGAGAAAGAAAGAAAGAAATTGGATTTAGTATGCTCAGAGCCCTAAAATTATCCAGGTTGTTTTTTTGTTTTTGCGACGAGGTCTTACTATGTTTCTCAGGCATGTATTGAACTCCTGGGCTCAAGGAGTCCTCCTGCCTCAAGCCTCCCAACTATATTCAGCTTCTTTATAAACATTTACCCCTGACATACCCAGGATGGCTTCTGCCCAAATCACAACGGGATAGTCATAATCAGACAAGATGATTTTTCATCTTTTTTGGTAATCTATATAATGTAGACTGGTTTCTGCCTGTCTAATTTCAGTTCAACGGTTTCTGGTATGGGCCCTAAGTTGAGCAAATCCTTAATAAATACCAGGCATTGAGGATAAAAAACAGGAATAAAGTACCTGCTGAGAACTCCCAGTCCAGTGAGAGACATGGATGTACGTAGAAGTGGCAAGTGATGTACTGTATCTCCCTGTTCATGCATATCTTTTTCTCTGGACTTCTGGCACTTAAGTTCTTGTTCTTCTCACCAGGAATGGCATGGCTTCACCAGGAACAACATGGCCTCAACTCTTTTCCAATTTGTCACCCCCCAAGGACGTCAACCATGTGTATTTATAGGATACTTAGAGCTTTATCTATGGACAGGGCTGTCTCATATGACCTGGTTGAGTGACAGTATTCTGATTTTCTAATTAGTAAGACTTCTTTATTTGCTAGTTAATTCTACCCATCTTAGTAATAAACCATGTGCTGACTGGGGATAATTTCAAGTTTCACACCATGATTATTTTATGGCTTTGGTTAAAGTTCTAACTTTCTCTGTTTTACTTATTTTGCTAATATCATACCAAAAAGTAATCAACATGTCTTCCTGCCATTTTACCTATTTGACGACCTAGAAAACACTTGTGGATAACTTTATAATTTTATTTCTGTTGAAAAATGTTGTAACAGAGGAGAAAAATGTGGGAGAATATATATCAAATGTTAGGAATGGTAGTCTCTGGGGAGTAGGTTTAATGATGATTTCAGTTTTCTTCTAGGCTTAATTGGGTTTTCTAATTTTATATGGTAAACATGTATTATTGTAAAAAAAAATTAAAGGTTTTTATAGAAAAGAAATGTAAGGCCCACAAGTAACAATTTATAACCAGAGAGAGAGAGAGAGAGAGAGAGAGAGAGAGAGCATGCATGAGTGAGAGGCTTTAGAGTGTCACAGGTACATGAGACCCTGATTAAAAGAGTGCCAGAGGCCTCCTGAAGGACTGTCATGCCGACCTATACAGATAGGAAGTGAGTTTAGGAAATTTTTAATCAGATTTCATTCTTTGATGTTAATTCTGTGTGTTTTCTCTTGGCGTTTGTTTCTCTGTGCCCTTCATACAGCATGTCATTCATACTCTAAGATGATGGTTCTGACAGTGATGGTCACCTGGAGACATGGATGAAGCTGAAAAAACTCATGTGCAACCCAAAATCCTTTCAATTAGGAACATGCTTTGAGGTTTTCTGTGCAGTGTGGAATATAGAGTGTTCTGGGATTTGTAACAATGGTATCCTTTCTTTTATGTCTCCAGCAGATAGAGTTCTGGTGATGTGAAGGATGAGAAGCATGTGACCTCTGAGTTTTCTATTGTGGAGAATCAATGCAGCAAACAGGAAATGCTGCATTGTTAAGCAGGCCTTTGATTTACAGATGCAGGGTCAACAGGAACATACACAGATTTAGTTATACAGGCTGTCAACATAAATTAAAATGTAGCTCTTAGAGTCAGGAACCTGACTAATCACTCAAAATGCAAGTAGATACATAGAAGAAATATACCAGCTTAGTCCCAGTTCTGAAATGTAAAGACTAGATTACTACTAAGGAAACTTGGTCATAATAGAATGAGGGAAAAAGACAGAAACCACCCTAAGAGAATGAAGACCAAAAGAAAGGTGACACATTACTGTTACTAGTCCCCTTGAGTTTCTCTTCTGTGGTGAGGGGTTATACGTTTTACATTTCAGAAAATGTTTTATGAAAAACCATATATATTAAATCTTAGAATTTTTCCCAAATCACTTGGCTTATGGGCTTGAAGACTCACACAAACTATCTAGGCCAGAGGCATAGATATTTAACTGCTGGGGCTATATCTGTATTTCTCTCTCCGAGCAAATGTGTATCTACATAAACCTTTTCCTATGTGTAGTTGTGATCAATTTTTTTTGTTCCCTTAGGCACTGAGATGTTAATCTTTTTTTTTTTTTTTTTTTTGAGTTGGAGTCTCACTGCATTGCCCAGGCTGAAGTGCAATGGCATGCTCACGGCCACCCCAGCGTTGACCTGCTGGGCTTCAGCGATCCTTCCACCTCAGCCTTCTAAGTAGCCGAAACTACAGACATGTACTACCATGCCCAGCTAATTTTAAAAAAAAATTTATTGTAGAGGTGAGGTGTTGCCAAGTTGCCTGGGCTGGTCTCAAACCTGAGGGCTCAATCTACTTGCCTCGGCCTCCCAAAGTGCTGGGTTTACAGGCTGAGCCACCAAGTCCAACCGAGATGTTACTCGTTATTCTTAATTCCAGTGTCTTCTGACAAGTGTCCAGGATACAATATCAGTATATAAAAATTAATTGTGTTACTCTATACTAGCAGTGAAGAGTCAGGAACTGAAATAAAAAGGCCATTTACAATAGCATCAAAAATATGAAATACTTCAGGATAAATCCCTAAGTATTTCTTCACAAAGGATGTGAAAAACTTATACACTGAAAAATCCCAAAATAATGTTGAGAAAAATTAAAGAAGATCTATATAAATGGAGAGCTATAATTTGTACATGTGGTCAGAAATCCCAGTATTGTTATGATGTCATTTTTTCCCCAGATCTGTAGATTCAACATAGCCCGTATCTAAATGCCAGTAGTTTCTTAAATTGAAAAGATAAATCTAAAAAGTTACGTAGAAATTTAATGAACCTAGAATAGCCAAAAAAAAAAAAAAAAAAAAAGAGAGAGAAAGAAACCTTTGAAAAAGAAGAATAAATTTGAAGGACTAAAACTGACCAATTTTTAAGACATAGAAAGCTATAGCAACAACAAAGTATGATACTGGTGCCACAATAGACACATAGATCGCTAGAACAGAAGAACAAGTCAAAGATTGAATCACTAGAATAGTTTGACATGCATCGAGCACTGATCTTAGACAAAGGCACAAAGGCGGTTCGTTGGAGAAAGGATCAATTTTTCAACAATTGGTGCTTAAAACAATAAGATATCCATAAGAGCTGGGAGTTTGAGACCAGCCTGGGCAACATAGCAAAATCTTATCGCTACAAAAAAATTTAGAAGTAATTAGCTGGGCTTGGGGGCGTGTATCTATAGTCCCAACTACTGGAAATGTTGAGGTGGAAGGATCACTTGAGCCCAGGAGGTTGAGGCTACCATGAACTGTGATTGTCATGATCATACCATTGCACTCCAGACTGAGTGACAGAGTGAGACCCCGACTCAAAAAAAAAAAAAAAAAGATACCTATAAGTAAACAAATGAACATCGAACTATATTTTATAGCATATCCCAAAATAAACACACAATAGTCCTATGTAACACACCTAAAACTATACATTTTGTAGAAGAAAACATAGAAAATAATCTCTGTGGCATTGAGTTAGACAAGTGTTTCTTAGATATGATACCAAAAGCATAATCCATAAAACAAATTGATAAATTGGACAACATCAAAATTTTAAATTTCTGTTCTTCAAAAGATAGTGTTAAGACAATGCAAAGATAAGCCATAGATTGGGAGAAAATATTTGCAAATCATATGTCTGATTTTTAATTCAAAATACACAAATTACTCTCAAAACTCAGTGATAGGAAAACAAACAACCCATTACAAACTGGTGAAATAATTTGAACAAGTATTTCACCAGATAAGAATTATGGGTAGTAAATAAGCACATGAAAAATTGTTCAACATGATTAATCATTAGGGAGATGAAAATGAAAACCCCAGTGAGATAATACAATAGACATATTAACATGGCTATAATTAAAGCAACAAACCATATCAAATGTTGATGATATGGAGGAAATAGAACTTTCATACACTGTTCCTGGAAATGTAAAATGGCACAGCCAGTTTGGAGAATAGTTTGATAGTTTCTTAAAAAATTAAACATACACTTAACGGCATGATTCATCCATTTGCACTCGGTATATACCCAAGAAAAAACACAATGTGTCTGTACAAAGACTTGTATGCGAATGTTCATAGCAGTGTTCTTTGTAATAACCAAAAACTTGAAACAACCTATATGTCTGTCAATAGGCGGAAAGATAAACTCATTGTAGTGTATCCAAATCCATGCTGAAACTACTGAGCCATAAAATGTAATGAGCTATTGATTCATGCAATAGTTGACGAATCTCAATACACTTATACTGAGTGAAAGAAGCAAGGCAAAAACTAAAAGAGTACATATTGTATAATTCCATATCTTTTGAACCCTAGAAAATTCTAAATTAATCTGTAGAAAGCAGATTCCCTGGGGCTGGGGAGGAGCAGGGAGGGATGGGAGGGTGAGATAGGAAAAGGGCATGGCAAACTTTGGAGGGAGTGGATAGGCTCATTTTCTTGACTGTGGTGATAGTTTCACAGGTATGTACCTATGTTAAAACTTGTGAAATTGTATACTTGAAAGTGTCTAGTTTGTTATGTTTAAGCTATTTCTCTAGAAAATTATTTTTAAAACAGTGCAGTTAAATGCTGAGCAAGGGATTCTGTGGGCACCAAGAAAGCAGTGGGTAAGTCTCTGGTGGGAGAGGAAAGTCAGTAAAGGCTTCAAAGGAAGATGACTTCAGATGAGCCGGGAAAGATGAATAAGCATTTGTTGAAACTGCCGCAAAGACGAAACATTCTAGGTACAGAGACATTGTCAGTAAGAGCTGAGAGCTGTGAAGGAGTGGGGCAAAATATTTGGAGATTTGTGAGGAGTGCAGTATGCTGGCAGCTGTGGAGGTAAACAAGACCTCTGGTCTGGCCATCTTGTAAAAGATTTTAGCCTACTGGCGCAGGGGAGCCCTTGGAGATGTCTAATCGGGGGAGTGACAGTCTTACACGAAGACTAAAGACTATTCTAGCACTGGAATGAATGCTACACCACGATGATTGAGGGTATGTGGGATTTTAATTAAATAAGAGGAAAAATTTTCATTGGTAAAGGTTTCTTATGAATACTTCCTGTGAAAATATTTTACTTTGAATGGGCCCAAAGAAATTTGATCACATGAAAAATTATGCACCAAATGCCAACACTGTAGCTGCATATATATGCTTATATATTCCTGGACTTCTCTCTTGTCTTTTCCTTACCCCACCTGCTGATGTAGAAGGCACATTCCTCAATTTTTTCAAAGGGTTTTTTTTTTTTTTTTTTGAGTCAGAGTCTCATTCTGTTGCCCTGGCTGGTGTGCAGTGGCGTGTTCACAGCTCACTTCAGCCTTGACCTCCTGCGCTCAGGTGATCCTTCCATCTTAGCCTCCCAAGTAGCTAGGACTACAGGTGTGTGCCACCACACTCCACTATTTTTTTTTAATTTATTTTTTTGTAGAGACAAAGTCTAGCTATGTTGTTCAGACTGGTCTAAAGTTCCTAGCTCAAGCAATCCTTCCACCTTGGTCGGCCTCCCACAGTGTGGGATTACAAGCTGAACCATAGTGCCCGGCCCCAAGACTCTTTTGACTAAAGACTCTCGATCAGAGATCTTCCCTTAATCTTAACTGCAAAAGTGCTCCACTGTAGATTCACATCAGAGTGGAGTTTAGAACCAAGTTTCACAGCGTGATCATTTGGCAGGCACCTCAGCATCTCAGCGTGGTTGAGTTCTGGTCCTGCAAGCAATAAATACCAGGCCTACCTTGCCCTGGGGTGCTTTGAAAAACCCTTTGCTGTGTTGAAAGCCAGCTTTGCAAAGACAACTGTTAATCATTCAGCTGGAATGCCATACTTATGACACTATTAAGGGATGCTGGAAAGATAATACTGGCATAAAGTACGGAGCCCTCTATTGGTCACATCTGCCTTGATTCCACTGTAAATATTTTCACTTTCTGATAATCTTTGGTCACTAAACCTAGAGTATACCAAATTGTATTTTCCTACTAAGGAGGAAAAGCTTTCTGTTTTTTCTTCCTCTTGGGAATAGACATTTTTAGCCTTCTGTGTTGGAAAACTAAATCTCCAAGGGATATCTCCATGTGTATCTTGTGAAAACCTAAAGGTTTATTGCCTCTGGCTTTTAAACACTACTGGCTTAGTACCCTTTTACTTGTTATAAATTTAAAACAATCAGATCTAGCATTTTCATTTTTGGTGAGTACTGGGGATGGCGATGAGCATTAATTTTACAGTATAATAGAATTATTGGGATATGTATCATAATTTGATTTTAACATTCATTACCTTACATGTTGAGAGGGTTAATATTATATTCAGCAAAGCATCCTAAATTCTTAAAGCTCATAAGTTAAAAAAACAACAACAACAGTGAAATAAAATGATGGGGTGAATACTTTCACATGTATCATGGTTTTGCTGTAATGACTAATTGTTGAATTACTAATTACTCAGCTGCCTTAAAACATGGATAGGAGCGAAATGTGTGTTATTGGCGTTGTTTTGACTGTTATTTTCAGTTCAGAAAATAACATCAGTCACATTCTCAGAGGTCAGTGATTTGTGTAGAGTTTAAATTAAGTCAGACCTACTAATTGCCAGATGAGGAGCAAAGCTGATCCCTACTGGGAAACAGGTGCATTTCTGCTCCCATGATGCTGATGTGGACCTTGCTGTTGTCACCAAGCCCAGCATTTCCATAGCTCCTTTCTCCAAGGTGAGTTCCAACCTGGGCCACAGAGGATCCTCTGTGCATCTGTTTAAAGGTGCAAAAGCAAAACTGTGTTTATCCTTATAATCACAGATCTGTTGCCATAAAAGATGAGTTTCAAACTACAGTGAATTTTTATTTTACAAGCTTTAACTTGGTTGTAAAGCCTAGGGAAGTGGGGTCTTTCTAATTCCTTGGAAATAATTGTATGTACTCCCTGCCTTCTTCACATTAATATCAACTATATTTGTGCAAATGGTTGCATTTAAATGTTGCTGACTCTTCTCCATTTATAACAAATCTTCACTAAAATTCAGATTGAAGGTGGAAGTTCTGTGTAACTTGATGAGTAACTATTACATTAGAGATATTGATAATAATAGTAGCCGATAATTACAAGTGCCATGTGCCAGGCACATTTTAACATGCTTCATAAAGAGTTATCAATTTGGACTTCATAACAACCCTGTGAAATAGATACTATTAATTTCCCTATTTTACAGTTCTAAAACTGAATTTCAGAGAAGTTATGTAACTTACCCAGAGTCACACAGCGTGTGTTTGAGGAAAATTCAGACCTAGGCAGTCTGTTATTAGAGTTTGTGTTCTGAAGAAGCATGCTATATTGCTTCTTAATTATAGAATCTTTTAGATAAATCATCTTAAATATCCTAAAGACTAAACAGAACCCAGCAATTCCCCTACTGGGAATATACCTGGAGGAATTCAAATCATTCTACAAAAAAGATACCTGCACGTGTATGTTTATTTATTTTTATTTTTATTTTTTTTGAGTTGGAGTCTCACTCTGTAGCCCAGACTGGAGTGCTCCCGGCCACTGCAGCCTCGACCTGCTGGGCTCCAGCGATCCTTCCGCCTCAGCCTTCCAAGTGGCTGGAACTATAGGCGCGCGCTACCACACCGGCTAAATTTTAAATTTATTGTGGAGATGAGGTCTTGCTAAGTTGCCCAGGCGGGTCTCAAACCCGCAGGCTCAGGCAATCCACTCACCTCGGCCTCCCAAAGTGCAGGATTACAGGCTGAGCCAGTGAGGCCGGCCACATGAAGGTTTATTGTGGCACTATTTTCAGTAGCAAAAACATGGAACCAACCGTGCTGCCCATTGAAACCAGACTGGATAAAAAAGTGTGGTGCATATACATGATGGGATATTACACAGCCATAAAGAAGAACAAACATATGGACTTTGCAGCAACTTGAATGGACTTAGAGACTAGAATACTAAGTGATCCATCACAGAAACAAAGAACAGAGTATTACATGTTGTCACTCATAAATGGACCCTGAACATTTACCAAAATACTATAAGAGAGGGATTGGCAATAGTGGGGTACTGCTGGGATGAGGGAAGGTGGGCAGAACACATCAATAAGGATATCTGATCTCAAACAAGGCAAAGTGGGTACCAACGGGAGGCCCAAACTTTACCTGTATGACGTCCACTTGTATACCTAATCCTGAATTGTACCCTACCTCTTTAAAATAAAAAAAAAAGACTCAACAGAAGTTTTTTTACTTAAATGACATTAATAACTAGGGCAAGAATATTGTTATTAGTTACTGAGTACTTAACTATCTCAAGTACTGGGCTAAATACTTAGCATCTTGTATTAGTATTTTTTATGTATTATTCTCTAAGTACTTGGAGGAAAGTATCATTTTTTATATTTTGTAGATGAGAAAACTGAGACTTAGCTGGGCTTACTAACTTGTCCAAGGTCAAATAGTAAATTTGAGATTAGATTAAAAGCCACATCTTAGACTGAAATGCTTATGGTTTTAACCCTAGGCTAAAAGGTAATAAAAATAACTCATATTGGATGTTTCATGCATAGGCTGCTCTGTTACATAAGTCAGGCCATTAGTTTTGAACTTTGTATTGAACATAACTCCTGCATATCAGAATGATTGAAGATTCTCAAATAGCATTTTTTACTTTACATTTTAAAATGTTGCAAGCAATAGGATTGGTACCCGCATAATGCTTTGAATTGTTGCGCATTAAAGTTTAGAACAGCTTTTTTGTCTTCCATTTTTATTTTATATTCAGTAGGTACATGTGCATGTTTGTTACCTGGACATATTGTGTAGTAGGAATTGGTCTCAGGTGGTCCATTCTCCTGATAGAGAACATTGTAACCGGTAGGTAATTTCTGAACCCTCACCTCCCCCCTAGTGAGTATCTTCAGTGCCTGTTATTTCTATCTTTGAGGCCATTTAGCTCCCACATATAAGTGAGAACATGCAGTGTTTTCTGTTTCTGAGTCATTTCACTTAGAATGATGATCTCCAGTTCCATTCACATTACTGTGAAGGACATGATTTCGGGGTTTTTTTGTTTTTTGTGTGTGTGGCTGCGTAGTATTCTATGGTGTATATATACTACGTTTTCTTCATCCAGTCAATCGTTGGTGAGCACTTAGGTTGGTTCCATGATTTTGCTATTGTGAATAGTGCTGCAATCATGTGAGTACAGGTATCTTTTTTATATACTGATTTCTTTTCCTTTGGGTAGATCCCTAGTAGTGGGATTGCTGGATCAAATGATAATTCAATTGTTAGTTTTTTGAGAAATCTCCATAGTGTTTTCCATAGAGGCTGAACTAGTTGACAATCCCATCAATAGCGAATGTGGTAGCTCTTTCTACCACAACTGTGCCATCATCTGTCATTCTCTGACTTTCTAATAATGGTCATTCTAACTTGTGTAAGGGGATATTTCATTGTGGTTTTAATTTGCATTTTTCTGATGATTAGTGATGTTCAGCATTTTTCATGTTTTTTGGTTACTTGTGTGTTTTCTTTAGAGAAGTATCTATTCATGTTCTTGGCCCACTTTTCGATGGAGTTATTTGTTTTTTTCATGTTGAGTTGTTAGAGTTCCTTCCAGATTCTGTATATTAGCCTTTTGTTTGAGTCATAATTTACAAACATTTTTCCTCATTCGACAAGTTTTCTTAGAACAGGACTTTTTAAGCATTTTAGTGCTATGGATGTCTTTGGTAGTCTGTTGGAGTCTATGAACTGTTTCTTAGAGTAAATATTGAATGCATAAAATAATTAGAATGACAAGGAATAAATTACACTGAAATAATTATCAATTAAAATAAACTTATAGCATAGTAATATGCATATTTTTCATTAACACACTATATTAGAACTAGCAGTGGGTATAATGACCACTGTAATTTCAAAATGGTGATAAACGTAGATAATATTTTAAGTTATCAGCAATAATTGCAGTGAGATAGGTCAATACCTATGATTTCTGTTTGTGACAAATGTACAAGTACTGCTGATGTTACCATGATTTGTTGCCTAAATTAATATTTGAAGCAAATACTTAATTTCAGTTAGATATTGGTGACAATAAAAAATCTAATATTTCTCCCATCTGAAGTTTAAGTATGTCCATGAATTCTGTCTATGACTCCCTTTGAGATCTGAAGAACTGAATTAACAAACTAGTTTAGAGGGAATTGTTTAATATTACGTTTTTCTAGTAAAAGGTATCCAATTTGATATGCTGTCTACCTCTAAGTCCTCAAAACTTTTTTTTAGCTCAACATTACCGAAGGATCTGGGATTGCCTTCACTGCCACCACGTAGGTGTTGACACCAGAGAATTATACCTGAGCCTGAGGGGCGCTTACACATATCTCTTCTCTGCATGGTTTTTTTGTTATTTGCCTGTTCATGAAGTATGAAGACACAACCGTCATCGTCATAGAGTTTATAGTTCTAAAGATAAAAAGCAAAAAGTTCAGAAATATACTTTAAAAGTTGGAAATAGTATTACAGGTACCTGGGAAACTTGCTTATGAAGGGCAGTACAGCAGTAGAAGGAGTAAATGGGAGACTAAGAGTAAGAGGAAGATATTTGACTTTAGAATTCCCAAGAATATTACCCTTTCCTGTGCTTTCTTTTTGTACAATAATAGTACTGTATGGCATCATAACACATTGGCTCTTTTGTTCATTCAGAAGTATTTATTGAGTGTCTACTATGCTCCAGGCATTGAGTTATCATTTGTCTGTTAATTTAAATCGCACAACTCTTTGAGGTTATACCTATTTTTTAATTTTTTTACACTAGGAGCCTGCAGCATGGAGGAGTTGTGATGTGCTTGTAAGTGGTAGCGCTGATCATTTTGCTTTTTATACTGAGGGATACCACTTACTCTTGTCATCATTCCCAGGCTGCTAAACTGGAGGGGAGGTCCCAGTAACTGAACAACTTAGCTACTGCAGTCCCTATAAGCATCTGAGGCATGGTGACACAGACTAACACAATATATAAGAATGATGATTTTCAACAGAAATGTGCTGAACTTGTTAAAGGGAGACAAACTGCATTCTGAAGTTCAGCCTGCTATTTGGAAACAAGAAAGTGGATTTCAGGTTAATGGACTTGGCGCCAGATTACTTTGTGCTTGACTGACTTTTGGTAAATTGACCATATGTTATGAGTTCCCTCATAAATTCTGTGTACTTTCCTCCTGTTTTTCTTTTATGCTGTTTTATTTACTGGTTTCCATTAATTCTCAGCTTCACTTTGTATTTCCTTTTGCCACCTCTTTTCTTCACTGAAGTAATTCACTTTTTCTCAGAATCCTGTGGATGAACAGTGATCTTTTGTACCCTATGAAATACCTTCTCTTACACTTATGTTTAGATGGTTTTCTCCTTCCTGCTACCCCTCAACTTAGTGTGATTGATTAACTGCTGCCCAGGATAGAGCTCAGCTTATTGACCACTTATTTTAATTTCCTTAGTTACACTGCCTGTCTCCTACCCTGCCCTATCCCTAACCACCCTCTGTCCCTCAGATTTCCTCCTAGATTTCTAACCCTCATTACCCCTAAATAAACTTCCAAAAAGTTTTCCCCATATACCAATTGTTTTTAAAATTTTAATTCAATTTTTATTCTTTAAGGAATCTGTTTTTCTAATGGCACATGTAATGCAAGGTTACAGAAGTCAAGCATTACAGAAATATATTAATGTATAAAATGTGCCTTATTTCCCATCCCATAATTTCTTCTCCATTTAGTGTCTAGTCATACTTTTTCTTTCCTGTGTACACATGGACATATATTAATATAGTTGTTTAATTTTTATATAAATATAATTATAGTGTATATAGTTTTCTCAATTTGCCTCTTAAAAATTTTGCTTGGCCATATCTCATAGACATAGCTTCAAGTCAATTCAAATAGTTATACTTCAATTTTTAAAATGGTATAGGAGATTGTGTGTGTGTGTGTGTGTGTGTGTGTGTGTGTGTGTGTGTGTGGCTACTGTATATGTATACACACACACACACACACACATACATATATAGTGTATGTGTATGTGTATTTATAATAAGATTAAAGGAAAATTAGAAAGAAAGCTGATAAGCCCACAATTCTCCCACTTTTATTCAGTGGTTTTATTCAGTCTTTTAACAGACTTCAGTCTTTTATTTTATGTCTTTATTATTTTATATTTTGCTTTGTTCATTTAGTATTGTTTTGTGAGTAGTTTTGAGTGTTGTTAAAATTTCTTGGTCATTCTAATGGAAACGCCATCTTCTATTATATTGGTATTGTGATTGGCGTTTTTATTGCCTTCTACTCTCTCCTGTTTTCTGTTCCCTGTCTCATGATGCCTCACCATTTCAAATTTCCTATTGCAGTTACTTCTCTTCTTCCATACCTTCCATTAAGCAGCTTGTTCTTCTCCACTTTCATGAAAACTTCTGACCAGAGGCTGCCATCACTACTACTAAATAAGTGATCGTCATTTGCAAGTGAATGCTCTACCAGTTATTTTCCTAAGAATTTTCTTCACAATGCAGTGCCTCTACAAACATTGCGTTCTGGAAAAACTGTTGGTAATCCATAATGCTAGGATGCATTGTGAATGTAATTTATATTCACAGCCACTTACACAGCACATTATTTAAGCAGTTCAGCACCAAGGAGAGTGACTATTTGCTTTAGCTTGGGTTCAAGGTCAGTGGAGGATTTACTGTGTTTAGGCCTCTGTAGTGCTGTTGGCAAGATGTAATTTTTCCATAATAGATGAAAAGCCAAACCTTGTATAAACATACTTTAATAATGGTGAAAGCACTAGCAGAGCTGTACACTGAGGAAATATTAAAGTTCACACTCCTGTAGCTTAGACTTAATTGAAGCAAATAGTCTTTATATTTACATTTGGGTTGTTTGTTTTAATATCAGTTCTTGGAGTGGTGCATCACATGTCTTCCATTCCTTTTCACGTAACTGCTTAACAGCCCATTCCAGGATTTCATTTGGTCTTTGTCTTGTCTCCAGGCCTGAGAAAGATTTACATTTTCTTTTTTGTGCCTTGCAAATCCTTGACATGGTATCCTAGTCTCCTTTCCTCTGAATATCTCAAGGGCTAAGAGGCAACACTTCCTCATTAGCTGTTGGTTCACTGAAAAAAGTGACTTGAGGTGTTTATTAATATTAACTGAACTCTTTCTGTTTGTATAATGAGCTCTCAGAACCTGTTCAGAGTTGCCTATAACTTGTTTTCAGAGAAGTCCTGAAGCCTCACACTTTCCTCAGTAAGGAACATTAGTGCCATTCCTTGTACCCCATGGACTTGGTAGATTTTTACTGAAATGGAATTTTTTTTATAGGATAGAGGCAGTGTAAAGCTGCTGCTATGGTTTGAATATGTTCCCTAAAGATCATGTTTTGGAAACTTAATTCCCAATGCAGCAGTGTTGACAGGTGGGACCTTTAAGAGTTGATTAGGCCATGAGGGCTCTGCCCTCATGGATGGATTAATGTTATTATTGTGGGAGTGTGTTCATTATTGTGAGAGTGGGTTTGTTTTAAAAGTAGTTTGCTCCCCTTCCCTGCTCTGGATCTCTCTTGCCATATAATGTCTTCTGCCCTGTTATGATACAGCAGGAAGGTCCTCACCATATGCCAGCCCTTTGATCTTAGGCTTCCCAGCCTCCAGAACTATGAGAAATTAATCTCTGTTCTTTTAAAATTATCTGGTATCAGTCATTCTATTACAGCAGCACAAAACAGACTAAGATAGCTACTGAATTCAGAAGAAAATGATCCCATTTTTATGCAGAAAGAGACAGTTCCAATGCTTCTGTTTCCTCCCTTTGTGTTGCAATACTTATCCTGCTTCACCTTCCTCTCTTGAGTCCAGCGGGGGAAGATTAAGTCTCTTCGAAGGACACTAGAGCTGCAGGGGCTTTTCTCCAGTGCAGTATTATGAGCTATTCAAGTTGTGCCTTGACCATCTTCTCAAGGCGCTTTAATAGAACTTGAGGATTTATGCCTGAGAACCTCCTGGGCTAGACGTATTAGAAAATCTACTGCAAAAGATGTTTAAAAGAGTTTTTGAGTTAATAGGAAACAAGGCTCTCTTGTCTTCCAGTGAAAATGTTCTGGAGGAGAGTGATTTGAGGGGCACATAAAATCTCATCTACCCTGTAATATTCTCTCCATTGACCTGTGGTAAAATCTGTAGTTCTTACAATTAATTATTTTTTTGTAATTAGTCATCATGTCTCTAATAAGTACTAATAACATTTCAAATAAATTTCTGGTTAGCAACTATCAAAGCAGGCTTCTGACTGGTTTCTCTGCTTTCCTGCCCATCCACCCTATCTATGTTTCTTGCAGTATCCTGAGTGATCATGTCACTCTTCCCCAAACCAAAATTGCAGTTTGTCTGTCTTCAAAACAAAAAATATTAGTGTCAACTTGAGTCCTTTCTTTCTCTCACAGCCACATTCAGTCTCTCAGCAGATTCTGTCAACTCAGCTTTCAAAACATAACCAGAATTCAACCACTTCTCATTACTTCCAGTGTTACCCTCATGGTTGAGCCACCATCATCTTTTACCTGCTGTGATGGCTAATTTTACTTGTTAACCTGACTGGGCTAAGGGATGCCCAGATAACTGGTAAAACGTTGTTTCTGGGTGTGATTGTGAGAGTGTTTCTTGAAGATATTAACATTTGAATTGGAAGGTTGAGTAAAGAAAATAGTCCTCCAGTGGGGATTTGCATTATCTAATCTGTCAAGGACCCAAATAGAACACAAAGATAGAGGAAGCTCTCTCTCCTTTCCCTTCCCCCTCCTCTTCCCCTTCCCCCTCCTCTTCCCCTTCCCCCTCCTCTTCCCCTTCCCCCTCCTCTCCCCCTTCCCCCTCCTCTCCCCCTTCCCCCTCCTCTTCCCCTTCCCCCTCCTCTTCCCCTTCCCCCTCCTCTTTCCCTCCCCCCTCCTCTTCCCCTTCCCCTCCTTTTTTCCCCCTCCCCTTCCCCTTCCCCCTCCTCTTCCTCTTCCCCCTCCTCTTTCCCTTCCCCCTCCTCTTTCCCTTCCCCCTCCCACCGCCACCTTGAGCTGGGACACTCATCTTCTCCTGCTCTTGAACATCTGCATTTCTGGTTTTTAGGCCTTTGGACTTGGACCGGGAGTTATATTATTGGTTCCCTTGATTCTCAGGCCTTCGGGTTTGGACTAGGATTATGTCACTGGCTTTCCTGAACCTGCATTTGGTAGATCATGGGACTTCTGAGTGCCTGTCTTTCATCTGTGCCTGTCTTTCTTAATAAATCTCTTTCAGCCGGGCTCGGTGGCTCAGCCTGTAATCCCGCGCCTTTGGGAGGCTGAGGTGAGTGGATTGCCTGAGCCCGTGGGTTCGAGACCCACCTGGGCAGCGAGACCTCATCTCTACAATAAATCAAAAAAAAATCAGCCGGGCGTGGTAGCGCATGCCTGTAATTCCGGCTACTCGGAAGGCTGAGGCGGAAGGATCGCCGGAGCCCAGCAGGTCGAGGCTGCGGTGGCCGGGAGCGGCCACTGCACTCCAGTCTGGGGACAGAGTGAGACTCCAACTCGAAAAAAAAAAAAAATTAAAAATAAATAAATAAATAAATCTCTTTCTATATATCTCTATATATCCTATTTCTCTGGAGAACCCGAATACTCCTGGTTTATGATAGTAGCATCCTAACTGATTTCTCTGCTTCTACTCTTGCCTATTCTATTCTTGATACAGCAACTAGAGAAATCCTGTTAAAAATATAAAATTAGCTCAATAAGAGTATAAGATAATTCAGTGGGAGAAAGAACAGTCTTTTTAACAAATGGTGCTGTGACAACTGGATTTCTACATGCAGATGAATAAAGTTAGATCTCTTCTCTTAGATTATATGCAAAGTTACTTAAAAGTGTATTAAAGATCTAAATGTGAGAGCTAAAACTATGAAGCTATTAGAAGAGAATATAGATCTAAATCCTCATATTGGATTAGGCAATATTTTATTAAATATGACACAAAAAGCACAACAAAAGAAAACTGATAAATTAGACTTCATAAAAATTTAAAACTTTTATCTTTCAAAGCCCATCATTAAAAAGTGAAAATAACCCATAAAATGGGAGCAAATTCTTGCAAGTCATATGACTGTATAAGGGTCTTGAATCTTTGATATATAAAGAACTTTTACAACTCAATAATATAGACACACAACACAATTTAAAAATGAGCAAAGGATCTGAATAGATATTTCTCCAGAGAAGATATGCAAATAATCCTGAAGCATGTGAAAAGGTGCTCCATATCATTAGCTATTTGTGAAATGCAAATCAAAACCACAATGAGATACCATTTTATAACAATATAGATGGTTATATTAAAAAACACTAATAATAACAAGCATTGTTGAGGATATGGAGAAGTTAAAGACCTATATACTTCTGGTAGTATGTAAAAAAGTTCAACCACTTTGGAGAATATTTGGCAATTCTTCAAAAGGTTAAACAGAGTTGTCAAATGAATAGCAGTTCTACTTTTAGATATTTACCAAAGAGAATTGAAAATATGTCTGCACAAAAACTAGTACACAAATGTTTATAGCAGCAGTGTTTGTAATAGCTAAAATATCGAAACAACCAAAATATCCTTCGCTTGGTGAATGGATTAATAAAATGTGATATATACGAACAATGGAATGTTATTCAGCAATAAAAAGAAAAGAGGTACTAACACATGTTACAACAAGGATGAACCTTGAAAATATGAAGTGAAAGAATCCAATTATAAAATATCACATATTATATGATTGCACGTACACAGAATGTCCTAAATAGGCAAATCTATGGAGATAGTAGATTAGTGGTTTGCCTGGGGCTGAGAGTTTGGGGTGGGAGTTGGAGTGATTGCTGATGGGTTTGGGATTTCTTTTGGGAGTGATGAAAATGTTCTAAAGTTGATTGTAATGGTAGTAAGGGTTATACTCTGTGAATATATTCAGATTGTTGAATTGTACAGCTTACATAGATTAATTGTATGGGATACAAATTATATCTCAGTATAAATATTTTTAAAAAGCAGGTATATTAGGTGGGATCACTCTTTTTGCTCAAAACCCTTCAATAGTTTATTTTCTCTTTAGAGTTAAAGCAAAATACTTGCAGTGGTTTCTGGTGTTTTCCTAACTTGAATATTCACTATCCTTTGTCTCATTTACCCCACTCTAGGCACATTTGCTTCATTTCTGTTCTTCAGAAATGTTGATCTTCTAATTCATGACTTTTTTTTTTCTTTTGCCCATGCATCAGGCATCTTGATGATTGGGGGAACTCATGACTTATATGTTTGCTGTTCCCTCTGCTGGGTACATGTTCCTCATATACAGTTGACCCACCAACAAAACAGGAAGGTAGGGGCACTGACACTCCTCCCATCCCTGTGTAGTAAAAAATTTGCACATAAATTTTGACTTCCCCAAAACTGAACTATTAATTGCTTCCTGTTGACTGGAAGCCTTACTGATATAAAGAGGAGATCAACACATATTTTGTATGTTATTTGTATTGTATACTACAGAGGGCGCAAAAAAGTTATACACATTTTAAGAAAGGAAAAAAAAATTGTATTAAGATTGTAATACTCACTAAGCTGAATACAAGTCACATTTGACTTCTGCAATTACAAGAATTGCTCAAAGTGGTTACCATCAGCATCCAGACATTTTTGATTATGCCAAACATCTCTTAACATTGCTTAAAATATGTATACATACTTTTGGTGCCCCAGTATATTATTACAATAAAGTAAGCTTGAGAAAAAAATGTTATTAAGAAAATCATAAGAGAGAAACTATATTTACTATTCATTAAGTATGTCCATTTTTGCCGTCTTCATGTTGAGTAGGCCGAAGAGGAAGAAGAGGAATTGCTCTTGCTATCTCTGGGGTGACAGAGGTGGAAGAAAATTCTCTTGTAAGTGGACTCACACCATTAAAACCCATATTGTTCAAAGGTCAACTGTATATTATATTGCTTCCTTACTCAATTTCTTTCATCTTTATCCAATGCTCACCATTTTAATAATCTTATTTAAAATGTAATCTCATCACAACACTCTTTTCTTATGTGTTATTTTTCTCCATTGGTCTTAGGATCATCTAATAACACATTTACATGTAAACAAATATACTTATTATTGATTAATGTATTATTGAACATAGTGTGTTAGAGCACCATGAAGGCAAGAATTTTGGTCTGATCTTGTATACCAGTGCCTACAAGAATACTGACACATATGCAGGGGATATTTATTCATATGCAGTGGATATTTGGTGTAAGATGGTTTGTAAAGAATTGTTATTCTGATTAGCTAGTTGGAACCTAGAGAATAAAGTGTGATAAAAGATATGGAAGATAGGATAGATTTTTAAACATATGGCTTTGAAGATTGGTCAAAATTTGAAATGATGGCCATTACCCATACAGGGGCAACCCCATGAAGCTATGAATATAGAGGGGGAGGGTCCAAGGTGCTAGCTGTGAAAAAATTTCAGAAGGGAAATTGGATGGAAGGACTATCAAAGAAGAAATGGGCAGGGTGAAGGCAATGCTTCTTTGTACTTTTAATTGAGGTGTGTGTCAGGTCCTCTTAAGAATTGAGCTACTGATTAGTAAATCTAGTATGAATAGATTAAATGGTTTCAGAGTTTTGTAGAAAAAAATCTGTATATGCTACTTATAGTCAGGGATCATAGTAAAGAACTAAACAAAAACATAACCCAAGAAAAATCATCTTGATATGCCCATTGGGCATTAACTTGCTTTATTTTTTATAAAATATCTGTAATGATATGCAACTAAAGGATTATTATTTGGAAGACACTTCTCTTTGAAAAGTAGTAAATGAAAATATTGTTTCAATGTAAATGTGAATGAGAGATGGATCATTTAAATTAAGTATTAATATTATCTTGATCATTAAAAAAATTGATAATTTAAGAACTAGTTCCATTGTAATTTTATATATGGCATGAGAGGAGGGTAGTTAACTACAGAACAGATGTTTTCAATATAAGATATTTTTTTCTTTATTCACTTGCCAGAACTTTTGTTTAAATTACTGGATTGTTTGACCTTATTATGTATGACCTTATACTTGGCTATATAACTACATATTGTTATGTTGATGAACTGATTAAAGACTTACATTTAAAATACTGTGGCTTCCCTGCTATCTTGGTGGTTTCCTTTGCTGTTCAGAAGCATCTTAGTTTGATGAGGTCCCACTTGTCTTTCTTATTTCTTATGGTATGGGCACTTAGGGCTTTGATCAAGAATTGGTTGCCAGTTCCAATTTCTATAAGGGTGTCTCCTGCATTTCTAAGATTCTTATAGTTTGAAGTTTTACATTTAGGTCTTTGATCCATTTAGAGTTAATTTTTGTGTATGGTGATAAGTAGGGGTCCTGTTTCAATCTTCTGTGTGTGATCAGCTAGTTTTCCTAGCATCATTTATTGAGTAGGTTCTCCTCTCCTCAGTGGTGGTTGTTGGAGGCTTTGTCAAAGATGAGTTGGTTGAGAAATTTAGGCTTTGCCTCCAGAATCTCTATCCTGTTCCATTGGTCTATATACCTGTTCTTGTACCAATACCAGGCTGTGTTGATTATTGTAGCCTTTATAGTAAAGTTTGAAGTGTGGTACCTCCTGCTTTGTTTCTTTTGCTAAGGATTGTTTTGGCTGTTTGTGGTTGTTTATATTTCCATATGAATTTCTGTATTGTCATTTCCAGGTCTGAGAAGAACGATGTTGGTAATTTAATGGGTATTGCATTGAATCTTTAGATTGCCTTTGGTAGGGTGGATATTCCACAGAATGGGAAAAAATATTTGCCAACCATACATCTGACAAAGGCCTAACATCTAGGATCTACAAGGAACTCAAACGTGCTGAAAGAAAAAAAACAATAGCCCCATTAAAAAGTGGGCAAAAGACATGAATACACTTCTTAAAAGAAGATATACAGATAGCCAACAGACACATGAAAAAGGGCTCAGCCTCACTAATGATCAGAGAAATGCAAATCAAAACCACATTGAGATACCACTAACCCCAGTAAGAATGGCCATCATTAGTAAAACAAACAACAGATGCTGGCAAGGATGCTGAGAAAAAGGAACGCTTCTATACTGCTAGTGGGAATGCAAACTGGTGCAACCTCTTTGGAAGACAGTGTGGCGATTTCTGAAATAACTAAAAATTGACCTTCCATATGACCCAGAAATCCCCCTATTGGGAATATACCCAGAGGAACTCAAATCATTCTGCAAAAAAGATACCTGCACAGGCATGTTTGTTGCAGCTTTATTCACAGTGGCAAAAACATGGAACCAACCATGTTGCCCATTGAAGCTAGACTGGATAAAAATAATGTGGTACATATACACAATGGAATATTATGCAGCCATAAAGAAGGACAAACATATGGACTTTGCAGCAACTTGGATGGATTTGGAGTCTGTCATACTCAGTGATCTATCACAGAAACAACAGAGTACCATATGTTCTCACTCATAAGTGGACCTTGAACAATTGTTGTAATACTATAAAAAAGGGGTTGGCAGTAGTGGGAAACTGCTGGAGTGGGGGCTGGGATTGGCAGTTGAGGGAAACTGCCAGAGAAGGGAGGGGCACACTTCATCAACAAGTGTATCTGCATAATGAACATTTGTATACCTAACCCTGAATTGTACCCCACATCTTTAAAATAAAAAAAATTTAAAAAGAAAAAAATACTGTGACCTAATTTATAAAATTATGTTCCTCTATGTGGTACCATATACTGTGTACTATTTGAGCTGAGGTAAAAGAACTTTTGAAAGTATTCATTCAGTAAAATAAAGAATATGACATTTCTAATGCTTTATAACTATATTTGAAAAGTGTCATCTTATTAAAAATATTTTTCTATCCATTTTACTTAAAATGCAAAGTATTTTCAAGAAAATTATAGTGTTGAATATAGTCTAAATTAAAGAAGGAATTCTTCTGAAGGAACAGAAACATGGTTTAAAATCACAACCTCTATTTTCCTATCAGAATAGACAAGTGAGGTTGATCCACTAATCTGTTATGGGGGATGCGCAGAACAGAGTGAGACATAGTCACTGCATTATTAGGTATGTTTGCTGTTTAAGGGCCCTCTGTGTAGTCTGTGTGATTGGCAGATTAACTCAACGTGTATTAAATAATATCAAAGTATATTCATAATAGTCATAGATTATTACTTGTTTGACATTTGTATTTGTGGGTACCAGATCTTTAACTAGGTGGTCTCTGCTAGAAGGTTAAATCTGGGCTCCTTCCTTGTTACCCTATATTTATTTTTTTTAATTTTAGATTTTAGTTTTATGATTTAATTTTAGTACATGTGTGTGTTTGTTATATTCATGTATTGTGTAGTGGTGGGGATTGAGTCTCATGTTACACTATTTTTCACTCATGGTATATAAATATGTTGAATATGCACTTTGGGTAATGGGTAGAACTTGTGCAAATGAGTGGTACACTTGGCTAGTGAGGTCAGTTCTGAAAATGGTTCCCATCTATCTGGAATAGTTCATCAAACATTTGAACGAAATGGAAGGAGCATTCAGTGGATTCAGGAACAGGGACGCTTGGAAGAGAGTAGGAACTTGACAAACTAGCCAAGCATTTGTTGCCACTGCTAAACTATGCAGAGATTTTCCAGAGGTCCAGACCAACACTTGCCTGAGGCTGTCTGCTCCTGTCACTAGTCCAATGCCTTGGCTGTCTGATATTCACAATTATTGTTCCAAGACATGTAGCTCTATTAATATTCAGGGTCATCAGTCCAGAAGTGGCAGATCTTCTTGTTACTGTCTAGGAAAGGGAAAACCTAAAGGACTCCAGAATGTAGCAATACGAATTTAAATTATTATTTCAAGTTTTATCCATGATTCTGGGATGTATTTTAAATGTTATACTTGATTTTATTACACACATCATTGCTTTGATATTGGAAAGTACAAAATGCAGTGGGAAACATATTTGCTGGCCAGTATTTCAAAAGAAATCCAAATGTAAAGCCAGCTTCCACTAGAAATCATCTATCACAGAGTGGAATTAAGCCTGCATTAGGACTGTAACTTCTGGTTCACTTGATTCATTCAAGTTAAAGTTGAGTATATTTAAGGCTAGCTAAAGTGGAATTTAGGAGAGCTGGGGAGGGGGGTTGAAGGGGAAAAGATGACAACCAAAGTTTAATATCTTTTCCACCTCGAACCTACTGTGTTTTCTGCCTCCTGTATCTTAAATTCTCAGCATCACCCCTTCCATTTCTACTAAAGGTCCCAGAATTTGCCTTTTGTTGCAGCCATGTGGCTGGTTCTGCAGTTTTTTTTTTTTTGTTTGTAAACCCAGATGTTCTTGTTAATTTTCACTGTGAATCCATTGCAAAGTGTCCAGGTGAGGATGAGTATTTTCCTGGGACTAGAGGGCCATAACTGTAGGTTACAGACAAAGAATTGAGAATTAATGTAAGCGGGATAAAGTAATTCACTGGACAGTATGTACCACTTCCACAGTTTGTCCACAGTTGTTAGCACAGGATCTTAATCTTGTGGCAGTTTTTACAGAAATCTTGCTCACCTGATGTGGCTCTATGCAATCTGAAAATGGCCGCACTGAAATGGAACACTTGCTTGCCATTCCCAGGACCAAATTAAAAACATAACAGTCACAATATTTCTGGAAATTAAAAAAGACATGTTTTCATCCAGAGAATTGTTCAGGTTTGTATAATCCTGACTTTAGAAAATAATTTTTATTGACAACACATTTGAAACATAACCTGTTGACTAGCTTTTTTAAGGGTAATAAGCAAACTACCATGTTTCTTTTGCTGACAATTTGGATAATTTTTTTTGCCATAATTTGGGGAAAGAAAAAATATTTGCAGTAAAGCTCTTCATGTTTTGTGACTTACTTTAATAATTAAAAGATCAATAAATGCACTGTAGCAGAAGTTTCTGCACGGGTATAAATGTATATGATTGAATCAATAAGGTGCATTAAATGATGGTCCCTGCAACCAAGCTGGCTGAGAGATTGCAAAATGGGTTTTAAAAAATCAATAAAAGGAGGGAAATGGAAGAAGTCAGTCCTTAAAATGGGTTTTGATCATCATTCTCTATTGCTTACTTTAGCTTCTGTAATATTGCACTTTTATGGGAAGTTTGAAGAAGCAAGGATTCTTCCCATCATTGTCCATGCTGTGGTCAGTACTAAATGGGAGGGCAAATGTTGTTTTAAGTCTTAACCTTGAATGAGCTTTTGGCATAATTATATGTGTATGTGTTGCAACTACCCTTCTAGCTTGTAGGTCTTAAATTATTACCTGTGGCCTTTTGTTTCTCACATTTCATTTTGCTCCAGATTTGCCTTTCCCTTTTATACTTTCTGATTCCACAAGTACTTGTATTGTTTAAAATGAGTGGCCGTAAATTTTATTGTTTCACTTTGGTAAATACTGTAATATCTTTTATCTATTGTATTATTTTTGTTATATTAGCATAAAGGAATTTTTTTACGTCTATTCAGAAAAGCCAGGTTGTAATTGTGGTCTTTAAAGACCCAGTTACTAGATTGTTACCTTAAATGTCATGCTTTCTGATCCATTTAAACATTGAGTATCTTGATATTTTATAGCATAGTAATAAGTTCCTCGTTTTCCACTTTTAACTGGTAGGCCTACTGACTGACTTGTGCTCTCTCTCCCTCTCTCCAAAGCAAAACTGGTTTTAGCTGGGATATCTGAAGCATGTGATAAACAAATGTTATCATCCTCCCTTTAGAGAGAGAGAAACTTAGGAATTACAGTCTGGTAGAAAGTCTGCCTAAGACAGGGTTGGCAGTGGTGTCTCAAAGAATTATCTTGAGCATGGTTTTCCTTGTCTGTAAAGTTATGGTATGAGATCTCTAAAAATATAACTAGCTAACAACAAGTTCTCTGATTCTGTCTTCCAGAGCTGTATCTATTTTTGTGAATATATCTCATATATCTGTGTTCCAAACAGAGCAAACTAGGATCTCCTTTTGAGCACATTTTATTATAGTGTCTTCAATAAGAATGCTCAGTTTTACCGGTTGCTAGTGGTGCATGCTGTGCTTTTACTAAATGATAAAGAATTATCATTGTTTATGTGCTCATATCTGCAGATGTTAAAACATTAAGTTACTTAAGGTTTTAGATTCAGGTGTTGTGAAACCACAAATGGCAAGGGTCAGAGTTGACTGAGGTACTTCTGGATTTGCTTCATTGCCTTATCCAGGAGGATTTCCTTAGAGAAGGAAGGCAGGGTGACTTCCGTAATTTTCAGAGGTATATTTTAGGTTTGAAAGTGGTGAATCAATGTAACACTTTTTTGTTTCTCTTTTGGTTACTGATAAGAATTTCCGATTTGGGGAGTTTTATCCATTGGGTTAGGTTACAGAAAGGTTCTGTGGAATTAATTTTCATGCAGGTAAAAGAATGGAAGAGACAATCCTTGTATTCGTGATCTAGGGTTGCCATTAAACTAGGTATTTGAAAACAATAAAAAATTCCTGTCTCATAGTCAGGGAGGCTAGAAGTCTGAAAGCAAGGTGTTAGTAGGGTCATGCTCCTTTGACACTTTTAGGAACGAGTGCTTCCTTGTCGCTCTCTCTCTCTCTCTTTTTTTTTTTTTTTTAGGAAGCAGGATTGGCCGGGCACAGTGACTCAAGCCTGTAATCTCAGCACTTTGGGAGGCTGAGGCAAAGAGGATTACCTGAACCCATGGGTTCGAGAACAGTCTGGGCAAGTTGGGGAGACCTCATCTCTACCATAAATCAAAAAATTAGTTGGGAGTGGTAGTTCTGCCTGTAGTTCCGGCTACTTGGAAAGCTGAGGTGGAAGGATCGCCTGAGCCCAGCAGGTCGATACTGGGGTGGCCATGAGTGTGCCACTGCACTATAGCCTGGGCGACGGAGTGAGACACCAACTCAAAAATAAATAAGTAAATACATACATACATATGTACATAAAAGCTGGATTTATTGAGAAGACAGAAAAGCTCCCATACTGAGAGGGAACCCAGGGGGATTGCCCCCTTGTCTCTTCCTAGCTTCTTGTGGTTTGCACAAAGCCCTTGACCTTTCTTGGCAGCACTTTAGTCTCTGTTTCCATCATCTCGAGGCATTCTTACCTGTATCTGTTCTTCTAAGGACACCAGTCATATTTGATTAGGGTCCACCCTAAGGGCTTCATCTTAACTTGATTACATCTTGAAAGATCCTATTTCCAAATATGGTCAGATCCATTTCAGCATAGCTTTTGGGTGTACACAATTCAGTCTTTAATTATTCTGTAGATTTTTTTCCATGTTGAAGATGCAGAAAGTCTTTCAGTGAAGGAATGAACCTGAATATCAGCCATCTGAACAGCATTTTTGGAAAACAAGTGTCTGGTACAAGGAAAGATGAGAAAGCTTTTCAAAGGACAGTGCTTACGGTGTATTGAAAAACTGGGTCTCTCTTTTTTCTTTGGAGTATTCAGACAAAGTCAAGGATAAATCACCACATAGGACGCGGCTTACTCTAATGCCTTTTGATGCTTCTGACATGTTTGTAAAGCCCAAGATTCGTTTGTGCATAGAGGTTATTATCTTTCAGTTCTTTGTGTGAAAAATAACTGAACTGATGGTGTTTTTCAATAGCACAGTTACTGTACCTTCCATATAGCAGTTGCTATCTGGTCTTTGCTGTTCTATTGCTACAGAAGGTAGTTTACCTATCATATTTGTTGTATATATATTTTTTTTGGTTGCCACTGTTATTATTGTTCCTTTATGTGGATGGTATAAAATTCTGTAGAGTGTATAAAATCCCTGAATTTTTGTTCTCTAGACTCATAATGCTCACACTTTTTGTGAGATGGGATCTGGTTATCTGTATATGAAGGTATATCCTTCAGGTATGGAGAGATGTTTACCCTTTACCAGGTATGGAAGGAGGTTTCCAGGAGTGGACTAGTTAATAGCAAGATCTATTGTGAAACTGGCCCAGCCAATTAGTTGTGGTACTCTGCATGTGTGCCTCTGTGCAATTAGATGTAATTTGTGTCCGTGATGTGAGCTGTCAACTGTGTGCAGCCTGGGCACTGACTGCCACATTCAGAGCAGTCTGATGGCCAAGTGGAGAGACTGCTTTGTCTTGCATTACTGGGGCTGACTGAAAGGTTAGAGAGAATTCAGTGCACGCTGAAGGCCAGTAAACCAAAAACATCAATTGGCAAAAACACTGTTGAACCCAAGCTCTACCCTCTAAACTTTCTGAGTCTACCAACTTAATTCTTGAGGGGATTCTCATTTAAAGAAACCTTGGAGCAAGATTTAAGGAGGAATATGTCTAAGTATTCTTTTACCTAACAGTACATTGTGTTTTTCTTAAGGATATTGTTTTTGATGTTGGTTTAGCTATGGAAAAGTAATTTGTTTCAAGATGTTTTTAATAGTGGGGGGACTGATTGGGCGCTCACCATTACTTGGTACATATTTTTCAATGACTTGGTAGAAAAATGAAACTAATTGTATGAGAATGGAAGTATATTCCAAAGGCTTAAAGTGTTTATACATCAATTTCAAATAGTCTTTGCTACTTTGCTGATTGTGCTTGTGAACAAACACAGTGTGAGATGGATATAGGTTTGCTATATTTTCTGTCATTACATGTTTACTCATAAGGAGAGAAGGGAGACAAAAAAAAAAACTAAGAGAAAATTATTGAGTCATGGAACATGAATGGGTCCCTGGAGTTCAGAGTTCATCTTAACCATCCTATGTCTTCATGTAGTTCTACTCACTGACTGTTTAACACTGTTTAAGAATCAACCCCCAAAATATGCTGTTAAGGAGTTAGCCAAGACGGTACGGGAGCAAAAAGATATAAGGCAGCCTTTGTAGTGTTACAAACTTCTTAAATTATATTCACGTTTCAGATGACTCCTATAAGGTTTGAAGTAAAATCTGATGCTGTTAACATTGATTTTAATTTTCTTTCCTCTTTCCTTCTCTGCTTGGGATAAAATGTTAATTAACTCTCACCTGTGAAACTCCAGTGACTCATATTGCTTGTTTAAATTAGATCACAAACCCGGGGGCCACCCCTTTCCTTCTCTGCAGTGCTAAGGACCTCAATGGCAGAAATGTTTATTATTATCATGTATGATGATTGTGATGATTTGCTAAAATATTATACTGATTGTGTTTACTCAGAAGTGATAGTGATAGCTTTAGCTCTTTTTAACTTGAAAATATTTTATTTTGCTTTAAGCTGGTTAGAATGATTTCATAAGGAAGGCTAGATACTAAATTAAAATGTAGTTTGAATGCATTTTAAAATTATATTGGTTATTTTGAACAGTTATATCTACATTGTAAAGTGTATTTTTAATAATTTTCAATCTCCTCTCATTCCAGAATGGCAATTTGATTTTTTTTCCAAATTATTCCTAAAGAAAGAAAAAAATTAGGAATGGGACCAAGCTTAAAAAGGCTTGACTGAGGAAAGGAGTTATGATTGAGTGAAAACAGGTGGTTATTATATTCTGCTTTGAAATGACTTGTTAGCAAGAACTTTTTTAAAATTATAAACTTTGTCATTGACTGTAGAAAACTCTATCCATGGAAAGTGATAGAGAACTACTGAGGCACATACCAGAATAATTCAGTCCAGAAAACACTCTATGTGAAATATCTCAACAGAGAAAACCCCTTTAATTAAAACTGACTTGGAAAGGCCAACCAAATTAATGAAGTTTAAATTAGAATAATCTCCAGTGTATGACAAATTAATGTGATTACCCAGGGCCATTACCTAGAACTTGGCAGGACTTCTCAGCAGTGGAGAAGAAGTCAGAGAGAAGGTGGACTTAGTGGGTCTGTGCTTGTCCTCACTCATTTTATTCATTCAGTAGATATTTCTTGGGTGCTTATTATGTAATAGGCACTGTTCTAGGAATTGGCATATACAGATGAGTAAGACGTTGCTCTGTCCCCAAGGATGAGACACATCATAGGGAATCAATGTTAAAGAGGAGTGGCAGCGGCAGGGTATCATAGGAGTACAGTGATTGAATAGCTAGGTGATTGAAAAGACAAGGAATGCTTCCTGGAAGAGGTGGTGTCTAAGCTGAGTCCTGCAGAATGCAGGTGAGGGTGAAGGAACAGCTGGAGCAAAAGTTGCGGATCCGAAGTTGCGCAGGCATGGCAGGAAGCTGCAAGTCGTTCCTGGGCCACACAGGGTGGGGTGTGATGGTGAGTCTGGGCAGCCTAGGTTAGGTAGTCTGGGCTTTGTCCTGTAGGTGAGTAGCATGGTACTACTGAGTGGTGTTAAGCAAGAATGTGTTTGGAATCAGTTAGTTACATGTTTTACAAAGATTTCTTGGTTAAAGGATGAATTTGAGAGTGGAACAAGGCCAGAGGCATGCAGACCAGCTAAGAGACTTTTTGAGTTATTCAGGCAAAAAAGAATTAAAATCTTGTTGGTAAAAAGCAGAAAATGCTGAAGATTGATTGGATGGAGGTTCTGAGGGCAATCGAGACATATAGAATGAATCTCGGAATCCTTATCTGGTTATCTAGTGGATTGCTGGTCTAACAACTGAGACTGAGAACAGTGGAGGATCAGCTTTATGGACAAAGATAAAGAAAGGTTTAATTAGATATGCTTGTGGGATATAAGCAGTACTCTGGTGTGAGGCCAGCCCTGGAGATAACCACCTTCCTTCCCTTACTTCTCTTCTTTTCTGCTTCTCTGCAAGAATATTTAAGATAACCAATTACAGTAATGGATGTAGGAGTCATTAACAGATTGGTGGTAGATAAAATTGTGAAAATGGAAAATATTTCCCCACTTCCCCCCATGGGTAGAGAAAGTGCTCCCGAGAGTGTGGTGAGGTCCCTCACCCAGGGTGGAGGAGATCTCCAACAGAGTGGAGAGGTTCCAGAAAATAGGGAGGGATCCCACCCAGAAATGAGCGGGAGGGTCTCCCAGGGTAGAAGCAGAGGGGATTCCCCCAAGAGAATGGGTGGTAGCCCAGGGAGAGATATGGAGCAGGGGAGAAGGCATGTTACACTTCCTGGATTTAGTTACAAAGTTCACTTTCTTTCTCTAATGAAGACAAAGATTTATTCCTTCATTAGAGAGACATTATTATTTTTAGCCTATTTTGTCATATTCTTCCTTTTATAGTTGCTGTTAATACCCATATTAACTTTTAAAACATGATTCTACTTTGAACAAAACATTTATTCTGGAGGGTGTTAGGGAGAGATGCAGAGAATGCACATATTAACCCAAGGCTGCTCTTATTAAGACTATTTTCAGTGTCAGTTTATTTCTTAAGCTATAAATACCTCAAACAAAATGTTACAAAAATGTTTTAATAAATAGATAAAAAGTAGATTCTAAAAGTAGTTTTTGGTGGGTTGCTGTTAGGATATTTGAAAATCATTTTTTGTCTGTCATATATGAATTAAATGTTTCCTGTGCTAGTTATATTTATATTAGACATGTTCCATCTTCATAAATAATGCCAGATAAACATTTACCTAGACCTACCTGAATTACCCCAAATGCTACATTTACAGAGTAGGAATCAGTAGGTTTTGCTATGATTTAATCAGAAGAATGTTGTTTTAATCTGAGTGAAATAGATACTTATTTAGATTTTACAGTTTATCTTACCATATATAATTATATCCAGAGTACATATTTTGTAAATATAATTTAGGGAATGTTGGATATTGTGGAATATTGGATTTTCTGTTCCATATCCTGCCACTTTCTCATAGTATGAACTTATACAAAGTCTCCGTTCTTTCATGGGCAAAACAAAGGACTGGACTAAGTCAATGGTTTTTGTGATTAATATTATTATTGATGAAATGAATAAAGCTGAGAGAGAACAAACACATCAGGAGGTTAGCTGACCAAATAAAAGGCAGAAAGGATCTCCCTATCTTTTTTTCTGGTCCCTCAGATTATTAGTGATACTCCACATGCCTCCATTTGCAATTTAGAATAACTCAGACAAAATATTACACAAATATGCCTGATCAAACTATAAACATGTGGTCCATTTTTCCCCCAGTTTGTGTTTTATAGAACAAAAGTTAGTGACACATAATCCCAAAGGAGTTTGTTGTCAGATAAAGTCTTGGGAAATGCTTTTTACCATATCCCCCTTAGAAATTCCCAGTGCATTTCCCAGTCTCCAAGAAGTTCTGCTGTAAACAAATATGTTTAATTTTTTTAAAACAGTTCCCAAGTGAATTTATGAGATTCTTATTTTACTCAGAATCTAGTACCATGCAGAGAGCCCTTGGGGTCAATGCACGTTTTGGGAAACAATGTTCTATTTGCTGAAGCTCTCCAGATGTTCACTGAGGTGATGGGGTATTAGATGCCAGAGAGATGAGTACTGTCATGGTATACTCAGGTGCTCATCACCACCCCATGAGTTTCTGCAGTCTAAAAAGTCCTGGAAAACAGATTTCAAAAGAAAGAAACTGAATCCTTTTTCTCCCTCCCCACCCCCAAAATCTTTAAGCTGACAAATACTGCTGTTTTTTTTTCAGATTGTCTTTTTTTTTTTTTTTGATTGGAGTCTCACTCCCTCGCCCAGGCTGGAGTGCAGTGGCACACTCACGGACATCCCAGCATTGACCTGCTAGGCTCTGGCAATCCTTCCCCTTCAACCTTCTAAGTAGCTGGAACTACAGGCACACGCTACCACACCCGGCTGAGATGAGATCTCACCAAGTTGCCCAGGCTGGTCTCGAACCCATGGGCTCAGGCAATCCACTCGCCCCGGCCTCCCAAAATGCTGGGATTACAGGCTGAGCCACCGAACCCGGTCTAGATTGTCTTTAATTCTTCATTAAGAAAAAAAAAATGGAAGGAAAACTTATGAATCTGAGGTTTTCACTGTTTTCTTTTATTCTGAGGACAGTTCTAGGAAAAGAATGTACTCTGACTTGTGAGACTCTGACTGGTTTGACTCATAGGTCATTTGCCCTATTCCCATCTCATTCCTGTCCCCTCACCCTTCTCCAGGGAAGAAGGAAAAGAGTGAAGGAAAATAAAAGGAGGAGTCACTGGATTTATATCAGCCCAAGGGTATTAAATTCTGGCAGCTGCTGCACATTAGGACTATTGTACATTTTCTATATTAGAAAATAGTGTTGAGGGAGCTTTTCTTTTAAACTTAAAATGATTTCTTGTTTTAATTGGTGATAATTAGCATCTATACCAAATGTACTAATGTGGCTGTTTTGGATTCACAACTGACCTTTTAAAAAATGGATTTCTTTATAATGAAAGTATAAGTAAATAAATGCATAATATTAATGGTAATAATTTTAGCAGGAGACATCGTTTAAAAATCCCTCAAAATTGATAATGTTTTTCACATGGTCTCATACATTAATTAGAGGTGGGGAAGTAGGGAAGGATGGGTGAAAGGGAGGATAAAGAGAGGCCAGGCCGCCTGATCCTCTCTCTTTCTTGGCCATTTAACATAAGATTTAACTCAGACACCCCTCGCCTCACTCCTGCCCAGTCTTTCCTCTCCCCTTTACCCCGCTGCAGCCATGCGTGGACTTCCCATCTTTTGCTGTCTGTTTTCTTCATGGAATGCCCACTGACATCAGGAAACCCCTTGCCTAAAACAAACTTTTTGGAACAACTTTGTAAAGGTGGTCTAGTTATGCTGTCTGCCAGCCAAGAAGAAAAGAACATGGATTGCATTCATTTTTATCTGAGTCTTCATTGTCTGCAGAGAGTGAGGAATAAATTTCGGGGTATTCTTACAAAGCAGAACTTGAACTGGGGGTGGAGGGATGAGAGTTACCCATTGTCACTGGATCTCGAGGGAGGGGCTGCTCTCTTATTTCCATCTGGTTTAACAAGAGGGAAGAGGAATTAGCCCCAGGATGGCTTTTAAGAAGGATGTAACTTGAGTCTGTTAAAATGATTTGGGGGACATCTGCCTTCTCTGGAGTCTGAGCTGGTGAAATGGGGGACAAATGCTGAGAAGTGCAGGGCGTTTTGGGGGCAAGACTTTGGCTTTGAGGCAAAACTCAGACTTCTGTCTAAAGGAAATAATGCATTTCTTCACTCTCTTTCTTTAGAACTGAATTCTGATCCAAGGAGAAATTTCTACTTCCCTCACCAAGGCCAATACTTCTCCTTGTCCTTGATTGTTTCAAGCATGTGTACATTTGTTGAGTGAGTCAGGTGTACCCCAGCAGTTCATTTTTTAAAGCTCATGCAGATGACAGAATGGTCACCAAATGACTAAGGTTGAAACATGAAAAGTTGTTTCACGAAAGAATTTAAAACTGTAAGATTTACTTTGTCCTTTGGTGAATGTTTTCTTTGGGTTTATTTTTTTCAATCGCGTGACCATACTTTATTTTGTTTCTTTGTTGTGCAAGCATGTGGTCTGCTTTAAAAAATTGTGTTGTTCTCATGTGCTGCCTGGACCATATCTGGTTACCAAAAACAAGGTAAGAAAATCATAGCTATTTTTGTGTGACTTCTGACTGGTCAGCAGTGGAAGGTGGCTGTAGAAATAACAACAGCAGAGAGCAGCATTCACCTTTCTTGCAGAAATTTCTTACTTGTAGATGATACATTTGACACAGGAGACAATAGATATGCTTTTATTTATAAAATTCTTGCAGTCAGGTTTTGCCCTCTCTCAGGGAAGCAGAGTGGCTTTGGCTGAAACTGCATTAGCTCTTTTAGGCCCTCTGTTTGGGACACCATGGCAAAAGAATAATAATACTTGGTGGACTTTAAAGTCTAGATTCTTTAGATTGGCAATGAGTATAAGGCCCAGGTAGCCATATCCTGATCCCTTAACATTCAAGCATTTCAGGGAACCAAGATCCTTCATAGTCATCGTGTTGCGTTCAGAATGATTGGCTGATAGTTGCTTAATCCGTGGGAAGGGGGACTCTATTTAGTTTCCTCATAAAATCAGAACTAAAAAATAAAATGATCATAATCCTCCTTCTAAATATCAGCCATAAAAATCTTAGCTTAACCTTTTCTGTCATTCAGATGCTCTAGAGTTGCAACTTAATAATCAAGGGTGATGAAACATACATCCTTGTAATGATGTTTGAATTCCAGACATGCAAGAGAACTTTGTCTTGACTTTGTCATGCCAGACAGCAGAGTGTACCATGCAGGCAGCCGTGACCTCTCTCTCCTCTTGTCCCAATGAGTCTGTGCTCCCATGATGAGGAAAATAGAGTTAGATACCTTTTCTTTTGTAAATATCTTTTCTTTGTTGCATGCATAGCAAGACGAAGTAGGGTCAGGGTGACTAAATAACTAAAATAAAAGTGTATTTCTTTCATAGGTTTAAGTAGAAGCTCTGTGATAGAATCAAGGAAGAAGAAGGACAAAAAAGGGAAGACAGAGGAAGAAAGAACCTTCTTTTGAGGAAAGATGAATTAGATAAACATGGTTTGGAAAAAACCCAGACTCTTAAGTTTTAGTTGAATCTTCTCTAAAACCAGGGTTACAATACAAAAGCAAATTTGACTGGTTTTTATTTAATCTATATTTATGGATTTGGTGTTTATAGAGTTTCTACTAGTGTGCTAGTCGGGGAAGACACACAAATGAATAAAATGGTGATTGTGTGCAGGTACAGGCAAATAGATTGTTTTGTCAGTGTGGTACAATAGTACTGCCAAGGAGAGAGGGACGCATGCATAGATGCTATGGCATTTCCCTCCCCTGTTCTTCTGTCCATGTGTTGGAGGTACTGTTGTTGCCTCTGTACCGGTGTCACAGAGATGTCAAAGGCGGACACAAGGAGAACCCAGGTGTCAGACGTTTAAGAGGCAGAGCACATAGAGGACAGACCAGGCCTGCTTGAACTCAGCATTCTGGGTCCTGGGGAGGATAGATATGCCACTCCTATTTGTGCAGAAGCTTGTGTTACCTTTTGTGCATGAACGGCCCTTTGTATACTTTTGATTTATTTAATTGAAAGGAGCTGGTGGAGAGGCAAAATAGGTACTTCCATTTGGGCAGTAGCAAAAAGAAAGAACATGAAAAATAGATTTCTAGAATCTTTTCTTGGTGTTCACAACATTATTTAAAAGACCTAATATGATGTCATGTATGATTTATGCTGCGTAGGTGTTTTTCCACTGTGTTTGAGGCAGATAGGTATTAGAAGGTAATATATTATGTGGTTTCAAATATAAAAACTACTCTAGTGATGTGAGGAGATAAGGTGTATTGCTGATCAGATAACCAGGAATAACTGTTTTCTGTGGCAAAGCTTATATTTGGACATCTTTTATCCTAATGAAACATTTGGAATCTAATTTCCCTTTTTCTTATACTTGTAGCCTAAAGATGTGGTCCAGTTATTTCTTTTGTGTGTGTGTGGTCAGGCATTTGTATAGATGCTTAAAATGCCACCATCAATTTGAAGTAAAGCAACAGCACCTGGACAAAAAATCTTGGGGTCCCATTTATAGTATGACATCAAACTTCTAATTTTGAGTATCTTCAGTGACTCTCACTTTGTCTTGGTTTTCTTTTCTGCAAAAGTGTGTTAAAAATGCATTTGTAGTCATGGAATGCTTTGCTACCTACTTGAAATGAATGTAAGAAGATTAAGAGTTTGAAGTGCTTTTAGAAATAGCAGATAGAGTCGGCTGTCTTCCAGTTCTTAATTTCTAGTTGAAATTCGTGGTGATGTCATTTCAAAACAATTGTAACAGGTAGAATACAGAGCATTTACAAGGCTCCAGGGTAATTTTTTGAAAATGGAAACATTAAATGAGCATCGCAGCTTTGCTTTCACAGATCTTGGTTTCGAAGCATGTTCTGGGCTTAAGTGGTAGAGAGGTGAATGGTATCCCACCAAGAGGTAATTTCATACCTGCTATACCTCTAAGTGCCCAAGTATGGCTTTCATAGAGTGGTTTTTAAGGTGTTTAAGTATAAAAAGCTATATAATATGTCTTCAAATGGGACAAAGGTGCTGCCTGGCAGGTTCAAGCTCCCCCTCACTCTGCCAAGGTGTAGGCTGAGTTTCTGTGTTCAGGGATCTTCTGGGTAGAGAGAGAGCTCTAGAGCCCTGAATGTTTCTTAAGATGGAGGACAGAAATTGTGTTGATGCTCCAGGAAAAAAAAAAGCGTTTTGCCTCCTTGCTTTTTAAAAACTCTGCTTTATAATGACGTAATTTTCTTGAACAGGCTTAGTGTACCTTTTAGATTTTCTCATGATTCAGATGGATATTGTCATGTTTGTGAAAGATGCAATTTGGGAGTCTTTCATATTTAGACATGGGATTTGTAATTCGTTTAGCAGTTGAGTAAATGTTCAATATCTCTGAATCTTGGATGTTGAAGAGAATTCAGTGGAAGGTGGCTGGCTTTGAGATCTTTGGTAAATTACTTAGTGTCTTTTCTTTATTCTTAGTGTAATAATGAGAGCAATAAGACTGATATTACCTGCCTGTAGGTTTGTTGTTATGATTTAAAAAGATAATGTATATAAAGTGCCTCTCATAATATTTGGTATTTAGAATGTATCAAGAAACAATACCTACCACCATCATTATCAGCATTATTTCCAATCTATTTATTATTTGATGTTACATTTTTCTTAAAACCTCAAGTATTCTTGTACTCTCTCAAGGGGCAAGGAGCTTACTGTATCCTCAGACAGTCCCATGTTTGCCTCTTTGTAAATTCTTTCTCATGCTGGTTTTCTACCTATGGTCTCTATTTGCTTTCACAGGTCACCCTTAAACCTTCTGCATTCACTGTGACAGACATTCAATTGTTAGGAGTCATTGACTATATTCCTCCTAGGTCTTCTCTGTTTCCCAAGGCTCTGCTGTTATGCCATCTCATTATTCTGTTTCATCTCCTGTAGACACCTCTCAGTTAGAGTCGTAACAACTAACATTTGTGTTAAGCGTTGGAATTTGCAAATTACTTTTCCCTTACATTGTCTTTTTACTTATTTTTTCATTTTTATTTTAGATTCAGGGGATACAAGTGCATGTTTGTCACATGGACATACTGTGTAGTGGTGGGAATTGGGTCTCAGGTGGCTCATTCTGCAGAGAGTGAACATTGTACACCATAGGTAATTTCTGATCCCTAACCTTCCTTTCTCACCTCCCCTCTTATTGGTGTCCCCACTGTTTATTATTTCCATCTTTGTGGCCATTTCGCTCCTGGATATGAGTGAGAGTGAGAACTCGCAGTGTTTGGATTTCTGTTTCTGAGTTAGTTCACTTTGGATGATGTTCTCCCGCTCCATCCATGTTGCTGCAAAGGACATGATTTCATTCTTTTCTGTGGCTGTGTAGTTTTCCATAGTGTGTGTTTGTGTGTGTATATCACATTTTCTTTATCTAGTCAATCATTGGTGAGCAATTAGGGTGGTTCTATTATTTTGTTATTGTGAATAGTGCTGCAATGAACATAAAAGTACAGGCATCTTTTTTATTACTCATTTACTTGCTTTTGAGTAGATCCCTAGTAGTGGAATTGCTAATTTGAATGGTAATTCAGTTTTTTTGAATTTAAGTTTTTTGAGAAATCTTCGTACTGTTTTTCTATAGAGGCCGAACCAGTTTGCAATCCTACCAACAGTGAATGAGCATTCCCTTTTCTCTGCAATCACTCCAACATCTGTTGTTCCTTGACTTTCTCATAATGGCCATTCTGACTGATATAAGGTGACATTTCACTGTGGTTTTCTTTTATTTTAATTTTTAATTTTTTATATTTTAAAGATAGATACAATTCAGGTTTAGGTATACAAATGTTTGTCATGCGGGTACCCTTATTGATGAGGTGTGCCTCCTCCTCCCCTGGCAGTTTCCCACTACTGCCACTCCCACCCTCTGCTCTCCTGGCAGTTTCCCACTACTGCCAATCCTCTTCTTATAGTATTACAATAGTTTTTCAAGGTCCACTTATGAGTGAGAACATTTGATACTCAGTTCTTTGTTTCTATGATAGATCACTCAGTATTACAGACTCTGAGTCCATCCAGGTTGCTGTAAAGTTTATAATTTTGTCCTTCTTTATGACTGTGTAATAATTTCATTGTGTATATGTACCAAATTTTTTTTTACCCAGTCCTCTTTCTGTAGGCAGCACGGTTGGTTCCGTGTTTTTGCTATTGTGAAAAATGTTGCAATAAACATGTGTGCAGGTATGTTTTTCACAGAGTGATTTTAGTTCCTCTGGGCATATTCCCAGAAAGAGGATTGCTGGGCCAGATGGAAGGTTGATTTTTAGATCTTTTAGGAATCATCAAATTGTTTTCCACAGAGGTTGTACTAGTTTACACTCCCACCAACAGTGTACAAATGTTCCCTTTTTGCCACATCCTCTCCAGCATCTGTTGTTTTTGGAGTTATTGATGATGGCCATCCTGACTGGAGTTAGGTGGTATCTTAGAGTGGTTTTAATTTGCATTTCTTTGATGATTAGTGAGGCTGAGCATTTTTTCATGTATCTGTTGGCTGCTCGTATGTCTTCTTTTGAGAAGTGTCTATTCATATCTTTTGCCCACTTTGTAATGGGCTGTTTGTTTTTTCCTTTTTGGCATGTTTGAGTTCCTTGTAGATCCTAGATGTTAGTCCTTTGTCCGATATTCTTCTCAGACCTAGAAACGACAATATAGGAATTCATATGGAAACACAGACAACCACAAATAGCCAAAACAATCCTCAGCACAAAACAAAAAACAAAAAAACAAGAAACACAAAGCGGGAGGAATCATACTCCCAGACTTTAAACTTTATTATAAAGCTACAATAATCAAAACAGCCTGGTATTGGTACAAGGATGGGCATATAGACCAATGGAAGAGGATAGAAATTTCGGAAGCAAAACCTCACTCTCTCAACCAACTCCTCTTCAACAAGGCCTCCACCACCAGCCACTGGGGAGTGGATAACCTATTCAGTAAATAGTGCTGAGAAAACTGGCTGACCACATGCAGAAGATTAAAACAAGATCCACCATACAAAAAACTCTAAATGGATCAAAGATATAAATGTAAAACCTCAAACTATAAGAACCTTAGAAAATGCAAGATACACCCTTATGGAAATTGGTACTGACAACCAATTCCTGATCAAAACCCCAAGTGCCAGTGCCCTAAGAGATAAGATAGACAAGTGGAGCCTCATCAAACTGACAAGCTTTTGCAAAGTCAAAGAAACCATCAGGCGAGCAGGGAGACAGCCCACAGACTGGTAAAATATATTTGCCAATTGTGTAACACTGTGGTTTTCATTTGCATTTCTCTGTTGATTAGTGATGTTGAACATTTTTTCATGTTTGTGGGATGCTAGTGTGTCTTCTTTTGAGAAGTGTCTAGTCATGTTCTTGGCCCACTTTTTGGTGGGGCTATTTGTTTTATTCATGTTAAGTTTGAGTTCCTTACAGATTCTAGATATTACCACTTTGGGGTGTAGTTTGCAAATATTTCCACCCATTCCTTAGATTTTCTGTTTACTCTGTTGACTATTTCTATTGCTGTACAGAAGCTTTTTAGTTCAATTAAGTCTGTATTTAGCTTTTTTTAAATTTTTTAAAAATTCAGTAGCTTTAGGGGATAAAAATAGTTTTTGGTTACATGGTTCCATTAAATAGTGGTGAAGAAGTCTGGGCTTTAAGTGTACCCACTAATCCTACCTGTGTATGTTGTACCCAATGAATGGTTTTTCATCCCTTTATCCCCCCCCATTCTGAGTCTCTAATGTCCAGTGTATCATTATCTATGTCTTTGCTGATCCTTAATTTAGCTCCCACTTATAAGTGAGAACATATGATGTTTGGTTTTCTCTTCCTGTGTCAGTTCACTTAGTTTGATAGTCTTCAATTCCATTTAAGTTGCTGCATCATTCTTTTTGACAGCTAAATAGCATTCCATAGTATGTATGTGTGTGTGTATCACATTTTCATTATCCACTGATTAGCTGATGGGTATTTAGGTTGCTGTCACATCTTTGCAGTTGTGAATTGTGCCATGATGAACATGCAATTGCAAATGTCTTTTTTATATAATGACCTCTGTTTCTTATAGATACCTAGTAGTGGGATTGTGGATCAAATGGTAGATCTACTTTTAGTTCTTTGAGAAATCCCCATTTCCTTAGAGGTTGTACTACTTTATACTCCCACTAACAGTGTATAAGCATTCCTTTTTCAACGACATCCATACTAGCATCTATTATCTTTCTATTTTTAAAAAAACAAGCCGGGCTCGGTGGCTCAGCCAGTAATCCCGCGCCTTTGGGAGGCTGAGGTGAGTGGATTGCCTGAGCCCGCGGGTTCGAGACCCGCCTGTGCAGCAAGACCTCATCTCTACAATAAATAAAAAAATCAGCCGGGCGTGGTAGCGCATGCCTGTAATTCCGGCTACTCGGAAGACTGAGGCGGAAGGATCGCTGGAGCCCAGCAGGTCGAGGCTGCGGTGGCCGGGAGCGGCCACTGCACTCCAGACTGGGCGACAGAGTGAGACTCCAACTCAAAAAAAAGAAAAAAAACGGCCATTCTGACTGGTGTCAGGTGGTATCTCTGATTTGCATTTCCCTTGTGATCAGTGATGCTGGGCATTTTTCCATTTTTTTGTTTATGTTCATTTGTCTATCTTCTTTTGAGAGATGTTTGTTCATGTCACATGCCCACTTTTTAATGGGGTCATTTGCTTTTTTCTTGCCAATTTCTTTGGGGTTTTTTGTAGATTCTGAATATTAGTCATTAGTCAGAAGTATAGTTTGTGAATATCTTCTCCCATTCTGTAGGTTGCCTATTTGCTCTGTTGATTATTTCTTATGCTGTGCAGAAGCTTTTTATTTTACGTAAATCCCACTTATTTATTTTTGTTTTAGGTGCATTTGCTTTTGGAGTTTTAGCCATAAGTTATTTGCCTAGATCAATATCCAGAGGAGTTTTTTTCTAGGTTTTCTTCTAGGATATTTATGGTTTCAGATCTGACATTTAAGTCTTTAATCCTTCTTGAGTTAATCCTTTAATCCTTCTTTTTGTATAAGTTGAGAGAGAGGGATCAAGTTTCATTTTTCTACATGTAGCTGTCTATTTTCCCAGCACCATTTGTTAAATGGGTGTCCTTTCCCCAATGTATGTTTTTGTCTGTCAGTGATTAGTTAGTTGTTAAGTATTTTAGTTTATTTCTGAATTCTGTGTTTTATTGGTACATGTGTCTGCTCTTGTACCAGTATCATGCTGTTCTGGTTACTACAGCCTTGTGGTGTATTTCTAGTCAGATAAAGTGATGCTTCCAGCTTTGTCCCTTTTGCTTATGATTGTTTTGACTATTCTGGCTCTTTTTTAGTTCCATATGAATTTTAGGATTGTTGTTTATATTTCTGTGAAAAATGATGTTGGTAGTTTGACAGGGATTATGTTGATTTGTGGAATATTTGGGGTAATATGCCTTTTTTTTTCTTTTTTGAGTAGGAGTCTCACTTTGTCACCCAAGCTGGAGTGCAGTGGCACGCTACTCATGGTCACCACAGCCTCGACCTGCTGGGCTTAGGTGATCCTTCTGTCTCAGCTTTCCGAGTAACTGGAACTACAGACACGCACTACCACATCTGGCTGATTTTTTTATTTATTGTAGAGGTGAGATCTCACCAAGTTTTCCAGGCTGGTCTCGAACCCTTGAGCTCAGGTAATCCTCTCACCTCAGCCTCCCAAAGTGCTGGGATTTCAGGCTCGAGCCACTGTGCCTGGCCTAATATGGTCATTTTAACAATGCTGATAATTCGAATCCATGAGCATGGGATGTTTCTCCATTTGTTTGTGTCTTCTACATTTTCTTTCATCAGTTTTGTAGTTCTCCTTGTAGAGATTTTTCACCTCCTTGGTTAAATATATTCCCATCTATTTTAGCTTTTTGGCAGCTATTCTAAATGGAATTGAGTTATTGATTTGTGTTTGTTGTTTTTGTTTCCTGAAACTTTACCAAAATCAATTATCAAGTCCAGGAGTGCTTTGGAGGAATCTTTGGAATTTTCTATGTATAAAATCATATTGTTGGCATCCAGTGATAGTTTGATTTTTTTTCTTTTCCAATTTGTATACTCTTTATTTCTTTCTTTTGTCTGATTGCTCTAGCTAGGACTTCCAGTACTATGTTGAATAGGAGTGGTGAAAGCTGACATCCTTGCCTTGTTCCAGTTCTGGGGGTGAATGCATTCAACTTTTCTCCATTCAGGATGACATTGGCTGTGGGTGTGTCTTATATGGCTTTTATTATTTGGAGGAACATTCCTTCTATGCCTATTTTGCTGAGGGTTTTTATCATGAAAGGATGCTGGATTTTATCGAATGCTTTTTCTGTATCTATTGAAATGATCATATGATTTTTGGTTTTAGCTCTGTTAATAAGGTGGATCATGTTTATTGACTTGCATACGTTGACCCATCCTGGCATCCTTGGGATAAAATTAACTTGATCATGGTGGATTTTTTTTTTATTGTGTTGTTGAATTCAGTTTGCTGGTATTTGTTGAGGATTTCCATGTCTGTGTTCATAAGGGATATTGGTCTTTCTTTCTTTCTTTTTTTTTCATCTTCTGGCTTTAGTATCAGGGTGAGACTGGCTTTATGGAATGAGTTAGACTTCCCTCCTCTTCAATATTATGGAATAGCTTTAGTAGAATGGGTACCAGTTCTTCTTTCAAAGTCTGGTAGAATTTGGTTTTGAGTCAATCACATCCTGGACTTTCTTTTTGGTTTAGAGACTTTTAATTCCTGTTTTAAGCTCGCTGCTCGTTATTATCTATTTGTGGTTTCTATTTTTTCTGGATTCAAGGTTGGGGGTGCTGTATGTTTCCAAGAATGTATCCATTTCCTCTAGATTGTCTAGTTTGTTTGCATAGAAGTAGCTATTCATAATAATCTCGGGTGATCTTTTGTATTTCTATCATAGCACTTGTAGTGTCTCCTTTTTCATGCCTGACTGAGGCAATTTTAATTTCTCTTCATTTCTTAATTAATCTAACTAGTGGTCTATCAATTTTGTTTATGTTTTCAGACAACCAACTTTTTGTTTCATTGAACCCTTGTGTTTCTTTAAATTTCAGTTTTGTTTACTTCTGCTCTGATCCTCATTATTTCTTTTCTTCTGCTAGATTTCAGTTTGGTTTGTGTTTTTGTAGCTCCTTGAGGTCTGATATTAGTTGTTAATATGCAATTTTTCAGTCTTATTAATGTAGGCCTTAAGCACTATAAACTTTCCTCTGAGCACAGCTTGGCTGTGTCACAGAGGTTTTGATAACTTTTGCTGTCATTCATTTCAAGACATTTTTCAATTTCTATCTTGATTTCATTGCTGACCCAAGGACCATTCAGGGACAGATTGTTTACCTTCCATGTTTTTGTTTGGTTTTAGAGTTCTTCTCTTTTTTTTTTTTTTGAGTTGGAGTCTCACTCAGTCACCCAGACTGGAGTGCAGTGGCCGCTCCTGGCCACTGCAGCCTCGACCTACTGGGCTCCGGTGATCCTTCCTCCTCAGCCTTCCAAGTAGCTGGAACTACAGGTGTGCACTACTACATCCGGCTAATTTTTTTGATTTATTGTAGAGCTGAGGTCTCGCCAAGTTGTCTGGGCAGGTCTTGAACCTGCAGGGTCAGACAGTTCACTCACCTTGGCCTCCCAAAGTGCTGGGATTACAGGCTGAGCCACCAAGCCCGGCCATAGAGTTCTTGGAGTTAATTTCTAATTTTATTCCACTGTGGTCTGAGAAGGTGTTTGATATGATTTCAATTTTTTTGACTTTATTGAGACTTTATTTATTTACTGAGACTTTATCATATGGGCTACCTTGGAGAATGTTCCGTGTGCTGATGAGAAAAATGTATATTCTGTAGTTTTGGGGTGAAATGTTTTTATGCATGTCTGTTACTTCCATTTGCTTTAGGGTACAGTTTAACTCCATTGTTTCTTTCTGCCTTGTCTGCTGACTTTCTGCCTTGATCTGTCTGTTGCTGTCAGTGGAATGTTAAAGTCTCTCACTATTATTGTATTGCTGTCTATATCTTTTTTTTAGGTGTAGCAGAATTTGTTTTATAAAGTTGGGGACTCTGGTGTTATGGGCATATATATTTAAAATTGTTATGACTTCTCATCAGATTGATCCTTATAACATTATATAATATCCGTCTTTGTCTTTTTTTTTTTTACTGTTGTTAATTTAAGGTCTGTCTTATCTGATATGAGAATGGCTACTCCTGCTTGTTTTTGGTTTTTGTTTGCGTGGAATATTTTCCTCCACCCCTTTACCTTGAGTCTGTAGCAGTCATTGTGTGGTGAGTGGGTCTTTTGAAGGCAGCAAATATTTAGATTGTGTGTTTTTAAAAAAAATCCATTCTGCCAGTCTGTATCTTTTTAGTGGAGCATTGAAACCATTTACATTCAAAGTTAACGATATATAAGATACTAATCCATTCATTATGCTGGTTGATATCTGGTTGCTTTATTTTCTCTCTTTTTTTGGTGTTCCATAAAACTTACGAGCTTTGTGCTTTCTAATGTTTTTATACGGTGTATTTTGACTGTTGTTTTCCAGTATTCAGAACTCCTTTGAATATTTCTTGTAGAGCCAAGCTAGTGATGACAAATTCCCTCAGTGTTTGCTTGTCTGAGAAAGTCTATATTTCTCTTTCATTGGTAAAACTTAGTTTTGCAGTGTACAAGATCCTTGGCTGACTGTTACTCTGTTTGAGGAGATTGAAGATGGGATCCTAATCCCTTCTGGACCATAGGATTTCTTTTGATAAATCTACTGTTAGTCTAGTAGGTTTACCTTTGTAAGTTATTTAATGATTTTGTCTCACTGCTCTTAAAATTATTTTCTTCTCATTAACTTTGTGTAACTTTATTTGTATGCCTTGGCAATGACCTTTTTTGCAATTAATCTTCTGGGGTTTCTTCTGGCTTCATGTATCTGGATGTTTAAATCTTTGGCAAGGCCAGATAAGTTTTCCTCCATTATTACCTCAGATAGGTTTCCAAACCTGTTGTTTCATCTTCTTCCTCAGGAATACCTTGGGTTCTAAGGTTTGGATGTTTTACATAATCCCACATTTTTTGGAAACCTTGTTCCATTTTTTAAATTCTTTTTTCTTTATTGTTGTCTGAGTGGATTAACTCAAAAGGCTTGTCTTCAACTCCTGAGATCCTTTCTTTTATTTGTTCTAACCTACTGTTGAAACTTTCCACTGAATTTTGTACTACCTTAAATGACTAGTTTCCAGAATTTCAGCTTTGTTGTTGTTGCTGTTTCAGGTCTCTATCTCTTTGGAGAATTTTTCATTTATGTCCTGAATAGTTGTTTGGTTGTGTTTTGTTTTTTGAGTTGGAGACTCACTCTGTCACCGAGACTGGTGCGCAGTGGCACGCTCATAGCCACTACAACCTCGACCTGCTTGGGCTCTGGAGATCCTTCCACTTCAGCCTTCCAAGTAGCTGGAACTACAGGCATGCACCACCATGCTTGGCTCATTTTTTGATTTATTGTAGAGATGAGGTCTTGCCAAGTTGTTTGGGCTGATCTAAAACCTCTGGGCTCAGACAATCCTTCCACCTCCCAAAGTGTTGGGATTACAGGTGTGAGCCACTGTGCCAGGCTCAGAATAGTTTTTAAAATTTCTTTGTGTTGTCTTTCAACTTTCTCCTGAATCTCTTTGAACAATTTTATAATAAACTTTTTGAAGCATATCTCTGGAATTTCAAAGCTACCAATTGGGTTAATGTTAATTGCTTAAAAGTTAGTGTGGTCTTCTGAGGGTGTTGAAGAACTCTGTATTTTCATATTAGTAGACTTATTTCTCTTGTTCTTTCTCATTTAGGTAGTCTGTTTCTTCTTATTTGATTTTGGCAGGAGGCTTACATAGACACTGTAGGGTTTCCTTTGTTATATATAGGTTTGGTGTGGAAAATTTCTCAATTGTCAGCTCTGGTGATCCTGGACTAAATACATGCATGGGCTCTATGCACCCTGAGTGACTGTGGTTGCGTGGATAGTGGTGTTAGCTGGGGTCTGGTATCAGACCTTCCCCAAAGCTGAGGTGCTTTGCTGTGCTGTTGACCTCCAGCCAGAAGGGGTCCCTTGCAGGAGAGCCAACTGCAATGGTAACTGTGGGCTTTCTCCTTGGTGTGTGCTTCTTTAATGAAGTGCCCAACCAACCTAGACAGAGGGTGGAGCTGTGAGGATCACCCAAATTATTTATTTATTTATTTTTTGAGTTGAAGTTTCACTCTGTCATCCAGACTGGAGTGCAGTGGCCGCTCCCGGCCACTGCATCCTCAACCTGCTGGTCTCTGGCAATCCTTCCGCCTCAGCCTTCCGAGTAGCTGGAACTACAGGTGCGCGCTACCACGCCCGGCTAATTTTTGATTTATTGTAGAGATGAGGTCTTGCCAAGTTGCCCAGGTGGGTCTTGAACCTGCGGGCTCAGGCAATCCACTCACCTCAGCCTCCCAAAGCGTGGGATTACAGGCTGAGCCACCGAGCCTGGCTACCCAAATTATTTGTCTGTTTTGAGCTTTTGTGGGGCAGGAGAAAGGAGCTCAAGCTCCCCACTTGTGTACTCTTGGCTATTCCAGTGGGGATTGGGAGTTCTCAGCCACTGGGATTGGAGTAATGCTATTGTACTGAGGCTTTCCCACTGTGTCTGGAGCCTGCCCAGGGTCTGTGCTGTGAGAGTTAGGCCAGTTCCAATACAGGTCAAGTGATTTTTCTTTTCTTTGCTCCATGTGGTTATTATCACTTCTTTGATGAGTCATGGGGCATACTGCTGGTCCTAGTCAGCTCTGGGTCCTGAGGAAACTCTCTGTATCGTGGTTTGCTCTGTAGGAAAAACACTTTAGCTGCCTCTCTGGCCACCATGATCCTATCTCCTATATTTTTTTGTTGCAATTGTTTTTGAGGTCTTCATCATAAATTGTTTTCCTAGGCTGATGGTGCAGAAGTATTTCCTAGGTTTTTTTCTAGGATTTGTATAGTTTCATGGCTTGCATTTATGTCTTTAATCTATCTTGACTTAATTTTTATATATAGTGAGAGATAGGAGTCCATTTTCATTCTTCTGCGTATGACTAGCCAGTTTTCCCAGTACCATTTATTGAAAAGCTGTCCTTTCCCCATCATTTATTTTTGTTGATTTTATCAAAGATCAGTTGATATAGGTATGTGGCTTTATATCTGTGTTCTCTATTCTGTTCCATTGATTTTTTTTTTGTCTACTCCTGTACAAACGCTATGCTGTTTCTAGTTACTATAGCCTTGTAGTATAATTTGAAGTCAAGGAGTGTGATACCTCCACGTTTGTTCTTCTTACTTAGAGTTGTTTTGCCTATTTGGACTCTTTTTTGGTTTCATTGTCTTTTTAAATACGCTATCATCCCTATTTTGCAGGAAAAAACTGAGCCTTACAGAAATCAATTAACTTCCATTTGGTTATATAGCTTATAAGCTGTTGAAATAATATGAACCCAGTTCTTCTCTACATCCCCTTCCAAATGTGGCTCCTAAATGTGGGTGTCCTCTGTCTAGCATACAGTAGAATACAGGATTATTGTCTCCTAACTTGGTACCTTGAGATCTTTTGTTCTTTATTTATATATACCACATTCTGTATTTAACAAGTGTTTATTGAATACTGAATGAACATAAAGAGCAGCCCATGTGCTAAAATCATATAGCCAGGAATGAAGCAGTGTCTCTATGCTTCAGGGACTGATGTCTTAGTGGCAGAGCTGTCTACCTAATTTACAAGGTTCAGTGCAAACTGAAAATGTGAGATCCCTTGTTGGGAAAAAAAAACTGGAAAAAAAGTACCCTAAAGGTAAAAAGTATAAAGCTTTTTTCTTATTTCTGCCGTCTCTAGGCTTATGGTGTTTTTTAAATTTGTTATTTATTATTCTGAGAAAAAACCCAAATTTAAATTATTAGCATTCATCTTTATATTGTGCTGTGCTGGTTTAAATGTAAATATAATGGTATTAGCCTTGTGTATAGAATCACTGAAATTATATAAAATTTTGTTCTTAAAAGAACAGTGAAAATGCTGCACAGAACTGAGTTGTTTTTATTTCACTTCATGATCTGTGCACATACTACCCAATACTCTCTACTTTTGGACTACTGACAAATAGGGAAGGACTAAAGGGAAAATGAATTATGGGATGCCTCATCTTTCCCTTTAAAATATATCACTTTTAGCATAATGGTTGTCTGCTGTTTAGACTAAGTTTGCCTTCTATCTGCATGTGTATCAAGTTCTGGTTCATATGGAAAGCACGTCTGCTCAGAATTGTCGGTGTCCCGCTTCTTCGCTACTTAGTCATAAATGTAATAAATTCACCTTGTGCTTGCTTTGAATCTTGCTAAACTCCCACCCGTTTGGAGGGTTGACTAGAATTCTGCCTTCCTGGGGCATCGAGAAAGCTATAGGCAAATGAGATAAGAAGGAATGGTGGACACACATTTGTGTATACGCCTCTGTTCTACTGTTCCATCCCATCAAACTTCATTTACAAAACACAAGTTCAAAGATCAAGTTATTAAAGATTTTAAGATGATGACAGCAGGGCATTAAACCCAATACGGGATCTTTTAAAAGCAGTGCTCTGTGTGACTCCACAAGTCACATACCCATAATGCCAGTCCTGCCTAGGGGAGAAATGGATATGTCTAATTCAAGGAAAATGGAAGCTGAGCTATAAATGAGACAGCTCTCAGGGCTTGGACACCTGGGAAGAATGGACAGAGTTTCAAGGAGAAGGTGATGTTTGAGTAGCCAGTGAGGAAGGAGGCGCTAAAAAGAGGCGTTGAAGGGACTTCTCTGTATGAGAGAAAACTTGTGCTAAGGTTCTCAGAGACAGAAGTTCAGAAATTGGTAGGTTCAGGGAGCAGTCATAGTACAGGGCTGCCTGGGCTAAGAGCACGTGGTGTGTTTATAGAACATTTACTCTGTGTGGCATGAGAATATTGACTAAGATCATCGCTTCCCTATCATTGCTCATTTACATTGCAGAAGATCTATACATCTATAAACACAGTCCTGAAAGAAATGTCAAACTTAACGTATGTGATTTTTCAATAATAACATAAGTAATTTATATTAATTTTAGACAATTTCCCCCAAAATGAAACACTATTCTCTGTCTTGCTCTTAGAATGATTACAGTTGCCTACCTGTGGAGAACTGAAAATGAGTAGTGGTGGGGAAAAGAAATCAGGATGACAGTAACTTTTTCCTATGTATGGAACATTTCTTGGTTAATTCATTGTGTCCATTATATCTGATCTTAACATAGTTTTAAAGTTTCTTCATAGAGGTCTTGTGCATTATTAAATGTCAAGATATTTATTTCATTTTAATTTTATTTATTTATTTTTTTACTTGCTTATTGTTTTTCTGGAGCAATGTTGTAGATATTTATATAAGTTGACCTTGAATTCAACCACTTTGTCCAAATTTGGTATTTTTCTATTTTTTAATTTATGTATTGAGTCCATTGATTCTTATCTATTGGTTGTTTTTTTTTTTTTTTTAATGTTGATAGTCACATTTTCTGCTGATCAGTTTTTTTCTCCTCTCCTTCTATTATTATCCCTTTGATTTCTTTTTGTTGTCTCATGGTGTTGGCCTGAGATAGTGATAGCAGGTTATTTTATGTGCCTAAAGTTTTTCAGTTAAATATAATGCTTGCTGAAGATTTTGGCATATAACATTTATTTTGTTAAGGATGTTACCCTCATTCTTAGTAGACTAACAATTTTTAACATGAATCATTATTAAATTTTTCAAATGTTATTTCTACATTGAGATCACCATGTGAATTTTTTCATTTACTCTATTAATGTGGTGAATTACCATGTATATTTACCATAATATATTTTGAATTATTAGGATATTTACTTTCCAGACATAGAATATGTGTGGATATCAGGATAAATTTTAACTGATTATGATATCTTCATTGTCTTTGTGATAATCTCCCCCCTTCTTATTTTAATACTCTACTGTATATGATTGACTAATGTTAGAATAGTTGCAACTGTGTCGATAAGTGAAATTTTCTTGTGTTGTCCTTATTAGGTTTTGGAGTTAAGGTACCAATGTGCTTATCACATTCGAGGAGGGACCCCCCCCCCAAATGGAGGTTGGGTCCTTTGTGATACAGGCTTTCCACACTAGGTAAGTGTTTTAGGGAACCCATTGCATCAGTATACCAGTTAACCAACTAGCGTTGTTGTGAGAGGCTGCTTTAGGCTTCAGTGAAAATTTTTGTGGAGATTCTTTCAACACATTTGCCCATTTCATGATGGGTGATTTGCAAGCACACCTGACCACATCGTGCTGAGTGTTTTGCAATTTTTGACCAAATATGGCATGACTCTCATTCCCCACGCCACCCTCTCTTGAGTGGATCTCACCCTGAGTAACTTTTTTTGTTTTCCTGGATGAGAAAAATCCTCAAAGGGAAATGTTTTTGCTGATGTGGTGGAGGGGAAACAAAAAATGGCAGCAACACTAAAAGGCATCAAAATTGATGAGCTCAAAAAATGTTTGAGCAGTGAAAAAAAGATCTTGATAAGTGTATGGCATCAAATAGGGAGTACTTTGAAAGTGACAGAAGCTCAAGCATGTAAGAATAAATACACGATTTTTAATAAATAAATTCCTTTTTTGTGGGCTCCTCCCTCATTTGTTGGACAGCTTACTGTCTTTTCCTGTAAACTTGAACAACTTATGTATGATAGGAATGAACTGTTCCTTGAAAGTAGAACTTACTGGCAAAATGATCTGGGGCTGATTATTTTTCTTTTTTGCAAGAGATTTAAAAATAATCAGTATTTCCATTTCTGTTTTTAATGTTTATTATTTTATTCAAGATTTCTATTTTAGTCCAAACAATGTTGACAATTAATATATTTAAGAATGTTTACAAGTATTTGTTCTTTTCTCATGTACAATTTTGTAGTTATTTCTGTGGTTTTTCTTTTTTTGCATATGTGTGTTAATCTGCTACTTCTTTTTATCTTGCTCAGATTTGCTTGAAATGGTCTAATTTAGGAATCTTTTCTCTTTTTTTTTTTGAGTTGGAGTCTCACTGTCGCCCAGACTGGAGTGCAGTGGTCGCTCCTGGCCACCGCAGCCTCAACCTGCTGGGCTCCGGTAATCCTTCTGCCTCAACCTTCCAAGTAGCTGGAACTACAGGCGCACGCTACCACGCCCGGCTGATTTTTTTTTATTTATTGTAGAGATAAGGTCTCGCCTGCCCAGGCGGGTCTCGAACCCGCGGGCTCAGGCGATCCACTCACCTCAGCCTCCCAAAACGCGGAATTACAGGCTGAGCCACCGAGCCCGGCAGGAATCTTTTCAAAGAACCAGCTTTTGGTTTTGTTCAGCTTCCTTCTCCCTCCTCTTTTTTCCCCCTTTCTCCTGCTTTTCTTTATCTTTTTCCTCCTTTCTTTATAAATGCTTTTCACATTGATCTCTGCTGTTTTTTAAATTTTGCTTTTGTGTGTTTGAATTTGTTACTTGCTTTTTGCAGATTCTTGTGTTGACCACTTTTTTCAGTCTGTTTCCTTTAAAACATATTTCAAATGACAATTTCTCTAAAGATTTCATCTAAAGTGATGATTTAATGATATTTAATTTATTTTCCATACTTTTTTGTTTTGTTTTTTTTCCTCCCTTTGATAAAAATTTATTATTTTATTCCATATCATGGTCATAACACATTTTATTTGATGTTGATCCATTGGAATTTATTGCATCTTCCTTAGTGGCCGATTCATAACCAGTTTTTGTTGTTTTAATTTGCATTTCCCAGATAACTAATGATGTCAAATTGGAGCTTTTTCATATGCTAATTCACTATTTGTATCTTTTTTCTTTTTCTTTTTTCAAGACAGCCTTACTTCCTCCATTGCCCAAGTTGGAGTGCAGTGACATAATCACAGCTCACTGCAATCCTGACTTCGTTGGCTCAAATGATCCTCTGCCTCCACCTCCTGAGTAGCTGGGACAATAGGTGTGTACCACCCGGCTAATTATTTTAGTTTTTGTAGAAATACAGTCTTACTATGTTGCCCAGGGTGGTCTCAAACTCCTGGACTCAAGTAATCCTCTTGCCTCAGCCTCCCACAGTGCTGAGATTATAGGTTTTAGCCACCACACCCAGTCTGTATCTTCTTTTGTGAAGATTCTATTTTTTTTCTTTTTGCCCTTTTTGTGTTAGCTCTTTATTATTGACTTACAGAATTTTAAAACATATTTTGGATACAAAGTCTTTGTCAGATATGTGTATTTTGAATACTTTTTCTTCTTTCCCCATAATTTTATTTCCTTATTTTTGAAACTGATTCTTACAGAAAAGCTATTGTTTGCTTTTTATAGCCACTTTGGGAATCTATGGCTTGCCTCTGCATTTTCTTAATGATGTATTTTGAAAAGCAAAAGTTTTAATTTTAATGAGTCTAATATGTCAGTTTTTTGTTTTTTGTTTTTTTTCCTAACCTTACTTAATGGATTTTCTGCATGGAAAGATCTTTGTCACCCTAAGGTCATCAAGGTGTTTTCCTCTAAGTAGCATTACATTTTTTGTTTTTTATATTTAGGGCTGTGAATCGTTTTGGGTTATCTTTACAATGTATTGTGACGCTTATTTATTCATTGCAGATTTTCAGTTATTTTAGCATCATTTATTGAAAATATCATATTTTCTCTATTGAATTACCTTGGTGCTTTTGTTTAAAATTAATTGACTATATACGAGGGGGGACTCCCTCCCCCCCCAAATTATTTTTTGGAGGGTGGACCCCTTGTAGTACAGTTAAGTGTTCTAGGAACCTGTTAGCATCAGAGTACTAGCTAGTGTTGTGAGAGGCTGTGTTCAGCTTCAGTTAATTTTTTTTTTTTTTGAGATTCTTTTAACTCATTTGCTTATTTCATGATGGGTGATTTATGAGCACACCTGCCCACACTGTACTGAGTGTTCAGCAGTTTGGGACCAATAATGGCATGACTCCCATGTTCTACCCTCTTTATTCACCTAGTCTTGCCTCAATTAATTTTTTTTTGTTTTTGTTTCCTCGGATGAAAACAGTACTGCAAAGGAAACGTTTTTGCTGATGTGGAAGAGATCAAACAAACCAAAAACAGCAGAAGCACTAAAGGCATCAAAATTGACAAGATCAAAAACTGTTTTGAGCAGTAGAAAAGGCATCTTGCTAGGTGTATTGCATCAAATGAAGAGTCCTTTGAAGCTGACCAAAGTTTAAATGTGTAAGAATAAACACACAATTTTTTATAAATCAATTCCAGGTTTTTTTGGGCCTCCCTAGTATATACACACAGAATTCTTTATTTTATTTCATTGATCTATTTATCCTTATTCCAGTACCACATTTTCTTGATTACTGTAGCATTTTGTAAATTTTAAAATCAGGTCCTATAAATCCTTTGACTTTGTTCTTTTTTATTAAAGATTGTTTTGATGACTATAGGTTCTTTACATTTCCATATAAGTTTTAGACTCACCTATCAGTTTCTTCCAAAATCCTGCTGAGATTTTCACTGGAATGGCATTGAATTTATAAATCAACTTTGGGATAGTTGACAGGTTATTATTATTATTGTGACTTCTTGTTCTCAGTCATAAAACAGGAAACATCATTTATGTAGATTTTTATTTTTTTCATTAATATTTTGTGGTTTTTCATATAGAGGTCTGTTGGGAGCCGGCCACGGAGGCCCACTGAGTGTTAGGGATCAGGAAGGGCCGTTGACCCCGAGACCACTAGGATGCGTTCGGGAGCTATTGACCCCATTTCCTCCCCCTTTCTACTCAGCACTAACCAGATTAAGCTCCTGTGAGCTCAAAACATAGAAACTCTGAGATCAGGACAAACACAAGCTAACTTTAGAAGCTCATTGCTCCCATTCTTCCTCAAACTGCAGTTTTGGCTTTCACACAACTTATAATTCAAACTCGTGTCACATCTAAGAGCCTTAGTATTGGTCACAGGCTTCTGGGTCATGATCTTAGGATTTATTGAAGGTGTAAATTGTAGAATACAGTTTTAGAAGACAGCCATTTTGTTGAAAGAATGCGGCTGGGTTACTTGCAGGTAGCCCACTGTGAACTTTGGACTGGGCCACATTCCAAACATTCTGGGATGGGCTACTTTCATTTGTAAAGTAATAAATAAATCAGTTTAGGATGAAAAAGGTTTATAGAATATGTCAGTCACAGATTAGGTGACTTTCTTTGTTATGGGATTTTAAGATTATCATATGAAAAGGGTTTAAAGGCAATCATTGATTAAGTTTTCATGGATTAAGGTTTCTGGTGGGTGGGGGACGCCCCTCCCACATCTGACTTTGTATATAAAAGACCCATTGTAATTCCCAATACACACACCGCTTCTGCACTAGACCGGAGTCCAGTCTCTTTCTTTCTCTCTCTCTCTCTCCTTCCCCCCAATCGCTGATGCCGTCTCCACCTTTGGGGTACCCTGAACCTGGCTGGAGCTGGTCCCCGGCAGAGGTCTTACATATTTGTTATTATATTTTTTCATAAATATTTAATGTTCAATGATGAAATTTTAAAAGGTATTGTTTTACATTTCATCTTTTCAATTATTCATTGCTGCATATACAATAGAACAATTAAACAATTGTATACTTTTATTTGTATCCCTTTTTTGCCCTTATGCTTTTGATATCTTTTTTCTACATATAAGACCCATAATACTTTTGGATTATGCTTTTGCATTAGTTAATTGGCTTTTTAAAATGCAGGTAAAGAAGCAATATTTTATATTTGTTCATCTATTATGTATTTCATATTTCTTTTCCTTGTTTCCTGTAGATGTCTATAGTCAATATCCAATGTCTTAACAATCTCAGTATTATTTCCCTTCAGGCTTAAGAACTTCTTTAGTCTTTCTTTTCATGATGGTCTCCCATAATGACTTTTGCTTATCTGAAAATATCTCTATTTTGCTTTAATTTTTGAAAGGTGTTTTGACAGTTATATAATTTTATTTTATTTTATTTTATTTTTTTGAGTTGGAGTCTCACTCTGTTGCCCAGACTGGAGTGCAGTGGCCGGGAGCGGCCACTGAAACCTCGACTTGCTGGGCTCCGGTGATCCTTCTGCCTCAGCCTTTTCCTTTAACATTATGAAGATGTTACTCCACTCTATCTTGGCCTTCATTGTTTCTAGCACTTGAGCAGCTGTCATTCTTATGTGAATGTGTGTGTTTGTGTGTATGTATGTACAGACTGTTTTCCATTTGTATTTTAGAAGTGTGCCTATGATTTTCTTAGATTCTGTTTTCTTTTGTCTTGGACTTGTGGTTGTTTTCTTTTTTCTTTTTTTTTTGAGTTGGAGTCTCACTCTGTCACCCAGACTGGAGTGCAATGGCATGCTCCCAGCCACTGCAGCCTTGATCTGTTGGGCTCTGGCGATCCTTCCCCCTCAGCCTTCCAAGTACCTGGACTACAGGCATGCACTACCACGCCCTGCTAATTTATTGTAGAAATGAGGGCTTGCCAAGTTTCCCAGGTGGGTCTCGAACCCGTGGGCTCAGGCCATTCACTCACCTCAGCCTTTCAAAGCGTGGGATTACATGCTGAGCCTCTGAGCCCGGCTCATGGTTGTTTTCAATACAATTTTTAATTTTCAACCAGTATTTTTGAGATAGCTTTTCCGTTTTGATCTCTCTTAGTTTCTAGTTACAAGTATGTTAGATCACTTTATAGTGTTTCTCAGTTTATTGGGACCCTTTTATAATAGTTAATTACTTTTTTATTTCTGATTTCTGTTGACCTCTCTTCAAGTGTAGTGATTATTTCTTATGGTTGGTCCACTGTAATCTATTAAAATGTTCAATTTCAGATACTGTGTTTTTCAATTTAGGATTTTCATGTGTTTCTTTTCTTTTTTTCCTTTCTTTTCAATTTTCTTCTTTTCCTTTTCCGTTTCTATACCTTTCCAGAAAGTGTACATTTAGTTATCCTTTAGATCCCAATTTTTTCAGTAGATTTTGTAACACTGTTATTAAGTTATTTTAAAATTCTTGTTTGATAATTTCAGCACCAGGATTATTTCTTTTCCTTCAGTTTTTCCTTAAATATGTATCACATTTTAAAATTTATTTTCTCATCCATGCAAATTTTATTGCATACTAATATTGTGAATGATATGTTGTGGATAGTCTGAATTGTTGTTTTCTTCTGTGATTTATTATAGCAGCCAATTGTGTTACCTGTCAATTGTATTAAACTTGGGAATATTTGGTATTAGGCTTTGTTAAAGTAGGTATGTTTTTGTTTTGGCTTTAGTCGTAGGGGAAATAAACCTTCAAGATAGTCTTTACTTCTAACTTGTGACCCTTCTGTGGTGTCACTGGATTGTTTTTATATTTTGTGTGGGATTTCTTTTCCAAGTCCCACCTAAGTTGGCAGGTCTTGAATTGCAAATTCAGCTACTCCTGAAGTGTATAGCTGCTAAAAAATCTCTATTTGGTTCTTTCAGCCTTCCATTGATTGGTGTTCTGTTGTGCTCTTTGGAGGCTTCCCCATGCACACATCCATGCACAATTAAGCAAGTAGCCAAGGATTTATTTGCTGGTTTCAGGTTTGGGGTCTTTTTCTATGCGTTTATTCTTTCTTATTTCCCCAGCCATATACCCTGCTACTTTTTGCAGTGCCCTGCCAGTCCCAAACTCGGCCTTCTGCCTCTTCAGACCAATAAGACTATGAATTTCTGCTTGAATTCCAGTTATACCATCCTAAGGGATAAGACTTATAAAAGTAGATCTTATCCAGTGTTGTTTTTTTCTTTCAAAGGTCAGTTCCCTTCTTCATTTGGTTCCTCTTTAGTGCCATCAAAGGACTGTTTTTATATTTTGTGTGGAATTTGCACTTTTTTCAGCAGGGGAATTAGTCCATCACAAGCTACTCTACCATTACTAAATGAACTCTGAAGGTCTTGATTGGTGGGTTTATACAATTTATAATTATTTTAAATGCTGTTATATCAGGACATTTATTTTAGTCACATTTTCTGTTTTTTATGTTTCATTTTTTTCTTTTCTGATTTTCTTTAAACACATCAAATTTTCTCATTTGTTTAAAAGATACTCATTCAGTTTTATTCATTATGTGATTCTCCCTAGCTTATTACGATGGACTCTTTAAAAAATTTTTCTCTATCAGTATCTTCATTCAATTGTTATTCGTAATCCTCCCTACCAAGAAAAATACGATGGCACTCCTATCATTGGTGACTTGCTCCGTCCCTGTTATTTTTAGTTATTTGTTACTAAGAATTTTCTTTTAGGTCTGAACATGGAGAAAGGATACAGTAATTTGTTCTCCTTTGGCATTTTGTCTTAAATTGCATCAGATTATTTTTTAAATAAAATATATTCCATTAGAGACAGAGTCATTTTTTAAAATTTAAAACTGAGAAGCTAATAAAGAGACAGTTTCTAAAGGAAAAGGCTGATATAGAACTGGTAAGTGTAGTTTTTTTGTTTTTGCTTTCTTTGAGACAGGGTCTTCTTGTTCTGTCTCTCAAGCTGGAGTATAGTAGTATGATCATAGTGTACTATAAGCTCAAACTCCTGGGCTTAAGTGATCCTCTCATCTCAACCTCCAAAGTTGCTTGGACTGCAGGCATACACCACCACACCTGGCTAATTGTTTTTAGGAATTTCATCAAGAAAAGGTCTTGTTATATTATCCAGGCTGGTCTCAAACTTCCGACCTCAAGGAATCTTCTCAGTGTGCCTCCCAAAGTGCCTCCCAAAGCACTGGGATTACAGATGTGAGTCATTGTGCCAGGCCCACTGTGTACTTTCAATAGTCAGTGATTTCTTTTGGAGACAACACTAGGGGAAAACAAAATAGAGTCTTCATTTGGACATTAAGGTATGTTCTCTTAACTCCTAGTAAGTATATTGTTTGTTTATTATCTATTTTCTCAGCCATTAAATAAAAATCCACTGTCAAGAAGTACTGTTGAGATATTCTGTCGAACCAAGTTAGAAATTGGGTCATTACTGAGACTTCTGACAACAGAAAGAAAGATGAATAGATGTGTAACATTCCCAGTGAAGCCTAAAAGAGGTGTCTAAGAACATTGTCTTAAACTGCCTGGGCTTATGGCCTTGAAAAGCAGTCTCCACTTGGGGGGTTAGCAACATTTCTGGTCACACATAAATGAGGAGGATAATCTAAAAGAAAGAGGATGAGATAAGAAGAAAAAAGCTAGATTGTTGGGATGGAACAGTTTGCATAGGTAGAAAACTACTGCCAGGCAGATCTGGAAGTCTAAGATCTGGAAGGCAACACCTATGAGTATTCCATACTCCTTGTGTTTCTACAGGAGAGAGAGAGAATGTGTGTACTACTCCTGAGGAAAGAGGGATGTGGAATGCACAGTACTTTCTATACCTGCCCACTCATTTCTCTCCAGGGTTTGAGGTTACCTGTCTTAGTCTGGGCCTGATACTATAACAAAATACCATAATCTAGGTAATTTATAAACAACAGAAATGTATTGCTTCTAGTTCTGGAGGCTAGGAAGTCCAATATCAAGCAGTTTCCACTCAGAGGTTAGTAGAAGATCCAGTGCCTGGTGAGGGCTTGCTCCTCAGAGGTGATGCCTTCTGTGTCCTCACATGGTGAAAGTGGCGAGGGGGCTTCCTCAGGCTTTTTAAAAATAAGAGTACTGATTCCATTCATGAGAACCCTGCCCTCATGAGTTAATCACTTCATACTGGCCTCACCTGTTAATACTATTGAAGTATCAACATACGAATTCTGGGGGGACACATTCTAACCACAGCATTGCCTGAGAGGAGAGTTAGAGAGTAGAAACTCAGCATGCCTTGGACCTCCAGATCTGCCTGACAGTAGTTTTCTATCTACCAGTGAGTATGTTTAATCCTGCAGTGCGATGTTAACCAACCTTTTTTTGCAGCAGATAAAAAACCATGTTCTCCAATCAGATTGAGCAGTAAAACACTTATATCTTTATCCCCTGACTGCCTGTTTTATTTGCCTTCTTATTTGGTTTGGAACTTGAGAGAAGTGTTATTTATCCATCCATTTAAACCACAGCAGTATATTTCTGTATTCAGTCAATTTGTATGATGATCAAAATGATAGTGATATTTTAGAGCACTAAAATGGGTAGAAATGAACTATGGATACAGGCAGCAACTTGGACAAGTCCAAAGGGCATTATGCTGAGTGGAAAAAAAAAGCCAATCTCAAGAGATTTCTTAGAGTGTGATTCCATTTATATAACACTCCTGAAATGACAGAATTATAGAAATGGAGAACATATTAGTGGTGACCAGGAGTTAGAGATAGGGTGAAGGAAGTAACATAAAGAAGATTCCTGGTGGGGATAGAATAATTCTGTTTCTTGATTGTAGTGATGATTACTTGAGTCTATATAGGGGGTTCAACTAGATAGAACTATACACATACATACACACATGCAAATGAGTACCTGTATAGGCTGGTAAAATCTGAATAAGGCCTGTACTCTGTGTACTGAGTATTATACCATTGTAGTGTCTTAGAAAATTGATAATAATCCTAAAGACACAATCCCAAATGCCATAATACCAAAAGATCAAAATTCCTTAAGTCTGAAATCCCCCTCCTCCCCCCAATCACAATCTCAAAAGATCACAGTGCTGAAAATATGATTCTAGAAAACAAAATTCTTTAGAATATTTTTATTTGCATTTTTAAGAGGGAATTTATTTGAGATAAATATGCAGACATGACAATACTTCATGATCACTTACACAATAAAATAGGCAATAATAGCCAGGAGTGATGGCTCACACCTGTAATCCCAGCACTTTGGGAGTCCAAGGCAAGAGGACTGCTTGAGCCTAGGAGTTTGAGACCACCCTGGGCAACATAGCAGCAAAACCTCATCTCTATTAAAAATAAAAAAATTAACTAGGCATGGTGGCACCTGCCTGTAGTCCAAGCTACTTGGAAGGCTGAGGCAGGATTAACTGAGCATAGGTGGTCAAGGCTGTGCTGAGCCGTGATCATGCCACTCCAGGCTGGGAGACAGAGTGAGGCCCCAGTATAAAGAAAAAAAAAGACAAAAATAAAATGCATTTTTGCATAAATACTCGAGTATACTACTGACATTTGCATGGGCATAACCGTTATGAGGAGATGAACCAAATTCATAAATAGGTATAAATAAATAAATAAATAATGCATGTCACTATTACCAGTAATCGTGTGCACCTAGCTTTGTAAGTGCAGATATGTGAAATGCTGTAACTCTTTTGATGAGCTTAATAAAAAACCAAGATGGTTCACCACTGCATATGCAGTCACCCAAATTGTTGAGAACTCAAGAAATTTTATTTTTTACAAATGCAGTGTACAAAAAGGACATCTCTTTGTTTATTGAGGAAGTTTCAGTGTTTCTATGTACACACATAGTGCCTACACACAAAGTCAGCCTCGTGATAATGCACTTTTGTGGAGTCAAATTTACAAAAATAAATGCATAAAATGAATTAGAACGCTCTAAATGTCACTGTACAGTTTATATCTCCAGCATTGGAAATGATACAAAAATGAAAAACATAGCAAGTGAATTATAAAACATAATGCTGGCAAATTAAAATAGTGAAAAAGACTAGAAAAAAATAAAAGGAAAAATACAAAGAAAATTTAACATATGAAGAGAATGTATTACAAGGATAGATTATGGGCAATTGAACAGAAATACTCTATGAGAGCTGGCTGACTTTCACAATTATTAACTATATTTGAAGTCTTTTGTCATGAATAGGTGCTTTTTTTTTTTTTTTTAAGGACATGACTCTCCTTGGAGAATAAGTTAACATTTATTTTCTATGCATCTCCTTAAATCATGTTTAGTTTCCAAATATAGGCAATAACAAGGGAATAGTTTTACCTAGCATGATTCAACTCTCCTGTCATTGTGATTTTGGGGAATTTTAGACATTAGGGATTTTAGACTTTAGGGATTTAGACATTTTGAATTTTGATCCTTAAGGATTTCAACATTCAGGATTGTATCCTTCAGGATTATGATTCAAACCCAGTTTCCTGGATTTGATGGTTACCTAAGATATTACTATTAGGGGTACACAAATGCAAGGGCATGCAAAACTCTCTGTACTGCTTTTGCAACTTCCTGTAAAGTATTTCAAAATAAAAAGTTTTAAAAAGCTGTGCAGCTGGGCTCGGTGGCTCAGCCTGTAATCCCGCACCTTTGGGAAGCTGAAGTGAGTGAATTGCCTGAGCCCACTGGTTCGAGACCTGCCTGGGCAGCGAGACCTCATCTCTACAATAAATCAAAAAATCAGCTGGGCATGGTAGCGCAGGCCTGTAATTCCGGCTACTCGGAAGGCTGAGGCGGAAGGATCGCCAGAGCCCAGCAGGTCGAGGCTGCGGTGGCCAGGAGCGGCCACTGCACTCCAGTCTGGGCGACAGAGTGAGACTACAATTCAAAAAACACAAACAAACAAAAAAGCTGTGCAAACATTGTCACTTAATGTAAGTCCCTAGTAGCATTTGAAAACTAATCTCCCTATGTGCCAGGGTAATTACAGCAAAGTAAATAATCTCTAGTGTTCTCATTCCCTATAGAAATGGTTTAATATCTTATCTCTCAAAACTGGTTTTTGACTCATTCAAAAAGCCTGAGAAAAGTTCTTGAGTATTCAGAAAAGATAAAAGATAACAAGCAGGGGGATGAACTTGAGTTTATAAAGGCAGACTTGCTTTAAGAGCCTGTTCCTTTTTTTTGTTTGTTTTTTGAGTTGGAGTCTCACTTCACTGCGCAGGCTGGAGTGCAGTTGCATGCTCATGGCCACCCCAGCATCGACCTGCTGGGCTCAGGCGATCCTTCTGCCTCAGCCTTCCAAGTAGCTGGAACTATAGGCGTATGCTACCACGCCTGGCTAATTTTTTTGATTTATTGTAGAGATGAGGTCTCATGAAGTTGTCCAGGCTGATCTCGAACCCCTGGACTCAAGCAATCCTCTCGCCTCGACCTCCCAGAGTGCTGGGATTACAGGCTTGAGCCACCGTGCCCAGCCGAGAACCTTTTCAAAAGTAAATTTTGTTCCAGCTTAACGCATGACACAAACAATTTCAAAAACCCAAGAAAATATGCTACTAAATAATTTCCTAAAATTCCATTTATCTCTTCCCAAAGATTGTACATTTAACTCAAAAGAAGTTTCATTTGTGTATTTACTATATGGGGTTGTTGACCAAATCTTGCTTCCTGCTTTAAAATCCAAGATTTGTGAGACTAAACTCATTTGTGAGTGTACAAATGCATTTTCATTTACTATTGGCTCTAATAAAAACTATATTTTTAAAAACAAATAATTGTTAATGGGTATAAAAATACAGGTGGCTAAATGGAGTAAGATCAAGTGTTTGATAGTACAGTAAGAAGATTATAATTAACAATAATATATAGTTCAAAATAACTAATAGAGAAGAATTGGAATGTTCCCAACATAAAGAAAATATAAATGTTTGTGTTAGATATCCCAATTACCCTGCTTTGGTCATTACACATTGTATGCATGTATCAAACTATCTATCACATGCACCCCCAAAATATGTGCAACTATTATGTACCAACAAAAAAAAAAAAAAAGAAAAACACACAAGTGATTGTAGTGAAATACAGACTTTAAAACAATTAATGATTATGTGAATTATTCTTCTCTGCACAGGTATTAACTAGTGTTCACTCTTTTGCAGTAATATATACTTTGAGCCCTAAATATTCAAAACATGAACTAATTTTTCTTCATTATTGAAATCTCTGTATGCAAACATAGTAGCATTTGAAAACTAATCTCCCTATGTGCCAGGGTAATTACAGCAAAGTAAATAATCTCTAGTGTTCTTATTCCCTATAGAAATCGTTTAATATCTTATCTCTCAAAACTGGTTTTTGACTCATTCAAAAAACCTGAGAAAAGTTCTTGAGTATTCAGAAAAGCAGTAACTTTAGGAATGCTCTGTAGCATATCTCTCCTCTCACAATTGTGATTGTGGTCGGGTACTTGCTTCATCCTAGAAGGAGAAAATTCTTTCTGCTCCTTTTCCCTAGCATGGTGTGTGTGTTCCTCTGTAGAGCCCTAAATCAGACTCTTGTACTTGCAGTGTGTAAACAAGAAGGGATCTCTTTAGTTTGCTGATGATTCTATAGGTGACATTCTTCCCTCAAGTCATTTCTTAACTGATGTCCCACTGTAGTATTAGGGGCCACTAAGCTTTTCCATAAGATATTGCATACAGGGCCTGAACAACCATGCTGATTTATCATCCACTGGGATTTTTTATCCTTTACCAGGCTTGTGGTATTTGTCCCAGTGTCTGAACAAGTTCCAGAATGAGTCATTATGTAATTGCTTCCCAAGTTATAAGGCAGTCAGTCATCAACAGGGATGAGCTCTTTGCTTCTATATCTGGAATGCTGGATATCAGTCCTCAAAGTGCCAAAGCGATTCTTGCTTTTTAAACTGTGAAATTGTTTTTCACAGGCTCTTTACTAGTGTATAGGCTGGAATTTATGCGTTTTTTCCCCAAAAGGTTAAAACTGTGAGGAGAGTTTCTCAGCATATATGACTCATGTTCCTTCTAGAGTAGGATCATTGGGAGACATTTTGCTTTGAATAAATATATCTTTAGTGAAGTATGCAAAGACTTGACATGTGCTACTTACAGTTTTCAGCTTGTTATACTTTTGTGAAAAGTGCAGTGTTGATTGAAATTTTCTATTTTTGATCACAGTGTTAAGATGACTTTTGTTTTGTTTTACTTTCAATAAAATGTAAGGTGGAAAAAACAATTATTCATTTTTGTAAGTTTTTATATGTGTTATAATTGCAATATTTTAAATTTTCAAAAGATGACTTTTTATAATATGGTTTAATTGCTTAAATTTTAGCTCACATTCTATTTCATAACCACTGAGTTTTACATTTTATTATTTATGCTGTGATTTGGCATTCTGTGGAATTTCTGATAGTTTGCTAGCTACTCTAAGAATTAGAGCTTTTGGAAGTCTGTGTTTCCAACTTTATATAATTGGTCTTTTCAATATAGATTTTTAAAAATTTGTTTGTTTTGAATTGGTGTCTCACTCCATTGCCCAGGTTGGGATGCAGTGGCACACTCATGGCCACCCAAGTGTCGACCTGCTGTGCTCCGAATATCTTTCCGCCTCAGCCTTCCAAGTAGCCGGAACTACAGGCGTGTGCTACCACACCTGGCTAATTTTTTAATTTTATTGTAGAGATGAAGTCTCACCATGTTGCCCAGGCTGGTCTCGAACCTACAGGCTCAGGCAATCTTTTCGCCTCGGCTTCCCAAAGCACTGGGATTACAGGCTTGAGCCACTGTGCCCAGCCTCAATATAGTTTTTAGGTCAAGGTTGAATGTATTTTCTAAAAGGTATTTATATAGGAGTTGCAATTTTTACAGACTGGTTGTTGAAAGCAAAAGGGGCTTTTAAAAATGGACTGGTAAGTAAAGCATTATTTGTGATAGAGCACCATGGTTAGGTGAATTAAGTAAACTTTTTGGTGAAAGCCAGTGAGATCAAAAGGACCCTGGTGACCCATCATTTCTTCTGGATCCTCTCCTTCAGTTTCTCTGATCTCCTTCTCTCCTGCTGCACCATTACTCCCTGCTTACATACAGAGTGGTGTTTGAATGTTTTCTCCCCCTTGTTTTTATTTTTTGAAGTGGAGTCTCACTTTGTCACCCAGGCTGGAGGGCAGTGGCACACTCCCAGCCACTGCAGCTTCGACCTGCTGGGCTTCTGCAGTCCTTCTGCCTCAGCCTTCCAGGTAGCTGGAACTACAGGTGTGCACTACCATGCCCGACTAATTATTTATTTATTGTAGAGATAAAGGCTCACCAAGTTGCCTGGGTAGGTTTCGAACCCATAGATTCAGGCAATCCTCTCACCTCGGCCTCCCAAAGAGCTGGGGTTACAGGCTGAGCCACCGAGCCCAGTCTCTCCCCCTGATTTTTGAATGCTTTCCCCCTTTCCTCAGTGCCCTGTCAAATGTAGATGTTCTGTAAGGCTCCATCATTTCCTTCCGAAGTGCTGATTCTGGAGTAAAAGAGCATCTGTAGGCTCAGTTTCACTCAGTTTCTGAGCCTTTCCTGAGCAGAACAGAACGAGCAATCCAAGCCTCATCTACAGTAATGTAAGCCAATCCAAATCAGTCTTGCTCTTGTAGGCCAGTTGAGAGAGAGGAAGATGATTGAGTCCTGGTTACTCATGTCCACACCAAGCTGTGTCTCTCCTGCAAAGCCTGCCAGATCTGTCCTGTCTGTGTGAGCTGGTATCTTCCTGGAACTCATCACTGATGAGGCTAACTTCTGACTGGAATTCTTACTGCTGTGCCAGACTCACTAGGTTAGTCCTTCCACATATTGGCACTGGCCTGATTAAACTTGAGTTTGTTGTATCCTTGAGAATATTGTAGTTGAATAGCTAGCTGCCTTCCTCCAGGTTCAGCCCTAGAATTTGGTCAATTTCCCAAACCCTCACACTGCTAGTCTTGGTCGTCTTTGCTTCCCAGTGGACTGTTTCCTGTTTGAGTGTGAGTTGTCACAGGCCAGTTTTCTTCTCCTTCTATACCCATTCTGAAGGCTTTAGCAATGACCTCTATTAGGAAATCTATTTTTTAAGCTCTTATTCTGTATTTTTATTTGCCTAATGGACCCCACCTGCATATGTTCCCCTGGTACCTTAGAACCAGTATGTCTCTAAAACTGAACTCATTGCCTTCTCTCTCATACCAGTTCTTCCTCTAGACTTTACCATTTTCTGTTAATGGCACAATCATCTATCTCATATTCCCTGAGCCTAGGCTTGAGAGCCACAGAAGGTGATGCTAGAAAAGGGAACTTTTCTAGAAACCTGGAGTTATCTTTTATTTTCTACTTCATTTTTCACATTTAGTCAGTGTTAATTCTTTTCTTTTTCTTACTCTTCATTTATCATTTTTTTTCATTCTATGGCTTTGTCTATATAGTCTCCTCTGTCTGAGATGCAGTTCCTCCTAATTTTTGCTTTTTAAAAACTTTGTCACTAAAATTTAAAAGTCAAGAAAAACATTTTCTGCTCCAAACAATCTTCTCTGATATGCTCAGCTGGAAAATATTCATCTTATATATTCTTTGAAAACAAATAAACAATTTTTCATTAATTATGTGCCTGTTGAAGTGTCCTGGTTGTAGTGCACTCACTTGAGATAAAGGTATAAGTACATGTGTATATATGTGTGGTTTATTGCTATACCATGTCAGAACCCACTCAGATCTTCCCAAATTGGTCCCTGAACTCCAAGCATCATTGCTGCCTGGCATGGATACCCTTTCTGTGTACCCTACAGCATCAACCTTCTGTGGCTACCAAGCTTATGTTAACCACCTTATGTTTGTATTGACCTATAATAGCCAAAAATTGCCCATTTGGTAGAAAATGTCTTTTCAAGAATCCCAGTCATTTTCCCAGATGATCTTAAACTAGTTGAAAGCAGACACAGAAGGAACCAAAAGAAGTCATATAACAAATGGTACAACCCCTTTGGAAAACAGTTTGGCAGTTCCTCCAAAAGTTAAACATAGAATTACTATATGATCCAGCAGTTCTTCACCAGGAGAACTGAAAATATGTGCCAACACAAATACCTGTACATGAATGTCCTTTACATCATTAATCATAATAGCTAAAAAGTGGGAACAACCCACATGCCCATCAACTGATGAATGGATAAACATAATCTGGTATAGTCATGCAATGGAATATTATTCAGGCATAACAAGGATATATCAACATATGCTGCATTGGGACATTATGCTAAGTGAAATAAGCCAATTGCAGAAAGTCACATTTTATATGCTTTCATTTATTTGAAATGTCCAGAATAGACAAGTCTATAGAAACAGAAAGTAGAGTAGTAGTTACCATGGGTTGTAGTGAGGGGATGAGGAATGCCTACTAATAGGTATGGGATTTTTTTGGGGGGGGGGCAGCTGGTGAAAGTAGAATTAGATAGTGGGGATAATTTCCTAACTCTGTGAATAGATTAAAAAAATCACTAAACTGTACACTTAAAAATGATAAATTTTTATGGTATGTGAATCATTTGAATAGAGCTGTTATTTTTTTAATTTTTAATTTTTGAGAAAGCAGGATTTATTGAGAGGACAGAAAAGCTCCCACAGTGGGAGGGGACCCAAAGGTGTTGTCCCTGTTATCTTTTTTAAGTGAATAAATTAATAGAGATTTTTTTTTTTTTTTAGTCAGAGTCTTACTCTGTTGCTGGAGTGTAGTGTAGTGGCATGATCACAGCTCGCTGCAACCTTGACCTCCTGGACTCAGGCCATCCTTCCACCCCAGCCTCCTGAATAGCTAGGGCTATAGGTATGTGCTACCACACCAGGCTGATATTTATTCATTCATTCATTCATTCATTCTAGAGGTAAGGTCTTGCTATGTTGCCCAGGCTAGTCTTGAACTCCTGACCTCAAGCTATCCTCTTGCCTTAGTCACCCAAGTTCTGGGATTATAGGTGTGAGCCCACTGCGCCTGGCCAAAATTAGAAAATTTTAAAGGTAAAAGGCGAAAGGACATGAATGTTTTGTTGAACCAAGGTGGTTCCTCTAACTGTGGTTAGGTCAGTTAGAGCACTATGACAGATGAGGAAATCAAGACTCCTGCAGTGTGTGGTGAGGATGGAGTAAGGAACCATTTTTTAAAAATGTGCTTATTCTGCTAATCATGTTGCATTTTCAAGAGAGCATATACCTCATATCAGGTGTGTCTTTGTGAACATGTCACTCTGGAGCCTGACGACTGCATGAGCTCAAAGTGTAGACTCACTCAGGACTGAACCCCACTCATTATCTGCCTTCAGGTGCTTTGAAGGATGTTGCTGATGTGTTCTCAGTGTTACTTGTGTTTTCTATCCTCACTAGAAACAGAGTGTTGTTGGTTAGGCCTGTAAGTTTGGGGCTTCTGTTTAGGGTGGCTTTCATTTCTTAAATGAATTACAGGAAAGACAAAATAAACCAGGTAATTAAGGAAAGAACTTTAATTATGCTGTTTAGAAGGAGAGAACATTCATTAATGAGATTTGTCTTCAAGAAGAGGGAGAAAATGTGGGTTTCATAAAGCTGGAGAGCCCTTGAGGAAGGGTAGAGGCGGGTCTTACCTTAGAATAGGAAGGGTCAGAGTGGTTCTTTGCAGTCAGCCACTATTTTAACTGTATCTTCTCTAAAATTAACCATACATTGAAATTATGCGTACTTCTCCTCTACGTGGTATTATAAAGATGACAGCAATCATGAGGTAGTACTTAGGGGAATATATTGCACCCTTTTTACACAATTGAGGTAGACTCATTTACTTTGAGGTGGTCGACTTTAAAGGAAACTCTAAAGACCTACCCGAGAGTTAAAGGGAAGGCTGACTTGTGTGAACCATGTAAAATGAAAGTGTCCTGGCAAAGTGACTGCTAAGCTAGACCCACTGCAGGTAGAAAGCATAAACTCAGTGGGAGAGGAACCTTGGTGAGAGGTGATGGAATGATTTTTCATAAGAACTGAGGGAGTTATTTTTGAACATAAGTGGACAAAATTCTCAGGTTTAGGGTTGTTATGACTGATTTTGTTCCAGCACTTGCTAACTCAGTAACAAATTAATTTTTTTTTCTTCCTAAGCCTAATTTTCATGATTTTACCATATGGAAACTTTTAAAAGGAACTTGCTCCATTGAGCAAACTTGGTACATTTTTCAAATGTTTCTTGACATTAACAGCTCTATTTCTCAATTAGCAAGGGGAATAAAGTTGATTATGCATATCCATGGGGTGACAATTTACATCTGATTAGCAGCTCTAAGGTAAACATTAAAAGGTCACTAAAAATAACTTTTACTTCTTTTGTTCTAAGAAAGACCAGTCACTAAGTCCTAGTTTCCCCCTACTCCCTGTGGTTGATAAACCCTATTTTTAAATGATGGGCTTAAACCCATACTGGTTCATACAGACTTTAGAATTAAAGCTTAGTTAGTTGACATTTTGTTTGTTGCATTTTCCTAACCATATTCTGATACCCATCTGTTTTTGTGAGAATTATTGGCTAATCATAGACATTTAAAAAAGAGGAAGCTAGGGACATATGTATAGACTTGCAACATGTGCTGGTAACCTGTGCATGGATTTATCCTTATAGCCAAGAAGTCACCCAACTTTTTTGTGACAAAAAAGACGGGCAAACTTTTAGACAGAGGGAAGGAGGAAATTGGCTCTACCTCCTCTGTTACACAAATGGGCAGAGTCGAATAAGAAACAGTTCATTCTTGTTTTATGCTCACTGGAATCAGAAGAGCAGCTGACTGTCCTGTGTATCAGAAAAATTCAAGTTTATGGTGTTAATTGTCTAGGCAATAGTTAAGGTGGCCCTGTGGTATTTTGCTAATTGGATTTGGCAAACCTGTACAACATGGACTTTATGAGTGTTCCTTGGTTGTGGCTGATATAATTTCGTTAATATGGCAGCACCTTTAGACTAGTCATTCTGCTCTCTCAATCCATTCATATGAACACTGTTTTTTGTCTTCTTTCATCATTCTTGTTAAAGAGTAGAAATAATTATATTGTTGGTGGTAATTTTTAATTATAAAAGTATATATACCCTTTGTAAAACAGAAATCAGGGGCAACCCCCTTGGGTGTCCTCCCACTGTGGGAGCTTTCCTGTCTTCTCAACAAATCTTGCTTTAAAAAAAAAAAAAAAAAGAAATCAGATAATGCAAAAAGGTATGAGGAAGGAAAGAAGGTATGAAGAAGGAATTCATATTCCTACATCTTAGAGATGATGATTTACATTTCGGTAAATATCCTTCCAAGAATTTATTTCCTTCGTATATATAAACACACCTATTTTAAAGTAGGAATATGTCACACATTGTTTTCTAGTACAGTTTTTTTAGTTTTTGATTTGGGGGGGTCTCAGTCTGTCACTCAGGCATGCAGAGGCATGATCATGGCTCACTATAACTTTGACCTTCTGGACTCAGGTGATCCTTTTGCCTCAGTCTCCCAAGGACCTAGGACTACAGGCATGCACCACCACACCTGGCTAATTAAAAAAAATTTTTTGTAGAGATGGAGTTTTGCTATGTTATTGTTCTCGAACTCCTGGGCTCAAGCAATCATCATCCCACCTTGGCCTCCCAAAATACTGGGATTACAGACTTGAGCCACCAAGTACAATTTTTGTTTTTATTTTTGAGTTAGAGTCTCACTCTATTACCCAGGTCAGAGTGCAGTGGCTTGCTCACAGCCTCCGCAGCCTTGACCTGCTAGACTCAGGCTATCCTTCTGCCTCAGCCTCCAGGTAGCTGGAACTACAGGTGTGTGCCACCACGCCCAGCTTATTTTTTGATTTATTGTAGAGGCAAGGTCTTAGCAAGTCGCCCAGGCTGGTGTCGAGCCCCTGAACTCAGGCAGTCCTCTCATCTTGGCCTCCAACAGTGCGGGAATTACAGGCTTGAGCCACCACGCCTGGCCCACCAAGTCCAATTTTTAAAAGAAATATATAATGTAGGCATAACTTTCTGTGTAAATATGCATGTCATTGATTTTGATGAGTACATGATATTGCACTATAAAGAGCTGCTGTAATTTATTTAACACTTCCTTGTTGATGGATGTGTAGGTTGTTCCTTGGGATAAATTCTGATGAAAATTCTGGGCCATAATTTTTAAAATGTAAACTACTTTCCAGAAATGTTCATCAGTTTACTCTCATATCAGTATTTAACTGTGCCTATTTTTTCCACACCTTCAATAGCTCAGAGTATTTTTTAAACCTTTATCATTTTTGTTATACAAAAATATCATTTAAAATTGGATTTACTTTGATTTGGGAGTTTGAAAACTTTGTAGAAATTCAGAGGCAATTTATATGCCTGTTCATGTAGTTTGTTTTGCTTTTCCCCATAGATTTTTTTTTTTTTTTGTATTGGTTCAAAAGGATTCTTTATATATTAGGGAGAATTGTCCTCTGCCATATAAACTGATTTATACAAAATAAGTGAGGTGCCAGGCAATGTGCTAAATATGTATTTTTCTCTATTTATTGATTGTTTTTTCACTTGAATTTATAGCATTTTTTCCTGGTTGAAAAGCTATGTATGTATTTAGTCAATTGTATCAGTCTTTATAGATTCTGGCTTTTAAAATTGAACTTGGAAAAATCTTTCTCCTTCCGGGTTATAGAAATTGTCCCTTAAGTTTTTTTTTAATTCTGTAATTTTTGAAAAATTTAAATATTTAATCTTCCTGGAATTAATTTTGGGGGAATATACTTAGTAAGGATGTGCAATTTTTTTGTATATGTTAACTTGTCATTCTGACATCATTATTTCAGAATCACTGCTTTTCCACTTTCATCACTCACAAAGTTCCCATGGACCTTTGGATCTAATTGTTTCCTGTTCTGTTACATCGACTAACTCAGAGATACAAAAGTAGATTATCACATAGAAGTATTAGAGTTCACTCAGAGTGAGGTAGAGAGTATTTGGAGAGTACTGAGAATGAGTCCTAAGGCTTCAAGGAGGTGACTTCAGAGTGAACTTTAAAAGATATGGTAGGATTAAGCCAAGTGAGAGTCAGGTGGGCTAATGAGGAAGTTTACCTTAGGCAGAGACTTGAGTGGGAGTAGAGTTTCAGAGGTGAGAACTAGCAACTGTGTGTGTATGGCTTAAAATGTGAGGCAGAAGTCATGAGAAATTGGGCTGTAGCCATGGTCAGGCACCATGTTTGAAGGGCTTCCTCTGCCATGGAATAAATGTAGATTTATTCTCAGATGGTATCATTGTTGAAGTATTTTATGCAGAGGTGTGATACCACCTGATCTGTGTTTTAGATAGTTTTTCTTTTCTTTTCATGGAAGACGGGTAGCATGGATTCTAGACTTTAGGCAAGAAGATTACTAGAGGTTTGTATAGTAGTCTCAATAAGGGGTGATGGGGACCTGAACTAAGGTATAGGGGGAGAGAATAGGGAAAGATGAGAGCCCTGTTTTGGTGCTTGCTCAGGAAGAATGATGAATGATGCTGATGGAAGAGTGAAGGGTGGTCCTAAGTTTCCCAGCAGTGGCAAATGTCCTCAATTTTCTAGACACGGAGGAGGCCAGATTGTCTTGTAAAGAGGAGGAGAATGCAGGATTGACTTGGTGGTTTTTGGGAGAATGCTAGGGATGAGAGAAGAATCTGACCAAACAAAATTGATGACCTTCCAACCCAGTTGCCTTTCAAGGCTGGATATGGTGGTGTTCACATTGTGAATTTTGCATTCACATATTCTTTTGAGCAAATGCCTAAGAGTTTTCACAGGCTATGTCCTCATCCTGTTGGTAAACTTCCCTTTTCCCACAATTCCCCCTTGGACTAGCTGAGAGATTCAATAATTTTAAAAAACTGCATCTTTAACTTAGCCAGTGGGAAATAAGCTGCAGTTTCTCAGCTTCATACATTATCTGCATCAGCGGCTCAATTTCTAGATGTGCTTTGCAGATGATATTTGAAGCTAGCAGACTTTGAATAATGATGTCCCTATAAAAGTAGTAATAAGAAAGACTTGTGGAGCTTACAAAAACAATCTCACAGAAGCCAGGGCAGAGATGCTGCTTGCAAAGTTTTTCTTTGCTTATATACGTTGGCTGGTCTCTCTAAAATCAAAGGAAGAATTAATTTTTTCTAATTGGAAGGCTATTTCTAGTAGTTAAATTCATGTCTGATATGAGTTACAGTGTAAAGAGGAGTAAAAGAAGAATAAAATGCATATGATTTGTGCTACTGAACTGCCAACTGGGTGTCATTAAGTAAGGAATTGTCACCATCCTCAATTTATATTATTGAACACCATGGTGTTCTGGCTTATAAAGTGAGTACATTAATAATTTATGCTGAGCAAGTAGAAGAGGTTACTAATTTTGTTTTCTTACATTTGTGTGCCTACTGGGCAGATCGTTGTTTTTAAGTCTACTTGTCTGTTTTTTAAAAGCAAGGCTGGTTGTCTTCTGCCAAAAAAGAGTGTTCTAGATACAAAAATCTCAGAACTTCTTTGGTTGTCCTGAGTACCTTACATCCTAAAGAGAGAAAAGATGCTAGATTGATAGACATGGCTCTGCTGCTTAGCAAAGGGCTAGCGAGATTTCAGATTCCTCCTTTCCTGGTTTAGATCTCTTGGACAAAGAGCCAAGGAAGGGGGCATGGGTATCCTGACCTGGATTGTTTTATTCAGACCACAGATTGTTGTATTTTGTAATAATGGAGCAGGGCTTAAGATGTTATCAGCGTGGAATCTAGCTTCCTCTGCTTGGTTTTTCCACTGAGAGCCAAGAACAGACATGAAACTGGGATGGGATGGGAGGGGGAAGAGAAGCCTTGAGCAAAGCAGAGAGCATGGAGAAATGCAAAAAAATGAAAATGAAAAAGAACTGTATTTTGGTAATTAATCTGGTGAGTGCTGAGTATGTGTGTATAGGAGACAGGTATATATATTCACATTTACATTTTTTGTGTATAAGAGTACAAAAATTTTTGATGCTGGATACACATTTTACCTATATAGATGGATTTGCACACACAAAAGTGAATGGGTAAAATGAATATTACAGTACATAGCCCTAAAGCAGTCCCTGGTAATGAAAATCTGGCTTTTTTGAGAAGTCAATTTTCCATTTTCTCTTAAATCCAATTTTGCTTACTTTTCATCTAAATATCAGAGGTACCAAATAAGTTTTAGCTTGTCAGAGATGGGCTTAATGCATAATGACTAAATTTGTATTAAATTCTACATGCATTCATTAAGGTTTTAACACAAACTCCCAGTTCTATTTTTATTTTCCCATTCTTCTGCTTTGCTGAATCTTCTTTTTGTCTCCTCAATTTATCTCCTAACATTCTTTAGAGCTCTGACCTTGATCTTGTGCTTTATAGTTTCTTGAATCACTTCTATTCATCTTCATGCCTCCCTGACCTATCTATATATTTTTGACAGTAGTTGTGGACCCTGGTAGCTGTGTGACAAAATCCACTCTACTCTTAATCCTAGAAACACAACTATGCTGCATTTCCCAGCCTCTCTTGCAATTAAGTATGGCCATATTAGAAGGATTTCTCCACAAAAACCTCCTACAAGTGCTCATCTCTGAAATTTCCTCCTTTTGTCTGAAAGGAATGGATGCTGCTATTAGATGGGCTCTTGGAATGGTTGTCCTCTCTCCTCTCATCTGAGTTCCTTCTGTCACTATGTGGGAAAAAAAGTAAGCTGCTTCTTGCTAAAGCCATGGAATTTTTGTGATGTTAATCTATTTCAGATGACCCTCGCTAAGACTATTCCCTAATCTATGTATCTTTACCTAGAGCTGAGGTCTTTTTCCTGAAACCGAAATCCAAATAATTGGACATATTGGACATATCTTGGGTGATATCTTTCAGGTATTTTAAACTTGTTTAATATACAGTATACAATTATAGAAACTGACCCCTACATCCTTCCCTCTGACCTAGCTCCTTGTCCTATGACCCTTTTTCTGAACACGTCTGGGCAACCAGATGCCCAAGCCACATACTTGGGAACCATTTTATTGATTTGATTACCACATCCCTCATTTTGTCCGGGAGTTGGCATGCCTCAGCCTCAGGCCAAATTTGGTCTGTTGACCTGTTTTCTTGTCAATGAATTTTTGTTAGGGCACAAGCACGCTTATTCATTTGCCTGTTCTCTATGTCCATTTTCTACTAAAACAGCAGAGTTGAGTGGTTATGACAGAAATCATATGGCTGGAAAAGGCTAAATGTTTCTTATCTGGTCCTTGACAGAAAAATTTTGCCAACTCCTAATCTAGTCAATTGCCAAAACCTGTTAATTTTGTCGTCTTAGTATTCTCTTGAACTCATCCACTTATTTTCATTTCAAATGTCACCATTACCATTCTCATCTAGACTACTGAAATAGCATCCTAAGTGTTTTCTACACATCCAGTCTCACGGTTTTATAATCCATTCTCCATATGGCAACCAAAATAATCTTGCTAAGAGGAAAGGTTGAGGGTCTACTTGTTACAACAGTTAGTTTAATCTAATGATACAGCTCTCAAATCCACATTTCTTTACTCACCTCCAAAGTCTCTCTCCTGCAACTCAGATCCACATGTCACCACCTTGCTTAAAATTCTTCCCATTGCCCTTAGAGTAAAATAGCTGAGTTCTGTTCTTATCTCCTCACTTAAACTCTAGATCTTCTTAACTTCTTCCAGTGCTTTGTTTATATTGTGTTCTCTTTTGTCTCTGGATCATCTCTTTCCCACATTCTCCTTTCACCTAGATAAGTCTCACCTCTCAGGTCAAAACTTAAAAGGTACATTGTCTAGAGGTCTTTCCTGACCTCCAGATAAGGTTTGGCTTCCTTCCTATGTGCCCCACTGCACGCTGTTCTTCCCCTGTGTTACAGTTACTGTACTTTACTGGCCTTTTTGTTTATCTCTCTTTCTCCCACTGACTAAATTCTGTGAGAAGAGGGCTCTTGGATGGACTGAATCTTGCAGAATATCCAGCACTGATCATACTTGGCTCATGGTTGGCAGCACCGTGGGGTAATAACACCGAATCAAAATTCCTGCCCTCCCTCCCTCTAGGAACTTACAAATAAGAATAACTTGTTAGAGTAAGGATTTGTAATTGAATTAATTTAGAAGAAAATAAGCGATTAAGGGAGCCAGTTGTGAAATAGGCTGGCTTGGTGAGTGTGAGAGGGGAAGAGAGAAACTCTGTAGAATGCAAGGACAAAGGAAACTGAGATACATACTTATGTAACCACACACACAACACTCATTCAGTAAATGCTGAACCACCCTCAACACCTAATACTCCAAACACTTCATCCAGTGTGACTGTGTCAACTGCCTTCAGTCATAAAGAATAGAGGAAAAAGAATATTTCTTTTTGCCCTAGTTAGAGAGAGCCCTTGAGCAAATGTCATTTATTCCTTGTTCCATTTGTTTGTTTAACAAATATTTGTGAAATGTGATACCAGATGTTTGGAATACAAATAGTAAGGGGAAAAAAGGAGCTATTACGCTAGTGGGAAGGCAGACACCTAAAATCTAATTATAGGACAATATGGTAAGCACTGTAATTTAGCAATTTGTACAAAGTGGTATGAGCGCACAGCGGAGGAAGCAAATTCTGTTTTTACCTATTTCTGGCGAGATGAAAATGGAAATGTATGTACACCCTTTTTTGAAGAGCAGAGGAAGGGAGTAAAGTTCACCTCTCTTGTGTTTCGGTTTTTGCCTGAGTAGTTTCTTATTGCTGCCTTTCCCGCTTTTCTTTGGGGCTGTGATGGAGACAGTTTGCTGTTTTCCACATGAGTTTACTCGGTAGATCAGATAATTCATGCTGCAGGACTAGCAGTAGCAGCATTTCTTTCACATACTCGGGTGAGTCATAGGAGAGGAGACAGACACTGTTCCCATGATGTCACCCTCTCTTCCCTGTCTTCCCCAGGAGACACAGGAGGAAAACTCAGTTCCTGGGTGTTGACCACTTGAAATAGCCAAATTGGGACAGATCACACTTGAATAAGCATGATACCGTGTGAGTAAGGTCTGAGTTTATCTGGGAAAACTTTAGCAGAAGACTCACTTGGCTAAGAACAAATCCCAGTCTTGGTGGGCAAACATTCATATTTGACTTCAGAACCTCCTTTTGCCTCATTAAACCAGATGAGACAGAAATGAACCGACAATGTGGTTGGAGAAATTCCTTTTCTTTCCCCCCAGGATTTTTCTCTTTATTAGCGTCACTTTTTTTGAATGCTTTTTTTTTTCTGCTCACCTTTCCTTCATCTTTCAGTATTTATTGGAAATAGGCTAATCCTGAAAGCAAATCTCTTTGACCCCTGATAAGCATAAAGAATTCATAGCATGTATTCACATCCCATCTCTTCCACTAAAATATTACCTGGGAAACTTGAATGAGTTATTTAAATTCCTCTAGCTTTTATTTACTCATTTTAAAAATGAGAATATTACTACTACCAGTTTACCTCACAATATTGTTGGAGGGATTAAATGAGATAATTCAAATAAAATCCTGGTATATCTCAAGAGCTCCTTAAGGCTATCATTTTGTTATTAAGTCCCAATGTTTAAGCCTTACCTGTTGTTTCTTCCCAGTTTAGGGGGTCAGACACCTTTCCTTTGTCATTCCAGCTGTGGCCAAGGTAAAAGTCTGCCGAAAGATTGTTTTAAGGTCTCATGAATGACTTTTGACTCCTTGGTTGGTGAATGTTGGCTTAAGACTTCACCTACATTAGGAGATTTCTGAGTCTTTACACCATGTAATTTTTTTTTTTCCTTCTGGGTTTTCTAAAAAGCTGTGGCAAGTTTCTTGGATTCCTGAGGAGGGCTAATCTTTTAAGTTACCGAGTGTGCCTCTCAGTAGGCCAAGGTGTTCTCATTCCTCAGACCGCCCAGGAGATAACACCAACTGAGCGCAACATTGAGCAAAGTTGTCTAAAACTCCAGAAAGAGGAAAACAGCAGCAGAACACAGATGCCCATAATTCATAAGCCTTTATCACCAGTACATTCAAGAATAAAATCTGTCACCACTTAAGGCCTTTCTTCCAGAATTTCTTTTTGAATTAAGGCCTTACTTAGTTCAGGGTGTGAATTGCCAGGTATGCTGATCCTTTTCTTCATTATGTAAACTGTGAACAGGGCAGAGTACCTGCTTTAGGCTAACAGCAAGGGTCCCACATGTCTCTCAGCTGTGCCCTTACATTTTCCCTCACCCAGGCTCCCTGGAGTAATAAGAAATACATACTCAGCTCCTCACCATTAGCTGGGAGATCTGCTCCGAGGCCTTGTTAGCATCAGAAATCTCCCTTGCCTTCCTGGCAGCAACCTATTCAGGGGAGTAGAAGAATATCATACAAGAAGCAGATTGCAATTGCTGGGAAGTGGAACTTTTTTGCAGAAGGTGCAGATCTACGAGAACTAGATGTAGGGAAATATATAGAAGAGTCCTAGTGTGGGAAAGTGTCATCTGAATGAACTTGAAAGCTGAGGCAGACTCTTTGGCACCAAGTTGTATTTAGCAAACACCATAGAGAATGACCTTGGGGATCCTGAGAAATTGAGGAAGAGTAGCAAGATTTACACAATGGGGCTGAAAGGAAAGTAAATGCTTAAGGAATAGTGGTTTCTAAAACCTCTCAACTCTAAAGAAACATTCTAAATGCTATTTCTTTGAAAACTGTTACTAAGTTGAGATATTTATTTTTTTGAATTTATTTTGGTTTGGCTGAGTTCAGTGTATGATTTCCCATTTTGTAATTGTCTGGGGGAAAATGTCGTCCCCCAAAATCCATAAAAGGACACAGTTTGTCACTGTGATTGACTATGGCTACTATGTATAAGGGACCATTGGCTTAATTTAGCTCTTACTCTCTTTTTCCCTCCAAAGAGGTCATATCATTCAGTGTGGTGAATGTAGACATGGGAATTCATTTGCTTCTGAAGATCACCTAGTCTCTGTAGGATGACAGTCCTCAGAGGAGTTCTAGGACCTCAAAAACAAAGGTATTATTATCTCCCAGTCATTACTGTTACTAGTGTGGGTTAGAGGTGCTGTCATGGGATTCATGATGATGTTTTAAAAGGACTTTTGATCACCCTTCGTGGCCACTCAGAAGGTCATCAGAGTCTTTTACATTTTGAATATCTCTATCAGGAGGCATCCTGGGACATCTGACTTTTGTTCATCCTTTTACTTAATTTAATATACTCTTCTTCCTTCCTCTTGGCAGTTTAGTTTTAGTGTCCCATCAAATGTGGCCTGGTGAAATCCTTTTGACCACTTTGATTCCTCAATAACTGAGATGCTTATTTCTACTACATAGTCAATCACTTGACATTTTCTGACATATATTGTTCCTACCAGTCATTAAAATATCACTCGTTATAGAATTTAAAGGGGCAATAAGACAAATAGATAAATGGCTAAAATTGAAGATAGAAAAGGACATAGGAGCTTAAGTAAGGGAGGTGTTATTTCTGGTTAGGACAAGTCTCATGGATTAGGTTACATTTAAAGTAGACCTTGAAAATAATCAGATTTTAACAGGTGAAGTTGCTTCATTCACAGACATGTACATCTTCATTAGCTTAGAGGGTAATCTCTGTGGAGGCAGAATATGAGTTCTCTTCCCTGAGTGTCCTTCATGACATATGGTTCAGTGGTTGACACGGAATGAGTATTTAAATAGATATTTGTAAACTTGAATTCCTGCCAGAGAGGGTGAAACCACTCCTCTGCCAGGAGAATGTTGATGTGATGTAGTTGAAACATTCAGCTACATAGCAGAACAAAAGTACGCCCAGTACCCCTTTTTTGGCTTCTTGGACTGAATTACTTAGATGCCATATTAAAGAGAAGGTAAAGGAGTGATGGATCTGTGGCTGCTTAATCTTGGGATGAAAAAAAAACCATCCCAGAAATCCAGCTGAAGTTGGTGTATTTTAAAATCTCACTTTTTGTCTTGTTCTGTTGTCTTTGACACATCTGCTTTGCATCTAATTAGGAAACTGGACATCACATTAATGTAGTGAGCTATTGAGGCGTCCGGGTCCTCTTTTCCCACCGCCAGCTGGAGCCCAGCTCTGCTTCTGTAACTGTGGAGACACACTGCTGTCCTTTCTGAGCTCTCCCCTTCTTTCCCAACCTCACCTTCTCTGTCATAGATTATCAAAAGGCCATTGAGGAGCTAGTATGTTAGTGGGAAGGAGGTCTGAAAATTTCTCTTCCCTTGCAGCCAACCCCTCCCCTCAAAGATTTGCTAGACAATTGCAGAAACTTCAAAGTACCACACTGCAGCCAGTCATAGGGAGGAGAGTTTCTCAGCAGAGTATCTGCCATTGACCTTGGCCTAATTTGTCATGTTTTGGCTGACAATTTCAAAGATAAAGGGCGAGGTACCTTAGATTCGATGTGCCACATTCTCCCTCTGAAGTAAAGTTTGTTTTACTAGCTACTGATTTTATTCTGCTATATTAAAAACCCAAGATTTATTTTATAAGCATGCTAACTAGCCATTATATGAATAGTATTCCACAGGCCTTAAGCAGAACACATAAAATGTCATTTCAAGTGCCAACTTTTTTCTAATGCCTTTTTTTTCTTTTACAGAATTTTGAATGCAGCTTAAATCTAATTGGCTCCCCCAGGATCTCAACCCCCTGTTATATTTGTGGCATTTCTTTTTTTTGAGAGGCATCTGGAGAGATTGCTGCAGGGTTGGGGGATGCAGCAATGTGGTCTTTTTTTCTTCCTCAGAAAGTTTCAAATCTTGGCTTAGCTCCTTCTGAGCTTTGAGTGTTTGATTTTTGCTATTATTTTGTAATATTGGGTTCTTTTTCTATTATTTAATTTTGTAAGAGTGAGAATGGCAGCCACAACTGCCACTACCCATGGTGGCCAGCCTGCATTTGCTGTGAAAGAAAAATAGAAAAACAAAAACAAAACACATTGTAGTATTATAAATCCATGTAAATAATACTTACTAAGCACGGTTCTAATAAATTGGCTTTATGCAGGTCTAGTGCACTAAAAGTAAATATCTGTTTAGACCACGGAGCTGAGTTATTTTTAGTGGCCTAGATTCAGATGTTGCCATAATCTAAACAACCATGAGAAGACTACCAAAACCTTTTCTTTAATCACAGTGAGTTCGTACCTTTTATGAAGCCCCAAATAGTGAAGCAAATGAAGAGAAGACGCTACCCTGATACAAAGGAAAAGGGAAGAGTTTAACCAAACCAGGCGCTTTTTTCGTTTCAAAATATTTGTTTCAGTGATCCTTATGCTTGTGGATTTGAGATATAACAACAGGAAAGCATATTTATAGGGTTCACTAAAAAATATATTATTATGAAGCTCTGGTTTCAGAGCCTCAGTCATTCATTATGGAGTTAGAGGCTGGAGGTAAGGAACACGGAATATTTAGGAGGCCGTAGTCCTGTTTGGGGCAAAGCATACTAACGAACATCTGAAACCAACTATGTCAAATATGCAGTTGTAGAATTAGGAATAACACATAGAGGGATGCAAGAAACTTGTTCCTCCTCTGGAAGATCAGTGATTTGAAATCTTTATATTCGGAGAGCCTTATCATCTTATTTTTGTTTTATATTTTTTGAGTCGGATCTTGCTCTGTCATCCAGGCTGGAGTGCAGTGGCAGAATCACGGTTCACTGTAGCCTTGATCTCCTAGGCCAAGGCACTCCTTCCTCCTCAACCTCTTGAGTAGCTGGGACTATAGGAGTGTGCCCAGATAATTTTTGATTTTTTCTAGAGACAAGGCTTTGCTATGTTTCCCAGGCTGGTCTCAAACTCTTGGGCTTGAGCAAAGCTCCCACCTTGGCCTCCCAAAGTGCTGGGATTACAAGTGTAAGCCACCGCACCAGACTGAGAGCCTTATTTTATAATATTTGATATCTCCTTTATCTAAACACAGGTCAGAAAAGTGATAACAAGAATGAGTTCAAACTGTGTTTTGATTTTAAGTACCTCTTGATATTGTGTGTACGTGTTTATGTGTTATGGTCCAAGTGGGACTGTTTAATTACGTTCTGGTTTTCCTGTTATTGGTCAGGCAGGACCTTCCCAAACATAGAAAAACCTAATTTCAGGCTTAGTAGGCAATGAAGTTAATGATAAAACATACTTATTAAATTAAAAACAGTCCAATTCTTGTTAATTCATTTAAAGAGATTTCTCAAGTTTTTTTTACAAGAGAAAATTTTAAATATCTGCCAAATAGGATAAGGGCCAGCTAGGTTGCTTTGGGTGAATATACAGCTTGGAAACAGCATGGACTTGGGGAGTCCAGTTTAATTTTTTTTTTTTGAAAGAAGTTTATTAAGACAGAAGAGCTCCCAAGGAGGGGAGGGGTCCTGAAAGAAGGTTGTCCCAGTTTAATTTTTACCGTACCATACAACCTGGGACAAATGTCTTTTTTTCACTGGCCCTTGGTTTTTCTCGTGTAAAGAATAAGGGGATTGGATTAGGTGACTTCTAACGTCTACTCTACATCTCTTATTCTATAAAATGAAAGTATAAGCTGGGCTCGGTGGCTCACATCTGTAACCCCAGCATTTTGGTAGGCAGAGGTGAGAGGATTGTCTGAGTCCAGGGGTTTGAGATCAGCCTGGGCAACTTGGTGAGACCTCATCTCTACAGTAAATCAAAAAATTAACTGGGCATGGTGGTGCATGCCTGTGGTTCCAGCTACTTGGAAGGCTGAGGTGGAAGGATTGCCTGAGCCCAGCAGGTCGAGGCCGCGGTAGCCATGAGTTGTGCCACTGTACTCCAGCCTGTGCGACAGAGTGAGACTCCAACTCAAAAAAAAAAAAAAAAAGTGTAAACAATGGGGGAGAAAAGCACAGAAATGGTCAGGAAAAGATAACTGTGATGGCTAGATGCTAGAGGAAGAACTTTCTGGAGAGTGAAGAAAAAGAGGCAGGGCCACAGCAAGTGTTACCTTCTCTCTCCATCTTCAGCTCAATGCCTGCCTTTTTGATGGCTTCAAATAATGCAAAAACACTGCTCTGTTTGCTTCCTCTCTTTCTTCCTTTCTCTCTTTATTCCTATGTTTCTTTGTTTCTGTATCTCTTTGTCTACACCTCTACTCACCACCATCTCTGTATCTCTCTGAGGAATAGATGTGGTTAGGATTTGTCAGGAAGATGCAAGAATGGTGATGAAACTTGGAAAAAATAATTTTCTAGATAGTTTTTGTCTTTTCATTTCCTGGCATCTATAATAGCTTCAATTTCATAAAAAACATTTTTTTTTAGTTCATGGTTGTTTGTTCTCAGTGATGATGATAATACTAACCTTGAGTACTTATTATGAGCCAAGAAAAATTCTTAATGCTTTAGGAGTATTATGTAGTTAATCCTCATAACAATACAAGAAGGAAGGTACTGTTATAATTTCCATTTTATAGACAATGATACTGAATCAGAAAGGTGAAAAAATTTGGCTCAAATTTCACAGCTAATTCTAGGGAAGTTGGACGTTAATGCTAGGAAGTCATTTTCCAGTGTCACTAGTCTTATGTACTTGGTCTTGCTGCATCTTCTCCAAGGTAGAGATGATATATATTATTTATTTTATATCCCCTTTAGAGTTGGCATGATGATTGAGGAATGTATTCCTTGAATTCATATAGAGTTGAATTAAGGAACACCATCCTACCTGGAAGGATAGTTTTGTTTGTCTTCCCTTGTTTTGGCCTCCAGAGGAGAAACTATACTCAGAATACTCTCTCAAGTGTGCTTGTTGACAAATACTTGACTTATTTGAAAGTATCTACTTCCTTTCTGTGTAAAACTCATGATGTCTTTTAATTTATAAGTTTCTGTTTTCATAGAGAAATTTGGACTATAGCATAAAGAAATAGATTGCATTTCTATGCAAAGATTGAAACTATAGTGTTAAACAAATATGCTCATAAATTAATATATGAACCAAGTAGTGTTTGAAGAAATAGCTAGGAACAAAGTATCAGTAAAAGCACTGGATTTAGTTATTAGGGAAAAATTTCCTTTGAGGTTTTATTTGCCTGAACACAGTTGACTTCTTTTCACTTATAATGAACATTTGACACTCAAAAAAGGATCAGTATGTTTACACTCTAAGGTCGGTATGTCTATTCTTATCTGTGGTATTAGGAGTGAAAGAAAGAAGGAGCTATTTTTTTTTTGTATTTGTTGCCATGGCACAAAGATGATAGCTTTGTGATAGGATATCTGCATTAGAAGGCAAAGGATGCCTTGTTATTCATTATGTCCTCTAATACCTTGATTATCTGGTGGTCATATTTCCAGAAGTTCTATCATTTGGAGTTTAGAAGTTTTGGAACATAGATTACTGTTGAAAAGGATCGTAGAGGTAATTTAACACAATCACCTTATTTTGCAGATGAAGAAATACAGTCCCAAATGAGTAAGGGGCCGCTATAACTATGAATTAGAAAAAAAAGTCTCCAAATAGGAAACAGTAATTACAAAGGATGCATACTATTTATTCATTCACTTCATAAATATGAGTTAAGTATTATGTGTAAGACATGAGGGATAGAGCAGTCTTCCTTTGACAAGGAGCTCTCCTTGCAGCTATTACCAATTGCGTGTGTCAGGAGTCTACAAATGAGAAGTAGCTGAGAATTGTTCTTGGTAAACTCTTTGAAGATGATGGGGACTCGATCTTGTACATTCCTAATATCTTATGCCTTCCAGGGGATAAAAATGCTGACCATAGGAAGAAATTAAAGAAATGATCACAGCATAGAAATCTGGGAGCATTTAGTGTGAACAAATCTACTGACTTAAACAAAACAAAACAAACCAAAAAATTCCAAGGAATTATTCGTTTTCATTTGGTGCTAAGTCTAACTTCATGTTGATAACCATGAGTCAAGAAAAAGTTAAGGTCCTTTCAGCTTGCTGTTTTAGCATAGTGGTGGTTGAATGTGTGACACATTTTCAAAAGCTTTCAAATGTAAAGACTATTAGTGCCTAAAAGAGTGAGCTTCAGTTGTCTGGGATATTTTTCCAAAGTCATCAAAATTTATTGAACACTGTATATGCATAAATGCTTATCTCTAGGCCATGGGTAGATAAGTTTGATGTTAGTAAAGGGGAAATTGAGTCATTGTAAATAAACTTGGTGTTCAGCCATTAACTTTGCAACAGGGTTTTATTAAGATTGGTGTTATCGCCGCTTACTGGAAAATGGAAAAATTTAAAAAAAACAATAAAAAAACAAAAGTAGTACAATGGATGCATTGAAATTATATGTAATCGTATAAATGGTGCAATAGTAATAAAGTTAAACAAAAAGAAAAAAAGATTGGTGTTATGTAAGGGGTCATACTAAACGTGGGCTACAGAGGAGAGGATAAATAAGCTATATTAACTTCTGCAGGTAGGCAATGTGTCAAATCTGTGACTTCATTCAACTTCATTTGATCCTCACGCTAGTCCTAGTGGTACTCAGGGTTGTTGCCATTTTGTTGATGAGGAATCTTGGAAACGAGGTGGGATAATTTGCCCAAGATGATGTAGCTAGCAAACACTTAGATTCGAATCTGTATTTACAGGATTCAAAAGCCCAGGATTGGTTCATTGTCCCGGACACAAGTAGAATTTAACTCTTTGACTGACATAGAGTGTAATTTTACAAACACATACGTTCATTAACTTATATATCCATCTATCTGTTTAACAAATATTTGAAAACCGACTTTATGCCAGACTCTTTAAGAAGAGACAGATCCAAATTAGAAGTTTTTAACTACAGAATAATATAATACATAATAAAAGTACTTGACAAAATCATACAAATATGTTTTTTAAAACTTATTTTAGCTTACAGACTCAGTACCATCACTTTAATATTATTCCTTTTATATTTAGGGGAATTTTTTAAATCTTAAAAGCATTGATTAGATATACTTCCAAAATTAAATCATTTGTAATTAGCAAATTTATTTTTTAAAAAATGTATACTGGTGCTAAATCAGTGGTGATTAAAAACAAGGCAAGTTTTATTTTTTTTCTCCACCTTCAGGATGTTTGTTCCCCCTTTCAGCCTGTTGGATATATCGTATGCACATTTATTATAGCACCTCCCAGATTTCCAAGTAAACATGGCATCAAATTATGCTGTTTCATTGCCTCACCTATTCTAACTTAGTATAGTGTTTAGGGAAATATACAGTGTGTGACTTAGAGGACAAGAAATAGACTAATATAAAATAACTATTTTTGTCAATTAAAAATAAAATGTAAATAAAGTTAATTAATTAAAAGCAACAACAATAACAAAAAGGAAATAGAATAGCAGTATATTCTAGAAAGCACAGGATCTCAAGTTAGAAGATCTGAGTTTGAATGCGGATTCTTTCACTTGTGTGGCACTGTTGAAGAGTATAAATATCTTTGAACTTGTATGTGTTTATTTATTTGTTTACATCAAATTTGAGAATTAAAAGACACCATAAATATTAAAAAATTTTTTGCAAAGAGAGTTATAGCATGAAATTGTATAAAAATCTGTATAGGATCATCACTGTGATAATTGGCATCTGAGGGTATTAGGTGTCAAGGGCATTTGACATTGGGCTTAAACTGCAAAGGAAAGAAGAGAAATAGAGTTTCAGAGAGAAGCTGTTTTGAGTATAGAGGGAGAAGAGGGTCAGTATTTGCCTTATTTATTCTAGTTTCGGTCACACTGGCATTCTTCAGCCTTCTGCTTCCAGCCTTCGGAGTTACCTCTGAGATGTTGCATAGTGGTGCCAAAGGCCTCCATCTTGAATCTTTTCTGTTCCTGACCCACTACTTTCTTTCAGTCACTCCTACTTATGTGCTTGGCTGCTCTCCACACCTCCCACCCTCAGTCCACCTTCATCACTGACTCAGACTCTGCCTAGGATCAGGCTCTCTGAACCATTATTCCCCTCCAAATTATTCCTGGTTTGCCTTTACTCCTGTCACCTGCTTTTCTTGTATTCTCTTGTAAATATCACTATCACCCACCCCAAAAGCAAAGAAAATTTTAATGATTTAGAAGATAGCATTAGGAAAATGATATATTCAAGCAGTAAAATGGATTCTGTAGGGTAGAACGGACAGGGATGGTCTGAGCCTCTGATGGCCTGTATGGAGGGTCTTGGCAGAAGATAACCTGCGTGTTATCTAACAGCTAGACAAGTATCAACTCTACGGGGTGTGTGCTGAAAGCATGTACCTTGGTGACAGCATTTGGCAAGACCATTAGTGATAGATGGAAATGACTTTATCTTATGGTGTCATAAGATGGTAACACACTTGACTGCCATGGTTTCAGCCCAGGCAAGTGATTTTCTAAATCTGCAGACTGGAAGTCAGGATACAGTCAATCAGATATCTCACAGTCCTTTCCCCTGAACACCCTTCTCTGGTGTTCTCAGTCTGGTTACTTCACACACAGGTAGTTGTGATCATGCATCATTACCTGCTGTTCATTAGTGGGGCTGTGCTTGCAATGTAGGGGTCTTTTGGAAAAATATTGTTAGACAAGAGCAGCACAGGGAAAGTCTACAAATCAACAAGAAAACAACCAACTCACATTTAGGAGGAACAGAAAATGGATGACTCACGGATACAAACACAGAGGCGGACACTCCCTCTCTGTTTCCCTTTCAGACTTCTAAATGTTGTGAGGTGGGAGTTCTAACAGCTTCTGAGGGAGAGCCTGGCAGATGAAAATAGAAGCCTATTTTTAAAACTTGCACAGGTAGTATGCAGACTAAACAGTGTGTGTCCAGGCTTCCTGGTCCTGCCCCCATGTGTGTCTTCCTTAAATGTGATCTGACTCATTTTAGTGGTAATTTCATCTAGTTAAATTTTACTCCTTTAAATAATGTTACAAAGACCAACCCGTGAACTCTTTGGTTTTAGTGTTTTTGTTTTTCCTTTTACTAAAATTTGTGCAGTGTTTTTAGTGCTCTTTGAGAAACCTAAAGACTGGGTGAGGAATTCCAGACGAGGTTGTATAAAAAGGCCCTATTAATGCCAGTGAGTCTTGGCCACAAGTGTTTCTTCCATTTATGAGGAATCTTCATCGGTGTAGCTCTCAGAAGGATTTCTGAATAGCGTATACATTAGGGGCCTTGTGGTTCCTAATGAAAATGTCTGCCTAAAAATCTATGTCATGTTGCACCTTAATATTTGATTTACTCTCTGTAAGGTTTGCTTTGGTGTTATTGATCTCTTGGTTTTATCAGCCACACTTTATGGATTATTTAAATATTGTCTGTGACAGGGTGAGCAAGAGGCAAATGGCACAGGAATGGCAGCAACACCCCCACTCTTACCTCATCCATAAATGTGAGTTCTCACAGAGAGGACAGCAAGCACACATATGCACATTCTGGAAGATACACAGAGGGGCGTGATATACAGTGGGATCTCCAGAAAGGAAGCCTGGCTTCTCCTTTTGGTTCTGCTGATAGCTTGCTGCGTGGCCTTCAGTAAGATGCTCCACTTCATTCGCCCTCAGCTTCCTTGCATGTTAGTGGGGGCAGCAACAACCACCCTGTCTCTTTATTCCTTGAAAGACTGCTGAAATTATTTGAATCACAAAAACAATATATTATAAATTATATGTATCTATTACATATATACAAGAACAAAAGGGACCCCCCCCAAAACAGAATTTACTCATAGAAAATTGTATATTTATTCTTACATGTTTAAACTTCAGTCCCCTTCAAAGTACTTTCCATTTGATGTAAAACACCTATTGAGATGCTTTTCCCACTGCTTAGTACAGGTTTTAAACTTGTCAATTTTGATGCCTTTTAGTGCTTCTGCCATTTTTTGTTTCACCTATTCCACATCAGCAAAACATTTCCCTTTGAGGACTTTTTTCATCTGTTGAAGCAAAAAAAAGTCACTCAGGGTGAAATCAGGTGAAAAGAGAGGATAGGGCATGGGCGTCATGCCGTTTTTGGTCAAAAACTGCTGAACACTCAGCACAGCATGGACAGGTGTGCTTGTAAATCTCCCATCATGAAATGGGCAAGCATGTTGAAAGAATATAAAAAAAAAAAATCACTGAAGCCTCTCATAGCCTCTCACAACAAGCTAGCTAGTACACAGATGCTGATAGGTTCTTAGAACACTTACCTAGCAGGGAGAAGCCTGTACTACAAGAGGATTGCCCTCCAAAAAATAATTCTGTTTCTTTGGGGGAATCCTTCCTTGTATATGCATATGTGCGTGTGCACGTGTGCATATATATGTGTGTGTGTGTATATATATATATATATATACATATATATATGTACATATATTTTCTGTTCACACTGAGGCAGAGATTGAGCAAGCTGGGCTTGATTTCTCTTGCTGGACTGAGCACTGCCCCTGCTTCCATAGGTCTGTAACATGGCACATGGCACTGCGTGTGGTCTCCATAGCTAGGATCTTTCCCATCTCAGGACATAGTGTCTCTCCCATTCAGGTACCATCTTGTATTCCTCTTTCTCTCTATCCCCCACATCCAGTGTAACTGTTGCCAATCCTGTATGCTCCTTTTCTAGAATGTTTTCTAATCTATCCATTTCTACTGCTCTGGTGCTATCACCCTAGGCAAGGCCACCACCATCAGCCTCTGTTGATTGCCTCAATGTCCATCTTCTACACAGTAGCCAGAGTGACCTTTCAAAAATGGAAAACACATAACAACAAGTCCTGCTAAAGACTTTTCAGTGGCTTCTTGGTGCTTTCAGAATGAAATTCGAACTTCTAACCATGACCTATGGCTTACCCTGAGGACAGTTCAAAGGTGGTCTTGTTCACCGTACTGGCCAAGCTGGACTCGTCAAGCTGGTTCTTCAACTTGCCACACTCCTTCTTACCTTAAGCATTTTAAAAATAGACTTTATTTTTTAGAGCAGTTTTAGCTTCACAGAAAAATTTAGTGGAAAGCATAGAGATTTCCATGTATCCCCGCCCCCACTTATGCACGGCCTCCCCCATTTTGATGTTTCCTCTAGAGTGGTACATTTTTTACAATCTGTGAACCCACGTTGATGCATCATTACCACCCATAGTTTGTAGTTTACATTAGGATTCACTCTTGGTGTTGTACATTCTGGGGCTTGGACAAATATATAATGACACGTACCCACCATTGTAGTCTCAGAAGACCATTTCCACTGCTTTAACTATCCTATGTGCTCCTTATTCATCCCTTCCCCCAACCCCTGGCAGCCACTGATCTTTTTACTGTCTCTCTAGTTTTAGCTTTTCCTGAATGTCATGTAGTTGGAATCATGCAGTATGTAGCCTTTTCAGACTGGCTTCTTTCACTCAGCAATATGCATTTAAGTTTGCTCCATGTCTTTTTGTGACCTTAGGGATTTTGCTGTAGCTTTTTGCTCTGCCTGGCTTTAAAATGTTCACTCAACTTAACTAGCCTCTCTTACCACATCACCCTGTTGTATTTTCTTCATAGCCCCCATTGCCCTCTGAAATTTTCTTTGTTGTTCATGGCCTGTCTCTCCCACTGGAACTTAAGCTCAGTGGGAGTGAGGACTCTTGTCTGTTTTATTCCTGACTGTATTCCTGGTACCTAGAACAGCTCCTGCTGCATGGTAGGTGCTCAGCAAATGTTTGAGGGGTTAAATGCATGCATGGTTTGTATATTAATTATCTTGAGCTTTACTCTTGTCTCCTACTTGGTCTTTAAGGGGATAAGGGGACATACTTTTTCAGTCACTCTACTCCAGGTCTTGTTCAGAGGAAGAGGCAGAAATCCATGTCAAGTCACTGAGTCTGAGAACTATTTGTTGTTCACCTTTGGCTTCTGAAGCTCTATTGGTTGTCTGCTGAATTTAATGGGTCTTCTGGCAAATGGCAGTTTGGTAGCCTTGGTGGCAGTCAGTCATATTGCAAGAGATAACAGGGACAGTAGAAAATGATTAAGGGAAAATATGATTTAACGTTTACTGAGTCACACATTGTACTCAAAGCTGTGTATAACATAAAAAGCAAGTTAGGAGACATATCAGATATAAAACGAGTGAGCACACATAAGCGCACAAATACAGCAGAGAGAAAGGCATTGCATCAGATGCTTTCTTTCATTTACTAAACTATAGTCTTATCACAAAATATAGGCTACTTCTGAGGAGAAATAGCGCAACCCATGTTTGTGCCCCCATTATGCCCTGTGGGGCACAAAGAGGCCTGTAATTTCATTACTGGTTTTTAAGGAAACTTTCTCTAAGGCTAACAGACTTTCTAGGGAGGCCAAACCCAGTGAAGCTGAGTTAATGTTCTCATTAAAATGTTAAAGAGGCTTGATTCATGAACGACTGAAGCTGTAATTGCTTTATCCTTGTAAACTATGAAAATATGCGGTGATCTCATATGGAGGTACTCACCCAGTCCCTCTGTCAGGAAGAGCTTTATTTAGTAGGGCTTGGCTGGACCTAGGTACCGGAAAGTGAATCCTCTGGATGATATCTTTCAGGAGTATGGTGGGAGTGGAGAAGTACTCGATTTATTTTCGTTCTACAGATCTTGTTTTGTAAGCACAAATGGAATATTTGATCTTGAATTCTAATTTGGAAATATTAGGATTGAACATATGTATACACACCTATACAAACAAATATTACAAAATGAAGCAGAATTTTTAAAAATCCTTTTCATAAGCCCTAACTAGTTGAGGTAAGAATAGAATAGAAAGATGCTGAAGTGTGGGTAAAACTAAATTGGGAATTGATCTGGAAAAGGTCTGGTATATGAATTGCAGGATGAGGAGGAACTTGGCTCTGCCTTTAGGAGGTAACAGACTTCCCCCCCATCTCTACCTTCTCTCTACTTTTTGCCTTCCCTCGATGCCCCAATACAAAAACATAGCTGTGGAACTTTAGGTTGTGAATTCAGGTGGCAAATGCAACTATTTTTTTCTTCCTGGAAATGACTGATAAGGATGTTCTGATAGGACAGAAATCATAGAGCTGTGGTTTTTATATACCTTAGAAATTATATATTGAAAACCTCAAATGAAACTGGGAGGGGCAGAGTTAGACCATATTTGCTTTTCTCTAATTCCTTATTATTAGAAGCCCCTGTGTGTTGAATGGTAACAAATCTAGGTGTCATGATATGCAAATGTAATAAGTAGTATCTAGGGATTGCTTTTAATTAGTGGGTGGGGAGGGGGAATATATTTTCCTGATTCATCCTAGGTTTATGACTGAGATCTTGCTAAAAAAAAAAAGACAGATTAACAAGAGAAAAGCATACAAGTTTATTTAGCATAACTTTTATATGACAAGGGAGGCTTCACATAGAAATAAAAACCTAAAGAAATGGTTAGACTTGAATTTTTATGCTAGGTGATACCAGAGTGGATAGTTGTGGAGAAATAGGATTGGATAAAAAGAGTATTATTGTAAGATAATAAAATAGGAGAAATTTACCTGTTTGTACAGATTCCTCTTGGCATCTTTGTGTCTCTGTCTCTTTTCTGTTGTGTATAGGAATAACACCTCTCACATGAGGGTCCTATGATCTGCTTCAGGGGAAGGTCAGAAAATCTTTCTAAATTTTATTACCTGCACAGGGAGAAGAGTGAAAGATGGGGGGAAGGTAAGAGATATCTTCTTGCTCTGCTGTTTTCTTAAATGCCAAGATTCCATATTTTGGGTACCATGTTCTGAACCCCATTAATAGCTATTTTTTTCTTTTTCCTTTGATAAGTTTTAGATACTTTATTTTGAGTTAGATTTAAATTAAAATACATATGTCCTAGAGCTGTCAATATTTTTTCTTCAAAGGGTCAAATCCCTTTTGGATATGACTGCAGAGCATTTGTTAAAACTAGGGTTCAATCTGAGGGGGCAGTGGAGTCCACAGTTGACATAGGAGGCTTTCTATGATAGATGTGGTAGGTTTCTAAAGAGCTATTTTCTGGAGTGGTAATGATCCTAGTTCAATGATGTCAATGAGGTTAATGTTAGAAATAACCTCTCACAATTTTGACTATAAAGTGAATTTCAATACCTGGAACACTTTGATGATATGTAATAAACATATATATTTTTTAATTATTAAGAGATTCAGAGCAAGATATGACAGATTTCCACTGCTAACTCTAAACTTCTACTACACTCTTGGTGGGTTGAATGGAGTGACTTGCCATCTCTGTTTTGGGAAACTACTAACCTAGTCCCTGAATTCAGAGGTGACTCTTAACGGTTCTATCCAGACATAGCTCAACTTGTCATGTCTCCACTTCTCCTTATCCTTGATGGGATTTTAATCTGTTTTCCGATCTGTAGAATGTATCTATTCTTTCGTTTTCCTTTTGGCTTGCCTAGGAAATGTTAGTGGGCTGTGATTAGGTCTTCACTTCACAGTAGGACTTGGAATCCTTTGAAAAAATGTGATGGTGTGATGGGACAAAGAGATATTGACTACTTTATTCTAGGCAGCTGATTTTTTTGAAAACTTCTGTATACTTTTTAGAGTTTTTCTATTTTCTCATTTGCTGTTAGTATCACATCTGATGGCTCAGGGTCTCTACCTAAAGCAACCACTCTTCCATCCTTGTTCTTGGAGGTGACTTCCATCCAAAACTCTATGTTGATCTTATGATTAGCTAGCAATGCCAAAAACTCAGGGGACATTTTCAAAGTGGATCAGTGTGTGAGAATATTTTCCTCCAAATACTTAATTTTGTTGTGTCCTTAAGGCTTAGGTTGATTGGTCAGTTGATTGCTTATGATGAATGAACTCCTTCATTCATCAGATATTTTGGGGACATATACTATATACCAGGGGCATGTATTGTACATAGGGACTGAGATAAAATGATGGGCAAATTAGATTTGTCCATAAAGTTTTGCTGATAGTACACAGGTTGAAAATAAAAAGTGAAATACTTAAAGGAAACCAAATTGCTTTTCTGTAACTCAAAGACCATGTGTGAGATTGCCATATCACAGCCTATTCTGCATAGTTCTCCATAAGTGCATTTCACGTGGGAAGTGGTACCAGACGTTTTCTATATTACAATAATCTTCATATATTTATTAAGCTGTAACTTGTAAGACTTCCTGATGGGGCATTAAATGAGGCTTTTTGTGTGCTGCACTGTGTCATTGTCAAGAAACACTCTGTTAACTCCTGCCTTGTCATTCATCTGACTTGTGCTGGTAATGAAGCATGTTTCACTCTTTCCAGGAGGGCTTTGGGGATCTGCACAATGAGGGTAAGACTAACGAGAGGATTGGTTTCATGATGGGTTGGAGAGAATGCACTCAGGAAAAACTGGGAAGAGAATGACACCCTTTGCCTTATGTATTTTACATCTGTACACCCTTTCACCATAGCAGCTGAATACTCCAGAATTGCTCTACGTTTAGGAAGTACTCAGGAAATGCCAGGTTACTGCAGTTTTGAAAGCTTTTCTTTTCCCTCTTAACTGTTGACCTGGTAGCAGGTTAGGAGATTCTGAGAACTCCCAAATATTACAATGGAACAGCAGAGGAGTCCAACAGTTTTCCCGTCACTTCTAAGGTCTATGCTTGGGAGGACTGGCTGTATACTGATAACAGTGATTCACTTTTAGAAAAGGAGAGAAAGCATAGATGAGGGAAATACAAAATATGGGGACAGTAGTGAAGAAAAGGAAGAGAGAGCAAGGAAAATAGGACAGGAAGGTCGTTGTTCTTTCTTCTCACTCTTATCTCTTCCTTCTTACAAAAGGGAGGTGTGAAAAAGCAGACAGATTGGAAGGGGAAAGAAGAGAGTGAATTATTGATGGGAGGGCACTTGGAGGTGGTCAGGGAGAAGGAAAATGAGTCAGAGAAATTACAAGAATAAGTGAGGGGGGAAGGAGACAGGATAAGCACTATTTAAATGCTGGAAGAAGAGATAGGCACAGAGAGGGGAGTGCACACTTTGGTCACACTGAGAACCCTCAATTGCTCCCAGTGGAGCATCTGCCAAATAGTTGGTGTCCCTTGCTGAAGACATTTTCCTGACTTTTGTATTACCTTTAATGCGATTCCCTTTATGGTCCCCGTATTGCTGGTTGCCGTTTCATTGACACTCTGTGTGATCAAATAGCAAATGTAGAGGCACGGTTCTGTTATTCCTGCCCCCTTGCAGTCTGCAGCAGACTTCTGAGTCAGTGCATCTTGCGTTTGATGTTTGCCATTCCTCCTCGTCTACAGGTAGGAGAACTGAAAGGAAAAGAAACATTCACAAGAGCTGTCACGTTTATAGCTCATGCATACAAATATCAAAGTAGCAGGAAAAACTCAATAAAATCACAATCTGACTTTTTTGAAGTAAGGTAGTTGACTTTTTCATTGCTGGTCTGGATACCTGCCCTGACCTAACATTGCACTCACTGCACCTATCTGTAGGTAGCCTGCTTCTTGAAAGACCTTTCTTCTTTTTCTTTTCCCTAAGACTCAGCACAGGAAGCCTTTCCAATATTCCATGTCTGGGTCAGGTGCATTTTAAATGTGGGCCAGTACCCTCCCTTGCCCCTGGTTTCCTGTGCTGACCTTTCCTTGTTAGAATTGCCAAACCATGTGGTAATTTTCATCCTTCCATTTTGGGCTCTTTGCACAGTATTGGCTATTATTGAGCACTTGGTTCTGGAATGAATAATATCTATCATCAATGTCTATAATGCTGATCTTTGGAGTGTAAAATAAATTATTCTTGATTTGGTTGTGCTTTAAATATCAGTTTACAATTAATCTACTTGTTTTGGAAAGAAAAAGGATTTAGCCCACTATAAGGGGTTTCTGGAGAGTTTGGCAGGATATTTGTCCCCAGATTCATGCAACTATATAATAAAGGAACTGTGATTCCATTATGGTCTACATTCCAGAGGATGGTCTTGAAGTCTTGAGGAACCTATCTCTTGTGATCTTGGTAATCATAGGTCCAATGCATACTGCACCTTAAAGTCATGCCTCTCAGACGTTAATGTGCATAGGAATCATCTGAGGATCTTGTTAAAATGTAGTTTCTAGCTGGGCTGGGTGGCTCAGCCTGTAATCCCGCGCCTTTGGGAGGCTGAGGTGAATGGATTGCCTGAGCCCGCGGGTTCGAGACCCGCCTGGGCAGCGAGACCTCATCTCTACAATAAATCAAAAAATCAGCCGGGCGTGGTAGCACACGCCTGTAATTCTGGCTACTCGGAAGGCTGAGGCGGAAGGATCCCCGGAGCCCAGCAGGTTGAGGCTGCAGTGGCCGGGAGCGGCCACTGCACTCCAGTCTGGGCGACAGAGTGAGACTCTGACTCAAAAACAAACAAACAAAAACAGACAAACAAACAAGCAAACAAAAATGTAGTTTCTGTTGCAGTAGGTCTCAGGTAGAGTCTCAGATTAGGGATTCCAAGTTCCCTGGTGAGGCTGAAGATGCTGTCAGTGGACCACACTCTGAGAAACAAGGTTTTAAAATATTTTCTAGAAAATAAAGTTGGAATTTCTTCTATGAAAATCTCTATGTGCACTTGATAGTTTGCAGAACAAATTTTCTAAGAGATAACTTAAGTACGTAACTCTTATTTCAATTTAGAAATTTGCAAGAGCTTCCCATACTTAAAAATAGTGCATGTAATACTAGTCAGCTCCCCAAACTGATTTTGAATGACACTATAGATGGTCCTGCCCCTAATTAACATACAGCTTTATTTGTTGCTAAAATAGCTATCTATACCTAGGGCCAGGCCCTAGGTATAGATAGCTACTTTAGCAACAAAAGACTACTTCTATTTTTTTATTTTTCTATTTTTATTTTATTTTTTTATTTTTATTTTTTTGAGTTGGAGTCTCACTCTGTTGCCCAGACTGGAGTGCAGTGGCCGCTCCCAGCCACGGCAGCCTCGACCTGCTGGGCTCCGGCGATCCTTCCGCCTCAGCCTTCCAAGTAGCTGGAACTACAGGCGCATGCTACCACGACCGGCTAATTTTTTTTTTTTTTAATTTATTGTGGAGATGAGGTCTCGCCAAGTTGCCCAGGCAGGTCTTGAACCTGCAGGTTCAGGCAATCCACTCACCTCAGCCTCCCAAAGGCAAGGGATTACAGGCTGAGCTACCAAGCCCGGCTAAAGACTACTTTTAAAGCAGAAATGTTTTTTGGAAGATTGACAATTCAAAGTCTGTGTTTATGATGAGACCTTCACATTTATTGATTGTTACCAAGTTAGCACCATGCAGAGACCTTCTCCAAGGGCATTCAGTTGTTGTGGCTAGAAATGGAAAGGGCAGTGTTTAACTCAAACTTGCCAAGCAAAACCTTGCATCTGCTTTCATGTGTTCAGTCAGCTCTCTGAAATTGATGTTTGAAAAATTTTTTTTTTTTAACAAGATGGCCTTTATTTTACAGGTCCTTTGCAGTCAGCATGATATCATATTTATAACAAATGGAGGAGAGAGAACTCACCATGTTCAGGTAAAGGGATGGTGTGTGAACTGTATGTGACAAGCAGGGCTGACAGCAGGTGGGTTGTCACTATGAGAAATGATTTAGTTTAATTATGCCGTAGACATCATCATCTTATGTGTGTCTTACTCAGTTATGCCTGGGGTTTAGGAGGACTGTGACAAAAGATCTTAGTGAACTAACTTGCATTTTCGGGGAATAGCTACAAAGTGATAGGCCCTCTCTAAACAGCCAGCAAGGAAACAAGACTGGTCACTTGAAATCTCTTTCCAACATCTACAGAGTTTATACAGAATTACTACTGTTGTCCATCTTTATTATCTTAACAGAAGGCTCTTATCTTTTCAACAGTTAAGTAAATACATGAATACTGAAGATTTCTAATTAAGTCTTATCTCTGTCACCTTATCTGAAGTTTTCCTTCTAAATTTCCTTTGCATTTTCTTTTTACATACATATGTGTCCCATGACTTTGATTTGTCTAAACAGGTCACCAAGATTAATTTCCCATTAACCTCTGTTGCTTCTGTTTCTTTCTAATCATCTTTTAAAGGATTAAACAGTCCACATTAGGTTAGCCTCTCCTTAGGATGTGAACTATCTTTTTCTCTGATGGCCTTTATAGAACTGATGTGGATGGTGGTGTTCTATGGTCTAGTGACTGAACCTGGACCTACTCACTGAGCCAAACCCTCTGCAGATAGATCTGTACCAGGAGTTCTGTTAACCATGGCAGTTTTCTTATTGGCATGGTTCTTTTGCAACCCCGTCTGTATTAGTTTCCTGGAACAAAGTACCACAAACTGGCAAGCTTAAACAACAGAAATGTATTGTCTCACAGGTCTGGAGGCAAGAAGTCCAAAATCCAGGTGTCAGCTGGCTTGGTTCCTTCTGAGAGTTGTGAGGGAGAATCTGTTCCAGGCCTTTCTCCCACCTTCTGGCAGCCTCAGGAATTCCTTGGCTTGTAGATAGGGTTCTCTCAGTGTCTTTATATTGTCTTCTCTATATGTATGTCTGTTTCTGTATCTAGATTTGCTTTTTATAAGGATACTAGTCATATTGGATTATGGCTCCTCCTAATGATTTTATCTTAACTTGACTATCTGCAAGGACCCTATAACCAAATAAAGTCACATTCATATGTATATGAGTTTAAGGCTTCAACATCCAGTTCAACCTGTAACACTATCTAAGGGAAGGGTACAGGCATACTTCACTTCATTGTGCTTCACTTTATTGAGCTTCGCAGATATTGTGTGTTTGTTTGGGGTTTTTTTTGTTTTTTTGTTTTTGGAAATTGAAGGTTTATGGCAACCCTGTGTCAAATCAAACAAGTCTATAGGCACCATTTTTCCAACAGCCTGTGCTCACTTCATGTTTCTATATCAGCACTTTTTTTTTTTAGCAATAAAGTATTTGAAATTAAGGCATGTATATTTTTTAAGATATAGTACTGTTGCACACTTAATAGACTATAGTATGGTATAAGTGTAACTTTATATGCACAGGCAAACCAAAAAATTTGAGTGACTTGCTTTAATGTGTGATATTTGCTTTATTGTGAAGGATCTGGAGCAAAACCTGCATTATCTCTGAGGTATTCCTGAACTTAATTTCTCTCGGTAGCCCCTAAAAAAATTTAGCATGGTGCCTGCTGCTTACTAGGTGTTGAATGAGAGAATGACAAAGACTGTAAAGGCCATGGTTAAATTTAATTTGAAAAAGCAAAGTGCAGTGACCAAAGGTGGGCAAGTATTGCACTGGCCGTTGTCCTCAGTGAACTCTTATTTTCTGGATAATCTGAGTTAAACAGCATCATAAATGGGATAAGAGTTTTCCTTTAAAAGTAATAGTAAGTGAAGCTTCTATAACACGCAGACCTCTGTGTGAGCCAGTCCTGCTGTCTCTGCTGGCATCCCAGGCTGAACTGCAAATTTACATGCCGCCTCTATCCGTACATCAAGATATCTTTCCAGCTAATTCAACACCATTTAAATCATACTTAGCCAGGCTATTCTTTCTTTCCAGCTGCATCGCTTTGCACTTATTAAATTTAACATTCTGTTCCTTGGCTTTAATCTCTAAATGCTATCCTGAAATAGATCTGCCCTAATCGCGGCTTCCCCCTTCTTCATGTTTCCTTAGCTCAACGTTTTTAGAAGTTATCTTTTGAGTGTTCAGATTTAGGTGTTGATAAAATATTAGGATACTGGTCTCAAGGTAGCACTTAAATGATCTATTTTTCAGAAATGCTTATTTGGGAAACCCTTGTTTCCGGTTTAAGTAGTGCTTTCTGGCCACGTCTACTGTTAGTTCCAGGAAAGGAGTGCCTTTTTAATGGCAAAAGGAAACCTCGCTGAGAGGAGTCAAAGTCCAAGGGAAAATCTCTTTCTGGGAGTGAGTCTGCATCTTTAGGAGCACTGTGAGTTCATTTAAGCCCCTGGTTAGTGCTGGATGGAGCTGCTTAAGTAGGCAGGCCAGCAGTCTAGATGCTGGCTCTGTGGGTCAGGCCCAGGCCTCCCGGCAGTCTGCACTTCAGGCTGGGTGGAATCATTTACCTTCAGGCTTTCTCAGCTACACAGGAGCTTTCCTTTTTCTGGGAGTGGGCTGCAGGCTGTCCCATGGCCAAGTGATGGCATTGGCTTAGACAGCACTAGATTTATAATATGATGACAAGCAGTAGAAAATGAAAATAAAAATTCATTTGAGAATTTTTCACACTGACATTAGTCCTGAGAAAATTGGTAAATCAAATGGCAAATATTTATGGCATGTGTGAAAGATGCAGGTGCAGGTCCACCAAATGCCAAGTATGGATATATAACTTCATCTGTGTTTCTATCACTTACTTTTCTTTTCCATTTTATGCAAGAGCTCACTACCCTGTTACAGGCCTTCTGTAACTTTTCATGTGAACTCTTTGTGTGTGAAGACGTCTATAGGATTTCATCAAAATGGAAGCATTTAATTTGTCTTGGCTGTATAGTGATGGAATCAGAGTTATGGTGGGACAGCCCCTGTCGACTTGATTTAGGGCCCAGTGAGCAATTATATTCAGGTAATTAAGCTATCCAAAAATAGCTAGCAAAGTACTCGATAGTGTGGGCTACAACAATTATAACATCCTAATGAGTCTTATTTTAATAACAAAGTCATCTTATACTATAACTGAGCTACCTTATACACCTCTATGATTAAAGAGAAAATAAAATCTCAAGTGCCTTGAACATTAAAAATGAGTTTATTGTTGTTTAGTCTTTACCTTCATTTTGTGTTTTCCAATTTCACTAATCTTACATTTCTGAAAACTTAGCTATAAGTCTCCCTTGAAACTGATGATGATGTATTCGTTTGTTAATCTCTGATTTTCAAAAGCAGGAAATGAGATAAATGATTGTTATATCCTTTTAGTTAACAATTAACATGGTAGTTTTTTTTAGAGCTCTGAAATTAGTGTGTATTTATGAATTACGGGAAATAAAAAAAAAATTTTTTTTTTTTTTTTTTGAGTCAGAGTCTCACTCTGTCGCCCAGGCTGGAGTGCAGTGGCACGCTCCTGACCACCGCAGCCTCGACCTGCTGGGCTCTGGCGATCCTTCCGCCTCAACCTTCCAAGTAGCTGGAACTACAGGTGTGTGCTACCACACCTGGCTAGTTTTTTTTTTTTTAATTTATTATAGAGACGAGGTCTCACCAAGTTGCCCGCATGGGTCTCGAACCTGCGGGCTCAGGCAATGCTCTCGCCTCAACCTCCCAAAGTGTTGGGATTACAGGCTGAGCCACCGAGCCCGGCCTGATCAAAATTTCTCAAAAAATTTTTGCACATGGAAAAGCTAAAATGTGAATCTTAGTGTCTGCTTTGGGTTCTTCGGCCTCTAGCTCTGATGGTTTCTTCTTTGTCTCATTTAAATCCGTGGATCTATGTTAAGTGCTTGTGAGCTGATGGTAATATAAAAATGATGAGGATGACAGTGGCTTCTGACAGGAGACTCAGAAGCTTGGCATTCTCCTCTATCTACTTTTAGTTGTCACTAAGCTCTGTCAAATTTCTGTAATTCTGTCATATTTTTACTCTCCTTTTCCTTTTCATCTGTGACTGTCCTTTTCTAAGATATCCTTACCCTTTTATTTATTTGTTCATATGACCATTCATTTGTTCATTCTTTTGTTCATTTTTGTTCGTTCACTCATTCATTCATGTATTGTCCTTTTCACATGCGTCAAAAATTGTTCTGGGAAAAACATCACTTGATGTTTTATAATTATTATAATTTAGGTGGGAGATAGTCACACAAAAATCATTGCTACGATGGAGCAGTATATTGCATATACCTTTTATCTTTTATATAGGAAACAGAGCAACTAAATTAGCTTGGGAAAATTAGGAAATGCTTTATAGAGTACATTGTGTTTAAAGGAAAATTGATAGATCAGTGTGGTGAAGAGAGAACATACCAAAGGAGACAGCAGGTAAAGGCATGAGGGTGCAGGGTATGTTTGTGTATCCCATGTTGTTTAGGTGTTACTGGCACATGTAGGACTAGATAAGACTCTACAGAAAGGTAGAAATTAAATTTTTTTTTAAGTTATTTATTTATTTGAGTAGGGGTCTCACTGTTGCCCTGGCTAGAGTGAAGTGGCATGATCATGGATCACTGCAGTCTCGCACTTCTGGGATCAAGTGATCCTCCCACTTTAACCTCCTAAGTATAGGTGGAACTACAGGCGCATGACACTGTGCCTGGCTAATGTTTTGGAATTTTTTTTTGTAGAGACAAGTTCTAGCTAGGTTGCTTAGGCTGGTCTTGAACTCCTGGGCTCAAGCAATCTTTCTACTTCAGTCTCTCATAGTGCTGGGATTATAGGTGTGAGCCACTGCACCTGGCTAGAAATCAAATGTTGAAGGCCCTTTTATACATTGTTAAGCCTTCCTTTCTATCTCATGTCTACAATTGTAGTTGCCTTTAATTCATCCTGCTCATTGCAAGGAGAGTGTCTGTGATTAAGGAGTGCTTATGTCCTGTCTCTGTCTTTTATGACCTTTGTCCTGGTCTCACTCCTTTCAGGGGGAAATTAGACCTTTTCTTTCTTTTATTTACACCATTAAATCATTTACTCAGCTAAACTTGGCTGCTTTTCTTTTCACACACAATTTGTTGCTTTCCTCTCTTAGCTTCCATTTTCAAAATGCTCCCATCCTTCAAGAGCTCACTGAAATTGGTATTCTTTATAAAAACGTTTCTCTACTTATGAGTGATTTTACCCTTTGTGAATTCCAGGGGAATTTTCTTTTTCTTTTTCTTTTGAGTTGGAGTCTCACTCTCTCGCCCAAACTGGAGTGCAGTGGCACGCTCCCGGCCACCGCAGCCTCGACCTGCTGGGCTCCGGCGATCCTTCCACCTCAGCCTTCCAAGTAGCTGGAACTACAGGCATACACTACCACATCCGGCTAATTTTTGATTTATTGTAGAGATGAGGTCTCGCCAAGTTGCCCAGGCATGTCTCGGACTCCCAGTCTCAGGCAATCTATTCACCTCATCCTCCCAAAGTGTGGGATTACAGGCTAAGCCACCGAACCCGGTTCAGGGGAATTTTCAACTGACTCCTCCTATCACAATTTTCACATACTTCTTTATTTAACAAGTTATTTTTATAACACTCTCCAGACAGCTACCCACATGTTGAAGGGAAGGTTACATACCTATTATATATCCTGTTTATGCTGAAAATACAGCTTTTTGCATATAGTAGACTTTGCATTGATGTTCATAAAAAGAATGGAGGTAGAGGGAAACAGAGTTCCTTTAATTTGTAAGGCTGCTACAAATTAGGTGAAACTGACGGATTGAATAATTGTCGTATAGAAGAAGCAGTAGTTAATACAATGTCCAGATGAAACTGTTACAGGGCAGAATAATTGTCAGCAAAGGTAGAAGAATTACATTAAAGAAAAGGCAGAACTATGTACAGAAAAGAGATCCAGTCTGAAAATCAGTTAAACTTCTCCAAGGTTTAGACATGGGGAGAAGATACTGAGAAAGCTATTCAGCATATGTGATTGTCTTTGACAGTGAGTGACAAATGGGATAATAGGTAAACGCACTGATATTGCATTAAGATGCTCTGCATTATTATATAAAATGGCCTCTGGAAAACTTGATTCAATTTAAGACTTCTCTGTTATAGATCTGGAAACAGTCAGAAATTCAGAAGTATATTTATGAAACTCTGTTGCCACTGAGCTCAAAAGATCTTAATCCTATTACTTGTGATTTTGAAGAGGGTAAACATGAATAACTGAAAAGAGATATTGATTAAAGAAGTAATATGAACAGGTATAATGGAATTAAAGTAATTGAGGCAATATTGGGCCTAATGGACCTTGTTTTCTTAATGCCTTTCTTCTGGTTTTGTATTGAGTTGGCCCTAAAGTCGATTGGACTGTGTGCACAGAAAGAGAAGGACATGATGGAAGAATTAGTATTGCTGTCTATAAAAAAATCAATCTGTTGTTCCTACAGAAGAACATCAATCAGTCTGTGAAATCAATTAACTGGAATTTTTTACATTCAGCGTCTAAGATAACGAGACAAATGATGAGAAAAGACTGTATGCCTTGCATATAGTAGATACTCAGTAAATGTTTCTTGAATTGCAAAGCAAAGGATATTATGGATTTATTTTAAGAACTATTTCAGTGTAAATTCCTTTACTAGTATTGATTTAATCCCATTCTTTTTACCTGACTGCCTATTATCTATAGTACTATAAATGTACATTACTCAATTTCATTGATTCTTGCTGTGAAGTTAGTTCTCTCACATTTCTGCTGCCAGGGAGTCCAGGTAGCTTCACAAGACCTTGGATTCCAGATTATTTAGTGTCTTAATTATTTTCTGTGACTAGACTTTCTGCCCTATACAACATTGACACATTACGGTACTTGAAATCTCACTTTGGTAATATTAGTCTCTGTTCAAAAATGTCAGTGTCTCTTCTTTGTCTACAAAGTTACAGGGTCATTTTACTTTAGAGTTCATTCCCCACTATATGGCTTTGAAAAGCTTCTGCCGGCCGGGTGAGGTGACTCAAACCTATAATCCCAGCACTTTGGGAGGCTGAGGTGAGAAGACTGCCTGAGCCCAGGGGTTCAAGAGCAGCCTGGGCACCTTGGTGAGACCTCCTCTCTACAGTATATAAAAAAATTAGCTGGGCATGGTAGCATGTGCCTATAGTTCCAGCTACTTGGAAGACTGAGGTAGAAGGATCGCCTGAGCCCAGCAGGTGGATGCTGAGGTGGTCATGAGCATGCCACTGTACTCCAACCTGGGTGACAGAGTAAGAATCTGACTCAAAACCACAAAAAACCTTCTGCATTCAGTCTTCTCCAGCTACCCATCCACACTTAACTTCCACCAGCCCCTACCCATACACTATGGGAAGACAGATTTTTCTCTTCATCCTGCCGTCCCATTTTTGAATGTTCTGTTTTGAATCCTTCCTCTCATATCTGTATCCATCCAATTAAAGTCAGATCCGCTTCAGGCAATAGTTATAGTCCTCAAAATGATGCATTATCAACAACTGTGTTATAAAGACAATTATTTCAGTGTGATAAACAGTGTTAGGGACTTAAGAGTTGCAGGTGCACAGTAGCAAAGTTGTTTTACCTATAGCTATTTCAATAATAATACTATTTTCAATCTCTGTAAGAGTATAACTTTAAAACCTGAACATCACTGGAAAAATGCATTTTATTATATCTCTTTTCATAAGATTATAGTGAACTGAACTGGTATTTTAAAAAATTGTTTCAACATCTTAATGATCCATTTTTGTGAGAAACAAAAGAAGACACCCAGCTGGGCTCGGTGGTTCAGCCTGTAATCCCTTGCTTTGGGAGGCTGAGGTGAGTGGATTGCCTGAGCCTGCAGGTTTGAGACCTGCCTAGGTAACTTGGCAAGACCTCATCTCTACAGTAAATTTAAAAAAATTAGCCGGGCATGGTAGTACACGCCTATAGTTCTGGCTACTTGGAAGGCTGAGGCGGAAGGATTGCCAGAGCCCAGCAGGTTGAGGTTGCAGTGGCTGGGAGCGGCCACTGCACTCCAGTCTGGGTGACAGAGTGAGACTCCAACTCAAAAAAAAAAGACACCCAAAGCAGCTGTGTTGTAAGCACAAGAGTTTATAATTTTTTCTTATGGGAGTCATCATCGTCACAAAACAAATCTTATTCCCTGATCAATTGATTACTTTATATCTAATACACATTATGCAAACCTTGCAGAAGAAATACCTGTAATATTTATTTTTTAAAATGGAGTTTAAGTCCCTTTTTTCTCCACCAAGTTTGCTTTTTACCATTCTCCCTTGCCTGGTGGTTTTTCTCTCTGAATGCTTTGTTTTAGGTTAATAATCAATTCAAGGACCTCTTTAATTGTTAAACTTCTTGAGAATTTTTAGAGACTGTTTTGAAATAAGGACATAATTTTATTTCTCATAATGCCTAATACATTGAGCAATGCTATATTAGTTTATAAGACTTCTGTTATTAAATTCCATTTTACCTAAATCCCCAAATTTCTATTTTCTTCACTTTCTGGGTTTCCCTAACATTGAATCTCGGCTTAATGTTGAAGAGAGAGAGAGAGAGAGAGAGAGAGAGAGAGAGAGAGAGAGAGAGAGAGAGAGAGAGACAAAACTCCATTAAAGTTACATTTAAGGGATTTTGTTGTTGTTGTTTAATGGCGGCACAAAGAAATGTGGAAAAAGTCACAGCATTCTGGAATCTGAGATAGAGATGGGTGAGTGGCAATTTACTTAGCAGACCTGAAAAAATGGAGTTTTAATCTGGCAGAGGAGAGAGTAAGAAGTAACCACACTCAGGAACCAGAACCCCTGGAAGTGAGGGCTTCTGAAGATGGGGTTAAGATTAGGAGTGTTGGCTGAAAGTTCGATCTGCTCCCTACCTTTATACAAACAGGTACTGGCCCCTCTTCTCACAGAAGGATGGGGATGATGTTTTCTATAGAAATGTTAATCAGAAGTTTTCTGGATCAGAAAGTATCAGGAATACTTAGAAGCAGTACAATATATTCTTGAAATATGGTAGATCATATTGAGGTACCAAATCCTGAGAACCACAGCACCATCTTCTCTCTGCTTCTCAGACTGCAGGCAGCCAGAGTGGTACCTTACCTGTAGGAGACACTAGGAAACTTCCCTGGGAATCTAACCTTAAAGCAGAACTCAAGGATACTGACATCAGAGACACATAGAAACTGATAGTAAATAATGTAGTAGACCGAAGACACCCATTTGGGGGAATATTAAGTGGGTATAACACTTCCAAATAAATTATTTTTAAAGTTTTAAATGACAATATGAGTTTGCTTTTATGAACATAACTTTTTATATTGTTTATATGCCTGAAATGGCTAAATGCAATTCTGGATCAAGATCTCGACAGTTCTCTCTTCAGATTTTTATTAGTTACTATCTGTGAGGCACTATACAAATATTGATTTTTTAAAAAAATTCAAGCCATTTCATCACTATTTCAAATTCTGCAGCAGTTGACATGATCTTCTAACAATTCAGTAGTTTTGGCTCTCTTGTTTGCTAGACAGTGGGAAATGAAATCCTCTGATAATTTCAGTAGGTCTCAACTTCAGTTGAATTTTTTTCCTTTGAAGTAATTAAAAATAATTATAAGGCCCAAATTTGTAAAATGTGTGTTTATTGTTAGAGCAGTCACCTCATATGTATCTTGGATGCCAGTAAAAGAGCACGTTAGACTCAAATGGAAATAAATATCTGATACCCATAAAGATAGAACTTGGGGGGCTGCTACTTGTAGCTTTGCCCACCTGACTTCTCTCCCCACAACTTTCTAGAGCTCTACTTTCAACTGTACTTTATATTCCTGGAACAAAACCTTCTCCAGCAGCTACATGGACTGCTTCTGCCCAAAGTGCAGTGGTAGCTGTTGAAGTGGATGTCCACAAATGTGTCCAGTGTCTCTCAGTGGAGCCTTGAGCACCATGCTTTCAGCCTTTGGAGAAGCTATTGGCCAGGAGCGACCTGCCCAGAGGTAGCTGGTGCCCTAGTTTCTACCTGATTCCCCAGGCTGAAGGGTATCCGTACCTTATAGCATACCTGGAACCAACCTTATAGCACACCTGTGCCAGCACCTACCAGTTGGAAAGCTCAAATTCTGAATGTGGAGACACATTCCTAAAGAATTACTTAAAGAAATGAAAGCAGTTATCTCTGGACCTAGTACTGCTTAACAGTTGAAACTGTGTCATGAATAAATTGGTTTAAACACAAAATAATTTTTAAAAATCTCTTATGTGGTTTTATTAGATCTTCTAGACCTTTTGCCTTCTCAAAACATTGGGCAAGGTGGGCTTGGTGGCTCAGCCTGTAATCCCGCGCCTTTGGGAGGCTGAGGTGAGTGGATTGCCTGAGCCCGCGGGTTTGAGACCTGCCTGGGCAACTTGGCGAGACCTCATCTCTACAATAAATCAAAAATTAGCCGGGCGTGGTAGCGCGTGCCTGTAGTTCCAGCTACTTGGAAGGCTGAGGTGGAAGGGTCGCTGGAGCCCAGCAGGTCGAGGCTGCAGTGGCCGGGAGCGGCCACTGCCCTCCAGTCTGGATGACAGAGTGAGACTCGAACTCAAAAAAAACAAAAACAAAAATGAAAACATTGGGCAGAGTTGCTTTCAACTTGATTTTTATGAGATAAAATGGATATACAATTGCAGAATGTGGTCTGCTTCTTAAACTCTGAGGATATTCAGTTTGTGGATTATCTATATGCCATAATTTACATCAAGGATTAAGACAAAGAAAAGAAAAATAAATCTGAAGATAGCAAACTTTATTTTTTAATAAAAGGAAAAAGAGAAATCGGAATTAATGAGAAATATAGCCTGTGTTTTGAAACTTCAGTTGATTATTTTCCAGCTGTCCCTTTAACATGCTCCTAGGAAAGTAGTAATAATGATTTAGAAGAAGAATTAGGAAACAGAGTCATTTTTTTTCCACTAAATTAACTGGAAAAAAGAAAGGCACTTGAGAATACATAGCAGAGAATACTCTTCTTTCGCTGAGGGGACTGAGAGCGTGGTCTACTTGGTGCCCTCTATATTCAAGGCTGAAATTGGAAACAATGGTGCTTTAATTTGCTGCTCATCTAATGGGCCTGCTGATTTGTTCTCATTTTTCAGGCTTCTAATATGTCCTTAAAATCCTCTCAAGGGTTTTATACTTTTAGCCTGAGGTCTCTATGCTTCATTTTTCCCTTTGTTCTTCAAACACTTACATTGCCTCTGCCTGTTTTCATCTTCTGAGAGGTTCAGAATAATGTATGGTATGCATCGAATAATTTGGATAAAGCCTATGACATGTCTTGGTAATGTTAAATCATTCAAAATCCTAGGAAATAGTCCCAGCTTGCATTAGAAGATGATTAATACAGGTGAACTTTAAAGTCTTGATTTTAAAAAATTTACATTTTTACCAACGATGGTTGAAAAACATTGGCATTCTTTCTGCCTGCATTGCTGATTACAATTGCAAATACTCACAAAAGTACTAGAATGGTTTCTCACTGTTCCTAAGGAGCAGAGTATTATTTTACCCTTTTAATGGCTATTAAATATTTTTTAAAACACACAATTTTCCAGAACGATATCCATGTGCATAAATCACAATGGGGAAGTGTATTTTGATATACATGCATAATAATGCTTGCTCAGATTGGTTTACATGTCTAATTTGCCAAGAGGAAATTTAAATTTTGAGACGTTTCTTATTTGAGACATCATTATGAGAAAAGGTAAAAATAGGGATCTTTTCAGATGAAGTCAAGACAGTGATTACTCACGTAGTTACTATTTTTTGCCCCAGGATTTCCTGGATGTGAGCCTAGACCTACCTGAATCAGGAATGGTGGAAAGCCGTGGTGAGTTGGCTACTTGGCAGGTGGGATCAAGGAAACCCATCAGTGTTTCCCAGTGAACAATGAACAGGTGTCATTTTCAATGTTAAGGAATATCTTTTCTGAGTGGAGACTCAAAAGAGAGCAGGAATCTATTGGGGGAGAAGTGATAGGAGTGAAAGCTTTGTCCTGTCTGGAGAGTGGAGGCGGGGAGAGAGCAAGGGAGTACAGGGGTTGGGGGCAGGTGCGAGACACAGCTTGCTTGAGAGCAGTATCGAAGAAGTCAGTATGGACATGTAGATCTGGGGTTGAAATTTAATTTAAGAAGAAACATTTGGAACACTTGGCAACAAGTGACATGATCAAAATGACATTTGAGGAGATGATTCTTGCTGTGTTATAAAATAGCTCAGAGAGGAGGAAGACAGTTGGTGCATGCTAAGAGGGACTATAGAAGAGGGAGAAAGGGAAGGGATTGGACTTGATGACAGGACTGACAGGGAAGACAGAAAATAGAGACGTCGTAGATACCGTAAGTCAAGGCTTGATTGCTGCCTTGGAGAACAGCCCCCACCTCTACCAGTTCTAAAAAACAGAAAGCAATGTGCCCAGAAGATTACCCAGCAGATGTCCAGATGCCTTCTGGAATAGGTCAGTTCTCTTCCTGGCTCACAAGTTGTGGAACAGTGGAAATGTAACAGTTTGCAAAAGACAGAAATGTGCTAAATTGATCAATTCTCTTTAGCATGTGCTATGACCCTCACCCTCGTTCTACCCGCTCTCAGAACGTCATCCAGACATCATAACTAAAGTGTGTGGCAAGAATTAACCAGGGAAGGCAGCACAGGTCTGGGGAATATCTGTGTGCACGCGCGCGCGCGCGCACACACACACACACACACACACACACACACACACACACACAGCGATTGTGTGCACGCGCGCGCACACACACACACACACACACACACACACACACACACACACACACACACACACAGCGATTCACCTGGGAATGTGGATAAAGAATTCCATGCCACAGAGTGAATAAGGGGAAGAGCAGAGGCTTGTAAGCAAGTATTGTGAGTGGCTTCATGGAAAAGCCAAGGAACAAAAAGAAACAGGAGTGGTTGGAGTGGCACTAAACCCATGAAATCGCTTGATTTAAATGTAAGTGGAGATTTGCTTCATTAGAGCAGACAGTCTGATATATGTTTTGAGACTATACATAACTGAAGGGACAGTTTCATCCCTCAAGACTTAGCATTCTCAGAGAATTCACAATATAAATACAGCAAGATGAGCCTCCAGACCAGCATGGCTGAGCAGATGTTCAGCCTCCAGAAAGATTTTCCTGAACCCCCTTTTACAAATGCAGCTCACCCCTATTCTTTTTAGAGTTGACTGTGAAAATCCTTTAAATGAGTATCAGGAAAGGAATTTTCAAGAAAATCCTGTACTCCAAAGTGGTAGAGTTTTTTAAACAAAGAATACATTAATTTTAGCATTGTGATAAAAATCAACCCACACTCAGCCATTCTCCAGAATGGATTATAAATAATGTGCTTGCATTTTTTCGGGTCCATACTGGAAATCCCTTTGAATCTTGTATTAGTATTTATTCACTAGAGAAACAGAATCTATCATTCTATATATTAGATACATAAATACGTATTTATGAAGAGATTAATTTCAAGAAATCACTTCATGCAAACGTGGGAGCTGGCAAGTCTGAAAACCATAGGGCAGGTCAGCAGTCTGAAAACTCAGACATGTGTTGATGTTATAGCCTTGAGGATGACATTTGCAGGGCAAGTTGACAGGCTGGCAACTTAGGCAGACTTTCTGTGCTATAGTCTGAGGCAGAATTCCTTCTTCTAGAGAGTCAGTTTTTGCTCATAAGGCCTTCAACTGATTAGATGAGGCCCATCCACATTATCAAGGGTGGTCTCTTTTACAGCTGATTGGAGATGGTAATCACATCTGTAAAATGTCTTCACAGCAACATCTAGACTAATATGGGACCAAACAACTGAGCTCCATGGCCCAGCCAGGTTGACACGCAAAACTTTACCATCACAAATCTCTTATTTTTACTAGTGAAAGAGCAGAGTCAGCTGTATTTTGCCTCATTTCCTCAATGTTGTCATCTTTACAAGGGAGTAAAGATTCTGTGAGTGATTCAGTGGTGGCAGTTTGAGTGGTGCTTTTTTTCTCTGTCAAATTATTGAATGAAATGATTTGTTTTAAAAGTTGGACAATGTTAGCACCTTTCCTCTGCCCCACATGGTGCCAGATGGGCTTGTCTGCTTTGCCTGGGGACTGGAGTGGGTATGTGGAACACGGATTTTGACTAAGTGAGGTTATTGACTTCTCAAGTCCTGCAGTGAGACTCCTTAGCCGACTGTGTGACAGGTGGGATGTGGGAAGTTAATATTTTCTAGGAAGAATTTTAATGTTAGAATTTACTGTCTTTTGCACATATAAATTTGAAGGCTTAATGTTATGCTCTTCTGGTTATTTGCATTTAATATGCATGCAAATGCACAATATATACTATATGCCAAGAACATAATTTATTAATCGGTACTTTCCCTGGTTGTTAGCAATTTTGGCCGCTTTAAAAATTAATGCTTTGAAGAAATATATGTTTTCAAATTTATTTGTAGTATCTTTAGTTTCCAAATAAAAATATGTCATATGTTCTGTCCTAGAAAGGTAGATCTCTGCGATAACATTCTCTGTGTTTAAAAAGTTACATATAATGCTAAAGGTTAGGAAGCCTTTCTTTATCTTTCCTATGAATGAGTTTCGATTAGGTATTGCAGATGTTTGTTTCCATTAACAATGGGGCAAAATATGTGCTTCTGTAGTGTGATTGTGGCCTCCAGCATTCTGGTACATTGAGGGTGAGTCATTTCAGTGATTAACACGCCTCCGGTACCAGAGTAGCTTGCTGTACTTCTCAGTAGAAGAAGGGCACCTGTACTGCATAACCCACAGCAGGAGACTTCCGGAGAAGGACTCTGTAGCCTTGCTGGCTGCCACTGAGGCTTGTTGTCTAGGCAACTACCACACAGCCATCCATCCTCTCCCCAGGCAGAGAACTCCAGTCATCCTTGACTCTGCCATGGCCTTTCCTCCTCCGCCTTCTAATCTGTCACAGGATTCTGCCATGCATCTCCTAGGCAGCTTGGATTTTATCTTCCCTGGATATCTCCAGGCCACCACCAGATTCTGTCTTACCTCTTCCATCATGCCAAAACAAGGCCTCCTGGACCTTCCTGTTGGCTGTCGAAGTTATGTCATCTTATAGTGTAGACCTCTGGGGTAGAGCACTCTCTGCAGGTTGCGGACATTCATCCTCAACTTCAGCAGTCTGCTCTGGCATGCTATCTAGAATTATTTTTTAATCATTCTTCTGTCTGAGTTGCATATCTCTCATGACTTAGTCACTCTCCTCCACCTTACCCGCCCTCTTTACCCTTTGTGTGTCTAAGTTCTCTTTCTTGAATTCAGCCCTCTTTCAGAGATAACGAACAAGGGCTCTCAGCTGACAACTTTTATTGGTGGCACCATCACTACCACCATTGCAGTAAATATGATCACAAACTTCTTTGCCAGCATGTTAGCATATTACTGTTAGCTGCACAAAATGGACTAAATTTGTGTGGCCTGTGGACATTCACTCAAAACCTAAGTCAAGGCTTCTGTGTTGTTGTGCACCCTGATCATGGGCTCAGGTTGGGACAAGAATCCATTTTGGTTTTAGTTATCATGTGTCCTTGACCATGGCTCGATCTGACAGGATTGAGAGGCGACCTCCACGCCTTCCTCCTTCTCTCCCCAACAAGGATAGTTAACCATGGTGCTAAGACACAAAGCTGAAGAGGCATAATTTTCTAGTTCACTTTTGTGCTTAGGAGACATCGTTTACTAATTTGCAGCTAGGTTCCCTATAGGCTTTTAGAGAGGCCTTGACTTATAGGATATATGTGAAAATTAAGGATCAAAATGTTATCTTCTATTAAGGGAGGAAAAGCCTCAAAAAGAAGACCAAATCTACTCCCTCCCCTTTAGAAACCATGGATGGTGGGAATCTTGCTTTTGAATGATGTGATAACGTTTGATGAGTTTTGGTATAAGTACCAGGTGAAGATAATTTAATTTTGTGAATAATAATGACATTCTGGCCAAATATTCTGCAATGGTTTCTCCTCTCCTCCTTCCCTTTTCTTTCCCCTTCTTTCGCTTCTTTCTCTTTCCCCCTCTCCCCCTTCCTCTTCAGCGTCTTCCTTTTCTGATAATAATCGTAGCAGACTTGATTGTATCAGAGGAAACTCCAACCACAGTGGTCCCATGTGCTGTGGGTGGAGCAGTCTGCTGTCATAGAATGTTCAGGGACATAGAAACTGCATGCTTAATTTACATAGAGCGCAGGGGCCCTGAGTGTAAGAACTTGAGCCTGACTTGTTTTCAGAGTTCAGACATGCACTAATCTCTCTCATGGGTTAGGATTCACCAAAAGAGGCCAGATCAAGGGGTTGTGACGAGGTTCCTGAAAGAAAACCATTGAGTGAAGAAATCTGCTAAAGTAGATCAGACTGAGTGACAGGGTTTGAAAGTCCAAGGAGCAGTGATTCCAGGTACTTTCCTTACCTAATGAGACTCTCCTTAACTTTCCCTACTAACAACAGACTCCTCCGTTTACCAAAAATGTATACTGTAGCATACACAAGAACTATATTATAAAGTAGAAATCAGCAAACTATGGCCCTTGAGTAAAATCCAGCCTATGTCCTGTCTTTTGAGGCCCAAGGGCTAAGAGATGTCTTTACATTGCTAGAGGGTTGTAAAAAAAGAAAAGGATGGCAAAAGAACACTGTGCTATAGAGATACACGAGGTATGCAAAAGCTAAAATATCTACTGTCCGGCCCTTTACAGATAAAGTTTACCAACCCCTGTCAAGAACTGGCCAGTGATACCTGATGGGGCTATGTTGGCAGCCCTGTTCTAAAAGAAAAAGGCCCAAGGGTGGAAATGGCTTTCTTGCTGGTGGGGCCTTGAGGTTGGTTCTGCAGAGGAAGTCAGTAGCCCAGAGAGTGTTGTCAGAGGTGTCGATTGATTGTAGCTTGTGAGTGGAGCAGAGGGAAAGTATCGGAGGAGAAGAGAGGAGGGCAGGTAAGCAGTGGGCCCCAGATATGTTTGTCTGGAAGATGTTGTTCCCCCCTCAGTCAGGGGATCCTGGACAGAATAACTGAAGAGATAATCCCAGGAAAAGCTCAAGCTTGCTGCCAGTCAGTGTGTAGGGCTCAGAGAATTGGGACTTAGGCTGTAGCACCATGAACGGGGAGGTCAGGGGACTTTTGGTTTGCACGTGTGTTTAATAGTTTATGAAGTCTTTCTTGTTTTGTAATTGTGAGAACACTCTGAAGCAGACAGAATGAGTGTTAGAATGGGTGTCACTTTTGACCTCAATTTATAGAGCAAAGGACTGATCCTTGGTCAGGGAAATGTCTTCTTCAAGGTCATATGGTTGTTATGTGATGAAACTGGAAATCAAATCCAGATATTCAGTTTCTAAAACCTGAGCACCATTCTCAGGGTCAATAAGTGTGAACTCTGTACCCCCAATCCCGCCACAAAAACCTTCTTGCTCAATATTGTTTAAGTGTATTTGTGAGCTAGTTATATTAACATTTAAAACACCAGAAATGGTGTTTCAGGATAGCTCCAGAATTGAAATCACTTTACGTCTCAGCTTAGTCATCTTCTCACCCGGGAAGACATGTGGAATGAACTCTAACCAGAGTGTAAATGTAATGAACTCTAACCAGAGTGTAAATGTGATCTGTAATTTCCTGAGTTGTTTATGTGAGTCTGAGAACTCTGGGTTCAGACAGATTACTTGGATGTTCTAGTTTTACTTATTTTTTTCCTCTTTTAATTTTTATAAATGGTTGGGTACAATTCAGAGGGTTAGGTATACAAATATTCATTGTGCAGTTATCGTTATTGATGAGGTGTGCTATCCCCTTCCCCAGGCAGATATCGACTACTGTCAATCCTACCACCCCACCACCCCCTGCAGTTTCCCGCTACTTTCAATCCTTTTAGTAATACGATAGTTGTTCAAGGACCACTTATGAGTTAGAACATGTGATACTCAGCTCTTTGTTTCTGTGAGAGATCACTCAGTATTATAAGCTCTAATTCCATCCAGGTTGCTGCAAAGTTCATGATTTTGTTCTTCTTTATGGCTGCATAATATTCCATTGTGTATATGTACCACATTTTTTATCCAGTCTTCTTTTGATGGGTAGCACGGTTGGTTCCATGATCTGATATTGTGAACAATGCTGCGATATACATATGTGTGAAAGTATCTTTTTTATAGAGTGACCTGAGTTCTTCTGGGTATATTCCCAGTAGGGGGATTGCAGGTCATATGGAAGGTCGATTTTTAGAACTTTTAGGAATTGCCACACTGATTTCCACAGAGGCTGTACTAGTTTACACTCCCACCAACAGTGTAAAATTGTTCCCTTTTCGCCACGTCCCCAGCATCTGTTATTTTTTGAGTTATTGATGATGGCAATTCTGATTGGAGTTAAGTAGTATCTCAGTGTAGTTTTAATTTGCATCTCCTTGATGACTAGTGAGGCTGAACATTTTTTCATGTATCTGTTGACTGCTCATATGTCTTCTTTTGAGAAGTGTCTATTCATATCTTTAGCCCATTTTGTAATGGGGCTGTTTGTTTTTTTCTTTTCAGCACATTTGAGTTCCTTGTAGATCCTTGATGTTAGGCCTTTGTCAGACATGGAGTTGGCAAATATTTTTTCCCAGGCTGTGGCATGTCTTCCTGCTCTCTTGATGGTTTCTTTGGCTTTGCAGAAGCTTGTCAGTTTAATGAGGTCCCACTTGTCTGTCTTGTCTCATATGGCCTGGGCACCTCAGGTTTTGATCAGGAATTGGTTGCCAGTTCCAACTTTCTTAAGAGTGTCTCCTGCTTTTTTTTTTTTTTTTAATTGGAATCTCACTCTGTCACCTAGGCTGGAATGCAGTGGCACACTCATGGCCACCACAGTCTCAACCTGTCGGGCTCAGGTGATTCTTCCACGTCAGCCTTCCAAGTGGCTGGAACTATAGGCTTGTGTCACCATGCACAGCTAATTTTTTAAAAATTGTGGAGACTTCCAGGCTCTGTGGCTAAGCCTGTAATCCCAGCACTTTGGGAGGTTGAGGCAAGTAGATTGCCTGAGCCCGTGGGTTCGGGGCCAGCTCAGGCAACTTGGCAAGACCTCGTCTCTACAATAAATCAAAAATTAGCTGGGCACGGTAGCACATGCCTGTAGTTCAGGCTACTTGGAAGGCTGAGGTGGTGGGACTGCCGGAGTCCAGCAGGTCGATGCTGGGGTGACTGTGAGTGTGCCACTGCTCTCCAACCTGGGCAGCGGAGTGAGACTCCAGCTCAAAAATAAATAAATAAATAAAATTTGTAGAGACGAGGTCTCGCCAAGTTGCCCAGGCTGGTCTTGACCCCTGAATTCAGTCAGTCCTCTCGCCTCTGCCTCCCAAAGTGCTGAGATTATGGACATGAGCCACCGTGCCTGGCCTAGTTTTACTTTTATAAAGAACCTATGAAAGGAATAATTGTGAAAAGTAATTATTGACACTATGAAAACCCTAATAAGATTTGGAGCTGTTTTCACTATTTTACTAAGACACTGTGCAACAAGTAGATCAAGTGACCTGTTTTGTGTGTCTATGATTTGGATATCAAAGACCATCATTCCTACATGATATGACAAAAGAAAGAATTTTACACACTTATTTGCCACTCTCCTACTTGGAGATTTTTGTCATAATTAGATGCGCAGTGGAGCCAGCTGTGGTCTGCATAGGTGCCGGCTGTCTGTCTGGGTCTAAACCTGAGCAATGGATTTGGTCTTGGAGCCCGTGTTACTGATAAAGGCTGCAGCTGGCCACAGGGAAATCCACTGTAGTAACAACAGTCTAGCCATCTAGAGGAATCAGTCCACATCCATCTTCAGCTAAGAATCCTCACTGAAAAGGATATCCAGGGACTCTGGGTGGGATAATGCTGCCTTTACACTCTTCATAAAATACGTTAAAAAAAATAAAGCCTTAAAAGTCATGCTTGTGAAGAGTGTGGATAGGAAAATGAGAGCAGCAATTCACACTGTGCACTTTTCCTTGGAGTGAGAAGTCATGCCAGTTTCTCAAAATGTGTGTTTCATCTCTTACAGCATCCTTAAGAAAACTTGATCAGCCATGAGTTAGCATCTTACATGCTCACCTGGACCTTTGCTTGCCTGGCAAATGTCATTTCTTAGAGAGCCTTCCATTCACCCAGTCTGCGGTTTCTATCCCCCTGGCTCTACCCCCGTTCTCTGTCTCATCTTCTTGTTTCGTTTTTTTCACAGTGCTTTTCACTGCTTGCAGTTATCTACCTTACTTACTGACTTATTTAGTCTCTCTCTCACCTCTGCGTTGTAAGCTCTGTGGGAGCAGGAGCTGAATGTGGCTCTCTGGTTCACTGTGGTTTTCCATAGCACATAGAACAGTACTTGGCCTGTTGGTAGGTGCTCAAGAAAGTCTGAGTGAATGAATGAATGAATGATTAATTATGTGCTTTCATGTTGCTTAATCCACAGTATAGTATCCAGTCCAGTACTAGTTTCCCTGGAGGAGGAATCCAGAGACTATTAGTTTTCTATTACCATCATTGACTTAAACAACACAGATTTATTATCTTACAGTTCTGGAGGTCAGAAGTCTAATATGGTTCTCACTGGGTTAAAATCAAGGTGTCAGTGGGTCTGCATGCCTCAATGAAGACTCTAGGGGAAGTTCATATTCTTGCCTTTCCCAGTTTCTGTAGGTGACATACAATTCTTGGTGTGTGGCCCCTTTCCATCTTGAAAGTCAGGAATGATAGGTCGAGTCTTTTTATGCTACCCTCTCTCTACTTCTCTGCTGCTGGAAAAGGTTCTCTGCTTATAATTATTGATGTGCTCAGATTGGGTTTACTTGGATAATCCAGGGTAATTTCCTGTCTCAAGGTCCTTAACCTTAGTCACATCTGCAAAATTATTTTTTTTTCCTATAAGATAACATATACTCAGTTTCCAGAAATAGATCCTGGACATCTCTGTGGGCGGAGTTCATGATTCTGCCATGGATTTACTCACAAAAGAGGTTTAGGGATAGTGAAACCCAAAGCCTCGTCCCCCCCAATACTATCTATTGCAAAAGATAGAGTCTACCAAGTCATTTATACATTTAACAAGAAATATTCATGGAGCTTGTCACATTCTCCTTGATAATTTTGTTCATGATGGGGGAGTGAACCTAGACGAAGTTTTGTAGAGCTGGGTGTGGGGACCCTGGGGAAGTTCATCTGACTTCGTAACCAGGCCTAACAGTCAGAATCTGGGTTGCCAACTGGAGTGAGATTGGTGTGTTTAAAGGGGATTCAAAGCAGCTGTGGTGGTAACGATGGTGGTGACAGATAACATGTGTTGAGTACAGACCTGTTTGGGGAAATGTATTTAATTTATGCAGTCTTCATAATAATCCTGTAATAGAAGCACTGTTGTCATCCTTGTTTTACAAATGATAAAACTAAGGCACTCAGAGGATTGTTAAGCTACCTAAGATCACACAATTAATGAGTGACTGGGTCGGGATTCAAAATCTCACACAGTATAGCTCTCAATCCTGCTTCCTAACCAGTGCACAACCCTACCTCTTATGAGGCCCACTAGAGAGTGGCCAACGGAGCCTGTGAGGCTTCTGCATTTTGTGAAGTAGAAAGAATGGATGGTCAGAAGCTCTGAGTTTGTTTTTCCATCATCGGTTGCTAGATCTGGGCCTGGATCAGGCCACTTCAATTTATTGAGCCTCTGTGAAAAGAAGATGAAAATTCCTACATCTCCAGTGTGGGAGAAGAATCAAATGATTATTGAGAAGAGCTCTGTAGCCGTTGGTTATTACTATCCACATGTCTAAGTGATGAGGTGAGGCAGGAAAGAGAGTACACCTGTGCCTTGAGCATTTGTCTGGCTTGTGTCACCCTGAGGCCAACTGGAGAGCTCCACTAAGACATGAAGTTGTCTTCCGATAGCCTTAGTGTAAGAGGCTGATTGATGGCAGGGATGTACAGGTCAGACTGTGACAGCATGTAATCAGTCAGGGCATAAGAAGGATACTTTGTCTTTGGTGTATAGACTAGGGATCTAATAACCCAGTGGTGGTCATCAGAAGGAAAAGCCTCCTCCACTTGTTTTCATTCCCCTCATTTTAGTAGCTGTAGGGTGGCCAGGCAATCCCAAGAATATCATATATGAGGATGATATTCTTTAGGGGTTTTTGCCCTAATGGCATGAGCACAAAATGACTGCTGTAAGTTCTAGACTTCAGAGGGAGAAGTAAAAGTTTATCTTGGAGCTAGCCAACACTTGCATACACTTATTTAAATAATTAATCATATGTAACTATCAAGAGCAGTGAGGGGTCTGAGATTTTACCTTGCCTGTAAGCTAACAAGTTAGCCTGTCAATTTCATCCATGCTGTCATAAGATACGAAACTCCTGGGTCAGACACAAAGGATGCTATTGCTTTTGACACAGCAGTCAGCATGGTCTTCAAGCTCTCTTCTTGCCCCTCCCCACCCTTGGACCCAGGTGGATGCCTCTCACATAGTGGGTCTGTGTCACAGCTGAGAGACAGAGTTTAGAAATCACCAGTCTTATAAAGGGCTCCTGTCAAATTTGCCCAACCATTGCCTTGGAGAAACACATCCTTATTGCCCTGGCCAGGAAATAAAACAATCCTCTGCCCTGGAGGGAGATGTGATCTTTATCCTCCCAAGCTGTTTGCTATACAAACATCCTTGAAAAGGTAATCTGAACAAAAGGTGTTACAAGACTGAAAACTGTCTCCTAATAGAAACTAATACATAAATAGCTAAATTTCTCCTAATGACCAGAAAAGATGTGTTTTTCTTTAAATATGCAGAATTTTACCAGTGAATTGATATAATCTAAATTCTGTTTGAGAGGGAAAAATTCTTTTCTCATTCTTTTTTTTTTTTTGAGTTGGAGTTTCACTCTGTCACCCAGACTGGAGTGCAGTGGCACGCTTCCAGCAACTGCAGCCTCAACCTGCTAGGTTCCGGCAATCCTTCTGCCTCAGCCTTCCAAGTAGCTGGAACTACAGGTGCATGCTACCATGCCCGGCTAATTTTTGATTTTATTATAGAGATGAGGTCTCACCAAGTTGCCCAGGCAGGTCTCGAACCTGTGGGCTCAGGCAATTCATTCACCTCAGCCTCCCAAAGCGCTGGGATTACAGGCTGAGCCACTGAGCCCTACTTCTTTTCTCATTCTTTGTGCTTAGTGAGTTCTACAAAATAATTTGGAACAGGAGTTCAACCAACTTGTAACTTAAATGCTCAATTTCTATGGAGTTTAGAATTTCCAGTGAATTAGTAATTTAATTAAATTATATATCTATATCTATATCTATATATATAGAGATAGGTTTTTTTTTTTTTTTTTTGAGTTGGAGTCTCACTCTGTCGCCTAGACTGCTAGACTGGAGTGCAGTGGCCGCTCCCGGTCACGGCAGCCTCGACCTGCTGGGCTCCGGTGATCCTTCCGCCTCAGCCTTCCGAGTAACTGGAACTACAGACATGCGCTACCACGCCCAGCTAATTTTTTTGATTTATTGTAGAGATGAGGTCTCGCCAAGTTGCCCAGGCGGGTCTTGAATCCGCGGGCTCAGGCAGTCCACTCACCTCAGCCTCCCAAAGGCGCGGGATTACAGGCTGAGCCACCAAGCCCGGCAAAATTATATTTTAATGAAAGCTTATTTACATGCAGTATGCAAAGGGCATGTGATCGATTGCCCCTTTGATCAACTCTGGTTACAGGAGTAAAGGAAAGTAGGTGCTTTGTGCTTTGGCAATAGATGACATTGTTTCAAACTTATGTAAAGATTTTTGCCTAGAAAAAACACATAGTTTTCTTTGATTGGAATGATACATTTTTAGCCAAATTATTAGTGAGAAGGTTATTTGATTGATGTACAAGGTTCTTTATGCTTGATTTTTTAAATAAATTAATTTCCAAAGTGTGTTGTCTTTATAGTCATGGTTAAAAATTGCTGACCTGCACTCAGTATGTGGTCAGGATAAATTGACCCGAATAAATTGTATAATCTATTAGGTACGTGAACTCTAACTACATTTTTTATTTTTAACCTTGATATAAGACTCAGAGGTGTAAATGTCAAAAGTTCAAGGGTTTCGCATTCTACCTGGGGTTAGTGCAAGCTTGTGAATATGGCTTTAAATGCAGCTGGATCTGGATTGGACTCCATCTCTGCCGGTTACTAGTTCAGCAGTTTGCCTAATATATCTGAGCCTCAGTTTTCTCAACTACAAATTGTATATAATGATTACTACATAATAGGGCAGTTATGCAGTCTGCATGAAATAAGTTATTTGAAGAAGATACACATTCCTTTAATAATGTAAAGAGAATATTTAAGTCAGTTCAGAACCACCATAAAGTTGTGTTTTTTTTTATTACTTTCAGCTTGGATGAAGCTTTAAATTCTTAGTTAAATTCCTTTTCTAAAGTGCTCATTTATTGTCTATTATTTTTCTAGTTATCTAGGTGCATTGGGGAATTAAAGTCATCATTTAAAAATCATCCCATGATTATCAAAAGCTCATAAATTGTTACATGCTAATGGGAAAGTCAAGAATCTGCTTCAACTTATAATTGTAGACGTACACAGAGCTATCTAGGGAAAAGCAGGATTGGCTTACATTCTCAGAATAAAATAATTTGCAGATTTCAAAATGTGTCACTCACTATAAAATTAATTTAATTATTTACCAGCCACACACATACTAATCGGGGTTGAAAGTATAAAAGACCACAGGAAAGAATGGATGGTTATCTCTCTATTACAAGTGCTGGTATTGAGAAATGATAGCTCACATGTGTGATGCCCTCAGTTTTTTTTTTTTTTTTTTGAGTTGGAGTCTCACTCTGTCGCCCAGACTGGAGTGCAGTGGTCGCTCCCGGCCACCGCAGCCTCGACCTGCTGGGCTCCGGCGATCCTTCCGCCTCAGCCTTCTGAGTAGCCGGAACTACAGGCACGCGCTACCACGCCCGGCTGAATTTTTTGATTTATTGTGGAGATGAGGTCTCACTGCCCAGGCGGGTCTCGAACCCACGGGCTCAGGCAATCCACTCACCTTAGCTTCCCAAAGGCACGGGATTACAGGCTGAGCCACCGAGCCCGGCTGATGCCCTCAGTTTTATGGGCAATCAGGAACTGAATATTCTAAAACTAATTACAGTTAATTAGGGTGACTAAAAGAGCTATGGGCAGTTTGGGATTTTATTTTTTATTAGTTTAATCAATCTCTTCCATGAAAAGTCAGGAGAGAGATTTTGGATTTGACAAACAAAAGCTTTGCAATGGGAATGGAAAGCACAATGAGAAGAAGAATATTTAGTGAAATTCTGTACTCTTTAAGCAGCTACCGTGTTTTGAATATAACGGTAGACATGACTGAAGAGTTTGGGAGAGGGGGAGAGGGAAGTTAATGTGTTTCACCAGATGGAATGACGGAAGGCAAATGCCTTCTCCTGGTGTGTAAATCTTGATTTGCTGCTACAATGTAGAAAATAGCACTGTGTCACAGTGCCAGCTTATTTATATATATTTATGTATATATACATGTATATTTATATGTATATGCATATATATATCCAGGATGTCTTTAGATTATATATAAAATGTTAAGGGCTTTACTTAGTAGAGATTGGGTTAAATATTTACTTCTTGCTAAGTATTACCATATGCCTAAACTTTTAAAATAGAAGCTATTCCAAAGGAAGAAAACACACTAAACAATTGGGAAGATATATCAAATCTAGTTTCAGTTGCTTGCTAATGGAGTAATTGGCTAGCACTGACATTATTTCTGTTTAGTCCAGCTCATATTAAATAAGCATCATGGAAGAGCAGGGTGCTGAATCTATTGTGACTAAACTGATTATGGTCATTAGCCTATATTCTCAGTTCAATTCACAACCAGGAAGTAGACAATGGGGAACACAAACACTACACACCCACCCTCAATCTTTGACATATGTAACACATAAGAGATAAGGTTTCTGAATCTAAGCCTTGTCTTCAAGAACCCCATTCTATGGTAGGGAAGTTTGCACACTGGTGAGACAGGACATGTGTAAACATGTAAATCAGTTTATGGTGACCATTTTTCTTTATAAATAAATAATGGCTTGAGTTAATTTTTTCAGGTAATATTTTCCCCATATAATTACAATTGTTTTATGTTGAAAGACAATGAAATGAGTGCTACTTCTTCATTTTCCACTTGTATTTTTTTCCACCTTGGACTGTATGATTCTGGAAACAAATATTCCATGCCTTTTAGTACAAACACAGCTGTAGCATAAATGAGGAAGTAGAATATCAGCTTAAGGGGGAAGGAAGTTCAAACTCTGGGTTCTATTAGACAGGAAAATGGATATTCTGATAAAAGAGTTGTTGAGGCTAGAGCAAATTATCTGCACAAAGCTGAAGGGTCAGCATTTTTTAGATAGTATCATGGATGAGTAGTTAATTAAGGAAAAGAATCCTATCCCAGCAAATCTTGGGGAAATGATGTTTACACTTTCCTCTCCTTGAACATTGGGGCAAATTGGTCTTTGATTCTGTTGCAGCCATCTCTTGGGTGCTTCTGCTCTTAGTTCTGCTTCTATTACTTTGAAAATCCTTTCTGTTGAAGTGAACTTAGTGTCAATGACACCCATCAGCTAAATTTAATTGCTTTTCTAAAGCTACTGTCCTTTCCCCCCCAATAATTACTGCAGTTCACAATTAATTAAAGTTTAACATGTTGGAGACTTTCTTGTTCAAACTCTTCCTGTTCTTCACCTCATTGATTTATTTATCACAATGACCAACTCAGCATGGGTAGTATTTCTTTCAGTTTCCAGCTCCCGGCTTGCTTTCTTGATATTGCTTAAATTTTGAGATAGTCAAACCAAGCATATCATAAAGTGAGACAGATAAAACTGGACCTGAGTATTTGTACGTGTGTGATGGTATGTAGTGATCCTTGTTATCTTTTTTTAAATAACCCATAGGATAGTGACAGGATCTTTTGAAATTGGAGGTTGGATTGTGTAGTGATTATTAGCATATGTAAACTTGCGTAAGTTATTAAGTAAATGTAAGCTTTTTTTTGTTTTCTTTCTGTAAAATTAGTATGAAAATAATATCTAATTTTGTTGTGGATTAAATGATGAAAAGCACCTAACAAAGGGTGTAGTATGTAGTAAACATTTAATATAGGTTAACGTTATGACTGTTATCATCATGGTCATTTTTATCTTGATTATTTGTATTTTTTGACTGTCAAATCAAAAAGCTTCTTTGGACTTGAAATATCTTAATGGGCACGTCAAATATTTTTAAAATTCTGTTTTCTGTGTTACCTCTGTGTCTCTGATTTCAATTTATTTAAGTCACATACATAATTCATCATAGAGACTCAAGAAGAGCCTTGAGGGCAGAATAGTGTCTTATTACTGTATACATCACGAGATAGGAATAGCAACTTATTCAGAGTAAGTACTCCACAAATGTGAACAAAACTCTAGGGTGTGGAATTTGGAAGACCTGGATTTAGTTCTTGTTTCTTACAGCTGTGAGGTTTCTTGGATCACCTTTCTGAACCCAGGATTTTTGAGGTCCTGAAGCCAGATTTGGAAACAGAAAGGCCTGAGGTTTGGGTTCTGGCCTTGCTGAGGGCTGTGGTCCAATGTATGTGGGAGAAGTCTGGTCAGACATACTCTGAAGCTCCTCAAATTATGTTATTTATTTATTTGAGTTGGAGTCTTACTACGTACCCAGGCTGGAGTGCGGTGGCATGCTCACGGCCACCCCAGTGTCAACCTGCTGGACTCTGGCTATTCTTCTGCCTCAGCTTTCCAAGTAGCCAGAACTACAGGCGCGTGCTACCATGCTTGGCTAATTTTTTGATTTATTGTAGAGATGCGGTCTTGCCAAGTTGCCCAGGCTGGTCTTGAACCCGTGGGCTCAGGCAATCCCCTTACCTTGTCCTCCCAAAATGCTGGGATTACAGGTTTGAGCCACCGTGCCTGGCCCAAATCTATGTTCTTTAAATGTTTGTTCAACATTTAATTAGCTGAACCATATTAGAGGGAGGATTTTTAGTTAATAAAGTATATTGTATTAATAGTTTTACTAGGTCATTTGCTTTCTTTGAACAAGGCAGAATCAATGTTCTGGGAAGAAATAATGAAAGTTGTTTCATGTTTTCCTTATTGTTGATCTTTCTGTAGGTTATTTGTATATGTGTGTGTGTTTTCCAAATCAAACAAGTAATTAGGCATATTAAAATATTTAAATCCTAGCCGGGCTCGGTGGCTCAGTCTGTAATCCTGCGCTTTGGGAGGCTGAGGTGAGTGAATTGCCCGAGCCCGCATGTTTGAGACCCGCCTGGGCAACTTGGCGAGACCTCATCTCTACAATAAATTAAAAAAAAAATTAGCCGGACATGGTAGCTTATGCCTGTAGTTCCACCTACTTGGAAGGCTGAGGCGGAAGGATCACTGGAGCCCAGCAGGAAGAGGCTGCAGTGGTCGGGAGTGGCCACTGCACTCCAGTCTGGGTGACAGAGTAAGACTCCAACTCAAAAAATAATAATAATAAAATAAAATATTTAAATCTTAAAATATCTCACTTTCTTTGATCAATGATCATCAGCCATGTTTATTTGATTTTGCAACTTTAATAGGCAATATAATTTAGTTATTCCAACAGGATAGTCAGGTGATACTGGGAAGATTTTCTTTGTGTAGGTGGGAGAGGAGAGGACAGACTTTTTTTCAGTTAAGAATGTTAATTATAAAAAAATTACATGGCAAAATTTGAGTTGATTGGTAAATATCATTCAAGTAACACTTCAGCAATCTAAAAAAATTGACTCCTGAGGAGTTGGTTTATTGTTCTGAGCATGCTTGCCATAGATTTCTATGTAGCAAGCATCTAGAAGAATCTGTTAAGTAGTGGGCATGCAAAAAATAGCCTATTTTCTCATGTCTGAGACACCATGGGTAGCTGGATGCAATACCAGCATTTAGAAGAAAAAAGAGAACAGAACCATATCTACATGTAGGTACTATTTTAAGATGTATCTTATTTTCACAAATCTTTAAATGTGAAACAATTAACCTGAAATTTAATTTGTTTCCTTAGAAAGATGAGATTTTTTGGCCAGGCTTGGTGGCTCAGCCTGTAATCCCAGCACTTTGGGAGACCGAGGTGAGTGGATTGCCTGAGACCATGGGTTTGAGATCAGCCCTGGCAACTTGGCGAGACTTCGGCGAGACTTCTCGCTGGGCATGGTAGCGTGTGCCTATAGTTCCAGCTACTTGGAAGGCTGAGGTGGAGGAATCACTGGATCCCAGCAGGTCGATGCTGAGGTGGCTGTGAGTGTGTACTCTAGCCTGGGCAACAGAGTGAGACTCCGACTCAAAAAAAAAAAAAAAAAAAAAAGAAAGAAAGAAAGAAAGAAAGAAAGAAGGAAAGATAGAAAGAAAGAAGGAAAGATGACATTTCTTTTCTTTTCTCTCTCTCTCTCTTTTTTTTTTTTTTGAGTTGGAGCCTCACTCTGTCGCCCAGACGGGAGTGTAGTGGCCGCTCCCGGCCACCGCAGCCTCGACTTGCTGGGCTCTGGCAATCCTTCCGCCTCAACCTTCCGAGTAGCTGGAACTACAGGCATGCGCTACCATGTCCAGCTAATTTTTGATTTATGGTAGAGATGAGGTCTTGCCAAGTTGCCCAGGCGGGTCTCGAACCCACGGGGCTCAGGCAATCCACTCACCTCGGTCTCCCAAAGCGCTGGGATTACAGGCTGAGCCACCGAGCCCGGCCAACATTTTCTTAATAGGGCATAAACTTAGTTATGGTTTCAACTACTCATAGATTAAAAACAGATGCTCTTTTTAGAGTATATAATCTACCTTTAATATAATGATTTTAGGAAAAAAATTTTTTTTTTTTTTTGAGTTGGAGTCTCACTCTGTCACCCAGACTGGAGTGCAGTGGCCGCTCCCGGCCACTGCAGCCTCGACCTGCTGGTCTCCAGCGATCCTTCCGCCTCAGCTTTCCAAGTAGCTGAAACTACAGGCGCATGCTACCACGCCCGGCTAATTTTTTGATTTATTGTAGAGATGAGGTCTTGCCTGCCCAGGCGGGTCTCGAACCAGAGGGCTCAGGCAATCCGCTCACCTCAGCCTCCCAAAGGCCTGGTATTACAGGCTGAGCTGCTGAGCCCAGCTAAGAAAATATTTTGAGATTCACTTAGTAAAAGAATTTGTGTATAATTTATATAATAATTAGAATGTACAATAAGTGAGAATTTTTATTTAAAACAACATCGACAAAATTCTAAATAAATCACTTATAGATGTGAAATGTATTTTTTAAAACATAAAAACTATCTTGACTCAGACTCATGGTCTATCCAGCAACACCCTTGGTTGTGTTATGGAAGATGATTGTCAACTGCAGAGAGTAAGTACTTGCCCCATTTCAGACTGTCCCAATCAATTCCTTTTATTTTCAGTTCAGTTCAGTTTATAAATATGAATTGAATCAGCTGCTAGTGATCTTAGACTATCAGTGTATCTTCAGTGCAAAACTTAAGAAAATATTGGGCTGTTAACAGTTTTGTACAATAGCCAGTTTTTTCTCATTAGTTAATTTTACCTCATTTTCTACAAAGCTATATCTGGCAAATTTGTTTCTGACGAATGTAATAATGTTCATGCCAATTCTGTGTTGTCTGTAGTTTCCAAAAAGGTATTAATATTCCTAGAACAAAAGAAAACTGTGACAAAATATCCATATTTGTAGAAAGTTTTAATCTGAGCCCGAAGCCTTGATGAATTAATTATATAGTACCATCCATCAAAAGTGGTTTTAGGCCGAGCTCGGTGGCTCAGCCTGTAATCCCAGCACTTTGGGAGGCCAAGGTGAGTGGATTGCCTGAGCCTGCGGGTTCGAGACCCGCCTGGGCAACTTGGCGAGACCTCATCTCTACAACAAATCAAAAATTAGCCGGGCGTGGTAGCGCATGCCTGTAATTCTGGCTACTCGGAAGGCTGAGACAGAAGGATCGCCGGAGCCCAGCAGGTCGAGGCTGCGGTGGCTGGGAGCGGCCACTGCACTCCCGTCTGGGCGACAGAGTGAGACTCCAACCCCCCCCTCCAAAAAAAAGTGGTTTTAAAATCCAGTGCTTAGATATATTACACATGCATAGCATCCTTTATCATCAGTTATTTCATCACAGTCTAAAGTTATATGAGTCTGTACACCCTCAACAGTCATATACATGCGTAAACACACATACAGTTTATGTATATATAGTATATATACATACACATGCATATATACATATTATATATGTGTGTATTATACATATATATATATAACACACATATATGCATACATATATATAAGCCAGATTGTGAAACAACGTTGGAGAATAAAGTATGTAACTACAAATAAATACAGCCCTAGCAATGCTGCTAGGAGACATACGGATTTGAAAAACCCCAGCCATTTGGTTCTATTATCTCCTACTATGCACTGCACAGAGTGAAACTTTTTGGTTTAACTGGCAAGAAAGTTGATTAGGTTAGAAATCAGTTCCTTAAATTACAGTCTTTGCTAAAGCTCAGTGCATTTAAGGAGACTTTCTCTGAATCAGGAGGTCAAATATTACAGTTTTCTGAAAAAGACCTTAGACACTTATGATGATAGTGTGAGTTAATTCTATTTCCTTGGGTGAGGTCTCACTGTGAGGACACAATGCACCACTTTGTATGAGATGCTATTTTCAATAAATATGGAAATTATGGCTTCCGGTGCTGTGCCCTGTTAGGAAATCCCAGGGGAAATAGCTTAAAACTATAGGATAGATTTGAAATTAATTCCTACCACCCTTCCTGAAATAACCAACCTATATTTACAAGATGTGTCATTATTTCTTAGCTATCTGAAGTGATGGATAAGTGTAGTCCTACTTTGTGGAATGATGCAGCAATAAAAATTTTCTAGTCCCCATATCCTCCTTAGAGGATGAGTTGGGCAAAGTAGGCTGTGATTTTATGAGTTGAACAAAGTGGGCTATGCTTTTGTAAGTTAGAATTGCTTTCTGACCTTTTCCCCTGCTATTGTTTTTTCTTCCTCCAATGGCTCTCAGCAGTAAATTATGATTGGTGTCTTTCTCTTTGCCAGATGCATTTGGTTTTGTAATGATGGGTTTCAAACTCAACCCATGTCCTCAACTTTGTGAAATCCTGGCAGAATAGAGTTGAAATGTGTCGGTCATTTTCAGACTATTTGTTAAGGAACTTCTAGACACTTATTATAGGCTAAATTTGGGGGGCATCTTTTATTAAGAGTGGGGAAAAACAGGAGATGATAAAGTGGTTTGAAAATCTCTATATATAAAGCACAGAAAAACAGTGAGTGAAAAAGTGCTTGAATTTTAATGTGGCAACTACCCAGTGAGATCAGAAAAGTCTAATCTATACATACTCTGAGTTTGCCTTTTGCTGTGTGTCAGTATCTACAAATAGTAAGGGCCATGAGGAGGCCTGGCCTCTTCTGGATGTTTGTGGGCTGCAGAATTTCAGAGGACAAAAGCTTGTGGACATGCCATCGATTTTTTTCTGTGTTTTTTGTGTGTTTTCTGTGTTCTGTGTTTTTCTGATCCCCTTTTGTGTTAGGGACCGGTATTTCTGAGTATCCTCTTTAACTTTTGTGTCATCTTTGGCAGACAGCCTGTTTTCTTTCCTTTTCCTTTTTCTTTTTTGAGTAGAAGTCTCATTCTGATGCCCAGGCTGGAGACCAGTCGTACGCTCACAGCCACTATAGCCACTGCTGGGCTCAGGCAATCTTCTGCCTCAGCCTTCCAAGTAGCTGGAACTACAGACATGAGACACCACGTCCAGCTAATTTTTTGATTTATGGTAGAGACAAGGTCTTGCCAAGTTGCCCAGGCTGGTCTCGAGCCCCTGGGCTCAGGCAATCCTCTCACCTTAGCCTTCCAAAGTGCTGGGATTACAGGCTTGAGCCACCACATTCAGCCTAGCCTATTTTCTTTAAATTGTAGTTTACCAGTTGAGCAAGACATAAGAGATGAACCCTGCTTCATTCATTTCTAACCTAATGGAAGGAAATTTTGTAAAAATTTAATATAATAATAAAAACAAAAACTTCTGTGGAGTATTTTGAACTCTAGGTAAGTTGACTCTGAATAACTTTAAGGCATGAGTGTTGTGTCAGGGTTGGAATTCCATGAGAGATGAACACATGGCTTTGCACAGCAGCACTCACAAGCAGTATTATTAGAAAGTTTATGCTTTTCTCCATAAAATTTTTTACCTGTCATCAAAATAGTCCCTACTCTTTATTTTATATATAGAACCCAATGCTTGAAAAATAATTGAACAATGTTTCAAATGGAGCTATGGCAAGACCTGTGGTCCAAATCTTTCACTCATGCTCCTGTTTTCCCCAGTGCAGCATGTTAACATGGAATGTGTGCTTGCCTCTCTCCGTCCTTCCTTCTTGGTTTATTCTTTAAGCTGTAGCTTCCTTGCTAATAATTGATTACTATGCCCAGCATTTCTTCAGTGACTGATTTTCCTCTTCCCCATAGCACTGTTCCTTCCTGACTTGTCTTCTCAGATGCCTGCCACCCAAGGCTTTGGTATGCTGTTGCTGTGTCTACTTTTCAAAGTATTTCTGTGAGGCAAGCTGGAAATCTGTTATGCTTTGGAGGATGATGATGATTATTTTTTTTTTAGATTTGTTGAATAATTGAGAGTGTTAAAATATAGGATAATTTCTACTAAGAGAATATTTATAATAAGAGCTTTATAACAAAAATTCATAGGTTTCAGGAGTTTTCAGAGGAGGCCATAGAGACTCTTGAGATGAGACAGTCAAGGCCCCAGAAGGTTAAGTGATAATGCTCAAAGTCAGACAGCAAGCTACACTGGAGCCTGGGCGGGCACTAGATGATCTGCCAGCTCTTCCAGAGTCAACTTCCTATGGTTCCATGAAGTGATAATTTACTACATGCTTTTAATGCAGAAACTTCACCTTTGAGAAAATTATATCATTTGTAGTTGGATGTGTTATGCTACTGCTAATAATAGAAGGGGCCCTCTTATAATGTTTTCTGTGTGTTGGTATTATTTGCATGGCACCCAGTGCTCATGCCCATGTGGTGCCTCTTGGTAACACCAAAACTTCTCTGTGCTTGAGTTCCCAAACCGCAAGCAGCCAGAGGTGGTGTAAACTCTTTTTTTATTTAATCATTTGATCTCCACTCTAGGAATGAAGCCCTACCTAGCTGTGCTGGAGGCACTTCTGGTTAGAAGTCTAGTCTAGTGATGGGACGCTGCTGCTTCCCCATCAAGAGATCTGTGTGCTGATTGCTGCAGGAGGGCTTGCGAGGGATACTGGTTCACTTTCTGCACGCTGCTCTGGTTCCTGAAACTCTCTAGTTTTCTTTTGCCCCTGGATCGAGATCAGAGTGAGCATTATGCTTTGCTCATTCCAATTTGTGTACACACACACACACACACACACACACACACACACACACACACACAGTTCTGGCCCCTTTGATGCTTTATCTTACTATGAGTAGCTGACAGGATCCTATAAAATCCTGATATATAAGATATTTTACTGATATTGGATAATTTTGGACATTATTCCTCATTTATCCCATGTGGAAATTACAGGAAATATATGAGTAGAACATATATTTCTACATTTCAAATAAAGAGTGGACGATTTCCCTCTAGTACATTTATCTCCATAAAAGACCTCAAACATTCCTTCTTTTTATATTCTATTTTTTCCTAAGTTTCTTTATGGGGAACATTACTAGATGATGAGTTATTAATACAATTGTGGCTTTGTTTTTTGTAATGGGCATTTGTTCAAACAAAGTTCAATGATAACTGTGATAGATTGCCTCAGCTTCCATGCTTACCTACTATTTTCTGGTGGCACTAAATCCCAGTTTTAAGTGTGAATAAAACTGAGCCAAATGCCTTTTTTGCAGAACTTCCATCTCCCACTGATTACTTATAGAGTTTTTCTCTATGCCCCTCTTTGGCATCTGTCCTTTTTTATCACTTCACAAGTATTAATCCCCTGTTTATCCCCTCCCGTCTATCTTTATTTCTACCCAGATTTCTGACTCTCTATATCCATGAATGCTTTCCTTCATTTTTTTTCTCCCCTTGCTTTTTGATCTTCAGAGCAGCTACCATAAAAACATTTGTCTTTTCTCTGTAGACATACACAATAAGGAGGTTCTTGATCCTTGGGGAGACAAATACTCTGGAGAGCCACCATGCTTGATTCGTAGGCAGCCGTTATACCCACCATGGTACAGAAACGTGTTCTAAGAGTAGTGTGTGACCATGTATACCTTTTGTGTTGATGGCCTCTTATGCCCGTTAGTTTTGTTATTTTATGTTTTGGACTTTACTTTTAATCACAAAAGAACATGTTTATAGTATCACCTGGCTGATAGACTCTGATGCAGCCTCTCCCAACTTTCTACTTAAATACCAATGGTGACATAAAAAGATAAATAATTATCCTGGTAAAAAATAAGACTGATAGCTTTTTGCAGGTCTTCTAGGGGAATTTCTACTGATTACAGTGTTGACAGAGCTGAATTGGAAGTAACTATCATTGACTGACACTGGATTTCTGAACCAGTCAGAAAGCCTGGGCAAGCCAACTCCTGTGGGTAGTACTTTTTGACATGTTCAAAATACTATAGCAGATTTTCTCTACAACACCTTTTAAAATATACCTACAAAGACTACAACACCCAGAAGCTTACTGTCCTTGTTTAGTGGGTGGTGCTAGAGGGGAAGAATAAAATTCATCCTAGGTAGTAAAACTCTCTCTTCCTGCAACACTCCATCCAAGTCTGTAAGTGGAGGCAGGAAGCACTTGTGTAGCACTGGATGCATGGATTATGGCTTTCCTTGTACTCTGTTTGATGGGAGTTTGTGATAAAGAAATATGTAATTACAGGAAATAAAATATCTCACCCCAGTCATTAGGTTAGTCAAGGCTGACAGTTGGCTAAATACCAAAATAGTGCAGACTAATGTGCACTATAGGATGGAACTCAGAAGGGGATTCAGAAACTACCACCCAGGGGGTGTTGCCAACCCGAAGGGTCACAGATCTTATCCGTTGGCCAATTCAAATATAAGTAACGTTCTGCCAATTCAAGAGTAATTAAACGTACAGACACATAGCCAGGAGAAGGTAATGCTGATAGTGAGTAGGCACGATCAGAAATGCAAAAAGATCAAGTCATAACCAAAGGAATACAAAAGATTGTCAGAGATTTCTATGCACACCTGTATGGAAACAAATCCAAAAGCCTAAATGAAAGGGAGGACTTTCTGACATCACACAACCTCCCAAGGTTGAAACAAGAAGACATTGAGACACTAAATAGACCATAACAACCCAGGAAGCTGACTCTGTCATAAGAAAACTACCTACAAAGAAAAGCTGGGCTGAGGTGAGTGGATTGCCTGAGCCCGCGGGTTCGAGACCCGCCTGGGCAGCGAGACCTCATCTCTACAATAAATCAAAAAATCAGCCGGGCGTGGTAGCCCTTGCCTGTAATTCCGGCTACTTGGAAGGCTGAGGCAGAAGGATCACCAGAGCCCAGCAGGTTGAGGCTGCGGTGGCCGGGAGCGGCCACTGCACTCCAGTCTAGGCGACAGAGTGAGACTCCAACTCAAAAAAAAAAAAAAAGAAAAGCTCTGGACCAGATAGATTTTTAGTGGAATTCTACACATACAAGGAGGAGCTGATACCAATCCTATTGAAAGTACTCTAGGCAATTGAGAATGACAGAACTCTTCCCAAATCATTTTATGAAGCTAATGACACAGTGATATCCAAACTGGGTACAGACCCAACAAAGAAAGATAACTATAGGCTGATATCCCTGATGAACAAAAATTCTCAACAAGATTCTAGCAACTTGGATCCAACAATATATCTCAATCATTATTCACCATGAACATGTAGGTTTCATCCCCAGGATACAGGGCTGGCTTAATGTCCGCAAGATCATTAATGTAATTATGTGCATCAACAGGTGTAAAAACAAGAACCATTAGATGCAAAAAAGACTTTTGACAAAGTCCAGCACCCATTTTTGATCAAAACCCTAAAACACCTAGGTATAGAGGGAACATACCTCAAAATAATAAAAGCCAACGTATTACTGAATGGACAGAAATTGGAAGCATTTCACCTGAAAACTAGGACAAAACACTTTCGCCCATCCTGTTCAATATAGTGTTGGAATTCCTAGGTAGATCAATCAGACAAGAGAGAGGGTATCAGGGAGTCCAAATAGGAAAAGCAGATGTTAAGCTATTCTTCTTTGCAAATGATATGATCTTATACCTGGAAAACCCAAGAGAATCTGGCAAAAACCTCGTTGCCAAAGTCCTTTATAGGGTACTAAATCAACTTTCAGAGGACAGTTGTATTCTTATATACCAACAACAAACAGGCAGAGAACTAAATAAAAAGTGCAATCTCACACAATAGCCACATGCAAACAGATACAAAACCTTGGCATCTCCCAAACCAGAGAAGTAAAATACCTTTACAACAAAACTACAAAACGATGCTCAAAGAAATCAAAGAAGACATAAATGGAAAAATATTCTATGCTCTTGGATAGGAAGAATCAACATTGTTGTGATGCCCATCCTACCAGAGGCAATCTACAGATTCAACGGAATACTCATTAAATTAACAATATCATTCTTCTCAGACCTGGAAATGACAATACAGAAATTCATATGGAAACATAAATGACCACAAATAGCCAAAACAATTTTCAGCAAAAGAAACAAAGTGGGAGGTGTCACACTCCCAGACTTCAAACATTATTATAGGCTACAATAATCAAAACAGCCTATAATAGACAAATAGAACAGAATCGAGATTCTGGAAGCAAAATCTTAATCTCTCAACCAACTTATCTTTGACAAAGCCTCCACTAACAGCCATGGGGAGAGGAGAACCTATTCAGTAAATGATGCTGGGAAAACTGGCTGACCACAAGTAGAAGATTAAAACAAGATGACTACCTGTCACCATAAACAAAAATCAACTCTAAATGGATCAGAGACTTACACATAAAATCAAACTATAAGAACCTTAGAAAGTTCAGGAGGCACCCTTACAGAAATTGGAACTGGCAACCAATTCCTGATCAAAACCCCAAATGCCTATACCATGAGAGAGAAGATAGACAAGTAAGACCTCATGAAACTGAAAAGCTTCTGCAAAGCAAAACAAACCATCCAGAGAGCTGGGAGACAACCTCCACACCGGGAAAAAATGTTTGCCAACTGTATATCTGACAAAGGTCTAACATCTGGGATCTACAAGGAACTCAAATGTACCGAAAAGAAAAAAAAATAACCCTGTTACAAAGTGGGCAGAAGATATGAATAGACACTTCTCAAAAGAAGATATAGGAGCAGCCAACATGCACATGAAAAATGCTCAGTCTCACTAATCATCAAAGAAATGCAAATTAAAACCACACTGAGATACCACCTAACTCCAGTTAGGATGGCCATCATCAATAACTCAAAAAACCACAGATGCTGGCAAGGATGTGGAGAAACAAGAATGTTTCTACACTGTTGGTGTAACTAATTCAACCTGTGTGGAAAACAGTATGGTGATTTCTAAAAGGACTAGAAATTGACCTTCCATATGACTCAGCAATCCCCCTTCTGCGAATATATCTGGAGGAACTCAGATCATTCTACAAAAACGTTTCCTGTGCCCACATGTTTATTGCAGCACTATTCACAATAGCAAAAACATGAAACTAACTGTGCTGCCCCTTGAAACTGGACTGGATAAATGAAATGTATTGGAATATTGTGCAGCCATAAAGAAGGACAAAATTGACTTCACAGAAACTTGGATAGATTTAGAGTCTATAATACTCAGTGATCTATCACAGAAAGAAAGAACTGAGTACCACATTTTCTCATAAGTGGACCCTGAACACCTCTCATACTACTACAAAAAAGGAATTGTCAGTACCAGGACACTGTCAGGGGAGGGGGTGGGGACACATGACATCAATAAGAGTGACTGATTCTAATCCAGGCGAAGTGAGGTCCAATGGGAGGCCCAAAACCTGGGCCTAAACCACTTATGTATGCAATCCTGATTTGTACCCACAACTTTAAAATAAAATAATGTTTTAAAAAATAGCTAGTAGATGTTGTACATAAACACAAGGTTATCGTGAAAAAGCAAAATTTAAACTGGGCTCGGTGGCTCAGCCTGTAATCCCGCGCCTTTGGGAGGCTGAGGTTAGTGGATTGCCTGAACCCACGAATTCGAGACCCGCCTGGGCAACTTGGCGAGACCTCATCTCTACAATAAATCAAAAAATTAGCCGAGTATGGTAGCGCACGCCTGTAGTTCCAGCTACTTGGAAGGCTGAGGCGGAAGGATCGCCGGAGCCCAGCAGGTCGAGGCTGCGGTGGCTGGGAGTGATCACTGCACTCCTGTCTGGGCGACAGAGTGAGACTCCAACTCAAAAAAAAAAAAAAAAAAAGAAAAAGCAAAATTTAAAATGTATCACTTGTACATAAACACAAGCTTGTAGTAAATAAGTAAAAAAAGTATAATTGTATATTATAAATATAAAAAATTTAAAGCAACATCTACCCACTACTCAATACTATAGAAATAGATTAGTAAGATATAATCATTATTTTTTCTCTCTAATCTCACTTCCCCCAAAGTAAGTACTATTACTCTTTTCATTCATTCATTTCAGGTGGGTGTAGTGACTCACACCTGTAATTTCAGCACATTGGGAAGTTGAGGTGGGAGAATTGCTTGAGGTCAGGATTTTGAGACCAGCTTGGGGCAACAAAGTGAGACCCCCATCTCTACAAAAAAATTAAAAAATTAGCTGGGTATGGTGGCACCTGCCTGTTGTCCCAGCTACTTTAGAGGCTGAGGTGGGAGGATCACTTAAGCCTGAGAGTTTGAGACCACAGTGAGCTATGATTACACCACTGCACTCCAGGCTGGGAAGCAGAGTGAGACCCTCTCTGGCAGAAAAAAAAAAAAAAAAAGAGGGAGGAAGGAGAAGGGTGGAGAGAGTGAGTTAGTAATAAGGTTGAATATCTTTTTACATATTTACTACTATAGACATTATCTTTAACAATCACAAAATTTAAAACTGATGTTTAAAATCTAACTTGAATTGTTTATCCTAAAGTTCACTTAGAAAAAATTTTTGAGGAAATGAAAAAGTCATTGATAGCATAGGAGAGAATACTTGTTTTACAAGATATTAAATATGTGATTCTCCTCCAGTAAACAATCTAGGAATCAACAGACAACACAATAGAACAACTAGAAAGTTTATAAAAGACCTAGTATATGAAATAATTTAGTACATAATAAAGGTGGTATCAAAGTCAATGAAGAATCAAATAATTTCTCAAAATGTTATTTGATTACTATTTAAAATCATAATAAAATATAACTGTATAAAATATTAAGATCATAGTAAAACTAGAAGAAGAAAATATTATTAATGAATATATATGTATGATTTTGGTGTTGAGAAAGTGTCCTCATGAAAATAAAGAAGCAAATGGTAAAGTAAAAGACTTTTCAAAATGTACTAAATTTGAATATTTCTGAATAATAAATAAACCCACCATTTATAATTTCAGATCATAATGAAAACTGGGAAAATGCAGCAAATATGACAGACATTGGGTTAATTTCATCAGTACTGAAAGGGCTTTCTCAAATTCAGAAGAAAAAATAACACCTCAATAGAAAATTGAGCAATGGTATAAATAAATAACATGTAAATTCTTCTCTGCTCAGACACTCCAAAAAGAGCAAACAGCTGATGGAAATTGGGTGCTTCAAAGTAAGTTGATAGATGAGTGTTGCTTTTGTGTAAAGCTACTGCTGCTTGTCTTGATGGCAGTGGGAAACATTCTTGTTTTGAAGAACATAACCTAGAAGGTAGTATATGACAAACTGCATCTTTACAATTAAATAACTTCTAAGATCTATTAGGAAGAAGAAAGCAGCTTCAAAAGTGTCTTAATGACAACAGCAACATGTAATCAGATATAAAGCATTACAGTCAGATATTGGGAAACTGTATAGTGCCTACATTTTAGCAAAAAGAAAGAATAATAAAATGTTGCATATGAATCAAAATCGTGTTTTCATTGTTGTTCTAAAGATTTCCTTACAGCATAGAAACTATTTTATTTGTCCTGAAATAAATTATTGCCAGGGCTTTCTGCAAAAAAAAGTTCCTCACCTTTCTGCTGACTCACACCCTCATTTTGGTCCTCACTACTCTAGTGGTGAGAAAAGGCAGAGTACAAACCAGAGGAGGTGTGCACACATGACTCAGTTTCCCTAGTTCCTAGCAACTCTTCTGAGGACCAAGAGAGGAAAACATCTTTGTATAAGTTGGAAGAGCCCCAGGCTAGCCTAGCAACACAGAGAAATAAGTACTTTTAAGAGAACCCCAGCGGTATTTTGCCAGAGGTATGCGGATCTGTTTTCAGTGCTATGGCTAAGAATGAACTTGGCCCTGACCTTAAAAAGTGTTTTCTATTCCGGGAGGGAGCCCACTGTTGCAGTGGCGCTGGGACTGCTTGCACTGCCAACCTGGGACCCAGGACATAATGTTGCCCTCAGACCCATGTGGTGACCTAGGGCGTTATGGCACTTGGAATTCAGCTCTTGATTGAAGAATTCCCTTCCCGGTCAGGAAAGGTTACAGTTCTCTTGTCTGGATGAATCCCAGATGAATCCCATGTTGTTGTCTCATAACCGAGAGGATAAAGAATGCAGGACACGGAAAGGGTGAGCAAGTCGAAGTTTATTCAGGAACCAAATGTCAGCAGCTCTCACGGGGGGAGGGGGAGGAGTGGGATGGGGTGGACAAGAGGGAGCCAAAGTGGGTTGCCCCAAGTGGGTCGTCAGGCCTTACCCTGAGGGGGTTGCTGGAGCCAAAAAGAGATTGCTGAGGCCCCAGCCAGGGGTTTACATAGTACTTGGGGCCTGCGATTAATTGGTAGCGAGGACTGAAAATACACTAACCTAATTGGTCAGTAGTAAGGTCTATAAAGGTGGCATGATAGTGTAAAGGGCCTATGGGGAGAGGATTGAAAAAGGACCAATTAGAAAAAGGTGTGAGAAAAAGAGAGAAAGCAAGTGAAAAGGGAATGGGTATGGCTTTTGTCCTGAGCTAGCACTTTGCATCTGTTTTTCCAGGTGAAATGGAGCCCTACCCTAATCTATCTGCCTATCTGTTTCTTGCTTATTCCGCTTTCACTAGTGCTGCCAGTAGCTGCAATCTAGTAACAAAAATTGTAGCAGATACCCTGAGAAAAGCCAAAAATTTATATAAAATGATATACATTGCAGTGTTATTAAAAATGGAAAACTTAAATAGCCTCAAATCGAAGAATATTTAAATAAGTAATGGCCTCTTCATAAGGTAGGTTATTATTGCAGCCATTAAAGACTCATGTTTTTAAAGACCACTTAACCAAATGGGAAAACACATTATTATGTTGTGTGAATAAAAGTAGGGCTCAAAATGGTATTTATGGCATGAGCCCATTTATTAAAAAAAAAAAAGTACCTCAGAAGAGACTAGAACAAAAATATTCCAAATTTTTACAATAGTTTATAGCTAGACAGTATTGTATGCAGTTATGTTTTTATGTACTTTTTTCTACAAAATATTCTACCATGAACAAATATTTTATTAGCAGTTTTTATATAGCTATACTTCTATACTACATGGAGGTAATCTTTTTATTACATGCATTGTTTCTTTGTAGAGAAAAGTAGGGGCTTCATCTTTTGAATTAAAAAAAACCAAAAACTCTTCTGGGGACCTATATTAATGGCAATACACTTTAACTAAGAGAGAGTGTTTTAATTGTATTCCTATTTTAAATGATGGGGCTTCCCAGTTTTACTGCCGTTTTGTTCTTGGAATGCAAGAACATCTTTGCATTCCAAGAACATCTTTGCATCTTTGTGTTGAAGTGAGGTTTAAGGACTACCAGGCAAAGAAAAGAAAGATGAGGTATAATCAAGTGTGAAGGTGTAGACAAACAAAACTGGATACTCATCTGGCAAAATAGCTGTTGCCCATCCTTAGTTTTCTCACATACATTGGCTTATTTCTGCCTTTGAAAAAGAGCTACTTATATAAGGTGTCCACTTGAGCCTTCTTGAATTATGATAGTTCACACCTCAAGACACACAGATTTAAATACTCTAAAAAATACTGACTAAATCCAACAAAAAGAAGCACATTTGGTGGGAGAAATGATGAGACTAGGGAATAGACCCAATAAAATATCACAACTTCAATAAAGTTTTGTTGAATACAGTCTGACTTAGAAGAAATTAAAAGACACCAGGAATTGGAATAAAATTTCCCGTCTCTGGATTCTGTGTGGTCTTCATTTTTGTAAGTGGAGGAGAGTTAGGAAAACTCCACTAATAGCCTTCAAATTAGATGAACAGGGGCTGAATAAGAGGCAGGCAAATGAAAAAAAGGAAGGCATGTACCAGAAGCACATTTCTAAACATCATTACCTCTTTTCTCCCCTATAAGGAAGAATTTCCTATTAAAAATCTTAAGTTGACACTAAATGGCAAATTTAGAATCCCTACAACCTGGAAAAATCAGGTGTGAGGGCAAAAAGAGATGGCAAAGAAGTTTCTGCAATGAAAACCAATGGCATAAAGCAGTGTCAACTCTGCAGAGATGGAACTGGTTCAACTGAAAATTAAATGTAAATTGGTACGTCTATGAAGGCAATTAGGTAATAGCTATCTAAATTAAATATGCAGACTTCTACCCTCAGGTAATTATAGTAGATGTACTTTTCCTATTCCTCCCACTAAGTACAGCTAAAATCCCTGGACATAATATATAGAACAAACACAAAAAGATTCTCAAAGATGGAGAGAAGAAGGTAGACAGTTTAAGGACATCAGAACCAGAGGAATAATCTGGTGATGGATTCTTTATACTTTCTTCTTGTCTCATATACCCAAGTTCTGATACTGAAAAAGCCACTAACTTGGGAATGCCAATGGGTAGAGACAAAAAAGCTCCTGGTGAAGCCTACTCTTTCTAGCCAGAAAAGTAGGAAAGGGACAGCACAGAAAGACAGAACACATTTAGAAATGAATCAAGCTACTCTGTCAAACCACAGAAAAAAGCTATGGTTCTTGCCCTTCCCATGCCAGCAAAGCCTGATTGGGGAATCAAGACTTTCTTTCATTTTCCAGAGGTTGTAACAGCTCTCCTATTGGGTGATATAAGAGACCAATTAGGAAGTTAGAACTTTCATACCTGCCGACTTGTTACAAGTTGCTCCCTCTCCCCCTTCATGCTGCAGTATCAATGGAGAGTATAGACTTCTACCTCTACCTGAAAAAATTAACATACCCTCTCCCTTCCTGCTGAGGTTGTAACAGAGAAAGCCTAGTGGAGACTCCGGACTTTCACCATTTCCCATTGGTAATGAGATCACCCACAACTCAGTGTCTGAGAAAACCACATGGGGACCCAAAAACCCCAACCACACCCAGCAGTAACAGGGAACTCCTACTTGGGTATCAGTGCAGGCAAAGTGGAGAACCTGGACTTCTGTCTCCATCTGGCAATAATAAGATGATAATCTCCCTTCTGCTGTTGCAGCAGGGTCAAGAAAGTCATTTAAAATGGAAGTAAGTAAGATCTGATATCTCACAGTATAATATTAAAATGTTCAGGTTTCAGTTTAAAAATCTTTAAACCAACAACTAGGAAGATCTCAAATTGTATGAAACTAGATAATAGCTGCCAACTTTGGGACGACTGTCAGAATTATCTGACAAGGATTTTAGAGCATTCATGATAAAAATGCTTCAACAAGCAACTACACACATTTGACATAACTACAAAAATAAAATTAGCAGAGAAATAGAAAATTTCAGCAAGGAAATATAAAATATCAAGAGGAATTAAAGGGAAGTTTTAGAATTGCAAATGTGGAAACTGAAATAAAATGCTCAGTGGATGGGCTCCATAGCATAAGGAAGGGAAGAGAGAGGAAGGAGTTAGTGAACTGGAAGACATAGCAATAGAACTCACCCTAATATAAACAATGAGAAAAAAATACAATAATGATAAATAATTAACAGAGTTTCATGGACCTTTGAGATAATTACAAAAAGATCTAATGTTCATGGCATTGAAGTTTTAGAAGAAAGGACCAAGAGGCCAGTGTTGAAAAAATACCTGAAGATATAATGACTGAAAACTTCTCAAGTTTGACAAAAGACATAAACCTACAGATGCAAGAAGTCAGACAAAGCTCAAACAGAATAAACACAAAATAAAGCCACATGAAGACACATTATAATTAAACTTTTGAAAACTATTTTCAAGAAAAAGTCTTGAAAGCAATGAGAAGAAAATGACACTTATGGGAATAAAGAATTAGAAGGACAATATTTTTCTCATGAAGGCAGTGGGACCTGGAAAAAAGCAGCACAGTGTTGTCAACTGATGAAAGAAAAGAACCTGTACTCCTAAACCCAGTGAAGTTATCCTTCAGAAATGAAAGGGAAATGAAGACATTCTCAGAACAAGGAAAACTGAGAAACTTAGTTACCAGCATACCTATCCTAAAAATGTGGCTTGAAATTCTTCAAACAAAAAGGAAACAGTAACAGAAAGGACTTTGGGAAATTAGGAAGTAAGAAACAACACAGCAAGTAAAAGCTTGTGTAAACACAGGTAAACCTTAGGCTTTTTCTTCTTTCATGCAATTTTATAAATATATTTGATAGTTGAAGTAAAAATTATAACACTGAAGTGAGTTCAACAAGATTGCAGGATATAAGCTGAACATAAAATAATCAATTGTATTTTTGTATACTAGCAATAAACACATTGGCACAGAAATTTAAAAATATAATATTAGTTACAATTACTTGAAAAAGAAATATTTAGGTGTAAATCTACCAAAACACATATAACAACTGCATGCTGAAAACTATACAATACTGATGAAAGAAATAAAAAAAATTAATAAATGGAGAGACATACCATGTTTATGGACTGGAAGATGTCAGTTCTCCCCAGCTGATACGTAGGTCTTATTGCAACTCCTATCAAAATCTCAGGGAGATTTTTTTTGGTGGTTATTGACAAAACGATTCTCTTTTATGTGGAAAGGCACAAGAACTAGAATAGTTTAAACAATTTTGAAAAGAGTGGAATAAAATGAAAGGAATTAGTCTACTCGATTTCATCACTTATATAGCCACAATAATGTAGTATTGATAGAAGGATAGATGCATACAATGGAAGAGAAAGGAGAACATAGACAAAAAGTCATGCAAATGACTGTTGACAAAGTCTGCAAATTCATACCCCTTTTTTTGGTGCTGGAGTAATTTGACATCCATAAGCAAAAATTGAACCTCAGTTTCACATTTTATATAAAAACTCAAAATGAATTATGGACTTTAATGCAAATCAAAACACTACAAAACTATTACCAAAAAAAGGGACAAAATCCTTGGGATCTAAAAATAGAAAAAGAGTTCTTAAATTTGATACCAAAACATGATCCATAAAAGGAAAAATCAATAAATTGGACCCTGTTGAGTAGATGAAAATGTAAGCTACAGACTGGGAGAAAATATTTGCAAATGACATATCTGATAAAGGGCTAGTACCCTAGAATATGTAAAGAACTCTCAAAGGTCAGCAGCATAAAACAACTTAAGTAGAAAATGGGAAAGAAATATGACACATTTCACTGAAGAGTATATATAGATGACCAATAAGCCTCTTGAACATTAATAGTTATAATGCAAATTTACGGTAAAATCACAATGATGGGTCATTATACACCTATCAGAATGGCTAAAATAAAAACTAGTGACAGCACCAAATGCTGGTAAGATATAGAGAAACTGGGTCACTTGTACATTCCTGGTAGGAATGTAAAATGGTATAGCTATCCTGGAAAACAATTTGACAGTTTCTTTAAATACTAAACATGCAGTTATTGTATAGCCTAGAAATTGTGTTGCTGGGTATTTATCACAGAAAGATGAATACTTACATTCATACAAAAATTGGACACAAATGTTAATAGCAGCTTTACATTTAATAGTCAAAAAATTGAAAATAACCCCAATATCTTTCAATGGAAAAATGGTTAAAGTATGATATACACAACAGAGAATAGTGTTCAACAATAAAAATTAGAGAACCATCAATATATGCATCAACCTTGATGATTCTCCAGAATATTAAGGTGAGTGAAAAACACCAATCCCTCAAAGTTTCATGCTGTGTATAATTCCATTTATATAACATATTTGCAATAACAAGATTATAGAAATGGAGAACAAACTAGTGTTTCCCAGAAGCTAAGACGTGTAGGGGGAAAGAGATAAGTGGGTGTGGCTATAAAAGGAAAAAATGAGGGATTCTTGGGTTGGTGGAAATACTTGGTATCTTAAGTGTATAAGTGTCAGTATTCTGGTTGTGATATTGTGCTATAGTTTTGCAAGATGATACCAATGGTGGAAACTGGGTAAAGGGTATAGTGTATGAGGGGAGACCCCCCCCACCCAAAAAAACAGAAATTTTTTTTGGAGGGCAGGCACCTTGTAGTACAGACTTCCCCCACTAGGTAAGTGCTCTAGGAACTTATCACCATCAGTGTACCAGCTAGCATTATGAGAGGCTGCATTCCGCTTCAGTGAATTGTTTTTGGAGACTTTTTCAATGCATTTGTTCATTTCATGATGGGTGATTTTTGAGTGCACCTCCCCACACCACACTGCTTGTTCAGCAGTTTTTGACCAAAACCCACGTGATCCCCATGCCCCACCCTCCCTATTTGCCCTCTCTCACCCTGAGCAACATTTTGTTTGCCCCAAAGAAAAAAGTCCTCGAAGGGAAATATTTTGCTGGTATGGAAAAGGTGAAACAAAAAATGACAGAAGCACTGAAAAGCATCAAAATTGACAAATTCAAAAACTATTTTGAGCAGTGGAAAAAGCATCTCAATAGGTGTATTACGTGAAGTGAAGAGAACTTTGAAGGTGACTGAAGTTAAAACATAAACGAATACACAATTTTTTATAAATACATTTGGGTTTTTTTCATCCTGCTATGTTTCTTACAAATGCATGTAAAACAATAATATCAAAATAAAAAGTCTAATTAAAAATATACATACACTTTTTTCTTGAATTATACTTCTAAGAATTTTTCTACAAATATTTTGTACTCACACATGTACAAAATTGTGTATGTGGATATTCATTTGAAAAATAACATTTAAAAAATAAATAACATGTCCAGAAATAGACTCAAGTATGCGTATATACATTATACATGCACATGAATACACATATAGATATCTATGTAGGTACATATATGAACATACCTCTTGGTTATGTAGGTATATATATGAAAATACTCTTGGTTATCTAATACATTCCAAATGAAAACAAACATATTGGAAGAAAATATAAGTAAATATTTCATAATCTTGGAAGTGGAAAAGGTCTTTTAAAGTGAGGTACCAGTAATCATAATGGGAAAAGATTGATATATTTAACCATATAAAAATTTAAGATTTTGTATGACCCAAATGCAATACCCAAATACATAAACTGCATTTTGTAACACAATGCCCATCAACAAGAGAGGGACAACATAACTGTGGTGTGTTCTTAAAATTGATTACTACACAACAACAGAAATGAATAAACTACAGACACAAGGAGCAGCATGGGTAAATCTCATGCATGTAATGTTGGGCCAAAGAAGTCCATGGTGTTAAATGTCAGGAGGAGTGTCAGTTTTCGACAGGAAGGAGTGGTTAGTGCCTGGTAAATACCTGAGGGAGCTTCCATAAAGCTTCTAAGGTTCTGTGTCTTGACTTAGCACCGGGTGCCACAAGCAGTACAGGGAGATGTTTGTAATAATTCACTAGGCTGTGTGTTGTTTGGTATGTATAGTTTACTTTAAATGCTTTTAAAATAAGTGTACAAACAAAAACATAACTTTTATCTCTAAGATTGGCAAATAAATTTTTAAAAAGTGAAATTGCCTTTTGATAGTACTGTAAATTGGTGTTACTCTTCAGAAGGCAGACTGGTATTGTGAATCACAAATTTTATCCAGCTATTTTCACTATGGGGATTTATCCTAAGGGTAAAATGAGAAAAGTATACGAGGGAACATGTATAAGGATATCCATAGTAGCTTTATTTACAAAAATGAAAAATAAGAAACAAAAACTGAATGTCCAGCATTGGAAGATTGTTTAAACTGGTAGCAGTGCATGTGGAATATATTATAACTCATGCTGAGATAGGAGCTACTTTTATTTATTTGAAAAATTATCGAGTAGTTCGATGAATAAAATAACAATATCTATATCTCTTTTGTACAGTTATACATAGTCATACACACTCATGTATGCTTCAGAACCACATTAAAAAAATCTTTAAATAGTTTGAAATACTGGTCACTAAAATATCAGAAGAATTTATCTGTGTGTGTGTGTGTGTGTGTGTGTGTATGTTCATTTACCTTTTACATTCATCTCTTTTTTAAAAATACAGGTTAGTATGAGTTTAAAACCTGAAGAAAATAATAAAATTTACCCAAAGGTCGGGCTTGGTGGCTCACACGTATAATCCCAGCACTTTGGGAGGCTGAGGTGAGTGGATTGCCTGAGCCCAGGGGTTCAAGATCAATCTGGGTAACTTTGTGAGACCTCATCTCTACAATAAATCAAAAAATTAGCCAGGCGTGGTGGCGCATGCCTATAGTTCCAGCTACTTGGAAGGCTGAGGCGGAAGGATCACTGGAGCCCAGCAGGCCGATGCTGGGTGGCTGTGAGTGTGCCACTGCACTCCAGCCTGGGTGACAGAGTAAGACTCCAATTAAAAAAAAAAAAATTATCCCCAAATCCTGAGACACATTTTTGTATGTTTCCTTCAGTTGCCTTGCCCTTCCCTCTCTCCCCCTGCAATAATTAGGTTTTTAAGTATACATGGGAGGAAAAGAAGGGGAGAGAAATGTGAATGAACTATGAATTTGTTGACTCTAATTGTATTAAGTGATAATATTGAAAGAAGAGTAAGATATGAACCATGTCATTACAAAGAATTTTTCTTGCAAACGGGCAGAATTATTTTTGGGTCATCCTTCAATTAAGCTATTTTCATTTGTAGATTGAGTGGTAGTGATGTTAATTCTAAGTATTTCCTAGTGTATTGAAAGGACCAAAAAATGTGGTGTGTGCTAAACTTAAAAAGAGAACAAATTTTGTGGAGTTTCAAGATTGTTTAATTTTTGAGGCTGTCTGTAAGAAAAGAGAACATTTGGAATACAGAATTAGTTCCTGTTCCTTGGAAGAGGCCTGTGCAGGTGAGGACCCTGGCACTTAAGATTCTTTCATATCATGCTAGATTTACTTGTTTAGACACATACACCTTGTTTCCCCTTTTTTGGGAGTATTATTGCTCAATATTATTAAGTTATGAAAATTCACCTACTTGCCACTAATACAATTTAAATTTTTAAGTCTTATGCAGATTTATTAAAATACAAATAATAGGTATTACTGCTGAAGATTTGTTGAGCTCACTGATGTTTTAAGGCCCTATACATATAAGTATGTATTTGTTTATTCCTCTTACTTTTAAGAAAGTAAATCATATTCGGTATTTGATTAATATTATTTATTTGCTCTGTATATAGCTCCTTGCACATAAGCAACCTTCCATGTCCTTACCCCCACCAAATTTCACAATCTTGCCTCAAAATATATTCAGATTTTATGCCAGGGTTTTTCAAACTTTAGTGTACATTCAGATCAGAGGGATCTTCTGATGAGTAGTGCTGGGGTGGGGGTGGGTGGGGTGTAGAGTTCTGCATAATTCCCACAGGATGCCTTTGTTTCTGGTCCTCAGACCACTTTTGCACATAGTCAGGCTCCGGGCTCCACAGCCTGTACTTTACAGACCCTCGTTGGAAGTGGCAGGTGTCTCCCATTCTCTCCTCATTTGACTTGCAGGGAAAATACTCATTCCAGCCTAGAGGTCTTAGGGGCAGCTGGTGGGTCCATAATCATTAATGTAAGTGTAGGAACTGGATTGGGACTGAGTTGAGGACAGTGTGGGAGGGCGGGATTGAGTAGAGGGGAAGTCAGAGAGTACGCAAATGAGCAAGTGGTAGGAAAGAAGTTATCCTCTCTATTTACCTAATGGAAATGCTAATGAGAAAATTAGACAACAGACTGTTTTTATTTTTTTAGTCTGAGGTTAGAAGCACAGGTGAAGCAGTAAGTGTGAGGTTCCTGTAGGAATTTAAGAATTTAGAAAAAGCCTCAGAGTTGGTCAGTCCTGGTCACACAGATACAAGTGCTCCCATTTCGGAGGTCAGGTTATGCTGTGTGTGATGAAAACCCTCTAGCAGGCAACTTGTCCCACCTGTGACATTTTCTTCTGAAAACTGTCATCAGAAGCTAACTGTATCCAGTATTTTTCAGTTCCTGGTGCCACAGTAAAGAGTCTTCCCCTAATAACTCTGACGCTGCTCCCTTATGCTGTCAAGCTAACTACAGGTCCTTGGTGGGCAAGGACAGGTGAAGAGGACTGTGAAGAGGCTGCTTTCCAATAAATACTACTCTAACAACAGCAGAGATAAGACTTTCATTATCCAAGTAAACTAGGAAAAACACCAGGTGCCCTGTTGCTCTACCTTTGATATTCTGCATTCCTAAGAGAACGGATCCTTTTTCTTTCACTCTTGTGGGGAAGAAAACTAAAATGAGATCCACCTTAACAGTTATTAAGTGTACAGCTTAAATTGTTAACTATAATGATATACAGAAGATCTCTAGAACTTCTTCATCTTGCATGACTGAAGCTCTATACTCATTGAACGGCAGCTCCTTATTTCCCCATCTCCCCAGCCCCCTGCAACCTCCCTTCCCCTCTCTGCTTCCATTAGTTGGACTATTTTAGATACGTCATATATACGAAAGCATGCATTATTTGTCCTTCTGTGCCTGGAGTATTTCAGTTAGTATAATGCCCTCCAGATTCATCTACATTGTAGTCTATAACAGGATTTCCTTCTTTCTTTATGAATATTTTAACAAGAAGTCTTCTAACCTATGGGCATGCGATATTTTTCCATTTACTTGTGTCTTTAATTTCAGCAGTGTTTTATGATTTTTAGTGTATGATCTTTTCACTTCCTTGATTTATTCCTAGGTGTCGTACATTTTTTGATGCTGTCATGAATGAAATGGTTAATTTCCTTTTCAGATTGTTCGTTGTTAGTGTGCTAGAAACACAACTGATTTTTGCGTCCTATAGCTTTACTGAATTCATTTATTCTGACAGTTATTTTTATTCAAAAATTTCTGGATTTTTAGGATTTTCTATATACTGTATAAGAGCATATCATTTGTGAACATAGATAATTTTACTTCTTCCTTTCTAATTCGGATGCCTTTTATTTTTGTTGCTTCATTTCTCTGGTTATGATTTCTAGTAGTACTGTGTTGAATAGAAGTGGCAAGAGTGGGTATCCTTCTTTTGTTATGGATCTTAGAGGAAAAAGCTTTCAGGCTTTTTTTTACCATTAAGTATCATGTTATCTGTGGGCCTTTCATATGTGGCCATTATGGTAAGGCAATTTTCTTTTCTTCCTGGTTTGTTTAGTGCTTTTTATCATGAAGGAGTGTTGAATTTTGTCAAATCCCCTTCTGGTACTATTGAGATGACCATGTGATCTTGATCCTTCATTTTGTTAATGTGGTATATCACATAGATTATGTTTTATATGTTGAGCCATTTTGCATCTCAAGGTTAAATGTCACTTGGTCTGGTGTGTAATCCTTTATATGTGTTGTTGAATTCTATTTTCTAAAGCTTTGTTGAGGACTTTTTTGTGTATATTAATTAGGGATATTGGCCTATGGTGTTCTTTTCTTGTAGTGTCTTTTTCTGGCTTTGGTGTCGGAAAATGTTGGCCTCAAAAAATGAGTTTGGAAGCATTCCATCCACTTTAATTTTTTAAAAGAGTTTGAGAAGAATTGGCATTAATTCTTCAAATGTTTGGTAGAATACACTAGTGAAGCCATCTTTCTCTGGACTTTTCTTTGTTGGAAGGATTTTGATTACTGATTCAGTCTTTTTACTAGTTATAGGTTTGTTTAGATTTTCTATTTCTTCATGATTATTTCTTGGTAGGTTGTATGTTTTTAGGCATTTATTCTCTTTTTGGATTATCTAACTTATTGGCATATAATTATAGTAATCTCTCATCTTTTAAATTGCTGTGGCATCAGTTATAATGCTACCTCTTTCATTTCTTTATCTTCTCTTTGTAAATAAATTTATCTTCTCTTGTTTTTTTCTTAGTTAATCTAGCTAAGGTATGTTAATTTTGTTGAACTTTTCAAAAAGGTGTTGTTGATTCACCCCTTTAAAAAATAGCTTTATTGAAGTGTAGTTTACATACTATAAAATTCACTCATTTAAAATGTACAATTCAAGAATAATTTTTAATATATGTTCAGAGTGTAATCTTGAACCCATTAGCAGGCAGAGTTCTTCCCCTCCATTTTTTTTTTTAAGAGATGAAATCTCATTCTGTCACCCAGGCTGGAGTGCTGGAGTGCAGTGGCACAATCATAACTCACTGCAGCTTTGAACTCTGCCCACAAAATAAATTACCAAGAACTTTTTAATGATACAATATAAGCACTCATATGTTAAGATGCCTGTAGTCAGTGATTGGTTGGATATGAATGACTGAAAGTACTGCAGGATTGGCAAAAAAAGGGGGAAAAAAGGTGTTTACTCCAAATGTGATATCAGACTCTTGGAGAGTATTTAGGGAATCTGTGTTCATGAGGCCAGTGCATTAGCAGGTTGGAAAGCAATGCAATATTGCTGGAACTCATGAAGAAGCACAAGGTACTATGCCAGGGGCAAGCCCAAGCCTCTGGGCCAAGCTCCCGACTGCTGAGAGGTTTACTTGTTTTGCAAACTGTACAAGTAATTGGTTGTTAAGTCACATTCTGTGGTTGCTGGCACTGTTGTGTAACGTGGCTTTACAAAAGAAGCATTGCTAGAATGCATTAGAAATGATGATTTAAGATTGAACTGGCTCTGTTGAAATAACCCAAATTATATGCTGCAACATTGTTTTTCCCAGGCGGCTAAAATCCCTGACTTAAGATATTTAGAATGTCAGAAACGTATATTCTTAATAAGGTTGGAGAGTCAGTCACACTTTAGAGTGTCATAGGTCTTCATCATCGTCTAGGTAGACCCATTTTGAGAATATATGGGTCATGACTTGATTTCTGTGATGATAAATAAATTCAAAATGACTGATGCATTCTGACATATTGACGGAACTGAACCAGATGTGTGACGGAGTCGAGTTTGCAAGATGCTAGCTTCAAATCCTTCATTGTATGTTTAGCATTTACCATGTAAACTTTTACACCAAAGGATTATTCTTCTAAGTATTATAATTCTTGATGCCTAACAGATGAATTGTTGGAGGCATGTGTGTGTCTGGGTGAACAGAGCTGGATTAAGGAATGACAGGCACCTTGTGCTAGAATATCATTGGAATAAATGGGACATATGGCACCTGCTAACTTGGCTTTCCACGTATCACACTTAAGCAGTTGGCAAGCAAACTTCATTATAACCCCCTCGCATTGGAATAGGAAGGAGATAACAGTAAGAGTTGTTGCCATTGTTGAACTCTCTCTGTTGAATATTTTCATATCAATAACTAAACAGCATTGGCATTGCTGAACTCTCTCTATTGAATATTTTGCATAGTGTGACAGCAAACCACACCACCATCCTATTTTAGAATTGCCTGAATTTGACAGTTCACTGTTAGTTAAAATTCTTATACTGAGTTGTATTTTATATAAATCTGTTTATTGGCAGCCAGTGATTTCTTTTTAATGTTTAAGTTTAAAAGTTGTTAATGTGCTTTCCAAGAATTTGCCTGGTTGGTAAGTCATTTTAAAAAAAGGAACAACAACAAAAAAATGACCACAGAAAAGTGGGAAATATTTTAACTATATGAAAGTAAAAAAGAAAAAAAACTTTGAAATCTATTTTGTAACTTTGTGACTATATCTGTGAGAGTTACCTCTGCCCTTCTGATTGTGGATAAGTAATGCTATCTGTTAATGAGAAACCAAAACATTGTGAAATGGAAGAGGTTGATGCAAGTGAAAGTGTTATATGTCCATTTAGTGCATGAACTCACCCTATGAACCAAGCTTAAAGAGATACACACACATCTTCATAGAAAATAAGTTTCCCCTGGCTCCACCTAATAAATGTTGAATAAGTACTTAAAAAATACCAGTTTGAGTGGGTACCAAAACTTTAACCTTTCAGGGCACCCACATGATCCAGTCTTGGTTTGGCAGACTCTGTGGGGTGATGGTTGGCAAGTGAGCTAGTATTATACAAGCTCACACTGTTGAATATACAACAAAAGAGAGTGTGTGCATGCAGGAGATTGGATGGTGCCCAGCGTGAAAAGTTAGAATTCATTTATCACCTGAAAAATGTTGCAAAAACACTACATAGATGCCAAAAGCACTTTGACTTAATCATACTACATTGGAGAAATGTCTGGATCCTGTCCTGATGGCCAGGGCAGATGGTTGATCTCGTGTGCTAAGAATGGGCACTTGCAATTTCTGGAATTTGGAAATCTGCCATGAAAACTTGAAATGGGTGAAAGTGAAATGCTGGGATTTTTATATATTTATGAGAGGGTGCAAAATTTCAAAACTGGGGGAAAATAAGTCATTTTCTGATAGAGCAACTCTATTAATGAGGATGTTTGGAAATGGAAGTTAATTTGTCTCACTCTTCTCCAGATGAACAGAAGATGGGAAGAATTCTCACCTAAATGATGTTCCTAGTAGTGGATTGATGTTTTCCTTATATTTGTAATGGTCATCTTTAATATTTGTGTTGATGTACCTTATATTAATTCTTATGTGATAATAATGTAATAGTTGTTACTTTTCAATGCAATAATAATTTGTGTGCAAGCTTTAATGAGAGTCTGCAAGGAGATTAAAATAAAATAAAATTATGTGATTTATGTTCCAAATAAGGAAAGAGCATTTTTTTTCAATTGCAAGTGTGAAGTTATATGTGGAAAAATAATCAGATGCTATGTGTGTGATACTTTATAATTACTTTGCCTTTTAGATTTGAATTTTAGACTTTTATCTCATCTATGGGGTTGTTATTATTAGATGAGAGGAAGGAGTATCAGAATGATGGTGATGCAACTTTAGATCACTCAAAATGTATATCTGTGATAACAAAATACAGACCATAATTATTCATTATACCAGAATGTAAACTATTTACAAAAATATAGAGTGAGAGTGACTGTTTTATTAAATCAGAACAACTGAGTAGAGAAAATGTATGAAAATAATAAGGAACTCTTAGGCCATCCAACTATATAGTTACGAATGAGTTATTAAGCTATAGGCAAGCACAATGAATATTTCATGCAGGGGTGAAGGAAAAGAGAAAACTTTATTCACAGATACACACAAACAGAAAGTAATGGATTGTGATTTGTTGGTTTGCTGACCATAAAGGGAGGAAGTGTCTATATGTATCAACGTGGTTGTAAAAGACACACAGGCTGGAAAAAATGTCAGTACAAAGCTTGGACTATAAAGTACAGGGAAAGGGACTACAGCATTTATGGAGTGCCTGCTCTGTGACAGGCATGGTGCTGGGCGTTTTATACACACTGCAAGTTGAGAAATGCAGAGAGAGTTGTGAATAGCAGAATAACTGGCAGAGCTTAGAAGGGGTGATGCAAGTGGTGTAGAAATTCAGGTGCTGAAAGGGAGCTGGGTAGCTGACACTGATGTGGGAGGAGGTCCTGATGGCTTGCAGGGAGCCCAATAGGAGAGGTTTCAGCTGTTGCTACCCGTAACCTGGTGATGGCTGAGGGTGGTTTAATGCTTGTTCAAAGCACATTAGTCACAAAGCAGATCTTTAGTTCATATATGGCATGAGAGGAAAGGGAAAAGACCAGAAAGCAAACTGACGTCAGGGGTATTTATAACCATCTATCCATCCATCCTCCTGCCCCATTCATCCAATTCAAGAAGGCAGGGGGCAGAGCTCGGTTAGCTCCTATGACCAGTGGCCCTTAGCTTCTATGCCAGACTCCTTTCTAGCTATAGCTGTGTTTATTGTTGTGGCCCAGCACAGCCTCTGACTCAGGATGATGACCCTAAGTCACCTAACACAAGTTGTATCATATTTAGTATACTCTTTTAAAGACGATAGACACGGTACAATGTGTTCCAGAAAGATGATTTCCATCTTTAAATCAGCTGGGAGATTCCTTGAGGGAAGAAGTGATCTCTTAGTCATCTTTATATCCTTTGACATCTAGCTCAATGTTTTTTTTTTTTTACATATTAGGTAAAATATTTGTGTTGCCAAACAGAATAGAAGTAGTAACTTAAGTTTGGGGGAAAAATATATTGTTTTAAAGTCCAGTATTTCTGTTCTCAGGAAATGCAACCAGAAATGGCACCGTGCCCTCCCCATTCTTGGCCCTCAAAACAAAATTATACTTTTATGTATTGAATTAAGGAGTCAATTACTGAGGTGTCTTTAATTCTGAGGAGGATATGTTTCTAAAACATTTTTCAGGAATCTGTAATGGAGGAAGGTATTATAAAGGTGGTGTCATATGATGACTCAGTTCCTGCCATTCTTTATGTTATGTGCCCAGCAGAGGGTCACTTGCTCCTGGATGTTTCTTAACTCAGTGACTTGGTGCTGCTACCCTTAAGTTTTATGCAGCACCCTGAACCCAAGGGAGGCTTAATCAGATCAAACCCAGAGACGAAGACCATAGACCTTCCATAGGGTGTCTCTACCAGTGGCTTGGCAGGGGCCTCCTTATATACACCCAGGCCTCACACGCATCCCTGAAGAGGCCAGACTTGCTTTCAAGTCTGCATCACTTGGTAGAAATAGTAGTCGTCTTGAGTCTGCAGTCTGGGATTTCATGACTGTACCTGTATTTGCCCTGACTGGTGGGTAGTAACCTCCATGAGCTTTAGTTTTTATAGTTACAAAATGAATATTATAATATTTTCTCTACAGACTTATTGGTCAGATTATATGAAATAATGTGTCTTTTGCATTGGAGGATCTCTATGGATACACCAGGCCAGGGTTCTCTCTGTGGCCATACTAATCTTTTGATGGCTTTGTCCCATGAATGTGTTTACTTATTGCCACTGGTAATGACTGAAAATAAGGAAGATTGTAAGGAAATTTTTACCAATAAACTATGCAGTTACAAATGAGTCATTTAGGGTATATTGATAACTCTGAGGTAAGGAAAAAAGACAGCTTCATTAATGAAGGAATCTCTAAGTGCAATAAGCACAAAACACACACACAGGGAAACACACACACACACTCACACTTGGCCTAATCATTCCAAAACTTGGATTCTGTTCTCTTCATCACAAACTCTCCCACCACTCCCAGAGAATTCTGACCCCCTCCATGGTGTTCACCAAGCTCACTAACACTCTAGAATTTCTGCTTAAATCTTGTTAAAGCCCTATTAACATTTAAGTGGGCCAGTAATGTTCTGTAAGAGACATTTTACTTACCAAAGTTATCCTCAGTGTAAGTGACAGAATAACTTTTTTTACCTGCAGATCCTTGTCAGCTTGCTGTTTCCTTTGGCTCCTCTGTTAAACTGCTCTTTGAATCCTTAAAAAAATGATTTCATATTCTAAACAGCATGTTTTAAAGGGGTCTTGTTAGACATTACCTACAATTTTAACAAACAATTCCTACAATTTTAAACATAGCACACCATGTCATCTATAGTTTCACATTTGTTTGAACAAGTTGCAATAAAAATGGGAAACCAGCTTTGTCATGCTTTTGCCAGTTTACTACTTTGTTGGTTAGAGGTGTATGCAGAGACTAAGGTGCACTAAGGTACACCTTCTGTCTTGTGCCCAAGGAGCAAGCACATGGGGAGGAGCCCCGTTAGGAATGGATCCAGTATGCACAGGAAAATAGCCAGGCTTTCTAAACCACAGAATGTGCTTAGAGCAGTTCTGAAAGTGGAGCTTGGGAGCTCTGGTGCTCTTTCAGTCTGTCTGTTTGATTGTAGGTGATAGGAAGAAATAGTACCTCATTTAAAAAACATCGCTCTTCTATGATGTGCCAAGCATTATATGTTCTGTGGAGAAAGTATTGAGCAAAATAGACAAAAACTCTGCCTTTAGGAAGCATATTTTCTTGTGGGGGAGTAGTATCTATTCTTAGAAGGAAACTGTGGTGCTACAAATTGGGCTCTCAGGTCACAACAAAAAATGGTCCAGTTGGTAATGTTTGCTGATCACCACTGATTTCAGGCTACCAATGTGGTATCAATGATTGGGAGCTGTGAAGAGATGGGCACAATCAGCTCTGGGGAGATCGGAAGAGAAGGAAGAGGCAGCCACTGAACAAAATCAGTATGTGAAATATATAACCTGTCAGATGGTGATACATGCTATGGAGGATAATAAAGCAGGGAAGGAAGAGCAAGGAAGGCTAGAGGAAGGATGCTACCATCAATATGCTGGGGACAGGTCGTGCCGCGTTGGTACCATTTGGAAGAGAAGAGAGGTCCAGGACGAGGGAGCAGCAAGGGGGGAGCAGCAAGTACAGGATGTTGATGTGAAAACTGCCAGGCATGTTTGAGGGACAGCAAGGAAGCCCGTGAGGCCAGAGAGGTGAGCAAGGAAGTGGGCGGCAGGAGATGCCGTGAGACGGACCCCTACTCTGTGAGGCCCTGCAGCACGTGGTGAAGACTTCATTCTTCGTCTGAGATGAGAGACTTTGCAGGGCTTTGAGCAGAAGAATGACATGGTCTGACAAAACATTTTAACAAGACCCGGATGGCTGCTCTCTTGAGGACAGACTAAATGGAGAAAGGGCTAGAAACTGAGAGTTTAGTGAGGAGCTGATGTAGTAATCCAGGAGAGAGGGTTGTAGTTTGGACTGGGGTGGCAAGGAGTGTCATAATCTGGATTTATTTTGTGCTAGAGGCAGCATGATTTGCCGATGGATTGGATGTGTCGTGTGTGACAGGAAGAAGTGAGTCACAGGTGACACGCCAAGGCTTTTGGGTTAGAAGTCAGTCAGATCTGAGGTTTTTGTTTTGTTTTGTTTTGAAGTCTGACTGAAGTTTCCTTCCCACTGCTGTCTCACTGGCTAGCTGTTCCCCTTTCTTGCCCACAGAAGGTAAGCTCTGCAAGGGGGTGGTATGCCATGTCCTTACAATGATGTTCCTGGTGCCTTGCACTGTGCCTGCTCTGTGGTGGTCTTTCAACATAGTATTATGTGAATGTTGTGCCTCTCTCCATAGTTTAATTTTCCTAACTGTAAGGTCTAAATAATAATCCTGACTTTACAGGTGGTTTTGAAGAATAAATGCAAAAATAATGTGTCTAAAGTGCATTGTATATTCTACATACAGAAAACATAAGTACATGGAATCTATATTATTGCCCACATTCTATATTCTTTTTTATTTTTATTTTTGGAGACAGGGCCTCACTCTTTTGCCTATCATAACTCACTGTAGCCTTAAACTCATGGGCTCAAATGATCTTTCTACCTCAGCCCCCCCAGTAGCACATTCCCATGCCTGGTAATTTAATTTTTTTTTTTTTTGTATTGTTGTCCAGGCTGGTCTTGAACTCCTGGATTACTCAGCCTCCCAAAGTGCTAAGATAACAGGCGTGAGACACTGTGTTCAACCTCTAAGTTCTTAGAATGTTGATAAAAGTTTGAAGACCCAGAAAGGAGGCTGCTTCACACGACAAATAACACTGGGTTATTTTCACCATTTTCATTGTGACTTTGTCATTAAGAGCTGCCTCTTGAGTGACTTGGATATAGTGAAAAGACTTCAGCATTTAAAAGCCAGAAAATCCAAATTAGGTTAATTGTAGTGCTGCAAACAAAAAGGAATTGTCCTGCCTGTAGGATCAAGGCAAGACAGAAAGAAGAGAAACACCTCCAAGGAATTCTGCACACCAGTGTTACTTTGTATGATGAGTATTGTGTTAAAAAAGGAAACACTTTGGTGGCATTAAAAGTAGATGAGCAGGCTAAACTGTGGTGTGACCCATGTGCTCTTTGAGCTATGGACAGGCCATGTTTTCTGGTTTTGGCCCCTTCCCTTACCTTGGAGAGGTGAATTTCTTCTCTCTCTCTCTCTCTCTGTCTCTCTCTCTCAAATGTACTTCTAAGATAAAATGTATTTCATAATCTAAAAAAATAAAATTAAAAATAAGAAAACAAAGGTAGACGAGAAGAGACTGAACTGCTTGAGAGATAGTACCCTTCAGTTGCCATGGAAGCCAAAAGCTCCCAATAGATCCTTTCCCCCAGGCCCAGATGTTTAATGTCTATATTAACATGCCCTAAATGGTGACAGAGCCAGATGTGAATGTATAATGTCATTTTTTTTTTGTCCTTAACAGTTTAGAAGATCTTTTAAAAGCTCAGTGATTGAGTTTAGCTGGGAGTAAGCAAGTAAGAATTTGGTATAGCATCTGTGTTTTTAGAGTTTGTATTTTTAAGCTGTATTTGAAAACTCAGTTGACTTTCTGGATGAATTCATTTCTTCCACACATTTTGAAGAGGAATTCATAGAAACAATTAATAAGAGCATATCTGGTAATTGAGATTACAGAATTTGTGTGTCTATTTGAGTCCTTTATTTTCTCATATCATGACTTGGGTGCCAATTCAGACTAATGACTAGCAAAGAGAAGACACTAATTTGCAAGTAGCCCCTGGAAGTGATTGCTTTAAGAAAAGACCTTTGCCCTTATTATAGCTCTTTTAGTAAGTGAGATTGCCCATACGTATTTTCGAATGGCATTTTATTTTCACTAGTGTTTTACTTTTATTTTACACAATAAAGCTTATGTTAGCCAGTATTCTCCTGTGAAAATACCTCTGAAGAAGGTGAAAAGTGTAACCTCCTCTTGCCATTGACCATGTAACCCTATGCAAGAATGTTAACTGAGGGCCATAATACGTGTTAAAAGAGCAGGTAACTCTTCTTGGAAAGGGAAATTTTAATGTTCAGTTAATCTGTATGAAGGAAATGAACATAAAAGTCTAATACATAAGATAAATAGAATATTTATTGCAGCTATATTTTTTTCCTGATGAGTGAATGGCAAAAGAAAAAGAGGGAGAATATGTTTTTTTATAAGGCAATCAGTCAGATATTAAGTAAAAAGGAGAGAATAGGAGAAACTGAAGAAAAGAATACATAAACAACTTCTTCCACTTGGTATTGCTACACAGACTTCTATTCTCTGTAGATCTTTATCTCACTTGAGTCCTGGTTTCCATCCTCACTCAATAGCCACGTAAAATCTGGTACATCAAGACCCTTCTAATGTAGGTATACCAATCTCCCCTCCCTGAGACACTATCTCCTCTCCTACCTCTGGCTCCACTTCTGGGGATCCCTGGTGTCTCTGAGATCCATGTCCTCTGCCCTCCCAGCTCTCACTTGTTTTTCTGATAAGCCACCTGAGCTCTTCACCTCTGACAACCCTCCTAGTATCTGCTAGTTCTTCTGAGACTACTGTCTTATAGGGAAGTGCCTCTAAAGTAAGTATTTTTTTTTTTTTGAGTTGGAGTCTCACTCTGTCACCCAGACTGGAGTGCAGTGGTCTGCTCCTGGCCACCACAGCCTCAACCTGCTGGGCTCCGGCGATCCTTCCGCCTCAGCCTTCTAAGTAGCTGGAATTACAGGCATGCGCTACCACGCCCGGCTGATTTTTTGATTTATTGTAGAGATGAGGTTTCGCTGCCCAGGCGGGTCTTGAACCCGCGGGCTCAGGCAGTCCACTCACCTCAGCCTCCCAAAGGCGCAGGATTACAGGCTGAGCCACTGAGCCCGGCTTTTTTTTTTTTTTTTAACATCCTGTTTGGATCTTACATTCAGCCTGATGACCTCTCTGAGCATAAGTTATCTCTATAAGGTAATGCTATTTATTAGAACTTTCTGCAATGGCAGAAAGGTTTTAGGTCTGTGTTACCCAGTATATGGTAGCCAATAGCCGGGTATGGCTACTTACATTTAAATGAATTAAGCTGAAATAAAATTAAACATTCTATTCCTTAGTCACACCACCCCCATTTCGGATGCTCAGTAGCCACATGTGACTAGTGGCAACCAGATTGGACAGTGCAACTTTAGAGAAATCCCAGGTCTGGTGGCAGTGGTCCAGGTCTAGGACCCTACCATGCTCAGACGTGGGCTGAGAGAGGCCCTCGGGAATCCTTGTCTTGGAGGGAAAGCCATGGTGGATGCAAAGGTACAGCATCTGGAGGCTGTTTGTCATCTGTGCTCCTTGCAGCAGACTCTATTGAAGAGAGGTAGGAGCTGGGCACCTCCCTGGCTGCCATGGGCACCATCTCCCAGTAAATAGTGGCTCAGCTGTGGGTGTGGAGTTTGGATATTGGCACTGCTAATAGTTAGCTATAAGACCATGAACAATTAGGTAAATTCTCTCTGCCTTCATTTCCTCACTTATAAAATGGAGATAATAATACTGCTTTTCCAAGGTAGTCATGAAGATTCAGTGAGATAATAAAAGGAGTGCAACACAGTGCCTGATATATCCTAACCGCCTACTGTGTAAGCCAAAGATAGATGCTGTGGGTTCTATGTCAGCCTTAGCTCCCTCTTCCTACAATTTAAACAAAATACTAATTAACCTTTTGAACTAAAGTGCTAAGTAAACAAAAGAATAATTCAGGAATTGTTGCTGCATTGCTTGTAATTTTCAAACGTTGTTTTATACAAATATAATTCTCCTTCTAGGAAGTGTTTGTGTGTGTGTGTGTGCGCGTGTGTGTTTACACACTAATCTTTATTCATATGATTATACCAGATAAGCACAGTCTAGGTAATGGTTTTTATGAAAAGATGTACTTGTCTGTAGTTTGGAGACTCATGCCAGTTGCTGTTTTCATCACTGCCAACACACTTGCTGACCATTTGAATTTTCTGTTCAAAGAAGTGTAACATATTCTTGAATACTGCATTCTAGATTGCAAAGGGACAGAAGAGATTAAAAGAGACATATCTGTGCATCTTGGAAGAATTTCTTCTGCCCACTTTCCTTGCAATCCTATGCCCCTTCATTTACCCACGTACAATGGGCTTGGTGTTGATGGGCTCAGTCAGAGAGATTCACTTGGGGTGGGTTTGGGGGGATGTCTACCTGCACTTTCAGAGATACCACTAGACCCAGAGGACAAGAGGATTGGACTCCAGTAAATGGATTTCACTGAATGAACTTCCAGCGTGCTTCTCAACTCCATCATTCAGTGACTTCTTCAGTGTAAAACAGGTCAATAGATTTGACAATAAGAGAAGGAGGAGAAGTTAAGAAAACTATTTGCTGAGCATCCTCACTATGTATTGGGTTTTAGATACACTGAGACCTTCCGCAGAGGGAAGCCTGGTGAATTGTTTCAAAATGGGTGTCTGTGTGTATATGTGCTTGTGTGTGTGTGTGTGTGTGTGTGTGTGTGTGTGTGTGTGTGTGTGCAGGAGTTGGGAAGCAATAGAATTGCAAATCTAAATGTATCCTTGGGTGAGGGTGCTCTTGTTTTCTGCCCCCACCCTTTTGGATTCCTTCTGAGTGGGAATACTATTTAAACTTTAATTCTGCTCACCTGAGTGGTGAGCTTTGAAGGGCTTCTTTGTTTTCTGTTATTTTAAGGGTTTCACTGTTACAACGTAACCAAGAAAACAAAGTTGGGCAAGTCGTACCTGCCTCAGATACCTTGAAGGGCCCTCTGGCAGCAGTCTCTCAGACCCACTCTCTCTACTCACCCTCATCCCCAGTGTTATTTCTGATCCCTGATTTAGTAAGGCTATGGGATTCTTCATTTTATTCCTTCTCGCTGGAAGGATGTAGCCCTGAGGATGTGTTTTGGGAAAAACAGTAGAATCCCTTTGTTGACAGTGAAACAGTTAGTCCACAAAACCTACAGGAAGGTAAATAAATGAGAAAGTCACTCTAGCCAGCAATCTTTATCAGACCCTAGGCTGCTTTTCCCTTCTACAATGATTGTCAGTCAAAATTTTAATCCAATTATACAAGCAATTCTTGGAATTAGTTGGCAGTTATTCTGTTAATGTATGAAATACTAACCAAACATTGCTGCTGAATAACTATTAAGACAATTACTGGTATATTTGAGAACTTCATGGATATAGAATATTAAATAAAACTTTTAACAATTTATGAAAATGTTTTGTATAAGTACCTGGCAAAGGAATAATATAAGGCAACTTCTCCTTGAGATGGATTTTTAGTGTGCTAAAGAATTGTTGACTTTATCAGATCCAAATTTTACTTTAGGAGAGTTTGTGGTAAACATTAGTGTTTTCTGGGCCTTTTCTCTTCAGAGGACAGCAGGCTGGCAAATGTTAATGCAGTAAGTTAAATTGGCTAAGTTGAATCATGCTGGTTGTCTTTAGAAAAATCCTAATTCCTTCTTCCCTTTTTTCTTTCCATAATATATTTTGTTAAGATTGCATTTTCAGCATAGAAAAATGTATTACAATAAGTTCTACATACTGATGTAAAAACATTGAAAGTACAACCACACTAATTTTGAGGAATTAGCTTAAATCACATACTAATAGATACTGATATTTTGTTATTGACAAGAATAAATGAAACTGTTAGCCTCAAATGACCTAGTCCTTCATAAGATTTTTTTTTCAATTCTATGTGTACTTGTTTTTATTTAAAAAATACAGTGATGATGTTTTAAATAATGTATGAATAAAACCACGTGACTGTTCCCATAAATTATTTAGTCACACATCTTGCCTGTCCTAAATGCTCAGGATTTTAAATTACTACAGTATGCACTCATGAGTTATAAAGACTGAATGTCCCAGTAAAAATATAGATTAGCTGACATATAGTAATATAATTCTTAAATCCAGAAGCTAACATTTAAATTGTAATATAATTACAAGAAGTTTTACTTGTATACTTTGTTGGATTCCTTTCACATTTTTCTATCTAGTCAAATACATGCTCAAATGATTGTGTGTGTGTGTGTGTGTGTGTTGTGTGTGTGTGTGTCAGAGTCTCACTCCATCACCCAGGCTGGGGTGCAGTGGCACGCTCATGGTCACCCCAGTGACGGCCACCCCAGCATCGACCTGCTGGACTCAGGCGATCTTTTCGCTTCAGCCTTCCAAGTAGCTGAAACCACAGACATACAGTGCCACGCTCTGCTAATTTTTTATTTATTGTAGAGACGAGGTCTCACCAAGCTGCCTGGGATGGTCTCGAACTTGGAGGCTCAGGCAATCCACTCTCCTCGGCCTCCCAAAGTGCTGGCATTACAGGCTGAGCCACTGAGCCTGGCCTCAAATGATTTTTTTTTTTGGAACTTGCTAACCATACACTGTGAAAAAATAGCGTTGTGATTATTAGATGGTAACTAGCTCTCTAGAAAGGGAAGCCTTATAAGTGGTCTGTGGGCTAGGCCTGCTGTCACCTCCATTGTGAAGCTATGTGATGTGGGAGCTGTGATGGGAAGGTGACCCCTGGCATGGGGGGGTTCTGAGGAAGCCTTTAAAGCCAGGGTTATCTTTTGACTTCTAAGTTTCCCTGCGAAAAGTCACCTCAAACTTTTATTTGCTAAAACCATAATATCACATAACCCTTTGGCAGCATTTGTGGATGAGACTGTAAGAGGCTGAGAAAATACAGGTGGGAGGAATCTGCCATAGGCCTGGACAAAGACTCAGTTTTGCCTAGGGTTTGCCGCTCACTCCAAACTCCAGTGATCTTTTTAGAACTTTAATACTTTTAATGCAATGTTACATATAAAATAAATTACGTAGCAGGTATTTACAGTATAAGAACAGTAATACAAACACCTGTGTAGTGTAAGAACAGTAAGACAAACGCCTGTGTGTATGCCATCCAGCTAAAGAAATAGACCATTGCCAATACATTTTTAAAGTCTGACTGGATATTTTTTGATCATTTAAAAAATTTTCATCTTCCTTTTTGCCACTTAGAACATAATGGTTTTATATTCTGCAACAGTTAATGCTAATATTTGAGGCCATCAAGATTTTGTACTTGTGGCTTGCTGTTGGCTTGGTTCCTCATCTACATAATGGTAATGTTTGATTGTGAGCTCATATTTGGTTGAACTTGATCTGTGGGAATTATGAGGAACCTATATTAAGGATGCTGTTTTCTTCCAGAATAGACTTGTCCCTGCTTCAGGGAGGCATCAGGGAATACGGCCAATTTAGGATAGCTTTTATTTAATTATTTGGCCTGGAGTGTTCCCAACAGCCCAAGTTATATAAATTTAAGCTTTACATCACATGAGATCTGGCCTTCTGTTGTACACTCTAAGGGTAGACAGTTATTTTACTATTATTGTTAATGATATTCTGAGAGCAGGCGGGGGCAGGAAGGCTTCCTATCTGTTTCCTCTGCGACAGGCAATTGGCTTCTGGTGTTAACTTTCAACGAGGGTGAGGTTCCTTCAAGTACAAGTTGAAGTTAGTAGTCTTAGGATGAGGAGCCCTGCTTTTCCACAGGCCTCTTGCTTTTATTTTTGCCATTAAAATCCAAAGCTCGGGGTGCCTGGTTTGGTCATTTTTTCCTAAGGAAGGCCTAGCTTCAGGGTTTGCTTACCATTCTGTTTTTAGTTTGTAGGTTTCATCTTTTGTTAGTTTCCCTTGTTTTCTAGTGAGCTCACCAATGTGTTCACATGTCAGTTAGTTGTTATTTATTCAACACGTAAGTGTTTTGCGACAGGAAAGACTTTCTGAATATTTAGTCCACCAGTGGTTAGAAATTCAAGTCTGGTCCTGTGCTCTTTGCCATTAAAATACCACGTCTCCCTCACCCCGCATCTGGCATGTGCATTGTAGTTAAGAGACACAGTTATCAGCCGGGCTCAGTGGCTCAGCCTGTAATCCTGCTCTTTGGGAGGCTGAGGTGAGTGGATTGCCTGAGGTTGAGGGTTCGAGACCCACCTGGGCAACTTGGCGAGACTTCATCTCTACAATAAATCAAAAAATTAGCCGGGCGTGGTAGTGCGTGCCTGTAGTTCCAGCTACTTGGAAGGCTGAGGCAGAAGGATCGCCAGAGCCCAGCAGGTCGAGGCTGCGGTGGCCGGGAGTGTGCCACTACACTCCAGTCTGGATGACAGAGTGAGACTCTAACTCAAAAAAAAAAAAAAAAAAAAAAGAGAGACACAGTTATCTATGCTGAAGGCTTGATGATTGGAAAAATCATATCTAAATCTCATCCACTGGATTTAAAATTGTGTTCTCTGAAGCTGGAGCTGGGGTCATGGGATGGACAGTTAGCGTGAAGAGTGCCTGAGGCTTCAGTGTCTGCACCACCAGAACAGTTGTTTCCATCATTTGTTTATTAAGGTTATGAGCAGACTTTCACCTCCAAGAACAAAAACTTGAAACTGGTCAAATCAGTCTCATGCACTAATGAGGACATTGCAGTTCAGAAACCACATCTCTAGGAGGTTTAGGGAATGAGGCTCCGGGGGCCTTTCAGCTTTAAATTTCTTTTTTAAAAGTTTTTTGTTTTTTAATTTTAAAGATGTGGGGCACAATTCAGGAGTAAGTTTACAAGTGTCGTTATACAGGAATTTCAACCTCATTTTCTCTACATGGAAGTGCTGGGTCCCATCCTACAAACTGTACTCGTCATGTTACAGGCCTGTATTTTAATTTTATACTTTTTTTTTTTTTTAAGGATTTCTCAGCTACACTCACAACAGAAGAAGGCAGAGTGTAAGCATTACTATGGTACTGATTGTCATTATCAAGTAAAAAAAAAAAAAAGAAAATCTAGAGGAATAGTGTAACTTCTTAGATATGATCATGAGCGAATGAGCTAAGACTATGATCCAGATTTTGCACTCCAAAACCACTTATTTATAAACTTAGTTTTAATGAGATAACATTAAATCTATCTTTAATATACATAAGACTTTTAATGTATGTGTATGCTTTGGTTTTACTACGTCAATGTGAGAAAGTGAAATTAACAAATTTATATTAAATAGTACAAATATACTTAATCCAGATTGAGTTTTTTTCTCAGGAGCACATTAGAGTTGATCTTGTTTTGTTCTACTTGCTTCATTTCACTTTGGAAGTGTAATTTGGGTCTCCATTTCTATTGCTTTGTCAGAAAGGCATTTAACTTAAAAAGCACTCTCTGCCTTCAACTGTGTCTTTTCTGTTATAGAATTTTAAAAGTATATATTATATATATATATATGTATCTCTCTCTCTCTATATATAAGATTATATACATATAAAACTTCTTAACCTCTTTATATATAAAAAGAGATTCATGGGATTGGAGAATAACCCCTAAAAGTTTTTCTACTTGGTTTGTCTAATTATAATTTCTAGTGTTTATGGTTTCTAAAATGCAGATGTATTAACTGACAGTTGAAGAATAAGTGTGTTTATTTTACTTTGAATTAAGCTGTTATTTACTCAGATAAATATGTAGCATGCTTAAAAGTAAAAACCCTTCGAGAACTTTTTGAAGTTCTGATTTGAGTCTAATGGTTCCAATAGTAGAGTGGAACATCAAGTCGAGGTGAGCTATACTGTCAGTGCATTAGAAAGTTCTTTGCAAAAACTGAGGTTTTTATTATTCTAGAAAAAAAAATGCTGATGAACTATCCTAGCCATCATAAAGAATGGAAGTGACCTGTAAGTATTCTGCAGGTAAAAAGTCATTCCCACCTGTCATTCGGGGATAGGAGTCAGTAATGCAGGGCTGTTATATAGAAGGTGAACATGATCTGGGGTTGCATGAACCAGAACGTAGCACACAAGAACCATAAAATAACCTACTTACTGTGTTCAACATTGATAAGGTTCATTTAAGAGTCCAAATTTAAGTTCCATATTTTAAGCACAATATTAGGAAATTGGAGATGAGCCAGAAAGAAAATGAAAATGATTTAAAAGTAATAAATTTATCTATGCTGAAAACTGAAATAAAGTGGAATTTTTTTATAACCAAGGAGCTCAAGCATAGAAGTAGCTTTGAGTGGGTCTCCATCTATAGCAGAATAGGGATGGACAAGTGCTTTTTGCCATAAATCTATCTTTTAAGGTAAAGTTCTGTGTGTCTGAAAAAGTGACCATTGAGCTGGGCTCAGTGGCTCAGCTTGTAATCCCAGCACTTTGGGAGGCCGAGGCGAATGGATTGCCTGAGCCCATGGGTTTGAGACCCACCCGGGCAACTTGGCAAGACCTCGTCTCTACAATAAATCAAAAACTAGCCAGGTGTGGTAGTGCGCGCCTGTAGTTCCAGCTACTTGGAAGACTGAGGCAGAAGGATCGCCGGAGCCCAGCAGGTCGAGGCTGCAGTGGCCGTGAGTGTGCCAGTCTGGGCGACAGAGTGAGACTCCCAACTCAAAAAAAAAAAAAAAAAAGAGAGAGAAAAAGAAAAAGTGACCATGATACCAGAGCTGATTGTTCTTGTATTACTTCTCTAATCTAGCATCTGCCCACTGAAAATACAGAAGTATGAAGAAGCATGATGTCTTACTGGGCAGGTATCAGCTGTTGATTTGAAAGTAAGTTTAAGGTCAAATATGAGCCAGAAGTAAAAGAAAGATAGTGGGGCAGAAAAGATAGGATGCCGCAAGTTATAAGAAAGAAAATGTGGTCCCTACTATTTGCTCACAGTAAGAACTAGACTAGGTACTGTGGACAAAGAGATGAAGAGACGTCCCAGCCCTCAAGGAGCTCACTGTCAACCAAGGGGCTCACTGTTGCGAGCTTGCCAACACAGTTGTTCAGTTTAGAAAGTTATTTAGGAGTTTATCAGTTAGACAAATAGTGAGAGAACAACAGCAGACAAAGGCCCACAGCAATGATGAAGTGCTGAGTATGAATGTAATGCTGGTGGAGCAGTAAGTCGGAACAGATGGTAGGGGCTACAGTCAGATGGTTAAGGGAGTGTCAAACTATGAAAGACATTTTATCAGGTAAAGACACTTAACTTTCATTCTACTGTCAATAGTAAGACATTTGTCTTGAGATATTATCAGATTTGTGTCTTATAAAGGTCTTCCAGGGCAGTTTGGGGAATGGGCTTGCCTAGGTTGGAGAGGAATAGCCTGAGTAGATGCAGGGAGACTGGTAAGTAGTCACAGGATGAAGATGTGTCTCAGGGAGTACCTGTGGGGATAAGAAAAAATGGAGTGAGAAGGTGGGGACACAGATAATTTAGGAAATGATAAACATTTGATACGCTAACTAGCCTGATTGCTCATTTTACAATGTATATTGAACAGATTATATCTGGATCAAAACATCACATTATATGCTCTAAATATTAACAATTATTATTTGCCAGTTAAAAATAAAACTTAAAATAATTTAGGAGGCAGAATGAATAGGTTTTGGCGAGTCATATGGCAGAATGATAATTGAGAGTGTCAGTGAATAAGTATGCATTGAGGTGGTACGAAAGACCAAGATGATGACTGGTTGGTCTGCTAATTTCTACTGCTGCTATAATAAATTACCACAAAGTTAGTGGCTTAAAACAATATAAATATATTATCTTACAACTCTGGAAATCAGAAGTCTGAAATGGGTTTCACTGGGCTGAAATCAGGATGTCAGCAGGGCTGCCCTCCCTCCAGACATTCTAGGGGAGACTCCCTCCTTGCCTCTTCTGGCCCCTAGAGCTTTGTGGCTCTGTTCCATCTTCAAAACCAGCAATGGCCCTTCAGTCTTTTCCACATCAAGTTACTCCAACACTGACTCTTTTCTGCCTCCCTCTTTATAAAGACCCTTGTGATTACATTGAGTCTCCAGGATAATCCAGGATCATCTCCCATCTCAAGATCTGTAGCCTAATCACATTGGCAAAATCCTTTTTGCCATATAAAATAACACATTCAAAGGTTCTGAGGATTAGAATGTTCACATCTTTGGGGAGCCTTTATTCAGCCTACCACAGTCGGGATGGAGAGAGTGAGCTCAGTTTATGTATGTGATCTTGGTAACAAACTAGGATACTTGGGTATCTGATTCTTGCCTGGAGATAAAGATTTTGGTAACATTAAGACTGATTGTAGTTAGGTTGGTGGTTAAAGTTGTGGGGGGCAGGGGACAGCTGGACACTAGCAGCAGGAAATAAAAAGTAGCTATTCGATTTCCCTACTTGCAAAGTGCCAGCTCTGTCAGCTTCTTTGTTTCACATGGTCTCAGAATAAACCATATCTCTTGTATTCAGAATGAACCAGAAATTTGTCATCTCATTATATTTCATTGCTTTTGAAATTGTACCCAGAAAAAGCTTTATACTGAAAGTCCAGTTCTCCAGAAGTGGATCACCACAGTTAGATTCCATAGTCTCTGCTCTGTTTAATATTCTGTTCCTAGCAAACCTTCAGGTGTGATTCTGATAGGACTGTTGACCCTGCTGTGCATAACAAATTACACATACATTTTTAAACTCAACATTATGACTCTCGTGAGCTTATACATTTTCACTGAAATTTCAGAACACGGGTTAATATTTGGGCTGTATGAAAAATGAAAATATGAAGAGGATGAGTATTGTGAGGTGAAGGTGTGTGTGTGTGTGTGTGTGTGTGTGTGTGTGTGTGTGTGTGTGTGAAGTACTTCCAAACCAACAACCTAATGAAACCCACAGTTCTATTCTGACTTCTTTACTCGTTCCCACCTCCATTCCTGGAAGTGAAGGTTGTAGTGGCTTTTTGCCTTCTGCAATAGCTGTTACTGTCAGTTTACTCGCTGGCTGATGTAATTAGAGTTTCTCAGTCTGAAGCTTCTGCTCTCTTGTTGCTGCCATGATTCGGGCTGTGGGATGATAGTGGAGCTGGCATGGCAAGTGCTCTGCTGATTTTCAGATTGTAACTTATTCTATGCACGTGCAATGACACAAGGGAAATGACAACTCATAAGTCTTCAGTTTCCTTTTATAATCTGGATTTTTGTGTGTTCGTGCACTAAAGTGTGCGAGTATGTAAGGATTTGTGCTTGGGGTGATTAGAATAAAAAGGTACATAAGACATGGCCAAAACCTCAAAAAAATTTTCAGTCTAATAGAAGTGGGTCCTTTATACAAACATCTGTAATACATGGTTAATTATAGCAGGTGCTATGGGAGAGGTAGAGAACGTGTTTTGGTTGTTTAGCAAAAAAAGTTTCAAAGTTAACATTAAAAAAAATTTTTTTTTTGAGTTAGAGTCTTACTCTGTTGCCCAGGCTGGAGTACAGTGGTACACTCTTGGCCACCCCAGTGTCGACCTGTGGGCTCAGGTGATCCTTCAGCCTCAGCTTTCCAAGTAGCCAGAATTACAGACGCATGCTACCACCCCCAACTAATTTTTTATTTATTGTAGATACAAGGTCTCGCCAAGTTGCCCAGCCTGATCTCGAACCCTTGGACTCAGGCAGTCCACTTGCTTCGGCCTCACAAAGTGCTGGGATTACAGGCTGAGCCAGTGAGCCAACCTTAAGTTATTTTTTATGGATTGGGTGGATAGGATATTTAGGACTGGGAGGAAGTTTAGGCAGAATGCATTCCAAATATAGATTCAAAATTAGCAGAGGTCAAGAGATAAGACATGGCATAAGTATGAGAAAAAGTGAGCAACATTGTCATTGAAATAGTGAAATTAATGTGGAAAAGAACACTGTAACATACTACAAAAAAGGTTTTGAATGCCATAGTGAATAATTTGGTGGCAATACATTTTTTCCCAAGTTTTTTGCCTTTTTACGAAATTTTTTACATTCTTGAATACAATAAATGTCATGTAGTCATGGTGTATTACTTTAAAGTTGTTGGATTCTGTTTGTCAGTATTTAATTTAGGACTTTAGCATTGCTATTCCTAAATGAATTTGCTCTATAATTTTCTGTCTGGTGCAGTCTGTCAGGTTTTGGTATCTATTTGTTACTATTGCTTTGTAAAAAGAACGTGGAAACTGTCCTTTATGTCCTGAAAGAGTTTAAATGGTGTTGGGATTTTCTGTTATTTTGATGTTATGCTATGAAACCAGCTGGCCTTGTGTGCATGTGTATATGTGTCCAGCTTAGAGTTTGGAGGACAACTCTAACACTCCTCTTTATTTGTATAGTAATTGGTCTGAGACTTCCTCTCTTTTCAGGAGGTAGTTTGGCATGCCCTATTTTTTTAGAAAATTGTCTCTTTCATCCAACTAATTTTTATAGCATTGAGCTTCGTATTTGCCTCTGCTTTTTATTTTGTGGGTTTTTTTTTTTTTTTTTGAATTGGAGTCTCACTCTGTCGCCCAGACTGGAATGCAGTGGCACGCTCCCGGCCACTGCAGCCTCGACCTGCTGGGCTCCGGCGATCCTTCTGCCTCAGCCTTCCGAGTAGCTGGAACTACAGGCGTGCATTACCACGCCCGGCTAATTTTTTGGTTTATTGTAGAGATGAGGTCTCGCCAAGTTGCCCAAACGAGTCTCGAACCTGCAGGCCCAGCCAATCACCTCACCCCACCCTCCCAAAGCGCTGGGATTACAGGCTGAGCCACTGAGCCCGGCTTATTTTGTGTTATTATATTAGCCTTCTTTGTCCACTTTTATTTGGTTAGCTAATTGTGTAATTATCAACTTATTTATTTATTAGTTCCCTGCTCTTCTTTCTTTTAATTAATTTGTACTTATGAATATTAATGACTCTTTCTGATTTCTATAGTTTTTATTTCATTTAACCCCTGAAATTGGATGCTCACTTTATTTTTATCTCATAGTTATTAATAAACTAGTTAAGTCTATGAATTTTCCTTTCAGTACGTACAACTTTAGCTCTCATATGGATTTTTAAAATTTAGTTTTTTTTCCAATGCTATTAATTTTTTTCCTTCTTTGACCTCAAAGTTACGAGAGAAGTTTAAAATTTTCAGAAGATAGAACATATTTTTTCTAGTTTTGCTATTAGTTGGTAGTTTTATTACAGAGTGATGCAAGAATGTTTTCTGTACTTGCCTATTTTGGGAAATGTACTGATGCTTCATTTGTGGCCCATAACTGATTGTCAGATTTTGTGCCTGATTGATGGACACTGGAAAACAAAGTATTTTCTGTTTCCAGGGTGCAGATATGATGTATATGCATGCATGTAGATCATATAAGATATGAACTACCATTTTAATTATGTTATTGTGATGTTCTGTAACTTATTTTTTTATCGACTTGATTTTTCACAAATGGTAAGAGATAACTTCTTGCTCTTAACTCGTTTCCGTACTTTCTCCTGTGTCCCCATGCTGACGTGCATGGCAGCCATGCACATTGCAAGAGGTTTAGCATCCCTGACTCTTACCCAGTAAAGGACAGTAGAGTCTTTCAGTTTATTTTGACGTTCAAATATAGTCACTGGGAGAGTAGTGTCATATCATTTGTAATTAATAACCACTGATGTTTGGAAAATATGTCTTTTATACCTTTTTCTTCATATGATAATTCTATAGATCTTATGCTAAAACCTAAGAATTTTGGAAAATTGTTTTTAATTGTGTATGAAGGAAATCGATTTTTTCCTCCCTGGGAATGGAATGGAAGCAATGAAATAGTGATGCCAGAAAGAGCCAGTAAGAATCATGTAGGACTAAACTTGCTTTGGTCAGACACCCCTCCTCCCAATTTTCCTTCACGTTCAGGTACAAGAGGCTTCAAAGTATACCAAATAAACTAGCTCTTCCAATAGCCTTCAAATATATATTTCATATTTCAACATGGAGTCTAACTTTTATTACCTGCTCTAGTCAGTCTCCCAAAGGACAAACTATATTAAATTGACAAGTTCCTGAATATAAATACGACATGTTAAATGTACAAATTTAACATGTAAATGTATAAATTTAAAACTTCTCAGGGTTCTAAAATAAAGTTCTAAAGACTCAAGCAAATTTCTGTACATACAGCAAAAAAAAAAAAAAGCATAAGAAATCTATTGAGAGAGGGTGGAACTTTCCCAATACAAATAAACTCTGAAGTTCTTTGAACTCAAAATGAGCTTACTAAAAATTGTGTGCAAACAATGAGAAAGGACTGTTACAATTTTGAAGCAATTTTTGGCTAGCTCGTCAGAATTTGAAAGAATCCCCCCAAATGTGTATATAAAATTTGAAACAGCTTAACGGAAGCTAACACACATTGACATTAAAGTCTTTTGTAGGGTAGCTGAAAATGACTTCCACTGCTATAGAAAGCAGAATAAGTGTATATATTTTTAGATATTCACCTGAGCACACAAGAACTGTTGTTAGTGAAGCTATTCTGGTCAGGAGTTGAAACCTCACAAAGAAGCTACGCCAAATCTTCCACTGGTGAGGATTAAGCCATGCTATGTTCGTGAATGCTGCATAATATTGCTTGTTTGTGATAAAAGGATCTATTGGTTACAAAAAACCCCAAATGACTGCAGGTCAACTGACTGTACCCACACAGATTGCTCTTTTTTAGAGAGTTAGAATATGATAAAATCCAATTAATATAAAAATGAATGTAGAGTGTCATAATTGATCTCTTCTGGTATAGCAGGTGATTTAGAATTTTTGTAACTCTAAAGGACATTAGTATCTCAGATTCTATGTTCTGATTTCATAAATTGAGAAGACCATTGCTTCATTTTCTCACTCTAAACTGAACTTAGATTTTCACTTCTCTCTTTTTTTTAAAAAAGGCGTGATTACCAGCTGCTTGCATCTGGGAACACTCCTGAACACAGCCCTCACCACTCTACCCTTGCCCTCCTTGCAATGGGAGGGATGTACTGGTGGCCATCTTGTAGAACATCTTGAACTCTTTCCTATTCTAGGACCATTTTGGGAGAGGTTGGTTGGTTCCCAGTTTCCTATCTCTCTCTCTCTTTCCCTGCAGTGAAATATGGACTTCTTTGCATTTATGTAAATTTAAATTCTTCTTTTCTTATTGTTTTTTGACTTATTTACAGATCACAAAGTCTTTGCAATTTCCCCCTTTGGCTTGCTCTCAATTTTACTTATCATGAGCCATCTAAGCAACCATAGCTCTTAGTTTTCCCCTGTCTCCAAGAACACTTGTCTTCCATTTCCCATGTTCATCCATCTCAATTCCTTGTGGTTTCATGGGAAGATCAAGAACACAGACACCAACAGTAAAAGATAAGCAGGAAGTTTCTCATGTACAGTGAAGATGTTGACTTCCTTGTGAAAATAGTAGAAATGTATTTTCTGGATATTGGAGGCTGAATTTGCTTTGGGGTTTTGCATCTTAGAATTGTGTTGTGTACTTCTTAGCCTGAGTTTATAGTGTTAGCATAACTGTAGGATCTTAGAATTGAAAGACAGGTGTTAGAAGTAATCTAATGCAAATGGCTTTTCGATGCATCAATCCTCTTTCCAATATCTTCGCCAAGTGGATAATTAACTCCACTTGAACACCTCTGGGCACAGATAACTTACTCCTAAAACAATTTTTTGAGTGTAGAAAATTGTACATTTTGTTAAGCCACCATTCTTCTTCCATAGCTTCAACCAATTATGGAGTTTACATTTAGTGTGTGCTTAGTAGATCTCAGAAACTATTCTATATACTTTTAGTTATTAGGTAACCCTATGACATAACTAATATTAATAACTTGATTTTACTGAAGAGAAAACCAAATCATAGAAAGGGTAGGAAAAAAAGGAAAGTAACTGGATTTCCTCTCTAGGCAATATGATTTCTGGTCCCATATGCTTAATTAACTCTGTAATACCCATTAAATCTATAAGATCTCTAGAATAGACATAAAATTAATAAATCTTCCCGTTATAAAGTTTTATAAATCATTGGAGGGGGAGATGAGAGGTAGAATTATGTTAGGCAATGATTTTTTAAATTTCTTGTTCATCCATTCATTTAATAAAGGTACTTGCTCAGGGTTGGCACTCTAATAAAGGTAGTTGCAGAGAAAGCAGGAAAGAAGATGCGCCAGCCATACTCAAATGGAGCTTACATTCTGGAGAGAGAAGGGAGATGCAAGCAGAAAGTGGCTATATTGCGAATGAGAAAGTGTTAGATAATGATCAGAAAGAAATAAAGCAAAGGGATTGATTTTTATCTCTTGGGTGACACTACTTTTTATGGGAACACCTTTCTGAGAAGGGAATATTTGAATTGAGAATAAAGATTTGGCATTTCACTCATTATTATTAAGAATTAGGAAGAAAGGTTTTCAAATGCATCCAAAATTTTGGAAACACAATTATTTTAGAACACAAATATAATACGTACTTCCTTCTTCTCCTTTATTCAGTATACAGTTGTTTCCTTCTTCTCCTTTATCCAGTATAAACCATCACTAAATTTATTTCAATTCTTAGTTGAGATAAATTTTATTTTTATTACCATTTAAATCTTTCCCAGCCACAAGAGAAGCCAAATGGGCCTATCCATCGTCATGTCTATCTTGTGACTTTGATTATCTCTTGGTGTTCTTCCCAAATTGTGTTTAGGTCTGTACATCTTGATTGTATCAGGAGTCTGATAGTTTCAAATGAATGTCCTGGGTTATCAGGTAAAGTCCAAGCAAACCTAGTTTTTTTCTTCCCTTCTTCTTTGATTATATATTACATGCATATTTTATTGGATCGTTCATAGAATCTATCATTTCTTTGGTTCCCATTCCCCTTTCTTTATAGTTTCCCATTTTGAGGAGTTCTTTGTTCCATGGGCTCTGTGATTTTTGGTAATTACAGTAGATGTGACTTCAAGAATTCAAGCTTTATTTCCTAAGGCCTATCAGTTAGGATAGGCACAAAGAAGCAGACAGTTGCTAATTAAAAGAGAAGGCCAGGAGGCTGAAGAATCTGAAGGGATGCTATAAATGAACTTTCTGCCTGGAATGCTCCTCTATCTACAATTTGGATAATACATGCTGTGGTCTTAATAAGCCCCCAAAATTCATGTGTTGGAACTTAATCCCAATGTAGCAGCGTTAGGAGGTGGACCTTTTGAGAGTTATTTAGGTGATAAGGGCTTCACTCTTATGAAAAGATTAATGCTGTTATAAGAGGGTTTAATGGAGGGAGTTTGTCTGTGTGTCTCTCTTATGCCTGTCTATCTTTTATGTCATGTGAGGACACAATGTTCCTCCCGTTCAAAGGATGCAGCAACAAGGTGCCATCTTGGAAGACCCTCACCAGTCACTGAGCCTGCTGTCTAGATCCAAAATATTTTCATAGTCCCCAAACAAAACCCCATACCTCTTAAGTAGTTGCTCTGTTCCTTTATTTTTCCAGCCTCTGGCAACCACTTCTGATTATCTTTTTATCTTTTTTTTTTTTTTTTTTTTTTTTGAGTTGGAGTCTCACTCCGTCGCCCAGGCTGGAGGGCAGTGGCACACTCACGGCCACCCCAGTGTCAACCTGCTGGGCTCTGGCGATATTTCTGCCTCAGCCTTCCAAGTAGCCAGAACTGCAGGCGTGCACTACCATGCCTGGCTAATTTTTGATTTATTGTAGAGACGAGATCTCACCAGGTTGCCCGGGCTGGTCTCAAACCTGTGGGCTCAGGCAATTCACTCACCTCGGCCTCCCAAAGTGCTAGGATTACAGGCTGAACCACTAAGCCCAGTCTATATTTGTGTCTTTAGCGTCTTACACAATACCTGGTTCAGAGTAAGTGCTTAATACATTTTTATTGGAAAAATGAATGGATTATGAATTATGAAAGGGAAAGTGCCAGGCAGACTGCTGAATGCAGAGCGTGGATCACTGAATGAAACAGACATGTTTATGCCCTTATGGAGTTTATAATCTAACCCAGTGGTGTCCAACAGAAATATTATGTGATCCACATACGTAATTTTAACTTTCTAGAAGTCATATGTGTTAGTTTCCTATTGGTGCTGTTACATTTACCGTGGGCTAGTGGCTTAAAACAACCTAACATCAAAGTTTCAGCAGAGCTTCATTCCATATTGAATTTCTGAAATATGATATGTGTTTTACGCTAGAGCACATCTCAGTGTGAGCTAGGCACTTCTCAAGTGTTCAGTTACCACATGTGGCCTGTGTCTAGCATATTTGTCATCACAGGTCTTGGGATGGAGAGACATTGGAACAGTAATTACAAGTATAATACAAGCATCAAGAAAAAGTACAAAAGTGGACGGGATAAAGAAAATGCAGTACACACACATGATGGAGTATTATGCAGCCAAAAAGAAGAACAAAATCATGGACTTCATAGCAAATTGGATGGAGATGGAGACCATCATACTAAGTGAACTGTCACAGAAATGAAGAACTGAATACCACACGTTCTTGCTCATAAGTGGGCCCTGAACAATAATCACATGAATACAAGGGAGAGATCTGCAGTTGCTGGGCACTTCTAGGGTGGGGGGGGGGAGGGAAGGAGAAGGGTGGAAGACACATGATGATGAAAAGGGTATCAGGTCCACTACCAAGGGAAGGAGGGCCAGATGGAAGCCCAAACTTCACCTGCATGCAGCTTACCTATGTAGTTAATCCTCACTTGTATCCCACACCTCTATAATAAAATAAAGAAAAGGTACAGAGTCCTACAAGATCATACAATAGGGACTCTAACCTCTTGTGAGGTGTGGGAAGGTTGTGTGGTGTGTGAGGTATGTGTGGTAAGTGAATTGAGTCTTAAAAGCAGAAAGAGAAATTGCACACTCTCTTTTCCTCTCTGTTGAAAACCTTTAAATAGCTTCTGCTATCCTATAGCAAAAAAGCCCATGTTAAGGATTTGGTACCAGTCTAGTAGGAAAGTGATGGGATTTGATATGCATTTCTTAAACAATTATTCTGTCTGGTTTTAAGATTCCATTTTTTCTTCATTCTTAACATTTCCTCCTGAGCTGTGTTGTTAATTGCAGAAAATATTTTTTGCTTCATTATCTTCTCTTACAAGTTTCTCAGACCACAGGGTCAGTACATTTGAACAGAATGTAAATTACTCTTTTTTTTTCTTGGTCAAAGTCTCACTGTGCAGTCCAGGCTGGAATGCAGTGGCATGATCATGGCTATTGCAGCCTCTACCTGTTGGACTCAGGCGACCCTTCTGCCTTAGCCTTTCAAGTTCTAGCCAGACCTATAGGCATGTGCCACCATGTCCAGCTATTTTTTTTGTTTGTTTGTTTTGAATTGTAGAGACGAGGTCTGGCCAAGTTGCCCAGACTGATCTTGAACCCCTCAGGCAGTCCTCTCACCTCTGCCTTCCAAAGTACTGGGATTACAGGCATGAGCTACTGTGTCCAGCCTATTCAGTGTTTTGAGTATTACAATATATTTCTAGGATGTGCTTGCTTACATTTTTCCCTACCCAGGCATTTACCTCCTAAATATAATCAAAGTATATGTATCTGTCCTTTGTCATCATCATGACTGTCATGCCACCTAAGCTGGTCGACTTTACAGAAGAGGAACCTGAAGTAAAATCTCAAATGCCTAGAAAATATTTTATTGGGTAAAGAGAACCACAGCTGGGAATTTGCTAAATTACTGAGGAACCTGTGCCTTATTCTTCTGATAAGGACCCTAGTCCTATTGTTTTGAGCCTCTGGGATAAGTGGGAGTTGTTAATAATCACAATATAAAAGCACGTTTAATATCTTCTGGAGAAGAGTTTCAGAATTGATGGGTCAGCAGGAAGGCAGAAGTTCTTCTGAGGAACAGTTTAATAAAACTGACTTTGCATGGTCAGAAGGTATAGCCTGAATGCTGCCTACTGAAATCCTCTATCATTGACCTCTGTCCAGAGAGGAGCTGACATATGTCTCATTTGTCAGGGGTAGGGCACAGAGGGTAGAAGAAGGAGTTGTGGTGTAGTTTCCTGAGATTTACCTGGCTTGTTTTCTGAAAACTTTGGCAGACTTTCCTCTCATCTCTCACCTGGGAAGCAGATAGTGACTGCTTCCTTTTCCAAGGAGGACTCTGAGATTTAAGGTGTCAAATGGAGTCAAACCTTCTAATAGTTCTTATTAAACTATCCATCGAGGAAGTCCTGTGCGGGCCTCTGCCTGCTCTTAGTAGGTCTTCCTGGGGATTTGTTTTCAGTGAAGCTAAATATTAAAGGACCAGGTGATCTCTCTATACTTGACACTTGTACTTTTTCTCCCTAAATCTTACATTTCCTCCCTCTCTCCCTCCCTTCCTTATTTTGAGACAAAGTCTTTCTCTGTCATCCAGACCCAAGTACAGTGGCACAATCATAGCTTACTGCAGCCTCAAACTGCTGTGTTTAAGTAGTCCTCTTGCCTGAGCCTCCCAAGTAGTTGAGACTACAGGTTCACACCATCACACCTGGCTAATTTAATTTTTTTTTCCTTAGTAGAGATAGCGTCTCACTATGTTGCCAAGACTGGTCTCAAACTCCTGGCCTCAAGTAATCCTCCTGCCTCAGCCTCCCAAGGCACTGGGATTACAGCCATGAACCACTGTGCCTGGCTTAAAATGTTCTTTAATTATAGGTATTTAGAAAAAATTTAAGATTCAACCTTAGGTGAACTTTAGTCCAAACTTTTTAAAGAAATAGGCTCCTAAGCTAAATATGGCTCACTTTTTTATTGTGCCATCTCCCTAGGGGTGCTGATTTTCCTTTGTCACTGTCCTCTGCCCCCTTTGCCTGCCTAGGAACTGGTTAAGAAGAGGCTTCTCTTGAGTCTTCTGAATCCTGTCTGTCTTCTGTGTTCCTTGACAAGATTTACTTCTTTGTTCCATCCCTGAAGAACTTCCGCCTCCTTCCACAAGGGAAGGCAACAAAACATACAGCTTTAAGAGTACATTTCCCTTTCTATCACGTTTCAGTGTGATGCAGTTTCTGGAGCCGTAAGTAGGTGCAGGTAGAGTGTAATTTGGTGTCTCTGCATATGGATGCCAGTCGTTGAGGGGAGACCTTGAATTACTTCAATTCTCCACACCCAGTGTCCCTGCAGTGCATCCGTGTAAATATCCATGCAGCAATTCTTGAGGAAAAGTCCCCTACTATGATAAAGTATGTTTGAAGGAAACCAGTGACTTCTTTTTACTGATAATTCAAGCATGACGGGTGTTTGAATAGCACAGATGCCCTGCCTGGGATTACAGTGGAAGACAAAAGTGGATGTTTTCATTGGCAAGTGAGGGTTTTAGAATTCTGTGTTCTTCTACTTCTTCCACTTCTCATAATTTTGGTTTGTAGCGATTGCAAAGATTAAAAACTTTGGAAGCAATATGCGTGACACAGACATTAACTTATTTCTATTAATGTCCTCTAAGCATTGATTTTGATCCAAAGCATTAATTTTAATAGAAATTAATGCATTGGACATCGAAGGTCAATTAATAGATGGGGTGTACACCATCACGGACTCAGGCTGGAAGGATCCTTGCATTTGTAGAACCCGCTGACAATACTGCATTTGTACTAATTGGATGGCAAAGTTGTTTGGTGGTTTGCTATCCAGATTGTCATCTTTATAACCTTTTAGGACCCCTGCCTACCTGAAAAGTCCTTCATGTGGCCTCTTGTTTCTTCCTATCAGATTGACATATATATTATTACATTTTAAACAGCACTTAGTCTGTCACATGCAGCATTAGCCTTGAAGATTTGCAGTCCATGTTGTAATTTTGAGAGGGAAAATTGGCTAAATGACAGGAGAAATATGGCAGTTCATGAACAAAATTCTTTCTGAGTTTCGTTTTCTGTTTCAGTCATCCATATCTCTGTCACTAACCTCATTAGGTCAAGGGCTTAAAGGCATTTTGTACAGAATTGGCACATTTTACCATCCGAATGGTGATTTTCCTTCCTGATTTGGGAAGCAGTTGTTTTCAAATACCTCCAATTTTTAACTTGAAAAATTAATATTGCACAATGTATTTTGCCTCAGGAAGCCTTTCATGCTGGATACTGAAGTTTTTCTCACTTTTCTCATATGTCCGGGATCTCCTCTAACTTTTACCAGCAGCCATGAAGATCAAGTAATTGAATTAACTTCTGTAGCAGGACTAGATTTTTTGGATGCTGTTCTTTTATCTGTCCTAAAGTTATCAGGTACCTGAGATGAATGATATACTATGGTCTTGAATTTCAAAGGAATGTTCCTTTACTGGAATAATAATGGAACAATTAGCCATGTTTATGTTGACTGTGGACCGTGGACTGAAGCATCTGCAGGCTCCATGGCTGTCTGGCAACATACTTGCAGTGCTGTGTTGCCAGCTTACATCTGTGAACTAGGTCATCTTAGCAGCAGGGCATGACAATGCACACATTTCTTTATTCTTGCAGTGGCAGTCATTGCATTTTATTCATGCTAATTTTGACAGTGTCACCCTTCTTTGAAATATGAATTACATGTATGATAGCAAGTCCTGGAAGCATCTAGAGGAAAAAAAATCAAACAAACTCCAGAGGGCTCATAAAATACCACTTCCATGGTATGACAAATAACTCTCTTGGTATTAAGGCATGGAATTGGAAGAAAGGATGGGTACAAGGATGCATGGGGCTCTAATATAGACATTTTTTAGTGCCTCCTTGGTTGCAGACACCCAGAGGGCTAATTCATAGGGGTATATCAGTTCCGTGACAGAAGAAGTTACCGAGATGAGAAAAATGAACAGCATGAGGACGTGAAGCAGTGACATTCAGTGAGTCCTTGTCACTGGCAGTCATTAGCATACAAGCCTGCTATTAGTTTTCCATGCTTTATGTGATTCCCTTGACCAAGCAGGGAGCCTTTGGAGCACTCGTAGCAGTTAATATCACACAAGTTGTTGTTTCTTTCTGGAATGCCTTATATTTTTAGTACCAATGAGCTCCTTCACTGTCCCCATGTGCCTCTAAAAATGTAAAGAGGATCAAAGAATGCATAATTTATATCTGTCCCAAAGGTAATGGAATGACTCCATGATATCTATGAGGAGATGATTTTAAATTTCATGTCTTATGCAAGAGGTGATTTTTATGTGAAAACTGCAAGAACTGGCCTCAGGGATAACCAGATAATTATCCCTCTGACAGCAGGGGTAGATTCCAGATGGATTATAGCTGAAAGCTGTGGTGGATCAGCTATGCCCTTGTGAATCACAGTTGCCACAACAGAACACATAGCAACTGGTGTACTGCATGGAACACACCTTACTTCTACCTCTGGAGAGCACCCTCTGGAGACCTTGTGTGTCTCAAAAGGCAGAAGGGCAGACATCTCCTGTGAAAGAATTCAGTGCAAGACTGAATGAGATTTCTGTTTACGACACAGAAAACAAAAGTTGCTTTCTCCATTTTGGTCCCAGAGGCGAGGCATTCACTGATGAATCAGATGAAATCCATTAGTCCTTAAACCGTGACACCCCCGACCATCATTGCTTTATTGAGCTCAGAGACTGGAAACCCTCCTCACCTATGCCCCTTGGTATATGGAATGTTGGAATTGGAAAGCTCTTAGTGCTTCCAAGGGGCAAGAGAACAAAATGATATTCTACTATCCTCAGTGTGGTTAAAAGTCTCAGTTTTTCTATTTGAGACAAGTAATCTCTAGCATTCTTATTAAAGCATTCTGTGGTTATTTATTATTTTCTCTGGGAAAATGTAAGTGCAAAAGTACAACATCTCATAATCTAATTGGGGAAGCAGCTTATAGAAGTGCTGAAGGGTGGGTGAAATTTTTTTCCAGCCTGATTCTTATTTTGCTTTTTTTATTAAACCTCTGCCTATGTATATTGTATTTATATACATTTTTGTTTATACGTAGCAATCTTCATCTTTCTCTCAGAATGCTCTTGATAAAATGCCCTATAATCTCTTGATTGGCCTTCAGCTGGGAGACCTTTCTGCTTACAACACGATTGATCATGCACTCCTGCTATGAATCCTTACTTCCTTTTGCTTAAGATGTGTCTGACTCTTTCCTCTTCTTACATGTCTGACATGCACATGTATACAATTGCAAACAAGTATTTAGAGATCTCAACCCCTACGTTTCTCAGATGAAGAATTGGCGACCCTATATTTATCTGTTTTTTCTTTAACAAACTCCTTGGATCTTCCCTGATAGGCAGGATTAGATAGCCCCCTCCCTTCCTAGCTGTGGCAGGCTGTTCAAGGCTGCATAGGAGATCTGCTGCCTCTTATGAATTTAAGGGGGAAATTCAAAAATCAGTTAAGCTGCTCCTTTCCAAGGAGAAGTGAATGAGAAGTCAGAGAGACTGTATCTTCCTGTGAATGTTCTCTCCCCTTTATAGAAACATGAGGAATGGAGGCATAGGCACTTGTCACCCGTAGGAATTGTGAAGCTATTTTTCTCAAGGCAGCTTGCCTGAAATATAAAATACATAAAATGTTGCTATGGGAAGAGTAGCCTCCTTCCTGCGTCACTCATTTGCTAGTTCCTTCTCACCACACCTTTCCATCCGTCTCCCCCTCCACTTCCCACCCAGGTGGCCATTGAAGCCTTTCCTGCTCAGGCCATGGTGTCTGTCATTCACTCTGACTGGCTACAGTCTCTTTCATGGTGGTCTTTTCCCTCCACTGAAAGTGTTCTCATTGATATCTTGCTTTTCCTTGCACACCCCTCCCCTCAAATTCTAAGCTGTGTTGTCTCTGTTTAGTTTTTATCCTGCTCGACCATTATTAGACACTAACGTGATTGATACCCCTTCTTGTTTTACATCTTTAATGCCTTTGGCCTCTGAGGTCCTCTAGGTGCCTCCTTTTCTTTCTTCTCCGTCCTCATCTCTCTACGTGTTCTTCACTGGCCCTTACATTTTGAGCCAAACTTTGAATGATTTACAGGGTTCTTTTCTTGTCACTTTTTCTTGTCTTTCATTAAATGCTCTTCTTTATCCACCCATGACTTCTACTCCCCATGAACAGATGACTCCCAGATGACTACCTTCAGCTCTTACCCCCTTTTCCAGCTCTAGGCCCATATTTCCCAACTCAGAACACCCTGGGAAAAATCTGACTGAGACTTTGAAATGTGAATATCTACACATGAAACGAATTCCATCTCACCATATACTCTGCTCTTATTTTTCATCTCCTTTCTTGGTTAGTGTCATCACTAGTCCCTTTGCCTCCCAAATGGAAAACCTCAAAGCTATCCTCACTTATATTCAACGTGTCCTGAACTGTGCTGGGTGCCAAGGAAACAGATAAATTAAGACAAAGTTCCTACTCTCAACCAGTTCACAGCTATTAATTTAAGCTAACAAAGCACACGATTGGTGCAACGAAAGAAATATTTATGGGAGAGGTGCCGAGCTAGTCCAGAGAAGGAAATGATTAACTTTTTCCAGGGTGTGGTATAATTTATGAACTCGGTTTTCAAAACCAAGTGGGAGTCTGTCAAGCAGACATAAAAGCAAAAATACTATGTGAAAAGACATGGAACTTTAGAAGCATCGTGATATGATGAGAGAGCTATAAGAGGCATTCTTATAGGAGAAGAGGGACTGGGGGTGTGAAGCTAAGCAGAACGGCAGGGGCCAGATGGAGAGAGATCATTTTTGTACTGCTAAGGAGCTTGCCCTTTTTACACCAAGTACAGAGTTTTATTAAAGGATGAGGCATTGTCTCAATCTGCCTCTTTATGCAGTGGTTCCAAGGAACCTTTCTTCTTTTGAGAATCTCACTGGGAGTGTTTTTCACCTAAACCTGTGGGTTACAATGAAATCAAAGGTTTGAAGAAAGGAACCACGATCTGTGAGCCAAAGCAAAGAATCTAAGATATCGATCCAGGGAAACAGAAAGCAGAGAATTACTGGTATATTGATTAATGAATTGTCCTGGGCTTATCTGCGTACCTCTGCTTATCTTCTTACTTGCCTGTCATTCATTCATCTATCTGTCTTACTTATGTATTTATCTGTCCGCCATGGGTGGTTTTTATATGCTTGTGTTGCATGCTTCATAAGATAGCCTAACGATAATAAAGAACCAGGGATGGAAAGGGCAACCGTGATCCAAAGGAAAAGGCATTTTAATAGCAATGTGGCTTGGAAAGGGGTGAGGCTGTAGGCTGGAAGGGCTATTGAGGCATTTCAGATGAAAGGTATGTAAGTGAGTGGATAAATACATTTACATCTAAGGGCGTACAGCTATTCACTGTATAACCTATTTTTTTTAAAGCTTCTTTTCCAAAGAGTCTTCAGCCATTTTGCATAAAACTAAAGTTTCAACAAACATTTACTGATTACCGACACATGCTATCAGCTGCGGGGATTTGACACCTACACCCATAGCTAGTAGACATCATGAAATTGTTAGTTTGTACTTTCCCACTGTGGTTGGCCTCAGAATTTTTCTCTAATCAGAACCCTAGACAGTCTCTAGTAATAGATAAAAATTAGCTTTTGAAATGAAATCTGTTTGCCGCCTTCTGTTTAGTCTCATCAATAGAATAAGTTTTAAAAACCTAATGATTGTGGGGATGAAAATAATAATTATACTAATGGACACAAATCAGCAAATTTGTGTAGAAACTTGAATTTTGGCTGATCCAGAAAAATATAACTCTGGAGTTTTGGGACCCACTCAAGATAGAAGAATGACTGAGGTAAGAATTGGTGACAAGTAATGGGGATGCATGATTTTAAGAGTTTGGTCCTTTCATATTTGCACTCCTTTCTCATCTCAACTGGTGATCTGACCTAACCCTTAGAAGCTCAAGTGGAATGGGTTGATCTATCAAAATGTTTCTGGGAGGAGTTAGCACAGTGACACTGGTTTGGTTAAACTATGATTTTCTCACACTTGAGGGGATAGAAAAGACCAAAGGAATCTGACTTTCTTCCAAGGGTAGCTGACATGACTGCTGAAGACAAATCTTATCTGGCAAAAGCCGAAACTTTAAGGTAGATATTGCATGTTCTCAATGTATGCCACTCTCCATGAGCAGTGTGCCTGTGCTTGCTGGCTGCTCTAGAAAATTTCATGCATAGGGAAGGAGAAAAATCATTTCTGGATTAGCCTTTTGAGGAAAAGCATTTATCTGGCACCTTTTATCAAAATATTGCAGCTGTAGGTATATACTATCCTATGTAACTCAAGTTTATAAATAAATAGTGCCACTTGTCAAAGGATTGAAAAAAGAATGTTATTCTATCACAAAGAAAGATTCATCACCTAGGGATTTTTTTTTTATTATATTTTGAAAGTATAGCAGATCAGTATTTTTTATAGTAGGGGTTTTCTGTGGTTTTTAGAAACACAAAGTAAACATCTATAAATGTCAGAAAGCTTTAAAATCCAAACAGGCTGTAGTCTCATTAGAGAGCAGTCTGACTAGGATTCACAAATTGAAATATCCTGTAATAAAATTTATTGTAAACAAGAAACCAGGAAAAGACATGTATGCAATTCAGTAAATATCAAAATCTGAGTTTCTAGCTTGTTAAATGCAAAGATGTTTGAAGTGACATAATCATACCCTAACTTGTGTTTTCAGAATTTATAAATCTACATTATTTCTGTTTCTCTTCCTTGCAGACGGTAGGAAGGGAACAGAGTAAATATGTGGATTAAGTACTGATTACTCTTCTACAAGATACTCATCTCTCAGCACTTCAATTCCTTTTCTCTAAATTATGGACATTTAGGATTCTCAATCTCCTACTTTTCATTAATATATGAATATTCATTAATTAATTATTGGGCCACAAATAGGAAAGGGTGAAATGAACTTTGAGAGTTACATTAATCATTTCAGGCCATTAAAATAATTTTTAAAAACAAATACCTTCTTGGCAAGCAGCTTATTTATTGGATATGATTTTGTCTCATTTTAAAACATATTTAAGCTGGGAGCGATGGCTTATGCCTGTATTTCCAGCACTTTGGGAGGCAGAGGTGAGAGGACTGCCTGAGCCCAGGGGTTTGAGACCAGCCTGGGCAAAATGATGAGAACTCATCTCTGTAATAAATCCAAAAAAGTAGCTGGACATGGTAGCACACGCCTGTAATTCCAGCTACTTGGAAGGCTGAAGTGGAAGAATCACCTGAGCCCAGCAAGCGGAGGCTGCAGTGCCATGAGTGTGCCACTGTACTCCAGCTTGGGCAACAGAGTGAAACTCAGACTAAAAAAAAAAAATTAAACATTTAAAGCTACAGTAGACAGGCTAGATAAAAAGGAGAGTGATGGAACTTATTGGACTGAAGATCATATTTTAAAACAATAATTGAGATAAAAAGTAAATACTGACATGAGACTGATTTGTATTAAAAGCTCTTGATGCTAATTTGTATTAAAATGTGTTACTTTGATAACTATTAAAAGTGTAATGAATATATCCTGATATTGACCTTCCTGCTAATGATTCGGTTACCTGATTTTTACTCCGAACTTCCAGGCCAATAATTAGGATATCAGATTTTAGTTGTATTTTTTTCTGGTGATTTAAAAAAAAAAGTTCTTGGAGAGACCAATCAGGAATTGGCATGGACATACTTTGTTCAAATTATGAATAAACAAATTGACTTCTTGGATGGAGCAACATTTTCTGCTGGCCGTCTTTACTTCTGGGCGGGCAGATTGTTCTGCTCATTCTTATTTTAGATGGTCTGGATCTGGTCACTGAAAAAATAACAATAGCTAGGACTTTAGTCATAAAAATTTCCATAATAAACCAACTCCAAAAATAGTTATGGCATGCTCTTACATCTTACAGTAGTTTATAATTTTCAAAGCATTTTATATATGTGAACATTTAAACTCAATTAAATGTAAGTATAGTTCAGTAAATTATTAAACTTTTCAAAGATCCATACCTTCTCTTCCGAGGCTGGAGACAGTATCTTATACCTATTCTCCTCTCAAATGATGCTAGTCCAGCTAACTTGAGGTTCTAGTCTTTTTTTCCTTTAAGAAATAATAATTTATTCACCAGATAACCAGTGTTCCTTCTGTGCTGCTGCTGATTGAAGTATTGTTTTAAAATTACTTTCCTACAGAAGATAGACATGCTATTGCCATTGGGATGAATAATTTGTGTATTCCAAACCCAGGAAATAAAACACATTTACTCACTTTGGGTATTAATCTTTTTAGGAATACTAGTAGAATAGAATACATATAATATAGTAAGTACAAAAATTCATTGATCTATACATCAATGATTTGCCTTAAAGTGCCCATACCTGAAGTATCAAAATACCTAGAATTTGGCCAAGTTCATTGAGTTTTACCCCATGTGACTGTAGAATAGTCATTCTTTTCAAGAAAGCAATAGAACCTCATGGAGAAATTTAGTCTTATTATTGCAAGAAAAAATTTTTAAAAATCTAGTGTCAAATACAGACTGCATATTCATTCATGCTAATAAATATCCAATGGGAAAAATGTAAACATTAACATCCCCAGAGCAACATACTTAAATTCAACAGTTGTATAAGAATGCATACTTTTTGTAACAAAAATATTCAGTTGAAACTTGGCTCAGAGAAATAGGCATAATAGGCATTTCTTAAATTTCCTATTTTTAATTTTTATCAGCCACAAGTTATCTTGCTACCATAATATACATGGTGGCTTTAACGATCAAGCATTTAAAAACAAGGCCAACAAATGAAATAGAAAAAAATTGTTAAACTTGCTAGAATAAGTGAGATTCATTTCCTATCTATCGGCAGTTTGATTTTTCAGATTGAGTCTAAGGGATGTTTACTAGGATAGCATGTTGGGTGTTTTGTGGTTTTATGGGGGGAGGGGGATAGAAATGGGGGCTTCAAACTCCTGGCCTTGGCCAGGCTCGATAGCTCAGCCTGTAATCTCAGCACTTTGGGAGGCGGAGGCAAGTGGATTGCCTGAGCCCGCGGGATCAAGACCAGCCCAGGCAACTTGGCGAGACCTTGTCTCTACAATAAATAAAAAATTAGCCAGGCATGATAGCATGGGTCTGTAGTTCTGGCTACTTAGAAGGCTGAGGTGGAAGGATCGCTGGAGCCCAGCAGGTCGACACTGGGGTGGCCGTGAGCATGCCACTGCACTGCAGCCTAGCCTGGGCAACAGAGCGAGACTCTGACTCAACAACAACAACAACAACAACAACAACAAAAACTCCTGGCCTCAAGTGATCCTCCCCCCCTCAGCCTCCCAAAGAGCTCAGATTACAGGGGTGAGCCACCGTGTCCAGCCTGATTTTTTTTAACACAAATTTTGAAAGCCTAGTGATACATTAGCAACTATCCTGCTCCCATCCTTTGTTGGCATGTGGCCCACCCTTGGGTTTTTTGCTGTTCTCAGTTTTGTCTAAAGTGCTAATTTGGAAGCTCACAGGCAAAGCAAGGAAACAAAAGGGAGGAATCTTTCCCTCAACGAAACATGTTATACTAAAATTCTGCTGAATGAATTGAAGTCCCCCATTCTTCAAAGTGTGTCTCTGGGGGGGCTAGAACTGTGCGCCCAGGTTACCCTTTCCTCAACTAGGCCTTTCACTTTCCTCACATCAGGTTCTACACATGAGAGAGCGCCCCAGGCCATGAGAGCTTCTGAAGTCCCCAGCCTCATGCATTTTGTGTAGAGACCAGAGGAGCTGCCGAACCTCTTGCAGCCATCTGGCAGGAGAAGGGGGAGATGCGTGCTTGATGTCCAAAGCTGGAATTCCAACTTCCTTTCTACTCAGGTCGTGTTTCCCTGGCACTGGGCTCCAGCTTCACTGACCTTCCTTTTGTTCTGTGAACGCATCAAGGTCTTACAGCTTTGCTGTTCTGTGTGCCAGGGACTTATCTTCTATCTCATCATCCAGCTATCAATTCAGGTGCCACTTCCACCCAGCCATAGCACCCACGTTTATTTTCTCAGAGTACTTTCATGGTCTGAAGTACTCTCATCCATCTGTTTATCTTGATGCCTTGTGTCATTGTTCTTCCCCTTCTCCACACTAAAGCAGCAGCCTCACCAGAGGAGACCCCTTGATTCTTTTTGTTCACAGCTATAGCCCGCCCCTTGCTTCAGAGGGAGAGTGATGGACCGGTGGTATGCATTAATCAGATGTTTATTGAATGAATGAATGGGTGAAATTGGTGACAGTATCACTGCCCTGCCTTAGAAGCATTTTTAGTTAGGAGCTGCAGGGACCAGCCTAGAAAAGTTCTCCATCTTGTTCAGCAGGATTTCTGTGGGAAAGGTGTTTCTCTTTTTAAATATTTTCCTTAAAGGTGAATTTTTGGACCACAACTTTCCTTTCTTAAATCGGGGATTAGCTCTCCTCTGATAAGAGCTGATTCCATGTATTAACTGGTAACAAAGAATAATTGAACTTTTTTTTTTAAGAGAAAACAGAAAGAGTTTGAGATGTTTGAGTGGTTAACTCCTTGACAATTCACATTTTTAAAGTAATTCCCTCCTTCTTTTCAAATGCAGCTTTTCACTACTCTCACATTAGTTGACTTATTGTCCCTGGAGTGACTGGTGTTTTGGGAATACACAACTTTATCACATTCTAACTTGGGAAATACACGACTTCACCACACTCTAACTTATGTTACTGTCTAGGTTAATTATTATTATATTCACAGCTCACATCATTGACTTGAAACTTGCCATATATGTCGTAACTCCTTCCACCCTACAGAAGTCCTGTGATGTAGCTGCTCTTATTATTCGCATGCGCTGTACCTGTCTGCATCTTGCTGGTAAGGAATTTGAGACCCTGATATGTTAACTAGTTCTAGGTAAGACAGTTCCCAAGCTGGAGGGTCAGCATTTGATGCTTGCAGCCTGGTTTAGGGAATGCTCTGCCTCCCTGTCTGCACAAGTACAGGGAGTTCTCTGTGGGCTGGGCTCTTGCCTTGGCATTCTTTGCATACCATTGGTGAGTACAGTCAGTGCCCTACACAGAGCACATCCTAGTTAGTGGTAAAGATAAGGGCTAGAAAGCAAAACCCTAAAATACAAGATCTAGGCTAATCACTGTGAGGAAGGACTCTTAGGGATTTGCCGAATTATTCTATCAATAAAATAATAATTCGTTGCTTGCCTTTTGGTTACATACTTTACTCTTCCTCCCAGAATTATGGATGGGGAAGCAGGGGAACAAGTAAGGGAGAACAGAAATGCTGCTTGCTTCCTTTAAGTGACTTCTAGATACAAGGAGTGAGTACTTTCTGATTGGGATTTTGACTGAGAATAAGCCAGGAGACTGCCATGTGAGAGGGAACACTTTATAGAGGGCCTCTGCAACTATCTGAAACTCAGAGAACTTTCACTAATTGGTGGTGCTAATCCTGGTGATTTTGTTATGTAAGATAAGCTTAACATCTGAACAGAGCACATCGTGGTTGGTACCATGCAATCTATGCTTTACAGCTATTGATGTGTTGTTGAAAATGTCATTTTTTTCTAGAAGACTATCCATCCTACCCCCGAAACTGAATCAAAGCCAGTAGACAAATGAAAATTAGGAAAAGTGTTTGCAATACATATGACAGATGATGGGTTAATTTCCTTTCTAAAAAGTGGTCACATGTATCAATCAAAAAATAACTCAATAGAAGAAAGTAAGTAAAGAATATGAATAGACAGTTCAAAGAAATATACAACAGCTAACAAGCATGGCCTCATTAATGATGGAAAATTGCTAAAATAAGACAGTGTCTCTCAGTTTTCAGTTGAAATCATTTTAAATAGTCGATAGTATTCAATGATACTAAATTGTTATACTGTTGGAAATAGTGTAGCTTGGAAAAATATTTTTTAGAGGAGTGTTCCTTTTAGTTTTACAAGGTAAGAAAGCATATTGTTTATTTTCTGTAATAGTTAAAACTCAGAAGTAACATACTATATCAATAGGAATATAGGTATTATAGGATACCTGTTCAGTAGTATACTATGAAGCCATTAAAAAGAACAAATGAATTTAAGCCAGTGATATGGAACAGTGCTGCAGGAGTATTGTATATATGAGTACAATTGAACAAAAAGCAAATGTTTCCACACAATTTAAGCATGTACCAGCAAATATACACATGTATAAATAGGGAGATATATACATATGCTCATATATGAGAGGTGACCCAAAAAAACCTGGAGTTACCTTTGGAGGATGGACCTCTTGTAATTTGTTCCTCCAGATTAAATGGTCAACTAATGTTTTAAGTTTTGAGGATGTTGTACCACAATTTGCAACGACTTGGATGTACTTAGAGCCTGTAATACTCAGTGATCTATCGCAGGATCAAAGAGCTGAATGTCACATGTTTTCACTCATGAACGATTATCATAATACTATAAGAAAAGGATTGGCAGTAGTGGGAAACTGCCAGGGGAGGGAAAGGGGGCATACCTCATCAACAAGGGTACCTGCATAATGATCATTTGTAAACCTAACCCTTAATTGTACCCTACATCTCTAAAATAAAATAATAATAATAATGATAAAAAAGGACTTTTCAAAAAATTCCTCATTTTTTTGTCCCTCTCATATGTGTGGGCTGCATACAAAACTTTTATGATTATTATCTCTAGAAAGTAGAACTACAGTGGAAGGGAAGCCAATATTTCTTGCTTTGTCTTTGAACTAGTTGAAACTTTTAGTTTAATCTTAGTTTTAAAGAAAAACCCTAGTTAGAATATATTTAAAGTACTTTATTAAAGGAGATTAAGTTTTAGTATTTTTAAAGTTACTTAGCGCCCCCAAAATTAGATATTTTGCCTTATGGTCCATGCTCCTGGCATGTTGTAATTTCAGCTAGAAATTAAAGTTTTCTGTAATTACAAACACATTTTGCTATCTTCCTCCACGACCTTTATTCCCACTATTGTTCTGTGTGGTTTCTTTCCTGCTGTGCTACCTTTGGCAACTGACTTGAAGGAAAACAATTCTACATATTCTCTGCAGTTATGGGCCTTGTTGTCTTGTTCACAGTTTTGGATAGTTATGATTTGGGGTGATTTTGTATAACTCGATAGCAATAGAAGAAGCATATTTAAATACGTACTTCTTTTTAGAAGTTGGCTAAACTGCCTGAGAGACAGTGAGGTCTAATCTGCATTTTAGGGTTTGAGGTCCACAGACTTAGTTTGAAATCTCTCTGAATCCTATATTCTCTCCACGACATACAGAACATAATGTTGTGCGCAGAATACTAGGTTCTCATGCAGTTTATAAAGAACCAAGGGAGGAAAAACAGTACTCATTAAAGAAAGGATTTAGGCACTGAAAATAAGTAAAAAGTATAAAAATGCCAGAAAAGGGTGCACATGTTTGGAGGGGCCTTTTTTTTTTTTTTGTGATCTGTGTTTCTTGCATATTTGAGGAATCAGCAGGCCATGGTGCTGTGTATCTCTCAATGCTCTTCCCTGCATTCCTGTTCAGCCACAGCTGAATCCTACTGAAACTTGCCAGCGGGCCAGATGTGAGCAAGTGTGCCAGATTTAGCTGAGTGCTGCAGTGAACTGAGAAAGTCTTTAGCAGCATATTTTTACCCTATTTGTGGCACGCTTGTTGTTATGGAAGCTTAATGGTTTGCGGAGGAGGTAGGAATTGGGAGGCTGAGGAAAAAGAGTTCTCTCACGTTACTTTGTCCTCTTTAAAAGGACAAAATGTGGGATATATGAGGATATAATTGGAGGATTAAGAGGCAGAAGAGACACCTTTTTATCAGAAAGGTATCTGTCTCAAAGACTAGATTGGTTAGCTGGTATAAGGGAGTCTGCTGCTTTGGAAAATGAACCCAGTAGCTTTCTTATAAAAATCTACCTCTCTTTAATCTTTGTATCTTTTGTTGACTTCCCATCTATAATTCTCCATAACGATCCATTTTCCCCTTTACCTGGAAGAGTGAAGAAAGGAAGAAGACTAATGAATTGTCCAATGTATTTGTGTTGAAACATAGCAATGTCTCCTTGTCACAGAGTCAAAAATAAATAAATGAAAGCCTGCCAGAGCAACCAAGGCAAATAGTGACTAATTCTCTGTGATTGGGGTCACAAACATCAGACTTTCCCTGACTCCAACACAAACCCAGATCCATCCTGGAAACATTCTGGCTCCTTCAGAGTTGTTGTTTTGATATATTAGTCCAGCCAGATAGCCCATCCAGTCTTGCTATACCTGGAGGAAGTGAACAACCAGCTAATTGTTTTCAAATTAACTGCTGCTTGAATAAGGACACCCTGAGGAATAGTTCAGACTAAAGACTGCAAAATTCTTCCAACCAGTGAGACCCCATCATCAACAGCTGATGGCCTTTCAGCTGAAAAACTGAGTCACAAAGGTGCTTACTGAGGAACTGGAAGAGTGGCTACCAAGTAGAAGTCGATTGCCTATGTTTTTTGTACTCCCTGGAGATTATCCAGATCGATGGATGCTCCCCTCTCAACAACTCAGAACCACATCGGTTTTCCAGCTCTCAGAATGTACCATAGAAGCTGCTTTCCGAGTAGCATTGACTCATAGTGCAGCCTTCACGGATGGGACCCCCTCCAGCTCTTCTTGCTGTGATTTTTCTCAGTGGAATACTGGCTTAGATTTGTTTAAGCTTCATAAGGCAGGAGATAGTGCGAGTGTGGAAGAATACACACTCAGTACTACAGGCCCCGTCAGCTATGACCTTCTAACTGATAAATCTCCCTGTATTTTGTTTCTCATCATTTCTGTTTTGTTTTTTGGTTTTTGGTTTTTTTTTTTTTCTTTCTACTTAATAGCCACAAAATGAATCTGCTGCTTTCAGCCCAACTCCTTAAGATTTTGGAACCTGGCAGGTTTGACTATAAGGTATCTTAGGACATTCCCCTGGCCAGTGATATGTGACGTGGGAGTGAGGGTGCTGTTTCTAGCACCAAGTGAGGCTCCTTAAGCAGCGTGACTCCAGATTTTTACTCAGAACCAGAAGATCAGTCAGAGCCACCTACTTCCTATCTCTGCCTTCCTTGTCCCTCCTTAGCAGGAGCTGTTTCCTCATGCACTCATCCCTGTTCTCGTTAGGAAGTTTCTACTAAGAGAACCATCCTCCCAATGTCCCTTGCCCGAAATTGCAACTTGCTCTGGGTGTTCTGAAACCCCTTTTTTATAGTATATGTCTTCCTGAGAGCCTCACACCACTTTATGGAATCCCCCACCCCTACTACCTCCTGGCCACAGACGAAACCTTGTCTTATAATGAGAGGATATCCCTTCCTTTGCACTTTTGACTCCACAAATACTCCTGGACTTGGAGATGATCTGAGAATTTGCTGGACTCTCAATTTTCCTCCGTTCTTTTTTTTTTTCCATTTTTAAAATTTTTTTTTGAGTTGGAGTCTCACTCTGTCACCCAGACTGGAGTGCAGTGGCCGCTCCCGGCCACCACAGCCTTGACCTGCTGGGCTCCGGCGATCCTTCCTCCTCAGCCTTCCGAGTAGCCAGAATTACAGGCGCTTGCTACCCCACCTGGCTAATTTTTTGATTTATTGTAGAGATGAGGTCTCGCCTGCCCAGGCGGGTCTCGAACCCGCGGGCTCAGGCAATCCACTCACCTCAGCCTCCCAAAGGCGCGGGATTACAGGCTGAGCCACCGAGCCCGGCTCCTCCCTTCTTAAGTAAAAACTTTATTACCTTGAGGCTGATGGATTCCAGCCACTGCCCTTCCTTGTTGGGGTGGATTCTGTCCTGATCTATCACTGATCTGCAGTGTGAACTCTCTCCTGCTTCACACTGAACTGTGTGCACTTGTAGGTGCTTGTCCAAGCTTTTTCTATTGAGTGGAATATGTGTCCTCTTTTCACCTGTTTGGATTCTGTCTAGCTCCGATCCTTTACCCTATCCTGGTAATCTCTGACAATAGAGGTTTATTTATTATTATTTTTAATCTTGCTATAGCCTTTCTTTGGCACATAATCATTTGGTACGTGTAGCAGTTTACTTTTATTTTATATTATAATTTAAATCATCCAATGTTATATAACTACTTAAGTGTTGTGTGCCTTATGTATTCACTGAGATTGTCAAGCTCTTGGAGGATAGAACCTTCTGGGAACTTTCTTTGATATAATTATCATCAATCATAAGTCTAACACTTAAGCATCTAATACATATCTGTGGAATGAAGGAAAGAATTAATCAAACATAAAGGAATGTTTCAAGATGTTGGTGAGCCTTGCTTTCTTTTGTTGCTGATTTGTCAGTTATGACCTTTCTAAACAAATCTGACCTCTTAGTTCTTAGCTTTAACTTACTATGACATTGAGAGATCTACAGTAGGGTAGTTTGAGCTTGTAATAAAAAAAGCTTTTAGCCGGGCTCGGTGGCTCAGCCTGTAATCCCGCACCTTTGGGAGGCTGAGGTGAGTGGATTGCCTGAGCCCGCGGGTTCAAGACCCGCCTGGGCAGCGAGACCTCATCTCTACAATAAATCAAAAAATCAGCCGGGTGTGGTGGCGCATGCCTGTAATTCCGGCTACTCGGAAGGCTGAGGCGGAAGGATCGCCAGAGCCCAGCAGGTCGAGGCTGCGGTGATGGCCGGGAGCGGCCGTTGCACTCCAGTCTGGGTGACAGAGTGAGACTCCAACTCAAAAAAAAAAAAAAAAAAAAGCTTTTAAGTCAAATATTGTAAGTGCAAAGTAAAAGTTGTAGACTCAAAATTGTGTCCATATTGAGTATCATCTCTATAAGTAAGGAGATATGGTGTCCTTAAGGGAAAGTCTAATGTTCTTTGGTATTACTCTCTGCAAAATGTTTCTTTTGTTTTATGCACCATATTAGGAAACAAAAATACTTAGTTCTGCAGTTTTTAAAGAAACTGTACAAGTAAGCCTAGTAACTTCTTTTAATTGCTTGCTTGTTTTCCTGGAAGCATCAAACAGAATGGGAGCGATTAAGGGTTTAGAAAAAAATACTATTATTTACGCCCCGTGATACAGTGAGAGCTCACCATGGGATGCTTTTTGCTATACACTGAACATCCATTGGTATCAAAGTTCTTTTCGTTTTAGGAAGCTATCCCCAAAGGAGAGTAATTTAAGTAAGAGGGGATTTGAGAAGATGGAGAACTGTTAAATGTGGGAGGAGGTAGGTTATAACTGCTGAACCTTCCTCTACTTTGATTTCCCTGCTCTGTGCTATCTCTAAAAAGCAGTATGTCATCCCTCGCTGCAGTGGAGCAGATTCATACATATTTACCAGTTGCAAATTATAAATGTACAGCCCAGAGAGCAGCAGTGTTCTTTGTCTTTCTGCTTTTCTTCCTTCACTAATGATTCAAAACTCTTAACACTTCCAAAATTTGGAGACTGGTTTTGTAGCTTGTCATTTCCTTTGTATACCAATTAGGCCTTTATCATTTAAATGGAATTTTATTTTCCAGTTTGAAAGCTTTCATGCAGGTAGACTGAGTTTTTCTCCATCCTGTGCTGGGGCTTTGATGTAATGATTTATTAAGGTACTAGGAGAGATATTGATCCTGCTAATAGCTTCTGCCTTGCCACATAATGTTTTACATTTTACTCAGCTAAAAGACTATATTCCCTTTTCCTCAACTGATTGACCATAAATGCTTTGGCCTTTCCTTAGCAATTATCTCACTTACTAAAGCAGTGGGTAAAAGTCAAGTATTTATAGACTAATTAGTGAAGTCAACATGTCTAAATAGAGTACTTCACATAATACCAAGAAGTATTGTACAGTACTGTGAAATTAGCAAAGTTTGCTACAAGGCAGAAAGCAAGCACTGAGCACACAGGTGGTTGCGGACTCATGGTCGTGGACTGATGACAGTTGTCTTTTGTGCAATTATTAAGACACAGCTAAGGTGATGTTTTAATTATAACACTTTCCTCTGTAGCTTCTCTCCTTGATTCTAACATCCTTTTACTCATGACAGCTTTGGGATATTTGTGGGTTCTGAATTTATTTAAGATGTATTTTTTAGAGTTGACTATCTCAGGATACCAGTAGACAGGAAGGCATCATTTAACACTTCAGCTCTTAGAAATACATGATATGAATGCATGAATCATTTTATTATATATATATAACTACTTTGTATATTTTTTAAATATCTTGGAAGCATTCATTCTTGTCCAAGACATAATGAGTTCAGTTTTGAAAATAAGAAACCATTGCTGGTATAACAGAAAGCACACTGGGCTAAGAGTAGAAAACCTTGTTGGAGTGCTGATTTTATAACCAGTCAGTGTGTACTTGTACTGGCCACATAAGTCCTTTGGGTACCAATTTCCTCATTTTCAAACTAGAGATACAAAAAATTATCAAAAATCAAAGGTGAGAATGAATATCCAATTACTTTGTAAATTGTATAGCACTGCAGAGATATAACTATTTTTATTAATAAAATCATTTACAATTACATAAGGGCCAGAAAATGATTGCTTTCAAGGTAAACATAGAAGTCATAGAATTATAGCCCAGGCTACTAATGTTGCTCCCAATTTTTGCCTGTGTTGTTCCTTCTGATTCATTGTGTAGATGGATTCTCATGTACACCTACCTTTTGCATCCCATATACATTTTGGAAGGGGTGGAAAATCTCTTTGGAATCTCCAAAGGAGATTATTAAATTTCTTTGGATGTATCAAGAAATGTTTCATTATCTAGGACCCACGTGCAATTATTTGTATTTTTCTTAAGAAGCATTAGTGTCCTTAGAAAGATGCTTTGTGATTTCTCACAATATTCTTGGCCTAGAATGGAGGAAAAACAACAGCAACAACAAACCAGTTCTTGACTGTATCTGCCTTAAGTAAACATCACTGTAATTTATGTTATGCTTTTTGTGTGTTCATTATTCTACACTTTAATCCCTCTGCTTATCTTTATCTGCAGGAACTAACAATCTGCAAAACTAAAAACCAAAGCAAAATTGAATCAAACAAATAATATCAGAACAGGAGACGGCAGAATACTTAAGTGATCCAGTTTCAAAGAAACAGTGAGTACTTTGACACCAATGAAATAAGAACTTCTTCTTTGGGCCTTGTCAGAGCAGCCAAGTACCAAGCCCAGTCTGTCTTTAGCATTTTTTACTTGTCTTGTTTTGAAAATTAAAATGGAATGGTGGTGGCCCTACATTCACTATTAACTTTTGTCATGACTTCTTTATCAAGTACTCAATGCACATTTTTACAGTTCAGCACATAGCTGTTTAACTATGGCTATATAATCCCACATCACATATTAATATTTAAGTTCTTTTCTTTCTGTCTTTTGCGTGTGTGTGTTTTTCCCACCTCTTGTGAAATTAGCAAAGTTTGCTACAAGGCAGAAAGCAAGCAACCTGTCTTCATGGCGTGGTGTTGTCTTTGGGTTGCTTCTGCCTGTCCAGATTTTCCATTTTGTTTCAGAACCTCTCAACTTCTGTCTTCATGCCCCCTCTATGTTTCCCCTACAAAATATCCCAGTCTCCAAAATTGCCTTCTCCACCCCAGTAGTATTACAGACTTCTTTTTTTAAAAAATTATTATGAGTAGATAAATTAGTAAAAAAGATTATTCCTTAACTAATTTATAATAAGGTTTCTGTGACTTTAGTGGTGAATGATGGGTCTTCAAATATGCTGTTTACTTGGATAAACAATAATCTGTTCATTAAGTAGCTCAACAGATAACTGAGTGCTTAGTCTTACTGTCAGGCTTGTCTTGGTTCTACTTCTCATAAAAGGAGTGCCTCCCCTGTGGGCAGCAGCAATTTCAGAACAAATGGGAGGAGACAGAGAAGTTGCACAGATGAGGAGGAAAGCAAGTCAGGGCATGAGAATGCAAAGAAATACAAAGAGAGGAGAACGTACAGCCAGAAGAGTTGAATTGTTTAACCAGCAGAGTCTCTTCTGACACTGAGATTCTGTTTGAATGAGAAAGAAAGAATAAGATATGGAAGGAAAGGGGAAGGAGGACATGTCTAGGAATGTAGTAAAAGGCTGCATTTTTAAGTCAAAAGCTTCCATGTTAATAAGTATATTATGATATGCTGCTTGCCTCCTAGAGCAGAGGTGAGCCCTTTCTGTGGCCTCTAGGAATTTAAAAAATCAATTGTCATGTGGCCTCCCTGGCATGCCCCTTTCACAACATCAGGGAATGTCTCCCATCATGATGTTGAGGCTGGCAGTAAATACTTCAAAGTTTTCTTTTTAAGCAGTTGCTTTGCTAAGTCAGAACCCTCAAAGAGGAATGTTAAGAGATCAGAAATCTCCCAAAGTGACAGGGATAAAGGTCCTTGCTTCCTTCTGCAGATGTTGGAGGTGACTCAGGTGCCAGAACATCCAGTAGAAACTGGGACAGGCCAGTAGGACATCAAAATACAGAGAGCTTAAGATAAAAACCCAGCTCATTAGAAAACAAATGTTTTCTACGTAAAAGAAGCAGATCAGGGAAAATTAAAGTGTGTTTTGAGAATTTAAATATACTAAGCTATGTACCCTTTACGTTAAAATAATCTAGTCTTATCTGAGTCAGTGCATGGGCACAGTTGTGGCCTCATCCTCTCCTGTCCTGACTGAATATGCTGTCAAAGAGAAGAGGTGTCAGGAATTCCCAGAAGGCTAGGACAGCTTTGTGGGAAATTGTGAAATTGGGTGCAGTTTAAATTGGTGTTAAGATGCCCAATGTTCTTTTGCTTTGAAGTCATCATATTTTCAAATGCAGTCATCAATTGGTGCAGCCTATTAAACCTATCAAATTTGACTAAATTGTAATATACCTTTTAAGATAAAAATGTTTCTGGTGTATAAAAATGTTTTGTAACTTTAAAAGGTTAGTAGCTTTTTGAAGCAGAAACACGCTATATAATTTTTAGAAGATAAATAATTCCCTGAACTTGATTTAATTGCTCCATTTTGAAGCCTCACCATGGACAAACGTCAGCTATGTTCTGTGTTAGGTGTGTTATGCTTGGAGAAGGATTTAAGAAAACATTGCTTGAGGAGACAGCATCTGCAATTTTCATTTTATTTTAAAAAGTCAAGTGAAATTAAATTTAGGATTGTGTATCTTTTTAAAAGCTATACTAAATTTATTTTAAAAACTTATCTCTTGGGTAGTAGAATACTTTAAGGATGTTACTGGAATAAAACGTACTTACATTCAGATTTTACTCTCTAAATGTGGATTGTTTGTGATTTAAACTCTTAAACAATATATCACTTTGTAATATGAAACCCTTGCCAATATCATAAACTGGTGATTTAGATTGCCATTTAATATCACTAAGGATTCATTGGATGAGGATAGTTGACTCTTTAACACAATACAAAGTATAACTCTTGTATCTACTAGTATTTTGAAGATAGCTCGTAGACTCTATGTAAGAAGGAGAAAAATTGTTGTACTTTTTGAACACCATTATTGTGCGAAAGTGAAATTAACTTCTCTAAGCCTCCATTTTTTAAATGTGTAAACTGGCCAGTAATAATTTAACCCTTTGATTTTTGTGGTGGTTGACTGAGGCCCTGAGCAGTGAGTGCAGTCACATCTAGTCTCAAGCAGGGATTAGATGTACCTTATTTGCAATCAGTACAAAATGAGAAAGATGTGTGCACAAAACTATGCTTGAAATGCACCTGAATTTCCCATAAAGAACAGCAGATGTGATTCTCTGCCTACTTGTACCATCTCTTGGGGGATATTCTGCATAGCTCATTGTCCCTCCAACATGACACCAGATTATTGCTGATGATTACTAGAGGAAGATGCCATGATGAAAAGAAAATTGCATATGGTGGGACTTCACCTGTAAGTAAGTTACCTGGCATGATGCCTCACTTTAGTTCACTTGCCTTCCCCTTAACCCTAGAGCCTTGATATTAGTCTCTCCTGAACCTGTGGGATATGAATTTGGGATTCACTACAGCTGTAAGACTTTGATCATGAAAGTTCAACTTGAAATAGATGGTTCAGAAACATGAAATGTTGGTACAGGGTTATTGTAAGATCTCATTTTCATCAGAGACTGAGGAGGAGACATATGAGCATTAGGCTCAGTGCATATATACATTTGCAATATACAGAGGAGTATTTTCTAGAATCTACTTATGCAGTTAGTATATTTTAAGTTATGGTAAATTTCAGCAATGTTAAAAATAACATCGTCTGAAAAGTCATACACTACTGTGCCATAGACTATTTTTACACGAAGCAGTGATCATAGTGGAATACAAGAACTTCTCTTTTTGTGAAGTTGGAAGATGAACTGAAAATATAAGTGAAGTCAGAGATTAATTAAAGTCATTTTACTAGGTTTTGGGTTGAATAGAGGAAGTCACACATCCTAATGAATTATTTTAAAGTACTTTGGCAGTTAATATTTTGCTATTCTTGTCTGAATTTGGGCTTTATTGACTAGATAAAAATGCATCTCTTAGTTGCTGAATTTTCAAATTTCCATTTACAAGTACAGACATTAATAATGGAAGCTTTGCTAGAGTCTGATTCATTGTCATTTCAGAATATATTCAGTGTGACTGATAGTACAGTGGACTAATACACTCTGAGAGAGAAGAACTGTTCTGCCCACAATGGTCTAATTCCATAAATTTTTACTATTTTGTGCCAAAGACTGTTCTAAGTGGCAAGGATACAATGCCTTTTGGGAGTTTATTATACGTATATAAATATTTGGGCAGAGTCTCAAAAAGTGTAGTAAACTCAGCTATGGAGGAAAGCACTGGAGTCTGTGGGAGGACAGAAAGGACCCCTGCACCAAAGGAAGAGAGACTGGGGAGGTTTTGGTTTTTTTATTTAACCATTTTCAAGTAAACAATTCATAGGATTTGGGGAGAGTTTTTGCGGGAGACCATATCAATTTTGATAGGCTTGTGATTCAGAAGAATGGAGGAAACAGGTATATGGAGGGAACAGCATGGACATTCTATAGGAAACATCTTGCATGCCTTTCCTGGTAACAGCACCTCGTCTTCCCTCCTCAGCTTATGGAATCCAGGTAGGATGATTGCAGTGGGCCACCAGGGCTGGCCAGTCAACCATTCAGAGTATTACTCCCTCACCCTGTGGACCACAACCAGCCAGGTTAAGGAGCCCCAATCCTAGGACATTTGTTGAACTCTCAGAAGTTTTGTTTTGTTGCTGTATGAAATTTAGATTTTCTGTTAGTCCTTTTGCCTCCAGTTAAAGATAACCTACCTAAAAATGAAGCCAATGAAGAGGGCCGCAGAATTCAGAGATGGAGAAATGTTCTCATAATATAAGCACCCAGTACTGTCCATACATAAACCCTTTTTCCCTTGGACTTTTCATCAAGTGTGCCAATAAATTCTTTTTACTTTGAATTCGGTTTGTCAGCTTTGAATTGGGTTTCTGTCATGTGCAACCAGAATAGTTCTAATGAAGGGTTTTTTTTTTGGGGGGGGGGAGGTGGATCAGGGAGGATTAGGAATTATTTTGCATTTAAGAAATTTTCTTATTTTGCACTTAAACTGTGGCAGTTACCAAGTAAGTAGGCTTCCTCTGAGATAGAATATCATTTTTTCCTCTTCCTAATATGTTCAAATAATCAGAAATTTCAGCTCAGTTTTAATCTTTTGTCTTATTTCAGAACAGAATTTTACAGTGATTACTACTCTCTAGCCACTTTACTGGGGAGGACTTAGATACCCCCAGCAGTGGGGAAGCCAAGCCTGCAAACCAATCTAGGGTCTGCGCCTGCCTTCTCTGACAGCACTGTGGGTGAGAGATCTCTTTTCTGAGGTTCAGAGTAAAGTTTCCTTAGTACCAAAGAGTCCCACCTTCTAGAAGGGCTTCTTGGGAGAGCATCTCTTGTTCAGCCTCAGCATTGGTTTGTAAGCTATTCAAAGCTAGGTGGATGTCTTTAGGTAGAATATGGTTTTATAACATCTGACCACTATTGTTAAACTAGTAATTTCAAATAGTGAAATTTCCTGAGTTGTTCATTGATATATTATTAAAAATGAAAGTATTCCCTTTGGCCCTACAAGAATAATACAAAAATTGCATCTGTTTTTATCTAGTGAATATATAGAAAGTTCACTTTCAGATATTTCTCTTTGATGTCTTTAGCAGTCACCTTTTTCAATCAAAGATAACTTTTATCTTCACACATCATTAATGCATTTTTTTAGAAGTTTATTTCCCTTATACACATATCTTGTCATTTATCTGGAGGTACCTATTAAGTTAATATGTTTTTCCACAGGGCTCTCTGGCTGTTTGAAACCATTTTATTTCCATACTTTTATCTCTAGTTTGTTTTCCTTAAATGAAAATAATTCTTAAGGCAGATTAGACTTAAAAACATGAACTTGCAAAAATAAATAAATAAATAAATAAATAAATAAAATAAAGGTTGTTGACTGTGTTGAAGAACTCTTTCCTCATAGAAACAAAATTCAGACTTTGCTTCGGAGCCTTATTTCCCAGTTGATCTGTGAACCTGGGATGGAGTCCTCAGAATATTAACTGTGATCCAGTTCAGAGGCAAGAGAATGGGACAGGCCTGGCTCTCCTATGATTTTATGGTTGACTGAGCCAGCTTAACAAACAATAAGCTTGCATGCATTGTTGAAACAATAATCCATGATTGACCCAAGGGGAGGTGTTGACAACTCAAATGGAAAGAAACGCAGTTTCATCCTGCCCACATTATCTGTGTCTGAGATACTTTGCAGAAGGCACTCACGTCCAGGGAATCCAGTCTGACAACAAACAGAACTTGGAAAGTCAATCCCAGGGATGCTGTGAGAGGGATAATTTAGATTAATTTGGATTAATTTGTACTGTTTTGACTATTTTCTGGTTCTGTTTCTTTCTGTTTAAGTCATTGTGAAGCATGAGAATGGTGAGAAGTATGGTGATAGGTGAGAGATCTTATACATTTTTTTATGATGGGTTTATTTATACATAAACAATTGGTCATCCAAGTTCACGCTCCGTTGAATCACAAATGGTGGAAAAACAGGAGTTGGGGATGTAGGGAACATATCTCTATGCTGTCAAAATCTGCAGCGGCCTAGAAGGCATCGATCCTTTGAATGTGGTGAGCCAGAGTCATGCAGTGAGGTGAGAAAGGAGATTTATTTTGATTGAACTCCCTTGCAATGGTTTCCCTTTACAATTAGAGTGACATAGGACCTCCTTCCACCCCCGGCAAGTCCCTGTGGGGTCTGGCCCTGGTTCCCTGCCCCTGTGACCTTTTCTTATGCCATGCCCAATGTTTACTAGGCTTCTAGGCACTTGGCCGAGCTGTCTTCCACTGCCACCACAGGCATCTGCTGCCTGGGACGCTCTTGACAGGGCTTGGCAGTCCTATCTCATCCTTCGACTTTCAGCTTAAATGCCAACTCATTCAAGAGGCTTTTTCTACCCTGCCGAAACCTACTCCCACTTCATAACGAGCCAGTTGCTCTCTATCCAAGGATCACGTTTTACCTTCTTCACAGAGCTTATCACGATCAGAAATTATCTTTTAACTTGTCTATTTTGTCTCTTCATAGTAAAATGCCCATTACATGAAGGTAGGGACATTATTAACTGTATGCCTAGCACTTAAATATTAGCTGGCACAATATAGGAGCCCAGTGACCAAATACTAAGCGTTTGTACTTTCTAGACCTGTTTGAGTGCTGATCCGTTATTTTGTATGTTTTGAGCATAAACAAATAGTTCTATTGCCCTTGCCACTTAGGGAAAATATCAACCCGTTGAAATAGCATCCCCTCCCATACTCTTCCTCGTGCCTTCTTCCAGAGATCCCTGTAGCTCAGATAAGGTGGCTTATTTCATTGAATGAAAGAGAAGAGAAGGTAATGGATGCCAGCAATTAGACAGGTTTCGCATGCTTGGAGAACACATCTTCCACTGAAGCACCTTCTTACCTAAACAACAATCTCTTCACTGCCAGGGAACATGCATACTGTTACACAGTCTGGATACTTAGTTTTCAAAATCAGGTACCTGAAAGTTTCTTGCCATTTCTCCATCTGTGACTTTTGGCTTTGCTTTATGAATGATGCGCTCCTGCTGCTTGGCAGAAAGCAGGGAGAGAAGCAGGCTCTGAGGAAGTCAGCATTCCCAGTTAATCCCTTGCAGTGTGTGAGGCCCACAGACCAGGCCTCCGATTGAAACCGTTCACAGGAGCCCAGTCCATCCCTCCCCATCCTATCATTGCCTTCCACCCCTATAGCCTCTTATTTATGTGTGTGTGAGGAAACAGAAAGAAACTTGACAAAAAGATTGTTTTTGTGAGGTAGCTTAATAGCAGAATAGACAGCAAATGCCACCCCAGGGTCAGCTGGAAAGGCTAGTTGCATAAGAATTGCATTTTCTTTATTACTTTGAAGACAGTACGATGGGAAAACTCAGTAGCTTTATACACCTCAGGGTCCCTTTAGAGATGACTGTCAGTTTACGAAAACACATATGGCCTGTTTTATTTGAGGCACAGACACATGGTTTTAATGATATCTGGAATTCCTTTGAGATGCAGAAATATTGTTGAAGGTTGTGCTCCCGCCTCCTTTGGCTGCAACTGTGTGGTCACAAGAGCTGCCGGAGAGGCCTTATTGGATTGGTGTGAGAGGTGTACTCCTCACCTGAGGGCTCTGGGAAGTTAGAGAACCAGAAGTTAAGGACAATGGGTGGAAGTTTAGGGCTGTGTGTTGCTTATGTATGGGAACATAGATGGAAGCAGAAGAAAGGAAGTTTTAGAAAAGAAAATAAATACTGGCCTCAGTACAGTTTGTCAGGCTTGTTTGAGAGCAAAATGACTGTTCTCTCTTATCAACTCGTTCCTTCCTTTTGAAGATAAGCAAAAATATCACTCCCTCCTCAGCCTAAGTGCTTCAGTTGTCTTGACCAGCAGGTGCTTTCAATAATTGGCTTCTTCCCAGAGCAGAGAGACATGCTAAATTCCTGCCAGATAAGGTGAAGCTTACTGGACAAAACTTGGGTTTCCCCCCTTTTTTAGTTGGATCATTGGGAGATAGGTGGTTCCTATTGCAATTACTCTTCCAGTTCGCTAAATTAATGAGCTAATGTGGGCATAAAAACTGCTTTCTATAATTGTTTTGGTAATACGTATATATGCTCTTTTATCAAGCGAACGCAACAGAAACCTTCCTTAATTCAATTCTGCCAACTTTTATCAAGCATCAACTGTGTGTCAGGCCATGTGTTAGCCCTCAGGGGATGAACAGAGATTAAATGTACGCTTCATAGCGTAGACCACAAGATGTTCGCTTATATATGAGGTGACTAGGAAACAGTTGTATGCTTGGGTTCTCATTTTATTACACTTCAAAATATCATTTATTTAATGCCTAACTTTGGTCAGGCACTTTGCATGAGTCATCTCCACTCTTTGAAACAGTCTAGTTAAGGAGATAATATTAGCTTTAATTTACAGACAATGAAATGTATACTCATCTTCATTATCTTTAAAAGCTAGCAGTGATCTAGTATGGGAAGGGATTTGAGAACTATTTAACAGAGAATCAACATGTGACATAGAATGAGAGGAGTGAGAGATCATTTTCGAAAAGCCAGAAACAAGATTTTTTTTCTCTGCTTCATTATGGGTAACTTAAATAAAAATAAAATTCACTGTTTTGTTCTAAATGTATGAAATGAAAGTAAAAAAATGAACAACAGGTCTTTAACATAACAGTTCTGTACTGTGGGAAGGAGTGGGCAGGAAACCTTAAATACTTTAAAAACCTTAAATACAGCTCAGTGACTCAATTTTTACTACAAATCATAGTATGAAAAACGTTTTGTATGACAAATTAACACACATATTATTTACATACACCCACAGAATACAGCCATATATATAACACTTATGTGAAATAAAATATTTTATTAGATGGCTATTATGTATAATATACCCTGCTATCTTCTAGCGAATGAAAATAAATTCGGTTCATGATCCATTCACTAATAGTTCACAACATAGTATTTGGGAAAAGAGGGCTCTAGCTAGTCCCTCAGGTGTTTTCCTCTCCTCTCTTTATCCCTCAAACCCAGGAAAAACATCAATAGAGCAAACAGTAGAAGCACTAACACTGTCACCTTTCTTTATGCCCTTCTTCATCCCTAGTTCCCATTATAGACATATAATTCCTCTCAGCCTTCACACATAACCTGCTGCTATAGACTGAAAGTTTATGTTCCCCCCAGATTTATATGTTAATATCTTAACCTCCAAGTTGATGGCTTTAGAAGGTGGGACCTTTGGGAGGTGATGAGGTCATGAATAGGAGAGTATCCCTGCAAAAGAAACCCTAGAGAGTTCCCTCAGCAAGAAGATGATCATCTATGAACCTGAAAGCCAGACCTCACCAGACATTGAGCTTGGACTTCCCAGTCTCTAGCACTGTGAGAAACAGATCTTTGTTGTTTATAAGCCACCAGTCGGTGGTTCTGTTAGAGAAGCCTAAATGAACTAAGACTCCAGTGCTTTGAATTCCAGGATCCTCTGGAATTTCCCAGTTCATTTTGGCAGATGAGGGAGGTATATCATTTGTCACTGATGCTCTGCAGATTATGATTGCTGAGGGGATGATGCTTCTCTAATGTTTAGAAAACTTTGTCTTTTTTGGATGCTTTTTGATATAACTTTTATAACTGGAAAAAGAAGAAAAACTTTGAGTTACTCAGTAGTCTTACAATGCCATTAGAAATTTTGCCTTTCATTTTGAAGAGAGTTCAAAACTTGGAAACCTAAATGAAATGTGGGACCAGTAATGATTTGACAGTTATCATTTCAATTACAAATGTGATGGTTCTATAATAGATATGCTGTTTTTGAAAGAGCAGTACTGGTGTATTGTGTTGGGAAAAAGCAAACTGTGTTTTGTCAGGATTGTCTATTTCAATTTATTTTCTTCTGAAAATGCAATACAATAAAATTTTTGTGTTTTAATTTTTTTAGGGACAATGGCAACCTAGTCTGAATCTCTAAGGCTGAACCTTGCAGTGTCTTTTGTGAGAATAATGTAGTATGTGGTGCACTGTTTAGTTTTACTTGAAATCATTTTCAGCACAAAAACTGCAAAGAAAAAAAGTAAATATAGTGAAGCATGGAGCCATGAGAAGTTTTCATAAACTTGCAATATTTAAAATGTATTGCATAATGGAAATAATAAGCAGTAGATTTGAGAAATTGTTTATAAGCATTAAACTTTACTGTAGACATAAATTCACATGTCTAATCAGCATGCTGCCTCATCCACAATCATGGATGTCATCTTTTACGCCACCCTCTCTCTTACTCCTCACAGGAGACATTATGATGTCCTATTTATTCCACCCCTAGAGGCCAGCTTCTGTTTCTCAAGTCAAAGACACCACCTTTTGGGGGGAAGTTTCCTTTAGAAGACTGAAATTGTTACCTTATTCATTCTACTCCATTCTTGCTTCTTCTAATCTGTTTTCACTGTAGCTGCCTGAGGAAACAATTAAAAACCTAAATCTTACCATGACCATTGCCCTACGTATTGAGAAGAACATTTCTAACAAAGTCAACAGATCCCCCAGCTCTGCAGGATCGTTCCTGCCCTTGTCACCAATCTCACCACTTCTTGCCACACTGGTTCCTTTTCCATTCCTGGAACCCACTGAGCCCTTTCTTCCTGCAAGCCCTCCAACATACCTTTCTACACCAAATGTCATGAGCCTTTCATTTTTCTTCTTTTTTCCTTCCACAAGGGTTATCTAGGGGGACTGGGTATATGTTTATGATGCTGTCAATACTTGATTTTTTTTTTTTTAACTTCTCTGAAACTGCATTCAGGTGCTTAGATCAAGGTTTTTGGGAAAATCTTTAATGGAAGTATATTTAGTAATACAAAGTTTGCTTTAGGACATTGTAGTTTTCAAAGCACTTGTACAAATCTCATATAAATTTTGTTTAATCCTTATAACACTCGTGTTTGAAGTTGATACTGATGTTCAGAAAAGCTGAGTAGGTGGTAATATGGTAGACTTAAATCCAAGTATGTTAATTATCATATTAATTGCAAATAGACATAATACTCCAATTAATGGACAAGGATTGTAAGACTGGAAAGGGCCCAGTTTCATGGCACTTTTGAGAGATATATTTAAAATATAAGATGTAAAAAAGGTTGAAAGCGAAAAGTTGAAAAAAAAAGTATAAAATCCAAATTACCAGTGACCCCACTTCAAAAAAAGGAGGGGGCAGTGGGAGTTACAGTAACACAAAGAAGACTTTAAAGCAAAAAACATTACCAGCTATAAAGAAGCTATTTCACAACTCTAGAAGCTTTAATTCATCTGGAAGTTAAGATAATCCCCAAGATTTAGTCACTTAATATTATAAGCTAATAAAGCAAAGATTGATAGAACTAAGAATAAGGAATAGGAATTTCTTAATAAGGAATAGGAAAATCTACAGATAGTAAAAAATTGTGACATATTTCAGTCATTGAGAATGAAAACTAAAAGATAGTAAACATTTAGAAGATTTGAGTAATATAACAAAGTTTACTTATAGACACATACACACATTGAAAACAGAAGTGTGTTTTTCTCTAGTATGCATTGGAACATATTAAAAATTTGGCTAAATAGTGAACTACAAAAAAAAAAAAAAGCCTAAAAATATTTCAAAGGACTAAAAACTTATAAAGGATCAAAAGTCGATCATTATTTAGTCTATACATCAGCAATAATTATGAAAATAATAGTAAGATATTGAATATTTCCATATTTAAAAATTTAGAAATGCATTTCTAAAAAAAATAATGGATCAAAGAAGAAATCACAATGGAAATTAGAAAATATTTGACTTGAATGGTATTGAAATTTTGAAATATCAATGCAACTAATGCCATCTTTGAGGAAAATGCATCAACTTAAATGCATGTGTTGAAATACTGAAAATTACTAAACTGAATATCTATCTCAAAAATTTAGAAAAAGAATGGAAAAATAAACTGAACAAAGCAGAAGAAAGGAAAATATAAAGACAAGAGCAGAAAATAATGACATTTATAAAAAAATTAAAAAATATATATATATAGCACAGACCATCAAAGCCAAGAGTTTGTTTTTTGGTTAGTCTATTAAAATTAGAAAAAGATGAAAACAATAGTCAGGTATTAGAAATGAAAAAAGAGGGCATTGTTGCAATTCCTCAAAGATATTAACAAAATAATGGGAAGAGATTATCAACAAATTTATGTCAAATAACTACAAAATTTCTGAAGAAAATATTACCAAGTTATGTCAAGTAATATATTAAAAAGCTAATATATGTGAAAATTGGATTTAAGCCGGGACACAGAATTGGTTTAATGTAATTTTCTATACTTTTATAGAGGAGAAAAATTACATAGTCATCTCATATGCCAATAAAGTATTTATTAAAATTCAACATTAATTCCTGATAATAATTCTTAGTATACCAGGAATAAAGTAATTCTTAGTATACCAGGAAAAGCACATATACTCAGAAATCTACCATATCATTTACATGTACGCACTCCATATCTACACTCTAAAATGTGTGTTACATTGGCATCATTCTTGCCTCATCAGACCTGTGCTGTGTCTTTTGATATTTAGTCACTCTAAGGTTCTTCTCTATGGTTTCAAAAAAACTGATGAAACAAAAAAGAAGTGAAGGAAATATTTTATTTACTTCTGAAACCATACAGAGTGTCTGCAAAGACAGTAGGATTCAATTAAACATATCATTATGATTTTAAGTAAAGCATTACCTGAGAAATGCTGTATTGGCAACATGAGCACAGACCTGATAGGGAGGGCGAGGCTCAGAGGCAGCATGGTTGAGCCCCAGGACAAGCTCAGGGAGATCAGCTAGTGCTGAGAGGCCTGATGGCTGTCATAGCTCCTGAGCCACCAGGAAGGCTGGATCCTGAGCCCAGGAAATGCTGGTTCACTGAGAGTTAAGTCTGTCTGGCTGGAGGACAGAGGCTAGGGACCCCAGAGTAAGAGAGTGGGCAGGTGCCAGGGGTGCCCCTCCCCTCAGACTTTAGGCAAATGAGAGATAGTATTCCTTCTGCTCCCTAGGTCTAATAGTAATAAACCAGAAACTGTTCTCTGTAACTTCTCACAAGAAGATAGAGGAAACATTGATTTTTCAGGAGTTTCTTCCACCTGGCTCAGTACTTCTAGATATTGTATTTCACATCACAGGATCGTTTATAATTTAATTTTGAGAGCATAGTAATTAATTTCCAGTGAAATATTTTAATATAGTTGCCTGACTTCACAGAAGAAATACATAAGAAATAAAGTAGCTATTATCACAGTCATCATCACTATTACTTCTGTAAGTTTCCTGTATTTCCCAGGCCGCTTCATCCTGGGGATAAAAACAAATTACAATAACAGTTACAAAACAGCATTTCGTTGGCTCCAGCTGGTTCGCTCAGATTCCTCCTAAATAGCTCTGAAGTCTCCAGTGAGTGCCTCACATGTACTCTGTGAATGAGACCTCTTGATTACTGCTAATCACCAGCAAGCTATTCCCCTTCTACTCTGGGAAGGTTTCCAGTTGCTGCGCCTCCATGTGTGGTCCAATGTATATGTCATTGGTAACTGGGAGTTGTGACTTCTTCCAACACCCATCCAAGGTGACAGAGCTTCACATCTAGGCCACTTGGGTGTAGTGAGTGTTATCTCCCATCAGTTGACAGATGCTACTGGACAAGTGCTAATGCCTTGCAGTTTTAGTACCCCACTGAGATCTCAGATAAATCATTCTCATTTTTTAGTCCTACATTTATCGTAATTTCTTTACCACTCAAGTGGTTTCTCAATATCCGAAGACTGGGGCGTTTTCAGCATTCCTTCATTTTTCTGGCATCATTGTCCTTTGTCCTAGAAGCAGATTATTTCCTTGTCATTCCTTTTCCTTCCATTTGTCATTCATATCCTAGGAGGCTCCTCAGTTTGTTTTTTAAGAGACAAGATCTTGGTCTGTTGCTCACACTGGAGTGCAGTGGTACGATCATAGCCCACTGCAGGCTCAGCCTCCTGGGCTCAAGCATTCCTCTTGTCTCAGCCTCCTGAGTAGCTAGGACTACAGGCGCACGCCACTGTGCCTGCATGCCTGGCTAATTTTTAATTAATTGCTTATAAAGTCAAGTCTCACTGTATTGTGTGGGCTGGTTTCAAATTCCTAGCCTCAAGTAATCATTCAACCTCCATCTCCCAAAATGCTGGGATTACAGGGGTGAGCCACCATGCCCAGCCCTCCTTGGTTTTAAAGTAAATTGGCCCAGAGAAAATCTACCTCACAGTCCTCTATATATCAGTTACGCTGGATACATATGGATACAAATAAAGCATCGGTTCAGATACAGGACTTCCTTAACAAAAAGTGAGCAGGTTGGTGCTTTTAACAATTAGATCTTTTAAAAATATTTCTTCCAGAGCATAGAAGGTTGCAAGTGACCAGAATAAAAGAGCAAATGTTATGGAAGGTGATAGGGAGATTGTTATGCAGACACTTCCCGTACCTCCTTTATCATTCTGGCTTGGATGTATATTTTTCTTGAAGAAGGGTTTATAGAGTTGAGAAACCATGGAGTTTTTTAAAATGAAATTCCCTGCTTTCTAAATAGTCTAAAAACTAATTATCTTGGATCCTCTTATGGTTTGAATGCTCTCAGCAAAATACAGGATTTTTGTATTACATGCAAGTAAATCAGCAATAAATTTCTCCAAAGTAAATACTGTGAACTTCTCTATGCACAAGGACCAGATTCCTAAAATGCAAGCTTAGTTGCCTGCTTCATTAAAAAACATGAATGCAAACAAGTTTTATGAAAAAATTACAAAAAGCAATTGGCTAGAGAGTGATTACAGAGGTTAATCTGTGTACTAATTGACTTGCTCAGGACGTACCACCAAACCAGATTCACCAGTCACTTCTAGTTTAAGTAAATGATACAGCATTATAGCAATTAAAACATGATTCATTTTTCCACAGTGTTTTTACATTAACTTAAAAATAATCATTTGGGTTTAATCCAAATCAACAAAAAATATACAGCTTCTAAATGGGGCTTTTACCTTTCAAGTAATTTTTCCTGTGTGTAGAACAGTGCAAGACAGCACCTCATTTCTGAACTGCAGAGCTTAAAGGATATTCTCCTAAGGCATACACCTTCCTTACAGCCTCTATTTATTTATGCTACCAGTCATTATTCTAGTGAATGTGACACTGCCGACATTCTTACAGTTACACATTATAATATATATGTGCAAATTATAACTTTCCTGTGCTGAACAAGGAACAAAGCTGTATCAGGTGATACAAGAAGGATAAGTACAAGTCACTTGATACAATAAGAAAAGTAAATTATGGAGAATTTTTTGATGGGGTTTTTTTCCTTGAAAGATGCTTTGTTCTGCTAAATTAAGAGTTTTTAGCTGACATGCCAAAAAATACCTGGAGAGCAAGTAGCCTGATGGTATGTGCTGACATATACTCCTCATGGGCTGAAATGTCTACCCCCAAATCCTGAGTAGGGTAACATTTTTCAGCTCCATCTCCTTTCTGAGGTCCATGGGATGTCATGCACTTCATGCTATTTTCTCTTTGTTGTGAGTGTAACTCTTTGCCACAGAGCACCTGAGGTACCAAACTAGGGTATCTGGGATTATGATGGAAGGGAGAGGCAGTAGGAGGCAGGGTTTAGAAGTCACAAGTAGGGAAAGCATCTTCCTGTGATGCTGGAGGCAAATGCAAAGGTATCTCTTACTGCATAAGTTGGATAGGATAGGTCTTCTCATAGTTTTTGCTTAGCTGATTGTGTCTGGGAGCTCCTTAGTGATAGGTTCCAAGTCTTTTTTTGATTCCTGTATCTTCAGGTCCAAATATAGTGTCAGGCACCTGGTAGTTATTGAGTGTTTGATAGTGATGATGATACAGCAGCAGCTAACATTTATTCACTAGGCACTGTATATTTATTATCCAGCTGTAATCTCCATGACAGTTGTGTGGAGGAGTTATTTTCTCCATTCACAAATGAGGTGTTGTGGAGTTTGTTAAAGCTCCTTGCGCAAGGTCACACAACTGGTAAATGTTAAAACTGGGCTCAGATCTCTCTAATCATGAATACAGTACACAAATTCAAAGAGTTGGATGAACTATTGAGTAATGCAAGCAGTGTTTTCATTTATGTTCATGGACCCAGAAACATTTGTTTTACATTAGATGGGGGCAGAGTTTCTCAACCCATTGACGTTTGGGCTAGACAGTACTTTGTTGTGGGGACTGTCCTGAGCATTATTGGATGTTTAGCAGCATCCCTAACTTCTACTTACTAGTTGCTAGTGGCAAACTCCACACCTCCATTGTGACAACCAAAAACATCTCCAGAAACTGCCAGATGTCTCCTAGAGCAAAATTGTTGCCAGTTGACAAGTAATGGACTGAAAAGACCACCTTAGGCATTTGTATTTGAGGAACTCTGATTCCTACTGTGGTCATCTGGGAATGTTGTAATTTGCAAAGAGGCTGAAAACATTATTTTCAACAACCTCTAGAAGACTCTTAGGCACATTTATCTGACTCAGTCTGTGAGGAGTCTTCACCTTCTAGGAGTTAGGGGATGTTGTGGGGAACGGTGTATTTTCACCTTCTCTCACTTGTATAACAGAAGGAAAAATCAAGGAAAAAAATATCCCTGGAAATTTATCAGACTCTGGATATGGTATGGAAATTACTTTCCTACTCTGGGAGAGGAAAAGAGTAGGTGTTAAAAGAAGGGCCATGAATGAAGGTTTTGTAGTTGTGGGAAGAGTATTAACACACTGGTTGCCAGCAACACTGAGCCTATTCTTGAGAACACAATCCTGTGGCCCTGATCCTAGGCCCAGAGGAACCTGGGTAAGGACCCAGGTAGATTGTTACATACTCTGCTCATATGTTTTCTTGAGAATCTCTGTGTGTTGAGGATTCAAACACAAACCTGTGACTGACTGATAAAATAGAAAGGGTATGTTGAATCAGGAAGATGTGGTCTGGTTTGCCACAGTAAGCATTGGTACAAATTTTTGGGAAACAAATTTCACCTTTTGCATTTGAAAATAATTAACAGAGATCCCCATACCCATTTTGCACTAAAATACAGTATCTACAGTACTAGTGTCCAGTTTTAGAACGTGACGTGGCTGCACTGTCACTTGGTTGTACTCCCTTGGGCATTCTGGCATGGATGCCCTGGTCTATTAAAAATGGGTGCTCAAATGCCTCAATAACAATGAAAATTCCTAAGTACTTCAGAATTCATTTTAGGGAATATAATCTGCTTCAGAGTTACTTTGGTAGGCCCCCTAGAGACCATTCGAGTCTAATGAGACTAACTTTGTATATATTTAATTTGATAAAAAGTAATATAATGCATAAGAGAATGGAATTTCACAGAATTTGTATGATTAAAACCTCTGGATAAACATTGTTTTCTTAAAATTCTGAATTAATTTTAAAAATCAATTAATTAGTGTAGGTTATCCAGTTTAAGAAAATTTAGATTTACAAAACATATAAACTGGGCCATAAGTTTTTAGTGTTATAAATATACTTAACCTTATTTTTTAAAGACTGATTTAAGTAATACTTCTTATTCATTAAGAGACATGAGGGTCACCATTGATTGACTCAGAAGCGGTGAGGATAAGAAAAGAGTAAGGTGACAAGACTCAGGTGCTCAGGGCTCAACCTGATTATCAGTCTGAAATGGAAAAAAAACATATATCAGAAACTTAATGTAAGTTAAAGGAAAACATTGCTTGATTTACTGAAGTAAATTTGTATTTCACCTTCTTTCAACACATTTCTGTGGAAATCCTAGAAAAATCAGACAAAATACTGCGAAGAGAGAAAAAACTCAACAGAAGAATGAATGCACCTGCACATAGTTGAGGGGACACCAGCCTCAAGTCGTCTTCTTCAATCAGCCCTATTCCGTGAGCTGTGGCTCCAAAATTGTGTTGCTACTCAGTGGTTGCAAACCTTTCACCAGCCCCTTCAGGATGTACATAGCAGTCCTTATTTTCAAGTCTTTATTTACATAGAAGTCCCTTATTTTCTGGGGTTAAATAAATGAGATGTGTACATGAAAGAAGATCACTGTACTTTCAATAAAAGTGCTGTTATAAAACTGCATTTCCCAGACTTTTCCTCAAGATTTTCTTATACTCTCAAAAATTATTCGGGACCTTTTGTTTGTATGATTTCTGTCTGCCAATACTCACTGCATTAGAAATTGAAATAAAACATGTTAATATATTTACGTATTTATACATTTAAAAATAACAATAAACACATTATCTGTTAACACAAATAAGATACTTTTGTTAAAAATAACTATATTTCTCAAAACCAAAAAAAAAATACTAGCAAGAAAATTAGGTGTTCTTTTACATTTTTTGCAAATCTTGTTAATATTTCATTTGACTGACTTGATAGAAAACATCTGGGTCTTGTTACCTATATCACTCTTTTGCCTATTATATGTCTATTGAAGAAATGTGAAGAAAATCCAGCCTCCAAAATCTGTGTACTTGTAAACAGAGGACTACTTAGTAGCCTTTCAGATAACTGTGGATATTGTTCTTTGATACGGTACCCAAACTCAAAAATGGCCTCTCTTCTTTTTAATCCTATAGCAGTTTTATCCACCATTGCTTTTGCCCCATCAGTGAAAATGTTAACACAGTAAAAAAGGCAAACAACATTTTAGTATCATTATGAAAACAGACTTGACCTCCCAGACCACAATAAAGGATCTGAGGAGCACCAGGGGTGGTGTAGGCCATAACTTGACAATCACTGTTATATAAAAACATTTAAAATGTGAAGAAAGTCCACAGTGTGTTGTTAAGTGATTAGAGGACAGATTATTAATATCATAATTTAAAAGTTATGAATTTTAAATTAAGAATATGTGTAATAAAGAGAAAACCCAGAAAAGGTATACCAAATGTTAAACTGAATCGAAAAATAATGTCATTTTATTTTCTTCTTTTTATTTTATTAAATTTCTTACAGAAAGTGCTCTAACAGAAAAAAGTTATTCAGTCTTTATTTTAAAAAAGTAAACCGTTTGAAAAATTAAGGAAAATACAAAACTTTCTGTAGTACTGTTATCCTAATAATCCTGTTTTTACTTTTTGTTCATTTTAGTTTTTATTTCTTTGCATTTATATTTGGCATAATGTTTCTCATAGGATAGGACAATTTGTTTTTATTGCTTATAATTTCATAAGAACTTTCCCAGATTATATATGGCCAAGAAGCTTTCATTCTAATTATATGTAAAATATTAGCACTCTTATTTCTGGTACAAATTTTGGCTCATATTGAGATTGACTGGCTAATCTAAATGATACTCAAAGATACCAGTTAATGTAATTTTTCTTCTTAAAAGGAGTTTAAAGGAATGTAATCATCACATTGATACTCTAACAATTTTAGATCCTTAATTATGCTAATTTGATTTTAATGATTTAGCAAATGTGTGTTTATTCTTAAAGATTTAAAAATAACCTGAGGTACTTTCAGTTTGGACACAGTTTTGTTTAATACTGTTTTTCTATAACTGTAACTTTTGATCCTTCTCAACCTGGCTTATTCCACCTACATGTGGAACTAATGTGTAAAGATAACTATTTTAAAATTCTGGTGTCACATTATGTCTGCATATGAGAGATTTCTGCTTGTTGGCATTCTGCTACAACCATTTTCTATACCACATACTTTTTATTTCTTGATGCCACTTGCATCATGAGCTCTAGATGAAGAATTTTAACACAGGTATACTCTGCGTGTCACCCCCAGGAGGTTTCTTTCAGAGGTGATAAGTAGGACATATTTGAATGGAAGCAGCTTTCCTTTGTATGGCTTTAGTTCTTTTAGAAAAATTTTACTCTGCGTATCAAGAACTAAATCCTCCAAACACCTTGTCTACTCTGATCCTATACTTCAGTTCTTGGCAATATCCACATCAAATTGTTATCTCCATAGAATCAGATGATTTGTGAAAACTGGTAGGTATTGTGTGATGTAAGATGAACATTATTTAATTATTTCCCATCTGCCCAAGATAGCCTACACACTCACATGCCATGGGAAATATTAGATGAATATTGAAACGTCACATTCACGGCAGAGTCATCCTAGATAATCATTGATTCAGAAGGACTCCGAGTAAAGGCATTTTGAGCATCTAAGCTGTAATTGTACAGCTTAGTTTGACAGCTGCATTCATAGTTTGTTGTTGTAATAGTTGTGCAAACAAACAGTTGTTAACTATTGACTTTTTAGATTGACTGGGCCCTGGTGACAGTTGGTCCTGGATTAAGCCCAGCTCGTCCACTTCTAGCAGTATCATTAAAGACAGGTGCTTAGCCCCTTTCTGCCAATGTCTTTATTTGTAAAATGGGAATATAGTAGTTCCCCTTTATCTGCAGGGGACAATTCCAAGAGGATGCCTGAAACAAAGGATAATACCAAACCTGATTGCTGCCAGTCGGGACACATTTCTGTTCATTCCTTCCACCCATAGTTTTAATACCTTTTCCTCTTAAACAGCACTTATACCTGTGGCCATAACTTTTGCAGTTTGAGGTGCTGTAGCAAAACTAGCACACATTTCTTTTTTCGTCTTCACAATTTCACAGATAGAAGATTCGTTCTTCGTATAGATCTTCATTCTTGGCATAGATCTCAGCAAGCTCAGCATATAATTTTTTTTCTGTCTGGAGTGTCAAGAACTTTCACTTTTTCACTTAAGGGAAGCACTTTACTGCTTATCTCTGGTATATCCAAATTGTCAGCATCATTACTTTGTGCTTTGAGGCCATTATTAAGTCAAATAAGTGTTACTTAATGCTGAGATACCTGACACTGAAGTACCATGACAGTGAATCTGATAACAGAGAAAACTATTAACTGACTGACAGGCAAGGAGTGTCCATGGCATGGATCCTCTAGTCAAAAGGAGGATTCACATCCTGGGTGGGATGGTGCAAGATTTAATTGTGCTCCTCAGAACAGCATGCAACTTAAAATTTATGAATTGGTTATTTCTAGAATTTTCTATTTAATATTTTTAGACTGTGGTTGACTATGGATAACTAAACCACAAAAAGCAAAACGAAGCATGAATGTTGCTGTAACACAGTTTCTGTGAGAATTACATGAGTTAATATGTCAAATATTTAAAACAAGCAGAAACTTTCAACATACATTATCCACTGTTACTATTATTACTATAAATGTTTATTTAGGTAAGTATACAATCATGTTAAGCAGTGCCACACATTTCTGCACTGAGCAAACTAAACTCACATGCTGTATTAGTCATGTAGGTTAAGAGTTGAGTTTTGCATACTCTAGCCTCATTAAAGTTTTCTTCAGGTGTAAGAGAATATTATACTATTTAGACTTGAAAGATAAAACAGAAATGTTAGAATCAAAGAACAAGCAAGAAATATAAGGAAGTAAATATGAAATCTTCAAAATTTCAAAAGAAAATAGCAGAGTGGCTATATATAGAATGAATCATGTTGAATGCCAAAATGGTGATTTGGAAAGTTAAAGCACTACTCCCAAAATACAAAACAATGAGACAGAAGATTGAAACAAGAGAGAAAAGTGGGCCTTGGAAAATCAATCCAAGAGGTCAAATATTTATTGGCTGGGAGTTCTAGAAGAAAAAGAGAAAATAGACAAGACAATTATAAAGAAATTATCAGAGAAATAACAGAAGATAACTTCTCTAAGTTGAAGATAGACTTGTGTCTTCAGATTAAGTGGGTCAATAAATTTTTCAGCACACACACACACAAAAACACCTATACTTAAGTGTAGCATCTTGATAAAATTGCAGAACTCGTGGGTTAAAGAGAATATACTGATGGGGATGGCGGAAAGCTACCTACAAAATAAAGAACATTCTGTCAGTGGACTTCTTTTCAGCTACTCTGGATTCTGCATACAATGAAGCATTAAGACTTTAAAATTCTCATAGAAAATTATTTTGGACCTAGAATTCTCAAACATGAAGGTAAAAATTTTTTATAAGTACAAAACCTTCTATAAAAGAATAACTTACAGATCTGCTACAGCAAAATAAATGTTCAAGGGCAAGATGAGAGAGACTTTTTAAAAAGGACAATAAAGTACTAAAATTCATTTAAAAATTATGAAATTTTATATTAAAACAACAGATGAAGATACTTTTATTCAATAGATTAATGTTATTTAGTGCTGGTAAATATGGGAAATAAACACTCTCATATAAATACTTTTTATGAGATTATAATAACAGTGCAGTTATTATTAAGATAATAACCTAATCTTTTTAGAAGTCTGGTACCATATATGAGGGGGGACTCCCCCAGTGGAATTTATTTATTAAAAAATTGTGTATTTATTCTTACATGTCTAAACTTAGTCACCTTCAAAGCACTCTCTGATGCAATACACCTACCAAAACACTTTTTCCACTGGTCAAAACGGTTTCTGAACTCACTGATTTTGATGACTGTTAGTGCTTCTGTCATTTTTTGTTTTGCTTCTTCTACATTGGCAAAATGTTTTCCTTTGAGGACTTTTTTTCATCCAGGGAAACAAAGAAAAGTTGCTGGGGCAGATCCAGTGAATAGAGAGGGCGTGGTATAGGGGTCATGCCGTTTTTGGTCCAAAACTGCTGAACACCCAGGGTGGTGTGGAGAGGTACATTGTCATGGTGAAAGAACCATGTTTGCCACAGCTCAGGGCGTTTCTTCAGCAAATTGTGATGCAACCTTCTCAAAACTTCCAGATAAAAACTTGGGTTGACTGTTTGATCTGGAGGAACAAATTCCAAGTATACTATAATAGGCCCACCCTCCAAAAGATAATTCCACTTTTTGGAAGGGTGGTTCCCCATATTACTATTTGAAATACGCAATCTGTTTGATCCAACAATTCTTATTCTCGGTTTCTATGGTGAGATAATAGTCCTATGTGTACAAAAGGTAGGAATTGGGGGATTAGGCAAGGAATGTACTTTTTACATCACTTAAGTAATGATTTTAAGTGCCCAAGAATTCAGAAGTAGTATGTCGGTCCTGAAGTCTGTGAGAGCCTTTATCAACAAAAAGGAAATTAAGCCTGACCTACGATTAAAGGAAACACACTCATATGATCAACAGAGAAAAGGTTGAATCTTCTCCACATGCAAGTGAATCAAAATGTTCAGTTTTGAACTGAAATCAAGCTTAGAAAATTTTAACCCCAAAAGAAACACTTTTAGAAAATTATGACAGAATGAAAATTGGATCATAGTGGAAGTCTACCTACTCTATAATTTTATGGTTTTCCCAACAGTATATCATCTCACTTTGCATTGTGTTTATTTAATTAGACGTTTGAAATATGGAAAACAATATTTAGAAGAAAGCAGAAACATAGTCTTAATGAGACTCAAACACATAAACAGAAAAGATAAATTCAGGTGTCTTTATGTTTTAATCATACAAATAATAATTCTCATATAGAAAATGAGTTGGATTTTTTATAGCTTTCCATCAGTCAGATCCTTTTTCATATACATAATATCAGAGTTTTCTTCTTGTAAGCTACATCAGGCTAAATTTAGTGACAGAAGATGAAACCAAAAAGTATATTATGTTTAAATTTTTTTCTCACCTGGGCTGAAATGAGCTATGTAATGAACTCTAGTTGCATAAAAATATTTATAAATGTAGGCCCCAAAAATCAGTATGTAAAAAAAAAAAAAGTTCATCTTTTTTTAGGTGGCATACACTAGTATTTTTAGAGAAAAGAAAGAAAGAAATTATGAGGGGAAATATGGAATTAAGTGTAATGTTATTACAGCGGTCATCCAGTGACCACAGCTGCCTCTGGAGTTGTGGCATTATGGATGTGAAGCACGTAGCACGAAGTTTGGCACGTTATACCTATAAAGTTCTATCTAATGTTTTCTAAATTATTAACTTATTTAACAAACTTTTATTAAGTGTATGGTATTTGTGAGGGACTGTGCTGGGGACCCTTATGCATGGGTCTTTGGATGAAGAGAACTGATGTTGAGGGAAGTTATGTCTTGTCATGTATGTTAGTCCATTAGTGCTGTTGTAACAAAATACCTGGTACTGAGTAATTTATAAGGGACAGAAATGTATTTTCTCATAGTTTTGGAGTCTGGGAGTGCAAGATCAAGGTCCTAATTTTCTGGAGAGGGCTGCTCTCTGCTTCCAAGATGGCACCTTGTTGCTGCATCCTCCAGAGGATGGCAGAAGGGCAAGAGAACCGAATGCTATGTGATGCCTCTTTTATAAGGTCCTTAATCCCATTCACAAGGAAGGATCTCTCATGATCTTATCACCTCTTAGTTCTGTCACATTGGCCATTCCTGAATTTTGGAGGAGATACATTCAAACCATAGCACTAAGGCATTTACTTCAGAGCAAATAATGATTCCAAATCAAGAGGAAAGTAATATAGGCAGTGGCATAACTGAATGGCTTTCTACTTTAGGATTTTGAACTGGTACCCCTGAACTATGGTATCTTTCAGTTGGTGGGAGTGGGAAGGTAAAGAGAAATGGTGTATTAGCATAAATTCACTTTAGAATATCAAAGAAGCTTTAACTTTAAAAACGTTTAAAATGTTCTACTAAACACTATTTTTCTCTTTTTTTTCTTGGCCTTCTAGTTCAAAGAACTCTAACATCTTATTTTTTTTTTTCAGTATTTTAGAAAACCATGCCTTTCAATTATTACCGCATGAAAAGATCATTTAGAAACTTTTGTGCTTTGACTGTTTTCATCTTGGTCTTTCAAGGCCAGAATAAAGAATGAAAATAATGGGTACAAAACAAAGGCTTTCAAGTGGAAGATGTAGAGGTTTTAATTAAAGGATGATGAAAAAGTGACTAGTCCTCCAAATCTTTAATAAAGCTAGTTAATTCTCCAGTAATGCTGTAGGAATTATGCTCTAGTGAGCTGGGACATTTTATTCATAATCAGGCAACATTATGTGCTTTTAATTAACAGTTGTATTTCCATTTGTCTGCCACTATTGAAAGAAAAGTGATACCAAATAATACACTATATTTTTGTATAATCTTCAAAAACTTTAAGCATTAGGCCTACGTAGAGCATTGGTTGTTAAACATTGCATGGATCAAATCAACAGGCACTACTTCTCTTCTCTAGGAGCACATTGTCTAAAATAAATAAAAACCATTATGGACAGATTAAGAGAGCATCAACCAATTTGAGAAATTAAAAGTATACATTATTTAGCAACTCACTGAATGGGAGAAAATATTTTCAAATCATATATCCTATAAGGCATTAATATGCAAAATGTATAAGAAATTTTATAACTCAAAAACAATAACAACAAAATCCTACAGCCTGATTTAAAAAATGGGCAAAGGAGGCCAGATGCAGCAGTTCATGCCTGTAATCCCAGCACTCGGGGAGGTCAGGCAGGAAGATTGCTTGAGCTCAGCAGTTCAAGACTAGCCTGGACAACATAGTGAGACCTCATCTCTGCAAATAATTAAAAAATTAGCTAGGCATGGTGGTGCACAGCTGTAATCCCAGTTTCTTGGAAGGCTGAGGCAGAACCGTCTCCTGAGCCCAGGAGGTTGAGATTATGGTGAGCCATGATAGTGCCGCTGCACTCCAGCCTGAGTGACAGAGTGAGACTCCAACTCAAAAAAAAAAAAAAAGAGGGAAGAACTCTAATAGACATTTCTCTGAAGAAGATAAGTGACCAATAAGCATAAGAAAAGATACTCAGTATTACTAATTGCTAGGAAAACACAAATCAAAACCACAATAAGATATTATTTTACACCTGCTAGGGTGGCTACTAGCAAAAAACCAGAAATGCATTGCTGAGGATGTGGAGAAATTGGAACCCTTGTGCAATGTTGATAGGAATGTAAAATGATACAGCTGCTATGGAAAACAGTATGACCATTCCACAAGAAAGCAAAAATAGAACTACCGTATGATCCAGCAATTCCACTTCTGGGTGCATACCCCAAAGAATTGAAAGCAATAACATGGATGAACCTTGAGGGCATGATGCTAAATGAAATAGGGCAGTTAAAAGGCAAATACTATATGATTCCACTTATATGAGGAGCCTAGAGTAGTCATAGTCATAGAGACAGAAACTAGAATTGTGCTTGCCAGGGACTGGAGGGAGGGGAGAAGGGAAGTTATTGTTTAATGCTTAGAATTTCAGTTTTGCAAGATGAGAAGTGTTCTGTTGATGGATGCTGGTGATGGTTGCAGAAAATGTGAATGCACTTAATGCCACTGGACTACACTATTTAAAGTGGTTAAGATGGGAAATATATGTCACATACATTTTACCACAATTTAAACATTAAAAATATGTATATGTGTGTGTGTATATATATACACACACACATATATATAATTTAACATTAAATGTGCATGAGAAGTTAATAAAATGAGGGATTTAAGGACAAGTCAGATTTTCAATGTACATATTTATTAATCTGTATTATTTATTGAACACCTTTAAGCACCCTGTATTATTCTAGACACCAGGGATACTGGGTCAAAAACAAGTTACTTTCCAGACCTCATGCTGCTCCACAGCTAATGAGAGTGGAATCAGATAATAAACATATCAGCTTATGCATATGTTATTCAATTTCAGGCTATGATGTAATGAAAAATTAAGCAGGGTAATGGGAACACTCTTTGAAATAAGGTGGATAGGAAAGACCTCTCTGAAGAGGTGATGTCACTGATCTAGTTCACAATCCTTGTTTGTCAGAAGAGTGACATGATTTGCCTTTCTCAAATGTTCCCTTTATTCTCTTCCTTCTTGCTCTTGTCCTCCTTTCCCATGTTCCCGTCTTTTCTACTTTTATAGTTATTGCAGCTTTTCAAAGGAATTTTTTTCTTATAATCTTACCATCACCCCCTGGTATTTAGAGCAGACAATATAAACCATCATTAAAAAAATAGGAACCCAGGCTTTCTGCCTTCTAACCTGGACCCCTTAAAACTAGACCCCATCTCCTGATACCCTCATCTGGGATGGGATTTTTTTTTCTGCTCAACCTGCCCCCCCATCCTCCCCACTGGGGTGAGATTTTAATAACCCCTCAAGTGATCCTGCTGTAGTTAGTTCTGAGGCCACATTTTGAGAATAACGAGACGAGATTTCTTTACAAGGAACAGACTTTGTAGGAAACTGAGGGTGTGGGGAATAGTCAGGAGTTATTATTGAACTTTGTATTTAAAAAAAAAGGTAGACATAAAAATGACTCACCCAAAGATGCACTGCTGCTGTGATGTGGTTGAGACCAGAATTCTATGTTCTTTCCACAAAACCACTGCTTCCCATATGGAGGTCTGTAAAATAGTGACTTTCTACATTGAGGTTTTTTTCTATTATTCATAGTGAAATGAGAAAAATTCTGAACTGTGTTGTGCTTCATGAAGAATTTTTATTTATTCTGAGAATCTGTCCTCCAAATGTTTTTTTTTTTTCTTTGAGTTGGAGTCTCACTCCGTCACTCAGGCTGGAGTGCAGTGGCATGCTCACTGTCACCCCAGCGTTGACCTGCTGGACTCTGGCAATCCTTCCACCTCAAGCTTCCAACGAACTGGAGCTTCAGGTGTGCGCTACCATGCCTGGCTAATTTTTGATTTATTGTAGAGAGGAGGTCTCACCATGTAGCCCAGTCTGATCTCAAACCCACCCACGGGCTCAGGCAATCTTCTTGCATCAGCCTCCCAAAGTGCTGGGATTGCAGGCTTGAGCCACCGTGTCTGGCCTCCTCCAAATGTTTTGAATTTTTAAATATTTCTTCTTTTATGACATGATGATAATTGTATGTATTAGTTTGGTTTTCATTTTTTGTTTGATGACATGAGACCCACAAGTCTGGGTACCAGGGCACTAAAGCAGAAGGGTCTACCCCCCCACCCCCAGCATCCCCCACCCACCGTTGTCCCAGATTTCTCAAGGGGTTCTACAGGGCACTGTTTGAAAACCACTAATGTGGTGGAAGTATTCCAGACAAGGAGTTGTGAGGCCTCGGTTCTAATCTTATCTCCTTCATTAATTAGCTGGGTGACTTTGGCAAATCACTTCATTTCTCTGGGCCTTTATCATCATCTAGGATTCTGTGTACTTCAGGATAAATTGCATTTTGAAATATGGGAATTATTAAAATGGATTAAGTTATTTTTTTGTTATGAGTAATTCATCAGCTCTACCATATTTGTATAAAGTGATTAATGTAATTTTTTATGAAGCCCAGTACACAAAAAGCTCATTAAGTCAATACTGGCTTACCCAGAGTGATATTTGATTCAAGGCAATGGCTATTCCCTAGTAAACTAGATCTCCATGATTTAGTAGTAAAAATATTAAATTATCAGAATCTAGTTAATGTAGAACTCATCTTTTTTCAGTCTCTCTACTTTTAAATAGTTTTCCCTCATACTTCAAATACTGGGTGTGACTGAGAGGTAGGTATATGCCAATGAGCATCATCCTCTGGCTTATCGGAAAGTGCACCCATCTTGGTTTTCACAGTGCTGCTCACATAACCTTGTCCACAAATAAATTGTTACATATAAATTGTTACGTACTTAGGATTTGATTCTATTCATGACTGTATACAAATCGGTCTCTGTGGTATCTTTTAAATACTTGTATGCCACATCAATTCTAAAACTCAAATTTTTATTTAAAGCCATTCTCCTGCCATTGAAGCATTTATTTTTTTACTCAAAAAGCATGCAATGGTACACCGCTGAGCACTGAGTGACACCTTGGTGACACCTTGGGGACTGAGTGACACTTTGGGGACACCAGTGTTGGAAATTTTATATTTTCAGTAATGTTTTGCACTCAGACTTCTACTTACATTCACTCTAACCAAGGACCTTCTAGGGCAAAGTATCTTTATATCTCATCATTTTGGGGAAGGACATGAGAGTGGCCTTGTAAAGGGCTCAGGGATAAAACACTTTGGTGCCAAAGGACTTGTGTGCAAGCCTATAGGACATAGGGATACTTTGCAGTCCTCCTGGTGTGGGAGCTGGTAGTTGCTGGTCTCATGGGAAAGAGAATTTGGGCATGGCCCAAAATTCTAGATCAGTCATTAAGCGACCTGAGGTGAGCCCCCAACGTCAGGCATTGGATAGTCCTGACTGCTTCTCTCTAGGGACCTACAGTAGGGTCCTGCACAAAGTGTATCATCACATCAGGCTGTACTCAGATACATCTCATGGTGGCTATCTCATTGATCTGAAGTTGAACATGTCGCTTGGAGTTTAATTATTGGTGTCTTTCATAATATACCTATAAAATATAGAAAAGAGCCCGTTTCCAGACACAAAGAGTCGATTTACCTTATGTAGAAGGTCTGGACAAAAGTCAAATTATATCTACTTTTTCATGTAGCTCCAAATAAGAGAGTAGGACACAACATGCCCTTCTGGATTTTGTTTGGAAAACAATGATATGTCCTCATGCATCCCTATGTTAAGGATAAGCTGTTTCCCACAAAGTGCACATATGTTACCAAATTCCGAGAAGTTACTACATTAAGAGTTTCCCTCCCCGACACCCTGCTCTTTCTTCCTTCTGTTTAGCTAAGTTGGATAAAATTGTATGCTTGGATGTGGTCCTTGAGCATCATCCCTGCCTTTCTGTTGTGCCTGACCCTGGCCTCTTCCTGCTTGCTGACAGTTGTTGCAAAGCATTCTGTGGTCTAGGCCTTCTCGCTCCCACTTTCCTGACCCTTGAGTTATTAAATTATGTTTTCTATCTCAGTTCCATCTTCTCCTCATTCCTCAAATGCCTTGTCTACCTGACCAGTGGCCACTTTGACAAAGTCAAAGTCCTACATCTGTGTGATTCATTAGGTGGTAGATTTGCTCATGGGTATATATCCTGTCTCCCCATCTATCTAAAAAGTATGGGGAAAGTAAAATGATTTCTTTTTACTTTTTGCACCCTGCTAGCTAGTTTCTTGCACACAGTACTTCTTAGTGATAATAAAACATTTTTTTTTTTTTGAGTTGGAATCTCACTCTGTTACCCAGACTGGAGTACAGTGGCCGCTTCTGGCCACCGCAGCCTCGCCTGCTGGGCTCCGGCGATCCTTCTGCCTCAGCCTTCTGAGTAGCCGGAATTACAGGCATGCGCTACCACGCCCGGCTGATTTTTTGATTTATTGTAGAGATGAGGTCTCGCTGCCCACGTGGGTCTTGAACCCGCGGGCTCAGGCAATCCACTCACCTCAGCCTCCCAGAGGTGCGGGATTACAGGCTGAGCCAATATAAAACATTTTTAAGAATATAAATAAAACAATCATAAAATTAAAAACAAACTTACTTTTACCTTAGAACATCAAGGTACCCTGTGTCTGTGCGGGGTGACAATTGTACTTAAGGAAATATAATGAACTAGGGGCAAGACCAGGGATATTCCAAAAGCATTTGCTGGGGAAGGCATGCATGGACTTGCTTCTGATCCACTGTGGAAAAGTTAGTTAAAGGAGGGATATGGTCCAGGGTGGTGAGAAACCAGATCACCAAGCCAGAGGGGCAGTCAATCAGGAGGCACTGTTACATTTCTAAGAGTGCATTTGTTGATTCAATTATTTGATTAACTTTAAAAAGCATTTACTGTAAGCTGAGCATTTTGCTGGGTTCTGGGAACACTAAGATGAATGGGACCCAGCCTCACTTAGGAAGCTTATAACCCAGTGGAAAGTCAGACACGTTCATAGATCCTTAAAGAGGCAGGGTAAACATTCAGGAATGGAGATGTTATGCGTATCACTGGGGGACTAGGAGGGACACTGTACTCATTTGACATCTGGATCCCGTTCCTCAGTCTAATTCAAGGATACAGAGAGCAGAGGCAGCTTCTATAGAAGACAAAGGCATTAAATATGGGTCTGGGACTGCCAAGAAAAAGGGTTATGGCACAAAACAGTTCAGGCTCACGGGCTAAGTCAGAGAAGATCACAGGGGATGAAGAGTTTCTTGTATTTTCTGTGTTTGATTCTGTCTTGCTGAGTAGCTACCTCGTCTACCTAAGGCCTGCTCCTGGGATCGTCTCTGTGATCTGGGGTCTCCTGTTCTTTCTTTCTCCAGGCCAGTTTGTCTGGCTACCAGCCAAGCATTCAGTACAGGCTTTCTGCCAGGTGCTGTGGGGAGACTGAGATGAACTTATCATTGTCTCAGAGCTAGTTAGAGGTAAATCCAGGAGAGTTGTGGAAAGGCATTTCAGTTGTTGGGAATAGCTTATGCTGAAGCGCAGAGGCAGGGAATGGGAAGAAATGTCAAAGTAGTGTCCAGTCAGGCTATAGAGGTAGGTTGAAGTTTTTCTCTTAGAGTATCTGTTTCTTATTAATAGGCAGGTAAGTTTTTTAAAAACTGGTGTGTGATTTATGCAGTGCTATCAGCTGATGGGTCACAGGTGGCATGCAGGGTGGAGGGTGAGTTTGGGGGAGGCATGTGTTCCATAATATTGAATTCAGTCTTTTGCAGTTGTTTGAGTATCAATTAACATGTATCTCAGTTGGTCTAACAATGCTTCCTAGAGAAACTTTAACACAAAAATTCCCAACTAATAATCGCATAATTATTTGCATACCTGGAACTTACACCCAGGATTTTTGTTGATTTTGCTCTATCCATGGTCCCAGTCTTTCACATGCTGTGGAAAGGACATAAGATTTGCTAAGGATTCTTGAGTTGGTTAGGGGAGAGTTTTATCATCTACTGCCTAGAATCACTTGCTTCAGTGCAAAATTCAATGAAAGAGTGTTAAAATTAATAGAGATTCCACTTGATTGTATTTTCTAAATTCTCCAGTGTGGACACGGTATTTGTTTTACGTGAGTATTATTCCTTCACTCAAAGATGGTAAGCCAATATCTGAAGTATTTAATTGATAATATTTAATTCAGGGTGTTTACCTAGTATTTAAAAGAATCATGAGATAGTCACCCCCAATGCTTTATTATCTTTATGTCTGATCAACTAGGAGAACTTAGAATTATTTTTTCTACAATGGTGAAATAAATGGGATTGAACATTTGTGGATTCTGTACTGTTGCATGAACAAAATTTCAGAACCAAGTCTAGAAACCCAGTTTTTTAAAATATACCTATAGGTTTATAGTCTGGGCTATTCCGAATGCAGGACTGTCCTATACTAACTAAAATAATGCTGATGTTGCTGTCAAATATCATGACATCTGCCTCCACTGACTTTTGATATAAAGTGCTGCTAGACACCAAAAAGAACAGAGAGAGTGACTTCTTGTAGAACTGATTACATAACTGTTTTGTGTCTGCTTACTTGTGTGCCAGATTTGGTAGCAAGTTATAGGAGAGGAGACTTCCATGTCTCACCTACCAGAAAGCACCTAATATTGATGAATGGTCAAATTGGCTTAGATCCATTCTCATACATACCTCTGAAGAATGAACTGAATGAAAGGTGTAGGGGGTGAAGAGGAGGAGTTTAAAAGAGAGGAAAACATGTGGCTGGTGAATTCTTCTTGGCAAGGAATGCACTCCTTAGATTGGCTTTGTTTGGGGGATACTGCTTTTTTGATTATACACCTCCTGACTTATTGTCCGACAATGTCCGCTTTGAAAGGAAATAATGGAGTATTATTTGACCATTGGGCAAAGCGGATTTCTTAATCTATTCAATCTGCTATAATAAAATACCATCAACTGAAGATCAAGTCTAAGCAAGATGCCAGCAGATTTGATAACTAGATAGAGCCTCATTTCTTGTTCGTAAATGACACCTTCTGTGTTCTTGCATGGTGGAAGGAATGAAGGATCACTTGCTCAGTCCTCTTTTATGAGGACACTAATCCCATTCTCCTGGTGTAGTCATCTCCTAAAAGCCCCTACTGCCTAATAATGTGTGTTGCAGGTTAGGATTTCAACATATGGAGACACATTCAGATCCTACATAGCAGCAGAGATAATTGATCCACACTAGAGTTGATCCGATCTACGACCATGACTACATAAGCAGAGGGTACTCACTCCTAAACTTTGGATCAAAAACACTGACTGGGACTTATTTTATGAGATACAATTTTTCACAGAACTACGTATTCCATGCGAAACTGGAGACCTAAAAACTTGAGGGCATTTTCCTTAAATGACGAGGTCAAAACTTCATAAACATATTTTTCACCATAAAATATAATTGTGAGAGACAGTGTAGTCTGTATTCTTTAAAACACATTGTTTATTTGTGTGGTAATCTGAGCTCTCCATCATTGGATTTGCATAATGGTTTTAGCCTGTTTTCATTTTAGGGCATTGTTTAGAAGGAAAAACTAATATGGTCTGTTTCTACTAATCACAAATTCCATTTTGTATTTCTTTGATATAAATTCTTTGATGTGAGAGAAAACTCTAAATCTCTTTTAAGGGAGAAAAATGTCAGTGAGTCTGTTTAACATATACAAAATCTCAAGAATTTAGTAAACTACACAAAATGGGGAAGCTAATATTCTGTGTGTTTAGAGATGCTTTTGTTTGTTTAAGGATTTTTGTTACAACTCGGGTGGCTTTCTAGGTATGTAAAAAATTCTTCTCAAAAATAGTTGTAAAACATTTTTGCAAGTATTATGAATGATTTAGTAGGTCATTGAGAGAACAAGCTAGATAAAATGCCAGCTATAGTTTTCTAGAAGCAGGAGCCCAAGAACCCAGGCACTGCAGCTTTGTTCTTCCCTGTTGCTCCCTATGCTCTTCTTGTGCAAAAGAATTTTGTTTTTCCCAGATGGCTTTGGTGGTCATTGCAGAGTAGGGAAACATGATCCTTTGACAGCCAGGAGAGCAGAGCTCTCACAATTCTTGCTTCTGCCAGCTGGAGAGAACAGGACTCAGTTCACAAGCTCGTCTTCATTTCCCTGTCTACTTCACTTTTTAGAGCACTGAGTCCAACCTACTCCAAGGTGTACACTCCCCTTTATGCAACAGGAGTGTCCCTGAAAACCTCTGTTTAAGTCACATTTTCATAGATCCTCTAGAAAATTTCCCACTGACTTACATACAATTTCAGAGAAGTTTTATCTGAGATTGGAGTGATCTTCAATTGGCAGTGGCCTTAGCTTTCTGCCCTCAAGGCTTTCTGTGAAGAAATTAATGATATGTCAATAAACACAGGGATTTAGGAAACTTTGGTAAGTTATTTGATAAAGTGAATAACCACTCCTTACTTTATATTCAACTGTTCATTTACAATACCAGCATCTATGCAGTTCCTGCTCACTGCTAGATACTTGGAGCAGAAAACAAATGAGGCTTGATGTTTGCCTTTAGAATGTTTATAGTTTCCTGTAGAAGATGGGGAAGATGGGGTTCGATTTTCAGGGATAGCTCAGTGTCATTAGTGTTGTGAGGCCTGTGTACACAGGGTGCTGGGAGCAAAAAGGAGTGACATCTAACATCCAGGGATAGGGTCCAGGTTCTGTCAGATGAGGAGGAATTAGCCATATAAAGAAAAGGTGAGAGGCCATACAAGACATGTTGGCAGATATGTTAGAGAAACTCTGAGCTTTGTACAGCTCAGAACAGATGTTCCTGGGAGCAGTTGCTCTCCCGCACTTCTCCTGTGATTATAATTCTTTGTTTGAAAGGGCAGGTCTAGCGTAGTGTAGTGGTTGACACGTGGACTCTGAAGCCAGGTGGACTAAGATCACATCTTGTGTGTGATTTGAGACAAGTCCCTTTAGCTTCTTTATGCCTAAGTTTCCTCATGTTTAACATGGGTATGATAATGCTATTATCTACCTTGTAAGGTTGTTGTGAGAATGTAATCAATTAACAAGACCTCACATGTAGCAAATATTATGTAACTATTTGGCTTGTTCATATAACATTCAAATGATGAAGAAAAGAATGTCAGAAATGCTCCTAGTTAAAAGCTGACTAATGCTCCAAAGCTGTCTAATGCAATGGAAGAAAAGACTTAGTAGCTCTCTAGCTCTACTATGAATAAAAATTACCCAGGGAACTTATTAAAATACAATTCTTGGTCCCAGCCTCTGATAATGCAATTCTTAGGTCTTAGCTAGGATCTGGGATTGTGCATTTTAAAAGTTATCTGCAGTGGTTTTCGTGTAGATAGGCTCAGAATCTTGGTGAACCTTTGCCCTTTTCGAGTGTGTGACCCACAGGGACTCAGAAGACCTGTATTCTGGTTCTAGCTTTGCTGTGTACTGCTTGCATATGACCTTGGACAAGTAAATTAATTCCTGAGCATCTATTTATTTTGCCTGGGATTAACATCCTTGCACTGCTGTGAAAATGAAACAAAATGTGTATCTGAAAGACACCAGTGAAGCACCCCTTGCTAAGTGATCTCGTTATTGAAACTGTGGGTGCCTCAGCCTACAGTCTGGTATGTAGAAAGCTTCAATCCTGGTTGACGAGGTTATTTTAGGAAGGAGGGTTACAGTTGCATCTGGACTGCTGGCAGCTTTCCTCCATAGAAACCATCTATCTTTTCTGCTGCATCTTGATTGATTATCCAGCTAATAGTGCTCAGCAGACATAGGTGACAGGAGTTACTACTTTTCAGGACAAACAGACCTATTATTAGACAGCTCTCATTATGCAAAAATTCTGCAAATCAAGTCAAAATGAGACTGTCAGTAAGCTTTGACATGTCATTTTAGACAACTGAGTATTGAAGAGTTAGTTAGAAGAGGCTGGTTGGATTGGGTGAGACCAAAACCTAGAAGTTGGGTGGGGAGGGAAGGGAGGAAGGCTAGCTAGCTGATGGGGGTGGCTAAGCATCTGCGCTGTTCTCTCCCAGCTGTTTAAGTTTACTCTCCCATCTCAACCGATGTGTTTGGCTACAAGTATAAGTTCATGTGCCAAAGTGAAAAGAGAACAATTGTGCATTCAGAGCAAAATAAAGGGCTAGGAAAGATTTTTTAATAACTTATTAAGATAAAAATATATTTGGTGCTAGATGTAAACATTTAAATGATTCTTTCTTGAAACATAGTTGCTCCTGGTTTAAGAATTTAGCAGAGACCCATAGGGACTTATTCTGATGAAGCCAAAATATTTAGGAAAACAAAAAGACTCTCAATTGCAAATTTAAAATATATAAAACTGGTTTGAATTGTTTTTCATTCTACTTCAATTATAATAGAATCCAACCAAAGAGCTGAAATACAAAATTGCCTCTTTGTCTCGAGAGGTAAGCATGAAGTAGATATCATTGCTCTACTTAAGCCACAAGGAGAAAAGCTAGTTATTACAGCTCCTGTAACTGCTTGTTAAGAGAGAAATAGATGTACATACAAATGTGTATATAAATGTACCCAAATGTAAACAAGCACTGCATCAATATATGCATTTCATAGTTAAAGATTTTGATGTTTACTGAGAAAATATTTGTTTATATAATAAATTAATGAAAAAGCATAGTTTTGAGATGCTTATTTTTCTTTGATAACTATATAGTTTTACAAACTGTGATCAATAGTTCAGGATGAATTTTTACTTAAAGGTAAGGGAGTACTTGTGAAAATATAAGTCACACATGCAGATATGGTCATAAAACTTGACCTATCATTTAAAAAGCTCTCCAAAATTTTCTGGTGGAGTAGATGGATAGTTGTTTTGTTATAAATGATTTATTGGGTTACAAGATAAGTCTTTGTTAAGAATAATAGGATGGTACCTTTATTGTTTACTACTATTTCAGGCTGTGTTATCACTTATCCAGTTCAGTATTTATTGAAGTTTTAAATGATCATAGAAGATGGAACAAGAGCAGAGAATGAATCTTAGAAAAGCAGTAATAGTCCCTACCTGCACTTATTTCTCCAGGCTTATTTCTTGTGACTTCTCCCTTTGTTCTCTATATACCAGTCACTCCTCTTCTTTTTTTGTTTGTTTATTTGTTTTTTACTGTTTCTCACCCTTCTCTCTGGTCCCCAAGGCCCTTCATTTTTTTTTCCCCCCTTGGCCATGATCCACTTATTCTTGTAAGGCCTCAGTATAAAGGTTCTTTTGGGAATCCATTATGACCTTCCTCTGTACTCTCCCTTCTAATGTGCTGTTGTTTCTTTATCTTAGCACAAATTATGATTATTATTCTTTTAACTGTTAGTCTTCCTAGTTGGACTGTAAACTCTTTGACGGCAGTGACTCTGTCTTGCCCGTCATTATCTCTCTGTCATTCACAATGCTTGACATATCTTAGGGACTTGATACTTGTTAAAATGTTAGATGAATGAAAAATGCAGTGTTCATAAAAAAAGACAGATGCTGCCCTCATGAGACAATATCTTACTAACAGAAGTTTGAGCCAGGATATTTGGACTTCTTAGGTTCTCAGTAATGAATAGAGGTTTATTATTGACTGTCATGCAAAAATGCAAGTGATAGGCAGCAGGTAAAGCATGAAAGCTGGTTATATCAGAGTTATTTTCTTGGTATAAAATGAAAAAAAAAAAAAAAACCCTAAACCCCCATAAACACTGGTTTTGGAAACTCTCTAAAAGTGTATTTCTAACATATAATTTTTTGTAAATGATTTTCTTTATTATGTGGTATGTTAAGCATCTCTAGAATAGTGCTGGCAAGTCTTTCAGTCAATTATATGCTCATTGGTAAAGTGTTTCAAAATATTATGGTAGACTTTGGAGTTGTGTGCCATTCAGCAGCTCACATGACATTTCCATGTCAGTACATTGCTTTTTTTTAATTGTATTTTGTTCACCAATCCCTTGAGTGCTTCTTGCCAGCCTTTGTTCTTGGGATGGAGTAGGTTTGAATTTGGGGATGAAAATATGCAAAATAACATGAGAAACCTAACCATATTGGACAATTAGAGGTTTATAGTACATAAGGAGGAAAGCAGATTAGAATTAGCCTTCTAGACTCAGTGACTCTGGGAAGACTTTAGGGTAACTGTTTGTAATGGTTTAAATCTGAACGGCCTTTGCAGACCTGCCAGTGATAGAAAGCTCAACCTGATTTTATAAAACAATCAACCAAAACGTGTGTATATTAGATACTCATATACACAAAAAATTCATATATCGAGGATATATTATGACCATAGACTGTGTGTGTGTGTGTGTGTGTGTATGTGTGTATACAGCGTACATACATAACACACACACACATACACACACCCCACACACACACACCCTTACTCATAGGAATTTGCATGATCGCCTGTGGAAAGGAAATATCTGGTGCTTTCCTCTTGGATTCCCTAGAACAAATCTGGAAGATTATTACAGTTTGAAGCAGCAGCTGCTGGTGACAGTTTTTGCCCTACAAGGAGGTGAAATGATGCAGACCAATGGTCTAACATTTCCCAAAGCACTATCAAAGAACGAATAAGAATCAGTGAAATGGCATATTGCTGTATGCCTTATTTTGGGAATTTTAGAATTTCTTTGGCAAACTACTTTTCCCCAGGAGAACTTTCTGACCTAATTTAGCAAGTTCTAGCTGAAAGGTCTTACTCACAGCACAGAATACATGGTTCAGAAGTGGTGTGTTGTTTCAACTGAGGGTTTTCCTTTTGAAGCTTCCAGAGAAAGGTCAATCTGACAGGCTTATACTGAAGTAAACTGATAGCTGGATTTCACTACTAACGGAGCAAAAAGTCAATGTAAATATAACTGCACAAACTCTATCATGTGTATAGTAATCTATAAGATCTTCTGAATGAAACTACTATCTAAAATATGTCAGTACCAACACTAAGAATATTCTTAAAGCAAATCTCAAGAAAAATTAAAGTTGTTTTACATTTCAAGAAGCTTGTCATGTTCAAGTAACTTCAAAAAACCTTTGTGAAAGAGAAAACACATTTAGCAATGTGCTTTGAAAAACAAGCAAAGAATGAATAGAGACCCTGAGGCTGCCTCTGTGATTAAATGCCTCAGCTCATAGGCTTATTTTATCCAAAACACATACTTTATTGAGCTGTAACTTTATTGGGCCCTTTAAGGAACCAAATATATAGAAGCATAGTATATCAAGTTGAAGTTTCAGAGAATTCAGCAATATAAGAAATAAACTTAAAGTTGCATGGCATTAATTTTAAAAAATCACAGTATGGGCATTGCTGAATTTCTTTATATTATTTTCTGCATCCCTAAATAACAGTAATAGCAGCAGCACTAGCACAGTATTTAGTGCTTACTTTGTAACAGGCCCTATACATTCTCATTCATCTTCAGATTTCCTTTGCTCTGTGTTTAAACATTTCAAATGAAGATTTTTTCCCAATGTATTTGATACAGGCAAAGAATGGAAAGAGACCCTAAGACTGCTTCAATGATTTACATATTGTAATCTATTTAATTCTCACACCCCTGTAAGTTAGGCATCATTGTTATCTCCCACTTTACAGATGAGGAAAGTAAGCACATAGAGATTAAATAACTTTCTCAAGATCATAACGCTAATAAGTTAGTGATGGAGATAAGATTTGAACTCAGGCAGTCTAGTTTCCAAGTTTATACTTTGAGCAACTGCATTATCCTGTGTCTCAATTATAGGTGAGTCTAATTATGGTCCAGTATTAGGATTCAAAAAGCAGGGAATAGTTTTGTCAGTGCTCTTAAGAGCTAGTCCCTGCATTCTTATACATGAACAACAAGCAGGCAAAGAACCAAATAAAAAGCACAATCCCATTCACAATAGCCACACAAAAAATGAAATACTTTGGCATCTTCCTAGCCAGAGAAGTGAATGACCTTTACAATGAAAACTACAAAACACTGCTCAGAGAAATCCAAGACACAAACAAATGGAAAAATATTCCATGCTCATGGATGGGAAGAATCAACATTGTTAAGATGTCCATCCTACCAAAGTCAATCTACAGATTTAACACAATATCCATTAAATTACCAACATCATTCTTCTCAGACCTGGAAATGACAATACAGAAATTCATATGGAAACATAAATGACCACAAATAGCCAAAACAATCCTTACCAAAAGAAACAAAACAGGAGGTATCACACTTTCAGACTTCAAACTTTACTATAAGGCTACAATAATCAAAACAGCCTGGTATTGGTACAAGAATAGGCATATGGACCAAGGGAACAGGATTGAGATTCCAGAAGCAAAACCTCAATTTCTCAACCAACTCATCTTTGACAAAGCCTCCAACAACAACCATTGGTGAGAGGAGAGCCTATTTAGTAAAGTGCTGGTAAAACTGGCTGATCACATGCAGAAGATTGAAACAGGACTCCTCCCTGTCACCATACACAAAAATCAACTCTAAATGGATCAAAGACCTAAACATAACACCTCAAACTATAAGAACCTTAGAAAATGCAGGAGACACCCTTATGGAAATTGGAACTGGTAACCAATTTCTGATCAAAACCCCAAGTGTGCATGCTACAGGAGATAAGATAGACAAGAAGGACCTCATTAAACTGAAAAGTGTCTGCAAAGCCAAAGAAACCATCAAGAGAGTAGGGAGACAGCCCACAGAATGGGAAAAAAATATTTGTCAACTGTATGTCTGAAAAAGGCCTAACATCTAGGATCTACAAGGAACTCAAATGTACTGAGAGGAAAAAAACAAACAGTCCCATTAAAAAATGGGCAAGAGGCTACACGCAGTGGCTCAAGCCTGTAATCCCAGGACTTTGGGAGGCTGAGGTGAGCGAATTGTCTGAGTCCATGGATTTGAGAACAGCCTGGACAACTTGGCCAGACCTCATCTCTACAATAAATCAAAAAATTAGCCGGGCATGGTAGCATGCACCTGTAGTTCTGGCTACTTGGAAGGCTGAGGTGGAAGGATCACCTGAGCCCAGCAGGTCGATGCTGGGGTGGCTGTGAGCATGCCACTGCACTCCAACCTGGGCAACAGAGTGAGACTCCAACTCAAAAAAAAAAAAAAAAAAAGTGGGCAAAAGACATGAATAGATACTTCTCAAAAGAAGATTTACAGGCAGCAACCAGACACATGAAAAAGTGCTCAGTCTCACTAATCATCAGAGAAATGCAAATCAAAAACCATATTGAGATTCCACCTAACCCCAGTAAGAATGGCCATCATTAATAAAACAAATGACAGATCCTGGCAAGGATGTGGAGAAAAAGGAATGCTTCTATACTGCTGGTAGGAATACAAACTAGTGCAACCTCTTTGGAAGACAGTGTGGCGATTTCTGAAACAACTAGAAATAGACCTTCCATATGATCCTGTAATCCCCCTACTGGGAATATACCCGGAGGAACTCAAATCATTCTACAAGAAAGATACATACACATGTATGTTTATTGCAGCACTATTAACAATAGCAAAAACATGGAATCAATCATGCTGTCCATCGAATCTGGACTGGATAAAAAAATGTGCATATACACAATGGAATATTATGCAGCCATAAAGAAGGACAAATATATGGACTTCGCAGCAACTTAGATGGATTTAGAGTCTATCATACTCACAGAAACAAAGAACAGAGTACCATATGTTCTCACTCATAAGTGGACCTTGCACAATTATCATAATACTATAAGAAAGGTATTGACAGTAGTAGGAAACTGCTGGGAGGGAGGGAGTGGGGTTGGCCGTAGTGGGAAACTCCCAGGGGAGGGGGTGGGGGACATACTTCATCAATAAGGGTACCTGCATAATGAACATTTGTATACCTAACCCTGAATTGTACTCCACATCTTTAAAATAAAACAGTTAAAACATTAAATTAAGTTAAGAAAATGAAAAAGGGCTGACTCTTAGCTGGGTTTGGTGGCTCAGCCTGTAATCCCGTGCCTTTGGGAGGCTGAGGTGAGTGGATTGCCTGAGCCCCCGGGTTTGAGACCCGCCTGGGCAACGAAACCTCATCTCTACAATAAATCAAAAAATCAGCCGGGCGTGGTAGCGCATGCCTGTAATTCCGGCTACTCAGAAGGCTGAGGCTGAAGGATCGCTGGAGCCCAGCAGGCGAAGCTGCGGTGGCCAGAAGCGGCCACTGCACTCTAGTCTGGGTGACCGAGTGAGACTCCAACTCAAAAAATAAAAAATAAAAAAAATTTTTAAAAAAAGAGCTGACTCCAACAGGGATTAGATTATGTAGGATAACAATGACCCACATAGAATGTTTTGGAATTTGCAAATCACTTTCGCCTGTACTTGTTTCTTGGCTCATTACAATAAAATCATGAGGTCTTTATTCATTAAAAATTTTACAGAATATCTATTATATGTTAGACACTCTTCTAGATGGTTGAATGCAGTAGTGAATGAGTTAACATCCTTGCTCTCATGGAACTTACTCTTTTTTTTTTTTTTGCATCAGAGTTCTATTCTGTCGTCCAGGGTGGAGTGCAGTGGCATGATCTCGGCTCACTATAGCCTTGAACTTCTGGGCTCAGTCCTCCATCTTCAGCCTCCCAAGTAGCTGGGACTACAGGTGTCTACCACCACACACAGCTAATTTTTTGTAGGGATGAGATCTTAACCATGTTACCCAGGCTGGTCTCGAACTCCTGATCTCAAGCAATCCTCCTGCCTCAGCTTCTCAAAGTGCTGAAATTTCAGGCAAAAGCCACCATCCCCAGCCAGAACTTATATTCTTTAAAGGATTGCTTAGTAATTATAATGTTAGTAACAACCCTCACTACATATGAATGTCTCAGAAACAGGAATGCAGGCTAGCAGAAAGCAAATCTTGTCTTTTAGCAGTTTAGAAGCCTGTAAAATCTCACATGGATTTGGATGTTCTTTATTTTTATTTTTTTTTAACTTGAGTTGGAGTGTGACTCTGTCATACAGGCTGGAATGCAGTGGCATGATCATGGCTCACAGTAGCTTCTACCTCCAGGGCTCAGGCTATCCTTCTGCCTCAGCCTCACCAATAGCTGGGACTATAGGTACATACTACCACATTCAGATGATTTTTTTATTTTTTTGCAGAGACAAGGTCTCACTCTGTTGCCTAGGCTGGTCACAAACTTCTGGGTTCAAGATGGCTTCCCAAAATGCTGAGATTACAGGTGCAAGTCATCACACCCAGTTAGATGTGGAGTTTCTTTAAGTTCTGATTTTATACACAGCAAGAAAATCTATAATATTTATAGGTTAGACTGTTTACTCTGATTTGCTCTCATTCTATTACAAAAACATGTTGGAGACTTCACTCTCCTAGTTAGATCAATATATATGGACAGATAAACCCTTTTCGTAATGACTTCTAACAAAGGTCTGAAGTCCATTACTACTTGTAAATTTTCTGAGCCCCAATTTTCACTAAAAAGGGTAGTTAGATGTAGGGCTGCACAACCCTGAGAACATATCTGGTAATTTCAGCTGCTGGAAAATTCTCATTCTGGAAAGGGTAGGGAGGGGAAAGAACCCATTTTATTTTTCCTTTCTTTAGGAAAAGCAAACCAGCATTCATTTCTAAAGCTCCTGCAAGAAAGGGAGTATTTAAAGTCTGCTGTTGAATTTCAGATGTTTGCCTATATCAAATGACATTAAAAATTCTCTTCATTTGAAATGTTTAAACACAGAGCAAAGGAAATTTGAGGATGAATGAGAATACCATCCACGGATTCTACAAGCTTTCCTGTTTTGACATTTGTCTCTTCAAGGTTTTCCACTTCATTTTTACTTGTTCCAAATCTATATGGCAGAGTAGTTAACACATCCAGAAATTCCAGTTCATACTATGTCAGATATATCCCAATTTTAAGTGACAATTCTGTTGTGTCCTACTATGCCTCAAGTCATTTGTGCTATATCATAATTGATGGCAGATGGATTGTGTGTCCTAAAATGAAAACTGGGGATGTGGCTCACACCTGATTCTCATGCACAGTTTGTAATTGTGCTGTTTGGAAATTAGGCAATAAATGAGAGACTCAAGCTATATCAGGATGGATCTAGTTTAAGCAGTCTTCCATTGTTGTATATGTGACCAAAGAGACCAATGTGCCCCTTTCTCTGGCATGTATTAGGTACTATCAGGGCGTACCATTAAGACTGGCATTTCACTGGGGCTGGGTGGCTCAGCCTGTAATGCCGCGCTTTGGGAGGCTGAGGTGAGTGGATTGCCTGAGCCCACAGGTTCAAGACCTGCGTGGGCAACTTGGTGAGACCTCATCTCTACAATAAATAAAAAAAATTAGCTGGGTGTGATAGCACGCACCTGTAGTTCCAGCTACTTCGAAGGCTGAGGCGGATCGTCGGAGCCCAGCAGGTCAAGGCTGCGGTGGCCGGGAGCGGCCACTGCACTCCAGTCTGGGTGACAGAGTGAGAATCCAACTCAAAAAAAAAAAAAAAGACTGGCATTTATTCACCTCATATTTTTCATGAATATGTTAACAACAGTTTTGTTTCTTTAACATCTAATAATCCCGAAGGAGAATATTTTGTCATCTATTCTAAATTGTTGCTGTCATATTTTCTGACACAGGATGGAATGTGTAAAAGATATTTCTACTGGGGACTTAAAAGTGTTGTATTTTAATTTCTGAATTTCCAACCGGACCTTATTTAAATGTTGAGGGCTGCATTATGATGAAGCAATAATCTAGTTGGATGATTTCCAGATAAATTTTTTAAAATGTGAATAAATGTCTCACATTTATTTTTGTCAATAAAATGCATGTATGTGCTTTTAAAAATTAAAGAATACAAGAGGTTTATAACAAAAAATTATAGTCCTGGATCCCACCTCAGACTTACTGCTCAGAGAAAAGCTTAAAATTATTTTAACTGGTTCTGTGTTTATACTTTTGTTATTTCCTTTATAGGTATATATATATGTAGAGCTATAAAGGAAATAAAAAGTATGTGTGTGTATATATATATAATCACAATTTCTTGATTTATCAAATTTCAATATCATCTGCTCATTGGAATCTTAACCACTATGATAGATAATGATCTAGCTTATCTGTACCACCAGTTCCCCACTCTCAAAATAGCCTCATCTATACCTCTGTTGTCTCTATACCTTTAAATATAATATACTTCTTTTATTTCTATTTCATCAGCTCTATGCTATATCTAATGATTTCTTTGTAAGATGAGAATATTACTGTCTTAGCCTGTTTGTGATACTATAATAAAATATCTGACACTGAGTAATTTATAAAGAACAGAAATTTGTTCCTCACACTTCTGGAGCCTGGAAAATATGTGGTCAAGTTACTGGCAGGTTCAATGTTTAGTGAAAGTTCTGTTTTAGCGATAGCATCCCTTTGTGGAAGCACCCGTACATGGAGGAGAAGAAAGGGCAAAAGGGAATAAACACCATATCTTCATATGGCAGGAAAGGGAATGAGCAAAAAGGACTTAAACAAGTTCCCTCTGGCCCTTTTATAAGGCATCGATCAGTCCATTCATGAGGATGAAGCGCTCATTATGTGGTTGTTTCCCAAAAGCCTCTACCCCTTAATACCACCACAATGGGAATTAAGTTTCACCAAATGAATTTTCGTGAAGACCATAGCAATTATATTTTCTGTAACTTCAGACCATAACAATTATTCTTTCTATAATTTCTTCTCCCTTTAATACCTTCCAGTTTCTCTCATGTATGCTTTTAATTTTATATTACTTAGGTTGATTTACTTTCATTTTTAAGTATTTTAAAACTTTAGTATTTTATTTGTAGATTGATTCGGAATGTTAAAAGCCAATAAAAAGTTATAAATATGTAAGTGCCACTCACTACTGATTTAAATAGTGTACTATGATTATACCACTTTATTGTGTTTAGCTTTTTGCTTTCCCTAGAGTTTCTAATTGCTTTTACTTTTCTTTGCATAATCTGCAGTTTGGGTCAACTGGTATCTAGTCAGCTTGTCTTGCTCTTCTCTGGATCCATACCTTTTTTTCTCACTTAAATCTTACATGCTGTTGAAGCACATCCTCAATAATCTTTCTAAAAAGGGCACGAGGGAGGTAAATAGTCTGAATCTCTACATATCTGAAAGTGACTTGGTTAATGTTTCAATTAGATTAAGAATTAGAAATAAAAAAATAATTTTGCCTTGGAAATTTGGAAGCATTGCTCTATTTTTTAGCATCTGCATTGCTGATAAGAAATTTGATTCTTGTTTCTTTGTAGGCTACTAAATTTTCCCTCCTCAGTTTTTAGAAACTTATTTATGGAATCTTTTACCAAAACATATCTGATAATGGTTCTTCATTGATTATGTTCATCTTTTGATGGGCCCTTTTATGGTGAAAACATATGACCTCCAATTATGGGAATTTTTTTAGAAATCATGTTTTGAATTTCCTCTCATTTTTTTTCTTATAGGGAGTTCTCCTTGGCATTCTTAGTAATTGGATCTTCTGTTTGGATTCTCTATATCTTTTATCTTTTTCTTGCATTTTTCATCTCTCTCCATTTTTTGAACTTTCTGGGAGACTTATTCAACACTATTTTCTTACCTTAGGTTGATTTTTAAATGTTTTGGCTATTACAATTTTAACCTTTTTAAATACTTTAACTTAACTCTTCATGTTTTTAGCATTTTAAACGTTATCTTCCATTCTCTGAATTACTCAGGTTTCCTCCAAGGGTCATTTTTTTTATTGTAGATTTCCTTTCCAACTTCCTTCCCAACTTTCTTCAAATGTCTGTGAATAACTGTTATTTAAGAATGAAAATTTGACTGAGAACTTTGTGTCATCAGAGAGTATAGGCTGGCATTCTGCTTTTTTAGATGTTTGCTAGAAATCTGGTTGTTTCCCTGCAGGATTTTCACAAGTTCCTGTATTCTTTTTGTTATCATCCCTTCCTACATGTACTTAGGCTATAGCTTTATCAGTCTTCTATTCAATTTCATCATTCAGAATTTTGCTAGAATTCTACCTCCATTCCTATTTTCTTTGGTGTTGTAGATTAATGCCATTTTTAGAATCTGGAAAAGTCTGAAATAAACTGATTAATTTACCATGTTTGGGCGGACACATCTAGAACAAGTATAAATCTCAGGGTTTTTTTACAGTTGCATGAAAGTTAAAATGTAAAATAATTTGATATTATCTCACCAAAAGATGACTGTAAGTTTCTTTTATGTGTCTCCTAAGAGAGTCAGTATTAACTTTCTAACTTTTGAAGTCAGAATGATTCTTGGATATTGACCTTTTTCTTAAAAAGAAATAACAAAAAACACTTTGAAATAAGACTGACACACAAAAAGTTGTACTATTTACTATATTATATTACTTAATGATATAATGTATTTATTTAATATATAATACACACGTTTGTATATTATATATTCATATATACATATTTATATATTATATTAATAATTATAACTTGACAAGTTCAGATAAGTAACCCTATAAAATCATCACAATATATGCCATAAACATATCAATCACCTCCCAAATGTGGTTATTATTTATTAATAATTGTTATTATTTTGTGATAAGAACACTTAACATAAGAACTAGTAAATAATATGATAGCAAAATTTTAGGTATATAATAAAACATTGTTGACTATAGGCACTGCACTGTACAGTAGATCTCAAGGACTTATCTTTCATAACTGAAACTTTCTATCTTTTGATTACTACCTCCCCGTTTTGCCCATCCCCTAGCTCCTGACAGCCACCATTCTACTGTCTGTTTTAGTCTTTTTTAGTTTCCTCATGTAAGTAGTGTCATGTAACATATGCCCTTCTGTGTCTGACTTATTTCACTTACCATAGTGTCTTACAGGTTTATCCAAGTTGTTGCAAATGGCAGGATTTCTTTCTTTCTTTTTCTTTTCTTTTTTTTTTTAGACTTAATAATATTCCATGGTATGCATATACCACACTTTCTTTATTCATTTATCTGTCAATAGATACACAGGTTGTCTCAATATCTTGGCTGTTGTGAATAATGCCGCAGTGAGAATGAAAATACAGAAATCTCTTTGTGGTCCAGCTTTCAAATCTTTCGATATATACCATAAATAGGATTGCTACTATTCAATAGTAGTTCTATTTTTTATTTTTTGAGAAATCTTTATACACTTTTCTATAATGGCTGCACCCATTTACATTCCCAGCAAACAGTATAAAAGTTCCTTTTTCTCCACACTTTCACTATTATTTGTCTTTTTTTATTAAATAATAGCCATACTAAAAGATGTGAGCTGATATCTCATTTGGGTTTTGCTTTCCAATTCCCTGATGATTAATGCTGTTGAGTACCTTTGCATACCTGTATGTCTTCTTTGGAGAAATATCTGAATCGTTTTCTTCACCCATTTTTAAATTGGACTTTTTTTTTTTCCTGCTATTGAGTTGTAGGAATTCCTCATATATTTTAGATATTAACTCTTTATCAGATTAGTGTTTTGAAATAATTTCTCTCATTTGATAAGCTACTGTTTCATGTTGTTGGTTATTTCCTTTGCTGTTAGACACTTTCTAGATTCTTATTATTCCATTAGTTTATTTTTGTTTTTATTGCCTGTACTTTTGGTGTCATATACAGGAAATTGTTGTCAAAGTTAATGTTATGGAGCTTTTTCTCTAATGTTTTCTTCTAGAAGTCATGGTTTCAGGTCTTCCACTTTGATCTTTATTTCATTTTGAGTTGCTTTTTGCATACAGTGTTAAGATAAGGATTCGCTTTCATTTTCTTGCCTGTGGATATCTAGTTTTCCCAGCACGATTTGTAGAAGATACTGTCTTTTCCCTATTGTGCAGTCTTGGCATCCTTGTTGGAGATTATTTGACCTTATATGTATGGGTTTATCTATTCTGTTCCAGTGTTATATGCCTGTTTTTATGCCAAATCATCCTCTTTTGATTCCTTTAGCTTTGTAATTTATTTTGAAGTCAGGAAGCGTGACACCTCCAGCTCTTTCTTGTTGATCAGAATTGCTTTGGATATTTAGAGTTTTTATGGATTTATATGAATTTTTTTGTCTCTGTAAAAAATGGCAATGGTATTTTGATAGAGATTGCACTGAATCTGTAGATTGCTTTGGGTAGTGCACACATTTTAACAATGTTATTTCTTCCAACCCATGAACAGATAATGTTTTTGCATTCATATATGTGTGATTTAATTTTTTTCAGTGTTATATGGCTTTTTTGTACAAGTCTTTCACCTCCTTGGTTAAGATTATTCTTAAGTATTTTATTCTTTTTGATGCTATTGTAAATGGGATGGTTTTCTTAATTTCCTTTTCTGGTAGTTCCTTGTTAGGATATAGAAACTACAATTTTTGTATCCTGTAACTTTACTGAATTTGCTTTCTAGTTAACAGGTTTTTTTGTGGCTCTTTAGCGTTTTCTAAATATAAAATCATGTCACCAGCACATAAATATAATTTTACTTCTTCCTATCCAATTTGGTTGTCTTTCATTTCTTTTTTTTTTTTAACTTTTAATTTTTTTATTTTAAAAATGTGGTGTACAATTCAAGGTTAGGTATACAAATGTTCATTATGCAGGTACCCTTGTTGATGAGGTGTGAGGTGTGCCCCCCTTCCCCAGGCAGATTCCCACTACTGCCAATCCCATCTCCCAGCCTTCTGCAGTTTCCTGCTACTGCCAATCCTTTTCTTTTAGTATTACGATAGTTGTTCAAGGTTCGCTTATGAGTGAGAACATGTGATACTTAGTTATTTGTTTCTGTGAAAGATCACCCAGTATTATAGACTCTAAGTCCATCCATGGTGCTGTGAAGTTCATTATTTTGTTCTACTTTATGATTTTGTAATATTCCATCATATATGTACCACACTTTTTTATCCAGTTCTCTTTTGATGGGCAGCACAGTTGGTTCCATGTTCTTGCTATTGTGAACAATGCTGCAGTAAAAATACGTGTGCAGGTATCTTTTTTATAGAGTGACTTGAGTTCTTCCGAGTATATTCCCAGTAGGGGGGTTGTGGGGTCGTATGGAAGGTTGATTTTTAGATCTTTTAGGAATTGCCACACTGTTTTCCACAGAAGCTGTACTAGTTTACACTCGCACCAACAGTGTAGAAGTGTTTCCTTTTTGCCACATCCTCTCCAGCATCTGTTGTTTTTTGTGTTATTGATGATGGCCATCCTGACGCATTTCTTTTTATTGCCTGATTGCTCTGGCCAGAATGTCAGTATTCTTTTGTGTAGAGAGGCAAGAGTAGACATCTTTGTCTGTTCCTAATTTAAAATAAAATAAAATAAAATAAAAACCAACTTTGTTTTTCACCATTGAGTATGAACTTACCTGTGGGCTTTTCACATGAGCCATTATTATGTTGAGATATATCTCTTACATGCCTAATTTGCTGACAGTTTTTATCATGAAAGTGTGTTGAATTGTGTCAAGTGCCTTTTCTTTATCTTTTAAGATGATCATGTGATTTTTACTTTTCATTCTGTTAATGTGGTATATCACATTGATTTTCATATCTTGAATCATCTTTGCATCCTGGAGAGAAATCCTATTTTGATCTTGGTGCATGACCCTTTTAATGTGCTGTTAAATTTGGTTTACTTTTTTTGGTTGGGGATTTTTCCATCCATGTTCAACAGGGACGTGGGCCTGTTGTTTTCTTGTGGTGCCTTTGTCTGGGTTTGTATCAGGGTGACTGGCTTCATAAAATGAGTTAGAAAGTGTTCCTTTTTCTGTGTTTTTTTTTTTAAGAGTTTAAGAATATTGGTATTAATTTTTTTTTAAGTGTTTGATAGAATTCACCTGTGATGCCATCTGGCCTGGGATTTTATTTGGCAGGAGGTTTTTGCTTACTGATTCAATCTTTTCTGTCATTGATTCTGTCAGACTTTCTATTTCTCATGATTCAGTCTGTTAGGTGTAGTATGACTCTAAAAATTTATCCATTTCTTCTAGGTTATCCAATTTGTTGGTGTATAATTGCTTATATGGTGTCTTGTGATCTTTTGTATTTCTGTGGTATCAGTTGTAATGGCCCCTCTTTCATTTGTGATATTATTTGAGCCTTCTCTTTTTTTCTTAGTTTAGGCAGGGGCTTATCAGTGTTGTTTATCTTTTTAAAAAATCAACTCTTAGTTTTGTTAATTTTTTCCTAATGTTTTTCTATTTTCTGTTTTATTTATTTCTTCTCCACTTTTTAATATTCTCTTCCTTCTGTTAACTTTTGACTAGTTTGTTCTTCTTTTTCTAGTTACATGAGGTATAAAACTAGCTTGTTCATTTGAGATCTTCTTTTTTTGTTAACATAGGTGTTTATCAATTGAAATTTCCCTCTTAGTTTTTCTTTTCCTGCATTTGATAAGTTTTGCTATGCTTTTATTTTTATTTTTCAAGATGTTTTCTAAATTTTGTTTTCATTTCTTTTTTGGCTGTAAGTTGTTTAAGAGTATGGTTGTTAATTTTCATGTATTTGTGAATTTTCCCATTTTAATTTTGTTATTGATATTTTGTTTGATTTCAATTTGGTCAGAAAAGATACTTCGTATTATTTTAATCTCCTTAAAATTGTTAAGATTTGCTTTGTACCCAGTATGTGATCTGTCTCCTGTAGAATATTCTATGTATACTTGAGAATTCTACTATTGTTAGGAGAATGTTCTGTGTATGTCTGTTAGGTCCATTTGATGTATATTGTTATTCAAGTCTGCTCTTTCCTTATTTATTTCCTGTCTGTATAATCTATTATTGAAGTTGGGATATTAAAGTTTCCTATTCCTATCGTATTGCTTTCTATTTCTCCCTTCAAATCTGCTAATATTTGCCTCATATGTTGATGTCCTCTGATGTTGAGTATATATATAGTTCTAATTGCTATATCTTCCTGTTGAAATGACCCTTTATTCATTAAGTAATGTCCCTGTCACTTGTGACAGTTTTTGACTTAGAGTCATTTTGTCTAGTATGAATTAGCCAGCCCTGCTCTCTTTTGGTTACCATTTGCATGGAGTATTTTTTCTATTCTGTCATTTTCAGCCTATGTTGTATTCTTAGAGTATTCTTGATGACAACATATAGTTGGATCTTATTTTTACATATTTAGCCACTTAATTAGTGAATTTAATGCACTTAGCATTTAAAGTAATTATTCGTTGATAAAATACTCTTGGCTTTTAAAAAATATTTTCTGTCTGTTTTATGGTTATTTTGTTCCTCTTTTCCTTTTTGCTATCTCCCTTTGTGATTTGCTGATATTTATAGTGACATACTTCTCTTTTTTGTATTTATTACATTTGTTTTTGATTATCATGAGGCCTAAACTTCTTGTAACTGTTTTAAGATGATAACTTATCTTCAATTGTACATAAAAAGAACACATTATAAACACGCTTTATGTTATTGGTATCAGAATTTAATTTTTATATTATGTATCCATTGACAATTTTTTGTGGTTATAGTTATTCTTAATATTTTTGTCTTTTCACCTTTACAGTAGGTCTAAAAGTGATTTATACAACACCATTATAATAGACATTATTATGTATTTGTCTGTGTGTTTCATTTTGCCAGCAAAATTTTTACTTTCAAATCTTTTCATGTTGCTGTTTATTGTTCTTTCATTACTATGTGAAGAACTCCCTTTAGCACTTCTTAGAAGGCAGGCCTAGTGGTAATAAAATTCCTTGTACTGAAACAGTTTTCTCTCTCATTCATTTTTAAAGGATAGTTTTGCTAGGCATAGTATTCCTGGGTGGCAGAGTTTTTTTTTGGTTTTTTTCTGTCATATATTATTCCACTGTCTTCTGGCCTGTATCATTTCTGTTGAGAAATCTGCTAGTGGTCTTAGGGAGGTTAACTTATATGTAATGAGTCACTTTTCTCTTGCCGATTTCAAAATTCTCTCTTTGATTTCTTACAGTTTAATTATGAACCACTCTTTTACCTACTTGGGTCCTCTGCATTGAATGAATCTGGAAATCCATTTCTGTCTTCAAATTTGAGGGAATTTGCATTATGGGACATTTAGAAGGAGAAGAAAATCTAAAGGTCGCATAATGTATGTATTAGTTTGCTTGACAGTATACTATAGGTCTAGGAGGTTTTCTTCTCATTTTATTATTTTTTCTTCCTGTTCCTCAGACTAAATAATTTGAAATGACATGTCCTTCAGTTCACTGATTCTTTCTTCTGCTTGATTGAATCTGCTGTTGAAATGAACTGTTTGATTTTTCAGTTCAGTTTTCATAATTTCAGCTCCAGAATTTCTGTTTAGTTTTTTTTATGGTTTCTATCTCTTTGTTGAATTTCTAATTATTTTCATTTATTGTCTTCCTGATTTCATTTAGTTGTTTATTTGTGTTCCCTTGTAGCTTATTGAGTTTTAAGATGATCATTTTGAATTATTTGTCAGGCAGGTATAGAGCTCCATTTCTTTAGGGTTGGTTACTAGAACTTTATTTTGTTTTTTTGCTTTTTGTTTTTGGTGGTATAATGTCTTCTAATTCTTTGTGATTCTTATAGCTTTGTATTGGTGTGAGCATTTAGAAAGCAGTTCCTCTGTCAGTCTTTATACACAGGCTTTGTCAGAGAAAACCCTTCGCTAGTCAGCCTGAAAAGAGATTCTGGGTAGGCCATTGACAGGGTCTACAGGTGGCCTTGCAGATAAGGCCCATGGATGGGCCAGGTGCCAAGGACTCTGGGTAGGTAGATCTGCTGTCAGATCTTTGCATGTGTGGTTATTGAACTTTGCTATTTATTTCTTTAAGGTATTTTGTATTTTTTGGAAATAGCTATATGGCTGTTACTGATTAGGTAACCACTAAATTGTTCTTGCTTACTCTAACAATAGCATATTTATTAAAACTAGGAAATTAATGTTGATAAAATACAAGTAACTATAGTCCATATTTCATTCTTTTTTTTTTTAAACCAGTTTTTCAGCTCTTTTGTTTTTCTGTTTCAGAATCCAGTCTAGGATTCCACAGAGACCATATTTCTTTAGTCTCCACCAATCTGTGACAATTTTAGTTTTTTATTGATTTTTCATGACCTTGACAGTTTTGAAAAATATTCAACAGATATTTTGTAGATTATTCTTCAAGATATTTTTTTTCTTGTTGTGTTGTTACTGTTAGACTAGCATTGTGAATTCTAGGGACAAATACTACAGAGGTGAAGTGCATTTATCTTCATATCAAAGGTACATTTTTGATGTCAGCATAACTTTAAATGGTAATGTGAACCTCGATCACTTGATTAAGGTAGTAGCTGCCAGGTTTCTCCACAATTGCTGTTTTCCTTTTCCATATTTAGTTTCAAGCAAGTCACTAAGTCTAGCATGCAGTAAGAGGCAGAGAAATTAAGCTTCATCTCCTAGATGGAAGAATATGAAAGAATTTTTGACATATGTCAAAACCACTACAGTAATTAATAAATATTTTAAGGGGGCTACTTTGAGTCTATTGAACTATTCTGCTTATTAAAATTTACCTACTTTTAGTATTTATTATTGTATTTTGCCTGTAGCAGTTACAACTGGATGTTCTAATACTTTGGTTTTCCTTATTCCTTCTTTTGTTATTTAGAATTCTGCAAGAGAAGTGTTTGTCTTTTTTCTTTTATTTATTCATTCACCCATTCAATTGTTTATTTACAAAATTATGGACTCATGGGTAGTTATTTTATTCTTTGGTTTATATGGTCCAGTATTATCCTTTTTTACTTTGTTTCTCAGATTGTTTTAGTTTGGGCCATTGGGAGCTTTTTCAGGTTGACTCCTGTTACTTTTGATCTGCCCAAACTTAGTTTTTATTATTATTATTATTATTATTATTATTATTATTGAGTTGGAGTCTCACTCTGTCACCCAGACTGGAGTGCAGTGGCCACTCCCGGCCACCGCAGCCTCGACCTGCTGTGCTCTGGCCATCCTTCTGCCTCAGCCTTCCAAGTAGCTGGAATTACAGGCATGCACTACCACGCCCAGCTGATTTTTTGGTTTGTTGTAGAGATGAGGTATTACTGCCCAGGTGGGTCTTGAACACGCAGGCTCAGGCAATCCACTCACCTCAGCCTCCCAAGGTCACGGGATTATAGGCTGAGCCACCAAGCCTGGCTTATTATTATTATTTTTAACACCTTCATGCTTCCAGTCACTATAACATGATCCAAGCTCATCCATAATAGATGCCAAAATAACCCACAGAGTGGACATGTCAATAATCTCAGAAATATTTATTGAGTGTTAAAAGACTACGCTAAATGCTGTAGAGAACAATGTTTAAGATATGTTTGCATTCAAGGATTCTATAATCTATATTTTAGAGATAGAACAAACTCTAATAGAAAATACTAAAAACATATGACAGTACAAAATTAAGTCAGTAAAGGCTGGTGAAGCTCTCAGAAGAGGAAAAAATAACGTTGAATTTAGTATGTCAGAAAGAAGGCCCAGAGAAATGTATATGGCTTAGTCAAATAAACTGAAAAGGAAAAGACATAAGTACAGAACTTATAGGATGTGAGAAGCTGTAAGAGATAAAATCATCTTAGATAAAATAGAAAAATTTTGTAAGATAAAATTTACAAAACTGTTATAAGAAGAAATAGAAAACAGGAATAGCTCTGTATTTGTTAAATAAATTAAATTTATAACTCAGAGCCTTCCCACAAAGAGCACTCCAGAGCTACATGATTTTACTAATGAATATTTTCAAATATTTAAGGAAGAAATGATACTAATCCTAAGCAAATACAGAAAATAGAGGTGGAGATAATGCTTCAAGTCATTGTTTGACATCTTCATAGCTTTAATACTAAGTATTGATTAGAACGCTGTTAAAAAATTACATATCAATATCCCTCATAATTATTAACACAAAAGTATTTAACACACAGGAAATAACACACAATCACTGAAGTGATACATAAAAAGAATAATGCATCATGACCAGATTGAACTTATTCCAGGTATATATGTTTTTATGCCTTAATATTTAAATAAATTCACATTAATAGAATATGAGATTAAAAAAACATACGATCATCTTAGTTTATATAAAAACTTAGCTTTTGATAAAATTTAACACCTAATTATGATTTTAAAAATTCTCAGGCAAACTAGGAATAAAAAGCATCTTTCTTATCTGTTAAAGAGAACCTATTAAAAGCCTTCAGTTAATATAATGTTAACAATGAATGCCATAAAACCTCAAAATATAAAAACCTTAGAAAATGCAGGAGACACTCTGATAGAAATTGGAGCTGGCAACCAATTCCTGATCAAACCCCCAAGTGCCATAAGAGATAAGATAGACAAGTGGGGCCTCACCAAACTGACAAGTTTCTGCAAAGCCAAATATACCATCCAGAGAGTGGGGATACAGACCACAGACTGGAAAAAAAAAAAATTTACCAACTGCCTATCTGACAAAGGCCTGACATCTAGGATCTGCAAGAACTCAAACATGCCGAAAAGAAAAAAACAAACAGTCCCATTTAAGTGGGCAAAAGATATGAATAGACAGTTCTCAAAAGAAGACATACTAGCAGCCAACAGATACATGAAAAAATGCTCAGCCTCACTAGTCATTAAAGAAATGCAAATTGAAACCACGTTGAGATACCACCTACCTCCAGTCAGCATGGCCACCATCAATAACTCAGAAAACAATAGATGCTGGAAATGATGCGGGGGGGAAAAAGGGAACACTTCTACACTGTCGGTGGGAGTGTAAACTAGTACAACCTCCATGGACAGCAGTGTGGCAATTCCTAAAAGTCTAAAAATTGACCTTCCATATGACCCCATAATCCCCCTACTGGGAATATACCCAGAGGAACTCAAATCACTCTATGAAAAAAGATACCTGCATGTGTACATTGATAGCTGCCTTATTCACAATAGCAAAAACATGGAACCAACTGTGCTGCCCATCGAAAGAGGACTGGATACAAAAATGTGGTACATATACATGATGAAATATTACACAACCATAAAGAAGGACAAAATTGTGAACTTTGCAGCAACTTAGATGGACTTAGAGTCTATAATACTGAGTGATCTATCACAGAAACAAATAACTGAGAACCACATAAACAGAACTTGAACAATTACCATAATACTGTAAGAAAGGGATTGGCTGTAGTGGGGAACTGCCATGGGGGTGGGGGGCATACCTCATCTACAAGAGTACCTGCATAATGAACATTTGTATACCTAACCCGGAATTGTACTCCAATCTTTTTTTTTTTTTAAGTTGGAGTCTCACTCTGTCACCCAGACTGGAGTGCAGTGGCTGCTCCCGGCCACCGCAGCCTCGACCCACTAGGCTCCAGCGATCTTTCCGCCTCAGCCTTCCGAGTAACTGGAATTACAGGCATGCGCTACCACGCCCGGCTGATTTTTTGATTTATTGTAGAGATGAGGTATCGCTGCCCAGGTGGGTCTCGAACCCGCAGGCTCAGGCAATCTACTCACCTCAGCCTCCCAAAGGCGCGGAATTACAGGCTGAGCCACTGACCCCGGCTTGTACTCCAATCTTGAAGATTAAAAAATTTTTTAAAAATGAATGCTTTCCTTCTAAATCAGGCAATAAGGCATACTAATTCTATTCAACATTACACTAAAGGTCCTAGCCAATGCAATAGGGCCACTAAAAAATAAAAAATAAAAAAACTCATTGGAAAGAAATAAATAATAAAACTGTCTCTATTTATAAACAATAAATATAAAATTTATATTAGAATATTATGTAGAAAAATCCCCCCCAATTCTAAAAGGATCCACTTGAACTTAGTAAAAATCTGTTGAATTTATAGCAAAGTCTCAGAATACAAGACCAATATAAAATATCAATTCTATTACTATACACTAAGAAGCAATTAGAAAATGAAATACAAATTAATACCATTTATGATAGTATTAAAGCCACAAAATACTTAATATATTAAAGGAATATGTATAAGACCAATGAATTATAAAACATTTTATTAAAAATTAAAGATTATCTAAATAAATGGAGAGACTAACCATGTTCTTAATACAATGGAAGACTTTGTATTAAGATTTTTTCCCAAAATAATGTGTATGTTGAACATAGGCACAGAATTTTTTTGTCGAAATTGATTCTAACGTTTATATGGAATTACAAGTACTTAGAAGTGTCAAACGATTTGGGGAGGAATGATACTTCCTGATTTCAAGACTTACTAAAAAAGCATTAATAATTAAGAAAATATGATATTAGATAAAGATAGACAAATAGGTCAGTGGAACAGAATAGATTGTCAAGAAATGGACACATACTTATATTGTCAATTGATTTTTTTTTTTTTTTGAGTTGGAGTTTCACTCTGTCGCCCAGACTGGAGTGCAGTGGCACGCTCCTGGCCACCGCAGCCTCGACCTGCTGGGCTTCGGTGATCCTTCCGCCTCAGCCTTCCAAGTAGCTGGAACTACAGGCACGCGCTGCCACACCCGGCTAGTTTTTGATTTATTGTAGAGACGAGATCTCGCCAAGTTGCCTGGGTGGGTCTCAAACCCGCGGGCTCAGGCAGTCCACTCGTCTCGGGCTCCCAAAGTGCTGGGATTACAGGCTGAGCCACTGAGCCTGGCCTGATTTTTTAACAGTCACCAAAGCCAACCTGTGAGGTAAAGGCTCATTAAGACATGGAACAAATTGCTGAGTTCATCAACTGTATTGAGACAAAATAAATCTTAATGCTTTCCTCATACCATACACAAAAATTAATTCAATGTATATCACAGACTTTTAGAGAAAAGTAAAATCTATAAGCTTTCTATAAAAAGAAATGTAATAGAAAGATGGTAACTATTTCTTAGAATACCAAAAGCACTAACATGATAACAAAAAAACAGAAAATTAGACTTCACAAAAATTTAAAACTCCTCATTAAAAGACATTGTTAATAGGCATGCCTCAGAGAGGCAAAATAATTGGCAGTTCATACATATGAAAAAGGAATTGAATCTAGACTATATAAAGAACCTTTACAACTCAAAAAATACCAAAAAGATCCTCTTCTCCAATGGGCAAATTACTAAAACAGAACCTTCACAAAAGATGATATAAGAATGTTCAAGAAACATCTGAAGATATAATCATGACATCCTTAGTCATGAGGGAAATGCAAATTTAAGTATCACTTCACATCTACTAGAATAGCTAAAAATAAAATGATTGAGGATACCAAGTATTGGTAAGGATTTGGTACCACTGCACCTCTCCTACAGTGCTGGTGAGGATGTAAAATATTACAGGCTTTTTAGGAAAACTGGCAGTTCCTTATCAATTTGAAACAAGTACCTGCACCAGCAACCTCATACCTATTTACATAAGAAAATGGAAGCATATTTAGCTTTGTATAAGAATATAAAGCCTTGTACAAGAATGTTTGTAATAACTTTGTTTATAATAGCCAACAAACCCTCAGCAGGAAAATGTTTAATAAAATGTAATAAAACGTTTAATAAATTATGGCATATTCATAAAGTGAAATATTACTCATATAGGATACTACACTCATATAATGGAACAATATTTATGAATGTGCTACTAATAGATTTAACAATAAGAATAAATCATACTCATTTTGTTGAGCAAAAGAAGCAGACATGGAAGATATACTGTATGATTCTATATACTTGTATGTGAAGTTCAAGTACAGGCAAAGCCATCTATGATGATAGAAATCATAACTTCTTGTTCAGGATGGCTTGATTGAAAGAAACTTTCTGGGTGATGAAAATGCTTTTTTTCTTGACTATTGTGCATGTTATTTGGGATGTGTATCTGACAAAAGCCATCAAACTCTACAGTTAATTTTAGTGTATTATACTGAAGGTAAATTATGCCCCAGTTGAAAAATAAATTAAAAACAGTATTCTATGTTATCTATTGATCTTTGGGAAAGATTTGTCAAACCTTGGATTTTCAGTATTCATAAATATGTGACATTTCTCAAATCTAGCATAGCTCAGAGTCACTATTGTATTCCTCTTCCTGGGCATGCAGACACATACCAGCTGCCCTCTTAAATTTCTCCATTCTGTCAGTGTTCTTACCATCTCCCCAGGCCCAGGCTCAAAACATTCTTACAGTTTTGACTAGTTTTCTCTCATTATCAGTTTCATCTAATTGGTGGAATTTCTGTTATTCTCTGTGTTTTTCTTCCATCTAGCACTACTTTTATATGAGGGGGGGACCCAAAAAAACCCGGAATTATTTTTTGGAGGGTGAGCCCCTTGTAGTATAAATTTTCCCCACTCGGTATGCATTCTAGGAACCCATTGGCATTAGTATACCAGCTAGCATTGTCATGAGAGACTGTGTTCAGCTTTGGTGAATTTTTTTTGGAGAGTCCTTCACCGCATCTGCCCATTTCATGATGCGTGATTTACCAGTACACTTGCCCACACTGCGCTGAATGTTCAACTGTTTCTGACCAGAAACATCTAACCTCTGTGTCCCACCCTCCCTATTCACACAATCTCACCCCAAGTGACTTTTTGTTTCCCCGGATGAAAAAAAAGCCCTCAACGAAAGAGATGAAACAAAAAATGGCAGAAACACTAACACATCAAAATTGGCATCAAAATTTGTGAGTTCAAAAACTGTTTGAGCAGTGGAAAGAGTGTCTCAATAGGTGTATTGCACCAAACAGAGAGTACTTTGAAGGTGACTGAAGTTTAAACGTGTAAGAATAAATTCACATTTTTCTCCTAAATAAATTCTGGGTTTTTTGCCCCCCCCCGTATGTCCACTGCTGTTTCTTCAATCCACCCTCTTAGCAATAGCCCCTTTCTTTTCTCTTATTCTAAACTTTCATGCCTCATTCATCTTCAAAAACATGCCCCTAACCAAAATTTTATATAGAAATACTTATAATAGCTCTAAACCTGTCTACCCCCCTAACCAAAATTTGATATAGAAATACTTATAATAGCTCTAAACCTGTCTACAAAATTTCAGATTTTTATTCTGACATTCACACTTTTGTCTTATTTTCTAACTCCACAAAAATCTCTACTCTAGTCACCAACTGCATCAAGATTTATCTTATCTCTGTAGTACTACTTTGTTCATATTATGAAAGAATATCTGTACCAACTTATAATTTTTGCCTTTAATTATAACTTTTTTGAAGGTACCTTTAATTGTAAACAATTGGAAGTTAGTTGGGACATTGCTTTACTGTTTTCTTAGGTTATATAAACAGCAGCTTCACTTCTGGTGAAGCTTTATTATCTACTCATTTATTTAATTAACAAAAATGTGCTGCACACCTGTTATATGCCAGGCATAGTACCGGAAGCCGAAGATTTGTTTGCAAACATGGTGAACCTGGTCCCTGCCTTGACAGAACTTGAAGGCTACTTTGTTAGAGAGGAATTGAAAAGTAATTATAATTCAGTGTAATAAGTGTTATGGGGGGCATGTCTCACGTTAGTCTCACAGAGTCCGTGGGACTACATATTGGTTAATTGCAGTTATTGTGATGGTTAATTTAGGGTGTAAACTTGACTGGATTAAAGGATACCCAGGTAACAGGAAAAGCATTAATTATCCTCACTGTTTCAGTAGCACTGAACTTGTCCCTCTTTTGTAAAAAGGGAAACTCAAGTGATTTGGCATTTGAGTTGAATGACTAGGCTGCTGTCGGGTGTGTCTTTGAGGGTATTTCTGGAGGAGATTGGCATTTGAGTCAGTGGACTGAATAGGGAAGATCTTCTCCTCAGTGTGGGCAGGCACCATCCAATCAGTTGGAGCCCAGGAGGAAAAAAGCAGAGGAAGGATGAATTCTTGCTCTCTTTTCTGGAGGCAGGACACCCTTTTTCTTCTTCCCTTGGATGTCAGAACTCCAGGCTTTCTGGTCTTTGGGCTTCGGGACTTGCACCAGTGGCATCCTGGGCTCTTGGTCTTTTGTTCTCATTTTGAATTACACCATCTGCTTTCTTGGTTCTAAGACCTTTGGACTTGAACTGAGTCGTAGTACTGGCTTCCCTTGTTCTCTAGATGGCTGGCCTATCGTGGAACTTCTCAGATGCTATAATCAAGTGAGCCAATTCTCCTAATAAATCCCTTCTTATACGTATCTCTCTATATATACATATTCTATCAGCTCTGTGAACACTGACTAAAACAGCCAAAGTTCTCCAGAGCAACAGAACTATTAGGGTATAGAGTGTATGACAGAGTATGTGTATGGATTTTTTTAAAGATTTCTTTTAAGAAATTAGCTCATGTGAGTATGGAGATTGGCGTGTCCCAAATCTGAAGGAAGGCCAGCAAGCTGGAGATCCAGAGAAGAGCTGATGTTACAGCTCAAGTCCAAAGACAGTCTGGAGGCAGAATTTTTCTTTCTTGGTTCTGTTTTCCCTTAAAGACTTCAACTGATCAGATACAGCCCACCCACATTATGAAAGGTAATCTGCTTTATTCAGTGTCTGCTAATTAAATATTAATTCTAACCTAAAAAGTACCTCCACAGCACCATTCAGACTGGTGTTTGCAAATATCTGGGTACTGTGGCTAAGTTGACCCATAAAATTATCACAGTGATAAAATTTGAGGCACAATACAATTTTTAAAGTGTTTGAAACTTATGAATTGGGAAACACCCAACTGAAGAGCTTTAGTGTCCCAATGACAAAATTTATTAGAAAAATGCAGAAGCAAAATAAATTATTTGATTGATTTATAATTACAAAAGTGCCTTTTTAAAAAGTACTTTGTTGGAACATCTCTATTCACATAATTATATTAGTTGGCTGCTTATTTGCTGGGGTTACGTTTTAGTTTTGACATAAGCATTTTATCATAAGTGACTCAAGTTAGTTTTGTTTATGTTTGCAATTTTATCAAAATTAAGGCTATTTTAAAAATCTTTGGTTTTGTTTGCTCAGGAACTTTTCTGGCCTGGCCTCTATTTTAATTTTGCTTTAACAGTTAGGAATCTGGGAATGGCTTAGATGAGCCCTCTAGCTCTAGGTTTCTCTCAAGACTTCTGTCAAGGTCATGGCCAGGCCTATAGTTATCTCAATTGGGGCAGAATATATTTCCAAGCTCCATCATTGGTTGTTGGCAGGATTCAGTTCTTCACAGGCCGTTGGACTGAGGGCTCAATTTCCTTGCTAGTTATTGGCCTGGAAACATCCTTCAGTTTCTTCCCAAATGGGCTTCTCCATAGGGTGGCTCACTAAGTGGTAGCTGATGTAAACAGAGGGGGCAAGAGAGATGTCACTTCCCATCACTTTTGTCATGAGTGCTACCCCATGCACCTATGATGGACACCCCTAATTGAGATTCACCATAATATAATGAGCAGATTACTTCTATTTTATCTAAGTGTTTGAATCAGAAATAGTCTGTACACTGTTGGTGGGAGTGTAAACTAGTGCAACCTCTGTGGAAAGCAGTGTGGTGATTCCTAAAAGCTACAAATATCGACCTCCCATATGACCCCACAGTCTCCCTACCGGGAATATACCCTGAAGAACTCAAATCACTCTATAAAAAAGATACCTGCACACGTATGTTTATCGCAGCATTGTTCACAATAGCAAGAACCTAGAACCAATTATGCTGTCCATCAAAAGAGGACTGGATTTTAAAAATGTGGTACATATACACAATGGAAGACTACGCAGCCCTAAAAAAGAACAAAATCATGAATTTTGCAGCAACCTGGATGGAACTAGAGTCTATAATATTGAGTGATCTTTCACAGCAACAAAGATCTGAGTATCACATGTTCTCACTCATAAGTAGACCTTGAACATCTATTGTAATACTATAAGAAAAGAATCGACAGTGGTGGGAATCTATGGGTGGGGACAGGGAGGGCAAGGGTGGTGGGATTAATGGTAGTGAATATCTGTCTGGGGATGGTGGGGGACACCCCTTTTCAACAAGGGTGCCTGAACGATGCATATTTGTACACCTAACCCTTAACTGTACCCCACAATTTTAAAATAAAAAATATGTTAAAAAAAAGAAATAGTCTGTTTTGAAATTAGAGAGGATGGTGAGAATAGATATTTCTGGTGAGAAACTTAAATCTGATCCTTGAGAAAATAGTGAGCTCCTGTTGGTTTTTGAGTAATAAACGTGTGTAATTAGAGTTACATTTAAAAAATTATTTTATGTATGCCTTCATTCACTTTTGTTCAGATATTTATAACAATTATAATCTGAAAGGATGACATATATTTGGACTCTATTCAGGAAGAACTACAGTAGGAAAATGAGGTAGGAGTTCATGGTAGTACATAAAATGTGATGCCATGAGTTGGAATGAATGGAAAAAAGAGTTGTTAGGTTTTCAGTGAAAGGGACAATGAAGAGTGTCTTCTTTTTTGCACCATCTTTTTTGCAGCTTCACTCTGTCTTAGTTCATTTATGCTGCTATACCAAAATACCATAGACTAGGTAATTTATAAAGAATAGAAATTTATTTTCTCACAGTTCTGGAGACTGGGAAGTCCAAGATCAAGGCCCCAGCAGGTTTAGTTTTCAAGTGAAGGCTGCTCTTAGCTTCCAAGATGGTTCCTCCAGAAAAGAGAAAGGTACCCCCCTCCTGACAGAAGGCAAAAGAGTAAGTTACTCAAAATGCATGCATCTTTTGTAAGGGCCTTAATTCCATTCATGGGATGAGCCTTCATAACCTAATTACATCTTAAAGGCCCCACTTCTTAATACTATCACACTGACAACACCTGAAATTTAGAGGGGACACATTCAAACCATAGCATTCTGCTCCAGGTCTCCCTCCCAAATTCATGTCCTTATACACAAAAGGCATTCATTTTACCCCAGTATTACAAAGTCTAAACTTGTTCTAGCATCAATTCAAAAGTCTAAAGTAGTGTTTCATCTGAATCCTATATTTAGATTCAAGGCATAGTTTATCCTGAGGCAATTGCTTCTGCTGTGACCCTGTGAAATTATACAAGCTATGTGCTACCAAAATACAATGGTGGGACAGATGTAGAAGAGACATTTCTATTCTAAAAGGGAGAAAGAAAAGGGTCATAGGTCTCAAGTAACTCTAATACTCACCAGGGCAAACAACATTAAATCTTAAGGCTTGAAAGTGTATCCCTTGACTCCATAACTTGCCTTCCAGACACACTTAGTTGGGTCCTTAAGCCTCCAGGGGATCCCACCACCATGGCTTTGCTAGGCATAACCCATGCAGCAGTTCTCATGGGTTAGAGTCCAGTCCCTGCCACTCTCCCAGGCTGGAGTTGCAGGCTTGTGCCTCTGCAGTATGGGGTCTTGGGGTGAACCTGCCCCCGTAGCTCCACTAAGCATTGCCCCGCTGTGTCCTCTCTGCAGTGGCCTTGACCCCACAGTTCTGCTGGGTGTTGCTCTAGTAGGGGCTCTGTGCAGTGGCCCCAACTCCACAGTTCCACTGGACATTGCTATGGGGACTCTCTGCTATGGCTCTAACCCTGTGGCAACTCTGCCCAGGCCCCAGGCTGTCTGAGATATTTTGCAATCTAGGTGGAGGTAGCCTCCCCAGTTTTCATACTCTACAAACCTGCAGAGTTAGCAACACGTGGATGCTGCTAAGGTTTACAACTTGTACCTTCCAGAGTGGTGGCCTGAGCTGCACGTGGGCCTACTGGAACCACAGCTGGGGATAGTGGGGAATGCTGTGCCAGAATTGGAGGGGGGGGCAGAGACTTGAGGTGGTCCTGGGCAGTGAGCCCTGAGGTCCTATGGGGTACCCTAGCCCCCTTCCTCAAAACTATTCTGCCCTCAAGGCCCTGGCATTCTGGGCCTGTGACGGGAGAGGCAGCCTCAGACAACTCAGAGATATCTTGAGGATTGTTATTCCATTGTCTTGATGAACAGCACTTGCTTTCTTCTAGCCATACTAATGTTGTTATCAGTCACTTGGCCACACCCTTGGTTTTCTCTTCTAAACCCACTTTTCTATTCTCTGCATGGCCAGGCTGAGAATTTTACAAGTCTTTACATTATACTTCTGTTTTATAAACTCTGCCTTTAAATCATTTCTCTCTTCTCATATGTTACTATAAGCAGTTAAGAGAAGCCGTGCTGCACCCTGAATGCTCTGCTACTTAGAGATTTATTCCAGAAAATATTCTAGTTCATTGCTCTTAAGTTCTGCCTTCCACAAAGTCCTAGGACATGACATAATCCAGCCAAGTTTTTCTACTTTCTAACAAAGATGGATAGCCCTTCTCCAGCTTCCAGTATCTTATTCCTCATTTCCATCTGAGACCTTAACGGAATAGTCTTCACTGTTCATATTTCTTTCAACATTCTGTTCGCGGCCACTTAAGTAATCTATAAGAAAATCAGGCCCTCTCTGCAGCTTTCCTCTTCTTCTGAGCTCTCACCAGAATCACTTTCATACTCTGTTCATGGCAATACAGGCTCTTTTCATGGCAATACAGGCTTTTTCCAGCTTTCACTTCAAAACCATTACCCAGTTCCAAAGTTGCTTCCACATTTTTGAGTATTTATTATAGCATCACCCCATTCCTCTGGTATCAATTTCTTTTTTTTTTTTTTAGTGTTGCTATAACAAAATACCATAGACCAGGTAATTTATAAAGAGTAGAATTTCTTTTCTCACAATTCTGGAGGCTGGGAAGGTGATTCACGATCAAGGCACTAGCAGGTTCAGTTGTCTGGTGATGGCTGCTCTCTGCTTCTAAGATGGTTCCTTTGAAGGAAAAGAATGCTGTGTCCTCACATGGAAGGCAGAAGGGCCAGTTACCTAGCATTGGATTAAGCCCCTTTTGTAAAAGCCTTAATTACACTCATAAGAGAGGAGCCCTCATGGCCTAATCACCTCTTAAAGGCTCTTATCTCTTAATACTATCAAACTGGCAACTTTTGAATTTTGGAGGGAACACATTGAAACCATAGAACTCCCCTAAATCAGACCTTCCTGGTCTAGAGAGCAGGGGAAAGTAGGGGAGAATTCAGCCACTGTGTGCCCTTAGCGCCTCTCATCAGTGCAATATTGTATGGGTCTGACAACAACAAAGTAGCATGGCTCAGTGAGCCCTTGAAACAGGAATGTATTCAGAAGGGCTTGTATGTTAAATCCGTAGATGATGGATTTATACCAAGCCTCCTTTGAATTAAATAAAGGCCAGATATGAGGGAAACAGGAATGTTTATTAATGCAATAAGACAACATTTTTAAATGAATGATACAAAATCAGAGTCTGTTTTCCTTGCTTCCAGAGAATTGCAGCCTCTATTATCTTGTGGCTCTGTGCTTGCAACAGTACGGTCCATCTTTTTATTTTACTTTCCAGAGTAAAAGGGCGTATGGTTTCTGTCCACAGTGACAGACATGTTTTCTTGAACAATACCCAGGAAAGGTCACTCTGGAGATTTGAGTCTCCAGCCCTGTGATTTAAATTTGAGGCTAAGTTTAAAATTGGCCTGTCTAGGGCTTGCCAAGCTCCATTAAAAGCCTTGGTGTCATTTTGGATTACAGTTGAATAGAACAGGATGCTGTGGGATAGTATAACTCTCTTGGTAGTAGTACATAGTTTTCTTTTGTGTGTCATTACCTGGCGGTGTTGTTATGTTAGGTACCTACTTTTACATCAAAATAATGTTTGGAAAATAATGTCCAATTTCACTGACCTAATTTTTTTTTCAAAAGTACCTCATTTTCTGGCTTTCAATTATCATCAGAGGATTTCTGTAAAAGCCTCATCATGTGTGTTTGTATAGTTCTTAAATGCTGTCTTCCTCACTGAAGCCTTTTGATTCCCTTCATCTCCAACAGAGGATTTCTAACTCCTCTGAAGCTTCAGAGTGCTTTTTCCCTCACTGACATCTGTTATACAACAATACTACTAGTATTTCCTAGCATCTGATGTGTTATTTCTATGTGCCACCCCATGCTCCAAGCAATTTATTTATATGGGTCATCTTACCTAATCCTCAAAACAACCTTCAAGGGAAGTACTTGGTGCAGATAGGGAGGCTGAGGTCATAGAGTTTGAGTGCCTTGCACAAGGTCATGGAGCCAGTGATACAGTGGAAATACCCCAAGCAGTCTGGTTTCAGACCATTTTCTTGAAAATATTTACTGGTGCCACCTTCTTACAGTTGTTGACATTCTAGTTGTATCCTTCTATAAGACAGTAAGATGCTTGACTAAAGACTGCCTTGCTTATTTCAGTGTTCCTGGAATTTTCCAACTTATTGACTGACTCATAAGTGTCCAATAAATAGTGGCTGAGTGAATGCATGAAAATTGCCATTGGGATTTTATAAAAAACGTGCCTGCTAGCTTAGGCATTTATCCCCAAACTTTGTTTTTGAGCGGTATGAAGAAGTCAGAATGCTAGCATATGAGGTTTTAAGAAGAGTTTCTACTCGTTTTGCATTCCTATCACTTAGCTTAGATTCTGTGGTCCAAATATTTTCCCCAGCCTTTGTCAAGCTCTTCTCTCTCCTTTTGTGCAAAGATAAACCAGCTCTGTTTTGTTCTGTTCTTCTTTCTTTTTTTCCCCGTGTAATAATCCTAGGCTTCAGTTCTGTAGATTTTGAAAATACTGTCAGTCATTTCTCCTGTTTCCTTATTCGTGACTCAAACTTCTGTTGCCAAAAATATATACACTAAAATTCTTAAAAATAATGCATGACCTTCCTGCCTTCATCATTTTTTAGCCTTTCTGAGGTACCTTCCTGTGCGGTATGGCCATGAGTGCAGGGTTCCAAGACTCGGACAAAAGTCTATGACATTCAGAGCTGGCATTTCGAAGGAAATGTTGAAGTGTTTAGTTGGTGGGCAGTGGCCCTGCAACACAACGTGAGAGTGGGTGCTGGGATAGCTGGCGGTGGTAAACTGTAGTGTTCTCTGTGTTGTCACTGGAACCATCAGAAACATGCAGATAATTGGCTAAAAACAAGACTAGACATCCAGATGGAGCCCTCTGAGCTTTGCAAGTCGCCCTCAGCCATTAAGGTAGATGTATCCACAAGGAGGTACAGTAATATCACTCGGTGAGCGCCAAAGAGCGTGTGGACTCAGTACCTGATTGCAGTAGGAAAACCAAATGTTCTCTTTTATCTGGCCAGCAGAGGAACTATGGTTCATGTGAATGGTGGGGGCTGAGGGAAGACGGGCAAAGGAAGATGAGGGATTTGCATCATGAGCCTTAATGGAGCACTGCACACGAACCTACACCATAGCACAAGGGAACTCCTCTGCTTCTAGCATGTTCTCTCTTTTTGCATAAGGAAGAAAGGTGGGAGGGAAAGTGTCCTACTGAAAGCGGGTGTCCGTGCTTATGTGGCCCTAGGACAGTATTTAATATAAAACTATAGCCAATTAGGCAAGACCATTTTTTAATTAATTTAGTAATATTTGAATTAATTTAGTATATTGCAGCATCAACTGTGGTCTTTTCTTGTTTTTTGAGTTGGAGTCTCACTCTGTTGCCCAGAATGGAGTGCAGTGGACGCTCCGGCCACTGCAGCCTCGACCTGCTGGGCTCCAGTGATTCTTCCGCCTCAGCCTTCCAGGTAGCAGGAATTACAGGCATGCGCTACCACGCCTGGCTGATTTTTTCGATTTATTGTAGAGATGAGGTCTCGCTGCCCAGGCGGGTCTCAAACCCACGGACTCAGGCAATCCACTCACCTCAGCCTCCCAAAGCCACGGGATTACAGGCTGAGCCACCGAGCCCGGCAATCTGTGGTCTTTTCAATCCTGTTTGTGAAATACTTTTCTAAATCACCTAAACCGCAGAATGAAATGAGGAAAAGTACTTACCTTGAGACTTTTGGGCTTTGATAGATGCAGGTTCTAAGCCTGAGCTCAGGAACCTGTGCATGTTTTTTCATATGTAAAATGGAGCTATTTCCAATTGCAGGGCTGTTCAGATAAAAGAAAGACCCTGTGTTTACCAAGCCCCTGAACAATGCCTTGCACATCCTAGGCTCTCAGTGAGTACTGTTCCTGCTTTGTGCTCTTCCCTGCCTTCAGTTCTTCAATGCCTTCCTGGTTAGATAAGAAGAAAAGCCGAACTTTACTTAGTTATAAAATGCTCCTGACCTTTAGAAACTTCTAATACAGTGCTTAAAGGTTACTGTCCACCCAGCCATTTATGATTAAGAAAATTTGAGGCACAAAATTAATAAAAATTAATAACATCTGCTAATAATATCTGCAGGTGGTAAAAGAGCACTTTCTGACCACAATGGCTGGGACAGTCAGTACTGGTATTTTGGACGTTTCCTAATGGTGTGCTTTTCTTTGCTTCTAGAAACCTCTGGTATGTCAGAAACACGCTGTCTTCCATGTGACTTCCTTTGTGAACACCTTTCATTTAAGAGACTTTTATGAATATATTGTTTTAATCAAGTCCCAGAGAACACACTTGCTTTCTGAGCTGCTGGCAGTTTTGAGGTTTGTGTTACTTTTTCCATTTCTCAATGAAGATGTTAATTTTGAGGGATATTTGTTAAATAGATAATAGTCGTACTCTATTTTAATTAGAACTCTGGAAGTAGATTTTGCACAGATTGTAATCCTTTAATTTCATTGAAAGATAGATGTAAATGAAAAGAAATGTTTTCTCATACTCACTTGTGTATACTCTGTGGGATGTTGCAAGGATATTAGAAATAAAATACACTGTAGATTGCTTAAAACAAGTTTTATTTCTGTGTTCATAAATTCTAAACCTCTAAATTCAATAAATTGATATCAAGTGTCTGAATATATCAGGTTTTGTTAAGTACTTTCAGTTATTTAAGATGTATTGGATAAATTATATTTTGAAACATTGCAAATCAAAACTGTTTGTTAATATTGACTAGTATTATCATTGTGACCTTTTAAAAATCAAAATCAGTGGCCAGAATGTTTTATTTAGTTCTACCAGGGGATACTCAGCCTATGATTTATAAATGATAGAATAGGGTATTTTTGTTTTGCTTTTTTGGTTTTGTGTGTGTATGTGTATTAACAGTTTGAAAAATTACTAACAATATTGTTGCTTAGTGAAGGAAGAAGCTTGCTAGCAGAACAAGCATTTCATTTTGGAAGTACATGTTTACCACTGAGATAGTATCAAATAAAACACTTTTATTTTTGAAGATCCTTTCTGACAAAGACACAACCAAGGCTAGATGCAGTTCATGCATCTTTCATAGCTGGAAAAAGAAACAGGGTGTAGGGTAATGCTTGGTACACTGAGTGGATGAAAACTAAATGAAGAGCAAAGAAGGAACACAGTACTTTCTGGCATGACACATATTTTCCCACAGGCATTTATTTCATTTGGTGGTACTTTTATTCTGTCCACAGTGACAAATGTTTTCTCCCTTAATAGCCCTCTACCGTGGTTTTACTTTTTCTATTTCTTTTATTTCTCCTGAGAATCAAAGGAGATTTCACTGTAGTACTGGGCTAGGCTCCAGGTTTCCCACTGCATCCTTCACTGTTGGGCCTTGTGATTAAACCACGTTGAAGAGTGAGGCAGGGGGTGTTTACCGGGGGACGGGGTAGATGGGACATTGTGCCTGCCTCATCAACTCTCCAGTCCGTCAATTTGGTGGGATAGCACAGTGTATGGTAAACTAATAACTGCAGCCATAGAAAGGGAAGTGCTAGAAGGGACTGGAGGAGTTACCTAAATGCTCCTCCCTCGTCTACAAGCAAGATTCTGTGTGAACTGTCTGAAACCAGTAAGAATCTATTTGTTTTCAAACCCTTCATATCCAATATCCAGGGATCCTTTTTTTTTAAATTGTGGCAAACTCATAGACATAACACAAAACCTACCCCTTAACGACATTTTTAATATTGTTAATGAAATACACATTGTTGTACAGCACATCCTCAAAAATTTTTAATCTTGCACAACTGAAACTGTATACCTCTGGAAAGGCAACTCCTCATTTCTCCTCCCTTCAGCTCCTACCTTTTTCTTCTGTGAGTTTGGCTACTCGAGACACTTCATATGAGTAGAATCATGTGTAGTATTTGTCTTCCTGTGACTGGCCTATTTCACTTAGCATCATGACCTCAGTTCATCTATGTTGTCACAGATGACAGGATTTCTTTGTTTGGTAAGGCTGAATAATATTATAATCTACAGATATGCTGCCTTTTCTCTATCCATTCACCAGTCAATGGACATTTAGGTTATTTCTATACTTTGGCTATTATGAATAATGCTACAGTGAACATGGGTATGTCTACACGATCCTGTTTTCATCTTTTTTTGATATATAACAGAAGTGGGATTTCTGGATCCTATGGTAGCTCTATTTTTAATTTTTGGAGAAACTTTTATATTGTTTTAAATAGCAGCTGTGCTATTTTGCATTCCATTCCACAGTGTACAAGCATTCCCGTTTCTCCACATCCTCACTAATGCTTTTTGTCTGTTGTTTGTATTTTCTTTTTTATGATGGCCTGACGGTTGTGAAGTAATATTTTGTTGTGGTTTTGATTTGCATTTCCCTGATAATTGTGATTTTGAATGTCATCTTATATATCTGCTGATCATCTGTATTCTTCTTGGGAGAAATGTCTGCTCAAATCCTTTGCCCAAGCCAGGCGTGATGGCTCACACCTGTAATGTCAGCAGTTTGGGAGGTCGAGGCAGGAGGATCTCTGGAGTTTAGGAGTTTGAGACCAGCCTAGGTAACATAGCAGTACCTCGTCTCTACAAAAAAAAAATTTTTTTGAGTTGGAGTCTCACTCCATCACCCTGGCTGGAGTGCAGTGACATGCTCACGGCCACCCCAGTGTCAACTTGCTGGGCTCAGGTGATCCTTCTGCCTCAGCCTTCCAAGTAGCCAGAACTATAGGTGCACCCTACCATGCCCGGCTAATTTTTTACTTATTATAGAGACAAGGTCTCACCAAGTTGCCCAGACTATTCCCTAATCTGTGGGCTCAGGCAATTCCCTCACCTTGGCCTCCCAAAGTGCTGGGATTTCAGGCTCGAGCCAATGCAACCAACCAGATTTTTTTTCATTAAAAATTATACCAAGTGTGCCCTGAACTGGGTGTGGTAGTGCTCACCTGTCCCAGCTACTCAGGAATCTGAGGTGGAAGGAGCACCTGAACCCAGGAGGTCGAGGCTGTAGTGAGTGGTGATCATGCCACTACATTCCAGCCTGGGTGACAGAGTGAGACCTCGCCTCAAAAAAAAAAAATTTATATTATTTGTTTTTTGCTACTGAGTTGTAGGAGTTTTTTTTTTTTTTTTGAGGTGGAGTCTCACTCAGTCGCCCAGACTAGAGTGCAGTGGCACGCTCCCGGCCACTGCAGCCTCAACCTGCTGAGCTCCAGTGATCCTTCCGCCTCAACCTTCCAAGTAGCTGGAACTCAGGCACGTGCTACCACGCTGGGCTAATTTTTTGATTTATTGTAGAGATGAGGTCTCACCAAGTTGCTCAGGCGGTCTCGAACCCACGGGCTCAGGCAATCTACTCACCTCAGCCTCCCAAAGCGTGGGATTACAGGCTGAGCCACCGAACCTGGCTAGTTCATTATATTTTAGATGTTAACCCCTTATGATATACAGTATGTGGTTTGCAAATATTTTCTCCCATTCTGTAAGTTGCCTTTACTGCAGGAAGTTTTTTATTTGTTGTAATCCCACTTGTCTATTTTTGCTTTTGTTGCCTCTGCTTTTGGTATCATATTTAAGAAATCATAGCCAAGCCCAGTGATATGGAGCTTCTCCCTATGTTTTCTTTTAGTAGTTTTATAGTTTAAAGTCTTATACTTAATTCCTTAATTGATTTTGTATTGGTTTTGTATGATGTAGGATAAGAATCCAAATTCATTCTCTTGCACCTAGATATTTGGTTTTCCCAGCACAATTTTTTGACAAGACAGTTCTTATACCCTTGTGCAGTTTTGGTACCCTTGCCAAAGATCATTTGGCCCTATATGTATGGGTTTATTTCTGGGTGCTCTACCCCAGCGGTCCCCAGTTTTTTTGGCGTTAGGGACAGGTATTGTGGAGGACAATTTTTCCACATACCGTGGAGGGAGTTGAGTGGTGGTGGTGGGCATTCAGTTCTTATAGGAGTATACAACCTAGATCCCTCACATGCACAGCTCCTGTGAGAATAGAGTTTGAATTCCTATGAGAATCTAATGCTACTGCTGATCTGACAGGATGTGGAGCTCTGCTCACCTGCCGCACACCTCCTGCTGTGCAGCCTGGTTCCTAATAGGCCACAGACCTATCCATGGCCCAGGTATTGGAGACCCCTACTCCATCCTGCTCCATTGGTCCATGTGTCTGCCCTTATGTCAATACCATGCTGTTTTGATTACCATAGCTTTGCACTATGTCTTGGCATCCTACTATAATACTATTCCCAAATATTTTTTGATGCTATTAAGCAGGACTGTTGTCCTAATTTTCTTTTCAGACTGTTAATTGTTATTGTATAGAAATACAACTGTTAAAAAATTTTGAGTGTTGATTTTCTATGCCACAACTTGACTGAATTTGTTTACTAGTTCTAATAATTATTATTGTAATTATTGTTTGTAATCTGTAGAGTTTCTACATGTAAGATTATGTCATCATTAAACAGAGAAAATTTTATTTCTTCTTTTCTTATTGGGATTCCTTTTTTTTTTTTTAATTGCCTGTTGGCTCTGACTAGGACTTCTAGTACTGGTTTAAATGGTAGTGGTGAAGAGAGACATCCTTCCCGTGTTCCTCTTCTTAGAGGAAAATCTTTCAGTTTTCAGTTTCCTTCTTAGAGGAAAATCTTTCTTAGAGGAAAATCTTTCACCATTGCATATGATGTTCATTATGTGCTTTTCATATATGGCTTTTATCATGCTAAGGTAATTTTTGTCTACTCTTAATTTGCATACACACACACATACACAATACATATTTAGATCATGAAAGGGTGTTGAATTTTGTCACATGCTTTTTCTGCATCTGTTGAGATGATCATGTGGTTTTATCCTTCATTCTGTTAATGTGGTATATCACACTAAATGGTTTTTGTATGTTGAACTATGTTTGCATCCTAGACATAAATCCCACTTAGTCATGGTATGTGATCCTTTTAATGTGTTACTAAATTTGGTTTGCTAGTATTTTGTTGGGAATTTTTACACTTATATTCGTCTATATTAGCCTATAATCTTCTTTCCTTGAGTATCTTTATCTAACTTTAGTATTAGGGTTATGCTGCCCTCATAAAATAAGTTTGGAAGTGTTCCATTCTCTTCAATTTTTTAGAAATGTTTGAGGAGATTTAGCATTAGTTCTTCTGTAAATATTTGGTGGAATTATCTGGTGAAGTTATTTGATATAGGACTTTTCTTTGTTGGAAGATTTTTAAATGACTGATTACATCTCCTTGCAAGTTATAGATTTTCTCAGGCTTTTAGCAGTATATCCATTTCATCTAGGTTATCCAACTTTTTGGCATATAATTATACACTGTAGTCCTAATCTGTTTTATTCTGTGATATCAGTTGTAATGGCCCCTCTTTCACTTCTGGTTTTATTTGAGACTTTCTCAAGAAAGCCTGTGTAATTTGTGACTTCCTAGCATGTTAATTTATTTATTTATTCTTCCATGGAAAGAAATAATTTTTTGGTCAGAGTTCTTCTGTGTCATCTTAGTCTTAGTTCTCAAATCATTCTTTTTTCTCATTGGAAGAGATAAGCTCATTTTAAAAGTCTTTTTTAAAATAAAATAGTATAAACCAAAATTTTAATAATCCTCACAGCTCTTTCCTGAGTCTCTAAGTTATCTACATTTCAGTTAAGTTTAAGAGTCCAAACAGGTCGAAGGAGCATTGAAAATCATCTATTGTTGTTTCTCAATTAGGGCAGTATTGGCATTTTAAGTGGGACAGTCAGTTCTTTGTGATGCAAGATTGTTCCATGCATGTTAGAATGTTTAATGATGCTGGTTCTCAGGAACCAAAGCCCAATAGCTCTTCCAGCCCCCAGTCATTGTGATAACTAGGTTTAAATCTTCCTTTCCATGTCCCTGCAGCAGAAGTCTGCAGCTGCCCAGACTACAAACTCCTCACTTACAGTTGGCAGTGCTGAAATTGGCAGGGTCCAGTGAAGGGTGAAGTTGAGCCTAGCCCCTTGTCTTTAACTCTGGCTACCATTCTCTTTCCACTCTGTCATACTTCTACTGTGAGCTTACATTTATTTTTCAGCTGCGTAGAAGCACACTAACATGCATCTATGGATGGATATACTCCTTTGAAGAGCCAGAAATTCTGGCTCGATGTTTAAAGGAAATCATTTTGTTTCATACAGGAACATGGATATGGGAAAGATAATATTAGAATTCAACAGAGAAAAATGGCAGAGAGGAAACAGCTCTGGGGAGAGAGGGAAGCAGCTGGGCCTGCACCTTAGGAGAAATGGTAAAGCCATTGTCACAAAGGTAACAAGTTAGTTACCAAAAGTAGAAGGGTAGCGTATCTGAAATCTGAGGGAAGACCGAAAAAAAGTAAGTAATGGAGTATTATTTTTTCACTGGCTCTCTAGGCTTCAGGCTTTTTCAGGAATTCAAGAGTCAGTTTGTGGGGAGAACAAAGAACCTTTGATCCTGTCTTCACCTCTCTTTTTCTTTAGACCCGACATCCTCTGCTGCACCTCTCTGCTATCCTCCATCAACATTTGTCTTCTCCCTCACTTACCTGTTGACGACTCCCAATTTATTTTCATGCATGTGTAGTGTAGGGAAATGACTTGATAACTTCTATGTATCTCAGTTCTTTCAAAGACTCAAGTAAAGTTATAAATTAAAGCAAGAGGACATCAAAACAATTGACCTTTGGTAAATTTCTCCCCCAAAAGCTTTGTTAAAGCTTTGATTTCCTCTGACTTTTACTGTAATATAGGTACAATCTCTCCATGGAAAACCAAATTCTCATTTACTATTGTATTCTTTGGGATAAATGTAAGAAGTCATTGACTCCCCTAGTACACAATTTACTTAATAATAAAATGGGAAAAATTCATGAGTTAAGGATACAGTTCTATGTTTTTATAATGGGGTTATACTTAGTATGTGCTTAGCTTCCACACAATACACACAATAAGTACAGAGTCGAAAGTAAGAACTGAGCTAAAACAGTCTTTTCTTTGCTTTCTAGTAAAATGAGGAATCCTACATGAAGATGTATCATGTATAAAAAGGCTACATTTATGGAGCTAGAAAAAATAATGTCAAAGGACTTCCATTATCTTGTGTTATTTAATTATTTAAAGCTTTATGACTGAGTTCCTGAGTCAGGTTTTTAAAACATGGGGATTTTCCTGTCTTGTTGTCTTTTGTACATAGGACATCAAGTTGTATTTAGCTTCTCAGAATATCTCATTTCCTGAAATGCACTACTAGCTCTATAAACATGGAAGAATAAATATTAGCTTTATGAGAACACGTTCCTCTACTAGTTGAAAAATAGCATATAATAAAATATACAAGGATGTAATATTGAAAATTATAGATCAATATGCCCTCTTATTGTGGGTATATATCTAATCCTTATGCATACAGACTGTTTTTTTTTTCAGAAAAATACATGCTGTGTAATACCAGTTAGGTCTGTGGTTTATTTCCACCCCTCATATTTAATAATATATTTCAAGTGACTCTTGCCTCACTAGTGAAATGTTTCAGGCTTATTTTCCACTATGGTTTTTTTAAAAAACAAAAAAACAAAAAAAAAACCTCTCTGGCTCCTTGCCATTAATTCTAAGAATTATACATGATCCAAAATTAATAAAACATTTGTAGACTTTCTTCCTGCTGGATTTCCCCAGCACCCAACGAATGAACTCCTTGGGAATTATATTAGAAAATGTTTATTGGCAATTTTGAAAGCCAAAGGAAGTCTGTGAGGAGCTTAAAATAATGTCAGTTGTGGCCTTGCACAGCTAATCAACACTTGTAAAGTGTACAAACTGTTATTCCAAAATCTAGTGTCTAATTATACATTTGTAAAAGCAGTGAAAATGTGACCTCCATTAACTGTGTCCCCTATACCTCGCATTGACACCCTGTGAGGAAGAAAGAGAATAACCCCCAATAGCATATAAGTTGAAACTCTTTTAAAGCTAGAACTCAATATAATTATGTCCCAGTAATTCACTTCCATGTGGAAATGGCCATTTGTCCAAAGTGCCACTGACTTATATCAAAGACAGTCTTTCTTGTACATTTAACTCTTCATTGTTCTGTTGTCTGAAGACAGAGAATAACCAGCCTTGCATATTCTCAGCTCAGGAGTAAGAAAATTAGACTTCTTGGAACAACTCCTAATTGTCTCAATTTCTACAACTTATTTTTTTAATAGAAAATCTTTATCAGTCTGGGCAGCAAGAGTAGGAATAAACAACTTTCTTTTTTTAAACAACAAATTCAAAAATGCATCAAATTTATTGTGAAGAACAAAGAACAAAGCCTATGTGTCCACCCCCAAATTTTAAAATGTTACTACCATATTTACTTCAGATATCTGTTTTTTAAAGTTTTTAAAAAAGCTCTGTTCCTGTTTCTCCGTCCCCAGGGGGATTTCACTATGATAAGATTGTTGTATATTACTGCATTTATTATATGTATACATACTCATAATTAATATGTATGTATCTGTACATATGCAATATATTTTTAAGTTTATGTAGATGGGGATCATACTGAATAAATACCATTTAAACTTGTTTTTTCTCAGTGTTAAGTTTTTTAGATTATCTCTGTTAATATATGGAGATCTGGTTCATTCAAAGTAGTTATTATATAGTTTTTCACAAGTGAAGTATATCTACCTTCTTATAACAAAACATTTGTCATCTTTTTTTGGACAATCGTCTGTCTGCATGCACCCATCTCATCTTTTATAGCAGATGTATGAGTTTGCTATGTAATACTGCTGTATCCCACCTGCCATCAAATAGGCACTTGGGAAATTTCTGTTCATTACATTCTGCTACAAGACCTTTTATTTCCTTCTTGCCAACAAAGTTTTTGTTTTGTTTTGTTGCTTCTGTTAGATGTGCCTCTATCCTTTTCTACTGATTTTTTTTTTCCACGAGCAGTTTCCATTGTGGCTTACCAGTTCTGTCTCAATCAAGTATAATTGTGTCTGAAGAGTGAGAAATGACAGAGAGAATAGAGAAAGACAAACTAGAGAGAGTGAAAGAAGGAAGAAGGGGTTATTTCCCGCCTTAAGCTTTTGAGGTTCAGTGGTGTCCACAAGAGATACTTTTAGAAGTACATTTGCACATTCTTTTACACTCCATTATCTCAGAGGTCAGCTTGTTTTAGAGGTCTTTTCTCTTCCATTAGTCGACCAGGAAAAAAAATTTCTTTTTATCTCTTTGTTTCATAATAACATTAGAAAAATGTGCAGGTATTTTTTAAAAGTTTGGTGCGTTGTTGAAGATCTCAGATCTAACTCAATTTAAATGTTTGCTTAGTGTCTGATACCATCACAAAGTGGAAACTATCAACAATTCTTCAATGAACATATATTTGCAATTTTTTAGTACATTTTAGGGTTTTTCTATGGAGCATTTGCCTAACGTGCTAAACAAATATTTTTTAATGACTGAATGAATAAACAAAGTCGTATTTGTAGCTGGGCACAGTGGCTCATGCCTGTAATCCCAGCACTTTGGGAGGTGGAGGCAAGAGGATTACCTGAGCCCAGGGGTCTGAGACCAGCCTGGGTGATTTGATGAGACCTTGTGTCTACAAAAAAAAAAAAAAAGTAGCCAGGCATGGTGGTGCACCTGTAGTTCTAGCTGCTTTTGCAATGTTGAGGTGGAAGGGTAGCCTAAGCCCAGCAGATTGAAGCTGTAGCCTGGGCCACAGAGAGAGACTCCAACTCAAAACAAAAGAGTCATATTTGTAGAGATTATAGTAATAAATATTTGTGAAAGTTACATGGTCATTTGAGTTGGAAGTTTGTTTATAAAATTTCTATTATCTTTCTTCTACTGGAACATTTAACTTCAGCACTTAGACCCCCTATGAAGGTCCTATGAAATTGAGATCTATAAACAAATGAAAGATTTAACTGAGAGCATCAATTTCCAAGAGTTACTCAAAGTAAAGTCTATGTTTAGGGTTCTTAGCTTATTTAGGACTCTAAAAAAATAATCTTCTATGTTAAAATATTATGAGCTACATAATCTTAAGGTATAGACTATTCTCAAATTCTTTTCTTATTTGCTATTCTAAGAGATTAAGGCTTTTTTTTTTTTTTTTTTGGTCAGTTATATTTTTGTATATGATTGTGGGCTGAGCCAGTTGCCTACCACTAAAAAACAACAAAACAAAACTTAAAAGCGTAAACAGGAGACCAAGTATGGTGGTTCATGCCCATAATCCCAGCAGGATGAATGCTAAAGCAGAATCTCTTGAGGACAGGAGGTCGAGATCAACCTGGGCAACATAGTGAGACTCTGTTCTACGAAACATAGTTTAAAAAAATTAGCTGAGTATGGTACCTGTAGCCCTAGCTTCCTGAGAGGCTGAGGCAGGAGGATCCCTTGAGCCCAGGAGTTCAAGGCTGCAGTGAGCTATGATCGCATGCACCACTGCACTCCAGCCTGGGCAATGAGTAAGACCCTGTCTCTTAAAAGATTTTTTTGAAGAGTAAAAGCAATTATTTCTTGTCTTGGTACAGGCTTTTCTGTGTTCACTCATTGCTCTTTTAAATTATTTATTTCCTTCCAGATACTGGAAACTGTTAGACTGTAAATGATCTTACCACTTGCCAAATATAATTTTCTGTATGAAAAGATTAATTAATACATATTGAGAACTTCCTTTGGCCTTCTTTAGCAATGCTGTGGTCTTTTCAGAAAGCCAAGTTTGTAGGGTTTCCCTTCCTTAATCTTCATTTTTGTTGTATTTGATGCAATTCTCTACTAAGCTATGGCTTGTGCCAAGTTTCATTTTCCGCAGACTTTTGTCCTCAGCCTAAGTCCTCAGAAAATAGAGTATCTGTTGGAAATGTTGGCACAGATTCCCTATTGCTGCCTCGTCGGTCATTACCGCACTGCTTAGGCTGTTATGGATTTGTGGAATCAGTGGGGAAATGCTTTTTAGCCTTAGCTCACGTATATTTTTAAAATAGAATTTGTTCTGTGGTAGTCCTGCTTTTCTCAATATGAGACTATTGGTGCTATTTTCTTAATGGCATACATGATATTTATGATATCCATCATGGTAGATTTGCTGATGGCCTTGATGTAGTTGTACATTTATTAATAAATGTGAAGGAATTCCAAAAAAATTATACACTCTCTATTTCATGGATTTTACTTTAGAAAATCAAACAGCTGCTCTGCTAATCTGTCTCCCTCCAAGTTGTTGCACGGGGAGTCAGCTTAAGTCGCCAGCAGGTCTGTAGCCTTCCTTGCCTTCCTCTCCCTTTCTCTGGAGACCCAGTTCTCTTAGGAGCTGAAGTGGAGCCGGTGGGTTTTGAAGCCAGCCAAGAAGACCAAGCTGCAGGGGAACATGAGGAAACGTGTCTTGTATAGGCCTGGTGCCATCCCACTCTATTGTTTGCTTTTATTTTGGTACCAGGGTGCATATGAAACTTTTTTTAGAGAGTAGTTATTAGCCCACTAATGGCTTGACAGAAGGAAGAGTGGTCATAATGTTGGGTTGCAATTTTTAAAAAATAAAATATGAGAAAGTATCCATAAAAATTTGAAGTGGAATAGAAAAGAGTGAAAAAAATCAGTGCGGTTCCTAATTCCAATTAGGGAATCAGAAACTTCATTTTAAATAAATTGAAACCTGAATTTGAATTATTTAATACAGAAACAGCAATGTCTACATTAAAGATAAGCAATGCATTATTCTCAAAAGCATTAAGACAAAATTAGATGAATAGGTCTAGGCAAAAAACAAAGGTGATATGTGTTAGGAACTGAGAAAAGTCTTAAATTTCAAGTGTGCTCTTAATACTTAAGACATAGACATAAAAAATTAAGGACAAAGAGTCTCAAGGATGCTTGTGTCAGAGACAAAATTAATATAGGGAAGCTTCCACAATTAGGATGAACTAGGGAGAGAGCCCACTTATTGGAATCATGTGATGTCTAATTTCAAGGACAGTTGTACATTTGCAAATAAATATAGTAATATAAGCTGTGGCTGACAGAAACCTTAACAACAACAACACAACCTTATCTATGTTGCTTCATGAATTCCTAATTTCTCCCTAATAGTTTTACTCTGGAGTGATCCTCACTGGAAGGAATCCCAAAAGTTTAACCTTTTACCATCTTAAGCAACTTGTATAAATTTAGAAAACCTGAAGTCTGTGGTAAACTTAATTTGAATATTGGTCTCCTGATATACTTCTTTGACAAAGTCACTACTATCTAAATTGAAAAGATGTTTTAAGATTACAAGTGTAGTGGTGGTGTGACCCAGAAAGATGGGTTCCAAGCAGCTGAGTATTTTCATTCACATATAGCATTTTATTTCCCCTTAATAGTAAAGTTTCACTCAAGGGGAAGACTAATAAAGACATTAAAGTGCAGGGCATATGATCTATTGCTTATGTCTCCACTCATGGAAAGAGGTTATAGAGTACAGATATCCCAGGACCCCTACACACAGAGATAAGAGTAGGAAAAATAAGGACTAGGAAGGGTGATTGCCAACCAGCTTTCTCTTCCCTATTATCCCAGAATTTGGCATGCAGCCAATATTTCTTTAATTTTACCTTGAGCTTCTATTGATAGCCCAGAGTTTGACTGTGTATGCTGGAGGTAGGAGAGAGAAGTTCCTTTTTAAATAGACACAGCAAACTGCATATTTTAATGAAAAAGGCATTTTTCTCAATTATTTCCTAAAATATCATCAGCACTTGAATAAATACTATAAGCCAAAATTTTCCAGAGAAAATTTCTGAGATCATTTCATCCATTTAAAATTTTTTGCATACAGACTGTTATTTATTGAACAATGCCATCACTGTTAGAAATTCCATCCTAAATTTTAGCAGAGAATGTATAATGACCCCCCCAAAAAAGATGAGCTATGGAAATGGAATGTAGTTTTCATTTAATTTAAAATTTTTTTGTTTTAAAATTCCTGCTAAAAATGTATTAATCACAGTTTCTTAGAATTATCCCAAGTATACATGCTTGACACGCCAAAGGATGGCAGTCATAATAGGATGAGATAATGAACATTCAGCCTTCTGGAGCTGTTTTCTCATCAGGAACATTACTAAGTTGAAAGTAGTAGATATGTTCAGAAATTCTACTTGCATTGAAAATATTTGTTTATAAAAATGATAATATAAGTGCTGTAGAAAACATAATTTATCAAAACCTATTTTCATTTATGTTCTTCTTAGCAAAGAAAGGCATAACCCACATAAAAATTTTTGCTACCTTTTTTTTTCCTGTCTGAGAATTCCTGTCATTTGAGAAAGTGTGCTGTTCTTTAATACTGGTTGAAGATGGTAAAATTGTATTGTGAAATTAACATTGAAAAAAGGAGATGGCAGGATGTAAATAGTATTAACCTTTCATTATACTGCACTTAGCATCTTTTTTTTTTTCTTTTTCTAAAATTACCATGCCCAGCTTCATTTTGCTGAGGTCCTGGAAGGCATGCATGGAACTTGGCTCATATTAGACTGCAATTTAAATGTTGGCTGAGCAAATAAATAAGAAAATGAATTAAAGGTGTCCTACAAAGGTGAATCTCCAAAGTCCCCTGACTTCATGGGCTAAATACCAGATGGGAAGAGTGCTAGAGATCCCATGCTCCACATTCTCCTTTGTGTCTCTTCTCCAAGGCCCCACTCTATTTATTGCTGTGGCATCTGGCAGGCTTTCTTTTCTGGGCTCCTCATGCTTCATGCCGTGTGTTAGCATTTTCCTGGAATGAAAGTCAAGGAAGTACCGTTTCTAAAAATATGCTTTATGGGTTTTTCCTTTCAACTAGCTCATTTACTTAGGGATCCTAATAAATAGTATTCACATGTAGGACAAAAATCACAGTGAATCTGATTTTATCTGTGCCACAAACCTAACAATTATTTTAACAAAATGTGCAAACATTGTCCTCTTCTGTTACCAAGAAATTTTATTTTTGTGACTTTATGGCTACAGGCACTTCATGCTTACTAAAAACAGTAGCTAAAACATTTACTCAATGCTAACTCATACCAGAAACTGTTCTTTACAAATATTAGCAAGTATGGTCCTTCAATATATAAACATATATACCTCCCAATCGTGTATGGTAGTAGCTATTGTTATTTATATTTTATAAATGAGGAAATTCAGGCTAGCTTACTTAAGAAATATGCCTAGTAACTTATAAAACTGGAATTGGTTTCTCTTTTCTTTCTTTTAGTTTCTTCTTTTTATTAGTTTTCATTGTGAAAGACTACATTTTAAAGTATGTTTTTCCCAACATTTTATTATCAAAATGTTTAACCGTGCAGAAAAATTGAAATAAATTTACAGTGAACACTCATATACCCACTGCTATGCATCATTCTATCCCTCTATCCATTCATGAATCTATCTTATTTGGAACATATGTTGAAATAAGTTTAGACATCACTATATTTCCCCTAAATACATATTTTTAGGTAAAATTTACATATGACAAGATGCAAAACTTTTATAAGTGAATGTCCATGAGTTCCGAAAAATGTATATACCCAAATCTGTATTACCCCACAAAGGTCCTTCAGGCCCCTTCCCAATATCCCCATCCCACTCAGAGTAAACCAGTTCTTACTCTAGAACTTTATAAAAATGGAATCAGACACTATATTTTATTTTGTGTTTGGCCTCTTTCACACAGCGCACTGTTTTTGAGATTTATCTGTTTCTTGAGTTTATTGGTTGTTTCTCTCTTTTTACTGCTGAGTGGCATTCAAGTTTACCACAGTTTGTGTATTCTTCCATAATTTTTAGACATATTTCAAAGTAAGTTGTAGATATATATATACCTATATTTTGTCAGATACATGGTTGCAATATGTGCCTTGTCCATTCTCTTAATGATAACATTATTGAATAGATGTTTTAAGTTTTGAGGTTTAACTTATCATGGGTTTTTATGACTTTTTTTCTGTATCCTATTTTTAAAAAATTTTATTCCTAAATTTAAGAAAATTCTGTGATTTCTTTGAAAGCTTTATAGTCTTAGCTTTTATGTTTAGATTTATGATCTATATTGATTAATTTTTATTTATTGTGTGAGTTCAGATAAGGCTTTTATTTTCTATATGGCCATTTATTCTTCCAGCACTATTTAAAGATGTTCCTTTCCCCATTGGAATTCCTTTGTGTTATTCTCAAAAATCAAATGAACACATAAGTATGCATCTATTTCTGAGCTCTCTGCTCTAATTGATTGTGTAACTCTTTATGCCAGTACCACACTACAATGATTTCTGTAGCTTTAGAGTAAGTCTTCAGGTCAGATGGTATAAGCACTCCATCTTTGGTCTTTTTTCTACAGAATTGATTTGACTATCCTAGTTTCTGTAAAAATGTAGTTCAATTTAAGAATTGGCTTCTGGTTTCTAAGAAATCAGCCAGGTAGGATTATAATTGGAAGTATATTGATTCTGGGGGTAATTTGGGAAGAATTGACCAAATTCTTACCAATACTGAGGTTTCCAATCTGTGAGTATACACTTTCTCTCCACTTATATGGCTTTCTGTATTATCTCAGTAACATTTGTGATTTTTAGTATAAAGGTCTTACATGCCTATTGCTATATTTATTACTAAGAAATCTATTGTTAATATGGTAGATATAATTTAAATTTTAATTTTTTAATGGTTTCCTGCTAATATGTGAAACCACCATTATAGTATTACCATGATACCATAACTTGATAAAGATATAACAAAAACACCATGAACCAATATTCTTTATGAATATAGGTAGAATAATCTTCAACAAAATACCAGATGTTAAATACAACAACATATTAAAAAGTATTAGCTGGGCTCGGTGGCTCAGCCTGTAATCCCACACCTTTGGGAGGCTGAGGTGAGTGGATTGCCTGAGCCCGCAGGTTCGAGACCCGCCTGGGCAACTTGACGAGACTTCATCTCTACAATAAATCAAAAATCAGCTGGGCATGGTAGCGTGCGCCTATAGTTCCAGCTACGTGGAAGGCTGAGGCAGAAGGATCGCTGGAGCCCAGCAGGTGGAGGCTGCGGTGGCCGGGAGTGGCCACTGCACTCCAGTCTGGACGACAGAGTGAGACTCCAACTCGAAAAAAAAAAAAAAGTATTATATACCACAGTCAAGTGAGATTTGTCTCAGGAATGTGAGGTTACTTTAAAATTTGAAAAGTAATCACTGTAAGACACCATATTCATAGCATAAAAGACCAAAAAAAATACAGTCATTTCAATAAGCACAGCAAAAACATTTGACAAACTACCTTTCATGTTAAATACACTGAAAAAAACAGGAAAATAAGGAAATTTTCTCAACCTGTTAAAGGGCATCTATGAAAAACCTACAACTAACATTATAATTATTAGTAAAGACTGAAAGCTTACTATCTAAGATTAGGAACAAAACACTCTATCCCACTTCTAATCAATAATGTACTGGACATCCTAGGCAGTTAGGCAAGAAAAGGAAACAAAATGTGTCTGAATTGGAAAGGAAGAAATAAAACAAACTCCAATTGCAAGTAACAGAGTTCTAAGGAATTTACACACATACAAAACTATTAGAGCTAATAAATGCATTCAGGAAGGTTGCAGAATATAAGATCAATATACAAAACCTAGTTATATTCCTATACACTAGTAATGAGCAATCTAAAAATGAAACTAAGAAAACAATTCCATTTATAATAGTATCAATAATATAATACAGATAAATTTCACAAAAGTAGTGTAAGACATATACACTGAAAACTGCAACGCATTATTGAATGAAATTAACCTGACCTAAATAAGTGGAGAAACATTCCATATTCATAGAAGGCTTAAGGTTGCAAATGTCAATATTCCCCAAATTTATTTACAGACTCAGTGTAATCCCTATAAACATTTAGCTAGCAGGAGGCCAAGCCAGTCAGACTATGCGAGTCCTGGTGTGAGTGTATGGAAAATTTTGTGAACGTGCTGGTAAGCGGGTGGGTATGTGAGTGGTTAACTGGGTGAAGGCTAGGGAGCTAGCAGCCAGGGCTCTCCTGGTGCAGCGGCAGGTGCCGCAGCTGCTGGGCTTGGACCCTAGCAATTCCCAGGACTCAGAAGCTGAGCGCCATTTTTTTAAAAATCAACAAAACATTTCCTGGGAAGGAAATGCTGGGAGAGACTGTGTAAGTGGGGGCTTGTGAACAAGTGGACCAAGGCCCTGGTGCAACAGTTTGTGCTGCAGCTTCTCTGCTTGGTCCCTGGCTCTTCCCTGGTCACAGAAGCCAAATGCCATTTTTTTAATGGACAACAGTTTTCCTGTGAAGAAGCAATGAGGAGAGACTACCACCCCAAGCTGTGCCTCACCACTGCAGCAGAAGAGACTGCTGGCTCCTGGCTTTGCCTCACCACTTCAGCGCCTGGTCAGGCACTGGCAGCAGGGGCTGCAGAGGGAGCCCAAGGCAGAGTTTCACCAGAGAGGACAAGAGGGGCACCCTGCCACTATATTGAAGGCAGGGCGGAAAGTGCTCCAACTTGCTCACCACAGAGCAACAGACCCAATCTCTGTGACTGGCAGATCACCTGCTCAGGGGTTGATTGTGACCCAGAGGAAATATCCTGAAAGCACAAATTTTGGAGGGACCTGATGAGTGCTGGGTCCCAGGCACTCCACTCCCTACCCTTATCTAGCTGCGGGACAAAGGGTATGACCAGAAAAGGACAAGGAAGGACTCCAAAGAGATCAATGGTGAGTCTGGGGCTGACCCAAACCCCCTCCTCCCCAGCAATCCTCTGAACGTCAGACACACACAGCTTGGGCCACAACTGAGAGGGACAAACCCAGGCGGAGTCTGGATGTTAGTCTCAGTAGGAGAACTCCATTCCAGGATAGGCCTGGCTGGGGCACCCCCCACAAGTACATACCTGGGGAAGAGACAATCCCACAACTCCCTGCTAGAGATCTCCCTGATAATATAAGAGTGGGAGGGGAGGATTTCAGCACCACCCACCTCCATTGCCCCTCCTCCTTCCCTGCTATGGACACTGGGGAGAGAGTGTCCTGAGAAAGGGAAGCTCTGCAGGAGAGAACAGGTGAGAGGAACAATTACAGAGTCTGCCACAAGAGTGCAGGTTTTTTAAAAAAATGTTTTTAATTTTTTGCCTGTTTGTTAGTTCATCTATTTTAAAAATATTTTTCCTTTATGCATGAATGTGTATGTGAGGCTTTGAATCTGCGTCCCCCCACTTTTTTCTTTTCTTTTTTTTCTTTTCTATTTCTTTCTTCTTTTGTTTGTTTTTTTTCTGTTTATGTGTGTATGTGAATGATTGAATATTCATCTTTCAATTTTGTTGTTGGATTGTTTTTGTTCTTCTGGGTTTTTAAATTTTTATTTTATACTTTTAGGTGTGTGTCAATATGTATGTGAGGGTTCTATCTGAATTCCTTTTTTGCTGTTCTATTTTTCTTCTCCATTCACTTTGTACTAGGTTTGTGTGTGTGTGTTCAATTATTTTTTGCATTGGTTTCTGCTTTGCATCATCATATAGAGTGGTGGTGGAAAGTGTGTCTCAGGCAACATATACCACAATCAGTGAACACTGTAATTTGCAAGTAGTTTCTAAATCCTAGCACCCCATCCCCTACCTTATTTAACTTTCAAAAACTACAAGAGACAGCAAAGCTTCCCACCCACAGTCCTATTGTAAAAGAGAACAAGTCCAGAGCCTAGATGAGGGAAAAAATAGAGGGTTGAGCAAACATCATAAGGGAAAACCTCTCCCACTGACACTGAATAACAGAACTAAAGAGAAAAACAAGAGATCTGTCACAAAGGAGGAAAAAACAAAGGAAAGCCTCAGGTAATTTCAAGTGTAACAAAGAGAAAACTGAAAAATCAGACCTTGGATCCCAAACAATGGAAGTCACCAATGACTGATCCCAGAATATGACAGGGATTAGGGAATGGATGTAAAAAGTGAATAAAACTCAAGAAAGGCAAGATGCAACATTGAAAGAACTTGTAACAGAGATTTTGGCAATAAAAAATTTCATCCAGGAAATAAATAATAAGATGACAAGCATGGAAAACAGAATTAATTTAGCTGAAGAAAGAATCTTAGAACTTGAAGATCGGAACATGGAATTAACCCAATCTGTAAGAAACATAGAAAGAAGACTCAGAAAGAAAGAACAAAACCTATAAGAGATGTGTGATTATATCAAGAGGCTGAACCTATGCCTGATTGGTATCCCAGAAGAAGAAAGGGAAATGGAGAACAACTTGGAGCAAATATTCCAGGAGGTAATCCGAGAAAACTTTCCCCATCTCACCAGAGATGTGAACAGCCAAACACGAGAGATACAGAGAACCCCCACAAGACATCAAATGAAAAGACCAACCCCTAGACACATAGTAACTAGCCTACACAAAGTAGGCACAAAAGAAAAATTCCTAAAGGCAGCAAGAGAGAGAAAGGTCAGACTACCCACTAGGGAAAACCAATCAGAATAGCAGCAGACCTATCAGCAGAAGCACTACAATCAAGAAGGGACTGGAGTCCAATATTCAAAAACCTCAAAGATAAACAATTTCAACCAAGAATTTCTTGCCCAATCAAGGTCAGCTTCATCAGTGATGGAGAATTAAAATCCTTCCCAGACATCCAATCCCTAAGAGATTATGCAGCTTCCAAACCAGCTCTACTGGTGACACTTAAAGAGGTATTAAGCACAGAAGAAGGAAAAAAAAAAAAAAGAATGACCACACACTTCCCAAGAGAACAGCAGAGCACAGAATCAACAGAGAATACAGCGCAACAAGAAACTTGAAAACACACACATATCAACCCCAAAGCCAAAAGAAAACAAACAAAAAACTTTATAAGAACCTCATGACAGAGATGAACAATCACATTTCAATAATCAATCCAAAGCTGGGTTCGGTGGCTCAGCCTGTAATCCCGTGCCTTTGGGAGGCTGAGATGAGTGGATTGCCTGAGCCCGCGGGTTCGAGACCCGCCTGGGCAGCAAGACCTCATCTCTACAATAAATCAAAAAATCAACCGGGCGTGGTAGCATGCACCTGTAATTCCGGCTACTCGGAAGGCTGAGGTGGAAGGATCGCCGGAGCCCAGCAGGTCGAGGCTGCGGTGGCCGGGAGCGGCCACTGCACTCCAGTCTAGGTGACAGAGTGAGACTCCAACTAAAAAAAAAAAAAAAAAAAATCAGTCTGAATGTGAATGGACTAAATGTACCACTGAAAAGACACAGAATGGCAAACTGGATAAGAAACCACGACCCAATTATTTGCTGCATCCAGGAAACTCATCTCACCACAAGGGATACACACAGACTCAAAGTTAGAGGATGGAAAACAAGTTTCCAGGCAAATGGATCACAAAAGAAGGCAGGAGTCATGATCTTAAAATCAAACAAAAGAAACTTTAAGCTATCAAAAATTTTAAAAGATACAAAAGGACACTACATAATGATAAAAGGTTCAATCCATCAACAAGAAATATCCATCCTAAACATATATGCACCCAACACAGGAGCACCAGCATTTATAAAGCAACTACTAAGTAAACTAAAAAAAGATATTGACTCTAACACTATTATAGCAGGGGACTTGAATACCCAACTAACAGCCCTGGATAGATCGTCGAGGCAAAAAATCAACAAGGAGATTCAGAACCTAAACTTGACACTTGACCAAACGGATTTAATAGAGACCTACAGATTATTCCACCCAACAACCAGAGAATATACATTCTACTCATCACCACATGGAACATACTCCAAAATTGATTACATCCTTGGCCATAAATCAAGCATAAACAAATTCTATAAAATTAAAATATTGCCATGCACCTTCTCAGACCACGATGGAATAAAAATAAATATCAACACCAACAACATTTCTCCAAAGCCCACAAAGACATGGACACTAAACAGCATGATGTTGAACAACTACTGGGTCAACATTGAAACCAAAGTAGAAATTAAAAGATTCCCAGACACAAATGAAAATGAAGAAACATATTACCAAAACCTCTGGGATGCCATGAATTCAGTTTTAAGAGGGAAATTTATATTTCTACAAGCACACATCAAGAAAACAGAAAGATTACAAGTTGAGAGCCAAACAAATCACCTAAGGGAGCTAGAAAGAGAAGACTACCAAAACTCCAGCTCTAGCAGAATAATCCACATCACAAAAATAAGAGCCCAAATATGGAACATAGAAGACAAAAATATCATAGAAAACATCAAAAAACAAAAAACTGGTCTTTGAAAGAATTAACAAGATTATGGACCACTAGCCAGAATGACCAAGAAAAAGAGAGAAAAAGCCCAAATAAACACAATCAGAAACACAAAAGAACAAATCACAACTGACCCCGAAGAAATACAAAAGATTATCAGAGATTACTATGTACACCTATATGGAAACAAATTTGATAACCTAAATGACATGGAGGACTTTCTGACATCAAGCAATCTCCCCAGATTGAAACAAGAAGACATTGAGACAATAAATAGACCAATAACAACCCAGGAAATTGACCCCGACATTCGAAAACTACCTATAAAAAAAATCCTAAGCCAGATGACTTTCCAGCAGAATTCTACAAAATGTATAAGGAGGAGCTGATACCAATCCTATTCAAAGTATTCCAAGCAATTGAGAAAGATAGAATTCTCCCCAAATCATTTTATGAAGCTAACATCACACTGATACCCAAACCGGCTAAAGATCCAACAAGAAAAGAGAACTGCAGGCCAATATCCCTTATGAACATAGAAGCAAAATTCCTCAATAAGATTCTAGCAAATAGGATCCAAAAATGCATCTCAAAAATCATCTACCATGACCAAGTAGGCTTCATTCCCAGGATCAGGGCTGGTTCAGCATTCACAAGACCATAAATGTAATTAAATTCACCAACAGATGTAGAAACAAGAACCACACGATTATCTCATTAGATGCAGAAAAAAGCTTTTGAAAAATCTAGCATCCCTTCTTGATAAAAACCCTCAAACACCTAGGTATAGAAGGAACAACATAGTAGTGCCATCTATGATAAACCCACAGCTAACATATTGCTAAATGAACAGAAACTGGAAACATTTCCCCTGAAAACTGGAACAAGACAAGGCTGCCCACTCTCACCCCTCTTGTTCAACATTGTGTTGGAAGTCCTAGCTAGGGCAATTAGACAAGAGAAGGAAATCAGGGGTATCCAAATAGGAAGAGGAAGTCAAGTTATACCTCTTTACTGAAGATATGATCCTACACCTTGAAAATCCAATGAGTCTGTCAAAAACCTGCTTGCACTGATAAAAGACTTTGGCAAAGTCTCTGGGTGCAAAATAAATGTGAAAAGCATTCCTATATACCAACAACAAGCAGACAGAGGCCCAAATAAAAAGCATGATCCCATTCACAATAGCCACCAAAAAAATGAAATACCTCAGCATCTTCCTAACCAGAGAAGTGAAAGACCTTTACAACGAGAACTACAAAATACTGCTCAACGAAATCCAAGTCACAAACAAATGGAAAAATATTCCATGCTCATGGATAGAAAGAACCAACATTGTTAAAATATCCATCCTACAAAAAGCAATCTACAGATTCAATGCAATACCCATTAAATTACCAACATCATTCTTCTCAGACCTGGAAATTACAACACAGAAATTGATATGGAAACATAAATGACCACAAATAGCCAAAACAATCCTTAGCAAAAGAAACAAAGCAGGAGGTATCACACTTCCAGACTTCAAACTTTACTATAAGGCTACAGTGTCATAATAGCCTGGTATTGGTACAAGAAGAGGCATATAGACCAAAGGAACAGGATAGAGATTCTGGAAGCAAAACTTCAATTTCTCAACCAACTCATCTTTGACAAAGCCTCCAACAACAACCACTGGGGAGAGGAGAACCTATTCAGTAAATGGTGCTGGGAAAACTGGCTGATCACATGCAAAAGAATGAAACAGGACCCATACCTATCACCGTATACAAAAAATCAACTCTAAATGGATCAAGACCTAAACGTAAAACCGCAAACTATAAGAACCTTAGAAAATGCAGGAGACACCCTTATGGAAATTGGAACTGGCAACCAATTCCTCATCAGAACCCTAAGTGCCTATACCATAAGAAATAAGATAAACAAGTGGAACCTCATCAAACTGACGAACTTCTGCAAAGAAAAAGAAGCCACCCAGACAGCAGGGAGACAGCCCACAGAATGGGAAAAAATATTTGCCAACTGTATATATGACAAAAGCCTAACATCTAGTATCTACAAGGAACTCAAACACACCAAAAGGAAAAAAAAAAAAAAAAACCAGATAGCCCCATTAAAAAGTGGGCAAAAGACATGAATAGAGACACTTCTCAAAAGAAGATATATGAGCAGCAAACAGACACATGAAAAAGTGCTCAGCCTTACTCATCATCAGAGAAATGCAAATCAAAACCACATTGAGATAACACCTAACACCAGTAAGAATGGCCATGATTAATAAAACAACAGCAGATGCTGGTGAGGATGTGGAGATAAAATAATACTTCTACACTGCTGGTGAGAATGCAAACTAGTGCAACCTCATTGGAAGACAGTGTGGTGATTTCTGAAAGAACTAGAAATGGACCTTCCATATGACCCAGCAATTCCCCTATTGGGAATCTACCCGGAGGAACTCAAATTATTCTACAAAAAAGATACCTGTACACGTATGTTTGTTGCAGCTCTATTCACAAGAGCAAAAACGTGGAAGCAACCATGCTGTCCATCGAATCCTGACTGGATAAAAAAATGTGGTACATATTCACAATGGAATATTATGCAGCCATAAAGAAGGACAAACAACTTGGTTGGATTTAGAGTTGATCATACTCAGTGATCTATCATAGAAACAAAGAACAGAGTACCATATGTTCTCACTTATCAGTGGACCTTGAAATGTTATCATAATACTATATGAAAAGGATTGGCAGTAGTGGGAAACTGCCAGGGGAGGAGGGGTGGGATTGGCAGTTGAGGGAAACTGCTAGGGGAGGGAGGGGCACACCTCATCAACAAGGGTCCTTGCATAATCAACATTTGTTTACCTAACCCTGAATTGTACCCCACATCTTTAAAATAAAAATTAAAAATTTTTACTTAGGTTTTTAAAAGCAATTTATATGATAATCCTAAAGTTCATATGGAAAGATAAGAGACCCAAAACAACTAAAACAACCCTGATAAAGAACAGTGTTAAAGGACTCACACTTTTCAATTTCAAAATTTACTACAAAGCAACAGAAAATAAGACACAGTGGTACTGGCATAAGGATGGACAGATAGCTCAATGGAATAGTATAGGGACTCCATAAATAAATCCATACATCTTCGATTAATGATTTTCACCAAGAGTTCCAAGATATTTAAGTGGAGAAAAGAACAGTCTCAACAAATAGTGCTGGGACAGCTGGATTTTTCACATGCAAAAGAACGAATTTGGATACTTATATCAAACCATGTACAAAAATTAACTCAAATGGGTCAAAGACTTAAATGTAAAAGCTAAAACTATGAAATTCTTATAAAGAAACAGGTATAGATCTTCATAGCCTTTAGATTACTCAACAGCTTCTGAGGTGAAATACCAAAAGCATGAACAAAAAAAAAGAAAAACATACAAACTATCAAAATTTAAAACTTTTGTACTTCTAAAGACACTATCAAGAAAGTGGAGGGAAAAAAAACTGTATGATAGGAAAAAATATTTGCAAATATCTGTTACAAGTTTATAATCAAAAATATATAAAGAACTTTTATAAGCCAGGCTCGGTGGCTCAGTCTGTAATCCCGCACCTTTGGGAGGCTGAGGTGAGTGGATTGCCTGAGCCTGCGGGTTTGAGACCCGCCTGGGCAGCGAGATCTCATCTCTACAGTAAATCAAAAAATCAGCCGGGGTGTGGTAGCACAGGCCTGTAATTCCGGCTACTTGGAAGGCTGGGGCGGAAGGATCGCCAGAGCCCAGCAGGTTGAGGCTGCGGTGGCCGGGAGCCGCCACTGCACTCCAGTCTGGGTGACAGAGTGAAACTCCAACTCAAAAAAAAAAAAATAATAACTTTTACAATTCAATAAAAAAGACAAATAATATAACTTTAAACGAGAGAAAAGATCTGAGCAGACGTTTGTCCAAAGAAGATATACAAATGGCCAAAACGTACATGTAAAGATGCTTGACATTATTAGTCTTTAGGAAAGTAAATCAAAACCACAATGAGATACAGCCTTACACTCACTTTGATGACTATGTTATTATCCATCATTTTTAGACAGTAAATATAGTAGTCATTTATGTAAAAAAGAAAATAACGGGTATTGGCGTAGATGTGGAAAATTTAGAACTCTCAAACATTTTGGTAGTAGTATAGAATACTATAGCCACTTTGATAAAAATGACTTGATATTTTCTTTAAAAATTAAGCATAGAGTTACCTTTTGAGCTTGCAATTCCACTCCTGGGTGTAAACCCAAGAAAACTGAAAACACACACTCATACAAAAATGGTACATGGGTGTTCACAGCAATATTACTCCTAATAACCAAAAATATAGACAACCCAAATGTTCATCAGCTGATGAACTGATAAGCAAAATTTGATATATCCATGCAGTGGAATGTTATTTAGGCCAAAACAGGAATGAAATACTTTTACATGCTACAACATATGAAGGGGGACCCAAAGTGGGTATGCATCTATAAAAAACTGTGTATTTATTCTTACATATTTGAACTTCAGTCAACTTCAAAGTCCTTTCTGTTTAACGCAATGCACCTATCCAGCTGCTTTTTCCACTTCTCAAAGCAGTTTTTGAACTCGTGAATTTTGATGCCTTTGCCTCTTCCACATTGGCAAAACATTTCCCTTTGTGGACTTTTTTCATCCGGAGAAACAAAGAAAACATAGCTTGGGGTGAGACCCAGTGAATAGGAAAGGTGGGACACAGGGGTCATGCCGTTTTTTATCAAAAACTGCTGAACACTCAGCACAGTGTGGGCAGGTGCACGCATAAATCATCTATCATAATGTGCAAACATGTTGAAAGAATCTCCAAAGGGGAAAAAAAAGTTCACTGAAGGCAAATATGGTCTCTCACAACAACATTATATGGTATACTGAGACGGATGGGTTCCTAGAACATTTACATTTACGTTGGGGAGGGCGGGGGTAGTTGGAGCCTGTACTACCAGGGACCTGCCCTCCAAAAGATTATTTCATTTTGGGGGGTTCCCCCTCATAAATGAACCTTGAAAATATTATGTTAAGTGAAAGAAGCCAGACCCAAGGACCACATATTTTATGATTCCATTCATATGAAATATCCAAAATAGGCAACTTTTTGGATTATTTGTTATCAGAGAATGGGAGTGGGGAGAATGGGGTACAGGGTTTCTTTTTGGATGATGAAAGGGTTCTGGAATTAGATAATGGGAATAATCGTAAAACATTGTGTATATACTAGAAAGCATTGAACCGTACACTTTAAAAGGGTGATATGTGTATTATGTAAATTATATATCCTAGTTCTATCCTAAATTATTGCAGATTTACTTATTTGCTCTGATAGTTTGGTAGATTTCATGGGATTTTTAAATATAAAATACGCCATTGAGACAGTTTTGTTTTTTCCAGTTATTGTAGTTTTTATTTTTTTTTTCTTTATTGTAATGGCTCAAGCATGTAAATGTTGAATAAAAGTCATGAAAGTGGGCGTCATGCTGGGCTCGGTGACTCAGCCTGTAATCCCAGTGCTTTGGGAGGCCGAGATGAGTGAATTACCTGAGCCCACGGGTTCGAGACCCTCCTGGGCAACTTGGTGAGATCTCATCTCTACAAAAAATCAAAAATTAGCTGGGTGTGGTAGTGGTAGCACACCTGTAGTTCCAGCTACTTGGAAGGCTGAGGCGGCAAGATCGCTGGAACCCAGCAGGTTGAGACTGCAGTGGCCAGGAGCATGCCACCGCACTCCAGTCTGGGTGACCGAGTGAGACTCCAAGTCCAAAAAAAAAAAAGAAAGAAAGAAAGAAAGTGGGCGTCTTTGCCTTGCTCCTTATTTTACAAGCACTTTTTTATTATGTTAAAATTGAGCATGATTTTAGCTATAGGATTTTCAGAAATGCTTTTTATTATATTAGGAAAGTTATCTTCCATTCCTTGGTAATGAGCTTTTTTTAAATCATAAATTGGTTTTTAACTTTTTCAGAAGTATTTTTCTGTATTCATTGAACCATCATATAGTTTCTGTCTTTTATTCATGGAATCTTATACCTTATATCTGTTGAATAGGCAGTAGAGTGGAGAATCCCACATCAAATTATGGAGGCTAACGCTACAAGTGGTTAGTATCACTTCTACTCACATTTCTTCAGCTAGAATTCGGCATATGGTTACAACTAAATACAAGGGATGGTAAGAATTCTAGTTTTCTTGTGTGCCCAGGAGAAACATGAAACATTTTGATGAAAAAAGAGTGATTAGAGTGTTAATAATGGATAAAAATAAAGCTATCTTATACTCAAATAGTACTATGTACTACCTAATTCAAAACTCCTTTTCATTTTATATTCTTTGATTCAGCATGTTTCTCTTAATATTAATATTCTATAGGATATTGTCTCTGTTCTCCTATTTTTTATTTTTTTACAAGGTGCTGGCCTTCTTGTTCCATTCCCAAGGTTTTTAACCTTTGCTTTTGAGCTTGAGATTCTGAAGTTCACTTCTCTAGCTTAGTATCTGAGGCATACTCACATGACTATTCCATTTTAAATGCCCTAGATTCAATTATTTCTTTCCAAGCCCTTTCTTCCCTTTATATTTACTGACTCAGATAAAAGCACCATTATTAACCCATTACTTAATCCACATTCTCTCTAACTTCTCTCTCTCTCCATATCCAATCACTTAAGTTCTATGTATTCCTCTTCTAAAATATCTTTCAAATCTATTCCTCTTCCTATATTTCCATAACTTCTGATTTGGGGCTATTAATATCCTGTGTGGTGTGTCACTGCATCCTTCCTAACGCTTATTCTTACCTCAAGTGTCAGCCTCCTTTAATTCGTCCCTTTGTCTCAGTATAATGTTTCTAAAAATATAAATATGATTATGTCACCTTTCAATATATTAAATAATTCAATCGCCTCTCTCACAATGTTGGTTTTCAAGCCCTTTTTTCTATTATTATTTTAAAGTAACAGAAATCTATCATCAAAAGAAGACTCAAATACTGAAGTTGAACAAATCAATAGATGCATGGAAGGAGCTGAGAACCAAGTTTTTTGTTGTCAGGGCAATTGCCAACAAGCAAGGAGGGAAGACTACAGTAGATGCTGTAATAGTGGATTAGAGTTGGACAAGTATTAACTCATGCTTAGCTTAATATATACACATATGGGCAGATACAAAAACAATTATAGATATGTGTATATACCTGGATTTAAATATATATTTCTTAGCTCTTTCTGCTGAGTGGCATAGAACAGTGATGCTCCAGGAGCATCAAGCACACCCAGTCCCATATCTTCCTTTCTAAATACAGGAACCAGTAATAGGAACTAGGGATCCTTGGATAAATGGTTGGGACAGTAAAAAGACAAGATCCTGGAGTATCTGGCATGCTCCCGAAAATAAAGTGCTCCAAAAGCAAAAGGATGTGGACATGTCAAAGGGCTACAAGAACCACCCTGAAAGAGCTCCCACAGACCAAAGCTGAAACAATATGAACAGCAAAATAAATAGCATGGTATTTGATTACAAGCCAAAATATAAAATATACTTGAGTTTACCCTGCTATAAAAAGAAATGGAGTAGAAGAGACAATCTTCATTATAGCAGAATTCCAACTAGTAGAAGTGAATATGTCCCCCTCCAGTGAGTGGAGCTTACCTTCCCCACTAAATGTGAGCTGGACTTAATGACTGGTTTCCAAAGAAGACTACAACAGGGGAAAGACCCAGTAAACATTGCCTTAACCTGGTGATCAAGGTTAACATCACCATGATAAGTCAGGTTGAGGTCTTTTGCCTGCCTCTTGATGCAATGTGATGAGCTTACCTGGCCTCTGTGACACTCTTCCCAGTAATGCTAGTCAGTCAAGAGGAAAATGTCAGCAACCCAAAAGTGAGGGACATTCTGTAAAATACTTGGCTTATACTCCTCAAGACTGTCAATGTCATGGGAAATATGGAAAGATTGAGAAACTGCCACAGACCAAAACAGACTCAAGAGGTGATGACTCAGTGCAATGTGATATCCTGGACTGGATTCTGGAACAGAAAAAGGACATGAGTGGAAAAACTGGTAAAATCTAAATGAAGTCTGAAGTTTAGTTAATAGTAATGCACCAATGTTGGTTTCTTAGTTGTACAAACATGCCATGTTAACGTTAGGAGAAACTAGAGGAAATAGGAACTCTCTTATTATCCTTACAACTCTTCTGTGAATCTAAGATTACAAAATAAAATGTTATTAAAAATAGTAATGAGAAAAAGGCCCTATATATAAAACATTAACAAAGCTACTATGGTTAAAGTAGAGTTGCAGGTCCCAAGTCCTGACTGCCTGGCCTCTCCTCACTCCTTTCACTCTCTCCCAGACTTCCTCCTGCCCACTCCAGGACCCAGGGTTCTCTGCCATGTATTTCAAAAACTCTTGCCCTGCAGGATTAAATCCAGACTCCTTGGCATGTCTTCTGGGGCTCTTCATATTCTCATCCTTGTCTAGCTTTCGTCTTCATCATCTGTTGACCTCATGCCTCCTGAGTTGACTTCCTTCAAATATTTTGAAGGTATTTTCTTTTCCTCAAACAGACCATGACTTTCTTGTTGATTTTGTACTTGTTATTTTTTTTTTCAACCTGGAAGGCCATTCTCAAGTTTGTTAACCCTCAAAAACTCTTCCAAAATTATCTTAGATTTCAAACCAAGAGTGAGTCTTCTCTTGAAAGTCTCTAAGGCAGAGAGACACTTACTGAAGACATTTCTACTAAAGCACATAGTCTTTCTTAGATGCCTGGGTGCATGCTTGTAAGCAATACTTCTTTCCTGCAGTAGTTCACAAGGAGATGTCATTCATCTTTCTATGCCAAATATCAAGCACAGTGCCTGGCACATAGTAGGTGTTATGTAGCTGTCAAATAAATGGATGAATGAATGAATAGCAGTGACTTTGTTAAAACTGGATTATTTCCTTTTTTGTAGTCTTTAAATTTATTTGAACCTGGTTGCCATAAAGATACAAATTCATTTGTCAGCAATGTGGCTAAAAAGAAAAAAAAATGCAAATTCAACATTTTATTAAGCAAGTTGATCCTAGTTTGCCAGTATAAAAAGAAAAGCATTGGCCTACCAGGTGTAAGTACTAGTCTTAATTCAGCCAGTATGTGTATACAAGATAGGAGGGTAGTTGAGTTTTTTTCATTACATAGCAAAAATTCTACATAGTTTGTACTTTGCAATAAATGCAATAGGTGCTCTGGTGTTTCTTTTTAGCCTGCCTGTGTTTGAAGGAGTTGTCAGTAAAGCTAGCTGCATACATTTATCTTCATTAGCCATTCCAAGGTTATGCTTTCTGATGCAGGTGGCCTAGCTATTCTCAGGCACTTTAATTTGCCAATTATTGTACCCACTATCTGTAGAACAGATAGTGATTAGTTTCACGTTTTGCTCACTGGGCAGCTTAATGTTCTTGTCACCTTACATTGACTTTTAAATGTGCAAAGCACAAAGAATGTCAAACATGTTACTCAGACATGGCGGGGAGGGGGGCGTCATGCCTAGTAACTTGAATTACTTTTGGATACAGAAATTAAAGGGCCTGGTTTATTAATAAAATAATATGACAAATGTATATCCAGGAATGTAACATGAGTGTGTGTGAGTGTGTGTGTGTGTGTGTGTGTGTGTGTGTGTGTGTGTGAGAGAGAGAGAGAGAGAGAGTGAGTGAGTGTGTGTGTGTGTGTGTGTGTGTGTGTGTGTGTGTGTATGTGTGTAAAGGGTTAGATGTGTATTTTTTTTTTCCTTTCACCTCAGTACCACTTGCTAGCATGTGGCATCTGAGTGCTAGCTTGCTAGCTTAGATGACTACCATTTAAGGAAAGAAAGCAAATTGTAGGATCTTATTTACAAAGTAGCATTCAACATTAATAATTTCCTTCTTTGAGTATCCTAAGGTAACACAGGTCACCCCAAACAGAGAACGAGATGCATTGATTTTTAACATAATGAATATTCACTACCTTATATCTTGGGCAATTTTGCTCTAGCTTTGACTCACTAATGCCTTTTTTTAAAAGAAATTGCCATAGAAAGTAGAAAAGTTCTCTTTGGAAAAATTCAAAACCACACTTGGCAGTTTTGTTTGATGTTCATTTATTTAATTACCTGGGAGTGAAGTTGACTCATTTATGGAGACTTAACCTACTGCCATTATTAGTAGAAAAGATTATTTAACATTTTAAGAAAACATAGGGAAATGCCAGGCACATAGCATCCCAAACATAAACTTTATTTGCTACCCTCCTGAAGCATTTGTTTGCATATAATGCTGTTCACACCAGTGATAGCAGAAAATGTATTTAATAACTACTCAGAATTAATATGCTGTTGTATGCATGGCTGCCTAATTTAATTTATCTCTGATTAAGCCTATTATGTTTGAGATCACTTTACAGAAGAGATTTTTTTGCCAGCTATAAGCTTATTTGAATTGTAATATAAGTTAATAATGTGTGAAATAGCCAGTGGTGCCTAGTTCTAAATGTTAATTTTGCCAACTGACTTCCTGAGTTGTATACCCAGATCATTCTTTGGCATTTATTTAATATCTTACATGAGGACCCAATATTGGAATCAATACGAGAGTTAACTGTTTTGGGAGGCAAGGAACAGAAGTTCTTTAATTCCAAAATCCAGAGGAAAGGCCACTGCGTTATAAAAGTAATTGAAACTCAATGGTTGATAATCACATAACATCACATGTAAGATAGCACGTACCTTTTGCATGATTTGTGCTCTAAATTTATTTCTTCAACATTAAATTATCGTTGGATCAGATAGAATAGGAACTTCGGGTGTCTGTCACTGATCTATGTAGCATCTGTCTCAATGTCTGGGTAATCAGTTCTTTTCAGTGGGCCCAGTACCACAGGAAAGGGGTTTGGACTATTGCTGTTCAGTGGCTTGTTCTTTGCATTATAAGCCAAGCAGATCTGTATTTTTTTATGCTGAATCAGCTGTTTCATTGGCCAGTCTAACTTCCTTTTTCAATGTCTTAAGTAGTTAACACCAGAAAAGTGATTGGGCTAATTATGCTCCCTTGCTCAGCAGTTGACTTCATGCAGAGTTATGTGCATCCTTAGATAGGGTTAGAATGCTCAGAATGTGAACTGTAATATTCGCATACATACTTAACGTTGGTAAAGTGATTGCTCCTCACCCACCCAAAAACTGCCTTTCTCTCTGTTTGGAATGTTTTCTCTTGCCCTCTAATTGAAATTCTACCCAGTCCTTAAAGCCTTCTTAAATTGTGCTCGCTCTGTAAAGATTTCCAAACCATCTCATGACTACCTCCTCTTGGAACTGTTCTCTTGGTCATTTGCCTCAATTACTTAGCCATCTTTCAATATATTCTACGGTAGACTCCCTGAAGGCAGGGGCCTTGTGTTTTAAATCTTTGTGACTCTATAGTGCTTAATAAAGTTTCTTGCCAAAAAAAAAAAAAAGTCAGTAGATTGTGTGATTGATGACCAGGATGCAAACGTGACGAGGGAGAGACTCATGTATCATGAAATTGATGAATAAATAACTAAAGTTTTTGTGTTCTCATTTGTTTTAAATGTGAAGTAGAAACTTGAATATAATATTTAAAAAGTCAGAGATCATAAACTGCGTTTCTCCTTGCTTTGAACTGCTCTTGCTAGACTTAAAGTTTGAATCTCAGAATGTATATAAAGTTGTGTTTCTGAGCCTTGGCTTACTCTAGAATTGACATGGGAACTTCAAACATATATGCCCATGACATGGACTCAACTTCATACCAATTATGTCAGGGAGTAGAACCATTTTTAGAAAGAAAACCAGATAATTTTAGTAAGAAACCAGAATTGAGAGCCAGTAGTCTAAAGAACACTTAAATGCCATTAAATTTATTCATCCTTCTGGTGTTTGATTGCTTTCTACAGCTACTTAGCAATGAAAAAAGAGGACTTCTAATAGGAGGATTAAAATCACAGCTCTGAGATGCAGGTATCCATGCCACATCCAATCCTTCTCTCAAGCTACCACCCAAGGCGACCTACTGTCTTGGTTTGTATGAGGCTAACACAGGAACCTCCACATAGTGGGAAACTCCTCAGTACAGGGTAAACCAGGACAATTGGTCTCCCTACTACCAATCCATTCATTTTTTGGATAATACAGGGTTGTTTTTAGATTTCCTTTTGAGAAACAGGATAAGTGTTTGTTTACTTTTAGGTAGATTTTTTAATGAAAAGATAGAAGCAATTAGAACACTTCAAAATCTTAGCATCCCAATTATCTAGATGTGGTAGGGTTGTGTGCCTATAGTCCCAGCTACTCTGGAGGCTGAGGCAGGAGGCTCACTTGAGTTTAGGAGCTCAAGACTACAATGACCTATGATTATAGCACTGCACTCTAACCTGGATGACAGCATGAGACCTTGTCTCTTAAAAACGAAACAAGCAAAAAACCTTAGCAGCCTTGAAGAAAAATAGACATATGAAGAGGAGAAAGAAAAAACATTTCAACAAGTTATCATAGAATTTCTGCAGTTAAAATGAACTAGGAGACTTTATCCCCCAAATTTGTAAATACAATACACTAACCAGTAAGTTCCTTGAGGATAGTTATTTGTACAAACAAGGAAACAAAGAGTTATTGATGGCTACATGGAAAGTCACTGACAGAGCTGACGTGTGACTCCCAGATCTTTTTCTGGTAGGATCTTTGCCGTCTTTCCCACTGTACATCTTATTAGTCCCAGCAACATTTAGCACAGGCCCTTCCTTTCATATAAAAGTAAATGTCAGTAGATTGATAGAAAAAGTGAAAGTATTTTACTAACATAAATAATTTTAACAGTTTGATGTATACGGATAAGCATTAACATATTTCATCATGAATGTCTATTTGAGTTTTATTCTGGTATCATGGTGTAATCCTGCAACCCAAAGATTAACTTATTTTCATTATTTTCTATTGTGGTCACCTTGATTACTGAGCGGTCAATTTGACCACTACATATTGGATTCATTTTATTCATTGTTTGCCAAAATTGCCAGCTATGGCCCAGTCATCTGACTGTCTTCATAACCAAATCAAATCCAAAGCAGCAGTTCAGCCAATGGTTGAATGTTTACCTGTCTAAAATATTGATGGTACCACATAGATGCAAGATATTAAGCTATCCTTAGAAATATCTAGTTTCATGGAAATCATGATAGATTTTTCTCCCACTCTAAAATTTATATGCTGCTATAGAAGGAAGCATCAATCAATTTATAACATGTTTTCCCTTTCTTCCTTAAAATATTTAGCTGAAGTTGTAAAAACTCAGAGAGACATATGTTAGAGTGGGAAGTTCCAGATCAACTAATCCAGTCTTTTCCAAAGTATATCAATAAATATTACCTGAAAGAAGAAAAGGGAGGTCTATAGTCAAGTAAGTTTACATAGTGGCAGATAAAACAAATTCGAACAGGTACCTTCAATGTACTAATAGCAAAGCTTTAAGAGTTGGGGAGGAGGAGTCATGAGATGAGGGAGGCATGCTTCAAAACCATCTAACCACAGAATCCTTTATCGTGAACATTTGGAGGGACTTCATTCAACCTCCTAACTTTGTAGTTAAACTAACTGGATTCCAGAGACGTCAAGAAACTGATTTAGAGTCAAATAATTTCCTTAATTTTCTTGTCTAGACCTCCTTTCCCCTCACTACTTCTATATTGCTTTCCCTAATTGCCTGTAAGTGCTTTGCCCACCCCTCTTCAGTGACTGACTGACAAGATGCTTCCAGGTGACCAGCTTACCAGTGATGAGATGCCTAAAAACGGAAGTGAAAACTAGTCACTTGGAAGAGATAAGAGTTTTAGACAGTTTAAGGTTTCTATAGTGTCTCATGCTCTGATTTTGTAGCTTTTTCAATTAAGCACCTGTAATATGCTAGGTTCTTTATATGCATATAATTTAATCCTCATAAAAACATGCAAATTAGATACTATTATGTCCATTTTCCTATTAGAGAGTTTCTTTACTAAAGAGTTGTGATTTAAAATAAGGTCATTCTTGGGAGGCCGAGGAGAGAGGACTGCCTGAGCCCAGGGATTTGAGACAAGCCCGGACAACTTGGTGAGACTTCGTATCTACAATATATCAAAAAATTAGCCAGGAATGGTGGCATGTGCCTTTAGTTCCGGCTACTTGAAAGACTGAGGCGGAAGGATCACCTGAGCCCAACAGGTCAATGCTGGGGTAACCATGAGTGTGCCCCTGCACGCCAGCCTGAGCAATAGAGTAAGACTCTGACTCAAATAAAATAAAATAAATAAAATAAAATAAACTATAAAATAAACTATAAAATAAATAAAATAAAGTGTCATCCTTTTAAGCCCAAGAATATGATGACAATAACATTGGCAGTATTGCTGTTGACAACAGTTAACTTTTTAAAAAAGTTATTAGTCCATAATCCAGTATGTCACAGGATAGAGATACATAATTTCAGGAGGACAAATTTATAAGAAATACAAGTAAAATAAAAGTATATTCAAATGTAAGGATTACCTGCAGGCTGATTTAAGTTTCTCTGGGAATGAAGTGAGGAATATATACATTAATACATTCATTATATGCATGCATTCTTAAGTCCAAAATACATACCTTTCAGAGCAGTAAGAGTCAGTATGTAATTAAAAGGTAATTTGGATGTGTAATTGTGAGAAGTTCTTATATGATCAGTTTTTTGCTGGATATGGTGCTTTTCATATGCATTTTGGGTACATGTTTTTGAATGACAGAATGGAGTATGATAGTTTATATTCAATGATATAAAATGTTCAACTGCCTTTCAAGTCAGTGATCATTGTTGGGAATTATCTTAAAACCAGATTATTTCCTACAATTTATCTTCTTATTTGATGATTTACATAGCTCTTCTTAGTATACAGTTATTTATTTGGGCAGTCTTCTTGCTGTTCTGTTTTTAAATCTTTTAAGTCTGATTCTTTTTTCTCTTCCCCCCCCCCATTTCTCTTTTTTGTCTTCTCTCCTCCTTATGTCCCTCCCTCCCCCACTTGCTTCCTTCTTTTCTTCCTTCATAATAAGAAATTGATGTGACATCTATCTCAAATTGTTTATTTGTCCAAACTTCTAGAGCTGAGATAACAGCACAAATGCTGTTATCTTAATAAAAGGAATATTTGTAGAAGGAGATCACCTTCATTTTTTCCACTACTCCCTAAAAAATAACAGAGCAGTAAAATGATGTTGTCAATACCTTCTCTAAAAGTAGTTGTGAGGTAGTTAGTAATTGATTTAGGGCAACACTTAAGGTTTTTTGAATAAACAAACATAGAAATACATAATAAGTACATATAACTCAAAGTAAAATTTATAAGACTGGGAACTTCTGGTTTTGTTAGATTGAATACAAGCTTTTATATCTTCCTATTCCAGAAACTTTACTAAAGTTCCAGTAAAGAATAAAGAAAAAACTATAAAGTAGAGAAACAGAGTGAGTGAGAGAGAACGAATAGAGAGTATACCACTGAACAGTGTGTGGAAGATGGCACAGTGACAGAGCAGGAGTAGCTGAGGTAGATGGAGAGAAGTCTGCAGAGTCAAGCTACAAGACACTGTGGAGGTTTAGGAGGGTGAGGCTGGAAAAAGATTGATTGCAAGGAGTTATAGAGCTGCATAGTATGCAGAGTAGTCCCTGCTCCCCTCCCTAGCTCACACTGCCACTGCCAATTTCCCATTCCTACTTGAGGCATGAGGGATAGTCTTGGGGTACATTGAATCAGAGATGCTTTAGACTCAGAGACTAGGCCTAAAGAGGGGATAAAACTCTACAGAGTGAACAGATGAAATCCTCTTGGACTCTTCTCCAACATAGTTTCCAGGGCACCTATATCTAGAGACTGACTCCTTAGGCAGGGGTTGGAAAATTCACGCCTGGAGAAACTAAATAGCCAAAGAAATGACCTATCTGGCATTTGGAGTCCCCATTGAAATGCCTAGATTCCCCACACCCAGTTTACTGTGCAGGGATGCCTGCCAGGTAATAAGTACATCCCATCTCCACTCAGGGTTTCTCTTGGAAACTAGACCCATGTCCCTAAATACAAATGAAACACACACACACACACACACACACACACACACACACACACACACACACCTCTACTATATACATGTCATAAATATAAATGAGTGGTGAAGGTGTACATGCAATATTTGAGCATATCTACCAACAAAATATAGAGATCAAAACAGAGAAAGAGAATGTGGTTAAGTGGGCTCAGAGAAGATATAGATAGTTCAGCAAGCAACAGAAAAGTGTTTTTTGTTTTTTTTTTTGAGTTGGAGTCTCACTCTGTCGCCCAGACTGGAGTGCAGTGGCCGCCTCCGGCCACCGCAGCCTCAACCTGCTGGACTCCGGCGATCCTTCCGCCTCAGCCTTCCAAGTAGCCGGAATTATAGGCATGCGCTACCACGCCCGGCTGATTTTTTGATTTATTGTAGAGATGAGATCTCGCTGCCCAGGTGGGCCTCGAACCCGTGGGCTCATGCAATCCACTCACCTCAGTCTCCCAAAGGTGCGGGATTATAGGCTGAGCCACCAAGCCCGGCTAACAGAAACGTTTTTAAAAACCTGTAATAGCTGGGCTCAGTGGCTCAGGCTGTAATCCCGCACCTTGGGAGGCTGAGGTGAGTGGATTGCCTGAGCCCGTGGGTTCGAGACCTGCCTGGGCAACTTGGTGAGACCTCATCTCTATAATAAATCAAAAAATCAGCCAGGCATGGTAGCGCATGCCTGTAATTCCGGCTACTCAGAAGGCTGAGGTGGAAGGATCGCCGGAGCCCAGTGGGTCGAGGCTGCAGTGGCCAGGAGAGGCCACTGCACTCCAGTCTGGGCGACAGAGTGAGACTCCAACTCAAAAAAAAAAACAAAACAAAAAAACAAACTATAATATCTTCAGAAAGATGACAGACACTATTATATCTATATAATAAGAAGAGCATTCTATAGGACAGGAACAATTAGAATATAAGAAAGAGGTATCGGAAATTAAGCTGATAGTAAAATTTTAAAAAATCATTCAGGGACATAGAAAAAAAGTCAAGTAAACTTTCTAGAAAAATAGATTAACAAGCAAAGATGGAAACAGAGTAGGGTTGAGATATGCTTATATATTATTGATCCAATGTAGTGGATTAGTCTACAAGGCTTAGTATTTTACTATGGGAATTCCAGAAAAAGAAAATACAGAGAAGAGATAAGTACCAAAGAATAACACAAGAAAAATTTTCAAAATGAAATTAAATTTTCCAGATTTAAAGGGACCAGAAAGTACCCAGAGCAGCGGGTAAGAAAACATCCTTAGTAGGGTTCTTTACTGTGAGATTAAAGAATGCCAGGATTGAAAATAATTTTTCAAAACAGGCCACCAGTAAAAGATCATACCAGGTAAAAGGGATAGCAGTGGCATAAAATTTCTCAACTGCAACTCTGGATGCTACAAGACAATGAAATACGACCTAAAAATTCTTAGGGAAAATTACATTTTACTTAGAACTCAATGGGAAGCTTAATTAGCTAGCAGTATGAGAGTAGAATTAAAACATTTTCAGACACGCAAGGCCTCAACACATTTACCTCCCATGTACCTTTTCTCAGGAAGCTACTAGAGAATGTGCTCTACAAAAATGAGGATGTAAACCAAGAAAGAGGAAGCCATGGGATTCAGGAAACAGGGTATCTAACACAGGAGAGAGGCACAGGGATTTCGCAAGATGGTGTTAAAAAGAAGCCCCAGGATAACAGGTGGGCAGCTGGCCTGGAAAACTCTAGACCAGATGGTCTGAATGGGAGGCTCTTTGAGGGGAAAAAAGATCCAGTAGGTTAGCAGTGGCATTCAATACATGAAAAATGGTTTTAATAGGGGCTTTGTAGTTCCTTTGGATAGTTCATGAATAGTTAGTAATAGATACACAGAAAAGTAAGCAAAATAAAATTTAAAAGACAGCAGGAAAAACAAGATGTTGAACAAGATTAAAAGTACACCCTTATACAACTTGGCTTAATAGTAAACAATATTACATGGTCATGGCCGGGTTTGGTGGCTCAGCCTGTAATCTCACGCTTTGGGAGGCTGAGGTGAGTGGATTGCCTGAGCCTGCAGGTTCAAGACCCGTCGCCTGGGCAACTTGGCGAGACCTCATCTCTACAATAAAAAAATTAGCCGGGCGGGGTAGTGTGCACCTGTAGTTCCAGCTACTTTGGAAGGCTGAGCGGAAAGATCACCAGAGCACAGCAGGTCAAGGCTGCAGTGACCGGGAGTATGCCACTGCACTCCAGTCTGAGCAACAGAGTGAGACTTCAACTCAAAAAAAAAAAAAAAAAAAAAATACATGGTCATAATAATGTAAACTAGAATATTGATCTGACCCTAAATTGCCATTTAACCCACTGGAAAGATGGGAGAAGAAAACTTGTTGGAAGGTGGTGATGGTATCACAGTGCTAAATTTTTGTCAGTAGTAAGATGTGAGATAAACTCTAAATTTTTTACTTTATAAAGATTAGTGTACATGCAATACTTAGGTATAGGGAGGGAAATGTCAGAGTTAAACCTTAAAAGTGGCTTCTTCTCCCTCCCATGGTGGGATTCAACATCCCTAGGGGTAGGGTGGGTTACAGCTGCTGGACAGTGACTCTTTCTACACCAGGCAAGGCAAGACCATAGATTGACCAACCTGAGAACAATCGGTTGGAATGAGTCTTACCTGTATAGGAGGTTACACACTCTGGCAAACATATATATTTCATAAAACAAAAAAGTAATAGTATTTTCCTCCGAGGAGCAGAAAAGCATGATAGAGAGAGGTGAGGGAAGTATTTTGGTTAGTCTTATTTGCCTTTTAAAACTATAGGCATATATTACTTTGATAAATATTAAGTTGGTTTAAAAAACTACTGGAATCCTAAATAGAAGTTATAATACCAAAGTAAACAACTCCTGCACCACCCTCCCCCAAGACAAAAAACAAAAAAAGAGGAAGAAGTTGATGTGAATTTTCTTACCTTTCAAAACTCACGCCGGGCTCGGTGACTCAGCCTGTAATCCCGCACCTTTGGGAGGCTGAGGTGAGTGGATTGCCTGAGCCCGCGGGTTCGAGACCCACCTGGGCAGGCGAGACCTCATCTCTACAATAAATCAAAAAATCAGCCGGGCGTGGTAGCACGCGCCTGTAATTCCGGCTACTCGGAAGGCTGAGGCGGAAGGATCAGCAGGTCGAGGCTGCGGTGGCCGGTCGCGGCTACTGCACTCCAGTCTGGGTGACAGAGTGAGACTCCGATTCAAAAAAAACAAACAAAAACTCACCTATTTATATAATGTCTGATAAAGTAGGGGACTCAGGACCCTCTACCAGTTTTACTCCAGACATGTCCCGTCATCTGCCCCCACTCTCCACAATCTGTGCTGTGTTGAAGCTGAACGAGTCTTGTTTGTGTTTCCTTTATAAGGTCTGCATTTTCTTATAGTGTAGTTACTGCTTACCTTTTACCCATCATACTCCCAGAGCACACACTCACACATACTAACCCCTTTGCAAAGTCCCCTTGTTCAACCTCCATCCCTCGAATGCTTCTCTACCTGTTTACATCTCAGCTCGGAGCCCTCTTGGAGGGATCTTTGAGGGGCTCCGATCATTGTGTTCCCTCTTTCTTTTCATTCCTATCGTACTGTCTTTCAACGCCAGAGAGCAGGAGCCATATTGCACTGATGTTTCTTCCTCCAACTGTGCCTGGCAGAGTGCAGAGATATTCTAGGTACTGCCTCAGATATATATTAAATGAATATCTTATCTTTCATTAAATGTGAAACCTGTTGTGTCATATGGCCCAGGGCTAAACATCTCCAGCTGCATCCGTAAACATGACTGGAAAGTAAGGATTTTTTTTGTTTTGGTTTTCAGAAAGCTTATGTGCTTTCCTCCCAAGGGAGGGAGATCATGCATGGAGCCTCGAGAGCAAAGAGCTCCCTAAAAGTGCTTCCTTTGTGGAGATTGTGGAAAACATGTAAGCTTGAAAGTTCAAGTTTTTATTTGACTCTATAGGGGTTACAGGTAACCTGTCACTGATGTGTGGCTGGCAGGATGTCACCTAGGTCTCCAGGTAAAGAAACCTCTAGACATCACCCTGGACCTGGTGGACAATGGCTCAGCCTGAGATGTGGCAGGAGAAGGAAAACTCTCTCATGAGGCCAGAACACGAGTTTTAAAAAAAGGAAGTCTACAAGTACTCCTACTCTGTGGTATAACAAGGTTGCTTCCTGGAGCCCACCACAGCTGGGACTTGGATCTCTAGCACCCCACACCTAATTCAGGCCTCCTTCTATTTTTTTTTTTTTTTTTTTTTTTACTTTTTAAATTTTTTTTTTGAGTTGGAGTCTCACTCTGTCACCCAGACTGGAGTGCAGTGGCTGCTCCCGGTCACCGCAGCCTCGATCTGCTGGGCTCCGGCGAGCCTTCCGCCTCAGCCTTCCAAGTAGCCAGAACTACAGGCGTGCGCTACCACGCCCGGCTAATTTTTTGATTTATTGTAGAGATGAGGTCTCGCCTGCCCAGACGGGTCTCGAACCCGCGGGCTCAGGCAATCCATTCACCTCAGCCTCCCAAAGGTGTGGGATTACAGGCTGAGCCACTGAGCCCGGCTCCTCCTTCTATTTTATCGGGCTTAATACTCCAAGCCTCAATCTCTTTATAACCACTCAGACAATCACCTAACAAATTATAATAGGATTAATCTAAAACCGCTGTGTATGAAAATAACAAAATGCCAGCAATATGATGGTACATGTACACAGTGAAGTATCATGAAGCCTTTGAAATACGGTGGATCAAGCCGGGCTCGGTGGCTCAGCCTGTAATCCTGCGCCTTTGGGAGGCCGAGGTGAGTGGATTGCCTGAGCCCGTGGGTTCGAGACCCGCCTGGGCAGTGAGACCTCATCTCTACAATAAATCAAAAAATCAGCCGGGCATGGTAGCGCATGCCTGTAATTCCGGCTACTTGGAAGGCTGAGGCAGAAGGATTGCTGGAGCCCAGCAGGTTGAGGCTGCGGTGGCCAGGAGCGGCCACTGCACTCCAGTCTGGGTGACAGAGTGAGACTCCAACTCAAAAAAAAAAAAAAAGAAAAAAATATGGTGGATCTTATAAGCTTGGAATAAGGTAGGTCTATAAGTCCTGATATGGTAGGGACTCTCACACATATTGTTAAAGGAAAAATTAAGTTTTCATAACTGCAAACAGTCCCACTTTCCCCACATTAGCATTTATCTCTATTTGACATAATATATAATTTACTTGTTTTCAATCTATCTCCCTGCTGGAATATAAGGTATGCGAGGGATTTTGTCTGTTTAATTTACTGCCTTTCCCCCAGTGCATTAGAATACTGAATAAATGAATTCGTGTGAAAACAGTTTACTGTTTGCCTAGAAACAGTTCTGGAAGGCTATATAAGCTTCAAGGTAGTTTACTCTCTGAGCAGTAGAACTAGGGGAGGGGCCCAGGGGCAAAACCAACTTTTAATTGTATATATCTTACCATGTACATGTATCACCTTTAAACAAATAAAAGCACTAGTTTTACAGGGTATCCCATTTATTTTGTGAGGGCTACAATGAAATACCAATTATTTAGTTAGCACCACTTATTTCTAATCCCTGAGATAATAAATACTGTTCTGAATTTCTCTTCTTTGACTTTCAGAAGTCAAGTTGTAAAAGGGCCACTATTCAAGTCAATGAACTTTATATTTTATGAAGATTTTATTAACAGAGACTATTTTCCACCAGAGCTGTGCCATCTGTACTTACGTTGTGATGGGGAAAGATGAGTTTTTAGACCAGATACATTTATATCTTCTAACTTTTAGCCAAGTGACCTGGAATAGTTTACTTAACTCCCCTGATTTTTGTTACCTATAAAATTGAGATAATTTTTTTCTATGAGCAAAGTATGTTGTTCTAGCAAAACAACACGAAGTATGTGTCTTCAGTGCCCAGCAGTGTTGGCTCAAGGTAGGGCTCTTTCCCTGCAGAAGGTGACTCAGAGGGAAGTCTCTTAGTGATATTTTTTACTGCTAACTACTCAAAATGTGACAGCATTATCAAAAAGTTTATTAGAAATGCACAGTCTCAACCCTTGAGCTAATGAATCAGAATCTGTAGTTTAATAAAATACCCAGGTGATTTCTATGGACAGTCAAGTTTGAGAAGCTATTTTTACATTTCTTCTAGCAGTATTTTAGGCAGGTTTATATTAATCATGTTTTTTATTTCTTGTATTTTATGATTCTTTGACATCTTGGGGTCCTATGGATTTGGGAAGAGACTTCTCTCAGGGTTAGCCAATTCCTAGAGATGGCAGACCTCTTGTCTGTGAGCTGGTCTTTAATATGCAAAGCAACCAATCCATACCCCCAGCTACTTCCTTTTATATGGTTCCTGCAATCCAGAACACTATGTCCTTGCCCCATATCACCCCAGGGCCAGGTAACTGGATAACTAGGAACCATCCCATATACCACAGAGCCTGCTGAAGTTATTTTAAAAATTGGCTAATCCTAAACCTGCTTACCATGCCTTAGTGTTCTTTCCCACAGAAACTATAATAAGAACTCTGCACACATTTCTCCCTCACTCTTTCTGCCTCCTGACCTGCCTGGTGCCTACCTATGCCACACTTCATGGTGAGGTGTGTCCCCTCTGGGGAACCATAGGTGGCAAATTGCCTTTTCATTGGCAGTTGTCTCCTGATCTGTTGGCCTCACCATACCATAATAAAACACAAATCCCAGGCACATTTTGAAATAAGACTGCCTTTTTAAACTTCTTTCTTAGTTGACTCTCCTTGCCACCCCCTCCCCCACCAACTTCACCTTGCAAATTTTAGGTTTCTTTGGAGAAGGATGTGTGTACCTGGCAGAGCCAGATGTTCTGCTAGGGCACAACTGATAGGTGAAACATAAGAGGATGGTAAAAGCCACCTCATCTGCCTGAACTTACTTTTTTAAATAAAGATGGTCAGGGATAGCTGTGTATAAGGGTGTAAATCTGTTTAATGTAGTATAACTATATTGAACAGCAGTAATACTCCTTAAGCATAAGCTTTGAATACTTCAGAAACTGCTATTACAAATGATTAAGACCTTCAAGATAATGGAACCGTGTGAAGGAAACACACAAATGTATTTACAGCTTTCTAAGATGTCAAGGAAACGAATGAAAATCTGCCATTCACATCCATTCATTTTTCCCTGTGGCTTCTTAATATGGTATATATGCTTTAGGTAGAAATAACTCCTACCAGGGAGCAGCTATAATATCACCAAGCAGCTTCCCTTCTCACATTTGCATTTACCTCTTGTCTCTTCTGTTTTGGAAAGAATCTTGATATATGGAAGTGAGCAAACTGAAGCTGAGGTTAGCAAAAGCAGATATTTAAAGAATGTAAACTGGGCGCCGTGGCTCACGCCTGTAATCCCAGCACTTTGGGAAGTGGAGGCAAAAGGATTGCCTGAGCCCAGGGGTTCCATACCAGTCTGGGCAACTTGACAAGACCTTGTCTCTACAATAAATAAAAAAATACTGGCACATATCTGTGGTTCCATCTACTTGTAAGGCTGAGGTGGAAGGATCACCTGTGCCCAACAGGTCGAGGCTGTGCTGGCTGTGAGCATGCCACTGCACTCCAGCCTGGGTGACAGAATGAGACTCCAACTCAAAAATAAAATTTAAAAAACAAAAGAACGTGAAAGGTTCTTTTCTCCCTGTGACTCAAAGAAAAAAAATACAATAAGAAGTATCAATTACAGAAATAGTTTATGTTTGTTAGGCAAGATTGCAAGAACAGAAGGTATCAATCTTATAGTAACTTTTCCTTCATTAAGTTATTTTACTATAATTTTATTAAGAAATTAAAATTTTATCTGCAGCTTTTAATTGGAAATATTAGGAAAAAAGTTATCATTAATTGTTTTAGGCTGGGTGTGGTGGCTCACGCCTGTGATCGCAGCACTTTGGGAGGCTGAGGCAAAAGGATTGCCTGAGCCCAGGGATTTGAGACCAGCTAAATAAAAAAATTAGTCAGGGATAGTGGTGCATGCCTATGATTCCAACTACTTGGAAGGCTGAAGAGGAAGGATCACCTGAGCTCAGCAGGTTGAGGTTTCAGTGGCCATAAGTGCCTAGGCGACAGAGTGAGACTCTGATTCAAAAAGAAAAGAAAAGAAAAGAAAAAGAAAGAAAATACAAAAGTTACCATGAATTGTTTTATGACCATCAGTTTTACTTCCATAAAAAAATAAAACCCGTTTGTTATGACTATAAAAAGAACCATTGACTGCAGATATCAAGATTTTGCTCCCCATAAGTGGCCCAACAGTTTCAACATCACTGCCATTGTCTAAAATTTGACTTGTAGCCTGTATGACTGACAATGTCCCTGAAACCACAGGCTTGTTTCTGGTAGGTATTTTGTTGAATCGGTTTCTTGACCATTTTCCAAGAAACCTAATTTGCCCAAGGGAGTCTTGCAGTGGAAAAGAGTGTTTGCATCTGCTTAGGGAAATGTGCCTAAAATAATGACTTATTTAGAACTGAGAACAGAATGGAATGGGATGGATTGATAAGCCAGTTTGAGCAGGCAGAGAGCAACCTGGGCCTCCTAACTGTTATAAAAGGAGCTCTGCAGCAAGCAGTTTGCCTATACTGGAACTGGCAAGACTCATCTTCTTCATTCAGCAAACTTTGTCTCTGTAAACTCTGTGCACAATTCTTACTCTTACAAACGCCTTAAGGCATGATATCTCATTTTAAGTTTCACTTGCACTTCTAAGATGGTGCGGATTTCTCGATTCAGTCCTGCAGACCCCAGTGTCATAATTGCTCTCCAAGGTATGTTACCCATTTTAAACTCAGTAGCATCCTTTTAGATGACTTCAGAATGCTTGTTAGTGGCGATGCCTCCTGAGTTCAAGTACTTTCTTGGTTGCCAGGAGAGTTGGCGAGTGTGCTGATGCATGGATTACCCAAAAAGAGGGCTTGACTCAGCTTCTTCCTGTCTTACTGAACTGAAAATGAACCAGGAGTCAAAATTAGGAAGCTGACAGGAATGAAGAATGAGTTGAGGTCAAAAAAAAAAAAAAAAAGGAATATTGCCACTGCATTGCTCTTTTTTGCTGCTGCTCTGTTTCCTGTTGCTTTTGCTTGTTTTTTTCCTCTTCACTTGTCTGCCAATGAAATATATATTTCATTGAAATATATATTCAAGGCTAGTAACTTTTAGAAACGGCAAAGATGACAACAAACTTTATTTCAAAAACCTAAAGTTCGATGAATTTCTTTGTTATAATCTTTCTCTGCCATTTTATTTCGTAAAAAAAGTTAAACCATTGACCATGTTTAAGTTGGCAAGGTTAAGTTTAAACAGAATCCTATTTAGGTACAGTGGTAATGAGAGTTTACCTTTTTAAAATTTAAATTTGTCTTTGCACAATTAGCAAATTATTAAACGACCTTTCCCTCAAAGTCTGCATGCAATTGCCTGTTCCCCTAATAAGAGAACATGTTTTACAAGATTCATGTTGATTAATTGACAAATGCTGACAAATGCTGATAAAACCAAAACAGTGCTAAAATGCAATGTACCAACTGCAGCATAAATTACTTTTGTTCAATAATGTTTCCAGTGACTATACATTGTGGTTTATTTTTCAATAAATATTACTGTCGTAATTGAAACATTCATTGTAGAAATTTGTCTCTGAAGATGACTGTCAGAAACCACAGCTAGGTCTAAACACTTCTATATCTGTGTAGGCTTTTCTGCTCAATTAAAAGCATCGATTGCTATGAACACTTTAAAAACTGATGCTTTATATTTCGTATGAAAGGAACACAAACACATTTTAATATGCTTTGAAAATCATATCCCCTTGATTGACTTCAGTGTTCCCTATATTCATGACAGTCTTAACAATAAATAAAAAATATAAGTTCTAAACCACTAGCCTTCCACCAATCCATCAGCTGTTATGACAGCTGTGATGGGCTCCTTTAGAGGGCCTGTAGCTGGCTGGCTGGGTCATGCTCCTGTATGTTTCAGACATCGGAGATGCTTGGCCAAAAATCAGGTTTCTGTTTTTGTATAAGACTGAATAGCTTTCAGAAGGATCCCCTGTATCCTGGGTGAAACACAAAGGTCTAGAGTATCCCAGTAGCGGATGGGGAATGGAGATAGACGGGACTGAAGGTCAGGGCATAGACTATCCTGTAGGATTCCTGTCCTTCAACTGCTCTGGTCCATATCCACAGGTTAGACTTGGAAACTCTAGTGCCTTAAGAATACCACAGCTTATAGATTTAGGGATCTCACCCGTCTGATAGGTTGAGTTTTGATGTCCTAAGATGTCCTGCTCATCCATACTCCCGAGACACTAGATGTCCTTCACAAAATGACTTTGGTATACTTTTCTCAACGAAGTAATTTAAATTCAACAAATATTTATCAAGTTTACTGTATGCCAGGTGCTCTGTTGGGTCCTTGGAACATACACATGAACCAGACAGTTTATCCTAAAGGAGCTTAAGACTATCATTGCTGAACATTTGCAATTTGTTATTTAAAAGACATCTTTCCATAATTTGTCAATTTTTTTGAGCTCCCATCATGGACGAGGCACTATTCTAAGTGTTCAATACTTTAGATATTTTCTTTCTTTGGTATTTATCAAAGATTTATATGTTCTCCTGACCCTCTAAGGCAAATCTCATTTACCAGTTTTCCATTTGAGTTTCCTCAGTTGCTGATTACCAGTCAGAAGTTGTACTCTGTCACAGCTGTCAGACCTGAGTTGAGATTGGAGTTTGACCAGTGGGACCAAGCAGAGGCCATCATTCTAAACTTTAGTCAAAGAGTACGTTGCCCTCAGGATGGGTGTGAAGGTTGTGGAGCAAGAATATGAGACTGGGGGATGAGGGAGTTAAGGACAATTTGGGACACATAAGAACCAAACTGGTTCTTTGGAAAGATGTCTTTGGGATGTGGTTCACAGTAGAAACAGATCAAACTGGCAAACCAAGGCTGAAGGTTGAGCACAAGTTGGATGGGGGCTAGTAAATGGTAGAATTTCAAGTGATGGACTAGAAGATAAGGACAGAAGGCCAACTAGTGGTGGAGGTCACAGAAAGGCAACCAGTTGGGAGAGTTCAAGACAGGTTAGCAAGCAAGCGAGTTAGAACTGTCAGCACTGAAGAATTCTAGAAGATTAGGAGCTACTGGGAGAGGTTCAACCATGAAGAGGATCAGGCTTGAGGATAAAAATGGAGAAAATCTGTGCCACTGAGTCATAAGAACTAAAATGTGTTTCTGGTCATCTAGGCCACAGGGCCCTGAGCAGGCCTAGCAATATGATGGAGAATTTCTGAGTCTAAGCCCATGTTGTCCTCAACCCAGACCTTATTAAGACAGGGTCTGGATGCCATAGTCACTCCACAGATATTTCACTGAATTGACTGGGTTCTGAAAATGAGACAGCTCCCAAAATGAGATGATTTTTACAAGGCAGTATAAACATTAAATTGTTCTGGCATTAATGAAAAAAAAAGCACAGGACAAACACACAAGGAGAAAGAATGATTACTTGTCTCAATGACATCTGCATTGTCCTAGTCTTTACATTTGTTTCTTCTCTTGGTTTCTTTTTTTATGGGGTGGCATTAAATAAGAAGAGAGTCAGACTAGTATGGAACCTGGAAAGTTCTAAGGACGTGTGTTTAGCTGGTTACTGGATTGGAGATGTTGTCCTCGTGGGAGCATTGTGGAAGAAATGAAAGGAGAAAGGTGAAGTGTTAAAATCCTGCTGGCCGGGCTCGGTGGCTCAGCCTGTAATCCCGCACCTTTGGGAGGCTGAGGTGAGTGGATTGCCTGAGCCCGCGGGTTCGAGACCCGCCTGGGCAACTTGGTGAGACCTCATCTCTACAGTAAATAAAAAATTAGCCGGGCATGGTAGCACATGCCTGTAGTTCCAGCTCCTTGGAAGGCTGAGGCGGAAGGATCGCCGGAGCCCAGCAAGTCGAGGTTGCGGTGGCCGGGAGCGGCCACTGCACTCCAGTCTGGGCGACAGAGTGAGACTCCAACTCAAAAAAAAAAAAAAAATTCTGAACTCCCAGGTTTATTTCTGTGAAAATTTCAGTGAGGTGCTGGAACTTGGCTGAATTGCTCGCGTCACACCTAGAATCTCTTCTTATCTCCCGTCAGGAAGGCACTGCTGCTGACCTCCATCCCTGGGAGGCTTTTTTGTGTTTGGTAATAGCTGCCAGTAAAAATAATAGGAAAGATTGTTCCATAAACCCTTGATAAAAGACCTATTGTGGTTGTGTTGTACATCACACACAAAGATTGTCAAGCACAGTCTTTTAAAACATGCCCTACTTCACCAAGCTGGGTCAGTGGGATCCAACACAGACCGCCCAGGTAGCATTTATGCCCATCAGTTGCCATTCTCAACCCCCAAGTCAGAAAGGCACCAGTGCCATATCTTATTCTGTACTTCTGGACCATATTCCCTGTTTTAACACTAGATGGGGCATTGTTGTTATTACAGTGGCTCTAAAAAAAAACCCCAAGAAACAAAAAAAACAGTGAATGTACAAAACTTGGGGGGATGAAAACATTTCTTTTTTTTTTTTTTGAGTTGGAGTCTCACTCGGTCGCCCAAACTGGAGTACAGTGGCCGCTTCCGGCCACCGCGCCTCGACCTGCTGGGCTCCGGCGATCCTTCCGCCTCAGCCTTCCAAGTAGCCGGAATTACAGGCATGCGCTACCATGCCCGTCTGATTTTTTGATTTATTGTAGAGATGAGGTCTCGCTGCCCAGGCGGGTCTCGAACCCGCGGGCTCAGGCAATCCACTCATCTCAGCCTCCCAAAGGTGCGGGATTACAGGCTGAGCCACTGAGCCCAGCTAAACATTTCTTTAGAACATATATTGTTCTATAGAATCAGAGAGCACTGGAGCAGAAAACAGGAATGAAAAGTATACAGTCCAAACTCATGTTTTTCATTGTTACCTGAGAAAACTCTGACCAGCCCAAGTTTACCCAGTGGGTCAGAAGGAGACACAGAATTGAAAGCCAGAGCCCCAGTCTCCTGAGCCTAGGGAGTCCTTGCCCCCTGCCTCACGGCCACACATGCAGTGAAGAGGTACAGGTGATGTGTGGATCTAATGAGCCACGTTCTTTTAAAGCCATCATCCCTGTCAGCACTGCAGCATTCTAGAAGTTAAGGAGCTACAGGGATAGACTCAACCATGAAGAGAGTCAGGCTTCAGGATAAAAATCAGAGAAAATCCATACCACTGAGGACTTGGGTGGTGGACTTCTCGACAGCAGGCACCATGGATGATGCCTGATTCGCCTTGCATAGGAGATGTTGTACGCAGGGAGTTCTACACATATTTGTGGGATTGAATCAAATTATGTTTAGGAGGACATGCCAGCTCCGTGTCATGCCCTCCTAAAGGCATTCCCTCTACAACTTGAGTCCACATGTAGATAGCACAAAAGCAAGCAATGAAAACAATTCAGACAGTTTTTTTACCTTGCTTACACACATTTAAAAAAAAATACTGGCCAGGCTCAGTGGCTCAGCTTGTAATCCCAGCACTTTGGGAGGCTGAGGTGAGTGGATTGCCTAAACCCGAGGGTTTGAGACCCACCTGGGCAACTTGGTGAGACCTCTTCTCTACAATAAATAAAAAAAATTAGCCGGGCTTGGTAGCACACGCCCGTAGTTGCAGCTACTTGGAAGGCTGAGGCGGAAGGATTGCCAGAGGCCAACCAGTCGAGGCTGCAGTGGCCAGGAGTGGCCACTGCACTCCAGTCTGGGTGACAGAGTGAGACTCCAACTCAAAAAAAAAAGAAAAGAAAATGATCAGGCTCTCCTCACTCTCCTCCTTTCCAACTAACAGGCCCTAGCACAGAGCAGAATCCTTACAGACCCTGTGATTGATCCACCACTTTTTTTAGTGATAAGTCTACTTTTTAGCAGACACACTTTTTGAAGAATGTACCTTGTGTTTTAAGAAGACAGAAAAGGCATGCTATGGTGGTATGCTCTCTCTCAGTTCAGTGGCAGCAGCATTCTCCACTCACAGGCTTGCTGTGCTAATTCTGAACTTTAGTTCAGTTATGGAAGCATTCTTACTTTCTCAGGTTTACCAAGGTACTTTAAGTCCTTCTTCTTACTACATGTATATCCTACACAGCTCCATTCTTGGGAGAAGAACAGGCAAGTCAGAAACATCTAGATTGTAACTTTTGTTTCACGCTGGATATTACAAACAAAGGTTTTTATGAAGTGAACACTTTTAACAGTATAATTTGAAAAACGTGGCTTGTGTGAGTGGCTTGTGTCCCCCTCCCCTTGGAATCCCAATCCCCGCCCTCAGCCGGGTCTAATTCTATTCGTCCTGAATAAGCCAGTTTAAAAGTCATCTCCTCTGCTGAGCTTCTACCCTCCCTACACCCACGTTCCTTTCCAGAATCCTCACTCTTCATTCTGTGCTGCCAGAGCATCTTATTAATACCACTAGAATATAACATTTATCTCCAGGACATTCATTACTCACCAGTTATATCTATGTCTGTCCTGCCAGCCCAGCTGTAGACTCCTTGACAGCAGGGACAGTGGGTGATGCCCGATTCACCTTGCATAGGAGATGATGTGCACCAAGAATTCTATACATATTTATGGGACTGAATCAAATTATGTCAGCAACAGCTTTTTTAATATAGGGGTTCGGAACTCTCAAAGGTGTATCAAGTAATTTAAAAGTCATTGTCTTCTGTAATTTTCTGAAGAAAGTTCCAAAGACTTAAATGTTTTATATTCTTACTTTTAAGGTGAAAGTGTTATAAAAAACTGGGCAGTCATATTTGTGTACATGAGGATACTGGTAACTTATTTGCTCCCCACATCTGAATAGGACAGAGATATTTGGTCACAGATTCACTTTGCTCTATATAAAAGATGTATACTGGAAACATCGTATGTAAATCGAAAGACTCTAAATCAAATTGTGTGTTAAAATGCTCTAAGGGAGCTGTTTAAAGAGAACATTTTTCCAAGTGAAGAATATTTACATAAAAATATAATTTCTGAACTTATCAGAGAATTTGCCTTTTATAGAGTATTTTTCCTAGAATGATAAAGGCACTTCTGTATTCCAGTGGAAATTTTCATGGCATTAATTTTGTGTTTTTCCATAGTATCTCTAAAACACTAGGCTTATTCCTAAGAAGAGTTTTAATTTATACAACAGATATTCTTGGCTTACTAAAGTTAATCACTCCTCTTATTGTCATAAAATTGGTATGCATTATATATTATTTCTTGTTCAGCTAATAAGACATTACTTGCGTGGGCATTTAATAATTTTAACACAAATCTTACTTGGAGGAATCAGTATGTTATACTCTTGATTTGCAAGAAGAACTAGGGCTGATGTGAGTGCTTACTCAGAACCAGAATATGGAAAAGGCCATCACACATAAATTTCAGTGAAATATACATTGTCCAAGAAACCAAAAATGTTGTGCTTGGAACTGAAATTTTTTATGAGTTTTATTTAGGTGTTTCCGTCTTCCTTTTTTTCTAGATTGACCAAAAGGAATTAGAGAGAAACATGGAGTGGTGTAGTTTTAGGGATATTGTTGGAGTTCATAATGAGTGACTCAGTCAGTGAATATCCCTTTGCATTCAGGATGCAGGGTCCCTGCAACCTCTTATCCTATCTTCCAGTGGTGGGCACAGCAGAAGCCTTTTAATAATGCATTTGCTGAGTTGAAAAATAATATTCTTGGCTTTGGAACTATGTATTTAACACATTGTCAGCATATGCCATGTGGAAAGCCTAGTGCTTTTAGACTGAGGTTCTGCCGTGCACAAATAAAGCACTTGTGTGTTGACCTTTTTCAGTAAACAATACTAGAAATGTTGAGTACCTTTAAAATTCAAATGCAGCTTTTAAAATGTGTTCTCATTTTTATGGACAGCTGAGATCTGCCTGCACTAATACCCAGCTAATCTGAGGTCTGCGAAGAGCTCGGGAATCAGTCAGACTCGGTTTATCTATGCTTGTTTTAGCCCCATGCACGGAGACTCTGGGGCCCAGTTCTGTTCAATTCTCCCAACATATAGGCATTTTAATTTCCCAGGAGATCTTTCTCATGTCTGGGCATTTGTATGGTGAGCATACATTTGGGCCAACATATATATGGCTCTACCCAATTTTAATTAAGTAGTAAAGCTGATCTTTATGCATTAGAATTTTATTTCAAACTTAGATATCCCTCCTCCTACCCCTACCTTTAAAAGTGTTTTTTACTGTCTGTGTCTTTTCTGGCTTCTAAGAAATATCAAAGGAGAAAACCCCCACCTCATTGTGAAATCTAGTTCAACTCTTATTTCTGGCCCTGGGGATCGCAACATGCAGAGTGAGTAGCTAACTGGAGATTGCATTTACCCAGAGGTGACCATTACCAGCAGACCCACAGAACTGCCTTGGGGCAGGTAGGTTCTGGGACTGGGCCTCCAGGTGGGAGAGCTGCATCTGACCTATTCCACTGGATTAAAAATTAAAATCTGTTAAGAAGCAGGCTGCTCACTTCTAGCCTGGAGCATCTGGCAGTAGTCCCAGGTTAATGAATGTGTTTTAAGGAACTCCTGTTTCCTTTCCTCTTGCTTCAATTGTCCCGTCTCTTTGTTTTAATTCTCCTGTCTGTCTTTTTTTCCTTTCTGAACAATGGAAGTAATCATAATTCTAATCATCTGAACTGAGATACTGATTTAGAAAACATATAGCCTTTGTAAGAAATGACATATGTAAATTTAGTTTAGTGTAATATAATCTCAATCAGTTTATTGGAGTCTTTAGTTAATAAGGAATTCTTTTTTATTATAACTGTTAGGAGAAAATTGCAAATAATATAAAAACAAGTTTGCATCATAGAATTTAGTTAATACTCTGGATGCAATATGGCATCATTTCAACTTCTTAAACCTACATTTGTACATCTTGTACTGTATAATGACTACTGACTACAGAATGATAATCTGAATACATTAGCAATATCAGAAATCATTAGGACAGTTCTTCAGTCCTTCTATGTCTTTTGTAACTGTGACTTTTTTTTTTTTGAGTTGGAGTCTCACTCCGTCACCCAGGCTGGAGTGCAGTGGCATGCTCATAGTCCACCCCAGTGTCAACCTGCTGGGCTCAGGCAGTACTTCCACCTCAGCCTTCCAAGTAGCAGGAACTACAGGTGTGTGCTACAACCCCCGGCTAATTTTTTGATCTATTGTAGAGATGAGGTCTTGCCAAGTCTCCCAGGCTGGTCTTGAACCCATGGGCTCAGGCACTCCTCTCCCCTCGGCCTCCCAAAGTGCTGGAATTATAGGCTTGAGCCACCATACCCGGTGACTGATATTTTTGAAGAGTACTGGTTATTTTGTAGAATGACCTTGATTTGAGTTTGTCTGATATTGTCTCATGATTAAATTAAGGGTGTACAATTTTGGCAAGAACATCACAGAGGTGACATAACCTTCTCAATATATCATGTCAAAAGACATGCCATGTCAATGTGTCTTATTACTGCTTCCAATATCTTTTTTATAACATCAATTGAAGCAATATTTTCTCCCTAGCCAAGTTATATCACTACTCAGAATATGGTTTTCTTCTATCACTGTAATGATTGAAGTTCATATTTAATATGTTAGTAAATAAGCTTTTATAAATATATTTTTTTATCTGGTAAAATGATACGTTAGTGATATTTGTTGTAATTAACACTTTTTACAGTATTCTTCTTTTAGACATATATCTAAGGTTGCTCTGATTTTCAGTTTCCTGATTGCTAAAGTACAGTTTTTGTGAAAAGTAGATGAAATAATATATGTGAACATGGCAGCAGATAGTAGGTGCTTGGCAAATTTAGGTAACTAGACTTATGGTTTTGATAAATTTTTTGTGTTAAAAACTCACATTTAATCTCAGGGTAGTCAAATGTCAAAAATAAAAATTATGAATTAAATATTGTAGTAAGCATTGTCAGCAAAATGTTTAATTGTTGAAATATGAAGACATAATAATCACAATTAATATGGAGATTTTTAAGCATTTCTGGCTCATAAAGTTAGTCACTTGTTTCTACTCCTTCAATTGTCCTACTAATAAGATTTCTCATTAAATCATCTTTTCATTCATGTAGTTGTTTCATATCTAATTGCTAGTGTTGATCATTAGATATACATGATAGAAAGGCCCTAGAGTTGTCAGAGTTCAAGGCTAAGTCTTTTTTAACCTAGATATGGAAAAAGAACAAGTTTTAACTTTTATTTCTTAGGTTACACACCTGTACCTATTTTACCCTTTTTGATATTTGTTCCCTATTTTTAATTTAATTTTTTAATGTAAGGTACTGTCTTATATAACCTTAAACTTCTGGAAGTCAAAATATGTTTCCTCAAGGTAAAAAAAAAAGATTTTAAGATGTTTTGCCTGTAAATGTATGCTTTTGATTATTTCTGAAACCATTTTCTGTGTTTATGGTGCACTCCTGGACAGACCTATGGACATATTAAAGGCGGTGCAATGTGGCATAAAGTTTTTCACAAGATAAATCTGGCTCGTTGCTCATTTATTCACTGAACACCTGTGCTTTGCTAGGTTGATGCTGAAAACAGAGTGAACAAAAGAAAGAGAATGCCTGTCTTCATGGAACCTCAGTCCAGTAGGAGAAATAGACATTGAGAAAAAAGTGAATGGAGAAAAATATGTATTTAAAAGTATGCCAAAATTCTAAAGTTTGAGAACAAGTTTCTGTAGAGAAGATGTTCAACAGTGATGTAGTAAGTGAGAGATAAGCCTCATGATCTCTCAGCCAGTGCTGTCTACAAGAGTTGAATCCAGGAGTACCATGGAATACATTCATGGACCGAGAAGAAGATATTGAAAGATAATCTTGCAAATTTCTCACCCAATACTACACTGTTGAGTAAGGTCAACCAGCTCTTCAAAAAATTCAAGAAGGGACTGGGTGTGGTGGCGTACGCCTGTAATCTCTCCACTTTGGGAGACTGAGGCAAGAGGATTGCTTGAACCCAGGAGTTCATGACCAGCCTGGACAACATAGTGAAACCTCATCTCTAATTTAACAAATAAAATAAAAAAAGAAGGCTGATGGACTATAGGCCAGATGTAGGCCTTCTTTTAAAAAGCTGGGCTCGGTGGCTCAGCCTGTAATCCCGCGCTTTTGGGAGCCTGAGGTGAGTGGATCGCCTGAGCCGGCAGATTCGAGACCCGCCTGGGCAGTGAGACCTCATCTCTACAATAACAAAAAATCAGCCGGGCGTGGTAGCGCATGCCTGTAATTCCGGCTACTCAGAAGGCTGAAGCGGAAGGATCGCTGGAGCCCAGCAGGTCGAGGCTGTGGTGACCGGGAGTGGCCACTGCACTCCAGTCTGGGCGATAGAGTGAGACTCCAACTCAAAAAAAAAAAAAAAAAAAAAGACAAAATTCAAGACAACTTCTTTCCTTCCTTTCCTTCTTTTAATTTATTAAATAGCTCTGTGTATACGGCTGTCAAATTTTGATGCATGTCAGAATCTCTTTGGAACTGTTTTTAAAAATGTTTGGGTCTTACATCAGATCCACTAATCAAAATCTCGTGGGTGTGGAGACCAGGCATATGTATTTGTAAAAATTTCCTCAGGTGACTTCAGTGCCCTTCAGAGGTTGGGAGCCACTGTGTGTCAGGCACACAGCTGGCTTTGTGGCTTCTGAGAGGAGCAAATCGCCACCTGGGGGACAGACACACTTATATAGTACACAAGTTTAGTGTTGAAGCCTTTGATTGTGCTCTAGAAAGTTCACACTTTTTTCCTGAACTAAACTAATCCTGTAACTAGTCTTGTGCCTTGGAAATCCCCTATTTTTGTCCACCAGGTCCCTCAAATGAGAAACCTGGGAATAGTTATATTACCTTCTTGTACCATCACACATCACTTGTTCCCTCTCACTGCTGTATTCCAGTTGCTCTCTTATGTCTTCAGAAATGTCTCTCAAAGCCATTCCCTCTCTCCATCTCGACCACCACTACCTCATCTTGCCTGGTCTCCAGTATTTACCCCCAAAAAGGTGTGCCCTCCTCAGGCTTCTCTCCCTGGAGAACTTACCCTCCATTTCACTGTAAGAACTATGGCTCTAGCTTATAAGTATGACCCTGTCATCCCCCATTTAAAATACTCTATTTGGTATCCATTGCCTGTGGGAATAAAGCTCCTTATCATGGATCCTGCCTGTAATTTTAGCTTCACTCCCCACCATTTCCCAGTTGAACAAAAATACTGACTTTCTGTTCCATGCCACACACTTATCATACCTAAGTGCCTTCAATCATAGTGTTGTCCATGCCCTAAGCACCTTTTAATTCCTTTTTTATATTTCTCCCCACCAACTTTCATATTTATTCATCCTCTAAGAAAATCTAAAATCACCTTCAGAGTTAATTGGTTCTTCTTCTGTGTTGTTTCTATTAACCTGTTTTAATTAATTCATTTATTTACCTACCTACCTGTTTATATAATGACCTATCTATCTGGGCCTCTCTCCTGTGGAGTGAATTTCTTGTTTGTCTAGAACTTAAAGATATGCTGCACACAGTAGGAGTTAACTAACTATTCACTGGATGAATAGAAAATGAATGAATGAGCCTGAAATCTATCTGCCATAAGCCCTGTCCCTTGATTCTAATTCTTTTCTTTGGAGTATTACCTAACTAATCTACTTAATCTTATACAGTTCCTTTACTTCTAATATGTGAAGATCATTCTCATCCTTTATCTTTTTCCCTGGGTCACAAAGCTAGTAACGTCATCTTAAAATAGGCAAAAACTCTTTGAAATTTCAGTAGTCATTATCGGCAATTTCTGTAGCTGCACCAAGTTCTCAGGTCTAATGATTGAATCCTGCTGACCTTGCTACAAGCTCAGACTTTCAAGAGAGGAAAGTGAGAAGCATTTAACCTAGTGTCATATCACCTTGGTTCCCGAATTGGGCCTTACACTGGCTTGTTCTGAGAATATCTGATGCTAACTCTAATGTACCCCCCCCCACTACCACTCCCATCTCCACCTCAGTTTGAAATTTCATTAATTATTCTACCCTTCTCAATTTATGAATCATTTTGTTTGCAGGGGAAGATTCATAAATGGGAGTTGAGTAATTCTGTCTTCCTTGCTGTTTATTATTAATGTTCTTTCCCAAAAGTGTTGTTGGTATTCCTTGTTCCTCTTCTTCAGATATTTTTAAATATGTTCTGTGTATGGTACTTGTTTCAAAATGTTTAATCCCATTTCTGCATTTAGGTCTCTTCAGCATCCTTCTAAGAATTGTTCCCACACATTTGCAATTGTCTTTACTTTTGCATCCTTGTTTTCATTTATTACTTGTCTTTTTAGAGCCAGAATTCATCAGAGAAGTTCCTGTAAAGACATAATGACTTCTACAGTGGTACTCTTTTCTTTTTATTTCACTAGGGTTATGACTATTCAGTTGTAGAATCAAAATTCCATTTTGCTAAATCGCTCTTAAATTTATTAGAGCTGTTACCTATGTATTCATATTATATTTATCATTTCTCTAAACTTTTAAGATGTTTTTCATAACTCAATAATGTATATTTGATTAGAATTAATATTCTCTATCCTCCTTATTAAGAACTCCTAGCTGTATAGTAACTTTCTTCTAGGAGTCCTGTCATCTTCATGTTGCTATTGACTTTTTTTGCAGCTGGTCAAAATCAAGGCTATTCTATAGTTCTCTGTCATCAAAGGTTGTGAATCAACTGCTGTCATTCCTACCTGGTTTAATTAAAGCATTGTGCTTTCTATGACTTTACTTAAAACTCTTTTAAGATATATAATATTTTGTGTATTGTTTTGGTGTCCTGGCTAATGAATTCTGAGATTACTTTCTGTGCTGTAAAAATGTGCTTTATTTTCTCTCTACTGAAATGCTCTCTTTTATGCTTTGAGCAGTAAACCCTAGTTTCAGTATTTCATGAATTGGCGAGTAAATGCATGTTTATATTGTCAAGACTTTCCTAATCTTTTTAGTCTATCTTTTATAAAGAAGCTTACTTTCGTTTTCTAGTTGATAAACCAGTATCTTTATGTAGGAAAACATTGTATTTAGGAAGCATGAATTTAAATCCCTTGACATTTTTCTCAAAGCAACTTTTTAGAGAATAAAACTGCCATTGTCATTATATATACACAGAGACCAGTATAATGTGAATAACTTCACTTAAATGTAAAATAGTAAAGAGAGAGCAGCTCTGTCCTCTCCGCAGCTTCCAACGCTCCTGATTTCACACATTTTGAGTTCGCCATTTCCTGCCTGAGCTGCCTGCTACTTTCCCTCTCAGTCCTCCCACTGAAGTTTTTTTTTTTTTTAAATTATTTTTATCCTTTGAGACTCAGCCCATATCCTCCCGCTCATAGTGCTTCCCTGATACCCCAGATACAAATAACATCTTTCCTCTCCCTCAGCCACACACTTCTTCAATAAATGTTTTTCTTTAATATTATTTGTTTCAACATCCAGTGACTGACCTCCTAGGTAATATGGAGACACATTTTTCTGTGAATGAAAATGAATACTGATTAGTAGTCAGAATTTTGTTTCTGAACCACCATATAAAAAAGACCTATGTGACCAAAGCTTTCAAAATACCAACAGCGTGCAAGTATTTTGTATGTTTTTAAAACAGAAATGAAATACATAGGCTGTGTGAGTACCACTGGTCTATTTTTTGAAGTCTACGAGACATAATTATCCCTATCCATTTCAAAAGACCCAGGCACCATTTTATCAAGGACAATGTTAAACAGAACCTGAAGCTGGGTATGTCATGATCAGCAGCTGGGCAGAGAGAACAGGTGCCAATAGGATATTCTAGGAGATGCTGGCGCCCCATTCTTCTTTCTTACCTGTTGGTAGCATTGTCCTTTGGGGTGGGGGAGTGGAGGAGTCTGTGCATATTATGTTGCTAAATAGAGTGAGTCCAAATGGTTGGCCATGTTCTGTCCCACAGACCACATGACTTCTTAACACTTCCCAGTGGTGAGGTGAATCCCCAGTATGCAGTACTGCATAGGAGTCCTGTGTTTTAAGTTGCTCTAAGCCGTAGGTTTCCTGGCTGGAACAGCATACTCCCTTGCATGGTCCATCAGTTTTCAGTTTCAGAATGACTGCGAAGGAAAACAAATGATGTTTTCTTGCAAGATGTCACCATGACAAGTGACCAGACAAATCCCTATCATGAGTGTGTCAATGGTGTGCAGGTTGTTATGCTAAAAGGTGGGTAATTTCAAAGCATTCCTTGTCTTCAAATGGCTGGGAAACTAATTGAAGAGAAAACACAAATATGCAGATAAACAAAGAAAATAGCAACAAAAAATGGGACACGTTCCAGAGATATATAGAACCTTTGTCAAAATGCAGTTGTTTTGCAGTTTGATGGTGGATACAAGCTTAACAATTTTTGCCGTATTTGTACCATCAGAACATTTATTTACTTATCTGTTACTTATTACCTGACTCAATAAAGTACCCATTTTAGCTTCATCCTAAGCAATATCAGTGAAATTCCATGGTTTTCTTTTAATACATTTTTTATGACACATAATAGGTTGACATATATTGCAACTGCCAATATTTGACCATCTTAAAATCCACAGAAACATCAATTTCACATGACTCAAAGCAAATATAACTATTAAAAATTAAAAATAATGGTTTTGGGTCTCATGTTAAATCCCTTGACATACCACCCTTGGGGAACTCTGGAGTTCAGGGGAGCAAGCAGTCGTAAAGAATTGATCTTATACAGTGCTTTGGAGAAGGTGGGCCTTAATGTGAGCCTAGGAAGAGGCACGTGCAGGGAAGAGAAGAGCGGTTACTCCCGGGGGACTAACTAGCCATGAGTGCTGGTGTAGGAGGCTATGTGCACCATCAGGCACAAGGAAAGTGGAAGGACTAGAGGAAGCGGACTGGCTCCTTTGATGTCTCAATCCTTGCATTTATTTGAAAGGTACGTTTTCAAAGCACAGGAGCACAGCTTTTTTTGTTGTTTTTTTTTTTTTTTTGAGTTGGAGTCTCACTCTGTCGCCCAGACTGGAGTGTAGTGGCCGCTCCCGGCCACTGCAGCCTCGACCTGCTGGGCTCCAGCGATCCTTCCGCCTCAGCCTTCCAAGTAGCTGGAACTACAGGCGCGCGCTACCATGCCCGGCTAATTTTTGATTTATTGTAGAGATGAGGTCTGGCCAAGTTGCCCAGGTGGATCTCGAACCCACGGGCTCAGGCAATCCACTCACCTCAGCCTTCCAAAGGTGCAGGATTACAGGCTGAGCCACCGAGCCCGGCTCAGTTTTAAGACCTCTCGGAAGTCTCCTAAAAAAAATTATTCTCTTACTGTTGCTAATACCTTGACTAGGGTCGGGTGCTTCTATTAGAGACTGTGTGTTAGCAAGAGCTCTGAAAGGTTAGCGAAGGAAGTGTGAATCTGCCTGCCTGAAGACAGCTGCCTAGGCTATCAAATCCCGGTGAGGGCTCTACTGCCAAGCAACTGACTGTATTGAGGCTGCCTTCAGTTCATTCTAGAAGTTTCCCTGGTTATTCCTGCCGATGTCTTTATATCTGGTTGACTCATCCCTACGGTGCCAAAGACTCCAACTTTAGGCCTTTGCCCTTACCAGGTGCAAGTAATGGGTAACCACCCCGCACATTCCTCTGTGCTTACTGTGAAAGTATATCAAAGGTCAGCTTCCCAGGATCAGTTTCTGTGGTCACCATGCCTTCACAGGCCCTGGCTGAGCCCTGCCTAATATGTGTTCCAGCAGAGAACATTGAGGCATTTCAACAGTGAGCCATGGAATAACTGAACTATATTTTTTGGAATAGAAATAGAACAATTGTGTTGGAAGAAACTCAGAATACATCAAGTTATAGAAATACATCCTAATTACTTTTAGAGCTACCTATAATCAGGGAAATTATGGACAGGATTTATTGTTGTCTTCTATTTAAAGAGAATCAATAAATTGGTATTTGGGGTTTGTTTAAGACTTTATTGTTTTTAGAGCCGTTTTGAAACAACATGAAAAGCCCTCACCAGCAGCTGAGCAGGTGCTCGCCTCATGCTTCTTGTACAGCCTGCAGAACTGTGAGCTAAATAAACCTATTTTTAAAAATATAAATTACAGCCGGGCTCAGTGACTCAGCCTGTAATCCCATGCTTTGGGAGGCTGAGGTGAGTGGATTGCCTGAGCCCGTGGGTTCGAGACCCGCCTGGGCAGCGAGACCTCATCTCTACAATAAATCAAAAAATCAGCCGGGCGTGGTAGCGCATGCCTGTAATTCCGGCTACTTGGAAGGCTGAGGCGGAAGGATCACTGGAGGCCAGCAGGTCGAGGCTGCGGTGGCCGGGAGCGGCTACTGCACTCCAGTCTGGGCAACAGAGTGAGACTCCAACTCAAAAAAAAAAAAAAAAAAAATATATATATATATATATATATATAAATTACCTAGCTTTGAGTATTCTGGTAGAACAGCATTAAACAGACTAAGACATACTGCATGTCCCCAGACATACATGGTTTTCCCCGTTATCAACATCCCCCACCAGAGTGGAACATTTGTTACAACAGATCAGCCTTCACGCGCATTCATCATCCAAAGTTGACCATGTGTGTATGTGTTTTATTGGTCATTTATTGGTGTTTGGTATATAGCGTTAATTATTTTTATCAGACAAAAAGAATCAGGCAGGACTATTCCCTTGAGTAAATTGTGTCCAAATCAAGAGAGAAGCACACACACACAAAAAAAAAATCCTTGAAGGCCAAAGCAGAAGACAATAATAATAACCACAAAAACAATTCATAAATTAGTCTTTCTGCTGAGATGGAAGCTGAGACTAAACTACATACAGATCTTTAAAATGTCAAAATCATGTTATTTCTTTTGACTTCAGGAAATCCATAACTTCTGATGATGATTATATTTCATTTTCACTGAAAATATAGTGAATTTTGTGGGCAACCCCTTCGGGTTCCCACCCTTATGGAAATTGGAACTGACAACCAATTCCTGATCAAAACCCCAAGTACCCATGCCATAAGAGATAAGATAGCACACTGAATTAATCATGCCTTTTAATTGCCTGTATTCCTGATGCTCGGACATCTGGATTCTTGTTGACACTGGAAAACCACTCCTCCCAGGGCAGCCAATCCTAAAGAGAAACAACTTACCAAGGGAGGGAGCACAATATTCAAATGAAAACCAATCATTCCAAAGCCCAGACCCTCAACAGCAGCCTTTACTGGCTCTTACGTGCTGAGCCACTAATTCCTGGGTCCTAATCACTCCAGGGCCAAGTATGAGGTCCTGGAGACAGCCCTTGTTCCCCATAGCTCGCTTAAATTATTCAGACTAGCCAATGTAATTCTGTTTACTCTGTTTGCGTTGCCCATTCTTTCTTGCAGAAACCACAATAAAGGCTCTCTCACTTCCTCGCCCTTCTAGCCATCCCAGATGCTTCCCTTTATGGTTCCCTGTGGTGTGGTAAGACAGGCTTCCCCATCTTGGGAAGTATGAGTAACAGACTGATTTTTTTCTATGGCTATTATCTCCTGATCTGTTGGCTTTACCATACCAAAATAATAATAAAACCTACATTTTGTTTTATTTTATTTATTTTATTTTTTTTGAGTTGGAGTCTCACTCAGTCGCCCAGACTGGAGTGCAGTGGCCGCTCCCGGCCACCGCAGCCTCGACCTCCTGGGCTCCAGCAATCCTTCCACTTCAGCCTTCCAAGTAGCTGGAACTACAGGTGCGTGCTACCACACCCGGCTAATTTTTTTTGATGTATTGTAGAGATGAGGTCTCGCCAAGTTGCCCAGGCGGGTCTCGAACCTGCGGGCCCAGGCAATTCACTCACCTTGGCCTCCCAAAGCGTGGGATTACAGGCTGAACCACGGAGCCCGGCTAAAACCTACATTTTAAAATTGAAGCACACAAATTTGTTGGATGACTCAAACAAAATTCTCTATATTTTCTTTTCTTTTTCTTTCTTTTTTTTTTTAAGTGAGAAAGCAGGATTTATTGAGAGGACTGAAAAGCTCCCACAGTGGGAGGGAACCCGAAGGGGTTGCCTGTCTCCTGCATTTTCTAAGGTTCTCATAGTTTGGGTTTTACACTTAGGTCTTTGATCCGTTTAGACTTGATTTTTGTGTATGGTGATAGGTAGGGGTCTTGTTTTAATCTTCTGTATGTGGTCATCCAGTTTTCCCAGCACCATTTACTGAATAGGTTCTCCCCTCCCCAGTGGTTGTTATTGGCAGCTTTGTCGAATACGAGTTGGTTGAGAAATTCAGGTTTTGCTTCCGGGCAAAACCTCTCTATCCTGTTCCATTGGCCTATATGCCTGTTCTTGTACCAATACCAGGCTGTTTTGATTATCGTAGCCTTATAATAAAGTTTAAAGTCTGGAAGTATGATATCTCCCGCATTGTTCCTTTTGCTGAGGATTGTTTTGGCTATTTGTGGTCATTTTTGTTTCCATGTGAATTTCTGTATTGCCATTTCCAGATCTAAGAAGAATGATGCTGGTAATTTAATGGGTATTGCATTAAATCTATAGATTGCCTTGGGTAGGATGAACATCTTAACAATGTGGATTCTTCCAAACCATGAGCACAGAATATTTTTCCATTTGCTTATGTCATCTTTGATTTCTTTGAGCAGTGTTTTGTAGTTTTTGTTGTACATATGTACAATGGAATATTATGCAGCCATAAAGAAGGACAAACTTATGAACTCTGCAGCATCTTAGATGAACTCAGAGTCTATAATACTGAGTGATCTATCACAGAAACAAACAACTGAGTACCACATGTACTTGCTCATAAGTGCACTTTGAACAATTATCATAATACTATAAAAAGGGATTGGCAACAGTGGGAAACTGCAGGGCGGTGGTGTGCAGGATTGACAGTAGTGGGAAACTGCCAGGGGCGGGCGCACCCACGTCATCAACAAGGGTACCTGCATAATGAACATTAATATACCTGATCCTGAGTTATACCCCACATCTTTAAAATAATAGATTTTTAAAAATTCAGTGTGTGTATTCCACACACACATATGTACAGACCACATGCTCACTCATAATATTTATTCATTGAGGGATACGTGTGGAAGGGAGAAGTATGTGTCTACTGAGCATTAGCCACTACTTTGACTGTCGGTAATTTAGTAGGAAAAACACTTTAAAATGTAAAAGATAAGTCTGCCCTCATGGAAGACTAACTTATCAAAGAAATAACTATATAATGTGACCTCAGATGTTGACAAATCCAATGGAGAAAAATAACACTGGTAGAAAGATAGAGGGTCACCCAAAGTGCTATTATTTTATTTTATTTTATTCTTTATTTCTTTCTTTCTTTTTTTGAGTTGGAGTCTCACTCTGTCACCCAGGCTAGAGGGCAGTGGCACACTCCTGGCCACCGCAGCCTCAACCTACTGGCCTCTGGCGATCCTTCCACCTCAGCCTTCCAAGAAGTAGCTGGAACTACAGGCATGCGCCACCATGCCTGGCTAATTTTTTTTGATTTATTGTAGAGATGAGGTTTCGCCATGTTGCCCAGGTGGGTCTCGAACTTGTGGGCTCAGGTAATTCACTCACCTGAGCCTCCCAAAGCGCGGGATTACAGGCTGAGCCACCGAGCCGGCCAACTGCTGTTATTTTAGATAGAGGTCAGGGATGACATTTCAGCAGAGAAGGGCCCAGATGGGGCGGGGCAGGGAGGCAGGGTGGTTTTGCAGGTATCTGGGAGGAATCACAAATGCAGGCTCTAAGAGAAGATCATACTTAGCAGGCTCAAGAAAGAACAACAAGACCTGTGTTGTGGAAGCTCAAGGGAAGCAGAAGCTCCAGGAAATGAAGTTGCTGAAATGGCCAGGTGCCAAACTCTGATGAAGAACCCAAGACCTTCCTAGAAGGGTGGGAAGCTCTTTGTGTATTTCTGAGATGCTGGAAACTTAAGCTCTAAGAAGACAAGAGTTCAGCTTTAGTCTCAAAATGTGAATGAAGTAGCCATCAACTCCACTCCGTTTTCTTATTTTCTACACTATTAAATTTTTTTTACATTCATTTGAAATGGTTTAGTTTGCATATGGGGAAGCCTAATATCTTTCTCCCTAAAGGGCTACATTTAGAAGTTGTTTTTACAGTTTAAAACAAATTAAACCAATAAAAGCTTCTCCATATAATGTGAAAGGACAGCTTTAAGTCATGATTAAAAATGACTTTCTGTACCATTGAGTGCCTTGGCATATATGTGGCATTTAAATAAAATGAAATACAATTTTAAAAACTGCTATACTTTTGTAAATGTAGGGGATGAAAAGAGCTAAGAAAAACCAACAATTTGCTTTTATTTTCTGTTAAATTGTAGTGTTTTATGCACCTGGTATCATTTACTGAACGTAAAGTAAAATCTACTCACACTCCACTTACTATGAGAGCGCTCACTAAGAAAACCTCATTTCAAATCTAATTGTAGACATTGTTTCTTCATTAAAAATTCATAGGATTTGTGAATTTGTCACATGAGTCTCCATTATTTCCCTGGCTCTATTCTCATTGCCAATTCTGATCAGCACTTTCAAATATGCATATCTAGAAAGGTGTTCTCTGAAGAACAACAGTAAAAAATATGAGGAAAGAAAGAAATTATGAATGTAAACTCAAAGACCTTCTGATCAAATATGTTGCAGTTTCTGAATTTTGCCTTAGTCTGTGTGAGTCAGTGGATGGACAAATGGCCTTCCCTTAACCTCTTCCTCTTGTTATTGCCATTAACTTCTTCCCCTTAGCAAACTTTAAATGTGTTATTTACTAGTAGGTGATCAGTTGTTTGTTTTATTTAGGTAAAGAGATGCCATTAAGAATCAACTGCAGGACTTGGCTTCTCTCTCCTGGTTCAAATGACTCTTCACCCACATTAGCCAGACGTTAGTAACATGCAAAATGAATGTTTTGTGTATGTTGTTTGCTGCAAAGGACAAGACAAGCAATGTTACACAGTTAAATAGTCTGGTTAGGCTTCATATGGAGTCCCTGTTGCTTATGCTTTATGTGTTCACTGATTTGTGTCAAAAGCATTCAAATACAAGAAAATTAGTAAACAGCATAAAATAATAGGCAACTGTGTGTAGCAAAATTGTGATCACATGGCATGGAGGAGATATACTTTTCTGGATTTTTATATATAAATGCACAGCAATTGTGTTACATTTAATGCATTTCAGAAGTCACCTTTTTTCCTCATATAAACTTACCTTTGCAATTTAGCTCAACAAGGAGCTTGCAAAATCAGAAACAATTCCAGCTCAGTATGACTCTGATTAGAAGAACACAACTATAACCTCCATTTTATTCTGCATCATATTTTCAGTGTTAACTCACATTTTCTCTTTAATTTGCTGCCCTTCCTAGCGTGGCCTGCTCATCTCCTTGGTGCCCAAGCGTGTGCTCTAACAGCAGATTCTATATCCAGAAGAAGCCGGCCATCACTGGCCATTGCTCTGAGTTTCGAATTATCCTACAAGTCTTTTTTTCCTTGTGATCTACTGGATCACAGGAGTTTGCAGACCAAAATAGTGATGCTTCTGCCAAACCTCTCAGGCTCAGACTAATACTTTATTAGTCTACTCTCATATGTACCAATGAATCAAACCAAAATACTGGTAGAAAAAAAAGAGGAAAGCCAGAATATGTACTTTTCAAGGGGGAATAGTTGCTGTGAAGTTGTTCTCATGAAACTGTCCTTAGTAGCGTTTTTACTGCTGTTGTAGTCAAAAGTATTTCTTTATGAGGGTCTATCCAAAGGGATCTGGATTTTAACTATCAAAATATCTGACAGTTTTTGCCAGTACAGTTTCATCCTTTCAGCTCCTCCAAAAGGCTTTATACATTAGCCTCTCCAATGACTTGTGAGATGAGGATTGAAAGCATACACTGGAGAAGTGCAGGAAATTGGCCCACCGGGTACTTGTGACAGGAGCTCTCCTCTGTTATGCAAATTGTGCTGCCAAACTGCTTTGCACATTTTATAGAAGAGTCTGAGAGAGTAACTTCTATAGATCAGCTCTCAGGGTTTCCATTTGTCTTTACTGGATTTGAAGAAGTAGCTATTACAATGGTGGTGATTCTAAAAAGCACGCTCTGGGACTTGGATTCAAGAGTATTCCACGATAAGGAACCTTCACGCTCCCAGCGCCTCCAAAATGTCATTGAAATCCTGGGATAGGAATGAGAAATTGGGTTTTCTAGAGTACTTAGCTCATGGCTTTACCCAGGGCCACAGTACCGTCCCTTCCTGGTTTCTGTAGCTCTTGTTCCCAGGAGCAGGTAGAAAGGAGAAGTATAATGTGATCGCTTGTGTTAAAGAGACTGTATTGGTTCAAGAACGGGAAATAGAACAGAAAAAAAGTTCTGGCAGGAAGGAAGTGAGGTAAGGAAAAGTAAGAGTAACTTGATCTTACCTTCCAACCTTTCCCTCACATGGCCCTGGCCGGCCTTTCCATCTTGCTATCCTCATCACTCACTAGTACTTAGCAGGCAGTGCAATTGTGAGGTTGTGGCAAATTAGAGACTACAAATAGAAGCTGCCCACACAGGGAGGACAGGTCTGAGCGGTCGTTGATGATGAAGTTATTTATACCTTCTTTATACCAAGCTCTCAGCTACCACAGACTTACCTTCATAGGTATTTGGAAAACATCAAGTCCAATTTGGGCTACAGATCAACCCTAGGTAGACACCCTCTATGTTTGTTCCCTCTTTCTCTTTTTTTCTAAACAAACAATTACAACTCTGACTTTAATACCAGTATGCTTCTCAAATAAAGTGTGGGTCTTGAATTGTTTTCCAGCAGTGATTTTTGTTGATCTGCTCAGATTCCTTCACTTGCCTGCTTCTGTGACTGAGGTAGAGTACTTGAGAAGGCTGACTGGGGTAAGGGCCATGTAAAAGCACAGCAAAGTACAGGGTCCTGATTACCATAGGAACCTCAGACCCAGGCTCAACAACCTTGCCATATCAGGCTGTTTCCCAGCATTTTTCTGTTACTGGCATTTTCCCTCTGAGCAACTCAAGGCTTATTATGTGTCTCACTGTTAGGTCTACCTTATTTTTACCTGATTACTAAAACTCTTTGTGTGGCTGAGACTGTCAAGTTGATAAGTTGGATAAGTACATGAACACATGTCTACTTCAGTGTGCAAGTAATAAAATTATTATCCTAATTACTGTAATAGTCAAGGCCTGGTGAATATTTGAAGTTGACAGCCACTATGGTTCTCAAATGCCCTCAGTTCACACACTGCACTGTTTAACCACCAGTAGTTGCTGATTATTTTCTTAAGCCATTATTTCACAATAAACATTATCTCATAATAAACCATAACATTTAGAATTGCTCAAAAAATAAGGATATCAGAGACTTTAAGAGCAGAAGATCTTTTTCATTAAGACTAGAAAGGAAAAAATATAATAAGGCTAGTGGGAATTCTTTTAAAATATTTGTTTAGGTTGGGTTTAAGCCATCTAGCTGTGAAAATAATAAAGCATGGTAGCAGTAGCAATATACTGCAATTCCCACAAAGCACATTCAGCATAATTTCTTTTTTATAAATAATAAAACCATAAATACGATGACTCTAGGCTAACATGAAATTGAATTCAGGACCCACAGGCCAGATGTTCTTCTCTCATATCTGTGTTTTTTAAGGTCAATTTTTGCTCACTCCTCCCTCTGCCTCCCCCAATTATTTAAGTAATTTGTGAATAAATAACTGTATATGGCATTTGATCCTGAACTGAGTGTGCTGAATTTGAGGGGAATAGAGCTTTGTTTATCTTGCACATAGGAGGCAGGAAGGCGACAGAGTAAACCTCAAAACACAGCTGTTTAAAGCCTTTGCAGGCTGTGATGGCTTTACTTTGGGCAGCTTCACCCCTGCAATCACACCGAACATATAGAATGCATTCACATCTGATGTGCGGTGTCATTTTGTCGATAGGAATTTTGGACAGGATTTTATCATTGTGCTTTGGTAATTATTTGCCTACAAGTTATTTTTTTCATTTAAAACCAGTTCTGATTTCTCCATAATAGTGCAGACTCAGGAATGTCTACAATATGAGAAAGAAAGTCCACTTACAAATGATTTTCAACCATAATGACTTTTATCTGAATATTAAGTGAGATAATTAGTTTTGTCATAATATAAAATGTATAGATATTTAATTAATTATTAGTTTTACACAGCGCATTTTTCTTTTCTTTTCTTTTCTTTTTTTTGAGTTGGAGCCATACTCCATTGCCCAGGCTGGAGTGCAGTGGTACGCTCAGGGCCACCCCAGTGTTGACCTGCCGAGCTCAGGCGATTGATCCTTCCGCCTCAGCCTTTCAAGTAGCTGGAACTACAGGCGCGCACTACCATGCTCGGCTAATTTTTATTTATTTATTGTAGAGATGAGGTCTTGCCAAGCTGCCCAGGCCGATCTCGAACTCATGGGCCGAGGAAATCCTCTCACCTGGGCCTCCCAAAGTACTAGGATTATAGGCTTGAGCCACCATGCCCGGCCGACCGTGCAATTTTCATTGTACATTGTCACAATGTTTTCTGGTCTCCAGCATTTTTGTAGACCTCTCTGCCTCTAGTGCCTAATTGATAATGCAGCCATAGTTTAGCCAAAAAAAAAAAAAAAGCTATCTTCCCAGAGGTAGATGGGTCCTTTGATCTGAAGCATTATAATAGAGATTCTATTTGAGGAGCTTGGCCTCCAAGTGCCATCCCCTGGTAAGGAAGGATTTTTATCTGGCATTCTTAAGAGGCCAGTATCTCCTTTTATTGACAAGGAGAGTGAGTGTTAATGAGGGGGAGAGGATGTGAAGGACAGTGTGGTTTACAACTTTTTATGCAGGTCTGTGACCAAGATAGGTCTGCAGAAGCAGTGCTTTGGGGTGACCTCCAGCCAGTGCTGGAGCCTTTCCATCAGCATTCATTCCCTTACCTCTTTTGGGGGAGGGCAGAAGCCTCCATGGAGGTTTTTTGGGTTATGAGGGCCTCGCTGAGATTACTGTGTGAGTCAGTCCTTGCTTCTGATGATTCCTGACCTCCAAAAACAGCCAAGACATAAAGACTTTTACCAAGAAAGAACCAGGACAATGATCTCAGCTTCTGAGTCATGTATGTCCCTGAAGGCTGGAACCACCATTCTGTGCCCGGAGTCTGCCTCTGGCCTCAGGAATCTGAATACCTTTGGGCATGCAGGCCTTTCTCTCTCCTGAACACCTTCATCTGAATCTTACGAAGTTCAACCAGTAGTACCAAAGGCTTGGCCCATTTCCTCAGAATGCTCACCACCAGACTAGAGCTTTCCAGTTGGTATCCTGTTGTATGTGTATTTACATCAGGCTCCAGGGCCCTAGTAGCCCTTCCTTGGCTACCCCGCCAAACCTTCTAGGTCTCCAGATATAACTGCACCCCATGTGAGGCCACTGCAGGGCACCTGAGATTCCACTGTTCTGGCTCACAGATTAGGCAGTGTGAGCAAGGGCACTAGGTGGTCCTTTTGAGAAAGAGAAAGCAAGGTCTCTGGCCCAGGGCAACACATTGGAGGTGGGAGTATCTTGCTAAGTCTCTGTGTCCTGGGGCGATCATGACTGCAGGGCTAATGCTTTATTCATGATGCTGCAATGGCATCATTAAGAGCACCTTAGTTTAAAGAGTAACTAACATGTCCTGTGTGACCCTTCTAGGAGAAATGTTAAACAAGATGAGCTACTGGCTCAGGCTGGTGTTGGTCTGGTCTGGGTTTTATTGCAGGTAGATTTCCATAGATTTAAGGGCTTTAACCAGGGCTTTTTGGAAAATAGATAACTAATTTACCTGAATTTGCAGCCATTTAAGGGTCAGTTATTTACTCACTGCAATTAAAATGTTCCACTTTGTAGCTTAATATGTTTTCCATGGCAAGGTCAAGGTGTAAATGAGTACATAATGAAAAACTGGGCACAAAGCAATACAAATTATAGAATTATATATTGTCTGTTTTCTTCACTTAAGTTAATAATGTTTATAGAAATGACTGAAAAGACCAATACATGATTAGTATTGACATTCTATACTGTGCATGCATTTAGAATTGACCTTTGACTGTGGCTGTGTCCACAGTTTACAGAGCTTAGGCTCTCTTGATGCTGGGTCTTTAAACCCTGGAATCTTCCTGAAGTCTTGTCTCAGAGATGTTACCCCCTTTCTCAAAAACACTCTTTCCTCTAGTCTCTCTCTTTCTTTCTCGGCAGTCCCTTGCTTTGTCATTTCAGGGAATTTAGACATGATATTTTGTTTACTTTGTCTACTCTTTAGAACTTCTAAAATGTGAAGAAAACAGAGTGCAAACAGAAAAAAATTGTCACTCAAGGAGCAGTAAGAATTACCTGATTTGTCTGTGACTTAGATAGTACTTAAGCCTCAATATCCCTATTTTGGAGATAGAAGAGTCATTTTCCCAAGGCCACACATCACTGTAGAAGTAGGATTTGAGGACAGAACTCAGATTCAGATCTCTTATTCTCCAGATAAGGGCTCAGAAGGAGGGAAAATTGTTAACTGTTAAGACCTTTTGACACAGTGAGCTGCCACACCCATCACCAACTAAAGCTGGCCAGTTGCCTTGTCAGAAACATTTGGGAGGCATCTGTATCTGGGAGAAGTTGGGAGCTGATGAACTCTCAGGTGAACTTGTTGCTCTGTGAACCTGGGGGTGTTTGTCCTGAATCCCAGGGGCTTAGAAGAGCTTTGCTTAAAGTGAGACTTTTCTAGTTTTAGTAGATCCAGGATTATGTTTACTAATGATACTGCTTTCTTTAATAATTCACTCACCAGCAGAGTCAAGCAGTAGTAACTGTTTCTGTAGTAGATGTCTTTTGGAAGGTTGAAAATAATAACGTATGACAACAGATTTTATATATGGTTGATTGATGTCCATTAATGAAAGGATTCAGTTGAGCCAGTACATATTTTGTAAACAGTCTTCAAGTGTTAATATTGCCCTTTTCAGAAAATCTGAAATAGTCTAAATGTGGAGGATCCTATATTTTTGAACCTGTCTATACAGAGAGTTTAAAATTATGTTCAGTAGTCTCCCCTTATCCACAGAGGATGTATTCCAGGACTCCCAGTGGGTGTCTAAAACACCAACAGTACACCAAACCCTATATGTATATATTATCACAGTAGTGCCCAGGCCTGTGTTCTTTTCTGTTTTTAATGGAAAGAGAGGTATTTTATCCTTAAGTCTCAAGATTTCTGTTTTGTTATTTGTTCAATTTGGAATATAAAGCGAACTTTTTTTTTCTAAGGCAAAGTTTTCTTGAGAAAAATAATTTTACTTCTGTCATTTCTCTAACTTATGTACATAATACCGAATAGTATTTTTCTTGGTGTCAAAAGATAATTGTCCTTAACTACTATCCTACTCATGCTGGCTGAGTTGTCTCTTTGGCAGATTTGGTCATTTTATTTGATTGCATGATTTCAAAGGGAGACCTTCAGGTCATATCTATCTATCTCCCTGCCCCCCCCAACCCCCAGGGTTCTTTGAAGACAGAAATGTCATAGGTAAAACCTTATCCATTCAGTAACTAATTCCTCCCTAAGATGGGATGAAGATGATTTGTGGCTTAAAATTGGCTGCTAGACAAAGTAGAAGAATGAAGGATGTAATCACAGACCCATAGTGGAATTTTGTGTTTGAGAAATGGCCAGATCTGCTTTTTATCCTCTGCAGTGCATACCAAATTGAAACTTTTCCTTTCTTTCAACGATTTCACTTCTTTAGTACTGTACATATGTGCCTTTGTTATACCAACATACTGCTTAATGGGTCTGGAGATGCAGTTATTTATAGATTTCAGCTCATTCAAAGAGCAGCTGCAAGAAGTCTCACAAAAGGAGAACATCACTGTAACCTGCTGATGACCCTTCGTTGGTTGCCAGGGATGTGTAGAATCTTAAATTTTAGAGGTGACTTGTTAAGTGCACCAAAATCCTATCTTGAAAGATCTGACAGATTTTTAAAAATTATCTTTCTTTGTCATCTTAAATTCATCTGTGTTCTAGTTCTTAAGAAACCTTCCCCTCCCTTCTCTTATGTTCTTTAGCTTTCAAACCTTCAAGCTTTGGGACTGAACCCTGGAACTGAAGTTTAGTTTTCTTTGTTCCTTTTTTTTTTCATTTTTCTTTCCTTCCTTTTTTTTTTCCATGTGTGAATTTATTGGAAAAAATATTTAAGCCAGGCTCGGTGGCTCAGCCTGTAATCCCGTGCCTTGGGAGGCTGAGGTGAGTGGATTGCCTGAGCCCACGGGTTCGAGACCCGCCTGGGCAAGTTGGCAAGACCTCATCTCTACAATAAATCAAAAAATTAGCTGGGCGTGGTAGCACATGCCTGTAATTCCAGCTACTTGGAAGGCTGAGGTGGAAGGATCGCCGGAGCCCAGTAGGTCGAGGCTGCGGTGGCCAAGAGCAGCCACTGCACTCCAGTCTGGGCAACAGAGTGAGACTCCAACTCAAGAAAAAATATTTAAAATGCACTAAAATACTAAAAAATATATAAAACCATCACCATTGCATTTCAGGTACTTTGCTTTCTACCGGCAGGGTATATACAGATGACTAGTGTCCTTAATCATGGTACAGAGTGCTACGGGAGCATGGAGGCGGGAGCACGTATTTCCTTTTACTTTTTGCATTCATAGAAAACTGAAAAAATACTTAGAATAAGAATGGCATCTCTCGTCAGGTGCAATTTAATGTGATATATATAAAATTGTGACATGTTAGGAAAGAGTTCGGTGATTTCATCAGTACAGATGTTCCCTGACTTGGGATGGTTTGGTTTAGGATTTGGGGATGTAACTCCATTGGGGCATTAGAAATAAAGGCATATTTTTTTTTCTAAGGCAAAATCTTCTTGAGAAAAACAATTTTGCTTCTGTTATTTCTCTACACTTATGTATGCAATGCTAAATAGTATTTTTCTTGGTGTCAAAACATGAGTCATAGAGAGATCCAAGTCAAGGATGGGCTTATGGTTTCTACGGAATGTGTATTGCTCTCACATCATCATGAAGTCAAAAAATTAAAGTCAAACCATTGCAAGTTGGGGACTATCTGCTATGTTGCCAGCATTAGATATATTTTTGACCTACTATATTTTGACTTAATGGATTTATTGAAACATAGCATCGTCATAAATTGAGGAGCATCTTTATATGAGTAACGAATTAGACATTAAAGAAGGCCTTTTGATTTTTATGAATTTGATACTAAGTACTATAGAATTTACTCCTATCTGAACTGATCTTCACCCAGTTTCATCCTCTGCCCTTATGTTTCCAAGAGGTAACTTCTCTCTCCATCACTGAGAAAGAGCATTTTAGCTTTATTTGATACAACATTTCTACTTCACAGTCATCTCATCAGAAATTCCCCATAATCTGCAAATCTAAACTCTTCTTCAAAACCTTAATCCTATTATTTCCCACTAATCAGCAGGATATTGATCATTAATAAGTAATTCGCATCCTGTGTATTTAACAGACTTGAAACTTTATCATGTAGGATGTTAGATAATCCCCCTTATCAGCTACCTTTTCACTATTCTCTTTAAGCTGTCTCCTCTAAGTGCCCTCCCACATCCCAAAATTTACTCTTATCTAGGAATTAAGGAGCAGCAGACTTCACTCACATTTCTGAGGAGGGGGCAGGGGAAAGATACTTTGCTTCCCAATGAACACCTGAAATTCTACTCAAGTCATTCATGTCTTCCGTAGTTTCATTTTTCCATGGTGGTCAGTGAAGAACTCTTCTTTCTTCCCTCTCACAGCACTGGGCTTTTGTGTTCTCTTTTACCACACTTTGCAGAGCAATACTGCTCTACTCCCAAACTTGCAGATTCCACTCATTTCCCTTATTAGTATAACGAAAATGCCCAGTAGTTAGCAGGACCCGTTCTCCTTAGAAGCCTGTTTAGTAACTCTGCAGTAATTGGAGTATGTCCTTTGGGCTTCTTTTGTATTTGAAGATACGTTTGTGAGAATTCGACAAAACTTGTGAAAGATGTTAAGAGTTTTAGTTGTTTCTCAATGGGAAGATTGGTCTGCAGTTACTTAGTTTACCATGATAGGAAGCAGAAATAGCTCCCTTATTATTCATAAACAGTTATTTTAAAAATCATGGAGCTAATTTATAAGCGACATATATTTAACAATATTCTGCATTGTTTTAAACTGGAACATTTTTATAACCTCAAGGGAGTATGTTACTGATTACATGAAGACTAAAGTTAGGTATTTTCGTAGTGCTGGAAGAGGTAGTGAACTTTGGATGAAAATGCATTTTTTTTACTATAAATATAAACCATAACAATGCTAATAAGAGTGCTTATAAAATAAGAAAGTTGTAGATACCATATGAAATAACTTTCCTTTGGTATCAACTCTTTATAAGACATTAATAAATCTGACTCTCTCATCATAATTATTTTGCCATTGAAGTAGGTATGAACCTAAGAATCTAGATCAACCAAATCTTTCTTTTTTTTTTTTTAATAAAAAGAATTTTAATACCTAGTTGATTGCTACTCCCTTTTAATAGGAATCCAGGTGAGTTTTATTATTCATAATGTATTGTCTTTGATATCTGCAAAACTTGGAAAGGGTTAGTAGAGTTTGTATTATTAATAGTGGGAATAGCCTGTGCCCTTTTTTAGGACAAATAATACTTCCATGTTTTAAAAACTATTTGTTCCATTAACATAGCCCAGTGAAATACTGAGTAAAAATATATCTTGCTGAACAGTTAGGAAATTGGGCATGAGATTTTGTACTTGAATATAACACAACAAAAACAGGTTAGATATCTATTAAGCCATAGACAAAGCTGCAGTTTCATCCTTGGCATTTTGTATATCAGATTGTTTGTAGTGATCATACTTCACTAAAAGCTGTAAATAGGAACTACCAATTTCATAATTGGTCATGAATCTCTTGAAAGCTTTGTAGTTGTATAGGCAGAAGAAAACCTAGAGAGAGAATCTTCATACGTCTTTTAGGCTGCATTATATTATTTTATAGAGAAACTGTGGGAAATGAAATATTCTGCTACAATTTAGGTGTAGCACAGAAAACTAGGGCAATACTTACTTTTAGAAATATCAAGTGTTACTCACTGTTTTAGAATTAATGACATAATTATCCACCAGAACACAAAGATCCCAGGGTACCTTAATGGAAACACTACACTTCCAAATAAAATAATAATAATTATCACCTACTATATTTGAAGTACCTTATTAGCTATAATTTTTAACTCCCCACATCTCTGTGTATAAATAAACATCATTAAGAATATTAATCTTTTCTATAGTTTAGAAATAACAAAACTAAGGAAGAGAAATTGATTTGAGTGATAAATTAGGCATTATGGTTTTGAATCATTTAAAGAGGCAGTATTCAATAAGAACAGTAGATACTAATAGACTACAAAATAGTTCTTGCAACTATCATAAATTAAAAGGTCTTATTAATTAAAGTTTCACCTTTCTTCCAAGGTGAGTGATCAAATCAATTTAAATTTTATAATGAATGTTATGGCAGCCTTGAGACTACTGGAAATTCCTAAAACATGACAGAGCTTGCTATAGAGTCTCCATCCCAGACATGGTAGCCACATTGAGATTGTATGTCATTGAAACCATTGGACCGGGAGACTGAAGAGATGGAATAAATTGAATATCACAGAGGTCAATTGGGGGATAAATCTAGGTTTACACACCACATCTTGCCAACAGAGCAATGCTTTTTTTCCAGTGAAACAGTAGCGGTTTGTTAAGATGGACATGAAAAGTGCTAGGTAGGCTCTGTGGGCCTCCAGGACACTTGGTACTCCTTTATCGTACTATAATCACTAAGGTAAAAACCACAATTGGAGCAGACAGTTATGGAGCCAAGAAAAGCTCATGTCATCCCTAAAATACTGTAGCAAAAAGTCAAGGTGAAACATGGTGGGTCAGGCAAAAGTCACAAAGCCCACAAAGCAAAGGGATGTTCTAGAACTGCAGGCTCACAGACAGAAAAAGCGTGTGATTAATGCCCATTTGGGGAGAATCTGAGCTAGAAGGAAGCCAGCCAACTAAACTTCATTTAAGGAGATAAGTAAGACAACTAGTGACCTTGGGACGATCTGAAACAGCTCTACTACAGGGCCACTTGAGCAAAAGAATGAACACAATCTAGCGAGTCTCTACCTAGGTGTTATGAAATGATTGGAAGTGGAGAGACAAAAGTGCTTTGAGGTTTCATCATGGAGATACTGTTGGTGAATGGACAGCTACAGGACAGACATTTAGGTTAACTACATATTCCTTAAGCATTTCATTGATTTTATCTAGTGAGAAATGCTGTGCGATGGCACCCATTGACTAAGATAACTGAAGCACAATATATATGCAAGTCCTGAATTCATTTGGGTAGTTGAGTTTAATGGAAAGGTATAAAATATTTATTCTGAGTACAGTTTGCTCCCAAAGTTGAAATCATCAACTGGCTGAATGATGAAGATGTTTCATCTTCCTGATAGACAGCTGAAAAAACATCCCCCACTCTCTCACATACCCCTCTAGTGAGTGAGGACTAGAAATTTGTTGAGGCCATAGAAGCCACTCACTCATTATCTACCTGTCATTGAGATATTGAAGCCCAAGCTTCCATTTGACTTAAACTTCTGCTTAACTAACAAGAAATTATTTTTGACAGTATAGTACTCAAGGAACTACGAATTCTTACACTTAGGAATTAAAGAAATAAAAGAACATACCATAAAAGCTTCAAACTTTACATTAGGAACGCTGATAAACAAACCATAACATCTGTTTCTAAAATTATCATTAATAGAAACATGGTTTTGAAAAGTTTCTAAGTTTATACCAAAATAAAAATAAGTTTTTTAAGACTTGGTTGTTGTATTAAATTTACTTAAGATCAAATTTGTCAGGTCAGTTACAGTTTCGAGCTGGTACAAGTACACTTAAACAATGAAGGTATGAATGCTCTGTGTTTTTGCATTTATAAGGATAGAGGGAAGGCACAGCATTTTATAAATATGTAGTGTGATATAGAAGGTACTTTGTAACTTTAATGTTTTATTATTACTCCCAATTGTTAGAAAAGTGTCTTAAAAGTCTATTAAGATACATATGTAGAAGCTGTGCAATTCTAAGGAAAATTCAGACAAAACAAATTGTGGCCAGTTACATTTTATCTTGCCATAGAGCTGAAACAACAAACGCTTTTTGTTTTCTGCCTAACAGCCTCTAGACCTTCCTTTGTGGACAGCGTGCTATTCTTCCCTTTTGCCTTCCTGGACTATTGTAATCCAGGTACCCTCCTTTTCCGCCTCATGGTTCCTGCTTTTTTCTTTCTCATCCCAGCCTTTTCCCCCTCTCTGAATACATTTCACAAATGACCATTTTCCAAAATAACAGCATCAATTAATTTTTTTAACTCAACAACAAAAAAATCTTATTTAGCCCCGAGTCTGCCCTCTCCATTGATGTGTGATGTGCAGAAAAGGCTGTGCAGTGACTGATAAGCCCCCATTTGTGAAGCTCTTCAAGAGCAGGCGAGGCATCTGACGTGCTCACGAAGGGCACTGTTTATTCAGCCAGCCCAGGCTCCAGGGGGATCGACAAGTTGACCCTCACATCTCACAGGACTCCGAAACTGAGCCCCAAGACAGCCACTGAGGAACAGGAAGCAACTTTGCTTCTGTGCCCAAGCCTGGAAACGGTTGTCTGCTTGTTTTTGTTTCTGAATAAACAGCAGTTTGTTCCCTGAAGCTCACTCTCAGTTAACTATTATGGTTTCTCACCACAATCCTGTCCCCTTTTGCAGAGTCCGATGATCTCCGAGGGGACCCTGCACACAGCCATCCAAGTGTTCCTGCCCCCCAGGACCTTCAGAATTCAATGGTAGATGCAGGTGGAGTTGAGAGCATCACCCAGCACCCCCAGGAGCTTCCTCAGATGATGGCTGCAGGTAAAATGCTAGTGACGGATATAAATAAAGCTTTTTGAATTCTTAGTGGTAAAGCTCGCCTCACCATGGAAAATATGCAGTGAACCTGGGCCCTTAAAGAAATCAGGCCGCCAGGGCTCGGTGGCTCAGCCTGTAATCTCGCACTTTTGGGAGACTGAGGTGAGTGGATTGCTTGAGCCTGCGGGTTCAAGACCCGCCTGGGCAGCGAGACCTCATCTCTACAATAAATCAAAAAATTAGCTGGGCGTGGTAGCGCGAGCCTGTAGTTCCAGCTACTCGGAAGGCTGAGGCGGAAGGATCGCCGGAGCCCAGCAGGTCGAGGCTGCGGTGGCCTGGAGCAGCCACTGCACTCCAGTATGGGTGACAGAGTGAGACTCCAACTCAAAAATAAATAAATAAATAAATAAATCAGGCCATAGAACTAGTGAAAATCAAAGAGCAGGATATCAACTTTGACATGTTGTGCTTTTTTTTGTTTGCTTTTAGCTCTGTGCAATTTGGTTTTAATTTTTATTTGTTTATCTGTTTAGAAATACTTTGGAAAAGCCACTTTAGATAGACACTTGTTGCACCTAATGTGAAACTTTGTAGAGGAGGGAATATATTACACAGAAACATTTAATGAATTCAGTCAGAACCCATTTTACTACTTGACAACTGTTTGTATATTAGATATTTAGAAGATGTGCCTGCTTAAGAATTACACTTGGAAACAGATGAATTTGTGTCTTCTTAGCCTACTCAGCCCATTGACTTGTTTTACCAAGAGAATATTACTGCTGTCTCTCAACCCTGTAACTTAACCAATGTTTCACTGGGAGAAGGAAGTGATTCTTCAGTTTTTTCCAGGGGTACCTCCTTAATGGCATTGCTTGTATAATAGAAACGACATGTCATTAAGTTTCCTCACAGAAAGTATTTGGAAACGCTTTATGTTTATGTCTAGAGAAAACATGGCTGTACATTATAGTGCTCTATTTTTTTGTCGTTTGGGAATGTGCTAAATGAAGCCTCATATTTTGAGAAATGTGATTCCTTTCAAACAAACACCCTTGCCTATTGACTCTCAGTCGTGGTTTCTCTTTCTCTACAGCAGCCGATGGTTTGGGGAGTATAGCAGTAGACACAACCCAGCTCAACATGTCCGTGACAGATCCCACCGCTTGGGCCACAGCCATGAATAACCTGGGTATGGTTCCCGTGGGGTTGCCTGGACAGCAGCTTGTGTCTGGTAAGTTTGCAACTGGTTTTGCAGATGCTTGTAGCAGTGCCACAGGGTGTGGGTGACAGGTGCCCAGTCATCTCTCCTCACAGCGAGTGTTGAACATGGTCTTTGATTTATGACTGGGGCATATTTGGCAGGTTGTACTTGGGACTCTTTTCCTCCTCACCTTTCTCTTCTGTCACGTAGCCATTCTCAGAAAAAGCCACCCTAACAGTTATTGCTATATGCAGCTTTGTAGCATCAATTGCAATTTTAAATTGATAAACAGAATGACTAACATTTGCTTTTCAATTTGCAAGAGTCATTCATGTATATTATCCCATTTGATTTCACAGTCTTCTCTTTGTGATAGGTACTTATTTATTTTGTTATTGCTTTTATTAATGTTTTCATTTTACAGATAGGGAAACAGACCAGAATTTAGGTAAGTTTTCCAGCATTGAAGTGACAGAGCTAGAAACTCAGCTCAGCTGACACTAAATTTCCTGTTTTCTGCCCACTATACTTTGGAATCATAATACAAAGCATTCAGTAGAGAAAATGTTTGAAAATATCACAAAGTCAAAGATCATTTAAAGGATTTCATCACTGAGTTTAACATGTGTTTACTGAGAATTTTTACATATGCCCTGTAAAAAGTACTTTGGGAAATTGAATAATGATATAAAAGTGTCCTTGAGGAGCATGCTTCCCTAAATAGACAAACAAAAACCAAAAAAAGAGAGAAAACCCAGCAACTGAAAACAACAATAAAATAATGTGTAGAATCAGGTGTTAAATAATGGTGCAGACTGATACTGTAATAATCAGATCAATTCCTGGGGCTCTGAGGAAAGATGTTATCAGGAAGGCAGGGCTTGAGCTATGATTGTAGAGATAAATAGAATTTATGTATTTACTCACGCATTCATTCATTTGCTCATGCAACAAATATTCATTGAGGTACTATCCTGGTTCAGGGGCTCCTGTGGTAAATAAGACAGACATGATCTACTCTCTCATTTGTATCTACTGTAAAGGTGATGGTCATTGTAATAATGGCAGAAGAACAATTCACTTGTGGCCATCAAGTTAGTTGAGGGCAGATATATGTTACTAAATTCTATGACCACAAACCCGTATACTTCCTTGACCAAACTTGGGATTTTCTTTTTTTTTTTCCAGTGGTCATAGATGAAACATTCTAAATTAGATTTAGTAAATTATACATATATGTATGTACATATATAGATACATACATACCACTATATATACACACATATTCACACATATATAAATATATAATGTCTCTTTTTTAATATAACAAGGAAAAAATGAGTATGGACAAGAGACGGGAAAGTAGAAGATAGAGAAAAGGGGAAGACAAAAATTGAGTTATAAAACATTATACTTAGGATATTTAAAAATTCTCCAAAATGCTATCAAATTTGTCAATCAAAGATTAGTCTACTGTGGGGGGTGTACATAAATGATATTTTCTATGGTTTAAGCATAACCATAGAAACCTGGTGTTTATCCAGGTTCCTTGTCCTTAAAGCTAACTTAGACAGATACTTCCTTCTAATAACTTGAGAGTAAAGATTTCTATTCTTCCACCCAAGTTTTTCCAGCTATCTAATTGAAATATTCAGATAGCAGAAATTACTTTACTTTTGTCTCACCTCCTGCATTTTTCAGAAATGGTAGTGTGACTTCTAGAGTAAGCCAAAACCTTAATAATTCATTATTTTTTCTTACAATTTTGAGTCTTCTGACATTTTAACCATGACCAATTTACAATTTTCCCAGCAACTTGCCATGAAAAGAATTACAGCCCTACTCGTTATAGAAGATTTACCGTATCTGTCCTGAATTACGTTCTCTATCTCCTATATTAGCCAAATTGCTTAAACTGTTTTTGAGCCTTTCAGGGTCTTTTTGAGCTTCCCTTCATTTCCACAGCCTGACAATTTAACTGTGCTTTGCTTTGTTCTCAGGGCCACTAGCAACTACATCTGTTGGCAGTCTCAGGGTCAAGTCTATATAGTTTCTTCCAGTCTTTTTTCCACATATTTTGATCATATTGAATACAAAATTTTCTTTTATGCATTTAAAAAATCTTGTCCTAAACTATTTTTCTGCTTTGTTCTTTTATATTAAAAAATTTTAATAATCCATCAAATACGTCTTCCCTGGTTTAACCATTCTATTGTTTACATTTAAACTGTTTCCATTTTGTCACTCTTACTAGCCAAATTTCTTTAACAAACATAATCTTTCTGAGCTTGCAAAACGCATTTTACCTTTTCTATGAAATGGTGATTATATCTATTTCACAGAAATGTTGTGAGAATCAATTGGGATAACTTATATAACCTGTATGTGATTAGCTACAATAAATAAAAAGGTATCCATTTGTCAGATTGGTTTCTTGGTGACTTTTTTTAATTGGTTTAAATTTGGGCATTGGTTAAGCATTTTAACCCTTGGACATTTTATTTTTTAAAAATATCTAGTCTATTTTTTGCCTTTTAATGTTGGTCCTTTTAAAATAATTTTAATGAGGTCAAGTGCAGTGGTTCACGCCTGTAATCACAGCACTCTGGGAAACCAAGGCAGGAGGATTGAGGCCAGCCTAGGCAACATAGTGAGACCCTGTCTCTACAAAAAATAAAAAAAACTAGCCAGGCATGGTGATATGCACCTGCAGTCTCAGCTTCTCAGGAGACCGAGGCAGAAGGCTCACCTGAACCCAGAAGGTCGAGGCTGTGGTGAGCTATGATTGTGCCATTATACTCCAGCCTAGGTGACAGAGTAAGACCCTGACTCATAAATAAATAAATAAAACAAATTTTTTTTTTTTAAGTTGGAGTCTCACTCTGTCACCGAGGCTGGAGTGCAGTGGCGCACTCATGGTCACCGCAGCCTTGATCTGCTGGTCTTAGGCATTCCTTTCGCCTCAGCCTTCCAAGTAGCTGGAACTACAGACACACACCACCACGCCCGGTTAAATATTTTGTGATTTATTGTAGAGACGAGGTCTCACCAAGTTGTCCAGGTTGGTCTCAAACCCCTGGGCTTAGGCAATCCTCTCACCTCAGCCTCCCAAAGTGCTGGGATTATAGGCTGAGCCACCATACCCTGCCAACAATTTTTTATATTTAATTTTTTCTCTATGAATTCTTTTGTTCCATTTCTAAATAAAGAAAGATTTCCCTGCTCTGGAAGTTGTTATGGTCCCGATTTTTCATGTCCCCATTGCCTTTTATCAGAAATTAAGTTGTCATTTATATTTTATTTCTGAAGTTCTATTCTGTTCTACTGTTTTATCTATTTTTATTACAGCACCCCATTGTTTAGCTCTCCTACTTCTTTTTTTTAATTTTAAATATGTAGGGGTACAATTCAGGGTTAGATATACAAATGTTCATTATGCAGGAACCCCTGTTGATGAAGTGTGCCTCCCCGTGCCCTGGCAGTTTCCTACTACTGTCAGTCCTGCCTCTGCCCTCCCCTGGAAGTTTCCATTACTGCCAATCCCTTTCTTATAGTGCTATGATAGTTGTTCAAGGTCTGCTTATGAGTGAGAACATGTGATACTTGGTTCTTTGTTTCTGTGATAGATCACTCAGTATTATAGCCTCTAAGTCCATCCAAGTTGCTGCAAAATTCATAATGTCATCCTTCTTTATGACTGCATAATATTCCATTGTGTATATGTACCACATTTTAAAAATCCAGTCCTTTTTCGATGGGCAGCACGGTTGTTTCTATGTTTTTGCTATTGTGAATAATGCAGCAATAAACATATATATGCATGTGCAGGTATCTTTGTCACAAGGTGGTTTGAGTTCCTCGGGGTATATTCCCAGAAGGGCGATTGCTGGGTCATATGGAAGGTCGAATTTTAGATCTTTTAGGAATTGCTGAACTGTTTTCCACAGAGGCTGTACTAGTTTACACTCCCACCAACAGTGTAGAAGTGACCCCTTTTCACCTCATCCTTTGCAGCATCTGTTGTTTTTGAGTTGTTGGTGATGGCCATTCCAACTGGAGTTAGAGGGTATCTCAGTGTGGCTTTAATTTGCATTTCTTTGATGACTAATGAAGCTGTAACTCTTTTAGTTCTATGCTGCATTTATATGAAGTATCTTATACTCTTCGGACTGTCTGATGTGCAGAACTCTTGTTTCTTTTCTGCATAACCACAAGAGCTACAGAAAGCCGCTTCTTACTCAGTTGTCATTCTGGCCACCTCTGGAGTTCTTCAGTGTGCCTGAAGAATGTTGGAGGCAGTCTTTAATGTTTCAGAAGGGACTTAAAGATTATTAAGTGTAACCTTCCTTCCAAGAAATCTTCTCTAAAACATTTCTGACAGGATTATGGAGAGGCTGGATTTTATGAGCACTTGGCTTTCTCCCAAAGTTTCTGATATTTCTAAATGACCAACCACTCTTCCCATATTTGTTAAAATTAAACTGACACTAAATCCCATTCCTCACTGCATCTTCAATTTATTGAGAGATTAAAATTATCAGCAAAGCACAGTGTAAATTTTTCATATCCTCCGATTTTATCAAAAGGATTTCCCAGGAAATGAAATCAGGCATTACTGTCGTGGGAGCATGTCTTGCTGATGTGTTGCTGCGTGCTCCCATGGTTACGCCTCTTCCGTACTCCTCCCCTTAGTTTATCACCAAATGTTCCCCTTTGTGATTCCAGTCCCCCTTTCATGAACCTCCTTGTTTTCCTTCTCCGGAGAAATGCTACTTGAGATCATTGCATTGAATTTGTCCTTTTATATTGTACTACCCCAGTTCTAAATCCTACACCCCAAAATCTTGTCTCTCTGTGAGGCAGTATTTACTCGCACACATTTATTTTTGTTTCTGGTTAGTTTTATTCCCCATACTTTTTGTTTTGTGAGGTTTTTTTTTTGTTGTTGTTGTTGTTTGGTTGTCATTGTTGATTCATTTTTGTTATCAATACTTTGTGCATTGATATAGATCCAGCCTTCCTAAACTGGCCTGTTGGAGCATTAGTGTCCCACAGTTTTTGTTAGGTAGGGTGGATGTCATGTAAGTATTTAGGTGGCCTAACAGTTGCAAACTCTGGGTGAAACACAGGTAAATTTCCTTCTTTGTGGGTTTTCTCAAAGGCTTTGCTGTGTTAATATGCAGTGAGCAGTTTTCATAGAGTCAGATTTATCCAATATGTAGGATTCTTCAAACTTAGCTTTTAAAAATTACCTGTTAGCATCTCACAAGACACTAGAATATGGTCATCTGAACCATGTTTTCCCTATTAATTGTAGATATGCTTCTCCACAGCTGTCCCTCTTTCTATGCCATAAATGATGTCCTCTGTATGATCTGATCTGGTTTATGATGTTGTTTGTTTGTGTTTGTGCTGAACAGTGTCACGCCCTAATCTCAAGTTTCAAAATAACTCTGTGGTCAAGTGTTGCCTGAAACCATCTCCGTTTTCTGTGACACACACTGTCCCTTTCCAGGAGCCCTACCTCGGGTGTCACAAGTCAGAATCTGAAATATCAAATCCCATCTGCAGATATACCACCCTGAAATAGCAAATCCTGAGCTTTGACACTCCCTGTGTGACCAGCTATTCCCTTCTAGTATACCCTGATTTCTTTCCCAAAGTTATAATAACTGGAAGAAGAGTTGAAAGGCAGGAGGTGAGTCCCCAGGTTTAAGTTTCTTGCCCAGGCCCGCCTGGAACTAGTAGTACTTCCTAGATATTCTCTGGGCATGAGATATTACATTGTTCCTCTCTAAATTTTTTGAAATCTCTTTTCCTAATGCCAACATCTTTCCTTAGCTGTTCTTTTTTTTTTTTTTTTTTTTTGAGTTGGAGTCTCACTCTTATAGCTTAGGCTGCAATGCAGTGGCATGCTCACGGCCACCGCAGCCTCAATCTGCTGGTCTTAGGTGCTCCTTCTGCCTCAGTTTTCCAAGTAACTGGAACTACAGATGCACACCACCAAGTCCAGCTACTTTTTTGTGTGATTTATTGTAGAGACAAGGTCTCACCAAGTTGCCCAGGCTGGTCTTGAACCCACAGACTCAGGCAATCCTCTCACCTCGGCCTCCCAAAGTGCTGGGATTACAAGCTGAACCGCTGCACCCGGCCCTTAGCTGTTCTTGACTTTGAGGTTATAAATATCTTTTACCCCAAGTTTCTTAGCATGTCATTTGTCATATTTCAAACACGAGGTCTAAAAATGCATCACGTTTCCCAACTAGCTGTGGAAGGGGGTATATACAAGATAGATAGCAGCCCATCCTTTGACAGTTATCAACTTGGAGCTAATGAAATACTTCATACCTGCAAGTGTCTGTTAGCACTCTTAATTGTCCCTTGGTTCATCCCTTACTATCTCTTGCTTAGAAACTCCAGGTTCACTATTACCATATCTGTTTCCAGCCACTCCAAAAGAACTTAGCTTTCTCACTCACAGGAAGGTTACAATCCCCTCTGTCTTCTTCTTTACCCTCTCCCATTTACTGATGTTTCTGCTCATTTAAATTCTTCTCGGCTTCCTCAGAATACTTTTTTCTAATTTCCTTCTTGGTTTGTTTTATTCTCCCAGGAACACCTTTATCCTCTTTAATATGCCCAGATATGAAGAGGGATTTGTTAAATCTTTTCATCTCCTCAAGCATCACTCTTTTAACTGGGATTTATTGAGTCAGATGTTGTGCCCAATACTGGGAGTACCAGACATAGCCTTTATTGTCATGTTTTAGAGTCTAGTGGGAGAAATGGGAAAGAGTAAATACGCAAATACAAATCAACGTGATAAGTAGTTATGCTGCTAATAGATAAAGGATGCTGTAGGATGTCACTGAAGAGGGTGAAACCAGGGATTAGAATTATATTTTACAGAGCACACCCGTAAGCTCTGTACGGGACTGATGGGGGCATGGAAAGGTTGACAACTAGGAAAGCAGACAGGCGGCTGCAGCAGGTACCCAGATAAGAGACAATGATGGCAGTAATGCCAGAGAGGATCCTGGCACTGGAGATGGAGTAATGTGTGGGACTTCCTGACATATTTAATTGTAGAAATAGCAGGTGCTGTTGGCTGAGTGCATATGGAATGTAAGGAGAATGAAGGATCAACGGTGACTTGTAGGCTTCTGGCTTTGGAAATTGGGGAAATGGTGGCTTTGGAAATTGGGGAAATGGTGGGGCCATTTACTGAGAAGAGAAGGAGGCAAAGGCTGAAAGAGAAGAAGGTGGGATGCAGCTAGTTTTCTTTTGGATGTATTGAAAGGAAGTGTGGCAAGGTGAGATCCGTGAGCCTGAAGCGCTGGAAGGAAGAATGGCTGGAGATGTGACTGTGGCAGCCACAGCACAGGGATGATTGTTGACACCCTGGTGACCCCAACGACCCAGCCAAGCTTCTGCTGTGAAATTAGGAGGAGGCCCTCAGCTGCTCACACAGGTATCAGTCTAACCTACAGTTGGGCCTCAAAATCTCCCCTACTCTATTTCTTCTCTTGCGTCCCACTAGATTCCCACTATTGTTGGGATCCAAGGTTTGTAATGAGAGAAGTGGTCAGAGATAAAAAATGCAATCTGGAAATCCTGCCTGAAACCATATCTTCAGTTTACAGACACACTCAGGACTGAGTGTTGACCAACCATCCCACATATTCATTTTTAAAATGAAAATGATACACCAGCAAACTTATTTTCTTTAGTTCCTTTGGATATTAATGGTGATACTCTCTGACACAGGCATGATTAAGGGGACACAAACAGCCTGGCATATAGTGGTGGGGCTTTCTAAAAGATGATGCTCAGAGCTCTCTTTTGTTTTTATTTTCTATCTTGTTGAACGATTTCTTTCTACCAAGTTTCAGAAAACAAATAGACCCTTGACTTATGTTTCACAATTTATGTACCTGATTCCATGAATTTTTGACAATTTTGTTATACTTTGTACAGTTTTTTTACCCTTTTCTTCCCGGGAGACATGGACAGTACTTTGCTATGTTTCCTTATTCACCACAATACTACTGTGGGTTCAGAAGGTACAGTGGTTTTTTTTTGTTTGTTTGTTTATTTGTTTGTTTTTTGAGTTGGAGTCTCACTCTGTCGCCCAGGCTGGAGTGCAGTGGCACACTCATGGCCTTCCCAGCGTCGACCTGCTGGGCTCCAGAGAGCCTTCCGCCTCAGCCTTCCAAGTAGCCAGAACTACAGGCATGGGCTACCACGCCCGATTAGTTTTTGATTTATTGTAGACACGAGGTCTTGCCAAGTTGCCCGTGGGCTCAGACAGTCCACTCACCTTGGCCTCCCAAAGTGCTGGGATTACAGGCTGAGCCACAGAGCCCAGTCAGTGTTTCATTTTTTTTTTTTTTCCACAAGGCACTAGAGAAACAGCAACTTGTGTGACAGACCAGTGATGCCTTTTAGGGAGTACATGTATCTCTAAAGAAGATGTTATCAAGTAATTATGCAAATGATTACTTCTAATTGTGGGGAATTATAAAGAGGGATGTGGAGACTAACTCTGTCTGAAGTATTGAAGGAGCTTCAGAAAAGCCTCCTCCAAAAGAGTAATATTTGGACTAAGACCTGAAGGATAAATTTGAGTGATCCAGGAATCAAGAGGGAAGAGGAAGAAGAAATGGGAAATTAGGAAGGATGAGAAAATTCTAAAAGTGGAAAATGCCCTGCACAAAGACCTGAGACAGGAGGGGCTTTGCTCTTTCTAGGAAGAGAAAGATGGGTGCATGTGGGCAAGTGGTGTTGTGTGGGACACAGTGGGGTTAGCAGGTTAGTGCTTCACACAAATCTGGAGAGGTGAACCAGGGCTGGAGTGTGCCTTCCCAAGTCTGGAGTAGAGATTTTACTTGAAGTACAAGTTACTGAAAAATTTCAAGCAGGGGAGTGCCCTTTGACATGTTTTGTTTTGTTTTCTAAGTCCTGAATTTTTAAGTGGAGACTGGATTGATAAGTGGCAAGAGGGAAGGCTGGGCTTGCATCTAGGAGGTTGCTGTCCAAGAAGGGATGTTGGAGGTAGATGGCTTAGACATATCCGGTGGGATTGGACTTTGTAATACCTGGCCCTTGCAGACATTGCCACAGGCACTCTCCTGGAGCTGCATTGTAGTTCTGAACTGCCGATACGTGCATCTACACTATTTCCCCAGATGTGAAAATTTGTGGGAAACTGTTTCCCAAAAGTGTTTGCTTCTGCTTGTCCCATGTACTACATAAATAGTAAGATCCTTGAAATCAGTTAAAGCAAATCAAGGATTATTTTCAACTAGTTCTGCACAGATGGGATCACAGCCTATATCCTTGTTGGCTAGAGATGTCATAAAATCTTTGTCAGATGCTTAATATCATCATTTGGAATATGGTCATTTTTCTATTCCATGAAATGGATAAGATAAATTTACTTGCTTTGTATTAGATTAACTTCTTCTGAATTATCAATGCAGATATTTTATTCACTCTTTGCTACATCAAAAATATCTTTTAATTTTACATTAGTTTTCACTTCTTGATTAGTTTAATATTTATTTGGTCTGTCATACTCTGGCATATGTACTGCTCACTAGCCTTTTGAATGATGCCGATCACTTTCTTACTCACTAGACTGAAACTAGAGAAAACATTTAAAAATATCCCCATGTATATTTACATGTATGTACATGTTAAGTATACACATATTATACATAATGTATACATGTGTGTATACATCAAAACACACACATTCCCTAATTTTCTTGGTTTCCCCTAGAGTAGAGACACTTCAGTATCTTTAATAGCTCCATGAGCCAAAGGGAAATATTTGCATTTACTCCTGGACAATTGTGTCCTCTGCCCAGAGTGGACATTTTAATTCAGGGGAGAAGAGAAATAAAAGCCAAACAGTTAAATTCTCATATTAAAATTAATCTGAGTGTTCCCTCACCTGATATAAGGGTGTGTATATGTGTGTGTGCATGCATGCTCATGATCATATATTGGATTTTTGTTCTGGGTTAATGTCAGTCTTCTATTTGTAATTATTGCATAGTAACTTTTCCTCTTCTATATATTTTGTTTGCTTTTATTTTCTTTTTCTTCAACCTTTTATTGTTTACTATGTGCTACATACTATGTTCTTGAGTTGTAAATAAATCATATTATGCACTCATATAATCTGCTATTTCTCTGATAGACTGCTGAACTTTTTCTATGGGCAAGAACTATAATTAATTCATCTTTGTATCTCCTCTATCATCAAACACAGAGATGGTGGCTCACTAACTGTGTAGCTGAATGAATGTATTATTTGATGTATTTATATAAACAATTTTATAAAGATGTATATAATATCTGAAAAAGTCACCTTTATGCCTGACTCTTGGACAACTTAAAGTATAGCTTTTATGTGTTAAATCATAGTTAGATATAAAGAGTAATCACAACCACCCCTTATTTGACATCTGTGATTTATTTGTCTCATAATTGAGCACTATCTTTCCAGAATACTTTTTTTAAATGTGTCTTCCCTGTCTTTATCATCTTATGTTTTCATCTGCCTTCTTGTACATATGGAATCTATTAGCTATTTTAGTGGACTTACCTACTAATTCTGTTGTCTGTGACATTTCTCAGTCTCTTTCTCTTGATTGATTTTTCTCTTTATGGTGGGTCTTATGTTTCTATTTCTTTGCCTTCCTACTGATTTTTTTATTAGTTGCCAGACATTGTAAATTTTACGTTGTCAGAGGCTAGATTTTTTTTTTTTAACTTTATTTTGTTAAGATTTCTTCTGAGATGCAGTTGAGTTCCTTGGAAACAGTTTATTCTCTCAAGGCTTGATTTTACACTTGGGTAAGTGGATCCAAAGCAGCCTTTAAACTAGAGATAATTTAGTACCACTTCTAAGGCAAGACATTGTAGGAACTCTTCCCCAGGATATTGTAGGACTTCTCTTCTCTGGCTATTGGGAACTTGATCTATTCCCAGTCCTTTGGGAGCTTCAGAAGGGTTCCACCCGCTCCTTTCCTGTGGCATTTGTCCAGCCTTGGCACGTTCCTCTCAAGTCTGGATCAACACTCAGCCACAGATGCTGAGGGAACCCTCTGAAAATCTCTAGAGCACTCTCTCTAATTAGCTCTTTACTTTCCAGTGCCTTGTCCTCTACTTTTCAGGGGTCTTGGATTCCCTGCAAATACTGAACTCAATAGACCTCAGGCTCTGTTCAAGTTTATCTTCCTTGCGTTATGTCCTGGAAACATTCTATGTGGTGGTCGGGGATAGTCATAGGTTTCACTTCTTTTATCTCCCTTCTCTCAGCGATCACTTTCCTGCACCTCCTGTTGCAGTATCTAAAATAATACCTGTCTGTTATTTCATATATTTGGTTTTATTTTTTAGATGTATGAAGTAGGAGGAGAAATTATATTCCTGTTACTTCTTCTTGTCTAGAAAGCAGAAGTTTTCAAAGAAAGTCTTTTTAATATACATGTGCAAGTATATATATGTATGTATATATGTATGTATGTGTTCCCTAGAAACATAAGCAGTATAACTCTGAGACTGTGATATGAATGATTTTACTAGAAATACCAAAAAGGATGGTTATAAAACCTATCAGTTATTGAGCACCTAATATGTGACAAAACCCTAAATATCATTTAATCCTCTGCTAGCTAAATACTATTAACCCCATTTTATAGATAAGGGAACTAAGCTTGAGTAACATTAATTAACTTACTCAAGGTTACCCAAGTACAAGGAGGCAGTGCTGGAATTGATATCCAGGTCTGTCTGCCCGAATTGTTTCCACTATATAAGGATTTGGGAGGAAAATGGCTGAAGCAAAACTTCCTATGTTTTTGCTTCATCTTTACACTTTTATTTTTTTAAAACAAATATCTGAGGTAGAAATATATCATTGGTGGTTGCTGGGGAAAGTTATAGAGGGTTTTTTATTACATTAAAATGTAAAATATTTCAATTATTTAATTTTTAAGTATATCACTTTTTACTGTGCCTGAAATTTGAAGACTTCCATGAAGGCTTAAGAATTTAGGGGTCTGGTGAGCTAGAATTTGTACTAAAGTTTAACCAGGAAAAGCTTAGTGATACAAAGTACACTTCTATGAATTACACCAAGGTGGTCATGCCCTCAGGTTTATGACAGTAACCAAATAATAGCAATAAATATGGGAGAGGATAAGTACATTTCAGTCTAACAATAAGTAAGGGAAGCTCAAAGAAAAAAGAAACTTTGCAGTTTTTTATGATTAGCACAGATGAGATTGACTTGGGTCAACTTAAACACTCAAAACATGGAAAGAACAGAATGCAGAGTAGGTGGGCATGTTGATTTGGTAGTGGAGGGAGAGGGAGCTCCTGGCTAATATTTTCCATTCCTCAGAAAAGTAGAAGGGAAGGACACCTGCTGCGGACAAGTGGGCTGATGAGGAACAGAAAGTTTGAGGAGATGGGAGAACCCTTGAAGGGTTCTGTGGGAGGGGGAGGAAGCTGACCAGAGATATGTGGTGAGACGTCTGAATGCTATTTGAGAGCCCTGCATAGTTTTCTCCAGCAGTGTTGTGTCCTCCCAGGGGGCAGGCACAGAGAAAGGAATATGGGGTTTATCCAAGGTTGGGTTTCAGCAGGTTGCTAGAGTGAGAGAGCAGGGACACAAAGACAGTATAAGTTTTTACGGGTGTGAAGTTCCAGTGCTGGACCACACACTCCCCACAAGAGTAGGGGTGAGGCCATGACAAAAGGGGCGAGCTGATGTGCGGGGAGAAGGTGGTGGGGTGGCTGGATAAAAGGAGCTGAGCAGGAAGGTGCAAGGACAGAAGGTCATCAGCTTTCCAGCACTAGGTGGGGACCCTTTCTGGAGGAAAAACTTTTTTTTCTTGAACATTCAGGAACTGTCTCTGCAAGAGGCTTTAGAGCAGTCTTAGTTCTTAGGTTTTAATTCAGCCTCTTCTGCCTAGTTGTGTAACCATGGCAAGAAATTGTTGTACTTTCTAGAACTGATCAAGTATGGTACACGTTTAGGGATCCAAATATGTTAGTTTCCTTTACCCTCGTTGGAGGACAGTTTAGGAAGGTGTAGGGGAAGGGAATAAGAGTGACCTTGAATGACTTCCTATTTTAAGGGAATGAAAACAGAAGACTTGACCCCTGTGAAAAATGAGCCCCTTTTCCTGTCTTCTCTTCTTCTAGGAGTAGTGACAACCAGTCTCCTCTACTGGACATATGGAGGCAACCCAGGCACACCTAGTGCACATCCATAAATCATAGCTCTATGAAAGTACAGTTGATCCTTGAACAATGCCAGGGTTGGGGCACCAGCCCTTGCACAGTTGAAAAATCAATTATAACTTTTGACTCCCCCAAAACTTAACCACTAATAGCCTACTGTTGACCAATAACATAAAACAGTTGATTAACACATATTTTGTAAGTTATAAGTATTATATACATATGTACTACAGTATATGTAGTAAAGATGGCAACAGAGGCCGGGCTCGGTGGCTCAGCCTATAATTCCAGTACTTTGGGAGGCCAAGATGAGTGAATTTCCTGGGCCTGTAGGTTCTAGACCAGCCCGGGCAACGTGGCGAGACCTCGTCTCTACAATAAATCAAAAATTAGCTGGGCGTAGTAGCACACTCCTACAGTTCCAGCTACTTGGAAGGCTGAGGCAGAGGGATCATCAGAGCCCAGCAGGTTGACACGGTGGTGGCCATGAGCATGCCACTGCACTCCAGCCTGGGCGACGGAGTGAGACTCCAACTCAAAAAAAAAAAAAGATTGAAAAAGAAAATGTTAAGTAAACCGTGAGGAAGAGAAAATATATTTACTATTCATTAAGTTGGAGTGAATCATCATAAACGTCTTCATCCTCATCATCTTCCCATTGTGTAGGCTGAGGAGGAGGAAGAGGAGGGGTTGGTCTTGTCTCAGGGGTAGCAGGGCCAGAAGCGGTAGCTGAGATGAAAGGGGAGGCAGGAGATCAAGGCACACTTGATGTAATTTTTAACGAAAAAAAAAAAATCTGATCAGGTGCGGTAGCCCAAGCCTGAAATTCTAGCACTTTGGGAGGCCGAGGTGAGAGAATTGCCTGAGCCCACAGGTTCAAGAACAGCCTGGGCAACTTGGCGAGACCTCATCTCTACAATAAATTTAAAGATTAGCCAGGCGTGGTAGCGTGTGCCTGTAGTTCTGGCTACTTGGAAGGCTGAGGCAGAAGGATCGCCTTAGCCCAGTGGGTCGAGGCTGCAGTGGCCGAGAATGACCACTGCACTCCAGTCTGGGCGACAGAGTGAGACTCCAACTCAAAAAAAAAAAAAAAAAAATCTGCCATAAGTTTGCAGTTCAAACCCATGTTGTTCAAGGGTCAATCATTACCCAAAAGTATTACCCACAAGTCACCTGTTTCAACATTTCCTGGACTGTGGATTTCTGGGTCTATTTTAGACCTCCTAAAACATGATGTCCTGGACACTGTAACTAAAGTTTGAGTCCTTAAATTGTGTCAGGTGCCGGCCTGGTGGTAAAACAACAACAATAAAAAAGTACTTCATTTGGCCTGGGAATGTGTAAGGAAGCTTGTCTTGTGCTGCATTTCTGTTGTGTTAACCAAGAATGCAATATTACAACTGAAAAATTTAAAAATAAAAGTAGCTGAGCTGAAAAGTACCTAAAAGGTAGTTGTATATGCAAATTAAAAGTCATGTATTGAGTATGTACTATGCTTAAGCAATGTGCTATTGATTAAATGTTTATGTACCCCAAAATTCATATATTGAAATCCTAACTTCCAAAATGAAGTTATTAAGGGCATGAGGACTTTGGGTAGTGATTAAGTTGTGAATGGGATTAGTGCTCCTTTAAAAGAGACCTAGGGAGAACTTCCTCAACCCTTCCATCATGTGAGGACAAAATGAGAAAAGACCAACTACGGACCAGCCAAGTAGACCCTAATCAGAGACCAAATCTGCTAGTATCTTGATCTTGGACTTCCCAGCTTCTAAAACTGAGAAACTTCTGTTGTTTATGAGCTACCTTGTCCACGGTACTTTGTTATAGAAACCCCAATAGACTAAGACACACAGTGTATACTCTCATTTAATCAGTTTTTATCTTGAAAAAATGATGTTTGGGACATCAAGACAAACATTATTGAACTGTAATAAATTGCATTTTCCTCCTTATCAGGGGCATTGTCTTGTTTTTACAAAAGATATAGTTTCAACCTTGAGGCTTTACTTCTGAAAGTTTATGCCTGTAGGGCAAAAGGACCCTTTATCCTTTTAAAGGGAAGGAGAAATGTGGTCATCTTCAAGTTTCGCTAAGTCTTTCCGACCACAAGGGCATCTTTAAAGAAATATTCCTCACTTTACTGGATGGGCCCCTTGTGACCTCCATCTGTTAATGCATCCTAGCCATGTATTCCATCTCAGCAGGAAAAATAAGCCTCAGTACCCTAATGTGAGGTGACTCCAGTCTCCACAGGGACCCTAGGCAGAATGAATCACTGCTGATGAGGTTCTAACCAGAGACATTTTTATGAGCTGTGCAATCACTCAAAAATGCTCGTTTTATACTTTCAAGACTTACTGGCCTCTCTCATGGAAACCATGTATTTGAGAACATCATTTTGAATTTGTTCATCCCCAGCTGTGAGAAAATACTGCCTAGTCATGGGTAGGAAAAAGGCACTTTAGAAAAATAATAGAGGAAAACGATGATTTCATCCTTGTCTGGATTTTCTGTCATCCTTGCTGGAACTTGGCCAGGAGAGGGGCCAGCCAGAGTTTCCACAGGGGCACGGGAAAGAGCTCAGTATGCAGCAGGCCTAACCCACGGGAGAAGACTGAGAAGGGCATGGAAGTGCAGGAAAAGCCACTCAGCATAGCAAGGTGGAAGCAGAGTGCTGTGGGCCCTATGGAGATGGTGTGACTTCTACTCTGCTCTGTCATAGGGTGACAGAGGGACTGTAGGCAAGTCTCACAGGTTTCGAGGACCTTGCCATGCCTACCTGTCAAAGGAGGGTGTTCAGGCTCCCTTTAAGCTCTGACTTTATGTGACCTAGGGGGGAAAATCCTAAAAGTCAGGAATGTAAGGCATTACATGCGCAACACTAAAATAACTAACATCTGGTTTCCTTCCTTGAAGAAATAAAGCAACATAGTAATTGTTAAAGGAACCACAGGGGGAGTACCTCCTAATAAGGTAAGGGTGTTTGTTTGTCGAATATCTATTCTTTAATGGATCCAGAGAGCCCCTGCAGAGTTAATGTAGGAGAATCATTGTAAGGAACTCTAGTCTTTCTAGGCTTTAAAGAAACAAGTGGCAAGAAAAGGAAGAACATATTCCTGCTAGTCTGGGGGCCTTTTACTTAGCAGTGCCATATGTTGACTAACCAGTACTTGAGGGTAAATGAGAAAATGAATAGTAATTTAGACACTAGAAACGATTAACCAAGCAGCATGGTACTGGTATAAAAGCAAACCCATAGACCAATGGAATGGAATAGAGAATCCAGAAATCAACCCAAACACCTACAACCAACTGATCTTCAACAAAGCAGACAAAAACAAACACTGGGGAAAGGACACCCTATTCAACAAATTGTGCTGGGAAAACTGAATAGCTACATGCAGAAAAATGAAACCTAGCTGGGCTCGGTGGCTCAGCCTGTAATCCCACACCTTTGGGAGGCTGAGGTGAGTGGATTGCCTGAGCCTGCGGGTTCGAGACCCGCCTGGGCAACTTGGTGAGACCTCATCTTTACAATAAATCAAAATGAGCCAGGCGTGGTAGCATGCGCCTGTAGTTCCAGCTACTTGGAAGGCTGAGGTGGAAGGATCGCCGGAGCCCAGCAGGTCGAGGCTGCAGTGGCCAGGAGCAGCCCCTGCACTCCAGTCTGGGTGACAGAGTGAGACTCCAACTCAAAAAAAAAAGAAAAATGAAACTTAATTCCTATCTCTTACCATACACACAAATTAACTCAAGATGGGCTAAAGATTTAAATATCAGGTCTGAGACCATAAAAATCCTGAAAGAAAAACCTAGGCAAAGAATTTATGGCTAAGACCCCAAAAGCAAATACAGCAGAAACAAAAATAAATAAGTGGGACTTAATTAAACTAACAAGGTTCTGCGCAGCAAAATAAATAATCAGCAGAATAAATAGGCAGCTTACCTAATGGGAGAAGATAATTTCAAAGCATATATCTTACAAGGAACTAATATTCAGAATCTACAAAGAAGTCAAACAGATCAGCAAGAAAAAAAAGCAAATAACCACATTGAAAAGTGGGCAAATGACATGAACAGGCATCTCTTCAAAGAAGATATACAGATGGCCAACAAACATGAAAATATACTCAGCATCACTCATCATCAGGGAAATGGAAATTAACACCAAAATAGATGCCACTTCACACCAGTCAGAATGGCTTTTATTAAAAACCAAAAAAACAATAGATGTTGATGCAAATGTGATGAAAAGGGAACACATATGCTATTGATGAGAGTACAAATTAGTACAATCGCTATGGAAAACGGTATGGAAATTTCTCAAAGAACTAAAAATGGACCTACCAGTTGAACCAACAATCCTACTACTTGGTATTTACCCAAAGTAACAGAGGTTATTATACAAAAAAGACACCTGCATTTATATGTTCATCACAGCATAATTCACAATTACAAAGATTTGGAATCAGTCTAAATGTCCATCAACTGGTCAGTAGATATTAAAAATGTGACACACATACACACACACTTCCCCCCCCCCCCGGAATACTATTCATCCAATAAAAGAAATGAAGTTATATCTTTTGTGGTAACTTGGATAGAATTGGAGACCACCATCCTAAGTTAAGTAGCACAGGAAAAGAAAACCAAATGCTGCACATTCTCACTTCTAAGTGGGAACGAAACTAAGGAACTATAAAGATATCTAGAATGGAATAATGGACACTGAAGACTCAGAGGAGGGAGGGTGGTGAATAGGGATGAGAAATCACCTATAGGGTACAATGTGTACAGGTGGAGGTAGAGGGTACACTTAATGCCCATACTTCTTCACCACTATACAATAAATCCATGTAACCAGAAATCATTTGTACCTCCAAAGCCATTGAAACAAATATTTAAAAAAATAAAATTAACTACAAAGGCAAAAAAAAAAAAAATCAGATGGTTTTAGTTTAAGCAATTTTAGAAGAGTGTGAGCAGAACTTTTCTTATCTGTAAAAGGTAACTATCTGAAGGTAACTACAGACTATCTAAAATCCTGTGAAGTGGATTGTTTTTATTTGTAATTGCTTTTCATCATGGCTATATCTGATTTCTTAATTTACAGTTTTTAAAAGAAAATCAGTACCTTTGTGAAAATATGAGCAAAAAGAACAAGAAATACACATTTTCTCACCTGCTTCCCTTCTCCAAGCTTTTGCTGTCCTTGGGCCCATTTGTTCAAACCAAAGAAAAGAGCAGATGTGGTACCGGTGTTCTTCCTTTGCAGTCTATATGGGATGGGCTTCTTCTTTGAATGAGGAAGCTGAATGTTCCCTTTTAACGACCTCCTATTGGACTTCATGCTTGGAAAGGAAAAGTAGACATGGCCATGCTTCTTCTAATCATGCAAATGTGAACTTGCATGGACCTGTCACCAAGCACACCAAGTTCGTGAGAGACATGATCTCAGTGGTTCTGCCTTGTGCAGCACACCATGGGGCTGTTAAAGGTCTCAAGACAAACAGATTGGGACAAAAATAACTAAAGTGTGGATCATTAAGAAGGTACTGTAGGCCGGGCTTGGTGGCTCAGCCTATAATCCCAGCACTTTGGGAGGCCGAGGTGAGTGAATTGCCTGAGCCCGCGGGTTCAAGACCCGCCTGGGCAACTTGACAAGACCTCATCTCTACAATAAATCAAAAATTAGCTGGATGTGGTAGCGCGCGCCTGTAGTTCCAGCTACTTGGAAGGCTGAGGCGTAAGGATCGCCGGAGCCCAACAGGTCGAGGCTGCAGTGGCCGGGAGCGGCCACTGCACTCCAGTCTGAGTGACAGAGTGAGACTCCAGCTCAAAAAAAAAAAACAAAAAAAACCAAACAACAAAAAAAGAATGTACTGTAATATGGGATCTACTGTATGGGAAAAGTGATCACTCCAATTCAGTGTTAGTAGAAATCAAAAGATTTGAGAACTAGAAAGGACTTTGGATGGTAATATCTCATGCTGTATTTAGTTCTTTAATAGTTTTTAGAGAGATTTATTTTATTTTATTTTACTTTTGAGTTGGAGTCTCACTTTGTCGCCCAGACTAGAGTGCAGTGGTCTAGCTCCGGCGATCCTTCTGCCTCAGCCTTCCAAATAGCTGGAACTAGGGTACGTGCTACCACACCCGGCTAATTTTTGACTTAGTGTAGAGATGAGGTCTCGCCAAGTTGCCCAGGCTGGTCTCAAACCTGCGGACTCAGGCAATTCCCTCACCTCGGCCTCCCAAAGTGCTCAGATTACAGACTGAGTCACCGAACCCAGCCTTTAGAGAGATTTAAGAGACAATATTTCATTTCCACCTTAGTGATTCACCCACAGTGGCAAATGTGTCCTACTTTTTCCCTTGCTCCTGACGTTGCTAGTTAGAGGACCTTTTTTGCTATGAGGTAGGCTGTATCCTCACACCTCAGCATAGCACTCCAAGTAGTCAACTCCAGTATATACTTGAAGTAATCCATCTGCTAATCTTTCTGCTAACACTGATCTGGTTCAGCCCTTTTATTTGTTTTCCTGTAATGGTTTCTTCTTGCACAGAATAGTGAAGGGCTCTGTCTTTCTTGGCAGGCACTTTCCTCACAGCAGCCAGGACCAGAACATTGCTCATTTCCTCTCCCTGCCTCTTAATGTCTCCACCTTTTCCATCATGAATTTGAGGGTCTGTCTGTCGTTAGAGACATTTAGCAGCTCCATGGCGTGCTGCACAGGGCAGAGCCACACGTCTTTGAGATCATGTCTCTCACAAACTTGCTGTGCTTAGTGACAGGTCCCTGGTGGCAGCTGTTCCTCGGCTTGCTTCTGTTCTTGATCACCTCATGGCACGTGTTGAGGCCCAAGACACAGGCTGGTGTAGAGTCATGGCTGCTGCTTCTCAATGGCACCAGAGCCATTTCACGTTATAGGTGAGGGGACAGGGGTCTGGAGAAGGTCAAGTTAAGAACCATATATCTTGACGTTTTTCCATTTTTGATAGATTTGAGAGAAGATAACCCAGGCACTGTTGCCGATTCCCTTCCATGCCTGATAAAGAATGTGCCAGGTTTGGGTGTGCCATTATATTTTCACTGAATAAAATTGACTAGTCATAAAGGAACAACTTAACCTTGGCTGTTTAAACATAAGACTCGATCAAGAGGAGGCTACATTTTTCATTCATTCACTGTATGAATTTTGTAGATATTAAAATATAGGAAAAACCTATTGATACTTCACAAGGCAACTGAGATATGGATTAAATTAATGAGCCATGTTTATTTCTTCACACTCACAGAGTCTTCTTAGCACTTCCTTGTTTCATTTTTAATTCTTGCTACTTTATTTTTGCTAGGAGACCCCATTCATCCTATCTTTATGCTCCATCCATCCATCCATCCATCCATCCATCCATCCATTTACCCAATTTGTATGTTCTGCTTGATGATAAGCCTGTTAAGGGGAAGAATTATGTTTTTTATCTTTGTGCTCCCTATGCTTCCTGGCACATTTGTTGTCATGGATTGGAATTCAATAAATATGTATTAAATAAAATAATCTTTTACCAACCCCTTTACCCTACCTATTTTATTAGAATGGTACAAGCCATTTGCCTACTTTCTCTCCAATTTGAATAAAATAAATTTAAAAATGCCTTTCCTAGAGGCTTATAATTATCATCTATCCAGTTTTAGACCTCAGTACTCATAGCAGGTGGCTCTAAGAATATATGATTCTTGGAGTCAGTTATTTGTACTTCCACCAACAACATGTCTAAGGGGTGAAGTACTATTGTGTTGTGGTGGAAAATCAATTTTCCTTTCAGCGGTAATTGAGAAACATACAATGCTTCACATTATTTTCTCTTCTTAGTCACCTTTTTATATGAATTATTTCTGAAGATGTGTAAAATATCAGAAATACCTCCAGAATCGTGACTGATCTAGCCTCAGACTCTTTGACACCAACATAATTGTCAGGATGGGGATCCATCCCATTCCAGCAATTTTAAGCCATGATTTCTCATGGCTTAAAACAGAGGAAGAACACAGAGAAGGAATTTCTTTAAAATACTTCTAAGGAGAGTTATTTATTTCACACTCTGAATGAAAAAATACACATTTATAAATCAGTAGCTTTTAAGGAAAAATATATTATGATTCTTAATGTGTATGAAAAATAAAGCCAAAGCATGCAGAAAATATTGAAACTAAAACTTTATTCTCTAGACAAATGAATTTTTGTATTAATATTATATCCCCCAGGGTTAGGGATTCATACTATTTGTAAATTCATAGCATGGCAGTAACCCTCCCTCTTTTATTTATTAACTACTTTTCACTGCAAAGAACTGAAGTTATTCCTGCCCTAGTGAAACTCTTGCTCTGATGGTAGAGATAGATAGTAAACAAATTAATAAGCATGCCATTAGAAGTGGTCATCATTACCATGGAGGAAATAATGCGATACTAGGATGATAGAACATAAAGCTGCGTGCGTACCACAGGTCTTCGGGTAACTAGGACAAGCTTTCTTTGGAGACACTATCTAAGCTGAGATCCTGAAGGATGAGAAGGAGCCAGCTCTGAAAAGGGGAAAGGAAGAGTGTGTGAGAGGACCCCAAAGGCAAAGGCGCTTGACTTGCTGGAAGAAATCCTGGAGGACCAGCTTGATGGTTGGAGTGGAGACCATTATGAGCAGAGTTTGATCGTTAGTCAAAAGCCCTGCAGGTGCTGGGAAAGAGTTTGGAACTTAATTCTAAGATTAAAGGAAGATGATTTACATATTTATTGATTCTCTGAACACAGGGATCCTGTGACCAAAATTGACTGTTAAAAGAGAATGGGCCAGGCTCGGTGGCTCAGCCTGTAGTCCCAGCGCTTTGGGAGGCCGAGGTGAGTGGATTGCCTGAGCCCACGGGTTCAAGATCTGCCTGGGCAACTTGGCGAGACCTCAAAATAAATAAATCAAATAAATCAAAAATCAGCTGGGCATGGTGGCATGCACCTGTAGTTCCAGCTACTGGAAGGCTGAGGCGGAAGGATTGCCAGAGCCCAGCAGGTCGAGGCTGCAGCGGCCGGGAGCGGCCACTGTACTCCAGTCTGGGTGACAGAATGAGACTCCAACTCAAAAAAAAAGAGAGAATGGATTTGAGGGATGGGGCAGGAATGGAAGCAAGGGGATAGACCAGGAGGCCATGGGTGTCCAGGTAAGAGAGGAGTATGGCTTTGATTTGGGGGGTGGTAGTGAAGTTGGAGACACGAGGACAAATCAGAGACATTTGAGGTGGAGGACTTGGACTTAGGACTTCGTGACAGATTGGATGACAGGGGAATAAAAGAGAAAGGAAATCAAGATGAATGCCAGGTTTCTAGCTTGAGCTGCTGGGTAAATGGTACTGGAATATTATGACATGAGAAACAGGGGGGACAAATATAAGGAGAAATAATGCCTTTCCGACTGGAAACTCTCAGACTTGCACTCCTTTAGGAAATCTAAGTGATGATCTTGAGTAGTCACAGGGTTATATGGGTTTGGAGTAAGAGACAGGTGGGCCAGAGATATTCACATCTGGAGGGATCTGTGCTCATCAGCGTTGAATAACATACTTGGCACCATGGGCATGAGGGAAAAGGCATAAAGAGAATGGAGTGAATGGGAGTAGGCTTTAAAAACTTCCAGCAATTAAGGTTTGGGAAGAAGGTGATAAGCTAGCAAAGGGGGTTGAGAAGAAGTGACTAGTCAGAGAATTAGAAGAAAAACAAGAGTGTGCAGTGTTACAGGATCCGTCACATGCCTCAGCCAACTAGTAGCCCTCAGGATTGGTTTCTTCTGAGAGGTCAAGTACAAAGACAGGATGGAGTTCACTGGTGACCTTCACAAGGGTCATTTTGGTGGTGTAGTGAGGGTAGAAGCCAAGATGGTGAGCTAATATTTGAACGGTACAGAGTGGAACCAAGTGAAATGGTACACAGGTATTCCCTTTGAAAAGTCAGAAAAGACTGCACAAAGAAAAGACATGAGTAGTGGCCAGTGCTTTGGTGATACTTCTATATTCGCTATTTTTTAATTTCACATTTGAATTGGAACTGTTAGATCCCCTTCAAAAAAAAAATGAAAGAAAAGGGAAGAAGGAAGGCAAACAGAGAGAGAAAAAGAAAGGAAGAACAAATAATTAGCAATGAAAAAAAACTAGAACACCTTGTGTAAATACGTCTGAAGATATTTGTCTAGAAGTCAGGCAGATAAATTGGGAGGTAATTGGGGGATATATGGGATTAAGAGGGAATTAATACAAACTTGTATATGAAATATCCGAGTTCCTTTAAATGGGAAGTAATATTTGATTCAGAGCAGAGAGGTTAATATAAAGAGTAAAGTCCTTGACAAGAATGTCTCAAACTCCCTTATTTGGGTAAAGCTTTTCACTTCATAATATATATAATGAAACTGAGACAGAGAAAAATAGTGAATCATTGGCCTAGGATTACATAAGAAGCCAACAAAAGGGAGCATTTAAAACTCAACATAGACCAGGCTCGGTGGTTCAGCCTATAATCCCAGTACTTGGGGAGGCCGAGGTGAGTGGATTACCTGAGCCCATGGGTTTGAGACCAGCCCAGGCAACTTGGTGAGACCTCATCTCTACAATAAATAAAAAATGAGCCAGGCGTGGTAGCACACGCCTGTAGTTCCAGCTATTTGGAGGGCTGAGGCGGAAGGATTGCTGGAGCCCAGCAGGTCAATGCTGAGGTGGCCATGAGCATGCTACTGCACTCCAGCCTGAGCAACAGAGTAAGACTCCAACTCAAAAAAAAACAAAAAAACCTCAAAATAAAATGCATTATTGGCTGACGGTCTCCGACTTGTCAAAAATTTTTCAAACTTACTGAATTTTTGCAGGCATTCTCCTTGATAAATAATTAAGCAAGTATAATATGTGTCCACTGAAGTTATTATTGGACACTGCACTAGCACTTCTCCCTTTTGAGTAATCTCTCCTTCTAGAGAGTAAGTGTGCATGTCTGAAGCTCATTTATCTGCCACAGTTTCATACTTTGTGTTGTAAATATTTACTCTGGGTAATTAATCAGTTGTACAACCCACCGAAGTCCACATTACTTTTTGTAATGAGACTGACAACTTCTTGTCAAGTAATGCCTCACCTCCCCATTCGAACCTGCTCTCCACATAGATGCAATCCTTGTGAATAATAGATCTCTCATAATTCTTACCTCCTTTCAGCCTTCACTCTGTATCTTATATTGGCACATGTTATTTTTATTCTTTTGCACAAGCTAGGTCAGAGGACCAATAAGTCATTTGTTTCTCCCTGCTACCTCTCCACAAGTCAACTGTAGTAGAAGTAGTGAATCATCTCCAGGGGAAAATAGCTCACTATTATTTCTTTAGATCCTACCGTTTTGGCTAAATGAAATGGGGTTGTGTGTCTAAACGAAGAGATGTTTTCACATAAACAAGATGACTGTATTCAGACTTGTGAAATCCCCACCAATTGTATCATGGAACACCAGTGACAGGTTTGACTTCTACTTGTTTGGCATGCGAACTAGGGTTAGAGAGAGTTCCATTCCTTCACCTCTTGGACCTTCGATTTCCTCATTAGAAAATGAGACTATCAATACTGCCTGTCCCACTGTCCTTTCTTTCAAGCATCATATGTATTGTGGATGAGGTAACTTTATTTATTAATTTATTTTGAGTTGGAGTCTCACTCTATTTCCCAGGCTGGAGTACAGTGGCACGCTCACAGCCACCCCAGCATCGACCTGCTGGACTTCGATGATCCTTCCCCCTCAACCTTCCAAGAAGCCAGAACTACAGGCTCGCACTACCATGCCCGGCTAATTTTTGATTTATTGTAGAGACTAGGTCTTGCCAAGTTGCCTGGGTTGGTCTCGAACCCGTGGGCTCAGGCAATCCACTCGTTTCAGACTTCCAAAGTGCTGGGATTAGAGGCTGAGCCACCACGCCCGGCCTGAGCTAACTTTTAAAAAAAGGAAACGAGGAAATGCCTTGAAATAAGAAAAGCCTATTACATGGATTGAGTATTTTAACTATCCAACCTCTAAGTTTCTGGAGCTGACTCAGAGGAATGCACGCTTCAAATATTTCTATTGCCAAATTGCACTCTACAAAAGCTGAACCCATTTTACATTCATGGCCATGGTGGATGTTTAAAATAATTTTGACCTTCCATGACTCCATGGGTGAATGATCTTGCACATCTGTTTCCATTACTTTGATTACTCTATTGGTAGTCTTTGAACTGCTCCCAATTTTTAAACAATATCAATAACTCTGCATTTAGTATCTTTGAATTTTTATTTCCCATTTGGACTATTTCTTTGAGATCAATATCTAGTTCAACAGATGATATGGTTATTTCAGTTACTCTTAAAACATCACAAAATTACTTCGAAAAGAGTTTTTCCCATTTATACTCTTATCAGACATACCTGAATGTTTTCTTTTAGCATCCTTGCTAAATATTAGTGTTATTAAAATTATTGTTAGCCGGGCTCGGTGGCTCAGCCTGTAATCCCGTGCTTTGGGAGGCCGAGGTGAGTGGATTGCCTGAGCCCACGGGTTCAAGACCCACCTGGGTAACTTGGCGAGACCTCATCTCTACAATAAATCAAAAAATTAGACAGGCATGGTAGCACGCGCCTGTAGTTCCAGCTACTTGGAAGGCTGAGGCAGAAGGATCGCCGGAGCACTGCAGGTCGAGGCTGCGGTGACCAGGAGCAGCCACTGCACTCCAGTCTGGGTGACAGAGTGAGACTCCAACTCAAAAAAAAAAGAAAAAAATTATTGTTGTTAATTTAGTGAGCAAAAGATGCTTCCCTTTTTTATTGCCTAGGAGCTATAACTTTAAGGCCCTCCTAATGGCAGTACAGCCAGATGGAAGCCCGGCAGTGACACCAGTGGCTTTTCTGTTCTTTCACCTGCCAGTTAATAATTAGGCATTACTTCCAGACTCACAGTTGGATCAGATTGAACTGCTCTTTTTCAGCTATTGATGATTCAGAGACACCTTCCCCTGCCTCTCTGCCTGTCTAAATTTTACCGGTTCCTCCAAGGGCAGCCTCGAATCCCACCACATTCCAATGACCTTCCCTGGTAGCCCTGGCCAGTTTCAGGGGGCTCTTTCCTACCCATCCCAAAACAGCTACTGCTTTTACTGTAAGGTTTGACCCCCAGGCAGCTCAGTTTGTCCCCATCGCTTGCTTTGCTGATAGGATTTTGTAAAAGAGATACTCACACATGCCAGCGGTGTTAGCATCATGAGTATTCTCTTTGGTAGGCTTTACTCTTTATTAGCAGCAACACTTCCTAGGACAGGGCTAGCTACACATAGGTGTCTCATTAATATTGTCAGTCATACCGAACTGAACCCCTTGTCAAACAGATTTTACCACAAAGGAAACACTGTACTCTCCCCTCACATGTCGTTTCTGGAACTCTGAGCCAGCAATCCATGTTCTCTATTATAGTTAGCATTCAGGTATCATTGCTTTCATATTGTTCTGATTTGCTTTTAAAGGGTACCTTTCCCTAATGGTCTTTTTCTTTTTAGTCTTCCTGGTTATTCCAGTGAGAAAGATTAGTTTCCCTTCACACAAAATATCTTCAGCATTCTCACAGTGGGTTGAGTTTCTTTCTATTTAGATCATGTCTCTTAAGTGACACCAGTCCACTTAATTCTGGCAGCCTTCATTGTTGTTATTGACTCTGTCTCTAATGTTAGAATTTTCTAACTCTGCTATTTTCAGAATATACCTGTTCATGTCATTCATGTGTCTTTTATTAGTAACTTCTGGTTTCATTGACATACTGAGCTTCTCCAGCTGGGGAAAATCTTACGCCCACCTATGGTTATCTTTGTTTCTGCATCCCAAAGTACTTCTAAACCATTAATGTCCAGTTTTACCTCCCATACCATGATTTCCAAGCCACTGATGCTCTGGTGTTAATCCTTGTCAGGTGTTCGAAAGTACCAATATTTATATGTCTATCTGTCTATGCATATTTTCTATAGTTGCATATGTTTATATATGTAGGCATTTTTGTATTTCTATGTTTATATATATATGTGTATACATGTTGAGATATATATGTGTGTTATATCCTCCTGTCATTAGAATAAAATTTTGAAACTACTTACAGAAATTTTTTTTCAAATCTTTCTTTTTAACCTTAGAACCCTTTTGACCACTCAAGTGAGAGGTGAATAGGCATAAAAGACAGTAAATATCGAGTCAAGTTGTGGGCGTGAGGAGGCTCCTGGGAGCACTCTGTTAGACCTTATATCTCTTCACTGGACCCCTGACCCACCAGGCTCCATCCACACTGGCCTCCTTTCAGTTCTAGAGTGTGCTAAGCCTGTTTGCACTTCCAGGCCCTTGTTCCATCTATCCCTTCTGCCCACGGGATCCTCCTCCATATCTTCCCACCACATTCTGGCTCCTCGGTCTTAGGAACTGGCTTCAAAAGTCATGTTTCCAGAGAGACCATCTTTAACCAACCATGTGGCTTCCTTCCTCCTTTCCCACCTCCACGTAACTCTTCTACATCCCTGTAACTGTCATTTATTGTTATTTGAAAGTAACTTTCTCCTTTTTTGTTTGTGTTCTATCAATTCCCGCTAAGAGGTAAGTTTCCAGGGAATAGGGAACAAGTCTGCCCTGTCTAAAGTCATGTTTCCATTTCCTAAAAAGGTGCTGGTGCCCAGAAGGTACTCATTAATATAATGCTTGCTTTACTAATACATTTGCTTTAGAAGACTCTAAACCTTTTTGTGTTATTGTCGTCTCTTGTTTCTAAATTCACAGAATTTTTAATTGAAGGTGTTTCACAAGTTTACTTCTGTTGTATCCCATCATGTTTTGATATTTGAACTCCATAATTCGAAAGTTTGTGGTCAAAGTTTACTACAATGAATAAAATTAAATGTGTTAATATAAGTTCTACACATTTTAAAAGAATAGGTAAGGAGAAATTTTTATTTCTAATTTTAGAGCAATTTCAAAGTCAGTTTCTCAAAAGTAATCCCAAGACAACCATGTTTTTGTACCACTCGAATTCTAACGCCAAAAAGTAATATTATTTCTAATTTTTACTTGCTGAAACAAAAAACCTAAACATTTTATATCCACGTCAACAATGGGTGGCAGAAATGGTCTTTGGTGAACAATGGGTGGCAAAAATGGTCTTTGGTTTCAATCAACTTTTTCTCCACTTATAGATATGCTAGGTGGCAAGTGGCTGTCAAACACATTTTGCTTGGGCAAATAACCTTACTATGGTATTGTGACTTGTGTTCTGTGTATTTCTTAATCTGAAAAGAGTGTGTTCATGGTGAACTGGACTTCTAGATCTAAAAATTATCTTCTATAAAGTTAAATTTCCTATAGGCCTACCCATCTAATCTTGAATAATCCTCTTGGGAAAACAACAACATAGATACAAAGACATGTTATACATCATCAGCATGTCTCAGTAATGACACAGAAAGATATGTAAATGAATTCTGTCTCATCCATTTCCCATTAAGTTAGAGTTCTTGTTTGTTTTAAAAGTGGAATGTACCAAAGAAAAATTTAATAACATAATTTTACTATATAAATTCAAAATACATGAAGGTATAAAGAAGATAAAAATATAATTTGAATATTCAAAAATAACCACTGTGTGTATCTTGATGTATTTCCTTCCAGTTGCTTTTTCTACAAATGCATAAATAAATGTGTTTAATTCTAAAAAATTGGTATCATTTCAAATATAGAGTTGTTTATCACATTTTCTTAATAATAAGGGAGAAAAAGGCACACCTTTCTTATGTCAATAAATAATCTTTGAATGCATAATAATTGATTTAGGCACACATATTGTTGGTCCATTCCTCAAATCTTTGTTAAAACTGCTATTGTTGTTTTAAAAAAAATATTTGCTAATGATATGGGTGAAAAGTATCTTGCTTTTATTTTAGCTTTTTCAAGTCTGTATTGACTTTATCTATTTCTACTTTTGTAAATTCTCTGCTTTTCTTTCATTCTTTTTTTTTTTGAATAGGAGTCTCACAATGTCGCCTAGGCTGGAGTGCAGTGGTACTCTTATGGCCATCCCAGCGTCGACCTGCTGGGCTCCAGTGATCCTTCCATCTCAGCCTTCCAAGTAGCCAGAACTACAGGCACCTCTACCATGCCTGGCTAATTTTTGATTTATTGTAGAGATGAGGTCTTGCCAAGTTGCCCGGGCTGGTCTCGAACCCTCCGGCTTGGACAATCCACTCAACTCAGCCTCTCAAAGTGCTGGGATTACAGGCTGAGCCACTGAGCCTGGCCTTGTTTATTATCTATTGAAACATATCCTTTTTTTCTTTCTTTCTTTCTTTTTTTTTTTTGAGTTGGAGTCTCACTCTGTCGCCCAGACTGGAGTGCAGTGGCCGCTTCTGGTCACCGCAGCCTCCACCTGCTGGGCTCCAGCAATCCTTCTGCCTCAGCCTTCCAAGTAGCCAGAACTATAGGCATGCACTACCACACCCGGCTAATTTTTTGAATTATTGTAGAGATGAGGTCTCACCAAGTTGCCCAGGTGGGTCTCGAACCCACGGGCTCAGGCATTCCACTCACCTCAGCCTCCCAAGGCGCGGGATTACAGGCTGAGCCACCGAGCCCAGCTTCCTTTTTTTTGTTGGCTTTTTAGGGTTCTTTATATGTTAGAGATTCTATCCATTTACACTAGGTCATATATGTTGCAAACATTTTTAGTAGTTTGAAGTTTGAATTTGATTTAGGCTACTGTGTTTTTATAGAATTGTTACTTAATATAGAAGTTAATCATTATAAGTTTTCTCTCAAAATTAATCTTGAGAATATTCTGATAGTTACTTATTGACCTTATAAGATAATGTAATGTCCTTATAATTAATCTTAAAATTTTAATCATGAAATATCCCAAATGTGCATGCATAAAAATGGACTAATTTAAACAACAATTAGAGAATCTTTCCCTCCATTCTGGAAGCAGGGCACTTACTCTAGATCTCAATGCCACAGCCCTTCCAGTTTCATAAGGTCACTACCATACCACATACTTCTTTTCACAAAGTTTTCCACGTGATATCCTTCCCCAAGGAAGTGAGCACTGAACAGCCTGGGTTGAATTACAGTACCCAGCGGGGGCCAAGGAAAAACCAGGAAACAAATGATTATCATTTCAAGTATATTATCCTGCCACCAAGAGTTGACCCAGCAATGATGATTGCTATCTCTGTGTTCAGATGTGACAGGGAAACTATGTTTCACCTAGCAGTACTTAAGACTATCCCTTTAATGGATATTGGAAATGGCATGCTGACAGTTTGTTTTTCCCCAAATGCCTTTGCTCAGAACAACCTTCTGGGTTGAAAAACCGCATAACATAGTGGGAAAACCATGGGCTAAGAGCTAGGTTGTTCTGTCCAGAAATGCTCTTATCATCTATGTGAACTGTGGGAAAATTATTTAATTTCTCTGAGCCTCAGTTTCCTTAACTGGAAAATGGGCATTATATCTTCAACTTCATGGAATTGGTATGAGGATTAATAAAATCATGTATAGATGCTATGTATACACTGCAGTGTATGTAGAGGGTACTCAATGATAGTTGGTACTGGTATAATTATTGTCAGTTGATGGGCTGGTCTTGTCTGGTTCACTTTTCTAGAAGATTTTGCTGTATTGTGAAAGGAAGTACTATTAAATTCTATTTCTTATTCTTACTGTGCTTGCCATGAAGGGGTGGCTTAGAGGAGCTGCTGTCATCCGTTCTCCACATGCTATTGTGTCAGCAAAACTGTGTTAATAATAATACTTGCTTACATTTATTATGTATGTCCCAGGCATTTTTCTAAGCATCTCATAGTTATGATCTTATTTAATCTTCACCCACGGAAATCCTTTTATTATCTCATTTTTACAAATAAACACACCAAGGCACAGAGAAGCTAAGTAATCTGTTTGGAGCCACACTGCTAGTGAGTGTGCAGCCAGGATGTGAACATAGGCAGCTGACTCCACAGCCATCAGGCTCACGCATTGTGTCCTGCTGCCTCCCTGCAGCGCCAGCCTTTACGTCCTGGGACACTTAACTTAGAAAGCTGTGAAAACACCTGCTGGAAGGAGAAAAGAAGGATGCTCAGAATTGAGTGTCCTCAACACGTGGGGTGGTGTCCAGAAGGAGGAAAACCCTTGCCAAACAAATCCATGCATTCGGCTAACAACAACTGGCTTTGTATTTCTTTCAATAAAGAACCTCTGCAGTGCCAGGAGAATTCCTGTCAGTGGTAATGGTATCATTACTTGTTTTGCTGAGAACCCTCTCTGTAATTGCTGCCCTGTAAACAGCAGCAGCAGGAGACTGTGAGGGAAGTCTTTGTGGATGGTACCACGGGGTCTGTCGCCTTTGAGTAAATAGACCCTATTTATTGAGCATGTAGAATTTATTTAAAATACCAATTATGAGGGAAGCAACAGAAGACTACATGGATTTCCCATGGGCTGGAAACCAAAAATAATAATATGACAATATTAGCAGTATCTGAACTAGCTTTGTCTTAATATTCATTTTAGCACCCAGGATAATGATGTTTCTCTCCTCAATTCTATTTTAATCTGAAATACAAATAGCTTAAAGTTTGCTTGCCTTGAATCATTATTACTGTGAAGTTAAGCCATCTGTGTTTTTCTTATTCTGCTCATGGCTCCAAGAAGAAGTCTTGAAATTTAACAAGTTGGGAGAAGCATTTTTGTGGAGTAAATTCAGATATACAGTGACGTCTAAAACCCTGCAAGTGTTTATGTTACTTGAGAGAAATTTCCTCTCTTGGATTGAGTTAAGAGTGAGAATTAATCTCACCCTTCCAGATCATCTTTTGAAGTCTGGGACCATGTTTTGTGCCAAATTTTGTTCATTTCATCCATAATCCCCAATATCTTTTTGTTTGACTTCTAAGATTATAGAATTGGCATATATCTGACTGTGTTTGTTTAAATTGGGATCTATTAAGTATCTCTTATTGGGAAACTAAAAATACATATATACATATACGTATTTCACACATTGGGATCTCCTGTCAAGAAACCGAAAATACATATATGTATTACATACATATATTTGATGCTTTTAAGTTGATGTCAGGGAGGATAACCATGCCCTCCTATAATGCATTCCCTAGTTGAGACCAAGACCTTGGTTGGATTCAACTCCTTTCACTGTGGCAGTGCTTTCATTTTACGGATGACCTAAAGTATCTGTTATATTTTATAGCTTTAATAAATTGACATACACTAAAATGTACATATTAACATTTTGTTATTTGATAAGTTTGGATATACATATACATCCTGAAATCATCATCACAATCAAAATAATAAACATATAAGTCACACCAAAAAGTTTCCTGCTTCTTTTGTAATCTTTCCCTCCTACCTACTCAAACTCCCTCTCCCACCTACTACCATCCTCAGTTAACCACTGATCTTCTGTCTTTATGAATTACTTTGCATTTTCTTGAAGTTCATATAAATGAAACCATTCTCAATTTATGACTTCTTTTACTCAGTATAGTTATCCTGAAAGTCATCCATGTTGTCATGTATGTTGATGGATGAATAGAAAAAGTAAGAATGGATATCTTTGCCTTGTTTCTGACCTTACAAGGAAATACCATTAAGTATGAGCATATCTGTAGTTTTTAAGTATATTGCCTTTTTTAGGTTGAGGACGTTTCCTTTAATTTTTGGTTTGCTTGGAGAATGAATGGATGTTGGATTTTTGTCAGATCCTTTTTCTATAGCTATCGAGATGATCATTTGGTTTTTTTGTTTTTCTTTTTTAGTCTACTACTTAGGTAATTTACATTGATCAGGTTTAAAATGTTAAGCCAACCTTGCATTTCTAGAATAAGCTCTACTTGGTCATGATATGTTATCCTACATTTAGATCCCCAGATTCAATTTGCTAAAATTTTGTTCAAAATTTTGCATCAAGTTTCATGCTGAATATTGACTATAATGTTATTCTAATGGTTTTATGCGGTATGAGTAGTAGAGTAATGCTGGAATCATAAAGTGAACTGGGCAGTATACCCTTTCCTTTAATTTTCTATAAGAGTTTGTATAGGGTTAGTATTATTTTTCCTTTAATCTTTAATTTCTACTAGGGTAGAAATTCCTAGTCATCTGGGCTTTAAGTTTCCTTGTAGGCATAATTATAACTACAAATTCAATTTCTTTAGTAGCTACAGGGCTATATAGATGATGTATTTGTCCTTCAGTGAGCTTTGACAATTTGTATCTTTCAAGGAATCTATTTCATCTAAGTTGTCAAATTTATTAACATAAATTTTTTCATAATACTCCTTTATATTGTGTATATGTAGGAACTGTAGCTATGTTATCTTTCTCATGTCTAATATTAGAAGTTGCATCTTTCCTTTTTCTTTCCCAAGGTTGGCTGGAGGTTTATCAATTTCATTTATCTTCACAAAGAAGTATCACTTGGTTTCACTGATTTTTCTCTATAGTTTTTCTTTTTTCTATTTCACTGATTCTTGCTCTCTATTGTTTTCTTTTTCAGCTTATATCAGGCTTAATTTTCTCTTCTTTTTTAGCTCCTTTTTAAAGATGGAAGCCACAATTGGTAATTTAAAACTTTTCTTCTTTTCTAATATAAATATCTAGGACCTTAAACATTTTTGTAAGTACTGCTTTAGCTGTGCCTCATGAATTTTGGTATACTATGTTTTCATTTTCATTTAATTCAGAATACTTTTCAATTTCCTTTTTGGTTTCTTCTTTGACCTACACATTACTCAGAAATTTGTTTATTTAGTTTTCAATTATTGGTAATTTTGCAGATATCTTTCTGTCATTAATTTCTAATTTAATTTTATTTCTGTCTGAGAATATACTTTGAATAATTTGAATTTGGTTTATGCCCAGAATATAACCATATTTTGATAAATGTACCATGCACACTTGAGAAGAATTGTTTTTATTGGGTGAAGCATTCTATAAATGTCAATTCGGTCAAATTGGTTGATGTCATTATTTAAATTTTTGATATCCTTACTGATGTACTGTGTACTTATTCTAGCAATTATTGAGAGAGGACTGTTTCTGTTACTGTGGATTTGTCTACTTCACCTTTCCAGTCTATCAGTTTTTACCTCATGTATCTTTTTTTTTTTTTTTTGAGTTGGAGTCTCACTCTGTTGCCCAGACTGGAGTGCAGTGGCCGCTCCCGGCCACTGCAGCCTCCACCTGCTGGGCTCTGGCGATCCTTCTGCCTCAGCCTTCCGAGTAGCCGGAATTATAGGCATGCGCTACCATGCCGGGCTGATTTTTTCATTTACTGTAGAGATGAGGTCTCGCTGCCCAGGCGGGTCTTGAACCCATGGGCTCAGGCAATCCACTCACCTCAGCCTCCCAAAGCGTGGGATTACAGGCTGAGCCACTGAGCCCAGCATACCTCATGTATCTTGAAGTCCTTTCATTCAGTGAATAAATGTTTGAGATTGTTATGCTTTTTGATAAAGTGTCCTCTTTATCATTATGAAATGATTCTTTTAAATCTAGCAATATTTTTGGTCTGAAATTTCTTTTGCCTAATATCAATATGCCCCCTTCCACATTTTTTTTTTTTTTTTTTGAGTTGGAGTCTCACTCTGTCGCCCAGACTGGAGTGCAGTGGCCGCTCCCGGCCACCGCAGCCTCGACCTGCTGGGCTCTGGCGATTCTTCTGCCTCAGCCTTCCGAGTAGCCGTAACTACAGGTGCGCGCTACCACGCCTGGCTGATTTTTTGATTTATTGTAGAGATGAGGTCTCACTGCCCAGGCGGGTCTCGAACCCGCGGGCTCAGGCAATCCACTCACCTCAGCCTCCCAAAGGTGCGGGATTACAGGCTGAGCCACCGAACCCGGCTCACATTTCTTTTTTTTAATGTTAGTGTGGTATATTTTTTCAGTCCTTTATTTTTAACCTACTTATGATTTCTTTTTTTTAAATTTTTATTATAAAGATGTGGGTTACACTTCAGAGTTAGGTATGCAAACATTGATCATGCATTTACCTTTGTTGATGAGGTATGCCCCTCCCTCCCTTAGCTACTTATGATTTCATATTTAAATTGATTTTCTTGTAGACAGCATATAGTTGAGTCTTACTTTTGAAATTCAGCCTGTTGATCTCTGCCCTTTATTTGAGATATTTAGACTATTTACATTTAATATGATTATCAGGGTGATTAAGTTAAAAAGAAATCTTAACAATTGATTTTATCTATCCTGTTCTTTATTCCAATTTTTCTGTTTTCTGCCTTCTTTTGGATTATATACTTTGTTAGTTTACCACTACATATAGAGTATAAGCACTATACTCTTGTCCAATATGCTGTTTGCTTCCATACATTTTACTTATATATATATTGTAATCCCAATATATTAGTATTTTTTTAATCTTTTCAGGGAATTGTCTTTTAAAGAGTTTAAAAATAAGTGAAAATTGTCTTTTTTACTCAACCATGTGTTTTACTCAACATTTCTGATGTTTTTCATTCCTTTGTGTAGATCAAGATTTACATCTCATGACATTTTTCTCTGCCTAAAGGACTTCCTTTTTAATATTTCTTAAAGTGTAGATCTACTGGTGATGGATTTATTTAGCCTATTATGATTGAAAAAGTCTTTCTGTCACATCCATTTAGAAAGATTTTGAAAGATAATTTCGCTGGATGTAGAACATAATGAAAGAAAAGATTTGTTTCTTTCCATTTTTTAAAGATGTTATTCCAGTGTCTTTGGGATGGCATTGTTTACAAAAGAAATATACTCTCATTTTAACTTTTGTTCCTCTGTATATAATGTGTCTTTTTCTGTATACTCTTAAGAGTTTGTTTTTATCACTGGTTTTAAGTAACTTCATTATCATGTGCCTTTCTGTACTTTGATTCATGTTTTTTTATATTCCTGAGCTTTTCAGATCTGTGAGCTTATAGTTTCTATCAAATTAGGATAATCTCCAGCCATTATTTCTTCAAATATTTTTTCTGGTTCCACCTTTTTCCTTCAAGTAATTTAATTATAAATGTATTAACCTGCTTGCAGTTGTATCATAGATCTTCTATGCTGTGTTCATTTTGTTGTTGTTGTATTTTTTCCTTTCTGTGTTTCATTTTGGGTAGTTTCTAATGCTGTTCTTCAAGTTTACTAATTTTTTTTTTTTTTTTTAATTTGGAGTCTCCCAGACTGGAGTGCAGTGGCACCCTCCCAGCCACCGCAGCCTCGACCTGCTGGGCTCCAGCAATCCTTCCGCCTCAACCTTCCAAGTAGCTGGAACTACAGGCGTGTGCTACCACACCCAACTAATTTTTTTTTTTTAATTGTAGAGATGAGGTCTCACCAAGTTGCCCAGGTGGGTCTCGAACCTGCGGGCTCAACCAGTCCACTCACCTCAGCCTCCCAAGTGTGGGATTACAGGCTGAGCCACCAAGCCCGGCTAGGTTTACTAATTTTTAATAAAATGTCTAATCTGCCATTAATTTCAAATGGTATATTTTTATGTCATACATTGTATTTCTCATCTCTACAAGTTCACTTTGAGTCTATTGTTAATCTTCCATGTCTGTTATCTTCTTGCACATATGGAGCATATTTATGACTATTTAATATTCATATCTACTAATTCTGCCATCTGTGTTAATTATGTTTTTGGTTCTTTTGATTTGTTTTTCTCCTTATTATTGGTCACATTTTCCTACTTCTTTGTATACCTGGTGTATTTTTCTTTTCTTTTTTTTTACTGTTGCTGAAACAAGTAGCCACAAACTTAGTTGCTTAAAACAATACATATGTATTATCTAACAGTTCTGTAGAGTGAAAGTCTGATATAAATCTCATTGGGCTAAAATCAAAGTGTCATCAGGGTTGTATTCCTTTCTGGAGGCTCCAAATCTGTTTCTTTTCCTTTTTCAACTTCTAGAGGCTGCCTACATTTCTTTACTCATTGCCCTCTTCCATCTTCAAACACAGGAGTGATGGGTTGAATCCTTCTTACATTAAATTAATCCAACCTTCTCTTCTGCCTCTCTCTTCTTTTTTTAGGACTCTTGTGATGTCCTCCACCTTCTGGAATAATCCAGAATAATGTGCCATAAAGTTATCTGATTAATGCCATTTACAGCCTTAATTCCTTTGACATGTAAAACAACATATTCAGAGGCTTGAGAGTTATTCTGTCACACCATAATTTTTCATTGGTTGCCAGACACTGTGAATTTTACCTTGTTAGGTGCTGGGTACTTTTATATCCCTATAACTATCCTTGAGGTTTATTCTGGTACACATTTAAGTTGCTGGGAAGCAGTTAGAACCTTGTGCAACTTGCTTTTAAGCTTTTTATGAGAGATCAGAGTAGTCTTTAAGGCTAATTTTTTTTCCCCAATGCTGAGAATGGTACTGAGTTCCATTCTAAGTATTCAACCCAGTACCTCATGAATTATGAGGCTTTTCTCCTCTAGCTAATGGGGACACAAACTCCTCCCAGTCTTTTGTGGTCTCTGTGGATTGTTCCTTCTAATCCTTTTGGGTGGGCCTTTTCTCAGCCTAGTATAGTTTCCTCACACACATACACTGATTAGTTCTCAGCTTAAGGCTTGAGATAAACCCTCTTTGGATCTCTAGGGGGAAGGGTGTGTGTCTGATTATCTTCTCTCTGGTAATCTGCCCTGTGAACTCTAGGCTACTTTGGCCACCCTAAACTACCAACTATGTCTTCACTTGGGCAGATTGCTGGACTCTTCCAAGGTTCCTTCCTGTCCGATAGTCTGGAAACTCTCCTGGTACTAAGTGGGGGCAATCGTGTGGCCAACTTTGTTTCCCTTCTCTCAGAAATCATTGTCCTGGCATTGTCTGATGTCCAATATCTATAAACCAGGTTTGGAATATTTTATCTGGCTTTTTAGTTGTTTCAGGTGGGAAAAATATCAGTCACTGTTACTCTCTTCTTACCAGAGTAGAAGTCAAACATTTGTTATTTACCATATATTTTATTTTGGTAAGGGCAAGAATGACACACAAATATTTAACAACTGATAGGTCTTGGGCACTGACCAAACAGAACAGATGCAGGCCTAAAACTGTGATATGGCCATACTGGTGTTTACCAGCTAAAGGTCCATTCTGTCCTGTGTAGTGGCCAAACCCATAATCTATCCAGTTTAGGGTTTTGTCATTGACAGCCCTGGTGAGACAAAAAGAGCTTTGCAGTAGGACTGATCCGCATGTGAGTTTGACTCCACTACTTCCAGCTGACACTTAATTGCAGTTTTCTCCATTTCTTGACATCCTCTGCACTATTGTCCTGAAGATTAAATGGAATAAGATATGTAAAAGTGCCTAGCATCTTGTCTGGCACCTAGAACACTTTATTAAAATGAGTACCCCTCCCCTTCCTATACCTTTCTCCATAATCCATCTGGAGTCCCCGAGGCCAGCCTCAGTGTTCTCCTGATTACAGATTTATACTCAAAGGGAATTTCACTCAGAAAAAAAAAGAAGGGACCATACCCAGGAGCTTTGTCTATGGGAAAGAGGTCCCCAAAAATCACAACTGTGAGGTGGAGAGTGTCTTCGCCCTTTTGTGCTACTAAAACAAATACCACAGATTGGGTAATTTATAAAGAAAAAAGATTTAGTAGGCTCATGGTTCTGGAGGCTGAGAAATACAAGGGCATGGTGTCAGCATCTGCTAAGCCATCTGGTAAGGGCCTTCTTTTTGCATTATTCCATGTTGGGAAGCAGAAAAGAAAGCAAGTATGTGAGACAGAGAGAGAATAGAGGCCGAACTTATCTTTTTATCAGGATCCTACTCCTGTAATAACTAACCCACTCTGCCATAGCTAATTCACTCCTGCCATGAGGGCATTAATCCCTTCATCATGAGGGTATGACCCTTATGGCCTAATCGCCTTTTGAAAGCCCTACCTCTTAATGCTTGGCAACATTAAGATTCTAACACATGAACTTCTGAGGGACACATTCAAACCCTACCAGAGAGGAAGGGAAAAGTTGGGCATCAGAAATCAAAAATCATAGGTAAAGAAAACTACTGCCGGGTTCGGTGGCTCCCACACCTTTGGGAGGCTGAGGTGAGTGGATTGCCTGAGCCCGCAGGTTCGAGACCCGCCTGGGCAGCGAGACCTCATCTCTACAATAAATCAAAAAATCAGCCGGGTGTGGTAGCGCATGCCTGTAATTCCAGCTACTTGGAAGGCTGAGGCGGAAGGATCACCGGAGCCCAGCAGGTGGAGGCTGCGGTGGCCGGGAGCGGCCACTGCACTCCAGTCTGGGTGACAGAGTGAGACTCCAACTCAAATAAAATAAAATAAAATAAAATAAACTACTGGTCAGACTTGCGTAAAGTCTGTGCAGAGAGAGATGATGTCCATGGTCACAGTGAGGTCCGGGCAAGGCAGGGTAGCCAAGCCAGGTGTGAAGGGATGAGGCCAGGAAAGAGGTGCCCAGAATTCAGTTAGAAGAGCTTGGCAGGAGTCCATCTGACCTGGATCCACCCAACTCATATCTCTCTGCTTCTTGTAGTTAACAATTCAGAGCTGGCCTGGCACCACCCCTCAATAGTGTGAAGGACACTTTATAGGACCTGATTTCTCTGGCTTTGTCCTCTAGGATTAGGATTTACCTCTTTTCATAGTCTGCTGTGTCTGTGTCAGCCATGTAATTCTGGGTGTGCTTTCAACCCTTTCATTTAATTTTAGGATGCTTTTTAATAAATTAACAATTTTTTCTTTGTCACCTTATTTTCTCTGAATGTTTCTGTCCCTTTTGAAGCATGAAGCTCAAACACTCATCTTCAACCCTTTTTGTGTTCCTAGCACCTAACATGCCTTCAGCACAAGTACTCATTGATGACAGTGAGGATTTAATGAGTGTGTTATAGGGTTCTTTGTTCAAGACATCAAGAAAAGACACTGAATAGAAAAGGCCCCACAATAAATCCCCATGATACACATTTGATACATCCTCCAAATTTATTCTGTTTTCTTTCAGTTTAACTTATCTTTAACAAAAGCTTTATGCTAAAATGATTTCCCTCATGTCTGTGTCCCATCACTCTGTGATGAAAGGAAGTTGAATACTTGTGACATGGTTTTCAAATTCTTTTGACTGACTGACCAAACGTATTTGGAAAAATATGAAGATCTGTTTTTGTCACAGTGAAGAAAAAAAACATAATTGAATTAGGGCATGAATGCCCAAGCTAATATTTCTGTTCTGGCTATTCTGGCAAAAATAAATTCTCCATTCAGTTGTAACAAGCAAACATAGATTAGCCAGCCCGTGTACTTGGTCTCTGTGACAAATCTGTCCTTTATAACCTCAGTCCTCTGTACCATGGTACTCTTGATATAGCCTCAGCCCAAGGGAGTCCCCCTGATCCAGAATGCCCCTATGTTAAAAAAAAAAAAAGGAGAAAGGTAAATACTAATATAGATAAAAGACAGGCACGGTGGCTACACCTACAACCCCAGCACTTTGGGAGGCCAAGACACGTGAATTGCTTGAGCTCAGGATTTTGAGACCAGCCTGGGCAACGTAACAAAACCTCAACACTACAAAAATAAGTAAGTAAGCAAGTCAGGCATACTGGCACATGCCTATAGTCCCAGCTACTTGGGCTGCTGAGGTGGAAGGATTGTCAGATCCCAAGAGGTCAAGGCCACAGTGAACTGTGATTGTGCCACTGTACTCCAGCTTGGGTGACAGAATGAGATGCTGTCTCAAATTAATAATAATATAGATAAGGAAAGATAATAAAACATCCAACAGTCTTCTGCCCCCCCAAAAGTAATTTGATGAATACAGTAAACATGACTGTTTTTGAAAGTGTGGCTGGGGCCCTGAGGGTCAACTGCTGTATGACTTGGGCGTGTATTTACAGTGTGCTCTGTGCTTGGATTTAGGGACATAGAGTGGCTTAACTAGACAGATGCTTTCACTGAAGAAGGTCACTTGTAATTCAGAGTATGGTCAGGCTCTTTTCAGAATGATGACATAGGTGTTTTGTGTGCCTCCCTAATTATGCTGCCACTTTCTAATGGAGTTGTATGCCTGTGTTTCTGTCACAGTGGATGGGGAACGCCTTAGGCAGGGGTCCTAACTTGCCTCTCAGCATCTTGCCTGCCAACCTTGTAGATGATTAATAAATACTAAATGGACAAATATCTCAGAAGGACTAGGGAAGTATGCCACTCTGCTTCTCGGTTTTTCTGGCTGTGAAACTTACTAGCTGACCCTAATGCTGAGAACCATGGATTTCTGGGGGGGAACAAGGATGCGCACGCGCAAGCACATGCACACACACACACACACACACACACACACACACACACACACATTCTCCCTCCCTCTTCTCCTTCTCTCCCTCTCTTACCTGCCATGCTTCTGTATACTCTTTATAGCATAGTAATATACTGAATAATGCACTGAGTTCTCTTTTTGCAAAATGTAGGCACATAAGCACCATCGTGGAGTCCCAGAAGCCACTAAAATAGAAAAAAAAAACAAACCTCATTATAGTTTATCTTTGTGCGTTGATCCCTTGTTTATAAACTGCTGGCACACAAATGTCCATCATGTAATTCAACATTCATAATAACAGTGTGAAGTAAGCAGGGCAGGTTTTAGCCTGAGGTAGACGTAGAACTAAACCCCAAATGTGCGTTCTACTTCCCCTCTGCCCTGTGCCTCCCTGGAGACTACAGGCAAGTAGACTCTCATGCGGTCAACAGTGTGGACCACAATCAACTTCCCTGTGATTCTAGTGATGCTGTGATTCTAGTGGGCAAATGTCTTCAATCTTCTAATCCTCAACTTCCTTGTACATCTGTGGAGGGGGAAAAATTCCTGGGACGATGTAATGAGGACCAACTTGTTGGATGACTGAAAAAGGATTGTGAAAATACAGCATTGCATAAAGACTTAGTAACAATTCAGAACAGGATGTTGCCGAGAATAAGAAGGAGATTTACACCTACAACCCCAGCACTTTGGGAGGCCAAGACACGTGAATTGCTTGAGCTCAGGATTTTGAGACCAGCCTGGGCAACATAACAAAACCTCAACACTACAAAAATAAGTAAGTAAGCAAGCCAGGCATACTGGCACATGCCTATTCAGATCTGACAATCTGAATAATGGGCTTTTGACGTTACTACCGGGCAGAAAATAATTAATCAAAAGTGAAAAATCTGTGTAATAGTGTCTGCTTTTGACCTTGAATGCCAGGAGAAAAAAAGATGCTTGAGATATGTTTTTATGCGGGAAGTGAGTTATCTGAGTTTCTAACATTGAGGGATCAGTGCTGTGCAGGATAGCACTATCAAAACAGTCATTAATGGATGCTCCTCAAAATGCACTACGCTCAGCCCAAAAGGCTAAATTAGTTTTAAATGACAATTTGTTAGTTAAATTATTCCCCCTCAGTTTACTTCTCTGAAAGATTAGCCCCTGGAATTACTAAGGATGTTGCCAGAAATGAAAGGTTATGGGGGAGTCTGGGCCGGCATCAGTGGTTTCTAAATTAAAATGCACATCAACATGTAAATAATTAAATCTGGCCAGGACCTCAGATGAAACACAGTATTTTTAAAAGTCTCGTGCTGCTCAGTTTTAATTTATTAAAAAGATAAGTGTGTGTGCATGTGTGTGTAAAGAGGTTTAAGATAAGCACATTTGGCCGGGCTCACTGGCTCAGCCTGTAATCCCGTGCTTTGGGAGGCCGAGGTGAGTGAATTGCCTTAGCTCGCAGGTTCGAGACCCACCTGGGCAACTTGGGGAGACCTCATCTCTACAATAAATCAAAAATTAGCCGGGCATGGTAGCACGCACCTGTAGTTCCGTCTCCTTGGAAGGCTGAGGAGGAAGGATCGCCGCAGCCCAGCAAGTCGAGGTTGCGGTGGCCGGGAGTGGCCACTGCACTCCAGTCTGGGCAACAGTGAGACTCCAACTCCAAAAAAAAAAAAAAAGATAAGCACATTCATTTAGATGAATAAAAAAGAATCATAGAGGGAGAACTCAGTTAAAAGGGAGACTGGATATGCCAAACAGAAGAACCGCACATTGGGGTGTTTGGGTATAATACCTAACCTCCCTGGCAGAAAAAGCAGAGAGAAAACAGCTCCAAATGCTACAACTCTCATTCCACAGAGAAACATCTTGGGTTCTGGGGCAAAGGAGGGAGAGAGAGAGAGAGAGGGAGGTTTCCAATTTTCCTTGGAGAAATTTCTCCTGTAGAGAAACTGTATGGCACTGCCTTCTCAGTTGTTTTCCTAGAGGGTCTCCTGATTTCCATCCAAAGAATCACTTCTTGAAATTAGGACGGAACTTAAAAAATCACAAAGAAGTAGGATACGCTTTTTTTTTTTTTAAAGTACACGAAAGCAGAATTATAGCTCATATGCAATGTAACACACACATACTTTTCTGCCCCTCTGTGTCATTTCTTTAAGATCAGATGTGTGTTCTTATAGCCATGGCTAGAGGGAAGATAAGTATGGGGTCTGTCTTATAGATGCCATATTAACAAGCACTCAGAGACCAGTTCTTTCCATTGGTTCTGTGGTTTTGAGCACACTCCTTGTACCTTTTAGCCTCACTGTATGCAAAACATAAGTAACAATCATCATCGTTTTCCAGTGATATTAAGAGGAATAACTAACAAAAGCCTTCACAGCTATAATTGTTCAGTTAATAAGATAAATATAAAGAATGCCAGATATCATTTGCTAAGAATCATATATGAATTACACTGTCACTGTGGATTGAACAACCAGATATTACTTTGTTTTATCCCTTTAGGATGAACTCTGTACATTTTGTAAATTTATAATTTCTTTTATTTATCTAAACAATATTTATTCAAGGTTACACTATGTGCCAAGGACTATGTTGGACCCTGAGATAAGGTGATAGTTAAATCACTTGGTTCTCCTTGCCTGCACAACCCAGTAGAAAAATTAAATCAATATTGGATTAGCCTATGATTTAAAAACCACATACAATTTGCAGTTTCCTTTAGGAGTACTCGTGATGTGTTTGCCCTTAAAACGGGCTCTATTTTCTCTTCAAGTTACAGCTATGTGCTGATCTTATTTAAAGAGACCAATTCTATGTTGTTTCAATCCCTCCAAGCAGTAAGTTTAGATTGAAACCTACATAAATTGTTAAAATAATATGTTTTGAATGTTTTCTTTGAAGCTAAATATTGAATACATTTCCCTTTGTTCTTTTTTAAATGTATGAGATGTTACCTGTCTCTCAGATGCCTTTGTAAACGGAAATGAAGATTGATAAATAAAATAAAAAGTTAGCCCCTGCGTATTACTTCAGACAGATGAAGGTTTCAAAGGGAAGATTCCTATAAAGACATTTACATGCCATGAAATATCATCTCTGCTGTTACAACCACTGACTCTTGTGGGCTTTACATCAATGTGGTATCGCCAGGCTATTACGCAGACTTCAAATAAAGGGGACAGGTCTATCGAGCAAGGAGCCATTGCATGCAAAAAGAAATGTATTAACATAGATTATTTAGCCTTTCAACATATATTTGGAGTATCTCCACTCCTTAGAAAGATAGATAAGTGGATAAATTAATGTATAAAAATTAAAGAGTACTTCTTAGGTGGTTGACTGGACATTCAAAAATATTTCTCAAGATTCAGTTGTTTTTTGCCTCTACCGTCTGCTCCTGCACTGTGAGCTTGTCAGTTAAAAAAGCAGAGAATGCCACGAGCCTATTCAACCTTTTTTCCCCCTATCATTATGTAACAGTCCTGCTGTCCAAAGTCACATAACATCGTACAGAGAGAAAATTAAGCATCGGCTAATGAGCTAGGGATGTGTAAAGAAGTTTGAAAGAAGTAATTTAGAGGCCCCAATTAGGGCCTGTTTTTGCAGTTCTCCTGTGTGCATCGCTGGCTGATCCCAGGTCCAGGGGTGTGGGAAGGGCATGGCAAGAGGTGGTAGAGGAAGAAAGGACAGGAGGGGGAGAACGGGGAAGAAAGATACAGAAGCTACAGTTTTGGGGGATGAAAGAGGTTCTTGCAGGATTCCAGATGAGTGCTAACAAGAAGCTAAATTAGGAATGGTTACAAAAAGAATGATACAGAAATCTTCCCAGAGTCTATGTGAGAAGGTTAGGCAGGTGAGTGGATATGGTCACCTACAGAGTTTTAAACCAGGACCTGAGAGGTGCCATTAAAAGAGAAACAGCTAAGCCCTGCCCCAAAGTGTTGAATAGGAGTGGAGTAGGATGGATACCCAGGATCCTGCTTCCATGGGATCCATTCAGACTAGACATAGAAACAAGTGAGAGGGTGCCAGAAGGCCATAGCAAGGGAAAATAACTTTGTATACAGGAGGTTCCAACATAAGGAATCCTGCCTCCCTGAGACCTGGAGTGGCACTAAAAACTAGAAATCAACAGCAAAGTGTTCAGAAGATGTGAGTGTTGAGGGAAGGCATTGGATTTGCCCAAGAAGATATTTCTATGAATGCGTGCTAGAATTTACAGACCTGAGGGTGCAGGACACCTGGAGAACATCTGGGGTAGAGAAAAAGAGGGGGAAAAATAGAAACACTGTCTTGGTGAAGGCAAGGCAGCAGCCACCTGGCCAGAGGGAAGAAGTGGAGGAGGACATGCTCCTTGTACCAGGCATGGGAACAGCTCATGGCTCACCTCCACGTGTATCTACTCCCCTCTGGGCCTGAGTCTGGCCCTCAAGGAGAAATTTGCTGGTGAATGAGAAGGGAGCAGGGACTCTAAGAAAGGGTTGTCTGGCAAGGGAGGGAGAATGCAGGACGAGGAGAACCTAAGAAGACAGATTTTGGAAAATGAAATGGAAAATGCAAAATCTCTCACATAGTTTCAAAACGTCAACTTCAAAGTTACATAAGGATGTCATCCTGCAAAGACATGACATGCATGCTTTAATTGAATGGGGTCATTCAACGTCTGTCAACTCTGTGATGGGGCTGCCAAAAAGAATCACGTGATGAGATGATGTGACCTTTTAGCATAAGTCTGACACGTAGCAGGCCTTAAATATGACCATTGCTTTTCCATCATGACATATCAAGTTAATTTTAAAAACAAATAGAGAGTTTAGAACTAAGAAAGATGGAGACCGCTGTTAATTGGTTGATCAGCTTCGTCCTGGCCACTTTCTGTGGATAACCATAGACCTCAGAAAAACGTAGATTTTTTAGAGAAGAGCAGTCACACACGGAAGGACTGAGGGAAGAGAGTGCTGAGGCCAGATGGTAGGAGACTCAGGTTTTCCTGTGAGTTTTCTTCATGAATTTGACCAGGAATGGTGGGAAAGAGATTGAGACTCATTACAGTAACCCAGGAGTGCAGGATAAGGACAATAGATTTAACTATAGGTTACCAAGGCTAAACCAGCATAGGAGGGATATATTTCTCATTGCGAATAGCATTAGGAAATGGCATGGGCCATGTCAGGAGGTAGTGAATGTACTATCACTAGAGGTATTCAAAGGAAGGCAGGCTGGAGAGATGTTGGAAAACTCAGATGTACAATAACAAAACAGCAGAACTCTTGATTCTAATGCCAGCTTTTCTCTTAATTAGCTGTGTAACTTTGGGCAAGTCACTTAACCTCTCTGGACTTGAATTTTCTCATCTCTAAATCAAGAGGGTAGGACTAAGTAATACCCAAGTCTCTTTCAGCTTTGAAATTGCCTCACCTTTGGTTAGATCCAGTGTCCGTTGCTTCCTTGTCAGAGTGAACTCCTCCCTGCCTAGTTGCCATATGCCAGCACGACTTTAAGCCTTAGCTGTGAGGCCCACTGTGTCTTAAGAGTGTGTTTCTGCAGGTCTCGAAAACATGGACCAGCCTGCTCTGAGTATGACAGCTCCATATGGACACTGCTCTGGCTTCGATTCATATCACCTGACCCCCGAGTGAGTGAGTTTTACAGAACCTTTGATCGCCCTCACCTCCTGCTTGCTCAAAACATCCTTGGTTTTCAAGTGTGTGTTCTGTGCACAGGTTGCTGGAAAGATCTGACAGACTTCTCTGAGCAGTCGGTTTTTCTCCATGCCAGTTTGGTCAGAAGTTTTGAAATTCCCTTCACTTCATGTCGTATCACATTTTAAACATGGACACAGATCTCCTCACCCAAGTCAACAGTACTTAAAATAGCTGTTGATGACTGCATTCCTCTGTTCTGCCAGCGTTGCATCCCCAGTCAAAGGAGACACGGGGTTTTATTGATGGAATGAGGTCTTTGTTTAGAAACTGCATGCCTGTGCACCAAGAGCTCACTCTGAATATACATCTTGGGTAAATGGAAAACATACCTCTCTGCTTTTAGATCTCTGGAAAGATCGGAAAAGCATTTTCAATTTTACTGTCTTGAAGATCCTGCTTGTAGGCATTCACTTATCTTATAAAGTATACTATTATGTTAACATAATCTGTATGGTTGATTTGTTCTTAACAAATTCGTAGCCATCTTCACAGTTTGTTTTTCACAAAGGGAAAGCCTAAGAGCTGTTCTGCCTCCAGGGGACTGGTTTTGAATATTTCTTCTAAGGGAACATTTAGAAATATCTTTGGATTTATGATCCCAGTAAATATAGTTTGGAGATACGTTCACATGCCTATTGCATATACAGGAGTAATCCTTTTTAGGAACCTGGCCACGTGTCACTCGCTCCAGGGTTCCTTCCCTGACCTATCCCCTGTATTCATTTCCTAGGGCTGCCGTATCTAAGCTCCACAAACTGGGTAGCTTAAAACAACAGAAACTTACTTTCTTGCAGTTCTGGAGAAATTAAGGTGTCGCAGGGTCACATTCTTTCTGAAGCATCTAGGGAAGAATATCTTTCAGGACTTTTGACTTTCTCTTAGCCTCTGGTGTTTGCCAGCTATCCTGGGTGGTCTTTGACTTGCAGATGCCAGTAACCACACTGCATTATCCCTTTGTGTCTGTGTCTTTTCTCCCCTTCTTATAAGGACACTAGTCCTATTGAACAGCCCCTCCCCAATCTAATGTGACCGCATCTTAGCTTGATTACATCTGCAAGCACCCTATTTCCAAATAAGGACCTATTCACAGGTCTGGGGGATTAGGGTGTTTTTTTTTTTTTTTTTGAGTTAGAGTCTCACTCTGTCACCCAGACTGGAGTGCAGTGGCCACTCCCGGCCACCGCAGCCTTGACCCGCTGGGCTCCGGCGATCCTTCTGCCTCAGCCTTCCAAGTAGCTGGAATTACAGGCATGCGCTACCATACCCGGCTGATTTTTGTTTTTTTTTTGATTTATTGTAGAGATGAGGTCTCGCTGCCCAGGCTGGTCTCGAACCCGCGGGCTCAGGCAATTCACTCACCTCAGCCTCCCAAAGGCGCGGGATTACAGGCTGAGCCATCAAGCCCAGCTGGGATTAGGGTTTTTAACATATCTTTTGAGCTGACACAAGTCAGCCTGAAACACCCCCTATACCAGACTCACTTAGATGTCTCCTTCTCTGTGTTTCTATAGCACCCACTATGTAAATGTCTCACAGTAGGTGTTATGTTGTATTGTCATTTTTTGCTGTTTCTGTCACTGCACTATCATATCCATGAAGGAAGGACTCATATCTTATAATGTCGTTGTATGCAAAGTATCTAGCAAAATACCCAGCACTTAATAGGCTCTCAAATATTTGTCAAGTGAAATACTTTGCTATGATCATTGTGATTCTTTATGCATATTCAATGTTAATAACATCATATAAGGTTACATAAATAGTTATTATACATATAAATATATTGATATGTTGTATGTAATTGCGACCATCTATTGAGTATTTGCCATATGCTGGACATTATGCTAAACACTCTGGTTTTGTTTTTTTAATCCCATTTAATCCTCACAAGAATTTAGAAAGTAAATGTTATTCTCTTTATTTTATGGATATTATAAATGAGGCTTAGAAAGATTTGTTAATTTCCCAAGGTCACACAACAAGTGCATGGAGACCCAGGACCTGTGCTCAGGTATATCTGACTGTAGACGTGGGTTCTTTGCACTTTGATATGCTGCTTTCACCCAGATGGTCTTTCTGGATACTCCCATCTTATGATAGTGGTATATTTGGTATTCATGTTCACATTCCTGGGTGACAACAGTGAAGCCTGGATAGGTTAAGAAACCAGCTGTGCCAGATCCCTTGACTTCAAGCTCATCTTTTTAAACTGTTCTCTTTTCCTTTGCTGTTCACAAAATTGTTTTTTAAGAGTGAGCACAGCCCAGGCTCAGTGGCTCAGCCTGTAATCCCAGCACTGTGAGAAGCCAAGGCAAGTGGATTGCCTGAGCCTGTAGGTTCAAGACCGGTCCGGGCAACTTGATGAGACCTTGTCTCTACAATAAATAAAAAATTAGCTGGGCTTGGTAGCACGCACCTGTAGTTCTGGCTACTTGGAAGGCTAAGATGGAAGGATCGCCAGAACCCATCAGGTCGACACTGGGGTGGCCATGAGCATGCCACTGCACTCCAGCTGGGGTAACAGAGTGAGACTCCAACTCAAAAAAAAAAAAAAAAAAGAGTGAGAACAGGAGAACATGGAATGAAAAAAAGCATTTCTTTAATAGTTTGTGAATTTAATGACATTATAGAAGAACAAGGCTTGTCAACTACAATTGGAGACTAATCTGAATAAGTCTCTCCATCTAAAAATTTCTGGTAAACAGAATGTCCTCATGCATCCTGTGGCTTCTCTGCATAGTGACGATACATCATATTTTATGTCAGTAACTCTTCTGGAAAAAGAAGCAGCACCACTGCATGTTTATCAGAGCCCCTCCAGCCTGTCTTTCTGCTCCACACAAGTCCTGGGACCTGTCCCCACATGCTTAGCATCTATCTCCTCAGACTTGAGGCCCATCTGACCTTTGGCAAGAGGAAGAGGACTCTGGAGCCTGGCGTTCTAAGTCTTGGCCTCCAGGCAGGCTTTATGCTGACCAGGCTCTGACCTGTGTTCTGTGTCTGACAACTGGGATGTCTACCTCCTTCCCCAAGCCCCAGGCTACCATTCTGGTGTCCTGGATTTTGTCTTGCTTCCCTGGCCTGAGTCTCAGCTTAAGTAACCTACCAGGTGGCCCAGTATTTCTTAACCTGTGACTCCATGATGTTGCAAACTCCAGTTCTCCTGCACTAGGTCTGATCCCTGGACCAGGGTGGTGTGGGTCCTGTGACCTGCAGAAGGACTCCCCTGGTGCAGTCGCCCTGCCTGGACTTGTTTGTCTGTTGCTAACAGTCTCTGTGTTCAGTCACTTTGTCAGGACACCCTCAGCCCAGGACTACACCTGTAATACTACCATTTAGCCTGATTACTGCCTCTTTTCTCTTATTATTCTCTTAGAACACCGTGTTCTTCCTTCTGGGTCAGACTTGTTCCTGGTACTGACAACTTCTATCTGTCCCCTCCCCCACCCACACCTAGCCTAGTTATTACGTCCAGCCTTGCCTGGCAAGAGGATTTTATTGCCTTGCTTTCAGATGAGGTCTGCTTCTCACCTCAAATAGGAGAAAAGGAGCAGGCCACAGCTAGGGGACAGGGGACAGAGAGAGGAGGAGAAAGGATGTCATAGGCACACCACCCTAGCTCCGCAGGGTGCACCTCCAACCTTGAGGGGCTGACATTCCAGAGAGAGTAAGGTGAAAACTCACTAGCTTGAACAGCTAGATCCCTTCTGCTCCGCCCTAACTCCTGCAGCTTCTCCATACACTGTGGCCACACTGTCACATACATACCACGAGAGAGCCGTGGACAATTGTTTGGAGTTCCCCAGGACTGTCGACTCTCTCCCATGGTTCTCTTCCATGTCCGACTGCTCTTTGTGTTCTTGGAGCCTAAGCTCAGGGGTCCTGAATCTTCTGCAGAGTTTGGAGCCCATGGTTTAGCCTCTTTCAAACCTAGATGGGAAATGTATTACCGTTACCTCTGAACCTCCAGCTCCTGGCAAGAGCACGTGCCCGGTGCATGCTGAGTGAACGCTTTCACTAATTAATTAATTCAGCTGCCATGCCTCTTGAATCCTAAACACAAAACCCTAACCTGCCTTCTGGAAAATGCTCATCCAATTGATAAAATAATGGACTGTGAATCAGTAAACAGGATTTTTGTTTTTGTTTTTGTGTTGTCCAATTGGGAACAGACAACCAAAAAGAAACCTTTGCCAAGCCCTGGCCATGGCCCTCTCTGCTTGGAGCCAGTAGTACAGAGAAGAGCCAGCTGGGGCCATGGTCTGAGATGAATAACCCTTCATCTCATTTCAGTACAGCTTTTAAAAGGAAGTTCTACGATATGCTTAAAGGGATCCTTTTTTGCTGGGATTTAAGCAGTCATTTTCTTTCCCCTGAGAAGTGTAACCCATTATCTCTGACGTTCATGGGAGCAACTTTTCCAAACAAGACACGGAACTGACTCCTAGAGTTTTTGTTCACTTCTCACCCCTGCCATCCTGCGAATGTCTTTCTCAGATGTTCGGTTTGTATATTTGCTTCAATAAGTTAGTATATAATGTGCTGTGTTGTTTGAAAAAACAATTTCCGTCGGTACATATATTGTTGAAAAGTAATGGGGTCTCTCTCTCTCTCTATCTCTCTTTAAAATCTAATCCTTCCCTACTTTGTCCTCTCAAATACTGAATCTCAGATCCTTTGAGGTCCAACATAATTTAAGTGTTAATTCCTTCCTAAGCTCCTTTCAAGCTACTGCACTTGCCATGCAGATTTCATTAAACCTCATAGTCTCTTCATACTGATGGCTCAGGAAAAGCAAAATAACTCTAGCTGTGTATTAAAATATTTTGCTCAAGAGTGGCATCTTTGTCTCCATTTCTGGACAATATTTATATATTTAGCCTTCAGAAAAAACTGAAGTCTGTTATAACTAAAAGAGAATGCAAGCACTGGGCTTCTCATCTCATTTGTGGGAAACATCTGCTTATTATAATTCATAGGGCTCTCATTTCAGGGTTTGCAGTCCTGAGTGGTTTCAGCCTTAAATCATCCTGTGTTGGCAAATAATAGTGAGGGCCAGGCCAGGAAAGAAACAGATGAAGCCTATGTATAGAATGAGATTAAATAAAAGCACAAGCATGCCAATATTCCCACTGCCAATATTTCTTTTTCTAATATATTCACCTTGGAGGCCAATATATTACTTTAATGATGATGATGTTAAAAATCATTCTTTTCCGGAACTTCTCCTCTAGAATGGGCATATGGATCAACAGGACAAACCTTGACTATATTTAAGGATAAACTACATTTTTGGAAGTAGTGGCATGTATTAGGTGAATAATCAGGCTGGAGAGTTCTAGGTGGAAACTTTGAAAGAGTCATATTTATACATGTTTCAGTATGGAGGCAGAGACCCAATGCCCTAGTGCTGACTCTGCCATTTGTTTGCTTTGTGTTGCTAGAAATTTTACTTAACTGCTTTGAGCTTCAATTTCTTTATCTGTTGAATGGGAATAATACCTGTGAAATTTTATGAGGATTAAATGAAAAACCAGAATTTGATTGTTGTCCCCATTGCTTCTAAACTTTTATGTCTTTTGTATATCACTTTGTTTTGACCAACATCAACATGGAGTCCTGGAGTCTCGGGAAGCTAGTGCTCTGAGAGATAATCTAACTAAACAGACCCATATTATAGGTGAAGAAACTGGGGGCTATAATTATAGAGGAAGTGCATAGAATGTTGGGGTAACTACTTTGACACCCCTACAAGGAAGTTCCCCTTATAGCTACTCAGTACAGTACTTTAACAGTCCCTACTTTTAGAAAGGTTCTTATTTATTTAAAAAGAAAAAAAGACCTGATCTAACACTATTAAAATAAGAAAATGCTTATTTGTCATTTATATTTAGGGTTCTTTTAAAAAGAAAGAAAGAAAGAAAGAAAGAAAAAGCTCTCCTTTTACTGAAGTCATGCTGGTACACTATCAAATTAAATGGAGTTTCTAATAAATGGGACAGCAGTCCTCTTGGGGTTCTAGATCAGAATCACACGGCTTATGCTGTTCAACCTAGAGAAGTAGAAGTGTCCAAGGTAGCCGGAGGAATGCTGTAAACCTCTTCCCAGGAGGGAAGAATTTTTGTTGGACCATCTGTATCCTCTGGAGTTTCTTGGTAAACAAAGAGTGTGCATATCGTTTCTTCTGCCTCAGGGTTTAACCAGCCTTTCAGCACAGGTAAGCAAAGAGTGAGGCCATGAAGAGGCCCAAAGCACCAGCTGCACAAGGAAAACCAAAAAGGAGAGGGGACAGGAAGGAAAAATATCTAAGATGAGGAGGAAAAAAGATGGGATAGTAAGAGATTTCATCCGTGCACAGTAGCAGAGGGTCACCGTGACCTCTCCTGGCGGCATCTGCACCACCATCTGTCTACCTGAGAGTGTTATCGCACCACCACTGGGAGTATGGTTTTCTGCAAACAGAAAAACCCTCATGAGAGGGCCCCCCTTGTAGCTACTCTGTACAGTATTTTAATAGTCCCTGCTTTTAGAAATATCTTTTAAAAAAAGAAAAAAAAAGCCCTGTATGTCACTTCTGAAATTATTTGCTTCATTATCACACTAAAAAATTTCAGTGCTTATACTGGAAAACCCATTCTTTTTGCCCCCTTTCCATTTTCAGGTTTTTATTTTCTATTTTTGTAGATACAAGACATAAAGACCTCTTATTTGTTGATTGAATTATAAGAAGACAGTACGATTGTCCAGTAGAATTCAGAAATTATTATATAGCTAATTTTATGCTCATATGTATCCAACTCATAGTAATTATAATCTTCTTTGTTTGGTTGGTTTTTTTTCCTTCCTGGGGGAAATTGGTTAGGTGGGACCTGAATGCATCATGATGAAGTATGCACACATAAATTGAACTTTCCTAAATCTAGGTCACTTGGGTAAGAAGGCTGTTTTGATGAAACCAGGTTGATGATTAGATTCACAGGACACTTCAGTGTTAAATGATATTCTTCCCACATTCTGGGTCATAAGGAGATATAAACAATATGCTAACATTAAGAAACAGAAAATTGTATTCACAGTAATAGCGAAGCTTCATGCTGTATGGTTTTACACTTTAGTATGCTGTGTTCTGCTCTGCCATGTTAATATTTTAAGTAATATAATTTCCTTTTTGTGTAGTTTTAGGTCCATCTTTTCTTTTTTTTCTCTTTGCCCTTCTGGAATAGCTTTCTATAATACGTAAATCTCATGCCAGGAGAAATGCCTGGAAAATAGAAAGTATAAAGTCAAATAATCTTTGCAGGAAAATAACAAAAACAACAACAAAAATGGATTTAAGATTCTCCAGTCAAAATGTTATCTTGTGTTCTTTACAGACTCAATCTGTGTCCCAGGCTTTGATCCAAGCCTCAACATGATGACTGGCATCACCCCCATTAACCCAATGATACCAGGCCTGGGACTGGTACCACCCCCACCGCCAACAGAAGTGGCTGTTGTCAAAGAAATAATCCACTGCAAAAGCTGTACTCTTTTTCCTCAAAATCCAAGTAAGTAATACCTGTGAGAAATGTTTGCTCATCATTTTATACTTCTTTCTTTTTAAATTTTAAGTAGCATTACACTCATGTTCAGATGTGACTCACACATACTACATGCACATAGTGGAGCCCTGTTCTACTGCAGGCCTTTGTCTCAAGATAAGAACAAATATTTGGGCATGTGACCATGTTTCTGTTCAGAAGCTGAATCGATGTTAGGAAGCCAGTACATGGGATTTGGGATGTATAGAAATCTTTTTGCAGGCATTGAAGTCTAGTCTATTTGCTGGAGAACACAGTATGAAATATGCAAGCACTTCCATCCATCTTTACAAATGTGAGAGAAAAACTCTGAAATGTATTTTGCTAGATGGAAAATTGAATTAATTTGACAGTTAGCAATTTTGAGGCTGGGGCAAGGGGAGCCCGCATCTCAGAGTTTCTGGACCAAATTGCATTTGCTTGAAGGAAACATACATTTGAGGAAGTAAATGGGCCAGATTTTTTTTTTTTAATTTTGCCTCAGATACTAAAGTTTACAGGCTTAAATAGCTAGGATTTTTTTTTATTCATATTAATCAGCATTGCCTTTTTTAAGTGGACTTTTCAGAAGATTGCTTTAGTAATCTACATAGAAACTAGGGGAAATGTTGTGACAGTGTGCATTTTATCTTTTTTACAGCCTCCCCCAAATTTAATAGTTTGCTTACTTAAATGTGAATAATAACAAAGTGTTTTTTTCAGGCACCGTGTTTCACAGCCAAGGAAGTATTGTGTGTACTTTTCTAGGTTGTGCTTCCTGTGTTCTGCTTTGCTGCTCCTTTATCTGGAAACAAGACAAAGCAGATATCAAGCTGAGGTTTTTCATCATGTTGTCATTTCATCATGTTTTGTACTTTGTGAAGTATTTTTCCCTCTGTTTTCCTGGGCTTCTGTATTATAAAGAAGAAATGAAATTATGCTAACATTTGCTTTATCTTTGTTCATGGACAAGCATAACCAGCCACTCTGTGTAGAAAGGAACATAGAAAGTAGAGGCTGGGAGGAGGAGTGGTAAGAACCTGGAACCAGGTCAGCCCCGGGATACATGGGAGTTAGTAGAGATATTTACCGTCACTCAGTCTGGGAGAAAGCTATTTTGCAAGCTTTACTTTTGCTGGGAGAACCAGAAAAAGAGAGCAAATAAATAAAAGACAAAACTCTCTGTTTTTGTTGTGATTATTAGATCTTCCACCTCCTTCCACAAGAGAACGACCTCCTGGGTGTAAGACTGTGTTTGTCGGAGGATTACCAGAAAATGCGACGGAGGAAATTATTCAAGAAGTCTTTGAGCAGTGTGGTGATATTACAGCGATTCGGAAAAGCAAGAAGAATTTTTGTCACATTCGCTTTGCAGAGGAATTCATGGTTGATAAAGCCATTTACCTCTCTGGTACTTTGCATTACATAAGGAGTTTGCTAGGCATTTTGTTATGTTTTGTGATGTTAACATGAGCTTATTCCCCCTTTGCCTTAATGTACAATAAAGTCCTCATAGTTTGGGGCTGCAAATGGAAGAATTCTGCCTTTTTCCTTGGCTGCCAGAAGCTCTATGTTAAGTCTGTGAATGTACCTCCCTGCAGGAGCAATTTCCCACCATCCAGTCTTTAGGAATTCCATTGAGTTTCTAATTAATGTTCTCAAGTGCTTATTAGATGAAAAGCAATATTATGAGTACTAAGGACCATTATTATTATTGGATGTAATCCTCTGGGAGAGTAAAGTACTCTCTCAGAATAATTTCAGTTTTTCAGAAGTGGATTCACTTTCTAGACATCAGGGTACCAAAGCAAGGTCAGTTCCTTGCAGGAAAGTAGCTTATGGGCCCTAAGATGAGGCCCAATATCATGGCCCGTTTGGTGGCTCATTAAGCCTTGCTCTTTGGCACCAATATGCTGAAATCAGGTCTAATGCTGCCTTCTGCTTTGTGGGTGATGGGCTAAGTGAATATAGACTCCACAAAGCTTTGCCAAATCTAAGAATTAGGGGGTTGTTATGGTCAAGTAACATTCGGCTGCTCTCCCTTGATACCAGTAAATCAAAGGGGCAGAGAACTGGTAGAGAGAAGTTCTTTTCTGAATTTGAATCCAGGGAGCAGAGCTGGACTCGAGGTCCTTCTAAAATGGTTCTTTCCACCCTTCACTTTTATAATCCAGAGTTGTTGGCACCTATACATTAACCACGTGACCAGCAGAGCATTGGATAGAACTTAAGTTATAGCTGCATTTTACATTTAGATAGTAACATTTAGAGTAAAGGAAGTTTACAAGGCCTAAAACATCATGATGTAAAAGTTATGCCAATCACAAGACTTATGATTACATAGATACAAAAGTTATACAAATCATAAGACTTATGATTACTTTGATATTATATTGTTCAAACCTATGACTATTAAGAAAGGGCATAAATAGGGATTTACATCTTTGGATGTAGTCTGCCCAAAGATGTAAAGGATGAGAAGTCAGGGATCCCCTGAAGCTACTTACTAGGAGTGCATAGAAGACAAGGGGATGCTCAGTAGTGTGCTCAAGAATGTGCAGGAGCACTTGAACACTTGCCATGCCTTCTCTAGGGGCTGTGGCAATATGGATGGACATGAGCAGATAAAGACATATTTATAGATTGAACTCACTACTATTCCTTCATACTCTCCGTCTATGTTTTTCAATCTGTCACTCTGCATTTCAGCTTTCCTGAGGCAAATCTAGTAGGGGAGGGTGGGGGAACAACAACAAAAAAAATCCGAACATTACTGCCAGGTTTTACGTAATTTCTGCAGTCAGCTTATACTGCCATGAAATTCCACGAAAACCCCAGAAGACTTGAGGTTATTCGAGTACTACAGAGACTTCCCTCTGCTAGATAGTGACATGGAAAACTTTAAAACACTTATTCCAATAAAACCTTACAGAGTGGAAAAAAATCTGAAAGCATTTCAAAACAGAGTTGGAAGACACAGCTTAGAATAAAGACATTTTATACCACACAGTCAGCTATTAGACAACTGGGGGTTCTGCTGAGTCCATGGCACTGGGTTTCACAGACCTTGGCCTAGAGTCCCTGTTTTCTCATCTGCAAAATAGAGATCTAACTATTCTCTCACAGGATTGTCAGGAGAAGGAAATCAAATAATGGATATTGAGTGCTTAGCTAAGTACCTGCAACATAGAAACTGTTCAGTAAATGGCTGTTTTTAACACAGATACCCTGATGATGATAAAGAAAGACTGATTCTTCTTTTTCAGGAGCCCTGCCCCGGGGATCTGGGTTCTAAGATAAAGTCATGTCTCTCAGTATACCCAGGGGATTGGTTCCAGAAGCCTCAGCCCCCATTACCCTCCACCCCACATATATTCTGCAGAGCCTGCATATACAAAAACATATGTGTGGGTTTCATGTCCCTTGAAATACCATATTTTGTATTTGCATATGGTTGAAAAAAATTCCCATGTAAGTGGCTCCATGCAGTCCAAACCCATGTTTTCAAGGGTCAATCATATTCTTTACCCCATTTGATTAAATAAGAAGGTTAGAGTGAGATCCTTTTCAACACAAATACAACACAATATTTATACCCAATCAGAAGCTCCATAAGACACTGACAAAGATGAACAGCCCCAGATTTAGGCATACGAGGGGAGACCCCCCAGAAAAATTGAATTATTTTTCTGGAGGCCAGGCCCCTTTTAATATAAGCTTCTCCTGCTAGATAAGTATTCTAGGAGTCCATCAGCATTGGCGTACCAGCTAGTAGTGTTGTGAGAGGCTGCGTTCAGCTTCAGTGAATTTTTTTTGGAGAGTTTTTCAACACATTTGCCTATCTCATGATGGTTGATTTACGAGCACACCTGCCTACACTGTTCTGAGTGTTCACTGGTTTTTGACTAAACGGCATGATCCCCAAGTCCCACCCTCCCTATTCACTGGATCTCACCCCATACAACTGTTTTTTTGTTTGTTTGTTTTCCTGGATGAAAAAAGTCCTCAAAGGGAACTTTTGGAAAGACATATTTATAGATTGAACTCACTACCATTCCTTCATACTCTCCACCTACATTTTTCAATGTCACTCTGCCAGTGTGGAAGATGTGAAACAAAAAATGGCAGAAGCACTAAAAGGCATCAATATTGATGAGTTCAAAAACTGTTTTGGGCAGTAGGAAGAAAAAACATCTTGATAGGTATATTGCATCACTTTGAAGGCAACTGAAATTTAAACCTGTAAGGATAAATATACAATTTTTTCTAAATAAAATCTGGGTTTTTTTGTTTTTGTTTTTTTTATTCCTGCTTGTACAAAAGGTGTTCCTTGATTTAGGCCTTGATTCTAAGCTTTTTCCAGCCTAGGCACTGGTCCTGCTTCCCCTAGCAAGCCCCTGATTGCTCCTTTATGGCAGGAGGAGAAGACAGCAAGGCCACACCTCCACCCTCCCACCTCTGCCTCACAGCTCTGCAGAGGCTGCAGCATCAGTCCCGGAGAGATCTGAAAGACTGATTAATTGGAAGGGCAGGCAGGAAGGAAGGCTATGTCTCCTTCATGTGGGCTCCAGCAAGCCCATGCCCAGCTGGAAGGCGGGTCTAATTTTAGGACTACATTCACATTTGAAGGCCAAGCTAATTTTAGACTCAGCCTCATCAGGGTCTCTTTTAAGGCCTTAATGATGATGTTTTTGTGAAAGTGAGGATGTTTCTGGAGTCAGAAATGTTTGAAAAGTGATTCTCTGGACATAAGCAGGGGAAAGTTGCTTGGCCAGATAGGACAGCTGGCCAGTCTTAGATAGTCCAGCCTGCTCAGCTGTTATGTACCTATCACTGTGGCCTGCTGACTGGTTAAGTTTCCATGGCCTACAACCAAGATTCATTTGCTTTCACATTAATTCTGCACATCTGTGATGGGATGTTTTTGTTTTTGATTTGTATTATGTCTTCCCATTTTTAGATAACACTGTTGGAAATCTAGGAGTGAAAAGGGTTCAGGGGCATCACAGAAATCAGATGAGAGATCTGTATCTTTTTTTTTTTTTTTGAGTTGGAGTCTCACTCTGTCGCCCAGACTGGAGTACAGTGGTCGCTCCCGGCCACCGCAGCCTCGACCCGCTGGGCTCCGGCGATCCTTCCGCCTCAGCCTTCCGTGTAGCCAGAATTACAGGCGCACGCCACTACGCCCGGCTGATTTTTTGATTTATTGTAGAGATGAGGTCTCGCTGCCCAGGCAGGTCTCAAACCCGCGGGCTCAGGCAATCCACTCACCTCAGCCTCCCAAAGGCGCGGGATTACAGGCTGAGCCACCAATCCCGGCTGAGAGATCTGTATTTTATTTGTAACTTTTCAAAGGTGTGAAGTGCCTACTAGGGAGAAGCCAGCCTCTACAGAGATTTTCAGCTGAGTTTTTAACCCCAAATGCTAAAATAATCCATTGAAATATACCATGAGATCTTGAACATCAGCGCAATGCAGCCTAGCATTTTACAGTTGTATCTCATTTGCCTTTTAAAGCCCCTGTACTGTAAAAGTGCTTATGTTGCTCTCTCCTCTGGCAGCCCCCAGCTGCCTTGTTCCTGCAGGGACCTGGATTTATGTTCTGAAAATCTAAATATCCCAAACTGAAGAGCAACCTCAAAGTCAACTCTTCTTCATTTGAAGTTTGGCTGGCTGGCTGGTTTCAGTTCTGTTTGTGTTGATTTCTCAGATCAAGTTTCTGCTCATAATCTTTATAAGTTGGGTAGCTCACTGTAAATCCCCCAAAGATTTCCAGGCCCTTTTTTTTTTTTTTTTCCTGTCTAGCTCTGGGCTCTTGCACGGGGCTCCTGTGGGCTTCAAAGATTGCATGAACAGTTTGTGTGGTGCTGCATGCCAGATGAGGTGCTGCAGGCTGCGGGGAAGGCAGTGGTGAGGCCTCTTGATTGAAGGTAAAATATTCTCCTGCGTGCCCCAGAGGATAAGTGGAAATAAAACAGCATTGCAAAATTGCCTTGGTAATTGTGGCTTTTGCAGCTGCTGAGAGAGAATTGAGCAGCAGCATTTTCTGGGGGGAATGAAGCAATAGCCTGTGCGTGAGCTGTTCAGGAACTTACTTTGTAGATTTTTTTAAATATCATGGATGCTCTTTATTTACTCATCGTTCACATATGCAATGGAGTTACAGCAAGTTGAAAATATAAAATCAAGGCATAAAAAGAGGGAAAACACGCTATATGCCAAATTTGTTTCTGAGCTTCCTGGAAGCCAGAGGGAAGAAGGAGTTACCATGTGAAGTGCCCTAGTTCTTGAGATCATCCTCTGCTGGGTATACTGGTTTGGAAAATACCAGTTCACGACCCTCTGAGACGCTTCCTGGAGGTGTATTTATCCCTAAATCTGTAATAGGCTTAACTGCAGAGCTTCAGGATTGCTGAGGAAAAAGTGTGCTTAATTAGGGCAGAGAAATAAGTGAGCGTTTGCAAGCGTTCCTTGAGGGCCTGGACCAAAATGCAGGGCCACTGTGGCATCGTGATGTGACCAGTCTTTCCATTGGTTTCAGGTTACAGGATGCGATTAGGGTCTAGCACAGACAAAAAGGATTCAGGCCGCCTTCACGTGGACTTTGCCCAGGCCCGGGATGACTTCTATGAGTGGGAATGTAAGCAGAGGATGCGAGCCCGCGAGGAGCGGCACCGGCGCAAGCTGGAGGAAGACCGGCTGCGGCCGCCCTCCCCACCCGCCATCATGCACTACTCGGAGCACGAGGCCGCCCTGCTGGCCGAAAAACTGAAAGGTACAAGGCCGCCCATGCCTGCTGCGCCTCCCTCCGCTGCCAGCCCTGGTGTTTCTCTTGTCTGTTTACCTGGTGACTTCCTGTGAGTGGGGCTCACCTGGAAGCTGCAGACGTCTGGGCTCTGTCATCCTTCCAGCGCTCTCACCTGCGTTCTCCATGATTATATGTGGACAGCCACTCAATAAAACTCACAGACCCAGAGGGCAGAAGGTTCTGTGCACCAAACCCCAAAGCAGGCTATTGTCTTCTGACCCAGTGCTTGATGAGCCAGGCAAGCCTCTACGCCTGTGGGCGGGGGCTTCTTCCTGTTGTTCACCATCCATAAAGAGCTTGAGCCTGTGCCAGACTCCTAAAGCCTCCTTAACGCATGTCAGTCACCATACTAGGGTCCCTGGAGGAAGGTAGAATAGGATCCCTGTCTTCAGAGGTGCAGTTAGTTGAAGGAACACTGATTAGCAATAGAAGACAGGCTATCCCATTTCCTCTCATGTTTGCTGGGCTCCTCCCCCGAGTTTTATGCTGTAGGAGATAAAAACAAACCAAGGCTGTAGTTACCTGCCTCAGTAAACTACAGTAATGACTGGGAAGATACCAGATTTTGAAGTGTGTGGAAATTCAGTTCCGTTATTGGTCAAAGCTGTGTGAGCTGGGCAATATCCAGCCATCTCACAGGCGAATGATGGTCAGACCCTTCTCAGGTCATTTGGTGAGACCATCAGGATTTGATGGGAGAATGCGCTGCAGTGTATTTGTAGGTGTCCACAAATAAACAATTAACTCTAATACGAAGCCAATGGCATGGTTATTGCCCTAGGTATGTGCAACATGCTTTGGAAACTTGGAGGCAAGCGCAGTAATGTGGATAAAAATGTCAAGGAAGTCTTCACAGAGGAGGCAGAATTTGAAATTTGCAGAATAAACAAGACTTGTTTTCCAGGAGGAAAAAGGACAGAAAGTCATTCTAGTTAGAGGCTGGAGACCTAGGAATAAAGACATGGAAACAGAGAGGAATTCAGCACAGGAGCTGCATTTATACAGCAAGGTAAAGCTAGAAAAGCTGCCCAGGTCAGATGCGGAGTCCTGAAGGCTATTACTGGATTTGGGTCTTATTCTATAAGCAGTGGAGGAGCCATTACAGATTTCTGATGAGGAGGGATATGACTGATTTTTCGAATGTTTTAGTACATAGCTGGTATATTGCTGGCAGTGTAAAAAGTGGTTTGGATGTTTTCATTGAAGGAAATATGTGAAAAACTGCCCAACAGCTATTTTAGGAAGATAGGCAGTTGACAAATTGACATTCTATACTTTAATAAAAAGGGGAGCATCCTGTGCTTCCATTCTCATCCCCCATTTGGGATTTAAGACTCCCTAATCAACTGGAATTGCCACGGAAATGCACCACTCTAACTGTGGAGTGCCATGGAAATGCACCACTCTAACTGTGGAGTGCCATGGAAATGCCCCACTCTAACTATGGAGTACCACTTGCTGACGCCCTTGTTGCATGATCTGCTTGCAGAAGGCTTGTCTTACAAACATAAAGATATAGGATGTAAATGATTATCCCTCTAATAAAAAGCATACACAGGACAAATATAGACATCGTCTTACTTTTCCATTCAGCCTAGAAACCTTAAGGAGTGGCCAAAATGAGATAGAGTAACATTCTAAACCAGTAATATTCATTGGAATAAATAATTTTTTCTTTAATATCCTGTACATTGTGTGGTATCAGATTATGATCTGCATAGAGTAAATTCGGTTCAATTTGTCCACCCTAGAAGTGACAAAAAACTAGTACCTTGCTTCTGTGACCTGGAGGAATTTCATGAAAGTTTACCATCTGCATTATGTTATTTTTAAAGACTCAGTACAGAAGTATCTATGCATATATGAGGGACATGGCATTTGCCTCTTCTTTCAGAGGATAACAGATTGGGATGTCAATTTGGTAAAGTAATTTGCAAGCCTTGCCATTTCAAAAATATATATTTATATAGATGAGTATAATTTGCAGAATTCAGAAGTTGTATCTTTGCCAAGTACTGTGTGATCCCTTGAGGAAAGAACAGATTGGAAATTTTAATAGATGGCTGTTACAGTAGAATGAACTAGCTGGGGATACATCTTAGGCAACAGTCAGGTAATATCAAGCTTGACAATTTCAACCCAAGCACAGAGTTTGGAATATAAACAGCATTTAATTGCTTAGGAAATTGGCTGCCTCAGAGAGGAAATCCACTCCATGCTCCTTATAACGTTGCAAAACCAGACAGGAGGAGCCAAGGAGACTGTTTCCCTGAAGATGATTTCATTGATGTGGGGATATATAAAATATAGTCAAGACCTAAGGTAAAGAAATCTGTGTCAGAAAGGAAATGGAAATGCAATCTGAAAGTACCTAATTGGATTTGATTTTTTTTCTCCCCTGAGAAATCTTACTATCTTAGGTTTATTACAGATACTTTTTCTCCATTTTATATCATTCTTGTTTATTCTTACTTTTTTGTTTTTTGAGCTGGAGTCTCACTCTGTCGCCCAGGCTGGAATGTAGTGGCCGGCTCATAGCCACCCCACCATCGACCTACTGGTCTCTGGTGATCCTTCCACCTCAGCCTTCCAAATAGCCAGCACTACAGGCACGCACTACCACGTCCGGATAATTTTTTATTTATTTTAGAAACGAGGTCTCACCAAGTTGCCCAGGCGGATCTCGAACCCACAGGCTCAGGCAATCCATTTGCCTCGGCCTCCCAAAGTGCTAGGATTACAGGCTGAGCCACTGAACCTGGCCTATTCTTACTTTTTAAAAAAATCAGCTTTATTCAGCAAAATCTGTAACAAAGCCAAGTCTTTGTTATGGCCCACAAGACTCTCTGTGTCCTGTCCAGTGCTGAAACTGTACACATAGTGTGCTCAGTAAATTAATTATTTTCTCTCTTCATCCACTATCTGGATCTATGAGCATGTTGCATTTCTAGTCAGTAGAGTTACTGGGCTTGACCAGAAGTATATGAAGGTGCTGAGTACTCAGCCATCATTCCAATCACTCCAGAAGTATTTGTTAGTATTTAACCGCCTGCCTGGCACTGTACGAGGCACTGGGGAAAGGAAGCAGCATGCAGGCATCTGCTTCACAGAGTTTAGGTTTCTGGCGTGAGAGAGACAATAACAAATCACCTTGCATTTGTCACTTGTAGTAGTGCACTGTTATAATCAAACAATAATCCCACTACTATACGTGAGAAGTGCAAGTACCATCGCAGGGGACACAGCCAGGCCCACCAGGCAGTGCTGGGGTGAGGAAGGGGATCTCCTGAGACCAGGTTACCCCATTCACTAGCTACTTGGCCTTCTGAAGCCAGAGGAAGCACTGAGTTGTATTGGTGCGGTGTCTGAGGCATGGAGTCACCCGGTGTCTGTTACATTAATACAAATTCTAAAAAAGAAAATTAGCGGGCACCCTGCTGATTAAATAGACATTGTTCTGACACAATTCAGCGTAATGAAGACTGACTGAGAAGTAACTGCTCACAGACCCCAAGTTTATAGCATGGCTTTGAGAAAGTGAGAAGGAGCTCAATAACACCATAATTACACTTTATTGGAAACAGTGGCACCAGGCAGATGAGATAATGAATTTCAGTGTGTCTAACACAGAACATCCACCCCTGGAGGAACCCTGTGTTTGGACTGTGGAAGGAAGAGATTGATTAGGCAGTGAGAAAGGATTATATCCTAATTCACTGGGGATTTCTCTTGGCAAGAGCATTTAAAAGTTTTTGTGTACTTTTATCCCCCTTTGGAAAGCTTCACATAATCTTTCATTTTGTGATGAAGTGAAGAGTTTCTCTCTGCATCAGGTGAAGTTCTGACAAAGCATTGCAAGCCCTTGGGATTCTCTGATGTGCCATCAAGAATACAGTCCTTTTGGGATTGGCATTCATAATTTCCAGAGGACTAGACTCTGATTTGCATATAGAATGGCCCAGTGTCAGTCTGCCAGAGGGAGGAGGAGGCGGAAGTGGTACTGGCATTTTGCTGAGATGGTTGTCAATATTTATGGTTCCACAAAAGTAAAAATCAATAATGTTATGAGCCAAGTGAACATTCCATTAGCTAAGAGCCAGGCTTCTTTTTCGGGAAATGTGAAACATAGGAGGCTGTTTGAGAATCACTTCCTTAGGTATTGTTGACCTTCATAGAGGCAAGCTAGGCCATTTTATTTAGAATATTTCACTGGACCCCTAAGCAGGAATAATCAGTGTGTGTACCTATTACTTCCTTAATTTCCTCATTCATACAGATACTCAGTAGTTGGGGAGATTGGATGTGCTTGTGTTGGGAGCAGAGGGGAGCATTATCATTTGTGTCGCCTTTTAAGCTCTCAGTTGACTGATGCATGGTTAATTGAGCAGCCAGAAGATGGAGATTTGTTTACGAGCATATAGGGAAATTTGGGGAATGTGGTCGCAGCCATACTTTGGCCATGCTGAAATTTCAAATCTGCTTAGATCAGTGTGTAATTGCGCCATGAGCACTTTCCAGCTATCATCAAAGCCAGAAACCAATAACTATAGACACACCATTCATTGTGTATGTATATGTGTACATGTGTCCTTATTTCTTTGGAAAGAAAAGTGTTTTAGAGTGTCATCCCTTTTTTCTTTTCTTCTGTTCAAACATGGAATCTCCCTTCCTGTTGTTGCTTTATAGACCCAGCCATAAATAAGTGTTCTACAGCCCACCTAAGTTTCATTTTCAGTGTTCATGGCCTGACTTTTGTCCCATTGTATGGTTCTGAAATTCAGGGCTGGGTCTCCCTGTGCACACAAAGGAGGAGGGGGAAAAATGACTTAACAATTTGGTTCCTTTCCCTTCACTATCTACATATCAGTTTGATTAATATTCACCACTCTGTGCCATGCCCTGGGGTTTCAGATCTGACCACAGCATGAGCCCTACCTGGGAGAAACTTGCAGTCCTGTGATTGTTAAAGGGTTCTGTGGAGTGGAACCACGACTATCTTACTAGTATAAAATGAACACGTGCCAATGATCTTAGTTAAGTCATTAATTAACGAGGAAACCAGTAAAATGTTAAAACTGGTTCAGAGGAAAATTCACCTTGTAAAGATGTAAATTTTCTACTGAACAAAAATTCATTTGTATTGTTACAGAGATGAATTATCTGTATTGTTATCAGTTTCCCATAATTTATGTTCTACTCTTACAGAGTTGTAAAATAGCCTAGTCAAAGATAATGCAGGATTCACACCTCTGTAGCATTAGATCATTGAGGGTGGTGTTCTAGTTCATGGCCGGCATTCCATTGAAAGGGCCTGCAGTAATCTCTACGCCCATTCCCAAGTTTGGAACACTTGTTTTTTTTTCTTGCATAGAGGTAATAGCTATTCCCTAATTGGGGTGAGAGCATAAGGGCATGGACTCACAAAGCTCATAAGAATCACATCAGATCCTCTCAATAGTCTTCACTGTCTTAGCTGCTACTTTCCATTAAAGTTTTCAAAATCTCTTAACTGAGATTAGCTCCTAATGAGTTCACCCACCTTTCACTGAGTCCTTTTTTCAAGTGCTTCTTAAACTTCAATGTGTGAATAAATCCTCTGGGAGTAAAATGGAGATTCCAAGTCCTGAGGTGTGAGAAAGGCAGATTCTACATTTTTAACACACTCCTGAATGATGTTCGTGCATATGGTCTTTGAATAGCAAAGTATTCTCCTATATGCCAATTTTTAATGCCTACGTGGAAGAGAGGGAGTTTGACAAAGTCTGAAATAACAAGAAATGGAATGAGATGGACATGGATTCAGGTGGTAACATTGAGGCATGATGATCATTATAGTATCATTTATTCCTCACAAAACTAGACAATAGTTATTAAGTTCCCAGAATTAAAAATGCTTTCAAAAACATTTTTGAGCTATTTGATAAACTGGTTAGTACCTCTGCTTCTGTGGAATTATCTGACATCACTCTTAACTTTCATTGCCAGTGATAATGACCTTAAAGGATTGAAATATAACAGGATCAGCCAGATTGATTGCCAGGAGAACATTTATCTCTGGTAGACAACAGCATGTGTGAAAATACTCTTAACATGAAATTTAAATGCATATTGTCAACTCTGGTGCTTCCCAACCGTTGAGTTTGTAGCTTTCGTCCTCATCAGTACAAATCTATTAGAAATACGCTAGTCCCCCCTTATCTTAGAGGGATACATTCCATGCCCCCCAGTGGATGCCCACAACCGTAGCTAGTAATGAAATTTAAATATACTATGCACAGACTTCTTTTTGCTTCTTCATAATTCTGCAGATTAAAGGTTTGTTCTTACCCTAGGTTTTAGCAACCTCAACATATGATCTTTCTTTCTTTAGTAAGTTGAGAACTTTCCCCTTTTTTCACTTAAAAGAAGCACTCATGTCTTCTCTTTAGTATATCCAAATTGCCAGTATCACTATCCTTGCACCTTGAGGTCATTATTAAGTCAAATAAGGGTGACTTGAACACAAGCACTGCTATACCATGACAGTTGATCGGATAACCCATATGGCTACTAAGTGACTCGCCGGTACTGTAGAAAAGGTAAACATGCTGGACAAAGGGATGATTCTTGTCCCAGGCAGGTCAGAATAACATGGCACAAGATTTCATCATGCTGTTCAGCACAGTGTACAGTTAAAAATGTATGGATTGCTTATTTAGGGAATTTTCCATTTAATATTTTCAAACTGAAAATATTACGTGCACTTCTTACATGGCAACTGAAACCTCAAGTAACTGAAACCTCAGAAAGTGAAACCATGGATAAGGGAGAACACTGGAGAGTGTACCAAAATATAAACTACAAAGGGAAAAACTCAGAGTGACCAGATGATTGGAATGCATTTTTGAAATTTTATTCTCATATTAGCCCTCAACACTGGAGACAGATCTGTAAACCAACAGTTACTGTACAGAATGACTAATAGCAGGGCATATAGGAAACTGTGGACACGTAGCAGAGACACCTGATTTGTCCTAGGGCTACAGAAAAGGTTCCTTTATGAAGGGGCATTTAAGCTTAATCTCCAGGGGGAGAATAACAGCTGACCTTGGTTACCAAGAGTGTGAGAGACCCAGGGATGGACACACACCATGTGCAGATGCAGGGAGGCATGGCCGTGGTGTTCAACAGACAGGGCTATGGCAAGGGGAGGAGAAAGGGAAGGAAGGGGAAAATGGCCAGTGGATGAATCTGTGCAGTAACCAAGGGTGATGTTGTAAGGACCCTGGCTAGGAAATATTGCACAATTTTTAATGAGCAAATGGTCTGTATTCACTCTATGCAGTAAGAATTTTTCCAGTTCTCACTGTGGAAGAAGCACATCTGCACATTCTAGCATTTAAACTACACCCACGTTCAGAGTTATGCCTAAGCATGTTCACAGAAAGTATTTGGAATTTTTATAAGTGCGTCTTTGATGTGATTTTTATGAGCAGTGTTAATTTCTTTCCACATGAATAGCTTTAATAATGCTGCAATCTAGATCCTGTTTAAATTAGTTTATATTGTTTTCTGCTTTCTCAGTGATCTTTCCACTGAATACAAAATTGAATTTACACGTGGGTATTGAAAATGACCACTCCCAATATGCTCCTGTAGACATCCAGAGGAAGTTACTGGCTTAGTCTTAATTAATATAAATTAAAGTCACTTCTTACATGGCAACAAATATTGACTAGAGTTACGAAGCATGCCTTAACTAATGTTTTTAAAATTTAATTTGATCCTTAGTACATCAATCATGCATTGGCCTGCCAGCTTCAGAAAGCTCAGAAAGGAAGATGAAATCGGTCGTTTTCAAAACCTTAAGCTTCTTTTAAGCTAATGAAATTCTGCCTACTAGTACTTGTTTAAATGTTGGAACATCTCTCAACGACTTACTTTTTAAATAGTGTATTGTCTATCGTTTCATCCTAAGGATGATGTTTGTTTTTTCTGAAAACTATTCTGCTGGTGAACATAGGATCTAGATGTAAGATAAACAGCAATACAATGTGGTTTTCTGACCGTCGGAGCAAGCAGGCATTTTAAAAATTCAAGTGTGTCCTTCCTGATGGTAAGTCAGTCTAGTTATGAACCGGGTGACCGCAAGCAAGAGAAGGAAAAACTGCCGGCATGTGATGGAAAGAGATGAACAGCACTGCGCTCTCTTCCTTGCAAGCTCTGTGACAAAAACGTTAAGTGGTTTTCTCTCTCTGTGTTCTGGAGAGACGAAAGTCACAGCAAAGGGGAAAAATGGCACATGAAGTTCGTGTTCTCTCTTTTGGTTGTTGTTATCTTTTAAGAGAAAAAAAAAGACTTCTTATAAGCGTTAGGTTTATTTCTGCTGTCTGTTCTGAGGTCCATTCTCCTAACATATATTGGCAGGGAGAGAGGTAGAGAGCGTGGAAGGAGGCAAAATTTATTCTCCCTGTAACGGTCGCAGTGGGCCTCTCACAAACATAATGCTAAATTATGGGCCTCTCCATGGGCTGAACGTAATGTTAAGTTGCATGATGGATTTTATCTTATACAAGCCGCTCCGGTCCATGAAATGAGATAAGAAACCACTGCAGCTGGAGTTCACTGAGGGTTGAACTTAGACTGAAATTCTGAAGTTAACAAAATTGTGTGAGCTAGCCATTATACGGAGGAAGTGTGCTATGTGCCTGTGGGTTGGAATTTTCAAGAAAACTTGAGTCTGTCATGCACAGGGTGTTGTGCGGGCGTTCCCAGGCCACTTGTCTCCTCTTGTCAAAGTGTGAGGGCAGAGGTGGTAGGTTTGCTTAGAAAGGAGCTTTGATCCCCAAATCTAGCGGGCTGCTGTACAGCAGGAGAGGCCCTAGAACCTTGACTTATCAACGGCACGTCTGTAATAGCTACTTTGCATCCCAGAGAAAGCAGAGCACATGCCACCAGACCTTGAGTTAGACCAAGTCCCACCTTCACTCAATGCATGCACCTCCTGGGCAAGCAACAGCTACATTAAGCAAATTGTGGCCTGGTCTGGGAGGAGGCATTTGGGAGAAGAGTACTAAAGATATGTGTACAGCACCCTACAAACTTTGCAAAGCACTTTACAAATGGAAGGTTTTATATGATGTGTAAAATGCTGATACCAACCTAGTGGTTGATTTTAAAAATCTGATGATTGAAATAAAATTCCTTCATCAAACATGAATCACCCTGTATCCATTGATTGTGTGTGTGTGTGTGTGTGTGTGTGTGTGTGTGTGTGTGTGTGTATGTGTGTTTGTCAGTATATGTGAACAATGCTTAAGATATCCCTGATGTTCTTCCATTCGAGGAGACAGTGCCTGGCACATAGTAGACAATCAGTATCTGTCAAGTGAATGGGTAAGAATTGTAATCTTTCTAATTTTGCTCCAATTTGTAGAATTCAGAATCTACCTAATAAAATTATCCTACTTGTTAAAATATAGGATATTTTTCCCTAGGTTGCATTTTCCAGAGGTTGAAAAATACAAATGAAAGTTTCTCCCATGCCTGGGAAACATGCAGTGCACCTTCAGCAGTAGTCAGACCAATTAATGTTATAATAACTGACATACAACCTCCAGTTCTAATTAACTTAATCACTCATAAACTTCTTTTTTCTCACCTGCAAGCCATACAGCACAGGTTTGTTCCAGTAACTATTCCCAAATAGCAAGTCTGTTTGTTTTCTTTGAAATAAACTTTATCACTTATTTCCAGGTGGGACTTTGTTCCCACCTCCTGTCTCCCTACTTCCTCTACACACCTCAAGCCAGGTTCACATGGGCTTTCCAGTAGCTGTCCACAGCAAACCCTGGCTGCTTCCGGGAGCATGTCCCCTTTTGTGGAAGATAAGGAACAAAGAAATGTTCTATTTTTCAACCACATTACATATGTGATATTGACCCTTAAATGAAATTAGTTTTGAACTACAGTAGAACAAGAATTGACTCATTTCTACTACCTGCCTCCAGAAAAATATTTTACGTTACAACCAGTTTAAAAATGTAATCTGTCATATACATATTTATTTTATATACATATATTTATGGATAATACTTATATATATTTAAAATATATAACATAGCATATATATGTTATATATAGCTATTAAGTTTCTAGAGACAAGTTCTCACTCTGCCACAGGCTAGGGTGCAGTGGTACAATCATAGCTCTCTGAAGTAGCTGAAACTATAGGCACATGCCACCATGCTTGGCTATTTTTTGTTTTGTTTTGTTTTTTAGAAATGGGATCTTTCTATGTTGCCCAAAACTCCTAGCCTCAAGTGATCCTCCTGCCTTTGCTTCCCAATGAGCCACCGCATCTGACCTGTGTTATGTTTTGGATAAAGGAATAAAGAAATGAAGTAGAGACCAACTAGGTTAATAACTAGTTTTTTGGGTAATTCTTAAGAAAGAGAAATCAAGGTTTGGTGGAAGAATGAGGCTGTACCTTATCACTAAAAATGTCCAGAACAAATCTCCTAACACTAATCTCGTATATTTGGTATATAAAAGTGTGAACTTCAGGGGTGATGCTATGGTGCCATGGAGTTAGAGGAGAAAAGAAAATTTAAGTGTTGATAAAGCAAGCAGTCTCGGGACAGCTAATTTGTTGAGTTCTGAAAATATATCCATGAGGATGGACCATGCTCTGTGTTTTAAGAAGAACCAGAATAGAGTACATGTTCTTACCCTGGCATGATTTCTACTTGGTGGTTTTCCATTTCCAGATGATAGCAAGTTTTCAGAGGCTATCACAGTGCTGCTTTCCTGGATTGAACGAGGGGAAGTGAATCGGCGTTCTGCAAACCAGTTCTATTCCATGGTGCAGTCAGCCAACAGCCACGTCCGCCGGCTAATGAATGAAAAAGCCACCCATGAACAAGAGATGGAGGAAGCCAAGGAGAATTTTAAAAATGCCTTAACTGGGATCCTCACTCAATGTAAGTAAAACTTTGGGGGCCATCTCTTTTGTTGTGGTTTTTTTTCCTTTTGTATTCATTTTACTTTTTTCATTTGGGGGTAAGTAGTTCAATAATCTCCCACTTTACTCCATATTGAATGGCAAATTTCATAACCTATTTCATGTTCTGTGGCAACTTGGAGGAACTTGGACCCTGCCCTGAGAGCTTACTTCTCAAGGTGAGCAACGTTTCTGTAGCTTTTCCTCAGAACAGCAAGTCTGGCCACCAGGGCAGGGCAGCTAGATGCATCTGTGCCTGCTGGACCCACCACAGTTCATACCACACCTGTAGGCCAGCCACCCTTCACCTGCAGGCTCTCCACACAGACCCCTGTGTCCTCCAACTGCTGACAGTAGGCAGCAGATCTGAACATGTCCTTGGGCTCTGTTTAGGAAGAAGTTATCATTAGAAAAACTCCTTCTCAGGACCTTTTATGTGAGGTGAGTTATCAGCATGGGCAACTCAGGAGTAGCGATTTCTGTTCTTTCTTCATTTGGAAAGCAAATTGCCTTAACTACTTAATGCTGGTGATTTTTTATGTCAGATCCTAAATTGATGAAGGGGGTATAAATGGGGCTTTCTCCTAGAGCAGCAGTCAGGGTAATTACCCAGGGCTCTATTCAAAAAAAGGGCATATATTTTTTTTATGGGCGCTGTGTCTGTGTCTGTAGTTAACGTCACAGCGGCATAACGCATCACAGCTGCCCATGTTCTCTTGCTTGGTAAAAGCCACTGAATGACACCGTAACAATGCCATGCTCCATTCCATACCAGGTGCAGGGGCTTGCATGCTAGCGACATATGGGATTTGCATATTCACTCTAAGTATTATTTTCAGTGATATAATGTGCCAAAATGCCAGTCACCTCTTTTATTAGTGTAAACCCAAGGAATAATGTATCTGTTAGGATGGGATGGAGGAAGGCCAGGATCTTACATATAAAAGTATCTTATATGACTTTGTTATCAAAAGACAGTTTTTGCAGCAGCATAGTGTATCATATAATAAATTCCCAATCATAAATTCTGATAAGTGATCAAATGTCTAATATAAGACCAATTTGTCTTTGAAGAAAAGAAATAGAAGTTGAACTGCTCTATCTTATAATACAATCTAGTATTAGACCATCTTACCTAGATTCCCTGGCCTTGAGGAATGATCATTTATTCAACTGTGTATGTCTAACAACATAGTTAGGGATAGAATAAAGAAACTAATACTGACACCAGCTTTTAAAGGAGGGAAGAAGAGAACGGATCAGTGGGTAGAGGGAAGGTAAGGGTGAGTTGGTAGTAGGGAAAAGGAAGAGAAGACAAGGGAAAACAGTTCTAATAATGCAATTTCTGCAATGATATGGCAAGAAGCCATATCCCCTAACAGCAGAATGATTACTGTGTATTTACCTTTTGCTCACTTGCCTCAATTTTAAATAAATCCCATGCAGTTTACAGTCCCTCCTGGCAGAGAAGACTTAACCCTTGGCTCTAACAATAAAGATAAGAGGGCAGCACAGGAGAGCATTTAGCTTTCTTTGGCAATAATTGAAAGAGGCACCTTTTAACATGAGGCCCCTATGTGTGATGTGGCCAGAAGAATGTGACACACCTACTTGTCATCATGCAGGTGTAAGTCAGCCCACATTTGAAGCAACTAATGGACTAAAAATGTGTAGCATGTGAGAATCCAAATATCAGATTTTTATTACTGATAAAAGCCAAATTGGAAAATGAGGTTGAAATGCACAGCAATAATGGACATCCTAATGCTGGACCCTGGGGTTGAGCATCCTGCCTCAGACAGCACTGAAGACCATGGGCCTTATCCCCTGAGGGCAGCACCTGGATGCTTGGGCATGGGAGGAGAGGACCAGAACAGGTGCTGTACTCCAGGAGGCTGGCTCATTCCCTCCCTGAGAAGGAATCATGAAGGGGTGGAACAGACTGGGAAAATCCGATCTCAGGGAAACCACAGGAGTGGAGATGATTGTAATAAATGCTGTTTAGGGACTTCACCTTTGAGATTCCCAAAATTGAACTCCTGCTTTTAATCTTCAAGCATGTTCCTCTTCTGGTTTTTCTTCTCATTTTAATATATTCTCAAGTCAAAATATTGTGAGTACTTTTTATACCCGCCGTGTTCCACTACCAAACCCTACATCTAGACCATCAGGATTGTTTCTACCTTCAAAAATGCTACTCTGTTTGGCTCACTTTTCTTCATTTTAACTCCCACCACCCAAGTGCAGGCTGTCTGCACCACTGCGATTGCCTGATGTTACTCACGGCATCCACCTGTGAGTAACAAAAAACTCTACCAAACAGTATCTTAAGCAAGTAGAATTTTTTTTTCCTTCACATATGGCAAAATCCAGATGCTGTATAGATGTCTGTTGTCACTGGCCCAGTGGCTCAAGACTGGCAGGGCTGACATCTCTGATGCTATTAACTTTTCCTAGATGGTTGTCTAAGATGGCTGCAACTGCTCCTGCCATTACATCTCTGACCAGGCTGAAAGCACATAAGAAAAATGAGAAGAAGAGAGAAAGAAAAGAGTTTCATCTTCATAGCAAGAAAGCAAAACTTGCCCAAAGATCCCAACAGACTTCCATGTATGTCTCATTAGGCAGACTTATTATACCCGGTCATGCATAACTACAAGTTATAATTTTGGACTGGGCCCAGAGCTCTCCAGGATAAAACTGGCATTCTCATAGTAAGAAAGAAGCAGAGAATGGTACTGGGGAGCATTTTGTAGTTTCTGCTATGCATAGCGCCTCCTTTTCCACTTTTACTCCTGTTCAATTTATTTTCACACAACATCTGATACAAATTAGATTGTGTCTTCCCCACTGAAATCCCTGGAGTAGCTTTCCATTGCACTTTAAATAATATCTGCTGTCCCTAGCCGGCAGAATTCTCTATGCCTGCCTCCTCAGTGTCAGTTTTCTCCTGACTCACATACGTCATCCTCATTGGCCTCCTTCCTCCTGAGCCCGTCAAAGCTACCTCCCAGCGCCAAGCCTTCACACATTCTGTTCCCTCTGCCCGGAGTGTTCTTTTCCCTGCTCTTCGCCTGAGTGACTCCTTGTTATCTTTTCGGTCTTGGCTGAAAGGCCACCCCTCTCAAAGAGGTCTTTCTGGTCCACCCTCTTCTAGTAGATTCGCTATCCACTATCGCTACATCTCATTAAGGTCCTTTGTAGCAGTATTCAAATGTGTAATTGTTTTATGATGTGTCTGCTTTTAATTACTATAGCAGGCAGGCATCACATGCCGTTTTTAGTCATGTATTAAATGACTAGAACATATAACCACGCCACAAATGTTTGATGGACTAGTGAATGAATGAATGAATGAGTAAATTGGAAGGCAGGCAGGAAGGAAGTCTGAAGCAATGAGTTCAGAAATTTTTAGTGACCTCAATTGAAGAGGTTGGCATTGGGGTTAGCGCCATCTGTAGAAAACAGGGGTTTCAGCCGGGCTTGGTGGCTCAGCCTGTAATCCCGCGCCTTTGGGAGGCTGAGGTGAGTGGATTGCCTGAGCCCGCGGGTTCGAGACCCGCCTGGGCAGGTGAGACCTCATCTCTACAATAAATTAAAAAAAAAAATTAGCCGGGTGTGGTAGCACGCACCTGTAATTTCGGCAACTCGGAAGGCTGAGGCGGAAGGATCGCCGGAGCCCAGCAAGTTGAGGCTGCGGTGGCCGGGAGCCGCCACTGTACTCCAGTCTGGGCGACAGAGTGAGACTCCAACTCAAAAAAAAAAAAGAAAACAGGGTTTCAATTTACATGTGTCATGAAACAAATGAAAGAAGGAATTTGGTAGCTATGGTTTTATTGGAAGTTACCTTGCTTTCCCACATGCTTGAGAGCAGGCTAGGAGATATTAGAAGAGTTGGGGTGAAATAGTCAACAGAAAAATTCATGTCGGGAATTTGTCTCATAATCTTTATGTTTGCCATCTACCTATTACTATTTGGGAGTCCCTCTGTAATTTGGCCCTGGTAAGTGCTTCATTGTGGGCAGAGATCAACAGAGGTTGTGAAAATCCCTCCTGGCTACGGGGTGCACATCTCAGTCATGGAGCATCTGAGGGGACTTCATGTGAGTCTTCACAACCAAGATCGTTCAGTGTAACTTAAAGATGGGAGACACCTTAGATGTGAGCCTGGGATGGAATTAAACCTGTGAGGCAGAACAGAGAGACTGCATATCTCATTGAGCAACCTCAGAATTTTCCATTCTCTTCTGTATGCTTTTGCAAAAGTGACTACTCCCCAGATGCGAAGGGGAACAAAATCCTAATATGCATTGCGAAAATATTAGCAGTAACCTGACTAACCTGGTAGGAACGTGTACATTTCACCCTCCTTTGGATTTTGAACGTATCTCCTTTCTTGTCCTGTATGGAGCTAGGCTTGTGTGTCTCAGCCACATTTTCTGCTTTCCTCATCTCTGTGCAGTGTGATAAGATGAGTTTGGTATCAGGACTGTGGGCCTGCTTCTAAAACAATAGCTGCCAAAGTCCACAGTGATTGACACACTTGCTGCATTTTCCAAAAGCAGAACCAGTCACACCCCATTTGTCTGCATTAATATTCCTGGCCAACATTGCAGGAATCACATTTTCGCTTCCTCACTTAGAATGAGATTAGGATTCTTAAGCACGGATATTCAGAAATGGCCTCTCAGTTTTCCTTCTCTGAGGTGGCTGGAAACCTCCTGATTATTCTGTAGCAGCTCTGGGTGTGCTTCCCACATAAAATATCCACCAAACCACCAGTACCAATGCCCTTCTTCATGGCATTCCATGGCAGCCCATCTATGAGGCAAGCAAGAGTGTCAGGAAGTTGTTGTGAGACCATATGGGAGCAGGTTTCTTGGCATACTAGCTAGTTATAGCAAGTGGAACAGCCTTGTGTCCCAAAGGGAGGGCTCACTCAGCAACTTCCAGGGAAGCTCAGGTACATGGTAAATCTCAAACCATGGTGAAAGCATGTGGGTGCCTTTATAGAATTTGCTTGAAATAACCTGCTGGTTGAACAGAACAAGGGAAACTTCAGGTGTGAGTTCTGTGAGTTGGATTTGATGTACCTATCTCCTGCCATGCTTGTTGTATTGGTTCTTTCTTTCACTTGGAAAACATCTATTTGCTCAAATGGTTGGCCTAGATTGCTCCCCAGCCCTCTAGGAGAAAAGAAAACTGAGACACCATTCCTGAATTTCAGTGCTTCACAGAAGTATATTGAAAAAAAAGATCAAAAGCCATAATATTTTTTAAATTGTGATTTATTTCAAGCTTTCCATTGAAGTCAAGCAGTTATCTCTTAACTTTGATGGTATTCAGTTCTGCCGACATTTGTGTAAGTTCTAACCTTTTTCATATCTCTGGTCTTCACTTCAGGACTAACTATTAAGGGAAATAATATAGGTGGTGTTTTCATGGAAGTCTTGGCGTAGAGTGTCAAGGGGTAGCAGCTAAACTTGGCCAGGAGTTTGTGGAGTGCAGCACCCATTCCCTTCTGTTTGGAGTAATTTTTCACTTCTGGCCATGGATGTATAGTTACCAAAGGTGTTAGATGAGGACATCATCTATCCTGGTGTGGCACCTGGGGCTTTCTCTTCCCTTCTGCACCAGCTTGGTAGGTCTCATCTGCTAGACTCAGAAGGAAGATAAAACATTTCAGCACAGGTAAATCATCTCATTCTCCTATTATCCCTGTGTCATTCTTGTCTCACCCTTATGACATTTTGTAACCTGTCCGTTTGGCAAAAACTTCCCCAGTTTTCCAACTCAGAGACTTTGGGGTTTTGATCTTCTTTGCTTTTAAAAATGTATACGCTGTGGGGACTCCCCATAGGCCTGCCCACTTTCAGTTTTTCAGTTATGAGCAAAGCTTGTCATTTCAAAGCTCAGACGGGAACTGTTTATAAAGTTCAGGAAGCATGTACCACCGCATATAGTTATTAATATGCATGCCAAGATGATCAATTGTGCATGCCTTGTTACAACACACACACACATCTAATGAAAATTTAAACACTCAGTGATATTCCCTCTTTGGTACTTTCCCAACACGCTTCCTGGTAAGAGAGAAGAGAGAGGAGGGAGTAAAGTGAAGAAAAGGCAATGGGAAAGCAGACGGCAGTGGGGAAGGGCTGATTAATATTAATTTAAGAATACGTGCCATAAATATAATGAGCATGAATAGCAAGTAGAAATTGTATAATGTTAAAGCTGGGGGGAACCTTAGAGACTTATTGGGCCAAACTCTCTCATTTTACAGAGGATGAAGCTGAGACTGCGGGAACAGACATGAGAGGCCTTGGTCACATAGCAATTTATAGGTAGATTAGAACCAAGACTCCTGGCTCCTGTACAGTTTGCTTTCCAACGCCGAGTGGGTGTGTGTATTTCTACACATTTCCTGCAAAATGAAGTTGATCAGAGAAGGATATTCTAACTGTAAATGTGGAGTTTACAGGTATAGTTGAAGAGGTCATGCTGGAGTCACACTGAATAGGAATGCTGCTATCTGGATGGAAAATGAAGTTTCTGCTCCTTGCCCTACACACTCCTTCCTGCCGGCAAACATTCACTTATGCCTCTTCCCTTGCTGGAAATATTCTCCCTCCTCCAGTGCCAGAATTGAAGCCACATTTCCTCTGTCACATTTCCTCCAGGAAACCTTCTTCATCTGTTGTAAGCTGCAACCATCTCCCTTTCTCCTGTTGTCTACAGTACTTGTTAATACTAGCTACTTGAGCACTTTCTATTTTCTAATTATTTAGCATGCATCAGGTTTGTTTGTTTGCTTGCTTGTTCTTCCCTGTAGTGTGACTTTAGGCCAAGTGAAGTCATGGGCCACTTACTATTCTCTTTTCTCACCTCCCTGCACCACTCCTGGGCCTGGTATATTTCTTGTAAGCACATAGAAAACCTCAGTACAAACAGGAGTTTTGACCAATCATAGTTTGGAATGAAGGTGGTGTTGGAAATTGGGCTGGAACCTAATAATTGCAGATCATATTCTAATTGCAGAACATATTCTGAATGTCAGGGATTTTTTTTGTAAACCATGATCTCAATGGACTTAGCTCTAATGTGCCATCGTCTGTAAAGTAGGAAACACAGAATATACTTTGCATGAGAATTTTACTGTAGCAGTATTTGGGTGCTGTTATTAATATTATCTCACCCTGAAGGTCGGAGAGATTAGAACTATCAGGCAGTTTTGTTTTATATAATACATTTGTGAAAGGCATGGTATCAACCTCACCTTAGGTCTTAAAATAGCAAATGGTGAAGAGACTTTTGACTAGGCACGAAGAGATCCTGGTTATAATCTCAGTTTGACCATTAATTTGCCTTGTGGGAAGGTCTTTTAAGCAGCTGGAGTCTCTTTTTTCTCATCTCTGTAGTAAAAGGGTTTGACCTAATAATCCTCCAAGGTCCCTTCCCACCCTAAAATTTCTTCTGCCTTATCACATCACCCACTTACATCCCTTACATCCTTTAACACCTCTGTATATCTAAACACAACAATATCGGCCAGGACCCAACCATGATGTCACAAGCTCGTAAGGTGATCATAGAACAGATACTCCTCCGTGCAAATGTCCCATCTGTGCCTTGCTGTGAAGGTTACTCCTGCTGGGCTTTACTGTGGATTGTAAGCCACATTTTGACATTTTGCTGAAGACTGGTCAGAATTATTGTCAGAGATGGCTGTGCAGCGCACTGACAGTTCTTCCCTGTCACACCCCTCATCTGTCTTCTCAGCTAAAATCGTAAAAGCCTCAGGTGTCTGAATGAATGATTAAATTCATTCCACAAATGTTTATCAAGTGCCAGCTTGCATGCTAAGTGCTGGAGTGAAATGCGAGGGGTTTCTGATCTCTGGGCACCGTGATCCCCCTTTTAGGTAGATTGGTGTCCTCATCCACATTTCTTCTGTCTGGGAAAGCTCTGAAATCATTTACTTCTTAGGAACATCTCAGCTAAACATTTTTTATATTCACCAAGGGAAATTTGGCTCCTATGTCCCCTGCTGTCGAAAAAGAATTTTATGAAGTGTTAAAATGTTTTCCCATGTCTGTGGCAGTCATTGCTCTAGTTCATCCATGGGAAAAACTCCTGTAACTGCGGGTTTTCTAATTCTCCTCAAAATCATACTGATGGCTTTATTTGCCAGTGCATTAAATGCTGAAAACATTATGTCCATTGAAAAGTACCTCTCTGGTCTGAGGGAATAAATGTCTAGAGAAAATAATTTGTGTAAAAATGTCTAAGTCAAGGGTGAACACAGAACGTTCTAGGTCCCAGGACACCACAGGTGGTGATAGAGGACACCAAATGCCTGCCAGAACCGACAGGAGAACTTCTGGTGTCCTTCCTTTCAGTCTCACTGAAAACACATATACTCAGTCAAACAATGATGCTAACATTTGGGGTTTTTTTGGGTTTTTTTTTTTGAGTTGGAGTCTCACTCCGTCGCCCAGACTGGAGTGCAGTGGCCGCTCCCGGCCACCGCAGCCTCAACCTGCTGGGCTCCGGCGATCCTTCCGCCTCAGCCTTCTGAGTAGCCGGAATTACAAGCATGCGCTACCACGCCCGGCTGATTTTTTTGATTTATTGTAGAGATGAGGACTCCTTGCCCAGGCGGGTCTCAAACCCGCGGCCTCAGGCAATCCACTCACCTCAGCCTCCCAAAGGCGCGGGATTACAGGCTGAGCCACCCAGCCCGGCTGATGCTAACATTTGTAAAAAAATATTTTTAATGATGGTAAAATGTGAGAGAGAAACAGTCTTGCTGCAACAATAAAGAGTTGTAGAAGACAACATCTCAAGATGTATGTGTTGGTGAAGCATCAACTCAGGAGAGATACAACTTGTGAGAGCTAAAGAGAGAAACCCTACTACTTTGTTAGGAGCCTGGTTCTAGGACTGGAAAAGAAGTCACTGTCTAGTGTCAGAGGAGGAGAGTATGTGTTGTGTCAGGAGAGTGAGGTGTGAGTATTGTGTCAGGGGAGGGGTGTGTATTGTGTCAAAGGTGTGTGTGTGTGCCAGAGGAAGGGTGTGTATTGTGTCATGCGTGTGTTATATCAGGGGAGGGGTGTGAGTGCTGTGTCATGGAATGGGATGTGTGTGTTGGGTCTAGAGAGAGAGATGAGAGTATTGTGTCCAGGCATGGGTGTGTGTGTGCGTGTGTGTGTGTGTGTGTGTGTGTGTGTGTGTGTGTGTTGGATCAGGGGAAGGGAGTGTGTGTTGTGTTAGGGGAGAGGTGTATGTGTTATATCAGCAGAGGGGGTGTGAATGTTGTATCAGTGGTGATGTTGTATGTTGTGTCAGGGGAGGGGCTTGTGTTTTGCTGGTAGTGGGGGCTCTGGGAAACAGTTTCTGAGCCACCTGGAACAGAATCCCCACACAAAAAACGTTCAAACTGAGGAAAAGTGAGGAGTCAGTAGTTACTCTAAAGCAGAGATGACGTGTTCTTGATTCTGTACAACTGAAAAAGAAGTACAACTTAGTGCTCCAACAAAAAAAAACCCATACCCAGGGAGATCATGAAAGACTAGTCACAGACAAAGTGAGAGGATTTCTATTTAGGGAGACCTACTTGCTTAGGTGTGTGGACACCTTCTATAGCAAGTATTTGTGTGACCCACAAAGCTGAAAGTAATTACTTTCTATTTCTTTTGCTGAAAAAAGTTTGCCAAACCCTGTTCTGAAGGCTCCCAGAGTGGGAAAGGATATTCAGTATCATCTGGTCCAGTCTTCTCTGCCTTGGGATTCTAACAGAGGGGGCCTTCTTCTGGTCACACAGCCAGTCAGTGCTGGAACTCAGACTTGATCAACACAAGCTTCCCAGCTCTCCCTCCCTCTCACATGTAGTCCCCAGACAGTGCTATATTCCTGAAAGCACCCCCTCAGCTCCACCCGTTTAAGTCTCCTCTGCTGAGGCTTTGTTATTCAACAACTTTTCTTTCAACAAAAGTAGGACAGAATGGATTTTAGATGAAATGAGAAGCCTGAGGGCACATACTGCAAGAAGTCGGTTTCAGCCTGGCAGACAAAAGGAGCAGAGGTCCCTTTTCCAGACACTTAAATGCTTCTGTGCTGTGGCTCAGTTCCTCAGCAAATTTTGGAAGAGGGGTAAACAGTTTCCTGCCCCATCACAACCTGAATGTTGGGCTTGTTTGCGTTGGAAAATTCTACTTCCCTGTAGATTTAGCCCAGGGGTCCCATGAACCTTTCTGGCATCCCTTGGCACTCTCTCCAAGCTTCCTTACAGAGGTTCTCCTACTGTGATTCAGTGGAATCAGGTTCCTCCTCCCCGACCCTCAGAAGCACTAGGACTGGCCACATCGTGGGCTCTTTTTATCCCCAGTGTCTAGTACATTACACACCCCAGTACTCATAAGACTTTGACTCATCGTATAATGGGGGTAAATATACGATTTGAAGCTGGACAGATATAATTTCCATTCTCATTCACCACTTGTTAAATATATGACCTTGTACAAGTAGATATACCTCTCTGTGAATCCTAATTTCTTCATCAGTTAAATGGGCATAGTAATCAGAGGGCTGTTGGAAAATTTAAATGAGATCATGCTTTAAATCAGAGGTTCTCAACCTTCAAGCGTGCCTGGGAATCACCTGGAGAGTTTGTTAAAGCAGAGTCTGCTGGGCTCTATCCCTGGAGTTTCTGATTCAGCAGGTCAGGGATCTGTTTGCATTGCTAATGAGTCCCCAAGTGATGTTGGCCCTGGAATTGCACTTTGAAAAGTACTGTTTTAAATCATCCAGCATAGTGCCTGGCCCAGCAAGTGCTAAGTAATTAGAAATAACCTATTACCATTATATGGTTTTTGTAGCACCATTAAGGGAATTAGTGGGGACACAGAGGAAATCAGGGTCACCATTTTGAGAGTCACAAAGAAGAAAAGATCCCCAGAAACCAGGTCCCTCCTCTTCCTGCTGGATGACCACTCTCATCAGTGAGCCAACTACAGAATAAAGGGCAGGTGTGATGAGTCTGGACTTACTTCTCTTATTCATAGTGGAAACTGCAAATGTAGATATCGCTGGTGCAGGGAATTGGTCACCATGTAACTCATGCCTTCTCTCATCGCTCAGGAATGGCAGAAGTTAAGTTTGAGTACTCATTGTTGGCAAGAGGAGAGAGAAACAATCTGAAAACACTTAGTGGACATAGATTGGAGTGCAATTTGACAATAGCTCTCAAAATTAAAAATTCAAAGGCTCCTTTATCTATTCTTTCTATTACTAATAACTTTTATTGGGGGGGTTGGAGTCTCATTCCATCGCCCAGGCTGGAATGCAGTGGCAGACTTATAGCCACCCCAGCATCCACCTACTGGTCTCTGGTGATCCTTCCACCTCAGCCTTCCAAGTAGCCGGAACTACAGGTGCACGCTACCACACCCAGCTAATTTTTTGATTTATTGTAGAGACAGGGTCTCAAATCCGCAGGCTCAGGCGATCCACTCGCCTCGGCCTCCCAAAGTGCTGGGATTACAGTCTGAGCCACTGAGCCTGACCTACTAATAATTTTTTATAAAGATATTTATGTAAGTATGTTAGAAGATATGTCAAAGGGTGTTTATAGCAGATTTATTAATAACTATGAATAGATTACCAAGATATATTAAGTGAAAAAGAGCAAGATACAGAACAGTATATGTAATATTAGCACTTTTGTATAAGTAAAAAAGTTTATACACAGAAACATACACACAATGTGTACTACTATATGTATAACATTTTTTCTGGGTAGATATGCTGGAATCTGTTCTGTTGCCTTTAAGAATAAAAATTAGTTGGGTTATCAGGATGGGAAGGTAGACTTGTTTTTCATTTTGTTCCTTTTTTAATGTATGTATTACTTTTATTATGTCAGTAGGGGTAATCTAGACAAGAGAGTTATTGGATATAAAAAACTTAATAAATGATATATATTGTGAGAAACTATTACAGTTATGATATTAATAATTTTTGTTTTGTTACTTTCCAAAATTGTTGAATCTCTGCATTAATAAAGGGATCTACAGTTCCTTGAAATGTACTGGGATTTATACAAATCTTTTAAAAAATAGCTATATGCCTGATAGCTATCCATTTATTTAAACAATTTGATCATTTCCTGCTTGCTTGAAATTTCTAAAAGCATCCTATTTCTTTTTTTATACTTTGATAAGCATGTTTCTCTTTCTTTCATCTGAATTCCATTCCCTAAATGAACCAAATGTCTGGCCTCATCTAGCCCAGAAGTTCAGAAATATGATGTCTGCTGCTGGTATGCTGGCCTCAGTTTAAGAGGGCTATGATGGATTCACAACGTCACACAATGATTTTTTTTTTTTTTTAATACATATCAACACAAAACCCCAGAATGCTCTTTTCCTCCTCAGCTTGAAATTCCAGTCCATGCCTATTTGAAGTATGGGTTTGACTGTGTTCATTCTCTGTATCCTGGGCTTCCCGCCAGGCTGACTGGCAGCTCCTCCATGTTCAGACCCAGAACCCGAGGGAATGTGCAGGAGTCTGTCTGGGAATCTATTGCAGCATTTCCTCTAACATACCGTCTGACACTTACTGCTCCTCCCTTGGACTTTGTCTTGCTCCTCTGGGTGTCCGGAGAGCTGTATGGAGCTGGAATCATTATAATTCTTCAGTCTAGGGCCAAGGCTCATCAGTTCCACCACGACATCTTATACTCTCTTTTGTCCCTTCCCCCCAGCTTTTAGTATTTAAAAACAACAAAAACAAGCTAGGGTGGGAGAGGTCAACTACTTTATTTGTTGTATGCCTTTGAAAATCTCTTAGGAGCTATTCATAGAGGATTTGGAAAAATGTTATCCCTTAAAGGAAAAGAAATTCCCTCTGAACCCTACAGAGTTGAGGCTCTATCATGAGCTCAGATGGCATTAAAAACACAAATTAAGCTTGGAAGATTTGTATGAGGTGCTTTATTTAGGCGGGCTCACTGCCTGTAAGGACTTAATCAGTTTCTCCAGATATTTGGGACACTAAATGGATTAAATCTCTTACACAGCTTTCTAGCTAGAACAAGAAGTACAAGAGGTGCAGGGACTACAAGAGAGAATGCCATCTGCGGGACATGACAGAGAAAAGGCTGTGTTGTGTCCTTTGGAGGACTCTAACCTTTCCCTTCTATTACTCCAGTGCTTTCCTACCCAGAGCTCAAGAGTCGGGAGCTTTGTCCAGCCCAGACATTTGAGCTTTTGCGCTTAGCATCTGCTTTTTTCCAGGGAGCTTGTTTAAGGGTGATCTGCTTCTGGATAACTGGATGTCCTGCTCTGAGCTTTCCTTCTCTGAGAAGAGTAAAATAAAGCCAAGTGCTTCTCAAGACAGTTTGTAAAGTTTAGCACACACAGTAAGAAGTGTGTGCTAAACTCAGCAGATGTTCAGACATTTTGGGGTGAGAGAAACTACCAAAAAAAAAGTTAAATTACTTAGTCTTAACGATTTTTTTTTTTGAAAAATTGAAGAATATATACATATGTGTGTATGTTCTGTGAGTGTTTGGATTTCCACACATACACATGTATCAGCTAATGAATAATCCCTAGTAAGAGTTTGCAGCTGTATAGAGTGTGTAGCAACTTCACCAAGGCATTGTTTCTCCTTCCCTTAAGTTCACTGATAGCTTCTGGGTATACTAGGGACTCTATTATGATATCTAAGACTGACTGAGCACACTTTTGAAGAGTCCACCGCTTTTAATTTTCTTATGATCCTCAAATAACCTAATTTAGGCAAAACAATTAAAGCATCTAATTTGGGGGAAAGATTTGCAAGGTGTGTAGGGTAAATTTAAATTTTCTGGCTGAGAGCTCTTTCAATTTCTAATACTTATAAAACTTTCAGATGTACTTTCTTGAATAAACAACTAGCAATCATGTGATAGAATTTATGCATTTTTTCTGATACAGAGTTGTGTGGAACCTCTGGCCACCATTCTGTAGACCACAGAGGTGGTGAGGACACTGGGTCAGGGGTTGAACTGAATTTGTTCAGCCTGTAGCTCAACTTCTGTAAGTAGCATTTTTTCCTGTTTTAACAAATGCCAGTGCCATCTTGTTTGCTGTTTATCTCTTTCTCTGAGAAGTAGAGTTTTGAATATCCTGTTTTGATAGTAACTACTTATGGTTTTATTATACACAGAGCAAATAGTATGGATTATACTAGAGAAGTAGTAAGTGGCATCTAATTCATGGACTTCCCCATTGGTGTTCCCTGCTGTAGGCAATGAATAGTGTATGGTCTTTATCTGTGACATTGAGACTCATGGTCATTCTGATTTATGATTTTAAAAATAGGCAGTGTTTGAATCACATTCATTAGGACATACTTTTTGAGGCAGTTTTTTATGCTGATTCAAGCACTCCTCTAGTGTCCTTTTGTGCGCCCAAGAAGTTTCATTTGCAAGACAAATGGCTGGTTCAGGGGCAGTCTGTGCTGCAAGGAGAGAAGTAAACTGGGCCACCTAAACACTAAGGTGACTTACATAGTTATTGCTTTTTTGCTTTTTGGCTGGTGATATTTTAGGGGGAAAAGTGTAAAACTTCACAAGAAGAGTATAAAAATAAATCATATTGAGTGTCGCTTTTAATTACCTTGTTGAAAAGGATACCATTACACGAAATTGAGAATGACCCCCAAAATTTCAGACATATTTCTTTGAACTCTTTCTGAACCTTCAGTTTATATTTCAGCTCCGTTGGATGGCCTTCAGGCATCCCAACCTCAGCAAGTCCAAAGGCATATTCCTTGTCTCTCTTCTCTGATCTCTACCTGTGCTCCTTCTCTTGACCACTGATGTGCTTCCCAAGTTCCAGTCATCCTGGCATCCCTCCTCTCTGCCTCCTATGCAGCAGGTCAGCACCTTGTCCTATCAAGCCTCCCTGCTCTACACTCCACTCCAGAGCCTCTCCCTTAATTCACGCCTTTATAAATTCTCCCACACAGATCCTACCCATGACCTACAAGGTAAAGTTCCCAGTCTGAGTTAGCGACATGGTCCCTTCTGATTCACTCTCACCTTGCACCAACCCTGCCCCACCAGCTACTTTCACACAAAGTCCTCTCACAACTCCATGTCAGCCTTTGAATGGCCACCCCTGCCTTCTCTGCCAAGCAAACACTGGTTCACTATTTAAGAAACTGGTGAAAATGTTGCCTTATTTGTGGGATGTTTCCTGATTCCACCCGCCCCCTTAGTTACTCTCTTCTCTGTCCCCAAAGCTGTCATCCATATTTCTCTTGCACAGGATAATTGTCTGCTTGCCTTTCTTTCTCTTCAGAGACTATGGTCTCATCAAGGGCAAGACTGGGTCTTAATCATGTATTTCTAGCAATGAGTCAAGTGCCTGGTCTGCCTCATGGGATCCCAGATGTTTAGTAAATGAATACATAAAGAACGAATGCCCTGGGATATAGTAATAGTGTGTTCTAAGTGAGGCACTTAGCCTCAAACAGGAAATACCTGAAGTAGTACATGACTTGAGTAGATACTACAGGATCTCTTTTTCCCCTTAAACCTGTGCAGTATTAGGCCATTGGTCTTTCTTCTACGTGGTTTATCTTCTATACCACTCCATGTACATAAATGGTCTTCCTTACCCTCCTTTTCCCCCATCCCTTCCACACATTTATGAACATAAATAAAGTTCTCTTTAGCGTATCTCCTTTATTAACAGCCTTCCCTGATTGAAATTTAACCATTTTGACTATTCCCACCCAAATATTCAGAACTATCCCTTCTTGTCCTTTCCCCTCAGGTCTGGTGTCAGGATACCATAGTTCTTCCTCTTCTAAATGATGCCAATCAAAGAACTCTGCCATTAAACGGGGAGTGAAGCCCGTTACTCTTTGATAATCTTATAATCACCACCCCTGCTAGATAATTTCATCTAACTGGATTTGGGACTGACTTCTCTGTGTTGCCCCTGCAGAAGGCAGCTGAAATTCCCAATGATCCCACCTGTGTACAGACAAAACAGGCAGAAAACTCCGGTGGTCTAGCTGAACAGGTTATCTCCTCCACCAGCCATGCTGCAATGCAGCCAAGCAGAGTACTAGGGGTTAGTCAGATCAGCACTTAAAGCAGCCCAAGGTAGCAAGTCTGGGAGTGCTACTTGCTCCAGGTGAGGTCTGGGAGGGATGCCACATGCACCCAAGGAGATTATGAGCCAAGCTGATGGCAGATTTTCCTGTTAAAATTAAGTGAAATAAATTCATCATGTGACATAATGATAAGATTTGCTAAATAAGGAGATTTGGGTTTAGGATTTTCTTGAGTAGAAAACAGTAACAATAGCAGCCTCCTGTGAAAATTACCCATAGATTGAGAGGTAGTTGTTTATTAGCATATAAGATAGTCACAATGTTGTAAGTGAATGGAATCTGCTTTTTTTCCTTCTGTCCCATCATGTAGTTGTTTGTGTGCTGATTTTTAAAATTATGGCACCAATATTCTTCTATGGGGATTATTTTATTACCCTTTGACATTCTTTGGACACCAGAAGATGTGGAAGAGCTTTGATGTCCTTTTTTATAATAGAGCCTTGGAAATCATGAAAGATTTTTGTTGATAGGGTGTTAGCATCCATGAGAACCTAATTTTAACCATGCCTTCCTATTGAAGTAGTTAGAAGTTCAGCTTTAATCATATAATTAATTCAGTGTTTTAATTTCCTTAATCCCATGCTTACTAAATCAATAACTGTTTAAGGAAGATTAAGCAAGATTGGTTGGCCTCGCCCCTAACACCTACTACCAAGAGCCCATCCCTTTCTCTATATAGTTTTGTTCACAACCCCTCAACCTGTGTCAGTCCAATAGCACTGTGTCTGGAAGCAGAAGCATTAATAAAGTCAGGGTGATAGAGTTAGACTTCAAGTGGTCTGGGAGCTAGAGGGAGGGGAACCCTGTGGAAGTGATAATGGAATGTGGTCAAGATGAGCTGTGGAGGGCACCATATGGGGTTGAAGTAAGATTTGTGTGCCAGTGCTGCTGGTTGGGTGAGGCTTGGATTGTCTTGAAGTGGAGACGATGGCTCCTGGCCCTGTCAGATGGCTGGAGGGCTGGCTGCAGTCGATGCAACAGGGGGAGAAGAAGCCAAGGCATGAAATTGGCCCCTGTGATGGAGGGAATCTATGGCACAACTACTTATTGGCCTGACTTGTAACTTGGATATGGTAAAGTCTTCAGAGGACTGCAAGTGAGTCCTTGAGATGGAGACCAAAAGAGAAAAAAATGTTTATGTTTGGCTGTTTCTCATTCAGCCACTCCACCCTGGCTTCACTTCTCATCCCCCAAGCCAAACATTACTTTATCTATATATCTATATCTGTATGCCGACCCCAGTATCTGCATATCCATAGATCTAGATATATAGATGTACCAAACCATACATTAAATATGAGCTAAAGAATGCTTGGAAGTAGATGCCATGACGTTTTCCCAGACATACTTAGAATTTGTTTTAACCTAAAGTTATGGAGACAGACTTGAAGGGAGACATCCCAACCTTGCTAAAATGTAAGTACAAAAAGGCACAAATTGGATGGATATTGATGATGTTGTTTCTATTGTGACATCATCCATAGACTCCTAGTGTCTTTGCTTTGCTTCCCTATAGTGATCACAACATAAATTACTTGTCTTGTTTGACTTCCTTGTTCACCAAAGTTGAGCAGATTGTGGCCGTTTTCAACGCTTCTACCAGACAAAAAGCTTGGGACCATTTCTCGAAAGCCCAGCGCAAGAACATAGACATTTGGCGAAAGCATTCTGAGGTTGGTGATTTTATTATTACTTTTTAACCACCATCACACAGCTGGATTGGCAGAGAATAGTGTGGCTGCAGCCATGATGGTTTTTGTTTCGGTGGGCAGTCTTCCTGCCATTGTCCTATCTCACTGTCAGCTCCAAATGCCGCTCAGATTTGTTCCTTGTCCAAAAAAGCTGCTGACTTAACACTTGGAGCATAGAGTGCTTTCTCCTCTGTAAAGGGAGAAAATAATCTTTCTCGTTCATAGGAAAGAGCTCAGAGGTAAATTAAGACACTGCCTAACAAATTATTTTGAAGAAAAGTGGAACTTAGACAACTACCTTTTAAATACAGGTTTTTTTCAGTTTTCTACATGATGATGACAGTTTACTCTTTGCGCTAGAAATGGCAAGTATGCCTATCCATCCGTGTCTCCTCATCATAAGCAATGTCTCAGCCTCCCATGCTAGCCGTTAGGTTCTATTACACCTCTCCCAAGAGCCAGTTTTGTAAGGGGAGTGAATATCCAGGCTAGCTGAGTCCCCTCTTCAGCATCAATGCATGTGTGAAGTGTGAGTATCTACTCCCAAGGGAAGAGTTCAGAACTTGACCTTCCTTGCCACTTAGAAGGACCAAAATGTGTCATTATTCATTGGTCGTCCAGCTGTTATTTTTAACTCCACAGTGTAGTGTACGCTTTGAACCTGTAATTTAAAAGTAAGTATACTGTCTGTTTGCTTCTTCTCCTTTTTTTTTTTTTAATGAGAGAATGTTTCTCATTTGAATGCCTCTTCATCTCTATCATGTTAATATTAAAGTTCTCTAAATGATACTCCCCTCTTTCAAAATCCCAAACTTTTGGAAGGTAAGGTTTATTTATTTGATGATTTTGGCTCACACTTGTAAAATAAGTGTTTTATATAGAGTTTGAGGAAGCACAAAGTACTGTGATATCAATCATTTGGGTAGCATTTTAAGTGCCCATTAACTAATGCTAAATTACAGTTGAATACCAAAAGCACTAGATGTAACATCCACATGAATACCAAATGAATTCTTTATTATCACTGTTATTATAGTGAATACTGAATGACTTCACAATAATGTGACACTTAAAATGCTAGTGCAATTTACTGTTAAGAGGGGCCATTTTTTTTGTTTTATTCACTAATGTCTAAGGTGGTTGGTAACTGATACACTCTGTTTTTCTGTTCAGGATTATGAATAAGGAGGAGGTGGGATCTCTCTTTAGCATTTCAGGGGTCAGAAAAACTAAGGGTGCTTACCTGATGTTCTCCCTGACACTGAATTGATACCCAGGTCAAGGTTACTTTTCAGGAGGAAAGAAGAGTCCTCCATTATGATGTGACATACAGTTTGAGGGTTATGGAAATACAAATTGGAATCCAGAAGCTCTGATTCAGATGTGGGAATGATCAATCTATGAATTATTGTTTTTTCTTCACATAAAAGGAATGTTGAGGGAAAGACAGCATGATGCTGAATAACCCTGGGTATATAAAGGCTATCAGTAGAACCTGAGTGTCAGCAAAATGAGATATTGATCTAAGTCATACTTCCTACCATGTCTGACTCAACGTCCCCCTTGCCTTAGCCCTGCCTTCCCTGAGCCTGACTGCCTGTACTGGTGCATCCTGTAAAGGCTTCCAGTGCTGGTCTAAGGAAGCCTGCTTGCCTTGATTGGTACTGGGAGATAGAAATGGATGTTTTCAGAGGGATAGATGGAGTGCAGTTGTCACAGGTGCTCCTGTGAAGGGTCTTTGTGCCTTCCTGCCACTTCTCCCATCTCTTTTGATATACATTAGGAAATAGAATTCTAAATTGCCTTTGATTTTCTCTCCTTCATGTTGCTTAATTGATTAAATACAGGTTGGTAATTTAACATTGTGGATTATTCCTCAGTTGCATAGAAGCTCGATAATTGGCTTGATTTTTTTTCTCCACATTCCCATGTATAGCATCTGTTAATTATCTGCAACACCTCTACAGATTTATTAGAGTGTACTAGTGATTTACTGCTGAACCAGAGATACCCTGTGGAAACACCCTCAGCTTTTTTCTTTCCCAATTTTTTTTCCTTTCCACCAAGAACAACTATGGTATGACAGTTTGTCATTAATTGTAAGGACTAAACAATGGACCCTTTCAGCCTCATTTATTCTTTCTACCTGACTTTTCCTTGTTTCAAGTATTCTCAAGCCACTTCTTTGGGAATTGGGTTCTTTGTCAGTAGAAAAATTAGCTGTCCACAACCTAAAAATGTCCCCACTAATCACGTGTGACACCCGCTTCCAGTGCCTGATGGTGTTATTTAATATGGAATTGGTACCTCTTTTTTCTGGGTGGTATGATCAAATAAGGAGGCATTGTCTGCCATCCCTGGCGGCCTGCCCGGTAATTGGGTTCCCTTGCTTCCGGGACCCTGCTCTCTGTCTTCCCCCTTCCCTGTCCTCTGCAATAGTGATTCCCAGGGTGCAGACTTGACCATTCAAATATTGTTAGCAATAATGAATTTGCTTTCCATCATACTGTGCTAAAATCTATGAGTTAGGAGAGAAGAGAATTGCAATAATATGGAGTAATATATGCATATCCATCAAATGGTCACTGATACTATGTTTAAAGTCATGCCACTGATAAAATAGATGTAGTAATTTAGCTTTATTATTACTCGTAGTTTATTGATTATAAAATGAAATTATTTTAACTATTAAACTATTATTTAGAGACTCTAATTTAAAGAAGAATACAGAATAATGGTGCCATTCCCCTGTTTTAAGTCTTTTTGATGACAGTACATGTAGGAGAACAGAATGAGAATTCACAAGTATAGAACATACAGCTTGCTACAAAATATTAATTTAAGGATTTAATGTAAATGATTACAATGTCTTGATTTTAGGCCCAGCAGTAAAAAAAATTATTGTGTTATTCTTTACTTTTTTTTTTTGAGTCGGGGTCTCACTTTGGCAGTAATCACAGCCCACCACAGCCTCATCCTCTTGGGCTCAGGCAATATTTATGCCTCAGCCTCCTGAGTAGCTGTGACTACAGGCACAAATCACCAGACCCAGCTAAATTTTGAGTTTTTTTGTTTGGTTGGTTTGGGGTGTGGGGTAAAGATAAGGTCTTACTATGCTGCCCAGGCTGGTCTCAAACTCCTGGACTCAAGCAATCCTCCTGCCTTGGCTTCCCAGTTCTAAGATTATAGGCATGAGTCACTGTACCCAGCCTGTAATTCTTTACTTTCTACAGTGAGTTTTCACATAAACTGTTGCATTCAAGCAGCCTTATATTATTATTATTCCCCATTCATGGGTGAATAGGCAAAGGCTCAAAGAAATTAAATACTTTGATTGTAGTCATTCCCCTAGTAAATGGATAGAGTCAGAGATGTTGCTAAGACTTTGGCTCCAAAAGTGATACTAAAGCAACCATTCCCACAGCAGCAATAACCGCTATATAATAATGTGAAGTGAAAAGAGAGAAGCCATATGTTTTTATTTTGTTTCTTAACATCTTCTTAACTTTAAATTGTGGACATCTGAAGTGTGTGTGTGTGTTTGTATGTGATGACAGAGAAACACATACAGACATGCGGGTACACTATATGTGAAAAATAATAGTGGGCAACATTATTAACTTAGCAAACTATGTATTATAATGCATTAACTCATCTCCTCTCAAAACTTTTATTACCATCACAATATTCTAGTAAGTAAATTAAAACTAAGAGAGATGAAGAAACATTCCTAAACTGTGGGTCAGTAGGAGACCATGCCTTTTAAAAATGCCTATAATCTCAGCATTTTGGGAGGCTGAGACAGAAGGATTGTTTGAACCCAGGAGTTTGAAATTAGCCTGGTAACATAGTGAGGCCTCATCTCTACAAAAGAAAAAAGTCCATTGTTTATGTTCTTAACCATAAGCTCTAAGTCCCTACTTTGTGCCAGGCATGTAACAGGTATTTCTATGTAATCTCTGCAACAGTCCTGTTATTATCCAACCCCTCCCCCTCTTTTTTTTTTTATATAATTGAGGAAATTAAGACTCAGAAGAGAATAATGAATTTGCTAAAGAGCCGTTAACTAGTCATTGGTGAGCAGAGATTCATCGTAAGCCTGACCTTGTCTTCCCTCAACCCAATACCCCACAAAACTTCATGCAGATTAGGTAGGGAGATGCTTGGGAAGGAAAAGCTCAGAGTCTAAATATTGATATGTCCATCATGAGTTATGCCGAAAGACCACTGGCAAGGGTCTTGTGTGTCTGTGGCTCTGACATTTGTGTACCCTCTACTTCCAGGAGCTCCGGAACGCTCAAAGTGAGCAGCTCATGGGTATCCGCCGTGAAGAGGAAATGGAAATGTCTGATGATGAGAATTGTGACAGCCCTACTAAAAAAATGAGAGTTGATGAATCAGGTAATGCTGATAACTGCCACAGACCCATGAGGGATCGTAATGATCTTCCAAATCTCAGGTGGGGAATAAGTGTTGAGAAATGGCCATATAACTCATTTTTATTTGAATTATACGAAACTTTCATCTTTGAGTGATTCTGCTTTTTATTAATGGAACTTTAAACTCCTTCTTAGGAACATAGTGATTTAAATTGCTCCAGTTGTTTCTCTATATGTAGATTTGGGGCCATTATACTTTCTTCAGGGATGTTTGCCTGTTTCCATAAAAATCCTTTTCCAGAGCATGGCAGCTACAACTGATGCTGAAATACAGATCAAATTTGGTTTCAGTTGGTGTACTTCTTCTTTTAAAGTTTCTAAGCCAACATGCTGGAGAATTAGATTCCTTTTCCAATAAATTTTAGTTCACCTGGCCTGTAATCCAAAGGGTGGTCCCATTTGGTCCCAAGTTAGAGGCGTCATTCCTTGAGTTGTAAAAAGGAGAGAAGCTTAGAGAGAGCCTTGCTTTGTGTGCTTTGTCTAATGTGAGATACTGATTTCAAACTCTCTACTTGCATTGTATTTGAATCCATTGGTATTGTAAAAGCAGACAAGAGACATGGTCACTAAAGCAAAACAAAACAAAACAAAACAAAACAAACAAACAAAAAACCATGAGACACCAAGGGAGATGCTTGTGTGAGTGGAAAGGTGTTGTCTAAAGCACCTAAGAAGAATCACAATTGCCATTGTTGCCAACAAACTACAAGAAGGATACAGATTTGATATGTCACCTCTTGTGTGTCAGTGAAAGTGACACACACCTGTCTCAGGCTTTTAACGGCAAGATTGCAGGAACAGGGGATCTTTGCTGATTTGTTAGCAGAAGCCGAAATCAAGGTTCCACACAGATCATCAAGACTGCAAATTGGCCAGGATGCTCTGCTTCTCTAGGACTTTCAAAGAGAATGAGGTGTGAGTTACCATCACAAGTAAAAATTCCTGCATCTAGGCATATATATAAGGGGTTTTAATTTCCTTAAAGCAGTGGGTCTCAAAATTGGGGACCCTAGACCTGTAACATTAGCATCATCTAGGAACTTCTTAGAAATGTAAATTATCAGGCCCTACCTTAGACATGAATCAGAAACTTCTTGGGGGTGGGAGGCTGGTGGGGAGTGAGATCCAGAAATCTGTGATTTAAGCCCTCCAGGAGATTCTGATGCATACTAAAGCTTGAGAACCATTGCCATAGAAAATTTCTCTTTCATCCTCAAATTCCATGCATTTAAATCTTTTAGAAGCTTAGCATACAAGTAGGTGCCATGCCACTATTTTCTAAAGCCATATATCGTTATCTGAAAAATAAACCTAGAATTTATGTGTCAATATATGTGTCCCACTGAGCCCATATCAGATTTCTCAGGACTTGCTTTATTATTGTGCTTGGATTTGTTTATTCGAGGATACTACCTTCCTCACAGCATCTCTAGTCTTCAAACCTTCATCAAAAGAAAGGAATGAGTATTAGTGTGATTTTCTTAAAATCAACAAGATCTTCAGATAAAGAAATAAAATATTTCATCATTTTTGAAGTTTCTGAATGAGGGGCAAGTTGATATGAAACTTGGATTCTTAATATCTTCGTAAGGTAGGTGTCAAAGAAATGAATTGAGTCAATCAAATTCTGATTTGAACCTGTGGCTTTTTTGGAGGGGGAGGGTTGACATTTCTTTTTAAAGAAGCTTTCAATTTCCCAAGTGAAAAATGTGTATAATTTCATAGTCTGTTCAGGATAGGACCAGAATAATAACGACTCTCCGAGAAGTATGTCCAGATTTGGCGTCCATTATCCGTCATCTCTTCTGCAGAGGGATCCGCAGAGGTGCCGTCTTCCCAGACCAATCTTGGTTTACTCCTCAGACATCTGATGAGAGCATGAAGCAGAACCTGGACTTCTAATAACTTTCGCCAGGCTTGTTACTTGGTCAGCAGAATTAATGAGCAAAACACAAAGCATGTTGTATACCAGGTGCTGAGAGGAGCGATGAAAGGACTAGAGTTCAAATGCCAGGGTCCAAGGAGTTCAAAGTTTGTTTTGCACTATTCGAAATGAGGCGGGCCAGAGAACGCAGCATGTGGTTCCTGAAGAAAGCACAGGACTGATGAAAGGGAAAGGAAAGTACTAACCTTTTTTTATTCCATCCGGCCCTGAAGATCCAGCCAAGAGGCAGGCAGTTGTTTTTTCTTTCAGCCCTGTACATATGGGGACGCAGCCTGACAGCGAGAATTCCCATCTGGTCTTTTGACAAATCCCTGCTAACTGTTGCTTGAAGCAAGGGAGGATGGAGGCTGCAGCCTGAGGGAAACACCTTTCAGCAGTATCTCCTTAGGTGACACATCACTCATTTTTAGGTACAAATTTGCATCTGCCAGCCACCTACACAGGAGCAGTCCTCTCAAAATGTAGCACTCATTCACTGACTTGCCAAATGCTGAAATAGAAGGGAAACTCTCTGTCCTTTAAGGAATCTCTTGCCTATTTTCTCTCTGCTAAAACAGGGGGATTTTGCCTCAGAACTCATAGGTAGAAGCTGACCCAGGAATTCTTGGAAATCTCAGGGGACACTATCCTTTGGGAGCCACCCACCTGTGCTGGGAGGACATAGTGAGGCTGCGCCCCTCCCCCATAAGGTGCTAGGGAGGTGGTCCCTTAGTACCAGCTTTGCTTGTTATTGCCCCACAGGACAAAAACTACTCTGCATGGATTTATTTCTGGGGGAGATAGAGAGAATTGACTTTATTTGGTTTCTAGAAAAGACAAAACCATAAGGACTTGTGTGGTACCTTGGGTTTTCTTTTCTTTCTTTGTTTTTTTTTTTTTTTGAGTTGGAGTCTCACTTTGTCGCCTAGACTGGAGTGCAGTGGCACGCTCCCGGCCACCGCAGCCTCGACCTGCTGGGCTCCAGTGATCCTTCCGCCTCAGCCTTCCAAGCAGGGCCGGATGGAAGTACAGGCGCGTGCTACCACACCCGGCTAATTTTTTGATTTATTGTAGAGATGAGGTCTTGCCAAGTTGCCTGGTTAGGTCTCGAACCCATGGGCTCAGGCAATCCACTCACCTCAGCCTCCCAAAGCGCGGGATTTTCTTTTTTAAAAAATAATCAAAATATTTTAATATCTCACTGCATTTTTTGGTTATGAAGAATCTTTCATTGTACTTCTGCTTTTTGCCACATTTAACTTAATTGCCACAGTAATTTATACCATGTCTTTGGCTAGAATTCTCTAGTACCTCTGTACCTACAGTATAATTCTGGGCGGGCTGTTCACTTTTCCTCATCAGTTGAATCTTAAAGGGGAAAAGGAGTTTGCTGGAGCAAAACTAAGATACTGATAAAAATGAAAATGAATTCTGTTAACAAATTTGAAACTCATGACAGATTTATCGAAGCATTCATTCAAGAAGATTGGCATCCTGCTCTGAAGGCTGTGAAGATAATTTTTGATAAAAATTCAAGTTTATTGTTGTTTAGTTTGCCTCCGACTGGAATCAAGTCAAACTTTTAAATCCAGATCTATTGTTTTTCTCTCTGTCTGTCTCTCTCTCTCTCTCTGTGTCTCTTTCCCAACATCCTTTTCTTTTTCTCCCCCCTTCCCCCCTCTCCTTTTCCTTTCTTTCTCTCCCTTCTCTCCTTGCCTCCCTCTCTCCAGGTTGACTGTGGGGGTGGGGTAGGTGTTCATAGGGAATGAAAAGAAGAAAGGAAAAAGGAAGTCTTTCCTGGATTGTAAGGCCTCAGATGGCAAAGCCTCATTCATTTTAGTACTGTGAAAGTTAAGGGAGTCAAAGCATATAAGGCATTTCTGCCTTTACTTACATTCTTGAGCATATCTTAAGTACTTAGTAAATGTTAACTCTGCTTATTATCTTAATCACCCTCCAACTGCTGCCTCTGGGCCTTTCCCCACATAAATGCTCAATAAAAGTTTGTTGACTTCAATTGCATATTCCCCTTCTTCTGGTCTTATATTTTTGATGCCTGTGTCAAAAATAAGTTGATAAGAAGATGATATTCCTGAGAACTTTTGCTCTAATTAAATGTAAATGGCAAGTGTTAAGAAACACATTCAAGCAAGGATGATTCATTTCATCCAGATTTTCAGAACTTTATAGACACAAGATTCAATGCCACATGCTGAGTAGGTCACAGCCCAGAGAGTTGTCACCCAGCATTGTTCTAATTATCAACAAACATTTGTAGAGCACTTTCATGTGCCTAAGGCACTATGAACCCAGGGGATATAGGAAGGATTGAATATAGGGCACCCTGTGCTTGCTGTGCTTGAGTGTGAGACTTTTTGAAAAGAATAAATATTCTAGGTTAATAAAAGTTTATACTGATGTCAGGTATGTCCTAAAGTCAATCAACTAAATTTAGTATAAACCAAAATGAACATCACAACCTAGTGTATATACCTCATCCAGCATTTGATGGATGTACATTGAGTTTATATTTTTAAAAGAGTCAAACTAAAAAAGTCCCTTGCTTCATAGTCAACTGTTATATCATTCCATATAACACAACAAATGTTCTTGGATTTTAATTACACCTCATTTAAACTCTGAGCATTTAGAGGAGCAAACACTTTTAATTATGAATTATCTTCTGCATTGTAAATTTTCCATGGAAATTCACCATAACAAAGGTACAGAGTTTTTAAAAAATTTCACTAGAAATCAAACAAAGATTTTCTAAATATTTCGGCCACTAAATCAAATTAAGGACTCATATTCAGTAGGAACTAGTAGTATTGTTGCCTCATGATATTTTATCCATTTTGCCATTCTTTGTCTTTTCAGTTGTATATTTAGTCCATTCACATTCAGGCTAATTATAGAGATGTGAGAGTTCATCCCTGTCATGAGGTTCTTATAGCATTTGTTGTTGCTGCTGCTGTTTGTTTGTGTACTTTCTCCTTGTTTTTCTTTTGATTTTTGGTTGATGCACACGTGTTTTCAATCTTTTTCATGCATTCTTGGGAAAGGCATTATTGTTCTTGTTTCCTTTCCTCTGTGTTTAATACTTTCTTAAGTGTTTCTTATTGAGCTGGTCTGGAGGCAGCGTAAGCTTTTAGGGATTGAATGTCTGGGAAAGATTTTAATTCTTCATCACTGATGAAACTTAGCTTAGCTAGGTAAATAATTCTTAGTTGAAATTGTTTATCTTTGAGAACTTTGAAGATTGGGCTCCAAGCTCTCCTAGCCTGAAGTGTTTCTGTAGATAAGTCTGCTGCTATTCTAATTGGGCTTCCCTGGTAGGTTGTCTGACCCTTCTCTCTTGCTGCCTTTAGGATTTTTTTCTTTTATACCTACTTTATGTAGGCAAATTACTATGTGTCTAGGAGTTGGTCTTCTCATTTGTTATCTTGCAGGGGTTGTCTGAATCTCTTATGTTTGGATGGCCATGTCACTGATAAGATGAGGGAAGTTTTCTTGGATAATTTCATGGAATGTTTTTTCCAGGGTGGTCTGTGTCTCTCTATCTGCCTCAGGGATTCCAATTAATCTTAGGTTCAGCCTCTTGAAATAATCACTCATTTCTTGGAGGTTTTATTCTGTTTTTTTAAGCTTCTTTTCTATGTTTTTAACAGTTAGGTTAGTTTCATATTTTGGTCCTCAAGCTCTGAGATTCTTTCTTCTGCTTGGTAAATTCTGCTTTCCATGCTTATCAGTTTGTTGTTTACTTCATTCACTGTATTCTTTATTGCTTTTATCTCAGTAATCAACTCCTTCATTCTTTCCTCTAGTCTTTCCTCCCTTTATTTATTCTCTATTAATATCTTGATATCTGGATTTGTGGCTTGAGACCTGTCATTCTAAGGGTTCTTCATTGTTTGAGTTCTGAAGTCTGTATTCTCAGTGGCTGACCTCCCAGGGGTCTGTGTGAGACTCATATTCTTCCTTTGGTTTTTCTTCATTTGTGTAGGTTTTCTCCCCGCCCCCCTACCTTTTTTTTTTAACCTCTTATTTAATTCTGTTGTTCAGTGATGGGGGGATAGCTTTTATTTCTGTTTGCTCAATCTTCTATTCTTCCTTATGTAAATCCTCTGGCTTTGTTCAATTGTGAAGCTGAACTGGGGGCAGGGGGCTGTGCTTTTTGCAGTTTTGAGATGTAATTAAGGGGGAAGCTGTGATTCAGAAGCTATCTGCAGATCCCAGTATCTACTAACAGATATGTGGGTCCCTTGGAACCCACTTACCATCACCTTACAATATGTCCTTGCAGTAGGGGGGTGTCTGTTTGCTCCCTGAAGGCAAAATGAGGTATGAAAAGGAAAAAAGAAAGGAAAAAGGAAAGAGGAAGATGAAAGGGAGGTGGAGAGAGAGGAGAAGAAGAAGAAGAGGGAAAACAGACAGGCTTGCCAACTAATGAATAAACAGAGAGAGAAACAAAGACAGAAAAAACAAGGCAAGCACTTAGAATCATACAAACAAACAACCCCCCCCCATTGGTGTACACTCCCTCAAGAATACCCATACATAAACAAAATCTTTAAAAAAAAATTAAGGTAATGGAAACAAAGCAAGTACAACAATGTAAACAAAAACAGAAAGAAAGAGAAAAAAAAGTTAAAACTAAAACAAAAACCAAACAAGAAGAAGGAAAAAAAAGCTCACTCTCTGGCTGTTTCTGTGACTCGAGGTTTCTTTCAGGCCTCTGCCTTAGGGAGCATCTCTGATCTCCAGCCCCTCCCCTCAGCTCTCAGCACAGGTTGATAAGGTTCCTCATAGCATGGGTCAGATGCCCCATGGACTACTGTGAGAGGAGAATGGAGCAGATCTGGACTTATCCTACTCCCTGCTGCTGCTGCTGCTGCTGCTGCTGCTGCTGCTGATGCTATCAAGTCTTCCACTCAGATCTGACATTTCTGTGCTTGTTCCAGCATGGGGTAGGGCATCTCTCTCTCTCTGAGTCTGATGGGAGGACAGTCTCTGGGTCCCAAGAGTGTGGCTGGGTGGGCAATGTAAGTCTCTGTTCAGACTTAGAAGATGGCAACCATTGGTGTCTCATCACCAGCACTGGAGCATTATTCCAGATTTCCATGACCTGCCTTCTCCACAGTTCCTCCTCCTTGTGTCAGGTCTGCTACTGCAGGTGATGGCATGGGCAGGGTGCTAGGTGGTGAGGGGCGGCTTTTCTGCTGCCTCCTCTCAAGAGAGTCCTGAAAATAGCAGACGATCCTGCACACCTGGGTCTCCAATCTCAGGCCATTGGTGAGTTGCAGTCACCTCCAGAGGAGAGCCCCGGTTGCATGAACCTGAGTCACCCCTCAGATGAACTTTCGCTCCCCTGCTGGCACACAGCCACTCATGCAGAGAGTCTTTACGGAACTCACTTTTGCGGAGACTCTCACAGTCCAACCTGTTCCGTTGCCATCTTGCCCAGAAGCCTCTAGGTTAAAACAATAATAATAAAACTCTCTCTGGCTATCCTTTGCTTTTCCGATTTAGTTTATTTTCTGCATGGTAGTGTTTCTCAAAGATCCTAAAGGGTGCCAACAGGGAGATTATAATCAGGCACTAACATAAGAAGAGGCTTGCTGCTACCCCAGCATCAGCCTGGGCACAGAGGAAGGACAGGGTTACTAATGCCAGATCAGCGTCCTACATTCCACTGAAGAGGGTCCTCTGGTTCACAGCCAGTAAAAGCTTCCTTTTAGGAAACACTGAATGTGAACTAAAGTAGACTTACTCTGCAGTGGCTCAGAACTTGGCAGAAGGACAAGAGCATTCAGACATTGCAAGTGAGATGGCTCCATCTGAGGCCACATGTCAGTCTGAGCTCCCCACACCAGCAGACGTGAAAGGTGGGAGCGTCTGTGTTGAGTGGAAGCATGGGAGGATAAGATGTTTTCACATGTAATGACAGCCTGGAGTATTATCTCCTGAAAGAGAAATAGAGCAGTGATGTGTGTCCATCAGTGACCACCGAATTAAAGACAAGCATCTTCTTTCCAACCACAGCTGAATTTCTTGTGATTCTAAGGGCCAAACAAGAAAATGTGATTAATCAAAACCAAATGGGTTAAAAATGATGAAGGAAATCTTGCAAGGTGAGCTGGGTAGCCTGCTTCCTTCCTTAAATGCTTGAAACAGAGTTTCATTTACAAGGAGCCAAGGCTTTTCTTGGTTTCTGTCTGCCTTTTTTTTTTTTTAATCTTGCTAATCTTGCCCAAGAAATTCAAATAAATGTTTATTCTGGGTCAGTTTTTCAGTTCCCTATTTTAATGTTACAATTTCCTTTCCATAATGGACATGCTTCTGAAAAGTGTAGAAATTGTTTTTTTGTAAATTGCTTTACCTTTTAAATGCAAGGAGACAGATGCTATTTAAGTGGATCTTATAGCAAAGGATTCCTTTTTTATGGAAGTGCTCCTTCTGCCCAACCAGACTGTGTTTATCTGTTTTGTAAATTTGCATTTTGAGCCTAAACTGTTTTTAAGATTAGCCCGCTTATAATCCTATTTTTATATAGCACCTAACAATGCCGTGGTTCTTGACATCTCTCTCCTATATGCACCAACTTTCCATAATCCCATATTTTATGTAAAATTGATCTGTGTTGCTGACATTACATCATGTCTAGGAGACCAAGGATTTTCCCCAATGCTTTTAACTATTCTGCTATGCTGCACCTCCATAAAATTCAGTTGAGCCCTGACTGAGTGAGGTTCTTAAACAGTCCACACCTGTTTGAGCTTGGAGCTGAGGGAGGTCTCTGCATGGTTACCTGTGTGGTGACAGCCTAGCATTTTCCCAACTGCATTTACAGAGCAGACTCAGGCTCTGTTAGGCTCTGGTTTCTTTCTTAGTGCCATGAGTTCCTTGAGCCTGGTGGAGGGCTTGGGCTGATGGACGGTGGCAGGCAGAGGAGAAGAATGAGCGAGTTAATGATCAGTCTTCAGAAAAGGAGAGTCACAGAGTCCTGGACCTGGGAAGGGTTAAGACACAGGACCAGTGAGCAGCACGGGGTCACAGCACTTCTGCCTGTGTGCAGCCCAAAGTACTCTGATGCTTCTCAACTGCCAGGAACAATTACCTAGATAACAGTTTATTGTGTTTTCTGGGCATTTCATCCTGGTAAGGTTTGATGCACAATCATTACATAGGAGAGTAGATTTAATCCTGTTTCCTCAGCAGGCTTTAAGGACACTGAGGGAATATTTATGTAATAAGATGCAAAGTTGCTATGGAAAATACTATAGCAACCCAACATCTTCCCAGCCAAGCAGCCACTTGTAACAGCAATCTAAATTTACATTTATTTTAGTGTCATTTTATCGACACTCTTAGTATCTCATTCTGACAGGATGTTAAAATATGTTTTCACTTTGCATTTGAGCAAAATTAACACAGTGTTGTTGGAATTTAAGTGCGGTTTGCACAACTTCTAGAAAAAAATCAGAGTATTTCTTGAGGGAGTTTAGATGACAGAATTTGGGTGGGTTTGAAAGCTTTTATTTTCTTTCCTAAACACAGGAAAGAATTCTTCAGAAGAATTTAGTCTTGATTTTCCCTTGTAGTTTATAGGCAATGAGTAGGAATCTATGTAAGAAGTGTTAGCCTCAACACTGACAAATTTATTCAAGTGCTCACCTGTGATTTTAGTAGATGCTTATAGAAAACACCTTAGTAGTCCACCCCAATACCTTCATGTGCCATTTAGCATATAAAAAAACCCTGATCATTTCAAAAAGTCTAATGATTAAGCTCAATGAAGATCTCATTGCTCTACTCAACTCTAGTGTGGCTATGTGCTCTTTGAGCTATGACCGCTGTCATGTTTTCTAAGCTTTGGTCCTGTCTCCTACTTTGGAGAGACGAATCTCCTCTCTCTTCTCTCTCTCTCTCTAATTTACTTTCTAAATAAACTATCTTTTATAATCTAAAAAGAAAAAGATTAAAGAAAATAAAATTGTGTTCATTATAACATTACAAAAGAATGATTTGACTTCTATTTTTTTTTTCTTTTGCATGGCTTAGGTATAAAAGTATTTTTTCTACATATTTTTTCAAGCTCAGTAATAATAAATCTACATGCTTTTGGTTTCAGACAGGCTTCCTGTATAACAAGCAAATCCTTTTTAAAAAGCTTTCTCTTTATATGTTAATGAAATAGAAAATTTAGAACAAATAAGCTTATATTCTTTCTGGATCATGAGCTCTTTCCCACAAACCCTTGAGAGTTAAAGCTAAAATCGTTAAGGTTGTCAGAGTGGATTCCTGAGGTTTGTAAAAGCCTGATAACTAGATCAGACCTTCCAAGAGCATCTTTTAGGCCCCTCAAATGCGAGCATGACTGAGAAGCTATAGATATGTAGGCCAGTTGGTAGTGGAAAAATAGTATCTATTGATTTTCTTCTTTACCTCTCCATCTAAAATCTTGACATGTGACTGTAACACTGTTAAAGTGGGACGTTGACCAAAAGAATCAATACCAGACCATATTAAAACATATGCCATTACCAACCTCTTAGCACTGTGATGTACTATTTATGAACATCATTGTCCTAATTCTCCCCTGATTTTATACTGTATCGTTCATCAAAACATAGTTGGTGACATAAAGCTTTTATATCTTGACTCCTAACACTGTTGCCCATAAACCTCATTAATCAAAGACCTGAAGATGCTCGGTCTACTGTATGAATACAGAAAGTAAGGATTCATGGAATTCCAGTTAAGGGTCATGAAAGAAGTATTTACTTTCTTCCCTTTCTTGGAAATTTTGCTTTCCATTATGTGCTACTTATGTGCCCTGGAAATTGAAGTTTATGGACATTATTATTATAGTAAGCTCTCCCATATCTAAATGGCTTAGAGACCCTTTCACTTTATTGCGTGCCCTTGACATCAAAGAGGGAGTTAAGTGCTCAGCAAGTCTTCTCCCCAGTTCCAGGACACAATATGTGAAGCTTTCTGGGAAGTGGCTAGAGTAGGAAAGTTTCACTTTAGGCTCCCCATCACTAGTAGAGAAGTAGAGAGAAACGTTGCTGGGGCAAAAGTTGCAAGAAATTTTTTTAAAAGTTTATTTTAAAGATGTAGGGTACATTTCAGGGTTAGATATACAAATGGTCATTATACAGGTAAAGTGTGGGCCTCGCTTTGGTCCCCACTTCACCTGTTTTGAGATCAGTTACACTTATTGATGAAGTGTGCACTCCCCTTACCCCCAGTGGTTTCCCACTACTGCCAATCCCTTTCTTGTAGTATTATGATAATTATTCAGAGTCTGCTTATGAGTGAGAACATGTGGTAGTCAGTTCTTTGTTTCTGTGATAGAATACTGAATATTACAGATGAGAGAGGCTATTAATTGTAGTGCTTCAGGCAGGGTGTTGTTGGTTCTTTAATGCCCCTCCCCACCAACTTTTAGAGCTGCTGTATCTCAGAGGCCCTTCTACTTGAGGCATGCTGGGTCATTGCAGCTTTAAGTAGTTGCCTATGTTTTCAGTTCTCAAAATTTTTTAGAAACATATAAGTATTTAACACTAAGGTACTGGTTAATTAATGATATATCCATGAGCAGCCTTGAAGAAATCATGTTTTAGACTATATAATCGAATGAGAGACTGTTTCCAATATATTGCTAAGTGATAAAAACAGTTACAAATCAACATGACAGATAATTCCAACTGTGTGTGTATGTGTATGTGCATATGTTAGGGGAAAGTCTATAAGGGATATATGTCAAAATATTCAGAGTGATTATCACCAGATGGTATAATTATGAGTAATTTTTGTTTTCTTCTTTGTACATTTCAAAAAATGTCTGCAATGTATATATGTATTACAGTAATAATTAAAACTATAATAGGCATTAGTTTATAGTTATCTATTAGTTTATAAATCACCTGGGAGAATTTGTTGTAAAATTTATGTCTGTTGGGGAATATTACCTGGCCATTTCCAATCATTCTAGAAAGTCTGAAGTGGTAACTAGTAACCAGTATCGGAGGTGGTAGTTGTTGAATTGCCTTCTTTTGTTTTAAATTAGAGAATTTTTACATTTAACTCATCATAATATGTTTACCTTCTCATACCACATAATCTTACAATTTCTTATTCCAAGAGCTAATCATATTTGTTTTAACTATTAAATAATGGATCCAGGAAACAATTTAAGTTTGAAATAGGCAGACATGTTGAATTCTTACCCATAGAGATTAGCAATGATGACAAGCCTTTTTAAATATACAAGTGACTTTAGAAATACTATGTAACTTTTTATCACAAATATAAATGCAGTCCCTTGTTGAGAAGTTACGTTATTTACCCAAGATTGTAAGTAGAAAATCTAAAACTCAATACTAGCTTCCTTCTTTCCAGGCTAATCACCCTTTTGTGGCACCACAAAAAGTCTCCAGAATCTCTCAAGCACTTTAGGTGGCAATAACCAAAGCACTTTAGGAGTCAGTAACCAAAGAAAGTCAACCAAGTGTTTTGAATACCTGCCATATGCATGGTATCATGATGTTATTTGGAGACAAAGGTAGACTGGAGATTTTTATTACCTTAAAATGTTCATCTAGGCAAAGCCAACTAGTAGTAATGCTTGGCCTTCCCATCATTTTCTGTATTTTCTATTAATCAGAAAGAGATTGTCTTCAATAGGCAGTGCACCAAGCTAACAGTTTTTAAGCCCATTCCAACAGAAATGCCAGCTTTAAGAAACACTCAAGAAATTGGCACAACCCCTTTTCCAGTTGAGTGATAGTTATTTCCTCAAAGCAAAGTCTGCTCTGTGGCTTTAGACAAGCAGAAGAAAAAAAGGAATTGCTTTGAAGCAGTGATGTTCATGGTGACTGTGCATGCCATGTTATGTGTTTCCTCTGGTAAACCATATACACTGTCACAACCCATGTTTTCTATTTTCTGACTCTCCAAACAGATAAAGAGAAAATTACAGATATTTCTCCAAACACAGGCACATACACCTCATGGTTGATCTGAAATGACCTGCGCTACAGTATCAGCCCTTTGATTTCCCATCTCATCCGATGTTTTCTTTGCACCCCCAGGGCCTGGGAGAGTCTTGAAGATCACCAGTTTATTGACTCACCATCTAATTTCGAGACTTATTGAAGTGCCTCTCCCTATTTCCCTGTTCCTGGGGCTTTTCTTTATGAGATGTACCTCTCGATATATCTTAAAAAATAAAAGTCTGAGGAAGAGCATCCACAATAATATCAATCTTACTGAGATTCACAGGCTCAGGAAAGTTTTGATCTGGGAGAGCTCTTGGAAGTAATACATCTCTTTACCCCCAATTTCCTAACAAAAATGAATTTTAGTACTCCCAGTAATAATCAGTTGAGTTACTGAATAGATATTGCAAGTTTATATTGGATATTTGTGGCTTTTTCATGCACAGCTTAATTTATAATACATATTTGGCGAATCTTTTGGTGGTAGAATGAGAGATTTCATTCTTCTCTTAGTGATTTACCAGTCAGTTACTTATGAAATGTCTCTGCCTACAATACTGGACATAGAATACTTTGAGTATTCTAAATCCATTCGTTTCTCTAACCTTAGTTCTTTGCCTCCACAAATTGTCGTAAACAATGTCATAATACAAAGCAGTGAGAAAATTAAAACAGATGTTCAGTGAATTCTCACAATGTGTATGGGGCCATGTCCTTTGTCTTCCTTACAGTGCCGGATAAAGGGCAAAAATATAACAGAGTCTCATAAAACTAATTGAGACTCAGTCTTTGATCTGAGAGTGTTGCTTATCTTCTCTGAAAAAATCCTAGGAGCATAGCACATAGCATCAGTTCTGCTTTTCCTGGAAAAGTATCAGATCATGAATCTTTATAATCTCTGCTACCTGTGCTCTCAGAAGTCATAGCCAAAAGCTAGCAGACCAGCCCTAACATAAAGAACAGTGAGAGCTGAGAGTATCTGAGAATTTGTGTATATCTGTTTCTCTGAACTCTGTCTTAGCCCTAAAGAAGCTTTTTGTTTGTCTGTTTTAAGCAAATAAGGATAAAAATATGCTGAGATGGGAGGACCTTCCAGTTCATGTTCTTCTTAAAGATCAGCTCAGGATCTTTTATTCTCCAGATGCCCAGCCCATTGCATTGTACATAGTAAGTAGGCAAGATTTTGTTAAATCGATTGGAAATTAAAACTAGGAAAAACTAATTTTTATTTAATTAATTAATTAATTTATTTATTTTTGAGTTGGAGTCTCACTCCATCACCCAGGCTAGAGTTCAGTGGAATGCTCACAGCCATTCCAGCATCAACCTGCTGGGCTCCAGCAATCCTTCCATCTCAGTCTTCCAAGTAGTCGGAACTACAAGCATGCACTACCACACCCAGTTAATCTTTGATTTATTGTAGAGACGAGGTCTCACCAAGTTGCCTGGGTTGGTCTTGAACCCACAGGCTTGGGCAATCCACTAGCCTCAGTCTCCCAAAGTGCTGGGATTACAGGCTGAGCCACTGAGCCTGGCCCAAACTAGTTTTTAAACTGTTGAAGGGTGTTTTTGTTTTTCATTTTGAACACACACCCTCCCCCCCCCCGCAAAAAAAAAAAAAAAGCATTATCAATTTAATCTTCACATCACTGACCACATTTTTAGGATCAGGACCCCGAGGTCTCGTGGAGTTTTAATTATTTGCCCTGAGCCTCATAGCTGGCCTCTGGCTTCCAAGCTCCTTCTCTTTCTCTAGCACCCTCTACCTCCCTCCTAAGTATAATCCATGTCTCCTCTACTCTCTGTGGTTGACAGGAGCAGATATGTGAGATGCAGAGCAGCATGTCTGCTGTCTCTCTCAGGATAACTTCTCCTCAGAAACACCCAATAGTCCCCAAACTGCTACCTGTGCCTGGTCCCCCCCCCCTTCCTCTGTGGAATTCTGCTTCCATCATTATATATCAGAGACTCTAAGTGTTATTCTTTCAGGCAGGAAGAATCGGATGTTCTTTTAGGTCATTAAAACTTGAGGGACTACTGGAAGATGAAGAATGGTAGTAAGAGGAAGAAGAGTAAAAAATAAGTAAGGTAACATTTGAAATGCTTTTCCTTAGAACTGAGTTGAAATTTACAGGCAATTTTAATTGGATTTTTTGCCCCTCCTGTGTAAAATTTAGGCTCGTAAGGAACATTGTAATTGATGCTGGATCATCAAAGTCATGCTAACAAAGCACTTTGTATAAGACTACCCATAGCACCTTGTCTCTCATGTCCAATAAAAAGCTAGTAACAAGAGAGCTGCCTTCTCAGAGGAATTCTTTTAACCTTTCAGAAACAAAATATTTTATGCTAATTCCTGCTTAATTGGAAGGAAGTCATTTTTTAAAAAATCATTGAATATGGGGTTGGAAGTCTGTTCTATCCTTGACCTCTTTAATTCAATCAAGGTCACCTCATAAACTTGCCCAAACAGCTCTATTTCTCAATTAGAAAAAGAGGTAGAGCAGTTTAAAAGCATTTAGTGTTTGATTAATAGTGCTTAACTGGTGCTTCAGCACTGGCAGAGGCTTTGTATGGAGTCGCTGGGAAGAATAAAACATTATACCTGAAAAATTATACTCATCAGAGACGCAAAACAAATCATTTTAATGAACAAAGCAAAAACTGTTTTTTTGTGGGATGTGAGAAAGGTTATTCATGCTCAATATAGAGAGGGAAAGGGTTTTAATGTCTGAACAATCTTCCCAGGGAAAAATTGCTATAATTTATCCATCCAGACAGTTATGAAATACAGGTACTTTCTCTATCCAAGGACTCAGAGAAGACTAATGCTATGTTTGTCAAGGCAGGATTTTGTAGCACCCAAAGTCTGGGGATGAAAAGAAGTGATGAGAAGATGTGTCCAGTTGAAGAATGTGAACTGGAGCCATCTGAATTCAACTGAAATATCAAGAGCTCTGAATATGGCTTTGACTTCCTTCCGGGTTTCCTTCCCACCACCAAGTTCTTCTTGATGCTCTCGTTGGAAGAGAGGGTCATCTGGGTGGTCCAAGCATTAGTACAGCTCCAAGAAAGGGACCTGCAAGAGTGAGAACTGGCATCACTGGTGGGGAGAGTTTATAGTCACTAAGTGGAGCGAAGAAATAACTGAGTCAGATGAAATATCTTGGTTTAGGTTTCAGCGTGGCTTGGCTGGTAATGTCCCTCCTTCAAGCCTTGGCTTCCTCAGCAGTGACATAGGCTCATCCTAAAAGTTTCCTTGATGAAGTTGTGAGAAATAGCCAATTAAGTGATTCTGTGGCATTATTGTACATTCCAGGTACTGTGGCAATGTGGAGGGTTGAAACTGGGGAGTATAACAGAAGGTGTCAGTGAGTGGTTCATGCCCTGTCTGCACATAAGAATTACCTGGGGAATTTTCTACAAATACCAATGCCTAGGCGTTAATGCCCAGGCATCTGTGTTATTAAAATGTTCCCCAGGTGATTCTGATGCACAGAGGATTGATGGCTGTCAGTAATACGTAGGAGAGAAGGAACAAAATGGGTTGAAGTGAGGTAGTATGTCAGAGAATGAGAAAGAAGTTAAAATGGAGTAAAAGATTTATATATATATCTTTTATATATATTTTATATGTGCAGGGGACAGGAAGTGACTAACATAAGCAATCATAAAGGACCAAAGAAAGGAGAAATGAGAGGGAGGTATTTTAAGTAAACATGAAAGACCCAGGTGGAGAATTCGTGTCACCGGAACATTTGGAATGTCCTCTGGTTAACTGGAAAAAAGGCTACTGGAAAGGGAAGGTCGGGGAAGTGGGCGGCATAGAAAATTGTTATGTAAGCCAGGGATAGAGTCCTTGACTTTCTCTGACTCTGGGAGAATAGCCAGGGACTGTTTTCTCATTCCTCAGTGGTGAGGAAGGCAAGCAGGCATGCTTATGCATTTCCCAAAGAGAAAGCTTCTGAAAATGTAGCAACTGGTCTGGGCCCACATGCACACAGGAAGGTTTTCCTTTCCTAAGTTAAGAGACTGATCCCAGGACCCCTGGTCAAGGTGGTTAGTTCCAGAGGTTCAGAACTAGTTTCTGGTTGCAAGCCACAAACCTGCCACAGCAGAAATTTACTCTAGAAGTGTGTCTACAAAAAAAAGTAGTACATGACAACATCCAGCAAATCCGAACAGTGTGTTTTAGAGACATCACTTGTAGGATTTATGAAAGCATTCAGTCACAGTGTCATCAAAGGAGAAGCAGTGAGTGGTATTTGGTGAGGGACAAGCAGATAGGTTAACATAACGTGAGACGACATGGCAGAGAAGCCTAGAAGCCCATGTCAGACGGTAAAAGCCAAAGAGAAGGGACTTTTTAACAGAAAAGCTGCTGGAAAAGGTTGAAAGAAAGTAGGTGCCAAAAAATAAGGAAAGAAATACAAGACTGGAAGAAAGCATTTGTAAATGGGGACCTGGTCCCTGCAGGCTAGGGAAGTGGTTCTAAATGTTGGCAGGCTTTAAAATCACACTAATAATTCTTTGAAATGCACATCCCAGGCCCCATTCCAGAATCTCAGATTCAGAGTGTCTGGGATAGATCCAAGATTTTGCATTTAGGAGATACTTAGGTGGTAGAGATACTTCAAGATACCAGCTAGTTGTTCATACCAGATCATCCTGCCTCTGTTATGCATTTAGAGAGGATGGAGATTCTTTTTGTCCTAATGCCAGGCACAAGTCAGTGTTCTCATAAATCAGTTTCAATGTTGGTAACAAGGATAGTGGGAGGAGGAGACTCACAGGCAGCCAACATAGTTACTGCCCAGGCATAAGAGCAAAATCTTGGATCCCACTTAGTAGTCTGGATAGTTCGGGTTTACCCAAGGCCCAAGTAACGAAAAGAAGAAAAGTCTTTTCTATCCAACTCATCTTTGTTATCACAAATATTTGGTGTTATAAAATTAAGGCTTTGTGGAAAAAGTTGCTATTCCTTGCAAAGGGCAATGCCTAGAACTAGGAGGAGACGAGGTTTGGGTCAGCCTTCCTTTCATATTTCATAATGTGGGTGTGTTTTATGTGTAGAAACACCAGTTCAAACATGAGAATGTGTGTGTATGTGTCTGCCTAGAGGGTAGATCAGGAGAAGGAAGATAACACTTCTCGAGGGGAAGGTTTCTTGATGAAAATTAGAAGTGACCATTTGTTAAAAGGGGAGGAAATTTGTAAGTTGGGATGAGAAAGAGGTCACTGTTTTTTCCATTGCAGGCTGAGAAGGAAATGAGAGACATCATTTTGGGGGAGAAGGATTGCAGTTCAAATCTTCTGTCTTTGGACAAGACCAACTACTAGTTAGAGCAAAGCCTGTGATGGAGTATTGTGCCTGAGGGAGGGACACTATGGCCAAGAGATGGGGACACTATTACTGAAAGCCAGTGTCATTTTATGATCTACTTAGATTTAGCTAGTCTGACTCCACTAAAAAAAAGTGTAAATGCTTTTAGAGGATAAAATATATATATAGCCTTATATATTGGAAATCAAAGTAGATACTGAAAGTTTGAAAAATAAAATTGAAATCTAATGAAAAAAAGAAGACTGGAGGGAAAATGCCCTCTCCTGGGATGCTTCCTGCCTGGCATTGGGGCTTCATGAAGTCAGACTTCTCTCCTCTCCATCTGCGGTCATTGCCCCTAGCTGTGGCAACTCCTGCTACAGATGCTGGGTCCTTTGGTAAAGCAGTTTCCCCTCAATCCTGGTTTGCTTTCCTTCAGCTTCTCAAAGGGTGAGCCCGACTTCAAGGCCTAGCCCAACCCCGTCATCAAGAAGGAACCTTACCCCAGCTCTCATGCTCCAGCAGAAAGCCCTCTCTCTCTCCCTCTTATACCACCACAGCTCATGGGGAGAACCCTGGAGCCCTTCGCATCAGCTCCTGCCAAGTTCTGTCATTCTTCTTGCGATTGGGCTAGGAGCTGCTGAGGTGAGGCTTGGCTGCCCCCCCCAACCTTGCACCTGGCTAATCTGGAGCGAGGACTTGGCTCACACTTGCAGGATTCACTTCTGATGTGTTTCCCAGAGCACTCTAAAGGCATCCCTTATCCGACAGAGCATCCTTCAACCACGTTTTAAAAGGCAGATGAATCCTGCTATTAGAAAAAGTGAGCCGGGCACTTTCCTGTGCTTATTTTCCTCTGAAGGAGATGGGATGGCTGGGGGAGGTTTCAGAAGATAATAGTGTGAATGCACAGGTGATAAGGCATGATGCGAATTCTCTGTCATGATAGCAACCCAGCAGCACCTCCCAGTCCTACGACGTGCTGCTGATGTCCTTAGGAAGAGCTCTGTGGAGGGAGCTGCAGAGGATGTTTTTCCTGAGTCACCTGCTGCCTCTCGTACCTCCAGACTCCCATTTAAGCCATCATAATAACAGGATCTAGCTTACCTGCACTCTCCAAATTACCCTTATTCCACCGGCCCCACACAAAGATGGAAATAGACACTGTACTGTGCTTCTGTTTAGCTCTCCCTAATAATAGCTAATGTGCAGACTATAATACATGCTGCAAATATGAGATGTTATGTCAATGCTAAGTTGTAATCATAATAATCCTGCAAAAATGTAGTAGAAGGAATTTCCGTGAGCAATTTGAGAAAGATTGCTGCTTCAGTGATGATACAGGTGTTATTGAAAAACAGATCAATTGTACTTTGTGGGTCCCCTAAGAGGCTCTCTAGCAGGAGAATGGCCATTGGAGAAGTCATCCCAGGATGCTTCCCAGCTCTGTGCCTGGCGACAGCAGCCGTTGAGAATGAAGCCATCAATAACAAAGGACCCAGAGCCTTCATTTGGGTGACGGTAGAGCTGGCCCTTGTCTTTGGCTCTCATCAGCCCATTCAGAGTAGATCCAGGGGACAGAGCTCTGTGCTCCTTGGGAGGTCAGAGCAACAGAAAGAGGAGTTTCTGCCACCTTTTTTCTGTCTGAAGGCACAGACACTTAAAATGCAAAGCATAGGTGAGTTCAGATGGACAGGGTACACTATCTCTGGTTCTTCAGGAGTCCTGAGATCGGCGTGGATCTCTGGACACAACTCTCTTAATGAAGCATTAATAACAACTGAGGTTCATGAGCTTGGGATTAGTGGGATCCAGGGTGGCTGTTTCAGAGGAGAGTGACACAGGGCAGAAAGAAGAATCCTTAAGTGACTCAAGCCAGGGCTCACGAATTCCAAAAGGGTGAGTTGAACTTCCACATGGATCATCCCCAGATCTATCCTGCAGAGGATAAATACATGTTTATTTTAAAATAAGATCGTCTTCTCCGCTTTTGTATCAGTTCCTTTCTCCGGCAGAACACTCCCCAGATGGAGCCAGAAATGGAATATTTTACCTCGGTCAGGAACAACTCGCCACTGCAGTCGGGTGCCTGGTTTCTTCATTCCTTAGGCTGCAGCACTTAGTGGAGTCGGCGTCCCTGATGGCATCGCATTGAGAAATAGCGTTCTAAAGCCATACCCTGTACCTCCAGCCCCCTGTGCCACTCCCGTATGTCCCTAACACTCAGTTTCATCTCCTGGAAAGTGAAAATAGAAATCATATTTACTGCATCATGTTTTGGTGAAGGTGAAAGGATATTGTGCAAGTAAGATGTTTAGCACAGTGCCTGGCACATACAAATCATTAGCTATTACTATCACTGCTACTGTTATTTGGGGAAAATGGGGGAAGGGAAACAGCAGTGATGGTTCCTTTGGCCCAAATCTTCCCCTCACTTTGTAAGGAGGTGCTCCCTGCCTGGGACAGGGATGGGACAGGGCTGCCTTCACTTGTGCAGTGCCTGGGGCAGGAGCTCAGACAAAAGGAGATTAAGGAATAACACCAAGACAAGCCAAGTTTGTGGTTCCTTCAGAAGTATTTGTCCAATTGCAGCCTTGGTGTAGGAACCGGGGGATGGGACAAGCAACTGTCTGGATGGTGGTTCTCAAAATGTGGGCTTGGCACCAGCAGCATCCACACCTCCTGGGGACTTGGAAGAATGCAAATTCTGGGGCTTCCTCCCAGACATACTAAGTTGGAAACCCAAGGGTAGGGCCCAGAAATATGTGTTTTAATATGCCCGCCAGGAGCTGCTAAGGCAGGCCAATGTTTGGAAAGCACTGGGTTAGAGTAATACCAGCTGCTATATAAAAATAGAGTTTGGTTTTTTTTTAAGTCCCAAATTTTCAATGGCCTCACCAAAAAAAGGGTGTATTTCTTGGGCACAGAACAGTCCAAGGCAGATATTCTGAGTCAATGGGCACCTTTCCTCCATGTGGTGACTCAGAACCCCAAGACAGTTCCAGCAGCAGGAGGAGAATGAGGGACTGTGAAGAATGTCTGCATTGTTCTTCCTCACATCCCATTGATGAAAACTGCTCACATGGCAACCCAAGGGCAGTCGCCTTGCAGGAGCAATACTGTACAGTACAAAGAGAAGCATGAGTTTAGGTAGACAGTGTGGTGTCTCTGCTACAGAATAGCATCTAAAGACCTCAGGCACCCCACAAGAAGATTTAGCATGCAAGGAGGCAGATAGAACCCGGAGAGAATCCCTGTCACCAGTTCATAACTACAGCTTCCTTTGATAGAGGACCTGAAGGCAGGGTCATGTCAGAGGAGGAAGCCATGGAAGGCACACAAATATTGTGGTGATACCTGCCAGGCCTCCAGCCCGTCCCGACCTCCTGTGTTCCGGACCTATCAGTACAACTGCCCATCTGGATAGCAGCCAAGGAAATTCTTGAAAAAGACTGCCTTTGCATTTGGGAAAGAAATATACAGTTCAGCAGTGTCCTTCCAGCATTCCAGGAGGACATCTGGCAAAGTGGAGAGGGAATATTAAAAACAAAGTTCCCCAAAGACACAAAGACTAACAGTTCTGGAGAAATCCAGATATTGTTAGAATCAATATGTTGGAATGTTTTATTATTTAGTTACATCTTGCCTGAGCATGAAAAAGATATTAACAGACTGTCAGCTTACTGGGACAACCCAAAATAACTTACATTTTTTATACATTGCTAATTATTTTTCTGAGGCTGGCTCAGCTGGTAAGAGAGATTTCAAGGCTTTCACCAGATTATTTACTTAAAGAAGTTAAGCATGCCATTATCTGTTCCCATGGAAACATAGTAAGTAAGACAGGAGGCAGAGGAGGAGGTCACTTTGACCATAATTAATACAAAGAATAATGGTTATATAGAATCTAGGAGAGGATATAGGGAGATGCTGTAATACCTTTAAGCCATCCCTTTCGCAGTACAATTTAATCTTTGGATCAATTTTTATACACTAGTGTCACTTTGATAGTTTTACTAGTCTAGTGCTAATTTTTGAAATATAACTTAGTCTTGTTTAGCACAATTTTTTCCATTGTTCTTATTTCACTCCTGATTAAATTAGAAAATTCTAGTATCCAGAATTTTTCTAAAATACTGAGTAAGTATATGTGGATGACTGTACTGGCTTCAACCTTCTTGTGAATCCTCCGACTCCTTCCATGTTTTCTCAACAAATGGTTGATTAGTGAATTAATTAACAATAATCCAGAGTCACCACTAGATTTAGCCAGCAGTGCCTTTAAAATCATCAAAAAGATTTAATTATGTTCAGTGTAGTTTATAATTGAGGTATCTTATTATATTCTTTATTACTGGAAATTGGTCATCCATTATGGGGTATCTCTTAGTTAAATATCCATTTATTACTAGCCAGGCGTGGTGGTGTGTGTCTGTAGTTCCAGCTACCTGGAAGGCTGAGGCGAAAACCCAGCAGGTCGAGGCTGCAGTAGTTGTGAGCATACCACTGCACTTCAGCCTGGGCAACAAGAGTGAAACTCCAACTCAAAAAAAAAAGAAAATCCATTTATTGGTACCCAGTGCACTTCTTAGGGATTCTTACCAAAAGGTTCACTTTATTGTTTATTTTTAATCCTTATCCTTATTTGGATAGTGGATTTGCAATCTCTTTGGGTAAATTTTATCACAGAAGCTTGAATGACACATTTTTCAAAACTCTTTAATACAGTATTCTAGAAAGAACTAAAGAGAAAAAGAAAGAAAAGGGTTGACCTTTAAAATTTCTGAATTTTTAACATACTGAGATTATACTAAGTCAGAAACTATTCATATTTTTTCTGTGAGAGCTCTGGTCCAAGAAACCCAAGCCAACTTCTTCCAGCAGCTTGGTCCAAGGACTGGATTCAGGGTGCCGCATGACACTGAGTCATGTTTACAAACAGGTGGCCCGAAGTTAAGTGGAGTCAATATACAATTTCTCACCCTTTAGAATGTAACCACTTGCTTCCATACAAGGAACCAAGACTTTTTGTAAATATCAAGCTTGAAATCATTTAATCAGGAATGTAAATCAGCTACGTGCCCCAGTTAGAAAAATGTTGATAGGCTTGGCTATGGTATTGATTTTTTTTTCTTTTGGTGGGGGGAATTATAGCTGTTTTTTTTTTTTTATGAAGATATCACATTTCTATTCCAGGAATGCAAACAGCATTATATCCTGCTTGGCAGGCACAGTGGTCACTTGGCTTAGCCAGGAATAAAACTCTCAGCAGTACTATCCCTCAGGCTTATAAGAGAGCCCTAAAATAATGGATGGTACACTTTCCTATATGTATTTATGTTCAGATAATTTATTTAAATAATGCTGCTGGCACATGCTTTATAGCTGCTTGCATTTTGCTACACAGATTCCAGCATATCTTGCAGACTATGCAATTCATTTGGAAAATGTAATTTCCATCCCTGCATACTAATCGATTTCTTCACAAACACCTGCTATCAGTTATGATAATAAAAATGCCATTCTGAATCGAAAAAGGGCCAAATAGAGCTTCCTAAGGAAATGACTTAAGTGTCTTTGAATGCTACTAAATGTAGTAATATGCTTGTGTAGTGCCAACACTTTTCTCATCATTTGCATTTTCTGTGATTTTTGCCCTATTACAACATCCTTCTCAAAAATGGTGCCTCACAACCATCTCCTTATGGTTTGGTAAGCTGAGTTGTCAGGAGGTGGCATCTTGGGGTGTGGAGGAGATCTGAAGTTGGGCTGCACGGTGTGAGAGAGCACTAGGCATGCCCCTGGGCCATTTCAGATTTTATAAGTCCCTGAAAACTGTAAAATTGGCTGCCCCTTGGTTTTGCACACACATACACACAAATAAAATTGCCTTTATTCATTTTCTTCGGCCTCCAGTTCATTCCACGCACCATTGCCAGACTAATGTTCCCAAATCACCAATTTCATCATGTCCTTCCCACACCCAAGCACTGTTGGTGGTTCTCAGTTGGCCGCTCCATTGAGCCTAACCTTCCCATCCGCTCTAATCACCTGATGTGGATCACCTTTCTCTCACTGCTTCCAGGCAGACACTTGCCTTTTTGGTCAAGCATTTCTCCTTCCTGCCCCAAATATTCTGTCTTCAGTTCTTATCTCTGGGCTTTTGTTTATGCTCTGGCTCCTGACTGAGACATCCTTCCCCAGTTCTTGGGCTTTTCGTCTTCCAAAGTCCTCTTTTGTTCCATCAGTCTGCATTTTTCTTTCTCTTCTGTGAACTCCTGTAGGATATATTTTTTGGTCATGCACTTTGACACTCAGATGCTCATTTATTCATTCAACCAACATTTATTGAGTGCCTATTGCATGGTAACTATCACACTGTTCTTTCTTCCTTTGAATGCATTAGTTTCTTTTTAAATGTGTCTGTGTCTATTAGATTTTAAGCTGCTTGAGAGAAAAGGCATATTTTATCTCCCCTCTTTGTGATTCAAGATGCCCAGACAGACCTGGGCACAGGTAAGTATGCAGTAAACGCTTGTGGACTAATTTATCCCTAAAGGTTTGAGGCAGGGAATTTTTTTGGTTAATTGCATACTGTTTGATTAGTATTTCAGTGTGTACATAGATGATCATTTTGCAAAGCAGAATACCGTAAACATGCAACTGTAACACTATTATTAACAGAATTTACATTTGATATTTGAGAGAATTCACTGTGGTCCCAGAGCACCTCAGTAGAGCGCTATCATCATTGTACTGTAATGTGCAGGTAGAGCACTCCAGAGGCTGCCCTTGATTTACCCTCTGAGACGGGGAATGGGAGTGTAGACATGGGCATGCATTGAGACCGTGATGTGCAATGGGTTTCCCTCCATTCCCTTTTGTGCTGTAAGTTACATCTTTGAACAAGTGTTTGGTAACAGGCTTTTCAAATTTTCTTTCACGTTTCTCTTGCTTACTAAGGTGGAAAACGACTTTTCTGTGAGGGAGGAAGGGTGTAGGAGAGTGAAGGGAGAGCATGTTCTTAATAGGTGGATGGAGGGAATTAGTTCATACGAAGCTCTCAGTGGTCCAGTACTTTGTGAGTGCTCAGAAAGCTCTTATTATTGGAGAGACCACTAAGCAATAAGGTGGAAACTAGGGTCAGGGGTTCTCTCTCTTCAATTTGTGCTTCGTACCCTTCACTCTTATGTTCAGTTTCAGCTGTTTCTGAAGCCTTGAGATGTGTGAGACCCTGAGTCAGCTGCCTTGGTTTCTCAGTAGGATGGACATGTGAATGAAATTGGAGTCTATACATAGATAATTTGAGTTTTCCGGGAGGGGTATCAGAGTAACCACTCAGCCTTGTAGGGGAAAAGAGTTTTAATCTGTTGGTGAAGCAGATGGAACTAGGTTACCGTTCTGATAGGAGTTAGAGAAAACAATTTGTGCAATTTGTCCCAGCAGTAGAGCAAGAAGGAATGGTGTGCATATAAATTCCTCATTCCCCCAGGGATGCTGCCGCATGCCTCCACCTGTGGAACTGCTGATTATTTGAAAGAAAGCAGCACCCTAAGGAGCTGAGCAATCCTGTAGAAAGGGAGAGGATGATAATTTGATAGATCGGATTGTTGCCTGGAATTCTGAACGTTGTCATCACCTAGCAACACATACCAATTTCTGTGAGGGTGTCTAGGGTTGGGGAGGGATCAAGAGACAAGAATCCCATGTCCATAAGAAACATTCATGCATAAGACTGGACAAATAGAATAGATAAAAATTCCAGAAGACGTGGTGCACACCAGCTACAAAATAGAGAGGCTGGGGTAAGGCATTTGGGCTTTATTTCTGAGCTGGTGTGATCACGAAAACTCTGGGTGAGAGACTCCTCTTCCCACAGAAGGCCTCCTTAGTCCAAACAAGAAGGTAACTCACTCGAACCCGTTCTTTTGTCCTTCAGCTCTGGCCGCGCAGGCCTATGCTCTGAAAGAGGAGAATGACAGTCTCCGGTGGCAGCTGGATGCCTACAGGAATGAGGTGGAGCTGCTGAAACAAGAGAAAGAACAGCTTTTTCGAACAGAAGACCATCTCACCAAGGACCAGCAGCTCCAGTTCCTGCAGCAAACTATGCAAGGCATGCAGCAGGTACCCGAGCCCAGATTGTTTTTCGAGAGAAAGGGAGATGTGTGTTACAGGGAAGTGAAATGGCAGCATCTGCTAGAAAGGGTGAAAGAGGAGTGACAACCAAAAAGTCAAGTCCTTAGAAGGGAGAGTGCAGTTGACTGTGGAAAGGTGGAACCTAGGGAAGAGCCAGTGAAATATGAAGAGGAGGTAGGAATTAACAGGGAGAGAATTTAGGAAGGTGGAAGGTTATTTGTGAAATACAGACCCATGGAAAATGGGCAGCAAATCCTTGCCAATCGTGATGCAAGTGTTTTGCAATCTTAGTTCTTTCTATTTATGTATTTATTTATTTATTTTTTCCGGCTGAGCACAGATCATGGCTTACCTCCTGGGCTCAGGCATTCCTTCCACCTCAACCTCCCAAGTAGCTAGGACTATAGGTGTGTGTCACCACACCTGGCTAATTTAAAAAAAATTTTTTTTTTTTTGGTAGAGATGAGATCTCACCAGATGATGCTGGTCTTGAACTCATGAACTCAAGCAATCCTCTTGCCTTGGCCTCCCAAAGTGCTGGGATAATAGGTGTGAGCCACCATGCCCAGCCATAATTGTCAAACTTTGAAGTTCAAAGCACAACCAACTGATTTTTACCAGAGCAGTTTTTTTGTTCTTTTCTTTTCAAGTTAGTATAAATTCAAACTATATTGTTTTCTCTTCTGTATTATGCTTAGGATCTAGTCAGGTTCTATGAACACATTACATATTTAAGAAATGTTTGTTGATGGATCGATGTAGTATCAGAGCTTTGGAGGATAGGTAACTTCAGAAACAGGGCAATAGCTGTGCTTTTGTTGAAGATGGCCAAACTTCATCCTGCATACTGAATTTAAAGATATGTATTTATGGCGGTTGTTAGAAGGATGAAAGCTGTGAACTCTGGGGTAGGGAAAGGAGTATGTACTTTGGTAAATAAGAGGGAGAGGGAGAGGAAAACCTGGGTGCTGGCAGCAGGGGAATGGAACCAAAGATTCAAAGCTGAATTTATGTCTGAAAACACCAATTGATACATTATATTTTTAGAGTGCTTGGGTCTTCGAGTTATCTTAGAATAATAGAACAGAAATGATCACACATGGGCATTTTTAAGTTATCCCTTGGATATATCCAACCAATATTTTCTTTATGGAAGATTGTTTTTATTTAAACAAAGGAAATCTAAGCAGGACATATAATGAGGAGAATAAATTTTTAATTCCCCCATCTACATTGACTACTCTCTAAGATTAGGAGTATGAATTGCCTACAAGAGCATCTTAGTGATCAGAGGTGACTGTTACAGAAACATAAGCCTAACGGACAAATAATTGAGAGGGAAGGATGGTAAAAAGAATCACTGATTGGGAAGTGAGCAAGTTAATGACCAAGTCACAGAAATTATGTCTTAAACATCTCCTGCCATTTTAAAGCAATTTTTGAGTCTTGGCTTTGAGTCCTAACCGGTTGATGTTCACAGTGTGTGTTAGACTAATCAGTGAGATTCAGAGGTCAGAGCCAGCCAGGAAAATGTCATTACAGTCATTGCTCAGGTCCCTGTACTCGGAAATCTATGTAACAGCTGTTGTGTGAGGCTCCTGGAGTTGTCCATATGCCCCAACATTGGGTGTTTGTCGGCGCCCTTGCCAGGATGAGAGTCTGTTGATTTCCCCAAAGACCATGACGCCAGATTGAGACCGAAAACTACTATGTCACACTTCAGGCAACTGGCCCTCTTTTCCTCCAGAAAAGATTACCCCAATTGCTTTAAAAGTAGATAAGGCCTTTAAGGCTGTTGAGGATTCACATCTCAGAGAAGTCAGAGAAGGTGAGGGTGAGCTGCTCAGTCAGGATTGCTGGGGTTTCAGTACAGGGGTGCTAAGGAACCACGTGCCTGACCCACAAAGGAGCGGGGTTCCCCATCACTGCCCCAGCCACACCCTCTTGAAGGAGGAGTTCAGTTGTTGGAGCTTCCCAGATATTTTCAGAATCTCCTCATCAGTGGAAAATACACTTTAATATGGTTAAAAATATAATTAAAGCAGAAATCTATAGTCCCACAGTTTGGAAGGCTATGAGTCTGAGACGTGGAGTTCCAAGAGCAGGGTTGGTTCCTGCTGAAGGGCTGTGAGAAAAAAATCTGTTCCTTGCTTTTTCCTGGCTTCTGGGGTTTGCAGGCAATCTTTGGCCTTCCTGAGCTTGTAGACACATCACCCAGCTCTCTGCCTGGATTTTCACATGGCATTCTCCACATGTGTAGTGGGCTGGGGTGGGTGGGGCATGTCCAAATTTATTTTTATAGGAACAATTCATATAGGATTAGGGGCCCATCCTACTCCAGTATGACTTCATCTTAACTACTTGTGCCTGCACGGACTTGTTTCCAAATAAAGTCAAATTCTATGATACTGGGAGCTAGGACTTTAACATTTGGGGTACACAAATCCATAACAGACACATGATAGTAGATATATATGTGTTGAACAAAGAAATGAATGGACAAAGGTCCAGAGGCCAGAACTAGCCCAGTGCCTGTGGGGAGCTGTGTGGGATCCTGGGTCAGGAAGAACAAGGCAGGGGGTGGTGAGAGCTAACACTGAGAGGTATGCTGTGGCATCTTTTAGCATATAGGAAGCACTCAATCCACAGTGGCTGCTGTGAATTTAAGTTTTACTGGCTTTTAGGCAGATGCATGGCTATCTGTGTGGCAACACATCTTTAACATAGTGCTAAAATGTAGGTGCTTTTTAAAGAGTTCATACCTCTACCATGCCCTACCATGTGTGAATAAATGAGTACAACTTGCTAATTTGAAACCCACTGCAAAGAATTCTCCTGATTTTAAAACCTACTTTGTTTGCTCACCATCCACTTTATAAATTAGAAAATTATGGTCTCGTGTGAAAGGCAACAGAAAGAGGAGGGTCAGCCTCACCATGTCATCATTTCCACAATGGAAAATTATGACTATAGCAAACAAAAGGAAAGAAAGAGCCTTCATGACCTTAGAACTAGCAGACCATTTTTAGAACTGCCTTCAAGTTTACCCAAAACACTTCTAACCTTTCTTCTTTTAATCTCTTAAGAATATGTTTGCTGACATCACACGGTTTTTCATGTGTTCATAAAGAAAACATTTTGGGCAGGGTTCCTAAAAATGAATACTCTTTAGTTGACTTTGGATCGTTCTGAGTTTATCTGTGCACTGTATAAGACACAGTTTAATAATATTAAAGATTTCATACAGTTTTTCATGTGTTCATGAAGAAAACATTATGGACAGGGTTCCTAAAAATGAACACTCTTCAGTTGACTTTGTCTGGCTGTTTCTGAGTTTACCCATGCACTGCATATGAGACATGGTTTAATAGTATTAAAGGTTTCATACAAAAGGGAATAGTAGTATGTATCCATGGGAACACAGGACCCTTTACCTGATCATAAGCTGGCAGTGAAGTTAGCCTATCTCCGCCACAGGGACAGTGTGGTTTTTGACTTTCAGTTGTACCTTTAGGTATATGAGTGAAGAATATACACATTTTAAATTCTTGTTTATCTTCTGATTACCAGACTGACTTCTTTTGTGGGGTTTATTGGGGCAAAATTTATATATAGACCGGGCTTGGTGGCTCAGCCTGTAATCCCAGCACTTTGGGAGGCCGAGGCGAGTGGATTGCCTGAGCCAACAGGTTCGAGACCAGCCTGGACAACTTGGCAAGACCTCATCTCTGCAAGAAAAAAAAAAAGAAAAAGAAAAAAATTAGCCAGATGTGGTAGTGCACACCTGTAGTTCGGCTATTTGAAAGGCTGAGATGGACTGGTGCTGGGGTGGCTGTGAGCGTGCCACTGCACTGCAGCCTAGGTGACAGAGTGAGACTCCAACTCAAAAAAAAAAATTTACATATAATGAAATGTACTCTTTTAAGATATACAGTTCTACAGATTTTGACAAACGTAGCCATCACTGCCACAATTAATATATAACAGTTCTATCTCCCATTTCCTCCTGGCCCTTGTTAGTCAGCCCCACTCCTAATCACTACTGATCTGTTTTCCACTCATGTGGTTTTGTCTTTTCCAGAACATCACATAAGGAGAATTGTACAGTGCGTAAACTGTTGAGCCTGGCATCTTTTATTTAGCATAATGAATTTGAGATTCATCCATGTTGCCTTACACATCAGTAGTTCATTATTTTTTATGCTCAGTAGTATTCCACTATAAGAAAGAGCTGTGGTCTACTTATTTAGTTGCCAGTTAATGGACATTTGGGTAGTTTTCGATTTGGGGCAAATATAAATAAATGTGCTATAAACATTCACTTACAGGCTTTCTCTTTAGGTACAATTTTACATTTCATTTGAGCAAATACCTAGGAATAGGATTGGTGGGTCTTTTGGTACGTGTGTTTAACTTTTAAAGAAGCTGCCAAGCTGTTTTCCAGTGTCTGTGCTGTCGCACATTCCCATGAGACTAGATGAGAATTCCAGTTCCACGCCCTCATCCATCAGCACTTGGAATGGAAAGTTTGTGTTGTCTTTCTTCGCCACTATAGCACGTGTAGAGTAGTATTTTAATATGGTTTTTCACACCTAAATGTAAACAATACTTTTATTTTCATTCATGAGTATAGATCAATATGTCATATTTTTAAATAATCAATTTTAAAATCAGAATTCTTTTTGAAGTTTTGTGGAAGTCATGTTGAAAGGACTAATAAATATTCTGATAACAACAGGATGCCATTAAAAACTGCTGATCATAAAACTGTATATGACTAATGACCATTGTGTCAGAAGGCTTCTTTGTGGATATGTCAAACCAATGTTTTTTAATAGTGTTAGCGAATCTAGTCTGAAGACCAGCTGTCTTAGGCAGCAAACCATGGACCATGTAAAGAATAGAGCAGTGGCTGTCTAATACTCTTGGCTTGATATCAGTGAGGCCCAGGGCTAGTCTGCTGTTTTAACAACTTTCAGCAAGGGAAGATCAGAAAGAAGAGTGGGAAAAGGAGGGTTATTATGATCTACACCATTTTAGAAATAACCAATATTTTTCTCTTTATGCTCAAAGTAGAACATGTGATTTTCTGTATATATATTATAAAATCTCACTAGCTTAGACTAATTTTGTGGAAGAAGAAGAAATTTAATATTATTACTTTCCTAAAATATAAAAGGATCCTAGTTAGTTTTGCTAAGTTTGGGGCAAGAGTTGGTCTTTAGAATATATCTTAAGGAATAAATGAAAGTGTTCTGGAATTAGAACATCGGTGAATGCATCCAACCCCTTGAGTAAGTCCAGCATGTCTTCTGCAATCTTGTTTTAACTATTAAAATGCTTAGCAAATACTATTTTTAGAGAAAAGCTTGCACTTAGTTCCTTTCCCAAACTCATGTGTAATAAAGTCTGATGTTACATTTCAAAATCAAGGTGATAATAATGGCAGGAGGAGTGGCACTAGGGGTGGTGATGATGGTGGTCGCTGAGGAGAGGAGGGGACTGTGGGGGTGATGTTGGCTATGGGAGTGATGGTGGTCATGGTGGTCAAGGCGACTGTAGTAGTGATGTTGGCTCTGAAAACGAAGGTGGCTGTCGTGGGGTTGGTGCCTGTGGTTGTTTTGGTGTCCGTGGTGGGGATGGTGGCTTTGGTTGTGTTGGTGGCAGTGGTGTTGAAGTTAGCTGCGGTGGTGAAGGTGCAGAAGGTGGCCGTGGTTGTGAAGACAAATATGGTGATGAAGATGACTGTGATGGTAATGTTGAGTGGGTGCCTGTGGTAGTGAAGGTGACGGTGGTGGGTGTGGTAACTGATGATGAGGATGTTGGTTGTGGTGATGAAGGCCGCTATGGTGAGGATGGTGGCTGTGGGGGTGAAGGTGGCCATTGTGGCTGTGGTAGTGAAGGTGATTGATGGGGATGGTGGCTGTGGTTGTATTGATGTCTGGGGTGTTGAGGAAGGTGGCCATGGTGGAGAAGGTGACCTTGGCTGTGAAGACAAGATATAGTGGTGAAGGTGACTGTGGTGGCTGTAGTAGTGAAGGTGACCACGGTGGGGATGGTGACTGTGGTGATAAGGTGGGCTGTGGTGGTAAGAGGGTCTGTGGAGGAGGATATTGATGCTTTTGGTGATTAGAAAAGTTTAAGGAAAGGTGGATAAGAACCATATCCAAGCAGATTTGATAGATTTTTTAAATTTTTGCTTTAAAAAAATACCCAAAAACTTGTTCCTTGACCTGTTGTGGAAATCGTCCAAAGCACAGCAGCCCGGAGGATGCTCCCAGTGCCTGCAGAAGGTTGTGCTCCAGAGAGCTGGGCAGGTGCCTTGCTGCAGGCAGAAGCTCAGGGCTGGGTAACAGGAGCTTGTTTGCAATAAGAAGCGCTCCTTTTTCTTGATCATTTTTCACTTTTGCTTTCTGTTTTTAATTTCTATCTGAAACACCCACCAGTCAGATAAGGGACCTACTAGGCTGATTCTGTGTCCCCACTAGCTTTTTTTTTTTTTTCTGATATATTCTTTTTAAACTTTATCTTTCATCCTTTCCATTGAAGTTTCTGCTTGGTAACCTTATTTTATTTCCAAATTTTATTCTATTATAAATATATGTTTTATAGGCCAGGCTCGGTGGCTCAGCCTGTACTCCTGCGCTTTGGGAGGCCGAGGTGAGTGGATTGCCTGAGCCCATGGGTTGGAGACCCGCCTGGGGAACTTGGTGAGACCTCATCTCTACAATAAATCAAAAAATTAGCCAGGCGTGGTAGTGTGCACCTGTAGTTCCAGCTACTTGGAAGGCTGAGGCAGAAGGATCGCCGGAGCCCAGCAGGTCGAGACTGTGGTGGCCGGGAGTGGCCACTGTACTCCAGTCTGGGTGACAGAGTGAGACTCCAACTCAAAAAAAAAAAGAATGTTAAGTAGAATTTTAAAAATTCTTTTTGTTCCCAAATCATTTCTCTTTATCACAGGATTAGTGGTTTGGTTTTGGCATTTCAGTCTCTCTCATGTGTGCAGATTTCTTCATGAGTGAGATGATGGTTGGCAATCTGTGTATAAAGGGCTTGCTTTGCTTTTTTAGAAGCTGTGTGGGTTCGCTCATTGCTGTGTCCAGATCTTCTGCATGGCCGTGTCTTTTTCCCATGCAATGGCCGACCAAGAGCTCTTTGATTGTCAGACTTCATTTTAAGGATAGTTGGGGATCCCTCAAATGCCAGAATCTGTCATACACTAGGAATTCTCTGGAACTTCCTTCGCATTCTTTTTGCTTTTGTAAGTTTGTACATTGACAGACATTTTGAGTCTCTGGAGGAAGAAAATATACACACCTACTATCTCTGACATCTTGAACAGGAGCCTATTTCAGTTTAATTTTAACCCAGTCCTTGATTGAATTCTTGATGTCCCTGTGGCCCTGGGGTGGAGGATGGGAGGAATATTGCAAACTATTCTGGCTGCCCACAAGCATACAGAGAAAGGAAGAACAGCAAGCAATTTTGATGGATGTGTAAGAGGAAGCAACAAGGGACCTTACGGCAACATATTTTGGAGTAAAAGTAGCTGTCTCAGCATGAAGAGGCCAATGCACAGATTAAATAGGTTTTTCAAAAGAATAAAAGACAGAAAAGATAACATGAAGAGGCTTAAATATGGAACAAAGATGAGAAACAGTTAACTTGCTCTCCACTCTAGTTCTGTTTCCTTGTCCTAGATGAGAGAAGGAGACAGTACTAATGGTCTGGAGGAGGGCAGGCCTAAGCTCTAATGGGTGTACAGAAAGTAAGAGCAGAGACTGTTCCAGATGGAGGGACAAGAAGAATATGCAGCAAAAGCGGGGGATGTAATGGGAAGAACATACAGTTCTTCCTCTATAGTTCAAAACAGTTTTTGAAAACGAAAACACACAAGCATAGAAGGACAAGAAAAAGGGAAAGACTTTTAAAAGAAGAATTTTGAACATTTTCATAAGGATAAATTATATTTTAAGAGCTTTTATGAATTATTTAGTACTAGATGTAGAATGTAAACGACTAAAGATTGAATGTTTGGAAATTAAGCTGCAGTATATCAGGAAAACCTCCCTTCTAAGTAGAGTTTATAAGCCTTAGAAATGTTGAGAAGGAAGAAATAGCACGTACATGATGACCTGGTTGTTGACTCATTCAGGAGGAAGCTTTTAATGATATTATCATAATATCTTTAATATATGAAAGATTATACATCGGTGCAAGAAATAATTTAGTATCACAGACAAGAAAATTACATTATTATAGTGTAGAAAAGGGGCTTTCTTTAGACTCTCATGTACAAGTAGTCAATTCTTTAGCTTTAAAAGTTCAAAAAATATGTGTGTGTATAAATAAACACACACACATATACGAATCTGGAGTCTTTATAAACTTTGGCTGCAAATGTTTCTGTAATTCTATTTCAACTACCTAGATGTAGTTCCTTTATCTGTACAGAAAACAATGCACAGAACATTTCCAACATTCATATTAAAAGCCACTGACATTTTACCAGAATCAGAAAAATTATAAAACATATAAGTCTTTCAGATGATGTGGCTTTAAAAAGGATCAGTGATTTAAATATCAAGGTTTATAAGAGCTGCCAAATTTGGGGTGCATCATGGTCTTCTTTCTTCTCATTTAACTACCCCACAGTTTATCATTTCATTTTTCTATTCATTCATTAGCCAAGTGTCTTGGGATGGTACATTATAATAGCAGTCCACGTGATGATAATCCTCATTTATAATTCTGTGGCACCTTTCATTAGACTGCTCAAGGTCATTTGTTGAGTTCCTGCTGGCAGCATGAGCATTTTCTGAAATTTGCTGATTGCATTCCTGGTACATCTGAAGAAGGTGTGTATCTCACTTCCATGTGAGACTCTTGAAGGAATTGTTGGCTACATTTAGAACCAAAAATAGAAACTAGTCCTCCAACTCTTGGCCCAGGGCTTTGCAATTCAAAGCCCTAGCTATTTGGGAGTTTTCAAAGCACTTTCCTGTTTGATTCTGGACAAGATACAAAAACTTTAAGTGAAACTAGTGGAGAGGAAACCTCCTTAAGTTTTTTTTAGCAGTTTCAAGTGAGGATGGGCCACTAAGTATCTTACTGTCTTCACCGGACAGAGGTCCTACGATGAGGAAGGAAATGAGCTGTCTGCGTGCTGCCAGAGGGCATGAATAATAAAATGAAATTGCTGAAGGAAAATATTCAGCTTCACTGTTTTCTGTACTACTTTGGGAAAATCAGCATGTCTGGGCCTCAGGTTCCTCTCCTGGAGAATGGGTCCTGCCAGCCTCAGTAAGGCTTTGCTGTAGTAACATTGTGTATCATATACATGTGATTAAGTATGTGAGCATGTTTTGAAAAGCTATTATACAAATGCAAACTGTGATTGCCTTATTCCTGGTGAAAATATGAAAAGATGTAAAGGTTTAAAAGAAAACTCAGAGCCGGGCTCGGTGGCTCAGCCTGTAATCCCGCGCCTTTGGGAGGCTGAAGTGAGTGGATTGCCTGAGCCCGCGGGTTCGAAACCCGCCTGGGCAGCGAGACCTCATCTCTACAATAAATCAAAAAATCAGCCGGGCGTGGTAGCGCATGCCTGTAATTCCGGCTACTTGGAAGGCTGAGGCGGAAGGATCGCCGGAGCCCAGCAGGTCGAGGTTGCAGTGGCCGGAAGCAGCCACTGCACTCCAGTCTGGGTGACAGAGTGAGACTCCAACTCAAAAAAAAAAAAAGAAAAAAGAAAAAGAAAACTCAGGATTCACAGAGTTCATCTGGACAAGTCAGGTCTAATTTTCCACATCACAGGTGTGGCCTGTGCTTTTGCTCCTGTGCCCCTTACAGCAGGAAGGCCCAGGCTCTCCAGTTAACTCACAGAAGCACCCTCACATTATTCACTCAGTTCTCACAGCAACTCAGGAGTGCATGCCTATCCTCATTTTTCAGGGACAAAATTGGGACATAGAGGTGTCAAGTGAGTGGCCCAGGGCACAGGTACACCTTCCAGAATCAGAACGCCAGCCCAGGCCTGTCTGGTCATGGCCCCTGTGTTCTCTCTCTGTTACTTCATAGTTTTCTGAAGTGCACTCTGAAAGCAGGGCTTCAGAGGTGCAGTCATCAGGAGAGCAGAGACCAGGAAGCTCTAGTCTTCCTGTGCATGTAGATTGCTAAAAATATTATTGGCAAAAACCCGTCGCCTGTTTTCTGACTCTGCATCATAGCCTGTCATTTGTTCTTTGCATTAGCAGAGTAAGAGCTAGCAAAAGGCAAGTAACATAGATGCAGCTTTTATTTATTAAGGTTGAATCATGAAAATAAATCACTTCTGGGGAAGGGGGAGAGAAGTTCTAATAAAATTTAACTATGGGAGGCTTCATCTCGTCATTAGTTATCCTGCTCTGCTGTTAATTAATTTGATCATCAAATGCATCCTCATTAGTAATCATTCCTTCTCAAAATAATGAGGGTAGGAGACAAATCGATGGAGAAGCCAGGGGTAGAAATAATGGCATCGCCCTGCAGACCATTAAAATCGTTTGACTTCTGCCTTTTGGTGCTTTCCCTGATGTCTGCAGTGGGAAATCCTGACTCTCCAATAGGCCTGCAGCTGTTCCCTGGATAAAGAAACTCTGCTTTTCCCAACACTGTATCCTGGCAGTTGCTGGATGACCTTTGAGTGACCTTCCTTTTCACCACCTCTTTTGGAAATTGCTTTTTGACTTAATAGGCCACATCACACTATGAAGCCAGACTTATAGTGAAATGGATCTGTTCTTAAATGTAGTACATCAGCACGGACTTTGGCTGCAAACACATACTGGCCTTTCACTCTGTTTGACCATGGTTGTCTTTTGTCCTCCAGCCACAGATGCTAAAGTGAATCCTTGTGGTCTAACCTTGATTTCATTTCTTTATAGTCTGCCATTGCATAGAAGCCGACTCATTCACACTGAAGCCCTGAGCCCTGCCGGCACTATGGCTGCCTATCTTGAGCAGGTGTCCCGCTCCCAGCCAAACTGATGTAATTACCCATCTCAGATCAGGCCGCAGTTGGGAGGGCATCATGCTCCCGGGCTTTCTCCGTGCAGCTGGTTGGGAGAAGCAACATGAGGATTAGGAAGACCAGCCAATTTCATTCTCATCAGAACGAAGGCTGTGAAGTAACTGCAGGGAGAAACTTGGTGGGGACAAAGAAATACAGCATTGAAACAAAGAAGAAAGGAGAAGAGTTAGAGGGGAAAAATCCTCTTTATGTAAAAGAAAACACAGAGAAGAGAAACATAGGTGGGAGCAGCAGTTTTTCTGGGTCTAGGTTTGTCATTACAATTTTTGCTTTACTTTTTCTTTTTACTAAAGAATGTATGCTCCATGCAGAATATTTGGGAACATAAAAGAAACATGTAAAAGGAAACAAAAATCATTCATAATGTCACTACCCAGTTTTAACTATTGTTAATATTTACATATAGCCTTTCAGTCTTTTTCTCTATGTACATATAAACATATAGTGTTAATCACTTTTAAATATTCTCTATGTACATATAAACATATAGTGTTAATCACTTTTAAATATTGGCTATTGGAATAGCCAAACTTAGTTAAAGTTTCTGGAATTGTAGCCAAAGTGTGGAATTGGGAATTCAGTTCCAAGATGTTAGATGGTTAGTTAAAGACTATGTTTTCTCCTCTGCTTAACAAAGCACCCTGAATAGTCATCAAGGGAAACTTAAACAAAGTTAGTGCCCAATCTGGTCCTCACATTATAGACCACCCATTTCACTCAATTGATCAGCGAAAGCACCCAGCGTCGTGAAGTTCTTATCTATATACAACTTCATCAATTTGGTAATTACCTCTCTCTCCAGGTTTTGTGCTTTCTGTTTTTTTTCTCTGTGTCTCCATTTCTCTCCCCTTCTCCCTGTTCTCTTTCTCTATATATTTCTGTCTCCCCTCTCTTTCTTTGTTACACACACACACACACACACACACACACACACACACACACACACTTAGCAAATAGCCACTGTAGCTTTATTTTCTGGAAGTACTGGGGAAAATAGAAAAGGAGAAAGTATATTTGAACTTTGGCTGTATGTTTTCAAAGAAGAGGTATAATAAGTAGTGCTTATAAGTGAAAGACCATCACAGTGACTTTTCAAAGACTTCAAAAGTGATCCTTTTTATTTTCTTTCTTTTGTTCTCTTAACTCATTCTGCTGGCCGGCCAAACAACCACATTCCAATTTTTATGCCCTTCACCATCATCCCACCTTAATTTATTTTAAGCCAGGTCTCTCTCAGGAATTCTGTCCAAGTGGGTTTCACTGACAAGCATGAGGAATTTCATTTATGGTGTTAGATGAGTGTATTTCTACCCACTACTTACATTATACACCAACTAAGTCATTTACTGAGCCAGTGTGTTACACATTTCTTCTATCATTTAAACACAGGGTGGTACTCCACGATTCCGTCTTTCCCTAATTCTCTGTGTACCCTGTCCTTTTTTTTCCTAGTATTTATACTTCTTCCCTAGTATTTTTTTATTCCTTATCTTCAGTGCTATTCACAATTTATTTCAGGAAGTTTTCATAATGACTTAACTGTAAAGGCTATAAAAGAACTCTAAGCTACTATAAGCTCAGTCTATAGGACATATACAGAAAATTGTACTTTTCAAATATACCTGGAAGATTTACAAAACTTAATCCCATGCTAGACCTTAAAGCAAGTCTCAGCAGATGTCAGAGGAATGGCACCATATTTTCTGACCACAGCAAAAGTGTTAGTCAATGCCAGAAAAGATAACTAAAATAAATCACATATATTTGGAAAATTGAAAACATATATCTAAACCCACAGACTCAGAAAGAAATCAGAATTGTAATTTTAAAATACTTAGAGTTAATTAATAATGAAAATATGTCATATCAAAACTTGTGAGATGCAGCTAAAACAGAACTTAGAGGAAAAATGTAAAACATTGTTTTAGGAAAAAAACTAGAAACAGTGAAGTAAGCATCCAGCTTCTATTAAAAAAAGAATAAACACAAAGTAGGAAGGATATATAAAAGTAAGGGTAACAATTACTAAAATAACAAACATCCATAAAATAGAAAAGATCAACAAAGTCAAATGTTGCTTATTTGAAAAGACTAATAAAATAGAAAACCTTTGGCAATACTAGTCAAGAAAAAAAGAGGACAACCTAATAACTAACGTTAAAAATGAAAATAATGTATAACTACAGATGCTCCAGAGACTGAAGAATATGAGAATATCAGGAATAGTTTTATAATGAATTTTTTAACTTAGGTGGTACAGACAAATTCTTGTAGAAAAAAATATAATTTATCAAAATTGAATCAGGAAGAAATTGAAAGCCTGAATGATCTTTCTTTAAAAAAATAAGTTACTAGCTAAAATTATATATCAAAGCAATGCACCCTAAATTGCTTTACAGGTACATTCTACCAAAATTTGAGAAAAATAACACCAATATTTTACAAACTCACTTAGAGTATACAAAAGGAGGAAACACTTTGTAACCAGTTCATAAGGCTAGCATACCTGATAACAAAACAAGACAAGGACAGTATTAAAAAGTGAGCAATTATAGACCAGTGTCAGTTATGATCAAAGATTTAGAATTCTTTCTTGAAAGCAAATTTAATCTGGTAGTTTAGAAACCACTAAATTGGATTTATCTTAAGAATGCAAGGTTAGTTCAACGTTTGAAAAACTATCAGCGTAATATATCCATTAACATTTTAAACCAGAATAGTACAACCACTTTTATAGCTACGGAATATCCATTCATGATTTAAAATTAAAACAATCAAAGAAAACGAAGGTTTTATTTATTTATTTATATTTTTTTGAGTTGGAGTCTCACTTTGTCACCCAGCCTGGAGTGCCATGGCACACTCATGGTCACCCCAGCATCGACCTGTGGGGCTCTGGTGATCCTTCCACCTCAGCCTTCCAAGCAGCCGAAACTACAGGCACATGTTACCACACTCAGAGAATTTCTTTTTAATCTATTGTAGAGACAGGGTCTTACCATGTTGCCCAGGCTGGTCTCGAACCCACAGGCTCAGGCAATTCTCTCCTCGGCCTCCTAAAGTGCTGGGATTAGAGACTTGAGCCACTGTGCCCGGCCGAAAAACGAAGCTTTTAACAACTTGGAATAAAAGAGAACTTTCTTATCCTGATAAAGATTATTCACAAGGAGCTCAGTGACAAAATGTGATTTTTTTTCTAACCCTCCCAGACTAATCCCAGTATAATTCCTCTTAATCTCAATATAATCACTCAGACTAGAGTGTGGCTGCTTTATATCACTTGCTTCGTATCGTGATTTACATTTTCAAATTGTCACCTGGAAGCAGAAAAATGATTACACAGACTGTAAAAGTGTGGTCTCCTGTTTTTTCCTTTTGAAAAGTCATCAACACTAGCCTTGGTGTTATCCCTTCCCTATTTTTACAGTGCAAATTTGAGTAGCCATATGTCTCGGATGATTCTGTTTCTGTGCTGTCATTGTTAGGAGCTGTCCTTTCAGCTGATTTCAGCAAAACGCGTGATTGAAATTTTCATTAAATGAACACAAGTAGACATCTCACATGTAATGTTAAAATGCATACAGTCACTGATTGAGAGTAGGGGGATTGCTAAAGCCAAAGGAGCACTTTATCACCGGAAGGTTGATATTGATATGCGTGTGAAGCGATGGCTCTAATTTCTCTTAATTTTTAGAGCTTGGGAGCCTCTTTTGCTATTATCATTCATGGCCAGGCTGACACCATTTACTGTAAAGAGTCTGAGTAACTCAGCCCACTTCTTTAATGCTTTCTATATTTAATGTCTCCTAAGCACAGAAAATTGGTTTTAGGTGATCATTTTCCGTCTGCACTATGGGGCCTGTGCAAGATGGTGGAGCAGTATTGTGTTTTACCAGATTGATCTCAGCCCCATATTAAGAATATGTGACACATTTCACAGTGGCAGTATTTGTTGAGGCTTTCTGTTGGTGCTTGTCATTTTTCCTTAAAAAGAGTCTGCAGTTCAAAACCAAGGCACACTTGAGATAGTCCAGAGGCTCAGGTAGTTGAAAATCTCTAGGGAATCTGTTACTGCTGCAGCTATCTCAATTCTCTCATCTGTCCAAGGCTTGACCCTGCAGCGGTGAATAGGTGAAACTCAGGAACCCTCAGAAGTTCTAGTTAATCTGAGACTCCTAAAACATGGGGTTCCAGATCAGCCTGAATGTATTAAAATAACTTGGAAACTTTTGGGGAAGGGGCAGACTTCCTCTGCCTCAGACTTCCTTAGTGATAGATTAATGTGCTCCTTTATTTACAAATTTTGCTCTAGAGCTATCTAAAGATTCAGTGTGCTAAGTTCAGAGCTTTACTTCTCTCCCTACTTTGCGTCTAGGTGTTTGATTCTCCTAGCCGTAAGCATGTTGGTTTGTGTTAACAAAGAAAAGTTGAGAATATTGTAATCATTGAATTCGCTTCCCTAGAGTTCTGCAGTTATCAGGAGTTTAATAACATAGATGACAAGGTCCTAGATCCATAAGAAAGAAAGTTTTCCATCCCTATTTAGACATCTGTGGCTGATGTGGAGATAAAACCTTCACCTGTATTTTATTTCTTCATTTATCTGCAGAACATGCTTGATCATTGCAGCTTTCTCACCAACACTTGTTCTTATTTCATAACTATTAAGGCAGAAGCTACCTCCCTAAAACTGCCACTAAAGAAGCCTATAATGGTAATATCTGTTGTTAACAATGCCAAAACAAGTTAAGGTTTGGCTCTCCAGTGGCTAAACTGAATGAGGCCCAGATAACTTTGTGAAAGACACCTCCAAAGAAGGCCACAGGACTTTGGTTACAAGTCACACGTAGAGGGTTTTCTAGCTGTTTTCTCTGATCATGACTGGGTTATAAACCCTACAAAGAGAGAACAAATTTCTATTGGCCTTTAGAGCATGGCACAAGACCCAGCTGTTCAATGAGGTTCTTATATGATTGAAGTAAATAGGCCAAGCTAGCTGGAAAGCAGGTTAATATTTTAAATTTCTACATTAACAACTGTACATGTGCCCAGAGGTTGGGGTGATGACCACCTCATATAACTGCAAAAAAAAAAGTGATAAGAATAAATGAATCCCAACAAATTGGATTATCATTTGCAACAGAATTGCCAACAAAGGCAATGGAGAGAATATCGGTGATACATGTTCCTGCTACAGCAAGGCATTTGACACCTTCTTTTGTGAATTGCGTGAATGGTGTTAATTTAAGCTGGCTGGCCTGTGTTTTTAAAATTAGCTGAAGGAGAGCGAACACCCAGCATGGCTAGGGTAGGGCTGAAAAACAGATCCTTCTTTCTGAATATTAATCCCCACTACCACCCACTCATGTATATTAAAAGTCACTTGACCTTGCTGGGTCTTAGTCTCTCCATTTTTGCAAAAAGGATAGTGACAACACTTTTATTTAGCTCAAACTACCTTTTACTATTCAAGGAGCCTCACACCTAAGTGTGTGTTCATTAGTCTTACAGTATCCCACTGAGAGAAGTATTATCATTATTTTGTAATGTGTGAAGAAAGTTAAAAACAGGAAGCTGAGATGGCCCTGCCAATTACGCTATTAAAAAATCGTCTGGATGCCGGCTCAGTGGCTCAGCCTGTAATCCCATACCTTTGGGAGGCTGAGGTGAGTGGATTGCCTGAGCCCGCGGGTTCGAGACCCGCCTGGGCAGGCGAGACCTCATCTCTACAATAAATCAAAAAAAATTAGCCGGGCGTGGTAGCGTGCGCCTGTAGTTCCAGCTACTTGGAAGGCTGAGGCGGAAGTATCACCGGAGCCCAGCAGGTTGAGGCTGTGGTGGCCGGGAGTGGCCACTGCACTCCAGTTTGGGTGACAGTGAGACTCCAACTCAAAAAAAAAAAAAAATCGTCTGGGGAAAATATGTTTTAGAGCCTTCTGAACCACTTGATATCTGTTTTTCCTGTGCTTTATATTCAAGAAGTTAATTGGTATGTTGCTTTGCAAATGATAAATAATTCCTAATGAGACAGTTGTGAAGATAGAAAGTTTGGGGTAAAGAGGAGGCCAGAGAAGTAAAGTAGCTTGTTCAGGGTTGCACAGCAAGGCAGCAATGGAGCTAATCCTACTAACCTTTGAAATGCTTACCTGTAGCTTATTTTTGCCTGTTCATCAATCCTTGGCTATAATTCTTTTCTGAATAAAGTAGCCATATTGTCATATAGTATATCACGACTAGTAACTCCAGTGGGTTATATGAATACAAGGGAGTATCTATCTTCACATGAGTCCCTCTCAGGAGATATTCAAAGGAAATGGTCTCTAAAATCAGGTCTGGCAAAAAGAGTTCCCCCCAGACACCAGTCCAACAGGCCAAGGCCATGATCTCCTTTCCCTCTCAGACGTTGAGCTGCCTGACAGTCATGTGCCTAGTGTAATTTAACACTCAGAGAGGATCCTTTTTTAAACATTTTAAGTATTTTCAAAAATAATCATGAAATGAAACAAACAATGGCCAAGAAAGGAATGCAGACTGAAATTTTTCTTATATTGAACTTTATATTTATGCCAGTAAAAGAAAAAAAGATAAAATAAAATGAAAGGAAAAATTGCAACTATCTATTCAATAGTTATTTAATCCGCATTTTTATCCTTGATGACAGTTTACATACTACTGTATGGAAATAATTATCCAGTAAATTACAAGTGAATTTTAATAAAACCATATCCAAAAGACACAATTTATATAACCACTGATTGTATCAATGATATAACATTTTCTTGATTTGTCTTTTAGTTTTAGAGTAATTAATCTAAAAAAGAATACATTTTAATACATTCAATAAAAATATTTCACAAATAAACTAAAATTTACACTTGGCAACCAAAAATAGTACAATGTGTGGCTCAGTGTTTCACTGTTTTAAATTGTAAGCATAAAAATGCTTAGTTTGAATGAATGGAAGTACCCCAAGTTTTAGTTCATACTCTTCAAAACTGAGCTATCATTATTTCTTTTGAATCTACTGTAGAAATGCAGCATATATGTAGTGCTACAGAGGTTGCAGACACTGTTCAAAGCAAACTCAAATGATCCTGAATCAAAACAACTGTGTATAGCTAAGTCCTTGTGTGTGTGAGTTGGGGAAGACTATACAACTGGAAATTTTCCAAATTAATTTCCACATAAAATATGGTTTGTCAAAGGGCAAGCAATGGGATGTGCTAACTTGAAGATTACATACATAATAATAATGTAATCGTGGCAGCAATTATTTAGAATTTAGAGCAGCACGAGATTTTTATAAGGAAAATTTTATCACTGCTTTTGCTTAGAATTGCTGGTGCATGATGATAATAGGCGGATGACCTTTAGTTTTATTATTGTTTCTAAATTTTGTACAATCGTACCTGCTTAGCTCCTGTCCCCAGGCGGACGGCTTCAAGCCCCCACCCCTGGTACCCTGCCACTTCCTGCAGACTTAGGCCCTCAGCTCTGATCTCAGATACCTTCCTGTATTTTCCCAACCTCTCTATGGCTCTTGAAGTCCAACAAAAATTACTCCTTTCTTTGGAACTTTTGCATGGCTCAAAGGATTCTTGGATTTTTTTCCTTTTCTCTATAGCAGAGGAAATCCCACTGCATTGTAGGGAATCTGGAAATATTCCTGGGGAATCTGGAAATATTCCAGCTCTAAGTCCCAGTTCACTGGAGTTCCTCCCTCCCAGCCCCTCCCCTAGAGAACACACTGCCTGTGCCCTCCCTTTACCCAGGCCCTGGGAGATCTTGCTCAGATGTGTGTACACTGCTCAGTTCAGGCACTTACTTGGTTCAGATCATGCTACCCTTGGTGGGGCAGGGGAGCTGCAGGGGGCTTCATATCGCTGGCACCCACGTGGGAACTCAGACCCTTGAAAACATTTATTTCTGCTTTCTCACTAATATCCCTAGTGGTCCCAGGATCCCAGGGTACTGATAGCCATGGTCTTGACCTCTCAGAGAGCATTCCGGGCAGTCCTGCATTTGTGCTGTATGGTTCTTGCCGTCATTAGGATCTTAACAGCAGGGTCAGAGAAGAGGGCCACACACCAGGCATGTCTCAGCTGTAAATGAAGCCTGATCCCATCATGAACGAGAGATTGCCTTTCTGCCTAGCAATGAGAATGGCATTTAAAATTCAATATCAGAAAAGATATTGACGAGATTAAGGGCCCAGAGGAATTGATTTATGAGGAAAGACCCAAGGAATTAAATATGTATAGCCTAGCGTAATAGGATATTAGACTCTGAACACAATTTCACTTCTATGATCCAGCGTTCCTGTTATCAGTCATCTGAATGGTGGAGTTCTCTCCAAAAGATGTTTTTCTCCAAGGGGTCACAGTGCCCGAGGCGGAGGGGGGCACCAGGATTAATACACTGGGCTATAGGCTCAGTTGCCCTCATATCTTGACGTAAATTGACGTGCAGTTTCATCCCCAGGTGGAAGTAGATGGCATTTTAAACTGAAATAGATCTTGAGTAGTCTTACCAACCTCTTTGACAAAAAAAGGCAAGCTAGTTCGATTTCCACCTTCTTCTGCCCCAAGGAGAAACATGAGCAGTTGTAGGTACCTCTTAGTAAATGATTGTCCTTCCTCTGAAACGAATTTCTCTCCATTGTCAGATGTACTGTTAGATGTGTTGTTGGCCTTTAGGCAAAGCTCTGTTCTTAGGTTGTGATAATGTGCACTTGACTTTTTTACTTATCCTACTTTCCCTAACAAATAGGGCATCGCTTGGGATTCACAGTGTTGGATGTGAAACAGGCACAGGTAGACCTCCCCAGCAGGACCTAAGGCTGACATTTCTAAACAGTTCAGAAGTCAGTGAGAACCCAAACAGGATGGGAGGGTAGCGGGGCTGGAGAGGACACAGGAGACATGAAGACATGAAGGAGCAGCAATTGTGTGTGTGTGGGTGATAGGATCGCACCAAAGGAAAAGTGGTTAAGGGGCACAGACTTTGTCTCAGGACCAAAAGCAAGACAAGGAACTGGCCAGGCTGTTCATAGGCGGGGTTCAGATTGCAGGCTGAAGTACAGGCAGAAATCAGGTTGGAGATGGAGTGCATGCTCAGGATGAGGCTGGGTGCTCTCATGGGTGTCACCATGTAGACCAGACGTTGAAAGGATTGCTGAGATCTGTCCATTCAGGCAGTCACACCCACTATGGCCTTTGGTGAGAATTCTCTTTGGAAATCCCTGGGCTGCATTTCCTTGGGTGACTTTCTACTGGCCTTAAAGGCATATTCCACTAAGCAGGACATCTGACTTATAGCAAAGCTATGGAGATGGAATAACATTTGTTAGAACTGAATCAAAAGAGCAAAAGCATGTTGAATTTAAATCATGACACTCTACAGGTTCAGATATTTCCAGGCTTTTATCACAAATATTCAGTATCTCATTTCCAATAAGTGGAACAAGTTGTGATTCAAGATGGATCCCCTGAGCCTGATCTCCTGTACCCCTAAAATGATCCCCCAAAGTCTCCTAAATTCCTTTGGAAACTACACTGGTTGTAGCCACTATAAGAGTATTTTGTGCTACCCTAAATTAATTATCAGGTGTCTCTTAGCCTCTTCATGACTCAGCATCTTGAGGACAGGGTACTTAAGGTTGTTTCCTCCATATCCTTAACATTTCCCAGACCAGCACTATGCACACACCCTGAGTTCAGTGTTGATGGAAGGGAGAGAGGGAAAGGGAGGGGAGGAGAGAAGAGGGGTTTTGAGGGGAGGGGAGGGGAAGGAAGGAGGAGTAAAGAGGAGTGAATGAATATTACAGATTGTTTTATAACTGAACATAAAGCCAAGCACTGGGAAAATTCTGCAGCAAAGGGAAGAGGAAAAGAGTGAGAGAGAGAGAGAAAGAGAGGTATGTGTTGGTGTTACAGTCAGTATCTATCTACCTGGTGTTAGAAGTTCACCTGACCCACCACTAACCTAAATTTAGAAAGGGTGCTTACTTTTCCACCACCACAGAACGGCACAAAATCAGTGTTCTGCTTAGGGGTCCTCTCTATTTTGTGCCAGCCACCACCTCTATCCCCCAGATCCCCCACCATGCTGCCAAAGATTCCTGAATTATCACAATTCTGTGAGTGTCCGCTTATAATGAGATGTGACTGGTGTATTCCATATAGGGCATTTACATTGTCGTCTGTGACTTTCAGGATGTCTAATCTTGTATAATCTGTTAACTACATGAAAACTTCACCTTGGCAGCAAAATTAAAAAATAAGAAAAAAAAGACAGAGGTTACAGTTTTTAAAGAAAAGTCAAATTTACCACACTGCTTTCCAAAGGACACACAACAGTATGATTCCAGCAGCCTGACTTCCAACTAAATGATGAACACCTAGGTAGGAGTCATTGCTTGGAGGATTTTAAGTTCGGCATGTTCTGATTTCCATTCCAAACTGACAGCACAGTATGATTTCCAGGGTAGAAACCACGGGTTGAGGCAGGAAAATTGAATTGTGCAAGTGGTAGGTCTCTCCCAGACAGTGTGACCTTGGACACCTGACTTAACCTCCATGTGCCTATGATTTTCCCATCTGTAAAAATGGAAATGTGACCTCACTTATTCTGGGGCTCCAGATAACATTTGTAATGCTCTTTGGATTTGTCAGAAAGAAAGAACCATTACACACTGAAGTCTCCAACCCCAAAGAGCATTACAAATGATCCTGTTAAATCAGTGGCCTGGAAATATCAAGATGTGTCAGGTACAGCATTTATTTACCTGCTTATGGTCTGCTAGAGTGTTTCCACTTGATTGACGTATGGATAATTGTCTAATTGGAACACACTCAATTGTAACCACCAAAGAATGTAATAGTGCATCTGTTTAATGCCACACTCTCAAATGTTAAATTAAAATTATGCTGCTGTCAGCCAATCCAACCAAGAGACTCTTCTGATTAAGTTCTAGCTGTTGTGAACTTCCGTAATTGAGGCACTTTAGTACTTAAAAATTCAAACCAGAAAGAATATTATAGAACCTCATAAATTTCAAGTGAAAAGGACCAGAAAGGCTGACTCAAATTATCTAGTTGTGAACTATCCCACTGTTTTTATAGGGCACCTAGTCAAATGAGAAATGTCAGCTTTGAATCATCACTGTTTTGAATACATAAATAATAGACTACAACTTTATACCTTGTAAACAAAAGGAAGCATTAATTTTGTAGAATGCAGAAAACAGTCTAGGAGTGTCGATTTTATTTTATTGCTAGTGGTGATTTTGTTCTTTTTTTTTTGGTGCCGCAAGGGGAATAAATTACATAATTATAAATTCATTGATTGGATTTACTCAGCCTTTTAAGAAAAATTCTTTTTCAGGTAAAGAAGTCTATCTAGAACTGTCAAATAATTAATCAAAATGTCTCAAATGGAATTGCTATTTTCCTCAGAAATTTTTACATATCCGTGTGTCTAGAGCAATAACTAACCCAGAGATAGATCCTCAGTAGTTTGTTTTGATTTGGGTGTCTCTTTGGATTTGGGTGCATTTTTTGTTAGATCATGGTTTAATCTTATAGAAGTGGGAAAACAAGAGCAAACATGCACTTCATTCATTCATTCAGCACCTATCGTGTGTTAGAGATAACCTATCATTGAGCCTACAGTTGGTGGACATAGTCTAGTTGGGGAGATAGATATGAAATGTGATTTACTGTATTAAGTGCTTTGGAATATAGAAAGAAGGTGAACTAACTTTGCTTGGGTGATGAGAGGACGCCTTTATTAAGGAAGAACCCAAAGCTACTGGACATAATAGTGTAGGTTCTACCCTGGACAAGGGCATTGGGCCAAAGGGGTAGATGAGAATGAAATCAAGCTCCCACTGCACTGCCCAGCCATGTGCCCTGATGAGGTGTTGTGTCTGTCTAGAGGATGGGGCTCTTCTCAGTTTTACAAAGGCATCATATGGGTTGATGTTGGTGGCACGTTTGTCATAAGTCACGAAAGGACCTGGTATGTCTGGGGAAGGATGAGAAGTTCATTGGTTTGAATTTTATCTAGGGTGTTGGAGAACCAACAGTAATTTTAAGCACTTTACTTTTTTTAACATTTAATTTTTTATTTTTAAATAAAAACAATTATATGCTGTAATTATATATTTTATAGGGCACAATGTCATGTTTTGATATATGTATACCTTTTACAATGATTATATCAAGTTGATTAACATGTATCACTTCTTATGCTTATGATTTGTTTGTTGTGAGAACATTTAAAATGTACTCTTTTAGCGGTTTTAAAATGTACAATATTTTTAATTATTAACTTTGGTCACCATGCTGTGCAATAGGCCTCCAAAACGTACTCTTTGCACGGCAGCACTTTAATTCATGAGTAGCCAACTCTCTCAGGAGTGCAGGGTGAATGGCCGGGGGAACAGACAGAACCCAGAGGAGAAAGGATGATAAAAACCATGCCAGCAAGGATGAGATGGAGAAAGGTAAAGGAGTAGGCAGAGGTTGTGAAGATGATGAAAGGGCCAGGATTGACTTCAAGGTTCTAACTCTGAATACCAGGGAAGAGGTTTATATGTGTGTGGAGGAGCACAGGGGAGGGTTGCAAATCGGCATAGTTGGAGACACAATGAATTAAAGGTCTAGAGGTAGTAAGAGACAGGAGGGGGCTGCATGTCAGCTTTGGTAAAGTATCAGCACGAGATGATGTACACTCAAAGCCACAGACGTGAATACGATCACCTGGAGAGAGCGTGTAGCGAGTAGTATTTGGAATACCAGTTGAAAAGGACAGGTGGCTATAGTGAAAGCAGTTTGAGTAGAGGATCAGGGATTGAAGTCATGTTGTAGTAGACTGAAGATTAAATAGGCATTACAGAAGACAGTTGTTTTCATCCCCGGTTACGCATTAGAATTACCTGTGAAGGTCTTTTAGCAGTTCTTAGTGCCTGAGTCCCACCTCTCAATTTTTTGAGTTAATTGATCTTCTGTGGAGTCCAGAAATCAGTACTTTTGAAAAGCTTCTGGAATAACATTAATGGACAGCCAGAATTAAGAATCACTGCTTTTAACTATTCATTTAAGAAACGTAAATAAACCCCCATGGCTAACAAATATATGATGAGATGCTTAACATTACAGGGAATCAGAGAAGTACACAATTTTTCTTTTTTACAGATGAATCTTCATTTATATTCTACTAGATTGACTAAAGCCAGAAAGCTGAATAATGCCTTTAGCGTAGCTGAGGGGCACAGCAGCTTTCATACACCACCAGTGGGCAGGTAGACTGGCACAGCCATCCTGTAGACAAGCTTTGCCAGAGTCACTCCTTGACCTAAAAGGTCCACCACCAGGTACAGATCTCAGGGAAACTCTCTCACAGGGATACAAGGAAATATGCACTAGCGTTTTCCATCGCAGGCTTGTATAGAGTGGGAAGAACTGGGGATAATCTGAGTGGCCTTCACCGAGAGAGTGGATTGGATAAAACTGGGTGGCCGTAGCCGGACTTGGTGGCTCAGCCTGTAATCCCACGCCTTTGGGAGGCTGAGGAGAGTGGATTGCCTGAGCCCATGGGTTCAAGACCCGCCTGGGCAGCGAGACCTCATCTCTGCAATAAATCAAAAACTCAGCCGGGCGTGGTAGCGCATGCCTGTAATTCTGGCTACTGGGAAGGCTGAGGCGGAAGGATCGCCGAAGCCCAGCAGGTCGAGGCTGTGGTGGCCAGGAGCGGCCACTGCACTCCAGTCTGGGCGACAGAGTGAGACTCCAACTCAAAAAAAAAAAAAAAAAAAAAAAAACTGGGTGGCCGTAAACCATAGAATATTATGCAGCCATCTGAAGCATAGATTAGATATATGAAATATTAGCATGGATAGATCTTAAAAGCAAAATGCTTATTGAAAACATAGTAAACAATAAGAAATATAAAAATATCACATACTAAAAATACAAAACAACAAATATATATATATGTTTGGAAAAACACATCTAATTAAAAATCTAGACACTAAACCATTAAAGTGATTGCCCACACATGAGAAGAAAAGGGAGTGGTGATGAGAGAGAAGACATTTCATTTAAAAAGTGTGATTCCAAGGGTAGCTAAAATAAGAGGGAAGCTTAGAAGGGAATGGGGTCAAGGGAAGGGGGTGTGTGTGTGTGTGTGTGTGTGTGTGTGTGTGTGTGTGTGTGTGTGTGTGTTCTGATAGAAGGAAGAGTTGTAATGTGTAGATGAAGTGAAAGACTCCAATGGACTTCTCCATAATACTTCACGGTATTGACAATAACTGCCAAGAGTTGTGTCCAAATAGTATGTCTTCTGTTGTCCTTCCCTCCACCTTAAGTTCATTCGATTTTTTTTCTCTCATTACTAAAGCAGTATGTGCTCATTACACACACCAGAAAACTGACAAGCAAAACTTACAGAAAGATGCATAAACCCACCCATGCAGAGACAACATCCAGATCCTTTTCCATGAACATGTTGCAAAAGTAAATGAAACCTTTTTATAACCTGCATCTTTTTTGCTGAGCAATATTGTGAGTGTCTTCTACATCCAGAAACACCCATGCAGTTTCATGTTTACTGACTGTATATTGTCCCATTATACAGATACAACATTTTTAATGTCTAGCCTCCTTCTGCTGGACATCAGCTATTTCTAAATTTTGCTACCTCAAGCACTGCAGTGAACAAACATAAGCAACCTATATTTGAAGACAATTTTCTATCCTTCACGTGGCCCATTTTCAAAGGTTCAAAGACTGAATTTGAAATTGTCTAATATAAAATTCACTTGGCATCGCCCAAGTCAGAGCACCAGATGCCCTTGGAATCATTCTTGGGACAGGCATGAATGAGAATGAAGGAACAGGGCCATTCTCCACTGTGAGGACATGGTTTAGGTACTTGTCACTATGCTAAAATACAATATAGGCTCCCTGGTTTCTGTGCTTTATTTTATTTGTTTGTTTGTTTATTGAGTCAGGGTCTCACTCTGTCACCCAGGCTGTGGTGTATTGGCATGATCACAGCTCACCATAGCATCATCTTCCTGGGCTCAGGCGATCCTTCTGCCTCAGCCTCCTGAGTAGCTGGGACTACAGGCACACACCACCATACCTAGCTAATTTTCTAGAGATAAGGTCACGCCATGTTGCCCAGGTTGGTCTCCAACTCCTGGGCTCAAACAATCCTTCTGTTTCAGCTTCCCAAAGTGCTGGGATTACAGGTGTGAGGCACCAGCCCAGCTGGTTTCTGTGCTTTAATCAATAGTGCACAATTAAATCATATAAACTGCTAAGGGAGCAAGGGAGTGAATGTGGGATGTGTGTATTACCACCCATGTGATTACGCGGTGGGCAGGTGGTCAGCTAGGAGGCACCGAGCTTTTAGAAGATTGCAAGAAATCACCGTTTATGCTAGGGGACCAAAGTAGGTTCTTAAATTTATACCCACGCCAGTGTAAGGAGCAGCATAAGCAAGCCCAAGGGAAAAGCACAGTGTGTTTTCCTTAGCACTTCCTATCCTCCCAAGAAGTCCCCCAAAACCAGTAGTTTTGGAAGATTTAATTTGATCCTACCAGTTGGTAGGCTTAGGCATGAGAAATCCAGTGTCAGTGTTTCTTCAGGCTTTGATAGGAAGGATCACCAGGCAGCTCTGCACCCAGCTTGTCAAGGCCCTAAGGAAGCATCCTGGATGTTGGAGACAGGTCCCCTCTTGGTAGAAATATACTCACATCTTCGTATCATTACTGTAGTGATTGTTATGTAGGGTAGTAGAAGAAATGCACTTCTGTCTTCTCAGTCTAGTCCTTTGTTGTTAAGAATCTTTGAATGGACAGAGCTGTTTCCAGGACCTATTTTGAAGTTCTTGGATATACTCTCCAGCTGATGTATATATTAACACATAACCATGTCCCAAAGAATTAGTGCTGGGCAGTGCTGTGCTTTTGGCAGACGAAGTAAGCCTTCACATGAGTTACAGTTGAGAGGGCAAGGGAAGCTCAAGGCTTACAAAAATCACTTCAGTGGCCCTGCTTAAAAATAGCAGGGAAGACCATAGCTTAGTATTTTGACAGCTTATATCAGCAGTTTTCTCTGCTGATATATTGATTGCAGTTTGGACTTCAGTACTGCTGATCTAATAAAACATCACCGTCATAACAGAGAAAGTAAAAGGATATTTTGTGACCCTAGCCACTTTGTGAAGTAGCTTTGCAGAGTTTCTGTAAAGCTAGCTTTACTCTATTATGTAAATGAAGTAACACCAGATAAGTTGACCGATTATATTTTTATTATTTAATTTCTTCATCTATCAATATGTTGTTTTTTTAACACTACTCAACACGGTTTTATGAATATGAATTTGTTCAAAGGAATATAATGGTGTCTTCACAAATAGAAAAACAAGTTTTGTGCACCAGTATCACAAACAGCCTAACAATGTGTCAAAATTGTAATGCTTCTTACACTAAGGAAAACACACAAAGTCAATTGAAGTCTGAGTTAAGCTTTAAGACATATAAAAATCTTCTCCTCATAATTTTGAGGGGAAAATTTGGATATTTGAAAATCACCTGGCCTTCATCCGTTACTTATGCTAACTATCCTTTAATTTCACAGCAATTGCTAACCATCCAGGAGGAGTTAAACAACAAAAAGTCAGAATTGGAACAAGCAAAGGAAGAACAGTCTCACACACAAGCACTGCTCAAAGTACTCCAGGAACAAGTAAGTGAATGAAACAGCTCTGATTTAGGAATCAAACATCCCGAGCATACCTCCCTCGTGCATCACCCACGCAAACATTACTGAAGGTAACTGCGGTACAATTAGCTGGAACCCTGTCAAGTCTCCAAGCAGCTTTGCTCTGTGAAATTTATAATGTCATTCCCGGCATCACTGTCCTCACTCCTGTACCTACTTAGACTACCTAAGCCTGCAAGTTTTTTCCAGAAGACAAATGAATTTTGATCATGTTTTTAAAATATTGACGATGCAGATGTGTTTCAAAGCAAGCAGCTAGATTCCTCTTAAGTCTAACAGTGAGGAAAATGAGTTTAGTATAACTCATGATACTCCTGTAGACATATGAACAAGAAGGACTGATTCATAGCAACATTAAAAAATATCTTTCCTGTACATCAGGGCACTTATCTAACCATGGTGAGCAACAGAACTTTTATGTGAAGTTTGTAAATCTGATTATTTCATTCAAGCTTTCTTTGATACAAAATGTGGCTTGACATTGATAAGTGGCTTGGAAAGTATTGTCTTACAGCAGGGTAAGATGGATCACTCGGCAGGCAGCAGAGTGAAATCTAAGCCCACTATCTACACAGAAGCCAGGAGGGCTCTTGAGATGCCTTCTATATCTGGCCTTCACTTGCTGCCAGTGATGTAATGAATGGTAATTTGGAGGCAAAAAAAATCACACACAGTAACCCCAACCCTCTGTGGGTAATCAAATGAGGGTATTTTAAAGTTTTCACTATCACATCATGGTTTATAAGGTTATTTGTGCAGTGTAAATAACTTCAAAGGTGATGTTTTAGAAAACATCATGAAGCAGGGAGGGTGTAACCCTAGTTAGCTGTGACTAAGTCACTTTACAAGTCGTTTTAATTTTTTTAATGGTTTGGGATCAAAAAAATATCTTTTTATTGTCCCCTAAAGGTATAATTGATTTGTGAGGGGAAAAGCAAGATGTTAGTTTATAAACTTTTATAGCTTTGGAGGAAAATGTCTTAGAAAACTAATGATTGTCTTTATGTCATTAATATTGATTTGGTAACTTAGACTGAGGCTTACTCTGTATGATTTCAGATAAGTTAGATTGAACCGAAATTCATAATGACCTGCTGTCTAGGAGAACTTGAAATCGCTGTCCTTTCCTCTGGTATATTATTAAAAGACTTCCAGCAAAGTGGAGCTGGGTTGGTCCAAATTTGTGCCTGATCAAATAGACACAGCTCTGAGCTTTTGTTTTCTGCTTTCTCCTTCCCCTTTATTTATTTCCTTTTTTTTTTTTTTTTTTTTTGGATAGCTACAATGGGAGTGGGGAGGGAGGGGTAAATTTATCTTTTCTCTAAATGACTCAAGTTCTTTATTTTGATTTGAAGTCCAAATCCCAGTCATAAAAATGGATTCTGAGTTTTACAGAAAGTATTGATATACGTGTGTCTTGTTATGGCATGCATTTTTAAAAAGGAAAGGCACACACAGGCACTGGTGAAACATCACACTTCACTCTCTATTACATTACTTTAAAAAAAAAAAGGCGAATGTGAATAGCATCCAAAGCAACTAAAATCACTAAAGACCTTGAAATATGATTGGAAAAATTTTAAATGTGCAGAATTAATTTAAATGGCTTAGCTCTTTCCAAGGAAAGACACCAAGAATATCTAAGTCTAAGGGGGTCGGTGGTACACCACAACCAAATGTATTTCGGTGCTACTACCACTCCCAAGCTGAGAGCCAGAAAACCCCTCATGGGCTGCCCCTGGTAGTTCTAGCAAGGGGGCACATGCAATGTACACTTCCTCCCATCTCCATTCACCCACCCCCACACAGACATACGTTGAAAACCACACCTTTCACCTCCAGGACGATTGCCTTATGAGGCTTTCTTTGGATTTATATAAAGTAGGTATATGTTTGAACACTGTTCCAGTGCCTGCATAGATGTGGCCTAAACAAATGTCCCCCCCACCCCCTACCCCCCTGCAATCCCCCACCACCTGCCAGTATTAATTTTACTATTCAAAGTAATTGCCATTTGCTGGAAATCTTGACAAGAAAGGATAGGTCTCGAGGGCAGACCCTTCCCACCATTAGGTTCCACCCCCTCCAAGGAAGGCCAAATCCCTCCCTAAGTTCTTCAGCCTTCCTGTTTGCTAAGTCGTAGCTTCTCCATGTCCCTCCAGGCCCCATGGACTCCTGCTTTTCATCTCCTTTACAATGATGGTAGCTGCCTACATGTGAGGCTTATTCACAAACCTTGTTCTCAGCAAACAAGATGTTCAGCCCCGCCTAGGAAAGAATAGCAGCTGGAGGAAAACAGGGAGCAGGCCGGTGAGGGCAAGGCCACAGCCAGCCTGGAGCCGTGGCTCCCAGGAGAGGGTCGCAGGAGGGGTGAGGGGATGCCTGCAGTAGTTTGGGCTGTGGAGGGCAGGTGGTAGAGTGATCAGCACCAGGCAGGGTCAGAGTATATGGAGAGCTAAGAAGGGAGGGCCCAGGTAGAGGATGCCAAGGAGTAGGAAAATTGGAATTTATTTCAAAGGGAGGAGAGCAATCGGCATTTTTGTGCTGGTAAACATGAAAAGGTGGAACCGACTTTCACAAAACAGGCCTTTACTTCTGCTGGCAAAGAATTGGACCTTCTGCACTTACCCTACTCTAACTCACGGGAGCACAAGTTACAGGACGTAAGGTGGTATGGGCAGGGGATTATGAGGAGGAAAATGAGGAACAGCCACAATAAGAAACTTTAAGCCAGGAAAGATCATTTTTTTAAAAAAAGTCCTTTGTGCCCCATGACCATAGGCAATATTCCTGCACTGTGGTGCACCTTTTCCTTGTCATGGACATCATACATTGTCCGTGATCCCTTGTGTTTGTCGTGTGTAGAGGCATCAGTGATGTAGCACTAATGAACAATGGGCAGATTTGTTTTCCTTAAGTGGGAGTGATGTGGAAATGAGCCAAAGAGCCTAGAATTCACAAGCCTAATCAGCTGCCCGGTCCTCAGTCTCTCCGTGTCACGGTTCCCTTGGCAAACCGCTCTCTTGGTGTGGAGCGTGTATGGCTTCGTCACTGAGAGTTTAAGATTGCCTTAAAACTAAAGAAGCTTTCATTTTAATATGCACAAATAGCCAGAAAGAACCAATGTTCTGTATCAAACACACTGATGGTATCTGGGCATTTATTTTCTTTCAAATATTGAGTATTTATTTCCCACCATGAATACTTTATATGAGGCGTGAAAAAGACGATAGAGGTGATCCTTCTTCCTAAGCATAAGAAACCAAGAAGAAATACTGGCAAAACAGCTGTGAGGCTAGCTCACCCTTTTCCTTTGCTCTCTGCTTCTAAATGCCTGTTTTGAGTCAGCGTAGTGTAAAATGCCAATTAAAGGTTTCCTGAAATCTCCTGGTAATTGATTACTTCTAAGCCTTCTGAAAGAGAGGAGTGTTTTCAAATGTTCACTGTGAAAAATCTCATTTGAGAAATAGCTTTTCTTCTAATGCTTCAGTAGCCAAGGGGATGTCTTCCCAACTCTTCCACTAGCAAAGAAGCAACCATCTTCTCCTTTCAGACCTCCAGAGATGTCAGTCATTCAAATATATTTTCAAGGAAGACATGTATAGTAGCACATGTTAAAAACAACTAAAAATGCATCATTCACGAATACTTGTTAATATAACATCATTTAGCTCATAGCAACTTGCAAGCGCTGCAGGGTTTAAATTAATAGCAATCTGACTAGTAAATGAAATCATTTATTATTCTTAAGAACCAATTTTATATGTTTCATGCCTATGCAACTGCTTTCTAATCTTACTATTTAAAAAATAACGACCAAGACCCTTATTTTTTTTTTTTTTTTGCCAGCCATCGAGCTTTATAAAATTGGTCTCAAACTGGTTCCAATAAGGCTCATTAGAAATATGTGCTCCATCTGTTTTACCTCACTGGAAGTTTTATAAAATACAACCTCACATAAATCAGATTTAAAACATGATATACTTAACAGATATATTTGCTTATTCATTTTGTGTTTTGTTTTCCCTTAAAATTTGCAGTTAAAAGGTACCAAGGAATTGGTCGAGACCAATGGCCACAGCCATGAGGATGCAAATGTAGGTACCACAAACCCGATATTTGTTCTTCTTGCTTGATGTTGGTTGAACATATGGGGATGTGGCATTTTATTTACAGCATAAAGGAAATCAGAAGCCCCACGTCTTAGTAATTTAAGATTATTATTTAGGGGTTAGTAGTAAAATGTGGTCAATAGGTACTACTACTGTTAGCCACGTTTATCAGATGTCGTTTAGAAGTACTTGAGCTAATACCTACCATCAAAAATTCTAATCTCAGTGAGTTTGTATTTCCAAAGCTATAACTAATGATGTGTGTGTGGGGGGGGTGCAACTGAAATGAGATTCAACAGGGTATACATTGTATATTGCATGTACATTTATTAAGTTGACCTGCTAATGAGGATGGTAATTAAATGACTGACATGCTGAAAAGGTATCAGAGCAACCCTCTTCTCTCAGAATCCTCCTTGTAAGCATACCTGTCTTCTGTTTCTGACCCAGAACAGTAGCATGTTGCATCCATCTACTTGATAGAGTATAATATATAATGGTACAAGATTCCAGTTAGCACCATGACTTCCTCTTGTAGTGTTCCATGAATAAGCAATTGTCAGAGTGTAAACAAGTATTCTTTTTGTCTTGAAGGTTCTTTTATCTCAGATGAAATATTATACCATGTAGATCATTGTCTCTTCATGTGTTTGATGGTTATGTCTTTGTCTTTTTAAAATTTCTCTGATATCTGTATGTATTTGATTATCCTCATCATAGAAAATGCTTATTCAGCAGTTCTTTTCAAATAACACAGAATTAGACATAGTAATGAATGCCTGATTATGCTAGAGCTAGGAGAAATTATATATTTCATGTTCACTCTTGTTTTAATTATATACAGCAGAGAGCCTAATATTCAGAGTACCAAAAATATACCTCTTAATCATTACTGTTCCTACACAATAGATATTTAACAGATGATATTTATTGAGGACCTACTGTGTTCATGGTGTTTTGCTAAGTTCTAGAGGGGCAGGGGTGGGAGTTACAAAGAAACTAAGACTTTTCCCTCAAAGAACTTATAACTGAGTTCTAATGCCCGTTGAGGAAAAAAAAACAAACAAACACATGACATTATGCAGGATATGCAAAGCATAAGGAAGGTGAGGTAGCTGTGATGTGATGCTGTTTGAAATCCAGACTTTGTTGCTTTTTAACTGCATCAGCCTGACAAGTTACTTAACCTCTTTGAGTTTCATTGTTCTCATTTGTAAAAGGAATGGCAAAGCCTGCCTCAAAAACATATCATAATATCCAATATCATAATGAGCAAGGCCTGAGGAAACCTTACGGTGTTACTCTCATGGTTTCTTTGTGCTGAATAATCAAGGAAGGCTTCCTGGAGCTGTTGAACTTGGGTTTGACTGAGAAGAACGGATAGAACCGATGAAGTGGAATGCTGGAGGGTGAAGCCATTTATACAGAGCTCTCCATGGGCAGTGTTGTGACACAAACAGAGTTTGTCTTCCCACTCCAGTATCTCATACCTCAACCTTACCCTAAAACCCTTCTTCAGGATCCTATCATCTAGGGACACATTGCTACCAAAACCTTCATGGCCATTTCACACAGGGCCAGTCCCTGTGTGCCTTCCAAGGAAGCTGCCATCTGATCCATTAAGCTTTGTCCAAGTGATGGTGGGCTTCAATTTCCTGGTTTGTAAAATGGGATGACGTTGCCTCCTTTTCTTTCCTTAAGGACTATTGTGGGAAGCAAATGAGATGATGCTTCTAATGCCCATCTTGAGTCAGAAAACACTTTGTAATTGTGAGGTTCCGTCTGAGTAAGATGTTGTCATGATGATACATTCATCTGCTGATTTAAGTAGATGACACAGGTAAGGACAGGCCTGACACAATATCTAGCCCACATGACTTTTTTGAGAAATGTTAAAAGTCACGTATTATTTAGTGGATAAAGTCAAGGGAGACAATCTTTGAGGTCTTTTTCCTTTCTAGAGAAGGGAAGGTTTTTAGCTTTTTAAGATACCTGTCTGGAATCCATGATGCAGGCTTTGTAATCAACTCAAAGACATGACAGTTGAGAGATGGGGCTGTGGCCCAGGGGTAGGAAGGAGTAGTACCTTGACCAGGGTCAGGGAGATATTTGTGAAGTGACAGAGCCTCACCGTTCTTGCCAGTCACTGCTGGTGGCCACCTTCCTTGCTGGGCAGAAAGCTAGGCTAATTTTTATAATTCCTGCTTATTTTATTAGGGGTTTCCCAGCAGGTACATTATTCACTTGTCCTCTTTTCTATCTGAATTTTGTCTCCTTGTGACAGATTCCTTAGTACCTCCACTAGGGTTTTGTGAAAAAAATCAATCAAATCAATTATTCTGGTCACACATTAGTAATTCTAGCAAACTATTTTGTAAAGATATTTTTAAATATCTGAAATGAAGTCTCTGTCTTTCTACCAATTCTGTGGTGGTTAAAAGACACAAGGTTTTCAGACTAGACTGAGAGGGTTGAATCCATTTTGATCACTGAATAGCCCCGTGACTAAGGCAAGTTATTTGACCTTTCTGAACTTTACTTACTTTATTTGTATGTTAAGTGAAACCATGTACATAAACACCTGGCCTAGAGCTCATACTCAACAAGTATTAATTTCCTCTTCATGCTTGAGTAGTATTTAATACAGCATGCAGGACTTTGGCAGGATGAATTTCAGTGCAGATCATGAGGTTTAAAGCCTCTAGCCCAGAGGCTGTTGACTGAGACATATAGATTATTTTTCATTATATTATTTATGTCTGAGGCAGGAATTTTATGCATTATCATTTATTAATAACAATTATACAGTGGACTGGTGCCAGCTTAGTTGAGTATTCTTATAAGAGTTGGCAATTTTTTTTTAAAACAGTATATCTTATTATAAAAGTTTTTTTTAAGTATGTTAGAAGCTTGCATATTATGGAAAAGAATACAGAGGTAAAGAAAACAAACTTATTGTCTCATTACTCGGAGATAACCACTATTAACATTTTACTTGTTTGTTTCCAGTCATATACATGTTTATGACCATAAGGGAAGAACCTAATAAATAAATGAACAAATAAATGCTATCATATTATCCTCAGTTTTGTACCTTTTTGAGTTCTCATTATAGCATAAGTATTTTTCTTGTCACCAAATGTTCCTCAAAGACACAGGATTCTTAATGACTGTGTAATGTAGATATGAAATAATTGAACTGCACACCTATGTGTTAGGCATTTAACTTCTCATTTTTGCTATTATAAATAATGCTTTAATTAACATGTCCATAAATCTTGCTTGCATCTCTCATGTTTGTTTCTGAGGGATTCTGCGTAGTATTCTGTGTATTAATAGCTGTGTCATGAAGTCTGGCAGGGAGCTTCAAACTTCTGAAATTGCTTGGTATTCAGAATGTTGGTGAGGCAGGTGCACTCTTATGGCATCCATTCATCGTCCTGAAGGGACATGAAGTCGTGCAAGTTACTCATTGGCCTTAGTCTCAAGAGTCATTCAGCTTATGATCTGTTAGTATTGCTTTTCTATTGTTTTACATTTTATTGAACACCAACAAGCATCTGATCAACATATATTCAGTATTCTTGAGGTCTCAAAACAGACACACCCTTAAAAAGCCCAACCTTTGCCCCCGTGTCACCAGATCTTCTGCAAGGTCATGCCCATGAGAAATGTTTTCTCATGGCTAATTTGAAGCCTAATTTGAAACTATCAGGGCCAGAAACTGAAGTCAATTGCAAAGGCTTTATTCTCCAAGAGAACTTATATAATTCAGACTTAACACTTGCAGATTTTAAATAGGTTTTCTTTTGTATTTGGAACTGGATATATTAATGGCAGATGGGTAGTTCAACTATTTAAGTGTACCCAAGTTTAAAACTAGTCTTTAACCCAGTTCTTTGAATGATTTCAGTTATTCCAGACCCAATTTTGTTTTTTCCCTAAAAAACTATAAATTTTCTTTTCATCTCTCATTCTGAGCTGTCTTCTCATCCCTAGAACTGCTGAATAAATAACCTGGTCCCTGGTAATTATATGGGACAGATATCAACCTCTTAAACTTAAAAATAAAGATAATCTGTCCTTGCAGATTTTTTGATGGCCTTCCTCCCAGCAGTATAACCACCTGTGATCTTTATGTGCTCTATGTGTATGTGTGAGAGAGAGAGAAATATGAAAAAGTGGAGGGGAAGGGAGAAATGTAGAAGCACATAAGAGGAATGAAATAAAGAAGCAACTTAAGCCAGCAGTATTTAGAACAATTTGGTCTAAAAGTTCTCCATGAGTTTTCCCTCCTTCTGTCTCCTGTTATAGGAATGTTGCTGCCTATCCTTCCTCTGTTTTCAAATTATGCTCCCACATTGGGGTTAAAGAAATCATTTGCAATCTGTAAAATGGTTTAATTGGTGATACTGAAGGTTATCACTATCAAATAGAGCACCTCCCCACCCAACAATAAAACAAAAACACAAAAGGAAAAAGACTTTCCAGTTTTTCATGTTGCGTCTGTAAGAAAGTAAATCCTCAGAGCTGTCTTTAAATCTGTCAGAGTAAAGACGTTAGGAGCGTGTGAAAGAGATATGTGCGAAGAACATTCTTCAAGTTTAGTGCCACGCAGCAGAAGGCTGTCGTTAACCATGTATTTTAATGATGTATGTGAGGGAACCTCCAGTCCTTCGCTTAGTTTCCGAGTGTGGCTTCTACCTTTCAGGCAGGTAGGCGGGAGAGATAAGAATACATACTGATGTACTAAACAAGCTGAGAAAGGAAAAGAAAACCTTTATGGAAAACCAGGACCATATCCTCAAAAGGAAACCATTACTCAAACCGTATCCTTTCTTCCCATAACAACTTTCTGCCTGGTCTTGGGGTCCCCAGTCTTGAGTTGGGAGAGGAGTAGAAAAGACAGGAAGGGTCAATGTCAAGATCTGCACCTTCCTCACCCCATCCGATGACTATGTCAAAGGAAAATTAACCCTGATCTGCAAGGACCAAACTTGGCAGACACTGGAGCATGGGACCAAAGGTGTCTCAGCTCCTTCCTCACCCATTTATCCTCATGGACTGCCTTTCCAGCATCCCGTGCTGCCCTTGGCCTACACACAGCCCCTCATTTATATCTCAGTGCAAACTGACATCCCTTTTCTACTCAGTAAACTCACAAACACTCATTGAGGGAGGCGACAGAGGGTAAGGGTCAAGAATAGATCTAGGCGCCAAGCAGTATGGTTTTAATCCCGGCTCTGCAACTTACTGTCCAGTGACCTCGAGTCACTGAACCCCTCCACCTCTGTCTTGTTCACCCCTAAAATGAAGGTTATAATCACACCTACCTCACTGGATTGCTGTGAGCCTTGCTTTGCAGTGCTGAGGTGATCAGTGCCTGATAGATATTATCACTTCCAGCCTTGCTTGCACCAGGCACTATACTATGTTCTGGAGACCTATTGGTTAGTTACAAAGATGTGGCTTTTGACCCACATGGAGCTGACTCCCTGTCGTTGTCCCCTGCCCTTACTAAAAATTGCTAGTCCTGTTTCATTCCATCAGGACTCACTCTCTGCCTTCAGGTCAATATCACAGTGGGAAAGCTGAGCTTGAGGTAACTTTTTGCATGTTTCCAGCAACTTTCCGGGGGAAAAAATCTTTATTGGGAGGATTGGTTCCATGTACGCGAGAGGAGTAGGAAGGTGAGTCACAGTGAGTGGAACAGAGACATTTAAGACCTCCAAGAATCAGTGGCTACTAGAAAATCCTTTAGGGAAAGATGGGCACCATATCTGTAGATGTCCGAAGACAAGAAGATGGACTTTTCATGGACTAATGTTTCTTTGACCCTATGACATATTGCCCTATTCACATATTAAATGCTCACACCCAGAGCTTGGTCTTTTCCTCCTGTTATAGCTCCTATAACATTATTGCTTTTCTCCTGCTGATGTGTCCTTCCCCAGCTTACCCCCACCCTCCTTCTGCAACCCTCTGCTCTGATGAAGCTGCCTTCTTCCATCAAGTTCAACAAGTTTTATGCAGGGAATTAACCAGGTGTCCTTCCACTCACTGTGAAACCCGCAGTTCCTTCTGAAAATATCCACATGCACCCCAACCCAACACCCTTGAAAAGACCATGACTGGAAGGGATCCTGTTAGTAGATCCTCTTGCCAGCATGTGCAGTGCTCCAAGGAAGGATTAGAGAGGGAACTGCTATCAAAAATGGGCAGAAGCCGGCTCCGTGGTGAGTGCTCTTGGTTCCAGTCAACACTCAAGAGAAGTCTCCTTCCCAGTCACCACACTGCCTACTGACTGCGTTTCCACAGCTGGAGCTCGGGGCTAGAGTTTGTTCTTTTCATAAGAACAGGAGTTGGTGGTACCTGCTTGGCCATTAGTGAATTTGGAGCATGTAACAGGATTAGCACATGTTTAATAAAGCTGATAGATTGAATTTAGAGAAGCAAAAATACCTTCTTCCCCAAGGCCAGGTTAGAGAAAAACAGGCAAAGGAAACAAATTTCAGTGCTGTGTCAAATGGGTTGACATGCATGTGGATATGTGTATGCGTAAAACCAAGATCTGAACAAAAGTTGCCTATTTTGGAGACAGAATGTCCTTCAGAAAGGTTCACGATAATCTTATCAGACATAAAAGCAAATGCTACTGTTTAGAATGGAAGACTGTTACTTTTTATAGAGCCAATTTACATACAAATACTGTTATCTTAATAGTGCCATTTTCTTTTTATGACAAATGTAGAAATGCAGAAAAATATTTTTAAAAATAATAAATATCTGCAATTTCACCATTCAGAAATTAGTGTTTCCACTTCTTTGTATTACCTTCATCTTTGTCTATTTACACATATGTACACTTTTACAAAACTTACAGCATATCATAGGAACAGTTATGTTTTGTTTTTTTTGAGTTGGAGTCTCACTCTGTTGCCCAGACTGGAGTGCAGTGGCCGCTTCCGGCCACCTCAGCCTCGACCTGCTTGGGCTCCGGTGATCCTTCCGCCTCAGCCTTCCAAGTAGCCGGAATTACAGGCATGCACTACCACACCCGGATGATTTTTTGATTTATTGTAGAGATGAGGTCTCGCTGCCCAGGCGGGTCTCGAATCTGTGGGCTCAGGCAATCCACTCACCTCAGCCTCCCAAAGGCGCGGGATTACAGGCTGAGCCACCAAGTCCGGTTTAGGAACAGTTTTATAGCCTGCATTTTTCTTTATATATCATAAACATTCACCCATTTTGTTAAATATATTTTCTTAACATGTTTTTGATACAGAATAGATGTACATATTTTCAAGTACATATGATATTTTGATACATTCATATAATGTGTAATGATTTTATCAGGATAGTTGGCATATTTATCACCTCAAAAATTTATTTCTCTTTATGCTGGGAACATTCAAATTCTTCTCTTACAGCTATTTTGAAATATACAGAATTGTTAACTCTAGTCACGCTACTGAACTATTGAACTCTAAATCGTATTCCTTCTAACTTTATTTTTATATCCATTAATCAACCTCTCTTTGTCTCGCTTCCCCCTACCCTTCTCCACCTCTGGTAACGACCAATCTATTCTCTCTCTCTCTTTTTTTTTTTTTTTGGAGTGGATCTCACTCTGTTGCCCAGACTGGAGTGCAGTGGCACGCTCCCAGTCACCGCAACTCTACCTGCTGGGCTCTGGCGATCCTTCCTTCTGCCTCAGTCTTCCAAGTAGCTGGAACTACAGGCGTGCGCTACCACACCTGGATAATTTTTTTTTGCTAGTTTTTGATTTATTGTAGAGATGAGGTCTCGCCAAGTTCCTGTGCGGGTCTTGAACTCAGGGACTCAGGCAATCCACTCGCCTCAGCCTCCCAAAGTTCTGGGATTACAGGCTGAGTCACCGAGCCCAGCCCAATCTATTCTCTATCTTCATGAGATCCACTTTTTTTAGTCCCCACATAAGAGCAAAAACATGTAACGTTCAACTTTCTGTGCCTGATTTATTTCACTTAATATAATGACCTCTAGCTCTATCCATGTTGCTGCAAATGACAGGATTTTGTTCTTTTCATGGCTTAATAATATTCTATTGTGTATATATACCACATTTTCTTTATCCATTCATCCACTGATGAACCCTTAGGTTGATTCCATATCTTAGCTATTGTGAATAGTGCTGCAGTAACATGAGAGTGCAGATATCTCTTTAATATTTTTTATTTCCTTTCTTTTGAGTATATACCAGGTAATGGGATTGCTGGATTATGTGGTATTTCTTTTTTTTAGCTGATGTTCATAGTGGCTGAGCTAATTTACATTTCAATCAATAGTATACAACCCTTTCTTTGCATCCTCACCATCATCTGTTATTTTTTGTCTTTTTTATAAAGTCTTTCTAACTGGGGTGAAATGATATCTTATTGTGTTTTGATTTGCATTTCTCTGATGATTAGTGATGTTGAGCATTTTTCATATACCTATTGGATATTTGTACGTCTTCTTTTGAGAAATGTCTGTTTAGATCTTTATTTTTAAATCAGATTATTTGTTTTTTAGTTACTGAGTTGTTTGAGCTACTTATATTTTATGATCATTAACCTTTTTCCAGATGGATAATTTGCAAATACTTTCTTCAATTCAGTATATTATCTTTTCACTTTGTTGATTGTTTCCTTTGCTATAAAGAAGCTTTCAACTTGGTGTGATTCCATTTATCTATTGCTCTTATTACCTGTGCTTCTGAGATCTTACTCAAAAAATCTTTGCCCAGAACAATATCCTAGAGCTTATCCCCCAATGTTTTATTCTAGTAGTTTTATAATTTCAAATCTTAGTATTTAAGGCTTAAGTCCATTTTGAGTTGATTTTAATATATTGTGATAGGGCTCTAGTTTTGTTCTTCTGCAAAAGGTTTTCCTGGTACTCTTTATTAAAGAGACTGTCCTTTGATCCATGTATGTTCTTGGCACTTTTGTCAAAAATGAGTTGACTATAAATGCATGAATTTATTTCTGGATTCTCTATTCTATCCTATTGGGCTATGTGTCTGTTTTTATTTCAGTACTATGCTGGTTTGGTTATTATGGCCTTGTAGTATATTTTGAAGTCAAGAAAGTGTGATACCTTTAGCTTTTTTTTTCTTCTCAGAATTGCTTTGTCTGACCTCTTATCAACAAGGGTGCCTGAACGAAGCATATTTGTATACCTAACCCTTAACTGTACCCCACAATATCATAATAAAAAATATTGATTATTAAAAAAAAGAATTGCTTTGTCTGTTTGGGGTCTTTTCTGGTTCCATACAAATTGTAATATTATTTTTTTCTATTTGTGAGGAATGTCACTGATATTTTGATAGGGATTGCATTGAATCTATAAATTGCTTTGAGTAGTATTGACATTTTAGTAATATTAACTCTTCAAATTCATGAACATAGACTATCTTTCCATTTTGTGTACGTCCTCTTCAATTTTTTTCATCAGTGTTTTATAGTTTCTCTTGTAGAGATTTTTAACTTCTTTGGTTAAATTTATTTCTAGGTATTTTATGTTCTTTGTAGCTATTATAAATGGGATTACTTTCTTATTTTTTTTTTTTGAATTGGAGTCTCACTCTGTCACCCAGACTGGAGTGCAGTGGCCGCTCCCGGCCACCACAGCCTCGACCTGCTGGGCTCCTGCGAGCCTTCTGCCTCAGCCTTCCAAGTAGCTGGAACTACAGGCGCGCGCTACCACATCCGGCTAATTTTTTATTTATTGCAGAGATGAGGTCTGGCCAAGTTGCCCAGGCGGGTCTCGAACCCGTGGGCTCAGGCAATCCACTCACCTCAGCCTCCCAAAGGCGCGGGATTACAGGCTGAGCCACCGAGCCCAGCTGGGATTACTTTCTTGATATCTTTTTCAGATTGTTTGCTGTTGGCATGTACAAATGCTACTGATTTTTGTAGGTTGATTTTGTATTCTGCAATTTTACTGATTTCATGTATCAGTTCCAATGATTTTTTTTTTTGGTGGAGTCTTAGGGTTTTCTCAATATAAGTTCATGTTATCTGTAAACATGTCATCTGTAATTTGACTTCTTCCTTCCCAATTTGAATGCCCTTTATTTCCTTCTCTTGCCTAATAGCTCTGCCTAAGACTTCCACTAGTATGTTGAATAAAAGTAGTGAAAGTGAGTATTCTTGTCTTGTTCCAGATCTTAGAGAGAAGGTTTTCCATTTGTCCCCATCCCGTATGATATTAATTGTGGATTTGTCATACCTAGTCTTTATTGTTTTGAGGTATGTTCTCTCTATACTTGGTTGAGAGTTTTTATCATGAAGGGATGCTGAATTTTACCAAATATTTTTTCAACATCTAGTGAAATGATTAAATGGGTTTTGTTCTTGGTTCTATTAATGTAATGTACCATATTTATTAATTTTCATGTTAAGCCATCCTTGTATCCCTGAGATGAACTCATTTGATCATGGTGAATGATCTTTTTAATGTGTTGTTGAATCAGTTTGGTAGTATTTTATTGAGATTTTTTTGCATCTATGTTTATCAAGAATATTGGCCTATAGTTTGTTGTTGTTGTTGTTGTTTGGTCCTCGACTGGCTTTGGTATCAGGGTAATGCTGGCCTTATAGAATGACTTTGGAATATTCCCTCTTTCTCAGTTTTTCTGGCTAGTTTAAATAGGATTGGCATTCATTTTTCTTTAAAAGTTTGGTAGAATTCAGCAGTGAAGCCATCGCGTTCTGGGATTTTCTTTATGAGAAACTTTTTAATTATTGCTTTGATCTTATTATTCACTATTGGTATTTTCAGGTTTTCTATTTCTTCATGGCTCAATCTTAGTAGGTTTGGATGTGTCCAGTTGTTCCGATTTATCAGTGCATAGTTATTCATAATAATCTCGAATTACCTTTTGTATTTCTGTGGTGTCAGTTGTTACATGACTTTTAATGACTGCCTAATATTTTCTGCCACAGATAGACTCTAGTTTATTTAAATAGTCTCTGCTGCAGTCTCTTCTTAAAAATATGATTTGTTTTTGCTGTCATGGGTAGTGTGCAATGTATATTCTGTACAATGTGTTGGTTAATTCATCTACCATTAAAGCACTTTATAAATGGGAACGTTTTTGTACTTGACTGGGATTTAAAGATAGAGGGAGATTCACTGACTCTTTATACAAAAAAAAAGCTTAGATTCTACTTAGTAAATAATGAAATAAACAGCCCATAATACTTTCTAGATATTACCACATAAAGAGGATACTGAGTTCCTTAGCAGGAGAGGAAAATAACTCTTAATAATATTTGCATTTTTTAAGAGAGAGGCAAATTGTATATACTTCATAAATAATTTAGATACTTAGATATATTATTTGGGGTCTTGTGCTGTGAACCCCATGTCAGAATCTTCTTTGTCACCCAAGGATTATAGAGTCTGTGCTCTGTATAAACCCTAGACCAAGACTAATGGAACCAGGTCACCATTACATGATGCTTGTCCAACCTCTCTAGAGAACACAAGGGATTAAAAAGAGTGCTTAAGTAAAAGTTAACAAAATCAATTCTAAACCCAACCTGAAAATTAAGCTTTTATTTCTAATTATGGCCAAGAAGTTTCATGGAAGCTCCAAACCATCAACAAGGGATGCATACACAAACATGCAGACATGACTTGAATGTAAGCAACATCATTTTAAAGTCAAATAGACCTAGAAGGCTCATTCACCATATCCTTGCCTCAAATGAGGTACAACTTAGCACTGCCTGATATCCTGAGCAACTACCAACAGGAGCAGCATCTGTGAAAAAGGCCAGAAGCCCAAAAGGTGGACAGCAGCAGAAGATTGCTCCACTGCCTTATGAAGACAGAGGGGGAGGAGAAGGAGGCTCCTTTCCTCAGGTACCATCAGTTCTGCGGAAGAAACAGCACAAAATTAGGAGCATAAAAACAGTAAGGAGAAAGGATGCACCAACAGATGAACTTCCCTTCTTCTTAGTTCTGTATGTTGCTCAGCAGCCATAAGAGACTTCCTAGACATTCGTTTTTTATTATTTAGATTATTAAATGTTCTGTAGTGATTCATGTCTGCTAATTACCTGTAAGTCCAGGAAAGGAAGAGGTGCGGAAGGAACCAGCTAGTGCTGGGGCTACTCACCATCTTTGACACTGGTCTCCTGCAAGGATTCCCTGCCCAGCACCCTGGCTCTCTGGAGTACTACAAAGGGCAGTCATTCACTCCCTATTTCTTCACACACTGCTCATCTCCAGACCTCATCCATCACGTTGCCACAGAACCACAGAATCCACTGAGCTATGGCATTTCTTTGAGGAGATATGCAGGAAGATGTCTAAGAAACAAATAGGTACAAAAATGGGAAGAAGGAAAAAGGGGAAAAGGGTGGGAAAGACCAGGACAGGAAGCTTTTCCCGTGTCATGGCTGTGCCCATCGGCCCTCCTGAATCAACTGTGGCAGGCAGTAGAGCAGCAGCTTTCCTGCCCCATGTCTTCCTACCTCCCACCCCCACCCTAGTACTGAAGTCTGTTTTCACCCAAAGTCTTTGCAGTTGGGCGAATACTCACACTTGATGAAAAGTCTATTCAAAAATAAGCCTCTTGAATTGGAAACCAAAAGCTCAGATGTCAGTCTGCAGATGAAATGATTGGTGGGCTTCCTGGGGAAACCACAAAGGTTGGACTTGGAGATAAGTATGTTCTAATTGCCACAGCAAAATGAAGTGTGTCCTAACCCTTCCAGCCTGAAAACTCTGAGACTCCCTCTCTAGGCTTCCCCTTCCCTCTCTGGGCCTAAAGGTGGGAACCATCCCAGGTGTGAGTTCACACCCTCCAACTGCAGCTTCCCCGCCTTCCTTACTGACCTGCCTGCTGTGCCCAGGGGGACCTGATGTCCTGCTTGGGCATTTTAAAGCAAGCCTCCAGGAAGGTTGCAAACCTTACTCCAGTGGCTGTAAATCTAACTTAGGGTATCACACAGTTTCAAAATTTCAGCAAGCCACACCTCTGTGTGAATGTCCTCTAGGTCTCCTAATTTGACAGAACAAAAGTTGAATTTGGAAGGAAAGCTGTTACCCAAAGAAAGAGGCATTCACATACTTTGTAACATTTTAAAATTATGTCCTTTATAGAAAAACGGTGAGGCTTTCTTGAAAAAATGAGTCTGCAGTCCTTAGCTGTACAGATGTCAGAGCCAGGAAGGTCTCTGCCTGTCACCCTCTCTCAAGCAGCCTGCGTGTAAGCATGCAGCGAGTCACTGAGAGACTTGCAAGCAACCCCTTGCTAGGTATATGGTGGCCATTCTCCGAAAACTCTGCAGGGTTCCCTGAAAACACTCACGAGCCTTGGAACACTTCATCGATTTTTTTTCAGATTTCTGTTCATTTATTTTTGTTTTCCAAGAAAATCATTAAAGCCTCAGCCTTCCCAGCTCTGAAATTGTCCCTACAAGGGAGATTTGTGGCCATGATGCCCAGCGTCTCATTGTTTCCATTGTTCTGTCAGCTCCCCTGAGAGATTATGGAGTGGCTTTATCTGTCTGGACCGTTTCCAGACTGTTCAGTGTATGCTGATGAGCTACTTATGTTTATGAGACTTGCAGAATCTAATTTGCACAGGCAAATTCTTTCCATGCCAACTCTGAGAAAGATGGCTTGAAACTATGGGAAAGGTCTACAGGTGTGTTCTACATAAAGCCCTATACCTATGTAATTCTGTGGCCCCTTACTACACAATGCACGTGTCCATACACATGCGTAAACATAAAATATGTCTCACAGCTGTAAACAGAAATATCATTCCTAACAAACATTTTTTTATATGGTAGTATTCAAATCAGCCCCTTGGTAAAAACAGAGTAACTATTGACCTGGTCTTAAGAAAATTTTTGGCCTGATTTCCTGAATGAATGGCTTTAGTCAACAGGCCAAATTTAGCTAGGTGCACCATTCATTAAAAATTCTAAATAATTAGTTTTTTAATTGTTAACTCAGCTTTCTCCATCTATCACATCGCCCTTTTTTTTTTTTTTTTTTGCCTGCAATGCAAATTCTGCCTGTTTTTAAGCCCAGTTGGATTCCATTTCTTGGGGCCATACCTAAAACCAATCCAAATCAATCACCTTCTTCTCCAGATTCCTACAGGATTTATCATTATTTCAGCCATTTTGAACAGCCCAGTTATGACAGGCTGATCTTCTCAACTCAAGTATAAGTTTCTTACAGCAGAGAATTTGTACATATCCCTTGCAGAATCTAACACTGTAGTGGGCCTACATAGGTGGGTACATTTTGACACATGCCGACTGATAATTGAATTGACATAGGAATTCTAGTAGCCTGAGACAGTTCAGTGAATCTGTTTGGCCTAGTTAGATGAGAGATGCGAACCCTTCCTTCTGTATATCATCTGTGAGTGATCTTGAAGATAAAACATTTCATTCCAGCTAACCTTAAGATGTGTATAGAAATCTTGTAGACTAAAAGTTAGAATGGAGGTGGTAGGGATCACCTCATTCAATGTTCTTGTTTTGCTGATTTTAATTTGGTATATATTTTTTTTGCCTAATTGTTGTGTGTTAGTCCTGCATTCTTCAAGGCAGTACTTCTCAAACTTCAGTAAGCAACAAAATCAAAACAGAAAGCTTTTCAAAACACAGATTGCTGGGCCCACCCTAGAGTGTCTGATTGGGTTAGGTCTTAGCTGGGGCCTGGGAATTTGCATTTCTAATAAGCGCCTAGATAATGCCAGTGTTACCAGTCTGTGGACCACACTGCCACCTACTCTCCACCCAGGCCAGCTTAGGTGCCATTCTGGGCTTCCATGGCATCTAGGACTTTTCCTTGTCATAGCTTATAACACACTGTATTTTAATACGCTATTTTACATACTTTCCAGTCCTCTAGACTCTAATACTCTTTGAGAGCAAGAACCATCTTTATTCATCGTTTTGAATCTTGTTGTCTAAAACAAAAACTACCCTTATTGTAGATGCTCTATATCTATTTAATGAATGAAAGACTGGTAGAGGTGCAATATGTCCCAATCAAATTATACTGAACTGAAGTGTCCAGATACTGTTTTTAGTCCAAATCTTGAACTTTGCTGCTAGTCAAGCTGTTAGTAATTAACAGACTCTAGTTCACAGAAATCGCATCGATTTGGAGAATGCACACAGAGGATCAGTGGACCCACAACTAGCCTCTCCTAGCCAGGACCATCCAAGTTTGCACAATAGGCAGTGTAGTATTGCAGGCACAGCTGTCTGTACACAGTCACTCTTCTCCAGCATTACACAGCCCACTGAGGAGAAGGGAGCTCACCCAAGACTGGCTTCAGTCATCCTAGTAAGGAAGAGACCTTGGGGTGAGATCAAGGCTTAAAAAAGTCATGATTCCCTAAGAGGTGACTGAAACAAAAGGCAGTATGGACTAAAGGTTCTGGGATCTGACTGCCTAGGCCCAGTCTTGGCACCACTGCTTTCCAGGTGTGTGAAATTAAAGAAAACTACTTACTTTATTTCTGCCTCAGCTTTTATTCTGTAAACTGGTAATAATAATAGTACAGTGGCCAGGCATGGTGGCTGAAGCCTGTAATCCCAGCACTTCGGGAGGCCATTGCCTCAGTAATGTTTGAGAACAGCCTGGGCAACTTGGTGAGACCTCATACCTACAATAAATCAAAAAATTAGCCAGGACTGGTAGTATGTGCCTGTAGTTCTGTGGCTACTTGGAAGACTGAGGCAGAGGGATCGCCTGAGCCCGGCACATGGACATTGGAGTGGCCGTGTGCGTGCCACTGCACTCCAGCCTGGGCAATGGAGTGAGACCCCAACAGAAAAATAATAATAATAACAATAACAGTACAGCACTTGTCACCTACCAAGTACTCAATAAGAGCTGCTAGTGTTATTATCGTCACTACTATTTTTATTACTTGTTTTTTTATTCAGAAGACCTCAAACTCAGGCAGCATGCAGCAGCAGTCTAAAACACTTAGCTTATAGAATTGTTTTCATGTATGGCATATGCAAGAAGGTGGTGAGGAGAGAGAACTCGATTTGGGGGCATGAGGAAGGGGGGCTCTTCAATGTTTACTAAGATTTTACTGTATGCCAGGCAAGCCTTGTGAAATTCAATTTTACTTTAATAATAATCAAATCTTTCTCTCTCCCATTTTTCAGATTGCGTCCTATTTTTATGACCTAATTTACTACTATAAAGGTCAAAAAAATCTAAATTTTAATATTATCATTAGTAACATAAACTCAGCAGGTGAAAATTATGATAGTGAGTGCTTTGTAGCAGAGAAAAATAAGAAATGCCATCCTGAGAAATGAACTGAGAAAATAACATGCCAACAGCACCATAATACAATTAATCTTTACCAGGAATAGAGTCAGTATCATACAAGATAAATCAAACCGACTAATTCTGGATGCACATACATACATTTTAAGAAGTATTTCATTTTAGTTTCTTCTGTTTGCTGCTCTGTTTTTATTGGTTGAGGAGATTTTTCATGTCAGTCCTTTTTCAGGCTGTGAAGGATGTGGACTTGAGTTGATATAGAAGTGTGGGTTACGTGCTGAAGAGATACACTGCTATTTTTGAGAGCAAGTGTATTTTTTCATTTGGTTATGTCTACAGAGGCATATAGTAAAACTGAAAATAAAATACTACAATTTAATGGTTTAAATAATGAATAGAGTTACTGGAAAATATAAAGATATTTTTTTCTCACTTTTAGATCATTTTTATTTAACATGGCTGTCACAAAACTCTTCCAAAAGAAAGTCATTTAATTGCCAGCTTGAGATTACAATTTAAGCAAGGTGTGAACTGTGATAGCCATAATTAAGTTTTGATCCAGGCAGTAGTGATGCTCTTAGGATTTAATGGGCAACAACATTAAGAAATTGAAATTACCCTTTTCTATCAGTCTCTGTTCTTTTTGTGGTATATTCTATTTGAGGAGTATACATGTATGATAATCCTATTCTTCAAATAATAATTAAATAACAATTATATATATATATATAATATATATATATTATATACCAGGGTCTCAAAAGTATACACATTTTAAGAGATGTTCACTGTAATCAAAAGTTTCCGGACGCTCGCCAGGCTCGGTGGCTCAGCCTGTAATCCCGCGCCTTTGGGAGGCTGAGGTGAGTGGATTGCCTGAGGCCGTGGGTTCGAGACCCGCCTGGGCAGCGAGACCTCATCTCTACAATAAATCAAAAAAATCAGCCGGGCGTGGTAGCACATGCCTGTAATTCCGGCTACTCAGAAGGCTGAGGCGGAAGGATCGCCGGAGCCCAGCAGGCGAGGCTGCAGTGGCCAGGAGCGGCCACTGCACTCCAGTCTGGGCGACAGAGTGAGACTCCAACTCAAAAACAAACAAACAAAAAGTTTCTGGACGCTAATGGTAACCACTCTGAGCAACCCTTGTAATTGCAGAAGTCAAACATGACTTGTATTCATCTCATTGAGTATTACAATTTGAATACAGTTTTTTAATGTGTATACATTTTTGACACCCTCTGTATATGTGGAGGAGGAGAGTTGTGTATAAAATATAAAAGACAAGTATTTGAATGTAAATAGCATTTCTATCCAGGTAGTAGGACTTCAGTTAATTTTCATTTTTTAACAGTAAATATATATTTTTTGTAATGAGAAAACCAACAAAGACTATTACTAAGAATTAAGTTGAACAAGAGAAATGTCTTATATTTTTTGAAAGGAAAAGGTTTATAAGCTTATAATTTGGTATTCAAAAATGTTTAGAAGTTAGTATTTAAATTTAAAACATTGCAAACATTAATGAGAGATACAAATGAAAAATTAACTTTGTTACCTCCTTCAATCTAAGAGAGTAAAGAAATTGTGTTATTTTAAAATGATACTGCAACAAATGCAGTTACATAACAAAAGGATGCAAAATACCCAGTGATCCCATTGTTGTTTTCAATATATCCACTATATATATTCATCGTGGACATATTGCAGCTAACTCCAGGCCAAGAGTACTGACCACATCCTCATGATGGCCAGTCATTTTCACCCATGAAATTTATCTATACTTCATTTTCCTCCCCTGTAAAATGGGAGTGTAACAGCCTTATAGGGTTGTGATACAATTACATGAGCTCATATTTGTCAAGTGCTTATAAACACTTCCTATATATACTAAGCACCACGTAGGTGGTTTGTTAAAAAAAAATGACCAAAGATGACCTAAAAAGAAGGACCCCAGGAGAAATACTGTATCTGGATATCTCTGGTACTTAGACCACATGGAGTACTCATCTGTCTTTCTTTAAAGGGCCCTTGGTCTGTCCTATAACAAGTTCTCACCTATTTTAATCTTTGTAGTTGGAAATCTTAGAAAACACAGTTCTTGGAGTTGTCTAAAGACCTAATTCATATGCTCCAGGTCCAGCAATTGAACCCAATGAAGTGGAACATCTCAGAATGTAAAATGTGGTCATGTTGTGATGAATCACTGCATCTTGGAGCCCCACACACAAGTTTTCAAATCACCTGATGCCAAGGCCTGTTGGGCCTCTGAGGTTTCCCTTGTATAGACCCTAAACTTCCAAGACTGCTGGGAAACGGCACAGCGGGTGAGAGCCATGGTCCTCAGGACTGGCAGTGCCAAGCATTAGCAACTGATCAGATCAGTGAGGCTTTGGTATCTCCTGCCAACAGGACATTCCTGAGATCCACCTGCTCTTGGGGTTGGATGTCTTCTGACTTTCCCTTGAGCTGTAAGAAATCATAAAGCATAGTCACTCATTCACATCAGTCCTTTTCTTGTCCATTTGGATTTTTATGACTCTTCTCCCTCTGCTTCCTCTTTCCTCTCTAATCCTTATTAGCACCAGAAACATAGGAGAAGTCTATATTGCCTGTACCAAGTTGTCTGTGTTCTGAAGGGAAGGTCTAAGTCAGGGAAAAGGGCACAGAGCTGTCAATGGAATTAGGGAGTAGGAAGACCCTGGTTAAACTGCCTGCTTCAAATCCCTCTTTTTACAAAGAGAAAAAATGAAATGGATCCTCAGCAAGTCAGTGGCCATTAGAACCACAGTCTTCTGTGTCCACATCCATCACTTTTTTACTATCTCAGGCCATCGTGGTTGTGTTCAAATAATGGATACTTTTTATCTTCTCAAATTTTCTGTATCAATATTTTTATATTATTATCCTTACAACAAAGAAACCAATGACGAACAGTTGCATTTTGAAGCACTCTATATAAGCACAGCTATATATGTATATAAGCACAGCCGTCCTTCATTTATTAGCCACTGGGCACCTGCTACGTGCTAGTCACTGGCTTATAAAGGAAAGCGTGAGGAGTATCTCCTCCTTCCTTCCCCAGCTACCACAGTTCTAATCTTAGGAGGAATAGCTTGAAGGTTATTGGCAGTTTGATGGACTGCTTTCAGTATTTTGCAAAAATGTGAGTAAAGGATAAGAAGTAGCTGACTGACATTGTGGCTACTGACTACAGAGCCCCTGAGTTCATGGAGTGTGATGTTTAAGATAAGGGCCTATGAGCAAACAGCAAAACAAGGTCATGGAACAAGGGAAGCAGAGAAGGAAAGTGAGCCTTGTAGTGTGTTATTTGCAGAGTGGGAGGTGACATGGTGAATCTGTACTATGTAGGTCTTGTCAACTGTCCCACTCCTTGAACTAGCAGCTGTAAAGGCCATCGGCCCTTAGAGGGTCACAAGGGAAATCACATGGTGGTAGTCCCCCTGTTTAAGGAGTTGGGAAGCATGTCACTCAGTGTTATTTTTGAAGTGTTCAGTGACTAGCTGTGCATAAGTCTTTGACCTTCTGCCTTCGACAAGAAGCCTAAAAGTTTCCTATGTATACAACTTGGACTGCAATTATAGAAAATATGTATGCAAATAGGTCAAAGATCACCCCTTGGCTGACCAAAGCCATAGAAATGATAATAAGACCACCTTTTAATCAAGGAACTTGTGAATTGAAAATGTCTGACAGGTCTCTTGCAGGAAAAACCCCGCCAGGCCCAAATCCCCAAGTTAACCTAATCAGTCCTTTCTGACCTACATGACACAGACAGGACCTGTCCCCTCCACCATGGCAACAATCATGTGACTAACCCATCCATCTGTCTGCTGTCCATCACCTGACGTCAGTACCTGCACTTACCTGCCCTTTCATGATTACATACAGCAGACCATCACCCAATCATCTTAATGACCTTCCCCCATAAAAGGGAAGGATTAAAAGAACTCAACCACAGGCAGCCATTTGCCATTGTCATGGTCTTTGCCAGGCCATTGCAGCCATTGCCTTGCTAAGCTATGGTGTGGCCACGTGCTCTTTGAGCTATGGCCAGGCCATGTTTTCTTAAGATTTGGCGCCCTCCCCTCCCTTAGGGAGGTGAATCCCCTCTTTCTCTCTCTCTGCAATTTACTTTCTAAATAAACTACATTTTCTCATCTAAAAAACAAAGCTGTATACAGAATTCTTGCATGGATTCAGTACCCCAAGTATGTATTAAGAACTTAATCTGTATCCAGTCAGTCCTGTGAATAATGATGGTAATAATGAAACCACAATATATTCCTAGAAGTTTATCATTTTCAAAAGCACTGCCTCACTGACAATATTTTGTCCTCACAGCAACCATCGGGAAGAGGCATAGGGTATTATCAATGTTTTACATAAGAGAAAGTTAAGGCTTAAGAAAATGCTCTGCCTTAAGTTATCCAGTATGTAAATAGTAGTGACAGTGAGAATATAGGTTCAGCTCGGCCAGACAGTCTCGCCTATTTAGATGTGTCTACTGCCTTAAAGGAGCCAGTGATTTTGTTGAGCAACAAATATAGGTGAAAGTTCATTTTTCCCAAGTGTATATGTGATTAACTGCCACGTAAGTGGCATAGGAAATGTGTCCAGACAAGGAAGTCTTGCAAGTGGCCTGAAACAAATGCCTCTGAGAGATATGGGTTGTGTGCTGTGTGCAAAAATAAGAAATACGAGGAAAAAAAGAGGAGAGAACGTTCTAAGAACATATATAGACACAGCCTAGAAAGGAAACAGAATCAAACCCAAAATACCAAGAAGTAGCATCTGAATTTTCCTGTGGGTTGTCAGAAATCATCTGAAGTTTTAAATCAGAAATTGGGGGGATAAGAGTTGCAGGTTGGGAAATGGATCTGGTGGTGTTATATAAGGTGGATTGGGAGCAAGAGCCCAGAGGTAAAGATGGAGTAGGAGGATCTTGAAGTGGTCACAGTGTGCAACAAGGAGAACTGAGAGAACACCAGAGGTGGAAATGGGAGAGGACACGAGAGACCTCTCACAGAGACTTGGTAGAACTGGGATTGAGAGAAGTCTTTCAGGCACTTAGGGGATAGGAGAGAATTAATCAAAGACAAGATCAAGGGTTCTTGCCCCAACATGTGAAGGAATGATGCTGCTACTAATAGAGATATAAAAGTTAGAGGAGGATGCAGTTTGATGAGTGAGACATATTGAGTGGTAGACATAAAACTACAGACTAAAAAAAATCTGGATTCAGACTCTTAAAATATAAGGATATTTATTTAAATGGAGCTTTACATAGAAGTCCTGTTATAAAACAGAAGAAAGTGGTAAAGGAATGGGATTCCAGAGAGGTGTCCCCTTGGACCTTCTGCATCACCTCTATAAAGCTGATGAGGTTCCATCGAGCATTATTCAAAGAGGGTCCCTACTCAGCACCTTCATGTTTAGATGAGTGATCTGGTGCTTCAAGATACTGAGTCGTTTTCCCAAGGTCGCCCAGCTATGGGGGAAGAGCCAAGGCCAAAGCCCAAGTATGCAGTGTGTCTTCTACTACCTCGTGATCACCTCTCCTCGTGAATTTGAACTGGGTGGTAGTTAGTTTAAGCATACCTGCCCAGTCAGTTGTCAGTTGATGATAAAGCACAAAAACTTAAAGAATTAAATTTGATCATAATTGAACCCATGAATTATGATCAAATAAATAAAAGGGAACTCCAATAAAAGAAGAACTGGGGACTGAACTTTGGCAAGGACCCAACTTTTAGAATGTAAGAGGAGGAAGAAAGTAGCCTTTTTTACGTGCACTGGGCCAGCAGAGGGTAAGAAATAGCCAGGAAAGGCTAAGCACGAAATTAGGCGGAAGAGGCAGATGGTTTAAGAGGGGCCGATATCAATAGTGGCAAATATCACATGGTAACGGGACTGAGAACATAACCATTTGGCAAGAGAGAGGTCATGGAAAATCAGAGGGTAGGTTCCTTGAGGTGATTGATAAGAAACCTGAGATTTCAGATGGTGAGGTGGTAGACATGTATTCAGGAAGCTCTGTTACAGAAAGAAAACAGCCCTAAAGGTAGGGAGGCCACAGGAATAATAAAATAAAAGCAATAACAAAATTATATGCTGGGAAAGCCATGTTTTTGGTCCTTATGGACGTGGGTGAGTCGAGTGGAACAAAAACAGAACAACAACAGAGTACTGTTCTAGTTCTGTGAACTATTGAAAAAGAACTTTTTCTAAATGATATATTACTTTGATCATTTCTCAGAATAATTGATAAGGACTCTCAGAAGGGAAATTTCTGCCTTCAAGTAACTAACTCTTTAAGAAGTCTTTTTAGAAGTCTGTTATATCTAGTTTCCAATTATGGAAAACCTCTTCTCCGGCCCTTTAATGATTCCTTCTAAGTATCACAGAAATTAGAATGGAAAGGTAGACTGAGAGAAGATTTCTTAAACAGTCTTATCCATTTCCCTGTCAAGTGCAGAACTATTACCTACTGAGCATTTTCTAGTTTTGGTGTGCTTTTACTCTGTGCCTGCCACTTCCCTTGGAAGACTATTTCATAATCCAGTAGATCTCACTGTGAGGAAACCCTTCATCCCCATCCGAATCTTCCCTTCCTGCTGTGTGCTTGTATACCACTAACGATTTGTACTTAGCAACCTCCTAACCTCCTTCATCTCCCGCCCCATTCATGCTCGCCTCCTTCTACTTTGTAATCTTTAGGCATCTGGAACATCTTTCCAGAATATACAGTAGACACACCATTCTTGTGGGCACGTTGCATCTGTCAGGCAAAAGGATTTTAACGTGATAAAAGGATAAAGGAGCCTGGACATAGTGTCTCACACCTCTAATCTCAGCAACTTGGAAGGGTAAGGTGGGAAGATTACTTGAGGCCAGGAGTTCAAGACCAATCTGGGCAACATAGCGAGATCCCATCTTTACAAAAATAAAAATAATTAGCCGGATGTGGTGGTGCAAGCCACTCGGGAGGTTCCAGATACTCGGGAGGCTAAGGCAAGAAGATCACTTGAGCCCAGGAGGTCGAGGCTGCAGTGAGCTATGATTATGCCACTGGACTCCAGCCTAGGCGACAGGTGAGAACTTGAGTCTGAAATAAATAGATGAATAAATAAAGCATCTCCATTATTCCATGTTTCTAGTAATAAACCTTCTTTGTTCTGATAAGGTCCTGTTCATTCTCCAGAGATTTAGGGTGGAGAGAGTAATCAGGACAGTGAAGATTTTAAGAAAGGGGCAAACCATTCACAATTTATAATTCAATGTCCCAGCAAAATATGTTCCCCGATGACTAAATACATAAGTCAGAGCATCCTATGTAGAGAATTTAAAATCTAATGGTTTTCTAGCCTCTGTTTTATAGATTTTTGACAAAGAAGTTTTCTATCTCATTCAAAAAATAAACGAAGAGACCTTTAGTCATAGTTCAAGCCTAGATCCTACCTTAAGAGGCTTTCCAGCATTAGAGATGTAACATACACTGTATGTCCTCTGGTATCCTTGAAAATGCTCTTCTTTAGAGTTTACTATCATGGTCAATTTTTCTCTACCACGAGGGGCTGTTCTCAGGAGGATTTTGGCATGTCTTGAGGTTTTATCATGTGCTACCAGCCATCCTGGTTTCACCAGAGTATCCTTGTGGACCTCCCAACCTGTGCACCTCCCCGTGGAAGGGCAGAGAGGGATGCCAGTGGTTTGTGTTAAAGGAAAGAACTTGAGCTTGGGGTATCCACCTCTTTTGTACCAAGTATAAACAGGCCTGTCCCTTGTCCTAGAAGGAGACATCAAGGTTACTTGCTGCAGACACAAACCTGAGAACTATTCCATTAAAAAAAGCTGTCAGGGCCTTGCTTCTAAGTTCAAAAACATGCCCATCCTCCTTCCTCACAAATATTTTGACATGATGCCACAGAAACCTTAAGTTGAACATTTCTAAAACTGAACACATCATCTTCTCCCAAACTAGCTTCTTCCTCCATTTTCCTACACACTGAGGTGCCTACCCATTCTCAACACTTTCCTCATCTACCAGGTCACCAGATTTCTTTGTTGTTTCCACCTTTTTAGTATCTCTTCCATTTGTACTCTGTACACCATGACTTGGTTTTGACTCTCATCATTAAAAGGTAAAAATGAGTACACTTTTGCAGTAGGCTGATTCCAGTTTCATTTGCCTCCAAACCAATGTCCGGAAATGCAGAATTATTCAACTCCTTTGCCAAACATTCTTCACTAGTTAAGCCTTCCACATCAAATCTAAACTCCTTATGACTGACTGACTTCTCCAGTTTCATCTACTCACATCTCTTTCTTTTAGACCTTTTATAAGAATTACTTGCTGGCCCCTGGGTAAGCATATACTTCTTTTCATTTTGAAGCAGTATTCTTTAAAACTTAGAATTCTCTAGTATATCATAGCATGTGAGATATGTGTATGGCATACATATTTATTGGGTGGCTGAAATTAAAAATAGGCTTAGCTTAAATGCAACAAGGAATGGATTGGGGGAATGACTTAGTACTGCATTCTCTCTTTGTGTTTGCTTCACCCTAACCAATCATGATGTCGGAGCCCTTTTGAGAAACATTGGGTGACCATTTAGATTGGTTGACACAATGTCAAAACACAGATCAAGGCTGTAGATGTTGCTTGTATCTACTTAGTGCTTTGTAGACGACCCTAAACTTGCAGACTACCAATAATTATAATTATCTTGTTCAATTGAACAACACTAATATAAATACAGACAATTCAAATTATCCTTATTATTCTAAGGAACCCATGATTAATGAGTCGTTAAAACAAAACTCTTTTCTTTTTTAGAGTTGGAAAAGGTAAAAGCATAACACCTTTAAGTGGCTATCTAAAGTCACTATCCAGTCTTCTAGCCCTGAAAACACACCCATATTAACTTGAACTGTTATCTTTGGCAAAGTGTGTGACATGAGAATTCACCCCTCTCATTAACTCAGTGACTTTGTTAGCAAGAGTCTGGGCCTATATTGTGCCTGAGGCAGACGTAGGCTCTAGAACTTAGTCAATAGGAACTCTTCTGAGTGATCACAAGTCTGTCTACTTCTCCAAATGATATTATAGACCCAAGTCTCTATTTAAATGTTTGAACACACTTTTGACTATGATGGAAATTATATTTTCTTATCTGGAGATTTCGAAGCCACTTTATTATGCAAGCACTCCTTGGAGCCTCCTGATCAGCTTCAGTGGGTCCCGTACCACTTCTCAGCATAGTTCTCTTCCTTCCTGGAGGAGTCATAAAAATAACTTCATCTCCACCCTGAACAGAACTCACAGAAGTACCCCAAAGCTAGAATATCTGCCAAGCTTTGGGTCTCTGTCAGACTCAGGCTCCTGGACTGTTATGTCCACAGTGGACATGCAAGAGCACAGACTACGATATCCAGACTCAAGAAATATTCCCACAGAATGTTGGTCTCAGGACTCTTATCTCTCCATCCTTATTTGCCCATCCCTAAATCATCATCAAAGCAAGTATCCCTAGTAGGCCATATCTGGCTCCTTGTAGACATTGTTTCAGTAGCATTTGTGAGGCCCTGCTCAAAATTCCCTTTTCTATATGACTCTGGCTTTGGACATGGAGACACGTTCCCAACAGTACTCTTGGGTGGTCTGTCTATTCTGTCCTCGTCATTCCCTGTTGGCTCCTGACGTCTGCCTGCCCGCTATAGTCCATTTCTCTCACCAAACCTGGATCTTCAGCTGTGTGATGGCCCCAGGACACCACTCAGACTTGGCAATTAATGTGGACCTGTTATTAGCTAAACTAATTTTGAATAATTTCATTTGGCCCCAATTATCATCCAGGCTGTGAACAGATCACCTTCTCCTGGAGATATTATTTCCATTCAGCTCTAGGGTTCATTATTTGTATTTTTTATGATGCAATTATCCTAGTTAATGTTCTTCTAGCCTCTTTCTTCCTAGGCCTCTCTTGGGAGACTTCACAGAGCCTCAGCCTGCATCTTCTCACCAGTCTTACCCTTCCAGGCCTGGAAGTTCAGTGCCATGTCCCTCAGGTACCTATTTGTCCTTAGGGCAAACCACTAACAGAACTCAGCCGGCGTCTTAACCCACTACCTCAGAGAGATGATGTGGACACACAGTCCTACTCTGCTCCAGCTGAGACAGCCTAACCAAAAAACACCAAATGTTATTTTATCACAGAAGGAATTTCTATCCCCTTCCCTATAACTCTTCTTTATAAATGTTCTAATCCCACCTATAAAAACCTTTGGATTTGTTTTATTTTAAAATTGTGTTTCCACTGCGATTAGCTCCCAAGACCCTATTTTTGAAGTATAAGTACACTTTTCATCTCTAATAACCTTTAATGTACAGCTGGCTGCAGACTTACCTGAGACCATTTCCTAAACCCTTTCTGACCCCAGTCCTCATGGGTAGGCTCCTTCATTAGCCTCAGGCCTCAGTTGATATCTTCTGGTCAAGCAGGATGTTCCCTGTGATGTATCATCACATCTCTGTGATTCTCTTCAATTCTGTACCTTACTCATTTTCACCTCTCACTCAGTGTTGATCACTCTGCCTTTAGCAGTTGAGTGTGACCTTAAGAGGAGCCTCTGAAATGCTCACCAGATATCACCAGCCACAGTTTCTCAGTAGAGCCTTCTTTCCCGGCAATTTCCAATTACCACTGATTTACAAAGTAGTAGCTCTTGAGTTAAGTTAAGCTCATAGGTCTATTTCAATGGTACGCACTGAGTTTATGTTTCTTATTTGCATGCCTTCAGGTATGGTTTGTACTTTCTGCATGCTCAACATGCTCATAAGAATTTCTGTATTCTCATCTCTGGCTGGTTTTGTTCATTTGTATAAGCTAGCTCAGTATCTAGCCTGCAACCAGTTGCAGCCCTGCTAACATCTGCCAAACCATTTGTTTCCACCTTCTAAGTTCTCCTTTGTTCATTCAGTCCTCCCATCTCTCCTCTATCTCTTCCACGTATTCCCCACATTTAATGGAAACAATATCCTTATCTTTTTGTTCATCCTTCTTTGGAGCCACTTTTCTCCAAGACTCAACTTCCCTAATGATTCTGCTCTCTCATATATGGCAATGATAGATGCAGGTCATTACATTTGACTTTTTAAATCATTCTTCATTTTGAGTCCTAATATCAAGCCTGGGAAGACATGAGTTAAATCTTCATCTCATTCTTTAAATTAAAAAAGCCATAGAAGAAACTAAAAATGGTCTAGCTTCAGTGTTTCCTGTGTTGTCAGCTTGTCATACAACTCTTAATTTTTAGTTTACAAAGAACAGAAATGTCTAACCTTTGCTTCATCTGTCTATGCATTTGTGCATGAGGATTCATACCTACACTACTCAATGGAAACACTTCTACAATAGTTCTGTCTCAGCTTCCAGTGGATTCTGCTTCTCCCCACACGCACACAAATTATTAGCATCGTGTGATAAATCAGGGTCCTCTATGCTTTCCTAGAAAAAAAATTCATATTTGAAATAAAATGTATTAAAGTAGCTATAGTCAATACAGTTTTAGCTAAAAAAGTTTCAGCAAAACATGGACGAAAGTCTAAGATAATTTGTGCCAAAGTTGCCACTTGTGCAGAGGTTACTTGGTTTGCTAGGAACAGTAGCTAGAAGGGTAAGTTTTTAGAATGGCTTTTCTACTGCTGGGTAAACAGATCAATTATATATAAGATATGATCTTCAGTTATAAATAGAAGTGATGACCTTGTTTACTGAATTTAAGAATTTGGTAGTTTTTAATTGAAATGCACAGAATCTACCTATACACGTGTATGGTTTTTGGTTTTTAACTTTATAGGAAATCAACGTGTTGACAGTCGCATTGGTCAACCAAGACCGAGAGAACAATATTGAGAAAAGAACCCAAGGCTTAAAATCAGAAAAGGAAGCTCTACTAATAGGTAAGGAAATTCTGTTTCCTTCATCTGTTCTGTTAAATAAGTCTTAGGTAATTAATTTAATATTTTGGCAATTCACCTCCAACTTGTTAACAGTTTAAATAGCATTGCCTTCTGGTCAGAGGTAAGATCAATTTCATCAAAATTGTATCACATACATTTCAAAATAGTGGCATACAGACTAATGGGGCTTTTGCTCTGCTGTAACCGTATGTATTAATTGACTGTCAGACATAAAAGTGAGTTCAAGAACATGAGTAATTTGCATCTCCCATATCACAAACCCGAATTTTAAAGTTTGGAGGCCAGATTGGTTCTAGTCCAAAAGTTCCAAACCAAGCCAGACCCCCAGGTTCAAGTGCAGCTTCGAACCCGGAGATTAATCTCTAAGCCCCTTAGCAGAGGCCACATTCTGAGGTGAGCCCTAAAACCAGACCTGCCATGCTGACGTTAAATAGGGACATTCAAGCTACTGCTGCTAGGCTAATTCAGGACAGTCTAATCCAGACTGCCTACATTTGGATCCTTTTATCCAAGATGAACAAAAGAAGCTAGTCCCCGAGGAAGGAGAAAAAAGGCAGAAAGAAGTTGCTTTTCACCTGAAAGCATTTAGTTGTCCCCACAAAATACATCTAAGTTGGTTTTTCTTTGGATCAGAGAGAGAGCTTTAAATGGTCTCTTTTGAGCGTTGTTGTTAGTGGATCCAGAAGTAGTACTTATTCTCACAAGAGGGCTTCTTGGTGAGGACATGCTGGCAGTGTGCCTGGGCATCCCACCTGAGAAGCCTGCATGTTTAAGGCTGTCTTTGAAGCCCTCAGATTCCAAGGAGACAAAGCTGCCGCCCTCATTCTGTGATGTACAGAATGATTCAGGCTGCCTTGGCATGGACCCCAGTGTGGGGTTCCCAGTTTAGATTGGTTCCTTCGTGCCATGGCCAAGAGGGAAGAATGATGCCACCGCACATGCGAGACAAATTGTTCTTCTGTAGTTTGCTATCTGGCAGAAGTGGTGCCTGGCTGTATTTTCTAAATACTGCACGTGCTCACCTCAAAATGATAGGTACACTAGGGCCTGTAGAAGCTGTCACAGGGGGAATTAAATTCAAAAGATAGTCCAGACTTCATCCATCATATATAGATTTTTCAACTACGGAGTTATTGAATATGACATCAACTTAGAGATACTCCAAGGAAAACCAATTATTTTTTTCTCTGTGATGATATACAGCTGTAATAACATGCCACGCACTAGTCTCAGAAGACACGCTGATGTGCTCTCAGTTCCAGGAACCCAAAGTGAACCCACAGATAGTTGGTAACGGAGGTTTTTTTCTGTTAGAAAATGTGTCCAACTTTGACAACAGTTTCTCTGTCACTCAATGTGACAGAGGTATGACTTTCCCCATAATGCTTTTAGGTATGAACAAAGCACATAATGATCTGCAGTAAACTTTCCCTCTTTGTTTAAGTGTGAATAATTCTGACTGCTTGATGCTTTAAAAATTGGATACAGATCTCTTTTTATTTCCTTCTGTTCACTATAGATTGCTTCCTGTTTTATTTTATGTTTCACTTGGAGTATACTGTTCATTTACAATGTCTTATAAGTAATTTCTAGGTTTTATATATGTATGTATGTGTGCATGTATGTGTATGTACAATTTTTTTCAATCAGCTACTTCAAAATCTTAAAAATGACATGCTTTACACACTGTACACTAGTGAAAGTAGATAGGATTATTGCACTTACAACTTGCCACCTCTGCTGATGTCTTTAGTATTAAAAAATCAGTTAATTCAAGCATATTGAAAGAAAAATATTAGTAAGTCAGGGTCATCAAAAAAAGTATACACAGCCAACTCTAAATTTTCCAAGACTTTTCCTCTCACTGTTGGTCTTTTGAACTAGCCTGCGTGCATCAGCATTTGAAGTTCAGGGTAGTGCAAAAGAGAAACAGAGGGTGACACTTTTTTGAATCAACATATGAGAATGTGTAGGTAGAAGGGAAACTGGAGACTTAAGTGGGTTTCATTAAAATTAATTTAGGAGTTTAATTGTCCCCCTCAGTTCTCTTATCTCTCTACTTTTCTTGATATTTTATTTTATTCTACTTAATAAGAGTTTGACAACAAATGTGACTTCTTGCCCAAACCCACCCTCCAAAAAAACTGTGTACTCAGGCTCTTTTATAATCAAAGAGAGAAGAATACCCCAAAAGAATGTCCCGATGGAGTAGAGTTTCCAAGACTGGCAAAATGGATCCTGCCAAAGGTTGCGGTTTGCTCCCTGCCATTAAACGAGCCTCTGTGCTCACTAAGTTTAACCATCATACTTTGTTGATATCTGAATGTTGGGGACAGAAAGACTTCCCCTGAAGCTTCTGGAACCTAGATATAGACTGTGGTGGGGACAAAACTGCTCTGACCGGGATAAAGAGAAATGGGAGTTCCTGGTGCTGGGGCTACTCCTTCCTGAAGAACTCTTGTAGGTAGAATGACTACAGGAGTCTCCTGGCCTTCTGGTATATCTGGGAGTGGGGTCAGAGATACTTTTTTGCAATTCCCCTGAACTTTTCCCTTCAAATAATTAAACCTGCAGAGGGGACACAATATGCATGTTCTAAGTCAGCCTAGAAGGTGACAGAACACAGCAGAAATTCTACTTCAGCTTTGAAATACTAATTGGCAAAATCTTCATCACATCTGGACACTTGTAGAATATGCTACATGCCAATATATTCAGATGACCCAACACCCCCTGGGGACACATAAATGATATGAGAGAAATGTACGTTGGCACAAATCTTGGTTATTTGGCAGACAGCAGTAGTGAGAAACAGCTCTTCCAATGAATTCCATTTATAGAGAGTACAAAACTTAGGCCAGAACTTCCTAAACAATAAGCAATCCTAGTCATTCGTGATTATTTTTTTGTGATGCTGATTTATCTGGACAAAAGTATATACTCTACCCAGATCATTTTAGAACATTGACATCTTTATTTCAAGGCATATGAGTTGGTATTTATTGGAGAGGATCAGTGAGATTTTGTTGATAACATTATTTTGAGCTTTGCAGATCTGGGTCCTGAGTCTTTTGAGAATTAACCATTCTGCCAAACTTCCTTCTTGACAGTTAATGGGAACAGAATGCAGGGTTCCAACTTGACTAAGGAAGATGGGATCTTAGAAAGTACTTTATTATTGTGATTTCTGCGATTTATTTTTTTAATCAATCCTTGTAAAGACAAGTTGACGTATAACTGGACCTTAAAAAATTAGATTTGTATAGGGGCATTGCAGAGTAGCATTTTATGTTTTATAACACATTAGGTCAGCCTGACACTGCCCAGTTGTATGCCAGAACCCCTAGCTGAGTTCACATATGGCTCATATGTCAGATTTGGCATACATTGAAGTTGTTTGAGATAGGGTGAGTCAGTCAGTACTTTTGATTTAGGGCCAAAGCTTTGGAGCTGTGTTTGGCTAGTTATTGTTATGAAGGAGAATGGATCAAATTTTTTATTGATAAGCTCATATCTCTGAGGAGATGTTGACAGTGTAGCTCTGGGTCTGTATCACTCTATCTTCTCTTGCATTTTAATACTAGCACAATAGATTCCAGTCCCAGCAGCTCTGACTGGCACCCTGTTAATGCTAGTCATCATCGTAAATCTTACCTAGATATATAGGCAAAACCTTCTCAACAACTTTAACTGTTTACAAGGTATTTTTTTAAAAACCTCCCTGGTCCCCTGAGAACCATTCTCAACATCATACTGATAAGGTAAACTAGCTGGGCGTGATGGCTCACACCTATAATCCCAACACATTGGGAGGCCCAGTTGAGAGGATTGCCTGAGTCCATGGGTTCCATAAGGTAAACTTCATTACATACACTGACTCCTCTGCAGATCAGGAAATACGTGATATGGGTCACCAAGATGCTTCTTATTTCAAGTCCTCCTCCCCACCCACCCCCACCATTTTCATCACTGTCACCATCTCACATGTGTGCACATACCCAGACTATACCAGAATTGGAATGTTCCTTCTAATACATGGGTATTAGAAAGCAGATGAATGGAATATGGAGAAATACATTTACAGAAGGCTGAGTGATAACTTTGGTGTTTTCAGTGAGCAAAATTGAGGGTACATTAAGGCTCTACCTGAGAAAAGTAATCTGGAGAACATGTTCCTCTCTGAAAGCTACTGACCATGAAGAATGAGTCATTGACCTAAATCTTGTTTCCAAGGCACAATGTCCATATCAATAAATCAACAAACATTTGTCAAGAGCCTACTACAGGCTTATCAGTTTTCATTGTGGAAAAGAATTATCTGGACAGCCTGTTTAAAAGGCAGCATCTTTGGCCCCTCACAGAGAGATTCTGTTCATTATAAAACTAACACCCAAAGGGATACTGAATTAGACACTCTGGTGCCATGTTTTGAGAAATACTGGCCTGCCTTTTGCCAGCACCCGTGTTAGCCAATGGTGGTAAAATGATTCTCCCCCAAGGAGTTAACAGATAGTAAGAAAGAAGGCAGTCAATTTTAACAAAATGTGGTTTGCACTAAAATCAGAAACCAGGAGAAGGGGCTGCCAATGCTACAGATACCTTGCTGGAACAAAGGGCAGCAGAGCCAGTTCTAAAGGATGAAGAGGATTTTGCTGGATGGATAAGTCAAGGGTATTTTGGATATAAGAAACAGTCTACCAAAAGGCCCAAATACAGTCTGAGAGGTTTCATTGAAAAAATAAGACAGATAGACAAATATTAAAAAATAAAATAAAACAAAAACCAACCATACAAGACCAGGTTTTACACTCACCAAATAGATGGAACAAGCTACTTTTGGGGAAATTAAAGCTTTTTAGAATCCCAAGGCAGAGAGAAGCATCAGCTCAAACCACAAGTGCTTGGGCAATTTCCTACAGTTTCTCTTCACTTCCCATAAGAGTTTTATCATACTGTAGCTGCCCACAGACAACTGTCCTCTCAGGGCTTAGTGGGAGACCCAGATTTTGCATGGCTTTTTTCTGCTGGCTCTCCAGGTCAGTGTCCATGGAGCCTTCAAATGGACTTCAACATGACGCAAGACTATTTCATGCCGGTTTATGGCCAGGCCTCTGGTGGTTCCCAGCATATGTAACTGTGGCTAGAGACATAGCTATTCATCTGCAGAGCCAAGGTCCCTGGAAATCCCCAAGGTGCTCCCTACCCCAGTGAACTGATGGGCCCTAGTATCTTTTAAAGTTTCCCAGGAGACCGTCAGCCAGGGTGGATATACAGAGAAAGTTAACATCAGCCAGAATTTTACAACCTGACACAGAGAGTTTGAAATGAAAACTCCAGCAGCCTGAGGAAGAGGTATATACTCTGGTAGGATTCCTTTCTCATCCCACCACTCAAAGAGAGTAACATGCTGATCAAACTGAATGTACAAAGTGATATTTGGTTCTCATCGGGGAACCAATATACTTTTAAAAATGAGTTCATAGGAGCAAAAGATGAGAATGGGATGGATGCACCCTGAGGCAATCCAGAGTACTTGGTGATCTGTAAGCATCCATGAGTTGGGGTGGGGAGCGAGGGCAGGGGGCTACTGAATGTTTTCAGTCTGAGGCATTTGATCTGCTGGATAATCTAAGGCAAATCACTTAGCCACAGCAGACTTTGGTTCTCATATTGTGTAAAGTTGGGAGGTTTTATGAGATGGTCTTCTTCAACTCAATACTCTGTAATCTGTGAGGACTATTACAGAAGCTGCATTGCCTCTTAGATGGTGATCTTATGTGTAAATATAAGACTATATGCATCAACATATGAACTCAACTGTCTTGTATCTCTAAAACAAAAAAGAAGGAAAACCTGTGTAGACCCGATGACCTCTTTCAACCAACAGCCCATTTCCTACCCGCATCCAAAGCATGACTCCTCCAAGGTGGTGTCTGTGCTCACAGTCTCCATTCCCTTCCTTCCAGCTCACTCCAGGCTGACTTGCATTGTCACGCTGAAACTGTTCTTGTCCATTCATCAGATAATTTCATATTGCTCATTTCTCAACTCCCTCCATCTGGCAGCTACACTCAACATGGTTGACGACTCACATCTTCTAGAAATTCTTTCTCCTCTTAGTCATCGTGACACCACTCTTTCTTTTTTTTTTTTTTTTTTTGAGTTGGAATCTCACTCTGTCACCCAGACTGGAGTGCAGTGGCCGCTCCCGGCCACTGCAACCTTGACCTGCTGAGGCTCCGGCGATCCTTCCGCCTCAGCCTTCCAAGTAGCTGGAACTACAGGTGCGTGCTACCACGCCCGGCTAGTTTTTGATTTATTGTAGAGATGAGGTCTCGCCAAGTTGCCCAGGCAGGTCTCGAACATGCAGGCTCAGGCAATCCACTCACCTCGGCCTCCCAAAGTGCTGGGATTACAGGCTGAGCCACCGAGCCCGGCCGACACCATTCTTTCTTACTAATCACTCCCTCTTTCATCTTTCTGATGACTTGTCTTCAGCTTACCTGCTAAATGTTAGGCTTCCTCAGGGTTCAGTCTTGAGGCCTCTTTTCTAACTCAGTAATCGTAATGAATACTTTGGCTTCAAATCCCTTGTTGTTACCCTTGACTCACAAATTTATACCATCTCCGTATGGCATTTAATAATCTCCCTTTAGATGTTCATGGACATCTCCAGTTTTATGAGGCTGAAACAGAGCTCTTGATGCCCCCTTTCCCTGCTTTAGTGTGCTCCTCCCCCAGTGTCCCCTTCTGGAGGAAATGGTCCCACCCAGTTGCTCAAGCAAAAAACTGATGACTCATCCTTGATTCAGCCCTGGCTTTCACCACTCAATTGCAGTCCCTCAGCTGCCTTCAGAGTCTACATCTGTCTTTGTAGTCCTGGTCTCTACTTACCACTATGAGTTTTATACACACACTTCTAACTGGTCTCCCAGTTCTGCCCTAGTCTTTTCTCCACACAGCAGCTTGAGAGAAATTTGAAAAACATATCATGGTATGCCCATGCATAGAACCCCTCTTTTGGTTTTCTGCCACACTGAGAATTTAATCCAAACCCCTAACCCTGGGACATGAGGTCCTTCTTGATCCAACCCCACCTACCTCTAAAAACACATGCCACTCTCCAGCCCCGTGTGTTCCTGCCAGCTCATTTCCACCTCAAGGCCTTTGCACGATCTTTGGCTTGTACCTGGAATAATCTTCCCCGAGGCTTTCTGTAGCTGGCTCCTTTTCATCCCATACTCGCGACAGTCTACTTTCTCAGAGGCCTTCATGCAACAGCCCAGTGTTAAGTAGTACTCCCCCAAACTCCAGGCTGCACTCTCTTCTGTCCTCTGACCTGTCTGGTCTTCTTCATTGTGCTGAACACTGTCTGAAAATGTTTGCTTTATTGTGTGTCTTTGTATTTATTGTCTGTGTTATTCACCTGGAATAAAAGTTCCACAAGACCAGGAACCCTGTCCATCTTAGACAGTGTTGTGCCCTAGTGCCTTGCCACCTCATCACTGTTAAGTGTTCAAAGTATTAAAAGAAGTGATGAAGCACTGAAAATCTGGCACTATTTGGTGAATTCACATGCTGCTCCCTGGATCTTAGTGAGGGCCTCAAATGAGAACCAACTAGACTTTTTTGATGGGAAAAGCTCAGAATGCTTTGCTGCATTCTATTTAAAGGGGACCTTCCTGACAAGAGGTTTGCCACAGGTTGTTCAGAGCTGGTTTGTATATTTTTCTAAGGTAGCTTATAAGGCTCTGAGATGTGCAAAAACCCCAATGGTACTTCAGCTCTTTCTAATTTTCTTAAATTAGCCATTTACAATTGTATTTTCCACCTCTGGAAAACTCATTCTTAGATATGGAGACCTTCTACTTCTCCATGGAAACGGCCAAGACCATTTGTGGAGTCCAGCGCTTTGAAGATCCACCAGTTCAGTAACAGCTAAATTGCCCACCCTCACTTCCTGTTGTTCCTTTTGCCAAGTCTTTAGGTCCCTCCTAGAGGACCATGAAGTAGTGTCTATTTTTGAGATTTGTAGCATTTTCCATTAACTTCTGAGTTATAGCTATCCTGTTTTCTTTCACAGGGAGCATCCCATATCCTTTAAAAAAGCTGAAAAGAGGGTTTTGTTGTTTATTTAGGAAGCTTCCCCAAATGAATCTGATCCAAAGACACAGGGCCTAGAAGCTGCATTTTCTCAGGCGGCATGACGGCTGCTTCTGTGATGCGATGGAATGGGCAGGTGCAGGCGTGGGATGGGATGGGCAGGCTGAGGAGGGGCGAGGCACTGGGGAGGATGACAGCAAATGCTTCCCCTTCTGCTGTGTCTCCTGCAACACTGGATAATTGGGTTGCCATCCATAGGAAAAACTTGGGAAGCCTTTATGTGACTGCTACTTTGGCCCCCCCATGTATCTAGTGGCAATTGCTGAATACTTACAAAGGAAGGCCAATGGCTTCTTAATATCAGCTACACTGAGATGGTTCTGAATACCCTCCTAAGGAAAACTACTCAAGTCTGTGTCAGGTTCTCTGATTTTAGGAAAGTGTACAGAAATCGCATGAGCATTTTGTCCTTGGTTTTATGAGCAAAATAGTGTCAAAGAAAATTTCCCATGTCCAAAACATCCAAGTTACTCTGTCCTTCTAAATTCACAACAGGATGAATGAGCAGTAAGAATCACCAGAGAATAATGCCTCAAAGCTACCTGGTTTTTGAAAGAGTATTACATCATCAGTTAATACTTAAGAAATGTTTAATTTATCCCCATTTAGTAATAATAGACTGACTAATGGAAATTTTAAACAAGTATACCAGCTGTTCCCAGTTCTAGCAAATAAACTCATTCAATACATATCTATTGTGAATGTATACTTCATCCCAGACACAGAACCCAAACACACAAAGCCTACGGACCAAGCTCCTTGGGGTGCAGGCCTAGAATGAGAGGTGAGGGACAAGAGGCAGTGGGAGAGCAAGCTTGTGTACACAAACAGGTGCCAACTTCTCAGAAACAACAAAAGGGGCCACTCCAGGTCCTCCCATTTCCAGTGTCCCTAAATTTCCCAAGTCAGCACTTCCTCCCTCCTGCTAAGGGTTATCAACGTCTCCCCCATCTGCCCCCGCCCTCCTCTGACTTGTTCTGTTCATCCTACTGGAGACGTTTAAATTGACATCACACTTCCATAAGCATTTATAGGAGAGACTGTGGGTTATCCAGGAGATGTGGAAGAGCCTCCATCCAGTGAGAATATTAAATACAAAAAATGCTTTCCTATATTTCTAGGGCCCCTGGAGTAGTATACTCATAAGACTGCACAGGCCCATCTACCTTCTGAGATGCCCCCTGGCCCCATGGAAAACACACACACCCTTGTCACCCCAGAGGCTGAAGTGCCACTGTCACTCCCTATCTTAGCCCCGCCACCTCTTCCCTGCACTCAGGTGGGTGCAAGGCCAGGCCCATCAGCCTGAGCAGATGTCTCCCCTTTTGGCACAGCCCTGCAGTCCCTGGGAGTCCCTCTCAGAGCAGCTCTCCTCCCTGGAAGGCCCAGTGTGGGAGGAAAAGAAGAAAGATTCTCTCTAGAGAAAGCTTCCTACCTGCGGACCAAGCCCAAGTTGAGGATTCTGCTTTTCCTCTCCTGTCCTCCTCCTTGTAGCAGGTGGCGGAGGAGGAGGATCTGCCTGCCACATGTTGGATGCTCTTGGCAGAAAGTGATAGGCCTAGTTCCCTGACAGTCAGTGAAAGTCCCACTCACCATCCTGAAACCAAGGGGATTCCCTCTACACGAACTGCAACTTGGCTCTCACTTAAAAAACAGTTTACCGCTAGGGGAGGGAGGGGCATACCTCATCAACAAGGGCACCTGCATGATCAGTGTTTATAGAACAACCCTGAATTGTACCCCACATCTTTATAATAAAATTTTTTTTTAAGTTAAATAAATAAATAAATAAAACAATTGACTAAAAGGAATATATTCTAGTATTCAATAGTATAGTAGGGAAATCATAGTTAACAATAATTTATTGTTTATTTCAAAATAGCTAGAAGAGAAAATTTGGGATGTTCTCAACACAAAAAAAAGGTAAATGTTTGAGGTGATGGATATGCTAATTACCCTGATTTGATAACTCCACATTATATACAGGTATCTCACATGCACCCCAAATCTCACATGCGCCCCCCCAAAAAATCTCACCTTTACCCCCAAATCTCACATGTACAACTATTACACATCATTTTTAAAAGTTAAAAAATTAAAGAGCAAATGAAAGTGATAGTTTTCAAACATTTCTGATATTTTTGAAGGAAATCATTCATGTACTTCTATATTTTAACTCTTATTAGTAACAGAATTACTTACAATGCCACCTCACCAGAGTTGAGCATTTCAGATACAAGGAAGTAGTTGCCAGGTCTGTAAAATTAAAATATAAATAAACAAAAGGGGGAACAACACAGTGCTACTTGAGTATATTGAGTGGCTATTTTGCCACTTAAAGATATTAAAAGTACTATCATTGTCTTCTACCAGTGCCATTATTTCGTAACAGAAGGACATTTTAACAAGAAAAAAGAAAGAACATAACCTCAGGATAAAATGGTAGTTCTTTGTATCTCAGGAAGAACGGGTCAGTCTCTAAAAACTGAAATTTTACCTTTATGGGAATTATTAGAATTGTTTCTGCCATTCTCATGTCACTGTAAATTTATGCAAACCTTGTAAAAGCCACCTTCTGAAGACAGGTCTTGTAGAGTGCTTATCCAGACCTTTTGGTTCCCTGTCCTAAGCCTAAGAATGAACTGGAAACTTTTCTTTTAAAACTGACACTTTGAAAAACGGAGCATCCCAAGTACCACATGGGAGACCAGGAGGCCAGCAGAACCCAGGGCAGATCAATCCAAGTTCACCCACAGCTGTAGGATGACCTCATGCAAGAATGCTGTGCTTGCCTCCATGGCATTTCATACAAGTGGGTGTCTTCCCTGTGACCTTTGGCTCCCAAGCATAAAGGCTTACAGTCAGCAGAACATGAGGGCTTATTTTCAGATTTAACTCACCTCGAAACCTTAATAGAGAACTGAAAAATGTTCGTCTGAGCATAGTTTCTTAACAGAAAGCAGCACACAGTCTATGGTGCTGACTTTCTCATGTTTACTGTTTTGATTTTGGATCTGGGAGCAGGAGGGGAAGGTAATGCTTTTGACTTCATTCCTGACACCAACATCCAGCCTTTCATTTGTCAGTACAGTGTTGACTGTTGATTTTCACAATAGAAAGGCCTTATGATTTATAATCAAACTGCAGCCAAGCCATTCATTCCCAGACCTTTTAAAATGATCTTGTAAATTGCAGCAGACAGAAGGGGAGAGCGAGCTGGCTCCCTTTAAACAACAGCAACAACCAGGGAAAACAACAAAGAAAGAATGTGTGCTTTCTTCAATGGCAGTTAGAGGAAATATAGATTAAATACTTTTCATAACTAGTGGCTATAATTATCAGGAAAATCTGAGACAGTGTGTAATTTCTGACACAGCTGTATGAGCCATTTACATACTGCAGAGTCCATGGAGGGAAAGAAAAGAGATCATTTTATCCTTCCAATAACTACAATTTTATATTGGTAAATCAAGCATAAAATTGGTAGTTGAAATGTTTCCAAGAGTCTTTGTTTTGAAATACCTTTATTCATCCATATATTATCTCAGGGTCTAGCTTTGCTAGCTACTGTCATTCCAGGAGATAAAATGTTCTGTTTGCCATGTTACTATTACTGCCCTCAGAATGTGCTGTTATTGAATGCTTGTTGAGTGCTGTTGGAAATGTCAAGACCATAACTCACCCTGACAAAACTGTCATTGGGGTTAGGTGGCATTACTTAACTGAGACTCTCATTTGCCTCTAAATATTGATATTTTTGAAGGAAATCATTCATGCACTTCTATATTTTAACTCTTATTAGTAACAGAATTACTTACAATGTCACCTCATCAGAGTTGAGAATTGTCATTCTGAACTGTCCAATTTCTGTCTTTCTAATTCAGGCATCATATCGACGTTTCTTCATGTCCATCCTTTTGGAGCCAACATAGAATATCTTTGGTCATACATGCAGCAACTGGATTCCAAGGTAAATTACTTTGCTCAAGTGAACTCATTGCTGAAATGTAGCATGTTGACTCTGCATGAGCTGCATTCGGGATGCAATGGCCTGTGGGAGGGCTATCAACCCTCCTCCTCTGCAAGCACCTCTGTTTTTGGTAGATAGTTGTCTTGTTTTCACTGCTTGTGTCTTTACAGAAAAAAAAAGAAGTTATCTAAAGCGACATTGACTTTCAGCAGATGCCAAGTTAATTAGAAAAGCTTATGAGAGATTTAAAAGTATAGGTTGGCTTGAAATTTCCCAAAACAGGGGCGAAATCAGGTTCTCATAGGATGCCATGATCCAGACTTCATATGACAGAGGGAGGATCGCCTCAAATAATAGAAAGCTCTGCTATGACTCTTAGGGAAACGGCATTATTGGCCGGTTTTCGGCATTATGCTCTAAATGGAAAAAAATAACTGCAAAGTTATTCTCAGCTGTGGCCCTCAAGGGTCACGTCCAGAGTTAGACATCACTGCTCATTTCTCCGAAGCTCAGTTTTTCTCATTTGCAAATCAGTTCTACTCCTAGTCCTTGCAGTATTTGTGTTCCAAAAGAGAAGGGACAGAAAGAGTTCATTGTATGTATCACATTCTAGTGAACAATGAGAGAAGCCCTGTCGAAATAAAATGATGTCAGTAACCAGCACTGCCTGGGCAACCCAGGAAGGAGGCGAACACAGAAGCAAAACAGAAAAGCCCAAGAGGTCACTGAATAGTCTGTTAATGTGCCTGCTATGAAAGAAGATGGAAACAACTAAGAAACTCCTTTCTAGGGCATAGCAAAGTACATGGAATTTGTATGACCAGACCTACAGCCTGCAGTTCTGTGACCCTAAACAGACACCTGTAAGTCATTCTGAATTGTCAGTGACAGGCACAGATTAAAGTACTACATTGCATTCTTATTTTGAATCAAATGATCTCACCACTACATGATTGACCTCTTAAATAGGTCTAATACTTCCCCTTTGAGAGACATCATCTGGAACCAGAAGTATTTTTCAGTCATATAAACACATGTCTTTTTTATGATGAGGCAGGCCAAAACAGGGTGAAAAGTGTTAGATTATAAAGTTCTTAAAGTCCAGAACAATATATTGTTTTCTCTGTGGCCTCCTCTCACGTGCATAGGGAACTAATAGAAAACATTGGTGTTAAACGCAGATAAAATGAGAAGGACCTACTGTACAATGTCACTTTGTTGTAAGGAAGCTTTGAAGGATTTCTCTGCTGTTGTTTCTTCCCCTTCACCGGTATCATTGTTCCTTCATATCAGGGCTACCTTTGCTTGGAGGATTGAAGGAAGCACTGCTTGCACCCATGTGTTTGGCAGAGAATAAGCTCTCAAGAAACGACTCCTGTTGTTGCTATTATGCTTCCCTTGTAGTGCTAACATTTCTTTTCTCCCCTTTCCGGAAGTCCCAAGTGGGAAGCCTTTGTTGAGAAGCAGTTGTTATTTTAGTACCGGCTGAAATGGCTAAAGAATCCATGTGTTATTTGTCTCAGAATTTCAGGACTCTTGTTTCCTCTGCCCCATCACTGCAAGTTGATGACCATGATGATCATCTGTGAAGTATGTGTGTGTGTGTGTGTGTGTGTGTGTGTGTGTGTGTGTGTGTGTTTGTGTGTGACTAAAACCATCTTCTGGGAGTGGGGGGAATTGATAAATAATGAACTGATTTATTTTGGTGGGATAGAAGCTCTTGTTTTATTCTTACCCTCAGGACAGAGCTCAGATGAGATTTGTGTCTTTCCCTTGTTAGTCTCTGAGGAGAGAGAATTCACATGCCTGGTCCCTAGCCATTAGATGATGGGTCTTTCTGGAAGGGATTCAGTCAAGGGAATTCCATCTCATCACAGGCTGGTCCTTTCATTTTAGAAGATGATGAAGAAAGTATTTTTCTAACAGAGGAAATATGTGGGATGGCCCCTGCCCCCAGAGAGCCCTCCATCTCCTCAATGAATTGCCCAGTAGAGCTGTCAGGTTTCCTCCTCATGCCAGGGTTGGAAAATATACTGAAAGAGTGCTCTAGAGCTGCTGGGTACCAGGATTGGACTACGTATTCTTTCTATCCCAGTGAGGCTGAGAGGATATTTAGACTTTTTAATCCAGAGAGCAAATTATTACTGTAGCCTGGAATTCCATATCATCGGAGCTTTAAGCAGAAAACAAAATAATGAGAGGTTTGCCCTCTAAGTATCCACCGGGGCCTTGTCCCTGTATCAGCTGCCAAAAGGCTTATAATCCGGAGCTGCTGGCAGCCTGTTGATGCCGAGGTTCTCTGGTGCAGTGGCCTAGTCCACCGGCCTCCAGTTAATCAGAACGAACTGTGTGTCACAGGTCCCCAAGAGTTTTGGCTAATGTATTAAGGCAGTAGGCCCCATCCTGCTGCCACAACGTAGGGCGTTTGCTGCTGACTCTAAGAGGATGACTTTTGTCAAGTTCCACTTAAAACAACACAGATTCCTTGAGATTTGACAGCATCGCCATTACCACAATTGTTGTCAGGTAACACCCCGGTACTGCTGAGAAGAAGGAGAGCAGGCTCAACCCAGCCCTGTAAAGCAGCTGCTGTTAATAGAATTCCCTCAAGGGCTCCATATGGGTATAAGAATGATTAGAAGTGGAAGGAGAGGCAGGAATTAATTTAAATTACATCGGGCATGTAAATTGCACATGGCTCCCTAAAACCGTGTAACCCAATAATAGGCATTTTCCAGTTAAATATCATTCCTGCTCTTGATAATGATATCTGCACATTTTCCTTTCCTCGGCCTTTCTACACTACCCACTCTCGCTTATCCAACTGTCTCATATCGGAAACACATGACAAAGTCACAAAGATTCATTCAGAGGAAGCAGGGCACGGGCTAGGGACAGTGGTTTCTGGAAGCTTTGCTGAATCAAACATCATTCCCTGAGCACAGGCAGGTAAGCTCTTCAAAAGAGGCAGCACTATCTTGAAAATGACTTCTGATCCATATGTAGACTCTCCCATGACAGCCCCAGAGCCCATCAGGCCTACCCTTGTGGTGACCCAAAGCAGAACAGAAGACACATTTGGGTTAAGCAGGTGAATACTTCCTATCTTACAGTCAAGAGCAGGGGTCCCTTTTATCTTCCCCCTAGCGTGTGGGTTCTTTAGGAGATTAAGATTCAATTCTTCATTGTGGGGCTGCCCCACTACCTACCTGAAGCCTCCTCCCAAGGCCCATGGAGTGAATGATTTGGTTCTGAAAACCAGACTCATAACATGGCCCAAATGCTGGAGGATATACAGAGACCTGCTATTTTGGCATGACACCACTGTGACCACCTGGGGAGTTCATGGGCATGTGTGTGTCTCCCACCAGAGAAGCAAATCATGTGCTTTTCTATACTAAAAGCCTACATCTAGAAACACAGAATTTCTGTATCTTGCCAGTTCAGTGGAGATTCAAAGCCTGCTTTAATTGAATAGTGTTCTTTCCCAGACTCCAGCTGGGTGGTGAGGGTGGGTGAAGTGTTCTTAGCAGTGTTTCTAAGACTGCCCGCCTGAATAATCTTTAATATGTATATTCTGGTGTTCCCCTTAAGAGCCACCTGTCACAGCATGTTAATGAGTGGTAGCTTAGACAGACTGTAAGAAATGTGCTTTTTAGACAGTACAGCACTCTGGGAAAGCATATGACAGCAGAAGGAGCAGTACTCTCATTTGCTTGCATGAAAAACAAAAAGTTACCCACCGTTAGAGAAGTTGATAAGGTGGCCAGGGACCCAGTGAATGCTGGGATAACTCACTGCTTTGCATGTTGAGAAAATGGTATAGTACTTGTGAAATAACTGAGAATCAGGCATGAACTAGTAAAGTGCAAAACTGGGCAGAGCAGTTATTTAGTGAGACGGAGTTAGAGAAGGGTCATGATGAACAGTGAGGTGTCCTTGGGTTCATACTTAGTCTAGTGTCTTCCCTCTGGGGCATTTTAGCCCACTTTGCCACATTTCTCTTCTTTCTCCTCCTTCTGCCCTTCCTTCCTTCTCTCTTTCCTTCCATCTCTTGTTTTCCTTTCAGATTCTTTTAGCCTTTTGATTCTTTCCTGCTTTTTATCTTTTTATTTCCTTTTCTTTGCCTCCTCCCTCCTTCCCTTCCGCTTTCAGTTTCTTTCTTCACTCCTTTTAATTCCTAATTTGTATTTACCTTCTTCTTTCTTTCCTCCTCTTTCCCCCCTCTCCCTCCCTCCCCTATGTACGTTCTATATTTTACTTTGTGAATGTTTACTGCAAGGTGGCTGTGTGTGTTGACACCGTGCTCTGCCCAGGGATATGAAAAATGAACACTGAGGCTAGAAGTCAGCTTATCCCATGGAAGGAAGTCTGGCTTGCAGCTGGTTCCCTGATGCTCCAGCCCCGACAGCTTCCACTCGTGTCTGTTCAGTGCCCCCGACAGGAGCCCCTGTCCCCCAAGCCTTCCTTGCTTGACGATAGGAGATATGGAGCCAACCGTCGTGATCACAAAATTGATATATGTCTGTTTGTGTCATTTGGTACATGTGCTAAGAGGCTGGGCCAGGGGCCAGTGGGCTTGGGCTAGAGACAGCAAATCAGAAAATGAATTAAGCAGATTTTGTAAATGATCTCTGTGGCGTTAACACCACACAGGTCACTTGCTGACATGGAGCCTTTTTCCCTTCTCGTTTTTTCTTTCTTTTTGGTAATTATAGCAGACAAATACTTCCCAAAAGAATAGTGGCTGGGCACAGTGGCTCATGCCTGTAATCCCAGCACTTTGGGAGGCAGAGGCAGGAGGATCGCCTGAGTCCAGGAGGTTTCAGTCTGCAGTGAGCCATGATCTTGCCACTGCTCTCCAGCCTGGGTGACAGTGAGACTTCAACTCAAACAAACAAATAAGAAAGAATAAGTGCTAAACTTAGAGAACTTTAAACAAAATAGGAAGGATCCAAAGGTAATGTTGAAGATTGAAAATACACAGGTAGGCCGGGCTCGGTGGCTCAGCCTGTAATCCCAGCACTTTGGGAGACTGAGGTGGGTGGATTGCCTGAGCCCGCGGATTCGAGACCTCGTCTCTACAATAAAATCAAAAATTAGCCAGGCTTGGTAGCATGTGCCTGTAGTTCCGGCTACTTGGCAGGCTGAGGTGGAAGGATCACTGGAGCCCAGCAGGTTGACGCTGGCGTGGCCATGAGTGTGCCACTGCACTCCAGCCTGGGCGACAAAGTAAGACTCCAACTCAAAAAAATAAAGAAAGAAAATACACAGGCCACTAATTTCTTGAAACCAAAGCCAGCTAGGTAAGAGGGAAATGAAAACATCAGATTTATGACAATCTTGCCCACTTTCTAAAGCACCAAATACATGGTGTAAGGGAAAATGGAATTTCATAGTCTTGACACCTCTCTCTAACCTATCTTATAATGCTGCACAGAGTTCTCTTAACCATGTGTATGGATTCTCATCATTCGCTTGGGAGAGAGGGAATGCTTCGCTCTGAAAGCAGGACTGCATTCAGAAGTCCTGCTCCAAGTTCCAGCCCTTCCACCTCCCTGCGGGGCAACAGCAGTCCTTTGGGCCGCAGACTTCTATCTATGAAAAGCAGGAGCTTAGAAAGACTCCCTGGCCTCAGAAGTGCTTCAGGAAAGGGAATCTCACACGAGATGAGGAAATGGGTCCATTTCACTTCCAGCTCTGCCAGGGAGGTCTGGATACTTGGTTTTATATGATGACTCCATGACCCTTTCTGTTCTCAAGACAAAGACAGTACTGCTGGGAAGGTAAAAGATATTGTGAAGGTCAAATTTTAAGAGCTGATACATTCAAAGGAACAGAAGAAAACAATTAAGTAAATGAAGATATTTAAAAGCAACAATTCTTTGGCCTTGGGGTGAAAAAGCATAGCAAATTGAATTTTCTCTTGAATTTCTCTAGAAAATCCCAAAAGGTAAAATGGTTATTTTGTGAGGGTGGGGGGAAATTTTGAAAACCATCAAACTAACCTGAAAGAAGTTTCTCCTTGATCTTTCTTCTGACGTGAGATATAAATGTCTTTAAGGAAACTTTCTAGAATTTAGCTGAGAGCCATATTAATTGGATATTTTAGATAGGACTTTATTTGAAGTGGTCTGTTCTATAATTATGATACATGTCTATCCACATTGTTTACATCTTTATGGTACAATCAGGGTGTTACCTTACAATACCAACAGAAACTACAGCTAACAACATTTAAGGAGATTAATTTCCTTTATGCTGATTTCTGGCTTTCTCAAGATCTGAAATATGACTAATTGGTTATTTATATGAAGCAATCATGAAGATTTCAAATCCCAGTTTCACTACTCCTTAGCTGTGTGACCTCAGGCAACTTATTTTACATCTCTGTGTCTAAGTTTTACCATCTGTAAAATGGACTTTTTTTTTTAACTTTTCTGTAGGAAATGAGGTCTTGTTATGTTGCCCAGGCTGGTCCTGAACTCCTGGACACAAGCAATTCTCTCATCTCGGCCTCTCTAAGTGCTGGGATTATAGGTATGAGCTACCACACCTAGCCTGTAAAATAGATTTTCATGGGTTATCCTATACATTAAATGATTTAATAAATGAAAAGTATTCCAGAACAGTATCTGGTACACAGATGTGTGTGTGACTCACCCAAAGCCTGGAGCTGGGACATGGAGGGGCAAGCACTCAAGTCAAGTCCTCAGAGCATTTGGTCCTTTTTTTTTTCAATTCCCTTATCTTGCAGATGAGAAAACAGGCCCAAAGAGGTGAAGTGACTAGTTACTTAACTGAAAGGTGGTTAATGGTCGTTCCATGGTTGGGATGATATCTTTGGTATGTACATTTCTTTCTGCCGGCAAGTGAGGGGTGTGTTTGCTTGTTTAATGAGCTCCCTGATGAGATGATGCAGGTAGAATGTCTGTTCCCGCCTATCCCACAGTGGGGACCTGGTAAACAGTAGCTAAATCTCTCCTGCTGCAAGCCTTTTCCTACTTCCTTTGTGGTTGAAGTCTAGGCTCAGATTGACAGATACCATGGAAAACCAGATGTTACTACACTTCGCATGTGCCAGTCAAGGCTCCCCAAGACTTGCCTCACTTGCCGGCAGAAAGAAATGTACATGCCAAATGTACATGGACAAATGGTCATGTGGGGGTGCCCAGGCATCAGCATATGGGTGTGCAAGAGCCACTGAGTTGGGAATTTTTCTTCCTCATCACAGAAGAGCCCTACCCTTCTGTATACAGACCCTTCCTCCACAGCACCCACTCAGGAGCAGAGAGGCAGTGCCCAAGAGGATTGTTCCTCTCCAAAGGAACCACCCCTCACGGAGCTCAGCATGGTTGGTTAAGTACAAGACACCACAGGCAGACGACCTGGATCTGAGCCCTGTGTGTTACCCTGCACAGTTACCTAGTCCCTCAGTGTTCTCATTTGTAAATTATTTTCTTATAAGACTGTGGTAACCATTAGTGTTTTTAGGTGAGTCTGGTAAAGAAATGTTTCTTGATCATTGTAAGTTGTTAACTTTTTACAACCAGTTCTGCAGAGCTGCAGGGTGGAATTGCCTACTGCCTGTCCTGACCCCACTGGCCTCCTGTACATGTGATCTCTAGATCAGATATTGATTTTACCCTCAGGAATTCAGCTTTTTCTCTCCTTCTGAATCGCACAAGGTTGCTTTCCTATGTTTTTCAAGGAGGTGACAGTTATGCTGGCAACGATGCTGGTGGGCTGACTGGTATCTCAGTCCATCTACCTCACTATGTCCTCTCCTTAATCTGGGGAATGACGGCTCGTGGCAGGGGTGGCACCTGAATTTGACTGGAGACTAGCTAGAGTCTTCCATAGATTCCCTGTGTTGTCCTCTAACAGGGAGAGGGGAGCATGCTGAGAAGATTACTTGGCCTCTTAAAGCTGAAAGAAAACTGCCTCCTGGACCAACTGAAAATTGTCAGCTATTTATTTACCCTCAAGATTTTAGCTTCTTCTCTCCTTTCTAACTAATAGCACAAGGCTTCTTCCCTATGCCCTATGTCTCCCGGGGAGGTGATAGTTATGCTGGAAACAAGGCCACACACCTCTTTGTACTTGTCTCCTTTGTCTTACAAGTACACAGTTTGACCCACCTACCACAAAAGGTTGGATAGTAATATCATTTTCTATCAGTATTGCCCTCTTACACAGAAAGAGAGAGAAAAATTACTTGTGCCAGGCACTTGTTTCATTTTACATACATTTCTCACAATTACACTGAGAGAGAGAGAGAGAGAGAGATTATTTCTAATACACACCTAAAGAAACTGAGGGTATTAAATATTAAGTAATCTGTCCACGGTCACACAACTTGAGTCTAGCCAGGGTAAAATCCAAGCCTGTTTGTTTTAGGTCTCCATTCTTTTTTTTTTTTTTGAGTTGGAGTTTCACTTGTCACCAGGCTGGAGTGCAGTAACACTCATGGTTACCCCAGCATCAACCTGCCAGTCTCCAGAGATCCTTCCACCTCAGCCTTCCAAGTAGCCAGAACTATAGGCGTGTGCTACCACGCCTGGCTAATTTTTTATTTATTGTAGAGACAAGGTCTCACCCAGTTGCCCGGGCTGGTCTCAAACCCACTGGCTCAGGCAGTCCTCTCACCTTAGCCTCACAAAGTGCTGGGATTACAGGCTGAGCCACCTAGCCCAGCCTAGGTCCCCATTCTTAACCCATAAATGCCTGAGCATAAGAATTACCTAGAGTTGTTGTTAAAAATAGATCGTCTGGTATACACCTTCAACTGGCTGAATTGGGGTCTCCGGAGAAGAGGCTAGGGCATCTGCTTGATGAACAAGTGCCCCAGATGAAGACCACACCATACCCTGTTGTCGTCCCCCCCCCCCCCCCCCCGTGAGCTGTTGACAGTCACAGGATGTGCCTAATGCATGCTAATGCCCAGGCTCCAACTCCATGCGGTGGGTGGGTCTTTCCCAAGTTCTGGCTTTGATAAAACACTTAACCCTCTGCAGTTCACTCAGTTTTCTCAGCTGTGAAGTGGAGGTGCACCACGACATCCATCCCTCCGTATCGTACTGGAGTGCTGTGAGAATGACATAAAAGTGGGCTGGTATTAAGGGTGCTGAGTGCAGTGCTTGTGGAAAGAAATGAACTTCTCCTAATCTGTTTAATGGGCACTTGGGGATTAACCTGGGAGCCTAACCATCCTTCTAATGTGGTTCTGTGGGAAAATGCATTCAGATTTCAGAATAATGTTCACAAGTTTTAGAACACAGTTTATTTTAACTTTCAATACTGCCTCTGTCTAGCTGAAGCTTTGAATTATAAGCCCAGGAACATTGAATCTATTATATGAAATCCCTTCCATGTGGCTATTAAACAGTCAATTTGACTTCTTGGCCTCCTTGGTGTCTCTTTTAAATGGATCTTAATATTGTTAAATGGAATTTATTATTAAATGGAATCTTAATAGTGTTAAATGGAATTTGATATCTCTACAGTGACCGTACCATGAAAAATTGCAATAGTTCTGATCCATTGAACACCGCTAGGTGCTCAGATCTGTGCTAAGCCAGTAGTTTTCATGCATCCTTATCAAATGTTATTCCCATTTGCCGAGGCTTCCAAATGATCTTTGTAGGAGTCATTTAGCTTGTAACAATAGTAGATACAGGATTCAAACAATATCAGGTCCCAGATTCCAGGGATATTCCAACAGAATGTCAGGCCTCGTCGGCCACCTTGCCTGCTGTGCAAAATCTACATGCACACATGTGGATCAGGATCAGACACGGGAAGACAAGAGCAGCGGCTGGGTTACAGCGGAAGGACCGTGGCTGGTTTGTTTTTTAAAATAAGATGACTCCCTGGTGTAAAAGTCATGTCATAAAGAAAAATTGGAAGAAGTAAAAAGTCACATTTTTAAAATATACCTGGATTTTATGACCTGATGTCAGGATTTTCATTACTGTAGATTTTGGGCTCGAGTTTCCATTCCTAAACCTTCATGGTCTCTGCTCCCTGTGGATGTTAAAGGAAAAGAAAGAAACTTGAGTGGCGAGAAAGCCATCACATGCCCTCTGCTCCTCACTGAGTTAGAGGACACTGCTGCCCCTCAGAGATGAGAATTAGGGCACCAGTAGGAGTGGTGGGGCATTTGCTCTGAGCCCCCGGAAGCTCCCTCCCTGTCTCCTCTTGTGTGAGGAGAGGACTGTTCAGGCTTTAGGGTAGCCATCCATATGAAGGGTGAACTGGGAACTTTCTGCCCCACTGGTCTCATGCCCCACCCCGCCAGCTGTTTGGGAGACAGTAATCACAGTCACATTCAGCACATGCTCCTTTCATAAGACATCACCTGACAGCAAACAATGAAAACAAATGTTGGTTATCTTCCTGGGAATGCATGTGCTTGCCCAACCCACTGCCTCCTTTAAGATGAGTTCTTTTCCCAGAAATGACTTTTCTTCCTTTCCAACAGATATCTGCAAATGAAATCGAAATGCTTTTGATGCGGCTGCCACGCATGTTCAAACAGGAATTCACGGGCGTGGGAGCGACACTGGAAAAAAGATGGAAGTTGTGTGCCTTTGAAGGAATTAAAACTACCTAACTGTGAAGAGCTGCAGATCTCTGGAAATGAAACCGTGCGAACCCGGCCAGGGCTGTGCGGCATGGGAGCAGGAGGCATGGTGGGGTCGGCCCAACGGGGCCGCGTGGAACCCCCCGGGGCTACCTTTAGTTATGTCTGTGGCGTTCCCTTGTGAGTGGAAATGTAATTGTGTACCAGTTCCCTAAAATAAACAAAGCTTCATACTGTGACAGATCTGTTTCCTATGAACACCAACAGTGATTCCACAGTCATAATGATGGCAAAATCTTAAAATTATGCTACATTTGAGAATAGTTCACCAAGCAAAATATTTAAAGGTAATGATGGTGTAGCAATGGGTGTTGCTAGGCTACAGAGTTGTATATGTAATGTATAGCTGAAATCATTAAGTGACACTTTCCTGAAAGTCTTTGTTTTAGTAAAAAAGAAAAAGGAAGAAAGGTGGGGAGGAAGGAAAGTAATTTTTCAGTGAGGGAAAATCATACCAAAAGAAAAACTTGAATAGGTGTCTGAACAGTTAACATTTTGTAAATTAAGTTACATGCTGTTCCAGGGACTTTTGCCTTATTGGAGAGGCAGAAAATATGATTGGACACATTCAGAATGCTTTACCAAGAATATTATTTTTCTAATGTAACAATTCTCCACCATAAGTTCTTTTAACATGGACTGCATAACAATTTTCATAAAATGTAAATAAAGGAAAAACTAGTGTGTTGTCTTGTACTTGATATGTAACATTCAGGTTTATGCATCAAAATAAACATTCAGTAAATATTCCTGTTACAAATTTTATAGCAAAGATATTAATTTTTTTCAATAAATATGGCTTCTACATTATTGGTTTTGCAAATTATTCTTTGACATTTACTTTCATTCTTCCTTAAGAAATCTGTTTTTCATTATAAGTCCCGTCTCATATCCAACCACTTAAAAGTGATTAAATACATAAGTGATATTAAGAGACAAAACATTATCTCAAATAGAAATCTGTAAAAATCGTGGAGTGGAAATTGCCAAGAAAGGCGATTATACACCATTAGAGTAGATTTTTTTTTTTAAACATCAAATCCAGAAATGATCAAAATAAATTTTACCTGTGTTTTGCATCCTCAGGGAACCAGTACGAAGTAGTAAATCTGATTAATTCCTACACTTATTTATTTGTATGTTTACTAGAAAATATACAAGTTAGAAAATAAGTGAAGAGATCCACACTTGGACTAACAATTTAGATAGAATTTGGGCTTCTCTTTCCTTTAATAACAGTTAGAGATTTGCTTAAAATTGTGTCCTCTTCCTGCTTTATTACTTAAGAATCACAAAAAACCCCACAAATATTCTTAATTTTAATTGAAACGTTTTTTAGGAAGACAGCTAAACAGTGACTATTCTTTGAAATTGTGGAAAGATATTCTACTGGACGTTATTGTCCTGAGGTTCTTTTTGTTGAGCCTGATAAATTTAGGTACTTAATCATACATCCCATAAACACGTGTTTTGTCCAGCTTCAGTGCTAACAATGTGAATATGAAGATAAGAAAAGGCCCTCTCCTTAACTTGCTCAGAGTTCAGTGTGAAAAAGATATTTTCCCCAAAGTTTCTATATGATGGGATTCCAGTAACAAGAAAGCTACAAGGGTGCTATGACATTCAAACTAAATGCCAATAGTATATTAAACACGTTTACCATCTGTCCATGTCCACTACCGCCATCCTCCCGAATGATTTATCTCTAAGTCAAGACACACAAATAAGGATACAGCAGTCAGAAAGGGGAAGACAAGATTTACAGATAATGTTTCCATAAAACAACCTAAGAAGTTCACCTGAAGAAGAAAAAAAAAATCCAGGAAAGCGTCCAGTTATAAAGACATGAAGCTAGTAGGCACATAGGGGATGATACCACAACCTATGCAGTTTCTAAGTAAAAGCATGGTGGATATTTTCAAACTTGCATGAATACTTTCAGTTATTACTGGGAGTCACTTTAGCAGAAAGACATACTGCACAGAGTATAACCTTAACTCAGAGCTCTGTACTCACTCAAAGCTGTTGTGTAATTGAAGAGGACTTGGAGGGGACCTTATAGGAACTCTGACAAGGAGAAAGCATTTCTTAAATACATGCTTCTGAACCCTAAATGGCAACTCAGAGGAATGAAATGGTTAATTCACTTTCCAAAAATAAATGTAAATAGGAGAATCAATTTTGGCTGTAATGTTTTTATTTATACCTGAAATGTATTATGTGACTTATCTAAAAATAGACTATATAATTTAACTTTAATTATGTGAATAACTCATTTTTGGAGAGGGGGAACCCCCTCTAAGTTATTTCACAGACTTTCAGGTTCAAATAGGACTTAGCGATCACCTGGGGAAAGAACGAACATTGACGTCTATGAGGGTGGTCTGGAGTCTGTGGATGCATCACCCATCCCTTTTAATCCTTCGGATTACACTATATGAAGATACTGTTATCGTCCCCATTTGTCACACAAAGGAAAATGAGGCTCACAAGTTTTAAGTCATTTGGCCAGCTTTGCACAGGTTTATGAAATTTTGAATCCAGGATTTGAGCCAAAGGCTAACTGACTCTGAAACATCTTCTCTTCACTGGTTACGCTTCTGGTTCAACCCACTCCCTCCCACCCTCTGTGAGCCTGTGCCCCTCCAGGGCCTGTGGATCCCTCTTTTTGTTATCCTTTTTACTCACCATCATCCCTTATTTATGGATAAATGTGTGAAAACTCTTTACACCTTTCTCTCTTTAGAATCCGCGGAATGTTGAAGGTTGGGAGATTCTTGGGACGTGCCCCCAAGGGCTTTTCTGACTTGCTTTTTCACTGCTTCTTTGAATAGGATTGATTTTTTTGTTCCTGCTTTTTTGCTTGTGCTCATCTTTCTTTGTAATTGGAATGACCTTCCTCACATCTAGTTATCACAGCTCTACACAGCCTTAAATGGGAAGGAAGCCCATATGCCCTGGCAGAAGCCGTTCCTCCTGCCTCAGCCCGCTATCCCACGTTGACATTGACGTTGATTCTCACAGCGCTCACCTCCCGGCTGACTCTGCCCTCTTACAAATGCAAGCTCTTTGCGGGACCTGAGCGTGTCTCGTCTGCTTTGAATTATTTCTCAAAGTGGTTTTTCTTATAAATATTTAGAAAGTAGGACAGAGAATGAACCAAGATGGTTTTCTGGCTCCAGGGACCAATTTGCTTTTAAATACACAAGAGGAAAATATTACAAAATATTTGAAAGGCTGCAAACATCTTAGATCCGAGATTCCAAGGTGGGAAATGTGAGTGATAATGTGCTGCATGTTATGCAAATATAAAATAAGTCACCCGATTCCTACGCGAACTTCAAACCCACATCCATGACCAGCTCTTTTAGGAAGCCCGGAAGCCCGGCTTCCCCCAGGAACCCTTCTCCCAGGTTCCCATGACTATTCATGACATTTTCCTGCAGCCCTTTTGCCGTGTATTAATCATTTCTGAATGTGGTTTTCTCTCCTGGTCCTGCGGGCAGGAGATCCTCACTCATCCCTTGAGTCCCTCAGAGCCTGACGTGACATATCATTACTTTCCAATAAATATTTATCAAATGAATGAAAGAAGAGCTCACACAGGAACTTTCTAAAGTTGCTGAATCAGAATATATTCAGGCATTAGGTTCATGAATACAGGCTAAAACTTTCTGCCCTTCCGTTGTAATATCTCGGCAGAACACTTACCTTCTTTAATTTTTGACTGTGGTAAAATATATATAACAATACTTATTATTAAGTATTGTTATATATTAAGTATATATTAAGTATTATATATTAAGCATTCAGTAGTGTACAATTCAGTGACATTAAATGCATTCACAATGTTATGTAACCAATCACCACTATCTATACCCAAAACGTTTTCATCATTCCCAATAAAAGCTCTGTATCCATTAAACAGTAATTCCCTATCCTCCCTCCCTTCTAGCCACTGGTAACTCCTACTTTACATCTCCATGAATGTACCTATTCTAGGTAATTCTCGTAAGTGGAATCATACAGCATCTGTCCTTCCATGTTTAGCTTCTTTCACTGAGTCTCATGCCTCGAAAGTTCATTCACACTGTAGCATGTATCAGAATGTTATTCCTTTTTATGGTTGACATTCCATTGTATGAGAACTCCTCTTGCTGGCTTAGGTATCCTTTACCTATTGCAGTAGGGAAATGTCATTGATCTATGTTGCAAACATTTAATTACCACATCAGAAACAACATTTGAGGCCAGACACAGTGGCTTATACCTGTAATCCCAGCATTTTGGGAGGCTGAGGTGGGAGGATCGCTTGAGTCCAGGAGTTCAAGACTAGCCTGGGCAACATGTTGAGAACAGGTCCTCTTTACAAAAAATAAAAAAAATTAGCCAGGCATGGCAGCACGTACTTGTAGTCCCAGCCACTCAGGAGGCTGAGATTAAAGGATCACCTGAGCCCAGGAGTTGGAGGTTGCAGTGAGCTGTGATTGTGCCACTGCACTCCAGCCTGGGTGACAGAATGAGACCCCAAATTCAAAAAAAAAAAAAAGGAAAGTGTATAGAAGCTTGTTTCTATGTCAGTAAACTGCTCACTTTCATTGAGGATGATAAAAACGAAATTTAAAAAGTAAAAAAGTTGGTAATAATTGTGTAGAAAATGAGACTGATTAACAAATGTCTATTCAACAAAGTATGCTATGCAACAAAGTGTTTTTTTTTTCTTGGCTATGGGTTAAGAATATTTCATTTTGAGGCTGCTTTGATTTTGAGGGGAATGGGGAGTTTTGTAGCCCTTTTCAAAAAATGGCTCCTGTATTTATTTGTAGGATTAAGTAGATGGTGGTTTATCCCCCAAAACATAAGAACTCTTTCACCATAATACTCATAATTTCTTCAATTAAACCAAGGAAATAAAGAGACATCAGATCCTAAAATCTTATAATTTGGTTAATTTTAAATCAAAATGGTCAGAGGTTCACATGTATATTCAACCAGTCTGTCATTAGTAGCTAAATAAACCATAGTTTTATGTGGGACACACCAAACATGAACATTTTAGAGTTAAAATTATAGCGACTGTGTGTATACATGAGATCACTAAAAATACCATGTATGCAGTTCCACCATGTCCAATTTCCTCCTCTGCTTTCCATCATTCAGAAGTCTCTCCCACCATGCAGGAGAGCACTCAGGCTGCACAAGAGTTGAGCCCAGCCCGACATTCATTGACATTGTGACTATGGCGTGCTCCTTAACCACACTGAGTTATTTTTTTTTTCCCATTTTTATTTTAAATTCAAGGAATGCATATGCATGCTTGTTACATGGATGTAACGTGTAGTGAAAGAATTTGTGTCTCAGGTGACCCATTCCCCAGATAGTGAACATCATACCCAATAGGTAATCCGCCTCATTGATTTGTAATTAGGATTGTTATTGTGATGATTGAAGAAGAGAGCATGCGCAAAGCACCCAATAGAGCCAGGCAGATTGAAGGCATCTGTTTCAGCAAAAAGAGTACCTTCACTACACCATCCCCAGAAAAGTAGGTGAGCCTTCTCCCAGCTATCAGCCTATTCTTGTCCTGACCATTGACAAACAGTCAATAACATATTTCTAAATAAAGGATAAAATAAGCATAAAACAGGCATAATCCCCACAAACAGTCCACTAAACATTAAGGCTGACATTAATGAGATAACTGAAACACCAACCTGCAAAGACTTTTGCAACTCTTATAGGCAAACAAGCGATCGCCATCATAACTCCCTCATCATGGAGAAAATGTAGAGCCTGAATTCTTTGTTATAGCTCTCTTTTTACTTAGTGTATTTCCAATAAACAGTAATTAGGGTCAAATGCATTCAACTGTGAAGAAACTATGGCTCTGGGCTACTGCCATTTTGAATGATGGTCAACTAGGTATACAGTATGCAAAGATTAAAGAAAGTATTAATTATGGTCTTTTTTTTACCCAGCAGAGACATTATCAGGAAAAATTATGGTTGTAGCTGCAATCGTATTATTTTAGAGAACATACACATCTATTATAGTTGCTGAGAGTATCAAAGTAAAGGACTCCAGTAAATCTAGTAATTACAGACTGGTTGTGTTAATAAAATTAGCTTTTGTGGTCTAAAATTGTAACTGCTGCCTGCTCTCAGAACTGTACAGATCCCCAAACAATAAGCTCAGATGTGTGCACTGCACATTTCACCTCTTACACAATGAACATATATCAATACAGGGCAACTGACTTCATAGGAGAAACAGACTCATAAAAATAAATTGAAGATATTTTACGGTAGAAAATGATACTTTACAATATAAGGCAAAAAAGTGGTTAATATACAATAGAAAGTGCATTCCATGTAATGAAATGCATTTTTTGTCTAGCAAATATATTTAGTGTGTTGAAAATAGTAATATCTTCTCTTGCACAAAGGAATTTCTATTATAAAATTCATTTGCTATTGTAGGGAGTAAAAACCTTTTTCTTGTTTACGAAAGTAGTCTATCTTAATATCAGCCCACAACACTGTCAAGTTCACTTAAGAAGAGCTATGTGTAGATAAGCATAGGACCAAATCAGAACCCAGAGTATTCTATTTCATCTGCTTTTCATATCTGAGCAAGTGTTGTGTAATTCACTACATCTGGTAGCAATCGCATTTTGGAAAGCATTCAGAAGAAAAAGCTAAAAATTGGTCAATTTGAGACTGCCGTCAATAAATAAATCTTTTGCCTTTGAATATGTTTATGCATAAGTGAGGATTTGTTTCTCTAGCATTTCTTGAGATAGAACGTGAAGCATGGGCTGGGAAGTTAAACACTGTCTTCAGGAGGAGATAATGTATAAAAACCATGGTGGGTCACTTACTGAACAACGTTGATTGTCATATCAAATCATCATAACATGCATCATTTCTATGACAATTACAGTAAATCAAGTTTCAAAAATAAAGTACTATGAATTCTTAGAATAGTGGTCACTTCCTAAAGCTGAGCAGCAATGGAGTAGAATTTTGCACCTCATTATCTGTTCCTTGAGCAGATCAGGGAACTTTGGTTCAATGTGCGTCAAATAAAAAGACTTTGTGGGCTGGGCCTAGTATGCAATCACATCGCGGGTAGTAGGGAACAGACGGTGAAATCTAGGCTGTTCTAACCTACAGTCAAGTATTTATATCGCTGTTCTGCTACTGGGGGCTGGTAAATGAAGTGGACAACCTTCTGGAGGATAGATCACTTGATCACAGAGGCAATGTAGTGAGGTGTCCAAGAGCATCCTTTGGGAATCATGCCAATTGAATGATCACGGACATATGATTCAGTCTGAGACTTAATTCTGAAATGGAATGATACTAACACTTACAGAACCACTCTGTAATTTTATGTGTTGACTGGGTCTTACTAGGTCATCTAAAATTGTTGAATACTTTAAGCAAAAGTTTCAATCTCATGGCCTCACAGTCCCCTACCAATTGAAAACTATTTCCCCTTGGAGGTCACCACTAGCACATCAAGTGCAATCAGCTTCCTAATTCCTCCCTGGAACAACAAATGCTTTTATAAAACATAGCAGGAAATCTCTCATCAGTCTCAAGGGCTTTGTGGACTGTGTAGAGCTAGAATTAGGACTTCCAAAGAGCCCCAGATTCCTGAAGCTTCACTGAGAGGTCTTGGGGACTCATGAACTCAGTGATTAACCAGGCAAGTTCTTAATGCAAACCAGGCCTCTTGGAAGAGAGTCTTGAAAAAGACAAACCTGGTGTGTTTTCTCAAATATAAAATATTCCAGAGGAAATAGAATACCATCCCTCTCTTGAAACAGAGAAGGGACTAGCTAGCTTCTCCTAGTCCTCTATTTCCAGTAAGAATGAGACATTATGGTGTAAGATTCAAAGGGATCAAGTCTATTTTGTGCTTCTCTGTTTCACATTACTTTATGGAAATGCAACTTGCATGTTTTTATTCCATATTTCTCCACATCTAGACTTAAGGAAGAACATAGGGAGAGTAAATAAACAGCTATTGATGCCACTTGGAATTTCTCAAAACTGGAAGTTTAGGATGGGATGTAAGAGCCCCCAACTCTTGCTTTGTCCTTAACACCCCTTTGACTCCGATCTCATATATCCTTCCTTTCCCATAAGGCTTTGACCTGTGAGTACTCATCTGTCTGGCTCATTGATGTATCAGGACAAGTGTAGCAGTATTTTTTAATAAACCGGGAACACCTACTACCATGCACACATACATTCACTAATACACATGTGCACAGATAAAACTGCCATAAGTAGTCATTCAGAAGGTAGAAAATGTGCCTGATGAATGTTGAGATTTGAGCAATAGCATTTCCAGGCAGAATGTTGAAAGTGTCAGCTGCATATTGATAAGAGTCTATAAGAAAAGAAAGGGTTAGATTAAAAACTGACCAGTGTGTGAGCAAATTGAGAGGGACCATAGAGAGACCAAGAATTCTTGGTCAGAAAAGAAAATGGTTTTTCTCATCTTTAGTCTCTTTAGCTAGTGAAAGATTCTCTAAGTAAAATATAGACAAGGATTTAATTACATATTTGTCATAAAGACCTTTAGTCAAGACCTCTGAAAGACACAAGGCAGAACGTAGCAGACCCTCTAAGCCAGACAAACGGATGATTAGGAACCATAAGAGCATTGTCCCACAGCACCTAAGTTGCCCAAAACCTGTCATTAAGTCAAGAGAGAGTTAAGACTCTCAGAGAATTGTAGGTGTTGCTTTTGGCTCATTAGATTTATAAGAAACTCACAAAAAATTTGAAAGTACTATATTGACAAAAGGATCACCAGTTCAGACAAAAAGAAAGAGACTTCAAAACTTAAGAAAACCTCTAGGTCCCCAACTTCCACAAGCAGGAAGCAGGCCGAGAAAGTTGTTTAAAACCAAAGGAGTTAGAAAAAACACCCCAGATTGTAGAGAACAGAGCCACAGAAAACAGGGACTGAGGAGTCACTCCCAGGATGCAGACTGAGGCCCAATCAAGGAATAGTCCCCATCCCCGGAATAGGAGGTCCTGGCAACATTTTCAAGGATATAATTCAGAATCTCTGGACCAGTGCCCCTTCGTGCTTTCCATTCTTCTGTTCTCTGAACCGGATTGTCTACTAAAATTATTTGTCCTCTCTTACGGTGTTGAATTGGGTTTCGGGGTCAAATTCACTTGTCTTTTCTTTTATAGATCTTCAGCTCAAAGAAACTAGTGACACCCATGGAGTCACACTAGGACCTGTTTTACACCTTGAGATCCTAGTCCTTGAGCGTGGTGCTCTGATTAGATGAGATCTTTAAGGATCTTGAGAGAAGGGAGTAAATGCATTTTGCATGTGGGAATAAAATGAATAGTTGGGGCCAGAGTGTGGGCATTTCACTTTTGTATCAGTTTCCATTCCAATTTCTGTATCAATTTTACATCGCCACACATAACGCTGTGTAGCTGACCACCCCAAAATTGAGTGGCTTAAAACAACCATCAATTATTTGGCTCACAAGTCCATAGGTTTGTGATTTAAGTTGGAAATTTCTTTTGATCTTGGTTGGGCTCACTTATATGTTTTCTAGGTCAGTTGGCCATTAGCTGGGACTCACATTTCTGGTAGTGGCTGGATGGTGGTTGGCTTGGGGAAATCTGGTCTCAAACGACCTTAGCAGTGACAATTCCACTCTCCTCCACATGTTTTTCTCATTCTTCCAGTAGACTAGCCTTAGCATATACTCACGGTTATGATGAAGGTCCAAGAGAAGATTACAATTAAGATTCACGATTATAAAGAGCAGCAAGAGAGCAAGCTTCAATGCACAAGGACTTTCCAAGCCTCTGCTTGCATCGCGCTTGCTAACAACTGATTGGTCAAAGTAAGTCACTTGTCTGAATCCAGAAACAAGAGTGAGTCCATCAATATGGTCAACCTGCCATAATTCCCAAACTGTGGTCCATGGAAACCAGTCTCTCACAAGATATTATCAGACGTTCCACTAAAAAGAGGTTCTATGATAATAAAAACTTGTGAAAAACTGCTTATTATATTCTTTTTGTGAGACATAGAGCACTTCCCATTAACCTGTTGAAGGCTCTAAGAATTCCTGTGTCTGTTTACCTTGATTTAACTGGTGCCTCCTACACGTATTTAGCCCTGAATCCCATTAATTATAAAAAATTACAAACACATCTTGAGAACAAGAGTTTCTTGAATCACAGTCTGAGAAACGCTAATCTAAGTTATAAAAACTCACTGCAATAATTGCATTACCATAGCGAGCTTTAAGAGACCTAGAAGCTTTCATGACACAGATAAATAAACCACTGATAGGAATTATTTTCTCTACTTCCAGATGAGAAAACCAGGCTCAAAAAAGTTAAGCAAGCCCCACAGAAAAGAACAGCAAAGCTGAGATGCCTACTCACATCTGCCTGATTCCAAAATCTGTCATCTTTTCATCTCCCTACCTGTCAATGGCGGAACGTCTGGCACCATAACAAATGACAGGCACAACAGCAGAGGGTGGCAGTCTGATAGCTGGGAAACTGGCTCCAGTCCTGGCTTAGCCACTGACTAAGTGAGCTTGAGCAGGTCACAATCTCTTAAACAGATTAGATTGGGAACACCATTCTCTATGCTCCCTTATAGCTCAAAGAATCCAGAAAATATTTTGGTGAACAGCTCTTTGGGACATAAGAATCTTCCGAGACTTTCTCATCTGCCACAATAAAAATGACCTAAAGCTTACTGCTTTGTCAAAAAGCTAGTCCTGAACATAACAAATTCAATTCTTTTTTTTTTTTTTGAGTTGGAGGCTCACTCTGTCACCCAGACTGGAGTGCAGTGACCGCTCCCGGCCACCGCAGCCTCGACCTGCTGGGCTCCGGCAATCCTTCCGCCTCAGCCTTCCGAGTAGCCGGAATTACAGGCATGCGCTACCACGCCCGGCTGATTTTTTGATTTATTGTAGAGATGAGGTCTCACTGCCCAGGCGGGTCTCGAATCCGCGGATTAGGCAACCCACTCACCTCAGCCTCCCAAAGGTGCGGGATTACAGGCTGAGCCACCGAGTCTGGCACAAATTCAATTTTTAATTTGTTTATTTCAATCACTGAAGATATTCAAAATATCCTTCAAGCTAAAGTTCTTTCCTTGCCCTTTCTAATTTTCCAGTGAAATCACGATGTTGTATTCCAATGAGGGTGTATTAATATTCTGAGAAAATACAATACCTGCACTGTAGACTAATTTTAGAACATTCATCACTGAGATGGTTTTCTCCTTCCTGCCCTAATTTTTTTTTTTTCGGGTTGTCAGCCTGTTGAACTACATTAAACCAGGTGGTGACTTTCCTCTCTGAGACATTTCTTTCTTGAGGGCCTGCCCTTTGTGAGGAACGGTAGGAGGCCCAGAAAAGGGAGAATCCACAGCCCCTGGGCATGCTGACCTTGTGCTCTAACTGGGAGATCAAACAAGGAACAAGCAGAAGCCACAGCAGAAAGCACCAACTGAATAGCAGGGGCGGAAGTCATCTTGTCAAAGCTATTTTATTGTCATAGAATCTATCTCGACTTTATATCACCGTCATGCTGAGGCCATGAGGGGAATTTGTCTCAAAATAATTTCCAGATCAATTATCTAATATCTGGTTTTGGCAAGGCAGTACCCACAGCATCCCATGAGGCACTCGAGGAAATTCACTGTCTGAAGGAAACATCCAAAATATTAATACATTTGAACCTCCTATTAAGCAATGCCATGCCTATGCTGTTATTGCCACCTGTATTGCCACCATACCAGGATGGCTTACTCCTTTCAGGGCAGGGAGGCCCCAAGAGCAGAATGTCTCAGCCTCTGTGCTATTGACATTTTGAGCTGAATACTTTGTTCTGGAGTTGTCTTGTCCTGTGTATGGTAGACTGTTCAGTAACTCCAGATGCCCATAGATGACAAGAGCAAACCCTGCCCCCATCGTGACAATCAAAGTCACAAGATATTGCTAAATATCCCTTTGGGGGCAAAATCTCCACCAGCAAAGAACCACTGATCTAGAGTATGAGGGGAAAAAAATGATTGATGTTAAAAACTGACCCTATTACCAGCACCACCACCTAGTAATATCCAGGGGGTGCCAAGCTTTCCTCCAAGCCCCTGCCCTTGTGTGCAGTCAGGACATCTCAACAGCTGTTCACATTAAAAAGCCTCACCTGGCACCTGTTCGTTTCTCTTTTTTCCACTTGTCCAACACAGTCAACACCTCTGCTGCTCTGCTCACCAGGTTTTATAGCTCTTCATTAGGCTTCCAATAGGGGGTACGTTCTCCAGGTTTTTATAGCCATCACTCTTGAGCAATTTGGGACAAATTTAGTGGCAAAACTGGGGAAGAGGGCAGTGGCATGACATGGTGTCACATTCAAAAGTCTTGCTTCCCAGTGGTGATCAATCCATGTCACACAGCAAAGCATATATCCTCCAGTTCCCTCCTTCTTCAGGGCGAATTCCCTATAGCTCCATTGAAGTACATTTCCCAAGACTTCCACCCCTATGGAACTAGAGTCAAACTAGGAATCTTCAAAAGTCCTGAATTGGGGCGGGGAGAGCCAAGATGGCCAACTAAATACATAGCATGATTGCAGCTCTCTGCAAATAAACTTATATGGATGAGCGGACCTAGGTCTTTGAGGGTTGACCTGAAAATCCAAGCTGAGGTCTATCAGACCATTCCTGGGGACATGAGGGACAGACAGTTCCAAGCTCCAGACACCCTTGGAAGCAGTCCCAAAGTGAGAGGAGGAGTGTGCCTTTGAAGACCGAAGGTAAGTGAAAATGACAGTCTTTCCTCTCTGCGTACTCTTACTCTTCACATAAGCCTCTACAGTAGCAGCCAAGGGAGAGACAGCCTAGGAACTGCCCTCCACACCCTTCCTGGCTAGGGGTGGGGGTGCAGAGAGCTGCCCTAAATAGGAACAGAGGAACCGACAGACCCCACAGGGAGTTCCAGTTCCTAGGAATCCCCTGCCACAGCCACAGACACACCCACAGAGTGCCTCAGCTGGAAACACCGTGCAAGGTGGTCTGTGCCAGGCAGCGTGCTTCCCTTCCTCCTTCCCCAGCACTCAGTAGGGACAACACAACAGTTGGTGGGGGAGGTTCTCGGGTGATAGCAGCCCTTGGGGTCCTAGGCCAGGGATGCAGACATGGTTTGCCTTCAGGGGGTTGCCATTGTACTTAGACCCCTCCGGCAGAGCAGGGAGGGTTCTAAGAGACAGGATGCCTCTCATAGCATTACTGTGGCAGTGTCCCTGCCCACGTGCGGACCAAGAAACAACCTCCCGCTGCTTCTTTTCTAGCCTGGGCAGTGTCCCCGCCCACCTGTGGACCAAGAAACAACCTCTCACTGCTTCTTTTCTAGCCTGCTTCTATTCTGCCCTGATGGGAGGCATCAACTCCACATCCCCAAGAACACCTGAGCTAGAGTGGAGCTGCAGGGTCCCGCCCCGCCACTGACCACCAACCAATCCTACTGATGAGACAAGCAGTCTGGGGAGGAGGCTACCCCTGTAGCCTGTTCCCCTGAAATAGAGGAAAAGTCTCATCCTATTCTGCCAGACTGCACCAGAAACAGCTTTAGAGACTTTCCCCAAGATCACCACCAGTTCCTCCACTCCCACCCCCAACCGCCCCGCCAGAGGAGGGAGGGAGGGAGGATAGAAACACACACACACACACACACACACACACACACACACACACACACACACAAAATAACCAGTCCCCAGTAGTAACAAGGTAAAGAACTGGAGACAGATCTTCCAGACTAATGGAAAATAACAAAGAACAGGAGTGGCTATTCTTATATCAGACAAAACAGACTTTAAACCAATAAAAGTGAAAAAGGACACTGAAGGACACTACACAGTAATAAAAGGTTCAATGCATTATCAAGAAATAACCATCTTTAATATATATGCACCCAACATAGGAGTACCCAGATTTATAAAAGAGTTGCTCATTAAACTAATAGATGGCCATACAATTACAATCAGAGACTTTAATGCCCCTCTAACAGCCTTAGACAGATAATCAAGGCAAAAAACTAACAAGGAAATCCAGAACCTTAACGTGACACTTGACTAACTGGGACTAAAAGACATTTACAGAACACTTCAGCCAACAACCAAAGACTATACAATCATCTTATCAGCACATGGAACATACTCCAAGATTGACTGCTTACTCAGACGTAAATAAAACATGAACAAATTTCAAAGGGTTGAAATCATACCAAGTATCTTCTCAGACCTCAGTGGAATAAAAATAAATATCATCACCAGCAGGAACCCCTCAAAGCCAAAAATACATGGAAATTAAACAACATGCTCCTGAATGACTTTCAGGTTAACACAGAAATCAAGGCAGAATGAAAGATTCTTAGAAACAAGTGAAAACAAAGACACAACACATCAAAACCTCTGGGATACCATGAAATTGGTGCTGAGAAGGAAATTCTCAACATTACACGCACATATCAAGAAAATAGAGGGATCTCAAGTAAACAACCTAATGTCACACCTAAGGGAGTTGGAAAAACAAGGGCAATGCAATCCCAGAATTAGTCGAAAAATGCAAATTATTAAATTAAAGTAACAGTTCAATGAAATAGATTTTACACACACACACACACACACACACACACACACACACACACACATATATATGATATATGTTAAAACACACACACACACACACACACACACACACACACACGACCAATGAGGCAAAAAGCTGTTTCTTTGAAAGGATAAATATGGTTGACAGACTCCTGGTCAGATTAACAAAAGAGAAAAAGATGAAGAGAGAGAGAGAGAGAGAGAGAAAGAGAATTTGAATAAACACAATTAGAAACAAAAAAGGTGATATTTCAACTGATCATGAAGAAATACAAAAGATTATCAGAGATTACCACAAGCATCTGTATGTGAATTAACTAGAAAATCTAGAGGAAATGGTGGAATTCCTAGCATCACATAACCTTCTATGATTGAAACAGGAAGAAATTGAAACCCTAAACAGGCCAATAACAAACCAAGACATCGACTCAGTTATAAGAAACCTCTGTGACAAAAAAGCCCTGGCCCAGATAGTTTCTCAGTTAAATTCAACAAGACATACAAGGAAGAGTTGATACCAATCTTATTGAACATATTCCAGGCAATCAAGAAGGAAAGAATTCTCCCTAGCTCATTCTATGAGGCCAATATCATCCTGATACACAAAAATGACAAAGGCCCAACAAGAAAAGAAAACTACAGCCAACTTCCATGATGAACATAAATAAATCATCAACAAGATTCTAGCAAATCACATACAACAGCACATTTCAAGGATCATCCATCATGACCAGGTGGGTTTTGCTCCCAAATGCAAGACTGGCTCAATATACATAAATAATAAGTGTAAGTCATCACACAAGCAGGAGTAAAACCAAGAACTACAAGATTATCTCATCAGACACAGAAAAAAAATTTGATAAAATACAACATCCTTTCTTGATTTTAAAAAACCCTCAAACACCTAAACATCAAAGGAACACTCCTAAAAATATATAAGCCATCTATGATAAAACTGTAGCCAATATCATGCTTAATGGGTAGAAGCTGAAAGCATTCTCCCTAAGAACTATAATAAGGCAAAGATGCCCACTCTCACCCCTCCTATTTAACATAGTACTGGAAGTCCTACTCAGAGCAATCAAGCAGGAGAAAGAAATTAGTGGTATTCAAATAGGAAAAGAGGAAGTTAAATCATCCCTCTTCGCAGATGATATGATTCTATAACTAGAAAACCCTGGTGAGTCTGTCAAAAACCTCCTCACACTGATAAATTACTTTTGTAATGACTCCAGATACAAAATCAACATACAAAAAAAAAAAAAAATCCAGTTGCATTTCTATACACCAACAAGCAGTCTGAAAAACAAATAAAAAACAAAATTACATTCACAATAGCCACACACAAAAAATACCTTGTCATCCATCTAACAAAGAAACAAAAGACCTTTACAACGAGAACTACAAAACACTGTTCAAAGAAATCAAGGATGACACAAACAAATGGAAGAACATCTCATGCTCATGGATTAGAGGAATCAATATTGTCAAGATGTCCATTCCACCCAAGGCTATCTACAGAGTCAACACAATCCCTATCAAATTACCAACATCATTTTTCACAGACCTAGAAAAGACAATATAGAAATACATATGGAAGCAAAAAAAGAGCCTGAATAGCTAAAGAGATTCTCAGCAAAAAGAACAAAGCTGGAGGCATCACTTTCAGACCTCAAACTTTACTACAAGTCTACAGTAACCAAGACAGACAATCTGGAAGTAAAACCAAGGACCTTCAGTGAACTCATCTTCAATAAAGCTGGCAAAAGCCAACATTGGGGGAAAGAAACCATATTTAGCAAATGGTAATGGAAAATTTGCTAACCACATGCAGAAGAATGAAACTTGGCCTCTACCTCTCACCCTAACAAAAATTAACTCAGAATGGATCGAGGACTTAAATGTGAAACCAAACTATAAGAATCTTAAAACAGCTCTTAGGGAACACCCTCCTGGACATCAGAGTAGGCGGTGAATTAATGGCCAGATCCTCAAAAGCAAATACAGCAAAAGCTAAGATTGACAGGTGGAACCTTATCAAGCTAAAAAGTTTTTGCACAGCAAGAAAAGCCATCAAGAGAGTAAAGAGACAACACACAGAATCAGAAAAAAATATATATTTTTTCAAGCTATTCATCTGACAAAGTTCTAACTTCCAGGACCTACAGAGAATACAAGGAACTTGAGAATACAAGGAACTCAAATTAATCAACAGGAAAAAAAAAAAAATAACCCCATTACAAAGTGGGCAAAAGACATGAACAGACACTTCTCAAAGACATAAATGTGTTGAAAACAAGAACAAAGCAGTAGAAAAGCCATAGTGCAAATCCAAACTACAATGAGATACTACCTCACATGAATCAGGATGGATATCACTAAAAGGTCAAAAAACAAGAGGTTTTGGCAAGGCTGTGGAGAAAAGGGAATGCTTCTACACTGTCAGTGGAATGTGAGCTACTTCAACCATTGTGGAAAACAGTGTGACGTTTTCTCAAAGAACCAAAAATGTGATCCAGCAATTCCTCTCCTGGGAATATACCCAGAGGAACATACATCATTCTACCAAAAAGACATATGTTCATTGCAGCACTGTTCACAATAGCAAAAACATAACCAACGCAAATGCCCATGAAAAGTGAACTGGATAAAGAAAACGTGGCATATATATACAATGGATTACTACGCAGCCATAAAAAAAGAAGAAAATCATGTCCTTTTCAATAACATGGTTGAAGCTAGAGACCATAAACAAAAAACTGAATACCACATGTTCTTGCTCATAAGCAGGCCCTAAACATTGGGCACATGAGCACAAAGGTGGGAACAACTGATGCTGGGCATTGCTACTTGGGGGAGGGAAGGAAGGTGGAGATGAGTTGTACACAACCATCTATTGGTTACTATATATGTCTTCTACTAGCTGTAGAGAGGGCCCACTAGAAGCCTAAACCTCAGGTGCATGCAATTTACCTACATAGCAAATCCTTACATATACCCCACAACTCTTTAAAAAAAAAAGTTCTGAGTCTCAAAGGTATTATGATTTGCTTTAAATTGTAAAGTGGTAAGGTGGGACAAGTAGGATTTGAAGGTGGGTTAATCTACACCAAATGCCCATGCTCTTCCCTTCACCAACACACCAAACACATGCCTTCAGAAAAACTACGAACAATGATACAGGAACAACATGAAGGGCATTCCACATTTTCCCCTGCTCTCCTCAAATAATAGCACACACACAGACATCTTTATATGTCTACAACACCAAATCAATAGACTGGAATACTAGTTGAATTTACTAAACATATAGTGTGTACTATGTGGCAGGCACATTCACACTGAATCCTCATAACAACCTTGCAGCAAATACTGTATTACTATTTAACAGTTGACTAACTAGAGGCATGGAGATGTTTGCAACTTGCCCAAGATCACACAGCTAGTAAGGGGCAGTACTAGGACAGCTCCAGAATGCTCAGATTATCTTCTGATCCTTTGGAGAGGAGGGAATCAATATTTGGAATTAATCAAGTGCATTAAGGTTCTCCAGAGAAACAAAACTGGTTGGATGGATAGACAGATGGATGGATGGATGAATGAACAGAAACATAGATATATACTTATTTTAAGGTATGACTTATGCACTTTTGGAGTCTAACAAGTCCAAAATATGTATGGCAAGTAGGCAGCCTGGAAATTCAGCTAAGAGTCAGTGTTGCAGCCTTGAACCCAAAATCTTTAGGGCAGGCCAGCAGTCTAGAAACTTAGGCAGAATTTCTGTGTTGCAGTCTTGAGGCAATAATTGCTTCTTTAGGAAACCTGTCTTTGTTCTTAAGGCCTTCAACAGATTGGATGAGGCCTACCCACATTATAGAGGGTAATCTACTTTATTCAAAGTCTACTGATTTAAATGTTAATCACAGCCAAAAAATAGCTTCACAGCAACACCTAGACAAGTGTTTGGCCAAACAACTGGGCCCCATAGCCTAGCCAAGTTGACACATATAATTAACCATTGTCCAAAAGAACAAGAATAAGACAGCAGTATTATTCTTGGCATTCACTGATGGCTCAAAGGGAGGTTGACCCTTTCAGTTCCAGCAGGAAGGAGGTGCTGTGCTCAGTGTGTTGTAAACAAGAGCCAAACAGTAGAAAAGCCACAAAGGTGATTAACGTAGGGACTAGAGAGAAAGTGTCAAAGCTGAAGGAAGGTGGAGGGGAGCGATGCAGGGTGTGACAACACAGAACTCTAGGAATGAATGACAGGACAGCTTCCTTCCATGCAATCTATGCCTGTAGATTAGATCTGGCTTATTTTACACGAGTCTCCATGTTAGCAGATAAGGCGTGCCACATTCGTGGGTGTAACGGAATTCTGATGGGTCCTGAACTTGCTTCCCACCTAGACTCTTCTGTCTTCCACAGTGGCTTGTAAGGGTGCTCACTAGTGGTAAGCACAGGAGAATACATGCTGAACTCTGGCAAATCATTTCATCTAGAGGCAAGACTTTGGGGCCTGAGTATAAGTTAACGTGCTTCTTTTGCAAGAGAGCGTTTCTACTGCCTATAATCTTTTCTGGTGCTGTCCACATCCTTGGCATGCTTTCAGAGATTTTTATGTTGTTGAGGTTTTTTGGTTTTGTTTAATATGTTTTCCTCCTAATAAAAATGATTAGTGGAGAGCGGTCCTGAGTGCTGCAAGAATACATTGTAGGATGTTATGTATTGAAAATTGGCTTGGGATCCAGGTGTCAGCTTCTTTTTACAACTCAGCTCAAAGCTGATTCCAATTCCCTTTGCTATGCTCAGACTGGCCTCTAAAGAGCAAAATGTCCATGTGTAGAACTTCTGTGAAATGCTTACATGATACTAAAAAAAGTAGACAAAGGGAGAGGACTTAGTTGTTCAGGAGGAAGATCATAGCCCCAGACACATTCCTAGTTCTCCTCCTTGCTTATCTGACCGTGGGTAATTAACTACTCTGCACCTCAGTTTCTCCAAAATGATACTTAAATGGTAATAAGACTGCTGCCTTCTTCCTACCTAATAATAACTCATGATGTTGGAACCTAATAAGTAATAAGTCAGGACATTGTAATCTTAAAGTACATAAATCAAGCACAGCAAAATAGAGAAAACATCAGTGTCATCACCTTAGGTCAAAAACAAGATTTAAACTCTAGGTTCCAGTGATGAAAGGCTAGTGGGTAGAAACCCTCTCAGCTGCCCCACAGCTCTTGTCTCCATGTTCAATGTGCTAGCCTTCAGATCAAGGAGTCTTTAGTAAAAGACAACCTCACAGTACAGTAGCATTGTTGTAATAGCAGAATGATGAAAATGGAGACAGATGGCTGCTCAGCAGCAGGTTTTTTAAATGAATTTACTGTTTATGAAATGTGCTAGGTTGATGGTGCCAGTGACTGAGTCTATGCTTAAAGGGAGAGATCAAGGGAGACAAGGACGATGACCTGGGCATCCTCCCCTCAGTCCCCCACCCCTGCTAATCCCAGGCGGGAGGCTCAGGCTAGCTGCCAAGTTCCCAAAAGGAAAACAGTATCTGGACTTGTGGCAACACTCACTGTGGAACAAGAGAACAGATTCAGCCCTGTTTAAGCTTCTCATTGGCAGAGAAAATGTCAGTGAGTGCCAGTTGTATGAGGACAGAGGAAAGATTAGGGATCTTCCCCTAGTAATTGTCTTGTGTTCATTTCTAAGGAAATAACATGGGGGTGGGAAGAACGCATTCCCCAGAATGAGAGCACCAAGTGATAAGTGGTGCACACAGTCATTATAGCGTGATCATTAAAGAGATGGTGACTGTCCTCATCTAACCCGCTGAAGTTTGACAAGATCCAATATCATTTCTTCCAATTCTGTATGATCATTGGGCAGTCCTCCCAGGCTGCAGTGGGTTTTATGATGTCCTTCTTTCATAATGTCAAAGGATTTCTGCCAATCCCTAATAGCCCCATTCTGTTTTCTCAACCATTTTCTTGAAGGTGACTCAAACTTCAGTAAAACACTCCAGTGCAATACCCTCCCTGGCACTTTTGAGGCAACTCTAGCACCTTTTGTTAGGTGTTGTGAATCAATGACATAGAGATGACTTCTGAGTCAAAGAAAGCTAGGTCACTGTGCCCTGCAAGTGTCCCCCTGGCTGAGAGTGTCAGTGGCGCTTCCTCTATCAGTCAACCTGAACCTTTGTCTTTTTAGGGACTACATGGTTTGGTACCATACTGAATTTGTCAATGTGTGTATCCTAAAATCATTCCTGAGACAAACAGCTCTAAGTGGGTCAGTGCTGAATGAGGTATAACTGTAAACTTCTAAATCATTCTGGCTTGACACTCAAGAGATAGTAGCAATGTTCATGAAGCACACAGCCCATGCCCTCTGACCACTTCAGGGAGGCCTCCAATGCCTTCCTCCCACAGTTCCCATCTGGGGGCCTCATCATAAACAGAACACTGTCCCTGATGCAACAGGGCTTTGCACACTTCATCAGGACTGCCGGATGTGACTGGCCATCCCAGATACAGCCCTTCCTGAAGAGCTGGACAATAGGACCTACAGGAAGATCCACCATAAAAAGAGTCTTCAGAAGTTGACATACACTCCAAGACCAGTGGATTAATCTGTTTTGCATTGCTATAAAAGAATACCTGAGGCTGGGAAACTTTTAAGAAAACAGGTTTATTTTGGCTCATGGTTCTGCGGACTATTCAAGAAACACAGTGCCAGGCCTCAGGAAGCTTCCAATCATGGCAGAGGGGAGAGCAGGCATGTCACATGACAGGAGCAGAAGCAAGAGTGAGAAGAGAGGTTCTGGACTCTTTTAAACAACCAGCTCTCACACAAACTAATAGAGAACTCACTCATTGCCAGGAGAACAGCACCAAGCCATTCATGAAGGATCCTCTCCCATGACCAAATCACCTTCCACTAGGCCCACCTTCAGTACTGTGAATTGTATTTCAGCATAAGATTCTGAGGGGACAAACACCTAAACTGTATCAATCAGACACCCGAGGTGTGAGGCTGGAGGAGAGCAGTAAGCAGTCAATGGGAATAGCAGAGGCAGACCAAAATCACTGTTACCACAACAGTGACACTGTAGGTCAGGGAACAATCTGTCCTGCTCTCTTGATCTGTGTGACCTCAAGTGAATCATTACTGTGTGGCTATTGAGTTGCTTTCCAGTCTCCCTGGATTTTTTTCAGTGGGTTAACCTGTTGTTTCTTGCAACGCATGAAAGCCTAATACAAGTCCATTTCACTGCAGCTCAGGTCACTGGCATGTAAGGGTCAGAGCCCACCTTGACCTGGACTTTTAATGGCTGCTCTTAACAGTAGGGTGAGTCTTCTAGGCAGCCCAAGGAAGATTTATTCACTCAATTCGTCATTCAGGAAATCAACAGTCTTTCTAAATGCCTATTAAGTACCAAGCAGTGTGCTAGACACTACAGATACAAAGGAAACTTAGAAATGGACCTTAATCTCAAGAGCATTCCCGGAACTTGAACTTCCCAGCCCTCAGTTCTCAGATTGTCAGGCACTTGCTGATGCAAAGACAACACATTCTCAGTATTTCCAGCCAGAGATTATGGAACAAACACCACTGTTAGGTAAACAACACCTTCATTGCTAGTGGATCAGCAAGAGCTTAGGAGGGTTTAGCTATGTAGACAACGGAGAAGAGGAAATTAGAGGTAAACATCTAAGGGAGATGATTGAAAGTTTAGCTCTTCTACTCAAAAAACCCAACAAAAATAAAGGATTAGCGTTAAAAAAGATGAAAGCCCCAAATGCTGTGGAAACATGTTTGTAATGGTATATTTCTGATACAGCAATTCCAACCTACCCGGGTTTGGTCAGCAGGTGGGAGAAAGAGGGCAATGGATGTTCTTATTGAGATTCAGAGGAAGCCTGAGTCAAGAGGAAAATAGAAAATAACAGCTTCCCCCGGGAATATTCTGGGAAGGAAAGGGCCACTGTTACACTTTTGTGTAAATTAGAAAAAGATGCCTTCTCAGGGCAGACAAAACCCCATGCCAGCACTTAGGCCTCAGCCAGCAGAGTGCAGGCTGGATTTCTGCCCTCACTTCTTGTTTTGGCAAGGTGTCCTTGTCCAGTTAACAACTACAAACCCTTCTATGGCATAAGGAAGGGAAGAAAAGAAGAAAAACAGACAAAGAAAGAGGATAGAAGGAACCACTCAGAGAGAAACAAACTGAGATACAGACAGATGGGGAGGAAGAAGAGAGAGAGAAGAGAAAGAAAGGAGAGTGGGAAGGAAGACTCAGAAGAGAGGGAAAAAGGGGAGAGGGGGAGAGAGAGCAGATGCTTTAGACTTGTTTCTCCATGGTCAGTCAGTGCTTGGTGGTGACAGAGAGGCCAGGCCGCATGACTCCTCTAATACATTCACCTGAGTTTAAACCAACATGCCTGTCTTAGGAACTGGCTCTTTGGATGCACTGTGGTTGAGGCTCTGGACACAGATCTAAGCAATGGGCTTCCTACCCTAAAAGGTCTACTGCCTGTCAGAGGACCACGGAATGAAATAAAATGTCTACCAACCATTCTGGACGCACCAATGGACACGTGAGTAATTCTGACCAGGAAAACCCATTTTGGGCAAAGGGATGGAGGTCTTATGACTTTGTTCTGCATTTAGAAAGTCAAGCTTGACCAGAAGAAAACAACCTACCAGCTAACCAACCAACCAATCAACCAACTAACCACTCGTCCACCCACCCATCAACTAAGCAGGGCCCTTGCCTGTAAGGCACATTGACTGAGTGTATAGTTGCTAGAGGCTTCATAAAAATGCCAGATGTCTTGTCAGGTATTTTCAACCGTCACAGTTTTCCGTTAAAAACAAACAGCTGATCTGATCCACTCCACCTGCACTAACTACCACCAAAATATATTCCCTCCCACCTACCCCCATCTGCTATGTGGCCTGATTTTGGAGACTCCTTTATTAGTCTGGGGAAGAATCTCCTTATAGCACATGATGTTTCCTAGATCAGCACCTTGGTTACCAATTTAGAATCTTCCAAGCAGCTGGAACTTAGAAACATCTCTGTTGTTTAAGACTCTCCCAAAATAACTCAAAACAGCCCTGGTCATTGTCAATTCAGTTTCTTAACTGAGGAAATACCTCACAGTCAACTGAGAGTCTACAGCGCTGTGCACGTGAGCCTTGAATGTGTGGCTTGCAGGAAGAGTATTCCAGCACCACCAAATAGAGCTCCTGTAGCACCCGAGAGGTCCTGCTGCTTCTCTTGGCAGTGCATTACAGAGCGTCTAGTGACTTCCATTAGCTTGAGCTTAGTCAAAGAGAAAAGAGAGATGCTTCAAGAGGGAGAAGGTACACGAAAAATAAAACCCACCTGCTGCATGCCTTCATCATAGCCAGTGCTCTGAGGTCCTAGTCTTTTGTTTCTTACAACCGTTTATTCAACACATATTTGCTGAGCCCCTGCCTAGGTGTTAAATATTGAGCTAGGCTTTGCAGTAAACAAGAAAGAATTCTAGGCCTCAGTGAATTTACAAACCAATTTAAAAAAAACAACTATAGCACACAATTAACTAATTATTGAATAAGCATCATTGAGTAATAACCACAAGTGTGACTGAGGCAAAACACAGGGTTTTAGGTTAGTGTGTAACTGGGGCACCCCACCAGGTTTGCAGGACAAAGAAGAGCCCCATGGGGCCTGAACTTAAACGGAGGCCCAAGGACTGAGCAGGATTTAGTCAAAGAGGTGGAAAAGAACAGACCTACGTGACAGGCATCCACCTGGGTCATGAGAAGTGATGGTAGAATGGGTGGGGGTCGGGTCACTGGCTCTGGGAAGCCCAGTTAAGGGTAACTGCAGCTTACCATTTTTGAGATCAAGTCATGGTTTTTCTCTTTGTCTCAGTTGTCTGATTGAGAAACACCTAGAAAGATTTTTAGTGTGAGATGGCTGCACCATGTGGATCTGTCCTAAAAATGCCAGTATGAAGAAGTTAACCTTTATATTTCAAACCATAGGACTACACAGGGCTCCAGTAGCCCCTTCTCTACTTTCCCAGTTCCAGGTAGAGTTTTGCACCACCTGAGAGACCTGCTGCCTCTCTTGACAATCCATTACAGAGCTTCCAGTAACTTCCATTAGCCCGAACTTTCTGACAGCTCACCTAAAGGCTGCCCTGCTTCTCCGTGGGAACAGAGCACAGCCTCTTTTTTTTTTTTTTTTTTTTTTTTTTTGAGTTGGAGTCTCACTCTGTCGCCCAGACTGGAGTGCAGTGGCCGCTTCCGGCCACCGCAGCCTCGACCCGCTGGGCTCTGGCGATCCTTCTGCCTCAGCCTTCCGAGTAGCTGGAATTACAGGCATGCGCTACCACGCCCGGCTGATTTTTTGATTTATTGTAGAGATGAGGTCTCGCTGCCCAGGCGGGTCTCGAACCTGCGGGCTCAGGCAATCCACTCACCTCAGCCTCCCAAAGGCGCGGGATTACAGGCTGAGCCACCAAGCCCGGCTAGCACAGCCTCTTAATGTTAACATCATCAGTTCCCTCTAAGAAGGTTAAATAGCACAGATGCCTTTAGTATATCCTCTTTGGGTCTATATTCCTGCCATTTAATCATTTTAATTCCTTTCCCATTCATTTTAATCAGTGAAACACTTAGAAAAAAGGAATGCCAAGAGAGGAGAACCCAGAATTATAAGTTTGAGTAACAGCCCTAAAAATGTATAAAAGATTTCAGTTCTTTTCACTTCCCTGCTCCTAGTCAGATTCAACTAAAGGTACACAATGGAGGGAGTCGAGGTGTTCCTCTAACATTTACAATGTGCGATTTTGCAGCCAGAGTAAGAAATTGGCAGAAGTCTTTCTGTTTCTGGGATTGCTGGAACTTGAGATACAGTGTTGTCTCCAGGAATGAGAGATGAGTTCTGCCCTGGACTTCAGTTCTGTTGAATTGCCAGTAGTTGTCGGGAGCAGAGCCATGCAGATTCCTAGGCTGTTCAGGTCTTGGCAGGAAGGTGGTGTGGGGCAGTGACAAGGCATGGTGTGGTGAGTCACAGCAAGCACACGTTTCCCATCCTTAGCAGAGGGCTTAAGAAAATTCACGGGCTTTTGAGTTTGACAATCTGTGATTGAATTCTGGCTCAGCTACTTACCTGGTTGATGATCTTGACCACAGAAGATATTCAGAACCTCATCAGATTGGGTTACTAACATCTGCTCTGACTAAGGGGAAAATTTCCCAGTCCTCACATACACACAGTCACCTGAAAAGTAAAAACTCACATTTGACTAGTTTGTGACCCAATGTTCTGCTGTAGGATCAGTTATCTTTTGGAAATTCTTTACTTCTCAAATCTTTCTATAAGCTTCTACAGGGTTGCAGTCATGGGCCCATAAACAAGTCTATTCTTGCAAGTTTTACTAGCCTTCCAGGTTTAAAGGGTCCCGACACTCCCAGAAGTATCCCATTTCCTTCAATACTCTCCAGGGCAGACCAGTCCTCATCAGGACTACTCATGTTCTTGTAGGTACAGTGGGGACCACTGGTTCTTGATTAGGGATCATTTCTGACCTCAGGAACCCTTTCAGTGTCAAGCTGTGCTGGGGTGTGTGGTGAAGCAGGTATGTTAGGTAGAATTCTAAGAATGACTCACAGTGACCTTTACCTTTTGAGTGTGGTAGAATCTGTAAATATGATGAGATCTTACTCCTGTGATTATGCTACTGTATTTGACAAAAGAGAGTTTATCCATGTGCTATCTGATCCTAAGGAGTCCTTTAAAAGCAGAGAGTTTTCTTCAGCTCATGGTGGCGTAGAAGTCAGGGAGATTAAGAGGACAAGAAGGATCGGAGGCACCTTTGCTGGCTTAAAGATGGATGGCAACATGGGGAGAAATGCATGTTCCCTCTGGAAGCTGAAGGTGGCTCCCAGATGACAGCCAGAAGAAAATAGAAACCTCAGTCTAAAAATGACAAGGAACCTGAATTCTACCAACAACCTGAATGAGCTTAGAGGCAGATTTTCCCCCAGAGCATCCAGATAAGAGTCTAGCCTAACCCACACCTTGGCATGTTTGAGGATTCACATTCCTAAGAGGAGTGAGCAAGAAAGAAAGAAGCAGCAAATGAGGTCAGTGGAGTAGACTATGTGAGGCTCTACAGGTCAATGAAGACCTTTGAACTTGACCCTGAATGAGATGGACAGCATCGAGGGGTTTCAAAAGAAGAGCTTCACAATCTGACTTGCATTTCATGGTGGAGGAGCTAGAGGGGAGATGAGCTAGTGGGCAGTGCAGTTGTCCATGCAAGCCGAAGTGGTTTGCTGGGGAGGTAATGATGGACACAATGTGACGCTGTTGGATTCTGGATATATTAGAAAGAGGTGTTGACCCATTTGTGGATGGCTTGGATATGGGAGGTGAAGGGAAGAGAAGAGTGAAAAACCACACATGCCTCGTCTGAACTCGAGTAATGGATGTGGCCGAAGTTCTTTCCTAGGAGACACCTCAGGCTGCTAGTTCTGTTCTACCATTTATCTAGGAGCCACCAAACATTCCTGAAGCCCAGTGGTGATGTCCAGGTTTAACTTGGGATCCCTGCTTTGATGAATAGAATTCTAGACACAACCAAATTTCTGTTGGGAGGCAAGAACCCAGGCAAGGCAAAATCTTCCAAGAAATAAAGATTCCTGATTCAGCAGTCAATCTATTTCCCTCTCTACCATGAAAGGGCAGAAAGAAGTATGACATTGGTTCCCCAGGTCCTAATTCCAACATGCTTAGGAATTTCTGCCCAGCTCATTTGAATTTGATGTTGAATTGTGAGTATGAAGCCTGGAATCTAGTTTTAAGTGATCCTGAGTCCCAGCTGGAAAACCGCCCCAGACACTATTTCACGGGTTCTGTACCATTTCAACTTAATCATCGCTATTGTATGTGAGCAGAGAACAAGTCCTAGAATTCTTCTGGTCTGAAAATCACACCTGGTCTCTGAATGTAGAGAGTCATTTGATAAAGAGAAGTCTGAATAAAAGAAAACTTTTACACAGCTAAAAACAGCCAGTTGGAACAAGATGGTGCAGAGCCATTTCTCCCAACTCCTCCCTGCTAAGCACACTGTAAAACCTGGAAATGGTGCAACAAGCACCAAAAGAGAGCAAAGGGTGAAAAGAAGAAGGTGAGTTGGCGTGGGATCCCAGGACTTGAGGAACAACACAAAAGGAAAGTGGCAGGGCAATTTATGTCTTCCTACCCAACAGAGGAAGGCCCTCTAGACCCAGAACTCCCAATCACTCTAGCAGCAGAAGGCCCCCAGTTTATTCCTCCCAGATCAGACCAGAGACCCACTGACAATAAAGGCTGATCGATCAGAGCCCCACCAGAGATGGCCAGTGAGGCGTTCTCCTTTCCCACAGTCTTCACTCTCCTCTACCACCGAGATACCATCTCAGGGCAAGGGGCCAGCAGGAGAGAACCAGTTACAGCAAGTGGCTGGTCCTAAAGTATCTTGGTTCCCATGGTCCCAAGGCTCACCTCCCCAACTTAGAGACACTGAGTTGAGGGGTGAGGGGAAAGCAGAGAGCCCCAGCAAGCAAACTGACCCAAATAACACCACAAAAGCTCAGAAAATTAAAAAGCTGAAACAAACTTCAGCTCATAAATGACTCTGATATTTTTGCAGCTAAGGATTAATAGGGTAAGTGGGCATATATAACAGAGGTGAGCTACAGGGCCAATAAAACCTTCTTTGTAAAAGGTTTTATCTAGAAATAGGGATGCCCGGGTAGAGTTGCTGGCAGGGAAGGCCCTTAACCTTAGCTTTATATTTTAAACACAGGCAGATTGAGGTTAAATTGAAAGACACAATTTTATTGGTGTACAGGAAGCAAGAAACAGACATTGGTCTGTACAAAGCTCTAAAATAAAATTTGATTTTCAGCTAAGGTGCTTTGGGGGAATACATATTTTTAAAAAGGCTTTCAAATAAAATTGAAATGTGCTTTTGAGCAACAGTTCAGGGTAGCAGACCCCCTACCTGTATCAAGAAGGTTTTATTCTTTCAGGCCAAAGCTTAAATATGAAAATAGACCATTTTACTGAAGTGGAGCAGAATTCGGGGTCCTAATAATATCAAGAAAAGTGTTATCCAAGATGAGCAATGGAAAACTTTGGATAGTTTCCAAACCATCTGGATCTGAAGCCATACATGAAATAAGGTTGCTGGTTATCTGACACTACGCTGGAAAAGAAAGTGGAGTGTTGGGTGGGGCGGGGTAAAGATTAGTTCAGCAACATTTCAAAGAAAACAGAAGTCAGCTATGAGAAGCCAGTTAAAAATTAATTCAAGAATGTGAAACAAAACATCTCATATGGAGATGCTATGTAATTAGTCAAGTAACCAAACTGTCCCTCCTCACTCACTCTCTTTGAAGAAAAGATGCCTCCATAAAGAATGGTGGAAAATATTGGTTCTTACGAAAATCAGTTCGAAATGTCAAGAAGATTACCCTAATACTAACCAGATGTTTTTAAAATGAAAATTTTATTTAAGAAAATCTAGTTGGATACATTTCTTTCACAATGAAAAAGACTTTTAAAAATCTACTGTATTTGTGTAGATAAAGGACTATTGTTTCAATCAATAAGAGTCTGCACGGGCTGAAACAAAAGGCAGCTATTGAAAAGACAACTCGAGATATAAAACCAGCTGCCCCCAGAACATTACAAAGATGCTCACCAGCATCTCTCTAGCAACTTTCTATGTGGTTTTATGCAAGTGTCTTTGTCTTAATTTCCTAGTGAGAAATATAGGAAATAAGACTTTAAAAATGTAAAGACTCTCTAGCTTGCTAAAGACTTTGTGTTGTGTTAAAGGAATGGAATATATTCCACTGGACTAAAAGTTAGTTGGAGATTACTTTTTTTGTGACTTTTTCTTGATTATGAAATTAGTATGTATTCAATATAAAAAACTTTGAAAACATATAAAAAGGAAAATAAATGAATAAAAATAGTTTACATTTTTCTATTATTTTCTCTGAAATATAACCTTAAAAAAATAGTCATGCTAAGTGAAAAACATAATATTATTTTCCCGTTTGTGTATATATTTTATTCTTCAATATCAACAAATACTTTTCAAAACATGATTTTGAATCACCACATACTATTCTATCTTTTAACAGTAGCTTAATTTAATTATCATCCTTATTGAATATTTTATCATCAATTTTCTCGTTAAAAGTTATACTGAACATTCTTATATATAAATATATTTTCTGCATCTCTAATAATTTCTTTCTGATTTGTTCACAGAATTAGAATAGCTAGGTCAAAGGGTATAATTTGTTTAAGGCCATGGAATAAATGACAGACTGCTTTTTAGAGAGATATACTAAATTATATTCTAATCAGCTATGGGTAAGAATGCCTGTTTTACGTATCCTTTAAAGAACTGATTCTGAACAAATTTGTGGGTAGACTTCTGCTTCCAGCAGTGACTGACTAGATTCTTTCAGAAAAGCCTTCTGGCTGAGAATAACCAGAGGAATGGAATAAAAATATATTAAAAAGAAATATTTTTTAGAACTACCAAGGAGTTGAGTTCCCTGACGTAGAGGCTCATGGCAGCTCTTTTGGAAAGCAGGAGTCAGGATAACCTAGTTCTGGTGTCTGAAGGCATCTATGCCCAGGGACTGTGTATGTGCAGGCCCAGGAGGTATAATGAGACACTGGCTAGCCCATTATGCCAATGCCTTTCTGACCTGGCCACTGTGCCTCATTTCAGTCAAGGAGTGCTTTCCCTAAGCCCAGACCCCTACACCAGCCAAGCTGCTAACTTGACCCACCACTAGGACCTGGTGTTGAATGTTTGGATAAGGTGCCCATTTGCCATTTGGTTAACGTGTACTGGCCAGCAGGCCTCCTGTGTTGACCTGTGTTGACCAGTGTCTGGCACTTTGAGGACCACATCACACTCTGCCACTAGAACAGCATGCCTGGAATTGCTGTATCTTTCCCAAACTACTCCCCAGCAGAGATCATGACCAACTGCACAGATGACAAGGTGTGATATGTAGTAACAGGGTGCTGCTGGACTGCCTGCAGCTGCTGGAAGTGCTGAAGATCTCTGTAATTTGGGCCTCTTCACGGTGGCAGCCTGGTGCTCTTAGAAGCCTTCAAAGGGCATTTCTATAGAATACAGTTGTTGAACCACAGCCCCAAATATGCAACATAAGGAGCCTGCCCACTGTGACTGATCTGTAGGACAACGAGGACTTCTGTGGCTCCTCAGTGTCACTTCTTACAGTGGCTGAGGATCAGATTTCCATTATAGACTATAGCCACTTATGGATTTTTGCACACCCTATCTGTGCTGGACATCAGACTTCAAATGGAGGTGGTTATCTATTGCTTTCTTCATGCCCTACACATCCCTTTAAAAGTCAGAGGGGTACCAAAGAGTCTGAAACTGTTAGGAGAAGCAATCCTGAAAGAGAGGTCAGGAACACAGGAAGGGGCAACTCTCCTCATTTATGTGGTTTGCAGACTGGGCCTTGAAGCCTTCCAGAAAGCCTTGAAGATCCTGGAGTTCTTAACAATAACCCAAGACTTAGACTCTCTAACGGTTCAAGATTTTGTGGTAAAGCCTCATGGCTTGGGCTGCAAAAGTTGATAAACATTTTGGCAGTAACTGATATAGTCTTATCTGAGAAAGATGTAGATTACCATGGTACTTCAAAGATATATTCGTTTGCATTTTTCAGTCCTGTAGAAAAGAGCCTAGAGTTCTGCAATATCTATAATTACAAGGACTCCTTTTGTCAGGGGTTCTTTGTAATTTATTGGATAGTCATTTTATGCCTGGAATTGAAGTACTGTATAGCAAACTTAGCCTGTATTGCTCACGGATGATATACTTAAAGTAAGACATTCTTTGGGTCTGACTTCTAATTCAAATAAAAGACTATAACCTTCAGAAATAAGCGTTTCAGTATGTAAATTGTTTTAATTGTCTGAAAAGTGGTCATTTCATTCAACATTTTTAATAAATGTCAAAGTGAGGTATTTATAAGTTAGGAAGATTTTAAAAATCACCTATGTAGGACATCAGTTTCCTTCACATATTGCTGATCTTAAGGCTAGCTTCACAATGCACCTTATGTTGTCTACAAATAACATTGTCTTAACTGTGTGCTAGGTATGGCTTGTTGTGGAATCTTAAAGTCTTTAGTTTCAACCTTCTCCTGCCCTTGAACTTGCCTTTTTTATTTTGATTTAATCTATTTCAGTTAGCGTTTTACAGCAGTGCAAAACATAGCTGTTTTTATGTCTGTTTACTTACTAAACAACATTTTCATGAAATGACAGTCTGCCCAGATTCCAAAGTATACAAAAAAATTAGAAGCAGAAATGTGTGGCATGTGAGTATTTGTCTGTGGCAAACTGAAGAGCACATGCCTTGTCAAAAGGGGTTTCTACTCTCCTGCTGACTGTTGTATTCAAGCCCATTATTGTCCCTTAAAAAAAGACAGAAACCATAGATTCTCTGGCAACAAATTAGGAAAAAAACAAAAGTTTAAAACCACTGTAGACCAGACAAAATCATCTGCAGCCAGATTCATCCTGCTGGTCACCAATTTTCAACCTCAGGAATGGACTCTTATTTTATTATAAAAGCCAGGTTTTATTTAATAATCAACTTCAAAATTAGGATAGTAATCACTTTTTAATTGTGGAATATATTGTAACTCATTCTTTGAACAGGTAGCCTTGAAGTATCCTATGCCCTTCTCTGTTTTGAAGATGGAACAGGCCTCTTAAGACTGCTTCTCTCAAAGACTTGTGGAAATAAATGACTGAGACCTGGAAGGGAGAACAAAAACAAACAAACTAAAAATCAACAACAAAACTAAACAAAAATCCCTTTGTTAACAAAGAATAGAAGGAAATGTTCTTTAACTATTAAGAATATCTATCCCTACCTACAGCAGTCATCACAGTTAATGATAAATCGTTCAAAGACTGCTCTGAGATTTGAAATGAGTCAAGGACTCTTGCTATCACCACTTATATTCATATTGTAATAAAGATTGTAGCCAGTACAATGAAACCAGAATAAGAAATAAACATTTAAGGATTGGAGAGGAACAAACGAAGCAACCCCTTTCCTTTCTTTTTTTTCAGAAGGCAAAGTAACCTACAAGCTAGTAAAATTTATAATTATATTTATAAGTTTACTAGTTTCATAGTAAATATACCAATCATATTGCTTTATACCAGCAAAAAAATTAAAATTTTAAGAGATTCCATTTGCAATAACATCCAGAAGCATCAAATATCTATGAAAAAAATGTAACAAATGCTATACAAGGTCTCTACATAGAACTATAAAATATTACTGAGAGAAATTAAAGAATATCTAAATAAGTGGAAAGATTATACAATATAAGGGATCTTCAAAAAGTTCATGGAAATGTGTATTATGAAAAAACTATGCATGGATTTCAAAATCTTTTTGCAGCAAAATAAATTTGTACTATTTTGTTTTAACAAGTCTGAACAGGATCTAGTTTGAGGCACTAAGAAGAATAAAACATCCTTTGAAAAGAGCTCCTATCAGAGAAACATTATTCTGTCAAAATTGAGGCAAGAACAAATATTAAATTTATGGTGAAATTTGGGTGGAAGACTGGTGATATTATTGATACTTTAAGAAAAGACATGGCCCTCCCAAAATCAGTAGTTTATAAATGGATAACTCGTTTTAAGAAGCAATGAGATGCCTGGGTACAGTGGCTCATGTCTGTAATCCCAGCACTTTGGGAGGCAGAGGCGGAAGGATTGCTTGAGCCCGAGAGTTAAAGGCCAGCCTGGGCATTATAATGCGATATTGTCTCTACAAAAAATAATAAAAAATTAGCCATGCATGGTGGTGCATGCATGTTGTTCCAGCTACTCGGGAAGCTGAGGCAGAAGGATGGCCTGAGCTCAAGAGGCTAAGGCTGCAGTGAGCCATGATTGTGCCATGCAGTTTAACTTGGACAACAGAGTGAGACTCAGACTCAAAACAAAAACAAAAACAGAAGCAATGAGATTACGTTGAAGATGAAGCCCACAGCAGGACATCCACATCAATTTTCAAGGAAAAAATTAATCTTGTTTGTGTTCTAACTGAAGAGGACTGATGATTAACAGCAGAAACAATAGCCAACACCATGGACATCTCAATTAGTTCCGCTTACACAATTCCGATTGAAAAAGTTGAGCAAACTTTCTACTCAATGGGTGTCAAAACCACTGAGCCCAGATCAACTGCGGAAAAGAGCAGAGATGTCAATGGAAATTTTAAAGTAGAATCAAGATCTTGAAGCATTTCTCTGAAGAATTGTAACAGAGATAAAACATGACTTTACCTGAAGACAAAGCATAATGAAAGTAACGGCTACCAAGAGGTGAATGTGGCTCAGTTAGAGAAAAAACATACTGGTCAAGAATAAATGTCATGGCAACAGTGTTTTGAGATGCTCAAAGCATTTTGCTTGTTGACTTTCTGGAGGACTAAAAACCAGTAACCTCTACTCGTTGTGAGAATGTCTTGAGAAAGTTACCAAAGTTTTAGCAGAAAAATGCCCAGGAAATCTTCACCAAAGAATCCTTCTCCATCAGAACAATGCTCATTCTTCTCATCAAACAAGGACAATGTTTTGAGAATTTTGATGGGAAATCATTGGGCATTCACCTTACAGCCCTGATTTGGCTCCTTCTGGTTTTTTTGTTTTCTAATCTTAAAAAAATCTTTAAAAGCGCCCATTATTCTTCAGTTAATAATGCAAAAAAATATTGCATTGACATGGCTAAATTCCCAGGGCTCCCATTTCTGAAGGAATAAACTAAATGACTGATATCACTTACAAAAGTGCCTTGAATTTGAGGGAGCTTATTTTGAGAAATAAAGTTTATCTTTATATTTTTATCTTAATCATATTTTTCCACAAACTTTTGGAGGTCCCCTTGTATACATATATTGAGAGAGTCAATACTGTCAAGATGGCAATTTCCCTAAATTGATTTATCAATTAAATGCAATACAAAACAAAATTTCAACAGATTTTTGATGTTGTTATTGTGGGAATTGACAAGAAGATTTCAAAAGTAATGTGAAAATGCAAAAAATCAAAAATCAATATAATCCTGAAGACAAAAATATTAGAGTGTCTACTGAATATCAACTTTTATTTTAAAATCAAGAAAGTATAATATTAGTAGGGATAGACAAATAAATTAATGGACTAGGCCAGAAAGTCTAGATATAAACCCACACATGAAAGGATACTTAATCTATTACAGCTGTTCCTTTCTATTTGTTGCTAGCAAAGAGTTTTTTTTCGTTCATGAAAGGATTTTGAATTTCTGCATCTGTTGAGGTGACCATGTTGTTTTTCTTTTATTCTGTGAATGTGGTAAAATAAATTGATATTAATTTTCTAGGGTTAGCAACTCTGTGTACTGTAAGAACGTTTGTCTACTCCAACATCATGCAGATATCCACCAAAGTTCCAGAAACTTGGTCATCTTTAATATTTATGTCTACAATCCATAGGGAGTTAACTTTTGTGCACGGGGTGAGTAAAAGTCAAATTTTCTTTTCTATGTGTATATTCTTCTCCCCCATCATCACTAAGCTGACCACTAAACTAACCGAGCAGATTTCATTGGCCATGCATAACAAAAAATACAAACCCACTTTACAAAATTAATTCAGAAAGGTCATAAAACAAATATGCCACATCAATAACAAACAGCAACAATAACAAACTATACAGGAGGTGGAAAAGAGAAATTGATTTACAGGGTTTCCATATTATGTTATTTAAAACATCCAGTTTTCAACAAATAAGTGGTAAGACACATGAGGAGATTAAAAAATATGACTCACAAACAGAACAAAAATACAGTGAATAGAAATGATTCCTGAGGAAGGCCAGATGTTTCACTTACTAGGAAAAACTTTGTCAGGTATTTGAAATGTGTCTAAAGAACTAAGGAACACTATGTCTAAAAAACTAGTAACTCAATGGGTACAATGCATGTTATTCAGGTGATGGATACCCTAAAAGCCCTGATTTCACCTAAAAGCCCTGACTTTACATGCAATCTATGCATGTAACAAAATTGTACTTGCACCACATTAAATTTTTTTTTTTTTTATAATCAGTATTTTTTATTATCGTTTTGTGGGGTACAGTTAAGGTTAGGTGTACAATTATGTTTCATTCAGGCACCCTATTGATAAGAGGTGTTTTCCCAGTCCCAGACAGATATTAGCTACCGTCAATCCCATCCCTCTCCCCCCCATAATTTCCCAGTACCATCAGTCATTTTCTTATAGTATTACATTGGATGTTCAAGGTCCATTATATGAGTGAAAACATGTGATATTCTGATCTTTGTTTCTGTGAGAGGTCACTCAGTATTATAGACTCTAGTTCCATCCAGGTAGCTGCGAAATTCATTTTTTGAATTCATTTTTGAATGAAAAAAAAAAAAATTTTGTTCTTTTTCATGGCTGCGTAGTATTCCATCGTATATATGTACCACATTTTTTTAATCCAGTCCTCTTTTGTTGGGCAGCATAGTTGTTTCCAGGTTCTTGCTATTGTGAACAACGCTGCGATAAACATACGTGTGCAGGTATCTTTTTTATAGAGTGATTTGTGTTCTTCAGGGTATATTCCCAGTAGGGGGATTGCAGGGTCATATGGAAGGTCAATATTTAGAGCTTTCAGGAATCGCCACACTGCTTTCCACAGAGGTTGCACTAGCTTACACTCCCACCAACAGTGTAGAAGTGTTCCCTTTTCACCACAGCCTCTCCAGCAGCTGTTATTTTTTGAGTTGTTGATAATTGCCATTCTGACTGGAGTTAGGTGATATCTCAGTGTGGTTTTGATTTGCATCTCCCTGATGATTAGTGAGGTTGAGCATTTCTTCATGTGTTTGTTGGCTGCTCGAATGTCTTCTTTTGTGAAGTGTCTGTTCATATCTTTTGCCCATTTTATAATGGGGTTGCTTGTTTTCTTCTTTTCAGTACGTTTCAGTTCCTTGTAGATCCAGGATGTTAAGCCTTTGTCAGACCTAGAGTTGGCAAATACTTTTTCCCAGTCTGTAGGCTGTCTCCCTACTCTCTTGATGGTTTCTTTGGCTTTGCAGAAGCTTGTCAGTTTAATAAGGTCCCATTTGTCTATCTTCTCTCTTAAGTCCTGTGGGTTTCGGGTTTTGTACAGGAATTGGATGCCCGTTCCGATTTCCATGAGAGTATTTCCTTCCTTTTCTAAGGTTCTTATGGTTTGAGGTTTTACATTTAGGTCTCTGATCCATTTGGAGTTAACCTTTGTGCATGGATGGGGCCTGTTTCAATCACATGTGTCAGCCAGTTTTCCCAGCACCATTTACTGAATAGGTTCTCCTCTCCCCATTGGTAGGTGGTGGGGCTTTGTTGAAGATGAGTTGGTTGAGGAATTGAGGTTTTACTTCTGGAATCTCAATTCTGTTCCATTGATCTATATGCCTGTTCTTGTACCAATACCAAGCTGTTTTGATGATTGTAGCTTTATAGTAAAGTTTGAAGTCTGGTATTGTGATACCACCTGCTTTGTTTTTTTTGCTAAGGATTGTTCTGGCTATTCTTGGACGTTTGTGTTTCCATATGAATTCCTGTGTTGTTTTTTCTAGGTCAGAGAAGAATGTTATTGGTAATTTAATGGGTATTGCATTGAATTTGTAGATTGCCTTAGGTAAGATGGACATCTTCACAATGTTGATTCTTCCGATTCATGAGCATGGGATATTTTTCCACTTGTTCACGTCAGCTTTGATTTCTTTGAGCAGTGTTTTGTAATTTGCATTGTAAAGGTCTTTCACGTCTCTGGTTACGAAGATGCCAAGGTATTTCATTTTTTTTGTGGCTATTGTGAATGGAATTGTGTTTTTTATTTGGGTTTCTGTTTGTTTATTATTGGTGTAGAGAAATGAGATTGTCTTTTGTACATTTATTTTGTATCCTGAGACTTTGCCAAAGGCCTTTATCAATGTAAGGAGGCCTTTAACAGATTCTCTTGGGTTTTCAAGGTACACCATCATATCATCTGCATAGAGAGATAACTTGACTTCCTCTTTTCCTATTTGAATACCTCTGATTGCCTCGTCTTCTCTGATTGCTCTAGCCAGGACTTCCAATACTATGTTGAACAGGAGGGGAGAGAGTGGGCATCCTTGTCTAGTTCCAGTTTTCAGGGGAATTGGTTCCAATTTTTGTCCATTTAGGAGTATGCAGGCTGTAGGTTTCTCGTAGATGGCTTTTATTATTTTGAGGTATGTTCCCCGTATGCCTAGATGTTCAAGGGTTTTTATCAAGAAGGGCACCACATAAATTTATACAAATAAAAAAAAATAATCCTTTGGGAGGCTGAGGTGAGAAAATTGCCTGAGTCCAGGGGTTCGAGACCAACCTGGGCAACTTGGTGAGATCCTGTCTCTAAAATAAATAAAAAAATTAGCTGAGCATGGTGGTGCGGGCCTGTGGTTCCAGCTACTGGGAAGGCTGAGGCAGAAGGATTGCCTGAGTCTAGCAGGTTGAGGCTGCAGTGACCATGAATGAGCAGCATGCCACTGCACCTCAATCTGGGCAAAACAGAGTGGGACTCTTACTCAAAATAAAAATAAAAATAAGTTTAAAAAAAGAACTAAAGGAAAGTTTGAGGATGATGTTCTACTACACAAAGAACATTAATAACAATGGAAATTATTTTAAAAGACCAAAACAGAAATTCTATAGTTGGAAAGTACAATAGCTGAAATGAAATTTCAGAAGAGGGACTCAATAGCAGATTTAAGTAAGCAGAGTAAGAATCAACAAGCTGGGTGGCTCAGCCTGTAATCTTGTGCTTTGGGAGGCTGAGGTGAGTGGATTACCTGAGTCCGTGGGTTCGAGACCCATCTGGGCAACTTGGCGAGACCTCATCTCTGCAATAAATCAAAAAATTAGCCAGGCATGGTAGCGCACGTCCGTAATTCTAGCTACTTAGAAGGCTGAGGCGGAAGGATTGCTGGAGCCCAGCAGGTCAATGCTGCAGTGGCTGGGAGTGGCCACTGCACTCCAGTCTGGGTGACAGAGTGAGACTCCAACTCAAAAAAAAAAAAAAAGAATCAGCAAACTTGAAGATAGATCAATTAAGATTATCTAATCTAAGGAACAGAAAGAAAAAAGAATAGAGCCCCAAAGAAATGTGAAGACCATAAACCACACCAATATATACATAATAGGAGACCCAACAGGATAGGAGAGAAAGAAAGGGACAGAAATGATATTTGAAATAATGACCAAAAGTGTCCTAAGTTTGATGAAAAAGCACACATTTACACATCTAAGAAACTCAATAAACTTCAAGCAAAAACTCAGAGACCCAAATGTAGACACAACTTTATCAGACTGTTGAAAAACAGAGAATCTTGAAAGCAAGAGGGAATTAAGTCATTTCATGGTAATATTCTCAACTGATTATTCATCAGAAACCATAGAGGCCAGAAGGCAGTAGCATGACATGTCTGAAGTGCTGAACAGAAAAGATTTTTAATCAAGAATTCTGTTTATGGCAAAACTATTCTTCAGAAATGAAGAATAAATAAAGAGATTCTCAAATATACAAAAATAAGAGAATTGTTGCTCATTAAACCTGCTGTACAAGAAATATTAGAGGGAGTTCTCCACTCTAAAATGAAAGGACAATAGTCAGTAATTCAAATTCACATGAATAAGTAAAGAGTATTGGGAAAGGTAACTACATAGGCAATTTTTTTTTAATGGCATAAACTTTTTTTAAATGGCAAAATGTTTTGATTACCATCCCTTTGTGATTCTGCATGGTTCAAAAGGCAACCTTCTAAAACAATACAAGGGGAGACTTTAAAAATAAACAGAATTATCTTTTGAAGGGTGGGCTCCTTGTAGTATAGCCTTACCTTGCTGGTTAAGTGTTCTAGGAGCCCCTCAGTTTCTATCTGGAAGTTTTGAGAAGGTTGTGTCACGATTTGCGGAAGAAACGTCCTGAGTCGTGACAAACAGGTGACTTGTTCTTCCACCATGACAACTCGTCTGCCCACACCACACTGTATGTTCAGCAGTTTTTGACCAAAAATGACATGACCCCTGTCCCCACCCTCCCTATCCACCCAATCTTGCCCTGAGCAACTTTTTGTTTGTTTGTTTCCTGAATGAAAAAAATTTCTCAAAGGGACTCGTATTGCCAAAATGGAAGAGGTGAAACAAAAAATATCAGAAGCACTAAAAGCCATCAAAATTGATGAGTTCAAAAACTGTTTTAAGCAATGAAAAAAGTGTCTTGGTAGGTGTATTGGCATCAAACGGACAGTACTTTGAAGATGCCTGAAGTTTAAACATATAAACAAATACACAAGTTTTTATAAATAGACTTTGGGTTTTTTGGTCCCCCTTCATATTTATAAATCTGTGTTGATGAGATAAAAATTTAATTTGTATAAAGATAGTAGCATAAAAGAGGTAGAAGGGAATAGACCAATATAACAGTAAAGTTTTTATATACTACTGAAATTAAGTTGGCATTAATTCAAACTAGAGTCTTATAAATTAAGGTGTTAATTTTAATCTATAGGGCAACCATTAAGACTATATAGATAGATAGATATACTATTTACATAGATATATATGGTAAAAGAAATGACAAAAGAACTAAAATCATACAATAGACTATATCTCTTTAACACAAAAGAAGGTAGTATTAGAGGAACAGAGGAAGAATAAAGACATGACATATGAAAAACAAATAACAAAATGGCTCCTAACTTACGCATATTAACACAAAATCTAAATCATTTAATCACTAAAATTAAAACAAAGAGATTGGCAGAATGCATATCTTTGAGAAAAAGAAAACATGATCTAAACATATGCTGTCTACAAAAGAGGGGTCTCACTCTGCTACCCAGGCTGGAGTGCAGTGGCATGATCAACGTTCACTGCAGCCTCGAATTCCTGGGCTCGGGCAGTCCTTCTACCTCAGCCTCCCAAGTAGCTGGGACTACAGGCAAGTGCCATCATGCCTGGCTAATTTTTTTATTTTTTGTACAGATGAGGGCTTGCTATGTTACCCAAGCTGGTCTCGAACTCCTGTGTTCAAGCAATTCTCCCACCTCTGACCCCCAAAGTGCTAAAATTACAAGCATGAGCCACTATGCTCGGCCCAGAGACAGACTTTAAATAGAAATAAATAGTTTGAAAGTAAAAGGATGGGAAAAGATATATAATGTAAATAGTAACTAAAAGAAAGCTGGGGTGATTTTCCTAATATTAGATAAAATACTTTATGGGAAAAATCACTAGAGACAAAAAAAGACTTTTTATAATGATGAAAGGTCCTATCTATCAAGAACATGCAATAATTATTAATATATATGTTTACAACACCTAACAACCAAGCATCAAAATACATAAAGTAATAGCTGACAGAACTGAAGAGAGAAATAGTCAATTCAACAATAATAGCTGGAGACTTCAACACTTCACACTTTTAACTGACACAACATCAACAAGGAAACAGAAGTCATGAGCAGCTCTAAAAGCCAAACAAGACTTAACAGACATCTATAGAACATTCCACCCAACAATGACAGAATACAAACTCTTAGTGAGCACACATAGAACATTCTTCAACACAGAACACAGGTTAGGCCATAAAATAAGTTTCAATATATTTTAAAGGATTGAAATTATACTAAGTATATTTTCTGACAATGATGGATTGAAATTAAAAATCAATAACAGGGAAAAAATAGAATATTTTTAAACATTAGAAATTAAACAACATACTCCTGAATAATCTATATGTTAAAAAACAAAAGAGAAATTAGAAAATACTTTGAGTTGCATGAAAACAAAAACACAACATACCAAAACTTAAGGGAGGTTATGAAAATAGTGCTTAGAGGGAAATTTATAACTATACGTATCTGTATTTAAAAAAAGAAAAAAGTCTCCCAAATCAATGACCTAAAGTTTTTCTTTAAGAATTAGACAAAGAAAAGCAAAATAAGATCAAAGCAAGCATAAAGAAGGAAACAATAGAGTGTAAACAAATGAAATGAAAGCATTCAGTGGGGAAAGAATAAGGTTTTCAACAAATGGCAAACTGAATGTGCACATGCAAAACAATTAAGTTGGATGTGTATGTTACACCATAATTTTACTCAAAATATAGTCACTCAAACATAAATTTACTCACAATGGGTCAAAGACCTAAATGACAGGCAATGAAGAAAACTTAGATTAAATCTTCATGACCCTGTATTGGGCAATGATTTCCTAGATATGATACCTAAAGTATAAGAAACCAAAGAAAAAAATACATTGGACTTCAAAATTAAAAATTTTTGTACATCAGAGACCACTATCTATAAAGTAAAAGAACCCACTAAATGGGATAGAACATTTGCAAATTATATATATGACCAGGGTCTAGGATGCAGAATATCAAAAGAACTATTACTCAGTAAGAAAAAAAAAAAACCCTACAAAATGGAAAAAAGTCTGAATAAGCTCTCCAAAGAAGATATATAAATATCAATAGGCACATAAAAAGATGCTCAACACCATTCATTATTAGAGAAATGCAAATCAAGTCAGAATGAGATACCACTTCACACCCACTAAAATGGCTATAATAAAGAACACAAACAATAGCAAATGTTAGACAGTTTGTGGAGAAATTGGAACTCTTGTCATTTTCATCAAACCGTGCAGCTGATTTGAAAATCAGCTTGGCAGTTCCTTAAAAAGTGAAACAGAGTTTCCATATGATTCAGCATTTCCATTTCTGTTTATACCCCGCAAAACTAAAAATTCATGCCAAACAAAAAAATTATTGCATCAATGTTCATGGAAGCATTATTCCTAACAGCTACAAGACGGACCAAAGTCCATCAACTCATGAATGGATACAGAATGTGGTATAGTCATACAATGTAATATCATTCAGCTACAAAAAAGAATGAAGTACTGATACATTCTACAAAATGTATAAATCTTGAAAACACGCTCACGGATAGGAGCCAGACATTGAATGCCACAGTGTATGGTTCCATTTATATGAAATTCCCAGAATAGGTAGATATATAGAGACATAAAGTAGATGTGTGATCACCAGAAACTACAGGAGAGAGGAAATAGGAAGTGACTGCTAATGTACAAGAGGGGACCCCTAAAAAAGCAACATAACTTATTTATTAAAAATTGTGTATTTATTCTTACATGTGTATTTATTCTTACATGTGTAAACTCAGTCATTTTCAAAGTACTCTCCGTTTGTTGCAATACACCTATTAAGACGCTATTTCCACTGCTAAAAAAAATTTGACTCTTCAGTTTTGATGCTTTTTAGTGCTTCTACCTTTTTGTTTGTTTGTTTGTTTACCTCCTCCACATTGGCAAAATGTTTCCCTTTGAGAACTTTTTCCATCCAGGGAAACAAAGTTGCTTAGGGAGAGATTGGATGAATAGGGACAGGAGACCCTGGGGTCATGCTGTTTTTGGTCAAAAACTGCTTAACACTCAGTGTGGTGTGGGCAGGTGCGCTCGTAAATTGCCCATTTTAACATGGGGCAGAAAGAATCTCACCCCCCCAAAAAATCCACTGAAGCTGAATGCAGTCTCTCACAACAATTTTAGCTGGCACACTGATGCTGATGGGTTCCCAGAACAGCAGGGGAAGCCTGTGCTATAAGAGCCCTTCCCTCCAAAAAAAGTAATTCCAGATTTCTGGATTTTTTTTTTTTTGGTCCCCTCATATATGGGATTTCTTTCAGGTGATGCAAATATTCTGAAATTAGATAGTAGTGATTGTTGAAAACTTGTGAGTATACTTTTAAAAATCACTAAATAGTTCAATTTAAAAGAGTGAGTGTTATGTGACTATCTCAACAAAATATATTTTTAAATGATTACCAAGTTTCCTGTAAGTTATCTCTAGAGTAAACATGTCCAGTCTTTTCAACCACTCTTCATACTATTATTTCAAGTTCCTACATTAATGGTGTCTATTTTTTTCTTGGGGATACTCCTAAATTTTAAACGGAAGCAATTAGAGAGCATAGTACTGGTTCAATCACTAAAAAATATAGAATGGGGCTACTATCTACAGTTTCAAACCCTGTATTTCTACTAATGTAGCTGAAGATTATATTGTGTAACTGCAGCATATTAACTCATATTGACCTTACTGTCATTTTAAAGCTCAAAGTCATTTTTTACATATTATCCATTCTGTACTTATAAAATTGGCTTTTGGGATATAAGTGTAGGGTTTTCCATTTATCCCTATAGAAGTTTATCTTTGCTTTAGTCCACTATTCAAATTTTTAAAGTTATTTTTAGATTCCTATCAGATACATGAGGTATTCTTTCCTGTTTCCTAACAGTGTCCAATGTGATCAGCATTCTGCCAATGCTGTCATTCAGGTCATTAACAGGCAGAAAGCAGAGCCTTGTCACATACCACCACACATCAGGAATTACTCACAGTTTATTGACTAGTGCCCTTTCGAAATTCTTGTACATAAACTATGCTATGCTGTGGTAAAAAACAAACCCTCAAATCTCAGTTACAATACAACAGAAGCTTAATTCTCATTTATGTCTCATTCCAATGGAGGTTGTGACTCTTCTGGGCAGTTTTCCTTTAAGCAGTGTCTAGGGATCTGGGTTGTTCCAGCATTCCCGTAGAGTGACTCTGCCATACAAGGGCATAGGGAATAAAGAGTGTGAGACAAAAATCTCACAGGAGGTTTGAGGAGCCTGAAAGTGTCCTATATCACTTCAGCTCACATCCTATGGGCCATATCAGTCATGGAACTAAGTCCATGGAAAATGTAGCCTTTCTATATGCCCAGAAGAGGAAGTAGCATTGATGAGCACCGACCCATGTAATAATAACACTTCAGTCTTCCAAAGTTGGCAAGGACAGTAGACTCATTCCCCTAATGGGAAAGGCTGAACAAACTTTGCAGACTTCTTTTTTCCTCAGGATTTGTCTTCCTTCAGAGCTCTTTCATTTACATCACTGCCGTTACCACGCAGGCACTAAAGGCTTCTGCAGTGCCCTAAATGCACCCACCAAAGACTCACTCTTCCCATCAATCTAACAATATGGAAAAGATGCTCTTCACTAGTGGAGTTACATGAAATAGACCATTTTTCTCCCACAGTCTGAAAGAATTTGGTGATAAATTGTTTCTCTAGTATGATCTCATGTCAGCCCTCTCTTGCAGGTGGTCCTACATCTGTTCCAAAAAGAAACATTCATGGATATTTTGCCTGAAATATCCGTGAGCATTTTTGCCTAATAAAACACCTCTTCTTCAGAAAATTGATGCATGGAAAGCCCTTCTTTTTCAGAAGAGGCCCCAGCCCCAACCTTACCCCAAAAGAAGTATAGGCCTTCATGGAATTGACAAGACAATTCCAACAGTGTGCCATATGTCCCACCTAGGGGTTAGGTGGGATAAGTTTAAGATAATCCTTTGTTGTATGGAAGGAATCGTTCTAACAACTAACAAGCATTAAACCACCTGTAGCTATTGTGTCTAACAAAAATTACTTCACAGTTTTTCAAATGTCCCTTATGATCCACAATTGAGAATCACTAAGATGTATATGTAAACTCATCCAAACCCAACTTCAAAGCCAGGGATCATTTAGCCTTCAGCATCCTGCACTTTAAAAAAGAAAATGAGGCTACTTACTCAGTTTCATGCACAAAGAAGGAAGTAACACCATCAAATGCCCTTCCTCCTATTTTTCCGCTCTGTTTTCAAAGTTGAATAGATTTGGCTGGTGACAGGTGTGGTGTAAGTGACCACTCTTGGGGCATGACTTGATGCTTCTGGATTCCCATTTTTAATTTCTTGTTTTCTAGAAGAAATAATAGGGGTCAAGTCATGGCATCATCTGAACAGGCAGCCTCTGTGCCAAATGAGTCTCTAAACAAGCAGCCCCTCCAAACTGAACTTTCTTTTTTTTTTTTTGAGTTGGAGTCTCACCCTGTCACCCAGACTGGAGTGCAGTGGCCGCTCCTGGCCACCGCAGCCTTGACCTGCTGGGCTCCGGTGATCCTTCCGCCTCAGCCTTCCGAGTTGCTGGAACTACAGGTGCGCACTACCACACCCGGCTAATTTTTTTTTTTTTTTTTTTTATTGTAGAGATGAGGTCTCGCCAAGTTGCCCAGGTGGGTCTCGAACCGCGGACTCAGGAAATCCACTCACCTCAGCCTCCCGAAGGGGCGGGATTACAGGCTGAGCCACCGAGCCCGGCTCAAACTGAACTTTCTTACAGAGTCCCCCTTCTTGCCCATCTCTCCCAGTCCCATGTCCCCAAGGCCCTCACTTCAGATGCTGGTCCATCCCCATAAAGTCTTTTCAGAGAAAAGAGCTTCATAATTATTATAAAATGAGTTGATTTAGTGATTAGTAACACTTAACTAATTTAGTAACATTTGGGAATTAAAACATCTTGTAGCCAGGGTGTGGCAACCTGGACAAAAATGTATCTCTGATTCATGTATTTATAAAAACATTTCTAAAGCCAAAGCATTTTCAATATGACTTTCATTTTCCTCATTTCAAAGTGAGATCATCATGATAATCATAGCAGTGTTATGAGATGTGACAGCATAAAGTACGATGAAGACTTTTTTTAATCCTACATCTATCATTTACTTATCCATGTGACTGTGCCAACATGCATTGTTCCACCAGGCTATCATGACTGATTTTATCAAATGTCAAACTAATATCCACATGCACTTGTGTACATTCTCCTAATCTAGCGAATATACTAACTTTTCCCAAGAGCAATCAAAACAAAAGAAGCTCTTTCAAATTTAAAAGCACACAGCAAAAGTAAAAACAAAAACCTCTTTTAACCTAATATGGCTTTCCGATGATCTTAGAAAAGTCTTTGTATTACTTTTTCATTGCCATCACCTCTGGGAAGCAGTGTAAGGCTGTAGATAAAGGCCTGGATTTGGAGTCAGGGGACAGACCTGGACTCTACTTCTTATTGCTGGATGACCTTGGCAAAGTCATTTAACTCTCTCCTTATCTCTGAAGTGCTAAGAATAATGTTTTCCTTCTACTTAGGATCTAATTAAGAAAACAAAATCCCCTTCAAGTAGTTACAACCCAGGGAATTTAATACAAAGAATTGCTTACTCAGGTGATGGAGGCTCTAAGAGTCAAAAGCAAATGGTGAATCGATAAGAGGTTTCAACAGCAAGAAGCCATGCTACCCCTTAGCAGGAGAGAAAAGGGGAAGTGGTGGAGTTTAGAAGGCCTCTCTGGTGGGAGGTGGAACCCCAGAGGAGAAGCAGCTACTTCGTGCTTAATGGAGAAGCCCTCACCTCCCACCAGTGCTTCCCATTGGCCAAACCCAGCTGGAAGCTAGCTAATAAGGGTAGGGGCACAGCCTGCAGGGTCAGGCCCCTGGTGATACAGAGCAGAACAGAGAAACAGTGAGAAATAAGTCTGAGAACAAAGAAAGTACCTTTTTAGGATTCTTGTGAGGATTAATATAAACCAGAAAATATATAGTAAAGGCTCTTGTAAACTAGAGAGCTCTATAAAACATGAACAGATATTGATATATAAGATGCATTTCATTGAAAATATCAGGGACATCTCTCCTCCTCTGATTGCCTATGGTATTTTACCTTTACTTTCCTTCCACTTACTGCTTTATTTCTGCCCAATTTGCTTGTTTTTTAAGCAGATGTCATGTCTTTTCCTGCATGACTTTGACCCCTGTGGCCAAGACCATCTCTGCTGCATCTTCATTAGCCTCACCACAGAATTCCCTTAGTAAGATAGTCAATAAGTACTCGAAGAAAGAAGGGAGGGAAAGAAAGAAATAAGGGAGGAAGGAAGGAAAGGAAGAAAAAAAAAAAGAATAAAGAAGATGGAGAGAGGAAGAAACAGCATATCCTGAAATTAAATTATCTTATAAAAGCTGCCTCCCCTCTATCTTGGGCATTAATAGCAGAAAATTCTTCAACATAGGGATTTGACTGGAGTGTTGCAGAATGTTTAGCCTCCTTGAACCCCACCCATTCAGAGACACAAGTTCTCTGTAGTCATGACAAACACAGACATCCCCATTTCAAACTACCCCCTAGGAGGTGGATAAGACCCATTCTCAGCTGAAAGTGATTGCCCATCTCCATCAAGCCCAGCCTCAGGACAAGATCAGGCAACCTATCTTTCATGCTGCCAGCCCAATATACTTCTCTTTCACTTTTTATTTGATTGTAGAAAAAAAGTATTCATTGCCATGTCTGTTTAGGGAGAAAATGACTAAATAAAGTAAAAATGTTCTCAATATTTATTGTCTACATGCAATGAGAGAGACATAAAGTAATCCAAAGGAAATTAGAAGAGGTAAATGTTGTCATAAGGGAACAATTCAGTTCAGAAACAACAGCAACAATGAATTCCTTTGTTCTGTTGGGACAGGGCGATTTATTTTTTCAATCAGCAAACCTATTGATTAGTTATGCATATGAATAGGACACAGACTGTCTTCATGGAGTTTTTGATCGAATGATAGAGACTGAGAAGAGATCAGACAGGTGGTGAGAAATAAAAACAAAATCCTAGGCCCTACCCCAATGAATGGACTTCTCTTGGCCAAGGAGATCCCAGAGATATCTTAAAAACTGATTTCCCAGCCATGGTGGAATGGAAGGTTGGACATGCCCCACAATACCTGCTCCCTCACTAGCCACTATTAGGTTTTTTTCCCCAGCTAAGTGTTAAACAGAAACCAGCTCTTTTGAAAGAGTTGACGGACTCCCCTCTCTTTTTGTGGTTTCAACACAACAACTGACCAGCAATCCTTCCTGATAAAAGACCACTGACCATGGACTGAATCAGACCGGTTTATAGAGATAGCGCACATGATGCCTCTATAACTTCTTTCATTTTTTGACATATAAATCCTAATTTTAATATATTTAAATGTTAGTCTCCACTCCCAAGTGGTATGCATGTGCACGCACCCTCTCATACATATCCACAGCTCCTCCTAGAACCTGTTGAATATGTATACTTAGCTGAACGGTTCAGTATGAACTCTTATCTCATCCTCTCCTACCTCCAAGTGCCTGCTTTGGGGCTTTGCTGTAGGCTACACTTCCTAGCCTGCAGAATGGTCCGCCTGCAGGCTGCAACCCTTTATAAGAAATAAAGCTCTCCTTTCCAAATTTATGAACTTAGTGATTCTTTAGCTGACAGTGAGGTTCAGGACACAGTACCTCACATTATTTTGAGCTGAAGAAATTTGAGAAAAATACAGAAGTAGGAAGGTCACTGTCATCTTCCTCTGTTCTTTTTTCCTGAAGCAGGTCATAAAATCTGGGGAAGATTTCCTAACATTCTTTCGAAGCAGGTCATATGACCCTCATGTGAGAAGTGCCCTTCCAATACCAGGAGAAAAGGAACATCCTTATCTCTGAAGACAAAGGGATATAGAGAAGAATCTGAACAAACAGGCCTTGCTAATTTCCTCAGTTTGTTACCATTAGATCATACTCTTTACTCTGTTGTATTTCTCTATGATTCTCCACTCTTCATCAAACCTACTATAAACTGTACTTGAGTTTAACTGTTTCTTCAGGTCTTCATTTCTTTATGAAGGCTGCCATGTCACATAAAACTTATATTAAATAAATACGTATGCTTTTCTCTTGTTAATATGTGTTTTGTAATAGGAGCATCTGCCATGAAGCTAAGATGGAGAAGAGAGAAGATATTTTCCCACTTCTGCAAGACAATTGCAATGCAGTGTGTTAAAAGCTATGACTGTGATAAGAGCATTAGGGACATCTCTGAGTGTGTTGCATTTAACAGCTACTCAGGGATACTGTGAAAGAGCCTGGGAGGTGACTGGTCTGAGCTGTGGACTTCCAGCAACTTCCCATCAGAGTCAGGACAGGGATCCTGGAGGGCACAGGTGAGTTGCCTGAGGTGGTGATACACTAAGTTACAACTGCAGACTAAATTCAAGCCCTTGAACTGTGAGACCCATGAACAAGCAGGCAGCTGGTGCCAAAGTCCAATCTGTTTTATGACTTGATGAGATGATCCTTGTTTGTCTTCCTTACTAGGCCAGCTGACACATTAGCCTCTCTGTTGCTTAATGACGCAGTCGTTATTGTTCCTTTCCAAAATGAAGCATCACCCGGATATACAGATTTGTGTGCAGAAAATATTTATGACCACTGCCAATGAAATACATGTCAGGGCAAGTTCTTCCACTGAATGCATTCACTTATAAGTGTCACTCCATCCCCCATTTGCTAAGAAATAAGGGTCCAGGAATGGCAACACAACCCTATAAAGATGTATAAAGTGCACACTGAGAATTAGTCCTTAAAGATGAAAGGCCATGTGCTTGGAAGTACTTAAATCTTTGTTCAAATTTCACATTTCTCCTGCTTGAATTGTGGATGCTGAGTGTGATTCACTCCTGTTCAGGCTTCAGACATGCTGAGAAATGACCCAATAATCCCAGAGGAAGATGAGCCCATCCATTCTCTGAATTTTCCGAAATTCAATACATGTATCTCATCATGGTGGCCCATTGTGTCAGGGCTTCCAGCCCAGGACTTGGGATCAATAGACACTGCACCAAGGACTTTGCCTGTGGGCTGATAAGGGCCTTGTCTCTCAGGGAGCATCACAGAGCCCACACAAAGCAGGGAGCTGCACACAACTGCGCATGTGTGTGTGTGAGCGTGCGTATGTGTGTACTTGTATGTGTCCATCCTCTGTTATGAACCCCTTATTTACAAATCCTCCAGGCATAAGCTGAAAAGGAAACTCAATCAAGTGAGACAATAAGGAATTTGAGAATGTTTTATAAACTGTAAAACACATGCTAATGATAGTTGTTAGTTGCCATTTTGTTATTAGTAACCATTTAAATCTTTGATTGTCACAATTAGTTGTTGTCATCAACATATACAGAGGGAAATTTTTGTTATTCAAAAAGCTGAAACTTGAACTCCTCTTAGGACTGGAACTCTCTTTAAAAAATAACTGTACTGGGAATTTGGCATACAGAAGTTACAGTTCTATGGAGTTCCCTCTAAGTAGACAGAAATAAGCAAAGTTAAGGAAAGGAGAAACCAGAAAAGAGATGGGGAAAGGACAAGAGGCTGGGGACTGTGGAGTCAAAGCACTGAAGAGCTGGATACCTTAAAATTAAACCTAAGTTGTGTGCTGCTGCATTATAAATGCCTCTCATTGCCCTAAAGCTTCAGGAAGTCTTCTGTGTACCCAGATTTATAGATCAGAAGGTATTTGGAAGAGTGAAGGAATCAGGGTGGCACTGAACATGTGGAAGAGAATCAGAGAGCACGAGATGACAGGACAGTCCCTGGAACTGATGTCTTTTGGCTATAGCAGAAATTCAGAGCCACTTTTGTGGAAAGTAGTGTGGCGTTTTTTCAAATAACTAAAATTTGAGCTACCACGTGATCCAGCAATCCCACTTCTGGGAATATACCAGAGGTACATAAATTACTGTACCAAAAGGACACCTATACATTTATATTCACTGCAGCACTATTCACAATAGCAAAAACATGGAACCAACCCAGATGTCCATAAAAAGTGGACTGGATAAAGAAAATGTGGTACATATACATGATGGACTCTTATGCAGCCATAAAGAAGAACAAAATCATGTCCCTTGCAGAAACACAGAGACCATCATTCAACTATCACAGAAGCAAAAAAACTGAATACTGCATGTTCTCACAAATATTCAGGCCTTAAACACTGGGTACATGGGCACAAACATGGAAACAACTGATGCTGGGCACTGATAAGAGGCACACAGCCACTCATTGCATACCATGTCCACTACCAGGAGGAGAGAGGACTCACTAGAAGCCCATACCACACCTGCATGCAATTTACTTATGTATCAAATCTTCACATGTACCCCACAACTCTAACATTAAAAGGAAAGAAATTTGGAGCCAACCGTTACTAGAAGAAATGTAAACACTTCCATCCTCATGGGGCAGAGCTCACAGCAACATTATGTGCATGCCATTGTTCTTAATGCTTAGCCTATAATAGTTCATTGAATCTTCACCCCAAATTGATACATATATTATTATGCCCAAAGGACAAGAGAGGTTAAGTCACCAGCACAAGGTCATAGAGTGGGTAAGAAGAGTACTCAGATGTGAGATCTGGACAGATGGACTCTAGGGCCCATATTTTTGTTCACTGTGCTCCGAAACCATTGTCAGTTGAATCTCAAAAGTCAAAAGAATCCCAGCTGACATCTGGGTTACAAATACTTTGTGATGAACAATTTTCAAAGGAATGGGTTTGGGGCCAAGCTGAGTTTTGGTAGCACGGTGAGGCTACTGGCACTCTTGGAAACTAGCAGTCAGGCCAGTGCTCACTAGCAGAAGCCCAGCAGCCCATGGAGGTGAGAGCCCATCAGATGGCTCTGGTGTGAAGGGCATGCATCATTCCCATCTCTAGAAACCAGACTAGAACTAGGTAGACCTTAGGAGTATGAGAGGGAAGCAGAGTGATGGACCATGGTCCAGAAAAGGTGCAAACCAGATCCAAAAGTCTCCCGAGGAAGCCAATTCAAGTTTAGTGTGATCGCTAAGGTCCAGGTAGTATTCGCAATTAGGACCCCTTTTCTTGGTTTGGGATGATGGACATGAGAAAACTGAGCAGGCCAACCAAAGCAGTTTGGTCTCTAGGAGGCTGGGGTGGTCACTGGAGGCCTGTGGGCGTGCCCCCAAGTATCAAGGAGCAGGCAATATGATAGTGGAGCCAGGTTGGCAAAGCACTGAGGACCTGTGGAGGGAAGGTGAAAACAAGAATTGTGGGTGAGATGTGTGAGTGAGAAGTCCAGGAGGTGCGGAGGTGCAAGCAGTTGTTTGCCTTTGCATTCCCAGCCCTTTGCCATGGGAAGGCTGGGTCAGTTTAAAGGGCTCCAGCCAGAAGTGGCCATCATAATTGCATGGCTACATTCGATGCTTCAAGGTACTCACTCTAATGAACTTTCTAGTTTAGACCTCTGGGTCCACAATCATCCATCAGCTAGGCCTCCTTCTGGAGGAAGGATCTTCTCAAAATGAAAGGAAATTTAAACGCTTTTAAAGGGTTTTACGGTTATGAGATTGAGAAGATAAAATAATAGTGAGATAAGAACAGTGTTGGGTGCAGAAGGGCAGATGAACAGCTTTACAAAGGTGTGCTCTCAAAGACATACGAAGGCATGGTGTTCCCAAACCCTTCCCTAACTTTCTTGGTGACTACATTCGCTCTATCAGTGGTGTATCTTCTCTCCAGTAGCCTTCTCCAGGACTGTTGTGACTCCACCACAAAGTTTTCTGGAGCATATCAATCCTTCAGCCCTGGACTTATGCACTCAGCTCACTAGTTTCCCAGAAATAACTGGCATACCTGGGGTTGGGTGGTGGTTCACGACTACCCAGCACCGGAGAGAGGAGGTGGTGGTCAGGTGGATCTGAGAAAATTTTCTTTCTTTTCCCTGTCTTGCCAATACATTCCATCCTAGAGAACCATCAGATGCCATCAAATGGGCAATAAAAACTAATATGTATTTAATGAAATGGGGGCCTTGAATTGACAGTACTTCATTTTAAGGACTCTCTGGGCTCTGGCCATATAATTTATTCATAACCTGCTACTCCCCAGGAAGGGAAGACAGATGGTTTATCTATTTCCAAGTTGGAGGCTAGAGGACTAAGATCAATAGGCGTGATCCCATGGCAAACACGGCTGCCTGGCTCTGCTCCAAATCCCCCTTGCCCTTGACCCCCTCTCACTCCAAAGAGTGAAAATGCCAGACTCATGTTTTAAGCCTCCTTTGCAAGTGAAGGCAGTGTAACAGAGCTATTCCTGTAGGTCTCCAGAAAGGATCCCAGGAAGGAGGCATACAAAGAGAATACTCTCATGGGACCCTCCTTTCTGCCTTTGGACGTGGCTAGATGAGGATAGCCACCAAAGCTGTAGCAGCCATCTTTTGACCATGAGGCGAAGACTCAAGAGACTGACTAGGATGACAGCCTGGTGCCTTGATGCTGTGATAGTGTTAATCTTACCCTGGAAACACCTACCTCCAGACTTCTTGGTGAATAAATAAAAACCTCACTATTGTCCTAGCTCCTGTTACTTGTAACCTAACACATTTTAAAAAAAAATGTATTTGCAGTAAGTACAGTAGCACAGAATATACAGAATGGCTGAGTCGAGGTGGCAGGGCAGAGTGCAGTGAGGACCCAGCTATGATAGGCTGGGATGTTGGTAACCCTTGGTAGATGATGGCAAGATATTTGTTTCAGACTCTTGCTTGTCATGCCCTGAGATTCCAGTCACATGTGTCCTGAGGCTGTAGTAGTCAGGAAAATGACAGGAAACATTTTGGATATTGAGTTATGGTGGCTACTTCCTGAAGCTTTTGGTAATGTTCTGGATTTGGAATAATGAGAATGAGAAATAAAGACAAACATTGATTAGAGAAGATCTGCCAGTAGGGAGAGAAGAAAAGGAACTTTTCTGGGATGTTCTCTGTTGGTAGGCTGAGGTCTGAGTAGACTAGGAGTTTCACAATTTGGAGGCTTGCAGGTGTCAGAAGCAGGGAAGTATGGACATAGCAAGAGATAAGACTGGCAAAATCAGAGCCCAAGCTCCCCGCTCCTCTCATCCAGTATTCTTTGTCAGTCAAAGAGGGTAAGTCTGGTGGCAAGAGTCTGACAAAAATAGGTCCTTCCCACCAAACCTCTTATTTTGAGTTGCCTCGAGTAACCACCATTAAGTCAATAAACAGGGGAGACAAACAAAGTAGCCAGACCAAATCCTTGGCCATGGCAGCCATGGAGGTGCCCTGATCAGATCTCCCTTAAAGAGAGAACTTGTAGTGAGAATAGTTAGCTGACTGCTCCCAGCCCCTTTGAGGTCCCATTCAGCTTTGGAGCTGAAATCAAGCTCTTTCTGAGCAGCCTCTAGTCAATGACAGGTAGAGCAAGAGACCAAGGGCTTGGTTACGTCTGCCCAGGGATGGGATCTCCTAAGTGCTGTCTTTGCTCTGAAGCTCCCTATTGAGTTAGCAGAGACTTTTATCAGATCTGTATCATATTCTGAGGCTTTTCCTGTACAATCCTACTTCCTTTTCCATTTTTTGTCACAGGTGTGAGATTACAGCGTAGTCTGAAGGTTTGCCTTGCCCAATCCTACATCCTTACCCTTTTAACTCTCATAATTATCACCCCCTAAAAATAAATCTCTTACATTGTTAACTCCATCTCAGTGTTCTGCTTCCAGAAGGACCCAAATTGACACACTGGTTGCAGGAATTAACTTGGAGCAAAGATACCAGAAAGCCCACTAAGATTTTGATTTTGGCCATTGCATTGTCATATAAACCCTAAGGCTATAAACCTCTGTTTAACTCCTAAGACATTATCTAGATCCCAAAAACCTTATGTACGATGAATTGAGCTGGAAAGGTATGCAATTTCCAAAGGGAGCATCTTCCCTAATATCTCAGGTGGGTCATAAGGGACAATGAATAAGGAACATGCTCCCAGAGAACAATATCCTAGGCTGCCAGGTGGGGTAAACAAGAATTTAATCTTCTCTCATTCTCATTATTCCAGATCAACAGGACTAGATATGTGCAAAATACATAACAAACAAATAAACAATGAGCATTGTGTATTTCTTATCTTGTTTTCCAAATGCAAGTTTTTATGGAAGGCATTTTCTTCTATCTGTGTCATTGGATTTGAAGCAGGTACATTTCTTTTTGTTGTAAACTGCTGCAACATAGAAATCTACATTAACACAAGATGGCATGAAGATTACAGTCACCCAGAGCTGCAAGATTCAGTGCTAACTACAAGTCACTGGATGATCCTGTGAAGTTGTTCCCCCTCAGATCATGGGTGACAGCATTCCACCCACAGTGGCTCACAGGGAGCAAAGGAATCTAGAGATGGTGGGTGACCAACAGAATGGATTCTGGTGAATACTTTGGCAGCTCATCCACAGACATGCCCAACTTCCTCTCCATTTGTATAACTTCCACAGTAAAAGCTGAAACAACAACATTTTTGCTTTTTCAACTTCCTTTGCTGCCGAGGCAGAAGAAGAGACAGCTGGGGAGTCTTCTGGGAAGGTGTTTTTCTCTCTACTACAAAGAGAGGGGTACACAGGGGAGATCTCGTCTGCTCCCTCACTTCCTTTCTGTGGTTGTAGTCCTGTGAAGATTTGATATCTGCAGCTATGTTAGTTATCTTGCAACCAGGAGAAAGTAAGACAATGGCAGAGACACAAATTCAGGTCCTGGATCACCCAGACATCTTGTTGGGTAAACAAGAAATATTCTTATATTTCAGTTACTGCTAGTTGAGTTTTCAGTTACCTGTAAGGGAATTATGAGAAATGATCAATCTCAGACTTCTCTGCAAGAACCATCACAGTGTCTCCAGTTGTTTTTTGCTGTTTATGTACAAATATCCAAAACTTTAATAAATTAAATAGATCTTTATATAGCTCATATAAGATATAGAAAGTAAATGAACATCATAACATTATAAAACTTTATTCTCATAAAGCTTCATAATCACTAATTTAAAAATATATCATCTATTTCCTCTCACATTGTCAAATCCCAAATCTCTGGTTCAATTGAAAATGGTGATAAAATATACAGTCCCATGCATTAGATGCAACAGGGTGGGCCAGGCCTTGAGATATTTTTCCAGCCTTATAGGTGTTGAAGGTAACCACAGCACGGCAGAGGAACTCAGCCCTGGTACTGAGAGAGAATCTTCTACTGAACCTGACTTTTCCATTGGACTCTGTCAGCATTTGCCCCATGAGAGGGACAGAGCTTTTTAAGTACAAAACATGTTATGACCTCTTGCCAACCAACTCTTGTGACTGGTGACAATCCCTGATAATCTTTAGATGTCATCCAGTCTAATATCCTCACTACACAGATAACAAATGGAAGACTAGAGTCACAGAGTGACTTGCTAAGCTCATTTGGCTACTTAGTGGTAGGACAGAGGTGGGAAATTCACCCAGGTCTCTTGCTCTTTGTCAAGTGCTTTATCTATGGAACTTTTATTTCCAAATGGACAAGAACAAGCACAGTATCTTCTTTTGCATCACTCCTTACAAAATACCTAATCCAGAGGGGTCATGTTCATATTTAATAGATGTCTAATAAGATTTTATTTAATGAATGAATGAATGGCTATAGTCTAAATATGGGAGAACTGCTTTATGACTACTGAAGTCAGACTTGTGAGCCCAAACTTGATCAGAGACTTTTCATCCCAAATTATCTCACTGAAATGAAGAATTCTGTTGCCACATTGCAGGCCTTGGACATCATAGGCACTTAATTAATACTTGCTGAATTGAACTAAATGGAACTGACTCTTTAAGGGATCAAAAGTATCACAGACTTAGATTGTACATGCTTAGATAGACATCTTTGCTTTCAATTACATTATTAAACAGAGCCATTGGAAATGAAGTTTTCACAAAAATATTTTTGATGGGAGAAGATGAAGATGCATCTCAGAGATGCATCAGAAAAAAAAATGCTTTTAGGAATCACTTGCACATGACTTAATTAATTAATTAAACTTTACTGAGCATCTCCTACGTGCAAGTGCATGATACATATAATATCTCCCTATTTTCAAAGTACTTATGAACTAGAAATGTAGATAAGACATGGATGTATCTAATGAAAATTTGTGTTACAAGGAATATATTGAGTCCGAAATACACATATATACATACACATACATGTGAGTTCCCAGGAAAGGGCAGGTCCATTAACTTGACCTTGGAGGGTGAGTGTCTCAAGCTCAGTGAATTCTCATTCACCCACATTGAGATTTTGATGGTGCTTGCTAGGGTCACATGTCCAGCCTCTCTTGACTTGGTAGAGGTTCTGCGAGAGCAAATAAAGGCCTCTGATCTAGGCTGGGAATCAGGGTCAGTGAGGTGGAGGGGGCTTGGGTTAGGTCAACAAAAGCTTCCCCAAGAAAGTGATAATGAAGGTGATGAGAAAGATGAGTAGGAGATACACAGGTGAGGAGAGAACATTCAAGTGAGAGGAAGCAGCAGAAAGGAAAGGAGTGTTTTGCCACAGTAAGACCAGAGAGGCAATCAGGGTCCTCAACAGCTGTGTGAATGATATTGGTGTTTATTGGAAGAGAGGTGGAAATGCATTGAAGAATTTTAAGTAAAAAGTTTTTTGATATGTATTTTAAAGTACTCATTAGTGAGTGGAGGCTGAGATGATTTATTTAACTACCCTGGCAAGCTAATGACAGAGTTGGGCTACTGGCGATAGACTCTGCAAACTGCTCTCAGAAGAATTCCTTCTCCAGATTTGACGGTTGTGAGAAATTCCACAGGTCTCATTTGTCTCTCATTCTCAGGAGACACTTGAGAAGCCCTAACAGTGATCTGCTTACCGATGTGGGCTGGATAGAAGTGGAGTGCTGTGTTTGCATCATGATAAATTTAATGTATGCTGGCTCACAGCGTCGACGCTTTATCAAAGGAATAAATGGAAAGTTATTCTGGGCTGAGAGGGTAAAGAGATCAGTTTATGGAAGAGAGAGTCTCCTTATGCACATATTCTGTAAACTACAGATCAAAAGCCAGAAGAGGAGGGCCGACTATGAATAATGAAATCACACATCCAAAGGCTTGGATGGAGTCAGACATCCTGATGATTTCTTTTTAGGGAAAAATCAAGGCTTTTGCCTGCTGTTGAATGCTTTGAAGATAACTGCTCTGAAGGCAAAGACAGCTATCCCATCTGATAGAGACAGGTGAACTTTCAAAATTGGGTTCATTTAAATGGCCTGCTCGAGAGTGTCTCTCCAGACAAGGAGGGCCAGAGTGGCTTTTGCTGTGTTTGAGGGATACTTTAATCTCCAATAATTTGGTTGTTTCATGATGTCAGGTGGTTAGGGACTTCGCTGACCTTACCTGAAGACTTTACTTTTAACCAAAAGCTCAAGCTCACATCCTCAGCAAGAAAATTCCAAATGTGATGAAATTGTCAGAAAAATACAGCACAACCAAAAGCACATCCCAGGAGAGTACATGTCTTAAGGCTCACTCACTCCCCAACACATTAAGCCTCAGCCCTGCCTTCTCCCCACACTCAGTTCTAAGAAGACTGCTGGTGCCAAGGTAGGTGACCACCTATTCCAGTGTGCCTGGTACTGTCTGATTTTAGCACTGGAAGTCCTGTATCCTGGGCTCCCACTCCAGTCTTGGGCAAAGTAGGATGGTTAGTCACCCAACTGCAGTTCCTGGAATTCTATAGTGGACACAGGCAGAGACCTGTTTGCAGCCTACACTTGACCTCTCAGCAGCTGTGGACATGAGTTAGGCCTTGTGCTTGGAGAAAACCTTCAACTACCTTGGTTGCCTTGTCTTCTTTCTCTCTCTCTTTCTCTTTCTCATTTCTCCTTTCTTTATCTCTTATCTTCTCACTTCTCTGTTGACACTTCCCTTCTAACTACCAGACATTAGCGTTTCTCATAATTCTGCCTTTAGCTTTCTCTTTTTTTCCACACCGCCATTATACTGAGTTGAATAATACTCCCCTATCCCCCAAATTTATGTCCTATTGAGAACCACAGAATGTGATCCTATTTGGAACTGGGGTTTTGCAGATATAATTAGCTAAGACAAGGTCATACTGGATTAGAGTGGGTCCTAAATCTAATGTGACTGATGCTCTTAAAAGAAAAGGTGAGAGCACACAAGGACAGACAGGCACAGATGGAAGAAGGCCACATGGCTACGGAGGCAGAGATTGGAGCAACGCGGTTGGAGACCAAGGAATGACCAGGATGGCCTGCAACTACCCAAAGTTAGGAAGAACAAGGAAGTATCCTCCTTTGGAGCCTTCAGAGGGAGCATAGTCCTGCTGACAGGTTAATTTCTAATTTCTGGCCTCCAGAACTGTGAGAGAATAAATTTCTGTTGTTTCATGCCATCCAGCTTGTGGTAATTTGTCAGGGTAGCCCTGGGAATCTGAGGCAAGCATCTTCTTAAGTACTTATATTCAACCTTCATGGTTTCAATTTCATCTACACTTCTGTGACATCCATTTCTTAAGTGCTAGTCTGGAATTGTTTCCTGAGTTCTTGACTGATGTTTCCAAGAATCTGCTAAAACAGCAGAAGCAGTTGAGCCAGGTGTTCTGCATGCACTGTCTATGTACCACGTCCAGCTCTAAATCAACCTCTCCCACATACCTGCTTTTCCCTCAATACTTTAATGACCTCACAAAACATCTGCCTCGCCACTCTCAAATCTTGATTATCTCTCTTCCCCCTATATGTTTATCTGACCACCAAACCTCATGATTATCTCACAGAAACTTCTCTCTGTGGAGTGTAGGGTGAGGTAAAGGATGTGTCCTGCTCAGGTGACCTCCACAGCTAGGTTTCAGACTTGGGCCCTGGACCATGAGCAGGAGGTCCAGTCAGCAGTCAATCTGGGCAAGAGATTTGTATGAATTTGTGAGGGGATGGCTTGTGTAGACAATGTCCCCATTCCTGGCTCACCAGCTTGTGAGTACAAAACAAGGTTATACTTCCCTTTTATAATCCAAATTATTATGGCAGGAGACCTCATCCTGCCCGCCTGCAGGAAACGAGTCTTCCTCAAAGTGTCCTTATGCTATTTCCTGAAGCTCCTAGAGGGACATCTCATCTGTATTCACAAATCAAACTGGCACCTGCTGGCATCAGAAAGTGCATTAGGCAGGGTCCTTTTGGCTGTATGTATCAGAGCCCATCTCAAACTAGCTTATGAAAGATGGGAAAATAATTGGCTCCCATTGTTGAGAAAGATGCTAAAGCAATTCATGTAACTGAAGTGGCAGCAGCAGAGGGCACCATGGGCTTGGGGGCTGAGCTCATGCTCAGGGCCCTCACAATGCTTCTCTTTTCTCTTGCCTCTCATTCTGCTCATCCCTGCTCTTCTTTATGTAATGGCTTTGTTTTCTCTCCTCAGCCACATGCCACACCACATAGCTGCCAGCAACCCTTGCTTAGCAAACCCAGTGGAAAGGAAGCACTTTCTTTCCCAACATCTGATGAACTCCATATGGCTCTCATAACTGTCTGTGGGCGGTCTCTGTGTCTAGGGAAAGGGGCACCATAATTAGCTAGGCCTGGGTCAGGTGCCTGTCTTTGCAGCCAGGAGAAAAGGTCTGTTATGAGGAGGGAAAGAGAGCGGGAAGACAGAATCAATCGCTACCACAGGCCACCACCCATGTGTTTCTTTGTCTTCCTTTCCTGCCTGCCCTGGCTCCTGTGTGTCCATAGCCACTGCCTCCAAAGCCACATGAAACCTAGAGCACAAACAGCACTGTTTAAGCCCGAATGACAAAGCACATCACAAAGAAGAGAAGGAGGGCGTTCTTTCGTGTGAAAACTTCTACGTCTGATACCCAAGGGCCCCTAGTGAACCCAGCAGCTACTGTATATCTAGCAAAGGATGTGAGAGGAGGCAAGATGAAGTAATGACAATACCTGGGGTGTAGAGCTATGGGAAGAGGAGGTGGAGGTCAGGAGAACCAAGAAGGTCAAGGGTACCAAGTACCTAGATTGGCCTTATGGTCAGCAGTTCAGTCAGGACCAGATGAGATAGAGAGTTGGGAACTTGAAGATTAAGCCAGCAGATGGAGTCTTATTGACCCAGGATTTTTTCTAAAGGATTGGACAGTACATGCACGTGTGTGTGTGTGTGTGTGTGTGTGTGTGTGTGTGTGTGTGTGTGTGTGTCTGTGTGTGTGTATCCCCTTGCAGAACAGAACAACCCACATCAATAAGCCAGTAGGGGCCAGGTGTGGTGGCTGATACCTGTAATCCCAGCACTTTGGGAAGCCGAGACAGAAGGATCACTTGAGCTCAGGAGTTCAAGATCAGCCCGAGAAAGGTAGAGAGATACTGTCTCTACACATAAACAAAAAAAATTAGCCAGGTGTGGTGGTATGCATCTGAAGTCTCAGATACTTGGAAGGCTGAGGTAGAAAGATCGCCTGAGCCAGAAGGTCGAGGCTGTGGTAAGCTGTGATGGTGTCACTACACGCAGTCCTGGGCAACAGAATGAGACTCAGACTCACAAACAAAAAGCCAGTAGGCTCTAGACAGATTCAGATTCTGTGATGTTAGATCCCCACCTCCTTCTGTCCTTCTCAAAACATGAGGTTATGGAGGTTCCTGTCATCCCACTTCAAGTGTTGACCTTCCACTTTCAGGTCCTGCTGCGCCTTCTCATTGGCAACAACATAGCACAATGCCCCATTTGGACCAGGGCCGGCAGAGAGCCAGATGGGGGCAGGTGCAACAGGATGTATGGAAACCCGGTACCACCATTTGGCCTGGGTCATTTGTCACTGGATGTGAGGCTGGGAGCTCTCCTGTAGCCTATTCTGATCCATTACAAGCCAAGACTGCTGGCCCCGACTGCAGCAAGTCAACAGAGCCAAAGTTGGCTGCCAAGGCTGATGTAAAGGGTCCATTTAGACTTATCCTCACTTGCAGCATGAAACACAAATGATTGTGCTTACTGAGAGAAGCTTGGGGAATAGAAGTTTGTGGCTTGACAGAGTGTAATTAACACATCATCTATACAAAGCCCAAAGATGGACGCCACAGCAACACCGTGATTATTCCCAGGAAACACACCATAATTGTATCATCCCATCCAAATGCACTGGGACAAGCAGTTATGTGTCTGGATGAAAGTCAAGGCAGATTAAGAAGTGCTTATGCCAGAGGCAGCTTTTCTAACCAGCGTGAGGAAGCAAGAGGTGAGAGGAAACTGGGAGGGGCTGGTTAGGTAAATAATTCCACAGCTGTGTGATAGAAGAAAAATCATATTGAAGAACATGTGACATGGAAAACGCTCACACTATAATGTGAAAAAACAGAATATAGAACTGAAGAAGCAGTAATTCTAGGATTCCCAAATGGTTAGTACTTTCGTGTGCTTTCTGGGCCTTTCTAAAAATTTTTTTGTGCACCTGGGTTTCTTGTATAAACAGAAAATTTGGAATAGTATTATTTTTGAAAAATAAGCAACACTAAAGGTCAAAAAGACTTTCTCAAGCTGGCAGAACTCTTTGTCATCATTCCTGCCCATTTCCACCCCCCACCCCCATTCTCTGGTGCTGAATCGTGCCCAGGAGTCCTGACTGGGAAGTTAAGTGAGCCCTTTCCCCTTTCTGCTCCTACTAACCCTCTGGGCTTTCAGGGGGCAGAAAGTCTCAGGGTCTGATCTGATAATGAGAGGCACACACAGACAGTCAGGAGAGCCATTTCCTCGGGGACTCGACAAGTACACTCTTTAACTTAATGGTGTTCTATAAAAACCAATTACTAAAGAAAATAAATTTTAACAAAGGCAACACCACAAAGAATGGCCATCTGTTGTGAATGCTGTAAAGAAGATTTCTGCATGGGAGAGAAGGTTGAGCCAAATAATCTCTAAGGACGCCTCCAAATCTCAGATTCTATGAGATAAATAGTGAGCTGTAATGAAAGAAAGTGCAGGCCAGGCGCCATGGCTCAAGTCTGTAATCCCAGCACTTTGAGAGCAGAGACGGGAGGACTGCTTGAGCCCAGGAGTTGGAGAGCAGCCTGGGCCAGAACTCGTCTCTACAAAAAAGAAAAAAAAATTATCCAGGCATGGTGGTGGGTGCCTGCAGTCCCAGCTAGTAAGGAGGCTGAGGTGGAGGATTACTTGAGCCCAGGAGTTTGAGGCTGAGGTAAACCAAGATTGTGCCACTGCACTCTAGCCTGGGCAACAGAGTGAGACCATCCCCTCCCAAAATTAAAGAAGGTGCAGAAGAAAATAATACAGTCAGCCCATCACATCCATAGGTTCTGCATCTGTGGATTCAACCAACCATGGATTTAAAATATTTTTTAGGCTGGGCATGGTGATTCAAGGCTATAATCCCAGCACTTTGGTAGGCTGAGGTGGGGGATTGCCTGAGCCCATAGGTTCAAGAACAGCCTGGGCAACTTGGTGAGACCTCATCTTTATAATAAATTTTTTAAAAATTAGCCAAGCGTGGTAGTACACTCCTGTAGTTCCAGCTACTTGGAAAGTTGAGGTGGAAAGATCGTCTGAGCCCAGTAGGTCAACGCTGGGGTGGTTGTGAGTGTGCCACTGCACTCCAGCCTGGCAATGGAGTGAGACTACAACTCAAAACAAAAATTTTTTTTTAAATAAAAATATAGGCCAGGCTCGGTGGCTTAACCTGTAATCCCAGCACTTTGGGAGGCCAAGACAAATGGATTGCCTGAGCCTGCAGATTCAAGATCAGCCCAGGCAACTAGGCGAGATTTCTACAATAAATAAAAAAAAATTAGCCGGGCGTGGTCGCGCATAGCTGTAGTTCCAGCTACTTGAAAGACTGAGACGGAAGGATCGCCAGAGCCCAGCAGATTGATGCTGGGGTGGCCATGAGTCAGCCACCGCACTGTAGCCTGGACGACAGAGTGAAACTCCAACTAAAAAAAAAAAAAAAAAATTAAAATTAAAAAAATTAAAATATAATAAAAATATAAAAATTTTAAACAATGTAGCATAACAATGATATATACAGCATTTACATGGTTTTAGGTATAAGTATCTAGAGAAAATTTAACATATATGGGAGAATATATGTAGGTTATATGCAAATACTGCACCATTTTACATAAGAGACTTGAGTAGCCTTGGATTTGGGTATCAGACTTGGTTCTGGCATCAGTCTTCTGCAGATGTTGAGGGATGGCTGCATGGCGAAGCACTCTGCCTTGGCATGTATTCTGTGACTCCTGGAACTACTGCTTGCTTAGCAGTCAACAGACTGGTCAACTAGCCCATTTTTTTGTGTTCTAAAAATCTCACACCTTGAAGAAACCTGGTCGTTACCATGCTTCAGTCCCCTTCTCTGTCTCTCTGTCCTCTGGGCAGTTCTGGTGGCAACACCACCCTCCCCCTGCCAGGTGTGGACATCCTGAACTGTGGTGAGAAGCTCCTACTTTACCACCAGATACTCAAAGGAGAGTGTCTGGGGCTCTGCTCAACTCCTTCTCATCCTTCTGCCCTAATGGCTCTGGCAGAGGCGTCAAACACAGAACACACCTGGGGCAGGTTCTTAGGGCACGATGGAAAAGAAAGCAAGCACAGCTCACGCTGAGAGGGTTGGTGCCGCTGGCTGTGCTGCTTATATACTGTAAGCCAGTATGTTGATGCATGACATGTGTGGGTTTGAGAAATTATTTAGTAGATGTCAAATAGAATTTTTTTTTTCTGACATGTTCAGAAGGAGGAAGAGGGTGCTGATATTGGCTTACAACTGATAGGCACGTCGTAGGTGCTTCAGTGAATTCATTTAACGGTTCTTAAGAACTCCACTTAATAGAGTGGGAACTGTGAGTCTACAGTGCTCAAATATCTCACCCCGGATCGTGCAGCCAGTAAACAGCATATCAAGGACTAGAAGCCAGTTTGTCGGTTTCTTAAGGTTTTATTTCGCCGATTGAAAGCATAAAATTTTGTTAAATGTTTCTGAGTGTCATGTCATTTGAAAAAAACATTAATAAGTGGGTGTAAAGGTCGTACTTGTACCTCAACAATATTTCAGCTTGCATTCTCAAGTTACATGTAATTAAATTGCATAATTTAGAATATAATGATGCCACTGTATTAGCAAGATAGACACACTTAGCGATGCTTACTACTGAATGAACACAAAAGAGCCATTTAATTTAAACAAGATAATTCAAACGTTTGCTTTGCCTAAGCTCATAAAATGCCATTTTATTAAATCATGTTTTTTCTTATGTAAGATGACTGTCATATCAAAATTATTTTATTGTTAAAGAATTTAGAACAGTATAGTTATTGTTATTAAGTTTTGAACATATAGGAAAAATTCTTTTCAGAATAAAATACACTTATTGATTTGCTAAGTTAATCAATCACAGCTGATCACCCACCTTGTGGCTGGTGTGGTCTGGGCACCTGGTGTACAGATTTCCTCCATAGAGTACGTGGATGGAGGCAGGAAATGTCGGGGCTGGGTCATAGCCCCTGTAAAGCATGATCCCTGGAACCTGTAAATGTCACCTTACATGGAAAGGACTCCTTGAAGATATGATTACGTTAAAAGTCTTGACATGGAGAGGTTATTCTGAATTATCAGGATGGGTCTGAAGTGTAATCACATGTATTTTTCTTTTCCTTTTTTTTTAAACTATGGAAGAACTGCAGGAACACATGTATTTTTCTAAGAGGGTGCAGAGAGAGATTTTAACTCAGACACACAGAAGAGAAAGCAATAAGATGATGGAGCAAATAGAAAGATTTGGAAGTGCTGGCCTAGAAGATCAGAGTGATGCAGCCACAAGGCAAAAAATGCTGGCAGTCCCCAGAAGGTGGAAGAGACAAGATGCTTTTGCTCAGACCCTCATTGCATTTTGCCTGGATAAATTAGAGCCCTGTGATTGTATCCCAGGCCCACCATTTATTAGTTACTTAACTTCTCTGTTCCTTGATTTCCATTATTTGTAAAATGATGAAAATAGTCTCACTTCCTAGTAGGGCACGGCGATTACATGAGATAACGAATGCAAAGTACTTGCAATGGTAAATGTTGTTAATAAACAATAAATCTTAGCTCCTATCTTCATCTTCTTCATGATCTTCATCTTCTTCTTCGTCACCACCATCATCCCATTCTAGCTACCTCTCTACCCCCTCTTTCTCATCCTATCTCCCCTACATGCCATGATGGGCTTAGTCTTCCCTGAGGGCTGCTCTGATCAGATCAATATCTTCAGATAACCCTAATAACTCCTGTAGGAAGCATGACCCCCACAGGCTGGCTTCCAGCCCCTTCTCCTTTTCAAGTTTTCCACCTCCCTATGTGATCTACACCGCAGACAAAAGGCGAGCCTCATCTTTCCTGAACACATACGAGGGCTGAGTTGGCCTTTTTACCTGCAAGCCTCTCTCTCGCCCACACCTCCCACACTCTGCACTGTCTCCAGGGTGCATCCTCTAGTGCCTGTTGGGTTTGAGCCTTCATTTAGTCTTTGAAGCCCTTCAAAAGCATATTGATACTTCCTGTGGGGTCCTCATCCTCCCTCCCCTGAATAAGCTCATTTACTTACATGTCTATGTTAGGTTAGACTAGAGAGCCTCTTTCCTGCCTGCATTTACCAGAAGACCTGGAACAAAACAACTTAATCAGAGACATGGCGCCAACACTGCAGCAAGAAGCACCTCCCAATGACCCAGTGAGGCAGTGGGCCTGGAAGGGGTGGAAGAGGATACAATGTGACCCTGCCCTGCAGTGTGTCCGCTGTTCCTACGAGGCAAAGACAAAAGAAGGCCAACTGGGAACATTCCCCATTCCCCACATAGAATTATAGGGTCAGGCTACGGCGTCTCTGGGGCAAATGTGAGCTTGTCTTGACAAGTAACTTCACAGATAACCTAGTAAGGTGACAAGCCCACACACAGCTTTCCCTGGCCCACATTCAGAAACCCTCAGGCCACCCTTGTCCAGCAGCTGTGATGACTGAGCAGGAAACATCAATGCACAAGTAGCTGAAATTTAGGTTCCAAGATTCTCAGCCCCCTAGAGAGGCACAGCATTTGTCCAGTGCAGATGTTGCTCCTGCCCTGAGAGACTTGGGGAGGTAGCAGCAGGGTGCATGATCAGGATGAAGAAATTCAAGTTCAGAGCCAGTGAAGCATCTGAAGGGACAGCTTCCTTGGGCGGGCTTAAGTCTGGAAGGTGTGGGAGAAGGAGATGTCTAGCTAGAGTTTCAATTTGAATCCTCCCTACATACTTGGAAATTGTCTTGGGAGGTTTTGTCTAATGGTTGTGTGCCTGCCTCATTGCCAGGCACATTCTCAGCTGCCTCTGATGCACATACATAGTTTCGCAGAAGAAAGAGGATTTCCACTCCAAGATCAGAAAGAAGTATTGGAATACATGTTTTGGCATCTTACCATTCTTACCTTCTTTTCCTTCTTCCAAATGAGGAGGAGAAACTGGCCTGATTCATGATCCAAGAGAGGTAGAAATTCCTGGGATCACATCCCACATACCAGTGGGTGGGAGCACTTGTCTTTAAAAGTGGGGAACAGGCTCAGTCCCTCTCTTGCTCCTTTGGCCCATCTATGCTCAAGCACGAAGGATCCTTTGTATTCCCAGGCTCCATGCTGGGGCACAAACCAGACCAGCCAGGTTCTGCCCTTTCAGTTCCTTCTCCTCCATCCATGACTCAAGAGGAAGTCAGCCTGGCTTTTATTGGGTGTCACATAACATCAATTCCGGTGAAGGGAGTAAGAAGGTACATTTTGGCCCCTTGTGCCCTCCAGTGTTGCAGTCCAGAGTTGCTCGGGTGCCCTATATTCTCAAAGTCACTGGGGACTTGCTGGATCCACTGTAAAGTAGATCCCACCTCTTGTTCCCCAGGATGGAAGCTTGAGCTCCCCCTGGATTGATTAGAACCCAAAAGGAACCTGCAAGCCAATCACCATTCAGTAAAGAATTCCATGTGTTTGCATGTGGTATTGAATTTGACGGGGCCTGACGTGTAGGTTGATCCAAGGAGATATAGGTGTCCAGTCCTGTGGGTGGATTATGGGTGGGCTACTTCTGAGATCATCTGTAGAATCAGCTGCATAGAAAAGACCCATGCCCTAGGGGATGCTAGGGAGGACCCCAGATTTAGGAGGCAATGTGACTTAACTTTTTGATTGCCCTCCATGGATTGGCAAAGATCATTTAAGGCAGAAAATTAAGGGACCCTACCACATCTGAGTAATGCATCTAATCTCTTTGCCAGATTATAAACTCCTCATAATCTGGGGCTGTGTTTTACTCATCTTAGTATTTAGTTGTCAGGCACTGAAGCTGGCATAAGGTAGGAAATCAACCCATATTTCGTGGACCAAATTGAAGCTGGATTGAAGACGTGCTTGTGTGAATTTAAGGATGGGGTTGAAGCACATGGGCTCTGTCTGGGTCAAAAAGAATTCCCCCAAACATCACTGGTCATCTCATTTGATAAGAAGTAAATGACACCACCATATGGAACCAGAATCTTTAAATACAAAGAATAAAAGAAATGTGAGAAGAGAGACAAAATTATTAATGAAATTAGGAACCTCTCTAATTAATTAGGTTTCGTTATCTTATCTCCAGTATGTTTTCGTATAGATCCTCCTGTAAGTGACTTCAATACAGGTGTTCCCTAGTTCTTCTCTGCTGGTCTGGTTCATCCATGAACACGCGTACACCATGTGCATGCAGCTGTCCCTCTCAACTGAGTATGTGTTAAGTTGGTATTCGGAAAAGAATCCATGAAGAAATAAAGATCCAGTGAGATTATCATCACAAATCTTTTCCAAGGCCCTGGGTGGCCTCCTGTCATGGCCTCTTAGGTGTAGAGCAGTGATCCAGAGGCCAGCCATTCCCAGTGATTAAGAGTCAGGCAGGTTAAATTGATGACCTGAGATTCCGCCTCGGGGCACTAACTTCAGTCAATTATTGAAGTTACTGCTAGTTTTGAAATAGTGTTTGCTTTAAATCTCAAATAATGTAAATCTCACAGGCAGGAAGAGTCCCTCAGCAACCATTTCAGTTCCAGTGAGAAACCAGAAAAGATGCTGAGAAGTTATGAAGCGATGAAGACTGGTGCCTATCATTGGGCTAATGCAGCAGTCATCTTTAACATACAGAGCGGCGATGAAGACTTTTGTTGCCTTTTATTCGTGTTGCAGAAAGAAGTCACTGATTTGAGTTTTAAATTATGGCATAAAAATAGCTCATTTATGCAAATGATAAACAAGATTTTATAATGTTGTTATGAATGAAATACACACACCAGTCTAGGTAGGCGTTTCTCCCTTGTTAATTCTTATATTTTGTGTGTATTTAATATACCATTAAGCTCAAAAGTCCTATGATTCGTTCGTTCAACCAAAATTTACTGTTGTGCACTGTGTTCTGGAATAGGCAGTGGGCTCCAGAGAGCCTTAGGAGTTTCTAGTCTAGCGAGTGAGATCAGATGTGCTCACAAGAAGTGTAGTTACAGTCCAGCTCTAAGGGCCGGAAGGAGTGTATTAGTTTACTACAGCTGCTGTAACAAAGTACCACACACTGGGTGGCCTAAAGCAACACACATGTATTCTCTCACAGCTGTGAAGGCCAGAAGTCTGAAACCAAGGCACTGGCAGAGCTGTGGTCCTTCTGAAGGTCTTAGGGAAGCAGCCTTCTCTGTCTCTTCCTACTTTCTGTTTGCTGTCAGCAATCCTTGGTTTACTTTGGCTCTGGTGTTCTTCCAGTGCGTCTGCCTCCCCATGGCTTTCTTCTTATAAGGACACCCATTTTACTGGATTAGGGGGCCACCCTACCCCAGTGTGATCTTATCATAACTGATGACATCGCCAACAACCCTATTTCCAAATAAGATCACATTTGAGGTATGGAGGTTAGGATTTCAACACATATCTTGGCGGGGGAAGGCAAAATTAAACCCATAACGGGGGGATTTAAAAAATCTGATGGCCCTGGCTGGGCCCAGTAGCTCACACCTGTAATCCCAGCACTTTGAGAGGCTGAGGCAGAAGGATCACTTCAGCCTAGGAGTTCAAGACCAGTCTGGACAACATAATGAGATATCATCTCTACAAAAAAATTTTTTAAATTAGCCAGGTGTAGTGGTGCACGCCAGTAGTCCTAGCTACTCAAAAGACTGAGGTGGGAGGTCCACTGGAGTCTGGGAGATTGAGGCTGAGATGAGCTGTCAGCGTATCACTGCACTCCAGCCTGGGTGACAGAGAGAGACTCTGATTAAAAAAAATAATAACCTGATGCCCTCTTGTGAGTGACAGCAAAGCTTGACAGTCCCACTCTTACTCTGTGAGCGGGACTCCAAGATGTGAATGCAATCCAGCTCATCTGGCCATGGGGCCAGCCTTACATACTGGACCCACTGTGGTGTCTGTCCTCTGATGGCAAGCAGGCCTCTATCAGAAACCCATGGGGCCCCTGAGGTCAGACTGCTGGGGAGGGTGCATCCCCTTTTTCTCTTTTCCCCATGGTATCTTATTCTGAACAATAGAATGTACCTTTTAGGCATTATCCAGCAAATTCTTACCAGGGGTCTTGAAATATCTAGTGGTCTCGATAGTTTCATTTCCAGTCATCTACATATGTCGAGCAAAAGAATGTGGGGAAACCTGTCATGAGCATTCTTCCTGAAAAGGTGACTGCAGGACAAAGAGGCTTCACAGGTGAATGAAAGGGCTGTCTGTACAATCCAGAGAAGCACATGAGGCCTGTCTCCCAGGCCACGGCCACCCTCAGGTTGCAAACTGTCCAGCTTTCTTCAAGGGAGAACTGTTTATGAGACCAGAAGGAGAAAAGCACTTTGCAAATGAAATAATTCACAATGGGAGTTATTTTGAGTACCTTCACTTCCCATATCATCTAAAGCAGTGTGTTAACTGTAACTTGGCAAATGCTCTTGTTAAAATTACCCGTGGGGACCAGTAGACAGCTCAGTTAGGACTCTGGTCAAATGGAGAGCAGCTCCAACCGTCAGGCGCAAAGCTCGTTACGTCCCTTGCTGCCTCTGCCCACACCAGGTCCAGCTTGTACCTGAAACAGGAGAGCAGGTGGGGAAGGGACGAAGTTGTCCACAACTTCTTTCCCTGCAGGTTTGGAAAGCCAAGTCTTGCCTAGGCTAGAGGGAAGGGAGATGTTTAAATAGGATGAGAGATTGCAGTTTTGATATCAGACTGTCTTTACAGTTTTTAATATCCAGCAATATCACCCAAGTTTTTAATATCTCCCAATGTGCATCAGGGAGTGGTGGGTACACTTAAAGCTCAGATGTCTTTGCCACTATACAATGCAACCAAACAACCCCAAACTATTTATACCCCCTAAAGCTATTGAAACGAAAAAAAGAAAAGAAAAAGATTTATACCCATAGCCCTCCATATTGACAGGGTCAGGGAGGAGTAGGACTGAAAGACAATAGGTGAAAGGACAGACTGAAAGTGAGAAGCCATTTTTCATCTTGTTCTTAAACCCTGACACAATGAAGAGAAAATAGAAGCTGTGCTTTTAGAGAAATGCACACTTTAGCTATAATTAACTTGACCGATTTTGCCTTTTCAGAAACATACTTCCAGGTATCTGAGGTATCTCATAGTGGCAATCAAGCTTGCCTAGAGTAAAGGGAATTTACAAGGCCTAAGACATCATGCATTGGGCAAGGATTGTAAAAGTCATGAAACTTGTAATTACAAAAGTTATGACCGCTCAGAGGGGGAGCAGGTGGGGATTCAATCTTCCAGTAAATTGGGCACTACCTACAGGGAAGCCAAAGATCCCCCGAAGCTACCCACTGGGAATGCCTAGAAGATAAGGGGAAGTGCACCGTCCACTAGCTCTAGGGAATGTCATTTGGGAAGGTGCAGGAGAATTAGAATCCTTGTCACGCCCTTCTCTAGGGGCTGTGATAATGTGGGCGGACACTAACGGGTCTCTGTGTCACAGGTTCTCCAAGACATCCACAGGTGGTTGATAAGGAAGTTACAGCAGTCACGGCAGTCACATGCAACATCTCCAAAAAAAGGATTTAAGCCAGGACTCTGTGGGGAGGAGGAGGCTACGAGGCCACACTCACCTAGAGTGTAGGTCCACTCCCTGTCTGTGGGGGATGAACTTTTCTTTAAAAAATCTTTTCTTCTCTCACCTCTGTGTGTCGCAACTCTTTGCAATCTACTCGATCTCCGGGTTGCGAGTGCACACCTCTGACTTGGCAGCCCCAGCAGTGCTGCGCGCCTCCCTGTGCCACTCCACTCTCACCTGGTCCATCTGTACCCTAACAATAGGGAGAGATAGTGAAGGGACTTTCTATTACTACCCATTGTGTCCAGTTGACATATATATGGTAACAAGTGGATTATGATGTTTCTAGGAGACCATTATTTATTGAAAGGTCAGATGTAGCTTAAAACAGCATTACTATGAAGGAGAAATAGACCCTGAGTAGATTTCATTTAATTTCATTTAATAAAATTCTGTTACAGAAAGAGGGACTTGTAGTCTTGAGTCTTTGGAAGGTGGCAGGTAAAGGGCTTCCTGTGGACACAGGCCTCCCTGCCCCTCTTCCTTTCTCTTGCTAATACCCTGTTTTCGGCATAGCTTTCCCTTTCAGAGTTCACACTTCCCTTCAGATCCCCTCCCCCATTCCACCTCAGAAAACCCCTCACTCCCCAAGGGAGTTTCAGCTCCCTCTTACTTGTCCTTGTGTTGCAGACTTGAATAGCCAGTATTCAACCAGAGCCTGGAAGAGGTGTTCAACCCAGCCCCAGAAGGTGGGGTTCAAGACTGAGCACTGAGCTGCAGGGTTCATAGCAAGAGCCTGAGTGTGGGCAGCCCAGAAAGAGAGGTTGGCTAGTGTCCTCCCAAGAGTGAGAGGGAAGGTGGACCCTGTGCCTGTATGTCAAACATCTCCTGGGAGTTTGGGAAGGAAAAATCTCGGGCCCCACCCAAGCCTATCGAACTCAAATCTGCAATTTAATATGATTCTACTGGTGATTCATATGCATATTCGCATTTGAGAAGCATAGCTTTTATCAGTAGAAATCAGGAATGTACTGCAATCTGGTTTTAGCGTATACCCTTGTTGGTATCAATGACATGAAGAGAGAAACATCAGGCCAAATAACACTTCCTGCAACCCATATGCTGTGTGTGAGCCTGTGGATTCAAAATAGGCTCATCCCTCTTGGTCATCCTCTGAAAGGCAATTTCTCAGAATCTGTCTGATGAGATACACACACACACACACACACACACACACACACACACACACAGACACGTAATTTCTAAGGTTTCTGCAATCATGCCTCCTTGTCCATCTTTGTCAAGTGTATGACTGCAACAGATGCATAACCAAGTCCCTTACCAGGCCAGTCACCCTCATTACCTCAGAGCATGCTGGTGAAATCCATTCTCCAGCAAGGTACCCAAATATCACTTAGTCAGCTTCCCTTCAAGCATAGGCTTCTGGAAGTGACAGGTTATAAGAAAGAGAGAAAGTTTGTGGCACAATTGGTGCCCTCAAAACACTAGAAACTAAAAATCCTGATTGGAAGTTTCTTCAACATTCCTTAGAGAACATATTTCACAGAACCTGACTAGGTTAAAAAGCAAAACCAAACCTCTGGAGGAAGAGACAGCACTCTCCAATGTTCAAAATGTGTACAAAATATAAATCTCTGAGTTTAATTTTGGGAGTTTTTTTTTCTTCCAGTAACTATCCATAAAATTCTCAAGATGGAAATTGAGAACTGTTCTGCATTTCCTGTCAGCATATTTTAACACTTTATTTTAACATTCTGAACTTTCCTGGGCCTCCTCCCTAAAACATACAGCATTAAATCAACATAGCAGTTCAAGTTCCAAACCCCTCATTTGGGATGTGGAGCAAAATACATCCAAAATCCAGTCCAAGGTATAGATCATGCATAAACGATTCAAGAACCCGGTGAATAATCCATGCTCTTGTTTTCTAAATGGCTTCTAACAAAATATATGCCCAGACCTAACGAGGTCATTTTTTGTAATCCAAACTGCAATTCAAGTCCAAGAAGTGTACTCGTTTGCATGAAATATTTTTTCTAAGAAGTTCCTCCCAGGTGAGGATTTTAAATGTGCTTCTTTAACAAGGAAGGCAGACAAATGGCTTCAGCTGGTCAAGGCTTGTATTTCTTACAACCAGGATATTCCAATTGGTTTTTCATTCCCAGGGATCAATAAACAGCCAGGCTTATATGCATAAAACTGTCTTGGTCTCACCAATGTGAACACAGTCCATTGCTTGAGCTTCCCCCAAGGTGGAGACTTAAAAAATCCTGACATCACTGAAATATGTACAGTAACAAAAACAATAAAGGAATGAACATGAGAGAGACAAACTCAGCTCTGGATATGCCCTCAAGACAGTTGTTCAGTGCAGTTCAGGCTTTCTTCTTGTGTCGAGGAAACACAGACCAAATTTAACTCTGTCAGCAAGAACAAGCCCAGATTTCTGTCATAGTCATCTTTGCCCCAGAAAGGACCTATAAGAAAAACAACCTATGTGAGAAGAATTAATGTGACAGGGCAGTCACTGCAAGTCATAAAACCCCTCGAAGGGCCTCAACCTGCCAAAGAACACAAAGATCGAACATGTTTAAATGCTGTAACCTCTGTTTAGAGACTTCCCTAGCACTTGGGCTCTGGGTGGGTAAGCTAGAAATCTGACCGGCCCTCTCAGCAAGGTGGGTAGGCTAGAAATCCTTCCAGCCTCTCAGCCAATGCCTGTCCCTGAGCATTCACCAGCAGCTTCACATCCTGAAGGGCAGAGGACACACAGGGCCACATGTTTCCTCCAGAAACAGAATCATGGGACGGTTTGCCTACTTACTTCCTGGAAGAGGTTTGGTGGGAATATGCTGTCTTCTCAAAAGTAGGCTGACTTTCTAAGAAACCTTTTGATCGGGGCGATTCTACCAGCTCTCACCCTCTGTCATTGATGTCTTCTTTCTCCTTTTGGGATTCCAAGGGATGTTCTATATTACTGTGACTGAAAAAACATTGCCCTTGGCATCCAGAAGTTAGGCCACCTATTGGGTTCACTTTCCCTTAGACCCTTCACTATATTGCAGGAAGAACAGCTGAGAAGACTAGCTTGGATTTCTGCAAAAACAGTCACTGTGGTGATCCTGCTTGTTCAGCCATTCAATCACGGAAGAACTGTCTATCAGTATTGGTATTAAGCAGCTGGATGAGTCCTTAGTGAGGACAGCCAAATCTAAAACTCAGTCTAAAAAAGGAGATAAGAATGCAGAAGCCCATCAATCCCAACAAAGCATGCTGACATGACAGCATCCTTGAAGCACCCAAACAAATGGGAAAAGAGTAAACAACAGGAGCCAAGAGTAGATATTTATTGAGGGTTCACTGTGTGTTAAACAATATATTAGTCTAGCCAGAGAGGAATATACTTGGTAGAAAAAGACTTTGACACTAGCCTTGAGGACCTTGTGGTCTAATGAGGAAACAGAAAGGTGAATGTATTTTTACAGCACAGTGTGGGAGATTCTGCAACATAGGTGTGAAGGAAATCATCTGAAAACGGACAGAGGCATCTGATTTTTCTTCAGAGCAACCAGGGGCAGTCTCTCGCAGGATGTTCATCACTCAGGGATTTTAAAGGACAAACCAGAATCACAAACCAGCAGGGCATGCAACATATTTGACTCATTGAGGAGACAGTAGTGTTAAAAGTCAAACCATAGCTCTGACCCACCAGCAGCATGTGTGACCCTAAGCAAATTATTTAGCCTGGGTGAGCCTCCATTTTTGAATCTGTAAAATGGGGGTAGAGAAGTCTATCTCATAGAATTATTGTATAAGTAGATCACCGCAAGTGCCCGGTACATCTTAGGCTTCTGATAAAAGGCAATGTTTGTTAGTTTTTATATTTGGTGCTTTGGTTCTTAAAACTGAATGATGGGCCACATTTAAGAGAGTGTCAAAGGAGAGAGGACTGTTGCGGTCTCTGACTCCCACCCCCACCCTCAAAAAGAAAAAAGAAAAGAATGTGATACAGCTCCAAGGCATTACATTAGTGAAAGAAAGGAACTTGCTAGCCTTCCCTCTGGACCTGTAGGCCTAGAGAGGAAACTGAAGCGTCGTCCCCATGGAAGCAAAGGCTGCTGGCAGCATCCCGTTCCAGCACACTTACTTGGTTTACTGACAGCAGTGTGCACAACCAACACTGCAAGGTTCAGGGTAGCAGCTTCTGTTCTGGCCCGGCCAGACACAGGACAGCTCAGCGATTCTCATTGTGACTGCTGCCCCGCTGGAAAACACTAGAGAAGCAGATCTGGGAAGCTGGGCCTGAAGTCTGAACCCTAGGTAGAAAGCCAGGGCCCAACAATTCTCACAGGTGACTCAAGAACTGGGGCCGGCCAGGCACCATGGCTCATGCCCGTAATCTCAGCACATTGGGAGGTGGAGGTGGGAAAATCTCATGAATTTGAGACCAGCCTGGACAACATAGTAAGACCTCATCTCTACAAAAAAAACACAAAAAATTTAGTGAAGGACGGGCTCGGTGGCTCAGCCTGTAATCCCGCGCCTTTGGGAGGCTGAGGTGAATGGATTGCCTGAGCCCGCGGGTTCGAGACCAGCCTGGGCAACGAGACCTCATCTCTACAATAAATCAAAAAATCACCCGGGCGTGGTAGCACATGCCTGTAATTCCGGCTACTTGGAAGGTTGAGGCGGAAGGATTGCCGGAGCCCAGCAGGTCGAGGCTGTGGTGGCCGGGAGCGGCCACTGCACTCCAGTCTGGGCGACAGAGTGAGACTCCAACTCAGAAAAAAAAAAAATTTAGTGAGGCATGGTAGCGGATGCCTGTAGTCCCAGCTACTTGGAAGACTGCAGCGGACGATTGCCTGAGCCCTGGAGGTCGATATTGCAGTGAGCGAAGATCGTTCCTCTACACTCCAGACTGAGTGACATGAGTGCCAGGGTGAGACCTTGTCCACAAAGAAAGAAAAAAAAGGAAAGAAAAAGAAAAAGAACTGGGGCCCTCAGAGAGCCAGGCTGAGGGTGGTCAAGAAATGGGCTTTTTGGCAGCAGAGTTCTCTAAGACAGGTAGAGTAATAGGAGGGGGCTTTGCCCTAGGGTTTGCAGAATTTATTCAGTACCACATAGTGGTGGCCATATTTAGCAAATAAAAATACAGACTGTCCAGTTAAATTTGAAGTTTATGTAAGCAATGAATTTTTTTTAGTGTAACACCCCAAATATTGCAAGATATAATTGTACTAAAAATATGTGCGTGGTTTATGTGAAATTGGAATTTACCTGGGCACCGTGCATTTATGTCCCAAATAGTTCATGGGATTTCTTATACTACAAACTTATTCATTGTTTATCTGACATCCAGATTTAACCGAGCCTCTTACATTTATATCTGGCAAGGCCACCATGTATGCATGTATTTGCACAACCTGCTGCTGCAACCCGGCCATCAGCAGCAGAGACTCGCCGTCAGCAAAGTCCGGACTTCTCCAGCTGGCAACTGTAGGATGCCACCATCTGTCTGCCTCTTTGCCAGCCTGTTCCTACCCTCTACCAACATAGTCACTCCATTCCAACTTGCATGGTCTTCTTCCTGACCCCTACACATGTCCAACCCCCTCGCCACACACACACAGGGACATGGACTTGCATCCACATCTCACCAGAGCTTCAAGACCTGCTCAAATCTCACCTGCTCCTCTTGCTCTTCCTCTAGTACCCAATGCGACCCCTTCTTGTTTGGAATCCAGGGAGCGTTTGCTTTCTCCTCACTTATCTGCCCTCGGGTTGCTTTGTCAGTAATTTTCATTTGTTTCTTTGGCAGGCATGAACTGATGTCTATAACTCTACGGTGCAAGAAATGACACATTTCTTTTTTCTTTTTTTTTTTTAGAGTCTCACTCTGTCACCTAGGCTGGGGTGTAGAGGCACAACCATGGCTCACTCCATCCTCGACTTCCTGGGCTTGGGCGATCCTTCCACCTCAGCCTCCAGAGTAGCTGGGACTGTAGGTGCGTGCTGCCATACCTGGCTAATTTATTTTATTTTTTGCAGTGATGAGGACTCATTATATGGCCCAGGTTGGTCTCAAACTCCTGGGTTCATGCAATCCTCTTGCCTCAACCTCCCAAAGTGTTGCGATTACAGGCTTAAGCCAAGTTCCTGGCCAAGAAATGACACATTTCTGTATCTGTTCTGAGTCCCCATCTGCCTGACTGGTGGACAAAGTAATCCTAGGCCTGGTGTGGGTTCCCATCACGGAACCAACCGCATAAGCCTCGATGGGTTCCAGGCTGGTAGGTAACACGTATGAGTTTGTGGGGATAGGCTGGGGGAGGGAAGGGACAGGAGCAAATGCTAACTCCACTCCATCTTCAAGTCTGAAAACCCTGCCTGGTACATGCACATGTCATCTCCTGAATCACTCGGTCTGTCCGGCAGCACCTCCTTCAATGGGCGTGCAGATGAATGAATTAACACTACTCAGCATTTGAGATCCAGGTCAAAAGCAACCACTTTGATGAAGCCTTTTCTGACTCCTTCAGAAAGAAGCCAAAGCCCTTACAAGGGTCTGCAGACCCTGCCTGACCCTTCTTCCTCCCTTTTTTCTTGGCTCTGTCTCCCATTGCTTCCCCTTGGCTCACTCTGCCCCAGCCACACTGGCCCCTTGCTGTTCCTCAATCGTGCCACACACCGCGCGCTCCCGCTTCGCCGCCCCTTTGCGGTTCCCTCTGCGATCCACGCGGCTCACACTCGCCCCCTTCAGGCCCTTGCCCTAAACGTCACCTTCCATAGAGGTCAGCTCTGAACGCCCTATTACAGTTGCAGTAACGTTTGCCGGTTTCCTGCCTTATTCTTCTCCTTCAAACCTGAACAGTCATATAACGTAGTTTTAAAAAAACTAACTTTTCTTATCTATTATCTATTGCATTGCCCCCAGCCTGGAATATAAGCTCTACAGAGCAGGAATTTTACAATGTTGTATTCATTATGGTATCTCTAGTGCCTGAGACATTATAGGTGGTCAATAAATATTGGTTGAGTGAAGAAATAAATGAGTGATTTTTTTCCTTGCATATTTTCACTAAATATTGTTCCAAAATCTGTGACTCCACCCTGTACTTTTTTATGTCCACAGATGTCCCGCCCCAGGGACTATGTGACCTAGTGAATAAAGAATGAATGTCGAAGGGAATTGAAGCACAAGTGTGTCATTCGCTTTAATGCATAAAGGTGCTCAGTAATACTTCCTGATTGAATGAAAAAGGAAAATTTTAAAAAACACACATGCAGGCGGGGTGCAGTGGCTCACGCCTGTAATCCCAACACTCTGAGAGGCTGAGGCAAGAGGATTGCTTGAGCCCAGTAGTTCAAGACCAGCTTGGGCAACATAGCTAGACTTCATCTTTACAAAAAAAATTATTTTTTAAAAATTAGCTGGCCATGATGGTGCATGCCTGTAGTCCCAGCAACTTGGGAGGCTGAGGCAGAAAGATGACCTGAGCCCAAGAGGTCTAGGCTTCTGTAAGCCATAATTGTGCAACTGCACTCCGGTCTGGGCAACAGAGTGGGACTCTCACTCAGAAAAAAAAAAGGAAAAAGAAAGAAAGAGAGAGAGAGAGAGACTTGCCCTCTAACCATAGAGAGGATCAAATAGGTTATCCTGGAAAAAAACAAAACAAAAAAAACACACAAAAACCAGCACTGAGGATAAAGGTACTACAGGGGTAGCTATGGTAGCCATTTCTCCAGCAGGGCTGAGGGCTACACATAGAATTGTCTGCTCCCTCCCTCCACACCCCTGCTCCCTCCCTCCAGCCAGTACCCTTCATCCAGTACATACAACACAAGTTCCAGCCAGAGCTGTTGGGTGCAGCCTCCAGCCACTGAGCAGAGTGAAGTTAACTGGCTCCCTTGGGAACTGAACCTGGTTTTGGCCTCATTAGCACCAGCTGCAACCAACCAGCCACACACAGACTCCACACAAACAGAGAGATCACAGGACGGCTGGGCCCAGTGCATGAATAAACCAACACAACTGTAAATGATAAAATATTTACACGAGGTGGAGGGTTTAGCAAGACTCTGTGAGGAGGGCATTGAGAGGGAGGGGAAGCGCATCACATCATCAGATTTCTTTCCTCTGGAAAGGGGAGGCCACCTCTGTAGGTGTCTAAGGGAGGCTGTAAGTCTCCTGGGTCCCAAAGCCCTGGCAGTTTGTGACGTGGGACATTGCTGCTATTGCTGTTGTTCTTTTGACTATTCAAGGAAACTTCTTTTTTGTTTTAAGGGAAATATCTGGGCTGCAGGGAGGCTTCAATGTCTTCCAGTCAAGCCCTTTGTCAATTAAGTAAATAGGTCATTATACCACTTCTTCAAAGCAATTAACCAACTCTTCCTCAGGCCTCAGCTGTCAGGAAACTTGCCCACTACCAGAGGTTGCTGAAAAGTCGGGGATCTTTAGCAAATAATGGGGAGAGTCTTGGGCTGATCCATAGAAGAGGACCATGCTTTTTACCACCCACATTTCTGCCCTGAGAGTGATTTCTGTAGGTGGTTTTCTCAGTCCTCCATCCTCCATGCAGAGACTGAGGCAAAGATTACAGTGTGGCTACCTTATGTGGGAGGTGAAAACCTAGCAGGGTAAGGAAGGAAAGAGGAGAGAAAAGGCAGGAAAGAGGAGGATCAAGGGGACACAGTGGTGCTGTCTTGGACACTGCTTCTTGGGGAATGGCCAGAGACCCAGGCTACTCTTCAAGTGTGTCCTCTCAGTTGATGGGACTTCTTCAGAAATCTTGTCAGGATAAATCATGAGTCAAGGTGGAGGGAGAAACGGTCTCTACACCTCCAGTTACCTGGGTTTAGGTTCACTTCCGAAGTGGCAACACGCTGCACTTCTGGGTATCGTCAGGTTCCTCAGAAGCTGTTCAGAAAGCCAGGTTTCTTGTCCATGGTTGTGGCATCTTATCCAGATCTTGGGGTGGAAGGGCAACCTTGAAGACACATGCCTGGCAGTGCGGCTGGGGGGTCACCCAGCTCAGGGCTTCCACTTGGATTCCAGATGGTTCTAGAGATGCTTGGCAATACTTCCTGATTAAATGAAAGAGGAAATGAAAGGCAGAGGCAGCAATGCTGAGGTGGGTGTGAGGGGCGTGAGAGGCGGGCTGCACTTCTGGCAAAAAGGTAGCCCTGAGGGAATCTGAGGAGGCTTCAACATTTGTGTCCAATACGATGAGTATCTCCAAGAGCTCTTCCTGCTTCCAGACTTAGCACAAAATTGCTCCTTAGCCCAGGATCGAAGTTCTCGAGGTTACAACTAGAGCCTTAGGCTAAGGAGGTCTTTACCTTACATGAAACAACTCAGAAAAGCACTGTGCGCTCATACATGACTTAGTAGAAGTTCTACATGGATGCAGAGTATGGAATGATAGACAGTGGAAGCTCAGAAGAGGGCCGGATGCAGGGAGGGTGATGAAAAATTAGTTAACTGGTATCATGTATATTACTAGGGTGATGTGTGCACTAAAAGCCAAGACTTCACCACGATGCAGTGTATGCATGCAACAAAATTATGTCTGTATCCCTTAAACTTATACAGAGAAAAAGATAAAAAATAAAGCCAAAGGTAAATGTAAGCATGTTTTCGTAAAAAAAAGAAAGGAGGAAAGAAATTGTGACCTCGAGCGATACAGACGCAAGAAAAATCGCTCAGCCTAACAAGGCAGCAGCTACAGTGCAGTTGGTTCCACTGTAAACTGGACCTGAGATAGGATGATGGAGGGAGAACATGCCTGGGCTGGTGGTGGCTTGTCCAGGTTTACAGTTTGTCTTCCCTTGTCATAGCTTTTATTCCTCACGACTTGAGTGCCACACTTGTCACTTGGAGAGAATGGCATCAGAAGGCAGGCCCAGAGTGTGGCACAGCATGTGTGTGAGGGACTGGAGAGATACTCCAATGACATATCAAGACACTGATGTCTAAACTTCCATGAAACGTGAGATAGGAGACAGAGGTGGCGATTCAGGGTCCTTTAACAATTTATTTTTAAAAGGTGATAGGTTATGCATATTTTTCAGGTAGAATATACATTTTCCCGCCATTTTTCCACAGATGATTTATTGCTTTGCACCTGAGCGCATCTAAGGTTTGGGGTGTGTGTGTGTGTGTGTGTGTGTGTGTGTGTGTGTGTGTTAGGAGTTGTAAGGACAAAGAATAAGAAATAAAATCTGAAAAAATTCTTTGCAACCTCCCTGCCCCCCACAACAGCATGAAGCAAATCAATACAGTGGCTGTTTCAGAGGCGGCAGATAAATAGAAATCTCCCTGCCATTGCCCTGTGCTTGGAAGAGACCGGAACTCTTGCTGCCCTTTAACTGTTCTGCCTACAGGAACCATTGTCATGTTTTTTTCCAGGAGGAATTCAAAATTAATTTGGTTTCTCTGCATCTTGTCCTATTTTTACATAAGTGCTAACTGTTCATTCAAAAATAAAAATAAAGGCTCATACGAGATGCATGCAGCTGCCTTTTATACTTAAAGATGAAAAACTGGTTATGAAGGAGGTTAATGTTGTTATTCCAGAGAGATAACCCTGGTTGCTATGGTGAGGAATCTTCTGTCAATCATCCCAATGAAGTTGGCTCCTCTGACGAGAACAGCCTCTATTAGAGCTGCAGTGTGAATACATTTGCCACTGAGCCTTGACTCAAATGTTTAACTTAGTGGACAGGTCTGTGCTTTATCATTTGGAACACTGGTGACTTGTAGATTCTAGAAAACACAGCTCAGGAAAACTGCATGCTCTCAGAATGGGCCAATCTGACCACTCAGGTTGGCTAGGTGTTCCTCACCTCTGAAAAATAATGGGAGGATGTTGGCAAGAATTAGGCTAACTAGAATGAGCAAAGGCTTGAAGAGCTCCAAAGAAGATGTTAAAATATGTAGTATGATTTGGTTTGTAAGATGGGAGTTCCTTTTGATGGATTTAAGTTAATTGATTGATTTAAAAAAAAATTCAATGGTTTTGATCTATGGTGCTTACAGCTTAATGATCTGCCATTCCTACTGAAATTTATTCAGGCAATAATCCACAAGAAATTGGTTGTTTTCAGCAGTTTATGACTTGTTATTTAACATTTAACAGAATGGCTATTTATTTTGGAAACAACCAATTCTGAGAGGTTTATTGCTATTGTAAACCATAATCAACTGCTTGTATCATTACTAGTTTTGCAAGAGATAAAATGGGCAGCTGCAAGGGGAAAATTGTTGAGTAGCTTTAAACATTTGCATTCACGATTGTACAGGGGAGTTACTTCACCTTGAAATCTGCCTGCATTTACAGCAAGGATGCACTTGCCTTCAGTATGTAATTTTTGACGTTCTGGTTAAAATCAGACCCAAATAAGATAATGCTCCAGAAGGTCTCTGTAATTTTTTTTCAATCGCTTACACGGAAAAAGAAGATAAGATTTGGATGAGCAAGAACAATGCTGTAGATTACATTTTGTTTACCTCAGTATCATAGCAGGAATTAAGTTTCGCTACTGTTGTGGAAATCCAAGTGTTTGAGTAATGTATTCCACCGAACCCTCCGAAAACTCCTTCTGTCGCCAGGGTTTCTTGCTGCGAGGTTGTAAGGCTCATGGCCTTAGACTGAGATGAAGAAGAGATCAAATCTCTGAGCCATTCGGCCTGGAGATGGTGGGAGCCCATGTGGCTGAGGAGGATGATTTAAAAGGGACACGATGTGCATCAAAACCACACGGATGCCCCTGGGTAAGTTTGGTCTGAGATGTTTGAGATTTCCAGTGGGAGTTTTTGAGTCCCAGAGCTGATGGGCTTGGAGGGGAGGGAGGGGGCTCACAGTCCCCAAAAGATGAGGATTCTGGGCCACGGAGCAATGGAAGTAATGACCACAGTGAGCAAATCATTGTATCTTTCTGTGTGTGTCTCAGTTCAATTTTCTTACATGGAGATAATAATAATGTCAGCTCTCCTACTATGAAAAGGTTATAACGAGACAAAAAAAGAGTGGGATAAAATATCCAAAAACAGGTTTTGGGAAGGTTAGATAAAGTGCAATGCTTTACTTAGAAACGGCTTAGTTTATTCTGCATGTCTACTGGAAGACTAAATCAGTTAAACAGCTACCAAGATTTTGTTTCAAGACATTTGGTATCTTAAAGTTCGTTTTGCTAGCATTGAAAAATGACTTCCTCAACCAGAAGTTTTTCCAGGCAGGGCCCCATGTGCAGAATTTTCTCTTTACGAAAAAGGGCTGTAAGAGGGGAGATGGATTTTCATCTCAGGCCTCGGGAAGGCAGCTTCACTCTGGGAGTGTAGCCTTTGCTGGTGCTCCTTTAAGGTGGTGGTGGTGACTGAGGTTGGGGGCAGACAGGGACATGCTCCTTCTTATTACTGCCTTCATTTCAGACCACAGGCCCCAGAGGGGCTTAGAAGATTCAGGGGCCACAAAGAACCAAAGAGCGACAGACGAGGGAGAAGCGAGGACCAGAAATAGATGCACAGGAAGATGACGACAGAGAAATACCGAGAGAGAGGGAGATAGTGAGATGAAGAGCCAGAGAGAGACAAAAATAGCCAGTTACCAAGAGACATAGAAAGATTACAAAGACGGAGGAGAGAGAGACAAAAGAGGGAGACATAATTATAATAGCAAATACTTCCGTCACACTTATTACGAGAGGGGAAATAGAAGATGTGCTGGGATTCAGAGTCACAGGGAGAGATGGAGGAAGAAGGTGTGAAACGGCAAGATAAAGAGTGAAGGGTGGGGAAGAGGAGGGATGGGAGGGACAGGCAAGAAGCTCAGCTCCCCTGAGTCTGTGTGTGTGTGCGTGTGTGTGCGCGTGTGTGTGAGAGAGGGACAGAGACAGACATAGAGATAGAGAGAGAGAGAGAGAGACAAAGAGACAGGGACACACACAAAGAGAGAGGCAAAGAGATAGGGAAACACACACACACACACACACACACACACACAGACAGTGAGACAGAGACAGAGAGAGAAAAAGGGACACACAGAGAGGCAAGGAGACAGGAACACACACCCACCCATCCATACACACACACAAACAGAGAAAGAGAGAGAGACAAAGAGTGACAAAGAGGCAAAGAGATAGGGACATGTACACACAAAGAGAGAGACAAAGAGATAGGGAAACACACACACACACAGAGACAGTGAGACAGAGACACAGAGAGAGAAAGGGGCAGGGGCACATACAGAAAGGCAAGGAGACAGGAACACACACCCACCCCTCAGCCCCCCCCAGACACACACACACACACACACACACACACACACACACACACACACACAGAGAAAGAGAGACAGAGACAGAGAGTGACAGAGAGGCAAAGAGACAGGGACACATACACACAAAGAGAGAGGCAAAGAGATAGGGAAACACACACACAGAGACAGCGAGACAGACACAGAGAGAGAGAAAGGGGCAGGGACACACACAGAGAGGCAAGGAGACAGGAACACACACACAGAGAGAGAAAGAGAGAAAGAGACAGAGAGTGACAGAGAGGCAAAGATACAGGGACACATACACAGAGACAGAGAGACAAGGAGATGGGGCGTGCACACACACACACACACACACACACACACACACACACACACACACACACACAAATAGCCATTTGTTATGTACCAGCACACACACACATAGTGAGAGAAAGAGAGAGGAGTGAAGGCAGCTCTTCCTGTCCTCCCAGGGAGCTGACACAGGCCCTCATTAGTAGCTGCAGGACTAGAACACAACAGAGGAGAGAAGGAAACAAAAAGAAAACTGAAGAGTGTCTCTGTGTTGTGTGGATTTGATGCAAAGGGCAAACTCATTTGCAAAGATGACAGACCTGGAGTAAAAAAAAAATCCCTCCAAACCCCCATGGCTTAAACCAAGAAGCATAAAAAAGCATGAGAAGGCTGGCAGCGCCCTCTTGCTGGGAGCGCGCAGTGGGGACTTGGCCCAGCTGTTCTGCAGGCTGAGGGCTGGGTTGTCAGCATGCAGAAGCCACCCCCAGGCCCAGAGCCGTCCAGTCCCCACCCCATGGGCAAGGGGAGCAGCAGCCATAACATGACAGGGATGCCAAGAGTCCCACTTTTTTGTTATCACACAGATTTCTAGTGCAAAAATAACAATAATTACTACCTTGCACTTAGCATTTGTAATGTACCAAAGAAGATGCTACATTTTTTCATGCATTATCTCATTTTGTCCTTACACAACCCAGAAGTAACTGCTCCCATGTCACAGGGGAGGACACATCTGTCTGAACATGTCTGTCTGAACCAATCTGACATGTGTAACAACAGTTAAGTCATTTTTAAAGGAGAAAAGATTCTCATAACTTGTACGTCTTCACAAATGGAATCACTTTTTTGCATAATTCTAATTTTAATAAACTCATACTCTGTATTCCCATTTTTACATATACACGTCATTCGTCCTCATTATCTCATTATTATAGCATCTCCGTCCTTCCTTGAACTGCAAGGAAGATGTCCCACATGGAAATTATCTGGTTGTCAGGTCCCTTGGGATCTGTGTCAGATCCATGTCAGCCTAGCGAATGCTTGCTGAGTACTTTGATGTGCCAAGCACTGTGCCGGGTCCTGGGGTAAGTACAAAGGCCCTGCTCAGCCTAGTGTGCAAAACAGAGAATGCACTCATTAGCATAAAGCATCATTTGCATAAAACACTCGTTTGCATACCTGAGGCAGCCTCTGCACAAGCTGGGGCTGCACAGCCTGATCCAGATCTGTGGATGATGAAAATGATGGGGAGGACTTGATCCACGGCTGCCTTTACTTTTGTTTCCCCTGAAGCAGCCAATAACAGGCAGCACAAGGGACAGAGAAGAAGATGCAGCAGGGTAAATGCGCATGGGCTCCCTGTGCCTCTGCCCTTCTCCCAGGCACACCCAGCATTTTGTGGCCCTGACAGCTGGTATGGATTTGAGGCCACCAGGATGGAAGAGGGTGAAACCCCTGCCTCGTGGCCTGTGTACTCACAGCCTCCTCAGCCACCAGAAATGATGGATACAACCCCAAAATGCACTCATCTTGCCACTCAGCCTGGAATATCAAGGTTCTAGGCCAGCGCTGTCCAGTGAGTCTTTTTGCGATTATGGACATGTTCTGTATCTGTGCTTCACGAAATGGTAGCCACTAGGCGCACTTGGCTGCTCTACACATGATAGGTAGCTGATGCGCCTGAGCAAGTGAATTTGTCATAGCACTGAATTTTATTTTTATTTTTTTATTATTATTTTTTTGAGTTGGAGTCTCACTCTGTCGCCCAGACTGGAGTGCAGTGGCCGCTCTCGGCCACCGCAGCCTCGACCTGCTGGGCTCCGGCGATCCTTCCGCCTCAGCCTTCCGAGTAGCTGGAACTACAGGCATGCACTACCACACCCGGCTGATTTTTTTATTTTTATCGTAGAGATGAGGTCTCACCAAGTTGCCCAGGCGGGTCTCGAACCCGCAGGCTCAGGCAATCCACTCATCTCAGCCTCCCAAGGCACGGGATTACAGGCTGAGCCACCGAGCCCGGCTGCACTGAATTTTAAACAATTCAAACACATATGTAAACAGCACAGGAGTCGTGTGACTACTGGCTACCATACTGGGCAGCATAGTTCTAGGCTGTGGATTCCAAGCAGGCCAGCTCCGGGGTAGTCTCCCTTTGTCCTGGCCCATGCTGCAGGGTCTGTCAGTTTTCTTTCTTTTTTGTTAATAACTATTTTCTTCTAATTTTTATTTATTTATTCATTTGAGTTGGAGTCTCACTCTGTCGTCCAGGCTGGAGGGCAGTGGCACGCTCCTAGCCACCGCAGCCTCGACATGCTGGATTCCTGCAAACCTTCTGCCTCAACCTTCCAAGTAGCTGGAACTATAGGTGCATGCTACCACATCTGGCTAATTTTTGATTTGTTGTAGAGACGAGGTCTCACCAAGTTGCCCGGGTGGGTCTCAAACCCGCAGGCTCAGGCAATCCTCTCGCCTCGGCCTCCCAAAGTGCTGGGATTACAGGCTGAGCCACCGATCCCAGCCAAGGGCCTGTGAATTTTCTATCAAGCCCCTTAGGGACTCTATGAGCAGGCTTGGCTTGAGTCATTATGCCCGTATGCTTCCTTGGTTTTCACAGCAGCTTGACTTTCCCATGCCCTGCGTGGAAGTGAGCATGAGCGGGAGCAGAGAACAGCTGCATCAGGCAGGTACTTTGTTGCAACTGCAGCCAACTCAGGCTGATTTAAGCAGAAAATGAACCCCTTACAAGGATCTCAAGCGGCTCACAGATTCACCACCAGGGCAGAAGAACTAGGTTTAGGCTCCCGCAGCCAGGACAGCAGCTCTAATTGAATGGGGAGACCACGGTCTATAGGACTGATACTCTAGGTCCAGTCACTGGGTGTCAGTAGCCAATGTGGCTGTATGTGCTGCCCTAAAATGGTCATCCTTTCGCAGCCACTGCCAGCACCCTTGTCATCGTTCTAACTCTGAGGCAGTGTGCTTGGTTGGTGGTGTCTGGGTCATCTGCCCATCTGCTAGCTGCAAAGGAGGCTAGCAAAGCAAGTAGCTACCACTTTCAGCCTCTACCATGGGAGGCTGGATCTGCCTTAGCTCCGAGAATTCCACAGAGCCAAGAAGGGGACTCAGATGCTCCAAGAAGATGAGAATGAATATTCATTCATGACTGCCACAGAACACTCACTCAGATCTCCATTCAGACAAGCTAGATCTGAAGTTGCTCTGGATTCAGTAAAGCCCATTGTGAATCTAGCCAGGCTAACAGAAAGCTGCAAGCCAAATCTCATTGGATTGGCCACCACGTAGAACTGCTTTCCCTAAAGGGCACATTGGTGTGATGCCACAGGTGGGTAGAGAGGATGCTGTATGACACAGCCCCATGAGGCATAATATGTCTGCCCTAAGGACATTGTTGAGGACATCGTTCATGACCTCTCACAGGGGTCATGAGAAGCAATGAGAGAAATTTGTCTCAGACCTCTGTCACAGGAAAAACTGCCTCCCCTGACCAGCCATGAATGGTGCGAATCAAGGTGGTGATAGGTACCACCTTCGGGATGGCTGCTAGACAGCTTAGGGCCAAAGTCATGGTCTGTCTGAAGCCCAGGAAAAGGGCCTCAGAGTATGTGTTTTACACATGAATCTCATTTTTTTCCTTACTTTTCTAAACTTTCTTTCTTTTCCCCTGATTTTGTCACCAACTTTTAAGTAAGTGGTTCATTAAAAAAAATTTTTTTTTTAAGTTGGTATCTCACTCTGTCACTCAGATTGGAGTAAAGTGACATGATCATGGCTCCCCACAGCCCCCATCTCCTGGGTTCAGGCAATCCTTCCACCTCAACCTCCCAAGTAGCTGAGACTACAGATGCATGTCAGCATGTCATGCTAATTTTTTGATTTTTTTTGAGATACGAGACCTTACTATGTTGCCTAGGCTGGTCTCGAATTCCTGGGCTCAAGCAAGCCTCCTTACCTCAGCCTCCCAAAGTGCTGGGATTACAGGTGTGAGCCACTGTGCCGGCCTTACATTTTAATTATATTTTGTAACCTGCCTTAATTCCTTTTGGGGGTAAGTCAATAAAGAAAAACATAATCATATCAGCTCACAATGATGTCGAGAGGTTGTCTTAACGTGCTGAAGACTCACCAAGAAGGCCAGTGGTCTGTGCCTGTGGGGGAGGACACGGGGTTGTATGGTCAGGGACTCTGGAGGGATGAAGAGGCAGATGTCCATTCACGAACGGGATAGGGTAAGGAGACCCTTCCAGGTGGCATGAGCAGAACCCATATTCAGTTTTGACTTTCAGTCCTTTCCCCCCTAAACATTCCCAGCTGCCGTCTGGAGGTGAGTTGTTAATACTCAGGCTCCTGGATGATTTTCTCTGACTCATATTTTGCCTTCCACATTTTTTCCAGGTTTCAGGAGGTGCTGCGACAGAGTGGGAGAGGACTCCAGGGCTAAATTAAGAGGCTCTCTGCTGGCCGGGCTCGATCCCATCTGCCTCGTTTGGCTTCCGTCCCCGTGACAGGTGGGCCTGGCACAGCCGCTCGGGCCTTTCAGTTCATTGTGGGCGGCTCTGAAAAGGCCTGTTCACTCACTTCAGAAAGAAACACCCAAATAAATCCACCCCCTTTGGTGGATTTAGCAGCCAAAGTAGCTTTCTAGAGAGCAAATGGTGCCAGACCAATTTAATTTCCTTGTCTGATAGAATGAAAGAGCACACCGATAAGGAAACAAGCAATAGATGCAATCTCCAGGGCCCCACGAGGCCTTCGGTGCTGCCCCAAGTGATGTTCTCATCAGCTGAGCAGCATGGCAGGACCAGAGTGGAGTGAAATGTGGAGGGGACAGGCTGCAATCCATGGTCTTCGTGCCTGATTCCTGAGAGCCCTGGGGGAGCCCGGGCTCTGGGGACAAGAAGTAGGGTGGAATGCTTCAGAGATCCTGCTGAGACTGGCAATTTGGTGATCTTGCTGATGGGCTTCAAGCAGGGTACAGAGAATAGCTTCTGTGAAGGGAGAGTGTGGCTGCAGGGGCACCTGGGGGTGGGACGCTCTCCTGGGCTACGGAGCAATGGCTCTGTAAGCAGGGGCTCCTCCTCCCTGGGCCTGGTGCCTTCTCGTGGCGCCTTGTGTTTCAGACACAAGATGGCACATAGTCAAGTTTGGGTGCCATCTCTGATCCTTCTTATTAGCTGGATGAGCTCAGATGAGTCACTTCCCCTCTCCAGTTCCCCTCTTTTAGTTTCTTTGTCTGTGCAATGGGCCTAATTCTGTTTGCCTTGTTGTATACTGAGCGTTAGGAGTTACAATGGATGTAAAATGAACAGTATCTGGCACTTAGTAGGTACTCAATGACTGTTTTTCCCCCCTCCTAACTTCAGGCTTCCTGGTGCTCCCCAAATAGTTTGTGCCCAGTGAACCAGCAGATGAATCAGCAGTGAACCAACACAACATTAGGCCAGATATCAACATCGCAAGGGGTCTGTAATGAAACAAAAATCCTTCAGCCCCAGAGTCCCAGGGCAGAAGCCATATAATATGAGATTTAATAAAACAAAAAAAGTAAAGCACACAGATGCATAATCACAAATGGATATGGCCAATTGGACTTTGTATTAGTCAGGGTTCTCCGGAGAAACAGATGGATATTTACCGAGAGAGAGATTTATTTTAAAGAATTAGCTCATGAGATTACAGAGACTGGCAAGTTTAAAATCTGCCAGGTGGACCACAGGCTGGAGACCCAGGGAAGAGCCCATGTTGCAGCTGAAGCCCCAGGGCCAGCTGCTGGAGAATTCCTTCTTGCTTGGAGGAGATTGGTCTATGTTCTACTAAAGTTTTCAACTGATTAGATGAGGCCCACTCACATTATGGAGGGCAGATTGCTTTACTTAAAGTCCGATTTGAATGCTAATCTCACCCCCAAACACCCCACAGAAACATTCAGAATAATGTTTGACCAAAAACCTTGGCACTATGGCCCCACCAAGTTGACACATAAATTAACCACCATAGAGTTCACACTGCACCTGCATGTTCAAGGTGGGTCCTGACCTCATGCTCCCTTGGATTAGGGGTTTTTCTTCTCTGCTCCCAGAGCCCCCAGGGTCTTCTTAGAGGCAAGTATCATTGCTAGGCATTCTAGCAACTGGCACGGGGTCAGGCACATAGTACGTGCTTAATTAATGCTTATTGACTATATAAGAACCATGAGATCATAGGTCCTTAGTGATTTCACTGATATCCCTTCTGCCATGTTCTTGAGCTAAGAGGATGTAGGGGCCCTTAATCTGTCCCCCTCCATCTGGACTTTTGAGTTCCACCCAGGGGTATACATAGCAACATGGAGGTTGACTCCAGCTTTCCCACTTATTAACTGTGTGATTCGAGACAGCTCACTTCACCCGTCTGACACTCAATCAGCAACAGCTCTCATTCAACAAAACCCCTAGCCAGGATTAGCTAGAGAAATGCCTCCAGGGGAAGCTGTTCTGGCATCCCCTTTCCCCAACCCCCAGAAAGTCCAGAGGATGAGGAGGGCACACAGAGCACTGTTATTGGAGTCTCTGCTAAGGGTTAGACAAATTTGATTCTATCATTCAGTCACCACGACAACTGACAAGACAAGGAAGGGTTTTTTAACTTTTTTTGTGGCATGAGCCTGTAGACCCCTTTTCAAATAATGTTTTCGAATGCATACCAAAAAAAAAAAAAAATTGCAAAGGAAACAAATTGGTTTTAAATGCAGTTTTTATAAAATTTAAAACCAATTGTGATATAGTAGATGATATCCTTTATTATTAATGGATTCAATATCAAGATCTAGCAGCAAGTCTAAAAAGGACTGCAATTTTGAAATTGATGAATACAAATGAAATTTAGAGATTTTGCAACAACTGTAATGTCGTATGAAAATATCTGTGATTTCTACCAGGGACAAAGTCAAGCGATGCTAATGAGACTTGCTTACATTTGTAATTAAGGAAAATGTTAAATTTCAGTTTGAGATTAGTGAAAATAAAAGTGAGTTTTTTTATCCTTTCCAAGTCCAAAGACCACCCCCCCACCCTTTTTTCTTCCACAATTTCCCTAGAGGTACATTATTAAGGTAAATCTTTCTGTCTGTAATTTACAGATGAGGAAACAGGAGTTCAGGGAAGTTAATCGATTTTTTGAAGGAGCACATAGTAAGCGAAAGCTGGGTTTCCAACTCAGAAGTGTTGTCTGCCCCTAAAGCTTGCTGTTTTCCCTGTATGTAGTGGGGCTTCTCAATCATGACTGAGTGAGTTCATCATTTGGCAGTTGTGTTAAAATGCGTATTCTTAAGGCCCCACCACTAGAGATACTCAATTAGCAGGTCCACCACGGGGTCGAAGGGTTGCACTTCTGACCAGCTCCCTGATGAAGCTGTGTTGCTGGAACCACCTGTACTTCCCAGTAGTGATTTGGAGAAACCCCACTCAAATAATGAGACTCCCAGTCCTTGGGGTGGAGGAGATGACCATATTGGGCAGTTGCACTGAAAGTGAGGGAGTCTTCCTGTCAGCTCTGTGGGCACAGGTCCTCCTCACCCTCCCTTTTGGCTGTCTGCTTCCTCCCTTTTTTCACCATCTCTCCCTAGGATGCCTGCCATGGTTATGATTCTTCTCCAGGCTGCACTTTTCTCCCATTTTAAGCTAGTTTCACTTGGCTAAAGATGCTGAGAGGGGAAGGAAAGGCCCCAGGGTGATTATTCTCAGCCGGGTCCTGGGATGACCCAGCCCACAACCTCCTGGGGAAAATGGAGTTGTCCTTTCCACACTGCCCCTAGCCACCCCTGCTCCCTTCTGGAGCTATAGACTGGTCTGCCCTACCCACACCAGCCTTACTCCATCTACATCTAGTCCAGCCTGAATGTGGAGCTTGGGAAAGCGCATATTACCTCTATCTTACAGACAAGGAAACTGAGGCGCAGTAAATTGTCAGTAAATTGTCCAAAGCCTCACAGCAAGAAAGCATATGACCCAGAATTTAAGTCCATGTTGACCTTTCTCCAATGCCTGAGTCTGTAGAACCCTGCTGTTTCACAATGAAGGTGACATGAAAGTGGCGACATTCTCTGGCATAAATCCAGACCTGACACTCTCCCTTTTAAGTCACAGTGCTTATTCTCTTTGCTGTTATCAAGTGTTTAAAGAATGCCAAGGATCTGGAAATCCATCAGTCTGCACCTAAGGGAGGCTTTAAGATCTACAAGGTCCCTTCCAGTTCCGGCTTTAGCTTCTAAAGACTATTTGTCACAAAAGTGCCTCCTGTTCATTTCACTGGATGCCTCCACTGGCGTCCTAAATGCAACATGACAAGTGACAAATGTTCTGAAAGGTAGGGAGGTCCTTGGACTATAATCATGTTGGAATGAATGTCTACCCCGAGCAGACTACATAAATTACCCAGCATTCATGTTAAGACGGGAGAGAAGTTTTCAGGAACTCAGGCAAAGTGTCTGCAGGGCAAGTTTGGTGTTCATCAGGGACGCTTCAGGGAGACAGAAGGGTAAGGAACACTGAGGCTAGACTTTGGGGCAGAAGACCTGGGAGCAGATCCAGCTCTCCTCCTTCCTTATTGTGTGATTCTACAAAATGTACTCAAGCTCATGAACCCCTCTTTGCGAAATAAATATTGATATTTAATGCATCAATAATAAAGCACATATATTACTATATCAATTTTTTAAAATTTTATAAAAACTGTGTTTCAAACTAACTGGTTTCCTTTCTTTTTTTCTTTTTTTTGATATGCACTTGAAAACATTTGAACATTGAAACACTTGAACATTTGAAACATTTAAGTATTTTAAACATTCAAAAGAGTTCATAACTAACCGGATGTTGTAAAAATGAAAGAAAGAATATGAAGAATGTTCAAATATCAGTCACTGAATAATTAACAGCTGTTAGTATTATTATACTTTGGTTCTCCATAAGCCCAAATTTAAATCCTTGATCCACTCTCTATTAGAAGAGTGATCTTGTGGCAGTTTTGTAACCTCTCCTTTGGTTTACTGACCTACAAATGGGTATAATATGTACCTCATAAGATTTTTTTTTTTTTTTTAGTTGGAGTCTCACTCTGTCGCCTAGGCTAGAGTGCAATGGCACACTCATGGCCACCCCAGCGTTGACCTGTTGGGCTCCGGGGATCCTTCTGCCTCAGCCTTTCAAGTAGTCTGACCTATAGGCATGCACTACTACGCCTGCCTAATTTTTTAAAAATTTATTTTAGAGACGAGATCTCGCCAAGTTGCCTGGGTTGGTGTCGAACCCACAGGCTCAGGCAATCCACTCACCTTGGCCTCTCAAAGCGCTAGGATTACAGGCTGAGCCACCAAGCCTGGCCTTCTCATAAAATTGATTTTTGAGGAGTTTAATGGTTTCATGGATACAGACTACAACTCGGGAATGTGCACTCCTTCTAGAGGTTGTCTGGCTATTAGTGAGCATTGAATGCAAGTAGCTCAGAGAAGGCTGTGTCCTGCCCAGGGTCACACGGCTCACTACTGTAAAGTTAGGAGACTAGAACCCAAGTTTTTATTCCTTGAAGAAAAAAAAAAGTGTGTTCTTTATTTGAGAAAAATTGTCCTCTTTAAATGTTTTTTAGAGGAAAACTTGCAAAAGCATCAAGTAAATCTTTATTAGATAATTTAGACATGCAGTATTATCAGAAAATGCCCTGATAGTAACATAATGTTTTGCCCTCTCCCCTACCACAGAACACTTTGGATGGGTAGGTAGTTTCCCAAGAAGTATCAGTATAAATATTAGCATCATGAAGAGAAACACGAGGCTACATCTTCTTCTGAAAGTGGATCAAATTGGCAACACTTGTAGGCATGTCGCTTAATGGAGTCAGGGGAGAACAAGACCAAAGATGACTTTACATCAACTGAAAAACATCTTCATATAGAGCTGAACATATGCAGATCCCATTAGAGAAATGCAAGTCACTTGCAGATGTTACCTGGCAGCTTTGCTCCTGGTTCTATGAAAATTACTAATTGGCTTCACGATATAGCCAGACCCCTGATTGGCTGGGTTGCAAAAGAAAACCTAAATTCCATTGGTGTGATCGTTTGCAGCATGGAGTCTAGGCAAAGTGTCCTACATGCAATGGAATGCCAAGCTCCAGACAGAAAACATGCTGCAGGTATTACCCAGGGTGGATTTAAACAAACAGAAGCTTTTCCAGCTACCTGCAAAATAGAGCCAAGATTCGCGCCTAGACCTGGAAATAAAAAATACCAGCTTCAAATTTTTTGCTGTTAGCTGTGGGTGAGGCACTCCCCCCATGTACAAAAGAGAATGCCTCAACACTCTAGTGACTCTGTGCAAATGCAGAATGGTTCTCGAATGAAAAATCAATGTGACTGTGCCTCACAAAAGGATTAATAATGCCTTGAACAAACACCTTTCCCGAGGAGTCTGGAACATGCCACGCATTTCTCCTCGTTACTTCAGGCCTTTCTCATTAGTCTCGCCATCTCACTCCATGGGCAGGTAGGTGGGTGGCATTCCAGGAGGACAAAACAAGGTGAGGCGGCTTGGGGAGCCGGGCCCTGGACCCAGAGCTCGTGACGGTCCTGGCACCCCGATGCTGTGGGTGTCTAGCAGATGGATGCAGGACTAATTGGTGCAAAAGTGAAAACAGGAGAAAAGTATGAGAGGACAAAGGAAGATGTGCTTATTAGGAGAAAGAGAAACTTCCACTGCCATTGTGGATTGACATCATCCAACTCTGTTTTAGGCTGAGCAGCCTCGAGAAGAAACCACGGCTGGTGGGGGCTGGAAAGGAGGCACAAAAGCTAGAGGAAAGCAGAGTCAACTGCCTTGCATTTCACCATTTAGTCCAGAAAGTCAGAACCCTTGTCAAGAACCCAAACACTAAACATCTTTAGACCCCTTTTGGTTGATCAGTTTGGCCCCTCAAGCCAATTTACACTATGGCAATTCCCAGAGCTGCCAGAGAATGAGACGCTGAACAATTACCGTCTGCCCCATGGCTGACCTCCACTAACTAGGTCTTCATGGCTCCAGATATTTCTGGCCAGTTAATGCTGGTAATGCATTTGTCAGCCAGATTGTTCTTCTTTCCCCAGGTGTAATTGTCAGCTAGGCTTTGAGGGAAACACCCTACTCCCTTGATAGTATTAAATGCAAGACACCCTCAGTCTGGCTGACCCCCAGACTTTAGAGCCCCAGGGGAAGAAGCTGTAAGGCAGCGAGGGCATCGGGAACCGCCAGACCCCTGGAGTCGCCCTGTAGACATTCTTGCTCAGTTCAAAATTCAGCCCAAAAAGGTAGATGGTAGCACATTAAACTCATCTACCTGTGTTTGCATTTTTAGGGTGTATTTAGGAAATAGCTGCTTCACATATAGTTTGAGCAAAAAGACAAATTAACAACTTCATCAGTTGCATCTGTTTTCAGGTTTTTCCACACATCATACACATTCTTGCATGGTTTTGTAACATGGTATTAGGTACTCAATTATGCCTATACAGAAAATTGATGTTCCATACATAAATCCCATTAACAGAGTCAAATATAACATGCTTACCGTGTGATTCTGTATATTGTTCTTAATTCACCAGACTACTGTGAAAAACATATTCACCCCCTGACAAAACATATTCAAGCTCCCACTTTATGGTAGACAGTCCCTGTATGTTATGTAAGTCCAACACTGCCAGTTCTCCTTACTCCACGGATTTGAAAGATCAGGCAGTGGTAGGTACCCATGATAACACGAGACTCTCCCAGGTCAGTTGGGTGACTGCAATGTACTTTGTGCCCACTGAATGTCTAAGTGGCCTTGGTGGATATTAAGATGTGGCCACATTATGGGGCAGGATGTGTGTGTATGTGTGTGCATGCACACATATATGGGGGGGAGGACAAAAGGGCTGGAGAGGAGTAGAGGGCACACTGATCTGTGCTCTCCTCCTCTTGGAAGCTGAAGACAGTGACCTTATTCTCTATTCACTCAAAGTATGGGATCCAGGCATTTGCGCAGCCATATTCAATAATATATTCTGGGGTGACAGTTCAGTTGTATCAGCATTTCTATGACCATGACTATGTTTGGAGTTCTTTATGCAGTCAGAAGTGCTGAAGGCCAAAAATGGTTATGAAGATAACTGAGGCAAAATATAAGTAAACAAACCAAGGAACCAGGCACTTATCATTGGTATTTGCGTTACAAGATAAATAAAAAAATCAATTTTAAAGTATTATTGGGCTGATTCCTATTTTTTCTTTTTCTTTATCTTGGTATGAGAGTTTCAATAATGGCTTCTGAGAAAATTCAGAAAAATGTCCATTTTTTTGGTTTCTAATAGCTGCTTTTAGGAGTGAGCCAATCAATACTGTGTCCTGAGGGATAACTGGGCCACGTGTCTCATGAAGTAGAGGGAGATATAAAAGAAGTGAAAGACTCACATCGTTTTTTTACAAATAAAAGAGCTCACAATGTAGATGAAGTTATATAACACAAAAGGCATTCTTCAAGAGTTATACAACAGAAAAATTGAATGTAAATTCAAATTTGGCAGGTCATATTTTATTGTAACTGTACTGGGAAAACTATATAAACAAAAGTATCTTAGAGTTTACCCTTTACAAATCCAAAATAAAATAAACACAATGGCATTTTATTTATTGATTTAATTTTAGTATATCTGTATTTTTACATATTGGTTTACAAAAAAATCCCTGTTTACAAGAAAGAAAGGCCCAAACAAGAATATGGTATTTGAGTACAAAATGAAACAAAATAGAAGGCAAACTGAATACTCAAGTACCAAGATGTCAAGAAACAAAGCATAATTCAGGTTCAAGTGGGGTTAACCAGAAAAGGTTGTATTTGTGTGCACCTGGTACTCGTCCACCAACCTTGTACTGCACAAGCCTGAGAGTTGCACACTACACAATATAGTCTCACATCTCACCACCTAAGGACAAACATTCCAGAGGCATGGAAGCCAAAGTGTAAACACTTCTAAAGTCTACTCTTGACTATCCATATTCACAGAAGGAAAGAGCAAAGGCACCACTAACCCAAGAGTAGATGAACGGAAAGATTGCCAACTTAACTTTGGAATGCTCTCTTTATGAATACAGGTGTACCTGGTGTTCAAGGAACTCCCAGGTCTGCTATGAACATTAGTCATGAGGCGTTAGAAACCTTCTTCAGAGTTAGAAATCTTTTTACCATTTATTATGGCCACTGGAAACAGAATTAAGTGATAATCTCAAAGACATGCTTCAATTAGTGACTAAAGTTCTACTGATTCTACCAGACAACAATACAACTATACAAATACAATTTTGGAATTTGACATAGAAGCATGGTATGGACAAATAACCCAGTCCACAACTGGAAATAAAATCACTTTTAGCAATTCTGCAAAAGCACTACAATTCCCTTTCAAATGCTGCAAGTTACCTCTTCTTGTTTCAGTTGTCTTATTTTAACCTTTTTTTTTTTTTTTTGAGTTGTTGTCTCCCTGTCGCCCAGACAGGAGTGCAGTGGCCACTCCCGGCCAACCGCAGCCTTGACCTGCTGGGGCTCCGGCGATCCTTCCGCCTCAGTCTTCCAAGTAGCTGGAACTACAGGCACGCGCTACCACGCCCGGCTAATATTTTTGTTTTATTGTAGAGATGAGGTCTTGCCTGCCCAGGCGGGTCTCAAACCCGCAGGCTCAGGCAATCCACTCACCTCAGCCTCCCAAGGCGCGGGATTACAGGCTGAGCCACCGAGCCCGGCTTATTTTAACCTTAACTTGTTTCACTGCTTCGGCTCCTTCCGTTTCCCTCAGTCTTCCTGTGCTATCTCTGATACACTCGGCCGCCCCTCCCGGCCGCCCCTCCTTTCTCTCTGAGGTTTGCTGCTGCACTTTCCTGAGGTGACTTCTAAACCCTGCTCTGGATGACCTGTGAATATTTCAAATAAATCTCATCAAAGCTTCCTCCCTCCCCACTTTGAGTCAGAGAAATTCACACTGCTAAACTTTGCAACTGAACTTTCGCTAAATACAGGGAGATGGACATCACACGCCTCAGGGCAAAATTAAGGACAATAGGTGCTATTTGCTCATGGTGCACAATGACAATGAGTCCTTGCATAAACCTGTTGCCACAGTTGTAACCCAAGGCCACACGCATCAAAAGACAAAAGCCACACAGCCCCCCCCCCCCGTTTTACTGATTCTCACATACTTAGAATTAGCGCAATGTAATATAAAGAGTATGTGCTCCAGAGTCAAACCAGATTGAATTTGGATCTTAGACCCACTACTTACTAGCCTTGTAATCTTGGAAAAATTCCTAAACTCTTCTGAGCCTTTTGTTTCATCTGTTAAATGAGGAAAAATAGTACCTATTTCTTAGGTAGGCCATGGAAATCAAGAGATAATGTAGATAGGTAGAATGTTTTGCACAGGTGTTAAACAAATTATCAGCTATTACTACTGTTATTGGTCTTTAGCACTACAGCTAAGTGGATGTCAATCCTGAACCAATATCTTTACATGATTTTCATTGTCATAATCGAAGTAAGTTTGCCACTGTTAATTTCCCCCCTCCAAGTTGAGGTACTAATCTGAAATGTATGGCCAACATCTAGCCTGAGCGATCACAGACTGCCCATTGACACTAAACTTTCTCTTCATGTTAGAAATTGCATATCTACATATATCTGTAAGATATAGTCTGTCCAGACTTAAAACGTTGACCAGTGCTGCTAGACACTGTTGAATAGACCAGAGGGGGAAAGTGTATTATGGCAGGAAGAGAAATGAACAGTACTTAATGAACTTGCATTTCAATTGAGCAGGGTTTTTAATAAAAAAGAAAGAGCTTTTTATAAATTCTTTTGCTCAGCAACAATAAAAAGAGGAAAAGAGCACTCAGCTGGGAACAATAGCTACTCAGCTCATAAAAAATCATTAGAAGGAACATTTTCTTTGTCTACCATGCCCAGCAATTTTGCTGGCGGGCAATGATCCAGATCACTTAGATTCCACCTATAAAAATGAGTCCAGAGAACCTTCTCAACTTTTCCAGCTAATAAATTATGCTAGCAAAAACCCTAATTTCCTAAAGTGTATAACTCCACCATAAATAAAATCTTGGCTCATAACTCATGGAATGTTTTTGATGAGTAGATGACACTGATCTAGTGTTAAAAGGGTGTGCTCTTTCAGTTGCTTTTCCATAGGAAGGGAGGAACTATGCTGACACATTAACTCACTCCCATGAAATCTTCCCTCGTGCCAGAGGTTTGTATTTGGGAGGTGACTGGTGGGCGAGGTGCAAAGTGCCTGTGGCCAGCATGGTACCAGTGTACAAAATGAACTGGTCTACTTGGATATTTAACTTTTCATTGCAGTCTCTGTAGCTCATTTTTTTTGCATTTTGCATATCATCATATTTAATTCTCACAATAAGATTTCTCCCTTGACTCCCCAGTTTTGCACGTGAGAACATATAAACACTCAGTTTAAGAAAAGTCATCTATACCTCTAAGGGGTAATGCCATCAGTCTTGAATAAACAACTGTCCCTAGTTCACAGCCTGGTGGCACCTACCTTTTTTTTTTTAGCCGTTAAACATAAACATCAGTTGTGTACCTGTTGTGTACAAAATTCTGTAGCTCACCTTAAATTAGTTGAGTCAGAGGAACTTCATATTCTTGACATTAAGGGCTGATTCATCTCCCCACCAACTACATTAAGCTATATTAAGCTAATTATGAAATGTGTGAAGACAAGTCAATAAAAACTCTTTTCCATGTTCAAATTTCCCCATGACAACCAAAAGATTTCTGCACATGAATAAAATATGTTCTTTTTAATGACCGTATTGGGCAATCAATCATAAGTATGCCCATTAATATAACTCTTAGTATTTCTTGTTAATTAAAAAGTATGAGGCAAAAAAGTTACCTGTTTAAGAATGTGTTTTTAGTGTAAATATGTTAGTTTGAACATATTAAGTATTTTAAGAATGAACTTATATCTTTACTGCCTGATACAGTGTTTGATATTTGCTGAATAACTAAAAAGCATTTCAAACTAAACAAAGGAAGTACTTTGAAGACTACACAAAACGATGTCTTCCACATTCAACATTCTTTTTTCCTTACTGAACTGCTCTCCACTTTTGATTTTATGCTGAAGATTGGCACCATCAACTATAATCTAAATGGCATTCCGTGCTCCCCTTTAATTACACTTTCTCTGGAATCTGTGAAGTCACTGTTTTGTTTTTAAAAGATCCTTCCTGCTCCTTCAGATCATATCTCATATGTAAGAATAAACAGAAACTGCAATATCAACAAAGAGCTTAATTAAGCAGAATATGCAATGACAGCAAATATATACAGGTAATATTTACTGAAAGGTAACCATCCAAATAAGCGTTTTGTAGATAATAAGGAGTTGAGGGGGGTGGGTACCTGGTGAAATCCAGTTTTATATATTGCCTCTACTGTATTACTATCTGCCTAAAAGAGTTGTATTTATTATCTGAAACTTTCTGAGCTGATACTCCAAGTAGTTGCGTTAAATTACTCATCTATTTTTTTTAAAGTAAAGCCTTCAGGGATTTGATAAAGAGAAAAAGTCCCAACCCTGCCATGTTGCATGTTAAGGATGACCACTGATTCTTCCAGTACTCTCTATCCTCGCCCTTTGATTCTAGGCAGGCTCTGTAACTCTCAAACCATCTGAATATGGCAGAAGTGATGCCCTGACAGGTTCCAGACCTGGATGAGTTTGGCAGCTTCCATTTCCCATATCTTGGACCACCACCTCTTATAACACGGCTGTGGTGGGACCACGCTCCAGTAGCCTGAGGAGAAGCCCATGCAAAGAGGAGCCTCAGTAGAGGGTACAAAGCTCCCAGCCAACAAGCAGGCCCAGTCTGCTGGCCAGTGAGTGGCTCCTCCAGCCTCAGCTAATGCTGATAGAACAGAGGTGAGCTGTTCCCACCATGTCCTACCCACACCCCAAACCTTACCCTTAATCCAAGGCACTTTTAAAGATAAAACTACTTAAATTGGGGCAATAAAGACGTAATACTTATACTTTCTGAGCATTTGCTATGTGACTCCATGCTTTCCACAACCTCATTCCCTGTAACAACCTTACTGGATAGGATTATTTTCTCTATTTTATAGATGAGGGTTATAATCTCAAAAATTAAGTAACTGCCCAAGATCACATAATAGGAAGACAGTATCCAAAAATCAGATCTGTCTGACTCCCAGGCAACTGCAAAGAAAATGGGAAGGAGGTAAGTTGCAAGCTAATGCTGAGGTGATTCAAATTCTCGCAAATACAGTATGGATTAGGAAAATATGACATCAATTAAAAGATGTGTTCTGAGGGTGCCCCAACATTGCTCAGTATTACCTTCCAAAGTAGCAGTAACATTTTTTGATGCATGGTATTCAGAAAGCAGCAACATTTTCCTAGTACTTACAACTCTATGATGCCTACTACATGCAAAGCAAGTGCTTTATAATAAAGAGAGGTTACAAAGATGAATGGCAAGATTCTTGCTCCAAAGGTTCTTGCACTTTAGTAGGAAAAATAAGCTATGTTACACAAAGAGTTGTTTCACAAATTATCAAGTTATAGGCACCAAAACTGAAGGATAAAGTGCTATGGGAATTTATTCATTCATTCAGTAAATATTTATTGGGTGCCAATGTAGCAGTGAACAAGACAGATACAGTCCCTGCACTCACAGAGCTAATAATTCATATTACTTTTGCGGGAAGCACTAGAAAAAAAGGGAAACATTTTAGCTTGTCCTTCAACTATGCCTAGAATTTGGGCACATAGAGATTTGGGGATTAGGATGGCCTTCTAGGTATAAGGATAATACTGAGCAGAAAAACATGAAAAACACTAAAGCATGAGAAAACTAGGACATGAATGAGGACTTTAAAGCAAATACCATATTTTAATTACTCTAAGATTCAATTTAAGTCAGATCATTATTTTATATACCAAAAGAGAAAAATATTTTAAACATTTACAGTAGTGGCTCTCAACTGAGGGTGGTTTTGTCCTCTAAAAGACATGTGGCAATGTCTGGAAACAGTTTTTGGTTGTCACAACTGAGGAGATACTACTAGTCCTTAGTAGATAACAGGCCAGGGAGGTTGTTTATAGCCTACAACACACAGAAGGGCTCTCACAAAAAAGAATTATTTGGCCCAATATGTCAATAATGCCAAGATTGAGAAATCCTTAATTATGGATTGTCAGAAGCTGAAAGATGCATCTAGGATACAAAAAAAGTATTTTAAGAAAACTGCAATGCAGTAGTTCAGTTTACCTGGAATGAGGCCAGGATTTGTAAAAGAGTATTGGGAAATAATGTTGACACTTGGTATTTGAATCTGTCCTCTCACCTTGGAATTGTAAAGTGATGATGGCCGGGGACTGTCGAAAAATTAATTTAATGTGGCTTAAGTCACAGGGCTGGTCTTTGATGACCACTCTGTCCAACCCTTGCTTTTGAGAAACCCTTCACTCTAATCGCACTAATTGATGTATCGATTTCTGATCATTCTGATCTCAGGGGAAACAACACTGACCCACCAACCATGTCTCTGATTAATTTTTTTAAAGCCTCTTACTTCATGAAGTCCATGCCCCCACATGCACTGAGCTAAATATTCTTTTCTTCTTTTGAACTTTTATACATATCATCTGTACCTCTCTAACAGTATTCATTATTTATGTGATTTATCCTTCTCTACACATAAGTTCCTCTGGGTCACGATCCATGACTGGTTCATACTTGTAACTCTCAGGGGTCCCACTATAATGCCTTATACATCACAGGTGGTCAATAAATACTTGTAGAATGAGTAACAATAAATACACAGTACTGGAAGACGATAATTAAATACAAACTCTTCAGGCTTCTCTCAGCTCTTTTCAGCCTTTCCTCACAGGGCTCATTTCGTAAATCTTTCCTCAATTTAGTAGCTCTCCAAGTCCTCATGCTTCAGCTATAGGGTCTCAGAGAGAGCCAAGTTCTTTAGTGAGTCCTAACTCCTACTTTATAAAACAGTATTTAGTCAATTCCATTACACTGCAGGTTACTTTCCCGGGAAGTGGCAGCCAGTGTTTGGTCTCAAAACATTTAAAGCACCTTACACAGGTAGAGTACCAAATTCCTCTTAAACAAACAAACAAACAAATAGATTTTTTAAAAGGTCAATAAAGGCTCAAATATAAGCAGTTAGAAAATTTCTACTAATTGCTTACAAATCTCAATTGTATTCCTGGTGGCCATACTTTCTACACACTGTACTGAATGTGTAAGCAGGGGATGGGGGGATTTAGGATTAACAAAAAAATATTAAAAAGTATAAATGTCACAGAGAAAAGAATAAGGAAAAAGATCAGTTATAGAGTTTTACGGAGTTCCTTCAAAAAATAATAAAAAGCAAGACTATTACTCTTTTATTGTATATAACTTAATGGTAAAAGAAAAAAATCTTGGTCAATACATGTGTGGAAATTAAGGAGACCGTGCTTTAGATTAGTTTGCAGAACGTTTTCTTTGAAGTCCTCCCCTTCTTCCTGCAGCATGGTCCTTGAGCATCAATCAGTGTTTGGTGGTTGCTTCTAGCAAGTCTTTTGCTTCATTTATTTTGGCTGCTAAGTAAGGAGATCCACCTGAAAGGACAAAGAAGAATAAATGCATTAAGACACACTTCATCACTGACATATTTTAAAGTCCCCAATATAGAAAAAACATTCTTAATTTTAATTCTTTGGCATTTTCCCACACATTCATCCTCTGGCAAATTCTTTTATAAACTAACTAGAAATCAAAACAGCATAAATCATTTGTTTAGTGAAGTCCTACAAACATCCAACAATCAAAAATAATCTCTGAGAAAAATAATGAAAGTTGTGATCAGGAATAACTTAAAAAAACACTTAAACATTTCACTAGTCAGATATTCACCACTCAAATATTAGGCCAGGAAACTTTCTGAAATTAAGTGGATGGTTAAGTAAATTAACTAAGTCCCATAACTTTTTAAAAAAGATGAATAGCCATTTGTGAAGAAGGATCTTTTTGAAGGAGGTAAATCAATTCAAGGGATCTTTTAAAAGTCTAATCAAGTCTTATGGTTTCACAAAAATAAAATGCATGCTAAAAAGGCAATTATGTACTATACAGTGCTAAAATTATATTTACTAATACAGATAGATGGACTAACACTAATATGAGAGTTAATAAAAATAATGTCAAAGGAAATTCTCCTTTTTCTCTGAAATGCTCCTATTAGAATATTTACAGAGTGTTGTCTTGGATTCACAGTGCCTCAAAATAAAATTAAGTCAGTTCATTTTTAGAGTTCTTTGCAATGAATTCTTTCAAATGTAAACAGCAAGAGGAAAATTGAAGTGAATTTCAAATGCAGAATCATTATAAATCCAAACAGAGCCTATTTGACATACAAAAATACTATCCTCAGACTGTCACATTAGAGCTATTTAAACATTGTACACCGTCCAACTTCTAGTCTTGAATACTGGCATTGCTTAGTGCCTGGGCTAACAACCATATTACAGTCACCTGTCTGTGTTTGTTTTTATTTTGTATTCTCCCCTTAAGTGCAAACCATCTATAGCTGCTAAAAACATCCTAAGGCCTCAGTAGCTTACAACAAGTCAAAAAGCATCTAGCTAGTATTGGTATAAATGGTCCTGACTTCATTCAGACTTTTTATTGAGACCATACCACTCACCTTAAGAAGTGAAAAAAACCAGAGAAACAAACTTGGTGTTGTAGTAGAAAGGGTGACAACTGGAGGAAGCTATAGTTAGCTGTCTGCCCTTGAGGATACTAATGACATTTTCATATCAAGATCTGAATTGCTATAAACACTTATGGAATATATCAGAGTATTCCTGAGTATATGATCAGAATTACAAAGAAGTGTGATGAGAGTTTTACACACTTGGTTATGAAATAAGTTGATTTCAAATGATCTAGGAATCAGATAATATCAATATGATAAGTTTTTGAAATTGTTAGCATTATCAAGGTGATGTCAGGCATCTTGACGTCCTCAACAAATATTAAAATATTAATTGAATTTAAACATAACCTTTGATTTATATACATTCTGGATATTTAAATCATAGGCCATAATATGCTCATTTAGCAGCTGGAAAATATCAAAGGCACAGATGATTGAAAGTCTTATTAAACATTACATTTACTGATGGCAATGATAGAGGGAAAAAATGAGTTTATTCAGAATAATGTTGGATTTTCTACCACGCACTTCAAGCTGGAGGGTCATTGGACCTTTACTCTACATGCCTGGTGGGAACTTTGGGTTGGCTCTTGTGAACCCCATTCTTCCTCTTAATACTTGGAAAAGCTCCTCAGCCAAAAACTACAATTCTAATATTCCCTTCAAGCAGTGTTTGATTCCAATGAGATCTCATTAATTAAAAGCACTCTTGTGAGACTTGGAAGGCTAAAGTGAGGGAAAGGCTACAAATACCTAGTTTCTGGCACTGAATCATGACTGACCACACATCCTAGATTTAATGAAAATCACAAGCTCTGCAATTTTTTAATCCTTCTTCGTGTTCTGAGGGAATTTCCTAGACTCCATTTAATTAGAATACTCATCTTCACCCTTGGTATTTCTATACCTTTGTACTTCCAATATTGAGTATAATAATAATAATAATAATAATAATAATAATAATAATAATTTTGTAGAATAAATATCTCCTGCTTCTGCCTATTATGAGCTAACATACTTAAGACCAACCCTCCCACTGACATCCAACCAAAAGAGCTGAATAAGATATCAACACATTAGTATAAAGCATTAGAGGGCTACCAAGTCAGCTAGGTCTTAAGGGTCAAGATCTGGAGATATGGGAAATGCACTGTGATGAGCTCCGCATTCTGTACAGCTTTTTTTTCCCCTCAAAGAAGCCAGACACAAAATAGTACATAACACAATCCCACTTATAAGAAACTCTAGAAGTGACACATCTAATCCACAGTGGTAGAAGAAGAACAGTGATTGCCCAAGCTGTGGGCAGGGACTGGGGAGGAACTGGCAACCGGAAGGAGCACCAAGGAACTTTTAGAGTGGATGGAAATGGTCCATGTCTTGATTATGTTAGTGATCACATGCATGCATACATTTGTCAAAACTCATCAGTCCATTTAAGTGGATGCATTTTTTTCTATGTAAGTTATATCTTATTACAGTTGATTAATAAAAATCCAGCAGACTATATGTTAGTTGCAAGAGACTATTTTTTTGGGGGGGTGGGGGAAAGGTATTGCTCTATTGCCTATGTTGGAGTTCAGTGAAGTGATCATAACTCACTGTGGCCTTGAACTCCTGGGCTTAAGCAATTCTCTCACCTCAGACTCCTGAGTAGCTGGGAATACAGGTGCGCACCACCACACCAGGCTTATTTTTTTAAAAAAATTATTTTTGTAGAGATAGGGTCTTCCTATGTAGCCCAGGCTGATCTCAAACTCCTGGCCTCAAGTAATCCTCTTGCCTTCTCTCAAGTGTTGAAATTGCAGGCATAACCCACTGTGACTACTTTTACTTTACTTTTCTTTCTTTTTTTTTTTTGGAGTTGGAGTCTCACTCTGTCGCCCAGGCTGGAGTGCAGTGACACGCTCTCGGCCACCACAGCCTTGACCTGCTGGGCTCAGGCAATCCTTTCACCTCAGCCTTCCAAGTAGCTGGAACTACAGGCACATGCTACCACACCCAGTTAATTTTTGATTTATTGTAAAGATGAGGTCTCACCAAGTTGCCCAGGCTGGTTGTGAATGCCCTGCCTACTTTTAAAGAACAAAAAAGATATATGCCATAAAAAATAAGCTAACATTATTAATTATTAGATGAAGTATACTTTAAGGCAAAAGGTAAAAATAGAGATAAAGTGGGAGCTAGCATAATGTTACAAGGGTCAGCCTGCTATAAGACAAAGCAACTGTAAATTTGAATTTTGCCTAATAAGATAGCCTCAAAATATACTAAAGAGAAATTGACAGTACCAAAAGGAAAAACACAAAATCCAAAATCATCATTATAATGAGAGACATCTCTCTCAGTAATCCATAAAATAAGTAGACAAAAAGAATAAGAACATCAAAAAGTTAAATAACATGATGAAAAAATTTGATTTAGAGGACATACATAAAACATTCCATCACACAAGTACAGAACACACCTTCTTTTAAACTGCACATGAAACATTTACTGAAAATGACCATGTGGTAGGCTTTAAGCAAGACTCAACGAACTGCAAAGATTAAAATCACATAAACAGCCTGGGCTACTTGAAAAGTGTTCCAAGGACTAATATTGGTTTATAACTTTTATTAGACCACAATCAGGTAGGTTTAGAAATTAAGAATAATTGTTTAGAAAATATTACAGCTTGATATAATAGTGTATTACTAAAGAATCTAATAATAAAAAATTGGGGCTTAGATCCTAAATATATTTTTTTAACTTAAATCTTCTAGTAATTTAATTTTTATTGTATTTTTACAAAGGCTGCCAATCCACCAGAGATTGAAGGAAAAAACAAGTTCTCCACCACAGAAAGTGTGACAAGTACTGACATACAGTATACTAAGTGACCACAGTAGAATTAAACCAGAAATCAATAACAAATACAACTAGAGGATCCCAATGTTTGAAATTTAATCAACATACTTCTAAATAACTCATATATCAAGGAAGATATCACAATAGAAAGTAGTGTTCAAGAAAGAGAATCAACAAAGAAAGAACCCATAGACCCACATCTCTAATGAGCACAGATGCAAAAAAACAAAATATTCACTTACCAAATCAGACTAAATATCATGACCAGGTTAGGTTTATTGAAAGAATACAAGACTGACTTAAATATTAAAAAATTAATCAATGTTAATTAATCATATTACTAGAATAAAGAATATCATATAATCATGTCAAAAGATGCAGAGATTCAATACAAATTCATAATAAAAACTTCCAGTAAACTAATAATAGAAGAAAAGTTATTTGATGTGATAGAAATTATCAAAAATATAACAAACATCATATTAGTAATAAAATGTTAAAAACTTTGTTTCTGAAATCAGCAACAAGAACAAGATAACTACTCTCATAGCTTCTATTTAACACAACATTGGAGGGTCTAGATATTGCAATAAGTGTTCCCCTCCCTGAAATACAAAGGATTAAGGATTGGGAAGAATTGCCATTCCTCATAAATGACACAACTTTGCATGTAGAAAATCCAAAGAATCTAAAGACAAACCATAGTATTAATAAATGAATTTAACAAGGTGCTGGATACAACATAAATATATTAAAAATTACTATCTTTATGTCCTAGCAATAATTAACAATACAATAATAACTTTAAAAATAACACAATTTATAAAAACATTAAAAAAATCAATACCTAGGAATACACTTAACAAATTATGTATATGACTACAACCCAGAAAACTGTAAAACCTTACCAAAGATGACCTATATATATGGAAGAATATACCTCATTTGTGGATTAGAAAATTCAATACTGGAAAGATGTCAATTATTATCAAATAGATCTACAAATTCATTTCTCAGGAGACTTGAGTGTGAATGTGCATGTTGTGTGCATGTGTGTGCACATGCAGATTGGTAACTCTCAATTATATTATATTAAATTATATTAAAATGTAAAGCGCCAGACAAAGCCAAAAGTCTCAAAATGACAAAAAAAAAACAAACAAAAAAACACAAAAAACTAAAGATTTTATACACCAGAAATAAAGACTTTCTATGAAGCCACAAATTAACACAAATTAATACAGTGTGGCATTGGCACAAACATAAAGAAATTAACCAATGGCAGTAGAGAGAAAATACAGCAAAGGTACTACTGTAGATCATTGAGAAAAGACTGCTTTCCAATAAAAGGTACAGGACTACTTGGATATTTACATAAAAATAACTGGTGCTTTAGCCCTATCTCACCCCACATATAAAGGTCAATTCTAGGTTATTACAGATAAAATTATGTAAGATACAGGCCAGGCCTCGTGGCTCACACCTGTAATCTCAGCACTTTGGGAAGCTAAGGTGGGAGAATTGCTTGAGCCCAGGAGTTTAAGACCAGCCTAGTTAGCATAGCAAGACCCCATCTTTACTAAACAAACAAACAAACAAACAAAAGAAAAGTAGCCAGTTGTGGTAATGTGGACCTGTAGTCCCAGCTACTCAGAAGGCTGAAGTGAAAGGATTGCCTGAGTCCAGGAAGTCAAGGTTGAAGTGGGCTGTAATCAGGCCATTGCACTGTAGCCTGAAAAAATTATTTAAGATACAATGTTCCAGAAATTATCTAATTATCTTCCTATCTGCCTGCTTGCCTTCCTCCCTCGGTCTTCCTTCCTTCTTCCTTCTGAGTCTCATTCTGTTACCCAGGATGGAGTGATAATCATGGCCACCACAACCTCAGGAGATCCTTCAGCCTCAGTTTTCCAAGTAGTGGAACTTCACGTGTGCGTCACCATGCCTGGCTAATTTTTTGATTTTACTGTGGAGATGAGGCCTCGCCAAGTTGCCCAGGTTGGTCTCGAACCTCTGGGCTCAGGCAATCCTCTTGTCTCTACCTCCCAAAGTGCTGGGATTACAGGCATGAGCCACCGTGCCCAGCCCAGAAGTTATCTTCATTGACCTTGAAATAGGCAACATTTTCTTAAACAAAGCAAGCACTTACTATAAGGGAATATTTTGATAAACTGGACTACGTTAAACTTAAAATTTCTGTTCATGAACAAACACCAGTGAGAGTATGCAATATAAAGCATTCATACCTACAGTACCAGAATATATGATGCTTCCAAAAGTATACAAAAGGTAGACAATCCAACAGGAAAAAAAAAGGGATAAGTGATAGGATATTCATACCATGGAATACTTTGTAGCAATAGAAATAAATGAATAAGTACTGCAGCATTCACTGCTACATGAATGAACCTCTAAAAATAATAAATGAGAGAAGACAAATACAGAAGACTACACACTATAGGACTCTACTTATGTAAAGTTCAAAACCAGGCAAAACTAATCTATGATGATAACAGTGGTTATCTTTGGGGAGGGAAGAGTGTCTGGAAAAGTATGTGAGGAGAGTTTTTGGGGTGATAGTATGATTCTATTTCTTAATCTGGGCACTGACTATATGAGTGGGTTCACTTTGTGACGATTCACTGAGTTGTATATGTATGATTTGTGTACTTTCACGAATGTATATTTCAATTTTAAAGTTTACTGAAATATGAATACTAGAGATATACAGACCTCTATGAAGTTTTATGACACTACAAATTTATACTGTACAAAATAACTAGGACTTAGCAAACCTTTGATTAAGACAAGGAAGATAGTCACTGAATATTGCTCTAATATATTATTTCATTGGATTTTTCTGATCACCCTTTATAGTATCACCCTTTATCATTAGATAAAGAGACTGAATTATAAAAATGTAGCTGCTCAATATCAGCTACAGAGCTAATATGGGGTGCATATAAATAAATGTATATATAGTGGAATACTACTCAGCTTTGAAAAGGGAGATCCTAGCCGGGCTTGGTGTCTCAGCCTGTAATCCCGCACCTTTGGGAGGCTGAGGTGAGTGGATTGCCTGAGCCCGCAGATTTGAGATCCGCCTGGGCAGCGAGACCTCATCTCTACAATAAATCAAAAAAATCAACCAGGCGTGGTAGCGCATGCCTGTAATTCCGGCTACTTGGAAGGCTGAGGCGGAAGAACTGCCGGAGCCCAGGAGGTCGAGGCTGCGGAGGCCAGGAGCAGCCACTGCACTCCAGTCTGGGCAACAGAGTGAGACTCCAACTCAAAAAAAAAAAAAAAAAAAGAAACGGGAGATCCTGCCATTTGTGACAACATGGATAGACATAGAGGATATCATAAGTCAGACACAGAAAAGTACTGTATGATCTCACTTATACGTGAAAACTTAAAAAAAAAATTGAATACATAGTAATAGATAGTAGAATGGTGATTAACGGGTGGGAGGTGGGGGAGAAATAGGAAGATGTAGGTCAAGGAGTACAAAATTGCAGTTATACAGGATGAATAAGTCTACAGATCTAACATACAACATGAAGACTATAATTAATAATATTGTATTGGTTACGCATGGTAGCTCACGCCTGTAATCCCAGCACTTTAGGAGACCAAGGAGGGAGAATTTTTTAAGCCCAGGAGTTTGTAATCAGCCTAGGCAACACAGTGAGACCTCATCTCATAAAAAAAATTTAAAAATTAGCTGGGCATGGTGGTGTGGCCTTGTAGTCCCAGCTGCTTGGGAGGCTGAGTAGAATTGCCTGAGTCCAGGAGGTCAAGACTGTGGTGAGCCATGATCATGCCACTATACTCCAGCCTGCATGACAGAGTGAGAATCTGACTCAAAAAAGAAAAGAAAAAAAAAAAAAAGAGAGAGCCGGGCTCGGTGGCTCAGCCTGTAATCCCGCGCCCTTGGGAGGCTGAGGTGAGTGGATTGCCTGAGCCCGCGGGTTCGAGACCCGCCTGGGCAGCGAGACCTCATCTTTACAATAAATCAAAAAATCAGCCGGGCGTGGTAGTACATGCCTGTAATTCCAGCTACTCGGAAGGCTGAGGCGGAAGGATCGCCGGAGCCCAGCAGGTCGAGGCTGCGGTGGCCGGGAGCGGCCACTGCACTCCAGTCTGGGCGACAGAGTGAGACTCCAACTCAAAAAAAAAAAAAAAAAAAAAAGAAAAGAAAAGAAAAATTGGGGGCAACTTACAAATATGTAACATTAAGCAACATACTTGTGAACAACAGGTGGATTAAAGAAGAAATCAAAAGAAAAACCAGAAAGTAGATTGACATAAATGAAAATGAAGACACAATATCCAAAAGTTATGAGAGATAGCTACTGCAGCATTTACAGACAATTTTATACCTACAGATGCCTATGTTAATAAAGATATATCTCAAATCAATAACCTAAACTTCAACCCAAGAAGAAAAGAGCAAGTTAAGCCAAAAGCAAGCAAAATAAAGGAAATACTAAAGATCAGAGCAGAAATTAGTGACATAGGTACAGAAAGAAAATAGAGAAATAAATGAACACAAAAGCTGGTTATTTGATAAGATCTGCAAAATTGACAGAAATATAGTTCATGTGGCCAGGAAAAAAGAGATTACACTCATATGACTAGAATCAGAATTGAAAGAGGGGACACTGCAATCAACCTTACAGAAATATAAAGGATTATAAAGGAACACTGTGAACAACTGTATGCCAACAAATTAGATTACCTAGATAAAATGTACAAAATTCTAGAAAGACACAAACTACTGAAACTGACTAAAGAAGAAATAGACAACTTGAATAGAGCTAACAACAATATTGAATTAGTAATCAAAAAACTTCCCACAAAGAAAACCCCTGGCTCTGATGGTTTACGGAAAAGGAGGAAGCACTTTATAATTCATTTTATAAGACCTATATTATCTTCATACTAAAACCAGACAAAGATACAAGAAAACTACTATTCAATATTTCTTATAAATATGGATGCAAAGATAATCAACAAAATACTAGCAAACCAAGTCCAGTAACATATAATAAGAATTATACATCATGACTAAGTGGTATCTATCACAGACATACATGCAAGGTTGACTTAATAGCCAAAAATCAATTAAGGTAATTAATCATATCAGAAGAATAACAAAACTCACATAATGATATAAACACAGACTGAAAAAACTTTTGATAAAATCCAAAACCCTTTCATGGTAAAAGTACTCAATAAACCAGAAATAGAAGGAAATACTCTAAGTTTTGGTATGTTGTATCCCAACCTGATAAACGGCATTTACAGAAAACCCAAATTAATATCACATTGAATGGGGAAAGACTGAATGCTTTTCCCTAAGATCAGAAACAATGTAAGGAAATCTATTTGTATCGCTTCTATTCAGCATGGTACTGAATGTTCAAGCCAGGATAGTTAGGTTAAAAAAAAAAAAGGCAACAAGATTGGAAAATGAGAAGTAAAAATATCTCTATTCATCAATTACATGATCTTTTGTATAGAAAATTCTAAGAAACTCACCTCAAAATATTAGAACTAATAAATGAGTTCAGCAAGGCTGCAGAAGATCAAATACAAAAATAGTCATCCTATATATTTGTGATGAAAATAAAATTATAAAAGTAATTCCATTTATAATACCATCAAAAATAATAAAATAGGAATAATAAATAAGAGAAGTATAAAATTTATACTTTAAGCTGCAAAACATGGTTGAAAGAAATTATGAAAGATCTAAATAAATAGGGAAACATCTCACGCCCATGGATTAGAAGACATAATAATGTTAAATTGGCAATATTCTCAAACTGTTTTACAGATTCAATGCTATCCTTATAAAAAAAAAACACCCAGCTGACTTTATAGAAATTGACAAGCTGGTTCTAAAATTCATATGGAATTAGTCAAAACAATTCTACTAAAGAAGAATAAAGTAGGGAAACTCACACTTTACAATTTTATGACCTACTACAAAGCAACAGTAATTCAGGTGGTGTGGTACCGGCACAAGAACAGACACACAGACCGACAGAATAGAAGTGAGAACTGGGGGATGAGGGTCAATAGCTAAAGGGATTCTTTCTATGTGATGAAAATGTAATAAGACTGTGGTTATGGTTGCACATATCCATGAATATACCAGAGATTACCGAATTGCACAATTTAAATGGATGAATCCATTCATTTAAAATGTACAATTTGAGGGTGGGCATAGTGGGGGATTGCTTGAGTCCAGGAGTCTGAGACCAACCTAGGCAACACAATCAGACTTCATTCTACAAAAAAATCAGAGTTGGCTGGGCATAGTGGTCATGCCTGTAGTTCCAGCTAATTGGGAGACTGGAGAGGGAGAATTGCTTGAGTCCCGAAGTTTGAGGCCGTGGTGCGCCGCAGTCATGCTACTGCCCTCCAGCCTGGGCAACAAAGTGAGACCCTGCCTCAAAAAATAAGTAAATACATATATACATACATACATAAAATAAAGTACACAATTTGTATGGTATGTGAATTATACTTCAATATAGCATTAAAAAAATCATTAAAGAAACAGGAGGATCTGAAGAATACCTTGAGTCTGATTCAGATAATCAGATCATTAAAGAATCACAGAAACGCAATACTGGAAGGGTCTGATAGGGTTCTACCTCTTATCCAATAAATAAATACCTCCTATGACCTCCCTAACAAGTTGTTCCCCAGCAGTTTTTAATCTCAGTTATCTTTGTTGCCTCTATCTGAACATTGCTTTTTCTGCTGCTGTAGCTTCAGTACCTAGAACAGCACCCTCTTCTATTGGTTCCAGTATTTAATATTTAATCTAGCTCAGTAATTACTAGCTAGATATCTTGTGAAAAGGAATCAAGAAGGCCCCACCCAGAAGAATGGTGTTCCCTATAGAGGTCAAATCTTTACCTCCTATAGTTTCTTCTCTGCATTTAATTCTGCCCTCATAAAAGTGTAGAAGAGGGACTTCACACATACATGCCACATTTTAAGTATTGGATGTTGCATTTTAAGTCTAAGTTTCTCAGTGCAGCAAGTTTTCTTGTTCTTTAATCATGGTTTTGGCCAAACATCAAGGACTCATCCTTCATCATTTTTTCTTACCCCTGATCCATTAGCTTTGTTGGCTTTTTTTTTTTTTTTTGAGTTGGAGTCTCACTCTGTCACCCAGACTGGAGTGTAGTGGCCGCTCCCGACCACCGCAGCCTTGACCCACTGGGCTCCGGCGATCCTTCCGCCTCAGCCTTCCAAGTAGCTGGAACTACAGGTGCGCGCTACCACGTCCAGCTCATTTTGATTTTATTGTAGAGATGAGGTTTCGCCAAATTGCCCAGGCGGGTCTTGAACCCGCAGGCTCAGGCAATTCACTCACCTCAGACTCCCAAAGGTGCAGAATTGCAGGCTGAGCCACCAAGCCCAGCTTGCTTTATTGGCTTTACCATAAAAATATATCCTGAATTAAACCATTATTAACCTCCTTTACTGCAACAACCTAGTCTAAATCAATACTATTCCTCTTGGATTATTACAATTTTCCCTACAAACCACTCCTTGCTTTCACTCTTGACTCTATATTTTCTCCATAACTTCCAAAGTTGTCTTCCTAATACTGTAAATCAGGCAATATCATTCCTACATTACTTAAAAATAAAGTCTAAAGATCTTAGCATGACTTGCAAGCCACTCCATCATTTGGCCATGGGCTGCCTCACCAATTATATGTCCTACCCCTCTTCCCTTTCCTTGTTATACACCAACTGATCTCCTTATAAGTCCAAAATATACAGTATGTCCTTACTTCAGGACTTATGCACTTGGTGCTTCTTCGGCCTGAAATACTCTTTCCTCATTTTGCATGACTTATTCCCTTAGGTCTCTGCTCAAATATTATCTCCTGAGAATTTCTCAGGCTGAACATAAAACTACAACTACCTCCCCTCTAGCTGCTGCTCTCTATCTCCCATGCTCTACTTTACCTTTCTTCAAAGCACTTACGATCCATGACATCATGAACATTTTCTGTATCAGTCTTTTCTATATAACAACCACCCCAAAACTTAGTGGCTAACAGCAACGGTTGATTTTTTGAAAAATTTCTCACTGTCTGTGGATTGGCTAGGGAGTTCTTCTAAGCTAGGTCAGGTCAGTTAGGGCTTGGTGGTCCAGGATGTATCACTAGAGCCTCAGTTGGGTTAGCGAGGTCTCTCGTCACTTGGTCTTTCACCCTTTAGGAGTGAGCCTGGTCTTCTTCACTTGGTGGTCTCAAGGTTCTAAGAGGGTAAGAGCTGCAATGCTTCTTGTGGTCAAGGCTCAGAACTCATACTATGTCACTTCTGCTGTATTCTATGGGCCAAAGCAAGTGACAAGGCTAACCTGAATTGCAAAAAGTGGGAAAACAGACTTCATCTTCAAATGAAAGGAGCTATGAAAAATTTATGGCTATTTTTAATCCACCCAATTACCTATCTACTATTGTCTCTCTAATGAAATATAAGATTCACGAAGGCAAATGTTTGGTTATCTTGTTCAGTGTCTAGTACATTATCTGGTTTGCATTAAGTAGTCAATAAATATTTGTTGATGAATAACTGCCCATATGACATTGTTTCCAGACTCCTCATGATCCTGTTCAGTTTCTTCTGAATACTGCTTGTTTTGTCAGTGTCCTTAAAAAAACTGGCATTCAGAAATAGATACAAAATTCTAGATAAGATCTAATTGCCTAGCTCAGTACAACTGGGTAAATAAATGTTCGCTGAATGAATGACAAACACAGAAGATTGTGGTAATATGTAGTCTTCTAATAAAAATACTCTATGTCCTTTAATACAGCTTATGACCACATACACTTCTTTTTAGCAGCTTTTACATAGTTGAATCTTATAGGTTTTGAGACTAAAGGAAAAAAAATACCCCCACTGCTCTTTTTCATGTATAACACTGTCAAATCTCTGTCTTATATTTATACAGTTGATTTTGAGGACCTAAAAACATTACATTTTTCCCCTGTTGAATTTAAATTTAATCTCTTCTAAATCATCAGTTTCTCTAGTTGATCATTTCCACTGACAAACAAACCTGCTCAAAATTACTCAGCAGTCTTCTATATTTAAAAAGCAAGAAGCAAAAGAAAAAAATAAAACAGCATTCTTTCCCTTAATGCCTCAGCCTCCTCTTGTAGACACTACTCCATTTCTTTCCTCCTCCTCTGTCACAAAACTTCCCAAAATAGTTGTCTATATAAGTTAACTCAATTCCCTCATTTTCTTTCCACTCTTCAACCCAACACCAACTAAAATTGTTTTTTAAGTCATTAAAGTCTTCCAATGCTACAATAATACTATGGACTCTCCTGTCTATCCACATCTTAATTATTCTCATAGTAGCATTCAGTGTATCTCTGTTTTCGTTTCTATGCTCCTTAAATTTTTCCTTCTGTCTCCTTTGTCAATTCCCGCCCCCCCCTTTTTTAACTTTATCTATAAATGGTAGAGTCCTTAGACCTGAATCTTGGGGTTTTTTGCCCCTCCTAATTTCTATCCATACTTTCACTTCCCATGACCTCTTAAGATAGGTTCTAACACCATCTTATGCTGATGACTTCCATATTATTAAGTCCAGACCCTCTTCTGACTTCTGTTCACTTATTCAATTCCTACTCTTTATTTCCACTTGGATTGTCTAGTGACCATTCCATTTAACATCAAGGCAGTATTCTTTATTTTTCTCCCAAACCTGTTTTCAATCCACCTGTCCCTCCTAAATCATCCCCATTTCAGTAAATTGCTCCACTATCTTCCTAGGTTTTGACTCAGAAATCAAGAAGAAATATTAAATTTCCTATATAAAACATATATATGTATATATATAAAATGAGCAATAACTGTTGCTTCTGTTTCCAAAATATACCTCAAATTCACTTGCTTATCTTCATCCTGAACTAGATCACCATTATTTCTCACTGAGATTACTGTATCAATCACCTAAGTGATCTCCTAGCCAATTCATTTGCCATACTGCCTCAAAAGAAAACTTTTTACTTCTGTTTCTGTTTGTAATGGAGTAGCTCATTAGGAACCAATGCTTATACTGGAAAACCCCAAAAGCCAGACAAAATTAAACCACCACCAAAAAAGCTCACCAGTTTAATTAGTGTTATAGAGAAACTGCTAAGAAAACCAGGGCTTGAGGGTCTCAAGATTTTAGAAGGGGAGAAACTAGAGGAATAAAATGACATTCTGAAATTGTTTTTTTCCCTTGGAGTATCTGATGAATCTTGGTGTGGGGAATGAGGTTAAAATATGGACAAAGGACCCAGAGAGGCTGCTGTTGGGGGGTTCGGCTTCTTGCAGTCTCACAAACTAGATTAAAAAAGGTAGACTCAAAGGTTAGGATCCAACTGACAAAGGCAAGCTTGAAACTGGAGCCTAACATATAGCTTGGTTTTCTCTCTAAATATGTACCAAATTCTGAACTTGCACAGGACAAAAGATGAAGAAGCAAAACAAAAAGTTTCTTTAAAAAGCAAGCAGCTTTTTAAAAACAGAGTCAAGTTTTGGGAAATTTTAAAATGCTAAGGAGACAGTGATCAGAGATCAGAACTTGCCAGCACAAGGGTCCCAATGAACATCCCAGGACCTCAGCTGAAATGCGTATAGCAGTAGCTCTCAAACATTAATGTACATTAGAATCAACTGGAGGGTTTGGTAAAACATAAATTGCTGGGCCCCAATCCCAGAGTTTCTGATTTAGTAGGCCTAGGGTGGGACCCAAGAGTCTGTATATCTAACAAGTTCCCAGGAGATGCTGCTGCTAATCTGGGGACCACATCTTTGGAAATACTGGTATAATCAACAACTGCATCAACATTTGACTGATTTGTAACTCTCAGTGAATCAGTATTTCCCAAACAGCCAAAGAATGATGTTACAAAATCATGTATAAGTAAAATAAAAATTAGTTTAAGGTACAAGATAGACCAATGGCTTTTAATATAACAGATTTTACTATTCATTGGCATGGTTTCAGATTCCATAAAAAAGCTTAGTCTTAAGAAACTATAGGCCAGGCTCGGTGGCTCAGCCGGTAACCCCAGCACTTTGGGAAGCCAAGGCAAGTGGACTGCCTGAGCCCACAGGTTGGGGAACAGCCCGAGCAACCTGGCGAGACCGCGTCTCTACAATATAATAAAAAGTAGCTGAGCATGGTAGCGTGTGTCTGTAGTTCTGGCTACTAGGAAGGCTGCGGCGGAAGAATCGCTGGAGCCCAGCAAGTTCAGCCCAGCAGGAGGAGGCTGCAGTGCCTGTGTGCGTGCCATTGCATCCAGCCTAGGAAACAGAATGAGACTCTAACTCAGAAAAAAAAAGAAAGTGACATTTTCAGAGTTTTTAGTTTCAGACTCCAAAAGACTTTATGTGGATTCTATGCACGCCATAAGCATGTATGCCACTGCACTCCAGCCTAGGCAAAGGAGTGAGACTCCAACTCAAAAAAAAAAACCAAAAAAAAAAAAAAACTATCATGTGTTGAGTTCTGGTTTAGTAGTAATGAAGAATATCCACAACTGCATGAAAAGATTAATAAAATTTGGTTTCATTTCCAAACTATCCATTTGTGTGATGTCATATATTCTTCATGTATTCAAAAAAAAATATCAAAAGAGAATGAATGTAAATGCTGATATGTGAATCAGGCTATTTTCTATTAAGCCAGACGTTAAAGAAATGTGCAAAAATGTAAAACAATGCCACTTTACTTACTAGCCTTTAAAAATTTTCTTGAGGAAAATATAAATTTTTATAAAAGATTGTTACTTATATTAATATAAAAGTTCAATAGTTTAAAATGAATTAATAGGTAAATATCTTAAAACTTTCTCAGTTTTAAATACCAGCATTATAAATATTGATTAATAGAATCCACATAAAGTCTTTTGGAGTCTGAAACTAAAAACTCTGAAAATGTCACTTTCTTTTTTTTTTCTGAGTTAGAGTCTCATTCTGTTGCCTAGGCTGGAGGCAATGGCACGGACACAGGCACTGCAGCCTCCTCCTGCTGGGCTGAGGCGATCCTTCCACCTCAGCCTTCCAAGCAGTTGGAACCACAGGCACATGCTACCACGCATGCCTAATTTTTTGGTTTATTGTAGAGATGAAGTCTCACCAAGTTGCCCAGGCTTGTCTCGAACTCCTGGGCTCAGGCAATTCTTTCACCTAGGCCTGCCGAAGTGGCTGGGATTACAGGCTTCAGTCACTGTGCCCAGTCTGAAAACTGTCACTTTCATTCAAAAATGTATAGCACTAAAAAAAATTACTTTGTATATCTAGAAGGCCTGAAAACCAAAATCCAAAGAAACTCATGAGATAGATATCTGAAGTATCTACTTAAATCACTCTACAAAAAAGCTACCTGCACATGCAAGTTTACTGCAGCACTATTTACAATAGCAAAAACTTGGAACCAACTGTGCCACTCATTGAAACTGGACTGGATTTTTTAAAAATGTGGTAAATATAAACAATAGAACATTATGCGGTCATAAAGAAGAACAAAATTATAGACTTTGCAGCAACTTAGATAGATTTAGAGTCTAATATACTCAGTGATTTACCACAGAAACAGAGAACTGAGTACCACATGTTGTCTGTTACTCATAAGCAGACTCTGAACGTTTGTCATAATACTATAAAAAAGGGATTGGCAGTAGCTGGAAACTGCTGGTGGAGTGGGGAGAGGGCAGAACATTATTAAGGGTACCTGATCTCAAACCATGCATAATGGGAACCAAAGGGAGGACCAAACTTTAACTGTACAATGACCCCTTGTATGTCTAATCCTAAATTGTACCCCACATCTTAAAAAAAAGGCAACAGAGGAAAGATAGAAAAGATACATAAAAGTATAAAGAATTTCACAGAGAACTGAATTTTATAAAAAAGAATCAACCAGAAATTTTAGAAATGAAATTAAGAACTTAAGATGGGTTTAAGAGAAAACTAGACTGTGTAGAAGAAAACAATGAACTGAAAAAATTCAAAGCCCCAGTACGACCTAAGGAAGGGTCAAAGTAATACTTTATTTCAGACTGTAATAAGTCTAGGAAGTGAGCTGAATGCTTTGAATAATCACTAGAAAAAATTTTATGAAAACCAAGTATATTTATCAAGTTACTAAGGAAAAACATAGAAAAAAAATTTAAACCAGCTAAAAGAAGTCAAAAAAATAGAAAAAGGAACACAAGGGGTCAAGTGGGAAACAAAAATAACGTTAATATACATATCATTCAAACATCAGTAACTACATTAAATGTAAAAGTACTGAATAGTTACATTAAAAATCTAAAATTGTCACACTAAAAAAACAAAACAAAACAACTACATGCTGGTTAGAAGAGACAAATTTCAACAATAAAGATACAGAAAGTCTGAAAATAAAGAAGAATATTTCAAAATGAGGGGGAAATCCATATATAAGCTAAAACAATTCTAAATCATTTGCCCCCCAATTCATTCTGACCATAAGCAAAAAAGCAAAAAAAAAAAAAAAAAAAAAGACAAATCCAAATGAAGAAACAGACAAATCCACAATCATAGTAGATAGCATTATACCTACCTTAACCAAGAGCACGTAGACAAGAAATTAATAAGGATATAGATCTGAACAATACAATCAGCAATCTTTATTCACGTATTTAAAACACTGCATCCAGTAACTGTAGAATATACATTCTGTTCAACTGATCACAGATTTATACCAAAATTGACCATATGCTAGATCACTGAAATCAGAGTATGTTCTCTTCCCAAACGAAATTAAGCTTGGAATCAATACTATAGAGATAACTATAAAACTGTCAATTGTTCAAAAATTAGGCAATACATTTCAAATAATAGAGGCCAAAGGAAAAAAAATCACAATGGAAATTACAGTATTTTGAACTGAATGACAACTGAAACCAAATAATCTCAACAAATTTCCAAAAATTAGAAACTGAACAGCAAATTAAACCCAAAGACAGCAGAAAGAAATAAGAATAACAATGATGTAACAAAGTTAAAAATGGAAATTAATAAAATAAAAGATGATACAAATTAATAAACTGCCAATATTGGGAATAAAAAAGCAGCTTAACACCAGAACTACAAACATTACCAAGATAATAAGAAGATATTATGAACAACTTTATAATAATAAATCTGAATTTTAGGTGAAATGAACAAATTACTAAAAAAAGAAAAAAACTAAAATAAGAAGAAATAGAAAATCTGAAAGAGATGTGTATCTTTTAAATAAATTGAATCTGTAATTTTAAACCTTCCTGCAAAAGTCCCCAAGCCTAGATAGCTTCATTTGTAAAATCTTATATATATTTTTAAAAGACTAATCTTAAACAAATTTTCAGAAAATAAAGAATATTGCCCAATTTCTTTTAAGAGGACAGAGTAACCCTGAGAGCAACATTTATCAACCTCCCAAAACAAGCAAAATTACTAATTTTTCTCAAAGGCAAAAGTTTTCCCTTTTATATGGTAAGGACTTTTTATGCCCTATATAAGCAATCTTTGCCTAGTCTATGTTTTTATTTTATCTTATTTTAGTTTTTATTTTTTTTTTGAGTTGGAGTCTCACTCCATCGCTCAGCCTCCCAAGGCGCGGGATTACAGGCTGAGCCACCGAACCCAGCTAGTCTATGCTTTTTATATGAAAATTTTATTGTGGCCAGGTGCGGTGGCTCACGCCTATAATCCTGGCACTTTGGGAATCTGAGGTGAGAGGATTGCCTGAGCCCACAGGTTCAAGACTAGCCTGGGCAACTTGGCGAGACCTCATCTCTACAATCAATCAAAAAAATTAGCAGGCCTGTAGTTCCAGTTACTTGGAAGGTTGAGGTGGAAGGATCACCTGAGCCCAGCAGGTTGAGGCTGTGGTGGCCGTAAGCATGCCACTGCACTCCTGCCAGGGTAATAGAGTGAGACTCCAACTCAAAACAAAAAAAAAAAAGAGAAAATTTTAATGTTTTACCTTTCACATTTAGGTTTGTTAAATTATATAAGCAGGAGGCAATTAGCTTGGGGCTGTCTCTGCACTTTGCATTCCTATATAAGGAACTACAATCTAAATTATTAGTACATAAACAAACTGAAACCCAGCATAGAAATTTATCAGCCCAGTTTCAGCTACTCATAGGCAGCTAATTCATCACACCATGCCCAAAAAAAGGCAGATGCCTAGTTGTAGCTAATCAGGTGATTTCTCTTTTGCTTCTGTGTCTGGCTTATAAAATCTCACTGCTCACACTGCTGGGGGAGCCCTCTGAACCTCTTCCAGTTTTGAGTGCTGCTGAATTCACGAATTGTTCTTTGCTCATACAAACTCTGCTAAATTTAATTTGTCTGAAGTTTTTCTTTTAATAGTCATAATCCATTAAGAATTAATTTTATATATGGTGTAAAATGGAGATCAAGATCCATTTTCCCATATGCGTATGTACACATATTGGTGTCACTACCCAGCAGTTTTAACCCACCAATGTTTCTGAACCATCAGAGAAAAAGTTGACAGTGAAAAAGGAAAATAGTTACGATTTGTGTACTTTTCTGCCTATGGATTTCATTTAAACAAGAGTATACTTAAAAATAAAAATAGAGATTGAAGCCGGGCTCGGTGGCTCAACCTGTAATCCCGTGCTTTTGGGAGGCTGAGGTGAGTGGATTGCCTGAGTCCGCGGGTTCGAGACCCACCGGGGCAGGCGAGACCTCATCTCTACAATAAATAAAAATTAGCCGGGCGTGGTAGCATGCGCCTGTAACTCCGGCTACTCGGAAGGCTGAGGCGGAAGGATCGCCGGAGCCCAGCAGGTCGAGGCTGCGGTGGCCGGGAGCGGCCACTGCACTCCAGTCTGGGCGACAGAGTGAGACTCCAACTCAAAAAAAAAAAAAAAATTGAGATTGAAGATGAAAGAAAAATAATTTCTTCAAGGTAAATCGAATTACATCACTTTCCTTCCCTCGGAATTTAGAAACAAAGTACAAAGAACATAAACTATTTCATTATCACAGTGTATACCTAGTTTTCAAAATCTGGGCACCATTTCATCTCAGGCTGCCTGTCCTCTCTCCGGTTACACTCCCATCACACTAGTTTCTTTCATGCCCACTAAGTTCTCTCCTTCCTCAGAGCCTCGGTAGATGCGAAACCCCCTACTTTCCTGCCGCTCTTCCCACCCTGCAGGTCTCCTCACAGACGTGTTCCTGGTCACTCTTTATGTCCAGTTGTCTCTCTTCCATATCTTATAGTGCAGTCCATTATGTTCTTTATTGCCTCATTACAACTTGAAACAGATTTACCTGTCTTTTGTCTACTCCTCCATTTAGAATACATGCCCCCATGAGGACAGGGATCTAATTGTCTCGTTTTAGTTGTAGTCCTAAGATTTATCACAATGCCTGGCACACAGTAGATGCAAATAAATGATTTTGAAATAAATAATAGTTTCAGGTTGTTTCATATCAATCTAATAAGTCTTTTTAAATTTTGACATGATCATTAGGCATATTAGTTATCACTCCTAATTCTGTTTCCCCAGCAATTGTATTTGTCTACTTTTTGTCCATTTGTTTATTCATACACTCATCCAAAACAACCCTTATTTAGAGTTTATTATATGCCAGCCATACAGGTCATGAAGATAAATAAGCCATATTTTTTACTTTTAAGGATCTTACCATTTATCAAGAAAAATCAATGCATGATAAAACAAAAAATCTCCTTACCAAAAAATTAATTACATCTAATACAAAGTCTTAAATTAAAAATGTTCAAATAAAGGAAAAGAAAGACAAGCCCTCTGAAACAAGTAGTCTAGTATATCTATCAAAAAGGGAAATCAAACTAATTAGGCATCATTTTTTCTTAGTGAATCCATGCTGATTCTCAGTGATCACATCTTTCTTTTTCATGTAAAATATTTTCATGTTTTACAAATAATGTACTGTAATAAATATATTATTACCAAAGACTCATGTCAAAATTAGCTTCTGTTAAAATGGGAGTAATTTGAGACAATCCATTCAACAGCATAATTTCTTTGGCTTGTTTTTAATCCCAATATTTAATTTTGATTCCAACACTATATTAAAGAAGAAAAGATAAGCGAGAATACTATGCTTATTTAAAGGGGTAAAAACAGAAAAAGTTTGAGAATCTCTCCATTGTAAGCAGGCAGATTTCATCTGAATGTACGAACTTTCTAGTAGTTACAGCTCCCTAAGCGTTAAGATGGCTGTGTTATAAAACAGGAAGCTGTCCACCATTAAATGTCTTTAAAGAGAACTAACAGCACATTTTCCCCAGAATGGAGCAGAAAGCCCAGTTTAGCAGGCAGCACTGATTAGATCAGTGTTTCTCAAACTATGGCAAATAAGTACATTAAAAAAAAAATTTCCAATCTGCAGTGGATCAATACTTTTACACAAAATAAAAGCATTGGACATTTGGATGTCATGGCAATGTCAAATTGTTGTACAGTTTTCTAAATGTTTACTCTTGATTTCTGTTTGTAACTAGTTGTGCACAGATAGCAAACGGCAGTCTGGCAAGAATAATCAAATTACACTTTGAGTAGGACTGCTTTAGACAGCTTGTACAAAATCTCTGAGGTTCTAGTTTTTCAAATTTACCTAGACTATCCTTTCCCCTTCTAATATTAATTGAGCAACACTATTAAACTACTGATTTCATTACATCTAACCTCTTTCTTTAGCAATTTAAGAAAAGATATTAGCCTGAAAAACTTGGATCAAGAACCCAAGATCTTTTTACTGTTTATGTTTTATATCACTAAATTAAAAAAGCAAAATTTCCTTTTTTACCAAAATACCTCTGAATGCTCATTTAAAACTTGTTACAAAAAATTTATTTTCAGCTATTACCTACACCTAATTTTCTGGTGCCACTTTCTTTGCACAAACTGATAATGAAATGTGTAAGAAATTATACTTGATCACACATTTGAAGTTCCATAGCTATTTTACCAGCTGGTAGCAAAACTAACAGAAAAGTTACTTGGAGAGGGTGGGGAAACATGAATTTCAGAAGCACTGGGTAGGGAATTTAAGTATATGCGACTACCTAAAACACTAATTGGTGACCCAGCCAAAACAAATATGGTGAAAGATTAAAAAAAAAAAGACGTCAAAATTAAGAGTTACCCATTCTCATACTTCCCCAGATATTCTTGACATTCTCTCTCCAAAGGCAATGAGACATTTTTGTTTAAAACCTGTTATATTCTTCATTAAAAACAAAACACTCTTCCTTCTTAAAAGATAATTTTCAGATTTATGAGCTATCATCTCCCAACCACATTATACCCAGTCGTTCCATATTTCTTAATTCACTATATTTCCACTAGAGCAGGATTTCTTAACAATGAGTATATGGATGGGTTTTAGGAAGTTCAGGAACTCTCTAAAATTAAATGTTTTCAAATTTTGGATGAAGGACAATTAGATGAAAAAGTTGTCCACAGTTATCAATATATTCTTAGAGGGTACAGTAATACAAAAAAATAGGAGTGCCTTTCTTAAAAGTGTGAACTGAATAGAAACACAGTACAGGCTCTGCATTAATTTTGTAGACAAAGAAGATTATTAAATCATGTAAACAAAAAACTTTTTAGAAATAAATCCCTTCATTTTATAGATGATAAAACCCACAGTTAGAGAGGTTATAGAAATGTCCAATGCCACAATGCTGGCTGGAAGGCAGAGGTCAGAGAAAAATGTTGGCCTCTTGCTCCCAGGTCTGTTCTTTCACAGGAGCAATCCACACAGGGCCAGATGGGAGGATATTAGTAAGTACACTGCAGTCAACAATCCCACCTCCGATAAATACAGCATCTCAGAGTAAATCAAGTAATTCTTTAAACACTACTGACTCATAAGACATACATTTTCTTTTTTTTACTAAAAGTTTCTAAAAATACACATTCTTAGATATATTTTAGAACTTGCTTCCTTGCCAGCAGGCACAGTCAACAACTTGTCAATCATCTGAAAGACATGAGCACTTGATCCTACTGCAATCACAGAAGGGCATTCACTTGACCTGGAAGGGACAGGGAACACTTAGGAGACAGAGGGCTTCAAGGACGCACTTCAACACATTGCTTTTTCAGTCAATTACTCTGAAAGCCTACAATGCAAAGTAAATTAGTTGAGTGGATCTTTCAGGAACTGTTGAAGCTGCTTAGAAATTTCAGCAAAACCTCTTTTCAAAGTTTATTCTCATGTTTATTCACACTAAAGAATAGCAAGTGCAAAAACCAACAGAGATGATGTTTAGTGAAAAGAATTTTTATAGTAAGCAATTAAATGAGAAAGCTGAAAAAGAATGCCTTATTTTGGTTTTGGTTAGGATGGATAGGAATCCAAAATTTGTTTTTAATTTTTTTGAAATAATTAGAAAACTGAAATTCTGTAAATAAAAATCCAAGAAATTCTCTATTCTCCTCCCTTGACTTCTGAAATACAGTGCAACTTTCTACCATCTGTTATTTTAAAGCAGAAACAGTAATGAACATATGGGCTTTCTCTCTCAAGCAGCTGTAGTGTAGTTAAAGTTATAATAATTGTCTTTCTGTAAGATAAATTTACATTAAAAACCTGGCCAGCTAAAAACAAATGGCTCAGCTTCAGAGCCTTCCAGAATAAAATTAAGAAATTTAGAATCATCTATGACATATTCCATTCAGAGATTTAGAAGAAATCTTCTAACTCTTATACTTTTGTATTTAAGGTCAAATAAATGTAATTTATTATGCCCAATAAATTTATACAAACAAAAATTCCACAACTCATGTTTCCTTTCTTGATCAAAATGGTAGAAGCATCAAACGGGTTCGGGTAGTCACATATAAAAACAAGCAACTAAGTTTTTGAAAGCTAATAGTACAAATTCACTACTTTTGTGAGTCTCTGAACTCTAAAGGCTCATCTATATATGAGAAAAATCATAATACCTGTGGCACACAAACTTCTGTCTCAACTATATAGCATTTATAATGAACTTAAGTAAACTGAAAGGAATTCATGGCAATTCTGATCCACATATTATGAAAAAATAAGAATTTTTACCTACCTTTATCTGGGTGATTCAAAATCATGATTCTTCTATGAGCTGTTCTAATCTTGGCCTTGCCAGCAGATGGGCTGTAAAAAGAAATTAAAGTGCTTATAATAAATAGCGCCAAATGAAGATTTTAAATTAACAATTTATATGGGTTTCAAGAAATTAAAACCTATTGAGAATTTCACCATCTTGTGGACAAATATGAAATTACAGCTTTCACTTAATTCTACTAATCATCAAACTAAATCATTGATCCAATGCTGTATGTGTTTTTCTTCGGTCCTCTGTAATGCCAGTCTTTATTCTCAATCCATTTAAAAAATAAAACACAACCTATAGGCTAAGGGAGTCATAGTACGCAGATTATATTGTAAGCTTGAAAACTTATGCTTCTAGTTTATTTTAGGGGAAGGCAGTATATATAGAGAGCAGTCAAGTATTCGGACTTCAGAGTGACGGATGAATTTTAATCATAGTACTGCCATTTAGGATTGTGTAAACTTGTTAACCTCTCTGTGCTTCAGTTTCCTCAATGTAAAATAGGGCTAGGAACAACATATTCCTCACAGAGCAATTGTAAGGATTAACTGAGTTAATGCCCACAAAGTGCTAGAACAATGCCTGGCATGTAGCAACCCGTCCATAATGGTTATTTTTTATTTTTATCTTTACAGAGGAATTTCAAAACATCTCACAGTTTATTTAGCTTTGTGAGAAAAGCCTGACTGTTAGAGCCTATGCTGTAAACAAAAATTAAAGTAGAAAATTAAATTATTTTGGCAAAACATACTTTATTCAGTATTGGAAAAGTGACTCATTAGCAAAGGGAAAAATTCACCACTAACAACAACTAAATACTACTGTTGTTATTTAATAGCTATACTCTCTTATCTAAGCTACTTTACTTTTCTGGGCCTCAAATGGGGATAATAATAGTTGACAAAGTATAGATAGTAGTTGTAAAGCTCAAAATAATTCAATTTGCATGGATGACCCACAATGCAGAGACCAAAGCATGTACTTTTAGTTATCCAGATACAGGGTCAAAACCGCTTATTAGCTATAAAACTTTGCCTCACGTACTTAAATTTTTTTCTCATATATAAAATGCACATAATAAAACCTGCCTCTCAGGATTGTTTCAAAGCTAAATTAGATAATATAAGTAAAAAAATTACTATGACCTAACATACAGTTAGTGTTCAAATAGTAGTTGTTATATGGATATAAAGGATGCTTATGAAAATGTATTATATATTTCTTGCTTTTTAAAAATAAAGTACAAATAACCTAATTTAACATCACTTGAATGATTCAAGCATCATGATGATTATCAATTAAATACAAAAACTCTCCAAGTCTGCAGAGGTTTGCCCTCTACTACATGGACCTAGAATGCTATCTGTCTTCCATAAGTAATGTACAAACTTAAGGGTATTCCTTTTAGCCATTTATAGAAGTCTTTGGGGGACCATTTCAAACTTACTTTTAGACTTGTTAGGCAACCACCAGATAGACCATCAAACATTGTCTGGTGACAAAGACTAATGAATTTTGAGAAAGTAACTATTAAACATCATATAGGGGTATGAATATTACATTGTTTAAATGCCTACTAAGAAATTAAAAACACGTTACTCTGAAAAATTCTAGTATAATGATTCCATTTTCTGTGGCTAATCTACATTTGTCATCCTCTTTTTTGGTGTTCCATAGCTCTTCTTTCCTTTATTAGTTACGTTTTCTAGTTGTTCTGTATATATTTGGCATGTCTCCTTAGGTAGATTTTAAATTACTTAAGGGCTGAAACTATGATTTGTATCTTAAAATAACACTTAGGATTGCATATAAAATAGGAGTGAATGCATTTTTGTATCACTCTACAAAAGAAAATTATTATAAAAAGATAAACTCCTTAAAAGAACAAAGGTTCTATATTAGTGAATACTAACATTATGAAAGATTATTATGTTGCAGGTCAGGCATAGTGGTTCATGTCTATAATCCTAGCACTTTGGGAAGCCGAGGCAGAAGGACTGCTTGAGACCAACCTGAGCAACATAGTGAGACTCTGTCTTTACAAAAAATTAAAAAATTAGCTGGGTGTGGTGGCACATGCCTGTAGTCCCAGCAACTCAGGAAGTAGAGGCAGAAGGATTCCCATGAGCCCAGGAGGTTGAGGTTACAGTTAGCTGTGATTGTGTCGCTGTACTCTAGCCTAGGCAACACAGTGAGAACTTGACTCAAAAAAAAAAAAAAGAAAGAAAAAGAAAAGAAAGAAACGAAAAAATGAAGATATGCCACAACCGTACCTGATTTGGGGGGGGATTTGAGGCTGTAAAAATTTAGTAATTTTCTCCTCTGCCTCCTAGTTATAGTTTTAAATATGAAAGTATAACCTTGCTGTAACATTTTCTCCTTTTTTAGACAAGCTTGGCCACAGAACAAAATAATACGTATGAGGCACACCTACCTCACACCTAAAATAAGACTAGCTTCTCGCCTACTCATTTTCTGTTCAAATCCCCCTTTATAGTAAGATGAAAGGCTCTGTAAAGAAAGAAAGAGCAAGAAATAATTAGTTCCATGCATGAGGTGGTATGACCTCAATCTCATCACACAGCTCAGTAAGAGTAATGCATTGTACTAGACGTCAACTCAAAATTATGGGGGGAGGGGAAGCACCAAACAATAATTCTTTTCAGGAAATTCTGACCAAGATGAATACTTAAAAAACATAAACATTTTTTTCCCATTTAAAACACATTCATTTCTCTGAGATATAAGTGAAGGAACAAAAGAGACTGGTGGATGCCAAATGTTTAAACTTTTTGTAAGCTCTGCAGTACTTTTCTCATCGGATAACCTTGACTAAGACATTAATGTTGACATGGCAGATACTGTTTTGCCTACTAGACTGGCTGACAGAGAAAGAAGGGGAGGAATTGACAAAGTAGGGAGTACATCTCAATAGCAGACAGGCAAGATAAGAGAGGCTGGGAAACAGCACTGAAAGGTTTCAGTGTGGCCAGAGAGGCAAAAACAAAGGGAGGAGAATTTAGAGAGGTAACTGGGGACAGATTTGGAGGGCCTTGTAAACAATGGAAAGAATTTAGGATTTTATTTGAAGTGGGAGAAGAAGCCAGAGCATTGGGGTAACACAATCTGACTTTGTTTGAAAGGATAACTAACTGCTGTGTGGAGAATAGAAAGGTATAAGGGTGGAAGCAAGAGACCAGTCTTGAGAACATGACAGTAATTCAGGCAAGAGATAACAGTGATATGGAGTAAGGCGGCAGCAGGGGAGGTGGTAGGGGGGGGTCAAAGTGGATATATTTTGAAAGCTAAATAATGTTTGCTTGATGGACTGAATATGAAATATGAGAAAAAGAGGAATTACGAATGATGCAGAAGACACTGTTATGCACTGGCCAGATCCCCCTTCAGGAGTAAAAGACTTCCTCAGATATGGGGGCTGCTGCTGACAGCTAGCTTGCAGCTTGCAGACACAGAGGAATAACCTTGCCTGAAGAAAGTCAAGCTCATGCCCCCTTGCTAGGGAGCCTCTGTCTAATGATGGGCTGACTGTAGTTCTCTAGGGGTCAGTCCTTGGGCTCCTCATCTATACTAACTTCCCCAGTCATGTCATTTAGTCTCACGACTCTTTGCTCCAACTTGGGATAACCACATCTTTCTTCTTTCTGGAGCTGTTGATTCTAAGAGCATTTCCTAATAAAGTTACAGCTTGCTAATCTTTGTCTTAGTCTACTTTCCAGAGAACCCAAACTGTACAAATGACTTCAAGGTTTCTGGTCTAACTTGTCAGGCTGCCATTTAATGACTTAGGAAAAAAGCAGTTGTTTGTTTGTTGTGGGTAGTACATATGAGGAGAATGATTCTGAACATACTCAGTTTGAAATGTCTATCATATATCTAAGTGGAGAAGTCTGACCTAGAGATAACATTTGAGAGTCATTAGCGTACAACTAGTGTTTAAAGCCCTGAGACTGACTGAGACTGGCTAAGGATAAGAAGTCCAAGAACTGAGTCCTAAAGACTGCAACACTTAGTGACATATAAAATGGAGAGGAATCAGTAAAGAAGGCTGAGAAGGGCCAAAAGTAAGCAGGAGGAAAGCCAGGAGCAAAAAGTGAGGAAGTAACATGGTTTCAAATGTTCCAATCGATAAAGTAAAATGTGAGCTAAGGAGGCCAAGTGAGCTAAGAAGCTGTGGCTCACGCCTGTAATTCCAGTGCTTTGGGAGGCCAAGGCAGGAGGATCACTTGAGGCAGGGAGTCTGAGACCAGCCTGGGCAACATAGCCAGCTGGCTCCACAAACATTTTTTGAAAAATTAACTGGACATGCGCCTACAGTCCTAGCTATTGAGGAGGCTGAGGCAAGGAGTTCAAGGCAGCAGATAGGTATGATCGTGCCACTGCACTTCAGCCTGAGTAACAGAGACCCTAACTCTAAAAACAAACAAAAAAGAGCTGCAAGGGGTAGGGTGAGCATATGAGAGTATGATTAGTGTGTGGCTAACATAGAATGAATGATGGGAAGAGAGAAATAGAGAGAGCAAGTAATGACAACTATTTTCAAGAGCTCTAAACAGAAAAACGGGCTGTGGAAACTCAGTTTTTAGAAGAAAAAATATGCATATATGATTACAGGTGTATACGTTTCTAAAGCATGAGGCCATGTTTCCTTATGAAAGTAGGAAAAAATAATTATTTTTGTATAAAATAAAATTGGAAGCATATAACTTTAAGTAAAGTTATTTTGGGGTAGTATGATTATAAGGCATTTTTTCTTCTTTGTGCTTAAACTTTCTAAATTTTCAACAATGAACACATGCTATGTATACAATTAAAGAAAAGAGGAATAAATAAAAGAAACCACAGAAATGACAGGAATTTAAAAAACTGAGACCCAAGGAGTCAGATCTGGCCATTTACGAACGTTTGCTATATACTTCTATTTGCTAATAATTCCTGGCAATTAATTTATTCAATAAACATTTCAGCAACCACTATGTGCCAAGCACTTTTCAAATGAAAGAGGTCAAGGCCCTTTATCACATAGATGCTAATCTATCAATGTACCAGTACTATGAAGAGTATGATGTACTAGTCCGGGTTTCTAGTAATTTACAGCCCAGTAAGAAAACAAATGCTAGCCGGGCTTGGTGGCTCAGCCTATAATCCCATGCTTTGGGAGGCTGAGGTGAGTGGATTGCCTGAGCTCGCGGGTTCGAGAAGCGCCAGGGCAACTTGGTGAGACATTATCTCTACGATAAATCAAAAAATTACACAGGCGTGGTAGCGAGTGCCTGTAGTTCCAGCTACCTGGAAGGCTGAGGCGAAAGGATCGCTGGAGCCCAGCAGGTCGAGGCTGTGGTGGCCAGGAGCGGCCACTGCACGCCAGTCTGGGTGACAGAGTGAGGCTTCAACTCCAAAAAAAAAACAAAACAGAAAACAAATGCTTCCCTATCCCATCCCCTACACAAGTTTCAAGGGGAGGGAGGGTTAAGCACACATGCTAACATGGACAAATTTTTATCTGTTTAAACATACTTGAGAGACTATGCATATTTATAGGGAGATACAGATATATATAAAAATACATAAAGATCGAGATGGAAAGGAACAGAAGACTTGACAGAGAAGGAAAAGTGGCTGGTTTTAAGCTTTCTTTCAGGAGACTGAAATTTTTACTAAATGCATACCTTACTCCCTAAATAAAAGGTGGATTAGTTGATTTAGTTAAGGCAACAATATAAGTATCACCAAGTTGATCTGCAGCAGTCATTCCTACAGGAGTATATTTGCTCTTTTGTTTTTAAAACTCATACCTGAAACTAACACATAGAGTACTTGTTTTCTCAGGAAAACGTATTTCTATGAGCCTTTATTTACCTTAGGGAGCTCTAAAATTTTGAACCAGCATAATAAAGAAGATAAACTGATGATGTTTCATGAACTATCATTCCTATTAGAGGTACTCACAAAGCTCATTAACCTTAAAAGTAGGTACTGGTATCCATTTACATTCAGTTTTGGCCAGGTGGAAATGCAGTCTTAGAAAAGTACTTTAAATCTAGCATCAGAAAGACGATTATATGAACTCTGAGATTATTATGAATAGTCAATATGTACATATATAATAAATACAACCCTTCCAAAACTAGATCATTTTGAGGACAGAAACTTAATTTTGGGGGACCACGTACACAAAAGTAGACAGAGAAAAATAAAAAATTGCTGTTATATGCTACCATAATACAGTCACCAATGGTATCCACAGGTGATTAGTTCCAGGACTGCCTGTACCAAACTCAAGTACCCTGGCTGCTCTGTGGAACCTGCAGACACACAAAGTTGGCCCTATATAGGATGTATATCCTATACACAAAGTTGGCCCTGTACATCCTGTAAATACTATATTTTTTTATATCTGTGTTTGGTGGCAAATGAGGAATAGGCCACGCAGAGGGTTACTACATTTATTTTTTTAAATCTGCATAAAAGACCCATGCAGTTGAAGGGTCAACTGTATGTACACATTACCTTCTAAATTTGGATGAAAGTTGGGTTTTATATTACATAATTTAAAATAAAACAAAATTGTTATCACAGTGTTTTAATCTATTGTTATATTTAAATTAGCATCTGTATTATGAGCAAGCACAAAATTGTAACTTTATACTCTTCCCCTCAATAAAGTATAATTGAAAGATCCTTTTAAGCTTTAGAATAATATATTTATTCTATACCATATCGCATCATATTAGGTTATATAGATTTAAGGCACTGCAGAGCCATATTCTTTTTTTTTTTTTCCTTGAGTTGGAGTCTCACTCTGTCGCCCAGACTGGAGTGCAGTGGCCATTCCCGACCACCGCAGACTTGACCTGCTGGTCTCCGGCGATCCTTCTGCCTCAGCCTTCCGAGTAGCTGGAATTACAGGCGCTCACTACCACGCCTGGCTAATTTTTTGATTTTATTGTAGAGATGAGGTCTCGCCTGCCCAGGTGGGTCTTGAACCCGCGGGCTCAGGCAATCCACTCACCTCAGCCTCTCAAAGGCGCTGGATTACAGGCTGAGCCACCGAGCCCGGCTCAGAGCCATATTCTTACAACAACATCATGGGCCAAAGAAAATACTTAGATTCTTAAAAATGAGATTACTGTAAGAACAACTAACCATATAATCAAATAGATGGAGTAGATGGTTATATTTTTCTAATAGGATTTCCAAGATGAGAAACATCTAGTGGGATTCTACTAGTTTTATAATGCTGTAAATTTAAAGCACATTCTGGACCTTACAAATTATTTTGTATTATTCCAATCATAAAGTACTATATACACAAACAACAGAAATCAAAGTCATTTTCCTCCTAAAACTAGCATCAAATGCTATGTGCCACATGTTATCAAAGGAGAAAGGCAATCACCTAAGTTAAATCAAAGTCTTCATTAGCTAATTCACCCTGTCAATAGCTTGAAACACAAAAGTCCTCCAAACAACAAGAGAAGAACAATATCATTCTATAGTTTAAAAAAATAAAACATTTACCGTCAACTATAAACTTTTGTTATTTAATAACCTACTGCATTTATACAGTCACAGAAGAATAATTTTAATTAGCATATTTTTCTTTTTTTTTGAGTTAAGGGTCTCACTGTGTTGCCTAGGCTGGAGTGCAGTGGCATGATCACGGCTCATTGCAGCCTCAACTTCCTAGGCTCAAGCAATCCTCCTTCCTCAGCCTCCTGAGTAATGGTGTACCACCAAACCTGGTTAACTTTTTAAATTTTTGTAGAAACATGGCTCACTATGTTGCCCAGGTTGGTCTCGAACTCCTGGGTTCAAGTGATCCTTCCAGTCTGGCATCCCAAAGTACTGAGATTACAGGTGCAAACCCAGCCTAAACAGTGTATTTTTCCATGAGTTTCACTCGACCATAAAGCAAAATAATCCAATGTTTAAAAATGATATTCAAACAAAAGAACAGATTCACAAATAGAAAACTAAAAATCTCAAAAACAGAACAAAACAAAAAAAAAGATGAATGACTTGAATTTTCTTCCCTAGGAAAAATATTAGTGGTAGTCAGAGATTAGCTCAGTCAATAATATATATTACTACATCAAAAAGCAAAAGGAAAGCTGAGTGCAGTGGCTCATGCCTGTAATTCTATACTTTGGGAGACGAAAAGGGGAGGACTGCTGGAGTTCAGGAGCTCGAGATCAGCCTGGGCAACATAGAGAAATATCATATCTACAAAAAGACAAACAAAAATTAGCTAGGCATGGTGGCAGGCGCCTATGGTCCCAATTACTCAGGAGACTGAGGTGGGAGGATTACTAGAATCCAGGATGTTGAGGCTATGGTGAGCAGTGATCCATGCCACTGCACACCAGCCTGGGCAAAAAAGTGAGACTCTGACTCAAAAAAAGAAAAAAAAAAAAAACCCAACAAAAAAGGTACCGGGTCAAAAGAGCAGACTGAATTTTAAAGGTTTATTGCTTTCCAAAATGCCTTTGAATTGAGAAAGGTATATTTTAAACAAGAAAAATCCATAACAGGCCTAGAAAACAAGAAATGGGACAAGTAGCAAACTAGAAAGTTGAAAAAAATCCTGAAAGATTGAACAATAGGTAAAAGTGTATGTATAGAGAAATCCCAGCAACCCCAATCACAAGAGGAAATAAATTTTTTTTCAGGAAACCACAAAGAAGGCACTAAATTCAGGGTCAACAAATACAAAAAATATTAGCAGGGTAACTTATTAAACCAGAACAGTAGAGATTGACCATTCCTACTCTACCAACACGGAGTATAAGGGACCTGGCACCTGACACTTATGACCTCACACTGAGAAAGAGAACTATATGCCTCTTACTCTTATATACATATAACTCTGGGTGGTAGATCCCAAAAGAAGCAAAGGGGAGTATCATCAGATCCCATTTCAGAACCCAGAAGACCTGGGAGGTGGGCAGTGATGCCAAGGAGTAAAATATACACGGTGCTCAACCTCTCCTGGACTCTGGAGATCCCAAGCCTGCCTCTGGTCTCCTTGCTTTGAGGGACGCCAGTTGACAAACCCACCTGTGTATTTACAGCCCACTGTCGACTCTTTCATTCAATTAAGCTATTGAAGGAAGTCCACCAAACTGCTGAGAAAAGTCCAGACATTACTCACATGAATTAATTTAGTCCTCATAAGTATAAACCAACAATCAAGGATCATCAGATATTTGAACAAGCCCAATATCATGGGGGAAAAAAGAATCAAGATGAACAAATAACAACTGGTTTTGGAGAAAGGAGATAAATTGGAAGCAGAAAAAAAAATTGGCAAAATTCTAATTAGAGTCTTTAAAGATATTCAAAAGGATATCGCATCCATAAAAAAATGGGGGTGCTGAATGAAAAATGAACAAAGAATTCTTGGAAGTTAAAAAATTACTTATATAAAGAATTCAGTGGATAGAATGAATAACAAAATGGAATTGCTAAAGACCAGCCTTGTGATCTAGAAAATAAGCTGTGGAAACACTGTAGAATACAGAGCAAAAAAAGATAAGGAGACGAAAAATAAGAGAAAAAACGGTAGAGACATAGAGGATAGACTCAGAGGTCCAATACATTTCTGATAAGAATTCTAAAAGTAGGTAAGAGACAATGGAAAAAATATTATAACTAGAGAAAAAATGTGAGAAAATCTTATAGAACAAAAGACAGTTTTCAAATAAGTTATGGCTCACTAAGAATTCTTACAAAATTTCAGGATATCAATAACAAAGAGAAAATCCTAAAAACACTCAGAGCTAAAATACACACACCACTAAAACGTAAAACCCTAAAACACAAACAACAAAAGAAAACCAAAACAATGGGTTGTCTACAGTGAAGTAAGAATAAGAAAATCTGGCTGTGAGTGTGCAAGAATGCAGGAGCGTAGGTACTAAGGTTTATTCTCAGCAGAGATTTCTGAACTTATGTAACATTGGCTCTACCAGATTTCAGGGAGCTAGCAGGTAATTGATAATTAACAGTGAGAACAAAAGAAACAAACTAACAGAAAAGAATTAAAACATACATTCCATATGAAAAAATTACTGTGCGCAGTATGCCAGCAAAATGAAAAAAAAAAAGTATGAGAAAGAGAACGATGAGTTTTAAGAAAAAGATGTCAAAACTTAGAGGAAGCAAAGTTTAAAAAACAATGAAAAGAGAACTAGTTGGAACTTGAGCCTTGGACATTCTCCTTCGAACAACAGATATTTAGTGACATATGATTACAGTTTCTATCTTTTTTAGTAACACTATGTGGTTCAACAATTAATAATATTTACAAAATTAAAACACTGTGTTTATGAAGTTTGACATTTGGGATTCATTAATGTCAAGAGAAAGTATACACATATTTCATTTCTCGGTTTCCTTGGAATTATTATTTTTTTAATTGTTTAAAAGATATTTGTATTGGTCAGGTACAATGGCTCACATCTGTAATCCCAGTGCTTTGAGAGGCTAAGGCAAGAGGAGCACATGAGGCTAGGAGTTTGAGACCAGCTGGCAACATAGGGAGACCCTGGGTCTATAAAAAATTTTAAAAGTTTGCCAGATGGTGGTGGTGTGCATCGTTAGTTCTAGCTACTTGGGAGGCTCAGGCAGGAGGATCGCCTGAACCTAGGAATTGAAGGGTATAGTAAGCTGTGAATGTGCCACTGTATTCCAACCTGGACAACAGAGCAAGACCTTGTCTATAATAAATAAATAAGTAAGTAGGTAAATAAATAAAATATTTCTGTCTTCACAGAAGTATAATTATAATGTTGATAATAACAAAGATATTCTAAGATGTTTCACTGCAAACTGTAAGAGTAGTACTTTGTGAAAAACAAGAAGGAGCCAGATTTATCAAAAACTACATTTCTTACCTTGTGGCCTATGAGGCAGGGGAGATAGGGGAGAGGCAGTCAAGGCATTTCCCTCTCCTTTAAGAAAAGCAGGTACCAGACTCAAACTCTTTACCTTAGATAGGCCAGACATGGCCAGAGATGAGGGAGCAGGCCACGTGTGCATCTGAAGAAAGTGCTTACATGAACATATCCCTTACAATCTCTTGAACGACCCTGCCTTATCTGTGAGCCTCTACCAAGCAGTGAAAATTCTCCCCTTTTCTTGCTCTCCCTTCCTTTACAATGTTTAATAATGCAGTTCCACAAAGCTTGAGAGTTTTCTATTTATAGTACACATAGATCTATTGAAGATTACCAGAATAGAAGAGAAATGATTTCTGAAATTCTCTCCATTTATTATTTATAAATATATGGAAAGGCATAAATAGTATTCATTTAAAGAACTATGTCACTGATTCCATTACTATTTCTCTATTACTCTGTTTCAAGCCACTATCATCTATCACTTGGATTATCTCAGTACCCTCTTAAGTGGTTCAGCTTCTACTCTGGCTCACTCTAGTCTATACTCCATGCAGCAGGCAGAGTGATAACTTAAAATGCAAATCACACTGCCCCACCTGCTCAAGATCTTCCAAAGGCTTTCCATCATACTTAAAGTAAAATTTGCAGGGTTTTTTTTCTTCACAGTCTATTGGGCCCTAAGGGATCTAGGTCTAAGCTACCACTATTCCCTTCATAAACTCATTGGAGTTACTTTTGCTGCTAAACTCAAATCCACCTTGGGACCTTTGCAGTGATCCCACGACACAGAAAGCTCTTTTTTCAGATACTCACATGGGTTCATCTTCTCACAGAGGCCTTGCCTGGCCTATCTCATGAAAAGATTCCTCTCTGCTATTTTTCTTTAGCTATTTACTCTGATTTGGTTTTCTTAAAAACACTTGACACGTGTAGATATTGTACATCTTACTTCATTTGTTTATTATCTCTCTCTCCACAAAAATGTGAGCTCCTGGAGGGCAATGTCTCTGTCTGGTCCATAACTATATCCCACTGCCTGCAATAATGTCTGACATGTAGTCAATGAATGTTGAATACCTAACGACACTTTAGCCAAATAAAACTTATAAATAAGAAAACAGAAAATACACGTTTTCTCTAATCACAGACAAGTATTTACAGACTGCAAAATAACCTGCAGTTCTTTTGAAGCTGAGTTTAATTATTTGTCAGTATGTCATCCTTAAAAGTGCTGTCACTGTCCGTGAGTAACTAAGCCTCACAAGCCTGTAATGCCTTTGCTAAAACAAGCCGTTCATTTTCAAATTGCTGCAAGCCAAGCTGATCTATCCCACATCTGCTTCTACTTCCCAAAAGTCAATATTTATGCTGCAGTGCTTCAGTGAGTTTTCTTTGTATTGTCTTCAGTGGTAAGAAACCACAGTTCACACTGTCACTTTTTGGATATGTACTATCATTAATTTTTCATTTATATTCAGCTCACCCGAGTAGCTATAATGCTGGTCAAAGAATGTATAATAAGTTCTATAGGATTTCATGGCTGGAATCCTGTGATTTTTTTGTTTGGTCAGATGTGGTGGTATAAGGGAACCAGTTTCAAATGTCAAGATTACATAAACTCTTTAAAAAGCTACATCAAGGGCAGGAACTGCAGGAACTTGGATTATCTCGGTACTCAAGGAACTGTTTTGCTCACCATCTATACCAAGCTCCTGGTACAGGGATTTATATATGACAAATGATAAATATTAAATAACTGAACAGTAATTAAACAGGGAAAATAAGTTACCTCAAAGTTGATGTAATACTACTAAACAGAGTATAATAATTAGAGTCAAAGCCAGGAATAAGTTTAGATATAAAAACCAAGTGACCAAGAAACTTAAAAAAAGTTAAGTCAGTAAATTAGACAAACTCACCAATAATATAATGAAGTATATTTCTAAACACTGAAAAATCTAAGGCATATTCTGAGTTAGTTTCAAATATGTCACAGAAATAAAAATCAAAATAAGTTGTTTTTTTTTTGAAAGTAGGATTTATCAAGAAGACAGAAAAGCTCCCACAGTGGGAGGGGACCTGAAAGAGGGTGCCCCAAAATAAGTTTCTAACTAAAGCCATGTTTAACTTACAGGAGTTGAAATCTTCTTTGCAGTTTCTGTAATTACTTGTTCCAGAGGTTTCCAGATCTGAAATGCATAGCGACCTAAATAGTAAAACGAATAAAAGCATATATATTGTCTATAATCAAAGTTAATCAATACCTTCAAATTGCTTGCCATAGAACTTATTATTTAAATATGTTATTTTAATATTTCAAAATGTATCAGAAAGACAGTCATATTTTTTCAAATTTCTAACTGAATGGAAGACAAAATTTCATTTCAATACCATCATCATAACTATTAAATTAAGTTCTAGTTCATGATTATAAAATTAGAAATTTTCAACATTTATGCATAATGTCTTATATTTATATGTTATAGACCACAAAAATAATATCCTAGTACTCTTTCTACAACAAACTATAAGGTCCTTTTATGTATAAAAGATACTTATAAAACCAAAATGATTCATTGTATTGCTGTTCACGATGATAATCACAAATACTATTTCTGATCTATACCACACAGAAGTGATTTTAATGGAGTTACTGCTAAAGTAAAAAAGCAATTACATATGAAATATTTACCAAGGATGCTAATTATCAGTTTGTCTGAGGATGACTACTTTCTCTCAAAACTTTTTATTTTAATTCTTTCCTTACTTAGGCAATCTAATTAATCAAAACTCTCCTGAGTCTTAACAACTAATAATCAATATCAAAACAGGTTCTAAATTATTTTAAGGGCATCAAATAACAAAATATTATCTGGCTAATTTACCTTTTACATCCCAATCAGACTGTGTTTTCTACTAGTTTAGTTTTCTCCAAAAGCCTTGCTAGAAAATCAGTATATGACACTTTGGACTTCAATTCAACTTCTAACTATAAGCTTATTTGCAGATCAAGACTTCTATTGTGTACCCAGATCTTTTCGAAAAATTCACCTGTCCAAATATACTGTTATTCCTGTGCAAACAACATGTTACAGTGAAAGACAGGATGCCAGAAATGGGAAAATATGAAGTTGGCAGTCTATATAAGAGATAAAATGCTCTTGAGATCAAGGAGAACATTAGATAAAGTGAAATTAAATGAAGCTGATTCCCTAATTTGCCTACATCTCATCATCTAGATGTCATCTTTCATTTGATTCCATAATAGAATAAAATGTAGCTTTCGCAATACCTCAAAATTCTTCAAAACCACATTCTGGCACAGTGACTGACTTCCAGTCTCAGTTAAAAAGTGGTTAAAGGCTTCAATAATGACATCTGGAGGTTTACCTTACTATAAACTGGAAGACCTAGTTTTAACAAGTCTATTTACTCCTAAATGCTATTATCCAGTTATATTAAGCTCTGGAAGAGATCTACCTATTAATTAATATTATACTAAAAATTTTTTATGTTTATAGGCAAGTTTATCAGTATTCTTTTTGAGACAAGATATTCTTCTCATGAAACCTCAGAAATTAGTTAACTGTAACTTATATAATTGAGACACAAGACCCGATGACAAAACGATCCTGAGATTCTGAACCACTGATCTTGATTTGAAAGTTCTGATTGAAAGTGCTTTAAATGATAATTATATTAAATTAAGTAACAAGCAAAACAAAATAAAACCCCTTTCTTATTTTTCAACTGGATCTTACTAAACTCCATATAACCACAATGGAATGCAGTTTCACCTCAAAAGGAGAGCCAATTAACAAGATCAAATCCACAGAATTTAGACACATAAATGCCAAAACAAAAAAGTAAATCTTTATCAACAAGGAAATACTCTCAGATTAACATTTAATTAGGAAATAGCTATGCAATTTAAAACTACAATGAGTTAATGATAACATCAGATAGCAATTTCACTTTAAATCTCTATAACTGTTCTTTCTAAAAAGGTAATTTTGGCAGTGAAAGAAATTCTTTTGGGTTTATCAAATAAATTATACTAACATGTTAAAAGATTAAGTAAAAAATACACAAGGAACAACTATGCTCAACAGAAAGAACTGATAGCTTGAAATGTATAAACTTATCAAGAAAAAAATAAATATGGGGAGAATAAGGAACCCCTCGTTTCTTATTAAAAATTTATCTTTATAGTACACTACAAGTCAAACTTTAAAAAATGCTTGGAATATCAACTGTCATTGAAGCTAGTTTCCTAGCTTTTGTATCATTAATTTTCTTCACTGTAAAGTTTATGTAGATTTTGCTACACTGGCAAATGTTCTGTAACTATAAATGGTAGAAAGAATTTATAACGTCTAAAATGTATAATGTCTGAAAACCAAAACCTCAGAATACTAAGTGTTTAATGCATGAATCACTGTAGAAGCTATTTGGAAATCTTTCTCTTACTATCTACCAATATGTGTTCTTTATCTTACCTGCAAATGCAAGAGCTGCAACACCCAGTCCTACAGCTATCAAACTTCTTGCCTATGAAGAAAAAAATGAGTATCACTTATAGTGTTACACATTGGGTTTTAAAAGGAAATCATTCTTAATAATGAGAATAATTATGTTAAGTACTACATTTTCTTCAAGCGCTACTGTGAAGAATAGAACTTAAAAAAATGTGGTGTCTATGGGATTATATCTGCTGCTCACTATGCCAGCTAATTTTCAATGCACTAAAAATGATTCTAGATTTTCATTTAATTTCCATATATTTGAATTCATTCTAACCAATAGCTTTTATATTATCTATTGCTGAAATTTCTTCTATGGATTACTTTAATTGTGGTTTAATATATTTAACTTCTATAAAGATAAGAGACACATTTCCTCCTCCATATTTTACATTTGTAATACTCATTGGCATTTGCTATACTTAACATTTTAATGAAACCTTAGGATAAATGTTTAGGAAAAAAGTCAAACTTCTAAAATTAACAAAAACAATAAATTATTCAATGTTAGTTAATATCTACCCTTCTAGACCAATGTAAAATTTTTTAAATAAGAGCCAAAAATTCAGAATGACAGAATCTAAAGATATAAGCTAATTCTGATAAGACTCTACTTTAGGCCATTGCCTTACTGGACTCTGTTGTGGCCATGTGATCTTTGGGCTCCAACTGACACCATGTTTCCTGACTTTGGCCCCCTTCCCTAACTTGGGGAGGTGAATCTCCTCTCTCTCTCTCTCTCTCTCTCTCTCTCTAATTTATTTTTTAATTAATTTTATTTTCCAATCTAAAAAATAAAAGAATCTATTTTAAATTGGGTATATACCCATATTATTCTAAGCTTTTCTCCTTAAACATCTCAGGAAAATATTTAAGTCACAACAGAAAAATATTTCAGTGGCAGAGATCAATGGCATCCCCAATATCCATTCTTCTTCTCTTCTACAGAATCAGAAATTACTGTTTTTAGCCAGACATGTATTTCCAAGCCTCCCTTAGACTTCAGTATGGTTATGCAAAGTGTTGGCATATAGGATATAACCAGGGTGGTATTGGGACTTCTGAGAATCCTTCAGGGGCTAGGAGGAAGGTCTTCCTTTTCCAATCCTCTTTCCTGCTTGCCCTCTTGGATAAAGGAGGAGTAACAATGACATGAAGGGAGACTGTTCCAGATGATCATGAAATTGCCTTAGCACCTCTGGACTGCCTCTGTCTACATGGGATTAAAAACAAAAGTTCTATCTTCTAAGCCATCATCATTATTATTACTACTACTACTACTATTATTATTATTAGGCACTTGCAGTCATAACAAATTCTAATGGATACAGAAATAAGAAGTCAAATCACAGAAATGTTTTTGTCTGATTGGTGTTGAGAAAGGTAAATCCATTAGATTCAGCAAAAACTTTTAAAAAGCTAGAATAATCTCCCTAGGGAACAGAATGGATACATTTCACATTGGCACAGACATAGCAGGATAGAGGTTGAGACTGAAGGGATGCCAAAACCAAAAAGCCCCTCAGTCATTGGCCTTCAAGTTCTTTAAGGAAATATACAACAAGTCTTAGGAAATTGAAGCATCAACCTTCAATGGATGACTCTATAATGAAACACTAGGTCAGCAAGGGCAGCTGCATGAAGGTGCTCTAACTTTATGGCGCTCTTCATAGACAAGATAAGGGAAGCTCCTCTAGGCTTCTCCCCTCATTTCCAGCTCTAAAACATACCTTTTCGGCAGGCAATGACTCTAGGGCCATTTCAGTAAAGGAAGAGTCAGTCATTCTCTAGCAGAGGAAGGAAAGCCTAGAGCTAGCTACCTACTCAGAGAGGCAAAACGGTCCTTAAGGTTTCTTTCAGGCTGTCTTGCCTTACTTGTTTTTGTATAGAAGGGAGGTAAGAATTGATTTAAAGAAAATGCTCTGGTGAAGTATACTCTTGACATATTCTAGAGCTTTACTGGTACTTATATATTTTGAGCTTTCTAGTTTTACCTTCCTTTGGTTCACTTTAAGAACCCCTCAGTCCAGTCAAACTTTCGACTTGTTTCATGTGTGAATTATGTTTTCTTCTCTTGTAACTTTGTTACTCTTTCACTGACTAGAAACACTCATCTTTCCCCACCACAATCCTACCTATCTTTAATATCTCACCTTGAACTGCCACAGAATGGCAGTTCAACAAAGGACACATATCCAAATATACAGGTAGAATTCCTTCAAATTAATAATAAAAAGACAACCGAAAAGAAAAATGGGCAAAAGACTAGGTCTGCAAGCCGGGCTCCGTGGCTCAGCTAATCCCGCGCTTTGGGAGGCTGAGGTGAATGGACTGCCTGAGCCTGCGGGTTCGAGACCCGCCTGGGCAACTTGGCGAGACCTCATCTCTACAATAAATCAAAAAATTAGCCAGGCGTGGTAGCGCACGCCTGTAGTTCCAGCTACTGGAAGGCTGAGGCGGAAGGATCTCTGGAGCCCAGCAGGTCGAGATATTAAAGATAGGTAGGATTGTGGTGGGGAAAGATGAGTGTTTCTAGTCAGTGAAAGAATAACAATCTGGGTAACAGAGTAAGACCCCAACTCAAAAAAAAAAAAAAAAGACTAGGTCTGCAACTTCATGTAAAAAGTCTAAATGACTAAAAAATATACAAAAAGGCGTTCAACTTCAAGAGTAACCAGAGAATAGAATATTAACGATAAAAACAAAATGGTACAGAAATATTAATAACAATATAAAGACCCGAGGTCTTTGTGGAGCGTATTTTGTCCACTGATGCATCCCAAGAGCCTATCAACAGTATCTATGAGTTATTGTGAGGATAAATAAATGTAAGAATATACGTAAAGAACAATGGCTTGGCGCATATTAAACAGTCAGTAAAGGTGACTTCTTTTAATATAATCAATAAAAATAACTAACTATTATTGAATATAAGAAGTATAACAGTAGTCTGAACAAAGTTCTAGAGCCTTTAAATTTGTGTGAGTAAGGGCAGATTCAGAAAAGCAGTGTTATGGCAGGCCGTAGAAAACGAATTTGTTTCCTCCAACTTTTCACATTAAAAAAAATGCATATTTGAAAAACATAGTCTTGAAGAAGCTGAGTTATTCTATTTCAAATTTTTTATAGATTGATAATTATTGCTTCATTTGTACTATTTTAACTATTCAAAATATATGAGACAAATAGTGGTCTCCACTACTTCAGAGAGTTTTTTCTTATCTCAAGGACTAAAGGCATATAAAAAAACATTAAACCACTAAGCATAGTCAGAGGTAAAGAAAAACAATTAGGCATTTTTTACTTTATTCTAACAATATGTAAAACTAAGTTGTGTTTAACAATACAAACTCAATGTAATTAAACAGATAAGCATTGCGCACTCTGCGGATTATCCTTTATTTGTCCCCTAGATTCACTCTCCTCCTGTCTGCCTTGCTCTGTCTTTCTGCCTCCCCTTATCTCTCAGGACTCACATGCCCTCTATCTTCTGGTTGGGTTTCACCAGTGAAAGGAAGCAACAGCAGAAAAACAAAGGGTGGAAGGAGAGAGAAATCAGGGCGCAATTAATTCTCCCTGTTTCTTCCCTGCCTTGCTTCCTCTTTGGCCACAGTTCCTGCTGGTATAAGATGTTCCTCCTTGCTCTGTCACCTGGGTGGATATGTTTCCAACTGCTGCTATCCCTAGGTGAACTTTAAGAGGGTTATTTATTAATAATAAAATTAATAGAACTAACCTCTATTTCTAAAGACTAACTTTATAGGAAGAAAAGCACAAACGGTCTTGCAACTTTAGAAACAATAAAAAGAAATCCAAATTAGGTAGATTACAGAAACAAATAAGGGTGCCCAATAAATAAATGACGAAAACAATACAATCATATCTTACTTACTGATACTAAAAGGATAATGTATAGCATTGCTAATCAAAAAACCATTTCTTTATTGGAATTAAAATTCCTTACTGAGAGTTGTATCTGAATTATTTCTTTAATTCTGTTTTAATGAATTTGATACTAAAATAAGTTTTATTTTCTTTAACATAAATAATTGGTAGCAAACAAAATATTTGAAAGTTGAAGTCAACCTGAAATGTTTTAAATTATGTATTTTATACAATCATATTTTGCACTCTGAAATAAGAATAAAAGTCCTTATAAAGTTTTCTGTGGAACTACTAAGACTGTTAGATCTATAAAAAATTAAGTTAAAATTTCAATTGGTCCAGAATATGATTTGTTTCCTAGAAAAAAAATTTAACTACTATCTAACATTTTTTCATTTATTAAAAAGCCATTTATATTACTTTCAGACATAGATTTAGTGAGCTATAAAACAATAACAACTCCTCTCAACACTTCATATGTGAACAACCCAAACAAAAAGAAACTACCTAATTTCAAATGCAGAAAACAGAAGTATAAGAGAAGAAGAGTCCATCTGTATTCTGAGTAAGTACCTCACCCAGAACTCCTGACTATACCTTAATTTTTAAAAATAAAATAACATTTAAGATACACTGGGGTTTTTGAATAGCCCATGGTTCAACTGCCATAATTCCATCAATGAGTTCTCTAACTTACTACTGCTGAAAACAATCTCACATATGCTTCATCGTTATGCTATTTCTCATTTACGTAAACTTCAGTATGCTATCCTTGGGCTAAGATAATCTATTTTGCTTCTTTTATTTATAATTTTTTTTTTAGTTGGGTCTTACTCTGTCATTCAGGTTGGAGTGCAGGGGTACAATCATGGTTCATTGCAGCCTCGACCTCCTGTGCTCAGGTGATCCTTTCACCTCAGCCTGTTGAGTAGCTGGGACTACAGGGGCATGCCACCATGCCCAGCTAATTTTTTTATTTTTGTAGAGACAAAGTTTCACTATGTTGCCCAGGCTGGTCTCGAACCCCTGGGATGATGCAATTCTCTCATTTTGGCCTCCCAAGGTGCTGGGATTACAGGCATGAGCCACTATGTCCAGATATTTTGTTTCGTTGATATACACAATATCATATTTGATCCAGTTGCAAACATGAAGATGTACTTCAATTTTTATTTTGAATATTTTTAAACAATGATACTTTAAAACTAAATTGCCAGTAACAATGAGAAAAATTACACTGTAAAGACAATACAAAGAGTAAAACAGTGAATTAGCCATAGTGTATTACAAAGTGATTTTCTACCAACTAGGCATAACCAGGTTAAAAGTCTAAAATTGTTCATGTTATTGGGTAGGTGTAATAGTACAGCTGTGAATTCTGCAGAAATCCAGAAACGTTGTTATTTCTTTGACTTAGGAAAAACTTAGGATACCTGCTGAGAATAAGAGAAATCAGAAAGTGTGATTATAAAAGAAAGGTAGATACCCCAGGGTACAGTAAAACTGCCTTTAGGGTCATATATATGTAAGAGATGGTAGATGGCAAATGTGGATGCCATATGAGAACTTAAAAAAAAAAAAACCTTAAAAAAAATCCACAAGAATGCCTTATGCAAGTTTTAATTTTAAAACATTTTCTTTAGCGTTTCAGATGTTTATGGTATAGAAAAGTAGCTAAGATTTTCTAGGCCTGCAGGAGATCTAAATAAATTCTGGGATACATTTTTTTGTTACACAAAATTAGGCTAGCACATTCTTGTAGAACAAGTTGATCTTACTAGAAATAATGTGCACATATATACCTGAAAACTAAATCAGTTACACATTGCACCAAAAAATTATTTTACCACTGATCCAGACTGGTGTTTGGGAACAGAGGTCTATATAAGAAAAACAGAAAACCTAACATTTTACTTTTGCCAAGTTTAGAAATTCAGTTTTTAACAATCTCGTCATAGTCACCATGGAAAACAAAGATGATATGTAATCATATACCATATTCACCTTCTCACCCAAACAAAACTTGTCAGTGTCCCCAGAATACTCAGTAAATCTCTCTACTATTAATATATAGTACACTATGTAGCCTCTTGCATTTAGATATCTCTTCTGAGGGGACATGGGAAATCTAGCAAATCACCTAGATGTCCCCTCTCAGGGGACATAAAGAGACTGCTGGTGATTATACAGGACAAACTTATACCAGTGCAAATTTTTCAAGAATGTGTTTCTTTGAAGTTTTCCATTCAAATTGCACAAAAAAGAAATAAAGAGATGGAATACATACCGAGATATACATTTAAAAAATATCAGCCAGCATTAGGAAGAAAGAGAATGTGTTAAGTGCTTTCACAGTGGTGCTGACTCTTCTTTGTAACAAAAGGTGGTGATAAAAAGCATTTGTATAGGAAAGGCAGCTGGGGGTATACCCTTAGTATCCTATGGCATAATTTGAAAAGATAGCTAAGCAAGTTACTGTAGCCTTAAAAGAAACTTTCAAAGTTGAGGGCAGATGGTACTGAAGTATCAAATGGAACAGATTGAATATATCTACCTGCACTAAGTCAGAAAAGTAAAACTGGAAAAGTAATATTCTTTTAATAAATTTCATTTTGTTATCTCATAATTTACAAACAGACCTTGTTTATCCATTTATTTAGTTTGCAGGAAAATGGCAAAAACAAAAGTGAGAGTCACAAGCAGCAGTGAAGATGAGTTAAGTTTAGAATTTTATACAGGTAAGAAAAAATAAACACTGATGTGAAAGAAAACAACAGTAGTGACAGTGATATCATCCCACCAAGAACAAAAATGGGGGAATGTATTAGAAAGCGATAGTGATGTAGTTTTCAAAGCAAAAGACAATGTATTGTCAAGTGAAGAATGGGAAGATGTTACAGAAAAAGACAATAAATTTTGTTGTACATCCTCAAACAGAAGGACCGCAAATAGCAAGTAATATAAGAGAACTGGTAGACTATTTCACACTGTATTTTACAAATGAATTAGGGGATAGTGTATTAAAAGAAACAAATTGTTATGCATGTGAAAAAAGAAGGAAAAGGCAGCTATCTCACAAATTGATTAGGTATAAGTGGCATGACACTGACGGACAGGAAATTTTAGCTTTCATCGTAGTTATCCTAAATATGGGAATAATTCAAGTACCAAATATGAAAAAGTACTGGTCAACTGCTCAGTAGTAAAAGACTTCCTTTTGGAAATAGTCAGTAGAGAAAGGTTTATGCAAATCTTCTGGAAGATTCATTTAAAGATACCTTTAAGTGATCAGATGATCAGAATTCACACTCAAAAGGCCAATAATTATTTGCAATACATTGATTCAAAATTTACACACTATTTCATACCAAATCAGGCAATTTTTGTGTTGACAAATCCGTTGTTCAATTTAAAGGGTGAATATCATTTATAACATACAATCCAAATGAACTTACCAAATAGGGTATACACAGTTACATGCTAGTTGATTCAAAATCAGGGTTATCTTTTTTCAATACTTCCCTACTATGGCAGCATAACATCTAAAAACATCATTTGACCTGTTCTTCTAGTTAGCACAAGAATTCCACTACATTTATATAAAAAGAAAATAGAAAATAGTTCCCAATATAGCAGGATATACCACATGTTTACTGACAGATATTACACTAGAATTGTCCTAGCAGAAGTGCTTCTAAAGATGAAATGTCTTCTTACTGGTATATCTAAGTCAACCAAAAGGGAATACCAGCACAAATCAAAGAGCCAAAGCTTTTAATGAAAAAAACAGCAGCGTATAGGAAAAATAATCTTACGCTTCTTGTGCAGAAGGAAGGATTGTACAAATTCTCAGCACTTGGAATCATACAGGAATGAAACCTACCACATTGACATTACGTGGTGAAAATATATCAGTAAGGTGAGTGGACTGCCTGAGTCAGCTGGTTCGAGACCCGCCTGGGCAACTTGGCAAGACCTCATCTCTACAATAAATCAAAAAATTAGCCGGGCTGAGGCAGAAGGATTGCCGAAGCCCAGCAGGTTGAGGCTGCGGTGGCCGGGAGCGGCCACTGCACTCCAGTCTGGGCGACAGAGTGAGACTCCAACTCAAAAAAAAAAAAAAAGCCTCAAATGATTCTAAATTATACTGTGAATAAGAGTGGTATGGATCGTGTGAATCAGTATGCTTCTACATATTGTTTTTTGTGGAAATTTTTTAAATGGTGGAAGAAATTATCCTTCTGGGGACTATAAATATGCATTATTAACTCCCATATACTGTACCGAGTATGAAAAAAAAAAAAAAGAAATAGAAAAAAACAACAAAAAACCTGTGTCCCATTTGAAATTTGTCAAGCTTCTGATCAACCAGTTGAGAAGTGGTTTTCAGGAATCAGGAACGTGTCCTTCAACATCATCTTTGAACAGACTGGATAATAAATTACAAATTATTAATGTGGGAGGAAGAAAATGAGACTGCATTGTCTGCTTGAATAGAAAAATACCTGGTGGACGACGTCAAACAAATTACTATTGCACAACATGTGTCAATGAACTTGCAATGCATATTGGTGACCATTTCACAAATCACCACATGTTCATGTTAGAAAAATATAAACTATAAAATTCTGGCCGGGCGCGGTGGCTCACCCTGTAATCCCAACACTTTGGGAGGCCAAGGCAAGAGGATAGCCTGAGCCTGGGGATTTGAGACCAGCCTGGGCAACTTGGTGAGACCTCATCTCTACAATAAATCACAAAAACTAGCCAGGTGTGGTGGCGTGCATCTGTAGTTCCAGCTACTTGGAAGGCTGAGGCGGAAGGATTGCCTAAGCCCAGCAGGTCGAAACTGCAGTGGCTGTGAGCGTGCCATTGCACTCCAGCCTGGGTGACAAGAATGAGACTCCAACTCAAAAAAAAAGATACAAAATTTTGATTTTTTTGGTCATAAATAAATTCCTCAATGTCCGAAATTCCATTATATGCCAAACATCATTATAATAAAATAATTGGTTATAATGCTACATTATTTAATATGAAGTGATTCATTTTTCACTATTTCGTAAAAAAGTGCAATTGAGTTGCTAGTAAGTGATCCACAAGATGTCAAAGGGTTAATAATGGTTTACCCATTTCAAATGCCTTCCAGCAAGTGAGCTTCTGGAGGTAAGGACTGTGTTCTTCATCTTTTGGGCTTTCTAAAATCTAGCAAAGTACCTAGTACATAGTATGTTTTCCAAAGTTCTGTACAATTAGATGTAACTTTCCCCCCATCCAGTTGTCTCTCGTAGCTTGTATTATTTGTACACTGTATTGGTAGCTGAAATCATCATGCTATGAAATGGAAAAATATAATGGACAATGCTAGTTAAACTTAAGTAAGAAGTTAACATACAGTCATGCCTCAAAATATCCTGGACCAGGTAAATATATCCAAAAATGTCTCATGGAAGGCAAAAGGGAAAAAAAAGAAGTTAAAGGATGGATACAGTGGCTAATATCTGTAATCCCAACACTTTAGGAGGTCGAGAAAGGACTGCTTGAGCGCAGTTCAAGACCAGCCTGGGCAAAAAAGTGAGACCTTGCTCTACAAAAAAAATTTAAAAACTTAGCTGGATGTGGTGGTACACATCTATAGTCCCAGCAACTTGGGAGACTGAGGTGTAAAGATTGTCTGAGTCCAGAAGGTCAAGGTTGTGGTAAGCCACGATTATGCCACAGTGCTATAGCCTGGGGGACAGAGTGAGACCCCAATTAAAAAAAAAAAGATTAAAAAATAAAAATAAGCAAGCACTTGTGTCAGGTAAATTTCCTCACAAAAATTAAATGAAGATAATTCATAAGTCACTTAGGAAACTATGAAGGGTTAACTAATTTGTTAAACAAACATAAAGAAAAATAAAGAAACTCTCTGAAAGGATTAATTAATTGACTAAGTAGCCATTTGAAGGCTATTTCCCATCTCTGACTGGTTGATTATTTAATTCAATAAATACTTAGTAAGTGTTTACTATGTGCCAGTCATGATTTTAAGACCTGGGGATATATCAAACAAAATCCCTATTCTTGTGAAGCTACATTTTAGTATGAGAGGCAGACAATAAACAATATAAAAAAGAAAAGTACACAATATTTTACAAAGTAATATGTGCTATGGAAAAAAAATCAGAGATTAAGAAGTAGGAATGTGTTTGCATGGTGAGGACAAATTTAGGTAAAATGAGTAGGGCAAGTTTCACTAAAAAGTTGACCTAAAAAACCAAAAAACCTGAAGCAAGTAAAGTCATGCCAACCCAAAATCTAAGGAAAGAGCATCGCAGGCAAAAGGGAACTAGTTTAAAGGCCCTAAGGCAGGGACGCACCAGGTGTGCATGAGGAATATCCAGAAGGCCAGTGTGTGTAGAGCAGAGAGAGAAAAAAATAGGGAATGACGTCAGAGGTTACATGGGGAACAGATCACGTTGGGCCTTAAAAGGTCAACATAAGGACTAGTTTTTCTCTGGGTAATATGATACGTTACTGTTTTGAATAGAGACCTAAGATTATCTTTGACTTCTAAGGATCATTCTTTTTTTTTTTTTTTCCAGGTTTAAATGTTTATTTGGGAGGTGTTCTCAGGAAACATGATAAGGAAGTGAGATAGCCAGGGAAGCAAGTCAATACAGAATGCATAAAGAGTGGGTTACTGCTATGGGCAAACGAAGCTTGATCCCACTGGGGATCATTCTAGTTGTCATGTTGAGATAAGACTAGAGAGGCATAGAAAAAGAGAAGAATCCAGGATGTCAAGGTTACTGTCTAATACAACTGGAAAAATGAAACTACGAGGACTGAGAGATTCCAGGCAGAGGGAGAGCATGTCATGAGTTCTCTTTGGACTTATTTTTCTAAATACATGTCATGATGAGTATGGTAAATAAAGTCTAAACAAAGCAGTACAGAAATTCCTAACACCTGGCAGTGAGGGTGGGGAGGTCTCATCCACTAATGGAAAAGAAGAATGAGTCGGATGTTTCAAAAACATTCTTTCTTTGTTATCTTGCAATGACTTAATTCTCAGGGGTTATCACAAGCAAATCACTTTCTGTTGAACTCAGTTTTTATGTTGTCTTATTATCTGTTTCAATTTCCACAAAGAAAACTCTTTGAAGCCGGGCTCGGTGGCTCAGCCTGTAATCCGGGGCCTTTGGGAGGCTGAGGTGAGTGGATTGCCTGAGCCCGCGGGTTCGAGACCCGCCTGGGCAGCGAGACCTTATCTCTACAACAAATCAAAAAATCAGCCGGGCGTGGTAGCGCACGCCTTCCTACTGGGAAGGCTGAGGCGGAAGGATCGTTGGAGCCCAGCAGGTCGAGGCTGCGGTGGCCGGGAGTGGCCGCTGCACTCCAGCCTGGGCGACAGAGTGAGACTCCAACTCAAAAAAAAAAAGAAAACTCTTTGAGTTTAAACAACAGCAAGTAGAAGAGATTAAAAAAAAAGGGGGCGGGGAGCGACAAGAGAGACTGCTGGCAAATCAGTAGTATTATATATGCAGATGGAGGGGTGGGGAATTTATATTCAAGAATAAGTGTCAGACATGATTAAAAGACTTTGGAAAGAGAATTTTTATAATTATTTTACCCTAAAATCTTCAAGCCAGCACGAATCTCACAGACTTTCATATCTAAATTGAACCCATCTACATTAATCTACCCCGCCCTTACCATTATCGTTCCATTGCCAAAAGCAAACACTTTTGAACTTCTCTCAAAATACCAATTCCCACGAAAACCTTACATTAAGTTAAAAGGAGAGCCAAAGTCAATGACATTCTATTTTCTCTGCCTTTAAGTCACTTAATTTCTTTTAAACCACAAACATGAATTTCTATATCAAGAATAGAGAGTAAATAAGTGCAAAACGGTAACAAAGCAAAACAAAATGAAAGTCAAACATTATCATAAGAAACAACTCTGAGACTTATTCCAAATGAATATTACTCCACTCCCCAGTATAATGAACAAGAATTCCCCAAACTTAAATCCTCACTAAACATGATTTCTCAAGAATAATCTTTTGGCCTGGTGCAGTGGCTCATGCCTGTAATTACAGCACTTTAGGAGGCTGAGGCAAGAGGATCACCTGAGCCCCGGAGTTCCAGACTAGCCTGGGCAACGCAGCCTTGTTGCTACACAAAAATAAGAAATAATAAATAAATAAGTAAATAAATTGCTGCTACACATAAATTAATTAATTCAATAAATAAATAACAAATACAAAAACAAACAAATAAATAAATTAGCTGGGCATGGAGGTTGTAAGCTCCAGCTACTCAGGTCAAGGCTGCGGTAAGTTGTGATCCTGCCACTGCAGTCTAACCTGGGCAAGAGTGACACACTGACTCACTAACTCAACAAAAGGGAGGGAGGGAGGGAGGAAGAGAGGAAAGGAGGGAGCGAAGGAGGGAGAAAAAAGTCCCATGTCTTGCAAATTGCAGCAGCAACAATAATCAGAGTCTGCACTGGGATTATAGCCCAGGTATCCTAATTCCAGACCACAGTCCATGACTTCCAGCAATAATTTGAAGTCACTACCACACTCTTTTTATGAATTATAAAAATTAACCAATATTTTTCCTGTGGAAGACTCACACTCAATGAAATAAGAGAATGGTTCAATGAACAATCTCCTGAATTGACACTGGTAATTTGGATTGGGACCATGTGTCTTAGGGGAATTTCATCTTAGGAATCAACAATCTTAAATATATTCATGTCTTTAGGCTCAGTAACTCTATTCAAAAAGTTTACCCTAAGAAAGTATCAAAAATGTACACAAAAATATTTATGTGTGTTCATCACTGCATTATTTATAATATTAAAAAACTGGAAAAATGTGAATACCCAACAATAGGAGAATAAATAAAGGCATACCCAAAATATGCTTCAATAATTAAATATAGTATTACTGAGGAATGTTTAGAGACCATACGTTAAGTAGCAAATAAAAGTAGGCAATAAAAAGAATGTGTTCATTAAAACAAAGTCTTAGGATCAAAGAAATACGGTTTGAGCCTTGGCACCCTACTTGTCAGCTCCATGACCTTGGCTAAATTACTTGACCTTTCTGCATTCCCTCATCTGTAAAATGAAGATAATAATTATACTTAATTCCTTTAGGCTGGTATGAATTTTTATAAATTGGGATATCCATATAAATCAATTACTATATGACATGTGATAAACACTCAATAATTAGTATTTGATGGGATTATTGAAAGGACATAACATGGAGTCAATATACTCAATGAGCAGTCATTTTAACATTGCCTAAATCTCATGTTTTTCTAGCAATTCGCTTACTTACCCTTTAATCACTAGCCAGAACAGAACCAGTTTCTCAGAGGTAGCTATTGATAGTTGTTTTACAACCTCCTCTCCAGTTTGTTTTGTACTAATCAGCTTTTCTATTTCTATTTGTCTCCACCCATAAGACCCAAGTTAACTTAATCAGCCCTTCCTTACCTTCATGACACAGATAGACCCCATCACCATAGCAGCAATCACGTGACTAACCCACCCCCATCTGCCTGCTGTCCATCACACCTGACATCAGTACCTGTGCTTACCTGCCCTCTGTGATGAAGTGAAGCAGGCCACTACCCAATCTCCTTAACAACCTGCCCCCATCAAAGGGAAGGGTTAAAAAGTATTCAACTGCAAACTGCAGTTGCCATTGCTTTGCTTAACTCTGGTGAGTCCACAAGGCTCCTTGAGCTATGGCTACCATGTTTCTTGGTTTTGGCCCCCTTCCCTACCTGGGGAGGTGAATCTCCTCTCTCTCTAATTTACTTTCTGAATAAACTATATTTTCTAATCTAACTTCTGTGCAATTATTTGATCTTTTGCGCGACACTGGATCTAACAACCAGACACACCTCCCATTGGGCCTGAACTAACATTTGGAGGCCCCGCAGGGATACTTTTTAACCTAACAATTATATAACCATTTCTTTTAAAAATCAAGGAAAACAATAAAGGCTATTTAAAAAAAAAAAAATCTTAGGAAGTTCTACCTGGTCAGATGGGTTTAACAAGTTTTAACTTCTTAAGACAGAAAACCCTCTAACCTGTCGACTTAAAAAAAAAAAACTTTAAAAATGAATTCTTCCTGACATTCTTCAATAAGAACAAGTACATTGATCTTTGGTATCTCCCTTTTCATTCTTGCACTTAAATATGCACCCTGGTTATAAAAGTGATCCTGCTGTGTCTCTAGCCAGCCTCCTTTCTATCAAGTACTCCTTACAAGCATTTCTTATTCTGATTTGAAGTCTCTGGCAAAATCCCCTCAAATTCTCTTTTGGGCTGTCTGATGTACAGCATATCTGCAACACTTTGTAGCTTTGCTTATTTCTTCTTACTTGAGACATGATCCCCTTTTTGGAAAGCTACATTTAGTCCCTTACGGTAAGTAGCCTGTATTACTTTAAGGCTGCGACTTCTTAAGACTGGTAATGCTTACAGCTTAAATTTTCACTGTACATTATTCTTTCCTTCCTTTTTGAGTTAAGGTAAAAATAAAATTAACTGCTTTGAAATGTAAGAATTTTTAAACATATCTTGAAGTACCTGAAGACCCTGAAAATTACTACAAAAACCAAGATTGTAAATCATTTCTGGAGTTGGATTTCATCGACTTCTGATATCCAAATGATAAACTAGCAATGTGGTACAGGGAACAAGTCAAAGACTTTGTAGTCAAAACTGGTTTTATATTCTAGTTCTGCCATGTACCAGCAGTATGATGTTAGGTAGTTGATTAACCTCTTTGAACTTTGATTTTCTTATTTGTAAAATGGTGAAAAGTAGCATCTGACTTCATAGGATTATGATAAAAGGGAAAATATAATCATAGTGATTGCTACATAGTAGACATTCACTAAATGTTAGTTCACTTCCTCTTTAACTATTTGGTTGTACATAATGAACTCACTACATTCATGCATATCTTATTTTTGTATATACGAAAAAGCATAGAAAATGCCACAAGCCAGGACAACATTGCAAAATCTCATTCCTATAAAAAAATTAAAATTAGACAGGTGTGGAGGTTTTGCCTACAGTCCTATTCACTCAGGAGGCTGAGGCAAGAGGATCGATCACTTGAACCCAGGAGGTCGAGGCTGTAGAAGCTGTGATCATGCCATTGTACTCCAGTCTGGGCAACAGAGTGAGACCCTGTCTCAAAACAATAAAAATCCAGAAAATACCACTAATATTATGGAGGCAAAAGACAGATGTAAAATTTTTCACTTATAGATCTTGTATTTAAAAAGATTGGAAAGCACGCTTTTAGGGAAACAAATTCAGAAAAAAACTTGTACTGGCTAAAAGTGAATTTATAGTACAATGACCTAAAACAATTCTCTATAAAAACCTCCCAGTCAAAAATCTTTATCATACTGCTAAAATATAGACAGTAACCTAACTGTTAGAAATAGATCTGCTGACACTTAAAATGAGAATGAGCATGAGTCAACAATTCTAAACTGCATGATATTCCAACTGTCTAAATAGCAAAAGCTTTCAAGTTTTCTAGAATAGAAAGAAAGTCTGAAAAGGATTATCCCAAATCAGTTAAAGGGAATGTATAAATTAGCTATCGATTCATGGCACTTATTACATCGTATTAAAATTTCTATTTTAAATTAAATCATACAACATGGTGACTACAGTTACTAACAATGTACTGTATTCTTGAAAACTACCAAGAAAGTAGATTTTAAGTGTTCTCACCACAAAAAAGTATGTGAAGTAATACATATGCTAATTAGCTTGATTTAACCATTCTACAATGCATACATATTTCAAAACATGTTTCACATGACAAATATACACAACTTTATTTGTCTTTTACAAAATCTTTTACAAATCAATACAGAAATTACTCAGAAGCATATAACACATATAGAAACTTTTTTTTTTTAGTTGAGGTCTCACTCCATCACACTGGCACAATCATGGCTCACTACAGCCTCGACCTGGGTTCAGGCAATCCTTCCATCTCAGTCTCTTGAGTAGCTGGGACTTCACCTAACTGTTTTTCTTTCTTTTTTTGGTAGAGATGAGGTCTTGCTATGTTGCCTAGCCTGGTCTCGAACTCCTGGGCTCAAGCAATCCTTCTGCCTCGGACTTCCAAAGTGCTAGAATTGTAGGAATAAGCCACTGTGCCCAGCCAAGAAACACTTTAAGTACTATAAAGTAGTAAACTCCTTGGTGAATTAAACTTTAACATCTGTATCAGTCCACTTTGTGTGCTATAAAGAAATGCCTAAGGTTGAGTAATTTACAAGGAGAAAAGGTTTATTTTGGCTCACAGTTTTGCATGGCACCACCATCTGCTGCATTTCTGATGAAGCCAAAAGAAGCTACAATCATGGTGGAAGGTGGAGAGAGAGCAGGCATGTCACATGGTGAGAGCAGAAGCAAGAGAGTGAGAAGGTGGTGCCAGGCACTTTTAAACAACCAGCTCTGAACCAAATAGACCAAAAATTCACTCATTACCTAACCAAGTCATTCATGAGGAATCCACCCACATAATCCAATCTCTCCTACTAGGTCCATCTCTGACATTGGGGATCACATTTCAGCATGAGATTTGGAGGGGACAACAATCCAAACTATATCAAAATCATTGCAGGTAGGCAGTATTTGGGGGGCAGAGAGTGCTATTGTAGAATATCATTTTGCTACTGGTTTTCACCCTTTGTTTAGTCACCTTTCCTCCAGTTCTAATACTTGCTATACAAACTATTTTTTCAGTTGTAGCGGTGATTGTTAAATTCTAAGTATTCAAAAAGGAAGTGAAAATTATTCTCTGGAAGATAATATTCAGTCATTTAGAGGAATATGCAATAATTTTATTTTACCTTATACCTAGAGACAGGTTCTTCACTGTTCACTGACATGTTCTAAGGTTCTATAACAAGCTTGAAATACAGCAATAAATGCAGAAAGACTGATGTCTCTCTCTCTCCCCCTTTAATAATCCTTTGGCACCCTCCCTCCATTAGCAGTTCTTAACACTAGAAAAGAAAAAACAAAAATAAAACTAAAACCAAACACATAGAAAAGGAGCTTTGCTGAAGCTGCAGGGAAGAATTCCACTTTTCCTGGTGGACTGAAAGCAGCAGCCATGTACACTAAGACAGGATATCTTTTATACTTTTTGTACTTCTTCAGCTATATGGGAGAAGATAAAGGAATTGGGAAAGATGTGGGTAAGAGGATGAAAATGAAATTATTAGGATCTAGAGTTGTGATCCAGAATGAAGTTCCCATGAGACAAAATGTTATACACACTGAGCTCATTGGAGGAATGGCTGATTCTGGGACTGGGTCAGAAAATATACAAAATGAGCCTGGTGTACCTTGCAGTGCCATAAAGAAGTGTTCCAAAAACCCCACAAAGATGGGGGTAGGTCAAAGGTACACAGGCCAACTGGAGATTGGTTGGTTAAGAGGTTAAGAGATCCCAATGACCAAAGCTGAAACCATTTGAGCAACAGAATAAATAGTAGTATTAAATTATAACCCAAAGTATAAAACAAATATCCATGAATCCAAACTGATATAAATAAACATGGAGAAAAGACAAATCTGTGCAGAACACTTCCAAATATTTTTATATATTACTTCAACTCACCACTCAAATGTGGGTTGCACAAAACAATGAGACTTCCTTTCAAAAAGTACAGTATAGAAAGAAGGAAAAAAGAGTAAGTTCACAGTGGAGAAATCCCAAAACACTCTTCATCAGATTAACTCAAGATCAGCATCAATTGTAGTAAACATGTTTATAGCATGTACCCTTCATGTGATGTGACAAAAACGGCACTTCACTTTTCTGGTCTTCCTCCAAAAGCCCACAACCCCAGTCTAATGAGAAAAGCATTTGAGAAATTCCAGCAGAGGAGTACTCCACAAAATACCCAAACAATACCACACAAATTGGTCAAGGTCATCAAAAACAAGGCAAATATGAGAAATTGTCAGAGCCAAGAGGAGCCAAAAGAGACACGAAAACTAAATGTAATGTGATATCCTGGTTGTAATCCTGGAACAGAAGCAAGACATCAGGAAAAAAGCAAGAGAATATGAATACAGTATAGATTTCAGCTAATAGTAATATATCACTATCGGTTTGTTAATTGTAACCAATGTAACACAACTAACACAATATATTATTAATAGGGGAAACAGTACAGGGTATATGGGAACTCAGTGTACTATTTTCTTATTTTTCCTATAAATCTAAGACTGTTATAAAAAATAAAGTCGATCTAAAAGGAAAAAAATGTTGTACTTGATGACTAGATTCTCAAGAGAGCTAACAGGGCTTATTTAATTTCTAATAGCACTGAATTTATATTCTGAGAACACAAAGCAGTGAAAATGGAGTTCCAAAATATAATACTCTATTTCCCTTATTAACTGTGGGTTAAACTGACTTCTGTGGGCTAAGGGAATACCCAACACTTAATATAGTGTTTTGTAACACTGCTTTTAGGGGACTATGCTTTCAGATTTCTCAGTATCAGTGGAATTTAAACCACTTTACAGCTGAAAATAGATAAAGTCAGCATATTGGTGCTGGACCTGTCTGCACTCACTCACCTTCCTAGGCCTTTCTCTACTCTGCTCCATTGGAAAGAAAGCAAAGGCCAGCAGGCTCCTGTGTCAGCTGGCTCCCAGTTGAGTCTGACCAATGGGATGCAACAGTGGGAGACTGGAGAGTGGAAAAGAAGTAGAGACCAGGGTACTAGCCCCCTTCCTCTCTGCCTTGAGCAGCAGCTCTGGTGGCAGCAATGTCTCCTCTTCTTTGTCCTCTCCATCTGGACAGACACCTATGGTTCTAGTTAGGGGAGTGGTTCCTTCTTTGTCCAACCTGAACAGACACCCATAGTTCTAGTTAGGGCAGAGTGGTTTGAAGACATCAATTCTTCCCTTTGGGCCTATAGCTAGAAGTACTAGTGGTGTTTCATTTTCCAACAACTCCATTAATTATGAAACCAATTCCCTGACATACATTTCCTTTGTCTTACATCATTTAAGTCCTGTTTTCCTGGTTATACCTTGTCTGACAAAAAGGTTGAGAGGGAAAGAGGGATAAAAAGAGAGAATATTCTGAGAAGGGGCACAGAGGCAAGAAAGCAGAGTACCTTTGGGGTTGATTCACTTCCCAACTGTGTGAACTTGGACAAATTATTTCAATGCTTTAAGTTTCAATTTATTCATCTGTAAGTAGGGGGTTATATAGTATCTATACCTCAAAGGATTATTACATGGACTAAATGAATTCATGCATTTAAGGCATCAGCGTGACATCTGGCCCAACATCTTTTAGCTACTATCCCTATTACTGCTGCCGTCATGTACTCCTGTATACCTGAGTAATGTCCACTGAGAATACATTCTCAACTAGTTCTGTCCTCTTCTGCTTTTCTATTCTCCATCCTCCTAAAAAACCACGTTAGGTGTCATCTTCCTGAGGCCTCCACTGATCACACAGCTCTTACCAAACCAACTGCCCACAAAAACGGTCCACACTAGTTATCCCACCTTTTGGGATTATCCACAATCATATCTCATCCTACCTTATTTTTCTTCCTTGATGCAATCTATGTTTTTCTATGTTTTTGGCTTCTTTTGAAAAATAAAGTGTCCAGTGATACTGTTCTATTTCACTAATTTGCCTCCTTTAGAAAAGCAAGTGCTCTCTCCATTTTTGCTATAAATCATCACTCATACTATCTCACTTTTCTCAGTTCCTTCACTCACTGGTGCTACCTGCCTGGCCTCTTAACCATCTGGTTTTGCTACCCCTGCCTAAGATATCCAATTTTTAAAGTTTTGCTCATATCCTTTCCCTTTCTCAAGTTTCAGTTCATTTACTCACTCTTACAAAATCTTTTGATTTCCCAAACTAGAAACAAATAGGTCATTCCTTTGAACTCAAGCATTGTATCCAAATCTTTCTGTTATGACACCTATAGATTAGGCCTTCATTCACTTACTCGTGAAAAGACATTTACTAAGCATCTAAACCTGCTCTGTGATGTGTTTGGACCTAGAGATAGTTCTCAAAGTGAATCAGACAAGATTGCTGCTACTGAAAAGTTCCCAGGCTAAGGGACTGGACTTAGCTTCTGGACAAGTACCTAGAGGACAAAAAAATCCATGCTTGATTCATTCTTGTGTCCACTATAGCACTTAGCCTCAGCACCTAATCTAATAAAGTAGAACTCCATAAATACAGGCTGGATGAATGAATAAATGAATGAACAAAAAAATGACAGCACTTAATAGAGACTGCCTTTAATTGGGCACTTAAATTTGATTCAAATTTGCCTCTTAAAGCAACTGCTTTTGTAAATACAGTTTTACTGGAACTTAGACACATTCATGTACTGTCTATGACTGTGTTTGCTATATAACAGCGTAATAGTTGTGACAAAGGCTATATGGCCTACAGGGCCTTAAATGTTTACTACCTCACCCTTTTCAAATTAAGTTTGCTGTCCTCTGCCCTTGAGAGTGGCAATCCTGGTTTATTTATATCCTTCCCATACACACCACTCTATAGCTTCCACATATTTGGTGTCTCAAAAAAATCTATTAAACTGAATTAAATTGACAATCTTTAAAAACAGAAGGTATTTCAAAGTTAGAGACTGCCTGTGTAATTGAAAGTATTAAGCAACAAAATGACCAAAACTTGGGAAAGCATGTCAGAAGTCAAAGTATTATACATACTCTTATTACACATAACACTGCTTATAGCTTAGATCTCTCTTGACCATTAAAAAAGTCAAAGGAAAAGCACAATCTCATTTACCTTACTTTTTTTTATTCCTTAAGCCTGTCAGTTCATCATTCTATAAAACAGTTCCCTAATCCTCTATTTTTCTCAAAGTCAGTTGTTTAACTCATTTGTTAATTTTATCATTAAACAAAGACTTATGGAGCAGCAGCCACTTGCTTGGTACTATGTTGGGAGATGAGAGTAAGGATCCTTAAAACGTGGCCCTTGTCTATAAAGAATATCTAATTTTAGTTAAAAATACATATTTCAAAAAGGAGAAGAAACATTGTTTAAATAATGGCAGCAAATCAACAAATGGGCCAAGTCAGGTGTATGTTACCACTATCTAGCTTCAACCATCCACCAGGAAAAAAAAAATTAAATGTTCCACTACCATGAATCAAAAAACTTCTGAAAACTGGGAAAACAGTCCACTCCATCATAGCTGCTACAGCTAAAAAGAAAAAAGGCATCAAAATTGTTTACAAATTCCCTAAGGCATTTTATTCTCCCAAAACAACATAAGCAGTAAATAACTTTCTAGATAAATATAAATTGCCTGAAAGTGTTATAAAATGCTAAAATTTCTATCTTGAGACTGAACATTTGAGTTCAAGACAGACAATAGTTGTACCAGAGGGAAATTAAGAAGAAAAAAAATTATTCTTCCTCCTCAGAAGGGGTGTGGTAGTTGTGACTAAAAGAGGAATGTAGACTATGACTATTCACTTATTCAACAAATATTTATCATTTACCATATAAATATACAAACATGTATTTATTTAGCATAGGTCAGGCCTTATGCTAAGATCTGGGGAAAGAGTAGTAAGCAAGACAGACACAGCTGAACTGTTGATCTCCCTTAGAGGCTAACATTTAAGAGGATTCTACAGGAAAAAACACATGTATCAATATATTAGAATCAAATCCTCATGATTATTTAAATCCCTCAATAGTAATAGAAGTTAAAAACTGTTTAAAAGACAATTAGGTGACTACCACCAATTAGGACTTCACACCCTAGGTGTTTATGCTAATATAGACATAAATAATTTTGAAGTCGCATAATAAACACTATAATTAAAACCCAAACAACTTTCTAAGGAAATATAGGATGAACTTTCTTCTCCTAGGGAAGGGGAATTTGGGTTCGGAAAGGCTTTGCATTAGTAAGTTGAGTCTTTAAAAATGAATAGAACTTTCCCAGGAAGAGAATTTCAGACAGAAGAGAAAGCTTAAGTCACAGAACTGTGACACTTCATGAGGGAGATGAGGGAAACCCAATGCAACTACGGCACAGGGTGTAGTGCTGTATGGCGGAAATATGGTTGGGTAAGCCATCTGGGGGTCAGTATATGAGGAGTCCGGTACACCATCCCGAGAAAAGTTTAGACCATGGTAAACTCATAAAAAGGGGCAGTACCATGATTAAGTCTGTAGTGTAGAGAAATAACTGCTGGTTGTGTAAAGTTTAGAAAGGCTAAAGTACCAAAAGCAAAGAGACTTGGTTTTAAAGGCTATCACTATAGGCAAGAAGAGAGCTGAGAAAGACTAGAATATCAATGGGAAGTGAAAGCAAGACAGAAATTAAAGAGACGAGGCGAAGTGACTGATAGGCTGAATGTTAGAGGTAAATGAGAAAGTGGAGTTGATGATGGTATTATTCAAGAAAGGGAAAAGGAGAATCAGCACATTTGGGGAGAGGCTATAATGAGCCACATTTCAAATTAGCTGAATTCTGTAATTTTGTTTGTGGTAGTCATTGGTAAACATCTGGAAATTCTTATTGACTCTACTCACTGAAAGAAAAATTCTCATTCGTTCCCATTCAAGAATAACACTCATTCATTCAGCAATTTCTTTTTGGAATGTTCACCACAAATCAGGCACCATTATAAATGCTGGAAATACATACCAGAGAGCAAAGTCCCTGATCATGAAACCTACATTCTAGCCTCCTGTTATGATATAAGAAACAGTGAAAAAGCCGGGCTCAGTGGCTCAGCCTGTAATCCCAGCGCTTTGGGAGGCTGAGGTGAGTGGATTGCCTGAGCCGGCAGGTTCGTGACCCGCCTGGGCAACTTGGCGAGACCTCATCTCTACAATAAATCAAAAAATCAGCTGGGCTTGGTAGCGCGTGCCTGTAGCTCTGGCTTCTCGGAAGGCTGAGGCGGAAGGATCGCTGGAGCCCAGCGGGTCGAGGCTGCGGGGGCTGGGAGCGGCCACTGCACTCCAGTCTGGGCAACAGAGTGAGACTCCAACTCAAAAAAAAAAAAAAAAAAGAAAGAAACAGTGAAAAAAGAATCAAAGTTAAAAATATAAACGTCCAGTATGTAATCTAAAAGCTTGCTAAAGGAAGCTTCAAAGTAAGTCAAAATGTGTTTTAAATCACATTATAATTGAAAAATAGTAGAGGTCTTTTTAAAATAATGAATACATGCTTGATAACTTGTATGTTTGACAGGTTTTGGCTTTCACGTATCAGGTTTGATTATAATAAAACATACATGTAGCTAATTTTCCTAAATGTTACACTATCCTAATAATACCAGGAGTTACACTTTTCAGTAAAGTGCTGGAAACTAAAAGGCTACTACTTCATACAAAACTCATACAGTATGAGTTCTGTTCAAACTGCTATAAAATTTAATATTTTCCTCTTAACTTTAAAGTATATTTTCTATTTTTCCGTGAAAAAAAACCAAAAAACACAAAGTAAAGTTTGACCAAGACCTCTGACTACTAAACAACTTGCAAAATGCTATTATATTCAAGATTTCACATAGGTAAATGAATCCATTTATTTTTTTAAAATCTCCTAAACAGGCTAATGAACATTAATTCTTAGTCTCTAAAGGGAGGCTTACCTGAGAAAAAGAGAGTTATTTAACAAATACAAGATATATTCCATAATCCTCAAAACAACTGCATTTTTAGAAAAGAAAAATAAAAGTTTTTCTTCAACTCATTGGCAAACAATATTTACTACTATTTTTAATAAGATTATCACATCTAGGCCACCTTTTGTCAGTTTCTCATTGCTTTCAGTGCTTCCAAGTTCCCCAAAGTTATTATCAACAACTGTATCTTCTATCTCATTCTTGGTCATTGCCTGGACAAATGATTCCCAACAGAAGCAGAACAGCCCCTTAGAGACATTCTGAAAATCTGTGAGGCCCATTTTGGTTGCACAGTAATTTGGACAAGAGAGAAGTGGTGGATGGGGGACTGTTCATCTGGTGAATGGGAGACTGTTAATCTTAATATTCCTACAATGTATAAGACAATCCTGCACAACAAACAAATGTCTGCATACTTCAAGATTTTAAACGATTCCACTGGTTATTAAGTAGGTGAAAAGTCTGTTTAGAGTCATCTTAGTCCAGAACTTTATTATATATTTAATTTTTGCACTGTTTTAATACAAACTGAATTTTCCACAAGTGCTACTACCATGTAAATTGAAGGAAAAATTCTACTTTGTTTTATTCAAAATTTTACCAGAAACTGCTCACCATTTGGGAAAAACCAGTTTGTCAAGGACAAAAGGAGCCCTTATGCTATTTGAAAAACCAATATAATACATCTGATAACCAGTGTGCACTTGTAGCTTTCACATACACAGTGATTCTTTGAACTGGTGCAATATACCAGCAACTGATGACCACTTTAATATGTCTTCTAATGTAGTCATACTTAAACAGTAAATATGTTATTTTAGAATTAAATACTTATTTCACATTTATGTTTCAATTAAAGCATTATATTAATAATTTAAAAGTATGCTTATGGGTAGATTTTATTGCCTATGAATCTCATTTCAGGATTTCAAGATATGTTGGGAGACAGGTTGAGAATCACTGTTTACACTTTAGCCCTCATGTGCCTGGACTACTGAAGATGCCTCCTTATTGTTAGCTTGGATTCTATACATTCTTTCCTCTTCCAGGTAAAAATACCAACAGATGTAAAAATCACCAATATTGGTTATACCTTCAAATTACCTCAGAAGCCTCATCTGCCTTACAATCAACTTGATACTAAGATTTTTAAAACTTTCCATAACGAGATTTCGTCTACCTAATCTCATCTGGCTACATCACAGACTGAACACCCTATCCAGAAAGTCTTATTTGTAAGGAGTCAGTAAATCATAGTGGAAAGAGTGTAGAATTTGGAATGCTAGATCTGCCACTTATTAGGGGAATTATCCTGGACAAGTTACAACTTTCTCAATCTGTTTCCTCATTTCTTAAGTGAGGATTAAAAATTACCTTCTCCACAGGGATGTGGTAAGGAATGAATGAGACATGAGTTCAGAGTTTGTTACTTCAAACTTTTATGTTTTATTCACTTACATATTCCAAGGTCCTGGGATGGTACCGTCAGTAGTGCTCAAGAAGTGTTTGTTGGCTGGGTGTGGTAGCTCATGCCTGTAAACCAAGCATCCAAGCACTTTGGGAAGGATTTCAGGCAGGAGGATTGCTCAAAGCCAGGAGTTTGAGACAAGCTTGGGCAACATAGCAAGACCTCATCTCTACGATAAATCAAAAAAATTAGCCATTTGTGGTGGTGTACACCTATAGTATCAGCTACTCAGGAGGCTGAGGCAGAAGGATCGCCTGAACCCAGGAGGTCAAGACTCCGGTAAGCCATGATGATGCCACTGCACTTCAGCCTGAGGGACAGAGTGAGATCCCAACTCAAAAAAGAAAAGAAGCATTTGTTGAATGAAAGTGCATTTGCCTTCTGAAACCTTCCTATGTAAGCCCACCTTAGTCTGCTCCAGAATGTATCAGTTAATTAATAACCGAGTACTCATAAACTGAGTGTTTATTAGAAATAAATATCAGTCTCTGCTCTTGGGAATTAGAAAAACACTGGAAAAATAACATAACGTAAATGATGTCACAAGACAAAGTATGACTAGTAAACAAATGGTATGGGCAGTAATGCTGTGTACCTAAAAGCAAGATATATCACTGTGGACTGAAGTAGCAAGGAGTAAGGGATGGAAACGGTACAAAACAACCATGTTTCCAGAGTTTCTCCACCTAATGCATTCTTCTTACAAACAGTATTCGAGAACTTTATAGTATCCCAACCTGGCACTCCTCTGCCTGAACTCATCAAAATGGTACCAATGACTTCAGGATATCCTAATTCTTTTGCTTTACCAGATGCTTCATATGTTCTAGTCCCTGTCCCCTCAATCTCTGGAAACTCCCCTGATTACTAGTCACTGATTACTGAGCACTTTAAATGTGACTAGTCCGAATCGAGATGTGCTGTAGGTGTAAAATATATACTGGCTTTCAAAGACTTACCTTAAAAAAGTTAAATCTCATTAATAATTTTGATATTACATGTTGAAATGTACAACTGTGCATTATCGAAATAAACAAAATATGGTGTTAAAATTAAATCCACCTGTTTCTTTTTTACTTGTTTAATATGGCTACAGAAAACTTAAAAGAGCACATGCGGCTGGCAATATGTGCCTATGGGACACGTCCTTTTCACAGCTCTACACTACAGCCTGAATAAACCACTCGCCATTTCCAACTGGGCCTCTTTCTCTCTAGGAGTCTCTGGAGATACTGGAGCCTGAAACACTTTCCTCTTCTCTTTGCTGAATTATACTGCTCTTACTCAATCAGATCTTAGTTTTCAACCATCGCTTTCTCCAAGAAGCGTCCCTGACACCCTGATATCCCCCGCTATTCGGGAGTAGGATCTGCTACGCGACAGCAGAATCCGACACAGACCAGTTGTCACACTGTGTCTGCAACTGCCAACTTTCTGGTTTGTATCGCGACAAGACTGGGAGCTCCCCCGAGGAGACAGACCCTCGGATCCGCTGGGTCTCCCACGCCCAGAGGTCAAAGCCAGCAGAGCAGCCCCCTGGCTGAACACACGCGCGGCGGGACACACAGACGGTGAAGGCAGCGTGGAGTACGAGGGTTCAGGGGTGGGGGGTGGAGAGGGGAGAGGCAGAGACAGGGAAGGGGCCCCGGGGCCGCCAGCGGGGTAGGCCGGGGCAGCGAGGAGCCTGGGAGGGCGGAGGCCGCCAGCAGGACTCACCAGTCCTTGCTGCTCTATATCGGCATCCGGCCGTTTGGCCGAGGGCGGAGTGTACTCGGCGTAGCGCAACCCATCGCCGACAGGGGCGACGCCACCACGAGCAGCCATGGCAATATGGTCCGGAGAGACGCACGGCGCCGCGGCGCTGCCTACGAGGCGGCCTTAGGGACAAACTAGCTAAGACAGGTCCATCTCGCGGATTTCGCGGATGCTGCTCCAGCCGCGCGGGTGAGAGCGGGGGGCGGGGGGAGCGGGCCCAGGAGATCTAGTCCAAAGCCGGGCTCGAGTTGACATATCCCGTCAATGCTTGGGGTCAGATTCCGAATCGAGGACATTGGGACGTTTTTGTTTCATATTCGCAGGCCCAAAGTCAACGCTGGGCTCTCCCCAACGCCTGGACTTGTACCCTGCAGCCTAATGTTGGTCTCATAAAATGCCTGGGCAAGAGAGGCCAGGTCTCGCTGGAGGGCCCGAGGGTAGGGACTTGTCTGAGCCTTCCTGGACGGCTCTGGCCTTTCTTCCTATCGACTACTGTTTGAAGAGGGATTTTGCTTACTCCACCCCCAAATAAATGGCTTTCTTTAAGATGAAATTATAGAGAAGAAATTGTAAACAAGTAAATATCACTCCCACAAATGATTTTGTGCTGACTTGCATATAGAACTTTATGATTCCTTTGGAAGTCAAGCTTTTGGGAGCAAAAACTACCCTACAATTGAAACCGGTATAGTGTTTCCCAACTCCTGTACCAACTTGGAAGCTCTTTTGTCCTTTACAATCCGTTGCAAAATCAGTCGAAAATTTTCCTGAATTTTAAGTTTTGAGTTATTGAGCTATTAATTTTAGTTTTGAACTATTAATGTATTCACTTAATTATTTTTGCATGCCTAAGAAGTTAGGTTCTGAAGGAATTTGCAATGTAGTAGGAAAGACAGCAATAATAATATGCCTCAAAACATGAGTCCACGTACTGTGTAGCAGGATAAAGAGAACTGGAATGGGAAGAAACAAGAAGTCTGAATTCTAGCGTACCTCCATCATTTTCTAGACTTCTGTCCCTGACTATGCCCATTCACCTCTCCAAAACTCTTCTTATCTGTAGGAGAGCAACATTAGTCTGACAGAAATGGGGGAGGGGGATATGGAAGCAAATATGGAAGCAGCTTGTGCAATGCATTTATGAGGAGAGTTACAACCACAGTACCATTGGAATTTGCAGGAGGGATGGCCACTTTTAACAATGGTCATCAAAGAAGGTTAGATGGAGGCTTAGCCATTGAGACGGTCAGTAAAGAATGGGGAAGATTATTTTAGATGGAAGAGAAGGAGTGCCAGAAATTTCAACTGGGAACAAACACAAATAAATGAAAAGGGTGGTACAGAGGACTGGGTAAAAAACACTCCAAGACTCTTCAGAGATGTGATATTACAGAAATTAATTTTTGTTAAGCTAATCCACAATAATGAAGGACATTGGTGAACTAAGCAAATAAATTGGGTTTGTCCTACAGGTGATGCATTCATGTATTTACTTTTTCAATAAGTATTTATTGAATATCTGTTAGGTACAGGCACTGTGCTGGGCATGGTACCTGTAGTGTCAAGCAGACAAATAAGGCCACTGATTCCTTGGGGTTTAGCATGCCCTAGCAACTGGGCCCTAGCAGTAACAGGCTGCTAGCTTGGAACAAATGAACAATTGGAACAGGACCCAGATTAGCAGTGCCTCTTAGGGCAGCTGCTGTCCCTGCTCAATAACTGGAGGGAAGCTCCCAGAGCAGAAGCCAAGAAAAGAGGAGAAAAAAGTGGGCAAGGAAGAGGATAGCAAGATGGAGGGATGTAGGCTCAGCAGAGTTATGTCTCAGTTCAGACCCCAACCTGTTGAGAGCAGATGGCTGACTGCGTGTAGGCTTGACTGACCTGATTCTACAGCTGTCTCGGGCACCTTCTCCTACAGAAGTGGCCAGTTTTAAAGAAAAATCTCATTCACAAACCCTATTCAGTTCCCAGACTTCGGGTTCTGTAGTAAATCCACCCTCATCAGCAAAGAAAGGATGGAAACAAGAGCAGTAAAGTCCTTTTCTCTCCCACAAGGATCTGTTCCTGATTTAGCTAAATTCATTTTTCTGACTTCCATGAGAACAAAGACGAATGGTTTTTGTGAAACCCAAAAGGGAGGCCACATTAAATTTTCATTGGCCTATTTTAATTAGCTATGCCACTTCAAAGACAGATTACATTATGTTCAATAGACATTGTAAAAGAAAGGCAGATTACATGGGTAATACATCTTAGAAACATCTCAGTAAAATGTGTTTTAAAAATTTGTTGTTTGAAAGAACGTTTGGCAAAGAAAATTTACTTCTCTTGCCTCAGTTTCTTAATTAGCAAAGTGAGTGACAATAACAGCACCTCCCTTGTGAGCATTAAATGAGTTCACTTTTGTAAAGCTCTTAGAACAGGACTGATACTTAGGAGGTCTACAAAAGCGTTAGTTATTATTTTCTTCATATTACCTCTTTGACCTCTTTATTTTCTTTTATATTTTCTCTCACTGCCTCTGCCCGTAGCCCCCAAACAGTGGTGTTGATCCCAAACCAGTTGTCTTCTCTGAAATTATGAAAATCTGATTAACATTGGATTGTGATATAAAGTATAAGTATGGGGGAGGAAACAGTTATTTTCGTGAAAATGAAATTAAATGCCTTGGAAAGCTTTGATAAAATCAAATTTTTATTTGTTGTTGTTAATGTTTATTTTAATCTATTGAACCATGGGCATGGGAAGAGAATCACAAACACTGACTATGATTCTACACTCAGTTGCTTTTAAAATGTCTTGTTTCACCTTCATTTTAAACAAGCTCAAATTAGGAATCATAAAGGATGGATTTTATCAGAATGAAAGAAATCCAAGGCAGAACTGAATCAGAGAAACCATATCCAAATAAAAGGCCTTGGTCCTACAGATACACATTAGAGTACATGAATAGTTATACAATCTACCTGTTGTGACATTAAAATTTCACAGGGGTAGGGAAAGTGTTATTAGGAAAAAAGTCTCATAAAGCTATTTGGGGGAGATAATGAAAACAAGGCAGAGAAACAGTGATTTGCATATGATGCTAAAAATGTTTATAGTATGTATTACAGTTATGATGCTAGATTTAGTTGGTTTTTCAATTAGCCCACCAACAACTATCCTGTCTGGTCAGAAAAGAGGCTTTACTGTATGACAAGGTGCAGTGGGTACAAAGGAGAAGGGGCCTGAAATAAATGTTCAGGGAATGAGTCAGAGAAGTCAGCACTCAGGATGACAATGTAAGGATGAGTATAAATGTGCTGGATTGCTAAGAATGAGGCACGCTTGGGGAAGTAAAGTAAGAGAAAGCATTGTATGTGAATAATACTACATACCATTCAGTTTTGCTAAAGCTTAAAGGATAAAGAGGAAAATGAAGATGGATGAAGGTGGACAGATAACCAGATAAAGACCAGATATCGAGCAGCTTTATATAATAAGTAAAGGCATTAGAATTTATCTTAAAGGTGAAAACAGGGCATCAAAAATTGTTGAATCCAGCAGTGACATGATTAGATCTACATGCTAGGAAGATCATTCTGGAAGCAATTTGGTTATAGGCCAAAATGAAAGGAGGGAGATCAGTAAGAGAGTTATTGCAATAGTCTGAGTAAGAGATGCTGAGGCCTAAACTAGGACAGTGACAGAGGGACATGGCAAGAAGGAATTTAGTGAACTGTATTGGTTTTTTCCTCCCAAATTTAATCCCTCTTGGCAGCTTTTCAACACAGATCCAGCTATGGAGTTGGCCCTTACTCGTAGGGTGGGCCTTGATTGAAAAGGCAACCAATGCATCTCATTACTCTAGTGATGATGCCTGTTTAATGAATGGGCACTTTGCCCTTCTGGGTCACTGGATGTATAGGAAAGGTTTTCTGGATACTTCTAGAAGAGGAGCGTCTTCTCTCTTTAGCTAGGCATTAACAGAAAAGCATGAGGACCTAATTATGGTTGGCAGTCATTTGACAACCATAAACTTAGATGACCATTTATCATCCAAAAAAGGTCACATCTGAGAGAAAGAGAAAGATAGTGCTATAAATAATTATGTTAGGGGAATATTAAATGTAACTGATACTATCTGGCAAACCTGGATACGTGGTCCCCCTACCATGAGAACAGATGGCTTTAAGATGAAGCAAGCACTCTTGAATGTCATAAGAAAATAGAAAAGAAACTGGATTCATGATATCATTTAGCTACTACTACTATTGAAGTCTACTCCATTTCTGAATTTTTAGTTACGAGAGTAAAAATTTCATTTGTTTTCATTTTAAAATTTTTATTTAAATTATTTAAAATGTTAAACATTTAAAAAGTAGAAAAATGTAGCATAATGATCCCTCACTTCTGCCCCCAGATCCAGATTTAACAATTGTCAAGATTCTGCCACAATTCTTCATTTATTTTTTTTCTGATAAAACAAATCAAAACATTTCACTCTCAACATTTTAGTATGCATTCCTGCTAAATAGGGATATTTTCTGACATAGCCATTTTCGTAACATAACAAAAATTATTATTATTTTTAAGACAATTATAGGTCTTTATTATGTAAACATAATATTTCTCATGGGAGTTGGTCTTCGGTTTGCTTCTTGCTTTCACAGAATGTCAAATATTTGTAGAAATTTTCTAAGAATGATTTATGAAGCAAACACTCCCTTGCTCCCCCCACAAAAAGCCTTATTGCCTGCATTTCCCAACCAGATTCCTGAGAAAAACAATATAATTTATTTTAAAGTGTGATACATGTTTTCTTTCAAGATATAAAAAGAACAGATTTCCAAAATATGAATCTGTTTTTGTTTACAAAGTTCATTAAAATACATTAAGTAGGCTCAGTTGTTTTATCTTTGACTTTATATTCCAGTTTACCAGAAACAAAAAATGGCAATACACAAAGATACGTAAACCACATTAATCTCACAGCAGTATAATGTCAATATCATCATGAACACCTTATAAAAGTAGCTTTCCTGGATACACAACAATCTTCCTTCATTTTGCAGCTTCGAGGGTTCTTACCAATGCATCAAAGAGGTTGGCACCATTTGTCATCTTGGAAGAGGACTCCAAATTTCATGCTTAACTTTCCATCGGCATTTTTTGAACTGAAATGATGGACTTCCTCCACTGAGAGTTTCACCTCATGACTCACATTCATTACTGCCTCTTAGCTCGCGTTCTTTTCCAATGTAGAACTGCTACCATGTGGATCCTGGTTGTCTTCTTTGATGTACTGGTGAGGAAGAGGCTGAGGAAGGAAGTGGCGGAGGCAAAGAGAAAGACAGCAGGGGGTTAGGGTGATAGTAAGAGTCTCTGTGCTCAGGAAAGGGGCCGCCCACACTCTCCAACAAAAATTGTTTATAACCTTTTGTGTAATCTAATATCCAATTACTGCCTAAATTTCCTTGATTGCTACAGAAAACTTTTGAATAGCTGGTTTGTTCTTGTCAGTATCAAAGTTCACACATAGCAGTAGATGGTTGTTATGGTTTGAATGTCTCCTCTAAAACTCATGTTGAATCTTAACACCCAACAGTGTTGGGAGGTGGGACGTAATGGGAAGTGTTCAGGTTATGAGGGCCTTTCCTCATGAGTGGATTAATGTGATTATCACGGAAGTGGGTTAGTTATTGAGAGAGTAGGTTGTTATAAAGAGATCTCAACCCCTCCTACATGTCCTCACTTGTCCTTCCACCTTTCCACAATGGATGCTGCTGCCCAGAGGCCCTCATCAGATGCCAGCTTCATGCCCTTGAATTTCCCAGCCAACAGAACTGTAAGAAACAAACTTATTTTCTTTATAAAATAGTCTGTAGTGTTCTGTTATAGCAACAGATACCAGAGTAAGACAATGACTATACCACATTAGTCTTATTTAATTTTAAAGAATTCCCTTTTCTACCTTTTTCAGTGAATTAACTTTTTGAGGAAACCATCACCTTATTTTTAAACCAAGTTTTAGCTAGGCTTTTTGTTTTTGCAACCAGAGCTTTCTAACTGATCCAAGGAGTGAACTAATGGCAAAGGGATAGGATCAAGATTTGGTGGCTAGAAAGATTTCAGAGAGTGAGAAGGAGACAGAGAGAGACAGAGACAGAGAGAGAGAGAGAGAGAGAGAGAGAGAGAGAGAGAGAGAGAGAGAGAGAGAGAGATTTGGGAGATTTGGAATTGAACAAATAGGAGAGAGAAGGAAACGGGAGGAATTCATGGTGATTCTTGGATTTCTTTCATTGGCAACTACTAAACTGTCCTGACAAACCACTAAAGTCCAGTAGGGACAACACAGTGCCTGAGAGGCTGAAAACAAGACCTGGGGACAGTGAATGAGACATAAGGTTTATTTGAGACTTACACACAGGGTGTCCAGGGGTGGCCAGCTGGCCAGAAAAAAAAACTGCTACCATTTGTGGAAAGTGTACTGTTTATGTAGCAACTTTCACTTAGCAACCTCTGCTTAGCAACCTCCACCTAGCTTAAAACAAAGGGCCGCAGTCTCTTGCATGTCCAACATCCCTAGAATCAGGCCAAGGTCCAGATGTTCTTTACAAGTATGTCATACATATCTGGGTTGACCATCCCGGAGTCTACACCTCAGAACACCAAACACACATTCACCAAGGAACATAGGGTCATTCTCAGGGTATGTTTGAGTTATTGCTGTCTGGTAAGACAAGCCCACCATACTTGAACTAGGAAAATTATATAAAATAAGAAAACAGAGTGAGGATTAGGCTCTGAGATCACAAAGACTCAGGGAATGAACAATGGGGGTGGGAGGGAGAGGGTAACACAAATTACGAATAAGAAGCCAGAAAGATAAAAGAAGACAGGACAGAGTATGGTCATGAAAACCAAAGAAGTTTCAAAAAGAATGAAATAGTGAGGAATGCCAGGTAGCCACAGATAAGTAAGGATAGAACTGGTACCTAGGTGGTCACTGGTGACCTGAGCAAGAAGAGTAGCATTCATTCTAGAGAGATAGTGATGACCACCCATCTCTCATTCTAGAATATTCTAGAAAATGTTCTTTTTTTAAAAAAGTATAAGAATAACAGGTAATGTTATTTCCCTGTATATTGACGTCAGACAGTATATAAAGCAAAAAGAGAAAGGAAAGCAAATTCATCTGGAGCTTATCATCACCAGTCAGGTGATTAGGTTTGTAAAGTGACTATTTCTTACTGTGATTGTTTGGATATGTACAAAAATATTTATCTGTTGGAAAACTATAGATACCACCTTAAAGTAGGAAGACAGTGAAATACTCTACCTTCTGTTTAATAATATTTCACTGAACTACCTGCAACAAGGAAATAGAGCAGAATGAATAGTTTTGGGGCTTTCTTTCTAATCTTACAAACAATTAAAAAACAAGAAATGAACTTAAAGGATGGCACAGGGGATAAGCTAAACAAACATGTAGGTTTGCTTTTTAACTTCAGCATGTATTTTCTGTTGACTGACAGCCAATAATTGGCAAGCTCGTTGTGGCTTATGTCAAAAGCAGTAAAATAAATGCCCTTCGTGAAGATGTCTGCTGTCTAATTGAGGAAAATGGGTACCTACATCATGTAGATCTGTCTAATGGTCACCCAGAGCAGCCTCTGCCGCTCAGGTGCCAGCTAGAGATAATCCCATGAAAGAAACGCTGGCACCAGTACACAAAAGTTGCTTTCTGGAGCCAATTTACATTTTGTGCTTTTGTCTATCTGAGCCAAAACAGCATAAACAATGCCAAATCTAGTTTTCTGATTATTTTCAGGCTGATTGAATCTGGCACATGACATAGTTTTATCTAATTAACCCACATGTGGTACAAAACAAAACAAATTTGAAATGGAAAGCTCTTTCTGCCTTTATTGAAAGGCGGAGGTGAATATATAATTATTTTGTCCTTGTCTCTCAGCCAAATTTATAGTTGAGAGAGGAGGTGTTTTTCTATTAGATAACACAGACAAGTTCTGTTTATTACCTACTATAATTAAAATTTATTATGTTTTACATTTTCCCAAATTCAACCCTCCTTTGTTCTTTCTCTGTTCTAAAAAGAGAAGAAATGTATAGAAGGTATGTTCCTATTAAATGTATAGGCTGTACAAGAAAAAACTATTTGTCTACCTGCACAACTCTTCTTACACCCAAAATGGGGATTTTTATCACATCAACCAATTCTCCAACCCTCTGGACACTGAGTGATTGTCCTGCAAGTCAATTCTGACACTAACAACCCTAGAGTGATTAGTGCAAACCCCACGGGTTAAAGGCTTAGTCCCACAACACCGCCTTCACTTCAGATGCCAGTAACAAGTCCCAAGTTTCCACCTGTAATTCTGACTGGATGGCTATAAATCAGGGGTTTCCACGAACCCCTCCTCAGGTATGGTAATTTGCAATAATGGTTCACAGAACTCCGTGAAACATTTTACTTACTATTACCAGTTTATTACAAAGAAGAAAACTCAGGAACAGCCAAGTGGGAGAGATACACAGGACAAGGTATGTGGATGGGGTGTGTACTGAGGTTCGTGCCCTCTCTGGGGCCACCATCCTTTCATCCTCTGGATGTATTCACCAGCCCAGATGCTTTTAAACCCTGTTGTTTATGGTTTATATTTTTAAAAATGTAATTTTATTTAAAGAAAACTATGAGGGGGCTCTGTTCCCTAGGTATGATTGATTAAATCATTGACCTTTAATGATTGTAATCAACTTCCAGCCTTTCTCCTGTCCCTGAAGTTCAGGAATAAGGCTGAAAGTTCCAACTCTAATCACATGGTTGCCTTCTCTGGCAATCAGCGCTCATCCTCCCAGTTTATTAGCATAAACTCAGGTAAGGTTAAGAGGAGCTTAGTATGAATAACAAAAGACACCCCTTTAGCCCCTATTAGGGGTTCTAATTCTAAGGGGTTCAAGAGCTCTGTGCCAGGAACTGAGGATGACGACTGCTATGATTTGAATGTCCTCTCCAAAACTCATGTTGAAATTTAATTGCTAATGTAAGGGTACTGGGCCTCTAAGAGGTGATTAGATCATGAGATCTTGGCCCTCATGAATGGATTAATGCCATTATTTTAAATGTGACATACTCTGTCTTGTGGGCATGCATCCTTGCCATGTGATGCCCTTCACTGTGTCATGGTACTACAAGAAGGCGCTCACCACATATCAGAGCATGCATGGTTTTGGGCGCCCCAAACTCTGGAACTGTGAGCTACATGAATACATTTGAGATTTTTTGTCCTTTACAAATTACCCAGTCTATGATACTCTATAATAGCAGCAGAAAATGGACTATGACAAAATGTTTCTTATATCACAATATCACAGGATGTTTGTAAAAAAAACCCAAAAAACTCAAAATTAGATGAGAAAGTCTATCAGATTCTGAAGAAGATTGTCAGGCAAAGTAAAAATTCACTTATCCATTTAGGGTTGCAATTCTTTCATACTACATCAAAAAATGGCAGTCTGAAAGCAGGCATTATACTCATCTAGAATTGCTTCAGAATGTCTAACACAACAGAGTGGTACTCTGTAAAATGCTGTTTCATATTAATGGCAGGTGTTAGAGTAAAAGGTGGTACGTATCTACTATTTACCTGTCATGGAATTAGTCTCTGAAATGATGCTTTAAAAAAAGTACTTAAATATAAATCATTCATGGGGTCCATAGTCCATGAACAACTTGGCTGGGATGGGCCCCATGGGTAGTGAGGTCTAGGTTTGGGTATCTCAAACAATGAGATTTACTGTACATAATGGGGTAGGTGTGGGAGGTAATTAATCAGTGTGACCACTGTGTTATGTGAGGCCAAGTCCAAGGAGATGGTCTACATGGTGAGGAAGTTGGTTATATATGAGGGAATTGAGCAAATAAGTAAATTTCTTGAAGATAATGGAAATCGGGTTATTAATATTTGGAGGTACAGATATAATAGAAGGGTGACTAGAAAAATCCTATGATATTCTTCTGAAAAGGCCTAGAAGTAATGACACCCCAGTAGAGTTAGTATAAACTCATAGTTTTACGTTTATATCAATGTCTATCTGTATTAGTTTTCTATTGCTGCTATAACAAATTACCACAAGTTTAGTGGCTTAAAATAACATGCGTTTATTAGCTCACAGTTCTGTAAGTCTGCAATCCAAGAAGGCTCAGCTGGGTTCTAGGCACAGGGCATCACTAGGCCAAGGTCAAGGTATCAGTCAGTCTGGGCCTTTATGTGCAGACTTAAAAATAATCCACTTCCAAGCTCATTCAGGTTGTTGGCAAAATTTATTTCCGTGTTTTTATAGGGCTGAGGTCCTGTTTTCTTTCTGGCTGTCAGCTGGGGCCATCTTCAGCTCCTTGAGGCCACCACAATTCCTTGTCACTCTGTCCTCCCACTATCATCAAGCCAGGAAGAGTGCACAGATCTTGTGCTTCAGATCTGCTTTATTTCTCTTATTCTCCTAGCTGGAGAAAACTCTGTTTTTAAAGGACTCACCTGAATAGGCCAGGCTTACCCGAATAATCTTATCTTAAGGTCAAATGGTTTAGGACTTCAACCACATCTGCAAAATCCTTTCACTGCAGTCCCTGCATTAATGTTTGGTTGAATAACCAGGAGATAAGAATCTCAGGGAAACCACCTTTAGAATTCTATCATACTGTCTATACTATGTTGATGGGTACATAGATATCCATATGGACAGATACAAACATAGAGACATGTATGCATACATGTATGTACGTGTACATATACATATTTCCTATGTATATCTTCTGAAAAGGCCTAGAAGCAATGAAACCCCAGTAAAAAGGGGTGTACTTTCTACCCCAAATCTTGGTTTTTAAATACCATCCTTCACTAAAAGAAAACATGGCTTGTTGTTGAAATGGATAATTCCATGACTGAGGCAGAGAAAGTACAAGATAAGTCTGGAATATTGTGTTGAACCAGAAACTAAGAATACTCAAATAATGATTAAGGACATGTCAAAAGGAAACAGGAGCCAGCATGAAGGGACTCTCACTGCCCAAATATGACAATCACAGTAAATAATGATAATAATAAATTATAACCCATTGAATAAAATAAATATCCATGAACCCTTATTTGTATAAATGAATACAAAAGGGAAAACTCTTTCTTCAGCTGAATACCAGCTAATAAGTACAGAAGGAATGATGGAATTAGAAATTACTATTTCACAATCATAAATCATTCAAGCAGAAAACATCAATGGATGCTAAAACTGCTGGGTAAAAGTTTGATGAGGAACAGGATATATTTACATAGCCTCAAAGTAACTCCCTGCAAATTGCATATCAACTGCTTATTAATTATTCAGTAGTCGCACAGTGGAGAAACCCTGCATGTACCATCTTAACCAAGTGATAATAGCACTGCCAATAATGGGACAAACTAGCATCATATATTTCCCAATTCAATTATATGAATCTTGAGGAAGTATCAGAAAGACCCAAATTAAAGGACATTGCAAAGTTATAGGCCTGTACTCTTAAAAATGTCAAAATCTTCAGAAGCAAGAAAAAACTGGGAACAGTTCCAACTTGAAAGAAGTCAAAGAGACCAGTCAACTAAATGGTCCTAGATTGGATCCTAGATCATGTAGAAAAAGGGCAAAAGGGAAGACATTTGCTTTTGGTTTGTTTTGTTATGAATAATTTATTGAGATAATTGGCAACATTTGAATAGAGTGTGTTGATTAGATGGTAATTGATATTGATGTTAATGTCTTGATTTTTATAAAAATACTGTGGTTATTATGCAAGAGAGTGTCACTTTTTAGAAAATGCACACAGAGTATTTAGGAGAAATGGGGCAATATGTCTACAATTTACAGTCAAATGTTTCAGCCAAAAAAATTTTTTTTTAAACCCTTTGTGTGTTGAATTGTGCCTCTCAAAAAGAAATGTTGAAAACCTATCCCTAGTACCAGTGAATGTGATGTCATTTGGATATTGTGTCTTTGCAGATGTAATCAATTAAGATGAAGTTATGCTGGATTAGGGTGGAACATAAATCCAATAACCTGTGTCCCTTTTAAAGAGAGAAACTTGGAGATGCACAGCCACATGGGTAAGAAAGCCATGTGATGGCAGAAGCAGAGTCAGCCAGAACATGGCTGCAAGCCAAGAAATGCCAAAGGACTTCCAGCAAACACCAGAAGCTAGAAGACAAGCATGGAACAGATTCTCTCTCAGAGCCTCCAGAAGGAATCCAACCTGCCAACACCTTGATTTTGAACTTCAAGCCTGCAGAACTGTGAGATAATAAATGTCTGCTGTTTTAAGCTACCCAGTTTGTGATATTTTGCTATCGCAGCCATAGGAAGCCAATATAAACCCTTTGTTTGCTTGCTATTAACATCAGCTTCTTATGTATGTGATTTTCTGAACTTGAAAAATTTAAAAGAGCAACTAAAAGAGATTTACAAGATTGTATTGCTACGTATGTATAAGAAATATTTTGTCATTTTTATGCACCTATCTTTCATCCACATACCTATGGGAGCCTTGCGCATGATGTCACTCTATCTTTAAATCCTCACTTTTTCACTGGATAGGATCTTCTAAAAAATGCCCAATATGATAAGCAGAGTTAGGTAGTAAGGAGGGCATTAGAGAGTTTAATGAATTAGATTTGAAACCTGCTTTTGGAGCTAACACCACACAGGTAAAAAATGCTTAACAATGTCTAACACAGAGTAGTACCCCAGTAAATACATATGCAAATATGTGTATGCATATCAATTATCATACAATAATTCTGAGCTGCTTGTGTCATCTTTAAAACTGAGAAATGAACATTTTTCATAGGTTATATCAGGGTAAGTAATGAGATAATAAATGTAAAATTTATTTTAACTTCAACCTTCTTATTGAGAACATATATGTTATCTCTAAAAATGTTACCATCTCACTAATGCATGCTACAATACTATTTGCAGGTACAGATTCTCAAGTATAACATTGTTAACTTGCTAATAATAACTATGAAAAGCACTTTATAATTTTCCACGTTGAATGATCACATTTGGTCTTGAAACCATATTAAAGCAAATATGGGTAGAAGTCCTACAGAGGATACTAAATTTCACAAGTGGAGTAATTTGCCCAAGGTCATTTAGCTTGAAGAAGAAGAAGAAACAATATGAGGAAATTTCTTGCTTAAAATTTCTGAAATACCAGTGTCAGTCATCTCTTTAAAACACAGTTTAGCATTCCACCCAGAATTAAACATCTGGTTTGAAGCACAGATTGTTGATACTACCCAAGAACGAATCCACCTATTACTGCTTATAACAGAATACATCTGATTGAGACATTTATTTTTCCAGAGAGTTTAAAACTCAACCTTAGCATTCCATATGACAGAAGCACCTTTTTTTTGGATTCAATACACCCTAAAAAGGAACAATAGCATGAAAATCCAGAGTCCTTTGCCTCAGATAAACCACTGCTGACAAACACAACTAGGAAACAGAAAACATTGTGTTTTTGTTTGGGTCTCAGCTTTGTTTTTGTGGTCAGATTCTGTGTGAATATTCAAGGTTTTGAGACAAAGTCTGCTGGATCGCCTGAACCTAAATTAAACCCCATAACCTCTGCCTAATGGTGAAATAGTACAAACTGTACTATTTTTCTAACATTTTACTTGTTCTCCCTACAGAAGAGCCATGTTAATTTATTGAGAGCAATCGGAACTTAGGGTGGTGTTGCTTTTCTCTTCAAAATGCTTTTATTTTTCACAATACCAAGCCACAAAATCTACCCGTCTCATGGATGTGATGTTCCTGTACTGCAGCCACGAGAACACTGTGACCTTTTCAGGGTCAGCAACATGGGGCTCAGAAGGAACCAGATTTTTGCAAACAAACCAACCAACCAGAAATATGTTTGAAAGGAATTCTGAAAGCACTGTTTAAATAGTTAATTTTTTCTTTATATTGGAGTCTCACTCTGTTGCCCACGCTGGAGTGCAGTGGCACCATCACAGCTCACTGCAGCCTTGACCTCCTGGGCTCAGGTGATTCTTCTACATCAGCCTCCTGAGTTGCTGGGACTATAGGCACATGTCGCCACGCCTAATTTTTTTAATTCTTTTTATAGAGATAAGGTCTCGTTCCATTGCCCAAACGGGTCTTGAACTCCTGGTCTCAAATAATCCTCTCATCTCAGCCTCCTTAAGTGCTGTGATTAGAGATGCGAGCCACTGCACTCAGACAAAAATTTCTTATATAAATAAGCAGTGTTCATATCTTTGCCTTTTCTGCATTATTCTGAAAAGTGTTAATTTCACTCCCATTGCCTATCTTTTGGTATACTCTGTGTACGTGCTTTATAATCCTTTCCACACAGACCAGCTGATGGTAGTTCTGTTATTTTATACAACACCTACCTCTAGCACAAACTACAAGAAAATGCCCAGATTATCGTTCTGTTTGCATACATCCTTGTGATCTTAGAAATGTTCTGAGAAACAATCTACTACAAACAACTTAAAATGTATGTTCAATACTTCTAGTTATACTTTGTCTATTTTTCAGCCTTCCGAGTCAACAGTCTGTCACTGTTTAGTCACTTCTCCCTAATGTCTTTCTGAGCAAAAAGCAAACTCAGAATTGCTTCTAAAGGTGATGACAATGATAATTAACTGTAACGTTCTTCAGCTCCAGTGGTGGTTTTCAACCTTGGCTGTACATCGGAATCCCTGGGGAACATTAAAATCTCCCAGAATCCAGGCTGCACTCCAGATCAATTAAGTCAGAATCCTGGAGTGGGACTCAAGCCTCAGTGATACTAAAGCTCTCCAGGTGATTCCAAAGTATCGCCAAATTGAGAACCACTGAGCTAGAATACGAGAGCTATTTTTCCAGCTGCTAGTCAACAGCTCTTTCATCTTGTCTGTGATAATGTTCCCAACTGGATTTGAGATTTGGAGATTCAGATGTGTCTGTTTGTTTTTACACTCTTAGTGTTGACCCTACACCACAGGAACATTGGCCTGGCTCACTAACATCTATCTCTGGAAACCATGAATTCTTCCTAACCAGCCTGGAATTGGAGTGAGCAGGGAGGGAATTCTAGTTCTCCTCTGATATCTTTTATTCTCTTCAACAGTGTTAAAAGTTGCTCTTACAATCTAAAGCTAGAGACAAGGCCACCCAAACTGTCTAAGCTTACTACCTAGATGATTTCATCCAGTCACTTGGCTTTGGATACATTCTATGTGATGATGAGTTTCAAATTTATAAGAGAAACACCAAAACCCCCCTCAGAATTTACTTACAAAAAATGTGTATTTATTATTACATGTTTTAACTTCAGTCACCTTCAAAGTACTCTTTGTTTGATGCAATACACCTATGGAGATGTTTTTTTCTACTGCTCAAAACAGTTTTTCAACTTGTCAATTTTGATCCTTTTAGTGCTTCTGTCGGTTTTTGTTTCACTTCTTCCACATTAGCAAAACATTTCACTTTGAGGACATTTTTCATCTGGGGAAACAAAAAAAGGTTGCCGGAGGCATGAGGATTGGGTGAATAGGGAGGGTGGGGCACGGGGTTCACCTGTATTTGGTCAAAAACTGCTGAACAATCAATGTGGTGTGGTCAGGTGACCTCGTAAGTCACCCACCATAACATGGGTAAATCTCTGATAAAGCCACAGCCAACGTAATGCAAAACAGGCAGAAATTGGAAACATTTTTCCTGAAAACCAGAACAAGACAAGGTTGCCCAGTCTCACCCCTTCCATTTAATATAGTGTTGGAAGTCCTAGCTAGAGCAATCAGACAAGAGGAGGAAATCAGGGCTATCCAAATAGGAAAAGAGGAAGTCAAGTTATCTCTATTTGCTGACGATATGATCCTATACCTCGAAAATCCAAGAGAATCTTTTAAAAACCTCCATGCACTGATAAAGAACTTTGGCAAAATCTCAAGGTACAAAATAAATGTGCAAAAGACAATCACTTTTCTTTTCTCTTTTTGAGTTGGAGCCTCACTCTGTTGCCCCGGCTAGAACACATTGGCAACTCACGGCCACTGCAACCTCAACCTGCTGGGCTCAGGAGATGCGTCCACCTCAGCCTTCCAAGTAGCTGTAACTATGGGCATGCGAAACCACCATGCCTGGCTAATTTTTTGATTTATTGTAGAGATGAGATCTCGCCAAGTTGCCCAGGCTGGTCTTGAACCCATGGGCTCAGGGAATCGTCTCACCTCAGCCTCCCAAAGTGCTGAGATTATAGGCGTGAGTCACTGCACCTGGTCTTTTTTGTTTTATTAATGATGGCCATTCTTACTGGAGTTAGATGGTAACTCAATGTGGTTTTGGTTTGCATTTCTCTGATGATTAGTGAGGCTGAGCACTTTTTCATGTGTCTGTTGGCTGGTCGCATGTCTTCCTTTGAGAAGTGTCTAGTCATGTCTTTTGCCCACTTTTTAATGGGGCTGTTTGTTTTTTTTTTTTCCTTTTGGCACATTTGAGGTCTTTGTATATTCTAGATGTTAGATCTTTGTCAGATATGCAGTTGGCAAATATTTTTTTCCCGTTCTGTAGATTGTCTCCCTACTCTCTTGATGGTTTCTTTTGCTTTGCAGAAGCTTTTCAGTTTGACAAGGTCCCACTTGTCAATCTTACCTCTTATGGCATGGGCTTTTGATCAGGAATTGGTTGCTTATTCCTATTTCCATAAGGGTGTCTCCTGCATTTTCTAAGATTCTTAATGTCTGAGGTTTTATGTTTAGGTCTTTGATCCATTTGGAGTTGATTTTTGTGTATGGGGATAGGTAGGAGTCCTGTTTCATTCTTCTGCACATGGTCAGCCAGTTTTCCCAGCGCCACTTACTGAATAGATTCTCCTCTCCCCAGTGGTTGTTGGTGGAGGCTTTGTTGAAGATGAGTTGGTTGAGAAATTGAGGTTTTGCTTCTGGAATCTCTATCTTGTTTGTCTATATGCCTGTTCTTGTACTAATACCACGTTGTTTTGATTATTGTAGCCTTATAATAAAGTTTAAAGTCTCATACTTTGTTTCTTTTGCTGAGGATTGTTTTGGCTATTCATGGTCATTTATGTTTCCATATGAATTTCTGTATTATTGTTTCCAGGTGTGAGAAGAATAGTGCTGGTAATTTAATGGGTATTGCATTGAATCAGTAGATTGCCTTTGGTAGGATGGACATCTTAATGTTGAGTCTTCCAATTCATGAGCATGGAATATTTTTCTATTTGTTTGCATCATCTTTGACTTCTTTGGGCAGTGTTTTGTAGTTTTCGTTGTAAAGATCTTTCACTTCTCTGGTTAGGAAGATATTTCATTTGTGTGTGTGTGACTATAGTTCCAGCTACTTGGAAGGCTGAGACGAAAGGATTGCCTGAGATCAGCAAGTCAAGGCTGCAGTGGCCATGAGTGTGCCACTGCACACCAGCCTGGGCAACAGAGTGAGACTCTGACTTAAAAAAAAATCACAAAAACAACAGATGCTGGCAAGTATATGGAGAAAAGGGAACGCTTCTACACTGCTGGTGGGATTGCAAACTCGTTCAGCCTCTATGGAAAACAGTGTGGCGGTTCTTAAAAGAACTAGAAATTGGCCTTCCATATGACCCAGCAATCCCCCTCTGGCAATATACCCAGAGGAACTTAAATCACTCTACCAAAAAAGATACCTGCACATGCATGTTTATTGCAGCACTATTTATAACAGCAAAAACAAGGAACTAACCATGCTACCCATTGAAACTGGGCTGGATAAAAAAAAAAAGTGGTACATATATGCGATGGAATATTATGCAGCCATAAAGAACAAAATTATGGATTTTATAGCAACTTGGATGGATTTAGAGTCTATAATGCTCAGTGATTTATCACAGAAATAAAGATCTGAGTACCACATGTTCTCACTCATAATTGGACCCTGAACATTTACCATAATACTATAAGAAACGGATTGGCAGGAGCCAGAAACTGCCAGGGGAAGAAGGAGGCACAAACATCAATAAGGGTATCTGATTTCAAACCTGGTGAAACAGGGACCAAAGAGAGGCCCAAACTTTACCCATACAGTGATCACTTGCATACCTACTCCTGAATTGTACACCATATCTTTAAAATTAAAAAGTTAAAAAATAAATAGATAAAATGGGTGAACGAGTTGAAAGAACCCACAGAAAAAATTCACGGACACTGAACATAGCCGCTCCCAACAATGCTAGCTGGTACAGTGATACCAATTGGTCCCTACAACACTTACCTAGTGTGAGAAGTCTGTACTACAAGGGGCCTGAATCCCAAAAATAATTCTGGGGTTTTTTTGGTTCCCCTTGTATATCATGAATCCGGTCATCATCCCTGAGCTCCACACTTGTACTTCAACAACTTTCTCCACTTGGATGTCAAGTAGGCTTCTAAAATGCAACAAGTCCAGAGGTGAACATAAGAATACCCTGATTTCACCTTTACCAGAAAAGACCCTCACAGCCCTCATCAACTTATTTGGTGGATACTCCATGCTTCCTTGAGGCTCAAAACCTTGATAACATTCTTGACTCTTCTCTTTCTCTACAATTCTCATCCAATCTGTTCCTATTTTTCCTACTTTCAAAATGTCATTCATTATACTTTAAAATATACCAGAATCTGGCTACTTCTCACCACCTCTACTGCCACCATGCTTGCCCAAGCTGCCATCATTTCTCACCTGGATTACTGCAACAGCCTCCCGACAAGTTTCCCTGCTTCCACCTTTGCTTTCTGTCTTAGTCAACTTGAGCTATCATAACAAAATACCGTAAACTGGGTGACTTAATCAACTAATATTTATTTTCTTACACATTTGGAAGCTTGAAGTTCAACATCAAGGTGTCAGCGGGTTAGTGTCTAGTGAGGGCTCTCGATTTGGTTTGCAGATGGCTGCCTTCTCCCTGAGTCTTCATGTGACCTTTCCTCTGTGTTCATATGGGGAGAGATTTAGCTCTCTTCCTCTTCTTACAAAACCACTAATCCCATCATGAAGGCCCTACCCACACGACCTCTAATCCTAATTATTTCACAAAGGCCTCACCTCAACATACCATCACACTGGGGGTTAGGGCTTAAAAATATGAATTTTGAGGGGACACAGATATTCTGATCAAAACATTTTGCTTCAGTCTACTTTCAATATACCAGCCAGAGTGATAGTGTTAAAACATAAAACATCATATTGCTCTTTTTCACAAAATCCTTCAACCACTTCCTATTTCATGAAGAGTAAACACTAAAGGCTATACTATGACTTACAGGACACTATATGGTCTGGCCCCTCCTTTCTTCTGTGATTGCTCCCTCTACTCACATTGTCCTTTTGTTATTTATCAAACACAGGCACTTTCCTACCTCAGAGTCTTTGACTTCTGTCCCCTTTTCTTATGGCTAGATGTGGAGCTGGGTTCCTGCATGAGGCCCTGGTGAATGTTTATGACCCGCATCAGTGTTTATTTGTTTGGGCATATGTTCTGATTGGTCAGTGCCTGTGTCATACTGATAGATATTTTGACCATAAACATTCCTTTACCTGAAATACACTTTCTGTGCCTGCACAGCCTTTAGATCCCTACTCAGAGGTCCCGTCAATACTTCTCCTGGCCACTTTATTCAAAATTTTATATAGTTATTCACTTTTCATTCTCTTTCCACTTTATTTTTTTCTTCTTGGTACTTGTCTTCATTATCTATTGCTGTGTAACAAATTGCCCCAACATTAAAACAACATTAAACATATTTTCTCAAACACTTTCTATGATTCGGAAATTTAGGAGCAGCTTAGCTGCATGTTTTTCACTCAGGTTGCAATCAAGGTATCTGCTAGGGTTGTAGTGATCTTGGTAGAGGCTGGAGGTTGTACCAGGCAATCCCGTTCAGGGTTGGAGGAAACAGCATAAGCACATGAATGCCCAGAGGCAAGTATCAATGGAGGCCACTTTAGAGGCTAGCTAGATATAGTATGCCTACATCTAATTAAGACCACATTTCTTGGTCTCTTTGTGACTGGATTTGGTCATTCAACTAAATGTTGGCCAGTGAAGCATAAGTAAAAGCAATAAGTGCAGTCTTCAGGTTATGCCCATAAAGGGTATGGACTTGCTCTCCAGTTTTCTTTCCCCCCTTCTCCCTGGTTGGATTGTGTATGTGTTGGATGCAGATAAGGGCAACACCCAGAGAAGACAGAGCAACTCAGTTGGAGAAACCTAGACCCCTTACACCATGGAGTCATCATACTAGCCCTGGCAAGCATAAACGTAAGAGGAAACTTCCAAGCTGCTTAAACCACAGTTATCTTAATTCTCTACTATTGCAGCTGAGTTAAAGTTTAATATGTTACCTAAGTGGGAGGGGTTACACAAAAGTACTAACGATGCCTGGAAATGTCCTGAGGAAGTAAGATAATGGCCAACTAGTACTTACAGAATGACAAATATAATACTTCCTTATATATAATATTACACTGTAGGCCCAGTGGCTTATGCCTGTAATCCCAGAACTTTGGGAGGCCAAGGTGGGAGGATTCCTTGAGGCCTGGAGTTTGAGACCAGCCAGGGCAGTATAGAAAGAGTCCATCTCTATAGAAAAAAAAAAAAAAGGAATTTTAGTTGTTTCACTTCCTTGCCCATAATTAATCATTTTGTTGGGGGCATAGAAATATCTTATTATAATTTTGTGTTTCCTCTATGACAAATGAAGTAAAGTTCATTTTCACATATTTATCAGTCATTTGGGTATATTTTTGTGTGTAAAGTGCTTGTTCAAGTATTTTGTCTTTCTCACTTTATGTTTTGGGAGCTTAAATAATAATGATCACTACATTTATTGAGTATACAATATTGGATACATGACACATGTATTTTGTATTTACCGAATGTGTACAACAACACTATTCATTAGGTCATGTAACTATTATTCACATCTTACAGTTGAAGAAACTGAGGCCCTGAGAGGTTCAATAATTTGCCCAAAGTCACTCAGTTGTAGGTGGTAGAGCCAAGATCTAAATACAGGACTATCAGACAAAGCCAGAAACTTGAGCAGCAAGCTCTTAGCTGTGAAGAAAGTTCGCTAAGGCCCAATTCTAAGGGAGGACGCTCACTGTGTGGAGAATAGTAAACATCATCACTGTGTCAACTACCTCAAATAGAGGTATACTTAGGCCCACTGCAACCTGGGCTAGTGTTTAGGGTCCCCAGAAACATATTTTTCTGAGTACAGTAAGACAGAACACAATGACACACAAGTTTATATGAAGAGGGTTTATTACTTACAAATAGACAGCAAGCGACAGAAGGAGTCTCATATCTATTGGTCCCCCAATGCTCAAGAAAGTTTCCCATGACAGATGGAGTCTTGACTGTGCATGCCCCTCTTTTCACCATAGCTGAGGTATCTTGAAAGGCAGCCTGCCGTGGGATGTATGCTTCAGGGACCATGTGAGCCACGGGGCAACACTGTGAAGGACATCCTGCATCTAGCAGAGAGAGGAGCAAAGCTCAGGCTGTCTCAGTTCCTCAAGAAGTTACATGCTCTAGGAGGGTTAGTAATAAGACCTGGGCTGTTCCAGTCAGTTCTTCCCTAACTCAAGATGTTACATTCCCTAGGAAGGACGGTAACAAGGCCTGGGCTATTTCGGGCAGTTCCTCCCTATCTCAGGGCATTGCATTCCCAGCACTTTCTACAGGTATGCTTGAAAACTACAAGCAAGACATGAGAAAGAGCTGGGCTGGTCCAAGACCACCTTGAGAACCGTCCTGCATTTGCAGACAATGTAGGAATCACTCACTTTCTTCAAACTGCAGGTAACTTCATTATCTTAACCATTTTTCTCATTCTTCCTTTGTCAGGATTGTCCTATTGGTAACTCAAAGAGAGGAGTCATATAGTTGGTGGGCTGCTGTGGACTATTTAGAAAGATCTTGAACTCTAACCCCCGTGTGGTGTGCCTGTGAAGAATCCCAACCAAAATCCCAGTGCTAGAAACACCAAAGGTCATGGCAATTCCTTCTAGGACTCCTTCACTAAGTTAAGTCATACAGGAGAACCCAAGGCTTTACCCATAGAAATGAAACTCTTTCAGCTTCCAGAAGATATAAATATGGAACAGTGTCACAAAATGTCTACCAAGTGCTCAGTGCCTTCCAGTTACGATAACAGAGTTCTAGTTTCACTGGAAACTGTACCCCTGTGCCAGGCATTTCTTTGCTTGTAAGTAAAACTATAAATACTACTTTGTTTCTATTCTGAAAGGAATTTCAAGATAAAATACACTAAGGACATAGCTCTGCAATGTTTTAGCAATTGAAAGCCAAAAAGTCACTGGAACTGAAGTTAAGAATTCTTCGAGGACAAATTTAAGTATTATTAGAAAAAATATATAAAGCTCTGGCATTGACTGCTCAAAAATAATAACATCCATTTATTTATATTGCATCAAGGTACAATTTATGGCCCTCACAAAATTCTAAAAGCTGGATTGGACAGGTGAGATTATTATGATTAATATTTCCATCTTACAAATGAGGCAACCAAAGTTTAGAAAGTTTCAATGGTTGCCTGTGATTACAAAACTCTTTGAAAGGCTTTGCCAGGTCTCAAGCTCGTCTTCCGCCTTTGTGGTCATTGCTTTTTCCACTGTGTCTCATATTCTCTTACATACCTGGTGATATTGACAAAGGGCTGGGAAGCTCACAAAAGTGTTGACTTAGAGTTAAAACATTAGAACGATTAGGAGTTCCCTAAGAAGGGACATTTTTGGAAAAGGTACAGGCGTTGGGTAAAAAAATGAACAGTGCTTCGAGGAGTTTCTGTTTGATTCATTTATCACAGCTATAGAAACCCTTCAGGGGATCTCCCTGCCAATGCCTCCAATGGAATCTACAGAACTTTCCCCAAAGTTAAGGGAAATTTCTTCCATCCCTATAGCCAGCAGAGATCTTATGACAACTACTACAGTGTTAGAATCCAGAGATGGCAGCTGCTATTTATTCCTCAGATTTGAATTTATAAACAAGGAAATTCAGCCACCTACCTAAGGATAGGAAGTATTTAAAGCACATTTCTACATTCCTCATTTCACCAAGTGACGGTATTTATTGTCATTCTCAATATAGAAAGAACAAATGTATACTTTTTTATTTTCAAGTGCAATTCTTTGTGCTACACTATGAAGCTCACTAATTTAACACTTGCTTTTTTTTTAAAGACACCTTAATCCAAACTTAGCATGTTTGCTATTCACAAAATTCTAACAAGTTGTATAAAGCACTGTTATTGTAGAAATCATTTGATCATGTAATTGTAGGGGTAAATATTGAAGTGCTAAGGTACTTATTTATTTATTTTTTTGAGTTGGAGTCTCACTCTGTTGCCCAGACTGGAGTGCAGTGGCCACTTCCGGCCACCGCAGCCTCGACCTGCTGGGCTCCAGGGATCCTTCCGCCTCAGCCTTCCAAGTAGCCGGAATTACAGGCATGCGCTACCACGCCCGGCTGATTTTTTGATTTATTGTAGAGATCAGGTCTCGTTGCCCAGGCGGGTCTCGAACCCGCGGGCTCAGGCAATCCATTCACCTCAGCCTCCCAAAGGAAGGTTTTTATTAATGTTGATTCTGGTAAGTTTAGAAACTTTGATGTAACCATTTTGACTTTGAAAAATAATACACAGTTGCTCATTGGGAAATTGACAATAGGTGAAAAACATTCCAAATTCGGAATTTTGTCAAAAGAGATATTTTGTCCCAATTGTTTTCCAAAATGTAAAAAGCTAGACTTGGAACTCTGAAGATCTAAATTCAAGTTCTGCCTCTGTCACTAATCTGTACACAATGCTTGCAGGTTATTTGGTTTCTCTAAGTTTGTGTTTCCTTGTTTAAAATGAAATGTTTAGAAGATCTTAAACATGAAGCTAGAGTAACAAGGTTCTCTCTGTTCATCACTGTAGTTCCAGTATGACACAGTGAGAGAGACATGCTTATCATTCAAAAAACTATTTCTTGCATAAACTTATGGTGACTTACAGTTGTAGCATTCCCAATTCTGTTGTAGAATTTGAAGAATTTGGCCAGGCACAGTGACTCTTACCTGTAATCCCAGCACTTTGGGAGGCTGAAGTGAGTGGATCGCCTGAGCCCGCAGGTTCAAGACCAGCCCAGACAACTTGGCGAGACCTTAACTCTACGGTAAATAAAAAAATTAGCCCGGCATGGTAGCATGCGCCTGTTGTTCCGGCTACTTGGAAGGTTGAGGTGAAAGGATTACCTGAGGCCAGCAGGTTGACGCTGGGGTGGCCATGAGTGTGCTAGTACACTCCAGCCTGAGCGACGAAGTGAGACTCCAACTCAAAATAATAATAATAATAATAATAATAAATAATTAAATAAAAAACCTGGGCAACAGAGTGAGTCCCTGTCTACAAAAAAAGAAAAAAAAAAAAGAATTTGAAGAATTTCCCAAATTGTCATAATACAAATATTCTCTCTCTCTCTCTTTCACACACACACACACACACACACACACACACACACACACACACACACACAATGAAAAGATACCAAGTATTAGGTGAGTTTTACATAACTTTATTAGAAGAGACAATAAAAACTTTAGGATAACTGCTGTCCCAAATCTATTGGATTAACTCAACTTTCCACTAAATACTTAAATTTAAGGAAGTGTAGCTTTTTAGAATTTTCAAAATCTAATATTTTTCAAGACATTTTATGACAAGAAAAGTCTTAGAGATTATGTATCTCTCTATGTATTTATACACACTAATGAAGAAGTAATCTAAGGCAACCAATTTAAAAATCAGATAGATAAGCCGGGCTTGGTGGCTCAGCCTGTAATCCCACGCCTTTGGGAGGCTGAAGTGAGTGGATTGCCTGAGCCTGCGGGTTTGAGACCCACCTGGCCAACTTGGCAAGACCTCATCTCTACAATAAATCAAAAAAATTAGCTGGGTGTAGTAGCAAGCACCTGTAGTTCCAGTTACTTGGAAGGCTGAGGCGGAAGGTCGCTGGAGCCCAGCAGGTTGAGGCTGCGGTGGCCGGGAGCGGCCACTGCACTCCAGTCTGGGTGACAGAGTGAGACTCCAACTCAAAAAAAAAAAAAAAAAAAAATCAGATAGATATTGCCATTTCTTTTCTTTTCTTTTCTTTTCTTTTTTGAGTTGGAGTCTCACTCTGTCGCCACTTATTTTCTTGGATGATAAAGACACACTTGGCCATGATAGCAGTAAAACAAATTGGTAAACTTTCTTCACTTTCAAAGCTAACAGGGCTGCCAGAATTGCTCATTGTATTCCTGAATTTCCATTCCCCAACAATGACTCATTTCACATTTTCCTTTGCACAACTTTTTGAATGCTCTTTCTTTTCATGTAGCTTCCCTTTTCCCCAAGCAAAATGTCTTTTGCTCAGATTAAACTCATATACCTAAAGGAACAAATAAACGAGTATTTCCCAGAGGCAGTTATATTTGAAAAGAAAACCATTTCCTAAATGAATTTCTAATTGGTCAAATTTCAGGCAATCTAACAATCTCACTAGATTTCAGGTCTTTCCCATGTCCCTTAAAGCATAAAGCATATTTCTAGGTAATTGCCTAGTACACTGATTTTTCAAACTTTTAAAACCATGGAATTCTTGCTCCAAACAAAATTAGGCAGCACTTCAGCATGTAGGAAAGATAAAAGTACCTAACTGAAGCAGGGATGGGGGTGCAGGACTTACCTACTTGCCTCTGCTTCTCTCCATCAGCCACCGCAGTGGAGGTATGTAACATACTCCAGAACAGCTCTGGTAAAACTCTTATTCTTTTTTTTTTGAGTTGGAGTCTCACTCTGTCGCCCAGACTGGAGTGCAGTGCCCGCTCCCGGCCACCACAGCCTCGACCTGCTGGGCTCCGGCGATCCTTCAGCCTCAGCTTTCCGAGTAGCTGGAACTACAGACGCGCGCTACCACGCCCGGTTAATTTTTTGATTTATTGTAGAGATGAGGTTTCGCCTGCCCAGGAGGGTCTCGAACCTGTGGGCTCAGGCAATCCACTCACTTCAGCCTCCCAAAGGCGTGGGATTACAGGCTGAGCCACCAAGCCTGGCTCAGCTCTTATTCTTAACCAAATACACCTACAGAAGGTAAGGAAATGGATGATATGATAATCCATTCTCAGCGTTCTAAAGGAGCCTGTGATGTCTATTGCAATTCACTTTTAAAAAGTACTTTGAGAATGTGGCAACACAAGAAGTAAACAGAGTTAGAAATTTAGATTTTGCCTGTTACTGTGTATTTCTAGCTCAGGTTTGAAACTTGGGTGTGTGGTGTGGTTGTGTTGTAAAAAATATGACCAACTAGGTGTGTTCTTGAAATCAGCATCACTGTTACTAGCTCCTTTAGGAGAAATGGTTTTCCCCAACTTGGGTTTTCCCTTACTTAAACTTCAAATTCATTCCAACCACCAAAATAATTGTTTTCTCTTCTAAAACAAGAGTTCCAGTGGTATTTTTCTAGCAGAAACAACGTAGAAGAAGATGGCCTCCAGAAAGACCACACTAGTCCTCTTTTTGCTGGACTCCAAACCTGTATTTCTCATCCTGCAGGTACCTCAAACCCAACTGTTGCTAAACATACTCTTTCACCATCCCCCAAAACTTGTCCTTCCTTTGAGTTAATGGTTCTGCCACCTATCTAGTCAGAAGAAAACCACAAAGTCATCATAAAAATAGAACTCAAATTCCTGGGGCTTTCACGTAGGCATACCTTGACATTATAATTGACATTTAGGGCAGGATAGTTTCTTGTTATGGGGGCTTACCTGTGTATTGTGGGATGTTTAGGAGCATCACTAGCCTCTACCTGCTAGATGCTAATAGCACCTACCCTCTTCCAGGCTTCTGGATCAAAATTATCTCCAGGCATTGCCAAATGTCTGCTAGAGGAAAATTCAATTCCCCTTGAGAACACTGCTGTGGTTGATTTCTTTATTCCCGACAATGCCCCACAAGGTAAGTATTGTAACTTCTTGTCACATTTTGCAGGTAAGGAAACTGCACCTCTAGGAATTGGGAGACTTTTTAGCCTCAGTCATGTGGCAAAGCTGGTCTCAAAGTAAACTGTCTTCTCAGACGGGCTTGGTGGCTCAGCCTGTAATCCCGCACTTTGGGAGGCTGAGGTGAGCGGATTGCCTGAGGCCGCGAGTTCGAGACCCACCTGGGCAACTTGGCGAGACCTCATCTCTACAATAAATCAAAAAATTAGCCGGGTGTGGTAGCACATGCCTGTAGTTCCAGCTACTTGGAAGGCTGAGGTGGAAGGATCACCGGAGCCCAGCAGGTCGAGGCTGCGGTGGTGGGAGCGGCCACTGCACTCCAGTCTGGGCGACAGAGTGAGGCTCCAATTAAAAAAAAACAACTGTCTCCTCTTCTCCCTGCTGCTTTCTGGTGCTCAATTCTCCCTTGCATCTAGTTTTTTTTTTTTAAATTTATGTGAGTCTTTCATTTGAAGTGTCTTGATTTTGCTCCCTGCATTCTAGATTGCCTTAGCTCAGATCTATATTTCTAACCCAGATTATAATAACTAGGCTCTTAATTTATCATCTGGATTTCAGTTCCTTCATCTTTCAATCTCCCTTTCATATTGCTAGGAGCTGACTTTCTCAAACAGCCATTATTACATAACTTCCCTACTGAAAAGTCTTCTGTGGCTTCCACATTGCCTAGAGTAGTGGTTTCCAAAGGGTGGTCCTGGGACTGCAAACTTTGGTATTACCTGGGAACTTGTCCGAAAGGCAAATCTTTGGGCCCTACCCAGACCTATTGAATCAGGAACTCTAGAGTTGGGGCCCAATAATCTGTTTTAACACACCCTCTAGATGATTCTGATGCTCACTGAAATTTGAGAACCTCTGACCAACTTCACAGAGCTCTAACCCAGACTTCCTTTCCTACCAGGTACTTTATACTACCGTCTCTCCTGTCTCACTCCAAGCACTTGCTCACCCTCCAATTCCATTTTATCATTAGCTATCAAACCCGCATTTGTCTTTCTTTTCAAGCACCAATAATATAAACAAGATAGTCCAGTACTTAAGTAGCTCTCTGGTCTGCACCTGGGATGCTGGAATTAGGTCATTTTAAGCCACAAGTCCCTGCTATAGCAGCTCCTTCTTCCTGGTGAATTTTTGTGTCTTTTGTGGGTCATCCTTGAATGTCCCTTTTCCTGAATTAATCAGAGGGTTAATCCCTACTTCCGTACCTGCCTGTCATTTCATTTATTCCATAGTGGCATTCACATTTGTGTACCTGTCTCCTAGAATACAGGTTATGTGAGGGAAGAGTCTTCACTCACCTTTGTGTAACCAGCATTGTGACCATGGTGATCAACACATCAACAGAATACATCAGCAGAACACATCAGCATCATCTGGGAGCTTTTGAAAAATATGGACGCCAGAGCTCACCCCTAGACCTACAGAAAGAGTCTTGCAAATCCATATTTTTAGAAGTCCCTACACCCTCATTACACAATGCTAACTTTAAAAACACACAGATAATATCTATACATTTATAGATATGAAAGGGCTGCAGACTGCAAGGTGGTCATCCCACAGGCTGGGAAGCATGCCTCTGGCTGCTTTGAAGTAGGAACTTTATGCTAAAGGATTGACTGATCATATATATTCAACAGGTTATAGGAGGAGCTATGAATATTCATGAAGGTGGTCCCGCTGCATGTGTACTGAGCAAGCATGCATGTTATATATGATCCATGTTCACCTTAGGGTGGAGAATTAACATTGATATGTATTAAATTGGGCCCTCTACATGAAAAGGTCTTTTCAGGACAACGAAGTCTTTCAAGTGCGCAGTCTCTGTAAACCAGCCAGAACCAGTCCATGGTTGGTGGTTTTCTTATCAGGAGAAAGTTACTGAAATCCGTCTCTTGTCTAATTGAAAACTGTAATTACGGCTAGTGGAAGAGGGGGTCAGTTAGTCAGTGTCTGAGAGTTGGATGAGTTGTAATTGTTTTAATTTTGCTTATCTCAAAGTCATTGCTTGCTTAGCTGCTAGAGAAAAAGAAAAATCTTGTGGCAGTCAGAATATAGTTTATTCTTTCAGTGTAGGAGTGCGTGACTTAACCCTTGCCTGGCATGACCTTAGGTTCTGTTTATAATTTGGTATCTTATGGCAACAAAGCATCTGTCAGTCTTATGATCTCTATTTTAACCTTAATGCTGGTTAGTTGTGGTGTCTAAACCCCAGGTGTGAGGGTGTTAGAGGTTGAAAAGAGGCCATTTTCATTATATTAGAATAGTCATTTAGAAAAGACTTAAAAACATGCATTCTTTCGTAGCTGAGTTGGGCTGAAGGTAAAAGCTGCTTGGATTCAAAAGTGTACATTTTTCCTATTCCCTCCTGCTTCTCCTCTCCTAGTATGGTCTTTTCTGACTGACTGGCCACTCTTATCTAGTAAGCCATTGCTGGTGCTGAAGAGGAAGCAGCAAGGCCAGCTAGACCACCTACTGATTAGGAGAGTGGACCAAGGCCAACTGGAGTGTGTTTGAAAGCTTGGAGTGGGCGTTGCCCACCTCCTCTCCATCTGCAAATACAAGGACATTGGACTGTGACAAGCTAGGGCTCTGGGAATAAAAGATTGTTACAATTATATTTTCCCTTCCATCCAAATACTGCAATTGTCTGCCCCTTCCTCTAAAAATCCAGTAAAAGAAAATATTGTAAATTCCAAAATGTTATCTAAAATGTCAGCATGACCAGGAGATTTTGTGTCATGTCAGTGGTCATATATCAAATATTGTTAATGTAAATCTTGGGTCATGCTAAACCCTTACATAGGCTTCAAACTCGGAGTGGGTGAAGGACTATGAATTTTGGGTATAAATACTGGAATGAAGCCGGGTTCGGTGGCTCAACCTGTAATCCCACACTTTGGGAGGCTGAGGCGAGAGGATTGCCTGAACCCGCGGGTTCAAGACCCACCCAGGCAACTTGGTGAAGACCTCGTCTCTACAATAAATCAAGAACTAGCCGGGTGTGGTAGTGCACGCCTGTAGTTCCAGCTACTTGGAAGGCTGAGGCGGAAAGATCGCTGGAGCCCAGCAGGTCAAGGCTGCAGTGGCTGGGAGCGTGCCACTGCCCTCCAGCCTGGGCGACAGAGTGAGACTCCGACTCAAAAAAAAAAAAAAAAAAAAAAAAATTACAGGAATGAATTTGTGTTGCGGGCAGTGATGCCGATCCATCTCCCTGTAACCTGGTTATAGAAATGAAAACACTCCCTTTTCTCCCTCTCCTATTTTAATTGGCCAAAGGGATAGCAGCCGATTTATTGGATCTGGGGCAACAAGGGGATAAAACGTGGGCTGTCTGATCTCCCATTCCATCATGACTGGGAACTAAGTTTTAAGGTTTTTGAAGGTTCTCTTGGCCAAGGTGGGGTGGGGTGGGGTGGGGTTCTGTTCAGTCAATAGGGACTTAGGATTTTATTTTTAGTTGACTGCAGGTGTTTAATATTTCTTGGATGTCTGGTCAATTACTTAGCAAAACTCGCTAGAGAATCTTGTCTACCTCAGCTTGCTTCTCCAGCTTATGGGTTTGTGTGTGTGTGTTTGCTTTTGATTTCACTTTCCATTTCTTCTAACTTGAAAGTATCTGTATTGGTAACAACCAAACAGCAGTCATTACTGATACAAGACAATGTTTGTTTAGATTATTTTAGTTGCTGGTCTAATTTCTGGCGTTTTATGGTAAATGTTGTTTTCACAGTCTCAAACATCCAGCAGCACCCTCAGAGTTACCTGTCCAACCTGAAGTATCTTTCAGGATTTTAGTCATTTTGCAGCTCCTCGCTCTCAAGGTATCCATGGCTCATCACAGTTGTCCTTATTAAGGAGGCTTGTGAGATCTTAAACCGACTCACCTGAACTCAGCGTCCCTGGGCCAGCGGGGCCTAGCCATTAACCTGTGATGGGGAGCGGGGAGGGCGCGCCGGGGAAGAATAAATGAGGAAGTTCTCCGGGGCGGGAGCGATCTGCAGCTGGGAGCGAGAAATCGAAACTCGGCTGTTAAAACCGCTGCCCCTGCTCTTTGGAATCGCATCTCGGGACTCGCCACGCGTCCCAGCCGGATCCGTCCAGCAACTGGGGCGGCGGGACCGCGGGTCCTGAACCATGTACACCCGCAGTAGGGTGCTGGGCTCCGGGCTCGGCGCGCCCCCTGCCTCCCGCCCGGTCCAGGACCCCCAGAAGCAGCGCGAGGAGCTGGACCCGCTGCAAGGCCAGCGGCAGGGTTTGGAGGCAGCCTCCGAGGGCCTTTCGCGGGACAGCGCCCAGCACGTGGGCCTCAGGCGGTAAGTATGGAACAACCCGTCTTGGGGACCGGCGCCCGGACCCCAGACACACTGCAAGCTCCCGGTAGGCCTTTGGAGTTTGGAACCACGGGGGTCCAAGAACAAGGATTTTTGACAGAACGAAGGCTGTCTTATTTGCCTAAATAAAATATGATCTACCATACTCAGTGATGGAGCACAGAAAGAACTGAGTACCGCATGTTCTCACCTGAACATTTACCATTATACTATAAGAAAGGGATTGCAGTAGTGGGTGACTGAGGAGGTGTGGGGAGGACACAACATCAAGGAGGGTACCTGATTTCAAACAAAGCAAAGTGAGGAGCAAAAGGAAACCCAAACTTTACCTGTATGAGGACCACTTGTATACCTAATCCTGAAAGGTACTTCACATCATAAAAAAAAGTACCCATGAATTATTTTATAAATTGAGTCAGCCAGTTCGCGGTCCTTTACTAAATAGTCAAACTCCATCCTTTCGGGAACACAACCTTCCACATCCTTCTGAGTGGCTACAGGAGTGTAAGATTTGGGTGTGTAGAAACCACCTAGGCATCTTATTAATTTTTCAGGTGTCCCCAGAACTCGTCTTCCAACTAGTAGGGAAATAAGTTTTCCCTTATTGTTTCCAAAAACTGGTGCCCTAAATAGAATCACTGCATCAGAAACCAGGGTAAGGGTAGGAAGACACGTGACATGGGCTAGAAGATCCAAGCTGCCTCTAGCTGGGAGCAAACCTGCATCCAAACAGGACTCCCAGGTCAACAAGAATATTATAACCAGAGGGGTGGGGCTGCCATGCCTGCCTCTGGTCCCTAGCATTGACATGGGCCCTATGCAGCACAGATAGGTAGCACTGATTCCTGGTCTTTGGTTCAGGGACTGCAATTGGTATCCTGGAAACACTTATTATGCAAAATGTTAGCCTCTCTTTCCACCCAATGGAATGAGCTGCTTTAACTCAAAAGTGTGATTTGTAACGACATTACTGACTTTGAAGTGCTGTCTCTGTGAACTGGAACTGTCAAATGGTTTTATTTTTTTCCCCTTTTTTCATTGACTTCTCGCATATGAAAGACAAACGCTGGTTGCGTAGAAACAGTATATAACCTTATGACCAATAAACAGTAGATGTTCTTTCATGCCTAAACTTTTGAAAGTATCAGGCCTTTAATATTATTCAGCTTGGGGTTACCCTTAGTTGGAGTGGATGATCTGGAAATCAATTAGAGATTGCTGCATTTCTCTTCCTCTTAGAATAATTGGTCTCTTGCCACAATAGAGGAAGCCCATTAATTGTAAGTAACCTACATATCTATAAGCTGTAGTGCTTAATACTAACAGAGGTCATGGATATATGATCTCATGTTCATAAGTGGTTCATAATAGACACCATTTACATACCTCTTTTAAAATTAAAAAGCACTTGCATAGATATAACCACTTATCTGTAAGTTCATAATTTCATAAGCATTAGCAGTTGCATCTGTTTTCTTATTTGACTGTAATTGCTCCAGACTCTTGTTGAACCAAACTACTCAGAAGGGGACAGTTTTCTGATTATCCAACCATTAGTACCCTGAAGATTTCACTGCATACTACTTTGTGATTCCTAAGATTTGCAAATTAACTATTAAAGAATAATTGGAGCCGGGCTCCGTGGCTCAGCCTGTAATCCTGCGCCTTTGGGCAGGAGGCTGAGGTGAGTGGATTGCCTGAGCCTGGGGTTCGAGACCCGCCTGGGCAGCGAGACCTCATCTCTACAATAAATCAAAAAATCAGCCGGGCGTGGTAACGCATGCCTGTAATTCCGGCTATTTGGAAGCCTGAGGCGGAAGGATAGCCGGAGCCCAGCAGGCGAGGCTGCGGTAGCCGGGAGAGGCCACTGCATTCCAGTCTGGGTAACCGAGTGAGACTCCAACTCAAAAAAAAAAAAAAAAAAGGAATAATTGGAAGAATTTAGTTATCTCTCACAGAGTTCTTCCTTGTTTTTATATGAACCAGTTGTAGTAAGTAGAGAATTATAAAATACATTCCCTTTTAGGTATTTAAGGTCTGGTTTGGACAACTCTGAATTCTTACATCTCCATTAGTCACTTATATTCACTTAATTTTTTCCTTTAATAGAAGTGAAATACCAAGGCTAGTAAATGGCAAATAACATCTCAGTAAAGTCAATACCTCCCCTCCAATTAAGGCGGTTTTATTTATATGGAGGCTAGAAATTAAGGCATTTTCTAATAAATTAAGAAAAAAGGAAGAATAAAGTTAAGTGCTTTAATAGTAAAGCTTCCTTTATTCACTCACAGTATGAACTTATTTATGGTAAGATAAGGGTTGAAATTTACTCTTTTGTGTACATTCTGCCATTTATTTGTGCAGCCCCAGTAGTGGGGGTTAGAAAATGGGCTTTGATGGCAGGTGACTTGGGTTCAAGTTCTGATTTGCTGTTACTGGCTCTCTAAATAAGATGCTTAGCTTTATGCCTTAGTTTCCTCATTATTTAAAATGAGACAATTCCAACCCCAAAGGGTTTTTTTTGTTTTGTTTTTTTGAGACAGGGTCTTGCTCTGTTTCCAGGCTAGAGTGCAGTGATATGATCATTGCTCACTGAAACCTCGAGCTTCTGGGCTCAAGTGATCTTCCTGCCTCAACTTCCTAAGTAGCTAGTGTGTATATGCATAAAACAAAACTTTATAAAGCAAATAGCCAGTAAATGCTGGGTGCTGATAGCCTTAAGTTCATTTAACAAACGTTTATTGACCAAGTGCTATACTGTTACCCTTAAGTCTAGTGTTTGTGCCTTTTAAAAACACACTGACTTAAAACATATATATAAGCAAAGTATATTAGTAAAAACAAATCTATGGAAATCTCTTAATATATTAAATGATTCTGAGGACTTCTGATGGACTGTCAGGCAAGCGTGAGTTCTTAGTGACATTTGGATTGAAGTTATTACAAATATTTACTAATTCATATTGGCTTTCCCAATTATTTTTAGTTGGTAATTTTGTCTTTTCCCTAAATATTGTAAGCTATCTTCACAGATTTAAAGAGAACAAAGCTTATACAAATTTCTAATCTAAAGTGATTCTGTATCCTCTCTTTCAATATTTTGCTTGTTTATAAATGTCCTTCACTTATATCACATTTGGATAATTTTAAGTGAAGGCATGCATTTAGCTGGTTTTACTCAATTCTGGCAATAGGCTCTTGCCTGTGATAGTAATATCCATATCACATTCAGACACTTGTCAATAACCATTAATTGATCCTTTAGCTTAATGCTGTTTAAAGGAAATAAAGATATTTCAAAAATGAACCCATAATGTGGAATTTTGTGAAATTTTGTCTTATAGCCAACTTTAACATAACATGTATACACATCCAGTTTGTTTTAACATATTTGTGGCCTACTGAGTACTATAGAGACTTAAAAATGGCCAATAATAGTAATAATAGCAAACACTTAGGTAGTGTTTACTATGTAAAAGTACATTACCTACATTAACTCTTTCAATTCTCACAACAAACCTGTAATAAGAGAGGGTGCCTAACTTAAAGTAACTAAAAACATAGGAACAAATAACTACTCAATAAAAGAAGCCCTTATGAAGCTTACTATCTAATTGATGGGGCAGACATTTGTCAACAATTACATCAATAAGTCTTTATGTCTGCCTAAAGGAAAGCCAGGGCCTGAGCCAGTCTTAGGAGTAGGAAAATCTTCCCCAAGAGGTGATGCCTGAGCTTTGAATTAGGAATTTTTTTTTTCCCTGACACCAAATATGTCATTCCACCACTAACTCTCTGATACCAACTGGGCATCTGACAATTCAATTCGATTCTGACACTACTCAGAGTTAGTACAGACCCCACAAATTAAGGGCTCAGTCCCACAAGACTGCCCTAACTTCAGATACCAGCTGCAAATGGTGTATCCAGGATATTTTCACTTCTGCCCAGTAGATTTCAAATTTGGGGGTTCCTGCAATATCTCCTCTTCCCCAGTTTTGATAATTCAATAGAATGACTCAGAAAAGTCATGAAAACTGCTATACTTATGATTCCAGTTTTATTATAAAAGATACAAGTCCGGGACAGTCAAATGAAAGAGATACATAGGGCATCTCCTAGAAGAAAGAAGGAGGTGTTGTCAGGCAAGTTGTCCATCATTACCTAGGCATGATGGATTAAATCACCTGCCATTGGTGATTAAACTCAATCTCCAACCCCTCTCTTCTCCCCAGAGGTTACATTGGGTCTGAACATTTAAACCCTCTAACAAGCCGGGCTCGGTGGCTCAGCCTGTAATCCCGCGCCTTTGGGAGGCTGAGGTGAGTGGATTGCCTGAGCCCGCGGGTTCGAGACCCGCCTGGGCAGCGAGACCTCATCTCTACAATAAATCAAAAAAGTCAGCCGGGCGTGGTAGCGCATGCCTGTAATTCCGGCTACTCGGAAGGCTGAGGCGGAAGGATCGCCGGAGCCCAGCAGGTTGAGGCTGCGGTGGCCGGGAGCGGCCACTGCACTCCAGTCTGGGCGACAGAGTGAGACTCCGACTCAAAAAAAAAAAAAAACAAAACAAACAAACAAAAAAAAAACCCTCTAACACATAGCTGTTTTCTTTAGAAACCAGTCCCTTTCCTGAAGCTGGAGACCCCACTAAGAATCACCTCATTAGCATATTAAAAGACATTTATTACTCAGGAAATCCCAAGGGTTTTGGGAGCTCTGTGCCAGGAACCAGAGATAATGACCAAATATTTATTTTTTTATTATAGCACAGGAGTTTAAATGGCCTCTTGTAGACAGAGAACTTTGTACTCAGATCTTCTTCAAAAGAACTTCTAATGGAGAGCATGGTCAACTGACAGCCCCATCTGCCACCTTTTGGATCCATTGTACCCTTTGCCCCGAGTGCTTACTTATGCTGCAACCTTGCTGCCAGTGTCTGAACACTCCTGGGTACCAGTGCCAGCCCACACCTGGCCCATGTGGGACTTCTCTATTGGGGAACTATTGCTGGAAGACTCTCCATATTCCAGTCCAAGAATTTCTCAGAATTATTAGCAGTCTGAGGCTCTTTCTATTCAATCCTCTTTCTCTCTGTCCTTTCAGAGTATGAAAGTTGTCAGAATCAAAATGAAGTCACTTGTGTCAAGCTGACAAATGTAGCCAAGGCCATGAAGAGAATGTTCTCACGCACATATACCTGATAACAAGAACTATCACAAAAATCTGCAGAAACCATGACCTTGTACAAAGGCCACCACAACCTTACACGAAAAGTACTGTAAGAATATCTGCCCAGCAACTGTCTGTCCAATCTTGGACTGATGCCACCTTTGTTATTGATCCTTATAGCTAAGGATAATTGTCTCAAAACATCTTATGTAATCCTCCTGACTTTTCCTTTAAAAACCCTTGTCTTCCCAGCTGGGCTCTGTAGCTCAGCCTGTAATCGCAACTTTGGGAGACTGAGGTGAGTGGATTGCCTAAGCCCGCAGGTTCGAGACCTGCCTGGGCAACTTGGCAAGACTTTGTCTCTACAATAAAATAAAATAAAATAAAAATTAGCTGAGTATAGTAGCATGCAACTGTGGTTCTGGCTACTTGGAAGGCTGAGGTGGACGGATTACCAGAGCTCAGAAGGTCAATGCTGGGGTGGCCATGAGTGCCACTGCACTGCACTCCAACCCCCCCCACCCTCAAAAAACAAAACCCCTTGTCTTTATCTTCCTTTATCTTCCTGAGTATGCCTATCGTATTCCCATTACAATACTCAATCCTGAATAAATATTTTCCTTTAGAGAGCCTTTCTCTGAGTTATTTAGGTTTTAACAGGTATCAGACCTGCTCCTGGTCTCAAGTCTTTTCCTGCCTATGTCTACTCCCTTTTTTATCCTTGGCAGGCATTCCCCCATTACATCTCTTGAATGTCTAACTCCATCTTGGCATCAACTTCTGGAAGATCCAAACTGACACAATCTCTAAGACACACCATATTCTACCTACAGAAGTTTAGACACTTTACTCATGCCCATTGTTGGCATGCTATTCCTGCATATTGGGGAAACCCACTCTTTTTATTTCCTCCCTTGGGAGGCAGGGGACATTCCCTAACTTCCCTAATCCAACTACAGTGCATCTCACCAGCATGTTATGATTGGGAGAAGGAAATAATCCTTGTAACTGACACTTTTCCTCCCTTCATCCCCAAACTCTCAAGGGAGATAAAGGAAGACTAAAAGATGGCTTGGTTAAGAGCATTTATGAATGGTCAATCTCATTTTTCTCTTTTCTTTTTAAAGACCATTGTATTACATTTTGTAAATATAATATGGAATGTAAAGCAGGATATATAATAATATAGTTATTAAGTTGTAGCATTAGTTAAAATTTTGTTAACATTATTCTTTAATGTATATATTCTGAAACCTTGAAGTATAGTTTCTTATGTCTAAGACAGAACTTCTTAGGTTATTCTTGACCCACATTATTTACATCTGAACAAGCACATAAAATATTCTTAAATTAAGTACAAATTTTTTTAATCAATATTTTTTATTATGATATTGTGGGGTACAGTTAAGGGTTAGGTATATAAATATGCTTCGTTCAGCCACCCTTGTTGATAAGAGGTGTCTCCCCATCCCCAGACAGATATTCACTACCGTTAATCCCATCTCCCCTCCCCTCCCCCCCATAGTTTCCCACCACTGTCAGTCATTTTCTTATAGTATTACGTTGGATGTTCAAGGTCCACTATATGAGTGAGAACATGTGATACTCAAATCTTTGCTTCTGTGAGAAGTCACTCAGTAATATAGACTTTAGTTCCATCCAGGTTGCTGCACAATTCATGATTTTGTTCTTTTTTATGGCTGCATAGTATTCCATTGTGTATATGTACCACATTTTTTTAGTCCAGTCCTCTTTTGATGGGCAGCGTGGTTCTGGGTTCTTACTATTGTGAACAATGCTGTGATAAACATACATGTGCAGGTATCTTTTTTATAGAGTGATTTGAGTTCTTCAGGGTATATTCCCAGTAGGGGAATTGCGGGGTCATATGGGAGGTCAATATTTGGAGGTTTTAGGAATGCCATACTGTTTTCCACAGAGGTTGCACTAGTTTGCACTTCCACCAACAGTGTAGAAGTGTTCCCTTTTCGCCACACCCTCTCCAGTAACTGTTATTTTGAGTTATTGATAATTGCCATTCTGACTGGAGTTATGTGGTATCTCAATGTGGTTTTGATTTGCATCTCCCTGATGATTAGTGAGGTTGAACATTTTTTCATTTGTCTGTTGGCTGCACAGATGTCTTCCTTTGAGAAGTGTCTGTTCATATCTTTTGCCCATTTTATAATGGGGTTATTTGTTTTTTTCTTTTCAGCACATTTGAGTTCCTTGTAGATCCAAGATGTTAAGCCTTTGTCAGACCTGGAGTTGGCAAATACTTTTTCCCAGTCTGTAGGTTATCTCCCTGCTCTCTTGATGGTTTCTTTGGCTTTGCAGAAGTTTGTCAGTTTAACGAGGTCCCACTTGTCTATCTTATCTCTTATAGCCTGTGGGTTTCGGATTTTGTTCAGGAATTAGATGGCAGTTCCAATTTCCATGAGGGTAGGTCCTTCATTTTCTAAGGTTCTTATGGTTTGAGGTTTTACATATAGGTCTCTGATCCATTTAGAGTTAATTTTTGTGTATGGGGATAGATGGGGTCCTGTTTCAATCTTCTGCATGTGGTCAGCCAGTTTTCCCAACACCATTTACTGAATAGGTTCTCCTCTCCCCAGTGGTAGGTGGTAGAGGCTTTGTCAAAGATGAGTTGGTTGAGAAATTGAGGTTTTGCTTCTGGAATCTCAATTCTATTCCATTGGTCTAAATGCTTGTTCCTGTACCAATACCAAGCTGTTTTGATTATTGTACCTTTATAGTAAAGTTTGAAGTCTGATAATGTGATACCACCTGCTTTGTTTTTTTTGCTGAGGATTGTTGTGGCTATTCTTGGTCGTTTGTGTTTCCATATGAATAACTGTGTTGTTTTTTCTAGGTCTGAGAAGAATGTTGCTGGTAATTTGATTTATTGCATTAAATCTGTAGATTGCCTTAGGTAAGATGGACATCTTCACAATGTTGATCCTTCCAATCCATGAGCATGGGATATTTTTCCACTTGCTTGTGTCATCTTTGATTTCTTTGAGCAGTGTTTTGTAGTTTTCACTGTAAAAGTCTTTCACGTTTCTGGATAGGAAGATGCTAAGGTATTTCATTTTTTTTGTGGCTATTGTGAATGGAATTGTGGTTTTTATTTGGGTTTCTGTTTGTTTATTATTGGTGTAAAGAAATGTGATTGTCTTTTGCACATTTATTTTATATCCTGAGACTTTGCCAAAGTCCTTTATCAGTGCAAGGAGGTTTTTGACAGATTCTCTTGGGTTTTCAAGGTACACGATCATGTCATCTGCAAAGAGAGATAGCTTGATTTCCTCTTTTCCTATTTGAATACCCCTGATTGCCTTCTCTTCTCTGATTGCTCTATTCAGGACTTCCAATACTATATTGAACAGGAGGGGTGAGAGTGAGCATCCTTGTCTTGTTCCAGTTTTCAGGGGAAATGGTTCCAGTTTTTGTCCATTTAGGAGTATGCTGGTTGTGGGTTTCTCGTAGATGGCTTTAACTATTTTGAGGCATGTTCCCCATATGCCTAGATGTTCGAGGGTTTTTATCAAGAAGCGGTGCTGGATTTTATTGAAAGCTTTTTCTGCATCTAATGATATAATCATGTGGTTTTTGTTTTGATATCTGTTGATGTATTTAATTACATTTATGGTTTTACGAATGTTGAACCAGCTTTGCATCCCAGGGATGAAGCCTACTTGGTCATGATGGATGATTTTTGAGATGTGTTGTTGAATCTGGTTCACTAGGATCTTGTTGAGAATTTTACCATCTATGTTCATCAAAGATATTGGCCTATAGTTCTCTTTCTTTGTTGGGTCTTTACCTGGCTTGGGTATCAATGTGATGTTGGCATTGTAAAATGATTTGGGGAGAGTTTCATCTTTCTCAATTGCCTGGAATACCTTCAGTAGGATTGGTATAAGCTCCTCCTTAAATGTCTCGTAGAATTCTGCTGGAAAGCCATCTGGTCCTGGGCTTTTTTTTGTAGGTAGTTTTCTTATTATGTGGTCAATTTCCTTGATTGTTATTGGTCTATTTAGGGTCTCAATTTCTTCTTGTTTCAACCTAGGCAGGTTGTGTGATGACAGAAAGTCCTCCATTTCTGAAAGGTTTTCAAGTTTGTTTCCATACAAGTGTACATAGTAGTCTCTCATGATCTTTTGTATTTCTTTAGGATCAGATGTGACTTCATCTTTTGTGTTTCTGATTGCATTTATTTGGGCTTTTTCTCTCTTTTTCTTGGTCAGTCTAGCTAGGGGACCATCGATCTTGTTTATCCCTTCGAAGAACCAGCTTTTTGTTTCATTGATTTTTTTTGTATTATCTTTTTGTGTTCTATGTCCTGCATTTGGGCTTTTATTTTGGTGATCTGGATTCTTCTGAAGTTAGGGTTTTTGTGGTCTTGCTTTTCCAGCTTTTTTAGGTGGCTTCTTAGGCTGTTAATTTGTGATCCTTCCATTATCTTCATGTGCGTTTGTAGGGATATAAATTCCCCTCTTACTACAGCTTTCATGGCATTCCAGAGATTTTGGTAAGGTTTTTCTTCATTTTCATTTGTTTCCATGTATCTTTTAATCTCTGTTTTGATTTCATCATTGACCCGGGAGTTGTTTAGCATCATTCTGTTTAGTGTCCATGTCTTTGTGAGATTTGGGGGGACCTTGTTGGTGTTAATGTTTATTTTTATTCCACTGTGGTTTGAGAAGGTGCATGGTAAAATTTCAGACCTTTTGAATTTGCTTATGCTTGATTTATGGCCATGTATGTGGTTGATCTTCGAGTACGTTCCATGCGGTGATAAGTAGAATGTGTATTCTGTGGTCTTTGGATGGAGGGTTCTGTAGGTATCAATTAAGTTCATTTGATCAAGAGTCACATTGAGGTTTTGGATCTCATTGCTGATTTTTTGTCCAGCTGATCTGTTTAGGGTTGTGAGTGGGGTATTAAAGTCCCCAGTTATGATGGTATTGGAGTTGATATCTTTTTTTAGTTTACCTAGCAGCTGCTTTATGAAAGTTGGTGCTCCTATGTTCGGTGCATATATGTTTAGGATGGATATTTCTTGTTGATGGATTGAACCTTTTAACATTATGTAGTGGCCTTCTGTATCCTTTTTATTTTGGATAGCTTAAAGGGTATTTTGTCTGAGATTAAGATCGTGACTCCTCCTTTCTTTTGTGTTCTATTCACCTCAAAATTTGTTTCTCATCCTCTTACTTTGAGTCTGTGACTGTCTTTTCTAGTGAGGTGAGTCTCTTGAAGGCAATAGATTGTTGCCTGGTGATATTTTATCCATTTTGCCATTCTATGTCTTTTCAGTGGTGCATTTAGTTCATTCACATTCAAACTAATAATTGAAATGTGAGAGTTGATCCCTATCATAAAGTTCTTACAGAGTTGTTTGTTCTTCCTGTTTATCTGTTGTCTTTCATTTGGTTTTAGAGTTGGATCATGTGTGTTTTTAATGTTTTGCCTATACTCTTGTGAAGAACATTGTTGTTCTTTTTTCCTTTTCTTCTGTGTTAAATCCTTTCGTAAGTGTTTCTTGTAGAGGTGATCTTGTGGCAGCGTAGGTTCTAAGGGATTGGATATCTGGGAAAGATTTCAATTCTCCCTCACTGATGAAGCTTAGCTTGGCTGGGTAGGCTATTCTCAGTTGAAATTGTTTATCTTTTAGAACTTTGAAGATAGGGCTCCAAGCTCTCCTAGCCTGGAGGGTTTCTGTAGATAAATCTGCTGCTATTCTAATTGTTCTTCCCTGGTAAGTAGTCTGACCTTTTTCTCTTGCTGCCATTAGGATTTTTTTCTTTTATACCTACTTTGTTTAGGCGAATTATCATATGTCTGGGAGTTGGCCTTCCCATTTGTTGTCTTGCAGGGGTTCTCTGAATCTCTTGTGTTTGAATTTTTTCATCTTTGATGAGATGAGGGAAGTTTTCTTGAATGATTTCATGAAATGTTTGTTCCAGTGTGACCTCTGTTTCTCTCTCTGCCTCAGCAAGGCCAATTACTCTTAGGTTTGGTCTCTTGAAGTGGTCATTCATCTCTTGAAGGTTTTGTTCTGTCTTTGTGAGCTTCTTTTCTATGTTTTTGACAGTTTGGGTTAGTTCTGTGTTTTGGTCTTCGAGCTCTGAGATTCTTTCTTCTGCTTGGCTAATTCTGCTTTCCATGCTTATTAGTTTGTTGTTTATTTCCACCACAGTATTCTTTACTGCTGTTATTTCTGACATCAGCCCCTTCCTATTTTCCTCTTTTCTCTCCTCAGTTTTTAAAATTCTCTCTATTAATGTCTTGTTGTCTGGGTTTGTTGCATGTGACCAGTCATTCTGGGGGCTCTTCATTGTTTGTGTTTCAGAATACGCTTTCTCAGTGTCTGATCTCCCAGGGGTCTGGTGAGACCTATATTCTTCTTTTGGTTTTTCCTCATTCGTGCGGTTTTTCCCCCTCCCTACTTTTTCCTTCCTCCATGTCACCGTCTTCTTTAATTCTGTTATTCAGGGGTGGAGGGGTTGTTTTTACTTCTGTTTGTTCAATCTCCTATTTTTCTTTATGTATGTCCTCTTACCCTCTTACTTTGTTGAATTCTGGAGTTGCACTGTAGGTTGTGGGTGGTCTTTTTTGCAGTTTTGAGATTTACTTAAAGGGGGAGCTGTGATTCAGAATCTATCTGCAGGTCCTGGTATCCACTGACAGGTATATGAATAATCTGAACCCACTTCCCACTGCCTTGGAATCTGTCCATGCAGTGGGGTTGTAGGTTTACTCCCTGAAATAAAATGCAGTTAACAGAAGTAAGAAAATGGAGCAGGCAGTGGGGGGAAGAGGAGGGTGGAGAGAAAGAGGAGTAAGGGTGAAAACAGATGAGTGTACCAACAAATGGAGAGAGAGACAAAAATCAAAACATATAAAAACAATAGACTACGGCTACAAACTAACCAACTCCCATACAAAAAAACTAAAACATACAATGTTGCTAACATACAAGCTTACCAACCTCCTTATTGGTGTGCTATTCCTCTATACAAAGATATCATTTATAGAGAGAAGAAAAAAGATGAAGGGAAAAGAAGGAGGAAAAAAGGGTGGGGGTGACAAAATAGAAGGAATAGAATCAAGTCAGTAGAGTAACAGAGCCAATCAAGCACACTCTGAGACTTTTCATTTAAGTTGAACGTCCTTTCAGCTCTGATTTCTAGCTGCCTTTTCAAGCTGGTAAGTTTGTTCACAGTTAGGATCAGTTGCCCCTGGCCTGCTGTGAAGGGCAGTTCAGATCATCACTCAGTTCACCACTACCCGGTTCACTACTCAGATCTGACCTGTGTCTGTCAGGCTTCATTTTTCCCCTTTCGGTGTCATTACCTTGAATCGCCAGCAGGTAGTGCTATCCCTTGCTCCAGATGGTCTTTATCATAGCTGCTGGCCCACTTCTAAGGGGAGGGAGATGTTGCCTCAGGGCACATGGGAGGAGACCCACGACCTGGCAGGACGCTGGTGGTACTAGACCTCAGCAGATCTTGCTCGTAGGGGCTTCAGGGTCTGAAGTCGTGGATTGCCTCAGGCACAGGCCGTGCGATGTGTAATGGCTGCCTTGGCGGCAGCGGCTGCAGCTCACCTCAGGCACTGACTGTCCGATGTGGAATGGCTGTTTCAGTGGTGGTGGCAGCGGCGGCAGCCGCTGGCCTCAGGCACAGGCAGAGCGATGTGTAATGGCTGCCTCGGCAGCAGCCGTGGTGTGGTTGAGGCTTGCCTCAGGCACTGGCTGTGCGAGGTTGAAATGGCTGCTGGCCATGGCGGCAATGGCAGCAGCAGTGGCAGCAACAGTAGCTGCCCGACCGCGGTGATGCCTCAGCGAGGTCTATGGCCGAGCTCCGAGTGAAGAGCAGGCTGCTGCTGATGGGATCTGCAGCCTCCGAGGAGAGAACCAGAGTCTCTTTGTGATCTCCTCCATGGAGAGTCTCATAGACCGAGCTGCCCTGTCGCCATCTTGCTGGAAGTCCAATATTTTCTTTACACTGCAGCCAGAGTAATCTTTCTCTATACTCTCTATCATGGAAACACCTTCATTTTACTTTCAGCCTCCAACAGACAAAGGGCACTCCAGGCGGTTCCACCCCCTGACGCCCCAGTGGCCGACACCAGTCAGGACACGTGGCAGAGGGTGCCTAGGGCCCAGATGCCTGAGTCAATGACCCCCGGTGTCTGGGCCCCTGAGGCCAAACCAGCCGCGCACAACTGGCGGGCTCTGACAATGGCCCTCCAGAAACGGTGACCATACGGCGGTCAAGTACAAATTTTTACATGCTTACCAGAGCCTATAAGAACGGCTTTTTATTTCCTCCTCACTACAATGCTCCAGATTTCAATTTCTTTTCTTCATATGATTATAAGAAAATAGACTTCTGCCTATAGATGCTAAATGGCATGGAAGCACCAGGCTATTACTCCTCCCTGGAGGTGGAGAACTGAATAATGCTGAAGTTTCTTTTATGTTATGTAATAATAGTACATCAGAAGAGAAGATCTGTGATTGGTTGTACTGAGTAATCTTCTTGATGGCTCAATATAGATGGTTATTCATTAGGGAATTATTTAACAATCTCTAGGCAAGGCTCATAAACAGGCAGAAAGTTTGTAAAGCAACAGGTAGTGTTTAATTCTTGATAATAATCTGGCTCAATGAGTTAGGTAGATGTCTCTATGATTACCAGGCTCTAATACCAAACTAAGTAACAGAACTCTGCCTATTAGACTTATTTTTGGAATGAGAAATGTGATTAAACATTGTGATGCTGTGGTAGCATAAAGCAAATTTGTTGTGACCCAGAATAGTTAGTTAAAGTGGGTACCTCTGAGAGACTAAAACCAAAATAAGAACCAGTGGCCTATGTGTCTTGAATGATTAACCATATGCCAGACCTTGTGTTAAGCATGCCACGTACATTATTAATTTTTCTCTTCAAGATAAACCATTTGCCACCTTACAAATAAGGAAACTGAGTCTTGAAAGTTTAATGATTTCCCAAGGTCTCATGGCTTTTTTTAGTCACAGAATTAGTACCCAAACCTGCATCTATCTACCAAAGTCTGGGTCTTGAATATGGTATGGAGCTGGACGGGTGTGATAGTTCACTTGGCTAAGGTCCCATCAATTGTTTTATACTCACATCAAGAAAGGATAAATTATTTAGGCTAAAGAGAGTGGCAATGTAGAAAGAGATTTGTCACATCTATTTAGAGTTGTAGGTGAGAAAAGATCTTTTACTTCACTTATCCCTGGGTTCATGGCTAATACCCCTATAATAATAAAACACAGATGAACAAGAGAAAAACATACACATTTATTTTATATAAGTTTTCCATGACATGGGAGCCTTCAGAAATAAAGATACAAAGAAACAGGAAAACTAGGTCTTTTTGTGCTTAGGTTTGACCAAGAATGGACAGTTTTATAGAGAAGTATGATTGATCCAAAGGAGTATAATATAAGGCAATAAATGGAAAACTTAGCAAGGCCTGTTTGTTCAAATTCTTTTTTGTGTCCTTGTGTCTTTCCTTTGGGTATGGAGAGGAGCTCTCTGAAATGGCCTACTTTAGAGGAATGTCAAAGAAATTTCTTATGATCTGTTTCCAAGGAGAATGGTGGGAGAAGGTTAGAGAGATCATCCTGCTTCTGGTGTTTTCCTAAATACTATAGTGCCATATTTTGGGGTAGCGTACTCTGAACCCCATTAGACAGAAAAGTAGTTTGCAAGAGCCACGTGTCTGTGGGAATCCTCTTTTCTCCACAGCTTTTGTAAATGACAAAGAACTTGTGGCCTCATGTTAGGGCTGTTCTCCCACTGTTAATGTGCAACCTCAATAATGTAGTGACTTCCTGTGCTTTTTTTTTTCAGACTTCTGACCATAGCCTACAGTAAGCATTTCATTTGATATCATTATCTAGTACAGGTATGAGTACATATTTGGGTATATATATAACTGAAAAAAATAAATCCACAAAACAATCCTCATCCTTACTATATGTGATACACTCTGACATTTTCTATTTATGGTCATTACAAAGATAAATCCATTGGATTTATTTCACAACCCATTAGTGGGTTACTACCTACAGTTTGAAAAGCACAGTTCTATGCATAGCAGAAAATATTGTTAGAGTGGATGAAAAGACAGTTTGGGCTGAGCATGGTGGCTCATGCCTATAGTCCAAGCACTTTGGGAGGCTGCGGTAGGGAGATTATTTGAGCCTAAGAGTTTGAGATCAGCCTAAGCAACATAGTGAGACCTTGTCTCTATAATTAGTCAGACGCCAGATGTAGTGGCATGCACCAGTAGTTCCAGTTACTTGGGTGGCTGAGGTGGAAGGATCACTTGAGCCCAGGAGTTTGAGGCTGTGGTGAGTCATGATTGTGCTACTGTACTTCAGCCTGGTTGACAGAATAAGACCTCCACTCAAACAAAAAAGACAGTTTGATTTGATTAGATCACATTTACTTTCCTGTTTGTGCAGCAGGGTAGAAATTATGGTCCTGTTTAGAATGAATTTCCAAATTTTCTGCACTAGATTCCATTCCTCAGTGTGGTATGCCTTTCCAGACTACCAAGTCTTGGGAAACAATCATTTTTGCTCAAATACAATATCATCAAAAATGATTGGGAGTTCATCAAAAAGTCTTTGACAGCTGAAACAGTGAAACAATAAATCAACAGGATGATGAAAGCTTGAAAACACATAATACCTATAATAATCAGTAGAAGCACAGCAGAAATGAGGAAAAAAGAAACTTAGTTCAATAAGGTAACTTACTTCAAAGTCAGTAGAATGCTGTAAGGTTATACATATTGTTAAGGTTAATTGCATCTATTCAGAATGTATTTGAATCTGAAACAAAAGCTTAAGAGAAAAAAATAATCAAAGGGAGAAGACTGTATTTGAAGGGTCTATTCTATATCTGAGAATCAGCAGATGATGGTTTGTTTGTTCTGTAACCCCACCAAATACAAAAACTTAAAAGGCAATCAATTAAAGTCCCATAGAAAAACTAAAGACATTTACCATCATTAAAACTCAAGGACTTACATTGTCCAGTATTTGTTTTCCTTTGGTACTAGTGTTTGGTACTAGTGTAAGCAGAAACCTGTGCTACCCAATCTTGTAAAACAATCTGAGCCCCTACTTTAAGATATCTTTTAAAAAAATACTTCTCTATTTTAAAATCTTTGGAATACTTTTTCTCTGATTGTAAAGTAATTTCTGCTTTTACAAAAACTCAAACGTTACAAAAAGAATATAGAACATGAAAGTCTCCTGCGGTTCCAACCCATAGAAATAAACACCTCAAGGAGTTTGGCATAAAGAAATCTTTTTTAATGTGTAGATTGTGCTCTTTGACTCTTTATGACAAGTAGAAAATGTTATAGTCATTAAGCCCTTTAATTTCTGTTGCCGACAGAAGACAATAGGTATCCTTTTTTAAATGTTTATTTTTAAATGTGATTGCTTTCTATCATATAGGCAGATATTGTTTTTTACGTTGGTTTATTATTTGGTTGAACAAGGAAATGACCCTGTTCTCACAATGGAATCCTGGGTAACATCGATGTGGTACTTTTTCCAAAAATGTTTAACCTATTCATGAGGAAATAATTATTTCCTTACATCTAGATTGTGAGGTATTCTATAAGATAATTTACCTGGGCTCTTCAAAAATGTCAGTCATGAAGGAAAAAAAAGTCAAGGAAATTGTCCTAGATTATAGGAGTCTACAGAGACATGTCATACAACAGGAATGTGTGATCCATAATTAGATCCAGGATGAGGTGGTGGTAGGGGTAAATGCTAAAACTGGATGGAACTCTCTAGAGTTGAATATGGACTATTAGGCAATATTGAATTAATATTAAATTCCTTGGGTACGATGATATTATGTTTCTGTAGGAGATTGTCTTTGTTTCTAGAAAACACATGCTGAAGTATTTAGGGGTGATATGTTATGACCCTGCAGCTTCCTTTTACATGATTAAAACAAGAAAAGGAGAGGAGAGAGAAGAAGTAAATGTGGAACAGCATTAATAATTGGTAAACACAGGTAAATAGCATATGGCTCTTAGTGTTGCTAATATTTTAATTTTGCTTGTTAGACAACATTTTTTAAGATGAAAAAACTGGGGAAAAGGTAATTTTAGGTAATATCCTAAAGTTCATTGTCTCTCCCTCTTTTTTTCCTTTGGAGAATTTAAAAAAAGCTTTTCATGGAGCTGTATGCATAAGATTTATGCAGTTTACTGTAGGTATATTATATTTCCATAAATAATTTAACAAAAACCTGGACTTGGAACTCTGCTACCATTTATAGGGAAAAAATATTTACTAATCTTTAAAGATCTATTATTTATCAATATCACTTTGTTCATGCAGTGGTTTTTATTATTCCTAGAACACAAAGAAAATAATCAGCAACCAGGATACAGATCAGGCATGTCCAACCCATGGCCTGTGGGCTGCATGCGGCCCAGAACAACTAGTAATGTGGCCCCACAGAAGCTTTCAACATCATACGTTTTTTAGCATTTATTTTCTTCTAAGACCATATACATAGTTGCATTTTTGAAGTTCACAATCATGCTTTATTCATGACATTGCTTTTTTGGCAGTGCATACATTTGTGAGCAGTTGTTTTCACATATAGAGCAAAATTCAAACAAACATTTTTGACGAGTACCTTGAGGACTCACTAAGAATTGCGACCACGCCCATCAAACCAGACATTAATAGATTTGTTTTACAAAAACAAGGTCAAAATTTCCCACTCGTTTTATATTGTTCTCATTTTTCTAAATTTTATAATAAAAAATCTAAAAAAGGTCTTCTTATGCATGTACAACAACTATATTATATAATTTATGTGTGACCCAAGACAATTCCTCTTTATTCAATGTGGCCCAGGGAAACCAAAAGGCTGAACATCCCTCATATTGATGTTAGAGTGAAGATTCAGGACCAAGGGTGCAAAAACATAATTAGAAAAACATGAAAGAGTATATATTTGTGAAAGAAGATACCGCAAAGGGATTCAGTCATAGTGTAGAAAAATGTGAAGTACATGTGTTTCAGGGCTAGGTTCTATTACATATAATGAAATACCTGTAATTTTTTATATATTATACATAGTTATTATAATTACATATAATAAAATAGATGTCCCCCAGGAGTGTCTAAGCACATAAAGCTTTGTTTATTTCTCTCCTATAATGTAAGTCTGAAGATAGGTAGTACAAATAATAGGCAACTCTAATAGAACATTTGTTATTTTCTGGCATTGTTCTGCGTACTTTATATATATAGCCTATAATGTAAATAGTTGTTATCTCTTTTTTACAGGTACAGAAAAAATGGAAAAACTAATCTGTTTAAAATTGTGCAGTTAGGAATATCAGAATTAGAGTTTGAAGCCAGGCAGTCTGGCTATAGATGCCCACCAATGTGGTTTTACAGCCAGAGTACCAGATTGCTTCTGTCTTTCTGCTCTGCCATTCCTGATGTAAGTCTTCCATGTTCAAGTTGCCTCATGTGGTCAAGTTGACCAAGGCAGCTGCTTGAGCACCAACTACTACTTCAGACTTCCAGAAAGATGGAAGAAGGAAAGCAACAAAACAGTTTTGTCTATCTGTCTCCATTTAAAGGAGCTTTTCCTGGAAATCTCTCTCAATGGCTTCTATATATATGTCTTGATTTCTCATACTTAATCACATGGTTGGGCTTAATCACCTAGCTGTAAAGGAGGTTGGGGAGTATAGATTTTTAATTGGGCACATTGTCAGTCCGAATAATATAGAAATACTCTTAATAAGGAGAAAGTGAGACTGAATGTTGGATGGGGCCAGCATCTATTCTAGTTTAAGAGTTGAGGAGAGTCAAGCATGGATGGAAATGAATAATATGATTAAGTTGTCTCTGGGATTTTAGAAATGCAAATGGGATATCTAAGAAAGAAAAATTAAATGTATTTCACATTCTTATTCAGAGTATTGATTTCAGAGGACCATTAGAGTTTTCTTTCAATAATGCTTTGTTGAAGGCTTCATACATCCTGTAGTGTTATTTATATTAGTGAACAATTGAAACAACTGCAGTGGTTGAATGGTTACATTATGATGCATCCATAGTCATGGTATTAAGCATGTTACATAAGTAGTTGAATTGGAAAAACCACATATATGTATAAATGAAAGCAGGATACACAACTGTACTTAAAATGTGATTGCAACTATGTAATAATATGCATAGGACATAGATGAAATGGAAATTTACCCAAATAAAACTGTATTTGCAATCTTTGAGGGGTGGGATTATGAGTGATGTTTACATATTTTAAGAATAGTTGTCTGCATTTTGTTCTTTAAAAATCAAAAACGAAATGTGAATTTTGTTTTTAAATGTTCAATGTACAGATTTAGATACATATCACTATGTCTTGCATTTCTAGTTTTCTCCTTTAAGTTGTAGATAACTTTGAGTAGTAATGCTTAAGATGTGGATATAATCAACTCTGTCTATTAATTATATAATAAAAAGAAAATATGTAGCTCATTTGATAGTTTTATGAAAATGTCAATTTTTAATATCATTCTGAGTAAGAATGTTAATCCTAAATATACTCTTGTTAGAAAAGAGAGTCCTCCTGGGTCCCTTTGCACTTGTATATGTTTTGTTGGATGTGCCAAGACTGACCACTCTTTAATCTGGGATATGTCTCAGATTGTTTATCTAGATGGGAATCTTGAGAAATGAGGTATGCTCTCCCCATGACAAAGACCACACTAACTACCTGCTATAAAAATGTTGGGATTCCCAAGTTCAGTGTTTCTCAGCTGCAGTATGAACACACCATGTGTGCAGCATCCATCATATTGCCCCTGTAAGACCTGGAGCCAGAGAGAATAGATGTGAATAAGCTGATGCTCCTACTGCCTGCTGTGCCAAGAGTAGTAAAGACCTTTGTCTCTGACCCAGGAGTCTCATGTCTTCTGCCAGAGTCTATGAGACAATCACAGGCTAACTTACTAGCTTTCAAGTAGAGTTAAATCCAATCCCTGACCTACCATCGCTATGTTATAAAGATATGAATTTCTTGTAGTTATTTTTTCTACTGAGGAAGCAGTTTTAGACATTTTGCAAGCATATCTACTAATTGGTCCCCATTTCTACTCCCACAATTAGGTTATGGCCTCTTAAAAGTTAGTGAGTCTCTACAATACTATACTTCATGTATGTTATTTGTATCTTTAGTATGAATCCTTCTTGCTAACTTTTTTTCATGACTTTTATTATTTATGTGTCTGTTTTTGAGTGAAGAAATACAATATCGCAGGTCCACTGTGTATGATTGTGCAGATTAGTAACTGCACACACCTGCCCAGCTAAGGTGTAATTCGGGTCTAAGATATATATCAAGCTATGTGCCCTAATGTGGGATTACCTCCACCTGAAGGGTGGGGCCCATTTTTCAAATTTTCATGAATGTACCATGTCTCACTAAACCACAAGGATCCAGGCGCATGTGTGTGTGTGCATGTTCATCCCTTTCTAATTTTCATAAAGGCATTGTATAAACAAGGATGATTTCTTACTTGTTTGCTTATTTATCTTACCCTTCTGGGTGTCTATTCAACCCTAACAGAAGCTATGAGTTATACTAATGAAAGAACTAACCACCTTCACATCAGTTTTTTGGGTGCGCAGGCAATATCTTAGGCTCTGCAACTTCTGAGACCAAAGAGAATTCATAAGCCCTTCCACATCCAAGATGTGGAGTGCTTGATCAGGGTTGATATAACAGGCTTAGGAGTTAGTGGTGATTTACTCAAGTCGATTTTGTCACTTTTTGTTTTTCTTGGGAATGTAGACTGTTTATAAAAGAGATATTTTGTAAACCTAAATGCCTCAAAATTTTGACTTGTGTTGACTAAAAACAGTAAGCTTCAGATTTCTACATTGAAGATCATATAACAAAAACCAATGTGGAATGCCATATCTAGAAAGATAAATATCCAATGCCTTTGATTATCAAAAAAATCCTCATTTTTTCAATATATACACACCCAAAGATAAGGTTTTTTAAACTATGAAAACATCAAACCCAATTTTTTGTAGAAACGTAGACTTTACAAGTCTATTATTTTGCTTGAAATTATCTGTTTGTAACTTAATCTTCTCTTTCTGAATTTTTGCTCTTGACTACATTTCTTTTTCAGTCAAACCAGTGTTGCTCCTAATTAGCCATTTAAATTACATCTGGTGCAGTTTGTACACCACCACGGGATATATTTATGTAATACTTTTAGCTAGCCAAGATACTTTTCATAACTCCAGCATGACATTTTTTTCAGAGTGCTTATTGATGAAGTGATATAAAAACTGTGCAAGAAAGTACATACAAGATGCAGTTGTGCAACTCAAGAGAGACCTCACAAGGAAAACACTTCTTGAATGTCTTTTTATTTTATGTTTTTTTTTCCTGGTGCAGAGAAGTTTGTTTCTCTCTGTATAGTATTTTCTTTCATATATCCTCCCTTAGTATATATCTCATTGACATGTGCTGTTGGAAAGTGAAAACAATCTTATAAATTGAGATATTTCATTAAATTTCAATGAGGTAATTAAGGAGACTCATCTTTAAAAATATGCATTTATTTCAGTCACTTGAATGTTGCTTAACCAGGAAATGACCAGAATACTAAACATTTGTTGGTGTGGCCTGTCCAGATCGGCAGCTTTGAGAGGCAGAGTGTTGAAAGGGATGGTACACAGGTTAAAACAGCAGAGGCCTTTGCTGTGGGTAGAAACTAATTGGCTGAAAACATTAATAAATTATACTTGCTATTCATGTCAAGAGAAAGCTAAGAAAGAAGGGATGAATATTTATATCTAAGTCATTACATTCTGCCACATGATATTAAAAAATGAAAAGCATATCCTTAGAGTGACATGCTTCTTCCTACACCAAGTAAGAGAAATAGAAACTAAATTACTTGGCAGTGCTTTCTTGTGACAATTATAAAATGTTTTAGATTTGGCATTTTCAGCCAATAAAATATTGCTAAGGTGGTTGCCAAGGAATTCTCTAACATAAAATGTTTATTACTGAGATCACTGCCTAGGTTTATGCTAAAATGCTTTCAGTTAAAAACCTCTAATTTCAGAACTAATTGTTTCCATGTTTTCTTTTTTTTGGCTACACATATTGGCCATAGATTTGCCAAAGTCTTATTCCTAAGACTGAAGATTGTAGAATGATGTTGTGTGACTCAAAGACTTAATGAGATAATGTAGAACACAATCTTTTACAAACTGACAGATATTTTTCTTTCCAAACCTTTCCAAAATTTCCATAGAGAGACCCATGGACTTGGAAAATTCCCTATGAAGCTGCTCTTCAAGTCTTGCAAAGAAGGACTCTTGCCATGTCAGATCCTACCCTTTAAGCCAGAGCTTGCTATTATTTCTTGCTATCCAGTTTTCTATTTCTCCGGGACCACTGTGCATCAAATCTGCCTCAGATCTCTGACTACTTACCTCATTCCATCTTAACACTCATTTGAATATTCTTGTGGGCTCTAGTGGTTTCCTGACTTGTTCCTAACTAAAGTGTAAGTTCTATAAAGTGGTTGGCATCTATGGTTTGGCATCTCCCTTCACTCTCTATAAGACCCTAACATAATAAGTTCCTAATAGATGCTCAGTTGAGTAGGTTGCATTGTTTGGAAGTCTATCAAGGGGCTGACGTTAGAGGACAGTGATACTTGGTACTTTTTACACTGAGTTGGAAAGTTAGCTGCAAGACAGTTAACTGGTCTAAGTCAAACTTTCTGGAATTGAGTCTCTACACTGTTGCTCAATTAACTTGGTGATCTTTGGCACATGATTTAACCTCTGTGTTATCGATGACTTGTTAAGTTCTAAATCCTTTTTAGAACCAGGCTCGGTGGCTCAGCCTGTAATCCCGCACCTTGGGAGGCTGAGGTGAGTGAATTGCCTGAGCCTGTGTGTTCGAGACCCACCTGGGCAACTTGGCGAGACCTCATCTCTACAGTAAAAATCATAAAATTAGCCGACGCCTTTGGGAGGCTGAGGTGAGTGGATTGCCTGAGCCCGTGGGTTCGAGACCCGCCTGGGCAGGGAGACCTCATCTCTACAATAAATCAAAAAATCAGCCGGGCATGGTAGCGCATGCCTGTAATTCCAGCTACTTGGAAGGCTGAGGCGGAAGGATCGCTGGAGCCCAGCAGGTCGAGGCTGCGGTGACCGGGAGTGGCACTGCACTCCAGTGTGGGCGACAGAGTAAGACTCCAACTCAAAAAAAAAAAAAAAATTAGCCGGGCATGGTAGCGCGCGCCTGCAGTTCCAGCTAATTGGAAGGCTGAGGCGGAAGGATTGCCAGAGCCCAGCAGGTCGAAGTTGCGGTGGCCGGGAGCGGCCACTGCACTCCAGTCTGGGTGACAGAGTGAGACTTCAGCTCAAAAATAAATAAATAAATAAATAAATAAATAAATCCTTTTTAGCTCGAATGTTCCAGCATAACTTGATTGATATACAGTAAGTGGTTCTCCAAGTGTGATACCTAGGTCAAGAACATCGGCATCACCTGGGGACTTGTTAAAAATCTAAGTTATAGCCGGGCTCGGTGGCTCAGCCTGTAATCCCGCGCCTTTGGGAGGCTGAGGTGAGTGGATTGCCTGAGCCCGCGGGTTCGAGACCCGCCTGGGCAGCGAGACCTCATCTCTACAATAATAATAATAAAAAAAATTATCAGCCGGGCGTGGTAGCGTGTGCCTGTAATTCCGGCTACTCGGAAGGCTGAGGTGGAGGGATCGCCGGAGCCCAGCAGGCGAGGCTGCGGTGGCCGGGAGTGGCCACTGCACTCCAGTCTGGGCAACCGAGTGAGACTCCAACTCAAAAAAAAAAAAAAAACAACTAAGTTATTGGACCCCACCCCAGAGCTACTGAGTCAGAAACTCTGTCCTTTAACAAGCTCTCCAACAAGCCCTCCAGGTGATTCTAATTCACAAGAAAGACTGATAGCTACTGCTCTGCAGTGTAGCCAAATCCCTGGTATGGTGAGAATCCCTATACCACAATGTCAGCAGACATTGAAGAAAGATTTTACAGCAATTTCATGATTGGTATTTAAATCCAGTATCTAGTGTGCCGCTTCAAGTCTCTATATAATAGCTAACCATTGCATCATATTCAAGTTTTCAGGAACTAACCACAGAACTGCCACTCTTAAGCTCCTATAAAGTACAGGCAATTGAGGAGTGAACATTTTTTCTTAGGGTGAACAAAGAATATGCAACGGACAAGGGATTAATTTCCAGCAGCAGCCTCCTAATTTTGTATTCATAACGTTGTACGCATGCTAGGCTACACATGCAATGTCTGCTGATATACATTAGGTAATTGGGCATCCAGCAGCCCCATTTGCATGCAAAGGCTGTCGCATACTTCACATCTACAAGTCTAAAATTAAAGCCCAGTTTGAAGCTGGCTAAAGGCTAGCTGCTAGGAAAATAATGAGATAAAGAAGAAATGGCTTCTGTTCATCAGTGCTTTTAGCCTCTACTGTTCCATCTTTGCTAATTTGCCCTTTGAAATTGTATATTCCAGGTAGAAGAAAGAGACTTCTAAGAGTATCTGGGCTTAAAAAAAAGGCAACCCCTACAGTTAGAAGCTTATGTTTATCCACGGCATTTCCCCTAAAACTACCCACACATAAGTGGCAGTCTGCTGCTATGCTATATTTTTGCTTCACCAAGTATTCATGCTCTTGTGGGACCACATGCCTCATCTCGAAAAAAGAGCCACCCACATCACCTATGCATAGACTGGGGTCTGTGACATCATTTTGTTTCAGTTCAACCCACATTCATCCAGCAGCTATTTTGTGCCAGACACTGTGCCAGGGACTTGAAATACACATCAATCAACCACACTTTCTGCCCTCGAAAGGTCATGACGTTTTAACAGTTTCCTTGTATCTCATTGTTGAATATTTTTTGATTAAATAAAGTCTTTCCTGATTCCCTATTTGAAGTGACTCCTTGCTTTGCTGAGTACCTGCTTATGCTCAATCTGTATCCCTAGGAGAATAAGACACCCAGTGGACCCGAGCCCAGAAAAGTCAAAGCCTAAAAGCACAAGATTGTGTCCAGGAGGCTACTCAGATGAGTCATCAAGAGGAGGTGGCTACATTGCAAATGGTTTTTGCTCATTTTGTGGGAACCAAAAATGCACTAGTGTTTTTACCATACCCCAATATGATTCACCTGGAAGAGAATGCCAATTTAAAGCAATCTCAAGCCGGGCTTGGTGGCTCAGCCTGTAATTCCGCGCCTTTGGGAGGCTGAGGTGAGTGGATTGACTGAGCCCGCAGGTTTGAGACCTCATCTCTACAATAAATCAAAAAAATCAGCCGGGCATAGTAGCGCACGCCTGTAGTTCCGGCTACGTGGAAGGCTGAGGCGGAAGGATCGCCGGAGCCCAGCAGGTTGAGTCTGCGGTGGCTGGGAGCGGCCACTGCACTCCAGTCTGGGCGACAGAGTGAGACTCCAACTAAAAAAATAAAAAATAAAAAAATAAAGTAATCTCAGAGGAACTTGCTCACAAGCATCCCCTAGAGGAACAGTGGAGCTCTACAAGGATGGTCTACCCAGCAGGCACCTGTCACTGCATCGACTGCTTTGTATTTCTATATTTGCCTGTGCCCATTTGCTTTACTTTGACCTCTAGATTGTAGGGTCCTGGAGAACAGAGCAGGGTCTTCGAAGATTATCTCCCACGGTACCTATTTGGTGGTGATGACCATAAATACAGTATACTAGAAAGAAGAATGTCTGGTGGCTTTTACGCATTAGTAATTTCTTATGACAATAAACAGTTTTTTTCTGTCTTCATTCTAGCATAGGTGCCTACACCGTGATAACACCAAATGAAAACCGGAGAAATCAGACACGAAGAAGTATGTATATTTATTCATTTAGCATTCAGAATGCTTCTCATTTTCCTCATAGTTGGTTTGTTTTGGTGTGAAGTATTCTTTTTTTTTCTGATGTATATAGATTCACCAAATCTCATCAACTTTTTCTCCCAGCAGTTTTAAGTATACCTTTAAAACTATTTTATTGTTAACACTTCTAAGTTTGTTTCTTTACATTAGTAACAACTCACAGCATGATGGTAAGTCCTGGTCTTCTGTTGAGTTTAAGCAGCTTTACACTATTGTCAATGGACTGACCTCATCCTGTGAAGTTAGGCTGACTGATCAAATTTTTATGGCACTATGAATGTTTTAAAAACAGACAAGTTAGCCAGGCTCGGTGGCTCAGCCTGTAATCCCGCGCCTTTGAGAGGCTGAGGTGAGTGGATTGCCTGAGCCCGCGGGTTCGAGACCCGCCTAGGCAGCAAGACCTCATCTCTACAATAAATCAAAAAATCAGCCGGGCGTGGTAGCGCGTGCCTGTAATTCCGGCTACTAGGAAGGCTGAGATGGAAGGATCCCCGGAGCCCAGCAGGTCGAGGCTGCGGTGGCCGGGAGCGGCCACTGCACTCCAGTCTGGGCGACAGAGTGAGACTCCAACTCAAAAAATAAATAAATAAATAAATAAATAAATAAAAACAGACAAGTTATGTGCCAAAAAAATCATGAAGTAATTTGTACTTTTCTTGATTTGGGATTTTTCTTTAGCCTCTGTGATCTGATAATTTTGTAACTACCAGAGTCAGCTATTGGCTGTTTTTATTTGTATAGTTTTAGTTTTCTTCTTTGGATTATAACCTCCACAAGGACAGGAACCATGTCTTACTTATTTTTGTATTCTTTGTACTTAGTGTGCATATAGCATGTTTAACTGAAGTATAGTAAATATAAATGCTGCCATTGGAAGTTGTTAGCATTATCCTTTAGAGTTGGAAGGAAAGCTACAGTTCATTTAGTTCACGGCATGGTGGTGCATGCCTGTGGTCCCAAGCTAGGTACTCAAATAGGTGCTGTGGGAGATATTCTTCTGAAGACCCTGGTCTGTTCTCCAGGACCCTACAATCTAGGAGTCAAAGTAAAGCAATGGGCATGGGCAAATATGGAAATACAAAGCAGTAGATGCAGTGACAGGTGCCTGCTGGGTAGACTGTCTTTGAGGCTTGCTCAAGTCAAGCTGTGGGACTATACTGAAATTCCACTCTCTTCTGTATTAGATAATTGGTGGGAAAATTAACTTTGTGACTACTGATGGACATAAAGGCACAGCACGAAAGAAGCTCTCTTAAGGGTCTGAACCAGACAGGTAGACCCCGGGCTCGTACAGTGGGTCAATACAGAACAGGACAATCAGGTCTAGTGGGGAGATTTGGGCAAGTGCTGGAGGAACAGAATTGTAGTCTCTCTGGCGCCCCCTGCTGTCATGCAGGATGAACATTTGGGGAAGGTTCTGGCTAGAGGTCCCCAGTGCCAGGAACCAGGGCAGGGGTACATGCCCCATACTTGTCGCTGAGCACTCACTCCCCAGAATTGCAGTAAGCTTGGGAAACATTTAACATAAAGTAAACATGGGCATCCCTGGGGACAAAGGTTTACATGTATTTACATAGGAATACTCTAGTTTTCACACATTTTCTGTAGGAAACCTTTAAAATTTACTTAGTGTTTTAAGAATGCCAAAATGGGAGGAAAACCTATACTTCCTTATTTTAGTAGGAGTTCATGTTGTTTTTCAAATTTGAAACCTCTGTGCTGACTGACTTTTGGAGAGAAAGTGCCACTGGGCCAGACACAGGGTGACCCCCAATAAATAGGTCAGAGCTGGCTATGTAGCTATGTACTATGCTCACATGTGATTGATCATCATCAAATGGTTTCTTATACCTTTTTTGAGTTGATGCTACAGGCTGGAGTGTAGTGGAACAATTTTGACTCACTGCAGCCTCAACTTTCTGGATTCAACTGATCATCCCACCTCTGTCTCCTGAGTAGCTTGGGACCACACGCATGCACCACCATGCCTGGCTCATTTTTAAAATTTTTTTGTAGAGGCGGGGGGGGGGTCTCACTATGTTGCCCAGGCTGGTCTCGAACTCCTGGGCTCAAACAACCCTCCCACCTTGACCTCCCAAAATGTTGGGATTATAGGCAGGAGCCACTGTGCCCAGCCAATATTTTATGCTTTGAAGGAACCAGTTTCCTTTTGAATTCTCATAATTGATGATTTGCTGTTTCTCACTTGGTTTAGTTGCAGAGCAAGAGTTGGTGAACCTGGAGAAGTGGAAGGAGCAGACCAGAGCTAAACCAATTCGTCTGGTGCCACGGCGGCTAGGTAAGCAGGCACACCAGCTGCTGAATGGGAACACCAGGGTGACTCATGGCTCCTCTAGCACCTTGCACTTGTCTGTCGTTGAATGTACATTATAGGTTGTTTGATCATTTAATGCAGGAATATTGTTTTTTCTGATTTTATGTGAGTAGCAAAGGTAGGGTGCCACAGTTATATGGGAACAAAGTGATGGCTTAATTGCCAAATAATTTAGAGCCTTTTGGATGACCGACTCTGAAGAAAGCTTACCTGAGGCACTGCGCATGCCCTGTCATCGCACCAGTCAGGACAGGAGCCGATGCCGGCACAAGCATATTAATCATAGCAGTTAAATGTTAATGTGAAGGAAAGGAGTGGCGGGTCAATTCCAAAAGCACGATGAGAGTGAGCAAGGATCCCGGAGTGGGTATGAGAGAAGTGTCACCAGTGTTTTCCTTCTACAGATAGAGACCTCCGGGCCTCCAGAACAACTGCTGCCTGTGTGATGAATTGTCTGGGCTGCCTTTGCTTGTGTTTGAATCATTCAGAGGGGAAGCCACCTAAAGAGAATCATTCACAGCTTTTCTTCTCTTTTCCTGCAGCAGCTGAGAACATAAAGGGTTGGACATGTAGTTTCCACAGATCTAGTTAATACAAACATGTCTTGAGTCAGGGCCCACTTACTGTTCTGATAGTATTAGAAAAAAATTTCTCCCCCCAGGATTTAGGTACAAGTAAGCTAATTTGGAAATCATTTAATGAATGGGAATAATAGTATTGTTACCACCATCCTGCTGTGTTTCATGAAAAGGTCTAATCTCAAGTGTCAAATTTATGATGGATGAGACAGACTTCAGGCGTACAATCAGAAAGCAGCTTTAGTCCTTTCTAATGGGCCCCTCAAATCGGCTGTGAAGGACTAATCTTTCCCATGCTTCTTGCATAAAGTGAGAAATAAAAGCCGTTTGCTCTTTCTCAAACAATAGAGCTACTTAGTTAATTCTAGGTCTAAAACAGTCTCATTTCAGGAATGAATGTTCAGTTCTAAGTACTGGTCAAAACTCTGTTGCTGATGGAGATGAAAGCTTCCTCCCTGATCCAGCCTAGGCCTGTTTTAGGTAGGAAGCCAGCAAGTGAAACAGTATGACTGGATTTTTCTCCATTGAGTACTCTTTTCCCAGATTCTGACCTTTCCAGGGTCAAAGGTGGAAGAAGGGATGAGAGGAATCAAGGGTCTGTAGCACAATGATTCTATTTCTTTGAGCCTAGGTGTATGCTGACTGCTCATTTTCCCTCCAGGGATCCATGAGTTTTTCAGCATTCCTCCCTCTCTGGCACACATCTTTCACCTGGATTTCCCTGATAGAGTTGATATACTTTTCCACTGGCAGTGCTTGGCTTCACTGTCGGCCCTTGGTAGACTCTTTGTAAGGCTCCAATGTTCTTGAGGTGGCCCTCAGAGGTAATTCCCTTTAAGATGACTTTAGATAGGCATTCTTTCTTGGACACTTGTGCATTCTTTCTTTCCATAAACCGTGAATATGGGCCAATGCAGCTACCTCTTCTTGAGGACCCATCTGAGTAGCCAACTGACAACAGCCTGATACCTAAAGGCTCTAACTTTTCTAGCTGTGGGTTCCCTAGGACCCTCATTCTCTTAGGAAATGCAGGTTGAGATCTCCAGGTGATTTTCATCAAACCTGTCTTGCTCATCCTTCACCCCCCTCAAAACATACATACATACATACACACAAGAGATAGAACTCAGAAAGATATCCTTCCTCAGATTTCTGTCTCTCTTTGATCTATCCAACCTCTTTTATAGGCTGAAGTGAGGTGCTTGTTCAGGTTGCCCAAGTTAGTTTTGAGTTACCTCCTTGCAGATCCCGCTTTGGGGCTATCACCCCGAATTTGGAGCAGTTGGGATGTATTATCTTGGAGCCTTAGCAGAAAATGAGTAGGAGTCTCATTCCAGTTTTCTGTTATATGAAGTATCTAGGAATAGTCAGATTTGTGTGTGTCAGAGGGGCTAGGGGTAGAAAACTTTGAGATGAGTTTGAACAAAACCTGCAAATGCTTAGACATCTGACTGACTTCATTTCATCTCATTCTCAATCCCTCTCCTCTATTTGTCTACTTCTTAAATTATTGGAATTGTTGTAGGAAATACTAAAGGTTGATGTAATGTAAACTTTTTAGTAATTCTGTTTCAAAAGAAACATTCCCCCCATCCCCCCATCTGAAGGGCCCAAATCAAATAGGCCCTGTATATCTTTTGGAACTCAGAAGAAAAATACCGATGGTGTCTTTCTCAGGTCAATTATAAAAACCACAGTGAATGAAAATTGTTTTAATGCATCTTCTGTGAGAGTGAGTCTTTTAGAGAACTGATACTTTTAATGACCAAGGCACCAGAGAATTATTTCAAAGGAACCTTTATAATATACACACCCAGCTTGCATAAATACTGAGAAATCCCTAAATGGCAATTCTCAGGTGAATGTCAAGCTGTGAGATTTCTGGGCCCCAATTATTTTAGGTTTAAGAGCAAGCAAATAATCTAACATCCATAGTTTTCTTCTGAGTATCTAAAGAAAGAGCAATAAATAGTATAGATTGATGATCAGTTACTAACTAGAATACTCCTATTGTATTTTTAGAATCTGGGTTATCAAGACTACATACTTGTCTCGTGGCAAGACCTTTGAGGGTTTCCTGATCCTTGCTGCTTGAACACAGGGCAATAGAGTTGGAAGAAGAAAAGCCATTGAAGCACCAATGGTCATCATCTTTGTTAGGTTTAGACATGACCATACTCAAACAGGAGGAATGTTCTAGAATTTTCAAGACAGGCACTATTTCTTAATGTTTAGCATGACCCTTCAGGTATGATTTCAATCTAGGTAAAACTTTAAGACCTACATGATTAAAAAATCTTAGCAGAATTTTTATTTTCTTTAAGAATATGGCCTCATCTTTCTGTCCAGCTCTGATTCTCCTTTAAGTCATTCCCATTTCTCAAGGTCTTATTAAGAAAACTGGTTATGTTCTTACTTCCAGGGAGGGGCATGAAAATGTTAAAGAAACTCATGATGTAGACTTCTCATGTATTAATTAGTCCTTGATGGCTGACATTTCGTCTTAATATCTGTGTTTCACCTTCATGGCCTTCTTTCCCCCCTAAGGTGGAAGCCAGTCAGAAACTGAAGTCAGGGAGAAACAACAGCTCCAATTGATGCAATCTAAATACCAGCAAAAGGTCAGAATTCATCTTTTTACATTTAATTTTGGCAACCAATTTGAGTACCAGCTTCTTCAAGTAACCATGAAATAACACAGTAACTTTACCAAAAACCCACAACTGTTAAACCAATTGCAGAAGGCAACTGTCAAAATCAAAGACATCAGGAAGTAAGAAGTGAAGAGACTGATACCTTGAATTCTCACCCAGGCCATGTATCTAGTCAGCATGACCTCCGATTCAGGGCATTGTTTTTCTAGTTGGACTTAACTATGTTTTAACTACAGTTTAACTCAACTGTGTTTGGAATGTTTTGGTTCCAAGAATATAGATTTGTTTACCCTATGCTAGTTGTGAAAGTAGTACAAAAAGGAGTTGAGACACCCAGTGATTTTTACAATGAACACTATGAGTTTTATAATCAGGAAAAGTTATCCTCTCTTTCTCCTCCCCAATATACACACATACACATGCACACAGGCATGCGCGTGCATGCACGCGCACAACAAGGAGGAAACACAAACACAAAGAGAGACATGTCATGGGCAGGAGATATAGCCTGGCCATTCTCTGTGCCATTAACTTGAAGTAACAACCTGTAATCATGATGAGGTGTAGCACAAACTGTACTGTAATTTGCCTTTTATGGTAATGTTGTGTTCCAAAAGTTCAGTCCGAAAAAATGACAAGTGTTCTTTTTATCCCCTGTAATCTCAATACAATTTAGCTAAAAAGAGAAGCATCTATAAGAATCAAGAAAGAAGCTGAAGAAGCAGAAATCCAAAAAATGAAGGCAATTCAGAGAGAGAAGGTAAGCAGGTGGAGGAGAAGCTCCTGTTTACTGAGGGCTTAGTATGTGCCAGGTTCTTTTCTAGACACTGTTCATATGTCAACTCATTTTATCCTCACGGCAACCTTATGAAGAACAGATTATCCTTATTACCCAATTTTGCAAATGAGAACTTGCCCAAGAGTCCCAGCTAGTAAGTAGAAAAACTAAGATTCACATACAGGCCGACTGGCCTCAGGACTATGCTTAGTCAATACCCTGTCTCACCCCTTAGGCGAGTGATCAAAGTAGTAACTGCATATTTGGCCAGAATGCAAAGCAACTGGTAACAATAGCAATCCAGGGGTGTACTGTTACACTTAAATCCAAACGAGCAGCTTTCCAGATTGAGGGTGAGTAGGAAAACATGCCTCTCTTATGGGTAAAGCAAAAAGCATGCATTTACGTTTTAGCATTAGAGATGTGGTCTATTCTTTTTGTTGTTGTTGTTTTTGAGAAAGAAAAATTTACTGAGAGGACGAAAAAGGCTACCGGAGTGAAAGGGGACCCTAGGGGTTTGCCCAGAGATGTGATCTATTCTAAACCTCAACGTGATATTTTAGTTTTGACACTCTTTCTGGGACTTTGGGGAGAAACTTTCCTAAAAACATTTATCTGCTAGAGAAGAAGAAAAAAATGTGGTGTTCGTTCTATCCTCACTCCACTCCTCCTACTCCCATTTTCCACAAAGTCCTAAGTTGTAGGTGTTAAGTGTTGGAGTTTTAGGGGCTGGGGGCTGACTTATGATATGGACCACCATGTATGACACATGCCGCAGGTACAAGTCAAAGAAATACAATTTCTTTTTCTGCTGTTTGTCTGCCTTTCTCTTCCTCTCTCCCTTCCTTTCTTTTTCTTTTAAAGATTAAGTGTTGGTCAAAAATGGAAACTTGTTACTAAGCAATCAATGCTTTTATCAGTTAGAGTTAGTGAAGCCAAAAGTTGATGGCTTGTGGAACACATGAGAGCAGGGGAGTCTCCCCCCTCCTGCGGAGATCTCATACTGGCTAGAAGGAGACTAGTCTTTCTTGGAAGTTGTCTGTTGTGCTGTGTGGCCTTGGTCAGTCCCCATCCTTCTCTGAAGCACCACCTCTTCTCCAAGGTCAAGAGCATCCTGTTGCTGTAGAGATGTAGGTTCTGGGAGTGGAGAGAAGACAACCGCAAATGAATAGCTGTGATAAAATGCTGGAGATTTATTATTTTTTAAAAAGAGCATAGAAACCTTGTTTACAAAACTTGACTCCACCATCAATTTCCAACTCATCGGTGATTACACTTTCATCGGGAAGATTTTTTTTTTTTTTTTGAGTTGGAGTCTTACTCTGTCACCCAGACTGGAGTGCAGTGGCCACTCCTGGCCACTGCAGCCTCGACCTGCTGGGTTCCAACGAACCTTCTGCCTCAGCCTTCCAAGTAGCTGGAACTACAGGCGCGCGCTACCATGCCCGGCTGATTTTTGATTGATTGTAGAGATGAGGTCTCACCAAGTTGCCTGGGCGGGTCTTGAACCCACAGGCTCAGGCAATTCACTCACTTCAGCCTCCCAAAGCGTGGGATTACAGACTGAGCCACCAAGCCCAGCTGGGAAGATTTTTATCATAATAAATTTACATTTTTAACCTGTCCTCTCTTTCTCTGTACTTTTCTGTTTCCCACTCTTCTTTTCTTCATCTGACTCTTTTCCCCTTCATTTTCTCCTTCAGAGAAAAGTTCCCATGTAGGGCTTGTGATTACAGTGGAGTTTCTCCTTTTTTTTTGGGCGGAGTCTCACTCTGTCGCCCAGACTGGAGTGCAGTGGCCGCTCCCGGCCACTGCAGCCTTGACCTGCTGGGCTCCGGCGATCCTTCTGCCTCAGCCTTCCGAGTAGCCGGAACTACAGGCGTGCGCTACCACGCCCGGCTAATTTTTGATTTATTGTAGAGATGAGGTCTCGCAAAGTTGCCCAGGCGGGTCTCAAACCCACAGGCTCAGGCAATCCACTCACCTCAGCCTCCCAAAGCGCAGGATTACAGGCTGAGCCACCGAACCCGGCTGAGTTGCTCCTTTTACAGAGCATGGTCTATCTGCATTTCAGATAGAAGAAAGAAAATCATCAAGTCGTCACCAGGAACTGAATTAAGAGATTGCAGTTCCTGAAGGATTATTGCATTGCAACCTCTCGTCCTAAAAGTCATTTATTAGTTGTCATTTAATACCCATAATTGGCTCCCTTGTGGGTCATTTATAGCTCATTTCTTCATGGGTCAATAGCGTATACCATTCATAAATGTTAGTGGCTGAAACTGTTTTCTTTAACATCGAATATAAGCAGCATTTTCCCCTTACCTCATATGATAACTGTAATGCTTATTGGCATTCATTTGCTGGAAAATGAGAGATGGAGAGAGTTGAGCTGCAACCCCTTCCCATTGAAAATGTGGCCCCTGATCAAACAGTGTTGACATCACCTGGAGATTTGTTAGAAATGTGGAATGTGGAGCCCAACTCAAGCCTGCTGGATCAGAATCTGCATCTGAACAAGTTCCCCAGATGATTCCTGTACACGTAAATTTGGGGGAGCATTAATTTTAACAACCTTACAAAATAAGGTAGACTCACACTCTTCCTTCCACAGACCCGATTTCTCAGTCTGATTGGCCTATACGGCCACCATGACCCCAGTCTTTCCCATTGTATATAACTCTGTAGTAAATATGAGCCTATTTAGTAGCTTGCGTCAGATAAAAGACAAATGGGCATTAGCCCTCTAGAAATAACATATTTCACATTGCCAGAGTGAAAATGGCCAAGGAAAGTGATAATGGCTGTGCTTATAGAGCACTTATTTTTTGAAATGCACACCAAACACATACAGACATCAGCCTACAAAACATTGCCTTCCTTCCTTCCCAAAATGACCACTGCCCAGAAACTCTGAGCCAAGTAGACTCCAAGTGGTCTGTTGCCACCCAAGAGCCTTTAACTTTGACTCTGGTTTCCTCCCCTGCCCCAACTGCCCTTCCATTTTCCCTCTCCCAGAAATCACCAGGGGACACTGGAGCTCATTCTGATTGGTCATTATCTATGTGTGTAACATTTAGTGAGGAGAGAGTAGACTGAATTCCTGGTCAGCATTTGTGGGTGTTCTCTGATTCTTAATAAACACGAGGGCGTGAAAGTCAGCCATCTCTTTAGCATCCAGAAATGTCAGTGGGATCCAGGAAGAGTTAATCCTATGCATGAAGGAGGAAATTTGAAGAGGGCACTGGTATGCTTCAGTTAAACTCACATTCCCCAGACTAGAATATGACATGGTTTGTATACTTCCGGTGGTGTGCTAGAGCCTCCTTGTACTGGATTGTGAGAATAGATTGTTACATTTTCAGGATTAAAAAAAAGAAAGTTGGCTGCTTGAAACTGTGGTGAAAAATATTTACATCATGGGAATCAGTAAATGCTACTGGTCAGTTTTCCCTCTCCTCCATGTTAGAGCTGGTTGTTGAATGTTGACCAGCACCACATGGCTTAGCACTAAATGAAAAAGATATTCTCTTATCTTCCCCTGCCATCCATGTTCCAAAGTCAAGCCTCAGAGGGCTCAGGAGGGCAAAGATTTTGGGAAATATCTGGCATATTGTGTGTTTGATACTTGCTGGTTTAAAAATAGATTATAATTCATGTGGTGGGCAGAATAATGCCTTCCCACCTAACCTCCCAAAGCATCCACATTCTGCCTTTGGAACCCAGCGATATGTTACCTTGCATGCCAAAGGGGATTGAGTTCACAGATGGAATTAAGGTTGCTAATAAGCTGACTTTCAATAGGAAGGGTATCCTGCAATGTCAAGGTGGTCCTAGTATAATTACAAGAGTCTTTAAAATTGGAAGAGGGAGGCAGAAGAGAAAGAAAACAGATGATAGCAGGAGAAAGATTCAGCTCACTACTGCTGGCTTTTAAGATGGTGGAAGGGGCCACTAACCAAAGAATGTGAGAGACCTCTAGAAGCTGAAAAAGGCAAGGAAACAGGCTTTTTCCTGGAGACACCAGTAGGAACACAGCTCTACTGAGACCTTGATCTTAACCAGTGAGACCCATTTTGTACTTCTGAGCTCCAGAACTGTAAAATAATACACTTGTGTTTTAAGCTACTAAGTTTGTGGTACTTTGTTACAGCAGCCATAAGAAACTAATACTACTCATGGGATTTTATAATAATGTTTAATTTCTCTTCCTAGAAATCTATAAAGCAGAGGCAGTGTCTCTAAAATATTAGAGAATTAGAGTTAAAGAGATTTGTTTAAAGAAAAAGGCAGTGTATGATATACAACCTCTTATAAGGAAGGCAAAGTGCTGGGATTACAGGTGTGAGCTACCACACCTGGTCTAGCCACTCATCTAAAAAAAGATTTTCTCTATTGTGGATTGATTTCAGCTCCTCTATCCCAAGCATCATGGTTTAACTTTTTGAAAGACTTCTCTGCCACACTGGATTCCCAATTGTCAGTCTGTGGACTGATTTTTTAATAATCACCTGAACTAAAGAATCTCTGTTTTAAAAAATATTCCCCAGGGGCTGCTGAGCTCACCTAGCTCCTGGACTCACCTTCTCTGATTCCTCTACACGTTCATTGGTGGGCTGAGTTTAACTTTTGTCTCTAATACGTCTCTGGCTCTGATCCAGCTAAGATCACCAGCAGTGTTCTTAACTGAAAAATGGAGACTCTTCAATTCCTAGCTTATTTAAACTCTTTGTAAAATTAATATTAAGTCCTCTGTCCTTCAAATCCTCCCCTCTGGATTTCCTTGTACTCTTTTCTTCTACTTGTTTTTCCACTATCGATGTTCAACAGATCTCATCCACTGGTCTCTTCTGATATCTCTGGGCCTCTGACCCCAGCCCTAGGTGAAAACTTCTACATAAGGACTTACTTATTGCTTATGCTGATGATTTTTGAAATTCATATCTTCAGGCCAGACCACATTTCTAAATCCCAGAACCATATATTTTGCTGCATGTTTGATGTTTATCCCTGGATATTTACAAGTATGCCTCAAAGCCAATAAATTCAAAATTGAACTCATTCATTCTGATGCTTTAAGTGATCATCACTGTATACTTTTCCAACTTTTCCTACTCATCCTGCTTCCATATAGTCATACCTCCTATTATTTCTGCCCCCTAAATTTTTCTGGAGTCTGTCCTTCCCTCTCTATCTCTGCTGCCTTACTGTGGGACTCATAATTTATGTCCTGGATGACTGCAAGAACCACCCCAGGGGTTTTCTTATAGTTATGGCTCTTGCTGTAACTTATCCTACATGTTGCTATCAGAAGGAACTCCTTACTATCCCGCTTAAGATAACATAATGGCTTATCATTGCCTTTCATGAGATATAAACTCCTTTACTTGGCATATACATTCTTTTATTTTTTATTTATTTTTGAATTGGTGTTTCACTCTGTTGCCCACGCTGGAGTGCAGTGGCACAATCACAGATCACTATAGCCTTGACCTCCTGGGCTCAGGTGATCCTTTTGCCTCAGTCTCCCAAGTAGCTGGGACTATAGGCGTGCACTACCACACCTGGCTAATTTTTCTTTTTTGTAGAGATGAGGTCTTGCTGTGTTACCCAGGTTGATCTCGAATTCCTGGGCTCAAGTGATCCTCCTGCCTTGGCCTCCTAGAGTGCTGGGATTATAGGTGTGACCCAATGTGACTGGCCATAATTTTTTTTTTAATTAACCATATTTTTTTAATTTTAAAGATGTGGGGTACAATTCAGGATTAGATATACATGTGGTCATTGTACAGGTAAAGTTTGGGCCTCCCTTTGGTCCCCATTTCACCTGGTCTGAGATCAGGTACCCTTATTGATGTTCTGGGCCCACCTGCCACCCCCCCCCAGTAGTTTTCCACTACTGCCAATCCCTTTCTTATAGTATTATGGTAAATGTTTAGGGTCTACTTTTATAATTTTCCATTCTTACTTTCTTGACCTTGTCTTGCACATATCTCTCTAGGCACACTGTTAAATTTATCTATGATTTCCCACAGGAGCTGGATTAAAAAAAAAAAGCATCCACGAGCTTCTTGAGGTTTCCTAAACTGGTACATCCTCTTGTGCTGTTGTATATTGAAAACACTACAAGTTCTGGGAATGGCATTTTCCTCTCCGGGGTCACTACTAGCCCAGCATTGCCTTTGTGCAAATTAGAAACTAATTCTCTATGTAGTCAGTCAATTCTGTGGGTGCTCCAACAGGTGGTAGATGGTACCTTTGTGAGAAACAGAAAAAGACACCTCTGTGCTGAAGCAGCCACATGCTGGGGTGCAAGCCTTGGTGAGCTGAACAATGGCTCTATTTTGCCTTTCTGACCGCTCTGCTGGGACACCCTGGCCTGAGCAACCCATGAAATGGAACGCAGTAATCCTGTTCCCACTGCCTCTTTCTCTTAAAAAACTCCTGCTTGTTAAGATTGGTCTTTATCTAGAATTTCTCTCATTAGGTCCATAATTTTTTATACTTTCATTTGATCTTCAGCCTTTTGGGAAATATGAAGAAAGCTATGTGTCCATACTCACGGAAAGAAGCAGAGTCCTAATAAGCAGCTTATCCATGAGCCCGAGGTTAGAAACAACATTCCCAGTGTTGTTTAACTACTTGGCTCTTGCACTGAGGACTGATTGAATATTTGTGACACTTTTGAGAGCATTTCCTAACAAGCCACTTCTGTGCTTTATCTGTGTTCATATCACATTATTTGCAAACTACTCTCCCCTAATGTAGTTAACACACTGCCATCATTGCTTTCTTATCTGTGTCCCCAGCTAGTCTGAAATTTTCCAGAATTGACACTGCTTTGTTTCCAACTGTATTCCCAGCATCTAACATAGTAGCAATCATATAATAGGCATTTGATAAATGTTTGTTGAACAAATGAGATTCAGCAATATTAAATGATTTGTTTAAGGTCACTCAGTCAGTGATGGTGGACTTGGAGCTAATTTCTTATTTTCTTAATCTGTATCTCATGTTCTTAGATAGTTTGCATTCTGCATTTGTACATATGTGTAAGTACATTTGGGTGACTCCTTAACTTGCTGTTAAATGGAAGAAAACAAAATTTGACTAAATGTAAGAATTTGGGTTAGCATACCAAAATAGGTACCCATGTTGGTAGGTATTGAAAGTCATTTCAGCCAGACTCTGTGACTCAGCCTGTAATCCCGCACTTTGGGAGGCTGAGGTGAGTGGATTGCCTGAACCCACGGGTTCGAGACCCGCCTGGGCAACTTGGCGAGACCTCATCTCTACAATAAATCAAAAAATCAGCCGGGCATGGTAGCAAATGCCTGTAATTTCAGATACTAGGAAGGCTGAGGCAGAAGGATCGCCGGAGCCCAGTAGGTCGAGGCTGTGGTGGCCGGGAGCGGCCACTGCACTCCAGTCTGGGCGACAGAGTGAGACTCCAACTCAAAAAAAAAAAATTAAATTAAATAAAAAAAAAAAAGAAAGTCATTTCTCAACCACACTTGTATTTTGCAAGACATTTCTTCATCGACTTTGTGTGGCTTTCTCACTGTTCTTTAAGTAGCATTCCTGATAACTGGTTTAATCGACACCTGCTGCTCCCTTGCTGTCTTTCACCCTTTTGATACCCTCTTCACCACCTGCACCATGGGATGCAGAGAACTCATCACAGTTGAACACTTTTGGTCCCATGAGTCAGGATTTTTTTTGAAGATTAGAATCATGTATGCTTGGTTTTATAATTTTCCTTTAGTTTGCTTCCTAGAATTCTGTGTTTCATTAATAATCCAGTTGCCTGTGTTATAATTGATTCTCTCTGACTCTAGTAAATTTCCTTTATTTTTTTTCTGAAACTGAAATCATCATCCATTCTGCCATTCAAAATGGGACTAGTAAATTAGTTCTGGATGAATGAAGACTTTCATGGAAATGAATAATATGAACAGTTTTTTTCCCCTCCTTTGAAAGATGGAGCCAAACTTATGTTTGGGTTTGAAAGTGATGATTTCCATTATTCCCTTTCCACAGGTCCTCCTCTGGGCAAATCCAATTTTTTTTTTTTTTTTTTATTAAAGCAAACTCAGCTGCTTGCCATCTCTTTTGGATTAATTTGAAACTTCATGTTTCCCCTGTGTTGTAGAACGTGTTTCAACTTCCCATTAAATTTGTTGTCCAGGAATTTTACTTGTTTTTCATAGGCAGGTTTTTAAAAAATGACAGTGTGTCATGGTGAGCAAAAAGCAAGTGTAACTGGGTTATTTAAATTGGATTAAAATAAGCCAGAGCCATGGTGACAGTAATATCAAATATGAAACCCTTTATCTCTAGGCTCTCCAAACAGCTAATTAAAAAACAAAAAAAACCTCTTTTCTATTCAAGTGGATGGCTTTTCTCTCTTTTTTTTTAATGACATGTGCTGTTCAGTCCCTCAACAACTTTAAGCATCCGATTCTAAGTCAGAAGGGAGTTGGTTTGGCTTATTGAAAATCTTTTCCTGAATATTTTATTAGAATGTGGATATATATATATGAATTTTGTATAAACTATTTAACCATTTATTATACTTTTAATTTAACATACTTGGTATGGAAATTTCATGTTTTCATTAATACATTTTGAAAGTACTGTTTAAAAAAGAAGTGTTGCTATACATTTGAACTAAAGAATATAAATATGAACTGTAGATTCTTTGATTACGCCAATGAAGTTGGCAGAGGGGCACTATGGAAAGTACTTGGAGCTCCTGGATTTCAATGTAGTGACCATGTCTGGTAAGAACCATCTTTCAGCCTTGGCAGGGTACCATATGGAACTACTCAGGCTGCTTGAACCTAAAGATTTTGGACCTTGTGTAACTTTACATCATGATTCTGCTTAAAGCTTCCTTAATAGGTTACATTTTGTTGTTTTCAATTTCAGAGCAATAAGTTGGAGGAGAAAAGAAGACTTCAAGAAAACCTCAGAAGAGAAGCATTTAGAGAGCATCACCAACAGTAAGTTTATGTTTTCAGAACATTGTACCTTTATGGGCATGTTGTTCGTACAGCTTTTAAATTCAGGTGATGGTAACTTTTCAAAACATCCGGCATTGAATTGTTGGCTGTAATTATTAATTATGTATTTGAACTCTGTCATCATGTAAGTGAGGATCTAAGGCTGGAGACATCTGTACTCACCAAAGTATTGTTCAGTAGTCAACTGATTAGCAATGATGTTACTAAATTTGAGGAATTCCCCATCAAAAATAACTCAGAAGGCTTGATTCTTTGGTGCTCCAGAGTACTTCTGATTATGTTGATTCCCAAGTTACTAATATAAGGAAGAAGGTATTTGAAATACCCAAGCATAGTCTAAACTAGGGATTTATCCAATGGGTTTGGGACTATTATACACTTGTGTTTTTTCTAGATAAGAATTGAGGAATCATTTAGCAGGTATTGGCAAAACTCGCAATGTGTGGTCATATACCAATGTAATTTTTCCAGTATGATTTGTGAATAACAGTAGTTGATATGTGTAGGGAAACTGTAACATACTTTATAATGTAGATAATCTCTGTTATGTAGGATTTAAAGATAAGCTCATGTCCTAACTCTTGGTATCTAGATTTCCTGCACACTAATTGAAAGAAGATAAAAACAAAGAACAATATTTCTGGCCCTATGATAATTCTAAATGTGGTAGAATTAGAACCATGCAGATATGAGTTCAAAGTCCTAGCTCCCTGTGAAACTTCTTGAACTTTACTGTTAAAAAAGAAATTAAAAATAGAAATGATAAGATATATCTTATAGGCTATTAGCAATAATTTTTTAAAAATTTTATGTAAATAACACAGGGACTTGAAATGATACTTGTACTTACAGAGGTCATTATTGAATGAGATAATACACATTTTATTTTATAGAGACTGTATACAAATTTCTGGTCCCACCAGCACTAGTAACTGGTCTCTCACTTTCCTTCTTTGGTTTTTTGTTTTTTTTTTGAGTTAGAGCCTCACTCTGCTACCCAGGCTGGAGTACAATGGCACACTCACGGCTACCCTAGTGTCAACCTGCTGGGCTCCAGCGATCCTTCCGCCTCAGCCCTCCAAGTAGCTGGAACTATAGACGCGTGCTACCATACCCAGCTAATTTTTGATTATTGTAAAGACAAGATCTCGCCAAGTTGCTTGGGCTGATCTCAAACCTGTAGGCTCAGGCAGTCCACTCACCTCAGCCTCCCAAAGTGCTGGGATTACAGGCTGAGCCACCGAGTCTGGCATCTCACTTTCTGTCTTTCTTTCTTTCTTTTTTTTTTTTTAAGTGAGAAAGAAGGATTTATTGAGGACAGAAAAGCTCCTACAGTGGGAGGGGGCCCGAAGGGGTTGCCCAGCATCTCATTTTCATATGAAATTTCCATTGCCTGCCTCCTGTTCTCTCTCCCCATTGTTGTCCCTCATTTATAGAATTTAAGATCACACCGATGTAGGGGTAAGCATATGTGTGAAACCCTAGAACACATTCTTTCTCTAGACACAGCACCCTCTGGTTTTTCATACCACTGACATTTTTCTGCCTGTGTCATAAGCAGCTCCTTCTTGCTTTAAGTCTCAGAGGAAGGAATGGAAAATAAGTTTTCCAACTCTCAACTTTACTACTTAGCAAGTTAACTATTTGGTTTTTGTTACCCAGGCCAGAAAATGGATGGGAGATGGGACTGGATAGGGATGGAAGTTTTGACGAGTGATGCCATCCTCCTTAGCAAAAACACTGCCATTTTAGTTACAGAATCCATAGCCTGTCTCTCTCTACTCTTCTAAGGTTGGCATGGGTGTAAGAAAGTTGATGGGCAGCTACATACCAGGAGAATTTGACTATCTGGAAGAAAGAAATGGCGGAGGGAGGTACTAGTTAAGGATGTTAATGTGTCATTTCCTCCCTCTTCAGGGATAGAGAAAGAATGAGAATTTATTGCTAGGCTCAGCCTGAAGAGTTGAGAAAGATAACGGACTGGCTGGGGGCATTAGTAGCCTAGAGTTTATTCTGTGGCATTCTGGCTTTACATTAGAAGAGGAAATACCTACTTACCCGTAAGGAAGGGGTCTTAGGTAGAGGACAGTGGAGTCGAACAGGTTCATTCTCTGGAGAGTTCTAAACATGGCAAGGTGAAGGATGAAAGATTCTTGGAGTTTTAAAAGACGTTAGAAGTAGTGCTGCTTTCTTTCATAGTCTTCCAGTTTCTCAAGTTTGTGTTTTACTAAATACAAAAGATCAATCACCCTTTTCTTTCCCGAAAAAAAAAAAAAATTGCCCTCAGCCACCTAGCGCACTATCAGTGTAGTTGAATTCAATTACATGCACATTTTATTCTGGCTCATTCTTCTGCTTATCGTGAAAGTCCCAGTTAACCAGGAAAAAGAGAAGTTGACTAAAAATGAGAAGTTTCTCAAATTGATTTTTAAAGCATATTGAGAAACATAAGAAAAGGTATATGCATGAGTTTCTTTTTTTTAATTTTAAAAGAATATTGTGTTTTGAATTACTTTTGCAATTAAAAGGCCAATAGCTCATGAAATGAGTGACCATTATATAGCTAGACATATAATAGGGACTTCTTAGAAAAGATGGGTCCTCTGTATTACAAGTCTTTTTCACACCTTCTTAGAATCAGTTTGTGGTGGAGAAAATGTCTGGGAAAGCTGTCAGGATTTTTAACAGCACAAAGGGTTCAGCAGACCCACCAGACTGCCTACCCCCACCCTCAGTTAGATTCTCCTGAAGCTGTCAAATGAAGGAACGCAAAATAGAAACATAAATAAGACATTCTTTCAAACTAGTCAGTACCTTGCTAGTTTCCGCATGCTGTGATATGTGGTTCAAACTGTAAGCCAGGAACGATTTTTTAAAGTTTTTTTTTTTTTTATTTTTTGTAGAGAAGGGCAACCATGGACTTGAGCAGACTACAAATCCAAGTTGCTGGAGAAAATGCTCATGATAGCCACCTGGGGTTTCACCATGAGAATCTTAATGTGCTCTTTCTTAGCACCTTGTTCCTGACTTCGTTCATTTGCTTCTGATTATTTTTAGTGTTGTCAATTATTTAGCTAACAGGCAGAAAACTAGGCTTTTATTGACATCCAAAGGGACTCTCCTGAGTGTAATAATGAAGGCAGTTTATCGAATGCCTGTGAGGTTGCTTTCTAATTGTATGCATTAATCTGCCCATGCAAGCTGGCTGAAAATACACAAGCAGATTGCACATGCAGATGGAGCACACAGGATGGTTTTTATGAAAAGACCTCTGGAATGTACTTCTGTGGTACTGTCTTTTCCTTAAAAATCGAATGACTGTGACTGTTTCAATGCACGGCTGATAGCAGAACAGATTAATGATGCATTAAGCCTGTTACTCCGGCTGGGGATGGACTCCAATTTCACAATTTAGAATTAGTTCTAGGATTCTTGAGCCTGAAAGTAGAGGGTAGAAATGGCCATTTAACCTTGGTGTAGTTCTCACTATTACTTTTGGCCTTGGTTATTATTTACTACTTATAAAACTTGTAGGATGACCTTTTCTGTTAGTCATTATTACTGGTAGATGGAAGATCGGAAGTAATAGTGAACCTTTTAAAAAAATCATAGATAGGATATTGTGCACTTAGTTATTTAAAACATTGGATAAAATAATGCCCAGCATTTTAAATTTTAAATGGTAATTGATGGGGGAGTGAGGTTATCTTTCTAATTGTGTGTTTTTTGGATGAATGTGGAGACAGATTTGAATTTTGAATCCATTTAACCAGTGAGGAGGCTGGAGAAGGATGTGAGTGAGGTGGAACACATGCATTTTGTATAAGGGTGCTAAGAAAAGGCATTCTTGGGCAACCCCCTTGGGTCCCCACTCACAGTGGGAGCTTTTCTGTCCTCTCAATAAATCCTGCTTTCTAAAAAAAAATGAAAGAAAGAAAAGAAAAAAGAAAAGGCATTATTTTATAGATTTTTTCTGTAGATATAAGAATTGGCTATACTTTGAACATTTAAAATTTTAGTTCATGTCTAGTAACCATTTAGAATAATAGATTATACATTGAATATAGGATTAAACAGTACAAAGTGCTTGGTTATTTTAATCAAATAAAGTAGTTACAACCTGTGGAGTGTAATTTTGAACCTGTAGAGTGTCAGAAACAGTATTAGGCATATTTGATATAGTTTAATTTAATTTTTAGGCCAACCCTATATTTGGAATATATCATTCCTGTCTTATAGATGGAGGCTTGGGTCATTAAAAGTTTAAGTCACAGAGACAAGTGATGCAGTCACTTGGGGTTAGGGAAAATAGTTAAGTTAGAGGCATGGTGTATAACTCTGAAGGTCAGGAATATCTGAGGGGGTGGGGTGAGCACTGTAGCAATACAGGGTGCTTGTGGAAAGGGCCACTGAAGATGGTGGGTCAGCTGAAAGAAAGACTTGGGCAAAGTTGACTTCTATTTCTTCCTACCAAGATTTAAATTTTGACTAGAGTAGGCAAAAACAAAAACAACAAACAAACACAAAAGCCCCCCCCCCAAAAGAAAACTCCCGAAAGGCTCAGGAGATATATCTGCTTTCTCTCCGATTAGCATATGTAAATGACTTCCTCCCTCCCCCACCCCCAACAAGGGGTCATTAGGTGAGTACCCTAATTAAACTTACTGTAGGGTAGCTGAACTTTTGTGACCTCTCCCAGCTATATTCTATTCCTAGGTGCAGTTTCCAACATTGTTTCTAGGAGAGGGGAAGAGAGGTTCCATTCTGAAAACCTCAGCTGGAAAAGCTCCTGGACCCATGCCCATTCCAAGACAGAGCCTGTTTCAGAGCTACCACACACCACCTTGAGCTCAACCTGTCACCTGCAATATTGGGAAGTTTTCTTCATTTCTGCCACCGGAACCATGCATCTCTTTTACTTCCATTTGAATAATACTGTGATTAGGTCCTAGGGGGTACATCTTTATCTATTTTAGTTTTCTGGAGCTGAGAATCCAGGCAGGTTTGCTGAATATGCACACTTAGGCCCCAAGTTTGCCTTCCAATACGCTCACAAAACTTCTAATGCCCTTCATGGGAGCTTCTGAAAGACACTTAAGGGCTAAATGGATCCCTTATCCGTATGGCAGGCTTAAATTCAACCTTGGATTTTATAATTCAGGTAAGGTGAACAGAAAGTCATCCTATTCATAACTTTCTATCTTATTTATGCTTAAAAAAGTGAGCTTATAGATATAAAAGTCTTGTCTCTATTTTGTTGACAATAAGATTGAATAACTTATGACAACTCTCGTCTGAAGGAATGCCTGCCTATTGAATGTGAGATAATGTTGATGGTTAAGACCATATCAACATTTCTACCCACTATCAATTCTTCCTACAGATAACCTAGTGTATGTTAACTCATTTTTATTCCCACTGCACCCTCATGTCAGTATGTGTTACATGCCACTTTAATTATCAATGGCCTGTATCTTCTGTGCTTCCTGGTCACCCCCCTGCACTACTGCAATGGCTTCATTACTATCTTTGCCACCAGTCTCTTATTCTCTTGATTGTCTTACATGTTTTGTCAAGTTTAACTTTCTAAAACATGGCTTTGGTTATGTCACTCCCGTATCTTAAAAGATTTGATTATTTCCTATATCCGTTGCTTATAAAATGAATTCCATAGTCCATAGCCATACCAAGGGGAATCATGCCTTAGTAAGATGTCAGAAAGAGCTTATAGCATTTGGGTCTGTGTCAGCTGATTTAGGGGAAGGTTTATGGAAGCAGGGTTGTGGTCTGGATTGGATCTTATCAGGAAGAAGGAGCAGATTTATAATTAGGTATCTTAATCTCATCTATAAGGAAGGAACACCAGAGTGAGCTCATGGTGTAATTGATAAAGAATTAGCAGTTATTTATATTAGCCAGAATTTTAGGGGTGTTGATCATTTTTGTGATTTATACAAGGTTCATGTATTTTTCTGTGTTCAGACATGTTATAGAGTGGTCTTATTTTTGTTAGGATCCATTGTTGTCACAGTTGACATTGTGTGACATTGTTTACTTTCAATAAGAGAACACCAAGGCCTGCCTGTGAATGCCAGGCCAGCTTTTATCTTTCTCAGAATATAATTAATAATTGTTAAAAGATAAAAGTTGACTAGTGCCTTCCTTTCAAAATTGTTACACTTAGTTATCTCATCACTGGAACTTAGCACCATCAATGCTCCCCTCTTAGGAGGACAGGGGATCTAGGGTCAGGCTGGTTGGGTTCAAACTATAACCTTTGCCCTCACTGGTTAAACATTATCTAACTTCTTAGGGCCTCTGTTTCCTCATGGGTAGCATGGGATGGGGTAAAAATAGTTGCTAACTCAGAAGAAGAAGTTGCTAACTCAGAAGAAGCAATAGTTGCTAACTCTGTTTCCTCATGGGTAGCATGGGATGGGGTAAAAATAGTTGCTAACTCAGAAGAAGTTGCTAACTCAGAAGAAGCAATAGTTGCTAACTCTGTTTCCTCATGGGTAGCATGGGATGGGGTAGAAATCGTTGCTAACTCAGGAGAAGCTTAACCTGTACAGTCCAGTAAGAAATCTAGCAGAATGCCTAGAAAGAGACAACTAAACATAGTGTAGCTCCAACAAGTACAGCAGAAAAAGGAAGAGAAAGTGAAAAACTGACCCTGGCCTTGTTTCCAAGGGTAGAGCCTGAGAACCTCTTCTTGATGCATGAGATTCACTAAGAAGACCCTGGGGCCCAGAAAGTGCCCCAGTAAACATGCTATACTTGGGGGACTATGTGACCCCCAATCCTTCACAAGCTACCTGCACAGTCAAATTTATCACTTCTATGTGAGTTCTAAGAGCCTTACTGAAATAAGTTACATGAAATGAACTCTAGCCAAACAAATAATGAATACAAGAAAGTGGAAGACATAAATACTAGAACAATTGTGAACAAAGAAGACGGTGACATTTGTTTTTTGTTTTTTTTTTAAGTTGGAGTCTCACTCTGTCACCCAGACTGGAGTGCAGTGGCCTTTGTAATCAAATATGTGCTTGGTTTTGCTTTTTAATAAGAATCAACAGGACCTAATTAAAATCATGGAGGATTTTTAGCCTAGAAGAGGCACAAGGAAGGGAAAGGGATATGAACTACAATAAACATCTTCTTTCTTTTGTTACATGAGTGAATGTGAATTCTAGATATAGATAAAAAAATAATTGTGTTCATTATATGTTTAATTATGTGTTAATTATATTTACAAATAAGTTATGTAACATAAAAACATTAGAAGAAATACAAAACAATTTATCACAACAGTAAAAGGCAAAAATGGTGGAATTTTTACAATAAAATATAAAAAGAAAACAAAATATTAAGTCCCATAAATCAGCATTCACAGAAAAGGTATGTAGGCCAAATTTTCTTATTAAAGGAAAGGCTTTTGGATTGCATAAAAAATTACAAATCTAGCTATATACATATTATAAGGGATGTCTATAAAATAAGAGTTGAAAACAAAGGCATTGAAAAATATCCACAAATGCTAACAAAAGAAGCAATATTAATATGAGACAAATTGCATTCAAGGTGAAAAGCATTCAACATGATAAAGTATAGTTTTTGCAGATAAAATATGTAATCCAAAAGTTAACGTGAAACAAATCTTTATCAAAGTAGTTTGAAAATATATAGGATAGAAACTGAACAAAAACTTAAAAAATCTCTAATATAGACTATGGATTTGTCAAATTTTTCTTTTATTTAATTAATTCTCTTTAGAAATTAACAGATCAAGTGAACCACAAAACTACATAAGGAAAAGAGGGTTTGAATAATAATACTAAGTATAGTTATATAATCACAGTAATAAAATGTTGTACCCAGCATATAAAAACATGTATTTTTTAAAATAAATACTGACTAAAAAGGCTTACTGAAAACTACCACAAAATTGGCCATGACCAAGACCTCAGAGATTCTTGGTAAACTCCAAAAAAATCCTAAATCCTAGAAAGCCACAATCTCTGAGAAAAATGTAGTAAAATTAGAAATTAAGCAATATGAGATTTTAAAGACTACCTGCTTACAATTTTTAAAAATGTCTTTTTAAATGACTATTGGGGAAAAAATTGAAACCAAAATTGACATTAGTTTGGGATAAAGGAATAAAATTTTCAAAACTAGTAGGAATAGCAAATTGTTACTGGCATTTTAATTTATAAATAGATCCATTGAATGCTGTAAAGAACCTACAAGTAGACCCATATTTTTACAGAAACTTAGTATTTAGAACTTAAGCTACAGATGAAAGTATTCTTTAAAATCAGTCTCAAAAGGATAGACAATTTTACAAATAGTATAGAATCAACACAGTTAGAATGTAATGAAAGTTGGTGTTATAATTTAGTGATAGAAACTCCTTTCTAAGCAATACACAAATTGTAGAAGCCATAAAAAACAACCCATAGATTTAACTACATAAAAATTTAAAAAATTATGTTAGAGGACACAACTTATAATGAATACAGTTATAAGTAAGTGATGATTTAGTATAAAATATTTGCCTAAAACAAATATTAATAATTTCTTATTATCATATAAAAGTTCTTTCTTACTTTCAGATAATACTTTCATATAAAATTGCTTTTATATGATAATAAGAAAAAGACAATTCTAAAAAAATCGACAAAGTACTTGAACAGGCACTTAGAAGAAATAGGAGTCAATGCAAATATTCAGCATTACTAATCATTAGAGAAACACAAACATAGAGTTTATTTATTACCCTGGCACAAATATCAAGGTATTGATAATACCTAGCATTAGAAAAGGAGCTTTCCTTTACTAATTCAACAATGAGCACCTAGCATGTGTCAAGCACTATCCTACGTTCTGGACATGTATTGTGAATAGAGCAAATACAGCCCCATGAACAAATGTGGAAATTCAGATAATAAACAAGTTGACAAAGAACTATATAGGATAACAGATTATAATAATTCCAATGAAGAAACATTAGTAGAGATAGGGTACAGTGATCAAGAATAATGGGACTTGGAGGTAGAAATCTCTTTTGTTATCATGACAGGTAGGATCTGACTTTCCAAGAAAATGGCATTTGAACTGAAGATAGAAGGATGAAAAGGAACCAACCATGCTGAGAACCAGGGAAGAAAGTTGTCAGCTCAGGAAATAGTGATAGTGTATTCAGTACCCGAAAGGGAACTGGTGAATTTAGGTTGAAGTAAAAAAAAAAAAAGTGAGATCACAAAGTTGATAAGACCAGCAGGAGCCAGACAGGTCAAGTGAGCCACCCAGGTCATGGCACAGAGTCTGCATTTCATTCACACCACAGGGAGAAACCACAGAAGCTTTTCATTTTTATTTTTAAATAAGTGACTACTCTGGTTGCTATGTTGGGTATAGATCTGACAAGGTAAGAGTAAAAATGAAGAAACTACTAAACATGTTACTGTAGTAGTCCAGGTAAAAAAAATATAGGCATAATTCGGTTTATTGTGCTTTGCTTTATTGCACCTCATGGATATATATATTTTTTATTCTTTTAACAAATTGAAGGTTGGTGGAAACCCTACATGGAGCAGATCTATTGGTGCCAATTTTTCAACAGCATGTGCTCACTTTGTGTCTTGCATCACATTTTGGTAATTTGTGCAATATTTCAAACTTTTTCATTATTATTACATCTGTGATGGTGATCTGAGATCACTGATTTTTGGAGGTTACTATTCTAATTGTTGTGAACTGCCATGAACTGTGCCTGTATAGGACAGAAAACTTAATCGATAAATGTGTGTGTTCTGACTGTTCCACCAACCGACCGTTTCCCTGTCTTTCTTTCTCTCCATCTTGGACCTCCCTATTCCCTGAGACACAACAATATTGGAATTAGACCAAGTGTTCAAGTGAAAGGAAAAATCGCATGTCCCTCGCTTTAAATCAAAAACTAAAAATGATAAAGCTTAATGAGGGAGGGATGTTGAAAACTGAGATAAGCTGAAAGACAGGACTCTTCTGCCAGTTAGTCAAGTTGTAAATGCAAAGGAAAAGTTCTCGAAGGAAGTTAAAAGTGTTACCCCAGTGAACAAATGAATAATAAGAAAGTAAATTAGCCATGTTGCTGATATGGAGAAAGTTTTAGTGGTCTGAATAGATCAAACCAGTCAAAACTTTGCTCTAAGCCAAAGCCTAATCTGGAACAAGGTCTTAACTCTCTGTAGCTCTATGAAGGCTGAGAGAGATGAGGAAGTTGCAGAAGAAAAGTTGGAAGCTGACGGAGGTTCGTGAGATTTAAGGAAAGAAGCAATCTCCCAAACAGAAAAGTGCAAGGCAAAGCAGCAAAAGTTGCAGCAAATTATCCAGGAGATCTACCTAAGATCATCAATGAAGGTGGCTCCTGAACCACAGATTTTCAGTGTAGATGAAATGGCCTTCTATTGGAAGAAAACGCCGTCTAGGACTGTCATAGCTAGGGAGGAGAAATTAATGTCTGACTTCAAAGGATAGGCTGATTCTTTTTTAGGGCTAATGCAGCTGGTGGCTTTAAGTTGAAACCAGTGCTCATGTACCATTCTAAAAATCCTAGGGCCATTAGGAATTGTGCTCTGTAAATGGAACAGTAAAGCTTAGATGACAGCTTATGGACAGTGTACCTAGTCTTTCAAGAACTCTGATGAAGTTGTACAAGGAAATTAATATTGTTTTCATGCCTAAAAACATAGGATCCATTCTGCAGCCTATAGACTAAGGAGTAATTTTGACTTTCATGCCTTATTATTTAAGAAATATGTTTATAGATAGCAATTCCTCTGATGTGTCTGGGCAAACTAAAATGAAAGTCTTCTGGAAAGGATTCACCATTCTAGGTGCCATCAAGAACATTCATGATTTATTGGAGAAGGTCAAAATATCAACATTAACAGAGTATGGAAAAAGTTGATTCCAACCCTTGTCGACTACTATCATGGGTTCAAGACTTCAGTGGAGGAAGTAACTGCAGATGTGGTGGAAATAGCAAGAGAAATAGAAGTGAAGCCTGAAGATGTGACAAAATTGCTGCAGTCTTATGATAAAACCTGACCCGGTAAGGAGTTGCTTTTTATGGGTGAGCAAAGAAGGCAATTTCTTGAGACAGAAACTTCCTCCCAGTGAAGATATTGTGAACATTGTTGTAATGACTCGAAATTTAGAATGTTATGTAAATTTAGTTGAAAAAGTGATGGCAGGGTTTAAGAGATTGACTCCAGTTTTTTTGTTGTTTTTTTTTTAATTGAAGTCTCACTGTTGCCCAGACTGGAGTGCTATGGCACACGCACGGCCACCCCAGCGTCAACCTACAGAGCTCCAGCGATCTTTCCACCTCAGTCTTCCAAGTAGCTGGAACTATAGATGCATGCTACCATGTCCGGCTAATTTTTGATTTATTGTAGAGATAAGGTCTCGCCAAGTTGCCCAGGCTGGTCTTGAATCCGCAGGATCAGACAATCCACTCACCTTGGCCTCCCAAAGTCCTGGGATTACAGGCTGAGCCACTGAGCCCAGCCCGACTCCAGTTTTGAAAAAGTTCTACTGTGGGTAAAATGTTGTCAAATAGCATTGCATACTACAGAGAAATCTTTTTTGAGAGGAAGAGTCAATCAACACAGAAAACTTCATTATTGTCTTATTTTAAGAAATTGCCACAGCCCCTTCAACCTTTAGCAACTGTTACTAGCAGCTATCAATACCAAGGCAAGACCCTCCAACAAAATGGTTATGACTTACTGAAGGCTGAGTTGATTATGAGCATTTTTTAGCAATAAAGTAGTTTAAAATTAGGATATAAACTTTGCTTTTTAAAGATATAATGCTATTACATACCAAATAGACTACAGTATAGTGTAAGCATAACTTTTATATTCACTGGGAAACCAAATAAATTTGTGTGACTCACTTTATTATAATATTTGCTTTATTGTGGTAGTCTGGAACCAAACTTACACTATCGCTGATATATGTCTGTACCTACATATTGTATGGAAAATCAATAGAACATGCTGATGTTGGACACGTCGAAAGAAGGATCAAGGGTGACTCTCAAGTTTCTGACTTGATGTACTGGAAGTATAGTGGTACCTTGTGTTGAGACAGGGACTCGTAGGAGAGGACCAAGGTTTGGGAAGAAAATACCAAAGGTTTAAGTTTAAACATGCTAAGTGTGAGAATCCTGGGACATATCAAATGGGCAACTGTATATATTAATTGGGTCTTGATGAGCAGGTAGGTGGGAGACATACATTTAGAAATTATTAGTATATAAATATAAGGCCATGAAAATAGGTAAAATTACTTAAGAAGAAATTGTGAATTTGAGAAGATGACCCAGGACAAAGCTCAGAGGAGCTTTGTCACTGAGAGTTTAGGTAGATATAAATGAACATCTGAGAGGTAGTGTAAATGAAGAGTGTGGTGTCATAGAAATCAAGACAGACATGTTTTCCACAGGAGAGATTAGTCAATTCTCCACTGCTGCTGAAAGGTCAAATGAGAGGAGAACCAGTGGATATGGCTGTGATCCTGACAGGAATGATTTGGGTGTGATGGTGGAGATATAACCTGATTGTTTTGGACTCAGGGATAAATGGAGATGTGGAAATAGAGATGGCATTTATCAACAACTCTTGAGTAAACTGAGAAGGAGCACAATGAAATGAGGCTGTGGGATCAGGTTTTCTTAAATTGACCATGTTTGCATACTGATAGAAATAATATAGTAGAAGAGGGAAAGATGGAACAGAAAGGAATGACAGAAGAAATAAAGTCCTTGAGAAAGATTCTAAGGATAGTATCTGAGCATACAGATTCAATGGTTAATGATTAGCGAATGATTTAAAATGTTATAATTGAGAAAGTGCTCTTTAAAAATTTTTTTAAAAAGAAGAATGGGTAAAGGTATAGGGAGACTTGAAAATCTGGCATTGAGAAAATGAAAGGCAATATTTCTCCATTCTCAATCAAGTATGAGGAGATTGTCAGCTGACAGTGAGATGTGGGGTGGAACAGATAAGATGTTGAGAAGGATAATTCATGAGTGAAATGGAGTAAAATTACTGAGTGAAGCTAGAGTTAATGAATTTCATGTGACATGTCTACTCCGTTCATGTGACAGTGTACTTTGTTATTCCATCCTCCTTCATACCTCCAGCCCCCAAATACCAGATATGTTATTTTTTTCCCTAAGTTTGAGTTCCCTGCTCTTGTATAGATACAGAGAAGGCAGATGGTTGACCTTATATGGGTTTGGGATTTTTCCAGACAAATATGGTGGAATGAGAGAGAGAGAGAGGAAGAAGGGTTTCAAAGGAAACGATTTTAAAAATGGACCATGGAATCCAAGTTGCACAAGAATTAAAGGAGGTGATGGTGTAAAAGAGGGGGAAACAATGATTTGAACATCCTAGAGACTGGAATGTTGTTATAGAGAAGAAAATAGAATGACAGAAAGTTGTATTCAAGAGTGGGATTTACCATTTGATAGTTTGGAGAGAGGACATGCATCAACAACAATGTCTAGGGTACAACCCTAGGAGTATGCCTGAGGTAGATTAGAGAAGAGCTACTGGAGATGAGGAAGTCAAGAAATAGAGCCTGTGGTGGGGGAAAACTATGAGAGATCTGTGTTGATAGTAGTTCAGAGAAGAAGACCAAAGTCTTAAACAAATGACAGATGGTTGACCAGAAAGTTGAAGGATGACAATGGCAAAGAGGATGCTATAGTCTGATGTCCTGAGCACTACAGGAGCAGACAATTTTACATGTGATATGGGAGAAGTAATTGTCTGGAAGTAGCATAGGGAGAAAATAGGATGCCTGTTCCACTTTCAGGCACTGAGGAATATATACGTAAGAATAAAATTGCTCCACTTAGGGGGCTCAGAGGAAAGCTTTGTTCTCAAGAGATAGGTTTCAGATAATGCAGGAAAAAAAAGAGGCAGACTTTCTTTCTCTTCTTTTTAAAAAACTTTTTATGAAGTAACTTTCAACTTAGAAAAAAGATATAAAAATAGAAAAAAAATAGTTTCCAGTAAAACCTTCATTTAGCCTATGTTATATCTTATGTAGTCATAGTATAATTAACATAGGAAATTAACATTGATGATACTATTAACTAAACCACAGACATTATTCACATTTCATCAGTTTCCCTCTAGCACTCCCTTTCTACTTCAGGATCCAATTCGGGATCGCATAAAACATTTAGTCACCATGATTCCTTAGTCTCTTCCAGTGACATTACCTCATTTTTTTCCTTGTCTTTCATGACCTTAACACTTTCAGTAGGTACTGGATAGTTACTTTGTAGAATGTCCCCAATTTGGATTTGCCTGATATCTTCTCATGATTATATTGAGGTTATAATTTTTGACAAGAAACTATTGCAGTGTATCATATCAGAGGACACATGATGTTGCTATCCTTATTACTGGTTATGTTAACTTCGATCATTTGGTTAAGGTGGTCTCCACTATGAAGTTATTATTTTTCCCTTTGTAGTTTGATAAATATCTTGGAAGATACTTTATTTTTTTTTAATTAATTTTTAATTTTATTTTTTGAGTTGGAGTCTCACTCGGTCACCCAGACTGGAGTGCAGTGGCCGCTCCTGGCCACCGCAGCCTCGACCTGCTGGGCTCTGCGATCCTTCTGCCTCCGCCTTCCAAGTAGCTGGAACTACAGGCATGTGCTACCACGTTCGGCTGATTTTCTGATTTGTTGTAGAGAGGAGGTCTCGCTGCCCAGGTGGGTCTCGAACCCACGGGCTCAGGCAATCCACTCACCTCAGCCTCCCAAAGGCGCGGGATTACAGGCTGAGCCACCGAGTAAGACTATACTAATATCGTGTTATCTTCAAATTTTGCTCACTTGATTTTAGCATTCATAGGTGGAACTTACCAGTAGTCAGTTTTTACCTTGGTGTTTGTATAATAGTCATTTTATATTTGAAAGAGACTCTTGACATGAGGTTAAAGATATAGAATTGTTAGCTATTGGTTAAAGAGCTAGAGTTTTTGCCCCTGTGGAAAGGCTTGGGAGGCTAGAGGGAAGTGTGGGGACTTAAGTAGCAGAAATGCAGGGCAGTGTGAGATTGTGAGATTGAGTGATAAAATAAATGAGGGATGAGACTGGGACACTTGGAAGTGACTGAGACAAATAGGAATGTCTAAGGGTAGAATGGGATTAGCATTTAGAGGGAGTAGGCTGTGGTTCTGAATGGTCAATTTCAGACAATTAACTTTTGGTGAGAATATAAATTTGCATAGTACAGCTTGGCACTACTAAGCATGGTTTAAACATGAATATCTATTTATACGAACCTATACTAGAATATAAATTTCATTTTAGATATATATCCTAGAAAAATATTTACACATGTGCACAAGAGGTATATACCAGGATATTCACTGGAAAAAAACATAAATAGCCATCAATAAGAATGTTAGATATATTAAGTTATATTCATATCATAAAATGCTATTCAGCTGCCAAAAGAAATAAGGTAGATATATATGTATTAATATAAGAAATCTCAAGGATAATTGTTAAATGAAAAAGTCCATTTTAAGAATAAAATATTATAGTATCCCACTTAAGGAAAAGATATCTGTTAGTTTAGAGTATAAAAGCTATAGTTAAAAAAAAAAAGAGACACCCAACTTAAAGACTTAAAGAACAAGTTTCTGTCCTTCTCATGGAATGATCTAGGGCTTGTGTTTGAGCCAGCAGGTTAGCTTTTGTCCCTCAACATTAAGAGATTCGGGCAGGTAGTGGCTCTATACCCTTAGCCAGTGCCTTACAAGCTCCCTTCGATAGGCACTCTTATTGGGCAAAAAGTAGGAGTATTTGGAATCACGTGGGGAGTCATTGATGTGTGTAATGTCAGGCCTGACCCATACATTTACTCACATTTCATTGGATGGAATGCAGATATATGGCCACATCTAATTGCGTGGGAGCTGGGAAATGTAGTCTAGCTATTTGTCTAGGAGGTAGAGAAACACATTTCAGAGAACAGCTGGCAGTCTCTGCTTTATCCTAACTATCCTTCCCCAAAGCCAACCACCTTTCATTTGTATATCATTCTAAATAGATATTTATTAATTAATAGAAAACAGGATACATATCTAACAATACATGGTGTAATCTTCTCGGGAAAGGAGTAAGGTTGGGAGGAATGATAAGCAGGACCTTCCCTTTTTCTTTTCTTGAAACTTTTCTCCTTCTATTTTCTATTCCTGTTTTCTGACTCACATTGTATTAATGCATTACTTTTGGAATTAAAAGTTAAAGCATTAAGGACCAGTTAAAAAAGGGGGGAAAGCATTTAAAATGAATGAATGGGCTTATTGGCTCAGCCTGTAATCCCAGCACTTTGGGAGACTGAGGTGAGTGAATTACCTGAGCCCACAGGTTTGAGACCAGCCTGGGCAACTTGGCAAGAGGTTTGAGACCAGCCTGGGCAACTTGGCAAGACCTCATCTCTACAATAAATAAATAAATAAATTAACTGGGTGTGGTAGCACGTGCCTGTAATTCCGACCACTTGGAGGCTGAGGCGGAAGGATCTCCTGAACCCAGCATATCGACACTGAGGTGGCTGTCAGCGTGCCACGGCACTCCAGCCTGGACAACAGAGTGAGATTCCAATAAATAGTAAATAAATAAATAAATAAAAATAAAGTGAATGGGACAGTTTGATTTTTAAAATTAAGTACAAAACTTAGCTGTCCTGACATTACTGCTTCATATTCATGTTTTATTTCATCTACTTCATTCTTGTGATCCCTTTAATGGGACATGTTTGTCTGCCCCAGTACATTTTATCTCACTCTCTTGCTTACATAGGCTCTGTGAGTGCTTATGGGTACATGCATGTCTTTTGTTCATACCCAGTTATGTGAAATTGACTCAGGCAAGGTAATACCTCTTTAGATTGTCTTATAATGCATATTGCTAAGCACATGGCAGAGACTCATGAAATGTTTGTTGCTGGCATGAATTCATGTGTGAATGTAAGAATGATTACTTACTCACATAAATCTCATGGAGGCAAAGTTCATGTTTGTAATGCTATTATTACAAAGTACAGGAAGACTGCATTATTAAATAGTACTTACACAGACAGTTCCTAAGATGGTGAGGTTTTATTTCCAAATGTGTTATATAACATGAATAATTCATAAGTCAGAATCATGTAGCCCTAAGATAATTATGCATATTAAATATCCATCTATAGTGCTGCAGCAGTTCTTAAGATCACCAGGGGTGCTTTTAAGAAACACAGATTCCCGAATCCCACTCCAGACATGCTGAATTAGAAAGTCAAAGGCTTGAGTCCAGTAATTTCTAGGAAGTACCATAGATGGATGCTCCTCCTACTGGCATCTTGGAAACTATGGTTTTGTGAAATCCAGAATGGCAATGCATCAGGTCTTTTCCTAGTACACACTACCATAGTGTGTGAGCTTTTCTCTTTTTACTTGAGAAACATTTCAAACATACAGGAAATATGTATCAACCATTGAGGTCACACTGTTAGGATTTTGCTAACTTAATTCAAAATTAAATTTAAAATTTAAATTTAAATTAAAAAAATAAATATTACAGAGCTAAAGTGTTAACCTTTCAGCTTTATCTCTTCCTCCTCCTTTCCCTAGTAGTAGCCACTGTCCTGGTATGTAACACTTGTCATTGCCTTTTAGCCAAAAACCACTAGGAACACACTTGTATTTGAACAAGTTGGGTTTATTACTCACTAGAGGAAAATGAATACCATAGGGAATGGTGAGGTAACTCAGTAAGAAAGTGTCAGAAAGAACCTATTATAGAATTTGTGCTTTGGGTAATTTTGGGAACGGTCTAAGGAAGCAGAGGGTTGCTGTGGATTGAGTGCCATCAGAATGCAGCAACAATTTCATAATTGGGTATCTCAATAAATCTTACCTATAGGAAAGACAGGCTAGACTAGAGTGAGAATCAAGCTGTAGTTGGTATGGAAGTAGCAGTCATTTATTTAGAGGAGAGACTCTTTGGTAATTTGTGGATCGTATGATGACCTTGTGTAAAGTAGATGTTCTATGTGACTGTTTATGTCCAAGAGTAGAACAAGGCTTAACTGCAGCATCAGATCAGCTTGTAATAACATTGAGGTCTAGATGTGAGCATCAGAGCAGTTCCTGGATGTCAGGAGCTGCTCTTCTTTTCATGATGCAAGTTCTCCTAATTCTACTACATGTATGTGAATTCACAAATGGTATAGGCTAATTAAAAAAATCATTGTATCATAAATTGAGAGACAGCTTTCACCACTTAGGTATTTAGGGACCAAACATGAGGCTCTGCTGTTTTCAGTATACAACTTCCAGCTTATCCTAGGGTGTTGTCACCATTCCAGTAAGCAAGAAGGAGAAAAACATATGGAGGTACATGCATGGGAAATATCTAATAAGTTAGTCCAAGAAGTGGTATGTATCACTTTTTATCACATTCCATTGGTCAAGACTCAGTCATCTAGTCAACCGTAGCTGCAAGAGAGGCTAGGATATAGAGTCAGGTTGTGTGAGGAGAAGAAAGGAACATAAATTGCGATAACCAGTTAGCAGTACTCTATGTTAGCAGAGATGACCATTTAGCAGTCAACTGTATTATGCTGAGGTGAGACTGACCTGAAGAGACTGAAACCATAGGAATCTCCCTAAGAAAAAGCAGGAAGAATCCTTAAAGATCATACCCTGGATATGAGTAAATTTTGTCTTCAAAACCAGTTTAACCAGTTATGGAAAATAAAGGAAGGAATCCTACAAGCTTGGGTCAGAGTGATGTGGAAGAGGACATTGCCCTCACACAGTAGTGATAGATATTAAGAGACCCTAAGGACAGGGTAACTCAGTGCTGCAGTCCAGGGTTCTTAGTCTAGCTGGACTTCCCACAAGGTATTTTCTTTCATTTGTCTTGCAAAGAGGTTCTATATCTTATATGCATTAAATAGAACCACAGTTACCTACAGGAATTCCAATTCCCTGTAACCAAGACATGGAAATTCTATTATATGCCAGGCACTCGTGCTAATAGTATAAAAATGCCAATTGGCTAGTAACTTGGGACTTCCTTTGTTTGCAGAGTGATCATTTGACAGTAATCCATGTTATTCTCAGGGCCCTTCTCTGGTAGTCCTGTGACTCTGTCACTCTCCTTTAATCCTGTGGCATGAGTGGGGCAGTGATAATTGGCACAAGGACCATGGCTGGAGGCTAGCTATCCAGCCAGCTTTGTGCTTGGCGTTGGCAGATGAGAAGTGGCAGGGCAGTCAGCACACTTGGTCTGAAGTTTCTTCCTTGCTTATCTTGGTTTTTTTCTTTTCTCACTGCTTTCTCCCATGATCTGTCCTCGGCTAAGGATATTCAGAAATCTCATCCAAACTCCTGGCAACTCTCTTCTTTTTGTAGTTTTGACTGATGACTTCATAAAACCACAGACAGTGGGGCAGCTTCCAGACTCTGTGACTTCATTAGTCTCCTTGTCTACTCTAGGCAAGATAAGTAATCTGAGACAAATGGAAAGACTTCTTGTTGCAGCGGCCAAAGTCTCATGTATCCCAGGGTTAAATATGTTGTTTCACTTTTATTTCTTCCTTCCCCGGCTCAAGCTTCTGATCTTGCTCACGTGCCATGTTCTATCTAAGTTATTATTGGAAGTGATGCTGACATGTTTAATTTCTAATTCCTTGATTTTCTCCTCCTACCGGATGCCATTTGTTCTTACCAGACCCTTTGTGTTTCCTTTGATGCCCACATGCTAAGTACTTGATGAATCAGATCTTAGCATTAAACTTAAAATATTAGGAAGAAGCAGAGGGGTAGCAGAAGGAGGGAGGCAGATGAGCGCAGGCTGCATGAGTCTGGTGCAAAAGAAATCAGTACTCAATGAGGTATGTGCTTTTGAGTGTGGAATAAAGGGGTGAAAATCCCACAAATTGCATGAGAAAAGGACACAGGAATAAAATTAATCAAGGATGGACAAAATGGGGCAGACATTGAAGTAAGGACTAAGAAACAACTCTAGTTGTTCTATGCTTGACATAGGTAAGAGGAGGAATTGGCGTGGTGGTTTGGAATTTTACAGGAGAAAAAATAATTTCTTATTTAAACTGAAGAAATTTCTAGGTCAATCTTTCTGAGTTAAAAAGAGATGTCAGAAATGCAGACCAGAATCAGCAGCACTTTTTAACCTCCATGGAAGGTTTATCATCATCTTCCTTAAGTGAAACGCAAAGAGGTGTGTGAATCTGTCTGTTGAGTGAGAGTCCATTTCTGCTTTCAGAATCCCAAAGTGGTCCATGAGCCATTCATGGAAAAGACTTGCTGGATTAGAGTAACCTGAGAGCAGTCGGCCATGAGGGAGATGAAGTGACTAGGAGGAAGACCCCTAGAAAGAAAGGGCTTAATGTAAAACTGAGTGAAGTGAGATGTGGTAGGGCATTAATATTCCACAGCTCCATCCTGAAGTCTTAGTGTCAAGCTTTACATGTTCAGATAGGAAATTAGAGCCCCACACTATGGAATCTGAGGGAGTATTTATCTCTGTGTCATTAGTACAAAGTGGACAAAATGAAATGATTTTGCAAACCTCATTTTGTATTTTTGAAACGAGTGTTCGTCAAGAACACAGTCTTGCAACAGCATTTTGTTTTGATTTTCTTCTGTGCCTTGTTCTCAACCTAACCTTTTGTTCTACCCAGGACAATTTTAGTCATCATTCAAATAAAGTCTACGGTAGTATACAAAGTCACAATAAGCAGTTATATTTCTGTTTTTATGAAGGCATTAACAACTGTTTGTGTTCTTGGTAGCAAACCTGGTGAGTTTTTTAGCAGACTGAGCCCTGAGCTGCCAAACAGAAGTTCCTGTCAGGTTGCTGCTCGTGACTCCAAATCCTCAACATGGGTAAGTGGAATGCCATTTAGGTTGCCATCTGACACCCTTTAAAGAGGTGTTTAGTGGGTAAAGATGAAGGGCGTAGAGTGACCTGTGTAGCATAGAGTGCTGGAACTGAAAGCAGATGACTGATCTGAAACTTTGATCTCAACTGTTGTCTGAGCTCTAAAATAATACTTGTATTTGTTACTTACATATGGGCACTTGGACTAAAGCAGCCTTGGAAATGTCCTGATCTCACCCAGCCATCCATCTGCCTGTCCGTCCGTCCGTCCGTCCATCCATCCATTCATCCATCCATCCATCCATCCATCCATCCATCCATCCATCCATCCATGCTCCATCCATCCATCCATCCTCCATCCCTCTCTCTCTTCTTCCCTCAAGTCCTCAGGTCTGTGTAAGTCCTACTGAGTACATACAGTTTCTGTCCCAAAAGACCGTAGTAGAGTGAAGAACATCAATAGTTAGAAAGCAAACTGGTGAATGTAGAGCATACTGCAATCAGAAAGTACTGTTGCCTTATCAGGAAGAAGCATCTAAGTCATTCTGTGTGTGTATATAGATGCTTTCTGGTAGGGATGACATCTAAGCAGATGAGTCAGTGAAGTGAAGAGAGTAATTCCTGGTGTCAGAATTAATTAAGACACAGAGCAATAATTAGGTATGAAGGCAAGAAAAAAGCATGTCTTGTGTAAGGGAAGAAGAGTTATGTACCTGCAGTGCAGAAAAAGTGAACTAGAAAACTGGAGAAGTAAGCAGAAGCCACTGGACTCTTTCTCAATAGTGGTACCACTGGCAGCTTGAGTGGAACATTCATTGTGCTGGGTGTCTTGGTTACTGTGGGATGTTTAGAATCTCTGGCCGCTGGGCACAAAATACTAGTAATACCATCCAGACATTAAGTCATCTAGAAATGCCCTGCACAGAAGGCTAGTGGAGCTCCTGAAGAAAACTTCTGAAGGAGTGAATGTGTATGCCACATTGGTGAACTCGGACCTCATTCTGTGAGGAGTGAACATTTTTAAACACCAAAGGTTCAAGGTTAGATTTGTGTTTTCCCTGGATCACACTGGTAGCATTGTAAAAGATGGCTCTAAAGGAACAAAGAGGCTTCTAAGTCCTCTGTGGTAGTCTGGGTGAGGAATGATGACATCTTCTACCAGGACAGCAGGGGAGAGATGGAGGTGAACGTGCAGGTCAGAAAACTGCTTAGGAGGTAAAAGCGGCAGGGCTTGTGTTGACTGGTTAATTGGGGGCAAGAAAGAAATATAATTAAGGATGACTCTGGGAAAGGGTTGTAGCTGAATGAAGAGTTTATGTTTCCAAAGTCTTAACTTTTCCACGGTTTGAACAGGTAAAAAAATTGTAGAGAAAAACTCATTTTCATCTCCCTCTAACCCTTTCTCATTGGGGCTATGTTATTACACTCCTTGGGAAAAGGTCATTATAGTCTTACCTACAAACCTTTAGGTGTTTCTTATCTTTTTCCTGTTTCTAATATGGTGTTCCAAAGTCTATGTTTGTCAATGTGGGCACCATAATTTTTATCAACTGAAATATATCATCTCTCTTCCATCATTGCAGTTTTCTGGGGAAAAGAGTTGAGAATCTATAGGTAATGGCATTAAATCATGTGGAGATGACAGTCTTAAACATCTGTGTGGCTATCCTTGTGGCTGTGAGGGATAAAGAGGGAGAACAGGAGTTGGGTAGCTTTACCAGGGGGAATTTCACCTACCAGGATGGTCTTGCTTTCTGTTTGAGGGCTCCCTGAATCCTGTGATTTGAAACACTTGGCAGAACTGTGTGTGCTTGCTCTATTGATCTTGGCTCGTTTCTTCAATTTAACAAGAACATCCTGAATTTTAATATTGTCGTCGAAAGCGTTAGCAATGTCTCCCAGAGCTGCATTTTCTGTGGATTGATTTGTGCATTAGTTACATGATCCTCAGAGCTATTGATAGAAAATATGGAGCAGGATTGGACCCGGGATGGTTCCTTGTGAATTGCATGCAATAGCTGCTCTCATTTTGACACCAAACTATTAATAAGTTGTCAGTGTTCCATGTATCTAACTGGATTTTTACCCATATTATCCTCTTTTCATTCTGTCTAATCCATATGCATAGAATCCTTCTGAGAGTACTCTGCAGAACCATTTCTAATGCTTTAGGAAAATCAAATATGTACATTGCACTTCTGTGATGAACATTTCTTCTCTGTTTTTTTTTTTAAAGGCCCTTACAGTTTATTTTAGCTATGGTCAACATATAGAGTGAACACTGTGTGATTGCCATCTATATGGGGTGTGATGAGCTGGAAGAATTTAGCATTTAATTTTAATTTTACTACCTAGGATAACTTTTCTGAGGATGTTTTTCTTCTTACACTTTTCTTATTTAAATGTGGACCTGAGCTATTGCTTTGCTAAGCACTGAATAGGCAATGTGCTCATTGAGCTATGGCCACCACTGCTGTCCTAGCTTTGGCCCCTTCCCCTATCTTGGGAAGGTGAGTCTCTTCTCTCTTTCTCTCTCTCTCTCTAATTTACTTTTAAAATATACTATATTTTTAAATCTAAAAAAAAATGTGGATCTGCCATTGGCAGATGGGGATTTAATAAAATTATGCCAGTGAAAAAGAGTCTAAGAAAATTCCTCTTGGTTTTAGGACTGTAGACAAAAGGTACTTAGAGGGGTGACTTCTATGCATGGATTGATATAGTTCCCTGTATTCTTGTGTGTGTGTGTGTGTGTGTGTGTGTGTGTGTATGTGTGCAGAAGTACCAACATTATCCTCCCTTTCTCAGCCATTATCATAGACTATTTCCAGTTGCATCCTAAATGGTTTCTAGTCCCTAGTTTGCTGCTACCACTTCATCTACAAAGAATCACAATTTAAAAAAAAAAAATCCCATCCTGGTGTTCTACTGCTCCAAATCATTCAGCAGTTTCCTGTGTCTTCAAGGAACAAGTCAAAATGCCTTAACTTAAGCACAAAGCCCTTTCTTACCTCTGCCAATCCCTCTCTCCCTCAATTCTAGGTTCTGTCTCTGTCTTTCTTTAGATCTGCCTTTTTCTGGTCCTCTAGGGTCTAGAGGGCTGGCCTCAAGTCTAAATCTTTGCTTCTACAAGTGTAGTTCATGGACATCACCTAGGGAGCTTATAGAAATGCAGGCCAATCTAAGCCCTGCTACAGACCTCTTGAGTGACAGCCTGCATTTAACAGGATTGGTGGGGGACATGTGTGTGTGTGTGTGTGTGTGCGCGTGCATGTTAGTGTTTGAGGCCAGGGCTCTATCGCTCATGCCTCTCTACCTCTCATCTCCCACACTCAGTGCAATTTGGTCATTCTAATTTTTATCCATGTGTCAGATGCTCATTCTTTTAAAAGTCAAATAAAACACTTAAACGTATATATGCCACTTCCACCTCAATACTTTACACTACTTGTATTTCCCATTGCTACTATAACAAAGTGCTATAAATTTAGTGGCTGTATACAACACACATTTATTCTCTGACATTTCTAGAGGTCAGAAATCAGAAAGGAGTTTTAAGATGCTAAAATCAGGGTGTTAGTAGGGCTAGTATCTTCTGGAGGATCTGGGGGGCATTTGTTCCCAGCCTCTCCCGGCTTCTCATGGCTGCTGGCATTCCTTGGTGCATGGCTGCATTGCTCCAATCTCTGTCTCTATCTCATATCACCTTCTGCTTTCTCTCTGAACTTCTTGCCTTCCTCTTATAAGGACCCTTGTGGCTGGGCATGGTGACTCATGCCTATAATCCCAGCACTTTGGGAGGCAAAAGCAAGAGGATTCCTTGCTCAGGAGTTCGAGATCAGCCTGGGCAACATAGTGAGACCTCATCTCTACAAAATAATTTAAAAATTAGCTGGGTGTGGTGACCCATGCCTATAGTCCTAGCTACTCAGGAGACCGAGACAAGAAAAGGATTGCCTGAGAGTTGGAGATCAATGCTGTGGTGAGCCGTGATCATGCCACTGCATTCCAGCCTGGGCAACAGGGTAAGACTCTAACTAAAAAAAAAAAAAGACCTTGTTATTACAATGGGCCCACCTAGACTAGCCCACCTAGACTAATCTCCCCATCTCAAGGTCCCTAATTTCTGCAAAATCCTTTTTGTCATATAAAGTAACACAGGTTCCAGGGATTAGGCTGGGGACATCTTTGTGGGGCCATAATTCAGCCCAGTATGCTCCTCTAGCTATTGCTTTTGCTATTTAGCTCTGAATACCTGGTAACATGGCTGCTATCTCTTGACTAACCAGTTTTAGATCTTATTAACTCATTTCTTCCCCTCATTCTCCTAATATAATTATTCAGTATTACAGTCTTTCTATATTATGACTGTGTAAATATTTTCTCACTGCCTACCCAGTAAGTATACTCTGGTTACGTTTTCTTTTAAAACTTTATAAACATACGTTACTTTTGCATTTCCTTAATTTCCTTTGAACGTCAGACTGTCTTCCATCAGCTGCTGTGAGTGTTCTGCAAGATGTCTCTTGGTGAAAATATTCACACAATTTTCCATTTTGTGCTTGTCAGATAACTTGTCCATTTTTCCCCTTCCTTCTGGATCCCTCTTTACTTCCTGCTTTAACCTGCACTAGTGTTCATAGGCCTGTCGCGGAGCTGTTGTTCTGGAACTTTAACACAATGGTTCTTTGCCTTCTTTGCACATTGAATTCACCTGGGGAGTTTTAAAAATCATTGATGCCTGGGTTGCACCCCCAGAGATCCTGCTGTATTGGGGTCTGGGTTTCAGGGTTTTAAAGGCTCCCTAGGTGATATTAATGTGCAGCCGAGGTTGAGAATCACTGTTTTAAAGTCATCTTGGGAATTGCTGTTATTGCTTTCCTATGTTGGGTTCCCTGATTTTGGGGTCTCATTTCTTCTATTTTCCGGCTTTATTTCTTTGTTTTGGTGGAGAATATTATTAATAGTTTCCTAAGAGAAAACCCAGAAGGTAAACCTGTCTGGATCCTTCTACGTCTGAAACTATCTTCATTCAGCTCTCATACTTTGCTTGCATTTTTGCTGATTGCAAATTGAAAATAATTTTCCTTCAGAATTTTGAAGGTGTTGCTCTTTCAAATGTGAGTATTTGGTTTCTGAGAAATCCAAGGCCTTATGAATCTCAGGCCTTGTATGAGGGCTTTTCCCTGCTTTCTCTGGAAATATTTTAATATCATCTTTTCTTTTTCTAGTATTCTGTAATGATGGGAGAGTATTTTTTTATTCATTTTCAATCTGGGAATAAATTTTAGTCCTAGATTATTTTATTGTGTTATTTCCTTGATTTATTTCCCTTCGTTTTATCTTTATGGAATTCCTATTATTCAAATTCTAGATCTCTTGGATTCATCTTCTAGCTTTTTACTTTTAAGTATTTTTTTCCTCTAATTTGTTTTTGTCAGTGCTTTCTGGAATATTTTCTTAACTCTGTCTTCTAAATATTTAAATTTCCAAGAGCTCCTTTTTTTTCTCTGTTGCTTTAAAAAATATTGTTTTATACTTCTCAAAGGAAACAGTGCAGAGAGCAGAAGAAAACTTCAAAGGGGGTCTTGGAGGCTTATTGGTCAGTGGCAGAATTTTATAAAATCATTTCATTTTCGGTTTGGCATTTAACCATTGGTGTCTTCTGTCCTTGAAATGCCTGGTTAGTTTAACTATAGAATACACTTTTCATTTCCTATTGGGTTGGGTGAATTAGCACCTGCGTTTTCAGTACAGTGGCAAGCACAGAGGGTGAAGGTCTGTTGAGACTTTCTACTAATTCTTTTTTTTTTTTTTTTGAGTTGGAGTCTCACTCTGTCACCCAGGTTGGCATGCAGTAGCACGCTCAAGGTCACTACAGCCTCAACCTGCTAGGTTCAGGTGATTCTTCCACCTAAGCCTTCCAAGTAGCTGGGACTACAGGCATGTGCCGCCATGCCCAGCTAATTTTTTGATTTATTGTAGAGATGAGATCTCACCAAGTTGCCCAGGCTGGTCTTGAGCCTGCGGGCTCAGGGAATCCTCTTGTCTCTGCCTCCCAAAGTGCTGGGATTACAGGCGTGAGCCACTCATTCTTTTGTTTTCACCTTTCTATCACCCATCTGTCTTCCCCAGTAGCTGGTGCATCCACTTATTGGGCCCTCATGTTGCTCTCCAAGGAGAGTTGGCTCCCCATGGGTGTCCTCTGGCCCTTTCCCGCAAATCTTCAGCTTTGCTTTTCTCCTCTCTAAATCACTTACCACTTCATCTATTTTGTCTTCATAGATTTTCCTCTGTAAATGCAGGTGTCTCTTGATTTTTGAGGATACAGTTTGTGTTTTTTCTCCTCTATTTAGGGTACATTTTGTGAGGAGAATGAAGCAGGAACATCTTTATTCCACCATCTTGAAAGGAGAACTTGAGGCTTGTCAGGGGTTAAATTGTGTCCCCCTCTCCCATTTTATGTGTTGAAGTCCTAGCCCCTTGCACCTCAGAATGTAACTATATTGGAAGATAGGGTTATTATAGAGGCAATAAATTAAAATAAGGACCTTAGAGTGGGGTCAAATCCCATGAAAGGTGTTATTAAAAGGGGAAATTAGGACATAGAGGCATGCATATAGGGAAGACAGTGTGAAGAGACATAGGGTGAAGATGGCCTACTACAAGCCAAGGAGAGAAGCCTAGAGCAGATACTTCCTTCACAGTCCTCAAAGGGAACCAACCCTGAAGATTCTGGACTTCTAGCCTGCAGAACAAGTAGACAGCAAAGTTCTGTTCTCTAAGCCACCAGTCTGTGACACTTTGTTATGGAAGCCCTAGCAAACTCTATACTGCTATCTCTAATTTACTCATAGGATGTTCTTTCACCTGCTTAGTCTGATTCCTACTCACTCTGAAACATAACTTAGTCTCACCCACTGTGAACAGATTTCCTTGATCTAGTTAAACATCTTTCTTTTTGGCTTCCTCTAGCATAATACCTATCACACCACACTGTAATAATTAATCTTCTTGGGGGACTTCCACACATATAAATGTTTCAGGTCTAGGGTCATGCTTGAACAATGCTTGCACATAGAACGTTGTTATTGAATGAATATATTGTAAGCATTGTATTGGGGAGGGTAAATAAAAGTGCATTTCAGTTGAATGATAAAAATTTAGCAGTACTATTGTATTAAATGAATGTTCCATGTTAGAACAATTATGTAAATAAAATGACTTTAGAAACTTCTGGTATTGTGAACTAAGAAAAGTAGTGATCAAAAAAAAATTTTTTCCCTTTATTGTTTTTGAACAGAAACTTCTTGTCTTGCCTAGGGATCACAGTTGGGTAAGCAAGCATTAGGACTGCAAGTAACTTTGAACATTTCATAGTTCAGATGCTGTGTAACTTCTCAATTTCTGTGGCCTTTTATATCGTACCTTATTTAATAATAAGGTGTTTAATAACCTTATTATTAAATTAATAAAGTGTTTCTGAGACCTATATTCCAATTAAAGAACAACAAAATAATAAGCTTAAAAGGAAGGTATTCACATCGAATTTAGGTTCCTAAGTCATTATATTTGCTTTAACTATTTTCTTCTACCTTTTAATCTTTTGAGTAGAAAAATTCCTCCCTCCCTCCCTGCTTCCCTTCCTTTCTCCTTCCCTCCCTTCTCCCTTCCCCTCTTCCTCTTTCCCTCCTTCCCTCCTTCTCTGCTTCCCTCCCTTCTCTGCTTCCCTCCCTTCTTTCCTTTCTACCTGGGTCTTATGTGGAATCTTTGTGATGAAGTCTAGCCTTCTCTAATGTAAAAAGGAGTTGCCAGAGAACCACTCCCCTCCTTCTATGTCTTATCACAATCCCCTTGTATTTAGGATGTACATAGAGAAGTCAAAGGATGTGTGTTTACCTGTCTAATGTAGCAAGGTTTGGATATATAAGGACTTTCTGAGCACATGGAACTCTTCTGTTCTAATTGGCATTGCCACAGATGGAAAGTGGCTCTTATTGTTTGATTTTGTGTGTGTGTGTGTGTGTGTGTGTGTGTTTCTTTTGAGTCGAAGCCTCACTCTGTTGCCCAGGTTGGAGTGCAGTGGGATAATCCCAGCTCACTGCATCCTCTAATTCCTGGGCCCAAGCAATTCTCTGCCTCAGCTTCCTAAGTAGCTGTTGCTACAGGCATGCACTACCATACCCTGCAAATTTGGTTTTTTTTTTTTTTTTTTGTAAAGACAGGTCTTGCTATGTTGCCCAGCCTCTCTTGAATTCCTGGGCTCAAGCAGTCCTCCCGCTCTGGCCTCCCAAAGTGCTGGAATTACACATGTGAGCCACTGCATCCACCTGTGTATGGGTTTTTATAGTGACAAAAACGGGGGAATGAACTAAGAAGTGCTTGAGAAAAATTATATTAAAGAAAAGAGTGGAACCAGCCTACATAATCTTTATGGGTTCTTATTAGTGCCGAGAACTAGGCCTGAAATATATAGCCTGCTGCTGTGAGGCTGCTGGTAGTTTTATGAGATCAATGGAATTTCCTAAGCATTAGCTTATCAGGCTGACCTTTCTGCCTTACAGAGGCTGGGACTACAAATCAATGTGGGGGAGAGAAAGTGTATGACAAATAAACAGAATACTTGAAATGTCATAAATTTCAGACTCTTTTGTCACTATGCCAGTGTGTGGAACCCAGATGTGGTGAGCCACTGCATACTGTGTTCTGTCAGGAAGACAGAAGGACATTCTGCCACAGGTAGTGGCTCTCCAAAGGCTTTTATGCTCCTGAACAGGCTATGCTTTCCTTCTCAGAAATAGAAGTAAGAGTCATACAGATCAGGACTCCAAAGACTTAGAAAGTCATGCATCTTTGGGATGATATAGTATCAATCACCAGTTGACAAATTGCTTCATCAGACACCATTAATGAGCACTAGGCATTCAGTGCTTCTAAAGACAGTGTCATTATCGCTTTTCTCTAATATCGACTGATCAGCTAGTTGAAATATTCTAGAAAGCATCTTTAACTTTCTACAAAAAGGAATAAACTCTGTTGCTTAACTCTGAGGGGATATTTTTAAGGTTTAATCAACCATTTAGATCATCAGTGAAAATGTGCTGGATAATTATGCTTACACTAGCCTCCTTTTTGTATATCCCAAGGGACATCTGCAGACATATGCATAAATTATTCAATAAACAAAAGTGTGTATGGAGAGCTCATGGTATGCTCAGTATGGAGGATGAGTTATTAACACCAGTCTCACAGTAGGCAGGTTGTTGTAGGTTGGTGTACTGGGGTGATACTTTTTCCTATATAATACTTTTTATCTTTATTTTTTATTTCCTATGTATAATTTTTTAATCTTTATTTTTGTATCTTTATAGGCCAGAAGCTGGGTTTATAAGGATTCTGTAAAAAAGGAAGAAAACCAAAAACTGCAAAAGATGAAGGATGAACAACGTCAGAAGGTATTCATAAGACCTTGCTAGTTATTACTAAATGTTTGCTTGAGGAACTAGAAACTAGAGTTTCTGAACAGAAATATTTAGATACAGGAAAATTCTAAAAGAAATAACATAAGCGTTGAAAATAAAAGGTGAGTTCTGAGTATGTTTTAAGAGTTTGGCAGTGGTTCCTTCTGGTCAAAACTTTCATGGTACTTAGTCTCATTGCGGGGTACAATATGTTTGCCATTGTTGGTGCCAGCAGGTCATGAAGAAGATGGTAGAACATGAGTGAACTTCTCATCTGCAAAAAAAACCACCACCAACATCACTGTCATTTTTAAACTAAAGGTATGCAAAATTACAGATAGTGGCCAGATAATGTGATAATGCATAGCAAAGTAGGTGAAAACGTATGACGCTGGCTTAACTATTCATCCAAAAATAGGTATACACTAAAACACAAGGACACACCAAACTTGTATACAAATATGTGAGGCATTGCAAAATATTCTGAGCAATAGAAACCAGTGAAATGAATACAGAACTTCCTAAGAAAAATGCGTAAAGGATAATCCTCATGAAATTTGAAATACGAAATTTTTGGTATGGTAACTGAGAAGTCAGTGTTGTGATTTAATGGTCATATTTGCTTTTGATAAATAGGCTCAGATGGGTCAAAAACTCTTCAGCATGAGATGAAAATGATGAGGGAGACCAGTGGTTAGCTCCAAGGTGCCACTTTATTCCTATTCTTTAAATAAACAACGAAACAAAAACAAACAAAACTAGCTAGTTGTTTATCTGTCTTCTTCATCATTCTTATATCATTCTTATTTGCTAACTTTTCCTTTTGCATATTGGTGACTGATCCTGTCACTATTTTTATTTTTTTTAACTTTTTTTGTAGAGGTGGGGGTCTCACTGTTACCCAGGCTGGTCCTGGTCTCAAGCAATCCTCCTGCCTCCATCTTCCAAAGTTCTAGAATTACAGACATAAGCCACCACCTCTCGCCGCTGTCACTGTTTCTTACTGAGTATCTCTCAAATCTATTTCTTTAATTATACAATTAACTAGAATTCTAACTCACATTTTGATTTCCTTGACTTAATTTATTTATTATTTTTCCTTACGTTTTTGCCCCACAAGGTAATTTATTACAGCAGTTGTGTGTAAAAAAACCCATTATGGAGTAGACTATTTGTATTAATTATTGTTGCTATAATTATTTATTTCTATTTCAATAGCTTTGGGGGGTACAAATAGTTTTGGTCTGGGCCTTAGGTGTACCCACTACTCCCACCTGTGCACATTGTACCTGATAGGTGATTTTTTGGTCCTTCGCCCTTTCTTCCCTTCCCCTTCTGAGTCTCCAGTGTCCATTATTCTATTCTCTATGTCTTTGCATATCCTTAGTTTTGCTCCCACTTATAAGTGAGAACATGCAGTGTTTGGTTGTGTGTTCTTGAATCAGTTCACTTAGGATGATGTTCTCCAATTCCATCCAAGTTGCTGCAAGAGACATTATTTCATTATTTTTCATAGCCGAATTGTATTTCATGGTGTGTGTGTTTGTGTGTCTACCATATTTTCATTAGCCATTGATTGGCTGATGGGCATTTAGCTTGATTCCACATCTTTGCAATTGTGAATTGTGTGACGGTGAACATGTGAGTGCAGGTATATAATAATCTCTGTTCCTTTGGGTAGATACCTAGTAGTGGGATTGCTGGATCAAATGGTAGATCTAATTTTAGTTGTTTGAGAAATCTCCATAGTGCTTTCCATAAAGGTTGTACTAATTTACACTCCCATTAATAGTTTATAAGCATTCCCTTTTCTCCACATCTGCACCAACATCTGTTGCTTTTTGATTTTTTAAATAATGGTGATTCTGACTTGAGTAAGGTAGTGTCTCTTGTGATTTTAATTTTAATTTCTTTGATGATGAGTGATATTGGACATTTTTTCATATGTTGTGGACCATTTGTATGTCTTCTTTTGAGAGATATCTGTTCATGTTGTTTCCTACTTTTTAGTGGGATTATTTGCTTTTTTTCTTGCTGATTTGTTTGAGTTCTTTGTAGATTCTGGATGTTAGTCCATTGTCAGATGTATAGTTTGTGAATATCTTTTCCCATTCTGTAGGATGCCTATTTGCTCTGTTGATTATTTCTTTTGCTGTGCAGAAGCTTTTTAGTTTAATTAAGTCCCACTTATTTATTTTTGTTTTAGTTGCATTTGCTTTTGGAGTTTTAGCCAGAAATTCTTTGCCTAGGTCAATGTCCAGAAGAGTTTTTCCTAGGTTTTCTTCTAGAATTTTTGTGGTTTCAGGTCTGACATTTAAGTCTTTAATCCATCTTGAGATCATTTTTGTATATGGAGAAAGATAGAGATCACGTTTCATTTTTCTGCAGATATCTATCCAATTTTCCCAGCACCACTTGTTGAATAGGTTGTCCTTTCCTCAGTATATGTTTTTGTTTGCTTTGTCAATTATCAGTTGCTTGTAGGTGTTTGAATTTATTTCTGGATTCTCTATTTTCTTTCATTGGTCCATCTCTCTGTTGTTGTACCAGTACCATGTTCTTTTGGTAACTACAGCTTTGTAGTATAGTTTGAAGTTAGGCAATGTGATGCCTTCAGCTTTGTTCTTTTTGCTTAGAATTGCTTTGGCTACTCTGGCTCTATTTCAGTTCCATATGAATTTTATAATTGTCTTTTCTAATTCTGTAAAAAATGACATTGGTAGTTTGATAGGGTTGCATTGAATCTGTAGATTACTTTGGGTAATATGGTTATTTTAACAATGTTGATTTTTTTCAAACCACAAGCATAGAATATTTCTCCATTTGTTTGTGTCCTCTACTATTTCTTTCATTAGAGTTTTGTAGTTCTCCTTGTAGAGATTTTTCACTTCCTTGATTAAATATATTCCTAGATATTTTAGCTTTTTGGCTGCTATTGTAAATGAAATTGAGGTCTTGATTTGATTCTCAGCTTGGTCACTATTGGTGTATAGTGGTGCTACTGATTTGTATGTATTGATTTTGTATCCTGAAACTTTACTGAATTTATTTATCAAGCCTAGGAGTCTTTTGGGGGAGTCTTTATGATTCTCTAGGTATAAGATTATATTTTGGCATGTAGAGATAATTTGATTTCTTCTTTCCCAATATGAATACTTTATTTATTTCTCTTGCCTGATAGCTCTGGCTAGGACTTCCAGTATTATACTGAACAGGAGTGGTGAAAGTGGGCATCTTTGCCTTGTTTCAGTTCTAAGGGGGAATTCATTCAACTTTTCTCCATTCAGGATGACATTGACTGTGTGTTTGTCATAATAGCTTTTATTATTTTGATGACTGTTTCCTCTATGCCTATTTTGCTGAGGGTTTTTAACATAAAGAGACATTGGATTTTATCAAATGGTTTTTTATGTCTATTGAAATAATCATATGATTTTTATTTTTAGTTATATTTATGTAGTGGATTACATTTATTGACTTACATATGTTGTAAGTCAGTATGTTACTGCTCATTATTGGTCTGTTCAGGGTTTCTAATTTTTCCTGATTCAAGGTTGGAGGATGGTATGTTTCCAAGAATTTATCCATTTCCTCTAGATTGGCTAGTTCATTTGCAAAGGGGTGTTCATAATAGTGCCAAATGATCTCTTGAATATCCATGGTATCAGTTGTAATGTCTCCATTTTCATTTCTGATTGAGGTAATTTGAATCTTCTCTCTTTGTTTCTTAATTAATCTAGCTAGCAGTCTAACAATTTTGTTTATCTTTTCAAAGAGCCAACTTTTTGTTTCATTGATCCTTTATATTGTTTTTTATTTTAGTTTCACTTAGTTCTTCTCTGATGTTTGTTCTTTTCTTCTGCTAGCTTTGGGTTTGGTTGTTTGTGTTTTTCTAATTTTTTGGGGTGTGATGATGGGTTCTTGATATGCGATCTTTAAGTCTTATTAATGTAGGCTTTAAGTGTTATAGATTTTCCTCTGAGCAGAACTTTGACTGTATTCCAGAGGTTTTGATAACTTGTTTCATTGTTGTCATTTGTTCTGAGTGTTTTTTAACTTCCATCTTGATTTTATTGTTGATTCATTTGGAAGCAGATTGTTTACCTTCCACATTTTTGTTTGGTTTTGCAAGTTCTTCTTAATTTCTAGTTTTATTTTATGCTGATCTGAGAAGGTGCTTAATATGATTTTTATTTTTTTTTAATTATTGAGATTTGATTTTATATTATATGGTCTATCTTGGAGAATGTTCCATGTGCTGATGAGAAAAATGTATAATCTGTAGTTTTGGGGTAGAATGTTCTATAGATGTCTGTTAGTTTCTTTTGCTCCAAGGTCTGATTTAACTCCAATGTTTCTTTGTTGACTTTCTGCCTTGATGATCTGTCTATTACCATCAGTGGAGTGTTGAAGTCTCCTACTATTATTGTATTACTATCTACTTCTTTTTTTAGGTTTAGTAAAATTTCTTTTTTTTAAAGCTGGGGCCTCTGATGTTAGGCACATATATATTATGTCTTCTTTTGGGATTGATCCCTTTATCATTATGTAATAACCATCGTTGTCTTTTGTTACTGTTGTTAATTTAAAGTCTGTTTTACCTGATATGAGAATGGCTACTCTTGCTCATTTCTGGTTTCCATTTGCGTGGAATATTTTTCCCCACCCCTTTACCTTGAGTCTGTAGGAATCTTTGTGAGTTAAGTGGTCTCTTGAAGGCAGCAGACATTTTGGGTTGTAGGTTTTTTTTTTAAAATCCATTCTACCTATCTATATTTTTTTAGTACAGCATTAGACCATTTACATTCACTGTTAATAATGATATGTAAGGTACTATTTCATTCATCATACTGGTTGTTATGTGGTGACTTTACTTACTTACTTGTTTTCTGTATTGTGTTGGTGTTCCATTAGACCTGTGGGTTTTGTGGTTTCCAGTGGTTTTCTATGAATGTATTTCAACCTTTCGTTCCAGTATTTAGAACTCCTTTGAGTGTTCTTGTAGAACTGGTCTAGTGGTGGCAAATTCCCTCAGCATTTGCTTGTCTGGGAAAGACTTCATTTCTCCTTCATTAATGGAACATAGTTTTGTGGGATATAAAATCCTTGGATGACTTTTATTCTATTTGAGGAGATTGAAGTTGAGGCCTCCTTCTCTTCTGGCTTATAGGATTTCTTTGAGAAGTCTGCTGTTAGCACAATATAAATTTAGTTTATAAGTTATTTGATACTTTTATCTTGCTGCTCTTAAAATTCTTTTCCTCACATTAACTTTGCATAACTGGATGATTATATATCTTGGGGATGATCTTTCTGCAATGAATCTTCTGGGGGTTCTTTGGGCTTCTAGTATCTAGATGTTTAGATCTCTGGCAAGGCCTGGGAAGTTTTCCTTAATTATTTCCTTATAGGTTTTACAAACCTGTTGCTTTCTATTCTTCCTCAAGAATACCTATGATTCTTAGGTTTGGATATTTTACATAATCCCACATTTCTTGGAGGTTTTGTTCCATTTTCTTGATTCTTTTTCCTTACCATTGTTTGGGTTAATTTAAAAGCCTTGTCTTCAAGTTCTGAGATCCTTTCTTCCGTTTGTGCTAGTCTACTGTTAAAACTTTCCACTGCATTTTTTTTTTCTATTTTCCTCTATTTCTTAAAATTTTAGATTAAGCAGGTACCCATGCGTGTTTGCTACATGGACATATTGTGTAGAGGTGGGAATTGGGTCATTGGGTCATAGTCCACTGCATTTTGTACCTCTATTAATGATTCATTCCCAGAATTTGGGTTTTTTTTTTAAAGTTGTCTATCTATTTGGAGAATTTTTCATTCATGTCCTGAATAGTTTTTAAAATTTCTTTATGTTGGTTTCAATTTTCTCCTGAAGTTTGTTGATCAATTTTATAATCATCCTTTTGAATTCTATGCCTGTAATTTCAAAAATTTCATTTTTGTTATGATATGTTGTTGAAGAGTTGGTGTGGTCTTTTGGTGGTATTAGAGAACTCTGTCTTTTCATATAGTCAGAATTATTTTTCTGGTTCTTTTTCATTTGAGTAAACTATTTCTTCTTATTTGAGGTTGGCAGGAGGCTGACATAGGCACTGTAGTGTTTCCTTGGTTATATGTAGCCTTGGTGTGGTGAGTTTCTCAATTACCAGCTGTGGCAGTCCTGTGCTGAGTACCTGCACTGGCTCATGGCATCCTGAGTGACTGATGTGGCTGGGAAAGTGGTGTTGGCTGGGTTTTGGGATCAGGTCTTCTGCAAAGCTGAGGTAGTATATCTGATGTGGTAGGCTGTAATGTTGATTTCCAGCCAGGGGGTGGCACTTGGGAGAGAATGCCAGCTGCAATGGTGGCTGTGGGCTTTCTCCTTGGTGTGTGTTGCTTCAAGGAACTGCCCAGCCAACCTAGATGGAGGGTAAGACTCTGGACCTTACTCAAGTTCTCTGTCTGTTTTGAGCCTTTCAGGGGAGGGTGAGGAGTGGGGGGAAAGGAGCTTGAGCACCCCACAAGAATGTACTCTTGGCTACCCCAGTGGGGATTAGAAGGGAGTCATAGGCCACTGGAGTAATGCTGTTGTGTAGGGCAGTCACAGAAGAACTTACATGAGAATGAGCAGTTGCTACAACAATCAGACCCATCCAGCTCCCCACCTTGTCCTCAGGCAGTTTGCCTTGTGAATGTCAAAGTGTAGCCATTCTCAGGGCCTCAAGTATTCTCAGGCAACCCACCCTAGTCAAGAACTGACTGCAGCTGAGCAGTTTGCCCTTGGGACTTGTCCCTCATAGACCTGGCCAGAAAGCAACTGTGCCACCCAGGGATTGAGTTCCTGGGAAATGGCAGCTGGCACAGCTCAAGGCTTTCTTTTTTTTTGCACCACTCCATGTGGGCTGTGGTAGAGCATGTCTGTAGGTAAGGCAGTTTCTGGTGAGGGACTGGAGTCCCACAAGGCTCAGGGAGCACAAAACTCCTGAATTCCCCTCACTCCTCTTTCTCACTGCATCCGAAGGTTGTTGGTGGACTGCGATGCTGGCAGGTGTCTGGCCAGTTCCAACCCAGGTCGATTAATTTTTCTCTTCTTTGCACTCTGTGGTTATTATCACTTCTTTGAAGAATTGTGGGGCATGCTGCTAGTCTTTGTGGATACTGAGGAAAAGCTCTCTTGGTCTAAACTCACTCTAGTTGCCTCACATTGGCCATCTTAATCTGTTGCTATAACTTGACAATTTTCGGTGTTACCCTCCTCCCAGCAGTGGCCGACCCCTTCCTTGATTGTAGTTTCACCCAGAATATAGTATAAATGGTATATCACTGGGGTGTTCTGTGCACAGTAGGTAGTCATCAAATTGTTGAAAGAAATCATGTGATTGTATATGTAATTATTAAGCTAGTGTGTTAGCAATGAAGAAATATGAAACATTTTCATCCCTTAGTGGTTTTTTTCAAAAACAAATATTTTTATATTGTCCAAGGCTACATCTTGACATCTGTAATGAAATAAGCAAAGTTTAATGAGTCTCGTAATTAGCAAGTAGAAGCTAAGTCCAGTATATACTTATGTTGTATTTTTAATAATGTCTGCCAAATGATGTGAAAGTAATAAAAATCATAAAAATCTATTTCTGTGAGCTTTTGAGAAAGGAGGTAGTTAGAAGCTGGTTAGGCAGATAGAGAGGGTCTTGAGGAGAAGTAACACCTGTGGAAATGCCTCTGCACCACCCATGTTCTATAAGTAACAATTGAAAATATGGTCAACATGGTTAAGAACATCCTCTTAAGACAGGATGTTTTGTTCAAAGGGACTTTTTGACATTTGGACATAGGCACAATAGCTTAACTAAGTATCCTAACTTGACCTAAGCTTATTATAATATCATTAGCATGACATTAGCATTGAGTCGTGGGGGGGGCGCTTGTCTGTGGTACTTTTGGGTAATCAAGATGGAGTGACTTTGGACAAGAGCACACATGTGCAGTTAAAGACATATAGGAGATTAAGAGGTGTGTAAGATGCAAATGAGAAGAACGCCCCAGAAGGGAAAGAGAAAAACCCAGAACACTCCTATGCTGCTGGTAAAGTACTCCCCCACTGCTGGGGTTCCTCTCTTTTCTTGTGAGCCTTCTGATGCTTAATAAACTCTTCCTTTCACTCATTGTGAACATTTTACAAGGAGAATGCTTAACAGATTAGAAATCCAGCTCTGAAATTTAATTTTCAGGCTGAGCAGTTATTTTAAAGTAAAAATTAAGCTTTTTATTTCTTAATCTTGTGTTTATTCCTAGTTAGATAAATATTGATACATACATATTTTCTGTTTATTGATAGCACACATTTTATTATATATTCTTTTTTTTTTTTTTGAGTTGGAGTCTCACTCTATCACCCAGACTGGAGTACAGTGGCCGCTCCTGGCCACCGCAGCCTCGACCTGCTGGGCTCCGGCGATCCTTCCACCTCAGACTTCCAAGCAGCTGGAACTACAGGAGTGCGCTGCCATGCCCGGCTAATTTTTTGATTTATTGTAGAGATGAGATCTCACCAAGTTGCACAGGCAGGTCGCGAACCCTTATTATATATTCTTTTACACAAATTATTTCTCCTTACTTTAGCTTTCAATAAAATTATCAGCTTTATCATATAGATAATTCCATCCTTAGAAACTGCAGTAAACTATGTAAGTCTATTTAGCCATCTATTCTACCTTATTTTTGCTTCTTTCCATTTTTGCCCAATCTATTGTTGTTGGGAAATATACACTGAAGGCATTCCCTGATTGGTGGAATCTTTCGTTCATTATCACTTTAATGATTTGCCTTAAGAAAACAAGAGAATCATGTTTGTGGTAAGAAGATACAGAAAACAGTATGTTTATATTATTGCATCTATTCATGTATTTATTCCATTCATTCAATAGATATTTATTAAATACTATAGTATAGTTCATAGGTAGTATTATAGATTAAGTTGAGATGACAGCACATTTATTTTGCTCTATGTGTCTCTCTGACTTTCGTATTCTTCTATTACTCTGGTCTCTGGGGACAGCAGGTTCTTCCTTAAGTTTAACCTGTCAGTATTCTACTTTTGATTCACTTCTCTCTTCTTTATTTGTAATACACCTTTTTCCTGTACCTTCAGTATATTCTCCTCTGTTGACCATGTCCTTTTTTGTCAGTAAATATGTTTACTCTTACCATTCTAAAATTAACTAATCCCTTTCTTGATTCTGCTATCCTCAGAGATATTACCTTTTCTGCTTCTACCAAATTTTTTTTAAAAAGGCAAAGATAATCTTACTGTAACCACGTCTTTATGACCCATTTTATTTTTTATTCTTTGTGAACTGGTTTATATTCACAAATGCTGTGACTAAAATTTCTCTTTGAAGGTAAAATCCCTCTGAATATATATTTCAGTGGTCTTTTTGCAATCTCTGTTTCTGTAACACTGTAACTCTGTAACACTGTCTAACATCATTTTAAAGCTTTCTTTTTCTGATTTGTTAAAAACTGTATTACTCTGGTTGATCTGTCTCAGAGCAACATATTCTTTTTTTTTTTGAATTGGAGTCTCACTCTGTCACCCAGACTGGAGTGCAGTGGCCGGGAGCGAACTTGCTGGGCTTCCTGGGCTCTGGTGATCCTTCCGCCTCAGCCTTCCAAGTAGCTGGAACTACAGGCACACGCCACCATGCCCGGCTCATTTTTATTTATTGTAGAGATGAGGTCTCGCCAAGTTGCCCAGGCGGGTCTCGAACCCGTGGGCCCAGGCAATCCACTCACCTCAGCCTCCCAAGGCGCGGGATTACAGGCTGAGCCACCAAGCCCGGCTCTAATATTTTCTTTAGCAGTTATTTTGTTAGCATTTATGTGGCATTTTCTTTTCCATCACTTAATTTAACATCCCTTGTGCCACTTGGTTTAAAGTAGATTTCTAGTGAATAAGATGATTTTCCTTTTACCTAGCTTCAGAGTCTCTTTTAATGAATAGATTGGATGTGTTCTCATTTATTATTATTACTAGTGTATTTGCATGGATTTGTATTCTTGCCATATAATTTACTTTTTATTATCTATGCTTTCTTCATTTTTTTGACTCTTTGAATTTTCTCTGTTTTATTAACTGTTACCTTTAATTTTATTTTTCTACTTCCCTCCCTTCGTATATATAATAATTTTCAGTGTTTCTATTTTTTGTTGTTAATCTTACATAGCCTTAAGTTGTCTCTTTTAATCTGAAAATACATCTCTCTTCAGTTTTCCTTTTTCTTCCCCATTTTTCTTTTATGTCTCTTCCCCCATATTGTCCTTGCTCTCCATTTCTGGGACATCTATCAAATGGATTTTGGACATTTCAGATCTATTTGCTATATACTTTCATTGTTTTCTGATACCTCTTACCTCCTTAGCCTCTTGTATTGCATTCTGGAAGTAAGATTTAGCCAGATCATTCTGCTAAGTTATTTCATGACTTTTTATTCTGCTTATTTGACATGTATTGAATCTGGTTATTTACCAAGATTTCTGGTTTACTTTTTCATAGCAATGTTCTGCTTTATAAGTGCAATATTCTTTTTTGTCTCTCCATTGATGATAACTATAGAAACACTATAAAATTTTCTATTTACTATTTCAACTGTGTATTTTTCTTTCCATTTTAATCTTTATTGCCCATGGAATTCTTTCTCACATGTTTGATTATTCTTATCTCTTATGTTTATTTGGCTATGCTGCTGAGTGAGGTATGCAGGAGCTTCTCTTCTGGGAGTGGTAGCCTCTTGGTCTCTTATCATTAGTAAGTACCTGGGATAGTGTCCTGTTTCTCTGAGTCCATCCACTCCTCTCCCATTCACTCCCATGTCAGTACTGCCTACTGTATAGTAGGAGGGGAGGGGAGAGGACCCACCACCAAGCTACTCTCCATGTAGTTCTCTAGCTGATCATCTTCCTTCCTGAAGCTTCTTCAGAAGTACTGTGAACTCAGCTCCAGTTTATCCTGCATATTTGTTTTCCCATGAAATTTAACCTGTCTCCTTTCTCCCTTTCAGGAATTTCTTAAACCCTCTCATAAGCTGATTGCACTTATTGATTTTGCATGGTTATTGATTTTATAGTCATTTAGAAAGTAAAATGCTAAAAATAACAAAATACTTAAACTATTGAGTGACAGAAAATTGTTAGTGTGTCAAACACAAAAAATATGATGATAGCATTTTATGGAGAATACATGCAAAGCTGTGCTCAGAGAAAGAAAATTATAACTTTTTAATCCATTCAATACTAAAAAAAGAAAATAAATGAATTAAGTATGCAGTCCAAGAGCTTGGAGCAAAAACAATAAATGATACCAAAGGAAGTAATTAAGATAAGAACAGAAATTTATAATAAAACTTCAAGAAACAGCTGTTACAATAATCCAACAGCTTGTTCTTTGATAAGGTCAACAAATGAACAAATCTATGGTAAGTCTAATCAAGAAGAGATTAGTAAAAATGCAAATAAACTATATTAGAAATGAGGGGTTAGAACTATAGATTTTGAAAAGATTAAAATCATATTGCCATAGATAATGCTATGCTAATAAATTGAAAATCCGGGTTAAGTAAATGATTTTTCTAGGAAAATGCAAAACTCTAAAAATAAGTCAAGTAATTAAAATACATAAAGACAAATGAAAATGTAAGTGATTTCTAAAGTTTTCTGAGAATTACTTCCCTCAAAAGGTTGAACTTGGATAATTTTAGAAGAAAGTTCCTTCACATTTTCAAGGAACAGATTTTTTTCTCCTATACTTTGAAAATTGTCTTAGAGCCAGAAAAACATGAGCCGCTTTTGAATTTTATTGGACTATCATCCCTATGCTGTCACAATCTGATAAGGGAAGCACCTGCGCGCGCGCGCGCGCGCGCGCACACACACACACACACACACACACACACACACACACACACACTTATACAATGACCAGTCTCATAAAGACAGAGATTAACATCTGAAAGAAAATTCTAGCTTTGAAATTTTTTTGCTCAAATAGCAATTTATCAAGGCAAAGTAGGGTTTGTTCTAGGAATGCAAAAATGACTAGCTATATATTACAACTTTTTATATCTTATCACTACAATAGGTAATGAGAGAAAAACATATGGTCATCTCTTTAGTTGCACAAAAAGGCACTGGTAAGTTTTAACCTCTATTACAATTTTTTTTAAAAAGTCAGTGAACTAGAAATAAAAATGTTTTCTTAACACACATACAGTCTTCTAAATCAACAACCAACCCTATATTCAGTGGTGGAATACTAAAATCATGAACAACTTAAGGATGTTTGTAGCCCCTGCCATTAGCCAGTATTATTCCGAAATTCTAACTTCATGCTACTCAAAGTTATTTGATAGAAATTGTCTTTTTTAAAGAAAAGAGACTTTTTTATACTTAATGGAGCAAGGTTTGAGAATTGTTTTACCCGACTTGATAAGACAAAAAATAAAAATAAAAAAGCATATCTAATTATTGGAAATAAGTTATTATTTAGGTATGGGAACACTTTGCCTCTACAAATTTAGAGAGTCAACTGAAAAACGAATAGAACAAATGGAGTTCAATAAGAGAGTGGTAGTTACAAAAAATATATATGTACAAGAATCCACAACTTTCTCAAATACCAGAAAAATTAGAAATATAATCAAATAAAAAGATCAAAAAGAAAGTATGTAAATAATTATTCAATAGCTAAAAATACTTTCCTGTAATTCATAAAAATCAATTTTAAATTTTTTTAATTAAAATATTTTTATTTTAAAAATTTTAAAAGATTTTTAAAGGTAATGTATTTATTATGATGTATTTAACATGATGTTTTGAAGTATATATACATTGTGGAATGGCTAAATTTAGGTTATTAACATGCATTATCTCATATAGTTGTCATTTTTGTGGTGAGAGCACTTAACTTCCACTCTCCTTGCTTTTTTTCAAGAATACAATATATTGTCAATAGTCACCTCGCTGTGCAATAGAACTCTTGAATTTGTTTTTCCTAACTGTAATTATATATCCTTTGGCCAATATCTCCCCCTCCTCCCCTTCCTCCTAACTATCCCAGCCCTTGGAAATCTCCATTCTACTCTCACTTCTGTGAGATCAGCTTTTAAAGATTCCACATGTAAGTGAAATCACATGGTACTTGCCTGTCTGTGCCTGGCTTGTAATGTCTTCCAAGTTCATCCATGTGCTGCAAATGACAGGATTTCCATCTTTTTATGGTTGAATAGTATTCCACTGTGTGTGTGTGTATGTGTGTGTGTGTGTCTATATTTCCCACATTTTCTTTCTCCATTAATCTGTTGATGAATACTTAGATTGATTCCATAACCTTGGCTGTTGTGAATACTGCCGAATAAACGTTGGAGTGTAGCTATCTCCTTGACATACTTATTTTATTTCCTTTGAACATATATACCCCGTAGTGGGATTGCTGAATTGTATGGTAGTTCTGAGTTTAATTTTTTGAGGAACCTTTACATATTTTTCCGTAATGGCTGTACTACTTTACATTTCTATCAGTATTGTGAAAGAGTTTTCTTTTGTCTGTATTCTTGCCAGCATGTGCCATCTCTTGTCTTTTTGATATTAGCCATTCTAACTAGGATGTGATGATAATAACTCTTTGTGATTTTAGTTTGCATTTTTCTGATGATTAGTGATGTTGAACACTTTTTTCAAATACCTGTTGGCCATTTGTATGTCTTCTTTTGAGAAATATCTACTCAGATATTTTCTCCATTTAAAAATTAAATTATTACCGGGCTCGGTGGCTCAGCCTGTAATCCCGCGCCTTTGGGAGGCTGAGGTGAGTGGATTGCCTGAGCCCGCGGGTTCGAGACCCGCCTGGGCAGCAAGACCTCATCTCTACAATAAATCAAAAAGTCAGCCTGGCATGGTAGCGCATGCCTGTAATTCTGGCTACTCGGAAGGCTGAGGTGGAAGGATTGCCAGAGCCCAGCAGGCGAGGCTATGGTGGCCAGGAGCGGCCACTGCACTCTAGTCTGGGCGACAGAGTGAGACTCCAACTCAAAAAAAAAAAAAAAAAAAAACACACAAAAAAACAACCCCCCCAAAATTAAATTATCTAGCCGGACTCGGTGGCTCAGCCTGTAATCCCGTGCTTTGGGAGGCTGAGGTGAGTGGATTGCCTCAGCCTGTAGGTTCGAGATCCGCCTGGGCAACTTGGTGAGACCTCATCTCTACAATAAATCAAAAAAATTAGCCAGGTGTGGTAGCACACATCTGTAGTTCCAGCTACTTGGAAGGCTGAGGCGGAAGGATCGCCAGAGCCCAGCAGATCGAGGCTACAGTGGCCGGGAGCGGCCACTGCACTCCAGTCTGGGCGACAGAGTGAGACTCCAACTCAAAAAAAAAAAAAAAAAAAAAAAAAAATTAAATTATCTGCTGGTACAGTAGCTCACACCTATAATACCAGCTTGAGCCCAGGAGTTCGAGACCAGCCTGGGCAACACAGTGAGACCCTATCTCTACAAAAAATTAGAAAATTAGCCAGGTGTTGTGGCACATGCCTGTAGTTCCAGCTACTCAAGGGGCTGAGGTGGATCACTTGAGCACAGGAGATGGAGGCAGCAGTGAGCCGTGATCATGTCCCTTAACTCCAGCCTGGGTGACAGAGTGAGAACCTGACTCAAAAAAAAAAAAAAAAAATTAGATTATTTTCTTGCTTTTGGAGTTGTTATAACACCTTATATATTTTGGATGATTTACCCCTTATCACATATATGGCTTACAAATATTTTCTCTCCCATTCTGTAGATTGTCTCTTTACTGTGTTGATTGTTTCCTCTGCTGTGCAGAAACTTTTTAGTCTGATATAATACCATTTGTCTATTTTTTATTTTGTCACCTGTACTTTTGAGGTCTTGCTAAAAACAAAATATGTCCATACTAATATACCAGAGTGTTTACCCAGTGCTTTCTTCTAGTAGTTTCATAGTTTCAGGTCTTACATTTAATGTCTTTAATCTATTTTGAATTGAGTTTTGTATATGGTAAGAGACAAGGGTCTAATTTCATTCTTCTGCATGTAGATATCCTGTTTTCCCTATGCCATTTATGGAAGAGACTGTCCTTTCCCCATATGTTCTTGGTACTTTCATCAAAAATCAGTTGGCTGTGTATGCACGGATTTATTTTGGGGCTCTCTATTGTGTTTATCTTTATGCCAGTACCATGCTGTTTTGGTTATTATACAAAAAAGTACATTTGAATAGCGACAGCTATTCCTGAGTGGTAAAATTCAATATTTAAATAGCTATTGTTCTATCCAAATTAATTTTTGTTTTTAATGCAATTCCAGTAATACATTTCAATAGAATTTGAGGTAATTTGGAAAACTATTACTAAATTTCAACTGGGAGAACAACCATGGAATTAGAAAAGAAACTATAGAAAAATATGAATAAATAATAGTTTGTATGTTTGCTGGGGCAAGGAGAACTTACACTAGTAGATATTAGTATATACTACAAACTTTCAAGTACCATTACGGGAGAGAGAATAAACTGAAAGGCTCTTTGGCAACATCAAATTTTGAAGAGCTTCTTAAAAGTATTAGATCTAAAAGGTATACATTTGTTCTGAGGAAATAATCAGAGATGCACATGTATATATACAAGGTTATTTTGAAAATGAGATTAATGGAAAATTTGAAACAGTTTGTTCAGTGATACATCATTTGAAGTTTTTTAGTTTGAAATAAATATTATACAGCAACTACTATGTTTTAATGACATAGTAATATGTTTACATATATGAAAATGAAAAAAAAAGATTATGAAGTAGAGTGCAAATGAGCCTTGAAACCTAACTCTTTTTTGCATTTTGTGTAAATTACTTCACCTCTTTAAGCTTCAGTTGTTATGTACTATAGTGATATTATTTACTTCACAACATTGTTTCTAGGGTAAAATGGGAGAAAGCATGTAGAGAGTTCATCCTAATACTCTGCATATAGTAAGCCTAAAAAATGTGACCCATGGTGATAGTTATAAAATATGTGTATGAATCAAGAAGGGAATATACTGATATCTTAAAGGACCTAATCTCTGGCTGGGGCATTTTAATGAGTAACTATTATGTTTTCCTTTACAGTTTCTGTACTTACTACATTTTCCACAATAAATAAATAAGTTTTATGAGAAAATGTTTTTGTTTTTTTTTTTTTTTGAGTTGGAGTCTCACTCTGTCGCCCAGACTGGAGTGCAGTGGCCGTTCCCGGCCACCGCAGCCTCGACCTGCTGGGCTCCGGCGATCCTTCCGCCTCAGCCTTCCGAGTAGCCAGAATTACAGGCGCGCGCTACACGCCCGGCTGATTTTTTGATTTATTGAAGAGATGAGGTCTCGCTGCCCAGGCGGGTCTCGAACCCGCAGGCTCAGGCAATCCACTCACCTCAGCCTCCCAAAGGCGCGGGATTACAGGCTGAGCCACTGAGCCCGGCTGAGAAAATGTTTTTAAAAGTTTGAAGCAAGTTGATAGAAAATATTTTTAGAAGGGAGACATAGGGCTACAATTCAATGATTATTATAGCTGAAGGTCCACTTCTTTTTATGTTAAATAATAGAATTAACAATAGCTAGTACAAAGTTACAATTAGATAAGAGGAATAAGTTCCGGTGGCCTATTGCATGGTGGGGTGTCAGTGGTTGACAGTAAGGTACTGGATATTACAAAATAGCTAGAAGAGAGGCTTTTGAATGTTCTTACTACAAAGAAATAATTGCATGAAGTGATGGATATGCCAAATACCTTGTTTGATCATTGTATAACATATATCTGTATCAAAACATCAAATCTTACCCTATATATGTACAGCTACAATATAGCAATAAAAAATTACAATTAAAAAAGTAACAATAGCTACTAAAAGTAGAGTGTATGTTATTTGTGCTATTTTTAGAACTCTCCCACTATTCTCATTAGTATTTGTTTCCTTTCCCAACTATATCCTCAAATAATTCTGGGGAGGAGTTTCCACCTTTTCTCCTCATTCTTGGTAGTAGCCAAGGCCATCTTTGTCCTTTTGGGCAAAGCCGTTACTGCTGGGAGCCTCAGCACCAGGACGTCTTTAAACTGTCCTCCCTCCCCGAATGCTCTTCTGTATTAAACATTCAAAGGAAGAGGTTCTTTAAATACCATGGTCTCAACTTTCCTTCTGGCATCCTTAACTTTTGTTGTGTTAAGAGAACATCTTCTCCAGCGAAAAGTCTGTCCTGCCAGGCGATGGTACTTTCATGTTTACATGAAGCGGTCAAGCTGAACTGTGTCAAAACATGCCCCATTGGTACTGAGACATGATTTTAAAATGATCCCATCTTCATCTTCAGTTACTGCACTGAAACATTGCTTTGGAGCATGGCTTTCCCTCTAGCCTCATCAGGTTTCTCAAGCCTCCATCTTTGCACACATTCATCTGTTATATAGTTGACCCTTTGATAGAACAGAGTATCATCAGTAAATTGTAGCCCAGAAAACTGATTTTTGCAACCTCTTGCTGGAAGCAGTGACCCCTTTACTTATTTTTATTAGCACAAGCCCTGAGTAGAGATCCTCGGTGCCATCCTGGTGCCATCCTGGAGCAGCTCTCTCCTGGCAAGCACAGCACTGGCAGGGTGGCCACCAGCAATGGTACCATTTGCAGTATTGTCATCATTTACACACTTGCCCCACGCTTACAGGAATTTCTGCTCTTGGTATTGCCAAGGTGGTATTTTGTTTGTCACATCACTAAAGTACCCTCTTTACATGCAGCTCTGCCTGAGTGTAGCACAGGGATAAGACACGCTCTCAGAGAGCTTTTGTAGACACACTTAAAATGTGGAAGACTCTTTTCTCTTGTTTGCATGCTTTCCTCCATATTCCCAAGTCATTCTGCTTAAAGTTGTGTTTGGCAATGCATCCCTTTTTGCTTTGTATCAGGGTTGTTTCTGGGTTCATCTCCCCCATGATACTGTGCTTTATTTCAGGGTAGAGCTGTGTCTGGCGTCTGTACCTTCGGTGTGTTCTAGGAATCTGAAAAATGGCTGGTGCATAACGATATGCATTGAGGACTTGAATGTTTTAGATGTTGCATGTCATCTCCCTTCTGCTAAGAGCATTTGATTCTCTTCATGTCCCAAGCTCAGTCCTGGGAACAAGAACAACTTATTTCGTATTTGTTTAACTAGATGTTGCATTTCTGTGTAAGAACCCAGTAAATGAACCGAGAATATGCTTATAAGGCATGCAGACACATCCTCGGTGGCTGTCAGTTCAGCAGAACAAATTAATTAGTTGAAATTATCCTTCTTAGCACTGAAGAAAAACTAGCCTCTTCCTAGAAAACGCACTTTGCTAGTTATAGGATAATAAGCCCGAGTGTGGCGATGCCAGCCAGCACCTCCCCTTCGGCCATCTGGAGCGGTATTCTTGCATGGCAATGTCTCCTTGTCCCTGTTTCTCTCCTGAGCTTTATCTCTTCTCCCCTGTGCTTGCCTTTATGATAGGATGATGTATGTTCCTTTCTTCTTTTCTTCCTCCCTAACAGTTCTTAACTTAATAATGTAGTGCTTTGCTCTTTTATATCTCTATGTATTAAAAAGTATGCATTTATTGGAATTCTTAAGGAAGGGAAAGCATAAGGAAGCAGAAACAGCCTCTAACATTGATAATAAATTCCTATTGATGGTGTGAGGAAGTAGTGTATATATATATAATGGTTCAAAGGTTAAAACACAAAAACCATGTGCAATATCAGAGCATCTCTCCCTCGCCCATTTACCTTCCAAGTGCCTCTACACAGTGTTAATTAGTTAACTTCTTCTTGTGTATTTTTTAATAAAATGTTTTAGATATACACCCAGCATATGAAAGTTGAAATGAATGTATGTATATATTTTCTATTTATAAATAAGAGTTTCATGAATACTGCTCAAGACCTATTATTTATCATCTAATATATCTTAGAGATCTCTCTCTCTCTTACCTTGCAAAAGATCTACCCTATTATTTGTAACTGTTTCATGTATTCCATGGGTGAATGGTCTTACTTATTGTGCATTAATATGTTGCCTGAATTTGTATAGTTTTAGTCATCCAGCTGTGAATATTCATATACATATGTCTTTGAACACTTCCACAAAGGATGTGTACACTTCATATCTTGACAGCTGTTGCTAAATTACCCTCCAAAAACTAAATTAGTTTTCATTAATTTAGACCCCATATCAGAATGTTTGAATATGTCTGTTTCTTTGTCAAACTTCTCTGATTTTTGCCAATACAATAGAAAAATTGTATTGCAGTGTTTTGATTTCTTTGATTATGAGTGAAGTTAATGACCATTTTGAATTTACAGGCAATCTGTAATTTATCTGTGAATTGCCTATTCCTATTATTTGGCCCCTTTTCTGTTTGATTTTTTTTTTTCTTATTGGTTTATATGAGATCTTTAACCACTTTCTTAGATCTTTCCTGAGTCTCAACCTAAAATAGTCACTGAGCCATTGAATATCATATTGATGTGTTTTCATGCTCTACAGAGAATTTTGGTTGGATATTTTTCTCACTTGTTCGTGGGTTTCATTTTCTAGAATTTAAACTTGAAGAGAGCAGGGATTTAATATGTCTTGTTCAACACTGTAGCCCTACCACACAGATCCAAGATTGACTCATAATATTTGTTTAATGAATAGCCAGATATTTGCTTAATGAATGAATAAATTGAAATTAAATTAGCCTATGAGTATCATAAATATTCATTAATAGTTTGTTTTTATTTTGTTTATGGTATTTTTTTCCAAATGGAAGCTTTGAATTTGTATGCAGCAAATTTATCAATCTTTTCCCCTTTATGATTTCTGGACCTTCCTCACTCCAAGCTTATAAATAAGTTTACCTGTGCCTCCTTTGAAAATTTCTAGTTTCCATCTTTTAGATTCAAATCTTAGACTTCTATAAAAATTTATTTTTATTAAGGTGAAGGATCTAGTTTTGATTTTTCTTACAGCACTTGGCTAGCCCATCATCATTCTTGGAATTCCTCTTCCCTCATTAATTTAACACAACTTTGTAAAAAGCTACATTTCTGCATGTATCAGATCTCTTTCCAGACTCAATTATTGTTTTAATTACTAGTTTTATGATATGTTTTAATGTATGATGGAACTGGTTGTCTTTCTTTCTTTTTTTTTTTTAGGATTCTTTGTGGCTGTGGTAGTAGTTTTTTTCACAAAAGTTTCATGATCATTTTGTCAAGTCTGAATTAATGAACGTGAGAAGAGTTAGCATCCTCTGGCAAAAAGTACTTAGATTTGCACTTAAGTTACAAATGTTCTGCTAAAACTTTTGAGTATATGGATGTGACTGCTTATACCTGAGCATGATGAACTACCATGATGTTATCTTTAATCCTAACTGCTTACTTTAGTTGCATCCTACAGAAGATGATTAGATACAGGAAGACCTAAGTCCCTGTCTTTATTTGCTGCTAATGAGCATTTAGCTCTTGACAAGTTATTTAATCTGCGTCTCTGGTCATGTTACCTCATCTGTAAAACAAGGATAATGCTGCTCATTCCTTGATCAAATAATACTTTGTTTGCCTGCTTACATCTGAGAGTTGTTGTGAGAATTCCAGTAAAATTTCTTTTTTGAAAATGTCAAAGTCTTTTGGTTAAACATTGTGATTTAAAAGCATTTCACTTGCTATGGACAGTCTTTGCCACTAAAATGGTAACACAGGAATTTTATTTTTAAAGTCATAGCTAACAAGAACAAAAGAACAGGCCAAGAGACTGCAGCAAAAAAAAAAAAAGGTATCAGCAAAATTTTTGAAGCTGGGAAGTAGACAGTCAGTAGTAACTGATTTAGTGGAGCACAAAAGGCCAGAGCTCATTGTAAGAATCAGGAAGACACAAGTTGGTTAAAGTTCAGGAGTTGGAGGTACCTGGTGTGTCTGAAAGCTAGGGCTGAAAACAGGAGGATTCTAGATCACTCACTCACCAACTGAATTTTAAGAAAAGTTGTAAGACTGAGGACAGGGTCTGTGTGAGGTGGTTCACACCTGTAATCCCAGCACTTTGGGAGGCTGAGATGGGAGGATTGCTTGATCCCAGGATTTTGAGACCAGCCTGTGCAAAAATAATAAGACCTCCAGAGAATGAGCATGGGGGTGTACTATGAGGGGAAGTTGGAAATGGAGTAGGTTTTCCATTGTAGGAAGTTAAAGATAATACAATTAAAATATTAAGAAATAGAAGAATATAAATGCTCTTAGGAAGGAGATATTTGACAGATGAAACCACACACAAGAATTGAAAGTGATTGTGGAGGCAAAGGGAGAGGACAGGAGCTTCTTTCATCTTAGAACAAGCCTTGGTAGTATTAATTAGTAGTACTGATATTTAGTAGACTATTAAAATTGTATATATATATCATAGTGATAAAAATTTAAATGAAAAAAAAAATATACTATCGTAAAAAAGTGAGACTCTAGCACAAGGCTTGGTGTCTAGGTGCTTAATAAAATTTGTTGAATGGACAAATATTTAATTATTTAAAAAACTAATTTTCTCTTGCAGGAATTAAGGTTACATAATGTGCTTTAAGGTTTGATGCACAATGTATTTGGAATATCACAGTACAAGAAACAAGTTTTTAATGTGAGGAATTGTGGTGGCCTTCAAATAAAGTTAAAAAATAAGCTGAACCTCAATTGTATTTTATACTTTTCATCAAGGAAGTTTGGGAGTTAAAATGACAATAACAACAATTATTCATTGTGATGTGTTAAGCAAGATGTACTTTTTCTACCAGAAAACCTCTGTGACTCAGGCACTGGTATATGATTTTGGGCCTAATAATTTTCTTCTCTTTGTCTTTTTCTTTCTTGGAAATGAGATTAAAATTCATTTTGCCTCAGGGTAGGCAGTTGAATATTAGAGAAATCCTAGGACCTGGGTCTTTGGTATAATACTGTAAACATAGTAACTGAATCTGGAAGTTAAGTTGCCCCTTCCAAGAAGATAATCAGAATGTTGAAAGCTAAAGGTTTAGTTATAATTGTGTGATCTATTTGGAGCAAAGTATCTCCCCTAGGTAGCCCAAAGTTCTGCTCATATTAGAAGTGACTGATCAATAACAGGTATATACTTATTCTCCAGGATGGAGAATGTTTTAATAACAGAATTGCACTGCAGGATTGAGTCTAGTATTCCTATGTAAGTTGCTATGAATTTATTAGAAAAAATACTAGAGAAATACCAAGAGGTAGTATTGTGTGATAGTTTTTAAGGAACTAAATTGATTTGTTTTTCATTGTAAGACACAGATAAGTTTTGCTCACATTGTATTTTCATTTGTGAGAGTTGTACCTACTAGTCTAATACCTTGACCATCACACTGGCTTTTTAATCTAACAGTTTTACACTCACAAAGCTATTCTGCTTGATTATTTTTGCTGTCTTCTTATATAAGAAAATTTCACATCCAAGTAGTAATTAAATAAAAGTTTCGAAAGTGAAATATTGCACCAACTAAGGTTAAATAAGTAATTGATTTGGGCGTCTTCTGTACAGCCTTATTAATTGAAAGCCATGTTATAAAACTTTTATTGCTCCTAGGGTGAATTGCTGGCATTTAAGCAGCAGCAGCAAGAGGAAGAAAGAGCCAAAATCTACCAAGCTGAGCACAGGAGGTACTTAATCAATGATCTATAAAATCTTTGCAACAATTTAGGAAAACACTACAGTTATGACATTAAAAATGTTTGGGAATCTTTAAATCTTATCACAGTGTGATATATGTATGAGAAATGCCCACTGCTACATATATATGTAGACACATGTGTATACATACATATGTACATACACAATATCTGGTTTTCTGGGATTGGTGGCACTATAAATTCACATTGGAAAACTGAATCATCCTCTCAAGATTCATGTTTATTTAGGTTATATTTAATTTAAATTCCATGGGACAAAGACCATAATTTGAGATGATGCTTTTCCATTTATGGATGGCTAGAATAATTGAATGTGTATAGATGGTTAGATAACCATAGTTGAGTGTGAAAGCTCAAACAAAAAACTCATTGAAATTATTTTGCATTTGGCCAGGCAACTGTGGCTCACACTAATAATGCTAGCACTTAGGGAAGCTGAGGTGGGAGGATTGCTTAAGTCTAGGAGTTTTAGACCAGTCTAAGTAACATAGTGAGACCTATTCAATAATAGGTCTATGCTTATTCTCCAGGATGGAAAATGTTTTACTAACAGAATTGCACAACAAGATTGAGTCTAATATTTATTTGTAAGTTGCCATGAATCAAAAAATAACAAAAAATCAGAAAGTTAGCTGAGGGTGGTGGTACATGCCCATAGTCCCAGCTACTCAGGAGGCTGAGGCAAAGGATCACCTGAGCCCAGGAGGTTGAGGCTGTGGTGAACTGTGATCCATGCCACTGCAGTCCAGCCTGAGTGACAGAGTAAGATCCTGATTTAAAGTTAAAAAGGTATTTTACATTGTCTAATACATTAAGGGAAAAAAATCCTTCAAATAGAACCATTACCTAATTTTTAATAGTGTAAGTGCTGTCTATCTTAATGCCAATATCAGGTGTAAGAACACCCAGTAAGTTACCATGTTAACATTGAGACAGCGCTAGTAAGCACCACATTCTCATCATTATGCTAAGATTTGCCTGGGAATGGGCACTGGGTTTATTCAAGTTTATTGGGAGTGTGCTTGAATATCTTAGAGAAAAATTTAAGGGTTTTCATGATTTAAAGGAGTAAATTTGTTTGAATGGAATTACTGCTTATATGTACTTAACCTTCCTGCTAACACGAACATGTATTTTACAGTTGTGGTAGTTTCATTTGTAAGTGAGGTACTTTAAAGAGTGTTCATTGAAAAACCCCAGTTCTGTTGGTGTCAGTGTGGGTGGGTGCTCGTATTCTTTTGACTGGACTTTGTGAATTTTTATCATTTTCTCTCATTTGAGAAAACATCAAAATTCTGATACATTAGTTAAGTTATTTTGCTAGGCCAGGCTTGGTGGCTCAGTCTGTAATCCCAGCACTTTGGGAGGCTGAGGCAAGTGGATTGCCTGAGCCTGTGGGTTCGAGACCAGCCTAGGCAATTGGCAAGACCTCGTCTCTACAATAAATCAAAAATCAACTGGGCATGGTAGCGCGTGCCTCTTGTTCCGGCTACTTGGGAGGCTGAGATGGAAGGATCGCTGGAGCCCAGCAGGTCGATGCTGGGGTGGTGGTGAGTGTGCCACTGCACTCTAGCCTGGGCAACAGAGTGAGATTCCAACTCAAAAAAAGGCGATTTTGCTGGGTAAGATGGCAGGGGGAAATAAAGTAAGCCAGTAATTAGTACTTTTTAAAATTTATTTTTTCTTTAAAAGACCTTCTGTTAAAAAAAAAGAAAAACCTGATTTGTATTTATATGGCACTAGTTTCTAATCCTAGCCAGTTATTTCTGATTTCTGAAGATTAATTGAATTGTAAGGCTTTAAACCTTTTAAAAATAGTGATGCATCACATTTATAGGTTCATTGCTAAGAAATTAATCTTTGATAAGCACCCTATAAAAGCACAAGTTATTTGATTAGAGGTGGAAAGATTACTTTCGTGATATAGGAATCTTGACCCTTATTCTTTATGTTTATTATCGCACTGCTGAATACCTAAATATTGTTGGAGCTGTTTATTTTCCACACTTTATTTTCTCTTTCTATTGATTTTATTTAAATGTAGATCTGAATTTAATCCAAGGGGAAATTTCTCTGGATAATAAACTCAGTAATTAGTTAAAAAAAATCTGATCAAGTCTTTAAATATACATTTTATGTTTTCAATCAAGTTTTTAAAAATAACTTACATGTGTGTTGTCCTTAGAACTTATAGTGAACTTTCCCACATTACCATGTGAGAATATTCATTCAATAGCCTCTTAATAAGTAAAGTAGCTGTGTCCATTCTTACTCAGCTATATAATATGTGAATAAGGGACATAAGTGTGTTTTTTTCCCCAGGGGTATAATTTTATTAGAGTCAAAAAACGTGATTTCTACTCTTTAGAAGTTCACATAGTAGAAAACTCAACCCTGAGTGTTATATTAGAAAGTTTGTGGGATTCTTGACAAGTTTTTCAATGAATCCTATAATGAGGTCAAGTGCTCCTGAACCTGACCCATGGAAGATATTTGAGTAGGAGAAGAAAAGTAGAAACTCCAGAGAGAAAAGCTGAGCATGGGGGTCAAGGACTTGAAAGGATCTGGGTCACCAGATGAAAACTAGGATGAGCTGAATTGATTTATTCAAACTTGAATAATTGGTTTTTATCCAAATTAACCTTCAGAAAAAACCCAAAGCACAACTTCAACAGCAATAGAATGTATGTATTTTTCCACCCGTTATTTCTGGATGACTCAAACTTCAGTGAACACAGACCAGTTGAGAACATTTCTAAGGTATCAAGGAGAGTTCAACCACTCTGATGTCCTTGTCATAGTTGATGCTCAGAACTGAATGGCACTACATTGTGTCTTCCTGACAAGCTGTCAATCTTCCCAGGGTTTGAGTGAATGAAGAGTAATTGACACTGAGCTGTTTTGCAGTCTATACTCAACACCCATGATGTTTTCAAAGGTGGGGACCATGTGTCAGGAAGATTCTTTAATTCAGTAATTACATTATCAGAGCACACTGTAAAAGCTTTGTCTAGACACTGGGAATTGGGGTAAACAAGGCAGAAGAGATCCCTGACCATATGAACAGTATAGTCTGGAGGAAAGAAATAGAGGTCAACAATTAAAAAGCAAGATTATTTCAGACAATGATATGTACTGTGAGGACCATATCATAGGATGTTGGAATGAGTTTGGACTTCTGGAGTCCCAAATGGTTAGATTATGGTGGGTGAGGAAGATAATAACAAGAATAGGAAAGGTAGGCAGGAGAGAGACTGCACAAGATTCTGCAAGATTAGATTTCCTTCTTAGACCGATGGGAAGTCTTAGGATGGTTTTAAGCAAAAGGAGGGCATTGATCTCTTGTATAATTTAGTAAGATTGTTGTGTGGTGAATGGATTACAGAGGATGAAAGCGAAAGCACTAGTTCGGTAAGAGATGAGGGTAGTTTGAACTAGAATGGTGTCCATGAAAAGATATGGATAAATTCAAGATGTGTTTAGGAAGTAGAACCAAACAAGACTTCTAGCTGTTTGGATGTAGGGTGGGGAGTGCTAAGGGAAAGTCCATCTTTGTTACTGATACAAAGACTAGACAAGAACAGCCCCAGGCATGTGGGCAGTCCAGGATACCATTGGTTGTGTTGTTTAAGGGGAATCAGGGTCAGTTTCCTCTTCCTTAATAGGCAAGTCGCCAGCTTAATAAGATTCTATTCCATCTGCATGATGAGAGATTGAGAAAAAGTGACTTAAGGCTGGGTGTAGTGGCTTATGCCTATAATACCAGCACTTTAGGAGATGGAGGCAGGATATTCACTTGAGACTGGGAGTTTGACATCAGCCTGGCAAGCATACTGAGACCCTTGTCTCTACAAAAATTTTATTTTTAAAAAAGTAACTGAGCATGGTAGGGCATATCTGCAATCCCAGCTACTAGGGAAGCTAAGCTGGGAAGATCAAAGATCACTTGAGCCCAGAAGGTCAAGGCTGCAATGAGACAAGATTGTGCCAATGTACTCCAGCCTAGATGACAGAGCGAGACCCTGTCTAAAAAAAAAAAAAGAAAGAAAGAAAGAAAAGAAAAGATGACCTAAACATTGAGCTCCACAGTGAACCAGATTGGCCAGGATATGACACTTAGGTAGATTTTACCTTAAGAGGGAAATAAACTTTACAATAGCTGGTATAATGTAAAGTTGTTGAGAAACAGCTAGCACTGGGCAAGCACAGATAAACAAAATGACCCCAACCCTTGACTTTGCCAGCTAGCCGTTACTGTCTTCAAAGTTCCCAAGTTTCTCACAGTCATAATGTATTGCCACTCGCCATGTTCATGACTGAACTAGAAACTCACATGGCTGGTTCCCTTCCTCCTGTGAACGTACACTGAGCGGCTGCTCTGTACCAGGCCTTGTGTTTCATCGTGTTTCAGATATCTGTGGATATCATAATGTACCTGTTGCAATGTTGTTCCTCTAGCTTCCAAGTCCCTTACTCTACTCAGTCATACATGGACAACTAAGTCTTGATTGTACCTTTGATTTATTATTTTAAATTTTAAAAAGTGTAATATGCAACACCTAAAAGTCCGCAAAACTACCAGCTCCAGAAATAGAATATAATCCTGCTAGTTTTCAGTTCTACTTTTCACTTAAGGGGTTAAGTGACAGTGGGGTACAGGGTATATGGAAAGGACATCTGTTGTGCAGCAATAGCACAACAGAGCTATTTTTGATTCTTCTTCATGTTTTGGTTCTTGCTGAAGCTTCCATCTTTCCTCAGCCTCTGGGGTTCATGCCTGGTATTCCTTGAGGAGTGTAGTTGCTTGGGTGAGCAAGGGTCTTGCTGAACTGGTAGAAAGTAACAGAGGTGAAACTCTGAAGTTAAGAATTTGTGCCCCCTTTGTTCTGAGCCAAGACTGGCACTAGCTCCTGTAAAGAGCTGTAAATAACATGTCACGTGTTAATGTGAAAAGAAGTTTCTATAGATTTATTTTAAGCTGAAGCAGTCCCCACAGTCAGTTCATACAGCATATTAGGTTCTCAAAAATCTCTTACCCCTGCAGCAAGCTTTCTACTTTACACACATTTTTCATTGTTTTAAAGGGTAAATAATGCTTTTCTGGACCGACTCCAAGGCAAAAGTCAACCAGGTGGCCCTGAGCAGTCTGGAGGCTATTGGAATATGAATAGTGGTAACAGCTGGGTGAGTTTTTCCTTTTCTCTTAAAAAAAATCATCTTTCAAAGTTGAAGAATAAAAACAATGAGAGTTTTAAATACATGTTGTGGCTTTCTCCCCAGATAATTGTTGATTTAATTTTTTTGGTGTGCTGTTCAGCTGTGTGATGGGCAGTCAGCCAGGGTGATTACTGTAAATTCTACGATAGCTTCTGAGAGAAAGTCCTGATTTCTGCTGTAGCCAGTCACAATAAAAAAATGACACCTGCCCTGTGTTCTCAATGTGAGTGCCTAGACTTCAAGACTTTCTATCACCCCTTGCCTAGACCTACAACAAAAACAAACAAATTATTTTTTTCAGAAAAATTTAAAGTGAAATATAGTTATAAAAATAATAAGCATTCTCTAGTAACATTTTCTTTCAGTGAAACTTGCACATCAAAGAAACCAGTAGTTAATTTTTCACTAAAAATGGTTTTTAAAAATTCCTACAGCAAGGGTACTTTTTAAAAACGAAATGTCCTTACATATTTCTGTGAAGAAAACCTTGCAACATATTGTAATATGTGCTTACTGTGTTTTGTGTATGGGATTGTGAGGTTTGTAATGTGCACAGAATCAACACTAACTACAGTAGGTTTAAAACCTGTTTAGTTGAAGCCCAAGTGCATAAGTACTTTCTCTCTCTCTCTCTCTCTCTCTCTCTCTCTCTCTCTCTCTCTCTCTCTCTCGCTGTCATCTATCTATCCACATCAGATAGAAATCTTTAAACTGGTAAAAGTATAACAAAATAATCAAGGGCTTGGTTATCTGGAAACTCCAGAGATCTCCCTTTAATAAATACTCGAGGGACATTTTTGAGAAGTCAATCTGCTAGAAGTCATATATGCATGTTTCCTTGAAAGATATCTCGTATTTAAAATTGATGAATGGATTTTCTAAACACACACATATTTAAGATAATTGAACATAGCAAATTTGCAGAGAATGTATCCTGGATGTGTCTGTTTATCCATAGTGCATGTTCCTTTATTTTGCTGTGGCATTCAGGATAGGGACAGGGACAACATGGAAGAGAGAGAGAAAATAATCAGAGTACAGTATCTTTGTGTGGTGCAATATATGCATTCCTGACTAATTCATAACAGCATGTGAGTAGGAGTTGTGTGGAAAGTGGGGCACGGTGAGTGAAGACATTATCCACGTTCATATAACTTACTTGGGAAGCACGATTGGAATTCAGATTTTGGTAGTACTTGGAAACTCCGTACATTTATCATGTCTCCTCTACTTAACAACTCCTTAACCTTATAAAGTTCCTAGAAAAATACCTGGGGTTGAGGGGAAGAGGATGGGAGAGTGGAAATGGATACCACTTAGGCTTCTGCTAATGAAATGAGGAGTTGGCAACCTGGTTCACCCATGACTATTGGTAGGCCTTAGTAATGAGCTGCAAACCTCTGCTTAGACTCCTTGTGGATCAAAGCGAGGACTATCGCTTTTTCATGATGTCATAACGAGGATGACTGAGTGAAATTTTTAGTAGGATGGGCACATCTGTATCTAAAGTGGTTATTGGTGCTTCCCTTACTTGAAAGAAATAATGACAGAAAAGTGAGAATTTCCTCAGGCTCACGCTGCCCTCTTTATTGACCTCCAGATGCCTGCACTTCTAGGCTTGCTTTCCTGATGATTCCATCTCCTCCACCCACTGGGGAACTTTGTTCTACGAATACTCTCCTCTCTTTTCTGAATTGCTGAATGTTCCATCTCAACTAGGAAATTCCCATTAGTCTACTATATAAGGCAATATAAATTCTGCTGATACGACCTTTCCCTCTTGCTTCTTCCCTATTTCTTTGTTCCTCTTTAGAGTAAAACTCCAAAAGTTGTCTATCCTTGCTGTCTCTAATTTCTTTGTTCCATTTTTTTTCTTAAACCCACTCTAATCAGGTTTTAGAATCTAGCAGTCAAAAAAAAAAAATCCATGGTCATTAGCAATGTCCACATTGCAATAGCCATTGATTTTTTTCTCAGTCTTCATCTTTTGACTTACCAGTGTCATTTGTCATGATGGATCACTCCTTCTTTGAAACTGTTTTTTTACTTGGCTTCTGGAACACTATACCCACTTGGGTTTCCATATAATCCAGTGGTGACCCCCTTTTCATTCTTCTTTGCTGAATTCCTCACACCCACCTGTCCTCTCAACACTGGAATGCCTCGGGGATTCACCCTGGATCATTTTCTGAATATTACAGTCACTTAATACTTCAATGGCCTCATTCATTCTTATGAAATTAAATACCACCTATATACTTATTACTCCCACATTTCTATTTCCAGCCTAGACTTCTCCCTCCAAACTCCATACTGCATACTCTGTTGTCCAACAACATCTCTACTTGAATGCATAATAGACATTTCATCCTTAACATGTCTAAAATTCAGCCTTTGATCCCCTTGCTTCAATGCTCTAGCTGCATATTTTCCTGTTTCTTCACAATTCTCTCCCATCAGCAAATCCTCTTCACTCTTTCATCCAGACATATCTAATCCAACAGCTTCTTCCCACACTCACCGCCATCATGCTGCTTTCAGCCTCTAATTGTCATCCAGATTCTTGCAGGAGTCTCCTAGACAGTTTCCTTGCTTTCACACTTACTTACTTAGAGTTTATTCTCAAATACAAGAGTGACAGAAGTCAGATCCTGTCTCTCCTCCAAATCCTCCAATGGCTCCCATCACTCTCCAAAAAACTTGGAGTCAAAGCCAAAGTCCTGGCAGCAGCCTACCAGGTGTTGCCTGTCCCAGACCCCATCTTAGCCGTCTTTCCTCACTGCTCTTCAGCTGTACCAGCTTTCTTGCTGTTCTTTGTAAACTTCAACCACTGGTTGCTCCCTCCACACTCTTCACCAAAAATATCCATATGGTATGTTCTCTCTCATATTCCTGAATTCAACCACCTCAGTGAGTTACCTTGGGCATCCTAGGTAAGACTGCTACCTGTGCCCTCATGCTGACCTTTGCAACCCCCTTTCTGAGCTTGCCTTCCTTTTTCCATAGCACTCTTCAACTTCTAACATACTTTTCTAATATAGTTTACTTGTATGTTTTGTTGATTACTTACTCTTAGTCTCTCTCCTTGTAATGTACATCCTATATTCCCCAAGAGCAGGGCCTTTACATTGTTCTGTTTACTGATACATCCCAGGCGTAAAACAATAACTGGAACTTACTGCAGACACAAGGAAACAAGTGGTTGTGATTCAACATCACAGTCACAAGGAGATTTACAGTCAAATGATTTGATATGCTAAAATGATTAGATGCTAAATTTAAAATACTTGATGAAATAAAAATTGCATTAGTTGGGTGTGTGGTGGCATATGACTGTAGCCCTAGCTACTTGGGAGAATGGATTGAGCCCAGAAGTTCAAGGCTGGCTGGAGTGAGCTATAATCAAATCACATCACTGCACTCCAGCCTGGATGACAGACTGAGACCTTGTCTCAAAAAAAAAAGAAGGAAAGATTAGAGTTGCAATAATGAGCAAAAAAACAAGAGACATTAAAGAGGACTTGAAAAAGAACAAAAAGATAAAATGAAATAAAGAATATACTTTTTGAAATTAAGAAACTCGAATTTTTCTTATTAAAAGAAATGCAAATAAAGAACTAAAATACCATTTTCCATCTATTATTTGGCAATAAACCCCAAAATTGCCTAAATATTCTGTTGGCAAGGCTGTGGGAAAACAGGTACTTTGCACATTATTGATAGAAATGAAAAAAGATGCAAATGCTATAAAGATTAATTTGTTACTGTCTATCCATACAATAAAAACAAGGTCTAGGCATATTACAAGAATGTTCTATTAAAGTTTCAAGAAACAGATTATTTCAAATGTGTCTAAAAAGTTTTTCTGATTAATTAAAAAGGAAGAAGTATTCTCCAAAATGATTAAGCAGGTAATTGTGACTTTAAATTAAAGTTAGACAATGACTATACAGGAAAAAAATATGGACAGACCCTCACTCATAAACATAGATTTTAAAAAGTTGCAGACAAAATTTTGACAAATTCAATAACAAACTTTTAGAAAGCATAACATCCTGATCAAAATTGGCTTTATCCCAGAAATTTATCCCAAGATAAGCAAACTTGGCTTATAACAAACAAAACAAAGCAAAAACAACTACTGAGATAATTAGCCTCATAAATTATAGGAAAAACTCCGTATGATCATCTCACCAGGTACAGAGAAAGCATCTGATAAAGCTCAACACTCATTTGTAGGTTAAAAAAAAAAATCTAGAAAACTAGGAATAGAAGGAAAAGGAAAATCTTCTTACCTAATAAAGAGATCAAAACTCTATAATAAAAATACATAAAAATATTTTCTTTAAACTAGATATAAGGATTGCAAAGAAAGTAGCATTTATAAATCAAAGATGATACAATTATTTATATAAAAAATTCAAAGTAACATACTCAAATGATAAAATAAATAAGGACTTGGAAATGCTGGTGGCTATAAGAGCAATAGCTAAATAAAAGCTAGTTTCATTTTTGCACATTGAGATTAATCAAAAAAACCTAACAAAAACATTAAGCCAAAGATATATGTGACCCTTGAGAAAAAACTATAAAATTTTATAAAAAGATATTGGGGAATAATTGGAGAGTGATATCTTGTTAATGGATAGGGATGAACTCTCAAATCATCTATTGATTTACATGAATTGTAATCAAAGCAAAGAACCAGGAATGGCCAATTCATTCCTAAAGATCAAGATGTATATATGGGAACTTAATTATATATTTAATATGTTATGCAACTGGCACCAGCAAACCCAATCATTACTCAAAAGTTCTTTTTGATTTGAAGTCTCTGTCATTCAAACTGGAGTGTAGTGGCACAATCACACTACCGCTACTGCAACCTCAATTTACTGGGCTCTGGTGATCTTTCTGCCTCAGCCATCCAAGTAGCTGAGACTACAGGCATCCGTCACCACACTCAGCTAATTTTTTTATTTATTGTGGAGACGAGGTCTCACCTTGTTGTCCAGGCTGGTTTCAAAATCCTGGACTGAGGCAATCCTCTCGTCTTGGCCTCCCAAAGTGCTGGGATTACAGCCACGAGCCACTGTGCCTGGCTCATTTCTGGAATTTTATTGTATGACAGAAGAGGCAGAGCACATCACTGGGGAAGATGAACTCTTCAACAAATGCTTTTGGGGCAATTGGGTACACATGTGAAATTAGGTCCCTTCCTTACATTATTCATAAAAAATTAGCTCCAGCTAGATTAAAGCTTATAAGGAAGACTTCTTAAATTTTAGAAAAAATAAAAGAACCAAAGCATAAACCAAAAATAAATGATAAATATATCTACATTAAAATTTTAAGACATCTGTTCATCAAAGAACCTCATACAATAGTAAGAAAAGCCATAAATTAAACTTTTATTTATGACATGTTTTACAAATAACAAGTGGACAACAGTTAGTTATAGAATAAATTAAGGATGTGTTATTAATTTAAAAGTTGACAGATAAGGATTGAGAGTGGAAAGCTATGCCACAACTCACAGATGGGGCTTGGAGGAAATATTGGAACCAACAAAGCCCAAGAACAAAAGAAGGAAGGCAGAAAATAAGATAAAAGTCATGGAGAGAAACAGTTGTTTCTTGAAGTGTCATATAGACATGAAAGCATTAGGCCCTCCAAAAGTGTATATGTTAGGTTGATCGTTATTTTTTAACCATTTTAAATTTAAATAATAGTCTTCTCATATTGTTTAATGTATACATTTCTTTTTCTTTTCTTTTCTTTTCTTTTTTTTTTTTTTTTTTTTTTGAGTTGGAGTCTCACTCTGTCACCCAGACTGGAGTGCAGTGGCCGCTTCCGGCCACCGCAACCTCAACTTGCTGGGCTCCGGCGATCCTTCCTCCTCAGCCTTCCAAGTAGCTGGAATTACAGGCATGCGCTACCATGCCCGGCTGATTTTTTGATTTATTGTAGAGATGAGGTCTTGCTGCCCAGGCAGGTCACGAACCTCTTTTTTTTATTATAAAGATTTGGGGTACAATTCAGGGTTAGGTATACAAACATTGATCATGCAGGTACCCTAGTTGATAAAGTATGCCCCTCCCTCCCCTAGCAGTTTTCCTCAACTGCCTATCCCACCCCGCTTCCCCTGACAATTTCCCACTACTGCCAATCCTTTTCTTATAGTATTATAATTGTTCAAGGTCCGCTTATGAGTGAGACAATACGGTATTCTCTTCTTTGTTTCTGTGTTAAATCACTGAGTATGATCGACTCAATCCATCCAAGTTGCTGCGAAGTCCATATGTTTGTCTTTCTTTATGGCTATATAATATTCCATTGTGTGTATGTACCACATTTTAAAAATCCAGTCCAGCTTCAGTGGGCAACATGGTCGGTTCCATATTTTTGCTATTGTGAATAGAGCTGCAACAAACATTCGTGTGCAGGTATCTTTTCTGTAGAATTATTTGAGTTCTGGGTATATTCCCAATAAGGGAATTGCTGGGTCATATGGAAAGTCAATTTCTAGTTCTTTTAGAAATCACCACACTGTCTTCCACAGCAGTTGCACTAATTTGTATTCCCACCAGCAGTGTAGAAGTGTTCCTTTTTCTTCACGTCCTTGCCAGCATCTGTTATTTGTTTTATTAATGATGGCCATTCTTACAGGGGTTAGGTGGTATCTCAGTGTGGTTGTGATTTGCATTTCTCTGATAATGAGTGAGGCTGAGCACTGTTTCATGTGTCTGTTGGCTGCCCATATATCTTCTTTTGAGAAGTGTCTAGTCATGTCTTTTGCCCACTTTTTAATGGGGCTGTTTGTTATTTTCCTTTCGGTGTGTTTGAGTTTCTTGTAGATCCTGGATGTTAGACTTTTGTCAAATAAAGTTGACAAACATTTTTTCCCATTATGTGAGCTGTCTCCCTGCTCTCTTGATGATTTCTTTTGCTTTGCAGAAGCTCATTAGTTTGATAAGGTCCCACTTGACTATCTTATTTCTTAAGGTATGGGCATTTAGGATTCTGAATAGGAATTGGTTGCCAGTTCCAGTTTCTATAAGGGTGTCTGCGTTTTCTAAGATTCTTATCGTTTAAGGTTTTACCTTTAGGTCTTTGATCCATTTAGAGTTAAGTTTTGTGTACAGTGATAGGTAGGGGTCCTGTTTCAATCTTCTGCATGTATTCAGCCAGTTTTCCCAGCACCATTTACTGAATAGATTCTCCTTTCCCCAGTGGTTGTTGTTGGAGGCTTTGTTAAAGATGAGTTGGTTGAGAAATTGAGGCTTTGCTTCTGGAATCTCTATCCTGTTCCATTGGTCTACATGCCTGTTCTTGTACCAATACCAGGCTGTTTTGATTACTGTAGCCTTATAGTAAAGTTTGAAGTCTGGAAGTGTGATATCTCCTGCTTTGTTTCTTTTGCTAAGGCTATTTGTGGTCGTTTATGTTTCCATATGAATTTCTGTATTGTCATTTCCAGGTCTGAGAAGAATGATGTTGGTAGCTTAATGAGTATTTCACAGAATCTGTAGATTGCCTTTGGTAGGATGGACACTTTAACAATGTTGATTCTTCCTATCCATGAGCATGGAATATTTTTTCATTTGTTTGTGTCTTCTTGAATTTCTTTGAGCAGTGTTTTGAGGATCCAATTGTAAAGGTATTTCACTTCTCTGGTTAGGAAAATGCCAAGGTATTTCATTTTTTGTGTGGCTGTTGTGAATAGGATCATGCTTTTAATTTGGGTCTCTGCCTGCTTGTTGTTGGTGTGTAGGAGTGAAACTGTCTTTTGCACATTTATTTTGTACCTTGAGACTTTGCCAAAGTCCTTTATCAGGCAAGCAGGTTTTTGACAGATTCTCTTGGATTTTCAAGGTATAGGATCATATCATCAGCAAAGAGGGATAACTTGACTTCCTCTTTTCTTATTTGGATACCCCTGATTTCCTGCTCTTGTCTTCTAATTGCCCTAGCTAGGGCTTCTAATACAATGTTGAACAAGAGGGGTGAGAGTGGGCAGACTTGTCTTGTTCCAGTTTTCAGGAGAAATGTTTCCAGTTTCTGTCCATTTAGCAATATGTTAGCTGTAGGTTTATCATAAATGGCAATTACTATTTTGAGGTATGTTCCTTTTATACTTAGGTGCTTGAGGGTTTTTATCAAGAAGGGATGCTGGATTTTATCAAAAGCTTTTTCCTCACCTAATGATATAATCCTGTGGTTCCTGTTTTTACATTTGTTGATGTATTTAATTACATTTATGATCTTGTGAATGTTGAACCAGCCCTATATCCTGAGGATGAAGCTTATTTGGTCATGGTGGATGATTTTTGAGATGTGTTTTTGGATTTGATTTGCTAGAATCTTGTTGAGGATTTTTGCATCTATGTTCATCAAGGATATTCGCCTGAAGTTCTCTTTTTTTGTTGGATCTTTACCCTGTTTGGGTATCAGTGTGATGTTAGCTTCATAAAATGATTTGGAGAGAATTCCATCTTTCTCAATTGCCTGAAATATTTTCAGTAGGTTTTGGTATCAGCTCCTCCTTGTACATTTTGTAGAATTTCACTGGAAAGCCATCTGATCCAGGGCTTTTTTTTTTTTGTAGGTAGTTTTTGTATGACAGAGTCAATTTCCTGGGTTGTTATTTGTCTATTTAGTGTCTCAGTGTCTCCTTGTTTCAACCTGGGGAGGTTGTGTGATGTTAGAAAGTCCTCCGTTTCATTTAGGTTATCAAGTTTATTTCCTTGTCGGTATACATAGTAATCTCTGATAATCTTTTGTTATTTCTTTGTGGTCAGTTGTGATTTGATCTTTTGTATTTCTGATTGTGTTTATTTGGGCTTTTTCTTGGTCATTCTGGCTAGGGGTCCATCAATTTTGTTAATTCTTTCAATAAACCAGTTTTTTGTTTTGTTGATATTTTTGTGGTATTTTTGTCTTGTGTGTCCTGTATTTGCACTCTTATTTTGGTGATTTGGATTCTTCTGTTAGAGTTGGGGTTTTGGTGGTCTTCTCTCTCTGGCTCCCTCAGGTGATTTGTTAGGCTCTCTACTTGTGATCTTTCCGTTTTCTTGATGTGTGCTTGTAGGATATTGGCCTGAAGTTCTCTTTTTTTGCTGGATCTTTACCTGGTTTGGGTATTAGTGTGAGACATAATTTCCCCTCTTAGAACTGATGTCATGGCATCCTGGAAGTTGATAAGATGTTTCTTCATTTTCATTTGTGTTTAGGAATCTTTTAATTTCTGCTTTGATTTCAGTATTGACCCAGTAGTTACTCAGCATCATGCTGTTTAATGTCCATGTCTTTGTGGGCTTTGGGGAAATTTTGTTGGTGTTGATATTTATTTTTATTCCACTGTAGTCTGAGAATGTGCATTGCAAGATTTCAACCTTATGGAATTTGTTTATGCTTAGTTAAAGGCAACACAGGGCAAGAAATCTCATTTTATTCATAGGATAGGACTGAACACTCACATTTTTTGTGTGTATGTCTTTACACTTATAACATATTCCAGTGGCCCCTAAATACTTTGTTTAGGTTGAAAGAAAACATTGGATTTTTTCTTTAGGTTGATTTTGTTAAAAAAAAACCAATAAAATTTAAAAACCTACAGGCTTATTTTTCATTTGGAGATTTGGTTCTTTCAGAAAGTATCTTTAGAGAAGTTATATTGTCGTTGTAATAAATGCAGACATATTTTTTCCCAAAATAAAATACCTGACATTTGTATATATGAAAGCATCCAACTAAAAATCAAAGTTTTGTGACAACGCTTGCTAAAATTTGTAATTCAAAAATGCCTTTCAATTTTTCTAAAGTAGTCATTAGTTTTCACAAAGCACTCAGGATGGGACACTTACATTTAAAAAATCACTTCAAATGATATTTTCTCTGATACAATGAGATTCTTTGGGATGCTATGGAAGCTCTAAATCCTCTGACTTCAAGGGCAGTTAAGCAAGCATCTGCCATGACCTATGAGGCAACCTGAGATTTGAATTTCTCTAAGTGTTAGAAAACCAGCACTAGTCTGTATTCCAAACGTAGCTTGACCCAGCTTTGTGGAAGCCTTTGTCGAGATTTCTTGATCCTTTGCACAGGGTGGGAGTGGGGACTCATTAGTCTAACCCCCATCTCAAGGTCCTCTTCGAAGTCACCTCTCTGCTGCATAGTACAGTGCAACTCTGTTTGATACATTTCCATTTAAATTGCTCTGCTCTACATTGTGCTCATCCTGTCCTTGTGGTAACTATAATGGGGGGGGTTGGACAACATTTTTGAACTCTATTATTTGTGACCTGTGTTATCCTGTCTCTAAGAACACAGTCAATAAGGCGTCACTTGACAGGCCATTATATTATTGACTAAGATAGTTTTGTGAATCAAATGCAATGTGACTTGAAAATTAAATCATTTCACTGGTACTCAAAAAATTTTTTTAAATGGTCGTTTTAGCTTGATGCAATAAGAGTGTTCTTTGAAGGAACTTCATTTTGGACTACAAAGACTTTGAACTGTATTTTGCTGTTTGTGGTTAATTTTTGTTTTCTTTTTCTTTCAGGGTATTTGAGAAAGATTTACTTTCATCTGGCCTTTGTCAACTGACCTTGAAAAACCTCATGAGATGCTTTTCCTTAATGCAATTTTGTTCAGCCTCACTGTTTTTGCCTCGACTTCAACTGCCCACCCTCTTGATTGAGCAGTCAGGGCTGACCAATTTCTCCCTGTTACCATTTGCAGGAGCTGATTACTGAATTCATATTTAATCTCTACTGCCAATGAAATGTTACATTATTTTTCTAATTGGTTTTGCCTCTTATGGGGAGTATAATTAGAGCAATGCTAGTAAGATAGAAAAACAGGGAATTGCTTGATGCTTTCAAGTTGGTGAGAGCTGTGGGCGCTACAAGCTTGTCTAAGTGACTAATTCTTATCTAATTCTCAGATCAGGTTTGGGGAAGCTTTGGTGTCTTTTTAGATTTTAATCCCTACTTTCTTAATCTGGGGGTACAAATATGCACAATAGAAAAATAAATCTTGTATACTCTTTTAAGCAAATCTATAAATAAATTTTGAGCTACTTCTATATAAATGTGTTGTTTAAATTTTTAATGAAAAATTCCAAGAGTTTTCTCTCTGGAGGGGTCTCATTTTAATATTTCCCTTTTCATTCCATATAGATCAAATATATGACGGTGATTACTATTGGCTCTTGCTTTGGTCTTGATTAACTTACTAATATCATATTAACCTGATTTTCAGAGGTGTACAGTTTATTTCCTGAATGGTCAGTGTTTCCATAAAAATCAACTAGACACAAATATAGACATCATATATGGTTTGCTGATATTTTGGAAACTTGTCTTTGCTCTGTGTAAGCTATGTTCTATTGCTAATTCAGTTGGATTTCTTATTTACCTTCGGTGACCTTGAACCAGTTCATCGACCTTAGAGTGCAAAAGTATTGATTTTCCATGATGTGTAATCTAGCCCCTTCTGTCCCCCCTACCATCTCTCTTCTCCTCCCCACCACCCACCACACTGTGTAGGAAAAGCATTGCATTCAATCTTAGAAAGAAGGTTAGAGGATCAAATCATTTTTGTAGCTGGACAAATAAAAATACTTTGCAGCATTAAAGTATAGTGTCTTCTGTGGTCCCAACTGCTCTTTTGAAATGAACTTTCCAAATCTTTGTAATTCGGGAATATATTGGGATTTGAAATTCTTGGGCCAAGACACATGGCTTGGGGACTCACAGAGCTAGACAAGGGTACCCTGCAGAAAGGGTCACATCGGTGGGTGGGGATGGCTGAGAACAGATGGTACTCTGGCATTTTCTCTGGAGTAAATAATACAGATATTCTTGGTTTTCTTCTCTTCTGCCAGCTGAAGCTGTGTTAATGCTGTTGACACTAATATAAAATGTTTGGTTCATTTGAAATCCTTGTCATTGCCTTATATGGGGAAAAATAAATCCCTCAGCCTGTGTTGGAAACACTGCCAAACTGATTGCAAATATGTGGCTGTAGTAGGCATTTCAGTGCTGTGGCATGCAGCCATTTCGGCCCTACCCCTGCCAGGCTAGCTGTCTTACGGTTGTGTCCCTGTTTTTGTGTTCAGACTTGATTTTCTTCACTTGCTGCATTTTCCAGTGTGTAACCAGGAGTTGACTTAGGGAAAAGAGATGCTTTCTTACTTTGGGGCTCTCGGCGAAGTTGATGTCAATTTCTCTTCCACTGCCTGGTATATCCTGCACTCCCAAAAGTTTTGTCCGGGCATCTAATTTCATTTAAAAAATAATATATATGCAGGTATGGAAAATTGTGACTTCATGGCCGAAATTATGTAGAGTATGTATAGGGTTGTAAACATCTTCCTTGATCAATTTTCTGTGTAGGCAGAAGTAACCAGGAAAGAAGCAATAGTTGCTGTCTACGGTTACCAACCGTTTTCCTCTTCACATATAATCTGCCATGTTGAATCAATTGGAATGAAATTTAACATATGGATAACTTTAGATAGGAGCCCTAGTTCTGTGCTTAATTTTAAAGTGTTTTTCTTTAGAAGGAAAATAAAAAGAAGAAAATTGTTACAAGCATAAGGTGTTTGTAATAGAAGCTTTAGATAATACAGATGTTTAATAAAATATTTAATTTGGCATTAAAGTTTTAAATACCTGTGTATGTTAGTGTATCAGTTTTTCCTTTGTGATTCTTCTTGGTACTGTACTGATGGTTTTTAAAATGTGCAAAATAGGCTGGTGTGGTGGCTCATGCCTGTAATCTCACCACTTAGGACAGCCAAGATGGAAGGATCGCTTGAGCCCAGAAGTTAGAGACCAGCCTGGGCAATATAGCATGACCTTGTCTCTATAAAAATTAAACAATAAATAAAATGTGCAAAACAGCAGTCGACCCAGTGGCTTATCCTAACAAAACGAGGGGTTTTCCCTACTACAGGGCTTAGTTAATAGCAACACAGGGCAAGAAATCTCATTTCATTCACAGGATAGGCCTGAACACTCACATTTTCTTGTATGTATGTTTTTACACTTGTAACATATTCCGTGTGGCCCCTAAATACTTTGTTTAGGTTGAAAGAAAATATTGGGTTTTTTTCTTTAGGTTGATTTTGTTTAAAAAAAAATCAATAAAAATTAAAAGCCTACAAGCATATTTTTCATTTGGAGATTTGTCTTTCAGAAAGAATCTTTAGAGAAATTACATTGTAGTTGTAGTAAATGCATACGTATTTTTATCCCAAAATAATATACCTGACATTTGTATATATGAAAGCATCAAGCTAAAAAATCAAAGTTTTGTGACAACTCTTGCTGAAAATTTGTAATTGATTCTAGAAAACGTATAGCCATCAAAACAGTGCCTATGAGCTTCATTTTAAATTTCAGGATATTAAGCAGATGGGTTGTTATTAGCTGGCCTATTCCTATGAAAAGGTATGTTTGAAGGTGTGGCTGATAGAGGAAGTCACAGGAATTGTGTTAGGACTGTTAGTAGGTAGAAGAAAATAGTAAGAAAAGGCTGCTAATTCTTTGTCTTTCACTTAATGAGCTAGCGCATATAGTAACTAGCTCTGTGTTGATGTGCATGAAATAAAATTAGAGTGATGTATAGTAAATTTACGTGAGGAAAGAGAATGTGCCTTTCAAGTTACCATGAGGATTGTAGAGAGTACATAAACATATTAGGTATTTCTTTAAGGAAGATGTTCGGTCTTGGAACCTCTTCCCTCTTTTTAAAAAATATTCCATTGTTCAAATATGGAGTTTAAAAAGGATCATGGAGGACTTTTTTTTTCTGCACATAGAAGTATGTGCTCAAAAGTGAAGACTTTTTAAAAAAGTCATATAAAAGCAAGTGGGGTATAATACATTCATTGCATTTATTGCCATGTTGTGCCATCTGCCAGGACAGAGAGAATACAGGCAGACCTGTGCTGCAACACACAAAGCCCCAAGGTAGCTGACTTATGACAACCCCTTTGCTCTGCTGCCCAGCTGCAAGGCATGTGCTCAGAGCATCCCTTCCCATAGTCCCTGGAGAACACTGACTGCAGTTGACTGAAGGAATCATCCAGTCCATCGTGAGAGGGTGACATTTCCTTCTCTACAAAATGTTACACAAGTGATCAACAACACCAGATTGTGAACTGGTTAGAAATTTTAATGTCTGTATTTTAGAAATGGTTGAGCTAAAAAGAGTAGAAATTGTGCTTTAATACTGAGAGCAGAAACAGATGGGAGAAGGATATTCAAATTGGCCATTGTGAATTAAGAAAAATCAGAAATCAGACTGGGTGCAGTAACTCACCCTTGTAATCACAGCACTTTGAGAGGCCAAGGTGGGAGGATCGCTTGAGCCCAGGAGGTCGAGACTAGCCTAGGAACATGGTGAGACCTTGTCTCTGAAAAAAAAAAAAATTAGCAAGGTATGGTGATGTGTGTCTGCAGTTACTGCTACTCAGGAGGTTGAGGTGGAAGGATTGCTTGAAACCAGGAGGTTTAGGCTGTGGAGAACCGTGGATATGCCTCTACGCTCCAACCTGGGTGACAGAAACCCTGACTCAAAAAAAATAGAAAAAATTGCATACAATTCTAGTCTGTTTTGAATGCGGTACTATGGAGACACAAAGATAAGTGGTGGAGGAAATGGAGCCGTCAGGATAGGCTAGATTATGTGACCATGATAAATAATCCCCACCTTTCCTTGTATTAGTAATGTCTGTTTCCTGCTCATGCTTTACTTCAAGCACAGGTCAGCAGAAGTCTCTGCTCACCTTGGTCACTCAAGAACTAATGAAGCCTCCTTCTCCTCTCCTTATGCGTTCCTTACAGCAAGAGGACAAGATAGTGGCAGTATTTTGTGGTGAGCAATTAAATGCTTTCTCCTGGACGTGGCACTACTACTTCTGTTCACATTTCATTAGCCAGAACAGATCATATGGCCATCCCTAACTTTAAAGTGGTGGCAAATAAAACTCTATGATGTTCTACAATGTACAAAAAAGAAAGAGAAGAAGAACATTTGTAAATAGCCCTAAAAATCCATACACACTATACAATGGAAGAAGCAAGACACAGGCACATGAAAGTTTAAGAACAAAGACACATACAAATGCAAAACAATAGCAGAAACCTAGTTCAGTTCAAATTCTAAAAAGGGGCTAGTTATTTGCCAGGCACTGTGCTAGGTATGGAGACTATAAAGCTGTACACATCAACCGTTAGGGAACTCTAACTTGAGTTAGGGTCTTACACATACACAGACAATCCAAGAAAATTATGAGAGGCGTGCAAAGCAATAAGACAAGAAATATAAGACAGAGGGGACTGTGTGCCATATTAAGTAGCTTGGGCTTTTGAAATGTTACAAGTGTGGAATGGACCTTAGTAGATTTCTATTTTTATTTTCTAAAAAATCATGGCTGCTCCCATGGAAGATAGATTTGAGGGAGACAAGACCAGAGGCAGAGCAACCAGTTAGGAGGTTGGAGGTGATTTCACCAGTTCAAGGCGATCCATGATGAAAATCCTAAGCTAGAGCAGGGTCAAAGGAATGAGAATGTGGAATTCTTAGGATATAGAAAAGCAGAACTCTGTAAATGACTGAATGCAGATGGAGAGTGACAAATCAGAGACGAGTTTTGTATTTCTGTAACCAGACTCAGGTTCTGCTGCTTGTCGCTTGAAAACTCAAGAGGCAAGGATTGGCATAAGGAAAACAGGTTTGTTCAAGAGTCAGAAACTTGTGAAGATTGCAGACGGAAGTCTCAAAGACTAACTCCCTGAGGGGTTTTGGACTGAGGATTTTAAAGGGACTGTGGAAGGTGAGAGGCTGGAAAATTAGGTTCATTGATTGGTTGGGATAAGGGAGATTAAATCCTCAGAGCGTGGAAACTGCATTCTTTGGTGAGTCAGCTTCTTGTAGGGTCCTTTAGACCAGCTGATGTCAGTACTTTATTGACAGGACCTGAAAGAATATCTCAAATGGAAAACTTAGTGTTTTAAAATGTTCAAGGTGTCATGGGATCAAGAGGTGACCAATAACTGCAGACATCTGGGCACCAGCAAGGGTCCAAGGAGGTTGGGAAGCTTCTTTGTCCTTGGTCAGTTCATGATGTTCCTTTAAATCTTTAACAAAACATAATTGGTGTGCATTCTTCCCTTTTTTCTCAGAGTTAGTCTCAACAGCTGCATACTTATCATTCCTACATTATCTTTTTGGTGTTTCCAAATTTTTCTAGCATACACGCAAGTGTGGGTAAGTTCCACTTAAACAAACATGGCGTTAGTTATGTTTGTTCTTTTGCTGTTTCACTGTTACATTTTTAGCCTGGGTGAATATACTGATGGTAATGTGACCATAAAGACAAAATTTGTAGTATTTCAGAGGAAGGGAGCCCTGGTGTGTCTACTAGAGAGTTTCAAAGACTATAGATTTAAATTTCATGAGTTCGGGGACTTTGATTTGTTCAATGTTGCACTCCCAGTACCTTGACAGGTGCCTAGCACATAATAGTGACTCAGTGAGCATTTAGTAAATGAATGGATTTCATGAAGAAGCAAGATTTTTATAGATGGAAAGAAGTAAGTATGGTGGTGGTTGGTGGGGGTTGGATGCAGGGACGTTTAGGGCAAGGAAACCACAGTGATACAGTGATGGTGGTGAGCGTGTGTTTGGGAGGTACTGAAAGAGGGAGAGAGAGAGCAACTAGGGGACTAATGCGGTTACTGCTCAGTGTGAAAGGAAGTGAAAGATCAGATGTGGACAGGGTAATGCTACAATAAACATGCGAGTACGGGTATCTTTTTCATAGAGTTCCTCTGGGTATATTCCCAGAAGAGGGATTACTAGGTTATATGTAAGATCGATTTTTAGAACTTTTAGGAATCGCCACACTGTTTCCCACAGAGGTTGTACCAACTTACACTCCCACCAACAGTGTGGAATTGCTCCCTTATCCCCGCATCCTCTCTAGCAGTTGTTTTTTGAGTTATTGATGATGGCCATCCTGACTGGAGTGAGGTAGTATCTCAGTGTGGTTTTAATTTGCATTTCTTAGATGATTAGTGAGGTTGAGCATTTTTTCATGTATCTGTTGGCTGCTCGTATGTCTTCTTTTGAGAAGTGTCTATTCATATATTTTGCCCACCTCGTAATAGGGCTGTTTGCTTTTATCCTTTTTGGCATGGTTGAGTTCCTTATAGATCCTAGATGTTAGGTCCTTCTCAGATATACAAACAAATGTTTGTATATCTTATAGATCCTAGATGTTAGGCCTTTGTCAGATATACAAACAAATGTTTACTCTTCTTCCTTCTTACCTTGCTGGCATTATTCACAATAGCAAAAACATGGAGCCAACTGCACTGCCCATTGAAAGTGGACTTGATAAAAAAAAGTGATACATATACATGATGGAATATTATGCAGCCATAAAGAAGGACAAGATTATGAACTTCGCAGCAACTTGGATGGACTTAGAATCTATAATACTGACTAATCTATCACAGAAACAAAGAACTGAGTACCACATGTTCTCACTCATAAGCAGACCCTGAACAATTATCATGACACTACAAGAAAGGGATTGGAAGTAGTGGGAAATCGCCAGGGGAGCAGGGAACACACTTCATCAATAAGGGTACCTGATCTCAAGCCAGGTGAAGTGAGGACCAAAGTGAGGCCCAAATTGTACCTATACAATGACCATTTGTATGCATAACCCTGAATTGTATCCCACATCTTTAAAATAAACATTAAAAAAAAGATGAAGAAGTGGAGAAACATTCTGGAAGAGAAATTCTCTTGAAGTTTTAGAATTTCTCCCAGCTAATTGACCAACCCCAGGTGTGGTAGTCAAAGATAGATTCTCCCTCATCCCCCCACCTCCCCCACCCCCGAGAGTCTTGGGATAAATATCCTATTAAGATCATCAACCACAGGATTAGGGTGAATAACCCCAGGCCCTTGCAAATAGCAGATACTGATACAAACTAAGGGGCTAGCTTTGCCCATTTATACTATACAAATGCTGTTGGCAATGCCTGTCCTTGCTATGGTTAGCAATGCTATGAGCAGCAGCATTTTTGGAAAAGCAAAGGGAACCACTGGGTTACTGGGATACATGTGAGTCTAGCTGTGCCATTCGCTAATGTTGAAACCTTGGATAAATCTCTCACCCCCATGTCTACCTCATAGGATAGCTTTGGAACAAACTGGTAGAATAGATGTTCTTAAAAGGCAAATGAGAGTGCTAGATTAGTATTAAACAAAAGGTGCTTAACTCCTGCTCTTCACTATTAAAAATGTTTGCTCTTCTTCCTTCCTACCTTGTCACCACTTTACACATCACCTGGCCATATACACGTGCAGGCCTCAACAGCCTGCCTGCCTTCTCAGAATTACCCTACAGAATTGATTGGTATGGATTATCAGCTCTACCACCACAATATCTTTAGCAACGATCTCCTTTATTTCAACTTCACTGTCATCTCCTTTCATTGTTATTTTGGGATATTTTAAAGAGACCATTTTCAGAAACAGCAGTTACAGCCTGACCAGGTTCTTATGCTCACTGTACAGAAAAAGAACCAAAGCAAAGACAGCCGTGTTGCAACAGAGAGTTTTAATCATTGCAAAGCAGCTGAGTGAGGAGGATGGGAGCTATTTCTCAAATCTATCTCCCTGAGAATTTTAGGCCAAGGTTTGTTAAGGAATAATTGGGCAGGTGGGAAGCTAGGGAATGGGTGCTGTTCCTTGATTGGAGATGAAGTCATGGGAGTGTTGAAACTGTCTTGGTGTGCAGAGCCAAGTTTCTGGGAGGAGTTACAGACAGGTAGAGTCAGCTCCTTGGTACGTGTCCTGGGTCTGGGTGGGTCATGGGTTCATCAGAGTACAAAGTCTGAAAAGCATCTGAAACACCAGTTTAGTTTCTCCAGTGGAGATGCTATCCGTAAAGCAAGTCCTGCAACTATTGGCTACTGATCCCTGGGCAGTAAGCCATTATAGAGATAACTTACTAGAAAGGTATGTGAGAGGCGGGATCCCAGGAGATTAAAGCTGCTAGCATCAAGGTCAATCAAACTTCTAGGCCAATCAAACTTCACGATGCCATCAAGGAGATCTGTGCAACCTTAGGTTCATTGCTTAAGGGAAAATATGTTTCTCAACCCTGTGGGCAGCTTCCCCCTCCCCAGGGGTCAGAACATGGAGATAATCAGTTACTCTCTATGGAAGTGACTGTGTGCAAGCGGTCATGCAGGGAGGAAAGCAAGCTTAGGAACAACAGATTTGTTCATTTGTAACCATGGCTGCAGCTTTGCAGGGCTTGGGTCTCTTCCATAGCTTTGAACCCATAGCCTATGTTAATTTTATATAGGCCGTTTCAGAGCTATTAGGTCCTTATGCCTTCTGCACCTCAATTCTATGGTATAATGGAAGTGATGGGAATCTTGTGAGGAAGTAGCTATGTCATCTTAGGGTTTGTACTAGCCAAGGAGAGAACAGACTTGGAATGCTAAGACTGGTACTCAACACTTGGAGAAGGCAGATTTTAATGAATTCAATAAAAGATTGTTTTAATTCTATTCCTGGAGAGTGACTCAAGATTGGTAAACTTTCAAAATTATAAATCTGTCTTTGCAATCACACACGTTGTTCGTGCTGAAGACAAAAGAAAGCATTCAGATCCAATGTGGTTGTACACTCCCAAAGCGAAACTTGGATTTGAAAAGGGCGTGTGCCAGGAAGGGGAAAGAGAGGCCCATTGCCAAAGATTAAGTGAACGAAAGGCAAGAATCAGTGACATATCAGGAAGACTGAAGGGCAGAGTGAGCTGAGGTTTATGAGAGAAAAAAAAAGGCTCAAGATAATGGAGGACTTTTACCTTTAGAACTGAACAAGGAAGGGAGAGGCTGACTGCTTGAGGCCAATGGTGTGATGTTGATGAATGACATGAAGAAAGCAGAACTCCTTTCCTCCCATTTACTCCTGTCTTCTCTGTCAAGGAGAGTGATCTTTGAACTGAATAGGGTAGAATGAACATTGTTAAAAGAAAATTGAAACCCAAGATGGGTGTAGAGATTATGCGAGAGCATGCATCCGCTGTAAATGAGCCTAAATTTCTGACTCTGAATGAATTACAGTGCAAGAGCTCTGAAAAAAAAAATGTGAATGAATTCACTCATCTAAGAAAGGAGAGCTTTGATGGTGGAGGAGGGGAAAAAAGCAAGCTGACTGGAGATAAGTAAAGGCCATGACCTGGGAATTGTAGAAGCCAGATTTGGAAAAGGCCCTGGATATCTAGTTTAACCATTACCCAAAAGACAATTACATGTGTGTGTTGAGGTGTTTTATGAATAGTCAATAACTCTCATGATAGGGACAGCTTATCTGTCTAATATTTGATCTCCTTTCTTAATGCTTAGTCCCTAATGTTGAGATTGTCTTACGGTTGTCAAAATCATCCATTTCTTTCTTTTTTCTTTCCACAAACATTTGTTGAATACACACTATGTTGGTGTTGTATAGGAAAATAAATAGGACATGTTCTTTCCCTTAGGCGCTAATAGTCAATTACAGGGAAACCATCTTTATTTAGTTATTTGCTTATTCAACACATAATGATTAAGTATGGAAAGGGCAAATAAAATTTTTAATGGCTAAATAAGCCTCTGGGCTGCCTCACAATCAAGAGTGTTTTCCCAAGGACCTGAATTCCATCTGTCTGAAATGCAATCATCAAGAAAGATAAGGCTAATCTAGCTCCCAGTTTCCTGAGAGGAGATGGGTCTAACCTCAGATGCCACTCGACTCCAAATTGCAACACCTTACCTGATGTCATGGGTTGTATCCACTTAACTATAAGGTTGAAGAGTTCTTTCTGGTCTTTGCAATTTCTTTAGCAGATTGATTGCCTGTGATTCGTCTCATTTTCTGGTTTGATGCTTACTCAAGAATAAAATTGTTTTCTTTTTCTTCTACCCTTGTGGAAATGTTTTCTGGGTTTGGAAGAGATTTTGTTTTTAATTTTATTTCTCCAAGAGTGCCCTCTATGTGCTAGCTGTTCTTATAGATACTGACGATATGGCATTAAATAAAACAGAAATCTTACCCCTGTGAAGCTTAAATTCTAGGACAGATAGATACTTAACAATAAGAATAATATCTAAATAAATCACATAGCACATTAGACGGGTTCATATTTTGGGTTCAACCTACAGGTTTCTCTGTAACTTTTTACATGGTGAATTGTGAAGCAGCTGGATGTGTAAACAGACTGTCACCTACTCTTGTGCCAATCACAGAATTTTTAAATTAAAAACTCAATGAAGGGCAGTCAACTATGCATACCGGATTCAAATAAGGCAAACATTCAGCTGTAACCAGCCCAGCTGTTTCTGAACTGAACCACCTCTTTCTGTATATCACTGTCCTTTTTCTGTTCACAAATCTTATTCCACCCTGTGGTTGAGCTGGAGTCTCTCTGAGCCTATTCTGTTAAAAGAGGTTGCCCAGTTAGCGAATTGTTCTTTGCTCATTTAAGCTTTGTTACATTTAATTTGTCTTAGTTTTTTTTTTTCTTTTAACAAGGTATAGACACAGTAAGTCATGTGTAAACAATTGAGTATGGTGAGATGTGTAGGGGACAGTGAGTGCCCAAAGGAGAGAAGGGTAAATTCTCCTGGGGCAGTTAAAGACTCGATGTTTGAGTGGAATCTTAAAAGATGAATAGTTTTGAAAATAGCTGGTTGCTTTGGAGGAGGAGTGGAGTTGGTATTCTAGGAAGTAGAAGATAATAGATCAAAGGAGTATACATGACAGCAGGGTACATTGGGGGAATTCTGAGTAATTGACATCATCCCTTTGATGCCATCAACGGTCAGAGGTAGGGAGTTTTCTTTTTTGTTGTCCTTCTTTTTCCTTTCTTCTTCTTCCTCCTCCTCTGTTCCTCCTCCCCCTCTTCTTGTAATGATTACTGCTGCTCTACTGTTGATGTATATTGAGTTTACCATCAACTAAAGTCTTTAAACTTTTCCACATATTGCTGCTGAGCCTTATAACCCTAATCTATATTTGCTGGAATACGTTTTATTCTCAATTGAAGGAAATAAAAACATTTTACTACAAAAAAAATTTGTTTTAAAAAATTTTATTATTATTGTTATTTTTATATTTTCTTTCTTTCTTTTTTTATTATAAAGATGTGGGGTACAATTCAGAGTTAGATATACAGATGTTGATTATGCAGGTACCCTTGTTGGTGAGGTACACCCCTCCCTCCCCTAGCAGTTTCCCTCAACTGCCAATCCCACTCCACCCCGCCCACAACAGTTTCCCACTACTGCCAATCCCTTTCTTAAAGTATTATAATTGTTCAAGGTCTGCTTATGAGTGAGAACATGCGGTACTCTGTTCTTTGTGTCTGTGATTGATCACTGAGTATGATCGACTCTAAATCCATCCAAGTTGCTGTGAAATCCATATATTTATCCTTTATGGCTGCATAATATTCCATTATGTATATGTACCACATTTTTTAAATCCAGTCCAGCTTCAATGGGCAGCATGGTTGGTTCCATGTTTTTCCTATTGTTAATAGAGCTACAACAAACATGTATGTGCAGGTATCTTTTTTATAGAATGATGTGGTTCCTCCAGGTATATTCCCAATAGAGGAATTGCTAGGTCATGTGGAAGGTCAATTTCTAGTCCTTTCAGAAATCTCCACACTGTCTTCCAAAGAGGTTGCTCTAGTTTGCATTCCCACCAGCAGTGTAGAAGCATTCCTTTTTCTCCACATCCTCGCCAGCATCTGTTGTTGTTTTTTTTTAACGATGGCCATTCTTACTGGGGTTAGGTGATATCTCAGTATGGTTTTGATTTGCATTTCTCTGATGATGAGTGAGGCTGAGCACTTTTTCATGTGTCTGTTGGCTGCCCATATATCTTCTTTTGAGAAGTGTCTGTTCATGTCTTTTGCCCACTTTTTAATGAGGTTGTTTGGCTTTTTCCTTTTGGTATGTTTGAGTTCCTTGTAGATCCTAGATGTTAGGCCTTTGTCAGATATACAGTTGGCAAATATTTTTTCCCATTCTGTGGGCTCTCTTGATGGTTTCTTTTGCTTTGCAGAAGCTCATTTGTTTGATGAGGTCCCACTTAACTATCTTATTTCTTAAGGTATGGGCATTTAGCGTTCTGAATAGAAATTGGTTACCACTTCCAGTTTGCATAAGGGTGTCTCCTGCATTTTCTAAGATTCTTATCATTTGAGCTTTTACGTTTAGGTCTTTGATCCATTTAGAGTTAATTTTTGTGTATGGTGATAGGTGAGGTCCTGTTTCAACCTTCTGCATGTGAGCAGCCAGTTTTCCCAGCACCATTTACTGAATAGGATCTCCTGTCTCCAGTGGTTGTTGTTAGAGGCTTTGTCTAAGGATTATTTAATCCTTTTACTAAGGATTATTTTGGCTATTTGTGGTCATTTATGTTTCCATATGACTTTCTGTATTGTTATTTTCAAGTCTAAGAAGAATGAAGTTGGTAACTTAATGGGTATTGCATAGAATCTGTAGATTGCCTTTGGTAGGATGGACATTTTAACAATGTTAAAAAAAATTATTTAACGTGTTTTGAAATGGCTGCCACAGAACCAGCCAGCAGAAGTGGCCTTGGAAAGCTACCTTTTGTGGGGTAAAGTTTGTATCTGTAGAGAATATCCACGAATACAGCCATGCATCCCCTTTCTATGCCTTCCTGGATGTAAGAGGGATTGAGAGCCTGACAACCTTAAGAGTCTGAAAAGAAGCCCTCTTTGAGGGAGGCTTCATCTACTTAACAAGGCTGCCTTTGCTAGCCAAGCCTCTTCTCTCCCCCACATAACCTGTTTTGCCAAAGATCTAAGCCCTCATTCTTTCTGTAATCTCAAGATAAGTTTCTGTAACTCACTGAAAAGTTGTCTTCATTCCGAAGACTCCTGTGTATACATGTTGAATACATTTGTGTGCATTTTCCCAATTAATCATGCTGCCTCATATCTTTTAGCATACCTTTAGGGAGCCAATGGCTATGGGCCCCACACAATAATCTTATTTGAGTTTATGTGTGTGTTGTGTTTTAAAGAATAATTGAAGTAACATAAGTAGTTAGACCAGAGAAGAGAAAACTCTGGAAACAGATGACAGTCATCTTCCCATATTTAAATGTCTGTCTTGGGGGAGAGAACTCCAGTGTTTTCTATGAGACTGTTAGAAGTAGTGGATGGGTACTTCAGGGATGTAGATTTCCACTCTATGCCAGAAAAGCTTTAATTTTTTTTTTTTTTTTTGAGTCGGAGTCCACTCTGTTGCCCAGGCTGGTGTGCAGTACCACCCTCACAGCCACCACAGCCTTGACCTGCTGGGCTCAGGTGATCCTTCCACTTCAGCCATCCAAGTAGCTGGAACTACAGGCATGCGCCACCATGCCTGGCTAAATTTTTTATTTAGATGAGGTCTTGCCAAGTTGCCTAGACTGGTCTCGAACCCCTGGTCTCAGGCAATCCTCTTGCCTCGGGCTCCCAAAGTGCTGGTATTACAGGTCAGAACCACTGTGCCTGGCCTCAGAAAAGCTTTTAGAAGTTGATTTGAGAATTGACCAGGTACATCTCTCAAAGGAGTCTCTTGGAGAGAGGGGGAGTCTTGTTCCTGGGCCCCAACCTGAATTTACATCACATGTTTTGTTACCAGAGACAAGGAATTTACATAATAGGCTCTCAAGGAAATCCCCATGTACACTGAAGTTTGGAAACCTTAAAGAGAGTTAACGTGCCTTTTCATCAAGAGCCCTTTCAACCTTGAGAGCCTTTGATCCTATAAGACCCTAGAAAGGAGAACTAGAGAACATTCATTTTCTTTTGAGTGTGGGGAGTCTGATGACTTTTTTTTGAGTTGGAGTCTCACTCTGTCACCGAGACTAGAGTGCAGTGGCTGCTCCCGGCCACCACGGCCTCAACCTGCTGGACTCCGGCGATCCTTCCACCTCAGCCTTCCAAGGAGCTGGAACTACAGGCATGTGCTACCACACTCGGCTAATTTTTTTGATTTATTATAGAGGTGAGGTCTTGCCAAGTTGCCCAGGCAGGTCTCGAACCCACGGGCTCAGGCAATCCACTCATCTCAGCCTCCCAAAGCACGGGATTACAGGCTGAGCCACTGAGCCCTGCGAAATTTGATATCTTATTGCCACAGAATCTGTTTTGTCAGTTTGTGATCTCTATTTTAGTGTGACTGTTAGTCAGTTATGTCTAAACCCCACATGGGAGGCAATATAACGAGATGTGTCCAACCTCTTTTCTATCATAGCCTCAAATTTAGTTTTTCAGGTTTTCCTTGGCACAGAGTGAGTCCATTCAGTTGGATTGGGAACTTAGAATTTTATTTTTGGTTTACATAATGGACCCATAAAATAGTTATATTTAAACACTATTTCAGAAAATAAGTTTTTTCTCTAAAAAGTAGAATGACATATATCTATATACATCAAAGTAAACTTTTGAAATGTCTTTATATATTTATAAGTAAAAATTTTAAAATATGGTAATCAGAATAATTATCCCCTTTAGTCATTTTTTAGAAAAGACAATTGTCTCAAATACCATGTCACTCTATTTTCCTCAAGAAAATGTGTTTTTTTCTCATATGCCATGTTGCATTTTAAAGTAAAATGATTAAAATTGTCTTCTAAGTTGCATTTAATGGTAATAAATTTGAAATGGACCATCAATTGACCTTTTCTGTAGACTATATCCTACTGGAGAATATATTGTCTTTAACATGTATCAATAAGATCAGAGCATTTCTGTTATGTGAATGATAGTCTCAATTCTACTTTATTTTCAAGAGTTGAGCATAGCTGGGTTCTATGCCCACTGCGGGAAAAACAGGACTGACACAACCATGACAGAGAATTAAGAGTTTAATATCACAAAGCAGCTTAGCAAGGAGGATGGGAGATATTTCTCAAATCTGCCTCCCAGGGAATTCAGAGGCTAGCGTTTTTTCAGGAAATTTGGTAGGCAGTGGGACTAGGGACTGCTGATTGGTTGATGATGTCATGGGACTTGTTGAAACTGTTTTCATATCAGAGTCAATTTCTGGGAGGGGTCCTCACAGGTGTTTCCAGCTGCCTGGTATGTGTTCTGGTCCCTGGTGGGGCCTTCTGTCTATTACCAGCTGAATACTATCTCAAATACCATTCTTAGGTTTTGCAATAGATGCTATTTATAAAGCAAGTCTCATGACCAGCAACGACCACCCTGGACAGTGAGCCATTATGGAGAAGGTATGTGGGAGGAGGGGTGCCTGGAGATCGTTGCCACTCTTGTCCTTCAACCTCCAATTTTGTCCTCAACAAATCGAGAAGATCTTTGCAGTCTTAGGCCCATTGTTGAAGGGAAAAATATGTTTATCAGCCTTGCAGTACAGCCTTCCCCCTCCTCAGGGGTCAGGACCTGAAGATAATCAATTGCCTTCTATTGGAGTGAAAGCAAACTTAGAAATGATAGATTTGTTAAATTCCAGTCATAGCTACAGCTTTTCAGGGCTTGGGTCTCTTCTACAACTTTTACCCTGGCCCGATATTAATTTTATTATTATTCTTTAAATTTTATTTTATTTTAAAGTAGTGAGGTACAAGTCAGATGACTTACATAAGTGGTTTAGGTATAGGTGAAGTTTTCAGCCTCCCATTGGACCTCAGTTTGCCTGGATTAGGATCAGACACCCTTACTGATGTTATGTGCCCACCCCCCATCCCCTGCTATTGCCAATCCCTTTTTTGTAGTATTATGATAGGTGTTCAGGGTCCAGTTATGAGTGAGAACAGGTGGTACTCAGTACTTTGTTTCTGTTATAGATCACTGAGTATGATAGACTCCAAATCTAACCAAGTTGCCGCGAAGTCCATAATTGTGTCCTGCTTTATGGCTGTATAATATTCCATCATTTGGAAACTGGACAGGATATTAATTTTATACAGGCAGTTTCAGAACTGATTCCCCAAAATATGATGTTTTGAAAAGCTAAACTGAAAAAAACCTTAAGGTTTCTCTGAACTTCATCCTCTCCCCTCACAGTCTCTCCCCAAAAGCTGAAGTTCCTTTACCTGCCTAAGATCCAGACCCCCCAAGGAGAATATTTGCTTTTTCTTCCCCTCCCAATTATTGTATTTCAAAAAGAGACCAATTTGTGACCACAACTGAGCAGATATTTTTATGAGTATAATGACTGTCTCCAAGGATCATTTAAATTTCAAAAAAACTACAAGTTAATCTCAAATCTTATTTTCAAATGTCACTCTGTTCCCTAACCACTCATTCTCCCTAGCAATCATTTATTGTCCCTCAATAGAATATCTCCTCTTCCCCCTCCCATAGCCTGTTTTACCAGAATCTAAACCTCCATTCTTGTTGTAACTTCAAGATGGTATATAAGCTTTGACAACTTATTGAGATGTGGGGTCTTCCTTCTGAAGGTTCCTGTGAATACATTTGAATGCCTTTTCTTCTATTAATCAGTCTGTCTCACGTCAGTGATTTTTTTTTAGCAAACACTTAGGGGGCTATGACCATGGCCCCACACAAGTGCATTGTCTTTTTGACCGTACTCAGAGTACCTTTCTTCAAAAAGCATTTCACAAGGTAAAACTTGTCAAACTAGTTGTCTCTATTATTCCTTTGCCTAGTTTATATTTTGCAAAGTTCAGTTCTCAATTTTACTATGGTCTTATACAATTAAAAATATGAAATTTATAAGCAAATTCTGTATACAAATTAGAATATTCCAAAGTGCAATTGCAGAATTTCAAAATTAGATCTTGTACATCCTTTGAGATATTGGCATTTAATTTCTTTAATTGCTTTCTTGCTTTTGTGGGGGATACATTTCAGTGTTTTGCTGTTTTTCAACTTTACTACTAATAATCTCAATTGCCTAAGCATCTGGGAAGCTGAAGATTTTGGAACTCCATTTTTTGAAAATCCTGAGAGATTTCTAACTGATTGGGACAAATATAGCTCAAATTTAGAAGACTCATTTTTAAAAAGAATTCAACATCATTGTAAGACACTTAGGTTGATTTACAAATTATTTCTTCAAAGGCTCCACTATTTCTAAAATCCTACTTATGGTAGACAGCAAAGAAGAACACATACTATTTCCTTGTATTTAATAAGATTTCCACAAAAAATGTGTAGCTCTGTTATTCTAGCTGTGTATATATCATAATATTTATAAATTCTTACAGTGACTGCTATTATTTTGATTAGTAGGTCATCACAACTTGAGTACACGTATGAATTATGTTGCGCCACATCTAATTCCAAGTACATTTCTGCTCCATAATTTTCTATGTATTTATTTATAGAGACAAGATCTTGTTCTTTTTCCCAGGCTGGAGTGCCATGTGGTGATCATAGCTCACTACATCCTTGAACTCCTGGACTCTAGCAATCCTTCCATCTCAGCCTCCCCAGCAGTTGGCACATGCCAGCACACTTGGCCATATTCCTTAATTTTCTGTAGAAAACATGGTTTTATGATGATGCTGTGCTCTGTGAAAAGTTGTGTTTAATTATTATGCAAAGATAGCTTTAGTTTGAACTTTTAAAAACTGAATTTATAGTAGCACTGATTCATTTATCTGAGTTTATGACATCTTGCTCTAGTAATGTCAGATGTTTTTACCTTCAACAAAATACAATTCCAAATGTTTCCTTTGTTACTACAAATTGGATGAAAAAATTTATGCATAATTATTAAACTTTATACAATAAAACATGTAAGGATGTTTTCCAGTTTGAAGTATCTGATTGCATTTATATTAAAATGGCATCATTTAATTGTTTTAAACTTTTTTTTTTTGTCATTGGATCCAGTGCCTTACATCTATTATTTTTTGGGAAAAGAAATTTGCTTTCCTCTCTCCATCTTATGTTAATGACTGAGCCCCTATAAAAAAGACAGATGAGCAAGAGAAAAGCACATTTATTTAATGTATGTTTTACATGACATATGAACCTTTGTGAGGAAATAAAAACCAGAAGAGATGGTTAAACCTGAGCATTTTTTATAGTAAGTTTGATGAGGAGAGGAGAGTCATGGAGAAATATGATGGGGCAAAGAGTATGATCTAATCATTAGAAATTAATGATTAGAAATTAGAAGACTTGTTTGCTTAGATTCTCCTCTGTGGACTTTTGTCATCTTCAATAAGGATGTTCCTTTCTTCCTGATACAGGGAGGGCACTTCTACCATGAGGGTCTGTGATCTCCTTTAGGGGAAGTTCAAAAATCTTTCCTATTAACGTCACTTTTTCTATTTGCACAAGAGAAAAAGAGTAAGAGGAGCAGTTATTTGATCCAAATGAAAAAAAACATACTTTACAGTATACTTTTCACATCTGTTTGTGTTGTTATCTTTGTGTTGATGCACAGTCTTTGGGAGTAAGTACTGATACTTCAACAGATTTGTTTCTGGTTTTCATGTGGTCAGTGATGTTATATGGTCCCCATGGTACATGCATGGTAAGTGTCGACAAGATAAATATTTTGGAATTTATGGATTTGTCATCAATTTTCTCATGAACAAAATATTTGATTTTCCATTAAATATTTCCTTTTATCTTGTGAGCTCATTAATGCCAAAGTATTTATTACAAATTTAAAAAGTGGTACCAATTAATAGCATAATTTCATAGTTGTAGATTATAAAGTATACCATTGATGTTAAAACCACTGTAGTAAGAGCATTTAGACTCCTTTCCATATGCTATGTGGCAGGGCTGTTCAGCCTCTATTTCGCATAAGTATTTTACATACACCTGGACTAAAATGCCCCATACATTCCACTGACTGCACTGAATGTGGCCTGCTGATGTCAGGCATCTCTCAAATTGAGGCCAGAGCCACTGCACAGGGGTACCAAGGGGCCAGCAGGAGCAGCATTAATCCAGCATTTAATCCAGATGAAAAAAGTGCACTGTCTCTAGCTGCTAGCACATTTTATTTGCTAAGTGAGCACCCCACAAGTTGCCCTGGTAAAGGAAATGTTAGTTATGTTGTGTTGCAGGTTGAATTCTCCAGATAAAGATGGCAAGGAAACGTTTGGGGCCCAAGATGTTTATTTGGGACCAACATTCGTAGAAGAGAGAAGAAGCAGGATTGGGCAGAGAAAGACTTCCAACTGTGATGCAAACATGGTAAAGTCTTGGCTCACCCTGCAGGAAGCAAGAGTGGTCCAGTAGAAATGTTGCACGTTGGGCAGAAGTGGCTAAACCTCTATACCCTTCCTTACTCCAACACCAGGTATCGACTGTCCTAGAAAGGGCATGCTCTTTGGTGTAGCTGCTCTCTGCAGCTGGGGCAGACCCTGAAGAAGCTGACAACCTAAATCAGACAGCTATCTGTGCACTATAATGCCTACCTACAGTGAACCAGCAAGTCCTTCTTTAAAAAGCAGCTGAACATCACATCATTGTCTACCACACTGGATCTAGATAAGATTGGGAAATGTGACATAGGTTGTCTCTGGGCATCCACTGATCTAACTAGAGTGAGAATTCAGTTCACTGCACTTATCTCATGTATTAACTACTAGACAAGTCCATAGTAGAAAGTGAGAGCACCCAGCAGCAATTGTCACAGTTTGTGTGTGGTCCACTCAGGAAGCAGATTCTGAGGTGAGATTAGCGAGCCAGAGGTTTACTAGGGAGTGCTCTTGGGATTGCCATCTCTGGAAAGGGGAAAAAAAGAGAAGGACTGAACAGAAAGAGAAACTGGCCTCAGCGATGCAGCCTCAACAAAGGCCAAGCTCATGGCCAGTGCTGAAGCAGGGTGGGGCCCAGACTTGTATACCTCCACAGAAACTAGTTCTTGGGTGTGGGTGTCCTGGGAAGAGGGCATGGCCATGAGTAAGAGACAGTCTTCATCCGAGGCAATTCTGGTGAAGGCTGACAGCTGAGGCTTTCTGCCATAAACCCTCATTGTAGCTGGTAGAATAGTCCTTCAACCCTGGGGGGACTCTGGGAGGACATTGCAGCATCCACTCCAGAAGTTTACTGAACTCATCCGCAACTATTAGCAATAATGCTTTGCTTTAAAAATCCCAGACAGATACTGAAAGGAATAAGATTCTGATACATCAGGTATATACTAGGCATGATTTCTAGGGAGAAAGAACAACTTACGCTTAACAGCCTCGAAGGTAAGCTGCTGATCTAGATATATTCTGTGTTGATTTATTTGCTTTCGCTTAGGTTGCACTCAAATGCAGAAGGATCTAAGTAGATTGTCTAATCCATTCTGTATATATGGCAGTGCCTCTGTATTTGCAGTATTTTCTTTCATTTTCAGCAGCCTCTCCTCTGCCTTTAATCATTGTGTTTGCTGCCCTGGCCTGGTTGCTCAGCAGACCCCACTACCCTCCAGTGTCATCTGGCTGCAGGTTCTGGTGTGACCCATGCATGATTATTTGGCCCTCACCCTGCACCCCACCTTGCTCTCCCTTAGGCTGTGAGTGGAGGATTTTTCACAACAATTGTAAAACATAGAAACTCATTCCCACCCGTCCTTTCAGAGAGCCCAGGGAGCCCAGGCTGTTCCAAATGAGAAGTTTCTGCCAAAAGAGCACGACCAGAGACTCTAGCTACCAGGGGGAGGCTGGTGCATCTCGTTTCATTATGAACTCCAACCAGGGTTTCTCGAAGGTTAAAATACTTTACTTAGCTCTCACTCACTGTCACGCCCAGTGCACAGTGCTATAGAATTGGGAGGGGGGAAGACATAGCTGGAAGAGCCCTGGACTAGACACCGGGAGGCCCAGGGTCCAGTCCCGCTAAACCCCTGACGTTCCGGTTCTCCATGGATCAAGTCTTAGCCATTTAATCATTCCCACTGCCTAGGAAAGTGTCCAGTTGAGAGTGGGTGCTCAGAATTTTTTTTTTCCTTCCCGGGTGTAGCTTACATAAGGAATGCAAAAAATGGGCATAAGTTGGGGGCGGGGGAGCTAAGAGCTAGAAAAAATTATCATTCCATGTTCTTTTCTTTAACCTCAATTCCCAAAGTACAACCCCTTTTCTGACTTTGTATCTTACAGCCCAGTTTAGCAACTCAGAGAGAAGGTCTTAATTCCCAATATCATGTATCTACCCTAAGGGAGGATTTTATTTGTACTCGTTTGGACATGTGTTCACCCTTGGATCAAACCTTATGTCCAGGAGAGCAGAGTACTGTAACTAATCAGACCTAAATTCTCTCTATATATCTATATATATATTTTGGTGGGGGGGCATTCTCTACTTCTTGCTATCCTATTGGATAAATGTTGAACCTCTTCTATCCTTCATGTTCCTTAATTCCCCTTGCCTATTTCATATTTCTTTGTATTTGATTGTGCTGCATTTTTTGTTACTTCCTCAAACCTATCTTGTAGTTTACTCATTTTCTCTTGAGCTGGCTTTCATCTGCTATTTAACATATTCATGGAGTTCTTAAATTTTAATGACTAAGTTTTAATGTTTAAAAGAAATAAGTGTTTGTTCTGTTTTCAACTTGCGTCTCCTTTTTACACAGTGCCCAGCTCTTTCATTTTGGTTTCCATTCTTACTTTATAATCGTTTTCAGTTTGCTTTATTGACTACTCTAGAATTCGTGGTGGTATATTGATGTGGTTTCACTTCTGTGGTTTGTCGTTTTTTACTGTAAGCTCCTTTTAAACTGGAGTTGTTTTCTCTGTGTAAATCAGGCACTCCCCTGTGGCTCAATTTTGCACTTAATTTTAGCTGGGCTTCAGGGGTTCACTAGTACTGGACCAATTTTTATAACATTCTCTTTGAGTATATTATAGTTCCTGTGTATTATAATTTCTTATACCATAGAAGGTCTGGGATTGTAATTTCATGGGAGAGCTTGTTTTTTTTTTTCTCACTGAGATTCCCTGCAATTCCAAACTTCATTTTTCCTTTCCAGAGCTGGTGGGTGGAGTTTTTCCAGAGTTTGTTATCGAAACAGGGCAGTCTTTTGAAGGTATGTCATTCTATCCGGAAGTCTTATTTCCAGCTTCTTGCCTCACACTGCTTGGGGCCACGTCTTTTCCTATGTGCAGGGTAAACTCCCCGCCCTTGGCATTCAGGGCTGATATGCTATCCACACTCTCTGGGCTTTTCTCTCATCAGTTGTCAGGACTGTCAGTCTGGTTTTAAGAAATTTTTTCACCCTGGTCTCTCAAGATTTCTGTCTCTCTCTTACTCTCCCCCCTTTTATTTCTTCCCTCTTTCCTTCTTCTGAGTATAGAATTCTACTCTATATTATTGCTCTATACTTTCACTCAGCATTCCTCTGTGTTTTCAACAGGATCAAAACAGTATCTGGGTGATATTGGTGGAACAACATAAATCTAGTTTGTTCATGTTGCCCAAGGATCTTGAGTGATCTTAAAAAAAAGAAATAGAAAATGTCACTCCGTTCCAAGGTTAGGGCCTGTTAATGACTTGCTATTGCACTTAGATAAACTCTAAACTCCTTGTTTTGGCTTTAAATGTCCTATATGAGTTGACACATCTCTCTATCAACTAGAGCTTGTGCTACAACTATCTTGCTTTAGAGTCAGTGTTCTAGCTGCTCCTTCTTCCTGAAATAGCAGATCCCTAAATCTTTGCGTGAACATCTCCATTCTGACATCCAGAAGACAGAATTGTCACCTTTCCAAAAAGGGTTTCCCTGATCATGCTATCACTCCTTCCCTCCCATATCACCCTATTTCAGTCTACATGACACTTATGGCTGTGCTAATTAACATTGCTAATTTATGTTTTTACTTGTTTATATCAGAGGTCAGGCTGACAGGGATTGCTGATGTGAAAAGACATAAATAATCAAGGATTAATCCTAGATCTGAGGCTTGAGTAAGTGAGTAGATGCCTGTAAGAGAAATAGGTGTGAGATGGAAATTAAGAGTTCTGTTTTGAAAATACTTATGTCTGAGACTTCAGTTCTTCATCCTAATGAATAAATCAAATAGAAAGTTGAATATAAAAGTCTGAAACTCAAGCAGAAGTAAGGAAATATAAGCTTAAGTATCATCTGCATGTAGCTGATATTTAAAACCACACGGCTAGATGGTAGCACCCAGGAGAAGAGGGAAGTGTCTTTAGAAAAGACAAGGCAGCCGGGCTCGGTGGCTCAGCCTGTAATCCCGCGCCTTTGGGAGGTTGAGGTGAGTGGAATGCCTGAGCCAGCGGGTTCGAGACCCGCCTGGGCAACTTGGCGAGACCTCATCTCTACAATAAATCAAAAATCAGCCGGGCGCGGTAGCAGGTGCCTGTAGTTCCAGCTACTTGGAAGGCTGAGGCGGAAGGATCGCTGGAGTCCAGCAGGTCGAGGCTGTGGTAGCCGGGAGTGGCCACTGCACTCCAGTCTGGGCGACAGAGTGAGACTCTGACTAAAAAAAAAAAAAAAGAAAAGACAAGGCAATACATCTTGAAAAAAATAGCCAGTGTGGCATAGTCAGAGCTACAAGGTAATGTCACTGAATGAATGCATGCATAATGAGGGAAGGGCTTTTCATGAAGAAATTAAGCAGCATTATCAAAAAATTCCCTAATTATCTTAACTCTTGCATATGCCAGTCAGAATTTTGATACATGGAGCCTCTGGTGATGGATTTTCAGAGAAGGAAATACAAACTGTCTTGGCTTTCTCCCTCTCTGGCCTGACTTGACCTCCCCAAACAAATATACAGAATAATTTCCTAAATATTGTTTCTTTCCTCTTTTTCCAAGGGGGCGTTTAGACACAGATAACACAGGGATATTATCCAATACAAATAGTTAATGATCTAAATCTCTGAAGTTTTTAATCTTGTCATTAGCCCCAAGGGATACTGGGAATAGACTAGAAGAGAATTTCTTCCCCTCCTTATTTTGAGAAAAGTCATAGGATTGGGTAACCAATTTGTACTGCAGAGGAGCAGGGCAACGTTGTCAAATTTCTTCAGACGATTTAGGCAGAGGTAAGAATTATGCCCTGATGTTTTGAGATACGTGATGAGGTTGAAAAATAATCAACTCTGGTTCTGGTAATAGAACGAAAGTCTTCTCTGTCTGCTCTGAGTTCCTTGAGCTACAGATCACCACATCCTGTTTAAATCTAACTTACTTACTGCTGCCATTGTCTTCTAGACTTATTTAGGTTCTAAAAAGTTTACCTAGAGATGTGGTTTGTTTATGTAGACTGTGTGGCTGCAACTGTACAATGTATCCCTGACTTTGCTTTATTATTTCAGTCAAAACAAAATTAAAGGCTTATAATCACCCTTGTTCAGGAAACAATGGGGAAATATTTCAGAGTTCACATTTTCATTGATCTTTCCTCAAGAACACGACTAAAGTTCCAAATGAGATGCCTTTTCCATAATGCATGCAGTGCCTCATCTTGAAATAGCTGTTGCCTTTGTCATTCTTATTTGCTGAGGAGACAGTTGGAAATTAAACAATAAAAAATAAGTTTCTGTACATGACATTTCATTTTTGGATAACCAGCAACCCAAATTCCCAGGCACTGGGATTAGTATATTCATCTCCACGGGTGACTAGAAATAAAATGAAATGTCATCTAAAGCAGTAGACACACTTCATTGCTATTACACCCCAAACTTTCTTCCAGTAAAATATTTTATTAAAATTAAATGAAAAACCAAAACCTGTGCAATGGTTGTTCAAGCAACTTTAATGAGCTTTAGAATGGAGTACACCCCCGACAATTCTTCCATAGATATTTTACTATTCACAGAAAACTGTTCAAAGAATATTATACTATACTATTCTTTCCTCGATTTTTTGGCTATGTGTTGAATCAATTAAATTGCAACTTAAAAATTTCTGGTTAAAATAGCTAAGAAAATAGCTTTTGTTTCTATCTAAACAAAGAAGTGCAGTATGTACTTCTTTAAAACGCTTTTCCTCTTGCTGAATTGTTCTCTTCTTTTTCTTCATCTAGTTGTTACTTTAGCAAATATTTACTTATATCCTGTGTTACTGTGTTTGTTCTCAGGTTAACAATTGTAAGCAAGATAATAGAGGTCTCTAGGTCCTTATGGAGTTTATAATTTAGGAAAATAGTCAGCAACAAAACCAACATCTCATCCTTATTGTTTTCTATTTGCCAGATATTGTTCTAGGTGAAGACGTGTATTAAATCACCTAGTTATTACAAGATGTACTTAATCATTACATAAAATGTGGCAAGGTCCTAGGAAAACTTCTGTTATTATCCCCATTGTATGAAAAGGAAACAAAAGCAGGGGGGAATTTTAAGTAATTTGGCTAAGTTGTACAGCCAGTAAGTGGAATATAAGGTGATCAGTATTACGATATAGAAAGTTCAGGAAACTGTGAGAACATGAGGTAGAGACCCCTGACCTGGTGTCTTATCCAGTTTGGGTTGCTGTAACAAAATATCATAGACTGATTGGCTTAAACAACAGACATTTATCTTCTCATAGTTTTAAAGGTTGGGAAGTCCAAGATCAGAGTCCAGGGTACAATTTCCAGTAAGGGCTCTCTTTCTGGTTTGTAGGTTACTGCCTTTTTGTTATGTTTTCACACAATAAGGAGAGAGCGAGAGAACTTTTGGTGGCTCTTTAAAAAAATTTTATAAATAAAAAAGTATTTCTTACAATTCTGGAGTCTGAGAATCCATAGTCAAAGTGCTGCATTATCTGAGAGGGGACTTCTTGTGGGTGAGAACTGTACACAGTCCCGAGACTGCACATGCCATCACATGGTGAGGAGCTCATGAGAAAGCCAATGAGGCTTTTATAACAGACACACTCTCATGATAACTAGTCAACTCCCATGATATCTCATTAACCTGTTAGCCCTTTAACCTGTTAATCTATCAACCCATTAATTCACTAATTTATTAATCCATAGATGGAGGACTTTGCCCTCATGACCCAATCACCTCTTTTTTTTTTGAGTTGGAGTCTCACTCTGTCGCCCAGACTGGAGTGCAGTGGCCTCTCCCAGCCACCGCAGTCTTGACCTGCTGGGCTCTGGCAATCCTTCTTCCAAGTAGCTGGAATTACAGGCGCATGCTACCACGCCCAGCTAATTTTTTTATCTGTTGTAGAGATGAGTTGCCCAGGCGGGTCTTGAACCCGCAGGCTCAGGCAATCCACTCACCTCGGCCTCCCAAAGTGCGGGATTACAGGCTGAGCCACCGAGTCCGTCCCCAATAACCTCTTAAAGACGCCACCTAATAATACTGTTACATTAGGAGTTAAATTTCTTTTCTTTTTTTAAATTTCAATAGCTTTAGGGGTACAAGTGGCTTTGATTACATGGACGCATTGTATAGTGGTAAAGAAGCCTGGGCTTTAACCCATCAGACCCACTAGTGCACACTGAACCCAATGGCTAATTTTTCATCCCTAACCCCACCCCCACCCTCACTCCTCCTGTGTCTCCAGTGTCCATTATACTGCTCTCTGTGCCTCTGTGGATCCATAGCTTAGCTCCCGCTTGTAAGTGAGAACATGCAGTATTTGGTTTTCCATTCCTGAGTTAATTCACTTAAGATAATGACTCTAGTTCTATCCAGGTTGCTGCAAAATATTATGTTTTGTTATTTTTAATGACTGAGTAGTGCTCCATGGTATGTGTGCAGTCGATGGAAACTTAGGTTGATTCCATTATCTTTGCAATTGTGAATTGTGCTGCAATAAACATATGAGTGCAGGTATCTTCTTTGTTTTCCTTTGAGTAGATACCCAGTAGCGGGATTGCTAATTCAAATGGTAAATCTGCTTTTAGTTCTTTGAGAAATTGCCAGACTGTTTTCTAGAGAGGTTGTACTAATTTGCAATTCCACCAAAAGTGTATAAGCATTTCCTTTTCACTACATCTACACCAAGGACTTTTTGACTTTTTAATAATGGTCATTCTGACTGGGGTAGGGTGGTATCTCTTTGTGGTTTTAATTTGCATTTCCTTGGTAATGAGAGATGTTGAGCATTTTTTCATGTTTGTTGGCCTTTTGTATATTTTCTTTTAAGAAATGACTGTTCATGTTGTTTGTCCTTTTTTTTTTTTAAGTTGAAGTCTCACTTTTGTCACCCAGGCTGGAGTGCAATGGCAATCCTTCCACCTCAGCCTTCCAAGAAGCTGGAACTACAGATGAATGCCAACACGCCCGGCTAGTTGTTTGTAGTGGTGTTTTATTGTAGAGATGAGGTCTCACCAAGTTGCCCAGACTGGTCTTGAACCCCTGGGTTCAAGCAATCCTCTTTCCTTGGCTTCCTAAAGTGCTGGGATTACAGGCTGTGCCACCGCGCCTGGCCATACACCCACTTTTTAATAGGGCCGTTTGTTTTTTGCTTGCTGATTTGTTTGTGTTCCTTGTAGATTCTGAGTATTAGTACTTTGTCAGATATATGGTTTTTGAGTATTTTCTCCTAGTCTGTAGGTTGTCTATTTACTCTGTCTATTTCTTTTGCTGTACCGAAGCTTTTTAGTTTAAAGTCCCACTTTTTTGTTTTTGTTGCATTTACTTTGGGGATCTTAGTTGTAAATTTGTTACCTAGCCCAATGTCCAGTAGAGTTTTTCCTGGGTTTTCTTCTTGAATTTTTATGGTTTCAGGCATTGCATTTAAGTCTTTAATTCATTTTGAGTTAATTTTTTGTATATGATGAGAGATAGGGATCTGGCTTCATTTTTCTGCATGTGGCTATCCAATTTTACAAGCACTATTTGTTGAATAAGGTGTCCTTTCCCCAGTGTATGTTTTGTCAGCTTTGTCAGAGATCAATTGGTTATAGTTATTCAGTTTTGTTTCTGAGTTCTCTATTCTCTTCCATTGGTCTATGTGTCTGCTTTTGTACCACTATCGTGCTGCTTTGGTTTCTATAACCTTGTAGTATAATTTGAATAAATGGGTAATGTGTACCTCTGGCTTTGTTCTTTTTGCTTAGGATTGCTTTGGATATTTGGACTCTTCTTGGGTCCACATGAATTTTAGGATTTTTTTTTTCCTAATTCTATGAAAAATGATGTTGGTAATGTAATAGGGATTATGTTGAATCTGTAGATTGCTTTGGGCAATATGATCATTTTAATGAGATTGATTCTTACTGTCCAAGAGCATGGGATGTTTTTCTATTTGTTTATGTCCTCTATGAATTCTTTCATCGATGTTGTGTATTTCTCTTGTAGAGATCTTTCACCTTCTTGGTTAAGTTTATTTTGAGTTTTTGGTTTTTTTGCAGTGATTGTAAATAGAATTGAATTATTGATTTGATTCTCAGTTTGGTTGTTATTGTTGTACAGGACTACGACTGATTTGTATGCATTGACTTTATAACCTGAGACTTTATGGAATTCATTTATAAAATCTAGGAGTCTTTTGGAGAAGTCTTATCTTTAGGATTTACTAGTTATAAAATCATATCATCAGCAAACAGAGATAGTTTGACTTCCTTTTTTCTTTTTCCAATTTCAATACTCTTTATTTATTTATCTTACCTGATAAATTTATCTTGCCTGATTTATCTTGCCTGATAGACTTGCAGTACTGTGTTTTCTACAAGTAGTGAAAGTGGGTGTCCCTTTCTTGTTCCAGTTCTGAGGGGGAATGTTTTCAACTTTTCCCCCATTCAATATGATGCTGAGGCATCTCTCTTTCTTTTTTTTATCTTTTAATTTTTTTTTATTTTAAAGATGTGGGGTACAATTCAGGGTTAGGTATGCAAATGTTCATTATGCAGGTACCCTTGTTAATGATGTGTGCCCATCCTTTCCCAGGTAGATTCCCGCTACTGCCAATACCGCTTCCCTGCCCCCCTCCCAGCAGTTTCCCACTACTGCCAATCATTCTCTTAAAGTGTTATGATAATTGTTCAAGGTCTGCTTATGAGTGAGAACATGTGATACTCAGTTCTTTGTTTCTGTGAAAGCTCACTCAGTATTATAGACTCTAAGTCCATCCAGGTTGCTGTGAAGTTCATGATTTTGTTCCTTATCCCTGCATAATATTCCATCGTGCATATGTACCACATTTTAAAAAATCCATTCCTCTTTTGATGGACAGTACGGTTGGTTGATGTTCTTGTTTCTGTGAACAATGCTGTGATAAACATACATGTGCAGGTATCTTTTCCATAGAGTGATTTGAGTTCCTCTGGGAGATTTGTGGGGTTGTATGGAAGGTCAGGTCAATTTTTAGATCTTTTAGGAATCACCACACTATTTTCCACAGAGGCTGTACTAGTTTATACTCCCACCAACAGTGTAGAAGTGTTCCCTTTTCACTGCATCCTCTCCAGCACCTGTTATTTTTTGAGTTATTGATGATAATAAGGCATCTCTTTAAATAGGGATACTAATCCCAGAATGAGAGACCTACCTTCATGACCTCATCTAACCCTGGTTACTCCCAAAGGCCCCACCTACCTCCAAATACCTTCACCTTGGCAGGTAGGGCTTAAACGTATGAATTTGGTGAATACAGTTCAATCCATAGCATCAGGCTTTGATGTTGCTGTTGTTAGCAGCTATGAATAAGACTATTTTAAGAACATCTACCTCTGCTGAATTCCAACATCATCATAACTCAATTTCTAGATGATCACTAGCTTAAGTTCTTTAAGCTTTGATTTTCCTGTTTGTAAATTGGGAGGAGAGTATTTTACTGTTATATGTGTGAATATATAGTATTTCTATATGTGAATGACCTTTATTTCTGAGTGAATTGACATGTAAAAGTTGAGAGGTGTGTGTGTGTTTTGTGTGTGTGTGTGTGCATGTATGTGCACAGATGTAAATGGGAGGCAGCAACCTTTTCTGGCAATTTCATATGTATAGTACTTTTTAGTTTTCTTTTTTGTAAAGTAGATGTATGTTAATTCACTTGATTATCACAGATGAGGTGTTATCTTTATTCCATTTTACACGTGTAGAAATTGAGGCTGTGAGCTGAAGTATGGTGTACACTGCCTGGGACTCCTGGGTCAGTGCACTTCTTCCCCACAGCTGCCTGATGCTGGTGAGCATTCTACCTGACAGTTGGGCTCTGAAAAAGAGATTCATTCTCCGTAGTATGCTTGGCTGACATTTCATTTTGTTTCCTTGCTATCCATGCTAACACACCACAGCAGTGAGTGTTTCAGTGCATTTCTGAAGTATTGATTTCCAGTCAGCCCCCATCCCAAAGATCCTACCACACACCCAATTCTATTTGCTTCACTTCAGCTCACCACATACTGCAATTTGAGAGCTCCTAGTTTGTTCTTGCGCTGGTTATGGGCAGACTGGCAGAATTGACTGCAGTTACCAGGGCTTTAGTGCTAGGAAACCAGCTGAGTTTCAGAAATGTGGGCAGCCTTTGCTTTTTTTTTCACATTAAAAGCAATCTTCTTTATCTATGTAGAAATACAGGGATTTGTATCATTTCATTTAAATTCATGTATTGCATCATATCATATGACCTTTTAAAAAAGAAATTTTTTCTTACTTTTTATTTTTTATAGTCTTTTGTTGTAGGATCTGAAAAATATTTTTTCTTTATTTATTCTTGCCTAATCTTTTCCCATCCATATCAGCCTCCACCCCAGCTAGTTCATACTTACAGTGGAATACATGCTCTTCCAAATAATTCTCAGTGCTCATAAATCTTATGTAAACATCCATGTATGTGTGTATATATCTTCATATACCTAAAAAATAAATGTATGTGTACATTTTACAAAGCCAGGTCATTGTTTTCAAAAATGAGTTCATACTTTTCTTGTACATACTTCATCTTGCTTTCTTTATTCAACAAGAAATTACAAATATTTCTCCAGGTCAATTGGCAGAGCTCTAATTTATTCTTTTTTAAAAAATTAAAAATGAAAAGTTTAAGACATACACAAAAATGGAGAAAATGTTATGATGAATTCCATTTACCTATCACTCAATTTCAACAGCTCTCAAAATTTTGTCAATCTTATTTATCACTCCACTCAACTTTTAAATTTGTTAACTTATTTTTTGCTGGAATATTTTAAAGCAAAATCCCAACTTTATGTTGTTTTTAGCCAGTAAATATTTCAGTATTTATCATTAACAGATAAGGATTTTAAAGAACGTAGCCAATTGTACTATTATTATGTTGTAACAAAATTTATAATCATTCTTTAAAATCATCTAATACCCAGTTTATGTTCTAATCTCCCTGATTGCCTCCAAAATGTCTTTTTATTGTTGGTTTGTTTGAATGAGGATTCAAATGACAAACACTGTATTTGCTTGATATGTCTTATAAAGGTCTTTTGAAAAAAAATTTGCAACAATTTTCCCTTCCCTTGGGTTAATGCCTCTGTTTGTTGAAGATACTGAGTTATTTTTCTCGTAGAATTTTCCATCTTCTAGATTTGGTTTATTACATCCTCAGGGTGTTGTTTAACACATTTTTCTATCCTGGGCTTCCTTTACATAATTAGTCAGATATAGAAAATTGACTAGATTCAGGCTCAAATCTTTTAGTTAGAGTACGTGACAGCCAGTGTGGTGTACATCCTATTGCATCATGTTGGCAGGAAGTGAGCTCACTTTAAGTAATGCTGAAATTGGCCAGTAAGTTCAAGTATGGTCAGTTTCATCTTTCCAATATAAACCTTCCTGTCAACCTTGACTGGCCTAATGGTTTTAGCATTCAGTAATGAATACTACCTGCTTTTATAATTTCACTCGGTGTTGAAAAATGATATTCTAAGTCTAGGAATCTTTCTTCATTTATTAGCTGGAATTCTTCTATGATGAACTCTCCCTTGTCAGTCACTGGTAACCCTGAAGGACAGTTTGTACAGGAAAGGCAGAATAAAGGTATAATTGATTTTTGTTCATTTGTTTGTTAATTTTTTTGAATAAATGGACTGATGCTTTAGCCACCTCTGAAGGTGATCAGTAACATTTATGGACTCAGAGATTCTGTACTATATAAAATGTGTTTAAGTTAATAGAAGTTTTATTACATTTGATGAGCAAATGGTTGCCTCCTTGACCAACGGAAAGCTCTCAGATTTGTTCCTTTGGTCTTTTAAAAAATTATTTTATTTTATTTTAAAGTTGTGGGGTACCGGTCAGGATTGTGTACATAAGTGGTTTAGGTATGGGTGAAGTTTTGGGCCTCCCATTGGACCTCACCTCTCCTGGATTAGGATCAGACACCCTTACTGATGTTATGTGCCCTCCCCCCATCCCCTGCTATCGCCAATCCCTTTTTTGTAGTATTATAATAGGTGTTCAGGGTCCACTTATGAATGAGAACATGTGGTACTCAGTTCTTTGTTTCTGTAATCAATCACTTAGTATGATCGACTCTAAATCCATTCAAGTTGGTGCAAAGTTCATAATTGTATCCTTCTTTATGGCTGTGTAATATTCCATGGTGTATATGTGCCACATTTTAAAAAATGCAATCAAGTTTCAATGGGCAACGCAGTTGGTTCCATGTTTTTGCTATTATGAATAGCGCTGCAATAAACATGTGTGCACAGGTCTCCTTTTTTGTAGAATGATTGGAGTTCCTCTGGGTATATTCTCAGAAGGGGGATTGCTGAGTCATATGGAAGGTCAATTTGTAGTTCTTTTAGAAATCACCACACTGTTTTCTAGAGAGGTTGAATTAGTTTGCACTCCCACCAAAAATATAGAAGTGTCCCCTTTTCTCCGCATCCTCACCAGCATCTGTTGTTTTTTGTTTTTTGTTTTAATTAATGATAGCCATTCTTACTGGAGTTAGGTGGTATCACAATGTGGTTTTGATTTGCATATCTCTGATGATTAGCGAGGCTGAGCATTTTTGTGTGTGTCTATTGGCTCTTGTATATCTTCTTTTGAGAAATGTCTATTCATGTCTTTTGCCCATTTTTACATGGGATTGTTTGGTTTTTTTCCTTTCGGTTTAAGTTCCTTGTTGATCCTGGATATTAGGATTTTGTCAGATATACAGTTGGTAAATATCTTTTCCCATTCTTTGGACTGTCTCCTAACTCTCTTGATGGTTTCTTTTGCTTAGCAGAAGCATTTCAATTTGATGAGGTCCTGCTTGTCCATCTTATCTTTATGGCATGAGCATCTGGAGTTTTGACCAGGAATTAGTTGCCTATTCCAATTTCTGTAAGGGTGTCTCCTGAGTTTTCTAAGATTCTAATAGTTTGAGGTTTTACCTTTAGGTCTTTGATTCCTTGGAGTTAATTTTTGTGTATGGTGATAGGTAGGGATCCTGTTTCATTTTTCTGCATGTGGTCAGTTTTCCCAGCACCATTTAATTAATAGGTTATCCTCTCCACAGTGATTGTTGGTGGAGTTTTTGTCGAGGATGAATTGGTTGAGAAATTGAGATTTTGCCTCCAGAATCTCTATTCTGTTCCATTGGTCTATATGGCTGTTCATGTACTTGTACTGGGGCTGTTTTGATTATGGTAGCCTTACAATAAAGTTTAAAGTCTGGGAGAGTGCTACCTCTCATTTTGTTTCTTTTGCTAAGGATTGTTTTGGCTGTTTGTGGTTGTTTTTGTTTACATATGAATTTCTGTGTTGTTGTTTCCAGGTCTGAGAAGAATGATGTTGGTAATTTAATTGGTCTTGCAATGAATCTGTAGATTGCTTTTGGTAAGATGGACATCTTAACAATGATGATTCTTCCAATCCATGAGCATGGAATATTTTCCCATTTGTTTGCCTCTTCTTTGATTTCTTCAAGCAGTGTTTTGTACTTTTTGGTGTAAAGGTCTTTCACTTCTCTAGTTAGGAAGATGCCAATGTATTTCTTTTTTTGTGTGGCTATTGTGAATGGGATTGTGCTTTTTATTTTGTCCTCTGCTTGTTTGTTGTTGGTGAATAAAAATGGGACTATCTTTTGCACACTGATCATACACCCTGAGACTTTGCCAAATTCCTTTATCAGTGCAAGAAGGTTCTAGACAGATTCCATTGGAATTTTCAGTAAAGGATCACATCATCCACAAAGGGGGAGAGCTTAACTTTCTATTTTCCTATTTGGATACCCCTGATTTCCTTGTCTTGTCTGATTGCTCTAGCTAGCACTTCCAACACTATGTTGAACAGAAGGGAGGAGGATGAGCAGTCTTGTCATGTTCTGGTTTTCAGAGAAAATGATTCCAATTTCTGTCCTCAGTAATATGTTCGCTGTGGATTTATTGTAGATGGATTTTACTATTTTGAGGTATGTTCCTTCTATACCTAGGTTTTCAAGGTTTTTTTTTTTTTTAAATCAAGAATGGAGGCTGGATTTTGTCAAAAGCCTTTTCTGCATCTAATGATATAATCAAGTGGGTTTTATTTTTACATCTGTTGATGTATTTAATTACATTTATGATCTTGCAGATGTTAAACCAGCCCTGCATCCTGGGAATGAAACTTATTTGGTCATGGTAGATAATTTTTGAGATGTGTTGTTGGATCCTATTTGCTAGAATCTTGTTGAAAATTTTTACATCTATGTTCATCAGGGATATTGGCCTGTAGTTCTTTTTCTTTGTTGGGTTTTTGCCTAATTTAGGTATTAGTGTAACATTAGCTTCGTAAAATGTTTTGGGGAGACTTCCATTTTCTAGATTGAGTGGAATACTTCAGTAGCATTAGCATCAGCTCCTCGTTGTATGTTTTGTAGATTTCCACTGGAAGGTCGTCTGGTCCGGGGCTTTTTTTTTGTAGGTAGTTTTCCCATGATGGAGTCAATTTCCCGGATTGATATTGGCCTATTTAGTGTCTCTATTTCTTCCTGTTTCAGCCTGGGAGGTTGTGTGATGTCAGAAAGTCCTCCATCTTGTTTAGGGTTTTTTTTTTTTTTTTTGAGTCATAGTGTTAAACCCAAAATTCAAAATCCAAGAGACCACCAAAGAGCCAGCTCTGATGCAAACACACAAGGGTCTTTATTCAGGCTCAAGTCTGGGCTCACGAACGAAGCTGGCTGTGGCTTCAGAGACGAGAGAGCCCCGATCCAGCATGGCAAGCAGTCTTTATACACAATTACATAAGGAGGGGAAAGAACTTTAAACTTGGTTTTACATGATTGGGTAATCTCTCCTAATGGGTATGGGAACAGTTGGTATTGGTAGGTGCCTTTCGTGGGCTTCAACCTGACTGCCCGTGACTGACAGAAACCCACCCAACGGGCAGAGTGGAATGTCAGATAAGTTAGGTTCATCAGTCACTGCATATAAATTAACCTGAGCAAGCAGGCAGATTACTAGCATCTCCAAGTCTGCTGCAAAGGAATGTCTGAAAGGGGCTTATTGCTTTAACATTTACATCCCGTTGTAAAAGCAGAAGTCAGCATGGCAATTGGAACTAACAATGCTTAACCCAAGAGTTCTAAATACAAACACTACTTAAGACATTATATAATTACACAATCAGTTGCTACCCGGCACCCGACATATGCCTAATTCTATGGGGTCTGAGGTAGGATTTAAAGTACTAAGATTTCATAAAGTACAATGAACATGAGGTAGGGATATATAAAATATAGTGAACTAAACACTACTTTTACAACAAGTATGGCTTTTTAAGTTTCTTGGTTTCTTGGGTCTCTCAATAGTCTCACTCTGTCATCCAGGCTGGAGTGCAGTGGCATAATCACAGCCACTGCAGCCTTGACCTACTAAGCTCAGATGATCCTTCTGCCTCAGCCTTCTAATTAGCTGGAACCACAGATATTCATCACCATACCCAGCTAATTTTTCTTGATTTATTGTAGAGACGAGGTCTCACCAAGTTGCCCAGGGTAGTATCAAACCCCTGGGCTCAGGCAATCCTCTCACCTTGGCCTCTCAAAGTGCTGGGATTACAGGGCCGAGCTACTGTTGTTTCCACATAGGAGTGTATAGTAATCTCTGATAATGTTTGTATTTTTTTGGATCTGATGACTTGATTTTTTGTGTATCTGATTGTGTGTATTTGGGCTTTTTTGTCACTTTTTTTTGGTCAGTCTGGCTAGGGGTCTGTCAATCTTGTTTGTCCTTTTAAAGAACCAGCTTTTTGTTTCATTGATTTTTTTTTCTATGATATTTTTGTCTTCTGTGTCCTGTATTTGGACTTTTACTTTGGTGATCTGGATTCTTCTGCTGAAGTTAGGGTTTTGGTGGTCTTGCCTTTCCAGTTTTCTTAGGTGATTTGTTAGGTTGTTGACTTGTGATATCTCTATTTCCTTGATGTGTGTTCATAAAGTTATAAATTCCCTTCTTAGTACCATTTTCATGGCACCCCTGAGGTTTTGGTAAGATGTGTCATTGTTTCAATTTGTTTCCAAGAATTTTTAAATTTCTATTTTGATTTCTGTGCTGACCCAGGAGTTGTTCAGCATTGTGCTGTTTAGTGTCCATGTATTTGTGTGTTTTGGGGGGGGATTTTGTTGGTGGCAATATTTGTTTTTACTCCACTGTGTCTGAGAAGGTGCATGGTAGTATTTTGATCTTATGGAATTTATTTCTGCTTGATTAATGACCAAGGATATGGTCAATCTTGGAGTGTGTTCCATGTGGTGATGAGTAGAATGTATATTTCATGGTTGTTGGGTGAAGTGTTTTGTAGATATCTATTAAATCTATTTGGTCAAGTGTCAAGTTGAGGTTCCAGATCTCTTTGTTGTTTTTTTGCCTTGATAATCTATCTACGGTTGTTAGTGGGGTATTTAAGTCTCCATTTATGATAGTGTTAGAGTCAATATTCTTTTTTAGCTTGCTTAGTAGTTGCTTTATACATCTAGGTGCTCCTGTGTTGGTTTTATATATATATATTGATAATATATATATTAATCAAAAATATTGATTAATAATATGTATATATTATATACATATGTATACATATATACATATTATATATAATATATACATATTATTAATCAATATTTTTTATTTTGGTATTGTGGGGTACAGTTAAGGGTTAGGTATACAAATATGTTTCGTTCAGGCACCCATGTTGATAAGGGGTGTCTCCCCGGGGTGCATACATATTTAGGATGGATATTCACTGTTGATGAATAGAACCTTTATCATTATGTAATGTTCTTCTGTATCTTTTTAAACTTATGATAACTTGAAGGTTGTTTTGTCTGATATTAAAATCATGACTCCTGCCTTCTTTTGTTTTCCATTCACCTGAATGTTTGTTTTTCATTCCTTAACTTTGAGTTTGTAGTGAGATGTGTTTCCTGGAGGCAGCATCTTGTTGGGTCATGTTTTTTTCTAAATTCAGTTTGCCATTCTATGTCTTTTCAGTGGTGCATTTAATCCAGTGATGTTCAGGCTGATTATAGAAATGTGGGAGTTTATCCCTATCATGAGACTCTTAAAAGGCTGTTTTATTTTCTTTTAATTTTTGGGTTGATATATGTTTGTGTTTTCAATTTTGCTGTCACAAGGTGTGTTGTGTTGATTTTGTGTTTCCCTGCATTCATGAAAAGTGCATGGTTGTTCTCCCCCCCTTCAGTGCTTAATATATTCTTGAGCATCTCCTGTAGAGGTGGTCTAGAAGCTGCATAATCTTTAGGGATTGGATGTCTGGGAAGGATTTTAGTTCTCCATTGCTGATGAAACTGAGTTTGGCTGGGTAGGACCTTCTTGGTTGAAATTGTTTATCTTTGAGGACTTTGAAAATTGGACTCCTGTCTCTTCTAGCTTGTAGTGTTTCTGCTGATAAGTCTGCTGCTCTTCTAATTGATCTCCCCAGTAAGCAGTCTGACCTTTCTCTCTTGCTGTTTTAGGATTTTTTTCTTTTATACCTATTTTGTGTAGGTGAATTACTATGTGTCCTCTCACTTAATGTCTTTTTCTTTTTTTTGAGTTGGAGTCTCACTCTGTCACCCAGACTGGAGTGCAGTGGCCACTCCCAGCCACCGCAGCCTCGACCTGCTGTGCTCCAGCGATCCTTCTGCCTCAGCCTTCCAAGTAACCGGAACTACAGGTGCACGCTACCACACCTGGCTAATTTTTTGATTTATTGTAGAGATGAGGTCTCACCAAGTTACCCAGGCAGGTCTCAAACCTGCGGGCTCAGGCATTCCACTCACCTCAGCCTCCCAAGGCATGGGATTACAGGATGAGCCACCAAGCCCAGCTCATTTAATGTCTTGTGAGAGTTCTTCGACTCTCTGGTGTTTGGATGCTTACATGTTGAATGACCTCTTGGAATACTTGTTCCAAGGTGTTCTCCATTTCCATTTCTTCCTCTGTAATACCAATCAGATGTAGGTTTTACCTCTTGTTATAAATGCACATCTCTTGGAGGCCTTGCTCCTTCTTTCTGAGTTTTCTTTCTATGTTTTTAACAGATTGTGTTCATTTCATGTTTTGATCTTCAAGCTTTGAAATTCTTTCTTCTGCTTAGTTGAATCTGCTTTCCATGCTTATCATCTTGTTATTTATTTCCTGGATGAAGTTTTTTATTCCCAAAATATCTGTTACAAGTTCTCTTAGTGCTACATCTTTTCTTTCTTCAGTCTTATTCACTCTTTCCATCCATTCCCTAATCCCTGTTGTAGTCTGGGGCCAATCATTGGTGATTTCCATTGTTTGGACTCTGGGGTCCTATTTTTTGGTTGTTGTCTCTTAGATACACTGGGAATTATCTGTGTTCTTCCATTGCTTTTTTTCACATTTGTGACAGATATCTTTCTTTTCTCTTTAGTTCCATTATTCAGTGGCAGTGGGTAGGACTTTCATTTCTGTTGTTTGTTCAGCCCTCAATTCTGGCCTGATCAGAACTTCCAAATTTGTTCTGTTTTAAAACAGGGCTGGAGGTAGGAAGCTGCTGTTTCTTGTAGTTTTGATAGTCAAATAAGATGGAGTGTCAGGAGCTAGGATTCAAAACTACTTGCAATGTTACAATGTTCACTGACTGGAGTAGGGGCCTCCTGAGACCCACTCCCGACCACCACTCTATATGGTGATGCAATGGGTATATTTGTGTACCCCCTGAGTCCAAGATAAAGTAAAAGTAATGAGGAATACAGAAAAAAGTAGAATGAAATAGAATGGACAGAAATAATAACAAATAAAATAAATCACAAGAATGCAAAAGCAAAAACAAGAACAAAAAACATAAAAAGAAAACTAAAAACGAACCAAAACCAACAGAAAAGAACACACACACACACACACACACACACACACACACACACAAACCAAAAAAATGAAAGAGGAAGAAGAAAAAAGAAAAAAGGGGGAGGAATGCAAATTTAACTCTCACATACACATTCACACACAGTATACCAAAACAAAAGAAGAACAAACCAAAATAAAAAAAGAGGGGGAGGGATACAAATGGAGCCCTCACATACACACACACACACACACACACACACACACACACACACACACATACACACACACACAAATCCAAAACAAAAGTAGAAAAAAAAAGAATTAAAAGAATTTCTGGGCACTAATCACCTTCTTGTTGCAGGTTCTGTAATTCCTCTCAGCTGCTCATAGGTAAGCCCACCAGCCCTCTCCTGTGTGGCTGCAGGTTCCTTCACAATCTTCCCAGTGTGCAGTCCAGGGGAGGAGGAGAGGGCAATGGAGGTGGATGGGTGACAGACCTTTGCTGGAGTCCAGCTCCAGGAGAGTCAGGGCTTGAGACGGGGGAATTGGGAAGTGGCGAAAAAGAAAAGACGAAAACGACAGGAATCCTCTTCCTGGGGAGAGCTCAAGAATCTGCCAACTTTTATTTATTTTTCACAAGCTTATATAGGTTTTCCACTCAGCCCTGTATCCACAAATGTATCTTATGTTGCTAACCAAATGCCCACATACATCCTTTTTGCACTCACAATAAGGTTGACCTTTAAAAATTTCAACCACAGATGGTGTTTTTCTTAAGTCAAACATTTATGAACGTCCTGGTTTTCTTCCTAACTTTCTTATAACTATTTACTATTATAGGCCTATAATATCCTTACCCTATAAAGCTAAACCTTAACCCTAGGTCTTATTTAACTTACTTACTACTATATATTTATTTCTATTAATCTTATTTTTATCCTTATGTCCCTATATTTTCTTAACTATCATTTATACTATTATATGTCTCTTATCTTACTAGTTTATCTTATTATTAATATTCTAAATTCTATCTTCATTAAACTACTTATTTAATCCTAAAATATCTTAACCTATTTTTTTTTTATCTCAAACGGTTGTTTTCCACCAGCTCTCAGCTGGGGTCTGTTTTTCTCGACCTCTTGCTGTTTACTGAAAAATATCCTTACACACCCTAAGGGGCACCTCTTTTGCTGCAATCTCACCTCCATTATGTCTATGTATAATTTTTGCTGTCAAATGCCATCATCCATTTGCGAATCTATTATCTCAATTAAAGAGGGAACATTCTCAAGCCTATGCATGCAATCCTTCAAAGTTAGGGAACGTCTGTCAACAGGATCCATGGGGCTTTGCCTCCGTCATGGTCGCATTTTACTGGGGCCTTGCTCCCAGCCGGCGTTTTTCTGGTTTTCAGGTCCCTTTTACCTTACTTTTACTAGTGATTGCTGCTCCTGACAGTCCTTCCCTCCAGCTCTTATAAGGTCAGGGGGATCCCCTCTGGTGGGAAGATACAGTATCGTCTCCTTCCCAGGTGCTGGTGGTGGGCATCTCAGCCAGGTTTACCCAAGAGTAAAGTTCTCCTAGCATGGCTGCCATCCGGGTTCCACCTAGGTTCGTCCCTCTCAGTTGTGCCCCAGCTGTGTGGATCTGATGTTTAGAGAATTGCTGGGGAGGAGTGGTTGGGTCAGCCCAGGACTCGCTGTTGATCTCTTTCGGGGTCTTCCTTGTCTTTTTCTGGTTGTACCCTTTGTCACATGGCTAGATCAGGGTAGAGAGTGGGGCACCTGAGACTCCACACTCATCCTGTCTCTCCAAAGTTTATGCCTTCAGGATATTCCCTCTGGATCAGATCATCCCCTGTGTAGTTAATGCACCAGTCACAGAGAGCAGGTCTATTGCTCTGTGGTGAGAAAGCCAGAACACTTCCCCGCCCAGTTTTCAAGATGGTGATGGGGTGCCTGTTTCTTCTTCAGTGGGATTCTGCCTCTAGCTTCCTTGCTGCACTCCCTCCACAGCCCTCACTGCCAGTGTCTGGCCTACTACAGTTTGGCAATAGCCATTGCTCCTGGCAGTTTCTTCCTGGGAAAGAATTTGTTGATTTTAGAAAATGGCATTCGGCTTCTCTGTCCTAGGAAGTGCTAGGGTCCAAGCAGAGCAATTGCCTGCACCAGCTGCTCCACCAGGAGAGCCCTGGCCACTTGCTCCTGAGTCCCCACTCAGTCAGACACACACATGTCCATTTACAAACAGACATACATGAAAATTTGCCCATACTCATTCACACAAGGACTTGCACAGTCTGATCGTCTCCACCACCTTCTTCCGCCCCCCATCTTTTTTTGATAAGACTCCAGTAGTTTGTAATTTATTTTATTTTTTGCTTTCTAGCACAATAAGCTGTCCTAGACTAACCTAGTACATTTTTCACACTAAACTAAACCTAGATTGGGTCATTTCTTTTAATAAGAAATGATATTTAGAGGTCAGATTTTGGTTCTGTAAGTTAATTAGTTGTTGTTTTAGTAACTCTGTGGATTCCACAACATACTGTGACATGTTTAATCTTTTCCCATTGCTAGCAATCACTTTACCTCTGTTTTTACCAGATCCTGAATTTCAGTTGTAAAGTTACATAGAATAAAATTTTGAGAAAAACTGTTCAAGAAGCATGCTAGGACCCTTACATCATTAGTATAAGTTGTAAGATTTACAATTAATATGAGGATAGTTGGAATTCTTAATAGAAATTCTGATAACTCATTGGTTCTTAGGCAATATGTGAGAACTAAAGAAAATTCATATTTCTTCAACTTGGTAGAGAATTTCTCCTTGCTTGATGGAACTTATCTTTAACAAGATGAGAAAGAATATCCTTTCCTTCTTCTTTCTGTTGTTTGAAGCAGAGCTGTCCTTATTTTTCTTATGGATTTTAGTAAAAACATTTTCTGTTTGCTTTTTCTAACTGTGCTCCTGGCAAAGGGAGGCATGTGAGCTCTCCAAGTCATGTAGCAGCTTGGACCTTTCATAAGCTCCATACAACTTTGGATGGAGGTGCAGTTGCGTGCCCTATTGGCCGTACCTTTTATTCTTGCAGAGGGCATTCTGGCTTTCTTGATTTTATATTTTATTTCTTTGCCAATCATCAGGCAGTGTGCAATGAGTGAGACAAAATTTATTGAGTGCTTTCAGCTCCATAACTAGCAATAACTATTCCTGGCTGGTTGCAAAGTTGCCCAGATGCACCCTGCTATATAATCCTGATTTTCTAGTTCATTGTAAATTCCCAACACAATACTAACTTTGCCAACGATCCCTCTTTCCATATCTACATTTTAAAAAACTCCTGATAACATTTCTAAAGCTTTGATAATGCTTATAGAGTTTACAGAAAAAACTTTTATTGGAGTATAATATACATTATAGAAAAGTACTCATAAATGAATTTGATGAATTTCCACAAACTGAACACATTTCATACCTGCATTTGGACCAATACATAGTATAAGTAGACCAGAAGCCTCTTCATGCTCCTCTTAGTAAATCTCTGCCCTTCTACCTTTGAGAACAATCATTATTCTGATCCCTAAAAGCGTTATTAATTTTGCCTGGCTTTGTACTTTATATAAATGAAAGTATATACTACATGCTTTTTTTCTTTGCTTCTGGCTTGTTTCTCTCTGTAGTTGTAATGCTCAACCATATGAATATGTATAATTGTAGGTTGTTCATCCTAATTGTTGTATAGTATTCTATTGTGTATCTTCATCATAATTTATCTATTTTGTGTTGATGAACACTTAGGTAGTTTCCAATTTGGGGCTATTGCAGATAATGCTGCTATCAACATTCAAGTACACGTGGTCATTTCTATTAGGTATACACCTAAAAGGGGGATTTGCAGTCATAGTGTATGCAGTATATTCTGCTTTATTAGATAACACCAAAGAATTTTCCAAAATGGTTGTAACAAACCAAACTCCCACCATCAGTATGTGAGGGCACTAGATGATACACATCCTCACCAACACTTGGTATTTCCCATCTTTTTCATATATATATAGGAAACAAGTTTGCAAACTCATCCTAGAAAAAGTGCTACGTACCTCATTGCTGAATAACACTATGGTCACCTTTGAAGCACTTTCCTTGGGAAGCTATGCACTGATGCTAGCACCTACTCCACCTGTCAAAGCAATTTTGGAACTCTTTTTGTGTAATGGTCATCAGAGCTATCATTGTATTACCCTTGACATCCTGAATGTCATCACATGTCTTCCTTTCAATATTTCCTTTATCTTTGGGTTAAAAAAAAGTCATTGGGCACCAGCTCAGGTGAGTAGAGAGGGTGTTCCAATACAGTTATCTGTTTACTGGCTAAAGACTCCCTCACAGATAGGGCATGAGCAAGGTGTGAGGTGTTGTGATGCAAGAGTTCCTTCAGGACCATTTTTGTAAACACATTTCTCATGCCAAGATTTTCAGTTAAGAGGTGAGTGGATTGCCTGAGCCTGCGGGTTCGAGACCCGCCTGGGCAGTGAGACCTCATCTCTACAATAAATCAAAAAATCAGCCGGGCGTGGTAGCACACGCCTGTAGTTCCGGTTACTTGGAAGACTGAGGTGGAAGGATCACCGGAGCCCAGCAGGTCAAGGCTGTGGTGGCCGGGAGCGGCCACTATACTCCAATGTGGGCGACAGGGTGAGACTCGAACTCAAAAAAAACCAAAACAAACAAACAAACAAACAAAAAAAGAGTTTCCTTACTGTTTGGTCTGCTATGCTTGGTCTGCTATATTTGGTCTGCTATGCTTCTCACAGTTAGCCAATGATTTTGACACACAATGCAACGAATTTTTGTAACGTTTTCATCAGTCTGCTCGTTACCGGTCGTCCTGATCTCTCTCCATCAGTGATACTTTCTGTCCCCTCAGAAAAACACTTAATCCATTTGTACACTTCTATTTTCATCATGGCATTATCCCCATAAACTTGGACTATCATGTCTGTTTCACTTCCAGTCTGTCCAAGTTTAACAAGAAACTTAATGTTTGTTCATTGCTCTAATTCACGCTCTGACATTCTTATGATGGCACACAAAAACATGCAACAACAATAATTAATGCCACTCATCAAGACACTGCCATACTTTGGCACAAGCATAGCTGTGAAACACTGATATACTAAGGTTATGAAACCTTACTGAGTTGTTTGTACAGAGCTGCCAATGACAGACCATATATATTTGAGTTGAAGAAGATTCTCAGAGTACAGAAGCCTTTCTTCTAATACCAGCCTCTAAATTTTGTCTGAAGTATACCAATACAAGAGGAGGAACCCAAAATACTTGGAATTTATTTATTTAAAAAATTGTGTGTTTATTCTTACATGTGTCAACTTTGGTCACCTTCAAAGTACTCTCTGTTTGCAATACGCCTATTGAGATACTTTTTTCACTACTCAAAGGAGTTTTTGAACTCTTCAATTTTTGATGCCTTTTTGAGCTTCCACTGCTTTTTGTTTTACCACTTCCTCATCAGCAAAATGTTTCCCTTTGAGGACTTTTTTCATCTGGAGAAACAAAAAAATAGTCATTCAGGGTGAGATCAGGTGAGGCATGTGGGCCATGCCATGTTTGGTCAAAAACTGCTGAACACTCAGTGTGATATGGGCAGGTGGGCTGGTAAATCAGCTATCAAGAAATGGGCAAACATATTGAAAGAATCTCCCCCCAAAAATTCACTGAAGCCAAACACAGCCTCTCACATAATGCTAGCTGGTACACTGATGCCAATGGGTTCCTAGTACACTTACCTATCAGGGAAAGTCAGTACTATGAGGAGCCCATCCTCCAAAAACTAATTTTTGTGGAAGGGGTTAGCACACCATCAAGAAGAAAAAGCCTATGGGTTTAGTGACTTTAGAGCAGTCAACTGTTTTCTGCTGTTTATTATCACATAAATTTTATGGTAAAAGTAAAGATAGTAAAAGAGAAATGTTCAGTTTCATTACTGTAACATACTAATATGTTTTTGTTTTCCTTATCCACAAACAATTCTGAATTTTATGTGATTGCAATAAAGGTCTAGACTTAATTTCATATTATGCTTTTTTTGAACTGCACTTTTTTTTTTTTTCGAGTTGGAGTCTCACTCAGTCGCCCAGACTGGAGTGCAGTGGCCGCTCCCAGCCACCGCAGCCTCGACCTGTTGGGCTCCGGCGATCCTTCCACCTCAGTCTTCCGAGTAGCCGGAATTACAAGCATGCGCTACCACGCCCAGCTGATTTTTTGATTTATTGTAGAGATGAGGTCTCACTGCCCAGGTGGGTCTCGAACCCGCGGGCTCAGGCATTCCACTCACCTCAGCCTCCCAAAGGCGCGGGATTATAGGCTGAGCCACCAAGCCCGGCTTGAACTACATGTTTTAACTGAAGCACTTTCTCAGGCTCTGGAAATATTTCCTCATTATATATTTAAGTTGCTTCCAATGTTTTACTATTCTAAAGGTATCTATAGAAACTTTCTTCACCAGTTTACCTTTTTTTTGAAAATTAATCTTTTAGGCAAAAGTTCTAAGATTACTGAGTAGAAAATTATCATTCTCTTGATTGATCATGCATATTTCTCCAAAAGGCTTCTCATGATTTATACCGGAAGAATCTAGCCTTCTTGGAAACCACAAGAACTAAGTTTGACTTACAGCAACAAATACTTTGTTAGAGTCATGAACAAAATATATACATATTGTAGAAGTAAATATTTAACATTTGGAATGTTTAAAAGTTCTTGCTTGGCTTTTTTGTGATAGCCAAATTTGGAAGCAATTCACATTTCTACCAACAGGTGAATGGATATAAACAAGCTGTGGTATATCCATACAATGGAATACTATCAAGTAATTAAAAGGAAAAAATTATTGATACATGTGTTACAACATAGATGAATCATGAAAAAATTATGTTGAGTGAAATAAGCCAGAGAAAAAAGAGTACATACTGTTTAATTTCATTATATAAAGCTCTATAAAATGCAGGCTGTTCATAGTGATGGAAAGAAGACCAGTGACTGCCTTCTGAAGGATGTGGGGTACGGGTGAAAAGAGGCAGGAAGGAATAATTGCAGAGGGGCATGTGGAAAATTTTGGGGTTAACGTATATACGTTTATTATCTTGATTGTGGTGATGGTTTCATGGGTATATACATATGTTAAAACTTATCAAACTGTTCACTGTAAATATGTGCAGTTTACTATATACTAATTATATCCAAATTAAGCTGTTTTATTTATTTTTTTATGTTTTTTTTTTGAGTTGGAGTCTCACTCCTTCGCCCAGACCTGGACTGCAGTGGCATGCTCCTGGCTACTGCAGTCTCCACCTGCTGGGCTCCAGCCATCCTTCTGCCTCAGCCTTCCAAGCAACCAAAACTACAGGCCTGTGCTACACCCAGCGAGCTTTTGATTTATTGTAGAGACAAGGCTTCACCAAGTTGCCCAGCTGGATCTCAAACCCACAGGTTCAGGCAATCCACTTGCCTCAGCCTCCCAAAGTGCTAGGATTACAGTCTGAGTCACTGAGCCCGGCCATAAACTGTTTTAAAAAATAAAATTTCACACTCAGTATTTCTAACTCTTTGAAGATCTAAAGAAAATGAAGACTATGAGTTATAAATTTATTATTATTATGTAGTATAGTGAGTTCAAGGGACACAATTAAACCTACTATATGTGGACTTCCAGCAAGATGGTGACAGGGCAGCCTGGTCTGTGAGACCCTCTGCAAAGGAGAATGCAGAAAGACTCTGACTCTCTCCCCAGAGGCTGCGGATCCCATCACCGGCAGCCTGCTCTTCACATGGCACTTGGCTGTCAACACCGCTGAAGCATCTCGGTGGTGTGGACAACCACCATTGCAGCCGCAGACGACGCAGCTGCCATGCCGCCACCGCCCCCCCTGCGGCCATTGCACATCGCACCACCCATGCCCAAGGCGACCACAATCCACAACTTCAGACCTTGAAGCCCCTGCAAGCAAGATCTGCTGAAATTGCTGCCGCCTCTACTGCAACCGTGACGTCCTGCCAGGCCGTGGGTCTCCTCCTGTGCGCCTTGAGGCAGACTCCACCTCTACCGCTTCCTGTCCGGCTCCATTCCCTCTGGGTGAGCAGCTGATATAAAGACCATCTGGAGAGGTGAGATAGATAGCACCACCTGCTGGCGATTCAGGGTAACAGTACCGATATGGGAAAGCAAGCTTGACAAACACAGGACAGATTCGAGTGGTGAACTGAGTGGTGATTTAAACTGCCCTTCACAGCAGGCCAGGGCAACTGACCATAACTGTGAACAAATTTACCAGCCTGAGAAGACAGCTAGAAATCAGAGCCGAAATGACATTGAACTTAAACGAAAAGTCTCAGAGTGTGCTTGATTGGTTCTATTAGTTTACTGACTTGATTCTATTCCTATTGTTTTGTTCCTTTTTTTTCTTTCTTTTCTCTTTTTTATTTTCTTCTCAATTCTCCTCTCTGTAAACTATAACTTTGTATAGAGGAATAGCACAGCAATAAGGAGTTTGGTTAGCTTGTATGTTAGCATCATTGTATGTTTTAGTTTTCTGTGTGTGGGAGTTGGTTAGTCTGTAGCCATGGTCTATTGTTTTTATCTGTTTCGGTTTATGTCTCTCTCTCCATTTGTTGGTACACTTGTCTGTTTTCCCCCTTACTCCTCTCCCTCTCAATCTCCCTCTTCCCCCCACTGTCTGCCTCATTCTCTTCCCTCTGTTAACCTCATTTTATCTCTGGGAGTCAACCTACAACCCCACTGCATGGACAGATTCCAAGGCAGTGGGAAGCGGGTTCCAGAGTATCCATACACCTGTCAGTGGATATCAGGACCTGTGGATAGATTTTGAATCACAGCTCTCCTCACAAGTAAACCTCAAAACTGCAAAGAGGACCAATCCCAACCTAGAGTGCAACCCCAGAATTGAACAAAGTAAGAGGATACACATAAAGAAGAATAAGAGATTAAACAAACAGAAATAAAAGCAACCCCTCGACCCCTGAATAACAGAATTAACGAAGACAGTGATGTGGAGGGAAGGAAAAAGTAGGGAGGGGAAAAAACTGCACAAATGAAGAAAAACCAAAAGAAGAGATTAGATTTCACACAGACGCCTGGTAGGTCAGACACTGAGAAAACAGACTTCAGAACACAAACAATGAAGAGCCCTAGAATGACTGGTCACATGTAACAAACCCAGACAAGACATTAATAGAGAGAATAAAAAAATTTGAGGAGAGAAAAGAGGAAAATAGGAAGGAGCTGATGTCAGAAATAACAGCAGTAAAGAATGCTGTGATGGAAATAAAGAACAAACTAATAAGCATGGAAAGCAGAATTAGCCAAGCAGAAGAAAGAATCTCAGAGTTCGAAGACCAAAACACAGAACTAACCCAAACTGTCAAAAACATAGAAAAGAAGCTTAAAAAGACAGAACAAAACTTCAAGAGATGAATGATCACTTCAAGAGACCGAACCTAAGAGTAATTGGCCTTCCTGAGGCAGAGAGAGAAACAGAGGTCACACTGGAACAAACATTTCATGAAATCATTCAAGAAAACTTCCCTCATCTCTTCAGTGATGGAAAAATTCAAACACAAGAGATTCAGAGAACCCCTGCAAGACAACAAATGAGAAGACCAACTCCCAGACACATAATAATTTGCTTAAACAAAATAGGTATAAAAGAAAAAATCCTAAAGGCAGCAAGAGAAAAAGGTCAGACTACCTACGGGAAGACCAATTAGAATAGCAGCAGATTTATCTACAGAAACCCTCCAGGCTAGGAGAGCTTGGAGCCCTATCTTCAAAGTTCTAAAAGATAAAAAATTTCAACTGAGACTAACCTACCCAGCCAAGCTAAGCTTCATCAGTGAGGGAGAATTGAAATCTTTCCCAGATATCCAATCCCTAAGAACCTACACTGCCACAAGATCACCTTTACAAGAAACACTTAAGAAAGTATTGAACACAGAAGAAAAGGAAAAAAGAACAACAACGTTATTCACAAGAGTACAGGCAAAAGATTAAAAACACACATGAACCAACTCCAAAACCAAAAGAAAGACAACACACAAACAGGAAAAACAACAACAACCCTGTAAGAACATTATGATAGGGACCAACTCTCATATTTCAATAACTAGCTTGAATGTGAACGGACTAAATGCACCACTGAAAAGACATAGAATGGCAAAATGGATAAAATAGCACCAGGCAATAATTTATTGTCTTTGAGAGATTCACCTCACTAGAAAGGATACTCACAGACTCAAAGTAAGAGGCTGGGAAACAAATTTTCAGGCGAACAGAACACAAAAGAAAGGAGTTGTGATCTTAACCTCAGACAAAATACCCTTTAAGCTGTCAAAAATTAAAAAAAGATACAGAAGGCCACTACATAATGATAAAAGGTTCAATCAATCAACAAGAAATATCCATTCTAAACATATATGCACCCAGCATAGGAGCATCAACTTTCATAGAGCAGCTTCTAGGTAAACTAAAAATAGATATCGACTCCAATACCATCATAGCTGGGGACTTCAATACCCCATTCACAACTCTAGACAGATCATCAGGACAAAAAATCAGCAATGAGATCCGAAACCTCAATGTGGCTCTTGATCAAATGGACTTAATTGATACCTACAGAATCCTCCATCCAAGGACCACAGAATATACATTTTACTCATCACCGCATGGAACGTACTCTAAGATTGACCACATACTTGTCCATATATCAAGCATAAGCAAATTTAGAAGGGCTGAAATTTTTTTTTTTTTTGAGTTGGAGTCTCACTCTGTCGCCCAGACTGGAATGCAGTGGCCGCTCCCGGCCACCGCAGCCTCGACCTGCTGGGCTCTGGCAATCCTTCCTCCTCAGCCTTCCAAGTAGCTGGAGTTACAGGCGTGTGCTACCACACCCGGCTGATTTTTTGATTTATTGTAGAGATGAGGTCTCGCTGCCCAGGCGGGTCTTTAAGCTGTGGGCTCAGGCAATCCACTCACCTCAGCCTCCCAAAGGCACGGGATTACAGGCTGAGCCACCGAGCCCAGCTAGAAGGACTGAAATTTTACCATGTACCTTCTTGGACCACAGTAGAATAAAAATACACATTAACACCAACAAGGTACCCCCAAAACCCACAAATAGCATGACACTAAACAGCATGATGCTAAACAACTCCTGGGTCAATGATGAAATCAAAACAGAGATTAAAAGATACCTGGAAACAAATGAAAATGAAGAAAAACCTTACCAAAATCTCTGGGACACCATGAAAGCTGTAGTAAGAGGGGAATTTATATCACTACAAATGCACATGAAGAAAATGGAAGGATCACAAATTAACAGCCTAACAATCCATCTAAAGAACCTGGAAAAGCAAGACCATAAAAACCCTAATTTCAGCAGAAGAATCCAGATTACCAAAATAAAAGCCCAAATCCAGGACATAGAAGACAAAAAGATAATACAAAAAAATCAATGAAACAAAAAACTGGTTCTTTGAAAGGATAAACAAGATCGATGGTGCCCTAGCTAGACTGATCAAGAAAAAGAGAGAAAAAGCCCAAATAAGCACAATCAGAAACACAAAAGATGAAGTCACATCTGACCCTGAAGAAATACAAAAGATCATTAGAGACTACTATGTACACTTGTATGGAAACAAACTTGAAAACCTTAAGGAAATTGAGGACTTTCTGTCATCACATAACCTGACTAGGTTGAAGCAAGAAGAAATTGAGACCCTAAATAGACCAATAACAATCAAGGAAATTGACTACATAATAAGAAAACTACCTACAAAAATAAGTCCTGGACCAGATGGCTTTCCAGTAGAATTCTACAAGACATTTAAAAAGGAGCTGATACCAATCCTACTGAAGGTATTCCAGGCAATTGAGAAAGATGGAACTCTCCCCAAATCATTTTATGAAGCTAACATCACATTGATACCCAAGTCAGGTAAAGACCCAACAAAGAAAGAGAACTACAGGCCAATATCTCTGAAAAACACAGATGCTAAAATTCTCAACAAGATCCTAGCAAACTGGATTCAACAACACATCTCAAAAATCATCCATCGTGACCAAGTAGGCTTCATCCCTGGGATACAAAGCTGGTTCAACATTCATAAAACCATGAATGTAATTAAATACATCAACAGATGTCAAAACAAAAACCACATGATTATATTGCTAGATGCAGAAAAAGTTTTTGATAAAATCCAGCACCCCTTCTTGATAAAAACCCTTGAACATCTAGGCATACAGGGAACATACCTCAAAATAGTAAAAGCCATCTACGAGAAACCTACAGCCAGCATACTCCTTAATGGACAAAAATTGGAACCATTTCCCCTGAAAACTGGAACAAGGCAAGGATGCCCACTCTCACCCCTCCTGTTCAATCTAGTATTGGAAGTCCTTGCTAGAGCAATCAGAGAAGAGAAGACAATCAGGTGTATCCAAATAGGAAAAGAGGAAGTCAAGTTATCTCTCTTTGCAGATGACATGATTGTATACTTTGAAAACCCAAGAGAATCTGTCAAAAACCTCCTTACACTGATAAAGGACTTTGGCAAAGTCTCAGGGTATAAAATGTGCAAAAGACAATCACATTTCTTTACACCAATAATAAAGAAGCAGAAATTCAAATAAAAATCACAGTTCCTTTCACAATAGCCACACAAAAAATGAAATACCTTGGCATCTTCCTATCCAGAAACGTGAAAGACCTTTACAATGAAAACTACAAAACACTGCTCAAAGAAATCAAAGATGACACAAACAAGTGGAAAAATATCCCATGCTCATGGATTGGAAGGATCAGCATTGTGAAGATGTCCATCCTACCTAAGGCAATCTACAGATTTAATGCAATACCCATCAGATTACCAGCAACATTCCTCTCAGACCTAGAAAAAACTACACAGGAATTCATATGGAAACATAAACAACCAAGAATAGACAGAACAATCCTCAGCAAAAAAAACAAAGTAGAGGTATCACACTACCAGACTTTAAACTTTACTATAAAGCTACAATAATCAAAACAGTTTGGTATTGGTACAGGAACAGGCATATAGACCAATGGAATATAATTGAGATTCTTGAACCAAAGCCTCAATTTCTTAACCAATTCATCTTTAACAAAGCCTCCACCACCTACCACTGGGGAGAGGAGAACCTATTCAGTAAATGGTGCTGGGAAAACTGGTTGACCACATGCAGAAGACTCAAACAAGACCCCTATCTATCCCCATACACCAAAATTAACTCTTAATGGATTAGAAACCTAAATGTAAAACCTCAAACCATAAGAACCTTAGAAATTGAAGGACATACCCTTATGGAAATTGGAAGTGGCATCCAATTCCTGAGCAAAACCCGAAATCCACAGGCCATAAGAGATAAAATAGACAAGTGGGACCTCATTGAACTGACAAGCTTCTGCAAATGCAAGGAAACCATCAAGAGAGCGGGGAGACAGCTCACAGACTGGGAAAAGGTATTTACCAACTCCGGGTCCGACAAGGCTTAACATCTTGGATCTACAAGGAACTCAAACATGCTGAAAAGAAAAAAACAAAAAACCCCATTGTAAAGTGGGCAAAAGGTATGAACAGACACTTCTCAAAGGAAGACTTCCAAGCAGCCAACAGACATATGAAAAAATATTCAACCTCACTAATCATCAAGGAGATGCAAATCAAAACCACACTTAAATACCATCTAACTCCAGTCAGAATGGCAATTATCAATAACTCAAAAAAGAACAGTTGCTGGAGAGGGTGTGGTGAAAAGGGAACACTTCTACACTGTTGGTGGGAGTGCAAACTAGCGCAACCTCTATGGAAAACAGTGTGGCGATTCCTAAAAGCTCTAAATATCAACCTCCCATATGACCCCACTATCCACCTACTGGAAATATACCCTGAAGTACTCAAGTCACTCTATAAAAAAGATACCTGCACATGTATGTTTATCGCAGCATTGTTCACAATAGCAAGAACCTGGAAGCAACCATGCTGCCCATCAAAAGAGGACTGGATTTTAAAAATGTGGTACATATACACGATGGAATACTACGCATCCATAAAAAAGAACAAAATCATGAATTTCGCACCAACCTGGATGGAACTAGAGTCTATAATACTGAGTGACCTTTCACAGAAACAAAGATCTGAGTATCACATGTTCTCACTTATATAGTGGACCTTGAACATAGTGGACCTTGAACATCCAACGTAATACTATTAGAAAAGAACTGACAGTGGTGGGAAACTATGGGGGTGGGAGGGGAAGGGAGATGGGATTAACGGTAGTCAATATCTGTTGGGGACGGGGAGACACCTCTTATCAACAAGGTGCCTGAACGAAGCATATTTGTATACCTAACCCTTAGCTCTACCCCACAATATCAAAATAAAAAACATTGATATATTTAAAAAAAACCTACTATACTGCTTAATACTGTAGCGAACCTCATTTTCTATCCCCCTAAAAAATATGCTGTGGTGATCTTATTTGAAAATAGGAACTTTGAAGCCTACTGGATTGGGGAGGGGCAAGTTCAATGACTGGTGTCACTGGAAGAAGAGGAAAACACACACCAACAGACACACAGAGAGAACACCAAGTTTAGATGGAGGTACAAATTGGAACTACACAGCCACAAGCCAAGGAACACCAAGGATTGCTGGGAGCCACCAGAAACCAGAAGGAGGTAAGGAAGGATTCTTTCCTAGAGCCTTCAGGGGTATGTGGCCCTGCTGACACCTTAGTTTTGAACTTTTAGCCTTTAGAACTGCAAGAAAATAAATTTCCGTTTTAAGTCACAGAAGTGGTAATTTGTGATAGCAGCCCTTGAAAGCTAATACATATAACAATATGCTTTTATTTGTATAAACAAATCTTTTAAAAGGTTGATGATAATATTAAGTGAAAAATACAAGGTACCGTACTATAGAACCAGATGTCTGAATATTGGGCCCTGTGCTGAAAATTTGTATTTCAAAAAATGTATCTGCCTTTGTTCTGTCTTTGTGTCTGTGGCTACTATCCCAATGCCAAATGTGTTACCATCATGCCTTTTTTTTAAAGTTGAGATTTCACTTTGTTGCCTAGGTTGGAGTGCAATGACATTATCATGGCTTACTGCAGCCACAAACTCTTGAGCTGAAGGGATCCACCCCATCATATGTGCCATCACACACAGCTAATTTTTTAATATTTTTGTAGAGACAAGATTTCACTTACGTTGCCTAGGCTGATGTCAAACTCCTGGGCTCAAGTGATCCTCCCACCTTAGCTTCTCAAAGTGCTGGGGTTACAGGTGTGATCCATCATCCCTGGCTACCATCATGTCTTTATTTGGATATTCTAACACAGTGGTTCTCAAAGCATTGTCCATGGACCCTCAGAGACCCTGAGATCCTTCCAGGCTGCCTATGAAGCCAAATCTATTCTCATTTTTGCTTTAAAAAAAAACGGTGTTGGCCATTGCCTTGCTAAACTACTGTCTGGCCATGTGTTTTTTGAGCTATGGCCAAGCCAAATTTTCCTAAGCTTTGGCTAGGTGAATCTCCTCTCTCTCTCTCTCTCTCTCTCTCTCTCTCTTGCTCTCTTGCTCTCTGTCTCATATCTCCTCTCCTCTCTCTAATTTACTTTCAAACAAACTATATTTTCCAATCTAAAAAAGAAAAAAACTGTGTTGACATTGGCAGTGACAGTGCAGAAGCATGGTAAGTAAAACTCACACCTTAGGACAAGTCAAGGCAGTACCAGCAACTTTACTAATAGACATTTTGTTCCTCATTTCCATGCATCGATAAAAAACAAAAACAAAAAGAGTTTCACTCAGGAATGACCTTGATGAAGCAGCAGGATGACTAATTTTATTAAAACTTGATTCTCGAGTACATGCCTTTTAAATATTGTGTGTAATTTTACGGGGAGTACAAATAAAGCACTTCTGTTACATACAAAGTACAAACAATAGTACTTGTGTGATTGAATTCTGAGAGAAACTGACAGCTTTTTCTATGAACACCATTTTTATTTGACAAACAAACCCTGGTTATTCAGGTTATTCAGACTTGGGTAGTTGGCAGACCTGCCCCTCTATGCGTAGAGATTTTCCTTCAGAGTCAATCATCTTAGAGATGCCATTCTCTTTACTGAGAATGACATATTCTTTTTACTGAGAATGACATATTCTTTTTACTGAGAATGACAAATCCTGTAAAAGCTTAAACACAAGTAAAGCCTAGGCATTTGCCTAAGGACACATAGCATAAAGCAGTAGAGGTGTGTTTAGAAACCAAACCCCCCACTTCCAGCCCATTACGCTTCCCATTCCACTAAACGAGACAGGTGGCTTTCCATATTTCACGCATCCCCTCCCTGAGACTGTGAATCAATGCTGCAAAAGAAAGAAATGCCAGGTGGAAAAACTGACAAGTCAGATATTACACAGCCACTTAATTTTTATTTTGTAATTTTCACAATCTGAGCAACCAAGTAGAATACATAAAGAAGATACTAAAAATGTGGTGTAATAAAATTCATTTGACCGGGAAATATAGGCTTTCATGTTTTGTCTCCAGCTCAGCCTTTTTTCATTTTTAATGTCAACTGTTTTCTGGATCCTGCACTTACTTTGACAAAAGCTGCATTGAGTTGCAAATTGAAACATGGTGCATAGATTCTATGATTAAGGAATTCAGAATCTATCCAACATAAGACCTTGAAGGCAGGAAGAAGCGCCGAGGGAAAAATATCTCAGTGTTGCAATGTACAGATGAATGCCTGAAATAAATATTAACCGTTGTTTCTGCAAACTTTCCCACTGTTTTATATACTTCATTTCCCCCATTTGTGTGTCTACAATGTATTCTGGCAACATGAGGAGTTTCTACTCATGATGAATCTTCTCAGCGTGCAATGGGTCAGTGTTTGTAGCTCAGCTGCCTGCTGCCAGAGTGGAGAACTCGTCTGATTTGATTCCACCCCAGGAACTGAAGGATTTTCAAGACTTCCCTCTTAATATTTGGCTTTACTTGATAACCCTGGAGCATGCTGGGAAATCTCAGCAAGAGGAAAAATTTAGTAACCACAGGGAGGCCTGCACGGAGGGCCATGGGTATGAAAGCCTATGTATGTACTTCTAATGACTCTTGAATGTTCTACGTTTCACAGAGTTTTCCTTTAGCAAAGGTCAGAGTTTTCAGAAAACTCAGCCATCTGCAGAGAGACAAATGCATGTTTGAGTCATTTCCCAAGAGGGAAGTCACTAGTCAGGATGGTATGTGGAACCATATGGTTTGGCTTGCAGTGTAGAATTTCAAAAGCAGGAGTTGGCAAAGAGTTGCCTGGGGCTTTTGTCGCACATTTTTACCATCATTTTCTTTCTTATTTGTTGAGTGCTGACCTCACCCTTGGCATATGCAGAGTAGAAGACATGTTTATCTGTCTCTGATCAACACTGGAAAAGGTGCCCAACTCAGAAATAGGCTTTATAGCCAAGAAGGTGACTAAATCCCAAAGGCTTGAAGTTTTTCTTTGTGTAAACCAACTTCTGTGCTTTCTTTTTTGGTTCTGGTTTTTTCCCTTGTTTTTATTTACTTGGTTGTTTATACGTGGTCACTAAGACTCTCTGCCTTGGAGATGTTGAACAATAAGCTAGATTCTCATTTAATCTGGGTGTTCCAAATGTCAGCTGGCTGGAAGGAGGTGGTGTGGGGGGAAACTTTTCACTGTGCGCTAGAAAGGGCATGTTTTGCTGGCTGGCTGGCAAGGTTCTGAGGGAGTCTATGTGCCTAGAACTAGCACTTGTGAACATGCAGCAGGTGTATGAGACACCTGGCAGTGGTTGATATTGACATAGAAGGAATCCAGCCAGAGGTGATCTGTGAGAAGCATGTCCCATAGAAGTACAAGTGGCCTTACTTTGTGACCCTGTACCTCAGGGTTCACAGGGCCTTGCCCATAACAGCTAGGATGACACTAATATCCTCTATATGCTGAAAATAACCCTAGCTTAATTTAATTAAATTTGTTCACATTTATTAGGTTCCTGCTAAGAAAAATGAAAGAAGCTTGAACATAATTATTTCTTATGATTTAATTTATTCTCATTTTAAATCGGAGGAAACTGATGATTAGACAGGGTAAATGGCTCATCCAAGTTCACACAACTGGTTCTTCCTGCCACATAGCTTTATTTTGATAAGAGATTTGACTTTCTTTTTGGTGGTAACAGTAAAATCTCATGCCCTGGTCAATTAGACGATCTATGAGTTCTATCTGTTCTGTAATTTTTTTTTGCTGGTGGGATATTGACTGAGACACAATAACATTCAAAAAATACGATGTACTATAGTTGTCCCAGGATAGATGCCCCGAAACTTGAATCCATGTCTGTGTGGGGAACCCTTGGTTCCTTCCCTTTACACGCTATCTAATGCTGGTCTTCCCCCTTAGGCTCATCAATTAGAAAAGCCTACAACTGTTGCCACATAATTGCTTGAAGTTCTCAATTTTGATATAACATCTTCGTTTGTTCATAGGCAAGTGAAAATTAAGTTACATTTTTATTATTTGAATTTGAGGCAGCTCAAGCCTATTTCAACAAAGTGAGAACATCTTCTTTTCATAATCTTAAGTCCTCATGATGCTTATGCAAACTTTTTAAAGGATAAAAATAAAAGGAAGATTTCACCCTTAGTATATTTTTCTCTTATTTTAAGATTGTGGTAGACGGAGTGGATTGGCTTGTTAGACAGCTGTACCTATTTCACTCCTATCTGCTGTTCTGTGCAGCATTGGCCAAATATTCTTGCTGTAAAGGATCTAGATATGCTTTAAGTTTTATCAACCAGAGGCAGATTCTAGTGGCATAGTATTGAAGGCACTGCTCATTCTTCTGAGTCTTGCAGAAGCAACGTAGCTTTGGAGCTAATAACTCTAGGCAGCTTCTCAATTTCCAGCGTGGAGATAGGTCTGATAAACTGCCATATTATTGAAGTGGTTTCCTGATTCCCTTGTGCATCAGTCAGGGGTCATCAAAGAAATAGAACAAATAGAAGGTATGTGTTAAGGAATTGACTTCAGTGATTGTGCGGGGCTGGCATGCCCAAAATTTGTAGGGCAGGCCAGCAGGCTGGAAATGTTGGCAGAATTAATGTTATAGTGTTGAGGCAGTACTCTTTTTTTCTATAGAAAACCTTAGTTTTTGCTATTAACACTTTCAACCAATTGGATGATGCTCACCCGCATTATTGAGGGTAATCTCTTTTAAAGTCAACTGATAGAATATATTAATCATATCTACAAAATAACTTCACAGCAGCATCTAGACTAATGTCTGATTAAGCAATTGGGCACTATTGTTTAACCAAGTTGGCATACAAAATTTAACCATCACACCTAGTTACCTGATTATAGCAGAGATAACAATTAGCTTGGTGGGCTACTTGGTAGGCAGGATTCTTCTAGAAGTCTATGCTGAAGTCTTATTCTACAACCTGCGTTGACAACCCACCTCTTCTAACAAATTTGTAAGTATCTAATCCTCTTTATTCTTAAAATAGCTAACACTGTTTCTATTTGCAATCAAATCTCACTGATATTTTAGCACAATCTTGGTACCAAAACATGACAAGGGGAATATGAGAAAGAAACTCTACAGACTAATTATACTCAGAAGTATAGGTGCAGCCGGACTCAGTGGCTCAGCCTATAATCCCGCGCCTTTGGGAGGCTGAGGTGAGTGGATTGCCTGAGCCCGCGGGTTCGAGACCCGCCTGGGCAACTTGAGACCTCATCTCTAAAATGCGAGACCTCATCTCTACAATGAATCAAAAATCAGCCGGGCGTGGTAGTGTGCGCCTGTAATTCCAGCTACTTGGAAGGCTGAGGTGGAAGGATCGCTGGAGCCCAGCAGGTCGAGGCTGCGGTGGCAGGGAGCGACCACAGCACTCCAGTCTGGGTGAAACTCACTCCAGTCTTAGTGAAACTCCAACTCAAAAAAAAAAAAAATGTATAGGTGCAAAAGTAGTAACTAAAATACTAGCAATCTGAACTCAAGAATCCATGAAACAGATCCTGTATAACCAAGCTGAGCATATATCAGAAAAGCAAAATTTGCTGTTAGAAAAACAGTTTATTTAATTCACCACATTAACAGATTAAAGATTTTTCTCAACAAATATATAAAAAATATTTGATAAAATTTTATGAGGGAACTAAAATTAAAAATAAACTTCCTTAACCTGATAAACTATATCTAAAACAACAAACATGAAACACCAGAGAGTTCGATGGCATTTCCTTTGCATTCCATTACATTTCCTTTAAGTAGAGCAACAAGACAAATATGCCCACTATTGTCACTTAGATGCAATGTAGTAGCAAAAGGTTCAGAAAGAGAACTCTCAAGAAAAAGAAACAATAATTATAAAGATTTGGAAAACAGGAACACAATTCTTGTCGCTTGCAGATAAAATTATTGTAGAAAGACTCATAAGAAGGAAGGGACAGATATTAGAATCAGTAAAGGAGTTCAGTAAGTTTGCTGGATAAAGCCCAATATACATTACTCTATCAGATATAAAGTACATATTGAAATAGTAGCATTGTAACATTATAAAGTATGTAGGAATAAGATAAATACATATAAAAAACAAATGAGAAAAATGCAACGACTTTATTGAAAGACCCTAAAGGAGAAAGAAAGGAATTTAGTTACATACCATGTTTTTTTGCATTGAAAGTTTCAATATTGTGAAGATATTCGTTCTCACCAAATTAATTGCATTTTAAAAGAAATCACATTCATAATCCCACATGATTTTTCAATGGAACTTTCCAAGTGTTTTAAAAAAAATAATAAGAAAGAACAAAATGCTAAAGATAGTCCAGATGCTTCTGAAGAAGCATATGGTGGTAGGGTGTAGGGTTGGAGTGGGAGGAGGGGACTTGGCAACTTACAGGCATTAGAAACTATGGTAATTACATCAGTAGATATTGGCATAGCAGTAGACAGATAATCAATGCAGCAGTAGAGAGCTCAGAAACAGATAAACTATGTAGGAAAATCTGACACTTGACAAAAATAGCACTGTAGATCAGTAGGGAAAGAGTGGATATGGAAAAATAGAAACTAGGATCCATTCTTCGTGCCAATTTCAAATGTAACAGGAATTTAACTGTGATGAACAAACTTCAAAATTTTCTAAGAAAATATTAGAATGGCTTTATATTTACAGTTGAAAAATATTTCATGACCAAAACACAAAAGGAATACATTTTGATTTTGGAATTAGTGGTTTACTGAATATTTGTTAGAACTTCCATGTAAAACTGTCTGGTCTTGGGTTTTTCTTCATAAAAAATTTATAATTGGTTAAATTTTCTTAATGGATATGGATGTATTAAAGTTTTCTATTTTTTAAGTAGTTTTTGATAATTTGACTTCCCTAGGGAATTTGACAACTTTTCTTAAGTTTTCAAATTTATTGGAAAAAAATTATCCATAATCTAAAAAAAAAAATCTTGTTTGTCTCTGCTGGATCTGTACTTGTAACCCATTTTTATTCCCAATATTAAGCCTTTTCTATTTATTCTTGACAAATCTTGCTAAAGTTGGGTCAAATTTTCTAACTTATTTTTAAAAAATAATTATTTCACTTTGTTCATCCTTTCTATTAATATATTTTCTGTTTCATTTCATCTTTATTATTTCATTTTTCTTATTGCCTTGTTTTTAACCGATTAGTTTTTGTTTTGCTAATTTATTAGGTTAAACTTTTAGTTCATTTACATTTAGCCTTCCTTTTTCTCTAATAAATATATTTATGTCTACAAGTACCTCTTTAACTGTATTCCTCAAATTTTGCTATGTAAGTTCTTAAAAAATTTGTAGTATGATTTCTCCTTTGTTCCTTGAGTTATTTAAAAATGTATTTTTAACTTTACAAATATGGGCTTTAAAAAAATCTTTCTGGCATTGATTTCTAATTTAATATCATTGAGATCAGCAAATGAAGATCATGATAAGATTCTTAAAAATTTATTGAGACTTTCCTTGTTTGGTTAGTTTCTATAGATAGTTTATATATGCTTGAATAGAATATTTATTCTCTTGCTATGCTTTATAAATGTACATTAATATAGGTGTTATTAATTATGTTCTTCAAATATTTCATATACTTACTGATTCTTTGAATACTTGGTCTCTAAATTATTGAAAGAATTGTGTTAAAACCTTTCACTGTGACAGTGGATTTATCAGCTTTTCCTTTTCATTCTATAACCTTATGTTTTATATATTTTGAAAGTATTTTATTGTGTGCATGCATGTTTAGAATTTTTATATCCTGCTGGAGAGTTAACATTTTATTAATATGCAGACACCCTCTCCATTTATATAACAATGTTTTCCCTTAAAGTCTATTTTCTGTGTCATATGAATTTAACTATGCCACTATTTTTTATGCCTAATATATTTTTTTTATATACTCTTAATCCCTCTGTGAATTTTTTTAGGTGTGCTTTTTATATTTTTTTTCATATTGGACTATTTAAAAAATTATATAATTTAACATTTTTTTGTCTTTTAATTAAGTAATCCAGTACCTTTATATTGATTGCTCTTACTGGTATATTTGGATACATTTCTTCAATTTTCTTTTGTAATTTTCTTTTTATTTATTTTTATTTTTGAGTTGGTGTCTCACTCTGTCATCCAGGCTGGAGTGAGTGACACCATTATAGCTCACTGCAGCCTTGAACTCCTGGGCTCAGGCAATCCTTCTGCCTCAGTCTCCCAAATAACTGGGACTACAGGCACATACCGCCATGCCTGACTACATTTTTAAAAACTTGTAGAGATGAGGTTTTGCCATGTTGCCCAGGCTAGTCTTGAATTCCTGAGCTCAAGTAATCCTCTTGCTTCAAAGCCTTCCAATGTGCTGGGATTGCAGGCATGAGCCACCATGCCCAGTCTTGTGATTTCTTCATTCTTTTTTTCTTTTCTTTTCTTCTTTTTTTTTCTTTTTTTTTTTTACTGGACTCCTTTTGTACAACAAGAAGTTTGAACTTTTTTTTTTTTTAAGGTAACTGGAAATTATCAAGTTGTTTTCTGAACAGTGTTTAATACACATATACAGACACACACACACCATTGGTAGTAGGTTATTTTTGCCTTCCTTTTTACACTGGAGGAAACTGAGCTAGAGTCATTAATTATCCAGCTATTCTGTGGCAAAGACTAGATTGGAGCCCAGATCTTCTGGAATTGGACTCCTAGTTCGCTATCCTTTCATGCTTCCACACTGTCTTCAGGATAGAGAGATTTAATTATCTACCGTGAAACTGAAGATGACAGAAAAGATCAAAGGCTTCAGGAGAAGCCAGTAAGGAGGGCCAAGCTCAAAACTTTTATTATCTTTAAATGGGCACTGAATAGAGTTTTGACAATGAATCACATCTTGCTTTGTTCTTGTTTCTCTGATGAGATTTACTTGCTAGAAGGTGATGATGTTTGCTACAATATAAGTGACATTTAAACACAGAGCCTTTTTTTTTTTTTTTTAATGGGTCATGGTATTTCACCCAAGAGGAAATGAAAGTCTCATAAAATTATAATTTGGAATAGACATTAGTGACAATTTTGTCAGTTTTCTTGATAAGTAGAAAGATAGGAAGAATATCATTGAACAAGTTTGACAATGTGAAGACCTAAAACCAACTCATTTTCAATGATTCACAAAGGAGATCAAAGAGCAGAATTTCTCTCTGTTGAAGTATAGTTTTATTGTTCAATAATTCACTTGGCAAGACTTTCTTCGGAATTTCACAACAACACCAACGAGGCTAGTTTTGGTAATTAGCTTAGGATTTGAGGAGAATCAAATGAAACTTGATTAAATTGGTTGGTTAAATGAAACTTTGATCATTTTTTGTCCATAATTATAGACATCATGTAATTTAAGGGAAGGAAAGGAATGGCAGCTGTCTGGGATAATTAGGAATTTTTAAGTGCAAAAAGCCTGGTTTTATGTAACTTTGAAATAATCATTTCTTTTTTAGGTCACAGTAGCAGCTTTCTAGACCCAGTGTCATGGCCCTTTGTCCAAACTGTTGGCCCTTCGTGGTGATATGAATCTTCTGAAAAGAGGTCAAAGTAGCTTGAATATACCATGACAGTCACATTCAATCTAGTTTTTGCAAGTCTAGGTGACTAATATTTTTGATAGAGTAAGCTGCAAATCTGAAACATTCATTTTACAAGTAAAAACCTGCTCATATGTCTTCTTTTGAGGAGTGTCTATTCATATCTTTTGCCCACTTTGTAATAGCGCTGTTTCATTTTTTCCTTTTGGCACATTTGAGCTCCTTTTTGACCCTGGATGTTAGGCCTTTGTCAGATATATAGTTGGCAAATATTTTTTCCCAGTCTGTGGGCTGTCTCCCCAGTCTCTTGATGGTTTCCTTTGCTTTGCAGAAGCTTTTTAGTTTGATGGGGTCCCACTTGTCTGTCTTATCTCTTACGCTTGGGCATTTGAATGGCAGTTCAAATTTCCATAAGGGTGTCTCCTGTATTTTCTAAGCTTCTTATAGTTCGAAGTTTTACATGTAGGTCTTTGATCCATTTAGAGTTGATTTTTGTGTATGATGATAGGTAGGGATCCTGTTTCAATCTTCTGCATATCATCAGCTAGTTTTCCCAGCATCATTTACTAAATAGGTTCTCCTCTCCCCAGTGGTTGTTGGAGGCTTTGTCAAAAATGAATTGGTTGAGAAATTGATGCTTTGCCTCCTCAATCTCTATCCTGTTCCCTTGGCCATATGCCTGTTCTTGTACCTATACCAGGCTGTTTGGATTACTGTAGTCTTACAGTAAAGTTTGAAGTCTGAAAGTGCGATACCTTCCTGCTTTGTTTCTTTTGCTAATTGTTTCGGCTATTCGTGGTCATTTATGTTTCCATATGAATTTCTCTATTGTCATTTCCAGGTCTGAGAAGAATGATGATGGTAATTTAATGGGTATTGCGTTAAATCTGTAGATTGTCTTTGGTAGAATGTACATCTTAACAGTGTTGATTCTTCCATTCGTGAGCATGAAATATTTTTTCCATTTATTTGTGTCTTGAATTTCTCTGAATAGTGTTTTGTAGTTTTCATTGTAAAGGACTTTCACTTCTCTGGTTAGGAAGATGCCGCGGTATTTCATTTTTTTGTGGCTATTGTGAATGAGATTGTGCTTTTTATTTGGTTCTCTGCCTGCTTGTTGTTCATGTATAGGAATGCAAGGGCCAGCTCTTAAGAGCTCTGACAAAACTATTCCCTGCATTTTGAATCCTAATACTGGACCATAATTAGACTCACCTATAATTGAGACGCAGGATAATGCAGTTGTTCAAAGTATAAACTTGGAAACTAGACTGCCTGAGTTCATTCTTATGTCCACCACTGATTTATTAGCTTTATGTTCTTGAGAAAGTTATTTAATCTCTATGTGCTTATTTTCCTCATCTGTAAACTGGCAGGTAACAATGATGCCTAACTTACAGGGGTGTGAGAATTAAATAGATTACAACATGTAATTCATTGAGGCAGCCTTAGGGTCTCTTTCCATTCTTTGCCTGAGTCAAATACATTGGAAAAAACCTTCATTTGAAATGTTTAAACACAAAGCAAAGGAAATCTGAAGATGAATGAGAATGTATAGGGCCTGTTCAAAGTAAGCACTAAATGCTGTGCTAGTACTGCTGCTATTACTATTATTTTAGGGATGCAGAAAATAATATAAAGAAATTCAGCAGTGTCCAAACTGTGATTTTTAAAAAATTAATTCCATTCAGCTTTAAGTCTATTTCTTATATTGCTGAATTCTCTGAAATTTAAGCTTGATGTACTATTCTTCTATATATGTGGTTCCTTAAAGGGGCCAATAAAGCTACAGCTCAATAAAGTATGTGCTTTGGATAAAATAAGGCTGTGAGCTGAGGCATTTAATCACAGAGGCAGCCTCAGGGTCTCTATCCATTCTTTGCTTGCTTTTCAAAGCAAATTGCTAAATGTGTTTTCTCTTTCACAAAGGTGTTTTGAAGTTACTTGGCTATGACAACCTTCTTGAAATGTAAAACAATTTTAATTTTTATTGGGATTTGCTTTAGGAACATTCTTAGTGTTGGTACTGATATATTTTAGATAGTAATTTCATTCAGAAGATCTTATAGATTACTATATGATCTTATAGATTACTATTATGAGCATGTAATATTTTTCCATTTCTTTGTGTCATATGAGCAGCTAACAGATACATGAAAAAATGTTTAGCCTCACTAATCATCAAAGAAATGCAAATTAAAGCCACAGGGAGATACCCCCTAACTCCAGTCAGGATGGCCATCATCACTAACTTAGAAAACAACAGATGCTGGAGAGGATGTGGGGAAAATGAAACACTTCTACACTGTTGCTGGGATTGTAAACCAGTACAATCTCTGTGGAAAACAGTGTGGTGATTCCTAAAAGGCCTAAAAATCGACCTGCCATATGACCCAGCAATCCCCATTTTGGGAATATACCTCCAGGAACTCAAATCACTCTCTGAAAAAGATACCTGCACATGCATGTTTATTGCAGCATTACTCACAATAGCAAAAACATGGAACCAACCGTGCTGCCCACTGAAAGTGGACTGGATTAAAAAAATGTGGTACATATACACGATGGACTAATATGCGGCCATAAAGAAGGACACAATTATGAACTCAGCAACTTGGATGGATTTAGAGTCTATAATTCTCAGTGATCTATCACAGAAACAATGAACTGAGTAACAATGTTCTCACTCATAAATGGACCCTGAACAATTATCAAATATTATAAGAAAGGAATTGGCAGTAGTAGGAAACTGTCGGGGGTTGGGGGAGCACACTTCATCAATAAGGGTACTTGGTCTCAAACAGGTGAAGTGAGGATCAAAGTGAGGCACAAACTTTACTGTACAATGACCATTTGTATACCTAACCCTGAATTATACCCTACATCTTTAAAATAAAATTTTTTTAAAGTAAAAAGCCTTTAAAATTGTCAAAAATATAATTCTAGGCCTTAAATAAAATTTGACTAGGCATAAACGAAGTTGAATTTCACTTTGAGTTGCTGATAATCTAAGTTATGGTTGGTGTCCTTTTTATTCTGCTGTAAGACCACCTCTACTTTGTGTTAGCATAGGAAGTGGGGTGCTATGTGAAATTTTTGCCAGTAGGCAAAATTGTTGCAGTAGTCTTTTAGCTAGTTGATCTCCTTACTTCTATTCTATTTATACACATATTGCCAGTGGAAAAATTTTTAAAAGACATTTGAATCTTGTGGTTAAAGTACTAACTTTACAGTTTGAATTAAAAATTATTCCTTGCCCAATTCCAAACTGGTTTCGTCTTCAATCCTCCATCACTACCTCCAAACAAGCACACACATACATACACGCACAGTTTTAACCACAACGTGCTACTTGCTCTTCTTTTCTTTGCACATGCTATTCTCACTGCCTGCACTACTCTTGACTCTCCCCCCACCTTTAAAATCTCAAGACCCAGATCAAAAATCACATCCTCTTTGAAGTTGCCCGGAACTTGCCTCCCATTGGTGCTCTCTTCTCTGAGTACTCAAAGCACTTTATAAAATTCATCATTTTATGGCACTTGCCAATATGCTAGTAATCCATAAACTATGAGACGTTCCAATACGGGGAAATCCCACACAGAGTAACCCCGTAGGGTTACTTTCCCCTTCCTGTTTACTACCTTTGCTTTCATCACTTCATATTTTGCTCTTAAATAGATATGGGGTGGAAAAGGATAAGATTCCTGGAAATGGGTGTTAGACTCAAGCCAATCATGGAGAAAGTAAAGAGGAATAGTACTAAGAAAAGACAACAAGAAAGACTGGGGGAAGGGGAATGGCTTCTATGACTCCAGGGTGGTCTCTCTTGGTCTGCCATTCTCAAGTGAGCATCTGTTATCTAGGAGATGCACAGAAAATAGATATATGTAAATCAAGGATTATCAGTATACAGGATACATTCTGCTTAAGTCTAGGAAAACCAACGTTAAATCAAATACATAAAAAAATTTTTTCCCTTAAGTGTTGATACTGTAAAACTTATACTAATCATATATCCTTTTGAAATATAACAGAAATAAAAATAAATATTTATGCTGAGGATTAAGTTCAGTTTTAACTTAAAGTCTGGAAAAGTATAATAATCTATTAACCACAATTTTAGAAAGATGAGTTATTCACAACTATACACTAGTCTGATAATAATAGTAACAGTAGTCATTTATTCAATACCTTTTAAATCCCAAGCACTATGAGGAGTACCTTGGGTATATTTTATTTAATCCACACAAAAGACATGCAAGCTAGGTACAATTACTCTCATTTTAGAGAACTGATGTCCTGAGGTCACATAACTTGTACAATATCACCTAGTTTGCGAGTATAGTTAGAATATGAATTTTAGTATTTCTGCTCCAAAGTACATGTTCTTTCTACCATACTAGTGCAAAGTTACTTCTGAGGAATGATATTTGTGAAGAAATAGAGAGCTTCTCAAAATCTAGACCTTTAAACTAACACCTACAATTCATCAGCAAACAATTCCACTAGTTAAGAAAGACGTATTCAATAAGTCAATAGGGCATCCTTGAAATCACAACTATCACACATAATGACAACAAAAACACTTGAAATAAATGATTAAGTATAATTACCACTTAAGAACTTTTCATCACATGGAGCCTTCTGACATCAGGCCAAGGGCATCATTGTCGTGTAAAAGTCATGACCCCACACCCCTATTTGCCCATGGCTGTGTCCCATACTCTTCATCCCTCTGCTTCTCTTGACTTCCTATTTTCTGACCCTGAGTCTGGTCACGTCATCCCATGCTATCTTCCTCTCCTCACTCTCTACCTATACAGTATTCTATGTCTTCTGGGCACAGCCTCCATGGGTGATTCCCTTGACAATTGTCTAGCGTCGAGGTTGGCAATGCAGGGGCAGGTGTCCCTGACAGATACTTTTATGATGGTGTTTATCTAAGAGTGGTTTGAAGATCACTTCTATCAAGATTATCTTGGGGAAGGGGGCCTAGTAAAATATCTGAGTTGACTGTGTCAGGACCTCTGGGGAGGGGATGCCTCAATCTACATTTCAACAAGCTTTTTAGTTGAGTCTCATGTGGCCAGTATTTCATAAGTGCTGTCTTACAAATTCACTGTCATCTTAAGCACCTCTATTCTTTATGTCATACTCTGCAAATGACTCCTGACATGTGATGACTCACTGGCCTGACCTGAATATACCATTGCTCTGCTCCATTAATGTGTTTAACTGAGGGTTGTTTATATTGTTTTAGCCTTTTAGAAAATTATATCCTGAGAATGACTGCCTGTCTTTCACAATCACAAATGGAAATTTTTCTTTATTTCACACATAACCTAAGTTTCCTCAAAGTCTCATCTGTTTGTGCGTACAAATAAAACCACTTAATGTGTATAACCCAAATTTCACTGACTCATGCCCACACCGACGTAATACAAGGCCTCAGTTCCCAGCAGATTTCTCCCCAAGTGTTTCTTGGATGTCATGAGAGGTGTCTTGCAGGTGCTCTCAGGCCTGCTTTGCTGTGTGGTATTGATGGTTGATGTGTGTTGCTTTTGGAATCATTTAGACTACACCCCTCCATGTCTCCAAGGCTGGTGGCCTTTCTGTAGACACTGATATCCACAGCCAGGATGAAGTACTCTCTCTCCGTGATCCACAGCCACAAACCCTCACTGGAAGTGTATTCCCAGGTATCCTGACCTGAATGGAGCCCTTCTGCGCTTGGCTTAGAAGTGGGGAGGATGCTGCTTGCCCAGACTCTAGGTTGTATTTTTTTTTTCCACCTAAGCAACACTCATACTCCCCTGGGTCTCCTTTGCTTTCCAAAGTCTCTTGTGAAACCATTTTCTTCCATTTCTGTATGCATCCCCTTTCTCCAACACCCCAGAGAAACACTAGGCTGTGTTTCCTGTCCAATCACTGCCCTGAATGCCTGTGAATAAACTATGTGCCCCAAAGAAAACTACTGTGAAAAATCTAGTCCTTGGAGACTCTTACCAGCTCATCGTACATGCTCAGCCCTGTCTGAAGCTCATTTTTAACTTACATCGCCCTCTCTAATTCTACCCAACATGCACACACGTGTTAAGTTCCTAATTTCAAGGATCTAAGTTGAAAAAGAAACCCTTGGAAAGAGGCTTAAACACACTTGAGAAGGTAGGATAGGCTGTCAGAACTAGAGCCCAAACATTATGGATCTGAAAAAATGATTTTTTTCTTTAAAAGAAAACATCTAATATTTGAGTTGTAGAATATGAAAGAGAGAAGCAGAGAGTTGAACCACATGCAGGATTCAGCATTTTAAATGGAACATATTGTCCCCTACCTTTCTCCTCCTTTACCATGCAGTGCCAGCTGTCACCCAAAGCTGTTTCCAAACCAATTTCCATTCCTTTATCAGAAAGGAGGACAACATCTTAACAATAAAAACAGATGACCAGATGCTATTGGTTCCTCTTACTCTGGAACTGCTTTAGAAAGGAAGTTGCATCTTTGCAGAATTATTATTATCAATCAGGCTTTATTGCTTCAGCTTTCTTTATTGCATTCTAACACACAAAGTAATGAAAACATATAATAAAGAGAATAAAACACGTAATGCATCACTGTGCAGATATTGCAATCATAGCAAATCCAATGTAAATGCCCCACGGGGAATACTTGAGTCTTCCAATACATTGCTAACAGTTTGCATGATACTACATCACGTTATTTATCTACTAAAGCTGTCATGCTCTGCTAAATATCGTGCCAGCATCAACCCCAAATAGCACTACTTCTTTCCATCCTCCAAACAGGAGGCATATTTCTTTGCTGTCACTGGTTTTAATGTTTGCAAAGTGGAGCTCCAGCTTCTGAATAATTAATGCGTAATGATTACTAAGCTATGGGTAGTTTACTATTCTAGCCCCTCTGGTCTTTGCAGTGCTGCTTGCTTTAATATGCACTTCGAATTGGAACCAAGAGGTACTAAAAGCCATTAAGACGGCATGGAGCTCGGTCAATAATGATTTACAGAGTTTGGCCACAGCCTGGGTTTTTCATTCTTGGCTCTCAAGCCCCATCTGCTGCTCATGCTTTGACTTGGTCTCGGTGGCAGCGTTTCTGCTCTGTTTACACTTACTTAAAGGAGTTGATACTCAAAAGGTCAGGTCAAGTACACACTTCTCTGTGATATTACCAGCTCTGGAAGAACACTGGCAATGGCTAAATACACTTGGAATATTTCTGTCAAATATACTCGTCAATCTACTTCATGATCTCACACAATGTGGGTACTTAGTAAATATTAAATACTGATAATAATCACAAGGGTGATCCAACCTAGGAACCATAGAAGGGGCTTATATGCTAGCTGGGAGGTCTTTAAAAGAAGGAGCAGTAATTTTCTCATGATGAAGGGAGTCAAAATAATAATGTGAGGACTGACTCTGCTCTGTGTTACTTGTGGTTTCTGCTTGATGACGCGCCCACGGATGAACTAAAACTTCAATGACTCCCTTGTGTTGCAAACTGTGGCGTCCCAAAGGGCAGAGATGAGTCACTTTAGTGTCCTTGCCTTGCCTGTGAATTGGAATCATTTAATGCTCCATGAATGTATCATGAGGAGACATGGCAACGGCAGGGCAAATCCCCCTTGGGTGGGCATCAGGAAGGGACTAGTGGCTCCTATAATGCCAGTGACTTAAATAGGATTCCATTTGGTGTGTGACCTGGGGCTGATATATAATGTAATATACAATAGAAAATTGATCGAGATATCCGTGGGATGGCATTAAATAAGAGATAAAAACACCATGCCATTTTCATCAGAGGACCACTTAGAGCCCAGCAACTCAATCATGTTGTCATCTCATGTAATATTATGCCATTTCCTGTCTTTTTAGAATTCTCCAAATATCCCCTTTAAATGAAAACGTTTAACATTTAAAAAATAAATCTATAAATGTTTTGAGTCTGGTTTGGTAGACTGAAAAAAGATCTGCTTATGGTAGGAGATGCTGTTAGTCCTTTGAGGTGGTTCAGAACAGGTCTTTGACTAAGTGGATCCTGGTGACCTACATGCTAGCTCAAGTTTAAAAGGTCATACTTGCTATTTCCTCCTCACCCGGCAGACCAAGTCTCATGTACTGCAATTGGTGCTTTGCCCTTTTCAGCTTGTAAATTGTTGCCAGTCCTGGTACTAGGTTAAATGGATGGGACCTGTGTCATTGGTAGAGGGAAGTGCAGCTAACATATGCATTGCTCCATGACTGCGATTGGTTTGCTAATGAGTCATTTATCTGAGAAGAATGAGTTAAAAGAGAAATATCTGCTGTGTGTCCCAAGAAGTCCCACAGTATTGTGTACCGTGGAATAGCAGACTGAATATAAAGATCTCTGAATATTGTGAAAAATATAGAAGACACTAACAACAAATCAGTGTTACCTTTCATGTCGAATTTTCAACAGACAAACCCAATCGAGTCAGGCTTCTCCACAGCTTACAGTGTGCATTGGGACCATTGGATGTATTCTTGTTCTACTTGGGCTGGCAGCTGATTGCCATAATGATGGAGGTAGCAGGCAGAAGAGTTAGAGAAAAGTTAGGGAAGCTCAAGGGAGACCACAGAATGGTTCAGCTCAGTCCTAGGGGCTCTCCTTAGGCCCTTGCCCCATCTCTCCAGGTGTCAGGATCCTGCCCACTCCTCCAGTTGTTTGTGGTTACCTGTATGGTTGACCCAAGTCGTTGAAGGGGAAGAGAAAGTGATTGTCCTCATCAAATGGGTTGAATGGATCTGAGCAAAGGTCAGTTGAGATGTACTACTGTTTGTCAGTCATTGGATGACACCCAGGCTGTTGTGGCCCTCCATTTCTGTCTGTGGGGTCTCTCCTTTCCCTTCTTCTCAGCCATGAAATTGTTTTCTGGACTGATGGACATGGGCTCACTGAAGATCCTATTTTTCCCCAAATTTGTACCATTTTGTACCTGCACTTTAGCTTGTCAAATGTGAGTAAATAATTTCACTCCATCATCTCTTTCCCTCTTTTTTAATATTTCTTTTTTTTTTTTTTTTTTTGAGTTGGAGTCTCACTCTGTCACCCAGACTGGAGTGCAGTGGCCGCTCCCGGCCACCGCAGCCTCGGCCTGCTGGGCTTCGGCAATCCTTCCGCCTCAGCCTTCCGAGTAGCCAGAATTACAGGCATGCGCCACCACGCCCAGCTGATTTTTTGATTTATTGTAGAGATGAGGTCTCACTGCCCAGGCGGGTTTCGAACCCGCGGGCTCAGGCAATTCACTCACCTCAGCCTCCCAAAGGCATGGGATTACAGGCTGAGCCACCGAGCCTGGCTGTTTTAATATTTCTAAGACAATGGGTGGTTCATAATGTCTTGCCTGAGTTGAGGGAGACAATTTGTGGGAAACAGAAAGAAATTCCAAGGAGTCGGGGGTTGATTCGAGAGGGAGATTGAATACATTCAAACTTTTAAAATGTTATCTTGCCATATTTGTTGTCAGATATGCAAATAATATACTAAAGTATGTGTAAGCTACTGTGAGTAATATAACCTCTCTGTCCCTTCATATTCTTTTTTCATATGGAATGAATAAAGCAATTGCATCTAATTCTAAAGTGATGAGTATTAAAAAATGTAGTACACATAAAGTGCTTCATTTAGGACTGGACATGTTAAATAAAGACATGCTCAATATTAAAGGGGAAATGTGACGGTGTTAGCACTCTACCCACTCTAAAAAGGCTGAAAGGCAGATTAGCTTCCAAAAGCTCCTACTCATGGCCAGGAACCAGGTCATGTTCTGACCATAGGCTAGGGACACATGTTTGTGATTTAAATCAGAGGACCTGAGTATGAGCCCTGGTTGAACCACTTCCAATTATTGTGTTAGTTTCCTGTGGCTGCTGTAACAAATTACCACCAGCTTTGTGGCTTAAAACAATAGAAATTTATTCTTCCACAGATCTGGAAGGTAGAAGTCTAAAATCATTTCCATTGGGCCCAAATCAAGGTGTCAGGGGAGACATTTTTCTTGCCTCTTCCAGCTTCTTAGCGACTGCCAGCGTTCCTTGATTTGTGACTGCACCACTCCAATGTTTGCCACTGTGCCTCCCCACCTCTGTGAGTGTGTGTGGGGTGGGGGCAGTGAGTGTAAAATCTTCCTCTGCATTCCTCTTGCAAAGATACATGTGATTGTGTTTAGGGCCCACCAGATTATCTAGGAATGTCTCTCCATCTCAAGATCCTTAATCACATCTGCAAAGATCCATTGCCTTATAAAGTAACATTAACAGATTCCAGTGCTTCGGGGTCGGTATATTTAGAAGGCCATTATTCTGCCTAACACTTCTGACCTCTCTTAGCCTTAGTTACTTCACATCAATTGGGAATAATACCTAACTCACAGGTATTGTGAGGATTAATTCAATAATTTACGCACGAGTGCCTCATTAATGTTATTATGCTATGCAAATAGTTGGAAGAAATCTTTGAACATCCAGTGAGACTAATATAACTGCAGTGTGCATCCTACAGTTCCATGGCAAAGTGCAGCATGCAGCCTACATTCTTTGAAATGGTGTTAGGATAAAGTTGAAAATCACAAGAAGCTGTCAGTTTGTGTTCAATTTAAACATTTCAGGCCTACTCTTTGCTAGACACTCTTCTGAGAACTGAAATTACAAGGATCAAAAAGCCTTGATCTGGAGGAAATTACATTCTATTTGGGGGTGGATAGACACATAAAGTTTGACTACTCTGTGAAAAGAGCATGATAGAATGTCCTCAAGAGTGCTGTGTCATGGAGAGGGAGTCGGGAGGACTTGGACTAGTCTGAAGGAGACCAGGGAGGGCTTCTCATCTTTGTGGGTGATGGCATTGGAGAAAACTCAACTTGTCTGTAGGTCTGACCCCACCTTGGCTGCTGTTGCTTTGAGTCATATATTAAACAGATCATTTCTATGCCCGCTGGCTCTTAAATTTTGGAATGAAATGAATGAGGAGATGTGGAATGAGATAAAAACATAGTTATTTGCTGCTTGATTCTTCTCCAAAGCTTGAAGGCCACAGAGAGTTGTATTGGGAGAATACTTAACATTTCAGCACAAAGAATCCAGGAAGATGTTCCAATCATTTTCTCCCACTTCCTAATTTAAAAATATCCAAACCTTTAATAATCAAACCAAATAAATTATGAAAAACCCACTGACAGATGGTGGGTCTGCAATGCTGTCCCTGGAAATAGATTTGTATTTGTGTCATATTGATGGGAATGAGGATGTTGGTCGATTCCTTTCTGATTCATTATCATGCTACAAGGGCTGCTACCTCGTGATTTCCTGTCAGACCCTTGTTCAGCCTGTGATGGAGGTAGACATGGGAATGTGCCATTCATACCTATTGGGAATGGATGTTGTTTTCTCTTCCAAATGTCTCATTTCAGCCTCTAAGTGATTGTGATATAAGATCTAACAGTTGTAGTTCCAGTTTCAGAGAAGTTGATAAATTATGGGGATCTTATTTGGAAAGACAGGTCATATTTATCAAAAGATAACAACTCCTGGTAGCATATTCCAAAGTAGCAAATAAGTGGCTCAGACACAGGGTTTTAAAGGCATTTGAGAGAGAATGGTGTTTGGGGAAGACCCCAATGAAGAGGTGGGTCCAGAACTGAGCTTTAGAATGCTGGCGGTGAGGAGGTGGCTTGGAAGGGCTTCTCAGACACACAGGAAGCATGACTCTAGCGAGAGGCACAGGCAAGAATGTGTTGATGTGCCTTTGACACAGGAATGTCCATTGGATTAAGTATGTTTAGAGCCATTCGACTGGAAAACAAAAATTTAAATAAGGAGATTCCATTCAGGTTCATTTATTCTTCAGCTATTTATTGAAAGTAAACTGTGTGCTTGCCTTGATCCTAAGGTAATGAAATTTGTATTTTGCAATGATGGCAGTGAGAAGCTAACAATATTTTTGACCATTAGAATGAAGTATAGAAAATAACGATTTAAGCCAAAAGGAAAAAAACCAAACAGCCCCATTAAAAAGTGGGCACTTCTCAGAAGAAGAGATATAGGCAGCCAACAGACACATGAAAAAGTGCTCAGCCTCACTCATCATCAGAGAAATGCAAATCAAAACCACATTGAGATACCACCTAACCCAAGTAAGAATGGCCATCATTAATAAAACAGACAACAATAGATGCTGGTGAGGATGCAGAGAAAAAGGAACGCTTCTACACTGCTGGTGGGAATGCAAATTAGTGTGACCTCTTTGGAAGACAGTGTGGCGATTTCTGAAAGAACAGAAATTGACCTTTCATATGACCCAGCAATTCCCCTACTGGGAATATACCTGGAGGAACTCCAATTATTCTACAAAAAAGATACTTGCACATGTATGTTTGTTGCAGCTCTATTCGCATTAGCAAAAACGTGGAATCAACCATGCTGCCCATCAAAGCTGGACTGGATAAAAAAAAGTGGTACATATACACAATGGAATATTATGCAACCATAAAGAAGGACAAGCATATGCAGCAACTTGGATGGATTTAGAGTCTCTCATACTCAGTGATCTATTGCAGAAACAAAGAATAGAGTACCAAATGTTCTCACTCATAAGCGGACCTTGAACAATTATCATAATACTCTAAGAAAGGGATTGGCAGTAGTGAGAAACTGCCAGGGGAAGGGTGGTGGAATTGGCAGTTGAAGGAAACTGCCAGGGGAGGGAGCGGCACACCTCATCAACAAGGGTACCTGCATAATCAACGTTTGTATATCTAACCCTGAATTCTACCCCACATCTTTAAAAATAAATAAATTAATTCATTAACAATTAAATTCAAAAAGAAAATCACGATTTAGGAAGTTTCATGTGGCTGCCTTGAATAGAACACATCAAAATGGGGAGATAAGTGAGGGAACACATCACAGGTGAGGGACTTAGATAAGCTAAGGTAGCAGGAGTGGATGCAAGAGACGTTGTTGGGGAAAACATGACTATTCTTCTGTGCTTCCACCACACTTTATAGTACATAAAGTATATTGTTTATAGAGTATGTTGTTTGTTTTCATGTCTATTTTTCCGCTAGAGTATACGTGCATCAAAGGCAAAGAACATATCTGATTTTCCACGTCTCTTTTCCCTAGTGTTGTGCCTGATACATAAGTAGATCCTCAGTAAATGTTTGTTAGGTTTCTGGTGACCAAATACAGATTGAATGTGATAGATGAGGGGGAAGAAAAGTTGAAGAAGACTCAAGTTGTCAAATCTAGAAACAAGAAAGGGTTATTTATTATCAATAAAAATAGGAAGAGCTGGAGCAGAGCTGTGCTGAGTGAAGATATTCAGCTCTCACTGGTCAGGAATCTCACATTGAGGTGGTCATGTGATCCTAGAACTAATTTAAGTTTCTAGGTTACATTTGAGAAAGAGAAACAAAGAGAGAGTTTCAGAATCTTGAATGGGAGGGAGAAGGGGAGTATAGTTTGAAAAAGCAAATTCTTTAAAATTCGATGTTATACTTGGGAAAGACGCACATTATAAATAATTGTTTATCAATAGGGGAATAAATGTTAAAAGATTAATGTATTTTAGCAAGTCCAGTCACAGATCTTTCCTAGCGCTCTTAAAAATCATGCCTTATTGGTAAAGACTATCTACTCAGCAGGGAGGCATAGAGGAATCTTTTACCTCATTTTTAAGTTTTTATGTGTAAATAACAAAAAATTTGGTGCCCATTGTTAATCATTCAATCAAGTGATTCAAACAATAAGGAAATATGTAGAGTAGAAAGTTAAAAATTCCTTCAATGCCATCTGCATAGTTTTCATTACAAGCAACCATTGGTATACGTCTGGTTTGTTTTCTCTTGTCTTCTTTAATCTGCACATGCAGACACACAGAGGAAATTTTAAATATATTTTTACATATAACTGGGCCCATTTATTTTGGGATGTCACTTTTTAAAAATATTTATGATCCGTCCACCTGTAAATGTAAAAAACAGCCTCATTCTTTTAGCAGTTGTATAACATTTTATTGTAATAATAATAGTTGGCATTAAGTAAGCATCTGTTTTCAGGTCCTGTATTGAGTATTATGATAATTTCATTAATACTCATGCCAGTCCTAAGGGGCAGTTACTTCTATTATGCCTATTTTGTAGATGAAGAAACGAAGGCACTACGATGCTGGGTAAGTTTCCCATGGCTACAGAGATCACAAATGTCAGAGACAGAGTTTTATTCCAGGCAATCTGATTCTAGAATCCTTATTCTATACTGCCCTCCTGTGTATCTAACCATAATTTATTTAAATAATTACCACTAATAGATGCTTACAATGCTTTCATTTCTTCAATTTATTCATTTATTCCTTGAGTAAATACCTTTTGAGTGCCTATTATCTCCCACATAGTGGTCTGGGTACTGAGGATCCAACAGTGAAAAAACTAGATAAAAATTCCTGCACTCATGGAGTCTACTGGAGAAGACAGACAAGGTACATAGATAAAATGTGTAATAGATAACAATGGGGAAAATGCAGCAGAGAATGGTGATAGGAACTGTTGAGGGTAGAAAGCTGGAATTTCAAATAGAGAGTTTAGGTAAGGCTTTCTGAGAGACTAACATTTGAGAGAGACCTGAAGTAACAGCACCTGCCTCATAAGTATCTGGGGGAAGAGTGGTCAAGGTAGAGGGAACAGGAAGTGCAAAGACTTTGAGGAACAGCAAGAGCCAGTGTGGTTGGAGTGGCCTGAAAAAGCGAAATAGTTGTAAAAGATAATGGCAAAGAGTTATGGGGAGTCAGATCATGTCAATCTTGTGGTCTTTTTAAATTTTATTTTAAAAATATGGGGTACAATTCATGATTAGGTACATAAGTGGTCATCATGCAGGTGAAGTTTGAGTCTCTCATTGGTCCTCACTTGACCTGGTTTGACATCAGGTAACTTATGTGCCCCTCTCCCCTGGTAGTGTCCTGCTACTGCCAATCCCTTTCTTGGTAGTATTACTATAAATATTCAGGGTCCACCTATGAGTGAGAAATATGGTACTCAGTTCTCTGCTTCTGTAATAGATCACTGAGAATGATAGAATCTAATCCAAGTTGCTGTGAAGTCCATAATTTTGTCCATTTGTATGGTTGTGTAATATTCCATCTTGTATGTGTACCACATTTTATTAATCCGGTCCACTTTCGAGGGGCAGCACGGTTGATTCCATGTTTTTGCTATTGTGAATAGTGCTGCAATAAACATGCATGCACAAGTATCTTTTTTGTAGAATGATTTGAGTTCCTCTGGGTATATTCCTAGAAGGGGGGTTGCTGGGTCATATTAAAGATTTTTATATCTTTTAGAAATCACCACACTGTTTTCCACAAAGGTTGTACTAGTTTACACTCCAACCAACAGATGCAGAAGCACTCCCCTTTCTCCATATCCTTTCCAGCATCTGTTGTTTTTTTGAGTTATTAATGATGGCCATCCTGACTGGAGTTAGGTGGTATCTCAGTGTGGTTTTGATTTGCATTTCTTGGATGATTAGTGAGGCTAAGCATTGTTTCATGTATCTGTTTGCAGCTATATATCTTCTTTTGAGAAGTGTCTATTCATATCTTTGCCCACTTTTTAATAGGGTTGTTTGTTTTTTTTCCTTTTGGCACGTTTGTGCTCCTTTTAGATCCTGGATTTTAGGACTTTGTCAGATATACAGTTGGCAAATATTTTTTCCCAGTCTGTGGGCTGTCTCCCCACTCTCTTGATGATTTCATTTGCTTAGCAGAAGCTTTTCAGTTTGATGAGGTTGCACTTGTCTATCTTATCTTTTAGGTCTTTTGTGGTTTTGACCAGGAATTGGTTGCTTATTCCAATTTCCGTAAGAATGTTTCTTGCATTTTCTAAGATTTCTTATTGCTTGAGGTTTTACATTTAGGTCTTTGATCCATTCAGAGTTGATTTTTGTGTATGGTGATAGTTAGGGGTTTGTTTTAATCTTCTGCATGTGGTCAGCCAGTTTTCCTAGCAGCATTTACTGAATACGTTCTCCTTTCCCCAGTGGTTGTTGGTGGAGGCTTTGTCAAAGATGAGTTGGTTGAGAAATTGAGGTTTTGCTTCCAGAATCTCTATCTTGTTCCATTGGTTTATATGACTGTTCTTGTACCAATACCGGGCTGTTTTGATTATTGTAGTCTTATAATAAAGTTTAAAGTCTGGGAGTGTGATACCTCTTGTGAGGATCGTTTTGGCTATTTGTTGTTGTTTATGTTTCCATAAGAATTTCCATCTTGTTGTTTCCAGAAGAATGATGTTGGTACTTTAATGGGTATTGTATTGAATCTGTAGATTGCTTTGGTAGGAAGGACATCTTAACAATGTTGATTCTTCCTATTCATGAGCATGGAATATTTTTCCATTTGTTTGTGTCTTCTTTGATTTCTTTGAGCAGTGTCTTGTGGTTTTTTTCTCTGGCTAGGAAGATGCCAAGCTATTTCATTTTTTCTGTGGCTGTTGTGAATAAGATTGTGCTTTGTATTTTGTTCTCTGCCTGTTTGTTGTTGGTGTATAAGAATGTGACTGTCTTTTGTACATTTGTTTTGTACCCTGAGACTTTCTAAAATCCTTTATCAGTTTAAAGAGGTTTTTGACAGATCCTCTTCAGTTTTCATGGTATAGGATCTTATCATCTGCAAAGAAGGATAACTTGACTTCCTCTTGTCCTATTTGGATAGCCCTGATTTTCTTCCCTTGTTTGATTGCTATAGCTAGGACTTCCAACACTATGTTGAGCAGGAGGGGTGAAAGTGGGCAGCCTTGGCTTGTTCTGGTTTTCAGGGGAAATGCTTCCAATTTTTGTCCACTTAGCAATATGTTGGCTATGGGTTTATTGTAGATGGCTCTTGCTATTTTGACGTATGTTCTCTCTATGCCTAGGTGTTTAAGGGTTTTTATCAAGAAGAGACGCTAGATTTTGTTGAAAGCTTTTTCTGCATCTAATGATATAATCATGTGGTTTTTGTTTTTACATCTGTTGATTTATTTAATTGCATTTATGGTCTTACAGATATGGAACCAGTCCTATATCCTGGGGATGAAGCCTACTTGATCATGGTGGATAATTTTTGAGATGTATTATAGCAGATGTATTGTAGGATCTCGTTTGCTAGACTCTTGTTGAGAATTTTTGCATTTATGTTCATTAGGAATATTTTTCTGTAGTTCCTTTTCTTTGTTGGATCTTTCCTGGCTTGGGTATCAGTGTGATGTTAGCTTCAAAAATGATCTGGGGAGTGGTCTTATGGTAAACATTTTGGCTTTAACTCTGAGTGAGATGGAAAGTTATTGAAGAGTTTTGAGCAAAGAAGGGACATAATCTTATGTCAGTATCAGGCTGTGGAATATAGGCTGGAGAGAACTAGAGCAGGAATAGGAAGACCTTGGGAGGTTCTTGCTGTAATCTAGGAAAGAGAAGATGGTATCTTGGATGTTGGTCACAGCAGGTGAAGTGATCTAACTCACTCTGGAAACTTTTTGAAAATAGAGACAATATGAGTGTGAAATTAATAGAATCAGTTATGACTCCATGTTCCTTTACCTGAGATATAGGATACATTAATTTTGAAAAACCTATCAGAGATCCACAGGGAGCTATTGAGTGGAGAGTTAAGTAGAAAATTGTAAAATTCATAAAAATCCAGGCTGGATTATAAATTTGAAAATTGTTATCATGTAGATGATATTTAAAGCTATGTGCCCAAATGAAATAACCTAGAGAGTAAACGTAGACAGAGTAAAAATGAGGGCCAAGAACTAAATCCTGGATTAGGCTGACATTACAAAAAAGGCTGTAATGAATATTCCTGTACAAAATCTTTGGTATATATAAAGTTGTTTCTTTGGATACTTTTCTGCTGAAGGGTAAAATGGCATCTTTTTCTTTTTAAGTTTGTTAGTTCCTCATAAATTTCCCTCTGTATCAATGTATGTTCTTATTTGGAAGCAACAAAAGACCAGCCTACCTTAAACTAATAATTTTCCAATAAATATCCTCCCACTAAAAAAATATAGGATCAGTATTGGCGGGAGGTTAGAGTAGCAGGCTTCAAAAATAAGTAAATATACCAGTAGAACTCTGTAGGCTAGATAGACAGCAGGAATGGCTTCATCAAATACTACTGTAGCCATTGCTGACACTGGAGATAAATGTGGTGCTGGATGTCACCTTGACTATTGTACCATTGACACAGTTATCATGAATGAAATTGAATGATGCCATTCTAAATCAGGGATCGATAAGTACAGTTTCTTGGTCAAATCTGGCCCTCCATCTGTTTTCATAAATAAAATTTTATTGGAACATGACTCTCCTGTTCATTTACATTTTGTTTATGACTGCTTCCACAGTTCAGTGGCAGAGTTGAGTTATTGAAACAGAGGTTTTGGGGCTCACAAAGCCAAAATTATTTTCTGGAGCCTAGAAGTCATAGATTAAGGTGTCAGCAGGGTTGGTTTCTTCTAAGGCCTCTGTCTTTAGCTGTCTTCTTTCTGTGTTTTCACATTTCTATGTCCTCATCTTCTTTTCTTTTAAGGATACCAGCCATATTGTATTGGCCCACCTCATTTTAACTTGATTACTTCTTTAAAGGACCTATCTCCAATACAGTTACATTCTGAAACATGGGGGTTAGGACATCAACATATAAATTGGGGGAGAGGGTAAGGTAGGAAACAACTTAGCCTGTAGCAACTTTCTTTGTCTAAGAGATATTTGCCTAAGTCTCGAAATCAAGAGGAAATTCTGTTAAGTCTATCATCTGGTCTCTATGCTTCATTAGAGAAGACAAGTGTACTTACTGGTAAAACTACCCATCGTGGGGATTATACTCAGATAGAAAGATAGATGTAGGTCAGCCAAAAATAACAACAAAAACAATATCCCTATAACAATTTACATCCCTACTAAAATTTTTAAGAATGCTTGTTTCCCTATAACACTGAAAAATTAACAAAATGATATCCCTAATTTGATAAAAGAAAAGTGGTATTGTATTAATATTTTATTTAAATTTCCCTGAATAATTAATATTAAAGTTTTTTCATATGCTTACTGGCCAATTTCATTTCTTCTGAAAATTCATATCCTGTGTTGTTTTCCCCTGGGGTTATTTATCTTATTGAAGTAGAAAAAAATAGGAGGGCTTTATAAATTGGACACTTCAATTTTTTTACTTTGCATTTTAATTTTACAGCCATTTTTTCCCTATATTTTAGCTTCATGGTGCTTTATTAAATAGAAGTTTAAATTTTGCATTTAGCAAAATTTGTCCACTTATCTGGGTGCTGTGGTGACCTTTTGCTCCCTAATATGTTTTTAAAATTTCACTTTTAGCATTTTTATGGTTTTCTTTCTGATTTAGCTCATCAATCTATCTGACCTATCAATTGTCTAGTTTCAAGTTAACCTTTATCATGAACACATAAATAGATCTGCTTTTGAGATATCTGGGTTTTTTTCTTTGTTGACCTATTCTGTCACTATGACACTGATTTTATTGACAGTGACTGTATTATTGCACTTTTTTTTTTTTTTTGAGTTGGAGTCTCACTCTGTCGCTCAGACTAGAGTGCAGTGGCCGCTCCCGGCCACCGCAGCCTCAACCTGCTGGGCTCCGGCGATCCTTCCGCCTCCGCCTTCCGAGTAGCTGGAATTACAGGCACGCGCTACCACGCCCGGCTGATTTTTGATTTATTGTAGAGATGAGGTCTCGCTGCCCAGGGTCTCGAACCTGCGGGCTCAGGCAATCCACTCACCTCAGCCTCCCAAAGGCGCGGGATTACAGGCTGAGCCACCGAGCCCGGCTTATTATTGCACTTATTACAGTATAATGATATCTGATGTAACAAGCACTTTTCAAAACTTTCTTGGCTACTCTTGCATCTTTTTTCCCCCAAATAAACATTTGAATAAAATTATTAAATTTCATTTGTAATATTAACTTGGAATTTTGGTTGAGATTGCATTGAATTTATATATTAACATGGGAAGCATACTTGTCATTGTTATATTGAATTGTCTCATTGGGCAACATTGCATGTCTTTTAATTTATTCAAGAATTTAAAAATATTTTTAGTAAAGTTTTATCTTTTTTCATATAGGTTTTGTATGCTTCTTATGATGTTTATTCCTGAATATATTACAGTATCTTTTACTATTATTTGTGTGATATTTTTATTACATTTTATAATTGGTTATTCTTTTTTTTTTTTTTTTTGAGTTGGAGTTTCACTCTGTCGCCCAGACTGGAGTGCAGTGGCACGCTCCTGGCCACCGCAGCCTCAACCTGCTGGGCTCCGGCGATCCTTCCGCCTCAGCCTTCCAGGTAGCTGGAACTACAGGTGCCCACTACCACGCCCGGCTAGTTTTTGATTTATTGTAGAGACGAGGTCTCGCCAAGTTGCCTAGGCGGGTCTCGAACCCGCGGGCTCAGGCAATCCACTCACCTCAGCCTCCCAACGGGCTGGGATTACAGGCTGAGCCACTGAGCCCGGCCTGGTTATTGTTTCTATATGGGAAAGCTACTGATTTTGCAAGTTGAATTACTACCAAATATCACATGCAAAGACATGATCCTGCTGAATTACAATTCTAAAGGTAAAAAATAGAACTATTAATTTTAGTTAATATTACAGAATATATTTATGATATAGAGACAATGAGAGATTTCTTAAATAAAACAAAACAAAACAAAAAGGGTCAAGCAAAGCATGATGAATTTGATAACATCAAATTTAAGGTTTTCCACTGAATGAAGGAGACAGACAAATGACAGACTGAAATAAAATTCTGACAATATCTAAAGCAATAAGAAATTAATATTCAGAATGTATGAGTACTTCTATAGATCAACAAGAAAAAAGGCAATAACCCCAATTAAAAAATAGACAAAGGATTGAATTGGCTTTTTACCTAATGAACTATTGAGTATATAAAAAGATATCAAATGTATTAGTAATCAGAGAAATGCATAATAAAACAGCAATAAGTTATCACTTTTTACATCAGACAAAAGTTGAAAAGCTGTATAGCACCCCACAGGATGTGGACAGTAGTAACGCTGGCAGACTACTTGAAGGAGATTGGCAGGTGCAGCTGGTCTGAAGAGCAATATGGCACTGCTCAGTCAGATCACAGATCCAGATGTAGACATAGGGGTCTTATGACTCAGCAGTTCCTGGGGTGTGTGTGTGTGTGTGTGTATGTGTGGTATCAATGCAAATTTCTTAGTTTCTTAAACATATTTTTCCTTATTTTAATAGCTTTAGGGGGTACAGATGATTCTGGTTACAAGGTCGAGTGGCAAAGATGTCTGGGCTTTAAATGTACCCACCACTCCCACGAGTGCACATTGTACCCACTAGATGTTTTTTTGTCCCTCCACCCCTTTTTCTCACACCCTTTCTGAATCTCCAGTGTCCATTTTTCCATTCTCTAAGCCTTTGCAGAGCCATTTATAAGTGAGAATATGCAGTGTTTGGTTTTCTGTTCCTGAGTTAGTTCACTTAAGATGATGTTCTCCAATTCCATCCAAGTTGCTCAAAAGACGTTACTTCATTCTTCTTGATGGCTGAATAGTATTCCATGGTGTGTGTGTGTGTGTGTGTGTGTGTGTGTGTGTGTGTGTGTTTCTCACAGTTTCATTACTCACTGATCAGTTAATGGGTATTTAGATTGATTCCACATCTTTGCAATTGTGAATTGTGCTGCAATGAACACGTGATGCTGGTGCCTTTTTTATATAATGACCTCTGTTCCTTTGGGTAGATACCTCATAGTGGGATTGCTGGATCAAATGGTAGGCTTAGTTTTAGTTATTTGGGAAATCTTCATACTGATTTTTATAGAAATTGTACTAATTTGCAATTTCATCAACAGGGTATAAGCATTCCCTTTCATCGCATCTGTGTCAACATCTAATGTTTTTTTGTTCTTCAATAATGGACATTTTAAATGGTATAAGGAGTGGTATCTCATTGTGGTTTTAATTTGCATTTCCCAGACGATGAGTGATGTTAAGCATTTTCTACATGTTTGTTGGTCACTTGCATTTCTTCTTTTGAGATGTCTGTTCATGTCATTTGCCCACTTTTTAATGGGGTTATTTGCTTTTTCCTTGCCAATTTGTTTGAGTTCTTTGTATATTCTGGATACTAGTCCCTTGTGGGATATATAGTTTACAAATATCTTTTCCCATTCTGCAGTCTGACTATTTGCTCTGCTGATTGTTTCTTTTGCTTTGCAGAAGGTTTTTAGTTTAGGTAAGTCTTACTTGTTAATATTTGTTTTTGTTGCATTTGCATTCTTTGCCTCAGCTAATGTCCAAAAGAGTTTTTCTTCTAGGTTTTCTTCTAGAATTTTTATGTTTTAAGGTCTGACATTTAAATCTTTAAATCAACTTGAATTAATTTTTGTACATGGCGAGAGAGAGAGAGGGATCAAGTTTCATTTTTCTGCATGTAGCTATTCAACTTACCTAGCACCATTTGTTGAATAAGGTGTACTTTCCCCAGTGTAAGCTTTTGTCTGCTTTGTCAAAGATCTGTTGGCTATAGGTATTTGGGTTTATGTCTGGATTCTCTATTCTGTTCCATTTGCTCATCTCTCTGCTCTTGTGCCAATCAGTACCATGCTGTTTTGGGCACTATAGCCTTGTAGTTTAATTTGAAGTCAGGTAATATAATGCCTCCAATAATATATTACTTTTTTCTTTTTGCTTAGGATTGCTTTGGCTATTCTGGCTCTTTTTTTTTTTTTTTTTTTGGTCCCATATTAATTTTAGGATTTTTTTTCTAATTCTGTGAAAAATGACATTGATAGTTTGATAGGGATTGCATTGAATCTGTACATTACTTTGAACAATATGGTCATTTTAACAATGCTGATTCTTCCAATTCATGAGCATGGGATGCTTCTCCATTTGTTTGTGTCCTCTACAATATATTTCATCAGAGTTTGCAGTTGTCCCTGTAAAGATCTTTCACCTCTTGGTTAAATATATTCATAGATATTTTAGCTTTTGGACTGCTATTGTATATGGGATTGAGTTCTTGATTTGATTCTCAGCTTGGTTGCTATTGGTGTATCGCAATGCTACTGACTTGTGTGTGTTGATTTTGTATCCTAAAATGTTACTGAATTCACTTAATAAGCCAATGAGTCTTTTGGAGGAGTCTTTAATATTCTCTAGGTATAAGATTATATCATTGGCATACAGAGATAGTTTGATTTCTTCTTTTCCAATTTGGATATGCTTTATTTCTTTCTCTTGTCTGATTGCTCTGGGTAGGACTTGCAGTACTATGTTGAATAGGAAGCAGTTTCTCTTTTGAATATACATCCCAAAGATCGCATCACACAGGTTCATAAAGTGGCATGTGAGAATTTTCGTTTCAGGACGTTGATGAGAATTTAGAGGAAATCTGATTGTTCATCACTGTGGGAGTGATAGATGCACACTGTGGATTGCAACATAGCCATTAGAAGCAAAAGACTGAATAATAACTTGGTGCCAGAAAAAATCTAAAAATTAGGAGAATGAGCTCTATACTGTAATACCATTCATGGAGATTTTTAAATATAGCCACATAAAATAGTGCAGATTTTGCTGAAACACATAAAAATGAATGGATACACTTTGAAAGGATTGTTGCTTGAGAATGAGAATGAGAAATGAGCATGAAAGAGGATGAATGAATGAACTTGAAAATGTTTGAAAAACTGCAGAAAAGAAAGAATAAAAATACTTTCCTCAACAGCCACACCAACTCTTGCAGATTTGGTTAACATAATCTTTAACAAGCTTAGGATATATGACTGCAAAACTGACTTTCCTTAATACTTGGAGGTATTGAATTATCAAGTGTCTCCTCCTTAGCAATTGCAGTGAGCAGAGAATTATTGCTTTGTGGTTCTAGTAACTCCTCAGAAGGTGTAGCTGCATTATAAATATAAGACAGCAGTAGAAGGAGTAAAGTCATTTTGCTTTTATACTAGTCACTGTGGGAGGGATGTCTTTAATCCTGGCTGATATGGTGATACCGCTTTGACCAATAGGTACTCTCCACCAGCCATTTCTTTCTGACACCTGGAAGCCACAATGGCTCCCTCTTTCGAGAGAGATGGTGCACTATTGGGAAAATCTTTCTGAAATAGGAGAGTCTCCTCTAGGTAGGGCTTAAAATTTCAATAGAAATAGAGGAAAGAGCCTCATTGGATAATCACTATGAGGAAACCAAGATTTTTTTCTCCCCCATTTTTGTACTCCTTTAAACAACCTGGACTGTTTCATTCATCATTCCTCATAGTGTCCTAGGCAGGCATAACTGCCACATAGCAAGAGATGAACTCAACAGGGCACAATCATAAAATAACTTTATGGTTCCTCCTGTGGCCCTTTCAAACCAACTCAGTGTGCTTGTTTAAGTCAATAGATTTTCCAGTAACTTCTAGATTATAAAAAGTCCTTGATCACTTGAAGTCACAAAAATAGTCTTAGTTCCGCAATTTAAAGGTGCAGATAGTTTAATAATAAAAATTCTGAACTTCATTTAAAGTTTAAGGTTCTCCCTGCCCCCAGCCCAGTACTGTTTCTGGCTGAGAAGTCAAAGAGGAGGAGGTAGGGCGACATAACTTCTGTATTTCCACTAGGTGCTTTATCTTTTCCTTACAGTCCCTCCCCTCCACCCCATCCAGTTACCTCTGCCTCCTCCAGGGTCAGAGCTGGAAAAAGAAGCAGGAAAGAGGCAGGAAAAGAAGGATAGGAAAACAAGTAAAGGGATAGGAAATTTCTTTCTTTAGAGAAAAATTCCAACGTTTGTAAGCCTAGAAAAATAAATTTTTCTTAAGTTTTTTTTACGGAAGTGAACAAAATATTGTCATTAAATACTGAAGAAAGATTGCACAAAAGTAAAGTCACAAATTTCTATTTCAATAGTAAAACAATAATTCCAAATTTCAAAAGAATTAAATGGAATTCGAAAGCACCTTAGAAGATAAAACACACGACCATGTGAAATGTATTTGGGTGATTCACAGTTGGTTTGGTGTAGGGAAACATATTATAAGGTATTTTATCATATTAATTTATTTCCCTAAAACTAAAACAAAAGGACTGAGATAATTTCTTTAAAATTTTTTAAATTTTATTTTAGAGATGTGGGGCACAATTCAGGATTAGGTATACAAATGTTCATTGTGCAGGTACCCTTGTTGATGAGGTGTGCCCCCTCTCCCCTGGCAGTTTCCCTCAACTGCCAATCCCACCCCACTTCTGCTAATCCCTTTCTTATAGTATTATAATAATTGTTCAAGGTCCACTTATGAGTGAGAAGATATGGTACTCTGTTCTTTGTTTCTGTGATAGATCTCTGAATATGATAGACTCTAAGTACATCTGAGTTGCTGCAAAGTCCATTTGTTTGTCCTTCTTTATGACTACATAATATTCCATTGTGAATATGAACCACATTTTTCTTATCTAGTCCTGTCTCAATGGGCAGCATGATTGGTTCCATGTTTTTGCTATTGTGAATAGTGCTGCAATAAACATGTGTGTGCAGGTATCTTTTTTGTGGACTGATTTGAGTTCCTTCAGGTATATTCAAGTAGGAGGATTGCTGGGTCATATGGAAGGTCAATTTCTAGTTCTTTCAGAAATTTCCACACTGCTTTCCAAAGAGCTTGCACTAGTTTGCATTCCCACCAGCAGTGTAAAAGCGTTCTTTTTTCTCTGCATCCTCATCAGCATCTGTTGTTTATTTTATTAATGATGGCCTTCTTACTGGGGTCATGTCTCAATGTGATTTTGGTTTGCATTTCTCTGATGATTAGTGAGGTTGAGCACTTTTTCATGTGTCTGTTGGCTGCCCATATGTCTTCTTTTGAGAAGAGAAGTGTCTATTCATGTCTTTTGCCCATTTTTGAATGGGGCTATTTGTTTTTTCCTTGCAGCACATTTGAGTTCCTTGTAGATCCTAGATGTTAGGCCTTTGTCAGATATACAGTTGGCAAATATTTTTTCCCATTCTGTGGGCTATCTCCCCACTCTCTTGATGGTTTCTTTTGAAGGCATTTAAAGTTTGACATCCATTCTTGATTTTAAAATTCAATTGAATAAGAATACAAAAACCTTTAGCATGATAGAAAATACTCATCTCAATCTACAAAATAACATCATACTTAGTAGACAAACTGTAGACATATCTCCATTAAAGTCAGAAATAAAAGAATGTCCACTAATACCATTATTAAGGCTTAGAAAATAAGTAATTTACCTATGAATTATGTGGTTAGTAAGTAGTAGTGCTAAGATTTTGAACTTTTATTGCCTGATGTGTTTTCAAATAAAAATTATGTTCTGATAAAGAATTATTTATTTATATATTTATTTTTGAAACAGTCCTTACAAAGGTGTCAAAAATAAATCACCTTTAATATTATATTACACTAACTATTTAAAGACTCAAAGTTAAAATTGCAAAGATAATCTTGAAAATTACATGAAGTATCTATAGGTCTCACTTTCCCAACTATACCATGAAAGAGTAAGACTCCTTGAGGTCAAAGATGTTTTTGCATCCTTAAAAACATTATATAAATAAGATGATTTTTAAAAACACAACTTAAAAAGTTATTTTGTGAACCTTTATTCAAGTAGAAATGGCCCTCTATTTTTAAATCAAATTGTCCTATTTTTTATGTATGTGTTTTGCTTTAAACAAGATATACATTTTCTTTCTTTCTTTCTTTTTTTTTTTTTTGAGTCGGAGACTCACTCTGTTGCCCAGGCTGGAGTGCAGTGGCACGCTCATGGTCACTGCAGCCTCAACCTGCTGGGTTCAGGTGATCCTTCCGCCTCAGCCTTCCAAGTAGTCGGAACTACAGGCACACACTATCACGCCCAGCTAATTTTTGATTTATTGTACAGACGAGGTCTCATCAAGTTGCCCATGCTGATCTCAAACCCCTGAACTCAGGCAATCCTCTCACCTCAGCCTTCCAAAGTGCTGGAATTATAACCTTGAGCCACCACACCCAGCCAATATAAATTTTCTTACGTAGATATAGGTAGAATTTTAGATGTTGAGAAAAACATGTGTGGCAAGCACTATTAGCTGCTTTTCTTCTCTCTCCTTTCTCCTCTGTGTCTCATTAATAGAAACGAATGTAGTTCAGTATGGCAACGTGCCCAAATAAAAATCCTAGCTTCAGCATCTCACATCAGCGGGATGGGCATGTGACACAGCACAGGCCAGCAAAACTTAAAATGGTAAGTGTTTGCTTTCTGGGAAGTGTTTGCTTTCCTGATTTAGATACAGCCCCTTCCTCCTTGCCCTGTTTTCCTTCTTCTTACCTGGACAAAAGTCTTACACGACAAGCAGACATCTTGTAGTGAAGTAGACAAAAGTCACATGGTAAGGATGGCAGGGTAGAAAGAAGACCCTAATGGCACTGCTGACAGTTTGAACTGTGTTCTTCCAGATTTTTCTGTCATGATTGAATAAACTGCCATATTTTCAGTCACCAATTATGGGGTTTTGTTGCCAAATGTGATTCAGAGGAATAGATTTTAGTTCACAACAGTAGAGTGAGATATTAGACATATTTTCTTTTTTGTTCTCAATCAAATTTAATCTTCTCTAAGTGTCCTCATACTTGGTTGGTGGAAATTCATCCTTAGTCATTTCTATTGTTCCTTTTCTGTCTTCTCGAGAATTCCAGACTGTAGGGTGCTTTAAAGCACAAATACTGAGAAAATGCTAAATTTTGGTTCATGGTGGCTGTACTCACTCAATATTTACTTACTTATTTTTCAGGTGCTGTATGAAGAATAGGAACACACAATGCAAATACCTTTAGGTACAAATGTGTTATCAAGGCATGGTTTTCCAGCTTTAGCTGGGCTCCTGACAGACTCAGAAATATCCACACTGGCCATCCACAGACTTGCCCTTTGAATTCTAGGACCCCCGTCTCCAGACAAGGGTACAGAGTCCTAGGTTCAGGTACCCTGTAGTCTCCCATCTGGCTACTATCTTGTCTGTCCTACCAGTGGAAAACTCTAGAACTCAATCCCTGCATTTGGTCTTGGAGATCTTAACTTTCCCTGGTGTCCAGGAACTTCTGCTTCATTCACTTTAAACAGTCCCTGTTACTCCTTCCCCTGCAGAAGAGGTCTGTCTTAATTCTGAAGGCTATAACAAGTACTTTTAAGCTACCTCAGTTACACAGATGAGAAAACTGAGACCCAGAGGCCTAGTGTAAAGTCACCTGGCTAGAAAGTTAGCAGAGACAGGATTTGGGTGCAGATGGCCTGGCTCTAGTCCCAGCTCCCAACCACTGTATTATGCTACTCTCTGCCCACAAGACAAAATCTCCTCATTTTCTGCTTGGATATCAGTAAACATCCCAACTCTCTCTTGTTTATTTTTTCTAGAGTTGGAATCTCACTCTGTCGCCCAGGATGCAGTGCAGTGGCACGTTCATGGCCACCGCAGCCACTGGGCTCAGGCGATCCTTCCACCTCAGGCTTCCAAGTAGCTGGAACTACAGGCAGACACTACCACGCCTGGCTTATTTTTTGATTTATTGTAGAAACGAGGTCTCACCAAGTTGCCCAGGCTGGTCTCGAACACATCCCAACTCAAAAAATACAGTGTTGACCTTTATTCTAGGTGAGATGAACAATACTAACTCCTGTTGGTATTTTTCTTGATAACTCACTCTGTTTTATATCCAATGAAGAAAAATGTGTGGCTTTTTAAAAACGTACTAACTTAAATTTCCTGGGTCTCAGCTTTCTCAAATTAAATTGGAGATAGTAATTTCTACTATGACTTTGCCTCTGTATTTTACCTCATCAAGATTCAGTGATAGAAAAAAATAAGGTATTATCTAAGAAGATTTTTGAAATCTTCAGGGAAAAAAATGTGATATTATAATAAGAAAATTGATACAGCAGCAGATACCATAACTGGTAAAATGAATTTTAACTTTGGTATCTCTAGATGATCCCTACTCAGTTCTTAGTAAAATATATTTCAATCTAGAAGAAAATAGAGGCCCTGCCAACTATTATTAATGCTCACTTGCCTTTTAATTGAAGCACACTCTTGGAAAATGTTGTGTGTACCTGGGGAAATATAATGCATTCAGCATAAGAATAAATCTTTTCTGAGGGAGCTAGACCTAGGGATTTTTCTGACTTCTCAGTCGTTCCACAGTCTTTCTGGCTTATCGGCTTCTTTTTCTTTGCTATGCAGTAATGGTAATGCATACATTTGCCTTTTTCAGTAAATCATCCTCTTATAATTTGGCTTTCTTTCAATCTCAGATTCCCATCAGAAGGGTTATACCTCGAGGCATATTGCAGCCAATTTCCCCTATAATTAATGCCATATCTGCCTCAGAGTCCATTTTAACTCCCAAATGAAAATTGATGAGGCAGCCAACCACAAATAAGGATCGCATACCACTGATTAAACTATCAGACTAGTTTCCAGGCTATCACGTTATGGTGCTGAATCATAACCAGGGATGAGTTTTCCAGTCTTTTGCAACATATATTTCTCATACTAAGTGTCTATAAATTGCCATTAGCAGAGGAAGACAGGGATTTTATATGACCCCTATCAATTTCTACCAGAAAGACTAATTGCTAAAGAGGTTTGCATTACAGGGAGTGAGAATTCACAGCACTTAAAAAAAAATGGTGTCTAGACATGGTAAGACAAGCCACAAACTGCTATAAAACCATCAGGACAAGAAAAACTACTCACTTTATGTGATTTTCCCCAGCCAGGTGGACTGTGGATGGCTAAGTCAGGTAGCAGCATGTTGCCCTAGGAGCAAGGAGACCAAATCCTCTATCCTCCTGTCTTCAACTTCAGACTTCACGTGTGAGTCGGATTGAAGGTTGACATATGAAGCAACTATTCACCAAATAGTCAGTAGCAACAATTCATTCCTTCATTCATCTAATTCATTCATTCACCCACTCAATATTTATTCACTCATTTTCCAGGTGAATAAATATTGAATGGGAGCACACAACAAAAAAGACAACAGTCCTGGTGAAGTTGATGGCCTAGGGCTGGAGTGGTAAGGGACAGATAAAGTAAACAGATCATTCTATACAGAGTAGAAAATGCTATCATAGAACTAAGCATGAGGTACTAGTCAAGTAAGCACCTGTGTATGACATGCTAGTCAAGTGTGTGTGTGTGTGTGTGTGTGTGTGTGTGTGTGTGTGTGTGTGTGTGTGTGTAAAGATTTCTAGGAAGCAGTCATTGGTGTTCTAAGATGGAGTAGTTAACCAGGTTAACTAGGGAAGGGCAGGGCATTTGAGGAAATGGGAATTTTTTTTTTTTCTTTTTTGAGTTGGAGTCTCCCTTCGTCGCCCAGGCTGGAGTGCAGTGGCACACACAGGGCCACTCCAGCGTCGACCTGCTGGGCTCAGGCGGTCTTTCTGCCTCAGCTTTCCAATTAGCCGGATGGGAATAATTTGAGCAATGTAAAGAATGAAGAGAGAACATGACTTGTTTGATAACTTTGGAAAGTTAATCATGGCTGGAATGAAGGTCTGAGGAGAATTTGTAGAGAAAAAAATGACTAGAGGAAGGCTGACAGATGTTCTGTCCCAAAACAGTTGACCATAAGCATGAGCCGGGCAGACATGAGTGTGATTATGAAAATGTACATATGTGTGCGTATATGTTTATTTTAAGTTCCATCAGTAATGTATGCTTTTGGGGGGTGTCCTTTTGTTGTATTTTTAAGAAAGTCATTTGGAACGTTAATTGTAGATGTGAACCCTCCCTTGTACCCTGGGGACCATCCTTGACACTCTCAAGCAGAATACTTTGTGCCCCACTTTGAAAACTCTGACTTTGGTTTATCTTACTAAAATCTGTAGCTATCCCCAAAGCAGTGGCAGACAAAGCTGAGAGAAGAAATTATTCCACAGCTCCTTCCTAATGTGGAACAGACTGCACTTGAAACACTGACTTACCAAATTAAAAAGTTGGCCTTTCCACCTTTCAGAGACTCAACTCCCTGACCAATGTTCCAGTTGCCTGTGAGCACTGGGTGGCATGATGTGTGGAAAGCTGAGGGGCCAATCCAGAGGACTGATCCTGTGGCATGCTTGTCCAGAATACCTTGCAAAATCAGTGAATGCTCAAAAAAGGACACTGGCACATAAAAACAAATTTTATAAAAACCAAATAACTTAGTATGATTAGCTATGCTTTCACTTTTTAATGAGTTGATTTGTTTCCATAATTTCCTTTAGGCAAAAAAATTCTAGTTTCAAAAATGCTAAGCAAATTTTATAGCTATTTTAATTCTTAAAACTGGTAATAGCGATGAGAGTGGTTATTGGCACAGTCACGTGCCCAAGACAAATCCCAAGAGAGGAACACAAGCAAAATCAAATAGTGAGATTTGACTTTGCCCAAGTTCTTCTGAACTAGAAATTTCTAAAGGTGTTTTGTGCAGAATGCTGCACTGTGTGCAGTTTTTAGCTTTTTAACCTTAAGGACATCAAACTGTTGGAAGAGATTCAAAGAAGGATAATAAAACTCGGATGGGGTGACCTACAGAAATGGGCTAACCGCCTGAGGGAACGGTACTGTTGAATGAGCCCTTGCTGAGGAAGCCTCCGTACTGATGACCCCTCCATCCTGTCCGTGGGACAAGGGCTTGGATGGTTATTCACCGCCGCCTTGCCTTTTTAGAAGGACAGACACAGGGCATGTCTGGAGCACAGAGTCATGCTGTGTGAATTCTTCAAAGAGGGTTTAACGGCAGGTTTGTCACAGACTCCTCTTGCTCCTTCCTTCCAATTTGGTACTTAAATGTGGTCCAAATTCAAGAGGAGGGAAGTCTCAGAATCTAAGAGATATATATTAAATTGGTGTTATACTGTGTCACCCAGACTGCAGTACCATGGTCATGGCTCACCGCAGCCTCGACCTCCTGGGCTCAGGTGCTGCTTCTGCCTCAGCTTCCCGAGTAGCTGGGACTACAGGTGTGCACTGCCACGCCCAGCTAATTTTTAATTTATTTTGTAGAGACGAAGTCATACTATGTTGCCCAGGCTGGTCTCAAACTCCTAGGCTCAAGCAATCTACCTGTCCCGACTTCTTGAAGGGCAGGGATTATAGGCATGAGCCAACTCACCTGGCCTATTTTTATTGGTAGATAATAAACTTTTATTCCAAAGTTGTTATACTTAAAGTTGCTAATAAAAAAGAATTTAAAATAATCACGTAATAACCCTACTTTGACTAAGACAATGAAACTATGACCTAAAAGACAGTATTCCAGCAAAATTTGCTCAGTAGTCTTCCAGAATAACTAGTCATTAGATTATTGAATGACTTGACTGCTTCAGAATAACATAGCCCTACTGCAGGTGCTCAGTGGGGGAAGCAGGAAGGCCAGTGCGCCTGTACTTAGAAGGGTGAGATGGAGGGATTGCCTGAGCCCAGGAGGTCAAGGATGCAGTGAGCCATGATTGTGCCACTGTACTTCATCCTGGACCATAAAGTGAGTGACTCCAAAAAAAAAAAAAATCAGTTTATACATAAACCCTGGGGCTTTAAAACCTTCTAGTGGTCCTGGCCACCCTCGTTGACACAGCAACTGACTCAGCCTTGTGAAGTGCTCAGCTTTGCCTTCTCACAGGTGTTCTGGGATAAGTAGTGAGATCAGTAATCCGAGAAGGAAGGCACATGTCTTCCCAGGTGTTGGGCTTTCCTGGTATGACATTCCTGCTTCATCTACATTCAATCAGCCTTGCTGGTTTGTTCCTGCTCTTAGCTTTCAAAAATACTCTATGTTGGGATGAACAAAGGCTTCCCACCACACACACACACACACACACACACACACACACACACACACACACGGATGCCTCCTCCTAATCCAGCAAATGAAAATGACAACAAACTCTTTCACATAGCATTTAAGCACTCCTCAAATGGCCTCTACCTGCCAACCTAATTTTACCTTTTTTCTTTATAGACAGGGTCTTGCTCTGCCACTCAGACTGGAATGCAGGGGCACCACCATAGCTCACTGAAGCCTTCTGAGCTCAAATGATCCTTTTGTCTCAGCCTCCTGAATAGCTTGGACTACTAATAATTAAAAAAATATTTTTGTGGATGGGCTCCTACTATGTTGCCCAGGTTGGTCTTGAACTCGTGGTCTCAAGCAGTCCTCCTTCCTCAGTCTTCCAAAGCACTGGGATTACAAGCATGGGGCACCACACCCAGTCAAATCTAAACTCTTTTTATGCCTTCACAGGTACCTGCCAGTTTACCCTAACTAAATTCCTCACTATTTCCCCAAATCACCCCAAATCCTACTTCCCTCTGAAATTAACAGAAAGGGAAAGAAGATGTTAACAAATGAAATCTTAGGCTCCATTCTTTGAGGTGCCTTTTGGGTTTTTTAATGTGTGAGTGTTCCCATGCTTCATCAGTATATATTTTCTATACTTTATAATCACAAGTAATCTCTTTTTTAAAAATTAAGGTGCTTTATTTGTATAACTGCAACATTTCTGTAAATATTCTGCCCCTACCTTTCAGGATTTGCAAAAGATATCACCACAGAAAATTGAGGGTGACTTTTGAGATTACAAGTTAACTCTTGTAATAAAAATTAACTTGTCACACAGTGGAGCTCTTTAATGCACTCAAAGATAGATTTCAGAGAACAATTGGCAGCCTAAATTCTTGCTTCCTCCCATTTTAAAGAGTAATCAAGTGAATTTAGAGTAAATTTGTTTGAACATGGGTAAGATTCATTGATTCGGTAAGCCTTTCAGGAATCACAGACAGCAGCTGCACATGGGACTTTTCCATGCTCTTCATCCCACCCACCCAAAAAAGCTTTAAAATGACAGGGATAGAAGGTGAGAGCTAAGTCAAGTCCTCAGGTGCATGAGATGAGAATTCTTTCTTAACCCCTTCCCACTAGGCCCTATACCACAGCAGAGATAACTTGAGAGTTATCCCGTGGCTCATGCTGCCATCTGTTCAGTACCTCTCAACCAACCATAATGATGGCACACCCAGGAGTAAAAAGAGATAAAAAGAGATAGAGATACAAAGACCAAATAACCAAATGGAAGGAATCAGCAGAGCTGAAGAAGAGAGCTCAATCATAGGCTAACTAAGGCTGTAATTATTTTATTTAACTTATATTTTTTAGAAAATATAGTTATTTACAAGTAAATTAGAGAGAGAGAGAGAGAAAAGATTCACCTCCCAAGGTGGGGAAGGCGGCCAAAGCCAGGAAACACGGCGACAACTATATCTCAAAGAGCACATGGCCACACCAGAGTCTAGCAAGACAATGACCAAGGATGTAATTATTAAGCCCTGTCATCACCAAAGAAAAGAAGAGCTAGAACAGCAGAGTTAGTTGAGACAACAACGAGGTTAAGATTGGCATGATGTGAACAAGGGGAATAGAATGAGGCTAAACAACTAGGGATGATGATTAAGAACCAGAACTGGTGACGGCAGAGTGCAGCGATCAGAAGGAGCAAGACAATAATTCTGCATGGAAGAATGCAAAAAAATAATGAAAATAATGAATATTGACTTCAGGGGCAAGCTGGTTGTCTTAATCCACTTGAACTGCTATAACAAAGAACCACAGACTGGGCAGATTTTAAACAACAGAAATTTATTGCTCACAGTTCTGGGGACTGAAAAGTCCCAAATGAAAGCACCAGCAGATTCCGAGGCTGGTGAGGGCCTCCTTTCTCTTTCATTGATGGCAGCTTCTAGCTTTGTGTGGAGGAAGGGGGCAAATGGGCTCCCTTGGGCCTGTTTTAAGTATTAACTTTATTTACGAGGTCTCTTCCCTCATGACCCAATCACCTCCCCAAAGGACTTAGGGGTAGGGATTTTGACAGATGACTCTGGGGTGGGTAGCACAGACATTAAGACTCTAGCACCAACTTACACATCTCAATGGCTTCTGAGGTTGGCATCATCGTTTTATAGTGAAGTACCTTAACTGACACATAGAATGATGAGGCTGTGCCGTTGAGAGCATTTTAAGTTATGAATGTATTATGTGGAACACTGCAGAGATATGTAATAAATTTTAGATGGATTTTGATACAATATACTTACAACTTAGGTTTTATCAGCAAAAGCATAAACATTGAGCTATTTGCAAGTATAACCCGTTTCTAACCATCCCAGGTAACTAAGAGATCGTCAAAAGATCACTATCCAAAGGTTATTCTTGTTTCTAGAGGCACAGAGATATGAAGGTCAGGCCACCTCCAGAGAAAAGACATGGATTCCTATTCTGGGTTATAGTGTCCAAGGAGAGGACTGGAGCTGGTGTGGAATTGCAAGGTTTGGGGAGCCACTGATGGCATTTAAGCATGAGTAGACTTATGTTGGAGAAATATAATTCTGGCAGGATACTATAGTAAACTGTGCTGGGAGAAGAACTGGCAGCAGACAAGAACTAAGGTAAGGCAAGTAAGGCTTGAATGTGAAATTTAAGGAGGTACTAAGACCCAAGTAATCAAGATAAATAATATTTTAATGCAATATTTAAAACAATTAAAATTTTTACAAAAAAAATCCATGATGAACAAAATATCAGAATTTTAAATAAAGGCAGAATCAGCAGTGACAGTGGGAACATTCAGCAGAGGCTGAAAGATTCAGAAAGACGCTTAGGAGGAAGGATTAGGTGACGGCCCAATGTGCAGAAAGAATGAGATTGAGGCGTCAGGGGAGTCAAGAACAAAGCCCACGATTATGACTCAGGTAGACCTGTCAGTCACCAGCCTAGGTGAGTCACAGGAAAAGTAGACTTGGGGAGGATGTGGATGAATTCTGCTGTGAGTTTGTCATATTTGAGATGTGCATGAGATATCAAAGGGAGGAAATCCAGCCAGTGACCGGAATATGGGCCTAGCTGGCAGAGGAGTCTGGTTGGCTCTTGAAAGCAGAGTTTTCTCACATGTAGGTGCTACAGAAAGCAGGGTGGATAGGTGAGTCTGCCCAAGAAGTAGGTATATAAAGAGAAGAGATAATGGTACTGAGCACAGTAAAAAAGGAATGGTAACGTTTATTGGGGTTTGCTCTGTGCTAGCTAGTCTACTGAGCAGTTCACAAACATTATCTAATGAAATTTTCACAACTCGAAAATTTCTGTGTTATTATTAGCCTCATTTTACAGATGAGGAAATGGACAGTTAGAGAGATTAAGTAAAATAGGATTTGTGCCCAGTAAGGAAATGGCAAAACCAAGATGCAAACTCAAGTCTGAAGAAAGGAAGGAAGCAGCCTAGCTCCAGAGAGCAAGGCCCAGGGTTTGAATTCCAGCTTCATGGTTTATTGGGTGTGTGATCTTTGCCAGCACTCTTATTCTCCTGGAGTCTCTGTTTCTTCATCTGTAGGATGGGCATAAAAAACAAACCTCACGGGACTCTTGTGAGGGTGAGATGGGGAATACCAAGTGTCTGATGCATAGTAAGGACTCAGGATGAGCTGGTAACAGATGCAGTCCTTAGGAACACCCTGGGGTCATGCAAATGTTTAAAGAGCCTTAGTGAAGAGGACACTAGGAAAGAGTATATGATGGAGAAGTAAAAGCAGAACCAGGATAGACAAAATCAAAGGAAGGAAGTGGGGTTGGAACAGCAGGGTTTGATCAGTTTGCCAGCTATCTATGTACTTAGCAGAACCACGAGAGATTCAGTGGAGCAGCAGGGCATGGATTGATGGTGAAGGAAAGGAATGTGGACAACGTCTCCCAAAAGCTTGGCTCTGAAGGGAAGGAGAGGGAGGGATGTCTCTTGAGGGAGACATGAAAGGCAGACAGAGCTCTCTTCTCGTCTACAAATACTCCATGACAGGGAAAATCAAAGCATTTTTTTTTCTCCCTAAGAGGGGAACTTCATTGAGAGTGAAACAAAACACTTGGTCTAAAAACAGTGGTAACTTGCCACTCAACAGTAGTATAACACATCTAAAAATGCTTTTATATTCTATGCAACATGGAGCCATCAGAACAATCCTGTGGAGTACATTAGGCAGGTAGCATCCCCTAGTTTGCAGATGCTGAAATTAAGACTAGGAGAGGATTAGAGATAAATTCAAAAATTGTCAGTGTGGAAAGGTTAAGAGACTCTCCCCTCACCCCAGCTAGTGTGCAGGATGGAGGAAATAGACTTATTCTAGAATAGAAGTGAAGGGATGTGTCTGCTAGAGAGTTGACTAGTGGAAGGGATGATTTGCATGTAGGTGAGAATGTGTGGGTGGAAGTGAGTGAGATGGAGAAGAGACTTGTGGTTATTCCCTGACAAAGTCTAAACCATGAGAGAGGGTTGTACAGTTTAACTCTGCCTTAAACATATGCAAAACCTTTTTGACTTTTCTTAAGACATTGAGATAAGATTGGAATTGTTTGCCATGTTTTGACTTTTCAGAAGTCCTAGGCACACAGAATGTATCTGTCAGGATTCTCCAGAGACATAGCACCAATAGGATCTATAGAGAGATATAGGAGGAGATTTATCAGGGGAATTGGTTCACATGTTATGGAGCCTGAGAGGTCCCAGGCCATCTGCAAGCTGGAGACTTTAGGATGCCAACAGCGTAGCTCAGTCCAAGTCTGAAAGCCACAGAACCAGGAAAGCCAATGATGTAATCCCTGAGACTGAGTCTGAGGACCTGAGAAGTCAGGGAAGGGCTGGGGGACAATTGTATAAACCCTGGAGTCCCAAGACTGGAGAGCCCAAGTCAGGAGAAAAGTCTGTTTGTCCCAGTTCCAGGAGAAAGACAGGGGACATCCTTTTCTCTCCTTTTCTGTTCTGTCTGGACCCTGAGCTGATTGGATGATACCTGGCTACATTGAAGGCGGCCATTCCCCACTTAGTCCACTCAGACTTACATACCAATCACCTCTGGAAATACCCTCATAGATACACCCAAAATAATGATTTACCCTTTCTCTAGATATCCCTTAATCCAGTCAAGTTGACACTTAAAATTAACCATTACATGTGGCATGGCGATATCTGGATTGTATGTGATGGGCAAATATATAGCATCAGACTTGAGTTCATATCTTCTGATGTAGAACCAGCACCCTATCCACCAATCTACATTGCTTTTGTTTGCAAGGAGAACTCTTGGTCCCAGGAGTAGGGTAAAAAAAGAACTTATTTATTTTTGATGATTCCTATCTCAACTCCTCTGAGGATTATGAACAAAGCTTCCAGAGAGACAAAAGATTAGGGATAATTTGCATAATGCTAGTTAGATGGGGAAAGGCTTTTATTTCATTAAATTTATTTAATAATCATTGAAGGCTAGATGTCATGCAGAAATTGAAGGGGATTGTGCAGAGAAACTAAAAGCAGGCTAAACTGCAATTGTGCATCGAGGTGACCCAAACCCAAAGCTCATGCTCGAACAGAATTAGATTCATCAGCATGTACCTGATGTGCCCTTTGAAAAATGTGTTTACTGTTTTATGTTAGAAGTGGCATTTTATCCAGCTTTATTCATTTACATGCTTGTTATTTCATTTGCATAATATTTTACTGTGCTGTACTCTAGAAATCTATTCCCTTATTTCCCTTTGAATTCATTTTACCCTTTACAGTATAAGGTAGAGGTGATACAGAAGACCTTAGAATACCAAATATTGAGAAAAATATTCTTGTTAGAAAGGCTGACAACTAAGGAACTTCTATATCTAATTCACCATCAAAACTGTCTTCCATTCTTTTAGATATTTAGTGCATGTTCTCCCCTATTTTTTATTTCCACTGCACCATCCTAGACTAGGGCTTACTTACCTCCTAGCGGGTCTCCTGGCCTCCATCCAATTCAGTCTATTTCCTACGTTCTGCATACTTTCCCTAAAACACCACTTACCTAATGATCAATGGTCTTTGTAGCAATCTAATGACACTTTTATATTATTAGGTTCATCACATTTCAAATTCTTAACTTCTGCCATTGTGAAACTGCCAAAAATTTATAGCATTTAGTATTTATAGCCATCCTCACTTTACCCCTGAAGCAGAATAAGTCTTTTCCAACTTCTCCTTCTTCCCTTCCCACGTCCTCTAAGGAGTGCTGTGTCCTTGCCAATTCCGTTCCTCATTGGGGCAATGACAAAAGAAAAGCAGAAAAACATGAATAAGGACTGCATCAAAAGGACTGGACATTTTCTTTTCTTTATTTTGTGGGGAAGAAGAAAGAATAGAGGTGAAGAAAACAGGCAGGAATGGAAAGATAAGGTCTTTAAGAAAGGATGAGGTTTTGGAGAAAGAATTTAGAGAATGTGTTTGAAAGTGAACCGTCTGCACAGCTTTCTGATGCAAGAGTAGCTAAGGTGACAAGTAGAGTAGTGCTGAGGGCAGGGTTGAGAAGAGGGCATCTAAGCTGAGCACTAAAGGAAAAATAAGACAAGGAGAGAAGTTGAGTTGAATCATTAGGATACTGGTTTGGGGGCCTTAACAGTGATTAAAATAATAGTGGTATAAAAGAGATGAAAAATTTATTTCAGTTACAGAAATGCCTGGGTTGAGAGCAGTCCAGGAGAATGGGGGTACTCTATGAAGCTAGAAAAGGGGCTTAGATCCCCCCATCTTGTTGCTCCCACAGGTGTTGTCCTTGTCTGAATGATTGGTGTTGACTCATCCTCTCCACATCCACATTCCAACCCAAAGAGGGAGGAAAGAGGAAGTGAGGGCATAGTCTTCTTTTAAGAGCAGAAACCAAATTGTGCACTTCATTCTGTTCACATTCCAGCTGCCCGAACATCTTCAGATGGCCAAACCTAGTTGCAAGGGAGTCCAAGCAGTATAGTCTCGAGGTGGGATGTTCAGTGCCAGGCAAAACTCAGGAGGGCATGTTACAAAGAGAAAGCAGGGAAGACTGTACACTGAGGGAAAATGGACAGTCTCTGCACTAATAGAAAATCAAAGAACCCAAGTCTAAGCAAGCTTCAGTAAGCTACACAGAGTTTGAAAGCTAATCTGTACTGAGATTGAAAAGTGGGGTGTGTTGTTTTTTGAGAGGAGAAAGAGAACAGAAGATGAAAACTTAGTGAGTAAATCTGTATATTGGGTGTGATTGACATTGTGCTATAGCAGGACACACAGAGGCCCATGACTTTAGGCCATAAGTGTATCTCTGGTTCAGGAGTCAGCAAACATTTTCTGTGGGGAGACTCTTCAAAGAAATAGTAAATATTTTAGGCTTTGTGGGCCATGCAATCTCTGTCAAATTTACTCAACTCTGCCACCAGAGCATAAAAGCAGCCTAAACAATATGTAAGCAAATGGCATAGTTATTTTTCAATAAAATGTTATTTACAAAAACAGATGGTGGCCCATATTTGACCTGTGGGCCACAGTTTGCTTTTGCTTTAAAAATACACTTCTCTTCTCAGACCTAGAAAAAACAATACTGGAATTCATATGGAAACATAAATGACCAAGAATAGCCAAAACAATCCTCAGCATAAACAAAACAAAAAAACAAAGCAGGAGGTATCACACTCCCAGATATTAAACTATGTTATAAAGCTACAATAATCATAACAGCCTGGTATTGTATAAGAGCAGGCATATAGACCAATGGAATAGAATTGAGAGGATGTGGAGAAAAGGGAACACTTCTACACTGTTGGTGGGAGTGTGAACTAGTACAGTCTCTGTGGAAAACAGTGAGGCGAATCCTAAAAGTTCTAAAAATCGATCTTCCATATGACCCCACAATCCCTCTACTGGGAATATGCCTGGAAGAACTCAAATCACTTTATAAAAAGGATACCTGCACACGTATGTTTATCACCACATTGTTCACAATAGCAAGAACATGGAACCAGCTGTGCTGCCTATCAAAAGAGGACTGGATAAAAAAAAAAATGTGGCCCATATACACAATGGAATTCTACACAGCCATAAAGAAGAACAAAATCGTGAACTTCGCAGCAACCTGGATGGAATTAGCGTTTATAATACCGAGTGATCTCTCACAGAAACAAAGAGCTGAGTATCACATGTTCTCACTCATAAGTGGACAGTATTACCATAAGACAAGGATTGAAAGTGGCGGGAAACTGCAGGGGCGGGTGGGGAGGTGGGATTGATGGTGGTCGATATCTGCCTGGGGAAATGGAGGCACACATCATCGATAAGGGTGCCTGCATGGTGAATATTTATATACCTAGCCCTGAATTGTACCTCACAATTTTAAATAAAAATTAAAAGAGGAAAAAAAGTAAAAAATAAAAATTAAAGTACAGTTCTCTGAACCTAGTGTCTGACTCCAGCAGATATAATTCTTCCATCTGTCATTTACTTATCATTTTACTTTACTGACTGTGCGTTCTATGATACACCCCAGAATACAAAAGTAAGTGAGATACAGTGTGTACAAAAAGAGAGGTTACTGTCTAAAAAGAAGATATACAAGGAAATAATTTCAAAACAGCATGGTAATTTCTACAATAGACAGCTGGCCCAGAATCTATAAGAACTCAAAGGAAGGAGTGATAGTTTGTCTGGCTGCCAAGAAAGCCTTCTCATAGGAAGAGTTTGGCATGCTTTGAATGCCACAGTGTTCAAGGAGCAGAGGTGAAGGTTTAGGAGGTCAGATTATAAGGTCATCTAAAAACCATTCTAAAGAATCTTGTTTTTACTTGCAGGTATAAGGTGGTATTGCGAAAACATTGACTCAGGCAGTGGCAGTACCAGATCTGAGTGTGAGAGAGACCCTCCTGCAGGAGTGTGTGCCATTGATGAGAGGGGAGGAAGACAAGGACAGAGAAGCCAGTGAGGGTTAACCTGTGTTTAGGTTGCAGGATTGAGGGGGGAGGAAGGTCTCAAAATTAGTGGCCAGTGATGGGCAGGAAAAGAAAAGAATAGACTCAAGAGATTTCTAGGAGTTTAAGATGATATAAACTGTTGATTTGTTAAAAGCAAACTGTATAGAAAGAAGGAAGAATCATCAGAGACGATACAAGGCAGAGTGACTTGAGTAGTCACTTATCAAGACAGAGTAGAGAATACAGAAGGATTAGGTTTTGAGTGTTTGATTTTTTTTATATGCATTTGATGGGCAACTATACAGTGGTTAGTTTCTTGGGAGAGAGTCTGGACTAAAACTATATACCTAATCAACTAAGATATCTCAGTTTGGGGGGAGGGAATGTAATTACTGACACTGTTACATTCTGGAAAATGCAAACATGAGCAGAATGAGAAAATACAGAGGTCCAGGGAAATTCAAAATAAGGATATGAGACATAAAATCAAACCAAAGTCTGTCTATGCTAATAATAAACTTTAAATTTTGTGGGCTGAAATTTCTTATCGCCAATGCAAAAAATGAGGCAGTAGCTTGAGTTACAGTATCTGTAGGATAAACACCAATTATTTAGAGAAAGCCAGTTAGTCCTGGTACTGACAGTATCCAATGTGATGTGGTGAGAAAATTCTCCAACAATATCCTCATAAAAAATAAAGTGAGTCTTATTAGACTTTTTCTTTGGTTCCCAAAAGAGTCAAACCAAGACAAAGTTGTACAAGAGCAGTTTTATATGGGTATAATCTTTCTCAGTTCATTCATCATCTTCATAAGGTACCTAGGTTAATAGCCCTTCCAGGTATTGTGGCAGAGAAAGAATGGAATCAGGTAGAACCTGCGTGACATTCTGGTTCCTAGCATGGCAATATCAAGAGAACAACAGTCATAGAGACTATTGTCTTAAATAAGATGATTTTCTTCTCTTATTTTACGACTTCTGCCTAACTGTATTTCTTTATATCTACACATTTAAGTGGCTTCTCTGAAGAAGGTCAACACTGCAGGGCAGGTATTTTCAAAGTCACTAGGTTTAGGTCAGAAAACGCTTCTCTTGCTTAAAGTGTTAGAAATAGATCAACAGAATTTTTTTTTGCTATGAGCCATTATCTGGAACATAAGAGTGAACTTGTACTGAATCACTGTTATTGAATACTTTTTCCTCTCTTTGAAAAAAGGTTAACTGAGTAAACTTGGAGTCTGAAATAGAAGAGGAACAGATTATCTAAATTAGAACATATGTTCATCATTTTTCTTCTCAAAAAAGAGCATCTCAACAGTATGCTTCATCATCTTGACTCTCCAGGTTTTGTTCTTTACATCTAAGCAGAATCAGATCCCATATGTGTGCTGTGAGAATATCCTCAGTGCATTGCAATGACCTGAATTTATTTATAACTATCTTCCAACCTCTTATGACAGGAAGATGTTGGGACTTGAGTTGATGAAGGGAACAAAAGTTGGAGATATGTACAGAAAAATGGTGCTAAGTATAGGGTGTATAGATAGAACAAAGAGATTTACTCCAATTGCATTTGGCTAAGGTTCCTAATATCTTTCCTCATAACCATTTTTAATTTAATTTATTTAAAAATTCTAAACTCACATCTGGGATTATTTTTAAAATCTTTTTTGTAAACTGTAATACACAAAAATAAAAATGATCAAAGCATAAATGCATAGCATTAAAAATTGTTATGAGCAAACCCTCAGGTAACTATCAAACAGATCAAGAAACAAGATTTTGGCAGAATTTTGAAAACAATCCCACATACCTGCTTGTCTCTTCCCATCACCAGCTCTTCTATGCCACAGTAATCACAACCCTCACTTTTTGTGAGTCACTCCGCATCCCTAAATTGTGACTTCTTGAACTTTCTATAACTGGAATCATTTAACATATATTCTTTTGTGCTTCGTTTCTTTCACTCATTATAACTCATCCATGGTATTGTAAGCGAGGATACATTCATTTACATTGTTCTGTAATATTTCACTGCCTGAATAAACCTCAGTTACTTATCTATTTTATTATGTATAGACATTTGACTAGTTTCTAGTTTGGAACTTCCCCTCCATCCACCATTTCTTCAATCAGTCCTGTTGTTCTTTGATAATGCATTTTACAGAACAAAGTAGAGTTTAGTTATTGACAGTCACTAAAAACTTTTTCTGGAATTTTTCCACACTTGCCTTTTAAAAAAAGAAATGTGGAGTACAGCTCAGGATCAGGTATACAGGTCATCGTACAGGTAAAGTTTGGGCCTTCCTGTGGTCCCCACTTCACCTAGTTTGAGATGAGGTACCCTTATTGATGTTGTGTGCCCCTTCTCCCTGGCAGTTTCTGGCTACTGCCAATCCCTTTCCTATAGTATTATGGTAAATGTGCAGGGTTTGCTTATGAGTGAGAACATGTGGTACTCAGTTCATTGTTTCTGTGATAGATCAGAGTATTATAGACTCTAAATCCATCTGAGTTGCTGTGTAGTCCATAAGTTTGTCCTTTACGGCTGTGTAATATTTCATTGTGTATATGTACCACATTTTTCTTATCCAGTGCACTTCAATGGGCAGCACAGTTGGTTCTGTGTTTTTGCTACTGTGAATAGTGCTGCAATAAGCATGCATGCGCAGTATCTTTTTTGTAGAATGATTTATGTTCCTCTGGGTATATTCCCAGGAATTTTGCGGGGTCATATGGAAGGTCAACTTCTAGTTCTTTTGGAAATTGCCACACTGTTTTTCTTTTTTTTTTTTTTTTGAGTTGGAGTCTTACTCTGTCACCCAGACTGGTGTGCAGTGGCTTCTCCCGGCCACCGCAGCCTCAACCTGCTTCTGGCGATCCTTCCGCCTCAGCCTTCCAAGTAGCTGGAACTACAGGCACGCGCTACCACACCGGGCTACTTTTTGATGTATTGTAGAGATGAGGTCTCGCCAAGTTGCCCAGGTGGGTCTCAAACCCGTAGGCTCAGGCAATCCACTCACCTTGGCCTCCCAAGCGCTGGGATTACAGGCTGAACCACCGAGCCTGGCCACACTGTTTTTCATAGAGGGGTTGAACTAGTTTGCATTCCCGCCAACAGTGTAGAAGTGTTCCCTCTTCTCTGCATCCTCACCAGCATCTGTTGTTTTTTGTTTTATTAATGATGACCTTTCTTACTGGGGTTAGGTGGTATCTCAGTGTGGTTTTGATTTGCATTTCTCTGATGATGAGTGAGTTTGAACACTTTTTCACATGTCTGTTGGCTGCCCATATATCTTCTTTTGAGAAGTGCCTATTTATGTCTTTTGTCCACTTTTTAATGGGGCAGTTTGCTTTTTTCTTTCCAGCAAGTTTGAGTTCCTTGATCCTGGATGTTAGGCCTTTGTCAGATATACAGTTGGCAAATATTTTCCCCCTTCTGTGGGCTATCTCCCTGCTCTCTTGATGATACCTTTCGCTTTGCAGAAGCTTTTCAGTTTAATGACATCCCACTTGTCTCTCGTATCTCATATGGCATGGATATCTGGGGTTTTGATCAGGAATTGGTTGCCATCCTATTCCCATAAGGGTGTCTCCTATGTTTTCTAAGATTCTTATACTTTGAGGATTTACATTTAGATCTTTGATCCATTTAGAGTTTATTTTTGTGTGTGGTGATAGGTAGGGGTCCTGTTTCAATCTCTGCATGTGATCAGCTAGTTTTTCCAGCACCATTTAATTGTTGATGGAGACTTTCTCAAAGATGAGTTGGTTGAGAAACTGAGATTTTGCTTCTGGAATCTCCATTCTGTACCATTGGTCTATATGCTTGTTCTTGTACCAATACCAGGCTGTTTTGATTGTTGTAGCCTTATAGTGAAATTTAAAGTCTTAAAGTATGATACCACCCACTTTGTTTCTTTTGCTAAGGATTGTTTTGGCTATTTGTGGTCGTTTATGTTTCCATATGAATTTCTGTGTTATTGTTTCCAGGTCTGAGAAGAATGATATTGGTAATTTAATGGATATTGTGTTGACTCTGTAGATGCCTTTGGTAGGATGGACATCTCAACAATGTTGATTCTTCCTATCCATGAGCATGGAATATTTTTCTGCTTGTTTGTGTCTTCTTTGATTTCTTTGAGCAGTGTTTTGTAGTTTTTATTGGAAAGATTTTTCATTTCTCTGGCTAGGAAACTGCTGAGGTATTTCTTTTCTTTTCTTTTCTTTTTTTTTTTTGGTGACTATTGTGAATAGGATTGTGCTTTGTATTTTGCTCTCTGCCTGTTTGTTGTTGGTGTTTAAGAATATGATTGTCTTTTGCACACTGATTTTGTACCCTGAGACTTTGCCAAAGTCTTTTATCAGTGCAAGGAGGTTTTGGACAGATTTTCTTGGGTTTTCAAGATATAGAATCATATCATCAGGAAAGAGGGATAACTTAACTTCCTCTTTTCCTGTTTGGATACCGCTGATTTCCTTCTCTTGTCTGACTGCTCTAGCTAGAACTTCCAAGACTATGTTGAACAGGAGGGGTGAGAATAGGTAGCCTTGTCTTGTTCCAGTTTTTAGGGAAAATGCTTCCAATTTCAATCCATTTAACAATATCTTGGCTGTGGGTTTATTGTAGATGGTGGTTTCCATTTTGAGATACATTCTTTCTTTGCCTAGGTGTTCAAAGATTTTTATCAAGATGTGACGCTGGATTTTGCTAAAAACTTTTTCCGCATCTAATGATATAATCATGTGGTTCTGTTTTTATATCTGTTGATGTATTTAATTACATGTAAGGGCTCATGGATGTTGAACCAGCCCTGCATCCCGGGGATGATAACTACTTAGTAGATGATTTTTGAGATGTGTTGTTGGATCTGACTTGCTAGAAACTTGTTGAGAATTTTTGCATATATGTTCTTCAGGGATATTGGCCTGTAGTTCTCTTTTTGTGTTGGATATTTACCTGTTTTTCAGTATCAATCATTCATAAAATGATTTGGGAAGCATTCTGTCTTTCTCAATTGCCTGGAATACTTTCAATAGGATTGTTATCAGCTCCTCTTTGCTTGTTGTTTAGATTTCCACTGGAAGTCATCTGGTCCAGGGCTTTTTCTGTAGGTAGTTTTCTTATGGTGGAGTCAATTTCCTAGGTGTTGTAGGTCTATTTAGTGTCTCAATGTCTTCTTACTTCAACCTTGGGAGATTGTGTGATGTTAGAAAGTCCTCCATTTCATTTAGATTATCAAATTTGTTTCCTTACAGGTGTGCACAGTAATCTAAGATAATCTTTTGTATTTCTTTGGGGTCAGTTGTGATTTGATTTTTTGTGTTTCTGATTGTGTTAATTTGGGCTTTTCCTCTCTTTTTCTTGGTCATTTTGACTAGGGGTATAAATCTTGTTTATACTTTCAAAGTACCAGTTTTTTGTTTTGTTGATTTTTTTCTATGATATTTTTGTCTTCTATGTCCCATATTTGAACTTTTTCTTTGGTGATCTGGAATCTTCTGCTGAAGCTAGGATTTTGGTGGTCATGTCTTTCCAGCTCCCTTAAATGATTTGTTAGGCTGTTAACTTATGATCTTTCTGTTTTCTTGATATGTGTTTGTAGAGATATAAATTCCCCTCTTAGTATTGATTTCATGGCATTCTAGAGATTTTGGTAAGATGTCCATTTGTTTCTAGGAAACTTTTAATTTCTTCTTTTTTTTTTTTTTTTTTTTTCGAGTTGGAGTCTCACTCTGTCACCCAGACTGGAGTGCAGTGGCCGCTTCCGGCCACCGCAACCTCGACCTGCTGGGCTCCGGCGATCCTTCCGCCTCAGCCTTCCGAGTAGCCGGAATTACAGGCATGCGCTACCACGCCCGGCTGTATTTTTGATTTATTGTAGAGATGAGGTCTCGCTGCCCAGGCGGGTCTCGAACCCGCGGGCTCAGGCAATCCACTCACCTCAGCCTCCCAAAGGCGCGGGATTACAGGCTGAGCCACCGAGCCCGGCTTCTTTTTTTTTTTTTTTTTTGAGTTGGAGTCTCACTCTGTCACCCAGGCTGGAGTGCAGTGCCCGCTCCCGGCCACCGCAGCCTCGACCTGCTGGGCTCCGGCGATCCTTCCGTCTCAGCCTTCGAAGTAGCTGAAACTACAGGCGCGCGCTACCACACCTGGCTAATTTTTTAATTTATTGTAGAGATAAGGTCTTGCCAAGTTGCCCAAGTGGGTCTCGAACCCGTGGGATCAGGCAATCCACTCACCTCAGCCTCCCAAAGGCGCAGGATTATAGGCTGAGCCACTGAGCCCGGTTAACTTTTAATTTCTATTTTGAGTTCTGTGTTGAACCAGGATTTGTTTACCATCATGCTTTTTAGTGTCCATGTCTTTGTGGGTTTGGGGAGAATTTTGTTTTTATTGATATTTTTGTTCCACTATGGTCTGCATGGCAGTATTTTGATCTTATGAAATTTGTTATTTGATATATGACTAAGAATGTGGTCAATCTTAGAGTACATTCCATGTGATGATGAGCAGAATATATATTTCATGGTTGCTGGTTGGAGTGTTCTGTAGGCATCTATTAAATCTATTTGATCAAAATCAAGTTGAGGCTCTGGATCTCTCTGTTGATTTTTTTTGCCTAAATGATCTATCTAGGGTAGTTAGTGAGGTATTTAAGTTACCAGCTATGATAGTGTTAGAGTGAATATCATTTTTTAAATTTACTTAGTAGTTGCTTTATCAATACCGGTGCTCCTGTGTTGGGTACATATATGTTTAGAATGGATATTTCTTGCTGATGGGTTGAGCCTTTTATCATTATGTAATATCCTTCTGTATCTTTTAAAATTTGTAATAGCTTAAAGATTGTTTTGCCTGATATTAAGATCTATTCCTGCCTTCTTTTGTGATCTGTTCACCTGGAAATTTGATTTCCATCCTCTAACTTTGAGTCTGTGAGCATCCCCTGTGGTGAGATATGTTTCATGGATGCAGCAACTTATTGGTTTGTGTGTGTGTGTGTGTGTGTGTGTGTGTGTGTGTGTGTGTGTGTGTTTATCCAGTTTGTCATTCTATGTCTTTTCAGTGGTGCATTTAGTCCATTCACATTCGGACTGATGATTGAAATGTGAGTATTTATCCCTGTCATGAGGCTCTTATAAAGTTTTTTCTTTGTTTGTTTTCTTTTAATTTTTGTGTTGATTTATATGTGCATTTTCAAGTTTGCAGTCATGATGTATTCTTTGCTGATTCTGTGTTCTCCTGTTCTGTTGCGAAGTACATGGTTGTTCTTTTTTCTCTTTCTTCTGTGCTTAATACCTTTTTAAGCATCTCCTGTAGTGGTGGTCTGGAAACTGCATAATCTCTTAGGGATTGGGTGTCTGGGAAGGATTTTAATTCTCCATCACTGATGAAGCTGAGCTGACTTCATCAAGTTCATTGGTAGGAAATTCTTGGTTTAAATTGTTTATCTTTGATGACTTTGAAAATTGGACTCTAGTTCTTTCTAGCTTGTAGTATTTCTGCCAATAGGTCTGCTGTTATTCTAATTGGTTTTCCCTGGTAGGTATTCTGACCTATCTCTCTTGCTGCCTTTGGGAATTGTTCTTTTGTACCTACTTTGTGTAGGTGAATTACTATGTGTCTAGGGGTTGGTGTTCTTATTTGATGTCATGCAGGGGCTCTCTGTATCTCTTGTGTTTGGATGGTCACATCACACATGAGGTGGGGAAAGTTTTCTTGGATAACCTCCTGGAATACTTGTTCCAAGGTGTTCTCTGGTTCCCTTTCTCCTTCTGGGATAACAATCAGGTGCAAATTTGGTCTCCTGACATAATCTCACATCTTTTGGAGGCTTTGCTCTTTCTGAGTTTTCTTTCTGTTTTTTACAAATCAGGTTAATTCCATGTTTTGTCTTCAAGTTCTGAGATTCTTTCTTCTGATTGATTGATTATGTTTTCCATGCTTGTTATCTTGTTATTTATTTCCTGGATGAAGTTTTTATGGCCAAATCTCTGCTACAAGTTCTTTCAGTGTTGCAGCTTGTCTTTCTTGAGTCTTATGAACTCTTTCCATCCATTCCCTAATAGCTGTTTTATTCTGGGACCAGTTGTTGGTGATTTCCAATGTTTGGGCTCTAAGTTCTGATTTTTAGGTGTTGTCTCTTTGGTACACTGGGAATTACCTGTGTTCTTCCACTGGTTTTCCTAATTTGTGACAGATCTCTTTCTTTTCTCTTTAGTTCCATTATTCAGTGGCAGTGGTAGGGGCTCTCACTTTTTTTTTTTTTTTTTTGAGTTGGAGTCTCACTCTGTCGCCCAGACTGGAGTACAGTGGCCACTCCCGGCCACCGCAGCCTCGACCTGCTGGGCTCCGGCAATCCTTCCACCTCAGCCTTCCAAGTAGCTGGAATTACAGGCATGCGCTACCACGCCCAGCTGATTTTTTGAGCCCGCGGGTCTTGAACCCGCAGGCTCAGGCAATCCACTCACCTCAGCCTTCCAAAGGCGCGGAATTACAGGCTGAGCCACCGAGCCCGGCTTCTCGTTTTTGATGTTTGCTCACTTCTCTTTTCTTCTGTGATTGGGGTTCTGAATTTGTTTTATTTTTAAACAGGGCTGGGAATGTGAGGCTTTACTGCCTAATAGTTTTGTGAGTTGAATGAGGTGGAGGATGGGGAGCTAGTATTCAAAACGACTTGCAAATCACAGTGTTCACTGACTAGGGTATGAATTCTCTGAGACCCACTACCCATCAATGGTCATGACAATGCAATGGGTATGTGTGTGCACCCCCTGAATCCAAGATAAAGCAAAGCAACGAGGAGAACAGGGAAAAGTAGAATGAAATCAAATGGACAAAAATAATACAAGTAAAAAAACTCAACAGCAACACAGAAAAACAAAAGCAGAAACCAAAGCAAAAAAACAATAAAACACGCACAAATAAAAACAAACAGAAAAAAAACCAGAATAGCAAAAAACAAGAAAACTGAATACACACACACACACACACACACACACACACACACCACACACACCCCCAACAAAAAAATGAACAAAGAAGAAGGAAGAAAGAAAGAAAAAAGAGAGGAAAAAAGAGAGGGAATGCAAATCAAACACTCACACACACATTAAACCAAAACAAGTGAAGAACAACAAACAAACACAAAAAGATGAACACTCAATCACTCACGTACACACAGAACGAAATAATAAAAGAAAGAAAACAACAGAAAAAAGAAAAAGGAGGGAATGCAAATCGAACCCTCACATACACATTCAAGCACAAAGAAAAAAGAAATTTTAAAATTTCTGGGCACCAAGCTCCCTCTTGTGGCAGATTCTGTAATTGTTTCTCTCAGCTGCTCATAGGTAAGCCTGTCTGCTGTCTCCTGTCGAGCTGCCACCTTGTTCACAACTCCCCAACAGGCGGCTAGGTAGGGGGAGGAGGAGATGGTGGGGGTAGATGGGGCATCAATTCTCCCCTTCCACTCTCATATGGTCAGGGGATCCCCTTTGATGCAGAGGTGTAGGATTGTTTTCTCCCCAGGTGCTGGCAGTGGGGTTCCCCAGCCAGGCTTTACTTGGAGTAGAGTACTCCTAACACAGCTGACTTTCAGGCTTCACCTGGGCTCATCCCTCTCAGCTGTGCCCCAGTCATGTGGGTCTGACATTCAGAGGGTTGCTGGGGAGGAAGATGTTGGGTCAGCCCAGGACTCACCGCTGATCTCTTTGGGGGGGTCTTCCTCGTCCTTTTCTGGTCACACCCTTTGTCCCATGTCTGAATACGGGTAGGAGTGAGATCCCTGAGACTCTACATTCATCCTGTCCCTCTGAAGTTTGTGTTTTCAGGGTATTCACTCTGGGTCATCATCAATCCCTGAGTAGTTAACCTACTGGTCACAGAGATTGGGTCTGTTGCCCTGTGGCGAGCAAGCCGGAGCACTTCCCTGCCTAGTTTTCAAGATGGTTGCGAGGTGCCTGTTTTGTCTTCTCCACTGGGACTCTGCCTCTGGCTCTCTCACTGTGCTTCCTCTGTGGCTCTTGCTGCCAGTGTCTGACCAGGCACTGCAATGGTGGGGCAGAGCCTGGAGCCGGCAGGCACACCCAGCAGCTTCTCCCTGGGAAGGGCTTTGTTGATTTTAAAAAATGATGCTGGGCTTCTGTACCCTGGGAAGTACTAGGGTCCAAGCAGAGCAGCTGTGGCACCAGATGCTTCACCAGAAGAGCCCTGGTCACTTGTCCCAGAGTCCTCACTCATTTAGCCACTCACATGTCCGCTTACTCACAGACACATGCAAAATTGTCCATGCACTCTTTCACTCACACAGGGACTGGCATGACTGGCTCTACCACCATCTTCTCCCAGAAGCCCACACTTGCCTTTTGATCCTATAATACATAAAAAGGTACCAGGCAAATGGTGAAGCATTGAACGTATTAAGTATTAGTCGTTCTGTCACTGTATTTTTTACATTTTTAAAACTAGATTAATTCATTAACTAACACTAATGAATGTGTACCACGTCAGGCATTGTGTGTTAGTCTTCCCAAAGTTCTACAAAGTAGGAGCTATTATTATCCCCATTTTACAGATGCAAAACTAAGTCACAGAGGCAGTGTCTCTTACGTGCAATCACACAGTGGTTAACTATTGCATTTAGAGTTCAACCCAGAAGATCAGATTCCATAACTGTGCTCTCAACTATTGCACTAAATACCTTAACTAAGAGCAAGCATGAAGAGAAAAAGTAGAGCTTATAGTTCCAACTGAGTTATGTTTGAAAAATTATTTGATTCTTAGTTCTGATTTTAAAAAAGCAAACTGACAAACTTGCAATACAACTTACAATATAACAGAGCCACAATGAGTGTATGGGCAGAAGAAGGATTTGTAGGTGGGATCAACTTGTTAGGACTTGATTTTTTTTTCTACTGGATTGGGTCCTGCAAATGTAGAGGGACTCAGGAAAACCTTTCATGGAATACTCTCACAGGCATGGGTCCCCAATCTACAACCACAACTTGCCAGCACCTGTTCAGCCCGCAGTCAGGCAGTCTGAGCCACGAGGCTATGAGCTATACAGTAATGACAACCTCAGCAGAGGCATTTCATTCCATACAAAATCTGCAGTGCCTTCCCTAAGACCTGCCTGCTTATCAGCACTCAATAATGTCTGGAGAATAAGGTAGAAAAAAAAATATGAACTTGGCTTTTCTGGTTTTATGGAATTACATCCCTCTGCTGTTCCTGAGAATCATTAGAATGTCATTCTGAGCAAAGCTCTGATTTCTTCCCCTTCAGAAACATGTTGTTCTTTGAGACCTGCTGTGGGCGTACTCATAAACAGTGCCGCACACGATGCTTCCTGGCAAAGCATTTGTTTGCAGTTGTATAGACACAGTCATGAATGTGTGGCATTTGTCTGCTTGAATCCAAAAGCAAAAGCGTCAGACAGAATTCTGATTTATGTATGTATCCCCTCTCTTTTTTTCAGTTAAATATCTCATTCAGAAGAGTTATATTAATATGATTTATCAGAATAAACAGCGAACTTAGTTCCTGCTTTAATTAATTTATCTTTTTCTTCATATAAAATTCTCTCTGTATCTGTTCTGCACCAATTTTTATTGTCCTTTTCATCCCCTAGATCTTTGTCAGCGTTGACAATTTCCACAGGGATGAGATTTTTTTTATGCAGTCTGAATTTTGAATCATTCATTTTCTCATTTTCTAAGTGCTGACTATAATCATTCCTTACATTTACTGAAATTAGCATGGGTTTTTAACAATTAATCAAAAAAGAAGAGGGCTTTCTTTGTTATATATTTTTAAAAGGCTTTGCTATTCTTTGTGAATGAAACAGTTGACATTTTGCTAAGAGATTTGTATCTGAGTTTAATTCCCTAACTGTAATGCATTCTTAACAGTTATAAATGGAATGGTTTGCCTTAAATGAAAGTGTATCTACGGTAGCATAGTTATATTCAGTCTTTAAAATGGATCATTTCATTTCATACATGCTATAGAATCGTGAATTTCACCTTTACTCATCTCAATTTCTTTACCAAAAACGACTCTGTTACTCCAAATTCTTACATCAATGGATGGGATATATCAAATTGTAGCAGTAATTGTTCATAAGTACATATTTTATAACATGTACTAATAAAGTAATAAAATATATTGCAATAACAATATGCTCTGCCTGATAGAATTTCATCATGAGGCTCCATTAACACATTCAGCTAGTATCAGCTTTTGAAAATGTCTTCCATTGTGGTGGAAAGGATATTAGCTATGTAAGTAGATGGAGAAAATGGGATTCAATAGGAATTTCTAGGAAAGCTGGGTTGGATGAAAGAATGCAGAAGCAGGAATGGCTGCTGGGTAGGAGTCTCTGATGTTCACGGTGCTACGCCTGTGCTCTCACACCCCCTGCCTTCTCCCCATGCAATCCAGAGGCTGCCTTCAAGTCAGAATGAAGCCGCTTTCCTAAGTGCACCAGCAGGATCCTAACTCCAACAGCCTCATGACACTCAAGCCTGGTTTCCTTAAGCAGGCATCAGCTCTTTCTTCTGCTGATTGTCCCTGACCTCCACAAGGCTGACTGTCCTCATACCTCTTGAATGCTCACTCCTGCACCCCTAGGGCTCCATGCTACACACCCTGCACGTCCCCAGGTCCTGTCCCTTGCCCCATTATCTGCCCTCTCCACTCTCCTTCCCTGAGGTGCTCCCCTTCTTTCCCCCAACCCCATCCCCCAGGGTTGGCCTGTCTCCTTTGCTGTAGCACCCATGTCAATGCCTGCGAGATGCTGGGATCTCCAATTCAATTTGTTCCAAACCAGATAATGCTCTCCTGTCCCCACATCAGCTCCTCTTCTGAGAGCCACTTACCCTGTGCATTTTACTGGGAACTCCTGTGATCCCCTCAGTGTCTTGTCACATACGTTCGCCCACTTGAGTTATGGATTCTTCCAGCATTAGGTCTTTTGCTTTCCCCTGTATTTCATTAACAAATTTAGTCCTCATTTCTGCTCCTGGAATGTCGAGGTAGACCCCTGAAGTGTGTCCTGCCTTTTTTTTTTCCTCTGACTTCTACTACTCAGTATTGGAAATCAGCCCTCCTAGCATGTTCTCAGGGCAAGCTCCTACTAAAAATAACTCTGGTGACTCCTTATTATCTGCCACTAAAGTATACTAGCGTTTCTCCACGACCAAGTCATAATTTCTTCCTAGACTTGTTTCCCAATGCTTGTGTATATATGTTCTCTGTACTTCAGCAAGACTTATGTGTTTGGGAACATCGTAGTTAATGAATATTATTCCTGCCGTCTCTTGGTATTGTAAATATGGGAACATATAAATGAATAAACACCATAGAAGGAACCGTTTAATATACCACATTTCACCATGAGGTACTTAATTGTAAACTTACAATTTTGAAAAAAAAGGTAAACTTTATAATCCCTTGTTTTAATTATGTAGGTCTTATTAAGAATTTTGCTAAATTCTAAAATGACTGTTTTAAAAAATGTATTCTCTTTTTCTATTTGTAGAAAATCACCTAATGGTTTGAACTTTAACACCTGACTTTCTCCTTCTAAAATTGAAAGCCATTTAACTTACATGGATTATACATAAATTCTTTTGATCTTGACTCTTGGTTAGCCTTCAGGCATTTCCTGACTGACATTTCCACCGTCATGATTACAACCCCTTTGATATACCTCTCAGCATTTTCAGCACTCTGGCCCTTTGTTAAGAAATGGAGCCACATTCTCCACCTCCTCTCTGCCTTTTATATGCCATCTGATCCCTCCTGGTCCCTCACCAGTCCCAGTATCTCCTTCCCTGTCCCATCCTAGATGTTCTTCAAGAGACCCCTGAAATATGGGGGGAGGGGGTCTTCATACTTTCTTACACAAATCCACAATGCAGCACATTATATAACAGCTTAATGAGTTCAGGTTCAATATATTTATAAGATGTGATTTTTTAAAAAATAGAAAGCTGGACTTCTGAAATACCACTGATTTTCAACAACATTTTGTCAAGTCATTTTGATTGTCTTTCCAGAAAATCAAATGTCCATTAATTATGATTATTATTATTAATTTATTTTTTTTTTTGAGACAAGACCTCCCTGTTACCATGCTGGAGTGCAGTGGTGAGATCCCGGATTACTGCAGCCTCGACCAGCTGAACTCAGACGATCCTTCCACCTTAGCTTCCTGAGTAGCTGGGTCTACAGGTGTGTACTGCCATGCCCAAGGAATTGTTGTATTCTTTGTAGCAGCAAGGTCTCACTGTGTTGCCTAGATTGATCTCAAATTTCTGGCTCAAGCGATTCTCTCACCTTGACTTCCCAAAATTCTGGGATTACAGGTATGAGCCCCCATGCTCGACCCATTCCATTATTTTTCAAGTAGGAAATTTCTTTCTCTCAGACTCTTCTCTTATCTGCAGGTGCTCAGTTGTCCTCAGGTCTCCTATGTTCCGTGTGCCAGGAGGATTCTGGGTAAATTACAACATGTAGCATCTGAGTGTTTGGCTCTGTTTCACTTGGGTAATTGCCTCTGACACCGCACCTAAGCTGTAGTTTTCAATAGTGACAGGGATTTCTTCAACTTCTGACCGGACTGAATCCATTGTGTAGCTGGTGCAGAATGGTAACTCTAATATGGAGAAAAATAAGTGACAATTCTCTAGAGGCAGATAAGGGGTTGATTTCCAACACAGGGACTGATTACATTTCAGGCAACTGACTGTAATTTAGGAGGGAAGCATAGTCAATGAGGCTGATATAATGGTTTCCTCTACAAGCACTGACGCAATTAGCAACTCATTCTAATTGAAAAGGTGCAAGAACTCTTGGACATGTTTCTATGGCCTTCATCAAAAGAGGGCCTGGTAGGAAAAACCAAGACAGAATTCATTTTGGTGGAACTCTAATGCATATTTATTAATACCAATTCTAGGGAAAATAAATCATTTTAGTAGGTTCAGGTATTGTGTTATACCATTGCTTCAACCAGGCTTTTAAGTAAGAATAATTAGTTTATTTACTTGACATACTGAGGGTTATCAAGGAGATACTTCCCCTAACCCTCCCCTCTAATCATGTAGCTCTTGCCCCTGGATTTTTGCCAAATTTGCCAAACAGAAACTCAGTTTTGTAGAGTTAGGCATTTGATTGTTGAAGTCACTCCTTAAATGCAAAGGGCTATTACATTTTAGCAAGCTTAAGGGTCAACTGGGTTGCTATCTCTCAGATGCTGATTCACTGGGTCTAGACTGGGACCTCGAAATATGCATTTTCTTTAAGTCTGATATGTGAATTGTATTCTGATAAATACTTCTCTAAAGATATAGATTGTACAAGAATTGGGTGTTAATTATTAAATAAATGCTTTAGGCTTATTTGATATTATTTTTCCTCAACAGCATGGTAGAGGGTTGGAACAAAAAAAAACAACTAAGTTTTAAGAGCTAAGTTTCAAGACTGAGTCATAGTAGGAAGAAAAGTGTACACATGGGATAGTTGCCTGAGAAGACAGGCTCAGACTGGTTGTCTCAGCAGGGAATCCTGATTGGGTGAGAAGTCCTGGTAAGTATGTTGTGTGTGTGTAGCAGGCAGGGTAGGATTAGGATAAGGTAAATGAGGTATCTGGTGGATTCACTCCTAATGTTGTGCAAGCACGAGTGTTTCCTCCAGTTTTGTACCCTAGGCATGCCCCCTACTCCACTCTAGTCCTAGCTTTATTAAACAGCTTCTGAAATGGCTCCCAATTAGTCCACCTTCTAGCATTTATACCTTTGAGTCATCCCCTACCTTTGTGTGAGCCTGGACCTAGTGACTTGCTAATATTGAATAGGTTGCAGTGAAAGTGGTAGATTAGATGATCAAGGTGCACAAGACTGTGACGGGCACACACTCTCTTTTTTGTTTTCTAACTTTGATGAAGCAAGTCACCATTTGTGAGCTGTCCTGCTGAAAGGCCTGTGGACTTATTATTGATATTGTTCAGAATTTCTGGCTTGTAGTGATAATAAAATGTAGACTGACTTTTAGTCAGCTCTATTATTGTTTTAAAATTCTTTATAGACCCTGCACCCCTATTACCTACACCTGAGTGAACTCTTCCCACCACCTGTCCTTGATATTCTACTGCTACTCCTTATCATAATTAACAGCCATTTAGAAACGAGGCCCTGAGTCCACCAGGCCCCAAGGTACTGAATTCTGCCAACAATTACATCAGTGAGCTTGGAAGTGGATCCTTCCGTGGTTGGATCTTCGGATAAGACTACAGCCTCATCAACAACTTGATTGCAGCCTTGTGTGGGATCCTGAGCCAGAAACCCTAGCTAAGCCATGCCTAGATTCTGATCACAGAAGCTGTGAGATAGTAAATATTGTTGCTTTAAGTCATTAAATTTTTGAGTACTTCATTATGCAACAATTGATAACTAATACAGTGCATGAAGATTTTGGTGGTGGTGGTGGGGAGTCAATTGTTTAACCTGAAGAACAATGTAAACAAGGGAAGGTGACAATTTAATGAAGACACACTGAATCCTTGCCACAGTTTTGCCCAGGGATGGCCCTTCCTACAGGGATTGCTTCTTTTTCTTCAATCTCACTTCCTCCAATCCCTTCCTCCCCTAAAAATAAACTGGAGAGTTGTCTTAACAGAGCTGACTACTAAACATAGAAATTTCTTCCATTAAATCTCCAAGATTATCACCTTGACCACCCACCTGTCTATCAAGATTCCCTTCCCTGAAATATGCCACAGTTTCCAGTAAAAGGTGACTATAATTAATAGTGACAATACTCATATTTTCTACACATCCACAGTCACCTAGAAAAAAATTTAAAATGTCTGACACTGTAAGAATGTAGTGCAGTTAGGACCCTTACACATTGCTAATGGAAATTCAAAATCGTGCAGCCACTTTGGAAAACTGTATGGCAGTATTTTATAAAGTTAACCCTAAACCTGCCATGTGATCTGATGATGGGACTCTTAGGAAACTATCCAGGAGAAATAAAAACGTATGCTCACACATTCAGACCTTTGTGGCAGTTTTATTCATAATAGTCCAAAGCTATAAACAATACAAAGGCTCATCAACCAGTGAATGAATAAGCAAATCGTGGTGTAGCCATCCAGTGGAATGTTACTCAGCAGTGAAAAGGAACAAACTACTGATACATGCAACATAAGGAACCTCAATAGCATCATGCTAGTGAGGGAAGCCAGACATAAAACACTATTGCCCTGACTACAATTATGTAAAATTCTAGAAAACACAAAACTATAGCGATAGAAAGCAGATCAGTGATTTCCATGGGCCAGAGTTGGGGGGAGGAGATTAACTACAAAAGGACACAGGGAATTTGAGGAGATCATGAAAATATTCTATGTCATGATTGTGGTGGTGGTTACGTAACCGTATGCCTTTGTCAAGGTTCATTGAAACTTTGAGTGCATTTATTGTCTATAAATTATACTTCAAGATTGTTTTATAAAGGAAAACTCTAAGTGGCCACATAGAATCAAAAATTAAAGTAATTCGGGTTCTGTTTCTTGTCTTTATAGTCACAGTGCAATCATTGTTCATTTCAAATCTATCATTTAGATGCAAGAATACATGGTACTACAGTGTTTGGAGACATGTAAGCTAATAGTGCGTGCTGGGAGCCAACAGTATAGTGCAGAGATCTCTGATTTTCTTTCTCTTATTTTTTGTTTTTTGAGTCAGGGTCTCACTCTGACATCCAGGCCAGAGTGCAGTGGCATGATCACGGCTCACTGCAACCTTGAACTCCTGGACTCAAGTGATCCTCCCATCTCTGCCTCCCGAGTAGCTGGGACTACAGGCATGTGACACCATGCCTGACTATTTTTTTGATCTTTTTTGTAGACACGAGGTCTCACTATGTTGCCTAGGCTGGTCTCGAACTCCCAGGCTCAAGCAATCCTCCTGCCTCAGCCTCCCAAAGGGCTGGGATTATAGGTGTGAGCCACCGTGCCTGGCTCTGATTTTTTTCCATGTGCAATAAAATGATTATTAAAGGGAAAACAATAAAAATGTACTAATTTGAAACTTCTGTACATATTATTTAAAACTCAACAATAATCTCAGCAATTGCTTAGAACCTGATCCAATAAGATATTTTGGGGGGATGAGTATATTATTATTGATATTGTTTAGAATATCTGGCTCGTGGTGATAATAAAATGTAGACTGACTTTTAGTCAGTTCTATTATTGTTTTAAAATTCTTTATAGACACTGCACCCCTATTACCTACACCTGGGTGAACTCTTCCCACCACCTGTCCTTGATATTCTACTGCTACTCCTTATCATAGCTGTGGCTTCTGGGGACCCCAGAATAGTACCACAAAGTCAGAGGCCCGACTGACATGCAGACTCTCAGAAAACTTCATTATTATTCAAAAGTATTACCGATTGCCTACTGCAGAACAGGGGCTGAGATGTTAGCAATATCAGGTGAAATGGCCACTGATCTCCAGGACTTTAAGATCTGATAGTCTGTTGACATGGTGAGAATCAGCAATATAGCCTCTAACAGTTAAATGAGGACATGTTGTCCTCGCTTCCCCTTTGATCATCTTTCTCAGTGTCCGTACAGTGAGCAGCTTTGTTCCAGCACCATAACCGATCACATTCCTCATAAACCTCAAGTGCAGGGCTCAAGGGCGAGGGGGAGAAGGGCACGTTATCTTCTTAAAAGGGAGAGGCAACAAATGAGACCTTTTGTTCCAGCTTAGTTATGTTTATCCTTCTTATGAACCTGTGACATTCACCTGTCAATCATCTATTAAAAGTTTCTATTGGAAACAAGGTGCTTCTGAGACTTTTGATGCAGGGATGCAGCTCAGAATCATAAGTGGCCTCTTTAATATTCTGTATCACTAGCTAAGGTTTACACAGCAAATATATATGGCCAGTGGGGAAAAAAAGTCTAAGATAAAAGTGCATACAAAGAGTTCAGACGAATAAAAGGCCCATTATGGAAACAATGGGAAGGTTAGTATGGGCCAAGTTGGGTCTACCCCAAACCTTTGTCCCTTAAGAGGACCCATACCCCAAAACAACCCCATTAGATTTTTTTCTTCTTTTAAGCCTACCTTACAAGTCCTTACTTAGAACTGTACAGCTACTTAGAGTACATGAGTCAGGGCCAGAAACTTCTTCATGATTAAATGAATGATCCCAGTGAGGTCAGTACCAGCTTCCCCAGGACTTTCCATCAGACTTGTGGGTCAATCATACTTTTTGTTCCTCCCAAAGAAAAGATAGATGAGAACTAGTATTGGATGTTTTCAGAATCTCATGACAACTTTTATATCTTATATGTTAATGGTTGCAAAAAGAAGATAATAATCATCAGTGAATTTTTTTCTGAGAATAATGGAGCATCTCCCCTTCAGATCAATGTTAACGCATCCTTTGTTAAGCAAGTTTATATTCCATTTCTTTCCATTTCTTTCACAGGTATGAAAAAGTCATTGACTGATTTGAATGGGGTGAAGCATTTAAAAAAGAAGATGGAGAAGTATTTTTAATTTTGACTTTGTATTAGCCCTGGTGCTAATTTTTCTCACACACACACACGTCATTTGTGATGAAAATAACTAATAAATATAACTAATATGATACTACACTATTTATGCGATGATCTGACTCACCGTTATCTTGTTTTTTGCTTATTTGTATAGCCTTATGTGCTTTGCTTAAAACCTTTGAGGCTACAGAAAGGCTGGATTTGAGATCAATTCCTCAGGGCTATTTCGTGCTCTGTTAAGAGTGCTTCTTCAGCTGTCAGGGAAAGATGTGTGCATGAATTCTCTTACCCATGTCAAGGCCAATTATAGCTGAGTAAAATCAATCCAGTTGTGGCAGACTGATAAGTGAAGCTTCAAGATAGCACAAAGTGATCAAGTCAGGTGAAAACCAGAAACTTTTGGACCAAGTTGAATGCTACTGCTTAATGGGGGAAGAAGAGAGGGAGGAAATGCATAGGCCAATTGTTGCTGTGATGATATAGTCTAGAAGCCCTCTATGATCAATGCTAACTCCGTGTTGGTTTCTATATTTTCAACATGTACAGTGGGTGGCATGTAGAGAATGGTCACCCAGTGACAGAGAACCTGGCACCTTCTGGTTCCTTGTTCCCATTCACTGGTTTTGGGAGTTCTTTGGGAGGTATAATTCAAAGGACACTTTTACTCTGAAAGCTTTAAATGTCATTTCACTCTATAGAATATACGTGGAAAGGCTTGCTTGCTCTCAGTTCCATTGCTCTTAAGTCTCTTAATTTGTACTTGCTAGCAAAATTTATATAAGAGATATTATTTTTAGGTCTGGGATTAATATTAGAAATTATTGTTATTAAACTATATGCACTAAGCACCCACTAGATGCCAGAAATACACGGGCAAACTGCCCCTTTCAGAGAATGTTCCCAAGTCTCAGTTCCTGAGGGTTCAGCACCCTGTACTTTGGGCCATGGGTAGAACCACAGACACAGGCAGTACTGACCGATGTTTTTTTGTCATGGCCGAAGATTTCCGGGTAATAGTTCTTTGAGGAGCTACCTTGACTGAGGCTCTCTTGGTTGAATCTCTAAGTACAGCAGCATAAGACAAGGCTTCCCGTTGAGTAATATAGCCTAGGGGAAGGAAGTGAGAGAAACTTCAAAGTCAATAATTTTACAAAACATGTAAGTAAACAAAACTACAAATATTTACTTATGTGTACAAACTTTCCTTTCTTCTATTCTTCTAGCTAGCATTCCCAGATTGTAGGGTCTTTGAGGAACATTAGGTCTGGAAATCTGCATTTAAAAAAGGCGACAGGTGGATTTTATGTGCACCAAACATTGAATACCTCTGCTTCTGGATTTATTTGCTCCTATGCAATTTTGTTCTAAAAAACAAAGCTGCTAGATATGCTTTTGCAACACTTCAGACAATCATGGGAAGCAGACTGGTTCCTGGCTCCTCCATTTACTATTTTCATGACCCTGATAAAGTTCTTTAACTAGTCCATGTTTCAGTTTTCAACTCTGTAAACTGTAGGTTACAAAGACAGCTACCACTTAGAGGTGTTTGAATTTTAAATAAGACAGTGAGCGCAAAAGTTCTTAGAACTGTGTCTACCACATAGGAAGCCCTCGATACTTGAATTTCTTTAAATCCTCTTAATTTACACATAAAACCATGCTTTCTATTGTCAAGGATAAAGACTTTGAAACTTGGGTAACCAACTATGTTGATAAAATAGCACACTGGCAGAGGCCGTTGTCCTTGAATTATGTAACTGGAAACTTGACTTCTGGCCGTAGCACGTGAGTTCCTTCCGGTGGTTCCTGATACAGGTCAGGCAGTTAAACTCACCAACCAGCTGCTGATGCCCAAGGCTGTGAATATAGCGTCTCTGCAGGGCCTCCCACTGGGGCCTGGGGTTGTAAATTCTCATGATGCTGTAAAAATAGCGCTGTTGCCCTCGGGTTAGGTCCTGTCAGAGCAGAGCAGGTGATTTTGGTGAGTCTGTGGAGTTCTCCAGGATTAAAAGAATGACTATTCATGGGAATAAGATGCTTCTCTTGCTAAAACATACATTTTTAATGTATATCCATTGGAAAATAACAATTAGGTAGTTGCTTCCCTTAGCTTGCTTTAACAATTTTCTACTGGTTTGTATGATGATGGCAATGTGTAAATAAAAGATTCTAGGTAAGCAGGTCTTGGACTGAGGGAGATCTAAGGATCTTATAATTTTATTGATTCTAATCTACACAGGGTTGAAGTATGTTAGACCTCTGGGTGGGTAGAAGAGAATTTTCCACTGATAATTCTTAGTAAATAACGGAGATAGATAAATGAAATAGATGGGTAATGTGTTAAGGGTTCATTATATCATTCGTGAAGAAGTGCTATGGAAAACAAGGTCAACAAAGTCTACTCATAGCAGTCAAGGAAGGTTTTCTAAATGAGGTGACCACCACATTCGAGTCTTAAGGGTGGGGAGTTCTTTGAGGGGACTAGAATACTGATTCTCCGAGTTTATGGGCAACTCCTGGAAACCTGTCAGAAATTCAAGTTTTCAGACTCCACCTAGACCTACAGAAACTTCCGGGGCAAGGGCCAGCAATCTATTTTAACGAGCCCTTCAGTTGATTTTGATATATGCACATTAAAATTTGAAAACCACTCTACTGGAAAAAAAAGTAAGGTTAGTTATAGGCAGAGAGAGAAACTGGTGCAAAATTTCCTGTGGAGCATCAAATATCTGGGTCTGATTGGAACCAGGCACTTTTTTTTAGTTCAAAGAGCGCATAGAATGTGATTGCAAAAGAGTGGTAGAGTAAGAGGGAAATGATGGAAACCATTTAGGCTATGTTAAGAGTTTAAAGATTAACTCTATTGGAAGAGTCATTAAAGGTCTTTCTTTAAGGCAGTGGTTCTCAACAGGGATGGTTTTGACTCCCAAGGGACATATGGCAATGTCTACAAAAATTTTTGATCTTCCCAATTTGTGAGAGGGGGAAGGGGTGCCACTGGCATTCAGTGAGTAGAGACCTTGGATGCTGCTGAGCATCTTGCAATGCACAGGCCATCTTCCCACTCTCCTGGGATAACTTATTCACCTCAAAATGCCATGCTCCAAACTGACCACATTTACATCTTTAAAAAACTACTCTGGCCCTGCTTTGAAGAGTGGGCTTAAGGAAAGAGACCATTGGTAGGAAAACCATTAAGAGAGCTACCTTCGTAGAGGTAGGAACAGACGAGAAGGGCCAGGACTTCAATTCTTACTACACATCTAATATATCTCAAAGGCTTATTACATGCTGTGCCAGGCATTTTGCATGCATTATCTCTTAAGATACAACAATCGTAAAAGATGGACAATTTTTTGTGCTTATTTTACACAGAGGGAGACTAAGATAGTGGCATCAATATTCTAGAAAAATTAACATAAAATAAGCTCACCCTAGGCCAACAATTCAAAACAATGACAGAATTTTCAAAACTAGTTGATGACAATGCAATAAAAACTAAACTTAACTTAAGATAACTATACATAAAAATAGGATAAGGTTTTTACCTGTTAGAAATTTTGTGTGGTGCTGAAATCTGTGAGTCTGTTTTTTGTTGTTGCTGATTTTTTGGTTTGGGGGGGGCTGTTTTGTTTTTGTTTTTTCTCCAGAGACCTTAAAGTTAATATCAAAATGATATCTAGAGTGAAAGTTGCAAAGGCAGGGATCTCACAATTTAGGCACCATTTCAGCTTTAGTTTCTAAATTAGGTATTTTAAAGAATAATATACTTGAAGAAGAAAATGGATTCTACTCCTGTATAACTAGTTAAGCCTTTTCAAACGATTTGGAAGAAGATAATAAGAAAATTGCAAGCCAATTTCAAGAGCAAAGCTCCAAAGTACAGAGAAACTTTCCATCACATGAGATACAATCTTAAAAGTTAAGATTTTATTTTAAAAGAAAACAATGTCTAATTCTTTTTCTTAGTAAAACTTTACCTAAAAATTTCCTAAATGAGAAGTACAGGTAACATTACTAATATTCTTACCCTGATGTCTATGTTTTACTAAGTAAACTTTACCTTAGTAAAAATTTACCCTGTTAACTATGCTTCCCTGAAGGGATGGAAGAGAACTAAAATGCTTACAGAGTGTTTATGAGAGTGGCTTTGACTAAATTTGACAAAGGAGTTGACAGCTCTTCAACAGGGAGCCAAATGCAGTTAATTAGCGAGTTTCTTGCCACCAATATTGGGTCAGCCACAGAAGGAGATGACTGTCTACCAGAGCTTCAAAATGGGATGAGTGTAGGATTTGATCATCCAAGTGCTCCTTCATTCATGCAAGTCCTCAATACCCAGCAAGGGCTTATTTTGGGTCAAACACTTTCACTAATGCTGGATAAGCTTAGTCAGTAGAAAAAGTTCTCAAGCCTTGAAGTAGACATGACAAGGTCCCTCTTTCTGTGAATGAAATGCTGTACCTTCAGTAAGTAAGTGTCACAGGCAGAGGGAGGGACTTGAATGCAAGGAATTTGTGGCACATTCCAAAGAAGCTTTTGTCTTTTCCAGTTTTCTCCCATTCTTTATCCAGTACCTCCAAGAAACAACAAAGCACAGCATAAAATTTCATTTTGCTCAACCTTTGATTACCTAAGTAAGCAAAGGAATAAATAAATAAATACATAAATGTTGTTTGTTCCAAGAAGTAAAAATTATCTTACATGCTTCCAGGTAATTGGACCTTATAAAACTACTTAATTCTATAACTTCCCCTAGTCTCAGTCCTTATTTATGAAAATAATTATTAATTATTTATGAAATTAAGGCATAATTCAGAGCCCTTGTCTTTCTGCTTAACTCTGTGTTTGGAACTGGTGCATTGTAGAACCATACCATTTGCATAATAGATATTTCTTGACAACTTCAAACTATATTTATTATCTCAGCTGATTCTAAAATTGATATATATCATTTTGGAAAATTTGGAAAAATTTAAAAATTTAAGAAGAAAATGAGATTACCCATACAGGTTGAGCATCCTAAATCTAAAAGTCTAAAATCTGAAATGCTCCAAATCTGAAACTTTTTGAGCACTGACATGACACTCACAAGAAATGCTCATTGCAGCCTTTCAGATGTTGGATTTTTGAATTTGAGTTGCTCAAGTGGTAAGGATAATGCAAATATTCCAAAATACAAGATGTTTTGGGATCCCCAAACACTTCTGGTCCCAAGCATTTTGGATGATGTATACTCAACCTGCATCTAACTATCCGTAGCTATTGCTGGTATTTGACTGATTTTCTGTTTTGTTTTGTTTTTCTGTGTACAATATGTGTGATTTTAGAAAAGGGAGATCACAGCATATAAGAATTGTATACTTTCCCAGATCATTAAATATTTCTCAAAAATATTATTTTTGGTGGCAGTATAGTATACCTTTACATTATTCTCCATTTCTTACACATTAGAGTTGCAATTTTATAGCAATGTAAAATAAACGATTAGACTTGTTATATTTCCACTTGTCTAACAAAGATAGAGAATGAAGGAGTCACACTTAGTACAATTAAGTCTCCTTTCTTAGTGCTCTAGGATTTAGAGATTGAAGTATGTATTATAATAAGATTGAATAACCCAGAAAGAGTAGATATAGTGAATTGGTTGCCAGGCACAGAGAGGAAACCTGGAGTATTTCCCCTCCCCCGGTACCCCTCCCTTACTCTCTTGCCTTTGCTAGCAGTGTGAACTACTGAATGACAGGAAGTAAGAACACACCGAATTAAACATAGTATCAGATCCTCTGAATATATTTTATTATTATTAACATACCACATGCTAACTGAAGTAAAAAATAAAACAAAACAAAATCAATGATACTAAAGGTTGTCTGATCTTTAGAACTAGACAGACTGGAGTGTCTTCCTTTTTGTAGCCTGAGTCCTCCCATCTTTATGATGGTGGTTACAATACCTATCTTGCCAGGTTGTTTGGATTCACTGAGATCATGAATACAGAATGCTGTCACTTTATGCCAGTTTCTTCTCTCTCTGCCCTACTCTAGTGTATGCTCATGAACACACACATACACATGTGGGCACAAACTCATTCACGTGCTTAAGAAGTGTTTTAATACATGTGAAGACTCTGATTGCTTTTGAGTTCACACATCTGGGGCTCAGATCTTCCAGAAGATACATTTATTAAGAAAACATCAGTCAACATCTCTGTGTGTACTGTTTTCACTATATAAACTTATAAATTAAACTATAAATATTTTATTTAATACCGCTTTCCTTCGGTGTGCACTCTAGAAATCATACCAACCAAGATATACTCTTTTAATACTCTTGGTGATTGAAGCCTATGCTCTATCCTGTACTCAAATCATCTCAATGTCCCTCTTCCCATTTTCCAGATCTATAGAGAATAAATATTCCTCAAAGCTGGAAAGATTTTTTTCTCTCCTCAAATAACATAAGGAAATGACTGATGCTTTTCCCCCTAGCAACAATTCATGCAGGCTTTTCTTGGGCTATTGCTGAAGAAATCCACCTCACCTATTCAAGTGGTCTACAGCTGATAAAGCTTGATTAAACACTTGTGGTATTCAAGGAGAAAAAAATATACAAAATAACATATCTCAAACAAAAAGACAGATTTGCTTAAAAGAAACTTACCTTGTATTGTAGTTCCCCCTTTTTAAAAGCTGACATTCATATTCAGTGTCCTTGTTTCTTACAAGGACTCTTTTCACATGGTGGTAGTGGTGGAAATTCAGTCTGTTGATAAGCTGATATCCAAGCAACACCATGTTATGAAACACGGAACTGGGGAAAATTGGCAGCATGCCTTCCCTTGCTTCTGGATAACATTCAGCTGCACAGTTTAATATTTTTCCTTCCACATTTTGTGTCTAATCAAATGTCATCAAAATCTACCATTTCCTTGTTAGGTAGATATGGGGTAACAATGTTCACGGAGACAGAGATGCTGAATATTAAAGGTCAAGAAACCCATCAGGGCAACAGGTCTTGAATATTTCCCAAATGTGGAGTCAGTAGTCCCCTTCCTATTGCTCAGGAAGAGGAGGGAACAGTTCCTAAGTATACAGTTATGGGCAGGAATTTGACTATGGTAGCCTAGAAAATTATTCCATCATTCAAGGTAAGTTCCTTTTTCATTTTGGGAGGGGGAGGTAAAGATTTTCTTCACATTTGATCTTAGGGGTAGCATATGATGAAAACGAACCTATGGCATAAGATTATTGCCCACATTGACCTCACCCCTTTCTCAGTGATAGCATTATTACCACTGACTTCTTTTCTTTCTTGAGAATTCGACTTCTCATTGCCAGCTTATCTGCAAAGAAGAGTTCCTAGAGGAAACAGAAGAGGAAATATCAAAAGAAAACCACAAATTCAAAATTCTTAGGAGACTAAAGAAAGGAAAAGAGGGAGATAAGAGTGGGAAATAATATGCCTTAAAAAGGGCTCAACAGACACAAAAGTCTTGCAAATTATTTTGAATAATTGAAATGCAGACCTTCTAGAAAATAAACATGGCACAAACAAGTGTCTGTAAATGCCAGTATCACACAACCTCTCACTGGATTTGAGAGACTGATGATTCTTTACTAAGAGTCAATGAACAGTTATGTGCAGATTTAACACTGTCAATGAAGTCTTCCTTGAATGTTTTCCCAGGACTTTTTGAGATGAATTCCAGGGCAAACCACCCCTGCTGCTGCCACACACACATGCGGATTCACATCTGCTTGCTTCGTTCCTGTATAATCAGGAAAATAGTAATAGATCTGGGAGCTTAACAGAGGGCATTTACTGTAGGGGATCTGTTATGGAGGAATAGGAATAAGCAAGAGGGGTAAAACAAGGAGTGCCAATCACACTACACTACTATCACACTTAGAGCTGGAAGACAAAAGCAAAAATGACTTTACTCACAGTCCATGGACAACCTGCCATGGAGGCTGCTTCCTTGGGGAATGCCACTGCCTGAGCAGTGCCTCAGAAACCTGCACTCACTAGGTACCCTCGCTTCTATAGTCTTGTCAAAACTGCCAGTGTTACTGTTGCTGTCCCTGCTGTTGTTGCTGATGTAGCTGGCACAGGTATAAGAAGTTGTGGGACACTGCCAGGGAGCAAGGGAATGAGGGAAGTACGTAGCAACACAAAGAGTAACTGGTCCTAAACCAGAAGAAGTGAGGGCCAGTTGGAGGTCCAAACTTCACCTGTACATAGATCACTTATGTACCTAATCCTGACTAAAACCCCACATCATCATAATAAAATAAAGTCAATAAATAAATAAATAAATAATGTCTTCTTTCCTCCAACCTCCCAGGTCCCACCTCCCATTGTATGTTGGTTGGCAAGGGATTCCGGGAAGGGTATTTTGAAGTCTTCCTGCTACTGTGGCAAAGAGGATGGTATAGAAGCATAAGCATGAGGCGGACAGAAGTGGATACTCTCAACACACACCAACACACATCTAAGAGGTATTTCTGTGACCTATGAGGTCAAGCAGGAAGTTGAGGGACCTAGACATAGTCAGTGGTTGCCGAATACAGTTAAAGATTGTCACTTTATAAGAACAGAGAAAATTAGTGCCTAACTACCTTGGTGGTGTCAATAATGAGATATGAATATTATGACACAACAGGATTTAAGAAGGAGGAAACAAAGTATATCCTCAGTTTTTAACAGATGTTTTCCCAAAGACTAGTTCAACATTTCAAAAGAAATTAAAATTATGAACGTCACAGCAACTTGGATGGACTTAGAGTTTATAATACTCAGTGATCTACCACAAAAACAAAGAACCGAGTACCACATGTTCTCACTCATAAGTGGACCCCAGACAATTATCATAATACTACAAGAAAGAGACTGGCAGTAGTGGAAAGCTGCTAGGGGATTGGCTATGCCTATGTAACAGTGCTTATATAATTTATAAAAGCATATCTTAGTGCTTTTATAAATGTGAATAGAACTACAAAATTCCTTCTGTATAAAATCCCCACCTTGTAGCAGACTCTGTGAACATTGTTGCTTGCTGACCTGTCAAAATCTGTAGCCTAAAGCAGAGCCATTCTAGCTAACCTGCAGATACAGAAGAAAGAAATGACATGTATTGTTGTATGTCCCTGAGGTGATTTTGGGGTTGTTTGTTTGGATGACTGATACACCTGCCTATGAGATATTAGGTAAAACGGACTGGGAAGCTTCTGGGAAATAGTTGTTCTCTCTAGTAAGAGAAAGGTATATGAAGATAAACTCTCTGCTCAGTGCCACATGCTGAGTTTGAATGAAATAGCCAGCTTTTGTTCATGAGGGGAAGGCCAAGAGAATCACAGACACCAGCGAAAAATCAATGAATCAATACCACCAACCATCTTCCTTCATGTCTTATAAACTGACAAGAATAAATTCCTACTTGTTTAAGTCATGATTTGCTTGGCTCCTGCAGTTGAATGTTTTCTAACTAATGCATGTCAATATTGAAACCTAGAACTACTGAACTCTAAGAATTTTTAGTTTTTATGACATAAGCTAAGATACTTGACAATTCCCCAAATTCTCTCTGGTTTGTGATCAGATGTTGTGCATAATGTTTTTATTTGTGACATCACTGGCTCATTCGATCAGCACTGGCTGCTAATTCAGCAGATACCCAGACATTTAGGATGTCCCCCCAGGGAACTGTATCCCTCAGAATGTGAGTGATATAGTGTTTTCATGGGATGGTGGGGAAAATATGACCTCATGGGTGGTAGTAAGTATGGAAGAAGGACTCATGATTGGAATCCAAGATGGAGTTAAACCTTAATTCATAGAAACCAGTCTGCTGGAACAAGAGACAGAATGTCACTGTACATCATGGAGATGTGTACTTCCCTGAAAAATCATGAACACAGCAGGAAATTATCTGCTCATGCCCTTTGACTCCTGTTGTTTCTCCAGGATTCCCTTAGCTGCAGAGATCTCCATGGGAATAGGTCTGCCAGGCGCAGATATCCCCACTTGGCCACCCAAGCCCTCAGAAGCCTCAGTGCTCCATAAGGAAGTGAAGGCAGTATCCCTTTCCCCACTCTGGGCTGCTTTTTATCACCTGGACTCTTCTCAGAGTCTTCCAGAGTCTTTGTTGGACTCTATTTTCTCATAGAGCTCCATAGTCCCTTGAGCTCAGTCTTGTTTGGCTGGGGGTGGGGAGAGTAGAGTGTTTCTTAATATCTTTTTTTTTTTCTTTCTGACTTCTTCTCAGAAAACTCTTACTTTTCCAAGATCCCCAAACCAAAGTTTTCATACCAACCCCGTAGGCACCATTTCATACCAACCCCGTAGGCACAAAAATAAGAAAATGTGGAGTCTTAGTTTGGATTACAAAAACCATTTTCAGTGAATGAAAACTACTTTGGAAACTTAGAAGCAGTGATTATCAGCAAAGGAAAAGCTGGATATGGTCAGATAAATGTTAAGGACTTTGGAAAAACAGATTTCAAAATATTTGGGGAACAAAATTTAAGTGGAATATAACTTGAGAAGGAAATATCCAAAGATATAAAATCTCAAACTGTATAGTAGAAAGAGATAGCCGAAGAGGCTAGAGTTAGTGCACTGGGAGCTCTCAGACAATTCCACACTCGAGATCAGATTATTTTTCTAAGTGTAGTATTTATAAAACATGCATTTTTCATTGGGAACTAGCAATGGTTCTTTAAAAAAAATCCTGTGGCACAGTTATTAAGTAGTAGAGCCAAGACTCAAACCCGTGTTGCCTGAATTCTATTTTTCTCCTTGTTCTCTGAAAGGAAAAGGAAATTCAAGCAACGCACACCCTGCAATAATAGAAAATGATTGCTTTTGTCCAATCATTATCTACAAACACAATTCATGCTGCTCAATTTTTCTGTCCTTGAGATATGTTCTGTTTCCTCCTGGAATACTATTTGGTTGACTAAGGGAAGGCTTCAGTTTCACAAAGACGTGTGGTCATAATTTTGGAGTAGGGTATTAGTCTTATTGTGTGAAGTCATTGACCTTCTAATAAAACTCCTGAAAAGTCTTGTAGCAAATAGGCATCCAGTGCGCCTGTTCAGCCAGTTTTTGAACATGTCCAGGCATATCTAAATTCATAAGGGATGTGGATGTGGTTTTTAGGCCCTTGGCTATGAAAACACTCTCCAAGTGTATTCTGATTTTCAAAAAAGGGCATTGGATAAAAAATACCATACATCATTCAATAACAGATTATCAGTGTAATTTTATAAATATTTAAATTGTCAATACTGATAGTCATGCTTTCAAACTGTCATTTTCTTTTGTTGTTGTTATTATTGTTAATAAGAATAGGGTACAGGGACTTCTAGGTGTTGTAGACCTGATGTTTCTGCATTTGATAAAATGCCTTGGGAAATCTTTATGGATAGATAAGTACTATTTGAAACTTGTTAAAACTTTATACTAAAGAGTGCTGACTAATGGATCAATGACAACTTGGACAGGTTTTTGGTGGCATGTCCTGATCTATAGCATTGTTTTATCAAGGACTTGAATGAAGACAACAGTAAGCAAGCTTATCAAATTTTCAGATGACAAAGATCTAAGTGGGATGGAAAACACAGTGGGTGACAGAAGCAGAACACAGGAAGACCTTGACAGGTTAAAGTGATAGGCTGCATCTAATAGGATGAAATGTAATAGCAGTAAAAACAAAAAGTCTGCATCAGAGTTTCCTTGTTGCTTGGATGAACACGGAAAGGGAATTTGAGGTTTACGAGTAATTCAGACAGAGGCCAACTAAGTGCAGAGTAAGTTAAGGAGGTTGCCAGAGACATTCATCAGTATTGGTTGCATCAACAGAAGCATAGCTTCTTCTTCTCTTTTTTTGAGTTAGAGTCTCATTCTGTCTCCCAGACTGTAGTACAGTGACATACTCATGGCTACCCGAATGTCAACCTGCTGGGCACCAGCTATTCTTCCACCTTAGCCTTCCAAGTAGCTGGAACTATAGGCACGCACTACCATGCCCAGCTGATTTTTGATTTATTGTAGAGTTGAGGTCTTGCAGAGTTACCCGGACTGGTCTCTAACCCACAGACTCAGGCAATCCACTTGTCTCAGACTCCCAAAGTGCTGGGATTGCAGGCTGAGCCACCGAGCCAGGCCGCATAGTTTCTAAAACAAGGGAGAAGCTGGGACTGCCCTGGGAGGCTCTGTGCTATAGTATAATGTCCACAGAACAAGAGACATGGGCAAATTGAACTCTTGGCTAAATAGAAGTGCTGTGCTGTAGTATAAGCTGGCACATGTTAGAGCTTATCAGCACTGGAAAAGACCTATGGCAGAAGGGGTTGGAGCTGGACAACAATGCCACAAAAAGTGTCCAAAGAGCTAACACAGGTAGGAGAGTAGGCTTACTCTCTACTCTTAAAATGTAAAAATGGGGATCAATAAGTCATCGGTAAGAGACTCCAAGAATACAAATTTCTGATGGAATGAACAAGCTCAAGAAGGAATGAGTTCCCTATTGCCAGACATTTAAAGACAATTGACTCCCCGCCATGTGGATTTGGTCTGAGAAAAAAAAGGAAAAATAGGCTCAGGTGATGAAAATACTATACAAAATATTTAAGCTTTGCATCAGACCACTGACCCTAAAATCTTATTATTCCAAAAGCCGTATAGTAGCCAGAGGGTCCCGTCTCACCAGCACCCCATCCTGCTCCTTCCTAATTCTGTCCAATCTTCTCTCTCTATAAGCTTCAGTGTTCTAAGTTTTGATACAAGCAACAAAATTGGATAATTGTTATGTAAGTGTTATTTACTGTGTACCATTCTAGGCACTTAGTATGTAACGAACTCATTTAAGCTTCCTAACAATAATAGGAGGTATATATTATTAATATCTCCATGTTCCATGGAGGTAAAGGGGGTCAAACAACCCATTTGTTATGAAATGAATGTTTGTGTCTCACCAAATTCATGTGTTGAAGCCTAACTCCAGTGTGTGATATTTGGAGGTGAGTCTTTGGGAGGTGATTCAGTTTAGATGAGCTTGTGAGGGTGGAACTCTTATGGTAAGATTCATGTCCTATCATACAGGGAGATCAGAGTTCCTTCTCTTTTCACCATGTGAGGACACAGTAAGAAGGTTGCCATTAGCAAGCCAGGAAAAGAGCCCTTATCATAATCTGCTGCACTTTGATCTTGAACTTCCCAGTCTCCAGAACTGAAAGAAATAGATGTCTGTTATTTAAATCACGCAGTCGGTGGTTTGTTTGTTTGTTTGTTGTTTTTTACAGCAGTCTGAACTAAGACACAGTCCATATACCTGCAGCTGGGAAACTTGGGACCTGAACTTAGGTAGCCTTACTCCAGACTTTGTGCTCTTTCTCAGTGGCCCAAGTTTAGCTCTGAAATGAGGAGTCAGTGGAAAGGTGCTTGTTGCAGCTCCTCTTACATTTGCATAGGAATGTCACTTTTACATTTCTTTGGCTCAGATGTGACAAGGAAGCAGAGAGGACCGTGGAAGTTCTTGGAAGGTGATCAAATCAAAAAGATTCAAGATTGCAATGTGGGGACAAAGTGCAACTGAAAGTGAAGGATGAGTCCTTGAAGGAAATGAAGCTCTGAGGGATCCAGTTCCCTGAAAAGACATCCTAAATACCTTGGTATTTGCCGAATTAGCAGGCAATGCTGACTGAATGAACCAGTGATGTCACAAATAAAAACATTATGCACAACATCTGATCACAAACCAGAGAGAATTTGAGGAATTGTCAAGTATCTTAGCTTATGTCATAAAAACTAAAAATTCTTAGAGTACAGTAGTTCTAGGTTTCAATATTGACATGCATTAGTTAGAAAACATTCAACTGCAGGAGCCAAGCAAATCATGACTTAAACAAGTAGGAATTTATTCTTGTCAGTTTATAAGACATGAAGGAAGATGGTTGGTGGTATTGATTCATTGATTTTTCGCTGGTGTCTGTGATTCTCTTGGCCTTCCCCTCATGAACAAAAGCTGGCTATTTCATTCAAAATCAGCATGTGGCACTGAGCAGAGAGTTTATCTTCATATACCTTTCTCTTACTAGAGAGAACAACTATTTCCCAGAAGCTTCCCAGTCCGTTTTACCTAATATCTCATAGGCAGGTGTATCAGTCATCTGAACAAACAACCCCCAAATCATCTCAGGGACATACAACAATACATGTCATTTCTTTCTTGTGTATTTGCAGGTCAGCTGAAATGACTTTGCTTTAGGCTGCAAGTTTTGGAAAGCCAGCCAAGAATGTGTCACTCATTTTTGTTTGACCTGGCTACCCAGGGAGTGTCATCTTACAGTAGAGGCCAGAAGCTTCCTGAAGGAAAAGCCTCCTTGGCTTGGAGTTGGCACAGTCATAATTCTGCCCCCATTTCAAGTTCAAAATCAATGGAGCAAGAAAGTCTATTCTTCTCTTGAAGATTGTAAGGAGGGGGTGTGTATTCACTTAAGGGTAATCTAATATGGCACAAAATGACTAGATTTAGGCCAACTCCTAGACCAGAGGCTACGTTGACTGTCCCAGAAGCTGAGGAATATTTATCCAAAACAAATATTCTGGACTACTGACAAGGAAGAAAGAGTTAAATGGCTTTTAGGGTGAGCAAGGAACAATGTCAACAGAGTCTGCTACAAGGTAGGGATTTGATCCAGAAGGAACTTTTATAGTTCTAGTCACATTTATAAAAGCACTAAGATGTACTGTGTATAAGCAGATAATTGCCTTTTTCTGCTTTGTACCTCCAGGGCCAGAGAGGAAGATGAGGAAGGAAACTACCATTTATTATGTACTATTATATGCCAGAAACTGTGCTAGGAGCTTAAGATACACAATTTTATTTATTCCTCATAACTCTTTGAGATAAATATTATTTTTATAGGTTTATGGAGAGGAAAAAAATGCAGATTTTTAGAAGAAACTTGACAATTTATATATATCATACAAGGTTAGAGCCAGGATTTTTGCCAAAGGTTTGTCTGGCACTAAGGCTATTGTTTTTTCTATTATACTATGTTGTCTTTATTACGTTTTGTTCTATTTGTTTACAGTATTTCTAGAATATTCTATGTAGAGTCTCATAGAAGCAATTTAATTTCCCTTAAACAGGATAACTCTCTCTCTCTTTCTAAGCTATTGCCTCTCCAGGTGAGCAATTGTCAGTTCCTTCAACAATCCCTTGTATCATGTATGTAACTACATGATATTGCCATTTTTAGAAAGCCCTAGGGAATTCAGATGTAGAAGAACCCCTAACCAAAACAATCAGGACTAGTAACTGGCTGTTTAATCACACAAAGCCAACTGAAGCAGGAATTATTTTTAAAACAATGCTTATGTGTCTTAAACATATTATCTTGTTTTGAGTTATTTATTTTTAATTTTTTTGTAGAGATGAGGTTTCACTATGTTGTACGAGCTGGTTTTGAACTCCTGGGCTCAAGTGATCCTCTCACCTCATCTTCTCAAAGTGCTGGGGTACAGGCATGAGTCACCGTGCCCTACCTGTTATTTTAATTTAAAGTATATAACTCCATCTTCTAATCTTTTGAAGTAGGGCTAGGGCCTTTTATTTGAATATAAGCTATACTCAAAACAATTTTGGCAGGGTGCACTAATGTTATTGTGTTAATTACAATGAGCATTTGGAACTGTGCCAGGAGAACTCTTGCCACAGGGGTCATTGCCACAATGACTGAAGCCACCATAACAGTGAGTATAGACCAGACAGATCAAATGTCTCAATTCTGGACAGTCTTACTAAATGAACCAACTAGTGCATAATGTACACAGGGTCCCACTGAGACGACTTGGATCATTTAGCTGATGGGATTTTACATTAACTAAAATAAAACATGCAATACACTATCTGTGATTTCCAGTTTTGTTTCTTAATGATGGAGGGAGATATTGAAAGATACTTGTGAAACAAATGGGATACAGGGTCCTCTTAGAATTTAATTATTTTTTCCCCCTTTTTGTAATTATCTTACCCACATCCTACTGGGCAGCACAGTTTTTAGTGACTCATTTATTACTTCATCCCAGTCATTTTACTTAGTTTTTGTAGAAACTACTTTTGTAATCAGTTTATATAATAGTTAATTAAAACATGGACTTACAATAACAAGTACAATAACATAAACAGGTTTGGGAGTACACCCACCTTGGTTAAGTACACAGTACATCTGGGACCACCATTAATTTTCAGGAGATTTTACAAAAATAAGATTGATTCAGAGAACGTCCACTAAAAAATGTTTCCTGGAATCACCATTAATGATCTAAGGAAAGTCCCTTGCAGCCCAAATCGCAGATGTAGTGGATTGAAATCCATTCTGTGGTTGAATTTCCCATCAGACTTACTGCTTATTCTCCTTCTTTCCCATTTCTTTGTTCGGTCTTCTGCTTTTGTAGCCTTTGTTCTGGTTCTTAAAACATTTATCAGTTATTCAAAATACAACATAAAACCCAAAGAAGAGTAGCTTAAGGGGACACAGCTTTATTTTTCTCACAGATAATGAGAAATGACTTTTCCTCCTGGCGAATCCTTCTTGTGTTGCTGCATATGAATCTAGTGATCCGGTTGCAAATGGCTCACCCTGGTGCAGCTGACCTATAAATCTTTCATGATGCTGCCTTTTGTAGTTGTTCCTTGATCCTCTACCCAGAACTCTGCTCCTTAACTATTGGTACCATTGTCCAAATTCCAGCCTCCCATGCTATCTAATGTTGGAGATGAGACTTTGTGGGTATTGCCTTCAGCCCTTCCAAAACTCACAGGCAATAACATTATCTCTGCTTTGGCAGTTTGTCCACAGTTGTGAGCTAGGCTTTTTAGTTAACTCGACATACAATTACAGAAAAGGTAAAGCCCAGAGATTAAGATCTCAGATATCTGAATCAGAGTTGCCTAAGCCCACATTATTTTATCTGAGCAACTTTGGGCAGGTTTCTTAACCTGTCAAATGGTTTTAGCTTCCTCATCTGTAAAGAGATTATTTCAAGAACTCCTATATATACTAGGTCTGCTCTGAGCATCAAATGATACAATGTAAGGGTACAGCAAGAGCTCAATCTGTGGTAAACTTGCATGGTGCTCATGTGCCAAAGGCAAGTCTAAGAGCTTTACATATGTCATCTTGCATAATCCTTACTACAAGTCCTATCTGATAGATGTGAAACCTGAAGCACAAAGAGGTTCGATGGCATACTCAAAGTTATGTAGCTATTCAGTGGCAGTCTCATGATTTAGAGGGAGGCTGATTCCAGAGCGTACCCTGCTGACCACTGTGCTAGGCTGCCTCTGTATTGGCAGCTCCTACTGTTGGTGCTACTGTCCATACCTACATAACCTCAACAGAGGAGAAAACGAAAAGAGATAGAAGTTCCCTTTTCTGCAAGAGATCATTCTTCCTGCTTTCTTTTACCACCTACTACTCTCTTTCACCTTTCCAGTTCAGAAGATAAATTTGTAGCTGCTTCCCTCTGCCTTGCCATTAAGCCCTACTCCCCTCTTTATTCTCACCTCACTAGAAACTTCCTATGTCATCCTGTGCCTCTAATTTAGCTTTTGCACCTGACAAGGCATAAACTGACAAGTCTCTTGGTTAAGGCTAATTAGAGCCAATCTCCCTGTAGTTTCTAAACGTCTAAGTCTCCTAATGCTCTTAGGGACTGCCTTAGCTATCAGCAGCCTTTCAAAACATTTCACCCTAGGCTACACACCACACGAGTGACTGGAGCACTCTTATAAACCTAGTTACTCCCCATGATCTGGATATTGTACTTCGTTTTATACTGCCTTAGAGTATGTTGGTTCTTTTAGAAGCCACTGCTGGATAAACTATGTTGAATCACATTAAATTTACAATCAACCAAACCAACACAAGGTAATCTTCCAAGGATGGTCACCATCATCCTGCAATGATAAAATAGATATTTTATTACTTTTAACCCTGCTAAATTTTATCTTATTGATTTGACATTTGCATTCAACTCTGTCAAAGTAATTTTGATTATAAACTATGTTATGTTTTATATTGATTACTACCAAATGTTTATATGATATGAACATTTTATGTGTGCAATTTGATTTTTAGAAAAAAAATCTAGACTTTCATGGCAAAGAGTTTATGAGAGCTTGGAAGACAGAGATCACTCAGCACCAGCATGAGCTCAAAAGACCAGGTTATGCTGTGCTAACCTGATTTTATTTTTAGTAAGGTCACTACCCAGTTACAGGAAAACCATACCTAAATTGTACTTGACAAAACCTCTGATTATGTTGTGAATAAGAATGTAAACTTTGATCTTTACAATGGTACATGCTAGAGGAATTCTTAGCTTATTCAACACCTGAATCCAAATAGCACTGATGAATGACTTCAGATCAACCTAAAGTGATATCTTTAGAGGTGCACATAAAAACTCAGCACTGGATCTTGTCTCGTTCAACTTTTGCATCAAAAAATTGCAATGTACTATGCATGAATGATATGTAGCACATTCTTATTTTCTTTAGAAAATTAAGATACTTTAAAAATCTCTCCCACATTTGCTGCTGTTCAAGAGAGCATACAGTGGTTCTGATGTTGATCAAAATCACTCTTGCTACCTGGGATGCTAGTCAGCTGGGTCTGGAGATGTGCACTCGTGCAAAGAACATGCTCTGAATTGCAATTCCTTCTTCATGACATTGACTTTGCCTGACCCTTTCAAGTTTCCATTTTGTTTTCCTTCTTGGAGAAGACAGACGCAAAATATGAGTTTAATTCTGCTGTCATCTGTTAAACTATATTTGATATTTCCCAACCCTTTGCTTGCTTATCTGTTTCTTCCGTTTTTATTTTTATTTTTAGAGAAAGGGGTCTCTGTTTGTCACCCAGGCTAGAGTGCTGTGATGCAATCATAGCTCACTATAACCTCAAACTCCTGGACTCAAGTGCTCTTCCCACTTTAGTTTCCTGAGTAGTTGGGACTACAGGTGCACACCACCACGCCTGGTTGATGTTTTTATTTTTTTGTAGAGAAGAGGTCTCAATATGTTGCCCAGGCTGGTCTCAAACTCCTGGCCTCAAGATACCCTCTGACCTTAGCCTCCCAAAGTGTTGGGATTACAGGTATGATCCACCATGCCCAGTCTTAATTCTTCTTACCTCTCACAGTTTGTGTGTTTGATGTTTTAAACTCCTTTCTATTTCTTCCACATAGCTTCCAATTTCAGCTTATTCTGAAATTTTGCATATTTGACACCATTTTATTGGTCTGGGTCACTTATTCGACCAACATAAGGAGCACACATTTTAATGGAGGAAGAAAGATAATAAACACCATCAACAGATGAATTATATTGTATACTATAAGCATAGAGGAAAAAAATAGAGGACAGAGCTTTGGAATTCTGAGTTAGGGGGTGAGTTGCAGTTTTAAATGAGTGGTCACTACCTCTGTGATCCAGTGCCCTCAGAGAATGAACAAAGACATGAGGAAAGTGAGTAGTGAGCTAATCCTTTGTGACTGTTGTTAATTGTTGTCTCTCCCTCTTTCATAATAGGCTCTTGTGTTCTGAATCAATTGTAGAAAAAAGAAGATGTCACATTTACTACCCCTTCAATTTCCAACAATCCCTCTTCTACCTTCTTTCAGTCAGGGACTAAAACCTACAGACTAAACTTGTGCTCAGGTCTTAATATCAGCTTTCAGATAACCTTTTCTTGACACATGGTAGGCATTTAGCAAATATTTATTAAATAAATGACTACATAAACAAAAGCCACTAGTTAACAAAAAAAGGTGATAATTAATAACCGATTTTGAAGCCTCTGGGAATATAGTCCCTGGAATGGGAACCTTTGAAAAAGCGTGACAGAGAGTAGAAAAGGGAACAGCAGATGGGGTGTTTATAGTCTGGGCCCAGGGCTTCCATGCCCCCAACATGCAATGTTTTAAGGAACGCCTTGAGTTAGATGGGCATTGCAGCTCACTCCCTGAGGCTGTCCTGAACTTGGGAACTGTACACTCAGACAATGATTCTGTGAGAATAGGAAGTGGGAAAATCACCCATGAAGTATTTTCCGTTTAGCTTTTAGTCTTCCAAGTGAGCTTTGCTGCCGGTCACCACAAAACAAACAGCAAGCAGTTTTTCCCAGGGTCCCACATCTTGGGCGGGCTGAACACAAAAGGACCTTGCCAAATATTCCTAAACTGAGTGTTATGCTTGTCAAGAATGAAAACAGAAATCCACAAGTATGATTCTGACATACTGTGTAGGAAAATTATCTGAAACATACATTTTCCTTGGCATGAAATATGCAAACGGTGAACATCTGATGCATTCTGTATTCTATGGACATAGAAAATAAGCAAAAGAAACTTAGAAAATGGGTGACTATTTAAATTTTTGAGAGTGAAAAGGTGTCTATTATTTATCACGATGGGAAACAGGCATAAACCAAGACTTTCTCAGACAAACCAGAATATATGGTGACCCTATGTAGAAGAAAATACCATGAACAAAGTGTATAGAGATTTATAAGTAAATAATATTTGTTGCTTCTGCCCATTTTATGCTCCTTTGACACTGTCATCCCTAATCACAGAATCATCACATTGTAGAATCATAAAACTCAAAGTAGGCTTAGAGATTATCGATGCCCATCTATTCAAAAGATAGTTCATGGACCTATAGCATAGTCGAGTTGATTAGAAAGTCAGAATTTCAGGCTCCACTCCAAATCAACTGAATTAGAATCTGTGTTTTCAACAGGATCTCAAGTGATTCGTATGCATATCAAAGTTTGAAAAGACGGATTCAAAACAAATTAATACACTTAATTTAACAAATTAAGAAACTGAGGTTCTAAGAAGTTAAAAATCTTCTTCAAGACCCACTGGTTATATCCAGGGCAGTAGCTCATATCTTACATCAGGCTAGTTTTATTTCCAGCATGCAATGGTTCTCTCCCATCTACCATATCTGAAAAAGTCTGAGGTTGGCAGAGAATAGACATGAGTCATAGGTTTGATTTCACCTCAATTTTAGGAGACATGCCTCATCCAATTTCCCCATCAGGAAAATGAGAAAATTTGACTATATTAACTAACAAGTGTCCCTTTAACTTCTAAAGTTTTATGAGTTATAGAACACATGGGAAGCCTAAAGTTAAATAAGGAGAACCATGGAAAGCATAGTGTAGGATAAGTGTCTTGATGAACGCCTTTCATGAGGGAGAGAAAGAACATTCCAGGAGGTAGAGTGGCAGAAGCAATTGTTTGACCAAAGGGATAAGCAGAATCTAGGGAAAATGGAGAGAGGTGGTATGGGTTATTTGCAAATATGAAAAAAGGGCAGATTTAAGCACAATCTTAGTAAATTTAGAAATGGCATTCAAGATAGCCTCTAAGTTAACATTTTTCCTCAGTTGGAGGTAACATATATTTATGGCTTCTGAGATTTTCCCTTTGCACTTTGGCTTTGGGCACCTGTGGCTAATGATCACTGTGATGGTTAATTTTCTGTATCACCTTGGCTGGGTTATGGTGCCCAGTTGTTTAGTCAAATGCTAGTTTAGATGGTTTTATATGTGATTAAATCTTATAATCAGCAGACTTTAAGTGAAGCAGCTTACCCTGCATAATGTGAGTGGGCCTTGGTTGAAGGCCTTGATAGTAAAGTCTAAAGTTTCCTAAAGAAAAAGGAATTTTGTATCAGAAGACCCTGCCTAAATTTTCAGTCTGCTGACCTGCTTTGTGGATTTTGGATATAAGACTGCAGTGTCAACTTGTGGTTGAGTTTTCAGCCTGTCAGTCTTCCTATACATTTCAGACTTGCCAGTCCCCACAATTGTGTAAGCCAATTCCACAAAATGTCTCTCTCTTTCTCTCTGTCTCTCCCTCTCTCTTTTTCTCCTTCCTACCATTCTAGTATCATCTGTATCTCCTATTTCCCTTTGGTTCTGTTTCTCTGGAGAAATCTGACTAATAAAGGCAGCATCACAGACTTATCTTAACCCTTGTTTAACTTGAAGATAATTGGTAGACAGATTTGGGTGATCTATTGATAAGTATGTGTGGAAAGTAGAAAATGTCTTCATTCCCAAATTCTGCCTCAAGAAGGAGGGTTCATTTCTGGCTTGCCAATCTATACTCAAAACCTAAGACTGTGTCTTGAGCAGATGAGGTGTTCAATAAATGTTTGTGAATGAATTCACAGTAACACTTACCTGTGTAAAAAGTTAGGTTTTGGTTTTACAGTCAAATGACAAATACGTCAGCAAGTAAACAATAAGCTGTTAACAATGACCCTGAAGAAAGTCATTTTCTATAGACAGAGTCAGAAAGAAAATCTTTTGTATTCCCTTAGCAATACTGGAATTTTGAGGTCTTGGGAGAGAGAAATGGAATATCCAAGGTTTTCAGTGTCAATATACCACAGTGGTTAAGAACATAGACTTCAATATATCATAATGGTTAGGAACATAGCTTCATTGTCTGGGTCCTAAACCCAACTCTGCCATTTAGTATCAGTGTGACCTTGGAAAAGTTACTTAAATTTTTTGATGTCAGTTTATGTATTTAAAAAATTGGCATAGTACTTAGCAATTCCACTTCTAGATATATACCCATAACAATTAAAAGCATGTCCACATGAAAACTTTCACATGAATGTTAATTATAACATTATGCATGAAAACCAAAAAGTGGAAACGACCCAAATGTTCACCAGTTCACCAACTGATGAATGAATAACCAAAGTGTGGTCTCTCCATACAATGGAATATTATTCGGCAATAAAAAGGAATGAGGTACTGATACAAGCTACAACATGCAGTAACCTTGAAAATATGCTAAGTGAAAGAAGCCAGAAACAAAAGGTCACATATTATGTGATTTCATTTATATGAAATGTCCAGAATAGGCAAATCCCTAGAGACAAAAAGTAAATTAATAGTTGTCTAGGCCTGAGAGGGGATGGCGGTGTGGAGGAGTGATAGCTTAAGGGCATAGGGCTTCTTTGGGGTACTATAAAATGTTCTAAAACAGATTGTAGTGATAGCTGCACAACTGGGCGAATACACTAAAAGCTATTGAAATGTAAAAATATATATATAAGTAAATAAAAATTGGCATAGTAATGTGCCTGCTTCAAAGGATTTCTGTGGCAGTTAAGTAAGTTAATTAAAAAAAAAAACCACAAAACCACTAAAACAGTGACTAGGATTCAGCAATCACAATATAAGTGTTAGCTGTTTTACTATTATCCTCTCCCATTCAATAATGCACACACATCATCTGCAACTGTACTAAGTGCTAGGTATTAAAAAATTAAGACAAGTTGTCACCTATCAGCAAAATACTTAAATACAAAGTATAAAAAGTTATATATAAAGTGATTGGGAACAAAGAAGCCAGCAAATTATCTAAACCAACTAGTTTATGAGGGCTTTAGGGAGGAGTAAAATTTAAACTCAGTCTTGACAAATGAGTAAGAGTTCACAAGATAGAGAAGAGGGAAGTCCATTTCTGGCAGAGGGGCAACATATACAACAGCAGAGATACATGAGGTGGTTTGGGAAATGATGAATTCTGTGTTAAACTCAGGGAATGTCTAAAAAAACATGCTCCGTAGGTAAATGGCAAGAGGATCTAGAGCTAAGGAGGAAGTCAAGGCTGAGGGAATAAATTAGAACGTCATAGTGTCAGCAAATTTGTCATAGCAGTAATGAGCTCTGCACAAAGGAGCAGGTGGAGTGAGAGAATATAAGGGTCACTGAGGACCATGGTGCTTAAAGAGCAGCTGGACAGCAGCACATGCAAAGCAGAACTAGTCAGACAGATAATGAGGAAACCCAGAGGAGACTGGCCCGGCAGACACCCAGGAAGAGAGCATTTCAAGAATGGAGAAATGCGAGTCTACTTTCTGTCTCTGTGAATTTGCATTCCAAATACAAGAATCATAAAATATGTGGCCTTTTGTGTCTGGCTTCTTTTGCTTAGCATAGGTTCATACCTGTTGTAGCATGTATCAGTGCAGATGCTTCTCTTATGATGGGGTTATGTCCTGATAAACCATCATACACTGAAAATATGGGAAGCTGAAAATGCATTTAACAGACCTAATCTAGTGAACATCATGGTTTAGCGGATCCTAGTTTAATCATGCTCAGAACACTTACATTGGCCTACAGTTGGCCAAAACCATCTAATACAAAACCTATTTTATAATAAAGTATTGAATATCTCATGTAACTTACTGAACAGCGTACTGAAAATAAAAAAGAGAATGGTTGTATGAGTATTTGAAGCATGGTTCTACTGAATGTGTATCATTTTCACACCATTGTAAAGTGAAAAAAAATCTTAATTAGAACCGTTGTAAGTCAGGAACCGTTTGTACTTCATTTCTTTTTATTTACAAACAGTATTGCATCATATGAGTATACCACATTTTATTTATCCATTCATCAGTTGATGGTCATTAGTGTTGGTTTCTGCTTTTGGGCTATTATGAATAATGCTGCCATGAATATTCATGTACAAGTTTTCATGTGAACATATGGTTTTAATTATCTTACCATTGGAGATTAGCTAAGTAATGTAATAAAATACTATGGAACCATCAAAAAGAATAATATAGAGTTCTATATGCTCATATGGTGAGAGTGTTAAATGGAAATACAAGGTGCATTGCAATGTGTAATGAATAAACTATTATTGCAATTAAAAACAAACAAATGAATAAAAATAGAAAAAAGAATGAAAGAATTACTAGGAGGAAAATGATTGTTTGATTCTTCTCTCCAAATGCAAGCTCCGATGTGCTGATAACATGCTGAATATTCAAAAGGGGGCCTACTGGTGTGCTTGCATTAAAAATGAAAAGAAAACAATAGCCAAAAAAACCCAACAATAACAACCAAAACTACCATTAACATCACTTAAAGGAAATCACCTCTTTGATGAGTTTTTTATGAATGTATAATTAAAGTAATTGCCAGTAACTAGGTGAGTTTAGTCAAACTTTATCTGCTGTTCTAGAACTTGAATAGTGTACTGAAAGTGAAAAAGAGTATGGTCGTATGGGTATTTGAAGTATGATTCTACTGAAAGTGCATCATTTTCACATTGTTGTAAAGTGAAAAAAATCTTAATTAGAACCGTTGTGAGTCAGGAACTGTTTGGGCACAATTAAAAAATACAAAAGGAAAGGAAATCTATCAATGTTTTTGAAGTTTCTAGTGCTTTCAGTCCTAGGATACCATCCCCAAAATTGTCATAGGTATTAGTTTTGTCCCCACGGAAAACTCAGACAAACGCTGTTCTAGTCTGTTACAAGAGACCATTGCCTCTCAGTGTCTGCACCTGGGGAATTCTGTCCCATGGAGTCTGGATTGGCCTGTGACTCACTTTATTTTAACCAGTGAGTTCAAGTGTATAAGTGCTGCTGTGCCAGTTCTGTGCCTAAAGCTTAAAGAGGCCTGGCTGCTTCTGCTTATGTGCTCCTGGGAGCCCTAAACCACCATGTAAGAAGTTTGACTGTCCTGTTGGAAAGACAAGTGCAGAGGCCACAGAGAGAGGCCCGGTGACGAGGGGAAAGCCTTGAGACCCCAGCTATGCCAGCATCCCTCCTGACCCAGTGGCTAAATGTAGCCACACCAGTGGCCTCTGGCAAGACCAGCAGGGGAGTTAACCCCCTAGCTGAACCCAGCCCAGCTACCAATTCTGTGTAAAAAATCAGTTAAGCCACAAAGTTTGGGATGGTTTGCTATGTAGTCATAGATATCCCAGACAAATAACTGATTTCTTTGAATGAAATGAAATAACCTCACCCCAAAGGGCTAGAACTAACTTCTTCACTTTCAACCTAGTCCTTTCATAATCAACTCTTTCACATCAGGATGGAGTGAGATGGTTAAAAACCAAGTGAACGTAAGGAAATTTGTGTTTTTTCAGCCCATATACTTTAATCAAAGTGTCTCTTTTTCATTAAAGCACTAAATCTTTCATTTTTATCTGTCTGCTGTTTTCATGTGTGTATTTGCTGAGAAGTATGAGGGGGACCCCAAAAAACGAGTTTATTTATAAACAGTTGTGTATTTATTCTTGCATATTTAAACTTCAGTCACCTTCAAAGTACTCTCCCTCTGATGCATTACACCTATTGAGATGCTTTTTCCACTACTCAAAACAGTTTTTGAACTTGTCAGTTTTGATGCCTTTTAGTGCTTCTGCCATTTTTTGTTTCACCTCTTCCACATAGGCAAAACATTTCCTTTTGAGAACGTTTTTCATCTGGGGAAACAAACAAACAAAAGAAGTTACTTGGGCAAGATCTGGTGAATAGGGAGGGTGAGGCACAGGGGTCATGCCTTTTTTTGGACAAACAGCTCGGTTTGGGCAGGTGCATCGTCAGGGTGGAAGTCACCTGTTTGCCACAACTTAGGATGTTTATTTTGCAAATTGTGACACAACCTTCTCAAAACTTCCAGATAAAAACTTTGGTTGACTGTTTAACCCAGAGGAACAAATTCTGAGCCTACTACAAGGGGCCTGCCTTCCAAAAGATAATTCCATTTTTAAGGGGTCCCTCATCCTATATGCAACTCACATTCATTGCCTTGAAATTTTCTTCACCTACATTTCTAACTTTAATATTCCCCTGAAATCCATTCTCAATGTCTCCTCTCATTTCCCCTCTCTGTCCTCAGTTCCAGGTTCTCTTGAACCATCTCAATTTCGGATTCTCTTGAATGCTGGTTCTCAAAGTGTAGACCCCAGACCAGCAGCATCAGTATCACCTGGAATTTCATAAAGATGTGAATTTCTGATTTGCCTTCAGGCCTACTGAAGCAGAAATTCTGGGGATGAGGTCTGCTGTCTGTTTTAACAAGCTCTCCAGGTGATTTCTAATGCACACTAAAGTCTAAAAACCACTGTCCTAGACAAGGGGTTGGAAAACATTTTCTGTAAAGGGCCAGATAGTAAATACTTCAGACTTCATAACCTGTGCAGCCTCTGTTGCAGCTCTTCAACTCTACTGTATGAAAGCAGCCGCAGACAATATGCAAATGAATGTGTATAGCTGTGTCTTAATAAAAACATTACTTATGACCACTTGTATTTGAATTTCATGTAATTTTCATGTGTTATAAATTACTGTTATTTTTTCTCCAACCATTTAAAAATGTGAAAACTGATCTTAGCTCACAGGCTGCATAAAAGCGGGCAGTGGGCTGGGTGTGGACCACAGACCTCAGCGTGTAGACCCCTGCCTGAGAACATCTCTGTTTTTTTTCTTGAGGACACATTTTGGTGAAGAATCCATCTTCAATTCTGTCTTCTCTTTCTGAGGGCCTTAGATAATCTCCTACACTCTCCAGGCCATTGCTTTTCCTTGAAGAAATATCTTGAGGAAATGGCTCAACTGAGACATTGGGTCTGACCAAGGGAGGCTGGCATGTGGCCCCTCAGCCCTGGCCTACCTTCCCCCAGCAGAACTGATTAAGGCTCAGGTCAATTTTGATGGGAGTGGATTCAGGCCACTTTAGTCCCAAGACCAGTAGTCTAATCCATGTGGAGCTAGATTCCTGACACTGGTCCCAAATAAGCCAAAAGTTGAGATGGCCCCTTCAGAGTCATCCTAGGCAGGGATGATCTTGGATCAGGTTACATTCACACAACCACTACCATCTAGGTAGGACATTCTCCTAGGGCTGGTGCACCCTGGAGGCAAATTGAGGTGTTATTCATTTAGTGCCATTCCGAATCACACCTTCTGGGTGGTTCAATGGAACAAGGAATATGTGTCTTGGTGCAACTAAGAGACTGAGTGAGCACAGGGAACAGTGGGGGAGGAAGTAGCAAGCATTCTTTTTCTAATTTTAAAAGAAAAAAACTACTTGAGTCCTGCTACTCTCTGAGATGCTGACATAGTTTCTCCGTCTTCCCTTTTCTTCCCTTCCCCAGGGAACATGCAGACACCTTAATGGCGGTTGGTGTTTATCTTCCCGTGCTGAACACAGTCACAAGATTTTGCAGGCATTGAACAGCATCTTCCATCTCTGCTGCTGCTCTGGGAATTGCAGCACTTCCAGGCTCTGGAGGTAAATGACAAGCAGGTGGGTTTTTTTTTATACTATTAAAAGAAGCAAAACATTTTGGAGCTTCTTGTTTCTGACAAAGCTGAAGATATTGTTGTTGTTGTTGTATAAGTAAAGAAGAAAGGTGTTACACTGGCAAACTTCTTTTCCTGCTTCAGAATCAAAACAGATCCCACTCCTGAAAAGACCATAGTACATACATCACTGTATTTAAGATGCCCACAAGAATCTCAGCAATAGCCCTCCAGTATGGTCCAGGAGGCAACTCAGACTGAGCAAAAAGCAGGCTTCCTACCCAGTGACTGCATCACATTGTGCAAGAGAAAAATAGGCACGGGTTGGTAGAATGGTTAGGACAATTGTCATCATTAGCAATTACTGTGAACCAGGCACTTGACACAACAGATAATGAAATAGAGGCACAGAGAGATCAGGCAACCTGCTGAAGGTCACCCAGTTAAGTGGCCAACTCTGATTGCAGTTCTAGATGTATTTGGCTCCACGGTCCCTCAACCACTCCATGCTAGTTTCCCGCACCAACTCGTAGGGCCCTTTGACTGATAATAGCCCTTTAGGTACGACATGCCACATGCTCTTGTAAGCACTTTTCATAATGAACTCATTTAATTCTCATCATTGCATGGTAGGCACCATTAATATCCAAATTTACCTAAGAGGCAATTGAGGTACCAACAGAAAATTACTCTTCACATAGCTAGCAAGTAGCTTAGCTGGAATCTGAACCCAAGTCTCCTGGCTTAGGGTACCTGCTCTCAACCACTGCACTACAGTCTCTGGGACTGGAGTTCAGGGGGCTGGAGTCTCAGCTCTGCCACTTATGAGCTGCGTCACCTCTGACAGTTTAGGTAATATCTCAGAATTTCAGCTTTTATATTTGCGACATGGGCCTAAAAGAATTGATCATGAAAAGTACTGTCGCCTAACAGCATGCTGGCTAGGCAGCTATCAGATGCCTAATAAATGGAGGCTGCTACTCGTTATCATGAACCTAGAGTCCATCCAGGCTAAAGTTGCGAGGAGGACGTGAACTTTTAAATAATTTTTAATATTTACTTTACTTAAATTTTTTTTTTAATTTTAAAGATGTGGGGTACATTTCGGGGTTAGGAATATACATGTTCATTATGCAGGTGCCCTTGTTGATGAGGTGTGCCTTTCCCTCCCCTGGAGGTTTCCCATTACTGCCAATCTGGCTCCTGCCTTTTCTTACTAAAAAAAAAATGTATATTATAAAAAAATGCAGGTAAGAATGAAGACAATAGAGGGTTCCATAATTCCAACAGTAAAAGATTAGCACTACCAGCATTCTGATGCATATTTTCCCTGTCTTCTTTCTATGCATATGGACAAATCCCTTTTTATGAAGTTGAGATTATATTATACATTCTGTTGTATGACATCATTTTCACTTAATTATCCATTATGAACATATTTCTGCATCATTATTCTTCTAAAGCACCATTTTTAAGAATATATATATTTTTGTTATGTATGTATTCTTTTATATATATATATATACATTTCTATAGTTACACTATATTTTTTATCATTAACTTCATATTGTTGAATATTCAGATTGCTTTTGACTTTTCCCTGTTAGATAAGTAAAGCTTTGGTGAAAATTCTTGCAGTAAAGTGTAAGAACTCAGCCTTTGGCACCATTTGAGATTTGAACATCACTTTTGAGATCTGCATTTGGATCCCCTTCTGGTTATATATTTACTGTGTAACCTTGAACAAGTTGCTCACCCTTTCTGAGTTTCAGTTTTCTCACTGGTAATTGAGTATAATAATAATATTAATAATAAGAAGAAGAATACTTCATAAAGTTATAGTGAGAGTTAAATTGAAAAACAGCTTAGACCCTCAATGCTGAGTCAAATGATATGTATCTTTTCAAGACACAGTATAAAATTGCTGTATTATCTTCCAGAAAGGTTGTTATTTATATCTTTGCCAACAGTATAAGATTTTCTTAATAACTTGACAACATTAAGTATTAACATTTAAAAATTGCCAAATTGGCAAAAAATAAATTTCAGTGTTGTTTAATTTGCATTTCTGATCATGTGGATTTTTAATACATGTTTACGTATGTGGGTCACGTGACCCTGCTGATTATAGAAAGAGAAGACTGATGAGTGAACAAAAATACCTAGAATGAAGGATGGTAGAGTTATAAAATGTGCAGCTGATGGAGAGAGAAATAACTTGGAAGAATGACACATCCTAAGTATATAAGCTGCCCCTCCAGAGTCCTGAGCTCATAATCGCAGGTGGCATTTTTCATTGGGTAGTCTGGGAATTTGAGGAAACCCAAATTCAGTGCTTAGAGAAGAAGTTCAAGTTGGAGGACAGACAAGGGAGATGAGCCTTTTCTTTTCACAGGCCACTTTGCCACATGCCTCTGAACACGTCCAGACCTGGCCCTGTGTGATGGGGATCAGTTCCAACAGTCCCTACATCTGGGGCCCTTTGCCCTCCACCAGCACAGTCATAGGGGGATGGAGCAGCAGGACAAGAGTGCCATCAGCTTGATGCAACTCCCTGACAGTTGACAATGAAAAAGGGCAAACCAACATCTCTCAATTAAGAAGCATTAAAACTCTGGTAGTTAGTCCTTGGCTCTTCTTTATGGCTTTATTCCATGTCAGAGGAAAATAAGTAAGCAGGACTGAAATTAGTCTTCCTGACTCTATTTTACAAGACTTCTAGAGTGTTGCACACACACTTGTACTCAAATGATAATGAAAAGTGAAAAGTACTTTCAATTTTGCCACGTTCATCTATGGATTGATTTCTTGCCTAAGGTCCTTTGTAATGCACTTGTTATTCCAGCCCAGAACCCAGATTACATTTATTCATTCAATCACGCTTGGCACTGTGACTGCAGAGGTACAGAAAATATGGTCTTGTCCTGAAGATGATCTTAGTGATCTGGAGAAATCTTCAGCCACTTGTGTTTCCAACTCAGTGCTTTCGAAAGCGCGCACATACAACTTGAAAAGAATTATATAATTGTCAGCAGGTATCAAGGAGCCTTCAATGACTCAGCCTCTCTTGAAGAACCAAAAGCCAATGAATACAAGACTAGGGGAAGTACTGACCCTGGAGAAGAGGAACTTTCCTGCTGTGAGAACCACAAACAAGCCTGGGACCTTCCTTTACCACGTGTTGTCTGCGTTGAATGCTTCTAGGGGTCACTCTCAGACTCCCAGAGGGCTACTCCCCTAGGTGCTCCACCACTTCTCAGGACTTCCAGAACAGTTCTCTCTGCTCCCACTTGTGGGCAGCTCCTTATATTCTTGCCACCAGGCTTATTCTCAGGCTCCCAGGCCACTCTAACACTCCCTAAGCACCCACCCCTTGGTAGAGGAGGCCCATAAATTCCCTTTAAATGCCAGATCCCCATCCCCCTCGCTTTTCTTTGCTGCCCCCAAGGAAGAATCTTGGGTCCCCTGTTTCCTCAAGGTTTTCTCTGACTGTCCAGCTTCTCAGCTCATTGACTTTGCTTGTATATTTTTCTATCTTGACATCTTGCTCACCTCTAAGTAGCCCATCTATCCCTGTGTCTGATTTCAAAATCTGTCTCTCAATCACTTCTGATCATCTCCAACATCATCACCCTCTTTCCAGCTATCATTATTGCTCCCAGGACTCTTGAAACTTTTAATCTTCACCTTTTCTCATTCCTCTTCCATTTATTCTCCCTATTAAGCCTGGAAACCCTTAAAATACTTCAATGGCTTCCCATTGCTTTTACGAAAGTCCCAAGTCTCTATCATGGCCTTGATGGCCCAGGTTGCTGCCCATAACTTCAGCTTCATCTTACCTCCTTCCCCTCTGGGCTTCTACCACCCTGGCCATAGCCTTCTTTCAATTTTTCAGATCCATCTTGGCTCCCTTCTGCCTCAGGGCCTCTGTATACCTTTTTTCCTCAGTCTGGACCACTTTCCTCATCTCCCATTGAATTTGCCTTTAGATCCCTACCCAAAGTTTCTTTCTCACAGAAGTCCATTCTTATGTCCCTGACCAGGTCAGACCCCATGCGTGTTTGTTCTTAGTTCTCTTTGTCATTTGTTCTTCATGGCCCTTTTCACAATTCATAAATTTATATTTGCATAATTATTTAATTTATGGCTGTAACCAATTAGGCTCTGAAATACATAAGGAAAGAGACTAAAGTTTTCTTACTTATCATTGTATTTCTAGCACACATTTAATATATAGTAGATAATGTAGGAGAAAACGACTAAAGATCAGTTAACTTTCTTGAGAAACCCTGGGATTTTCCCTCAGTTATAAAACACGTTCATCTAGGTATGATTTTTTCTGATTTTGCCACTTTGGGTTCTTTGGGTAATAGGATTAAGGAGGTCAATTATCTTTGGGGTTCCATAAATAGGAAGAACAACCTGAGTTTGTACCCTTTTATGACAATATTCCATTGTTCTTTTTTTTTAATGAGTAAGAACATCAAATACCTAGATATACTGATGGATTCATTGAATGACATCTGACTGACTCCCAAAGCTACACACTCACTGTGCCATGCTACCTCCATTCATTCCAGGAAACATTTCTTAGTCATTTTCATTCTTACTGACTCTCTCCTCCTCTGAATTGCTGTAGTTCCTTCTGGTTGTAACATGCAACTCTGAATTTTATGATACTCTGTGCTAATTTTGGGGGTTCCGTGTAAATTCCCCCTGTCTCCACAACTGTCCTTGTACTGCAGGAGAGTAAAGGCTGCCCATTCTTCCCCTTCCTACATGAGGACAATGTTGGACTAGAGAACATTAAGTCTGCATCAGGTACATTTTGGTAGCTTACACCCACACCATGGCATGGGAAAAATGGGGCAGGAGTTCATCTAGGGAGTCATCTGCATGGGGAGGGTGGTTCCAGAAATATCCACCCTTCCCATGCAGTAGGCTGCCCAGTGAGTCTGCAGCACCTTTGGAAGTGTTATGGCAGTTTTGTTTACACATACACATGTCCCAAGCAGCTGTATTATCATTAGAAGGGAGTATTACTTCCAAGGAAAATGCAAACACAGACCACTTTGAAAACAAACTATATACATCTTGTCAATGGGATGGCATTCTGCAAAAGAGACAAGCATATGTTGTGTGGTGGAGCATGCCTCAATAGCAAACTGTAACCCAGTGCCTTCTTCCAAGCAGTTTGTTTGTTGTTCTTAATTATTGCTGGAGCTCTTTCCGGCACTCAGTTGTGAGGCTCTGTCCTAACTGTACCTCTTGATGCTTACTGCAGAGGTATTCAGCATTACCTCAATACCTACAAATGCTTGTTGAATTTTGTTTTGTGTTTTTAATTGTATGCTCCACTGCTTCAATACTTCTTCTTTGTATTTAATCCAAACTTCTACCTCAGCCTCTGATCATGAAGTCTCCCTCTGCCAAGTCCTTTGGGCTGCAGTAATCAGGCAAGTTATTTTCTCTTCTGGGCATTTTAAATGAGACTCATTCCTCTGAGTCCATTTTTTTAAAAGTAGGCCAAAGTCATAAAGAACAGACTTCCTGAGTGGTGACTTTCTGGCTCATCATTAATCACCTCCTTGTGAACAATTGGGAAAATGAGTTCCTTGTGTCTTCAGGCAGGTATCAAGCAAAATTCTCTGTGGAGTCCTGTGAGAATATAAGTAATTTTATGGCATGGGGGAAAAAATAAGTGCTCCATTTTTCTAACCCAAGATTTCTTTTTTTCTTTCTAAAATCTCAATAGCTTTCGATTTCACCTTTTCAATCAATCATGGGAAATGATTCTGAGGATTGTATTTGTATAGTTAGTAGAGTGCTCTGATGAGTAGGGGACATAAAGAGGTGTCCCCAGTACAACATGGGGTAGACACAGTCTTCTCTCAGAAATTTGTCCTGCCCTACGCGTTATATTTGCTAAACCAGCCGTCAATGGCACAGGGGAAGGCAATGAGCCATGCGGACTCTTTAGTTCTAAATTGCTTTTGGTTAGTTGTGCCCCAGCTCCACATGATAAAGTCATTAGAGTCTATAGTCCATAAAAAAGAGACATTCACACTACACGAGAGCAGTCTTTAGAGGGCAACCCCAGACTTGACATGTAATTATTATCACAAGATGTCTGAAAACTCTGGCAGAGATCTTGACTCGTAATCAGTCTGGAGTCATTTCTTGGTAGACTGGGCATTTGTCCATCTTTTAGGAATAATGATCTTGGAAACAAGATGGACACTGCCTTTGCTTTGACATGTGGGGTTTCAAACAAAGGCACAATGGACATGCTGAAGCACAGCTTCTCTGGTGCTATTCACTAATGGAAATCAACAACCTCGCCTTGCACATTGCCATTAGAAATCGGGCTCCTCATACGGGACCACCAACAGGAACAACCCTTGAAGCAGTCAGCATAGCACTGACCACAGGAATCTGTGTGAGTTCTCACTGTGGAAAAGCTTTCCAGTTCCAGCGCTTCCTAAGCCTGGAAGGCAAGGATTGGGCACTACAGACAAAGTATGCCTATTTTATTGTACTTGAGAAGCCATTCCAAGAAGAAATTCTTAACTATGGCCTAGGCAAAAGCCTAAAAATAAAGGGAAAAAGGAACTATGCCAACAATTTTTCCAGTTCCTAATTTGAAAATATTCCTACTTTCCAGCTGTGCCCAGCTGAGAGCATTCGTTCATTCATTTGTTTATTCACCACAAACCAGAGCCTGTGTTAGGTATTGCAGATGGAGAGGTGAACCAAGCAGGAGGTACTCCCCAGCTAAAGAAGTAGGTGGGAGTATCCTCATTATTGATTCTGCTCCTTTTTTAAGGATTTCCTTTCAAATAACATCGCTGCACTTGCAGTTTTTGTCTCAGTAACTTCCAATTCTAGAAGCAATGGGTTAATTGAATGAGGAAATGCTGTTGATCAACTTTTATTTCTGAAGGAAAATCCTGAGGGCATTCACTACAGTCCTCAGGGCTGGTGGATGGAGAAAGAGGTAGAAAGCAAGTTGGCAAGACAGTGGATGGTTGTTCAAACTGAACAATAGGATAACTACCCGGTCTCAGACCTTCTCTTTCTGCTTGACCGATTGCAAAGAACAAAGAGGATGAGAAAAACAAAGGTAACCTTTTGCTTGCTGTGTGTATAACAGAGATGTGGGTGGCTATGTGGCATGAGGGAAGCCGAGAGAGCAGGAAAGAAGGGTGTGTGCATGTTCACTGTTGTAACTTAGTGTCTTAAGATTAGCATTTCATTTATTAGTTTGGTTGGTGAAAGTGATTTAACGTGTTAGCTCTGTTAGATGACACTCTTGTGACAAGTCCTCCCCAAGATGCCACACTATGTTTTCCCAAAATCCTCACCCAAGCACATGGCAAAAGACAAAACATCTGTCAATTTCGGTTCTGAGTGAGAATGAGAGGTTGGGAAAGTGTAAACAGTAATATGGTTCCCTTGATTGTGTTTGGTTAAAATATTGATGTAAACTTCAACAGGTCCCACTTTTTGTTTTCATGTAGTTGAGAAAGACAAAACTCACAGCCACGTTTTTTTTTTTTTTTCTTATGAAAGTTTTCTGGAAGGTTACTGGTGCTTGCTTACCTTTGTGAGATGGTGGAGATTTGAAGGGAGTCTGGGGAAGCGTGAGTGAAGGAGCTCCATGAGTTTTGTTTCTCTGAGAAGTCAGCCGTTCCTTCCCTACAGTCCATCTGTGGAACCCCTCTAGGAAATATGTAATTTTTCCCTCCCTTCTTTCCAAGAATCACAGACAGAAATGTTGGCACTTTCTATGAGACAGACTTTACACTGTTTAGTTTATAGATTTTGTAGGTAGTTCTGAGACGTGAAATGCTCTAAACCTTATTTCTCAGTCATTTCCCAAGACTATTTTTCTCAGGTGAGATCCTAACCTCTTTGGGTTCATATCTTGGGGTCACACCTCGCCAGGGTTCCCTAAAACCATACCATGTGCAACTCATAGTCTCTGCTTTGACCACCCACCCTCGGCAGGTCCATCCATACTCTATCACTACCCACTTCAACGCCTGAAACTATTCAGTCCCCAAATGCCATAGTGATAGAGGCTCTGGACTTGGAGCCTCCAGAATCCCTGGGCCCGCTTTGGCTGAGCTGTGAGCATCTTTCCTTGAGTAATCCTTGGTCTCTGCTTCTCAACTGTATAGGAATAGACACAGGGTGAGAACATCCATTCAGATTTTTTCTGGCCTCTAGTCCCGGATGCTGGGGAGATTGGCATCTCCCCTGATGACAGGCAAAGTAGGGTGTGACAATAAAGCAGGCTGTCTACTTCTTCACACCCAACAGGAGGTGTTTGGTCTCTGCTGTGTACAAAGGGAGATTAGGACGAAGGGATTAGAATCTTTCAAATTTAAGAACCTTGGAGATTATTTAGTCTAGTGGATTTCAACTGTCCTGTAGCTGCTGAAACCTTTACTCAAGGGGAACTATCATGGATGCACAGTATTGCCAACAGAGAAAGGCAGATGGTTGTCTGGTTGAAGCAGAGGAGGGACAAGCCCTGGAACCTGTCCACTGAGACCCGAACTCAGACATTCCAGAAGGACACAGTTCAGTAGGGTAGCCACTCTTGTTTTCAATTTTAATTTCAATTAATTTCAATTTTAATAGCCCCATGTAAGTTAAAAAAATTTTAAATTCAGTTTCTTGGTCATACTAACCACATTTCAATGGTCCAATAGCCATAAGTGATGAGTGGCTAATATTTGTCAGCATGAATGTCAAACATTCCTATTATTGCAGAAAGTTCTATTGGACAAAAGTTCTCTTGAATGACCCTACTATTGTGAGGTCCCTAAGGGGACTCTGGATCCTCTAGGACTCCAGAAGACAGATCTGATCTAATACCTGACTAAGAAGAGAAGTCCAGAGAGGTAGCATGGTTTGATCTAATACCTGAGCACGGATCTGAGCTAATACCTGAGCGAGAAGAGAAGTCCAGAGAGGTAGCATGGTTTGCCAAGCCACATGGCAGTTTCTTGAAGAACTAGAGCTAAACCTCGGCTCTCCTGCTGCACCCTACTCTGCTTCTGTACTACCCCAACCCCTAGCCCAGCTGCTGTCTGCTGCCTCCCAGGACTCACCACCCATATCCCTAAGTCTTACACTGACATCTCTCCTTTTTAGAGAGGGAACCTAGGTCTCAGGGATCTCTGCGGTTCAAAAAGAAATATTACATTTTATACATGTGCAATTAGCTTCAGGCACTTAAATAGAGACATTTAAACTCACATCAGGCCCAAGCAGATGTAGAAGGAAACACTGTCAATTAGCGAGTGGCTAATTAATCTTTCTTTGCCATGTACACTCTGGCAGGAGCTGGAAAGTGCTGTTTTGCTCAGAGCTGCAGGAGTGCTTGCTATGGAAACAGCGCATGATTATAATGTTGATTTCTTGACTTTGTGCAGAAGCTGGCAGTGGAGGTAGATCTCCCCAGTAGTCACCCTGCAGTTAGGAAGGAAAAGAGTGAGAAAATAGAAAGAGACATTAATTAGTGGACCAGGGCGTTTTATATTCTCTGCTTTCTATAGAATAAACATATTTTATCTCATAGTATCTCCCAGTTCATGTATTTCAGAGTGATTTCCTATTCACATCTTGGTGTTTCTCAATCTGTGTACTACCATGTTTTGTTGTTTGTTTGTTTTGTAATACACAGAGGTCCAGATTAATGAGGGGAGTATTGGCAGATGAGGCTGTGCTCCGGGACCTGGTTCCTGGTTGTGCCTTGTCACAGGCCCAGAACTTGCCCAGTTCCTCTGCATATCTGACAACTTCATCCTTCCTGTGGTTGCTTTTGAGATACGTCTATGTACAGGGAGATGCTCCAAAAGGGACCAAGTCAGAAGAGAGGAAGTGATGTATCCAGCCAGCCAGCAGTCTCAGTAGCTGCCTAAAAACTTAAGTCTAGTAGTTAAAAATATCTTTATAAAGAAATCCCTAGGCTTGGACAGTTTTATAAAAATTAGGCCAAACTTTCAAGGAATTGTTTATAATTTATTACAGTCTCATATAAATTCTTTCAGATAACAAAAAATAAAATGACAAGAAAAATTCCTTAGCAAATATTTTGGGATAAATATACACACAATACAAAATCTACACAAGGACAATTCAAGACAAGAAAATAACTCATGAACACAGGTACAAAAATACGAAAAAAAAATGGCAAACTGAATCCAACAATATATGAAAAATGTAACACAGCATGACCAATTTAAGTTTATCTCAGATATGCAAAATTAGAAAATCCAGTTTAATTCATGATTATTTAATTAATCATTTTGATTGTATTGAATAAACTTCAACCATATGTGATCTCTCACCTTTCTGAAGAACTCATAGTAAAATGAAGAATAGAAGTTCTTAATAGAAGGAGCAAGGAATTCTTGTGTTCAAATATTTGTACACATTTCCTCCCTGTAAGGGGAGTGTGCTTCCTGGTTGGTTGACGTCCAGGCTGGGTCATGTGACTTTCTCTGCCAGGTGCAATATGAAAGCATGAAGGATGTCTACTATATCTTGGCAGAAGCTTTAAAAGCTACTGTATGTCTTCCTCGTTGTTCTTCTTTCCTGAGCCTCCTCCTCAAGGGATCTCATTCCCAAATAAAAACTGGTTTTTCAACATTGATTCCAGAAAACTCTTGCACAAGGGCTCCCAGAGATATGCCCAGGAGTGTTCTTAGAAGCGTTATCTGTCCTGAGCTACTTTTACAGCTATTAACACGAACAAAACCCACAAACAAAAAGTTTAATGAAAAAGGAAGACGCAGGATACATGAAGTGTGATTTATATAAAGATTAGAAAGCACAGCAAAACTAAATTATATATGGTTGAGGATAGCCAAGGCTGACTATGTAATTTTAGGGGCCCAGTGCAAAATGAAAATGTAGGCTCCCTTGTTCAAAAAACAGGGAAAAAAGTTATTTTCTTTCTTTTGTGGTCTCTCCATCTTTAGTGTGTTTCTGCAAAAAGAAAATCTAAGCTTTCTTAGGCCCAAGTACACTCATGGGAGAATGCAGACCCTCACAGGCTCCCAGGACCCAGGAGCTCCTAAAGCTGACATTCCCCTCACCCACATTCAGGTCCCTGCCAGGAGCAGAGAGCAGCAGCGACCATGAAACAGGATGGGTGAGAAGGTGCTGCAAACCCATCCTGGTAGAGGCAAGACCACATGTTAACTGAGGCTCCAAATCCTGGAGCATGCCCCATTGTACTGTCAACTTCACTCACAAAATACGAATTACAAGGTAGAGTTATTATGAATTTCAAGAGGGCAACCAGAGAGCATTAAACCCCAACCACAAGGTCCTCTTCTGAGTTCCAGACCCCATATACCTGTATTGGGTGCATGCCTGTGAAGCTAGTTCTGAGGACTGTAAACAATAGAGTAACGCTTTTAAGTATAAGAAATCATTGAATTATAAGAAACCAAGATCATGGCCACACCTGGACTGTGGGGAAGGGAAGTGATAGGTTTGAAAAGGTGCATACCTGGGCTGTCAGTGATGTTAATAATGTTCTACTTCTTAAACTGGAAGGAGGCAAGTGTTTAGGTGTTCATTTTTTACTGTGAAATTTTTCTACCCATTAAATATTATTTCCTATGTATGAAGCATTTAAATAGTAATGGTATGAAGCATTAAATAGTAATAGCAAGTATATGTGCATATATACATACATATATGATGTGAAGGAAATGGAAGCAGTGAGTATATACAACTTTTTCAAGAGATTTTGCTATAAAAGGAAATAGGGAATTCAAATGGTAGCTAGATAGGTATGTGATGACTCTGCTTACCTTTTAATATTAAAAAATAACAAAAACAACAGCAAAATCAAACAATATAGAAGGATAATAATGATCAAATGAACCCAAATCCTGAAAGACTGCAAGGTAAACCATTAACATTACATGTGAATAATCTCATCTCCAAACCTCAGTAGAAAAACAATCCTAGATAAAAACATGAGAATTCTTTTATTTTCTGTTTTTTTTTATAGTCTCAGAATAAGTAAAGACTATCCAGTAACACATGACATAAAGCCTAATAGCCATTTAAAAATTGGTAAATTCAACTACATACAAATACAAAATAAAATATATATTTTAAAATTCAAAGTTCTGCCTAGAAAAATATTCCACAAAACAAAAAATGGACAAAATTAAAACAAAATATTTGCAACTTATCACTCAGGAGACTAATTTCCTCAAAATATATGAAGCTTTTACAAGTGCCAGGAAAATGAGCAATTTTGTAGGGCAATGGCCATAGAGTCTTGACAATTCACAGAAAAAAATCTATGCATGGCTCTAAACATTTGAAAAGGCACTCAACTTATAATAAGATAAACAAAAACAAAGAGTACACAAAGAAATCATTTTTAAGCCATTAGATTGGCAAAGAAAAAATTTAATAACATATTCTCTTGTCAAGGCATTATTATATAGTGTTAATTGGGAAACGGACACAACCATTTTGCAAAGTAATTTGTCAAAGTGTCATGGACAATACTCTTTGATCCTACAGGATCTCCTGCTATATGTCTGAAATGACACATATGTAAGGATATTAATCATAGCCGTTTATAACACCATAATACTGGATATATCCCAAATATCTCACAATAGGTCATCTCTGGTTATTTGGAAATGGAATGGAATGGAGTACTACGCAATCATTAAAATATTAAGGAAGGTCTGTCTATGCTAATAAATGATCACCAAGATATATTGCTAAGTGAAAAGAAAGAATTTTATGCAAAGTTCTTTTTGGAAATAAAAGACTAATTGCTATCATATTTATTAGAAAGTAAGTGTAAGGAGAAAGATGACAGACACAGAGAATATTTGCTCATATGTATATTTGCTCATATGTATATGCTACAGTTTGAATGTTTGTGTCCTTCCAAATTCATGTTGAAAATCCCCGATGCAACAGTATTAACAGGTGGAGCATTTAAGAGGTGATTTGTAAGGGATTAGTATCTTCACAAAAATGCTTGAGGGAGAGAGTTCACCCCATTTTACCCTTCCAACCATGTGAGAACATAGCAAGAAGGCAGCATCTTGGAAGCAAAGAGCAAGCACTTGTCAGACACAAAGGCTACTGGCACCTTGGTGTTGCCCAGTCTCTGCGATTGTGAGAAATAAATTCTTGTTGTTTATAAATTACTGAATCAAAGATATTTTTTTCTTATATCAACTAGAATTGACCAAGATAATATACATCCTCTGGAATGATGGAGTAGTGGTTAATCTTGAGAAAGGTAACTGGGAGTTTGAGAAATGGGTTAGGAAGGAGATTTTTTTTTTTCCTATTTCCCCTTTGTGCATTTAACATTTTTATTTATGTGCATATATTACCTATCCAAAATAAGATTTTAAATGCCAAATCTCACATTATGAAATATTACCAATCTATCATCAGTGAAAAACTACAGTTTTATTACAACAACAGATAAATATTAAGAAATAAGAGTACTCCCAGTGCACCTGTAAAATAAATACAGAAGTATTTAGGAGACCATAAAATATTCCACATTGGCTTTTTATGTGTCCTGATGAAACATATCTATTCCCCAGAGCAAGGTAGTGAAACAACCTGAAGATTTAAAGACAAAGGAAAAAAAGCCCTCTTCTTTTTTATGTATATAGTTTTTCTGGTGAAATATGCTAGAAATCTAATCACCTAGTGTATTTTGAGTACCCATCACGTATTAAGTGCTGTGTTAGAGTTGTGGGTGGTGGGGGTGTGTCTATAAATGTGAGTAGAATATAGTCCTCCCCTCTGATCTGGTAAGAAAGCACACAAGAAGCACCACTGTTTCATCTGTATAAAGCTCCATTTATGTGTGTGATTTATGGTTACTTCTAACTCTATTTTTTAGTTCGAATTAGCAAATAATACAAAACCATATGGTTTTAAGAGGGTTGAAGTATGTGACTTGGTGCTGGAAAAATGTGACAACATGGAGAGTGTGAATACTGGATAATGGGAGACATCCTCTTTTAGAAGGGGCAGCTGATGTGGAAACATAGGAGGGAATTGTCTCATCAGGAAGACCATCTTGTTACCGCAGCTTTTCTCCATCTTTGTGTGGTAAGAAGCCTTTGCGCCTCTGTGTTTGGCATAGGTGATACTACAACTTTCCAACAGTAAGCTCAAACAATGTCTTGGCATTGTGGAGAGTAAGCATCAAAGTTGGAAGGTAGCATTAGGCATAAGTAAGTATGGAGGGACTTATTGTCATTAAAAAAAAATTATCCTAGTCACTAGACAATCAGGGACTTATTCACATTTTATATTTATTTTTGGGCCCTGAGTAAAGAAGTCGTGGATGCCTCTTTTTCTTTTTTTTTTTTAAACATATTTTTTATTTTAAAATTGTAGGATACAGTTAAGGGTTAGGTATACAAATATGCATCGTTCAGAACCCTTGTTGATAAGGGGTGTCCCCCCGTCCCCAGACAGATATTGACTGCCGTTAATCCCATCCCCTTCCCCTCCCTGCCCCCCCCCATAGTATCCCACCACTGTCAATCTTTTTCTTATAGTATTACAATAGATGTTCAAGGTCCACTTATGAGTGAGAACATGTGATACTCAGATCTTTGCTTCTGTGAGATCTCACTCAGTATTATAAACTCTAGTTCCATCCAGGTTGCTGCGAAGTTCATGATTTTGTGTATATGTACCACATTTTTTTAATCCAGTCCTCTTTTGATGGACAGCATGGTTGGTTCCAGGTTCTTGCTATTGTGAACAATGCTGTGATAAACATACATGCGCAGGTATCTTTTTTATAGAGTGATTTGAGTTCTTCAGGGTTTATTCCCAACAGGGGGATTGCGGGGTCATATGGGAGGTCGATATTTAGAGCTTTTAAGAATCGCCACACTGATTTCCACAGAGGTTGCACTAGTTTACACTCCCACCAACAGTGTAGAAGTGTTCCCTTTTCACCACATCCTCTCCAGCATCTGTTGTTTTTTTGAGTTATTGGTAATGGCCATTCTGACCAGAGTCAGGTGGTATCTCAGTGTAGCTTTAATTTGTATATCCTTGATGATTAGTGAGGTTGAACATTTCTTCATGTGTCTGTTGGCTGCTCATATGTCTTCTTTTCAGACGTGTCTGTTCATATGTTTTGCCCACTTTGTAATGGGGTTGTTTGTTTGTTTCTTTTCAGCACATTTGAGTTCCTTGTAGATCCAAGATGTTAGGCCTTTGTCAGACATGGAGTTGGCAAATACTTTTTCCCAGCCTGTGGGATGACTCCCTGCTCTCTTGATGGTTTCTTTAGCTTTGCAGAAGCAAGTCAGTTTAATGAGGTCCCATTTGTATATCTTATCTCTTATGGCCCATGCATTTCGGTTTTGTTCAGGAATTGGATGCCAGTTCCAATTTCCATAAGGGTGTGTCCTGCATTTTCTAAGGTTCTTATGGTTTGAGGTTTTACATTTAGGTCCCTGATCCAATTAGAGTTAATTTTTGTGTATGGAGATAGATAGGGGTCTTGTTTGAATCTTCTGCATGTGGTCAGTCAGTTTTCCCAGCATCATTTACTGAATAGGTTCTCCTTTTCCCAGTGGTAGGTGGTGGAGGCTTTGTCGAAGATGAGTTGGTTGAGAAATTGAGGTTTTGCTTCTGGAATCTCAATTCTATTCCATTGGTCTATATGCCTGTTCTTGTACCAATACCAAGCTGTTTTGATTATTGTAGCTTTATAGTAAATTTTGAAGTCTGGTAATGTGATACCTCCTGCTTTGTTTTTGTGTTTTTTTTGCTGAGGATTTTTCTGGCTATTCTTGGTCGTTTGCATTTCCATATGAATTATTGTATTGTTTTTTCTAGGTCTGAGAAGAATTTTGCTGGTAATTTGATGGGTATTGCATTAAATCTGTAGATTGCCTTAGGTAAGATGGACATCTTCACAATGTTGATTCTTCCAATCCATGAGCATGGGATATTTTTCCACTTGTCTGTGTCATCTTTGATTTCTTTGAGCAGTGATTTGTAGTTTTCATTGTAAAGGTCTTTCACATCTCTAGTTAGGAAGATGTCAAGGTATTTCATTTTTTTGTGACTATCATGAGTGGGATTGTGCTTTTTATTTGGGTTTCTGTTTGTTTACTATTGGTATAAAGAAATGTGATTGTCTTTTGCACATTTATTTTATAGCCTGAGACTTTGCCAAAGTCCTTTATCAGTGCAAGGAGGCTTTTGACAGATTCTCTTGGGTATTCAAGGTACACAATCATGTCGTCTGCAAAGAGAGATAACTTGACTTCCTCTTTTCCTATTTCGCCTTCTCTTTTCTGATTGCTCTTACCAGGACTTCTAATACTATATTGAACAGGAAGGGAGAGAGTGGGCATCCTTGTCTTGTTCCAATTTTCAGGGGAAATGGTTCCAATTTTTGTCGGTTTAGGAGTATGCTAGCCGTGGGTTTCTCATAGATGGCTTTTACTATTTTGAGGTATGTTCCATCTATGCCTAGATGTTTGAGGAGCTTTATCAAGAAGGGGTGCTAGATTTATCAAAAGCTTTTTCTGCATCTAATGATATAATCATGTGGTTTTTGTTCTGATGTCTGTTGATGTATTAAATTACATTTATTGTCTTGCAAATATTGAACCAGTCTTGCATCTCAGGGATGAAGCCTACTTGGTCGTGATGGTTGATTTTTGAGATGTGTTGTTGTATCCAGTTTGCTAGGATCTTGTTGAGAATTTTGGCATCTATGTTCATCAGAGATATTGGCCTCTAGTTCTGTTTCTTTGTTGAGTCCTTACCTGGCCTGGGTATCAATGTGATGTTAGCTTCATAAGATGATTTGGGGAGGGTTCCATCTTTCTCAATTGCCTGGAATACTTTCAGTAGGATTGGTATCACTTCCTCCTTAAATGTCTTATAGAATTCTGCTGGAAAGCCATCTGGTCCAGGGCTTTTTTTTTTTTTTTGTAGGTAGTTTACTTATTACATAGTCAGTTTCCTTTATTGTTATTGGTCTATTTTGGGTCTCGATTTCTTCTTGTTTCAACCTAGGCAGGTTGTGTGATGTCAGAAAGTCTTCCATTTTCTTAAGGTTTTCAAGTTTGTTTCCATACAAGTGTACATAGTAGTCTCTAATGATCTTTTGTATTTCTTCAGGGTCAGATGGGACTTCATCTTGTGTGTTTCTGATTGTACTTATTTGGGCTTTTTCTCTTTTTTTCTTGGTCAGTCTAGCTAGGGCACCATCGATCTTGTTTATCCTTTCAAAGAACCAGTTTTTTGTTTCATTGATTTTTTTTGTATTATCTTTTTGTCTTCTATGTCCCGAATTTGGGCTTTTATTTTGGTGATCTGGATTCTTCTGCTGAAGTTCGGGTTTTGGTGGTCTTGCTTTTCCAGCTTCCTAAGGTGATTTGTTAGGCTGTTAACTTGTGATCCTTCCATTTTCTTTATGTGTGTTTGTAGAGATATGAATTCCCCTCTTACTACATCTTTCATGGCGTCCCAGAGATTTTGGTAAGATGTTTCTTCATTCTCATTTGTTTCCAAGTATCTTTTAATCTCTGTTTTGATTTCATCATTGACCCATGAGTTGTCTAGCATCATGCTATTTAGTGTCCATGTCTTTGTGGATTTGGGGGGAACCTTGTTGGTGTTGATGTTTATTTTTATTCCACCATGGTCCGAGACAGTGCATGACAAAATTTCGATCTTTTGAAATTTGTTTATGCTTGACTTATGACCAAGTATGTGGTCAATCTTAGAGTATGTTCCATGTGGTAATGAGTAGAATGTATATTCTGTGGTCGTTGGGTGGAATGTTCTGTAGGTATCAATTAAGTCCATTTGGTCAAGAGTCACATTGAGACTCCGGATTCCATTGCTGATTTTTTGTCCTGATGATCTGTCTAGGGTTGTGAGTGGAGTATTAAAGTCCCCAGCTATGATAGTGTTAGAGTCAAAATCCTTTTTGAGTTTTCCTAGAAACTGCTTTATGAAAGTTGGTGCTCCTATGTTGGGTGCATATATGTTTAGGATAGATATTTCTTGTTGATGGAGTGAACCTTTTATCATTATGTAGTGGCCTTCTGTATCTTTTTTAATTTTTGATAGCTTAAATGGTATTTTGTCTGAAATTAGGATCATGACTTCTCTTTTCTTTTGTGTTTCATTCACCTGAAAATTTGTTTCCCATACTCTTTGAGTCTGTGAGTGTCCTTTCTAGTGAGATGGGTCTCTTGAAGGCAATATATTGTTACTGGTGATATTTTATCCACTTTGCCATTCTACATCTTTTCAGTGGTGCATTTAGTCCATTCACATTCAGGCTAATTATTGAAATGTGAGAGTTGATTCCTATCATACAGTTCTTACTGAGTTGTTGTTGTTGTTCCCCTTTGTTGTCTTTCTTTTGGTTTTGGGGTTGGTTCGTGTGTGTTTTACACTTTTCCTGTACTGTTGTGAAGATCGTTGTTGTTATTTTTTCCTTTTCTTTTGTGTTTAGTACTTTCTTAAGTGTTTCTTGTAGAGGTGATCTGGTGGTAGCATAAATTCTTAGGAATTGGATGTTTGGGAAAGATTTTAATTCTCCCTCACTGCTGAAGCTTAACTTGGCTGGGTGGGTACTTTTGGTTGAAATTGTTTATCTTTTAGAACTTTGAAGATAGGGCTCCAAGCTCTCCTAGCCTGCAGGGTTTCTGTAGATAAATCTGTTGCTATTCTAATTGGTCTTCCATGGTAGTTGATCTGGTTTTTTTCTCTTGCTGCCTTTAGGATTTTTTCTTTTATACCTACTTTGTTTAGGCAAATTATTATGTGTCTGGGAGTTGGTATTCTCATTTGTTGTCTTGCAGAGGTTCTCTGAATCTCTTGTGTTTGAATTTTCACATCTCTAGTGAGATGAGGAAAGTTTTCCTCAATAATCTCATGAAATGTTTGTTCCAGGGTGGCCTCTGTCTCTTTCTTTTTCAGGAAGACCAATTACTCTTAGGTTTGGTCTTTTGAAGTAATTGCTCATCACTTGAAGGTTTTGTTCTATCTTTTTAAGCTTCTTTTCTATGTTTTTGACAGTTTGGGTTAGTCTTATATTTTGGTCCTCAAGCTCTGAGATTCTTTCTTCTGCTTGGCTAATTCTGCTTTCCGTGCTTATCAGTTTGTTATTTATTTCATTCACAGTATTCTTGACTACTGTTATCTAAGTTATCAACTCCTTTCTAGTTTCTTCTTGTCTCTCTTCAATTCTTTTTAATCTCTCCATTAATGTCTTGATATCTAGGTTTGTAGTTTGAGACCAGTCATTCTGGGGGCTCTTTATTGTTTGCATTCTGAAGTCAGTTTTCTCAGTGTCTGCCCTCCCAGGGGTCTGGGAGAGACCCATGTTCTTCTTTTGGTTTTTCTTCATTTGTGTAGATTTTTCTCTCTTCCCCTTTCTCTCCCCTGTAATTCTGTTTTTCAGGGAAGGTGGGGTTGCTTTTACTTATTTTGTTCAATCTCCTCTTCTTCCTTATGAAGGTCCTCTGGCTTTGTTCACTTTTGAGGCTGGACTGTAGGTTGGGGGCTGTACTTTTTGCAGTTTTGAGGTTTAATTGAGGGGGAAGCTGTGATGCAGAATCTATCTGCAGATCCCAGTATCCACCAAGAGGTGTATGGGCACACTGGAACCCATTTCCCAATGCCTTACAATCTGTCCATGCAGCAGGGTTTAGGTTTGCTCCCTGGAACAAAAGGAAGTACGAAAAAGGAAAATAATGGAAGAAGGGGGGGTCACGAGGAAGTTAGAGAGAGAGAAGAGTGAGAGGGAAAACAGACATACATACCAACTAACAGGTGAAAAAGAGACACGAGGCCAGAAAAGAGTGAAAAACAGACACACAAACAAAATTCCCTAAAGCATACCAGTAATCACATAAAGACAGTCCAATAAAATCATGCCTTTTGATGAGTTTTTCCCCAACACAAACAGGTAGTCTAAATCAAAAAGCAAACAAAAGTGAGCAAAACAAACAGTCAAAACATTAAAATCAGAAATCAAAATAAGAAACCAGACTAGCAATGGAATCTTTCCTGAGTGTCTAAAGTCTCTTCAGCTCTGATCTCTCGCCTCTCCCCTTTACTTTCATTGCAGGCAGATAGGTTTATTCTAAGCTTGGGTTGGTTCCCTTGGCTTGCTGCCTGAGAGGTCTGCAACAGGATTGAGTTGCCTGTATTTGATTCAGCACAGGGGGGCTGGGCTTTTGTCTCCTGTTTAGGAACGGTACCTTAGAAACCAAGGTGGAGGCTGCTTGTAGATGGGCGGGGCAATGCAAATCTCTGCCTGGAAAATGGCCGAGGTGGACAGTTCCTCTTTCAAGGATCTGGTGTGCCACCAGTGACCTGGGTTGGAGTATGGAGCTGGGAATTCCCTCTTCTGGAGCTGAGCGCTAAGAGCAGCTGATCAGCTCCTCCTTAAGATATACTGTTCCCTTACACAACCACAGAGACCCATGCTGGGTTCCTCAGCCAGAGCAGGGACCGGAGCTCCAAAGGGCAGGTGTGAGTGGTGACAGCTGCTTTGGGCCCCACACAGGAATGAAGCTGGTATCTCTGAGAAGCAGGTGCCTAGAGCCTCCCTGGGTGACAGCAGCTTGAAATAGGGCTGGGCGGGGGTCCAGAACCCAGGGTAGGGAGCTGGAACTCTGAGGAGTGAGCACTGGTCCGCTGGATTGGGCACCCAGTCAGGGAGAGAGCTGGCAGAGGCTGAGTGCCAGGCAGATCAGTGTAGCCAGCAAAGGAACCCAGATCTCCACAAGGTGGTATCCAAGGGCCGCTGGGTGAGAGGTTGTAGCCAGGGAGGGAGCTGGGATCTCCACACGACCAGGGCCTGGGGCCGCCTATAGTGGAGCAGTAGCAGCCTAGAGGCCTCAATAGCCAGCCTTGTGTGGGTCTGAGGGTCTCCAGGCCTCGGACCAATGCGGCTGATGATGGGCATGGGGGTGGGGGAAGGAAAGTAAGAGTCTTTTGGGGAACTCACTTTTGGAGAATCTCAGGGTCCCGCCTATGCCGTTTCCATCTTACCGGAACTCGGATGGGCCTCTTTTTCATTCAGTAAGTTGAAAAGGGAAATTTTGGGACCCTTGATAGACAGACCGGAATCCATGTGGAGTATCTCCATCACTTATGAGCTGTATAACCCTGAGGAAGTCATTGGGCTTCAGTTTACTAACTGAAGAATGGGGAAAATAATTACTTCGTACCACTTATTTTATTATTATTCCAACTCTAAGCTGCTTCTTTCTTCTGAAGGATGTAGGTTCATGTCTTACTCCTGTGAGGACTTCCTCACCTTTTGGTCAACACATGTGTTAGACCTGGTTATAGACTCTTAGGCTAACCCTTACATTTTTCAACTTACATCAGTAATAGTACCAGTAATTACAACTACTCACCACTGATCATCTACTATCAGCCAGACACTATGTGCTAATCAGTCTGCATAAATTGATACAATCAAAACCCTAATGACAGGAAAAATTTTCTTAAAATATTTTACTCAAAATGATTTATGCTTTCTTTATCACAGACAGTGAAACTGAAAAGTTAAATAACTTGTTCTAAATCTTCTTATAATCAAAACCACATATCCAAAATTATTTTTATATCTAGCCATGTGCTGGGCATTGCACAAACGAAATTGGCAAAAGATAATTCTTGTCAGTAAAAATTTACTACTTGGAGAAGGTAAATCAATATCTTATACACCAAGGAGAGGCCCATAATTACGGTCTGCAACAGCCAGAATCAATCTTGCAGAGATGTCAGGAAAGACGGCATATGTAAAACCTCTATTAGCAGGAATCTGACTAATTCTAACAGTCAAACAAAACTCCCTTTCTCACCCTCCCCTCATGTTCTACTCTCTATTTTTAGGACAAAACAACAACAGAACTTCCCATTAGGGATGCAGATGATGTTGCTGATGTTTTGAATTCCAGGGAGGAGCTGATAGGTGGCTGTCTTGGGCAGATAGTGACTGACAGAAAGCTGGCAACACACACAGGCAGAGAATACATATTCCTTTCCTTTAAAGGATTCAGGCAAGAACTTTGCAGCAAGAAGACTGGGGCATCCAGTAGGAATCTCTGCAGCAAGCCCCTTTTGGAGAGGCAGCTTCTTTGGCCACAACACTTCCCTTACCAGTGCACAAATTCCTGTTAATACTACACCAGACCCTTCCAGACTGTATGCTGGGTCTTTCTAGGTTGGTGTAGGAGGCAGAGTGTGGGAGTTAGAGTTTTGTTGTTGTTGTTCTTTGTTTCTGTTTTTTTACAGTTTTGAAAGTAGAAATTCTGGCTCTGGGTCCACTGCTTCTGGTATTACCTGGAGCAAACTATGATTCAACTTTATCAGGATAGCAATGCAATTTGCCCTAGAGATAATTATAGCCTTCCTTCATCTGCTTTGGAGCTAGTGTGAGTCAGCCCAGCACATTGCTGAGTAATGGATACAGACTGTATTGAAGCAGTCAAGTCCCATCCTCACTGCTAAGCTTAGCAACATTTGAGACGGAAAGATGCAGGTTATACACTGCACAGCTGTAGGGTCCTGCTGTTTTATGATAGTCCTGGATTCTTCTCAGACTCCTGTTCTTCTCCCTCCACAGTGACCACTGCTCAATAATCATTGATGTTTAGGACAATAACCAAAAGCAAGTTAGATCTTAGTAATCAAACATGAATAAGACTTATTCTCTATTTTCTACTTTATTAAGGTAGAAAATGAATAAACACAAAAACATCATGTTTTTAAATTTCAAAACGAGGTGTGAAAGAAAAAGCATCTGTGTTTAATCAAAAAATTCAGTTCTATGAATTCCAGTTATTTAGGGTTTGCATTATTCAATTTTGATATTGTAGTGTAACCACTACAAAGGAAAACAGACTATCTCTTGCCTCTCTCCTCCCCTTATCACCCTTTCATCACTGAAAAATTGTTTGAGAGGTTTTCATTTCAGCAAAAGTTGACTTTTAAATAGCTAGTATGTGAATCAAAACCTATTAGTCAAAATTGAATAATGGTTTGGGAGGTTAATTTGTAATTCATATCTATTCTAGATTATGTGGGAAGGTATGAATAAAGATCATACAGGGTGCACACAGTATTGATACATTTTAAGGAGAAATGGAGATTGCATCGAATTAAGCTATGCCTCTCTCTGGCTGGGACTGAGTATGACCCTCTCAACAGGCTGCTGTTAGAGTATTAGAAGCTACAGTGTCTCTGATTCCAAAATATATGTGGTGATCAGCAGAAACAGGTTGAAGCCTTATGCATTTTCGTGAAAGACTAACATCGAATTGTAATAACATTTACCACAGCGCTGTGGTGTGAGCACCAACATTTCCATGTGGGGTTACGATCTTTTCTTTCAGATTTCCCAAGTCCAGATAGCACGCACTATTCTATCTCAGTATCTCTCACTAAACCTTCCCCCACTGAGAGTTCTCCACAGACTCCACATCCAGGAGAAGAAAAGGCTCGAGGACTGAACACCTTGAGTGGGAAGAAATGAAAATTGAATCAATTAGCCCTTTTATAACCTCCCTCTAGTTTGAAGGCAGGTTTTGTTCTAGCTTCTTTGTGCTCAGAAATTTTTTACACGTGGTAATCATTATTCTATAATTATATTAAATACCAGCTTCTGTAATCTCTCTTGAACCCCATAAAACTGTAAAGCAACCCACCTAGGCTATGATGAACTCTCTAAATTAGACACAATATACTGATTTAATGTGGATACAGCTAAAGCCCAGTGGGGGTAGTTGATTATTTGTGGTTATAAATATTAACAAGTGAGCAAGAAGGTTTTAGTAATTGTGCTCACATGCCTTCTCTCTCTCTCTCTCTCTCTCACTCACTCACATACTTTTCATTAGTTAAATTGCTAATCAAGCATAATTTTCAGTAGTGAAAATCATGATGCTTACATTAATTGGTCACAAGTCAAAGACTTTATTTATCTCTTTATTTAAAGGAGGAACCAGTTAGATGTTATTGAAGAATTTGAAGAATTTAAAGATCGGGCAATCAGTGATGTTTACATGAATTTGCTAATAAATGCAAAACTGGTTAATATCCTAAAAGACAATACAACATAATATTTGGAGCAATCTTTTCTATAGGTAGAAATAATGTGTATACTTACAAGATAAAATTTGCTATCATTGCTATGGTAAGGATTATATATATGCATTGCTTTTAATTTTCTACAACTTAATTCTACCTCAACAGAGCTCCAAAATTTCCCTGTCAATAAAAACCTACCAAAAGTGCGACCTCTATAGATGCCAATGTGCAGCACACCCAGGATGAATACCTAGCTGTTCTATTGCCCATTTCTTTTTTTCTTTTTCTTTTTCTTTTTTTTTTTTTTTTTTTAGTTGGAGTCTCACTCTGTCACCCAGACTGGAGTGCAGTGGCCACTCCCGGCCACCGCAGCCTAGACCTGCTGGGCTCTGGCGATCCTTCCGCCTCAGCCTTCCGAGTAGCCGGAACTACAGGCATGCACTGCCACGCCCGGCTGATTTTTTGATTTATTGTAGAGATGAGGTCTCGCCAAGTAGCCCAGGGGGGTATCGAACCCGCGGGCTCAGGGAATCCACTCACCTCAGCCTCCCAAAGGCACGGGATTACAGGCTGAGCCACCGAGCTCGGCTATTGCCCATTTCTAAGAACTTAACTGTTTTTTCTGACTGTCAGCTAAAGCTGACTACTATTTCAGAGGAAGAGAAAAGGTAGCTGGAGAAAACTCAGGTATATCATTCACACTCACACATACCAGGGCTAAATAAAGCAAAGGTTAAAATTCAGGAGCATTTAGAATTCTAGAAATTTAGAGCTAGAAGGGGCTTTGGAGATCGCCTAAGACTCACTTCTTGGGAGAGTCTTCTGCCTTCTTGGCAGTAGAAGGAGGATGTAAGACCAGTGCTCAGGTGCCTTAGGCTCTGTGGAGTTTGCCTCAGGAAACTTCTTTCCTCTCTGGTATAAAGAATCTACTCTCTCCTCCTTCATCCACACCCTGTGCTACCTATCTGATAATTCACTTTTTATTTAGGAATAACCAGAATTAAAGTGCACAGAAAAGACATCATATCAGGGTAATATATTTCTTGTTAATCATTAACACATGCTCTAAAATTTCCTAATGGAGGGATGGGGTATTTTAAATGGAGTTTAAAGTAAAAATTGTACATTTCAAATAAATGATATGGAATAATGTGGGAAAAATAGCTTTAGATACGGGATATCCAAATGTCAAGCTACTTCTTTGACCAGAGAGATGAATTACCTCTGCACCTCATAGAACTAGAGAATGGTGGCACCTGCACTCTCAAGTCCAGACCTTGCTCTTTGGAACGATTTTGCTGGACTAGCACTTGTCTGTATCCTAAACAGAGGCACTTAGCCCCAAAACTGACACATAAGTATAAGAAACCAAGTGTTCAGGAAAAACAAAACACCTCATTTTCATTTCTGGTTCTTTTTCAAAAGGCATGCTTTTAAAACTTATAAAACTACCTCTTTTTATGCATAACCCACCCAGATCTGAGGTAGCATCTAGCTTACCAACTCCTACACATTTAACAATGACTAAACAAAGGATCGTGTAGCTCGATGTGATGTCATTCAGTATATGTTATCTAACTAGTAGATTAAAGATACTTATTAGTTAAAATTACATTGATGCCAGTAGGAATAAATGGCTTCTCAAAATTTATAGCACATAAGAAGTCAGAATCCGATTACTGTAATTATTTCTTTCAAAATGTAAAGTATGCGCATTAGTCACATAAATGAGAGAAAAACAGAAAGGAAGCTGAGGGAAAAAAGGAATCTCGTCATCTTGTCTTTGTCTTCAAGTCTCAGGCTAAATTACTATTATTTCATTTTGTTAAATTTGGCTCATTTCTGTCAATACTTTAGAACTGTGGATAGAATGAACAGACCTGAAGGGTTGCCCCAAATTTAATCTGGAAATTTCTTAAAGAGAAATATGTATGTAAATGTAGAGTTCTGAAGGAGCTGATGTTTGCTTCTTGGGCATTTTGGGAGTTTTCTTCTGAACACTTCCTATTATGTCTACACCCCCTCTCCAGCACCCTCAGCCACAATAATTATTAGTGACAACAAAGAACTGAAACCTGCCTTCTTGTCACTGCACTCACCATCCGAGTATCTAGCTTTGAAAGAGAGATTTTCATTTGCATAGCACTTTCCATAAGATTATCTTTTCCCTTCACTAGCTAGCCTGCTTGGGAGATAAGGCAGGTATTGATTGCCAGCTCCCTACAGAGGACTGCTCAGGGGCTGCACAAGACCACATTTCGAGGAAATCATAGAGCTGGAAGTCCAGCTCATGTCTCCTCATTTCAAACTTGTGCTTTTTTCCTTCAGTCTCTATTATTAGAAATTGTCACTGAAAATGATTAAATTATGCATAAATATTTGTGATTGTTAACAGCATTTTCTAGCTTTGGTTTTTATGGTAACTAGGGATCAGCACTTCCTAGTTCTGTGCACACCTTGGAAAACAGTATAGTTATTGCACCCCCCAAAACATATTTAGGCGCAGGAAAAATGAAATCCTTTCTAATGAGGAAGATACTCTACCCCACTAGGGATAGAAAGGCCATTATCGTGGTTTGTTCCAAATTTAGTTAATAAATGCAAATAATTTCTTTAAACCGCTAAGGGAAACTCAGCTAAGCGAGAAAGTGAAGTCAAGTTTTTTTGTTTTGTTTTTTGTTTTTGTCAGTGAAGAAATGAGCCTGATCCAAAGAAAACAAAGACATGAAGTAAAACACAAAATGTGTGCCCCCATTGTTCAAGTAGTAGAACTATCATAGGTTGGGTTCAGAGGAAGGGAAACCCTAGCATGCTAGGAAAGAACACAACTGCTCTCCTCCATCACATCTGAGGTAATAAGAAATGCTGATCATAAGACATCAGACTACCATTTACAAATTTCTCTTGACAACCCCACAAGGACAAAGTAATATAAATTGTATAAAACAGAATGAAAAGACCTTCACTAGGAAACAAAGTAAAGTTGCTGGGGGCAACCCTCTTCTAAAGGTTTTTTTACTTCTAAAGGTGACAATCCTGTCCATCTGAAAGGCCCCTGGGCAAACAATCTAATTACCTTCTGGGTAGTCCAGTACCCGAAGTAGACACTTGTGACTTAAACCCAGAATTAAAACAGGCCTCTTGGCTTTTAGATCTGCCTTTTCCAAAATATGTCCTTTGCCCTTATATAAAACAGCAAAGCATCTTTCCTCACACACAGTGTTTGAATGAAAATACCATTAAATGATTGCTTATGTCAAATTACAATTTCACACTTTAACTTATTTTTTTCTGTGTTCTTTGCTTCATCTTGAGGATTGTTCGGCTCTCTGGGATGCAAAGAATAGAAATAGGCTCAGGTTACTTTAGTTAATGGAAGGCGTATATGAAAAACCAGTGCCTTGAAGGTACAGAACCAGAGGTCACAGAGAACTGGGACACCATTCAGTGCATGCACCCTACAACACTGGCTCTGAAAGTCTGACAATATCTCAGAGGCAGGAACAGAAATCTTATTTCTGAGTCAAGCTTATATGTTTCAGCTCTTGTGTCTGCTTTTCTCTTTAACTGCTTCTTTTTGCTACTTTGATATCAACGTTCGTCTTCTCCCCTCTTTCCTATTCTTTATGTTGCCTACTTACACTTTCTGCTTGCTCAGGGCTTTGGTGCTTCACAGTATCTGTGCACTACCTTCATGTTTTTTCTCTCCAGGTCTGAGTCACTCTGTACCCTGCTGACTTTGTAGGTCATTCATTCATACTCCCACAAAAGACCCTGACCCAGTCTGTGAGTTCTTATGCATATGGTGAGCCTTTGTTGTGCAGAGTTCTTGTGTCAGGCACCTTGAGGGATTCTCTCCAGCCAGCTCACAGATGGTAGAATCCTAGCCCTGGTCTAGTTTGCTGAGGCCAGGGTAGCAGGGATATATAATACAAACATGGTGACCTATATATTAAAAAACACTCAGAAGAAGGGCTGGAATGGGTCCAGGATTTTGATAACTCAGAAAACACCATAGAGATCTACAGGTATATGTAGGTATAAGATGTCCTCTTGTTGGGTGTGATGGCTGACACCTGTGATCCAAACGTTTTGGGAAGCTGAGGTGGGAGGATAACTTGAGCCAAGGCATTCAAGATCAGCATGGGCAGCATAGTGAGACCTTGCCTCTACAAAAACTCATAAAATTAGCAAGGTGTGACGCCACGTACCTGTAGCCCAGCTACTCTGGAGGCTGAGGCAGAAGATTGCCTAGGGCAAAGAGATGAAGCCGTTGTTGTGCCACTGTGCTCCAACCTGATTAAGAGCCTGACTCTCAAAAAAAAAATCCTCTTGAAAATTCTTCAATCCCAAATTCTAAAAGTTCACAATTTTAGAGACAGAAATAAGGCCCAGCTAACCTAATGTGATAATGCTGAATCCGCTGTGAATCAGTCTTTTCACCTAAATATAAACTAATCCCTGAAGGAGGAAGGAGTCTGAGGATGGTTGACTCCCTGCAATTAAAAAGCGAGTACTCCAGAAAAAAGGCAAATTTTACTTTTCTAATATGCTGCATGATGAAGTCAGTATTCAGGTATCCAATTCAACCAGCAGTGAATCAGATTGCCAACAATCTGCAGCACCCCTTAAAGATGGCATGATATAACCACAGGGCAGAGAGGCCATAACTCTTTCAAATAAACTGTTAAGGCCAAATCATGAACTCATCTCAGACACCTGTTTTCAAGCATTCATTCATACCTATACACACATTCACTAGGGTTACCAGACAGTTTCAATAAAAATGGATCTACTAATAAACATTGGTTGATCAAAAATGTACATATATGATATGGAGCCATATGCCAATGACTATAATCAAATCTCATCTTATATGCTATACTAAGTTGTGCAGCTTTTTATCATTCCAAAATTTTTCTCCAAACTCATCTTTTAATTCTAAATTAGGAAAATGTATACTAAAAAAAATAAAGGCCACATCTTACAGAATCTACATTCAGGCTATTGTGTTCATTGATATATAGATTACCCATAACACTAAATTTGTTTTCCTACAAAGTCCTTTAACATTGAAGTTGGAACAAAATATTGACCTAGTTTCCAAAAATTTGTAGTTGCAATTTGTTTACTGAAAACAAAACAAAATAAAATTATTTCTGCCTAATAAGAGATATTGTTCCCTCATTGCAAGTAAGGACTCAATTTCTTTATTACAAAAATGGAGAAAATTCTTCATTCCTGGTAACAACATTCAGAGTGGAATTATTCCGTCAAAATAGGGTGATTTCTCAAAGAACTCAGAGCATCATACACTGACTTTTCAAAGGGAAATCACCTAACTATGTATTTGTAGACTCAAGGCAAATTAAAAGCAATTATATTGAATATCAAAATTCCAAAATAATTATTTTGAAATATGAATATAGCTTTTTGTCCCCCCAAAACTTATTTCCCCAGAAATTTAGAACCAAATTTTACTGTTATATTTTTAACCAAAAAGTATATTTTTAAAGATCACTGAAAGATATTAGGAAGATGAAAGATGAAATGTTTGCATCATGAGTTTATAAAAATATGTTCAATGCTGTTGACTACTTCTGCACTTCCAGGCTGGTAGACAATGATACTTGGAAATCAGATCCATAGTTGTCAACTCCAACAGATTAAATGATGGTCCTCCAGGAAATATGCTCACTTCCTAATCCCCCAAACCTGTAAATGGTACCTTATTTGGAAAAGTGGTCTTTATAGATGTAACTAAGTTAAGCATCTCATTATAAGATACATTTTCCAGATGGGTCCTAAAGCCAATGACAAGTGTCCTTAATAGAGAAGAAAAAGGGAAGACACAGAAAGAAGAGAAGGCCATGTGAAGACAAAGTCATACATTAGAGTTATATAGCCACAAGCCTAGGAATGCTGACAGTCACCAGAAACTGGGACAGACAAGGAAATATTGTCTCCCAGAGCCTTTGGAGAGAGTGTGGCCCTGCTGTTGCCTTCATTTTGGACTTCTAGCTTCCAGAACTGTTGAAAGAATACATGGGTGTTGTTTTAAGCACCCTAATTTGTGGTGGGTTTTTTTTTGGCATCAGCCACAGGAAGTGAATATACCAGACTGTGACATCTGTTTTGAATTGCTAGGAACCCTAGAATGTAGTATCCAGGAAACAAATTGAATATGAGTATATTATACAGGACTAGAAAATACCCATGCACAAAAGCACATGGAAAACACTCACATCACAATAGCAAACATAAAATCTACATAATCAGACACAATTCTTGCCCAGATCAGTAGCTTAAATAGTGGACACTAGAAACCATACAAATCAAACTCTTAGAACAAACAAGGAGCAGTTTATATGAGAGGTTTTTGAAACCATTACTATGAAGAATAAATCCATAACTTTTCAGCAAGAAGACTTCCAAATTAATTCATTCTATAATTCAAGGAATTATTGAGTGGCTACTTTGTCCAGGTACAGTGCTGGGTGCTAGAAATACAAAGTGAATGATATATAATACAGCCCACCTAAGAGCATATGGACAGACAAGTAAAATGTAATTTACAATGCAATACAATGCAGTTACACACAATGTGATAAGTAGTTATGAAACTTGTTATAGAAGCATGTGACATTTAAGCCAGACTTGTTGCACAAGATTTTTCAGGTGAAATTGCATTCGAGTAGGGTTTTTTTTTAAAGACAGAATTATGACTCTTAAGGATAATGATATCCCAGCACAAGTAGGAACATCCTACGGTTGGATATGCTAACCAACCTTAAAATGGGCTCTGTGAGGTCGTATGTACCTATCATTGTAAATGCCCAAAAAAGGCTCTGATAACAGAGATAGTAGTGATGTGATGCTCTGCATGGTTTAGATACTAGAATAAAATATGCTCTTGAGACTGTTCCTGCTCTAGGATTTTGTCACTTCCAGGATCCCAGAATTCCTGTAAAAGAGCTAATGCTATCTGCTTTTAGTAATCACCTCTATTGAACTTATTGACCACCTATCAAGTGAAATTTTGACTACTCTCAACCATTGGTAGTGTCTTTATTACCAGAATTACTTAGATGATCAAGACTCAATCTATCTTTGTAAAAAGCTTAGAATATCGTAAGCATGAAGGTGAAAATAGTGCTTGTGATTCATAACATGAAATGCTATGGATATTCACAGAAGGTAAAGATCATATCTAATAAGAAAGAATCGAAGAAAGCAGGAGTCGGTAGGAGGCCTTTTAAAAGGACCTTGAACAATGATTAGGATTTAGAAAGATCTCAGGAGTAAGGTCTTCTTATGGTACATGATTTCATGCTTAGTTTTATGTTTGCTAATTCTTTATTAAATCCAGCTTATAATTTGCAAACTCTTTTTTAGAGACTCATCTTATGCACTCCTTATCTTCAGTTATTTTGATATAATGGCATTTGGCTTATGATTAGGCAATCATTCAGTGGTTATGAAGTGAGAAGTGATGCAAAAACTTCTAGCCAGAAAAACACTTTCCCTCTATGATCTAAGCCATCTATAATTAATTCTTAAAATTCCATTATTATAAACTCATTGCTTCACTTTATATCAGCATAGTCGGTTTCCTTTTCCATTTCTAATAGTTATACTTTTTATTTGTGATGATTCTGATTTTTTTCTTGATCAGTTTTATCAGAAATTGTTTGTTATATTAATCTTTCCAGATAACTGTTTTTGCTTTGCTAATTTTTTCCATTTGTTTTCTTTCTTATTATTTTCTGCTCTTATTATAAAATAATTTTATTGTATTTTCTTTGGTTTTAATTCTTTTTTTAATGTACTCCTTGATATGGGCACCTAGTTCACTTATTTTCTGCTTTTTATCTTTTGATATAAACGCTGTCTGTATGTATTCCTTTAAAGATTACCTTTGGTTGGGCATGGTGACTCATGCCTGTAATTTCAGTACTTTAGAAGGCTGAGGCGAGAGGATTGCCTGAGTTCAGGGGTTTGAGACCAGCCTGAGCAACACAGTGAGACCTCGTCTCTATAAAAAAATCAAAAACATTAGCTGGGCATGGTGGCGCACACAGTAGTTCCAGCTACTTGGAAGGCTAAGGTAGAAGGATTGCCCAAGCCCAGCAGGTTGAGGCTGCGGTGGCTGTGAGTGTGCCTCTGCACTCCAGCCTGGGCAACAGAGTGAGACGCTGACTCAAAATTAATTAATTAATTAATTAATTAAAAAATAAAGATTGCCTTTGCTTCCTCCCAGAAGATTTGCTATCATTAGTTATAAGTATTTTCTAACTTCATTACCTAATGCACACAATTATATAAAAGTATATGTGGAGAACAGTGAAAGGGTCTGAGATTTTAGGTCTACTTACAAGCTAACAAGTTAGTTTGCCAGAATGCTAGATGCTGGCAAAAGCCATGAGACATCTGGGTCAGAGACAAAGGCCAGTTTATTACTCACAGATATTATGATGTCCAGAGTGTCTGCTTTTGTTCCAATTCCCTAAATGCCAATTCCCATAGCCCAGTGCAGGAAGGGCCAGATGCTGCCTTCACATGCAGTGGGCCATGTTGCAGGGGAGGATCCCTAAGCTTAAAGGACCCAGATCTTCTATAATGGACTGCCCAGTCTTTCCCTTGGAGAAAGGTCTTGTCTTTATTTTATTGTACCATACTATAAACAACCTGCTCTTGCTCTGGAAAGACATATTCTCTTTTCCAAGGCTGTCCACAGCACAAATACCCATGAAAATTTCTTCCAGAAGTAAGGCAAGCAGTGCCTCTGCTCTCAAGACACACAGAAACACAAGAGACCTGTGGAAAATTGTCTCCCAGCAGCAAGTTTTCAGATGTTCAAGTTATAAACTTTTAAGATTTTGTCATTGTTTTCAGATTTTTAAAATATAATTTAAAATCGTTGTGATCATAATTTTAATTATTTCAAATCTGATAAGAATTGCTTGGTGATCTAGCAGATGACAATGGTTAGAACTTTTCCACATATATTTATGATAATATTTATGATCAACTTAATGAATCTCAAATGTCATCCTCTTCATCCATTTTGCGTTGCTCTAAGGGACTACCTGAGGCTGGGTAGTTTATAAAGAAAAGAGGTTTATTTGTCTCATGCTTCTGTAAGCTGTACAAGAAATATGGCACCAGCATTTGCCATGTCTGCCCTCTGGTGAGGACCTCAGGAAGCTTCCACTCATGGCAGAATGGGAAGAGGAGCAGGCATCGTGTGGTGAAAGGAAGGGAGCAAGAGAGAGTGGAAGGGGTGCCAAAGTCTTTTAGACAACCAGCAGTCTCACCAACTAATAATAAAGTGTGAATTCTCCCATTACAGGAGTGGGAGGGGGTACTAAACCATTTGTGAGGAATCTGCCTTCATAGCCCAACCACCTCTCACCAGGCCCCACCCCCAACATTGGAGAGTAAACCTCAACCTGAAATTCAGAGGGGACAAATACCCAAACTGTCTCATCAATGTATAATGTATTATAGGTCAAGATTGTTTCAAAAATATTTTTACAAATAGTTTATCTGCTTGATCACTGTTTTATTTCCAAACATTGTGTTTCTTATTTCGGTAGGTGTCTAGTGATGGCTTACATACACATTTTTTAAATTTCAAACTGGCCATCTCTGTCATATAACTGGTGGGACTGGTATTCTGTTGATGTGTTTGAATCCATTTCTGTTACCTTATTTTATGCCATGTCCTCTGCTTTTTCTGTGTGCCTTCATTTTCTTCTCCTATATTTTTTCTTCCTTCATTTCCTCTTTTGGATTGATTGAGATTTTGTTATACTTTTCTTTATACTAGTTATAAATTATGTAATGCATGTCTATTTTCTTAATGAAATAATTTTAAATTTTAATTTGCATGTTTCACTTTTAAGAGTTTTAAATTGACCAATTTGTCTTTATCTAGAACAAAAAACTGGGATACTTTAAATCAAATCACATTTTCTTACATTTTGTATATTATTATTGTGTATTATTTTTATTTTGCCTTGCTATTTTGTACCTTCTCACCAAACTGAGTGGTTTTATTTGTGCTTTATTTACTCGGTTTTCTTTTTTAGTTTACCTATTTTTCAATATTTCTTATTACATCTGCCTTCGTGTCTGTAGGAGGGAGGGTTCTTTTTCTTAAAATATATCCTTTAGATACCCCGTTAGTAAAAGGCTGTGGGAAGTAACTTGTCCTTTTTTGTTTTGTTTTGGTTTGGTTTGCTTTGCTTTGGTTTGTCTTTATTTTGCCCTTATGTCTGAATGAAAATTTAGGGTAGTAAGTATTTGGTTAATAATAATTTATCTTTGACAATTCCATGAGGCCTGCATGGAGTGTGGGTCTCTTCAGAAAGGATTAAGATGGTCCCAAAATCCTATAATTCAGGATCCCTTGAACTAGATATCTTAGTCTGAGTTCTTGTAGGTCATATAAATTTGAACCCCAAACATATCTGAGGGCAAGACTTTGGTTACTAATTTCCAATAAAGCTTTCTCTTGCCATTTAGAGTGGATTATTTTCTGCCACAAGCTTTCATTGAAATTATAACCCTTTCAGGGGTTCACCTGGATGTAGGGGGTTCCACTCTGAGACACTCACCTTGCATGGGCCTGGGCCTTGTCTGCTGACCCTCATGTAGCTCTTAAGTCTCTTGATAGCAAGATGCACTAATGTCCCCACTGCTTTTAGAGTTTTGCTTTCATTTACCACTCTGGTTGCTCAGCTTCTTTTCAGCTTGTCCACTGGGAATTTCCTTACATTTTTGTGAGCTTAGCTACATATATAAAATAATTTTTCTGTCAGGCACGACCATGTGACTAGCCAGTGGAATGAGAAAGGGGGTTGATATGTGAAGCTTCCAAGTCCTGCACTTAAAAAAAGGACTCTTTTCATCCTTTGCCACTAGCTAGAATGGGATAGGGTAGGGACCTGAACAATAATGGCAAAACTCCAGAGATGGCAGAGCAACAAGGCAGAAGGAGCCTGGGCCTGACAGCTTCACAGAACAGAGTTGCTATTCCAGTTTTGACTTTGGGCAAGAAATAAACTTCTAATTGTTTAACCACTGTTATTTAAAGTCACTGTCATAGTAGTGAATACTATGTATTAATACAGCAGGCTTTAATATGGAAAAGACAAGAGAATATAAGGAGATGGTTAAGGTGTGGGGGAGAGGTGTCCAGAAAGATTCTGGAGGATGTTCATGGTGTTCTCTGGCTATTCCAGAGTTTCTGCTGAGGGCTAGCCCTGTTATTTGCAGAAAGATTTGTCTAACAGAATGCACTAATGCAAATTTGTGCACCTTTATATATTTGCATTTGCAATGTTTATACTCACAGGCTCTCTGTTTTTCTGTTTTTGTCTTTTTTAGTAAATATCTTCATTTAATTATCTGTCCTTGAGGGAATTGTGTAGCCCTAATTAATGCCTCATATTCTGTAGGCCAAGGTTTGGGTGCCTGAAAGGAATGCAATTCTCCAGAAGATGTACATTTTTTTAAATCAAAAGTAAAACTCTTTCCAAAAGATACATAAATGTTATTTAGTACCCATATTTCTTTAAATAATGAAAATTAAGAACTGGTAGAAAGAAATATAAACAATTGCATATGCCCATTCTAAGAACCATTCTAGTTTACTGTTGTGCAGCATTGACTAATATAGCTTTTGTGTGTCACAGAATTGAGGAAACAGAGATGAGCTGAAATAAATAATGTAACTCATGTCATTCATCTATCAATAAATTAATGTTTTTATTCAGCATATAACAAGTTGTTGAGTGAGCAAAAGTTTATAAGATGCAATTTCTGTTTTGAAATATTTTAATCCAGTATAGTCACTAAAACATGATCTGAAATAAATATATCACAGATAAAAAGAACAGATGTCAGAAGGGAATGGATAAGTGCTCTGTCAGCTTGCTGCTGAGATTTACCCGGTCTCTCTGATTCTGGCAGCTCTTGCTTTTTATTATAAGTTTTATCCAGATCCAAGTCCTTTGGAGTCCTGAGTATGTAGCACTTGGTTTAGCTTTCTTGAATATCTTCTTTTTTTGCAACACTGAAAAAAAAAGCCTTCTTTTCATTTCAGAAGCAATAGCACAAAGTTGGAACAGCTTAAACCATCATTTACTACGGCTTTGAAATGACTAAGCCATGAATACTGCTCTTGAGTTCTCATAACCATTAGGAATTACAAACAAACAAATCAATAGTTAACGTCACAGTGAAATAACGTTCCGTTTCTTCTTTCTAGAGGAGACTGTACAAAACACTTCATTCTCTTTAATTTGCTCTAACCTGTCATATACCATTGTTTATGTTGCTAACAATTATGACAATACAATAGCACCGTCAGTGACTCATCCTCTCCTGCCTTCCAGGGCACTCGGCTTTCACGTACACAGTGAGTAATGGCTCATAAACACATTGCTTAATATCTGTAATCAGTTTTAGTCTGATGCGATTCTCAAAATGCATTCTTCTTTTCCAATAAATGATAAATTATAAGGCTATTGTGTGGCAGAGAGAGGAAGTGATTTTTTTTTCTCCAGTCAAAGATTTATTTCCCAACCAAGCTGTTTTTAAAGCCGTGAATGTCACTTTTGGCTGTTTCCCATCCTCTAAACAAGTACCTGCCAATCACCCAGACTGCGAGACGCAACACTAAAGTATATAGATATTTAATGGGAAATGTTGCCATCAGAATTGTAGACATGATCTGTCTAAATCTGAAAGGTGGCCAGAAGGAATTGAGGAGGGCATGGAAGGAGAAGAAAAGGAATGAGTAGGAAAAATGTCATACAGATACAATAAAGCAGAACATTTCATAAATAGTAAAACATCATCAAATTGGACTAAACAATACAAAACTATAGTTTTTAAAATAAGGCTAAAGTCTTTGAATTATCCTTGAAAATGGTTTCCTGAATAAAGAAAAACTGTAAACAAGAGTGTAAAGTAGCTATTTAATCTCTATCTAAAAATTATTTCAGCTTTTTGTGTTGATTTGTAAAAACAAAGAGATGACCTGCTCTTTTCTCTAGCAATGCAGTTGTTTCTGGCAAGTTTCACCTGACAATTCTTCATTAATCACTGATTTTTGTCACTGCACTATAAAACAGAATTGGGTTTAAACTGTTGCATAATTGAGGTTTCTCACTACAAAATTGTTTTGGATTAGTGACTGTTAACGTGTTTAAGAAAATGATGCTCATAATTATTATTTTGTAATTTTACAATATTACTTGGGTCAGCACCTTCCTGATGAAGAATAACAATAGAGGTAGAAAATGGACCTCAGGATATTCATAGGATTCAGCAGGGGGTCTTTAGTCCCAGATGGATGCCTGGAATTCAGTGTTAACCCATCACATGCTCACTCAAGATTCCATGAGCCCAGCAAGGTCACAGGTATGATGGGGAATTGGAAATTGTCACCTCACTTGACTTCCAATTTTATTGTCTTTGCATTTTCCTGCTGCGTGTCTGACCAATACATCATAGTCATTTTCACTGATTTCTCGTTCTCCACCTTTCCCATTCAGTAAATTTCCACAAGGCGCTTTTCCCTCTTGTTCTACATTTTCACCCTGGGTGATAACATTATTTCCAGTGTTGCAGTCGGCCAAATTTTGTATTGATCTGCTGATGACTCTTAAATCTATAGTTCCTGATTTAACCTGGCTTCTAAGCCTCAGACTATATTTTCAAACTGACGTTGCCATCTAAAACTAAATACATATAAACTGAAAACATCAACTCCTTCTGCCTCCAAATGTGTTCCTCCTCTTTGTTCCCTAACTTGGATGATACCATCAGACTTAGTTGCTTCAGCTGGAAGACCTCCTTCCTTTCTTAACATTTGATCACTAAGACAGGTCAATTTTATCTCCAAAATGTCTCCCAGCTCCCTCTCTGCTCATTTTCTCTGCCATTCTCATTATTTGGAGTAGACTCCTCACATGTCTTTCAGTTCTTCTTACAACCTCAACTAATCATTCCAGTCTTCTAGCTCACCCATCACTCTACCACATACATGTTTTAGGCACACCAGAGAACTCACCATTGCTTAAATATGCCATGTCCTTCCAAACAGCCATACCTTTGTCCATGCTTTGCCAGCTGCCTGGAATCCCCTGTTGACTTGTCCACTGGGAAAGTTATGTCAAGATTAGGAACATGGGCTTTGAAGACAGAGTCAGTTGATCCCTTCTCTCCACTTGTCAGGTGACATTTAACAAATTGATAGACTCTGTGCCTCAGTTTTCATATCTATAAAATGGGAACAAATGTACATACCTCAGAATTTTATAATGGTCAAATAAGATAACATAAGATAACTCTGGATCATGGTGCTTAGTAAGAAATCAATAAATAGTTGCTCAAGACATTTTAATTATCATATCATTTTTTAAGGCCCAGTTAAAATGTCACTTTCATTGAAGCACTTCCGAGTCTCCCTAGGCAAAACAAATCACTCTGTCTGCTCTAGTCCTTATAGCAACTGCTTTATGCTTCTACAAGAACACTTGCCAGGGAATTTTAAACCAATTATATATGTGTTAATTGTGAGATCCTTGAGGACAGGAAACACTGAAGTCTATTCATCTTAGCAAAACTTAACACCTAGCCAGGTCTATTATGTAACAGTTAAAAAAAAAAGTCTGTTGTTAAAAATAATAAGATAGCAAGACAGTATTTTAATGTATTAGAAGCTTACAGGTGAGTTCAGAGTAAGTCAAGCATGTATAAAATAATCATGAACAATCATTGTGATTATCCCTATAACCAGAGGTTAAATTCTGTGATTTGAACTATAATTTAACTAAAAAAGGAAAAAAATCAATGTGGATTGGAGACGCTGAATTTGGTTTTATAACTGATGTAGGGTTCAGCTTGCCCTTGACTCAGCTAAAATGTTTTCTTTCCTTGGGCCCAGTCTATTTTTTCTTTTTTAACAGAGTCTCTTTTTGTCACTCTGGTTGGAGCGCAGTGGTGTGATCATACTCACTGCAACCTCAAACTTCTGGGCTCAGATAGCCTCTAGCCTCAGCCTTGTAAGTACCTGGGACTACAGGTATGTACCACCTCACCTAACTGATTTTTTTAAACATTTTTTGTAAAGACAGAATTTTGCTATATTGCCCAGGCTGGTCTTGAATTCCTAGGTTCAAGCAGTCTTCCCAACTTGGCTTTCCAAAGTGCTGATATGAACCACCATACATGGTTTTTGTTTGTTTAAGCTAGCAGTTTGATGTTGATTTTTAAAAGCCCAAGGCATTATGTGTATTTTTTGCTTATTTGATTTGTTTTTTTGTTTTGTTTTGTTTTGGTTTGTTTTTTTGAGTTGGAGTCTCACTCGGTCACCCAGACTGGAGTGCTGTGGCAGCTCCCAGCCACCGCAGCCTCGACCTGCTGGGCTCCGACGATCCTTCCGCCTCAGTCTTCCAAGTAGCTAGAACTACAGGCGTGCGCTACCACACCCGGTTCATTTTGATTTTTTTATTGTAAAGATGAGGTCTCGTCAAGTTGTCCAGGCGGATCTCGAACCCGCGGGCTCAGGCAATCCACTCACCTCAGCTTCCCAAAGGCGCGGGATTACAGGCTGAGCCACCGAGCCCGGCTGCATTATGTGTATTTTAACAACTAAGAATATTTAATATTTACTACTTATAATTCAGTAAAACAGTTTGAGAATACAGGTAAATTAGACCAAATTATTTTAAGAATACGGCTAAGTCTAAACTGCCTAACTTTAAATGCTACCTCCACTATGTATGTGACTATGGAATCCTTTTCATATTTTGTTGCTCTCGTCACATTCAACTTTCTTTTCTATAAAATAGGAAGAATAAGGATGGACATGGTGGCTCATACCTATAATCCCAGCACTTTGGGAGGCTGAGGCAGGTAGATTGCTTGATATCAGCCTGGGCAACATAGAAAAACCTCATCTCTACAAAAATACAAATTAAAAAAAATTAGCCAGATGCAGTGGCACATGCCTGTAGTTTAAGCTACTCAGGATGCTGAGATGAAATCATTAGATGAGCCCAGAAAATCAGGACTGCAGAGAGTTGTGATCTCATAGTGATCATGCCACTGAACTCCAGCCTGGCAACAGAGTGAGAACCTGACTCAAAAAAGAAAAAAGAAAAAAAAAAAAGGAAGAATGATAACCTTTATTCCATAAGTTTGGAATTCCATAAGGATTATAGGAAATTTTATATATATATATATGCATATATATATATATATAAAGTATTTAGCATAGTGCCTGGCCCAAATGAAGAATTATATTAGTATTCTCCTCTTCCTCCTCCTTGTTCTTCCAAGTGTATAAAGTATGTGCCCTGTCAACATAATATCTTTATTTTGGCATAAACAACTATGAAAACTTATTATTGGAAAAAAAGTTCACCCTTTAACCATGTTTCGTTTGTGATCTAAGTCCTTGGTTTCCTCCAGAGAGCAGTAACTCCACTGCAAAATTTATCATTGAACTACTTTTAGGAGAAAAAGTAAAACAGATCCTTAGTAGAAAAATCTGCCCTCCTATCCTCCCCACCATCAACCTAGATGATTTTTGAACAGCCCAGTAGAGTTGCCACTTAGTCACACAGAACCACAAAGGGCCAGAAGGGTCAGGATGCCCATACCGCAGGGAAATTGAAACATTGAAAATGGAACAGAATAGAAAAGTTTCTGTACTTAGTAAAATTTTTCTCAAGGAGCGTTAACCATATGTGTCCCAACAGAATGGCAGTGGTGGGAGCAGAGACAAGGGTGAGACCAAATTATTAAAATAATTTAGTCTAATTTACCTGTATTCTCAAAGCACATGCTTGGGTACCCATAGGTGGTTGCTACATTGTTTTCTAAAATATGTAGGTGAATGGCCTTTGCAGGTAAGATTTTGTTTTTTCTGAATGGGGGATGGATATTTGTGACCGGAGCTGAATTGTTTCAGATGAATGCTTTTTAATCTTCAGCATTCGTCGGAATCTCCTGGAAGCCTTGTTAAAACCCATTGCTTGGCCTTACTCCTAGAGTTTCTGACTCAGTAGGTCTGGGATGAGACCCATGAATCTGAATTTCTGGCAAGCTTTCAGGTGAGGCTGATGCTGTTCATCTGAAGACCACGCGTTGAAAACCATTGTGCTAAGTCAGAGAGAAGATGCTAGTCACAGCCACCAGAAGTCCGACTTTTCTACATTTCCCTCCTAAAATTAAGTATTAAAAAAAGTTTGGCAGGGCTCTGTGGCTCAGCCTGTAATCCCGCGCCTTTGGGAGGCTGAGGTGAGTGGATTGCCTGAGCCCGTGGGTTCGAGACCCGCCTGAGCAGCAAGACCTCATCTCTACAATAAATCAAAAAATCAGCTGGGTGTGGTAGCACATGCCTGTAATTCCGGCTACTTGGAAGGCTGAGGCGGAAGGATCGCCAAAGCCCAGCAGGTGGAGGCTGCGGTGGCTGGGAGTGGCCACTGCACTCCAGTCTGGGCGACAGAGTGAGACTCCAACTCAAAAAAAAAAAAAAAAAAAGTTTGAGACATGACATGCTGTTAGCATGTTTGGTGTTTCTAATTATCAATTTGCTCATGTCTTAATCCTGCCATGACTACAAACGAATAAAAAATAAAACCAACTATTTCCTTTGCTTCTTCCTATATTTCCCCTCGTCATTAATCATAAAATGGCTACTTTCTTATCACCCAGGAAAAGAAAAGAGATTTAGGCACAAACATAAGAAAATATTTGACAAAATATTGCTTTTATAATTTAGCAATGTAGTGAGACATAAAAGCACATTTCATCTGTTTCAAAGATTGAATGTCATCTGTATATAGAATATGCCTCATTGTACTGGTTAGTGATGTCTGTTGAAAGCAAAATTCCCAAATGCCGTGCCAACTTGCTCAATTCTGAGAAAGAGTCCAGACATATTCCATTGCATTTGCAAATTAAAATTGCTCAGTTTGGAGTGAAATTGTAAGGATGATCGGCTAGCCCACTCTTTTATTTATAGTTATTTCAAAGTAAATCTCAAGCCATTTCAATGATGATTTGATTCTGATACTTTTTCCAGGTTCTCTTTTTCATTAAACTTTGAATTGCTTGACAGCCCTAAGTGTATTTTACTTACCTTTAACTCTCCAGATCCTAGCAAGCAGATGCTCCACTCATTTTTCGACAAATAAAGGAAATGTGCATAATAGTTTTGCAATTAAATTACTATCATCCTGAAGGAACTTCTCCCCTGTGACCCACCGTTTCACAGTCAGCCATTTAACCAGTCAAATCCCACGCCTTCAATAGAAAGTAGAACGTGGGACAGAGCCACCCATCAGGGAATGGGTGTGTTGAGACCGGCATGGTCAGTTAGATAGAGTTTTGTTTTCACAAAGGAAGGAATTTTACACGTCTCAATTATCCATGTTTTATTGCTTATATTCACAGTCATTTGTTTCTTAAAACCTGAATCTATTTTATTTAGAATGGGCTTTTTTTCCTCAGAAAAGACCTAAATAGTATATTTTCAGATTATAATCTTTATGGCTTTTTAAAAAAAAATTTGAAGTATATTTAAGAGGCAGGCATAACCTGTGTGCCTGATATATCTTCTACATTAAATGTTATTGTTTCTTTTGATATTAAAAACTATGATTCTCCTGGTTGATAAAAATCTTGTATAGCAAAGAGTCTGATTCCACTTCTGGTGTCTGACTGCTGACATCTTTCAAGACCCAGCACTCTCCCCGCCTCTCTCCCCACTCCAGGGAAGCTGATGAGAGAGTCTAGGTGCTCCCTCCATTGGCACTGGGGGAAACATCAAATCTGCAAGCTCCCATCCCTAGTGTGGGAACCCTCACCCCAGCCCACTCTCTGCTGTCATAAACCTCGTACCAGTCTCCTTTCCAGGCTCTCTTAAGCTATTTTTGGACCTGCCCTAGAAAGTCTTGTCAGGTGAGTAATAAACTTTTTCCTACCCTCTTAGTGCACATGTGGCATTATCAGTCTCAACATCTGAACCAGATTTGGGGTAAAGGCATCACTAATCTCTGCAAGTCACCATTAAACCTGGTAGCCAAAATATATAAAGAATGATCATTTTCAAGAAAAAACAAGAAAAAAACACTCCAATAAAAAATGGACAAAGGATTCAAATAATCACCTCACAAATTAAGATGCACAAATTACACATAAGCATATGAAAAGATGATCAATATTATCAGTCAATAGGAAAAGGCAAATTAAAGCCATAGTAAGATATAACTACCTACCTACTAGGTGGCCAACTTTTTTTAATGACAACTCTAAATGCTAGGGAGACTTCTGAACAACTGAAACTTTTACACATTGCTGGTAGAAATGCAAACTAGTTCAGTCACTTTGGAAAAGAGTTTGGCAGTTTCTTATAAATTTAAACATACACATAATATACAATCCAGCAATTCAATGACTAGATAAGAGTAATGAGAGCATACATATACAGAAAAACCTGTACCGAAAAACTGCAGGCTAATCAAATGCTCATCATATGTGAATGAACAACCAAACTTTGGCATATGCATAAAATAAAACACTCAGTAATTAAGAGATCAACTACTGACATATGCAAGTACATGGAGAATTTTAAATGCATTATGGCAAGTGAAAGAAGCCAAACTTAAAAGCCTACCTAGCATAAGATTCCATGTGTATGACATTCTGAAAAAGATAAAACTATAGAGAAGAAACAGATCAATAGTTGCCAAAGTCTCAAAGTGGGAGGAAAAATTCAACTCTAAAGAAATGAGAATCACAGAAGATGATGGAAATGTACTCTAGCTTTACTGTAGTGGTGGTGGTTATATGACATTTGCATCTGTCAAAATTCATAAAACTGAGCACCATATGTACTGTGTCTGAATTATGTCTCATAAACCTGGATTTAAATAAGTCTTCATTCTAATTAACCAATGTCTTTAGGACCATTTTAGCCAAGTTGTATGAATATAGCACCACTATTTACAAATGCACAAAGATGTTTCTCCTCTCAAAACTGACAAATGCAGGAAACAAATAAAAATCATACAATTTTGTGCAATGAGAACACTAAGAACAAAAACATGTTCCTCTCTTTGTTTGCCACCTCTTCTTCCACCAACTTTTCTTTGCTTTTTAAGGGTAGTCATAGTGAAGATTAAATCCTGTTTTTGTAGACTGCTCACTGGAGATTAAGTAAATTCAAGAGCTGGCATTCTAAATAGTGTGAATTCATTCAACATTTTGCTGAATAGTATTTTTACACATATAACTTATCAATTAAGGGGTAATTTTAGATAAGCAAATATCATTAGAAGGATAAGTATCAAGCGTGGGTATTTAAGCACTCATTTTGGCCACAGCAAGAATAATTTGATTACATGCTTTAGACAGATTCCCTTTTTTAATAATTCTATGAGGAACAAAGGGGGCATGCTCCCCAGGGGATTCAATGAAATAGATAATCCTGTGGTCAAAACAAGCAAAGAGAAGCACTTTACTAAAGATGGGGTTTTCTGTCTTCATTAGAAAAATTGAAGATATTCTAAGGAACTCCATTAAGGATAATGGTGTCTCTTAGAAGAACTGTGTGCTTCATGGCTTAGGTACTTGATTAGATGGCTAATTCACCCTCTACTTATCTAATTGATCTTGTTTTCTCCTTCAGCCTGCCCTTGAGATATCCCAAAGTAAATTACATGTAACCACTGGCAACTTCTTTTCCTTACACATCAAGGAATGCCAAACTGTGTCTACTGCTATCATAGGTCCTCTCAATACTTAAAACAATGAACTGAATTCTAGGGGTGACTGTACTTCTTTTGAGGGCATAGCTCCTAGTTGCCCTGTTAATAAATCCCTTCTAAAAATGTAATTGGTTGTCATGAAGGAAAGAAAGAAGTCTCTTATTACATTCACTCTCTTTCTCTTAAAGGAAAAGGCCCTTCACTATGGTGGGCACAAAGGGACTTGCCCCTTGATCCATTTCCATGCTCCCACAGAGCCCTATAGAGAAGGATTATCTCAATAGAAGGGTGAGGGAATACCCATGAGCAAACATGGCAGCCAACTGGCAATTTCAAAGGAGCCTTGAAAATGAATCAATAGGCCGGGCTCGGTGGCTCAGCCTGTAATCCCAGCACTTTGGGAGGCCAAGGTGAGTGGATTGCCTGAGCCCGCGGGTTCGAGACCCGCTTGGGCAACTTGACGAGACCTCATCTCTACAATAAATCAAAAATTAGCCAGGCGTGGTAGCATGCACCTGTAGTTCCAGCTACGTGGAAGGCTGGGGTAGAAGGATCACTGGAACCCAGCAGGTCGAGGCTGCAGTGGCCGGGAGCAGCCACTGCACTCCAGTCTGGGTGACAGAGTGAGACTCCAACTCAAAAAAAAAAAAAAGAAAGAAAATGAATCACTATCTATTTTGTCCCTCATGAAGTGTGATATAGGATTGCTTTTCAATCACTCTCTGTTGCCACACATATGATTGATGCCATTTATATATGTGGCATAGTCATTCATTCATTCATTCTGTGCATATCTGAGCACCTACTATACCCTTCCAGATACTAGTGATACAATAGTGAACAAATAGACAATAACTTGTCCCCATGGGAATTTATATTTCAATAGTGCAAACACAAAATAAAAAGATAAATAAGATACATATATATTTAAATTATTAGTAAGCACTTACGTTATTTAAATATAATCAAGTACTATACTATATCTTAGAAGCAACTGGTACTACAAAGTAAAGTAGGAAAGAGATTGAAATAATCGGAGGTGTTAAGCAGAGTCATAATTTTGGATAGTGATTGTTGTCCTTATAAGAAGTCTATGTGAAAAAGCCGGGCTCGGTGGCTCAGCCTGTAATCCCGCGCCTTTGGGAGGCTGAGGTGAGTGGATTGCCTGAGCCCGCGGGTTCGAGACCCTCCTGGGCAGCGAGACCTCATCTCTACAATAAATCAAAAAATCAGCCGGGCATGGTAGTGCATGCCTGTAATTCTGGCTACTTGGAAGGCTGAGGCGGAAGGATCGCCGGAGCCCAGCAGGTCAAGGCTGCGGTGGCCGGGAGCGGCCACTGCACTCCAGTCTGGGTGACATTGTGAGACTCCAACTCAAAAAGAAGAAGTCTATGTGAGACAGAGACACACAGGGAGAATGCCACATGACAGCAAAAGTACCGATTAGAAAACATTAAGTCCCCTACATACAAACCTTCAAGTTGCAAACTTCCAAAGATGCAAACATGTATTTGCATATCCAACCACATAAGCTATTTTTTATTTTTTGTGTGTGTTTGCTTTAATTTTTGCTTTTGCTTGCTTTATTGTTTGATTTTTATGTATTATTTGTATGAAAAGTTTCATTAACCTATCATAATACAGTACTTATAGCCAATTGTATTAGTTGGGTACTTAGGCTAAGTTTGTCAGCTTACAAACAAATTGGACCTATGAACATGCTCTCAGAACAGAACTCGTTTATATGTAGGAGATTATTTATTCTAATGCATCTACTAACCAACGAACACCAAAGACTGCTGGTGTTCCAGAAAAGAAGCTAGCAAGAGGCAAGGAGAGATTCTTCCTTAGATCCAACAAAGGGAGCATAGGACTGCTAGCATCTTGATTTCAGACTTGTAGCCTCCAAAACTCAGAGAATAAATTTCTGTTGTTTTATTTCACCTAGTCACTTTGTTATAGCAACCTTAAGAAACTAATACACTCATGAAAGTAAAATAAAAATTGATGAGGGATCACGAGTGTAGTGAGAGAGAAGTAAAGAACATACCAAAATTTTAGGCTGGAACAACTGAATTAATGAGGTTTAGGGACAATATTTGGAGTTTCATTTGGACATGTTTTACTGAAACACCCATATACCTAATCAAGCCATACAATATTTAATTATTTACCAAATCCTAAAAGAGAATAAGTATAAGGTAAGTTACATTGTTCCATGGGCCACAGACAGAAATGAGAACCATAGATTTAACAGAGTAGACATTAATGGATTATTTAAATAAGTATCTAATCAAGAAACAACTTGAGTACAAACTTATACACTAAATCTTCCTGCTTTTATTTGGTGTATGGATCTATTTCTTCTTCTCTACTGAAAACTGTGTGGTATATAGGGCATGTGGGACACAGAGGATGAGTATTAACTAAGCTACCACTAGTGTTATGGCCTGAAACAAAAGAAGCTTAATTACAAAGCAGCAGCATCGATCATATTTTAGTGCAACACTAGGATCATCTTCCATTGAGGCACTTCAGGGAATATATGCAATAAGACCACCATGAAATATACTTACAGGCTCCTGATTGAAAATGCTGGAGCATGTTTACTCTCCTTTGCCTTGAAACACATTAAAAACAATAAAAAGAATGAAAAAGTCTACTCAAATCACTATTTCCTTGAAACAGACAAAATGGCTACAATACCAAACCACAGGCCATAATGAGTATTTGTCCAATTCTATAAAATGCAGACCCAACATTAAGAAGGATGCAAGAGTTGACACAAATTTCTTCATACCTCAGTCATGAAAGAAATTCTTCTAAAAATACCTGTAGCTTAGTATCAAAATGGGAGACTTTGAAATCTCAAACAGCCTCCACAACATTCCCAAAACGAGATGCTTGGTGGCCAATGAAGATTTTGCAAAAGATGTAGCATAAAATTAGATTTGCCTCTATTCACCCAACATCTACTACAGAGGGAAAAACAGATTGAAATACACGTTTGAGGAAGCATGCCACTGGGAAAAGATAATGGACATTGATCTTTTTTTCGCTCAGTCTGCACATTCACACTCTCACCCTCACTCTGCCATAGTGGAAGAGCAGGGCTTGATTCGCTCATCTCAAGCCAAATGAGAGGTATTTTAAGGTGATCACTGAAACAACTTGACTTGTGTCTCCAGGAATTGGTGGAGTGCAAATACAACTGCTCAACCATTATGTCTGGTAGAGTCTAAAAGTGAGAGCATACTGGCCCTATATAGGTAATCCCAGCACTTTAGGAGGCCAAGGTGGGAGGATTGCTTGAGGCCAGGAGTTCAAAACCAGCCTGGGCAGCATAGTGAGACCTCATATCTACAAAATAATGATGATGATGATGATGATAAGCTTGGCATGGTGGCATACACCTGTGTAGGGCCTGTTGCCCCAGCTACTCAAGGGTCTGGTGTGGGAAGATCTCTTGAGCCCAGGAGTTTGAGGTAATAGTGAGTTATGATGGCACCACTGAAGTGACAGAATGATACCCTGTCTTTAATAAGAAGAAGAATAATTCAGGAAAGGAATGATAAAACAGCAGAAGATGGGTAGAGAGATAGCAGAACTCAGGAAAAAAATAGAAAAGTAAAAACTGCTATAGACCTGGGAACTATAAGACAAACAACTAGTAATATATTTGAAAAACAAGAGAAAATCATATAAAATAATATAAAAATAGGAAAATAATTAGTAGTAAGACCATAGATATTAAAGATAAAACAGTTTCATATTATCTGTCTAATTGGTGTCTCTAAAAATAATAGCAGTACAAATGGTACATAGATCCAATATATTATTGCAAAATGTTCTTAAAATAGTAATGAATCTTTAAAAGAGAAATGAATTTCAAAGAAAAAAGGATTCCATAGGAACCTCTGTGGAAAACTCAAATTATTTAAAAAGTTTTTAAAAATGTATTGCCTTTAAACTTCTCCATAATTGTATTTAATACCCGTAAATGCACTTAATGCATTTAATGTGTGCAAAACTTTGTTACAAATTCACAAATTTTTATACATAGTCAAGTGTCCTTTGAGTCAGGCATACAGGTACTATCAGGTAGACATTCTCAAGCATGAAGGAAGCCACACACCATGAGCCTCAGTTGAAAAAATGCTTGAGGATGCTATCTATTAACGATAAATAAATCAAAAAGAAAAAATCAGAAATGAAGACACTATAATAAAAAGCCTGACAGTCAACATGGAATCTATTTACTAAATTTTATAAAATTGAGGCAGTTATGAGGATGTAGAGCATACATGTAAGAATTGGAAAGTTGAGAAAAGAAGAGGCAGAATAAGCATAAGAGGATTGATTCATTTTCTCATATTTATAGTGAGAAGTCTATTGATATGGCCTAAATTGAAACACATAACTAAATGCACATTCACATCATGATTCTAATCTCATGTTGTTTTTCATTATCTTCCTTTTAACTCAGAGGAACATTTTAGAAACTAATCGCTCCCATGATGAAGAAATATTTTCTTCTACAATGTAGTGTGATCTTATTTTAGAAAATTATGCCTAATCATCTTGATCTCTGTGTAAATGCATAGAGAAATAACACAGATAATATTCACCAGATATAGACAGTGATTATTTCTGGGAGGGTAGGATTTTAAATAATTTTTAATTTTCTTCCATTTAATTTTCTATATTGCTTGACTAGTTATAATGAGTACATATAATTTTTTAAAAAAATAATTAATTTATTAAAGACAGGCACATAATCTTTTATTCAAAACTCTTGGGACCAGACATATTTTTAAATTAGAATTTTTCAAATTTTTGGAAGTATATAATAGGGTGCTTATGGAAAACCCTTCAGGAGTCTGGTCCAGCACTCTAAAATCAAACATGTTAATATTATTACAGCAAAAATGTGAGTTTTTACACAAAGTGGAAAATTATACTGTATTAGCCTTTCTAATGTTAGTTCAGGTCAGTTATTATCAAGTGATAAGTGATAATGATTGTTCTGCAAAGTAACAAAATTTTTTTCACATTTAGGTTCTTTGACTATAGTTTTATGGATTAAAAAATATGAACCATTATACAGAAGACCCCATTTATTCATCGTTTTTCTTTCCATGGTTTCAGTTACCTTCAGTCTATCGTGATCTGAAAACAGGTGAGTACAGTACAAGAAGATATTTTGAGAGAGACTACATTTACGTAACTTTTATTATTGTAAGCTATAATTGTTCTATATTATTATAGCCACAATAATGTTTTGATCAACAATGGAACACATATATGACAGTGATCCCATAAGATTATAATGAAGCTGAAAACTCCCATCACCTAGTAGCATCTTGATAATCCTGACCCTGTGTAGGCCTGGGCTAATGTAAGTGCTTGTGTCTTCATTTTTAACAAAAATGTAAAAGTAAAAAAAAAAAAGGAAAGAAAAAAGGCCTCTGGAATAAGAATTCAAAGAAAGAAAATATTTTTATACACCTGTACAATGGGCTTGTGTTTTAAGCTAAGTATTATTACAAGAGTCAAAAAGTTTTTCTGAAAGTTTACAAAGTCACCAAAGTTGCAGTAAGTTAAGATGATTACTTCAGAAAGAAAATCTTTAAAAATAAGTTTAGTGTAATCTAGATATACAATGTTTACAGAACATGCGGTAGAGTACAGTAATGCCCTTGGCTTTCACATTCACTCGTCACTCACTCGCTGACTCACCCAAAGTATCTTCCAGTCCTGCAGAGAGCAAGTGCCCCATATAGTTATACCAATTTCTATCTTTCATACCGTATATTTACGGTACCTTTTCTATGTTTAGATATCCAAATACTTAATCATTGTGTTACAGTTTCCTACAGGATGCAGGGCAGTAACATGCTGCATAAGTTGGTAGCCTGGGAGCAAAGGCTATACCATATAAAAGGCATACAGTAGGTTATACCATGGAGGTGTGTGTAAGAACACTCTATGATGTTTGCCTAATGATGAACTCACTTAACAACACATTACTCTGAACACGTTGCCATCTTTAAGTGATGCATGACTATATTCATTATTGTTGTTAATCTCTTACTGTGCCTAATTTATAAATTAAACATTATCATAGATGTGTATGTATAGGAAAAAATGATAACAATTACGTATACAATAAACATATACAATGGGGTTTGGTACCATCTGCTGCTTTGGGCATCCACTAGAGGTCTTGGAATTTATTTCCCTTGGATAAGAGGGGACTACTGTATTTAATTTGAATGCCCACTTGATGCAAGCAACCTAATATCCTACAATCATTCTGATGTGTTTTTTATTTTATTTTATTTTATTTTTTTTGAGTTGGAGTCTCACTCTGTTGCCCAGACTGGAGTGCAGTGGCCGCTCCCGGCCACCGCAGCCTCGACCTGCTGGGCTCCGGCGATCCTTCCGCCTCAGCCTTCCGAGTAGCCGGAATTACAGGCATGCGCTACCACGCCCGGCTGATTTTGTGATTTATTGTAGAGATGAGGTCTCGCTGCCCAGGCGGGTCTCGAACCCGCGGGCTCAGGCAATCCACTCACTTCAGCCTCCCAAAGGCGCGGGATTACAGGCTGAGCCACCGAGCCCGGCTCAATTCTGATGTGTTTATGTTTTTAATAGAGAGATCATGCATGGTTTCTTCAATTTTTCATCCTCAACGTATTTTCTGTCTCACACAGCAACCCCTTTCTGTTATGTATATACATTTCCTCACCCTCACCTTTATTCTTCACCTTCTGGATTTTATCAACACAGAAAGGCAGGATGGAAGAGTGGAGAAAAACACTAAACTGAGAATTAAGAAATGTTATTTTAGCTCTTCCACCCAATAGTTGTGACTTTCAATAAGTCAGTTTCCTCGGTAAGACTCGCTTTGCACACAACACCAAAATACTTGTAGCACATGTTAAATCTAATGATAATTAGATATAAATCACATTTTAGATCTAATTTTTCAGGAGGTCAGTCTTGGGGGAGGAAGGGAGGGATTTGTTAAACAAGAACAACAGTGAGTGAAACGGAAAAAAGTGACCAGACAGCCAGGCTAAGGTACACATTGTCTGGGACCCTCAAGGCCATTTTACCATGAATATACAGGCTTTGTTAGCATCATAATCAAAACAAAATCTCTCTTCTTCAAAAATGTCAATCGTATCTTTTTATCTGCCAATCTCTTTGATGTCAAAATACCCTAGGCTACTCTAACAATAAACATCATTTCTCCATATGAGATAACTGGACACAAGTGTCAAACTAAATCAGGATTTAACCTGATCTTTTATGAGGTTCAGTTAAACTAAATCCTTCAGATCTGTAAATTTGTACATCATCTAGTAAAGTCATCGTCATTAGTCCTCCATTTTAGTGAATCGTTCAATAAAGTTTAGAAATAATGAAAATATGACTCTACATGTTAAAATTCCTATATAATAGGCATATTCATCAGACGTGAGTTGGTGTATAATAGCTCCATTCTAAACAGCTTTTGGCTATGAAAGCAATGAAACTGTGCTGAAAGATCACTTCAAGTCATAAAAAACAATTGGATTGCTGGAGTTTCATCAGCAGAAGCTCTGGAAAGACCATATGGAGGAAATTCCCAACTTAACAAGATTTTTGTCTATTAATAAGCTGCAACAGGAAGTCAGGCCCTTTAGTTGCTGACTGACATGGAAAATTCTTTAAAACCACATGTCCCTTTGGTGGTTACTTTTCACAAAGGGAAATTCTGCCGTGAGTATCTGGTGAGGTTGCATCAGATTGGTAAGGCTAACAGTTGGGACTGCCTGTGTAAGGGATGTAGGACTGAGTGTGGCACCATAGTTCTCACACATCAAAGGAAAATGAAATAGAAAGAAACCAATGGCTTGTTTTCTCTGATTGGTGACCAAATTACTGAGTGAGGTTCTATCTTTAAAGTTTCTTAAGCACCGTGAGGACTGGATTAGTACCAAGGGGGTCTGTGTTTCTGGGCTCCTGCTCAAACCAGTAAACCTCCTGTTTCTCAGGCCATGAAACATAATGACTTCTGTGATGTTGGAGGTTCTAAAAGCACAGGTCTCGGGGACTGGACTTGTGGACGTGCCTATGACAGACAGACCATGCATTGAATTCAACCATCTCCATCTTTTCAGAATCTTAGTATCAACTCTAGCCCATCGCACTCATAAATAAGTATATATGTGCACACACACACACACACACACACACACACACACACACACACACAGTTCCAGCACATTGCATATTTTCTCTTTCAGCAAACCCATCCATATTTCTTACAAACATGATGCCACATCAGCACTTTCTGCAGCCTCAGAGTAGTTAACTGGATGCCAGCAATATGAAAGCTGTCTCTGTTTATTACTTAACTACTTGAAGAATCAGTTTCTTCTGTAAAATTAGATTCTTGCCCCTGAATACACCTCAGAAGCCTTGTAATGTTTAGATGTGTGTCTTTATGAGAGTGCTCTTTACCTTAAAATCCTATGCCAGCATTCCCAATGTGTCCCAGAGGAGATAAGTCTCCTAAGAGAATAATAAGTATTTTGCAAAAGTAAAATAAATAAATCAAATTACCAGCTCAAATTAAGTTGAGGAAATTTTAGGTTAAGCCAGGTGTCTTTACTGTAGGAATTTCTAGAGACTGCAAGTCCCTAAAGTGCAGTAAGAATTTCCAAGGGATTGGTATGCAGTGCAATGCTGCCCAGTATACCTCACCTTGGATTATTTCTCAATAAGCATCTCAAGGGATATTTTCTGAGACATGCTGAATCTTAAAATGCAAGTCATATTATAGTTGGTATAAGAGATCTGAGCAGCCTGGGTGAAACCCTAATAGAATTAATCTGAAAGCATGACAACACTCCTGTTTCTGCTCAAAAGGGAATCTATTTTCAGTTTAGAGCATAAACCATAAAAATGTTTTTCACACTAGAAAGAAGTTAAGAGCCTCATCACTTTCTTATGGTTTAGATAGGACACACAGAGGCAGAAGGCTGATCACACAGAGCTGCTCAATGTAGAAAACAGGGCTGAGACATCCCCAGGCTGATGGCTAAGTGGCTAGTGGGAGCCATTTGCAGAGCATGTTGGAAAAAGCATTCCTCCCGTGTGTAACATTTTCAAATAATCTTATTCAAGAATTCTATTGAAAAAAGTCTTATATAACTACATCAGCCTTGAAAAACTTCTAGTACATTAACCAGAAAAAGGCTACTAGAAGATGATTGACTGAAGAAGAGAAATCCAGCAAAATCAAAGAAGAGAAAAGTTTCTTAAATGCACATAGGGATGGGTTATTATTGGGGTTATAAATTATTATATGGGTTATAAATGCACTATTAGGGATGGGTAGTCAAAAATGATCAGAACACTGCCAAATTCTATTTTCATTATAGAAAATATGATTAACTTAGTTATATGCTAGAATACATAAAATATATGTTTTATGGGAAAAGTCATGAATATGTTTTTTACTGTTTTCATAAAGCTTCAATTCTTCCAGGTGTTATTGTAAACAAATAACTGGACAAGATAGATCTCATATTCATGCATAGAGATCCTAAATTGGCTGCCTCCCTTACAAGATCTAGTTCTAACAGTAGGCTTTCACTGCAGATGGTGTTACTATTATTTATTCATGCAATCCAAGGGAAAGTCCAGGCTTATTTATCTGAAAACATTAAATAAGCTCTAACAGGCTAATTGGTTGCTAAGAATGAATTTAGCACAATATCCATTACCAGATTCACATTTGAACCAGAAAAGTTGATATTTTTAATTCAAAACTATTATTATACAGAATGTTCTAGAACTATTTTATATATTTAGTGTAGAAGAAATAATAATTACAGCTGTCATTATTGAGTGCCTACAGTATGATATGCCCAAGTGGTGGAGCCAACATCTGAACCCAGATCTGTTCACCCTAAAACCTTATTACATTGACTGAGAAGGTCCAAGAAAATTTTGGACAAAGTTAATAGTGAAATTATGCTACTATTGACCCAAACTTGCAACCTTCACTACAAATGATCCCAATGCCCCAGGATTGTGATTTCCCAATGAGCGACTCATACTCATGAAAGAGAGTATAAATGGAACCCTAGGACTTATAGAGTGCATAAGTGTTGTCGTTTCTCAATGATAGCAAACATATATAGACTAACAGCAAAGAGTAGGATTACTGAGAACTTATTTAGCAAAAATTACGTGATTTCTAGATGAGAAATAACAAATCTGATTAATTCTGTGGTTTTTCTGAAGAAATGAATGAGAAATGAGATTGTGTTAACTAGTGGATGTAAAATATTTAGAGTCAAAAAGAAAGGTTGAGAATTTTCCATCCCCAAAGCAATTAAAAAACAGTAATCACTACTTAAAAAAAAAAGTTTTATCTGGAATAAGGATTGAGTTCAAGAAAGAAGCTAAGAGCACACAAAGTTGTATATAAAAAAGTAAGAATAGGATTTGCCACGATGCAGGAATTAGTACCCATTTTATTTAATATATCAAAAATTGTCCCAATGAGAGAGTATACCAAGATATTTCCATTATGACAACCAAGATTAGACTCTTCTGGTAGTGAAATATTACACTGACAGAGATAAGCTGGAGTATAGTTTTGTGAAGAATCCAGAAAACTAGGTACATGGAAGAAAAGGTAATATGTGCACTATAGTCAAGGTATACCAGGAAGGAGTCTAGTATTCCCTGTCCACTGATTTCTAGGGACATTCTTCTGCCCTGTTCCCATAGTCCTGCCCCACAAAATGGTATACCTTACCCAAAAGAGCAAAGTGGTATACATCACCTGAAAAAACAAATTGAGAAAGGAATTATTTGCCCTCCCCCAACAGGGCCCAAACCCAAAGATCATTAGAAAGTCCTCTAGCCATGGAGAGGAGGTGGAAAAGGAAATGCGAAGGAAAACCCCATGCCTCCCTTCCCTGATACAGGGTTTCTGAGTCAAAGTCAGGTAGGGAAGCCTTAAAATGACTTCTTTAGACTTCTCTAAGTATTTAACATCTGAAAGTGATTCCAAAAGTTCTGGAGTCTGCCCAAAATCTTAACCAAGGTCAAGGAAGAACAATTCAACACTGCAGGTTCAAAGGGACAGTGCTGAGAAAGAAAAAAAACTATACTTGCACTTTACTGAGTTCAACCCATCCAGTAAATGGGCCACAGATACAAAATCTGCCTGATACATTGTCTCATAGCTACCTGTGTTTTTCCTTCATAGTTCTTGTCACAGTTTGAAATTGATTATTTATGGTATTATCTCATTCATGTTTTTTCCCAACTAGATGGTTTTATGAGACCAGGGACCTTGCTTGTTTTTGTTCACTGCTGTGTTCCTATAATGTGCTTGACACATGGCTGGCACTCAATAAATATGTGTTTGGAAACTGAAAATGCTAGAAAATTCCAGTTATTGGTTCTTAAGAAAAACCCGACAGAGTTAGAAGAATTCAGAGATGATGCTTAATTTGATGAGGAGCATTATGAAACACTGTGGGAGGACAGAATAACAGATTAGGCTCTTAGAAATGGAAAATGCAAGTGGACAAAGCTATAAGAGACCAAAAAGAAACTGACAGAGGTAGAGTCAATGTGACTTAGTTGAGAAGATCCCCAAACATAAAGACCAGGACATACAATTTATAGCAGAAATTTATTCTTTTAGAACATATTAATCTAAGAAGTATTTCAGGATAAGAATACAAATAAGGTTTTAAAAAGTATGATACATTTGTCACTAAGAAGTTGGTAGGGAAACTAAAATGTTTAGACTAAACATTTGAAGTTGTTTCAAAAAAATCTTATTCCCTCATACATTATCTCCTTATCACCGTTAGAAAACAATTCTGAGCTGAATCATCTGGTGATGAGGATCTCAAATTGTAATTCCTGTTTGCTTGTGAATCCTAGTGGGAAGGGAGAAAGTATCAACTGATCAAATGTTAAATATTTGGTTATGTTTAGAAGAAAAGTAAATTAGCCTTTATCCAATTACTTGAAGCTTTCTGTTGCAGAAGTTACTATGGTGTGCCAAAAAACCAAAACTTAGCTTAGAACAACACTAATAATCATTTTGCTCATGAATCTGCATCCTAACGAGAAGGAAATCTCATTTCTACCCCACTTGGTACGGGCCAGGGCAATGGAAAGGCTGGTGGAATCAGCTGAGGATTGTTCACTCACAAGACTGGTGACTGCTGCTGGCTGTTGGCAGAGGGCCTCAGTTCCTCTTCATATGGGCGTCTTCATGCAATTTCCCCACATGGATTAGTTTCACAGCAAAGTAGCTAGGTTTCAGGAACAAGCATCTGAAAGAAAGAGAGAGAGAGACGGAGTGGGGGAGATAGAGAGAGACAGGAAGCAATGCAAAAGTTGTATTCCTATTATGACCTAGATGCAGAAATCATATTGCATTCCTTCAGGCACACTGGTCTGTTGGTTGGAACAGTTATGAGTCTAAATTCAAGGAATAAAAGCATAGTCCCTGCTCTCAAAGGCAGGAGAAGGGCATATACATATTGGTGCAACTATCTTTGGAAAATACAATCTGCTACAGCTTTACCAGAAGCATAATCTGTTCTTAAGATTTCTTATTTGTCTCTGTAGAAAACTAAAAACCAGATGAGATGGTAAACAGCAATGGAAAGAGCTGAAATGCATTGTTTGATATGGCACAAGACTTGCTATCAAGGCAATCATATTTCAAACATTCAGTTACTATTTGGAAATTGATACAAAAATTTTCATAAGTAATTTTTAAAATTTTTTTGTTCAAATTACCTAATTAGCACCAGTTAATAAATCAAATCAGTATAGTCACCCCATGAATTTGCAGTGCAAGACAACAGGCCAACATTACCTCTAGTGTTTAGGAAAGAAAAATGAAAATTACAAGTTACATTATAGTTAAAACACAAGATAAAAATTATGTTAAGAAAATTGTTGATGTCAAAGTTAGACTATCCTAACTTTCAAAATGGGGGAAATAGAATTGTTATTAATAATTGTTGTAGTGGAATGGGCTGAAAGGATATTAGAGACCTCAAATACTCCAATGAGTTTACCTCTTCTGAATTCATATCAGTATGCGACTTATGCATACTTACTTGCAGTCATTTTATCTATCTATATCTATCTATCTATCATCTATCTATCTATAATTTTTATATTTTGCCTTTAACACTACACGTGTGTTTATTCCTGGCTCCTAACACTCTGCGTGTTTGAGTGCTGTAAATAAATATTTGAAAAAAACAGAAAGACAATGAAGTGAGGTACATTTTGTATATTGTTTACTTTATAGCATGTAAGAGCTAAGAGCTTTGAATAATTCGTTGGTTTGAAGGAATCTCTTTTTTGAACACAGCAAACAGCTTTGCATTATGGGCTTTTGCTCATCTTGCAACTGCAAGAAAGAACATGTATCAGGTGGGTGATGCTTGAGGAGGGTAGAGTGCTCACTTCATTTTATTGCTCCCAGATTACTTCAAATTATCCTCACAGACATCTGCCTCAATTAACATCTAATCTATTACTCCTCTGCTTTTATACTCAAGGAGGAACATCTTTATAGCATGCTTGGTTTTGTTTCTCCCTCCCATAAACAAAACATCTTCCTAAATTACCTTTCACAAAAGCCACTTTTAGATAGATAGACAATATGTATTATGTTTTAAGAGCCTGAGGAACACAATGCTGAATCTCTTGGAAAGGAACAAAAGGCCCAAGTGCCCTGAATGTTTCCACACAATACTCAGAGTACCCAAGAGTTAATGAAAGAGCTCCAGTTTCCAATCCACATGAACTGGGTTTAAATACCACCTATGGCCTGAGCAATATTAGTAAGCTACTTAATGTCTCTGAAGCTCAATTCACATATATATACCATGGGAATAGTGCACCCTGTCTTGCAGGACTGTCACAGGGATTAAGTGAAATAGTATGCAAGAGTGACTGACACTACCTAAACAATACTATTTTATCATCTTTCCTCAATTTGGTTGCTATTTTTTCCTGTTCTTTAAAATTTTTTTTAACCATTTACGTTTTGTTTTTAATGTGACAGGTAAAGAGTTTGAAATTTCACACAGACATACACGGACCTTCCTCTATTAAAAAATAACTTTCCTTCTTCCTTTTTCATTTCCTTCTTCTTTCCACCAATATCTCAGTAATTTCCAACCACCAATTATCCAGTGATGAATAAAGCAGTGGATCCCTTTCCTCGTGACGCTTGCCATCTATTAGGAAAAAAGAGCATCTGAACAAATAAATAATTAGACACATCTACACTAAAGCTGAGAAAGAAAGAGGTTGAAAGTTCTAGAAGTGGCCAGGCATGGTGGTTCAAGCCTATAATCCCAGCATTTTGGGAGGAGGAGGCAAGAGGATTGCCTAAGTCCACGGGTTGGAGACCTGCCTGGGCAACCTCATCTCTAAAATAAATAAAAAATAAATTAAAAAATAGCTGGGCATGGTAGCAGATACCTGTAGTTCCAGCTACTTGAAAGGCTGAGATGGAAGGATTGCCTAAGCCCAGCAGGTCAAGGCTGCGGTGACTGGGAGCATGCCACTGCACTCCAGTCTGGGCAACAGGGTAAGACTACAACTCAAAAAAAAAAAGAAAAAAAGAAAGTTCTAGAAGTGACCTTCATAATAAGGATGGTCAAGAAAGACCTTTGTGAGCCAATAATTAAGCAGAGAACTCAAGAACAGTATACTGATTAATCTCCACTTCCTGTCTTTCTACCTACCCACACTCCATTTTCTGTCCTTCTTGACCTTCCTCAAGCCCAGAGGCTGGGCCCCTGAAGCCTGTACCGTCCGTTCTCCCTTGCCTCGGGCTTGCTTATGGGACTGACAAAGTGAGACAGTGACTAAAGATTGAGGGGCAGGAGGATGGAGATCAAAGATGGACCCATGCTTTGGTGTCCCGTCTTTGGCTATGGTCACATCTCTCCACAACTGAAACTCCCCCAGAACACCCCTCTCCACAGTCTCAGCTCCTACGTTCAGACAAATGCTATTTCCACTCCTTACTCCTTCTGCCTGTGGTGCAATCATAACTTCCTGGTTTGCTAGTCTCTGGGTGTCTCATCCTTTGTTGTCTGTCCCTTGCCCAGCCCTCACTTCCTCTAAAGTCTCTTCATGTAGACTGTCTGGTGTTAATTCTGTTTTTAGACTGTAACAACAAAAAGTTGGCCACGTGAAGAAGCTGGAAGAAGTCATGCAGGAGATGAAATAGCATGTTCGAAGGTTCTAATGTGGAGAAAAGCCTGGACTGTTTGAGGATTTAGGAGGAGGGCTGTGTGGCTGAAGTCCAGCAAGGGAGGGAAAAGTGGCATGAGATGGCAGTGGAGAGGTAGGCAGGGCAGCCCATTAAGACCTTGGGACTAAGATGTTTGGACTTTATAAGTGAACTCACGAGTTCTCACACTTATGAATAAGACAAGGACTTGCCAATTCAAATTGTCCTCTATTTAACCAGCAGGACAGAAGGCCAGAAATGAATGAGGAGCTTTTGTTTCTCAAGAGAAGTATTATACGTGCATATATATGTGTGTGTGTGGATATATATATATATCCACACACAACACATATATGTAGACACATACACACATATATGTAGTTGTTTTATTATCATTATTGTTATTCTTTTCATAAAAGACTTAGTTTAGAATGCATACCTAGAATAAAATGTGGTTTGGACTATAAAAAATATGCCTCCATGTTTTGAAATCTTCAAACACAGTTTTATTTCTACTATATAGTACTTTACAAAGCAAGGGATTAATATTATCACTGCTATGATAAGGTCAAAGCATATTTTTTATCAGTGGATTAGCTCCATTTATGTCTTTATTGAAAGCATATTCAATTTATTTCAAGCTTACTTCCATCTAAATCAGTGAATCTGTGTATCTTTGTGTTTCTCTGCTTGCCACTGAAACATTATCTATCTAAACTAAAGCAGCATGAAACGAAAGACAGGAGCAAGGCTGTACAGTGAGCCCGTACTGCCATTTTTTTCACCCATTTCCAAGAGATCTTTGCATCTTCTGCTTAAAGCAAGGACAAACTGGACCTCTCCCTGAACCATCAGGATGGTTACAATGCTTTTCATTACTGCAAGATAAACGTGAATTCCAAGCAGAATGCACCTTTTGTGATCTTTCTCCTTCCTCATTGTCTTCTTCTTGATTTTCCTTCTTACACTCTCCTTTGCTGCTCTTAGTCAGGGTCATTCCTGGAGGCTACTCTTCCTGGGAGCTAGTGGGGACCCTTTGTTATTGCAGCATGCCCTCCTGCCTTATCACTGCCCTCTCTGTATACTGACAGATTCATCTATCTACAGAATCCTTTTCCTCACTTCACAATCCCCAAATCTTGCTATTCAGAAAAAAAGTCCTTTCTTTCTTTATTGACTCAAAAGATCCAAATCTTCCTGCCTGACTTAAGAACTTCATCTGCCTTCAATTTTCCTTTAAAGGCAGCAACCTGAGGCCCGCAACCTTAGACTCTTTCTTTACTTACTTTGCACTCTCACATCCCACATCGATCTGCCAAGAAAATCTTGTAGACTCCACCCTCAAAATATACACAGAATCCAACCACTTCTTATCACTTCTGCAAGTCACACCTGGTCCCAGTCACCACCATCATCTCTTTGCTGGATTACAGTTTTTCACAGCCAACTCAGTTTTTATTGCTGAAATCTAAGTCAGAAAATGCCATTCCTCCACTCAAACTCCTGCAAGTTCTCTATATTTCACTCAGATTAAAGGCGAGCATCCCTAGAAGGAACTGCAAGCCTCTCCAGGACATTTAGGTGTTGGGAGCCGGTTACAGAGGCGCACTGAGCATTAGGGATCAGGAAGGGCCGTTGACCCCGAGACCACTAGGATGCGTTCGGGGGCTATTGACCCCATTTCCTCCCCCTTTCTACTCAGCACTAACCAGATTAAGCTCCTGTGAGCTCAAAACAAAAACTCTGAGACCGGGATGAACACAAGCTAACTTTAGAAGCTCATTACTCCCATTCTTCTGCAAACTGCAGTTTTGGCTTTCACACAACTTATAATTCAAACTCGTGTCACATCTAAGAGCCTTAGTATTGGTCACAGGCTTCTGGGTCATGATCTTAGGATTTATTGAAGGTGTAATTTGTAGAATATAGTTTTAGAAGACAGCCATTTTGTTGAAAGAATGAGGCTGGGTTACTTGCAGGTAGCCCACTGTGAACTTTGGACTGGGCCATATTCCAAACATTCTGGGGTGGGCTACTTTCGTTTGTAAAGTAAATACTTAAGCTTCTATAAAATTGTTTAACTTGGCATAAATCAATCAGCTTAGGATGAAAAAGGTTTATAGAATATGTCAGTCACAGATTGGTTTATCCTTTGTTATGGGATTTTAAGATTATCATATGAAAAGGGTTTAAAGGCAATCATGATTAAGTTTTCATGGATTAAGGTTTCTGGTGGGTAGAGGATGCCCCTCCCACATCTGACTTTGTGTATAAAAGACCCATTGTAATTCCCAATAACACACATCGCTTCTGCACTAGACCAGAGTCCAGTCTCTTTCTTTCTCTCTCTCTCTCTTTCTCTCTCTCTTCTTCCCCCCAATCGCTGAAGCCGTCTCCACCTTTGGGGTACCCTGAACCCGGCTGGAGCTGGTCTCCGGCAAGTGGCACCTGACATGGGGCCTCAAGGTAAGCTTTCTTTTTCTTTTTCGGGACGGATAGGACCTCACCCAGGGTGTCGTGGACCCCTCTGTAGAGACAGGCAGAGCAAGGAAGGGTGAGCAGTTTAAGAGCCATGATAGAATCATGGGCCAGAGTGAATCTAAAGAAAGGAACATGTCTACTAGTATTTTGAACATATTGTCCGATAGAGGAACCAATTGGCTTGCCTTTTGCATTTTGTATGCCTTAGCTTTATGGAATATTATCTGAGATGCTTTAAATCCACAGTACGATTCCTCCAAAATTCCGGCCAAAAATAAAGGCGCTCCCCTGCTGGCCGTAGCCTCGGCACCTCCTTTAGATGATGAATTTTTCCCCGAGGAAGAAATGGAGTTGGAGGAAGTGATTGGGTATCATAAGCAAAAATATCCTGGTAATGTTGCCAATGTACCTCCTCCCATACCCTTTACTAGAATAAGGTGAAAACACCGAAATTCACACCTGGGTATGTGTCTCTGGCTAACGTAGGTATTCAGGGAGCCAGAAAAAAGGCTGAGAAAGGGAGATTTTACCTTGTCTTCTTGCTTTCCAGTAATTTATATGGAAGAAGGCACAGTAAACGAGGCACCTCATTGGGAGCCGCTACCACATAAATTGATTAAGGAACTTAAAGAGGCTTGTACTCAGTATGGTCCCATGGCTCCTTATACTATTACTATTATGGAACAATTTGCCACTCGGTGGATGACACCACAAGATTGGCAACAACTTGCTAAAAGCTATTTGTCAGGAGGAGCCTATTTACTATGGAAAACTGAATTTGAAGATCAGGTAAGGATCCAGAGGGCTGTTAACCAGCAGAGGGATCCATATCAGTTTCATATTTCTAGCAATATGTTGTTAGGAAAAGAAATCTAAGAGTCAGTTGACAGCCAACTAATCTTACCCAAGGAAATTACTAACTCCAGACCTCTAAAAGATTTATATATTCAGGGAGTTAAAATTAAAGGTCTGCTAGATACAGGGGCTGATGTTTCTTGTATTGCTGGGAAAGGCTGGCCGTCTTCCTGGCCAACACAAGTAGCCCCATCAGGACTCATTGGTATTGGTCGAGCGCCTCTGTAGCCAAAAGTTCTCAAATCTTAAATTGGACAGGTAGCAAAACTTCAGGAACCTTTTGTCCCTACATCATTCCTTCCATCCCCATTACACTATGGGGACGTGACATTCTTAATCAAATGGGCATGCTTCTGTATAGTCCAGATGACAAGGTGTCAGCACAAACACTACAAATAGGATGCGATCCCTTAAAGGGACTTGGAAGGAACAGACAGGGCATAAAGGACCTGTTCAGGTTGTAGAGAGGAAAGACCAGTCTAGTATTGGCTAACCCAAAGACTGAGACGGGTGGGTGGCATGAATCCTGTTGAATCAAAGGAATAGACCGGAGAAAAATGTAAACAAAATAAGGGTTTTCACTTCCTTTGTCCTCTCCTATTCCTCCTACAACTCCAATTCCTGCCTTCCCTACAACTCTTGTTTCTTTTAATCTGTTCTGTGAGTCCCTTCGCCTTTATCTGGGAAGGAAGGGCAGGCATCTACAGCTGTGGTGCCTAGCTCTGACTTTCAGCTTTTCTCTTTTACCTTTGGAGAAGGGGCAGGTGCCAAAGGCCACGGCACCTCCCACATCTGACTTTGTGTATAAAAGATCCATTGTAATTCCCAATAACACACATCACTTCTGCACTAGACCGGAGTCCAGTCTCTTTCTCTCTCTTTCTCTCTCTTTCTCTCTTCTTTCCCCCAATCACCGATGCTGTCTCCACCTTTGAGGTACCCTGAACCCGGCTGGAGTTGGACTCCAGCATTTAGGTTGCCCTCCCTCACCCATTGCCCAGGCCCCTCGACTCTCTAACCTCGTCTCCTACTCCTCTGTCTCACCCCACTCTACACTTGTCATCTAGGCACACTCCTGACTTAGGGCTTTTGCACTTGCCGCTCACTCCCTGCAATATACTCCCTCTGGGCATCACTCCCTGCAATATTCTCCCTCTGGGCATCACACAGATAACCACTTCTCCTTCAAGTTCATGCTCAAATATCACCTCTTTGATGAAGCCTACTAGGGCAACCTGCATTGGTCAGGATAGGCTCCATTACACTGTGATAATACACTGTGATAAAAACCCAGTCCTTCATACAACAAAATTTAACTTGTAGCTCATGACATGCATCGATGCAGGTTAGGAAGGTGGTTTCTGCTTGTTTTATTTGATCAGGAATCTAGGTGGTTCATTTTAACATGCACTAGCACATCAGCATTCAGAGGCAACATGAGCCACCTGCCTTACATAGCTCTTATATACGTCTCCCTCTAGAAGACACCTACATGTGACTTCTATCTACATTTCATTTACTAAATAAAGTTGCATGGTCATGTTTAACTTCAGGAGATCAAGGAAAAACAATCCTACCAAGTACCTGAAAGGAGGAGAATCAGAATGTATGAGACCAGCTTGTGTTACTTTATTGTCACAAAAATGATGCATAACAGACAATAGAGACACACCCATGGCATACAACATGATTGCTTACTGCTGATGCTTCTGGGGTGACTGGTTAGGTGGTTTTGCTTCTTTTGACCAAGTCTGCTCACACATCCAAGAAGGCCACTTGTACTGGCTGGTCCAGGCTCGTCTCAGGTAGGAGCTCTGCTCTCTGTGTCTCTGAACTGCCAGTGGGCTGGCTCAGGCGTGTTCTTACAGTGATGGCAGAGACACAAGGGAAAGCAAGCGGAAACACCCAAGACTCTTGAGGCCTAGACTTACAGCTGCCTGAAAGTAATACACTTGAAGCTTCTAATTCTCAATCTGTCAACTCTAGAAGAATATTGTCAAGGTCTACAATATTTACATTGTGCCTTATAGCTATTAAGTATTGCATGTTCTTTCTATATATTGAGTCTAAATATTGAAGAGAACAAAGAATATTTATAATATTATGATAATATCAATGTTTCCATTAGATTGCCATTAGCTGCAAGTAACAGAGTATTTATTGCTAAACAAAATCATGGAAGGCCATTGTATTAGACTGAGTTCCTACACTAGGCCCCAACAGACCAGAACAAACCAAAATGAAGTCACTCACGCCAAGTGCCACATAATCAAGCTGAAACTTTAAGGAAGCAGACAGATCCCCAAATAGACTAGTTTTTTCCCCCCAAAACAGAAGATTCCCATGTACCTGAGTCAGCATAGTAAGTCCCTTCAGCTTTAACACTTCCAAAAAAAGTAACTTGGTATTAACCAATCAAGCTTTTTTCCCTTAGTTGTTCTGTTTCCTTATTATCATCTTGCAAAACTCACTGTTCTGCTATTGCCCATTGGGAGCTCTCATTCTACTTCATAGAATGGAGGCTGCCCTAATTCATGAATTGCAAATAAAAGCCAATTAGATCTATAAATACATTTGTTGTAATTTCGCCTTTTGACAGCCGCTGAAAGTTTCTTAAACATAAAGAATTTGTAGCTTCACATATAAGTAGGCTATGATATGATTGTTATTCTGAATTTAAAGAACTTTAGGCCCTTAGGCATAGCTTTCTGTAACTTTCATGGCTTTTCCCTCAGAGTTGCAACATCTCCATAGGAGCTTCAGGGATCATAACCTTATAAAACAACGTGCAAATTCAGATAAGAACAAATTTTTCCTAGGTACCTTTCATAGAGTGAGGAAATCTTTTTGTCAGAAACCCTCCCAAGAAGATCTTCAGTTTATATCTCATTGGCCAGGATTGCATCATATGCCAATGCTTAAACTAATCACTTGGAAGAAAAATAGTTTTTGTAATTGGTTTAAACTAATCACCATAAATTCTTTGAATTGAGGTGAAGCCCATGTAATATTCAGCAATACCTGAACATAATTTGGGTATTATTGAAAGGAATAAAGGAGGCATGAACTAAAATAGGCAAAAACAGTGTCTATCTTTGACTCCCAATTTCCATACAAAGACTTTGTCCCTTATGGAAATGAGATTAAAAATGCTCAATCTTACACAGAACACAGACACCCCCTCCTTAAAAAAGAAAACCCCAATTCTCATAAAAAAACTGTATTAAGTTCAAAGTTTAATAACTTTGGAGTTTTTCAGTATTCTTGTTAGGGTAAACTGAGGCAAGGTGAGCTGTTGCCATGGGAATAAAGCAAAGATTTGCAAAAGTGAAACAAAAGAGTTTATTTCCACTCAAGGGACAGTGGAGTCAACACTAACAGGTAGTGCGGTGGCAGTGTTGAGGAAGGAGGGCTTTTAAAGTTTTAATTGAGGAGACAGAGTAAAGAAAGCTTTCCAGCAGTTGCATTCTTGCGTATTGATAACACCAGTCTAGTGTCTTTAATGTTGTCAGGGCAACCAATCCTGTGACTCCAGGGCCTTCAGTCTCTGGTGGGCTGGTGGGCAGTCCCGAAAGGCTGATTACTGATTATGATTAGGTGATCTTGGTCTTTTATAAACTGGCAAACAAAGGCCTGGAATAGACATACTGGGGAGATGCAAAACAATTATATTACTTCTATCTCCAGAACACTTGATCTGCCCTTGGCTAACGATTAGGAAGTAGAGAATGGGACAGACAGCTAGCAAAGGATGACAAAACTTAGGCAATGCTAAAATGACTGTGTTTTTTTGTTTGTTTGTTTGGTTGGTTGGTTTTTGAGTTGGAGTCTCACTCTGTCACCCAGACTGGAGTGCAGTGGCCGCTCCCAGCCACCGCAGCCTCGACCTGCTGGGCTCCTGCAATCCTTCCGCCTCAGCCTTCCAAGTAGCGGGAATTACAGGCATGTGCTGCCACGCCCGGCTGATTTTTTGATTTATTGTAGAGATGAGGTCTCGCTGCCCAGGTGGGTCTCAAACCCTCGGGCTCAGGCAATCCACTCATCTCAGCCTCCCAAAGGCATGGGATTACAGGCTGAGCCACCGAGCCCGGCTAAAATGGCTGTTCTTTAGTTAAGTTACTCTGACTTCAATTCTCTATCATAATAACTAAATACAATGTCTTGTTGTCTGAGAACCTATGTCCAGAAAGGACAGATTATTCACTCAAATATACCCAACATGTGATAATAGAGAAAGACCTGGAAAACTTCAGTTTTTAAATATTCCATTTGAAGAAGAGGAGAATTATAAAGCACACAAAAATTGGCTGATTCATGTCTTGCCGACTTGCTAACTCTGTTGTCTGGAAGGATTTCTCCTGCCCATTGTCCTTCATGATTAAGAAAGAGAGTGTTTACCTGTTATACTCTAAAACCATAGTTCATTAGGGAGCTCTAGGAGCTACAGAGATTTAGCAGCCTACTTCCTGTCAGGTAAGTTCAAGTATCTTGGTGTTTTCTTAAAAGTTGAACAATCTCAAGACTGTTGAATTTTCTTTGGTAAAACAGTTCCCTTAATAACTCAGTAGGCTTTCAGTGTCTCTATTTCCAGGCAATTCCATAAAATGTAAAATGGTAAGGCTCTTTTCTAGACATAACCTTTGAGAATTCCTGTCTCATATCTTCTGGCTTTTGTCAGAAGACAAAAGTCTCCTCCCTCAAGGCACAGTGAAACAAAAAACTCAGGAGAGTCTACCCACTCTGTCTGATCAGTACTGCCAGATTCTCTCCCTGTGCTAAGCAGAGAATTCTTAGGAGAGTTTCTTAACAAAGACCGAGGGTCCCTGTCATACCAATCTTGGCTTCTGCTAAGTCTGTTGTTTAGCTGCCTCAGCTTGTTCTGCCTTGTTTTGAAGTAGAACATAACGTCTTTGCTTTTGTAATGAGAAGTCTAACTTCAATTTTTAAATATTTTATTGCTTGCAGCCTTTATATCTCACCCTCCCTCTTCCCCATACACCGCACATCCAGTCAAGCTGGTGAGAAAGCCAGGGTGCTCCCTCCTCTGGTTCCAACAATGTAAGTCCCTTCCCATGCACAAACCCCTACCCCACCCCCATCTCCAACCCTTAACCACAGAGCAACGCAAGCCAGTCTCTTTCCCTGGTTCTCGAACCCTTTGTAACCTACTCGAGAAGCCTTCTCTGCTCTCCTGAAACCTCAATTATGTAAATAATAAAGCTTTTTAATGCTCTCTCGGCATGTGTATAGCATCATCCTTCTTGACATTTAAACTAGACTTTGGGTGGGGGTCTGTCTCCCTCTGCAAATGATTATAACAGCTTTCTTATGCTTATTTTTATTTAGACCACCTATCCTCAAGTGCTAGCATAACAGCTTTTCTAATGGTATTTACCATTAACTTATATTGCAAGTCACAAACAGTGAAAGCTTCTTTTAGTAAAGCTGTATTTTCTTTCTGCTCTGTTTTTAGGGTGGACTATCTTCAGCCTGTGTTTGTCTTTTTTTGTATTATAAGACAAATCTAAAAGCTGCAGTAATACTCTAATTATTTCAACCATACTAAATGGAGTTATTTTAACATTATAACTCCATTCAACAAACAATCTGAATCCAAGGCACAAAAGTTCACGATTTGGTAACATGTTTCACCTTCGCCTAACAAGGATCAACTGCCCAGACCGAAAAACCAGAGATAGCTCTATCCTCTACTTCAGTGCCTTCTCTCCTCAGCAAATTTCACATTTTGGTGCCTGTTACTTCCAGCATCCTTCCTCTGGAAACAAAATCTGTATTTTAGGAGGTCTTCCACTAAAATGTTAAAGATACTCAAAAGAGGATTAACCAAAGGGATTTAACATTCCACACAACAAAGTGTCTAAAAGTTTCTGACTTGACTAAATCTGTGACTTAAAAATGTTAGTGCTGTGAGTCAACTTTTAAAACAATTGGGGGAAGGAGCAGGGATGACAAAAAATAGCTACTTTATAAACAATCAATACCAACTGCCATCATCAGTCTGTCTGCATGTAGTTATTGAGTATCTATGATATCCCACAAGCCAGATTAGGACACGCTAGGCATTTCCAAGGCAGCATAGAACAAGACAAACTCTATTCTTACCTTCAAGAGCTTACATTCCAGAATGAAAAATACTCTTACTGTTAAAGAACAATGAATTATGATTGGTTTCATTAGAAAGGCAATATAATCCTATGTACCCATGCCTAAACTTTTCCTGAGAGAACACTCAAATCATCAAGATAACATCAAATCTTTTTTCCTTCTACTCTATAGAGCCTCTAATCACACTGTCTTTGAGTTTCTTAATTATGGATCTTGACTTTCTTATTTAGTCTTTTTTCCCTCTTTGGAAATTTTAATTGTTCTTTTTCCTTGTTCACAAAAGATATGTATGGCTTCACCTGATTATTTGAAACATCCATGTTTATAAACTATTTTCTTTTTGAAGATATTCAGCACAGAGCCTTCTGACTTCTTGGACTCCTTTCTGTGGCTGTTACACAGATTTCTTCTTTTTTTTTAAAGATACATTTTACTGTGATTATTTAACTTTACAACATGATGTTATAAGATACATGTGTAGTGAAATGATTACTACAGTGGAACAAATTGATACATTTATCATCTCACATTGGTACGCATCTTTCTCCCCATGGCAAGAGCAGCTATAATTTACTAATTTGGCAAAAGTTCTGAATACAATACACTCTTTTTTTTAACCTTTAATTTTTTATTTTAAGGAGTGGGGTACAATTCAGGGTTAGGTATATAAATGTTCATTATATAGGTACCTTTGTTGATGAGCTGTGCTCACCCTTCCCCAGGCAGACTCCCACAACTGCCAATCCCGCTTCCCACCTCCCCTCCCGGTAGTTTCCCACTACTGCCAATCCTTTTCTTATAGTATTATGGTAATTATTCAAGGTCTGCTTGAATTGGAACCCGCTTGAAGTGGGTCCTCAGTTTGATAAGTTCCCACTCGTGTATCTTATCTCTCATGGCATGGGCACTTGGGGTTTTGATCAGGAATTGGTTGTCAATTCTAATTTCCATAAGGGCGTCTCCTGCATTTTCTAAGGTTCTTATAGTTTGAGGTTTTACGTTTAGGTCTTTGATATATTTAGAGTTGATTTTTGTGTATGGTGATGGGTAAGGATCTTGTTTTAATATTCTGCATGTGGCCAGCCAGTTTTCCCAGCACCATTTCCTGAATAGTTTCTCCTCTCCCCAGTCGTTGGTAGTGGAGGCTTTGATGAAGATGAGCTGGTTAAGAAATTGAAGTTTTACTTCTGGAATCTCTATCCTGTTCCATCGGTCTATATGCCTGTTCTTGTGCCAACACCAGGCTGTCTTGATTACTGTAGCTTTATAATAGACTTTAAAGTCGTATGATAAAGTCATTAAAAGATGTACGATAACTCCTGCTTTTTTTTTTCTTTTTGACTGAGGATTGTTTTGGCAATTTGTGGTTGTTTATGCTTCCATATGAATTCCTATATTGTCGTTTCCAGGTCTGAGAAGAATGATGCTGGTAATTTAATGCGTATTAGGTATTGCATTAAATCTGTAGATTGCCTTGGGGAGGATGGATATCTTAACAATGTTGATTCTTCCAGTCCGTGAGTATGGAATACTTTTTCATTTGTTTTTGTCATCTTTGATTTCTTTGAGCAGTGTTTTGTAGTTTCCATCACAAAGGTCCATCATGTCTCTGGTTAGGAAGATGTCAAAGTATTTGATTTTTTTCTGGCTATTGTGAATGGGATTGTGCTTTTCATCTGTGTTTCTGTTTGTTGGTGTATAGAAATATGACTGTCTTTTGCATATTGATTTTATACCTGAGATTTTGCCAAAGTTCTTTATCAGTGCAAGGAGGTTTTTGACAGATTCTCTTGGGTTTTCGAGGTATAGAGTCATGTCATCCACAAAGAGGGATAACTTGTATTCCTTTTTTCCTATTTTGATACCCTACATTTCCTTCTCTTGTCTGATTTCTCTAGCTAGGACTTTCAAAACTATGCTGAAAAGGAGAGGTGGGAATGGGCAGCCTTGTCTTGTTCTGGTTTTCAGGGGAAAAGGTTCCAATTTCTATCTGTTTAGCAGTATGCTGGCTGTGGGTTTCTCAAAGATGGCTCTTACTATTTTGAGGTATGTTCTGTCCATGCTTAGATGTTTGAGGGTTTTTATCAAGAAGGGTTGCTGGATTTTGTCAAAAACTTTTTCCACGTCTAATGATATAATCATGTGGTTTTTGTTTTTATATCTGTTGATCTATTTAATTACGTTTATGGGCTTATGAACATTGAGCCATCCCTGCATACTGGGGATGAAGCCTATTTGGTTGTGGTGGATGATTTCTGAGATTTGTTGTTGAATCCGATTTGCAAGATCTTGTTGAGAATTTTAGCATTTATGTTCATCAAGGATATTGGCCTGTAGTTCTCTTTGTTGGATCTTTTCCTGGTTTGGGTGTCAATGTGATGCTAGCTTTGTAAAATGATTTGGGGAGAGTTCCATCTTTCTCGATTGCCTGGAATACTTTCAATAGGCTTGGTATCAGTTCCTCCTTGTATGTTTTGTAGAATTCTGCTGAAAGGCTATCTGGTCCAGGGCTTTTTTTTTGTCGGTAGTTTTCTTATGACATAGTTAATTTCCTGGATTGTTATTGGTCTATTTAGGGTCTTGATTTCTTCTTATTTCAACTTGGGGAGGTTGTATAATGTCAGAAAGTTCTCCATTTCCTTTAGATTTTCAAGTTTGTTTCCATATAAGTGTACATAGTAGTCTCTGATAATCTTTTGTATTTATTTGGGATCAGTTGTGACTTGATCTTTTGCATTTGGGATTGTGTTTACTTGGGCTTTTTCTCTCTTTTTCTCAGTCAGTCTAGCTAGGGGATCATCAATCTTGTTTATCCTTTCAAAGAACCAGGTTCTTTTTTGTTTAGTTGATTTTTTTGTATTATCTTTTTGTCTTCTATGTCCCAAATTTGGGCTTTTATTTTGGTGATCTGGATTATTCTGCTGAAGTTAGGGTTTTGGTGGTCTTGCTTTTCCAGTACTGTTAGGTGATTTGTTAGGCTGTTAACTTGTGATCTTTCCATTTTCTTCGTGTGTGTTTGTAGTATATGAATTCCCCTCTTACTACTGTTTTCATGGCATCCCAGAGGTTTAGGTAAGACGGTTCTTCCTTTTCATTTGCTTCCAGGTATCTTTTAATCTCTGTTTTGATTTCCATGTCAACCCAGGAGTTGCTTAGCATCATGCTGTTTAGTGTCCATGTCTTTGTGGGTTTGGGGGGAATTTTGTTGGTGTCAATATTTATTTTTATTCCACTGTGGTCTGAGAAGGTGCATGGCAGAATTTCAATCTTACGAAATTTGTTTATGCTTGATTTATGGCCGAAGATGTGGTCAATCTTAGAGTACGTTCCATGTGAGGATGAGTAGAATGTATATTCCATGGTCATTGAGTGGAGGGTTCTGTAGGTATCAATTAAGTCCATTTGGTCAAGTGTCACATTGAGGTTCTGGATCTCCTTGTTGATTTTTTTGTCTTGATGCTCTGTTTAGGGTTGTGAGTGGAGTATTTAAGTCCCCAGCTATGATAGTGTTAGAGTCAATATCTTTTTTAAGTTTACCTAGAAGCTGCTTGATGAAAGTTGGTGCTCCTATGTTGGGTGCATATATGTTTAGGATGGATATTTCTTGTTGATGGATTGAACATTTTATCATTATGTAGTGACCTTCTGTATCTTTTTAAATTTTTGATAGCTTAAAGGGTATTTTGTCTGAAATTAATATCATGATTCCTGGTTTCTTTTGTGTTCTGTTCACCTGAAATTTTGTTTCACATTCTCTTACTTTGAATCTGTTAGTGTCCTCTCTGGTGAGATGAGTCTCTTGGAGAAAATATATTATTGTCTCATGATATTTTATCCATTTTGCCATTCTGTGTCTTTTCAGTGGTGCATTTAGTCCATTCACATTCAGGTTAATTATTGCAATGTGAGAGTTTAGCCCTGTATGAGGTTCTTATAGAGTTTGTTGTTGTTGTTGTGGTTATTAGTTGTCTTTCTTTTGATATTTGGGTTGATTCATGTGTGTTTTCATTCTTTTTCCTGCATTCTTGTGAAAGGGTGTTGTTCTTTTTTCCCCTTCTTCTGTGTTTAATACTTTCTTGTGTGTCTTGTAGAGCTGGTCTAGAGGGAGCATAATCTCTTAGGGATTAAATGTCTGGGAAGGATATTAATTCTCCATCACTGATGAAGCTTAATTTAGCTGGCTAGGTAATTCTTGGTTGAAATTGTTTATCTTTGAGAACTTTGAAGATTGGGCTCCAAGCTCTCCTAGCCTAAAGTGTTTCTGTAGAGAAATCTGCTGCTATTCTAATCGGTCTTCCCCAATAGGTTCTGACCTTTTTTTCTTGCTGCCTTTAGGATTTTTTTCTTTTATACCTATTTTGTGTAGGCGAATTACTATGTGTCTAGGTGTTAGACTTCTCATTTGTTGTCTCACAGGGATTCTCTGAATCTTTTGTGTTTGAATAGTTGATCACTGATGAGATGAAGGAAGTTTTCTTGGAAAATTTCATGGAATGCTTGTTCCAGAGTGGTCTCTGTCTCTGTTTCTGCCTCAGGAAGTGCAATTACTCTTAGGTTCCGCCTCTTGATATAATTGCTCATCCCTTGAATGTCTTGTTCTGTCTTTTTAAGCTTCTTTTCTATGTTTTTGACAGTTTGGGTTAGTTCCGTATTTTGGTCCTCAAGCTCTGAGATTCTTTCTTCCTTGGCTAATCCTGCTTTCCATGCCTATCAGTTTGTTATTTGTTTTATTCACTGTATTCTTTACTGCTGTTATCTCAGTTATCAACTCCTTCATTCTTTCCTCTTGTCTCTCCTCAATTCTGTTTATTCTCTCTATTAATGTCTTGATATATGGGTTTGTGGTTTGAGACCAGTCATTCTGGGGACTCTTCATTGTTTGTGTTCTGAAGTCTATATTTGCAGTGTCTGACCTCCCAGGGGTCTGACCTCCCAGGGGTCTATGCGAGACCCATATTCTTCTTTTGGTTTTTCTTCATTTGTGTAGATTTTCCTCCCTCCCTCCCCTTTTTTTAGCCTCTTCTTTAATTCTCTTGTTGAGGGACAGGGGAGTAGCTTTTAATTCTGTTTGCTCAATCTCCTATTCTCCCTTATGTGGATCCTCTGGCTTTGTTCAATTCTGAAGCTGAACTGTGGGTTGGGGAACTATACTTTTTGCAGTTTTGAGATTTAACTGAGGGGGTAGCTGTGATTCAGAATCTATTTTCAGATCCTAGTATCCACTGACTGGTGTGTGGGACCCCAAGAACCCACTTTCCACTGTCTTACAATCTGTCCATACAGTGGGGGTATAGGTTTGCTCCCTGAAAGCAAAATGAGGTAAGGAAAAGGAAAAGAATGGGAAAAGGAAGGGGGGAGAGAGGAAGTGGAGAGAGAGAAGAGTAAGAGGGAAAACAGACAGAAGAACCAACTAACAAATGAAAAGAGACACAAACAAAGACAGAAAAGATTAAAAAAACCTAAAACATACAGATAATCATACAAATACACAAACCAACAAAAACACCTCTGTTGATGTACTCTCCCTCAAAGATATCCATACACAAACAGGAAGTCTAAAAAAACAGCAAGAGAATAACAGAAACAAAGCAAGTATGAGAAAGTAATTGAAGACAAAAAGAAAGAGAGAAAAAAACAAAAACAAACAAACGAAAACAAAAATGAGCAAAACAGACAGACAAAAAACAAAACTTGCTCTGAGGTCATTCCTTTAAGTCCAACTTCCTTTCAGCTCTGATCTCCAGCCCTTCCCCTCTGCACTCAGTGCAGGCTGATAGGCTTGCTCTCAGCGTGGGTCAGATGCCCCAGGCCTACTGCGGGAGGAGGGTGGATCAGATCTGGAGTCACCCTGCTTGCTGCCTGTCCAATCTGCACTCAGGTCTGAGGTGTCTGTGTGGGGGAGGAGCATCTGTCTTCCCAAGATTGATGAGATTATCTCTAAGTCCCAAGTTGGTGGCTGGTGGAGGTGGGTGGGGCAATGCAGGTCTCTGCCTGGTCCTGGGATGGAGAAAATGGCTCTGCTTTCTGGTTGGCATTTCCTCACTGGTGGTGGAACTCCTTTCTCTAGGTCTCCCCAATCCTCTCTCCACTGATCAGATCCAGAGCTTCCTGCTGCTTTGCTGTCCCAGGTGATGGTGTGGGCCAGGTGCCAGGTGATGAGAATCAGCTGAATTCAGCAGGCATTTCTCAGGAGAGTCCTGAGAACAGCAGAGGATCCTGCACACTGTTGGTTCCAATCTCAGGGCAGTGGAGGGTTGTAGTCACCTCCGGAGGAAAGCCCCAGGTGCATGAACCCAAGTCTCCCCTCAGGTGGATTTTCACTCACCCACTGGCACACACCTACTCATGCAGAGTCTTTATGGACACTCACTTTTGTGGAGACTCTCACAATCTGACCTGTCTCATTGCCATCTTGCCAGACATCTACATTACATTCTTATTACCATAGTCTTCAGTTCTTCGTGAAAATTCTTTTCAAGTCATTTCTGATCAGTTACACTGTTTTTACAAACCCATATTGCCCCTCATTCTTGGTTTCCTTTTTTTGTTTTGCTGGACTCTATCCTCAAGTAATTCTTTCCTAAATAGTGGGGGAAGAATACTTGCAAAACCCTTGACTAAATGAAAAATATCTTACACCTCATCAACAAAGATACCTGCATAATGATCATTTGTATACCCAACCCTGAATTGTACCCACATATTTAAAATGAAAAAATTAAAAGTTAAAAAAAGAAAATATCTTACTTTTACCAACTAGTGTTATTTGACTATATTCTTTAGCCATTTTTAAAAATTGGAGTTCTCACTCTACCCAGGTTGAAGTCCAGTGGCATAATCATGGCTTACTGTACATCAGTTTTCTGGATTCAGGAGACTTTTCTACCTCAGCCTCCTGAGTAGCTGGGACTACAGGCACATGCCACCAGCTATATTTTTTTTAAAAAATTTTTGTAGAGATGAGGTCTTACTAAGTTTCCCAGTTGGTCTCAAACTTCTGGCCTCAAGTGATCCTCCCACCTTGGCCTCCCAAAGTGCAGAGATTACAGGTATGAACCACCACAACTGGTCACTTTAGCCATTATATGATACAGGTTACATGAAGATCCTATCTGCATCGTATCTTCCATAAACTCAAAGTTTCTGATTTGCTGAACCTTTTTTTTTGAAGCAGTGTTATGGTTTGTGGAGGGAGCAAGGAGAAAGATTTTTTTTTGTTACATGTTTAAACTAAGGCTGTCTATTGTTTTACTTCTATAATTCTACATTCCATTTATACAGTTTGATATCAGCTTTATAAATGTAAATGAAGAGTCAGTTGATATTTTAGATAGTCCTGAACTTATTTATAAACTCTTGGGTTCAAATGCATATTGAGAAGAAATGTGATAATATTCTTGCTTTTAAAGTATACAATTTAAAAAAAACTGTCCTAAATAAAGGCCTATTATGTTATTCTCTTTAATGCTAGAGAGAAAAGTAATGTGAAATCCTACTTGTGCATAGGTATTTAAGAATCTTACTCCCCATATATATGTATATATATTTAGTGTTAATTTCTCAGTAATCTTCATTGAAATTGTTTACTGATATTTCTTCATTATCCTCAAACTTGCTAAACACAATAAACTACATAAGTGTACCTTGTCTCACTTTTAGAAAAATTCTTAATTTTTTAAATATAACCGAGAAACTGGATCTGTTTCTATACTGCAATGAAGAATGATTTTTTAATCTTGTATCACATGTTTGGGCAGTAACAAATTTTCAAGTAAACTCTGCTTTCTCAAAGGTGCATTTCTGAAACTTTGGCCTCTGGTATTAAATTTCCTGCAGATATCAGAGTCTATTCCACAGAGGTAGCATTAATCTCCTCTTCTGAGACAAGATGTTCCCATTATTCACCAAGATAACTAGTTCCCAGATTTTGCTGACAAGATCCTTTTCTCAAATGTTCAGACCAAAGAGGTTGGCAAGAACCCACTTAAGAGAAAAAGGCAGCAGGGTTGAAAATCAGTATTTGTGATGTTCAGAACATGACTTATTTTAATCCCTATACTGACGGATGTGGAAATAACTCCAAGATATATGATCAGATATCAAGCAAGAGATAATTGTGACTTTTCTATATGAATAGAATTGTATTTTGTCTATTTAACACATAACATCTGGAAAAAGATATTCTTGACATATTTTTGCTTTGGCTTTATGTTTGAAGTGTGATTTTTTTTTTGAGTCTGTAGTCATTATCCAAATTTTTTGGTCATTTGTATGGTTAAGTCCCCCAAACAATGAACATATTACAAAAAAATCTAGATGAGCAAACTGTCTTAACTTGCTGAAGTTAAAATACTCATTTGACATTGACAAGAAAAGAGTAAATAGCTTATGTTGAAAAGTGATTTATAAAAAGTCTTCCAAACAAATGTGGATGGACTTTTTTCCTCAGTCCTTTACATTTTTAAAACATTTCTGAAGTAGCTTGTTGTATAAGAAAACTCTCTTCATTAGAAGACTTAATCACCAATAAAGCAGGTATTACATGTTTGAGTTCTAGTAACAAGCTATGTAAGTTCACCTCTCTGGACCTCAGTTTCTTTTCCTGTGAAAAATGATTGCAGGAAATGATGAACAATCTCCATAGTCTATTCCACCTCTAAATCACCTGACTGCAGAATTTCTGTTTTGTCATAAAATTCCCCATCAGTTGAATAAATGGTCAACTAAGATGTTCTGTGAGAACATCACCCCAGCATGCCCTGTAGTTTTATACTAGGAATCTTTAGCATTATGGAATAGAAATGTGGTTATGAGTTCATATTAACTTGTTATAGAAGTTGTGCATCTCAAAGAGAGTGCCCTGGATGCTTGATAAACTGAAGTCATCAAAAATGATGATGTGTGTGTATAGATGTATATATACATGTGTGAGAGAGTATGTGCAGGTATGTGTGCATATGTGGGTAAGTGTGCTTGTGATTTTAGAGGAAGGTGAGAATAGTGGTGCAGACATGGTTGGGAAAGGTAGAGCTTCCCTCAAAGAAACCCTGTTTCTAGGATCTTTGGCAATGTTGGTAGAACGTGACAGTTTCATAAAAGGTCATGCTTTGGTTCAAATATACCAATTTTCGATTACTCTCCTCTCTCTTTCAGGGCAAACACATAAGTAAAGTGCCCATTCATCTGTCAAACATCCCCATGAAAACGTCTGAATTAATGAACTGCTCAGGTTCAAAGACATTTTAAAATTGAATGGCTTGGCATTTTAAAAATTTCTTTTCTTTTCCGAACTTGACAACACATGGAGCAGATTATTCAATTGTCAAATGAAATTTCTACAAGTAGTATTTTCAAGTTAAGAAAACATAAGAAAACCAATTTCAATAGGTGGGAATTTATCAATAATCAACAATCACATCAGCACATTTTGCAGGGTTATAGAATCTTCACAGAAAGTACTTCAATAATTGTTTTCTAGACTATGTGTTGGCAAATTATAGCCAAGGACCAAACCTGGCTCACTATCTGTTTTTGTAAATAAAGCTTTATTGGCACACAGTCACACACATTCATTTATACATCATCTGCTTACCTGCTACAGTGGCAGAGTTAAGTAGTTGTGACAGAGACCATATGTTACGAAACCTAAAAAATGAACCTTACAGAAAAGTTTGTTAACCTCTGATCTAGACCAGAGGTTCTCAATAGCCATTATTACCATTCCATTTTTAAATATGAGTGGCCCTGTTTCCTTTTTCATAATGGAGATAATTAAATTACTATTGCTTTCCCTGGTGATAAATTATTCCTGGTAATACTTGTTACAGATACTCTGATTCTCACCAGCAGCCAAGTCCTCTCTCCTACATTCTTTCTTAACCAAGCACTGATTTTGCACCTAGAATTCTCAGCAACCATGAGGTTATGCAAGATAGGGCACTTATGCAGGTTTTTGGAGGTCTTGGAAACCTGGGACATCTTAGCAGTAATAGTCCAGCAACAATTCTTTGGCTAGAAATTGATGCTATGGAAATGGCAGGTTCCTACGTTCTGGATCACAGCAAAGATAGCACATTCTTAGACTTCAAAGTTTCAGTGGTGGTGGCCTTCCCATCTGCTTTCTTGCTGATACATAGGACTCCTGGCAGGTAGGCCTGTGGTATTCTGGGAGTCATCCCAGAAACCCTGCGCCCTAAAATCCCTCCTCTAGTTTTTTCAGTGACTCTGTAAGCACATATCTGAATTAAGTCCTTTTGTGTTTCAAATACCTTAAGTGACTTATATTTTCTCTGCAAAACAGTAGCTGGTTATATCTTGTATACAAACTGAATTCTCACTTACATGAGTCAGGTTTTGAGAACCTCTCCTCTCTTTCACTCGTCCAAAGTCTCCTTCAGCTCTTTTATTATGCTGTGAATCACTGTTGATATATTTATAATGAATTTGCATTTGCTATTTGATAGGACAAGAATTCTCTTATTATATTTCTTTTGGAGGGGTGGGGCATTCTCGAACATGAATTTTTGCAAATAAATGTTGAATCAATTTGTCAAATCTCCCTGCATCTACCCAGCACAAATAGTTGAGATTTTAATTAAAGTTGCATGAAATATACATATTATTATTTGGGTGCTAAACTAACATCTTTATAATTTTAGGTCTTCCTGTTGAAGAATATAGTTTACTCTTCTATTTTTTTAAGGCTTCTTTCATAGGAAAACGCATTTTTAGTTAAAGGAAAAAAGATTTCACATGTTATTATAGTTGTATGGATGGACACTGATGAATACTGAAACAATGTAATATCATAAAGAAGTATGAATTCTGAAAGATTTTTAAATGAAAATAATTATTAATCAAATAGCATCTACATACATTTGGAAAACAGTAATGAATAAAATGACACACTATTGGATTTAAAGATAATGCATGAGGTATAAATAGATTTGATCATCCCTTGAAATAATTCCAAGGTTATCTTAGGTCATCTAGCCAATGGGTCAGGAAGCACCAATAATAGACAAAGTGAGAATTCTTTGGCCAGTATTCCTGGTCAATTACTCTAGAGGCTAAGGATAATTCACTGCTTCGTGGGATAGCTATTTCATTCATTGAAAAATCTAATAGAAAAAGATTATTTCTTTATATGGAGTTGAATCTACCTGCATTCTTATCCTCTAGAGCCAAAGTGAATATATCTTATTTCTGGAGTATTCCAGTTCTTAAAATATCTGATAGTAATTTTCCTCTCCCCCACCTCAGTTTTCTCTTGCTAGTTCCTTCAATTTCCTTTGACAGCCTTTTCTCAAACCTTTCATAATCCTAGTCATCCTTTTGCAAACATCCTCACAGTCCCATTTAATGAGCAAAACTCAGCAGGCCCTAATGCTAGCACTCCAGAGAGGTGTTCTAATGCTTGGATAAGATGTTTTCACCATATTTCACCTTGGTTTCATATTGCACATCATTTGCTCATACTTGCTCACTCGTTTTCTCTCTCTTTCTCTCTCTCTCTCACACACACACACGTACAATTTGTTACCCTATTTAATTCTGTTGGTGCTCATATTGTCCTATTTGTGTCCAATGAGAGCCCTTTAAGCTGACTCTTGCATCCTTTTTTTTACGTCCTCCTTATCTTTTAAGGACTTTACTTTCTGGCAGAGCAAAGTCATTCTTCAGGCTCACTTACACTATGCCAGCTCTGGAATCAGCCACTTGTCCAAAGAGCCCTAGTTTCTTCTAGTAGGAAATTAAATCTTTATAGTCAGTTCATATCTTAAGAGCTTGAAGGTATCTTAGACATCATAAGGCAGCACCTTCTTTAGATGGATGAGGTAACTTTAACCTAGAGAATCCCAGTGAACTGCCCAAATAGCTATTTGGCAACAAAGCAAGAACCAAAGTCAGGTGTCCTAACTCCCAAATATCTGCTACCTGTTCTCTCTATTTTATAACTTTACAGCCTTCATATGGCACTCAATAATAGTCTGGGTTAACTTTCATGCTGTTGATTTTGGTCAATCATTTCAACATCCTGATATTTAGTTATTAACCAGTGCCCTCATTGGATGTTCAATCTTCATTCAAGTGCTTTAAAAGTAAGTTTCTAAACTGAGATTGGATCTATTTCCAACTTCAGAGGAGATTTCTTGGACTGAGATATAAATCTTTGAATAATGAGGTTTTTAATGAAACCAGGGTGAACACATCGTTAACTGTGGATAAAGAATGGCACTCATAATCGCTACTTTTCAGAGCTTAATGGAAAAGTACAGAATATTGAAAATGTTTTCTTATTATTACTTAATTTGTCAAAACCTCATCATTTATGCCATATTTTAAATGAGGTGGAATAGTTTTTAAAGATGCTACAGAGATCATTACAAGAGCACTGGGAAGCCAAATATGAGGGGAGGGAGGAAGGAAGCACAGGAGGCAGAGAGAATTACTAAACTCAATGTGTATCCGGGCGCCAGTATCACACATCAGCTGAGTTCACTGCCAGCAGTCCGCAGGGGGACATAATGTGAAAGTTAAAATGGAATTGAGATAGGTGTGCTGACAGTTCTGCATCCATAACATCCATCCATCCCAAGGTACCATCTGTTACATCTTCAGGCTTTTTGTGAGTATCAGCAATAGAGGTAATTAAGCAAATGAATAGCTAAAATTGAAGTTCCCAGAAAAGAGGAAAAGTTAGCAAAGATATGACAACGGGGCATCATTGTAGGAGCAGAGACTGAACACCTGGAGCCTCCTCTATGGGTATAGCAAAGGGAATAAGTGGCAGGCTGGGGGTGGAACCAGCAGATTCCATGACTTCTTGGTGCTCCTAGATTCAGGAGCTGCCAATAGCGAAGGAAAAATGCCTTTGACTTCCTTCTTAAGAAGAACGAACTGATAAATTTTAACACACTCTCAAAAGAGGTCAATTTGGTGTATTGGTGGCACAAAGACAGTGATGTCTCCATTCACAAATCCCCTAAAATCAGTGCTCCTTTTAATAAAGTTGGCTGAGGCACCCTTAGAAGTTTCAGCCCATCTGGGGTGACAGCAACAGGTCTATATTGTTTGAACCTGGGACTCAAGAGGGCTTAGCATGGCCCAACTAAGAAGAGGGTTAATGACCGAGGCTCTTAGAGCTGAATTAATTGCAGAGGGGTGCTGGCCCAGCACAGGAGACTATACAACTCCTGTTCCTTATGCAGAAGCCCTCTCTGCACATGCATGGAGGGTTGGAGAGCTGAGAAGGAAACCCATATCCTGGATGATGCCTTTGACAGTGAGTGTTGGGGTCACCACAGAGACAACGGGCTTCCCTTTTTCCAGATTTTGATCTTTTTTGCTTTTTGCTGTAATGTTTTGCTTGTATCCCTATCTCTTGAGCTTTCTTAACTTTAACCCTTTTCTTCCTTGATTTCCTCCCTTCTCTTTCCCCAGCCTCACCCCATAGATTTCTAGGAAATTTGACCTCCCTTTAGACTCTGCAATCAGACACCAATCCTCTACCTGTCAGGAAGATAAGAAACTTTTCCTTGGAGTCCTGTCAGCTTTGCCACCGCTCCCACTCTGACCTCAGAATGCATTTCCAGCACATAGGTTTCTGCCTTATTATTATTATTATTATTATTTAGCCCAGTCTCTTGATAATAACTAGCTTCCTGGTCTTTCTCTTTTTTCTCAGAAACTACTTACTACTCACAATGTTCACTGATTGTGGTGGTTTCCTGGCCTTTCTGGGCCTGCCTGCCTGTATCTCTGCTGGGCTTTCCTGACCAAGATCCTTCCTTCTCGGGGAATAAAGCCACACCACTAACTGATGGGCCTTCCCGGGTTTGGCCACTGCTTTGCTTGGACTTCTTCCTATTTCTAGCTACTAGATGCCCCTGCCCAAAACCTCCGCCCACTTGGGTTGACCTCTTGGCCTACCTGTCACTCACTTCCTGTCTCTGATTGCCTAGACTGCCCTTCATGCATACACTCTTTCTCCACTCCCCTCTCCTCAGATGGGTCCTTTGGGTTTCAGAGCTGCTGAAAATTCTTCCTTGCCTGAGCTGTGGTTATGATCAAGGCTTATATCTAGAAACAGGTCAACGGTGCTAGTATATTGCAAGCGATGTTCTACTAATACAGATATATTCAAAAGAAGCACTGTCTCGGCTGAGACTGGATAGCATCAAAACTGTCCCAGATTCATGAACTCTTAAAATAGTTTCAATTAGTTTCAGTTCTCTGAACAGACTTGGAGGTGCAGTAATAAGCTCCACAATGTTCTCACACTGATTCAGCTCATAGATGTCAAGCTATTTGCTCACAGTGCCTTATTGATTAAGGTAGGAAAGGTAAACAGCTGAGAGTCTGCCTTAAAATGTAATTTAGCCAGTCAAGGAGGAGTGCTCCGTGGTGGGAGGTGTTTAGTTTAAGAAAGGGAAATGGTGCCTATATAAACACACATTTCAAGACTGGTAAATAGCCCAATCCACCCCCTGAAGACCAAGGCTTGTGCCTGTAATCCCAGCACTTTGGGAGGCTGAGGTCAGAGGATTGCCTTCTGGGTGGCATACAGAAGTGTGATCAGCCAGAGATGCTCTTCAGTTACCACCCATGAAGTTTTCTTGCAGAATATTAGGATCACAGCATAATGAAGATACTAGTACTACCCTGAGTCCATAATGGATGAAGCTCATTCTCCGTAAAGAGAGAATATGTGTCGATCACCACATTCTAGTCCAACAGTCTATGGGCAGCTCTGGAACCTCCAAGAAGCAGATGCAGACATGACATTAAATATGGAAGAAATGTTATGGAAAATGAGAGAAAATGTAGAAGGTTTTAGGAGATGCTGAGAGAACCGCCAGGCCACAATGCAGATCTGTCTTGAGTGAAAGAGAGAGGGTGGATGGAGAGTTTGCAGCTTAGACCACAGAGCCGTTCTAAGGAAAGTTCAGGAGGCCAAGACTGCTTGTCAGACAGACACTGCACTTCCTGGAAATGGGCCTGCCTGTTTATTCCTGCAGTCCTGGGGTGGGAGGGGAGCAGCCCATGGGAAGGTGACTAAGCACAACTCTAGCCATGAATTTCAGAGCAGAGCAGTGTTGTAGGGCTCAAAAAGTTAGGCTTGGGGACTCCATGCGATGCACAGAGAGTCAAACACGGACACATCAGCACTTAGAAGCAGATTTGACCCTTGTGTGAGGACAGCAGAGACAGACCTTCAAATCCACCTGCCTTTGAACATAACTGGAGGCTTTTTACACAGGAAGTGAGAGTCCCAGCAATCAAAACTACTCGCGTCTCTGGCTGATCACACTTCTGTATGCCACCCAGGAGGTCTGCACGACCTAAAGATCATAGGAGGACTGCATGACCTGAAGATCTTTGTTTTTGTTCATTTGTTTATTGAGATGGTCTTGCTCTGTCAGCCAGGCTGGAGTGCAATAATGCCATCATTGTTCACCACAGCCTCAGACTCTTGACTCAAGTCATCCTCCTGCTTCAGCCTCCCAAGTAGCTGGGACTACCAGTGCCCACCACCATGCCCAACTAATTATTTCATTTTTTTTGCAGTGATGAGGGTCTTGCTATTTTGCCCAGGCTGGTCTTAAACTCCTGACCTCAAGCAATCCTCTGACCTCAGCCTCCCAAAGTGCTGGGATTACATGCACAAGCCACGGTGTCCAGCTAGGAAAAGAAAAGCAAGTTTATTAATCTTGTGGGCAGCCTCTGGGTGTTAGAATATTAAGATAATCAATTATTAGTGACTACCCTCTCCCAAAATAATTATGTGTAAGCAGTCATGCATGGAGGAAGAAAAGGACAAATAGAAAGGGAAACAGGTAAAACAAGTATCTAATGATCTGCATAATATAGACTCGGTTACAGCAGCTGGGCCATTGTTGATTTGCTCCCTGCAATCAGAGACCTGAAGGACTCTTCTCATATCCACCATATAAAATGAGTAACCCAGTCGCTTATAAGTTGTTTATGTTTGAACCCTGTCTGCTGTCAATACATATTTAAGGAGGCTTACATTAACAATAACAATAAAGACCTCACACAAAGTAGTAAAAATAAACTGTTAATGCAGGCAAAGGGCAGCAGGCACTACACATCCTTATCTTGAGTCTTTTCAACAACTTTGAAAAGTCATTTTACCAGTGAGGACCCATGTTTAAAGCGGTCGACTGGTGTAAGGCCACATAGCATGTTGAACAGCCAGGATTTGAATCTATATCTTTGGGCTCCAAAACTACTACCTTCCACTCTGTCACACTGAAGAGGGGAAAAGGAGGGAGTAGTTTTGTCAGAAAACAGGCTATATACAATCAACTGAACTCTGAATGTTCTGGCCGCCGAGGAAAAGGGAAGGATGCTGGGTTACAATAGCTCTCACTGGCTTTTTAAAGTACCATGTGAAAAGGCTGCATGAGAAGATAAACATTTTCCTAGCCTTCAGTTCTAAAAGAAATTTGGTGAATCAACTCTTAAAGAATATGGAAAAACCCTTGAAAAAGAAGAGCAATAATGGATGAGTCATGCTACCCAGGTTTAACTGGGTAGCAGTCCTATGGCACGTAGGCTTTCATCACATTTAACATTACCCTGACCTCACTATGAGTTGGCAGAAGGAATTTGGATTTCTCTGCGTGTCTATGCAGCAGGCCTGGGGGGGTTCAAACCCAGCACATTTCAAAGGAAGGACTCTGGAAGGAAAATCTCTAAACCTTTGGAATATCCTGCCTATGAGGTTGCCTTTGTAACCTGGGGCCTAGGCCACACCAGAGAGTTTATGCTAACAGTTTGCCTTATGGTGAACACCTGTTTTGATCTGCTGGAGGCTATGGACCAGACTCTATCACTCTGACCTCTAGTGGGGCTGGAGACTAAGTAATTAAGGCTAGTTCTGTTGTCACTGCATATCAATGTGACTGGTCCCCAATAAAAATCCTGGACACCAAGGCTGGGGTGAGCATTAATATTTGACAGACCTTTGTACATGTAGTCACCCATCATTGCTGAGGGAATTAAGCACTGTCCTTGCAAATCTTCTAGGGAAGGAAACCTGGAAGCTCTGTACCTCATCTTTGCTAAAATCTGACCTATGTGCCTTTGTCTTTTGCTGCTTTAATGTGTATCCTTTTGCTGTGATAAGGGTCCTATAAGTCTTCCCAGTGAAGTATCAAACCTCAGGGTGGTCTTGGGGACCACTTTACTCTTTCTCCTTCCTTTCATCTTCTTCTAATCAACACACATCTTCCCCCTTTCTAATTTCCTTTCCTTCCCCAAATGCTATTCCCTTAAAGCAGCAGATGGTCAGTTCCCGTGGCTGGGTGTTTTCCTCTCCCCACTTCAAGGTTTGCTAAAAAGAAATTGAGATGTGCCTGTATTATATTTATTTCTATTCTTAGATCTCAAATCATCTGACAAACAGCATCTAATCCCCCAGGTAGCAAAGGGCCATGTAGAACGATTCTTTCCACAGCACAAACGAAAAAACTGAGACCCAGGCATGACAGATTATCCGTGCCTTACAGAGCTCTCCATGAGCCATGCTTAAGAGTGACAAAACTGGCCTTACTGGTTATTGCTTCAGGTCCCCAACTCCTCAGCCCTTGTTATGACCACCTGATTAAATCATGGCTGTATTGAGAAAAATGACTTTGAAAAGAGGCCGACTCCAGTACTTTCTGCTTCTCCCTGCTCCCTGAGGGACACATTTTCAGTCAGATGTTCTTCCCACCAATTTCATTAGCATTGAGTTATAAGGATAAAAATATCCCACCCCTGTCACTGACAAGTTACCTTCTGCATTGAACTTACCGAGTCATCTTTTCCTCGGTAATTTTGTCAGTGACATGTTTGTTGTTGTCAGCAAGGCAAAGCCAGTGCGACTGATTCAGGGTGACCTGGGCTCTGTTCTGCTCTGAGCAGCAATAAAATTTCCAGGTCTGCCTTGATTTCAGAATTTGTATTGTAGGTAATGATGATATATGAGCTCATGGAACAGATTTGATCCCCAGAGATAAGAATGGTTCTGACAGCTAAGGAGGGAAAAAAATCATTTTGATCTGCAGTATAGACTGGCTTCCTCTGATATGGATGGCATCAATGGAAAACTCACATGAGCACCAAGACACCATTTCTATCTTGACTATTGGCCCATATTGACAAAAGAGTGAGAGCTGTGTGTATTCAGAGAAGCTGAGAAGGGAGGGCTGGGTGGTGGGGTGGAGATAAAATCCACTGGGGAAACCAAATTTCAAGTCAGTCGAATTCCATTCACGCTCTATTATGCCAGGCCACTAGTGTCATGCTGAGGACACAATCAGGTACAAGCAAATGATTACCGTTCTTGCACTGAGGTAATCTGAAAACACAATTACAGCCCAGGAAGGCAGCTTCTGCAGGGCAATCAGCATCTGACAGGGGCAACCGACACAGCTCCCAGTTGAGACTGTGAGGAATAGTCAGGGGCTAGTGGTAATTAAAAATGCCAGGCAGCACTGGGGAGGCTGCCTGGTTGGAGTCTCTGGGCGGTAGTTTCCTCCTTGTCCCTGCTTCAATTGAGCAAAACAAATTCTCCTGCTGGGTTAACTGTTCTAAATAAGATTTTGTGTGCATAATAAAATGTACATAACATTTTAACCATTTTCAAGTGTACAGTGGCATTAAATGTATTCACACTGCTGCTCACCATCACCACCATCCATCTCCAGAACTTTTTCATCATCCTCAGTGAAAACTCTGTATCCATTAGACAAAATCTCTCCATTCCGTCCTCTTCTCAGCCCCTGGTAATCTCCTCTCTGTCTCTAAACAAGCTTATTCTAGATACATCACATAAGAGGAATCATACAATATTCATCTTTCTGTGTCTGGCTTATTTAGCATAATGTTTTCTAGGTTCCTTCATGTTATAGCACATGTTAGAACTTCATTTCATCTAAGGCTAAATAATATTTCCATTGTATGTATATAACATTTTATTATATATCATTCATCTGATGAATGTTCGGATTGCTTCTACCTTTTGACAATTGTGACTAATACGTCTATGAACACGTATGTGCAAATAACTGTTCAAGTTCCTGCTTTCTATTATTTTGGATATATATTCTGAACTGAAATTGCTGGGCCATATGGTAATTCTATGTTTGATTATTTTAGGAATTGCCATATAAATGAAACATTGTTAATGTTGAAAATCTCATTGATGTTTTATCGAAGCCCTTTTGTGACAGGTTGAACAACTTCCAAACAATAGTATGGTGGAAATTACTATAAGTCAGGTTGCCACTCACACTTCACCTTGGCATTAGTGTTAAGAGTCAGATGTGCAGCCAGGAAGGTGGAGGTTTCAAGTCATTGCTCATGGTATTGAAAATAGGTTCTTCTGACTTCATTTCAGATCATAGTTCTACAATTTATTAGGTCTGTCTATTTATTTGAGGAAATGTGAAAACATACCATGTACTTAAATTTCTAGCCACCAACTCATTTCCAGCAATGAGTAAATTTGGAACTGGTTAAGAGGGAAAAAATAGAATTTCAAGCACTTAAAAAAAGTCTTTATTGAAACATAAATTCGTCAAAGATAGGTACACCTGTAATCCAATACTTAATTTTATGCACCACATAATACATACAGTAGGAATTCCATAAATCAGTTTGATAAGTATTTATTGAGCAATTATTATATGCCCAATGCTGAAGCGTGAACATTCATTCTCCTGATTTTGAGGAGATGCAGTCTGTCTCATGGAACAACAAGAAGAAACATTAAGACTATATGCAGTAATTTGCATAAAATTGGCACAAACATCTGGATTCAACAGGAATGAAAATAAATGTCATATAATGAGGGCTTACCACATGCACTGAGTGACATAAGCTTCCTTACACACATAATCTACAATATTTCTTTCACCAACCCACTGAGGCAGGGTTGAGTTGCATTTCCAAAGGAAATATGGCATGGGTAGGTTAAGTAACTTGTTCAATGTCACACAAATAGTAAATGGTTGAGACACATTCTGTCTCAAGGCTATTTGACATGAAAGCCCACTCATGCTCTTAACTATAAATTGTGGAGGAACATGAGGCCCGATTAGGCCAGCATCAACTGGGTGGGTAAACTATTTTGAGGAAGGAAATCTCAGAATGAGATTACAAGAATCGTAAGAGCTGAATAGTCAGCCGAAAAATATTTGCAGCTGGTTCCATGCCAAAAAAGCAGTCAACTGCTGCAGTTAAAGAAACGGAAACCCACAAGGGACCAGCCACTCTACAAACCTCCAGCAGGCCCAAAAGCAGCTTTCAGTGCAGGTCAAACACCAACCAATCAGAACTACTTTATTTGTATAGTAGGAACCTAGATACTAAAACTCACTCTAACCAAAGAGAAGATCAGACTCCACTGGGAAGAACCTCAGGCTACTGCTTTGTTGCAGCAGACAGCGGACAGTCTTGCTGTTGTCCTGCTCATTATCATATCTTTCCTTTAATAAGTCTGCCTTTCTTAATTCATAGCTATCTTGGTGAATGTTTTCACTCCCAGTGACTCCAGCTATACCATACCCAGCCTCCCATACGTGACATAAATATTGGGTTTTTTAGTTCACTTTTCATGAATTTCCTAAGCAAACGACAAGACAACAACCATGGCAGGAGCAGAGGATTGGCATGCCACCCCAGGCATTCCACAATAATGTAGGTTCAAAACACAAAGGAGACTTGGACGCAGGGCCCAAGCAGTCCTACTCCCAAGCATGAGTTTCTGCTCCATAGGAAATAGCAGAGCAGCAATCATCAACTTGTTTTAAAATGTTATTTGTTTTAAGTACTTTATTTTTTTTAGAGCAGTGTTAGACTTTAAATAAAATAAGAGGAAGGAACAGAGATTTTTCTACATACCCCCTCCTCTACACATGAATGGCCTCCCTCATTTTCAATAATATACCCACCAGAATGACAGATTTATTACAACTACTGAACTTCAACATTGACACATTCACCCAAAGACCATAGCTTACTTTAGGGTTCACTCTTGGTGTTGTACATTTTATGGGTTTGGATAAATGCATCATGACATATAGCCATCATTGTAGTGCCATGCAGAGGAATTTCACTGCCCCTAAAATCCTCTGTGCTACATCTCTTCATTACTCTTACCCCCAAGCCCTGGCAACCACTGATCTTTTTACTGTCTCCATCATTTTCTGGAATGTTATATATAACACATTTTGTTTATCCATTCATCTGATGGATGTTTGGATTGTTTTTACCTTTTTATTATTGTGACTAACACTCCTATGAGCATGGATGTACAAATATCAGTTCGAGTTCCTGCTTTCCATTATTTTGGATATATACTCAGAACTGGAATTGCTGGACCATGAGGTATCCTATTTCTGATTATTTTAAAAATTGCCATATAAATGAAACATTGTTAATGTCGAAAACCTCATAGGTGTTTTATTGAAGCCCTTTTATGACAGGTTGAACAACTTCCATCTAATAGTATGGTGGAGATTACTATAAGAAGAGGTTGGGTTGCCACTCACACAGTAATCCTGTATCTATAATACAGTCCTTGACTGTCAAACACGTAGAGAGTTCCATTCATGTACCACACACTGCTAGGTGCTGGAAATACAGCAGTGAATAAGACAGAAGTCATCCCTGTCTTCTGAACAGAAATGGAGGTTCAGAAGTGAGGGGGAGGGGAAGCCAGGCAAAGGAACATCAGATTGGTTTATTTTCACTTAATAATATGCATTTACATTTTCTTCATGTCTTTTAATGGCTCAATAGCTTATTTCCTTTTAGTATTGAATAATATTTTATTGTCTGGATATACCACAGTTTATTTATTCATTCTCTTACTGAAGGACATCTCGGTTGCTGCCAAGTTTTAGCAATTGTAAGAAAGCTCTATAAACATTCATGTGCAGGTTTTTGTGTAGATATAAGTTTTTAACTCCTTTGGGAAAATACCAAGGAGAGTGATTGCTTGATCTTATGGCATGAATATGTTTAGTTTTGTAAGACACTGTTAGCCTTCTTCCAAAGTGGCTGTACTTTTTGCATTCCCACCAATAATGAGTGAGAGTTCCTGAAGCGCCACATCCTTGTCAGCATTTGGTATTGTCAGTGTACTGGATTTTGGCCATTCTAATAGGCACGTAGTGGAATCTTGCTTTTTAATTTGCATTTCCTCATTTCCTTGGTTACATATGATGTTTATTATCTGACATCTTTGTTATATTTATGATGTTTATTTGACATCTTTGACCCATTTTTTTGTTTGTTTTGTTTTGTTTTTTTAGTTGGAGTCGCACTATGTCACCCAGTCTGGAGTGCAGTGTTACACTCATGGCCACCCCAGCGTCGACCTGCTGGGCTCCGGCGATCCTTCTGCCTCAGTCTTCCAAGTAGCTGGAACTATAGGCGTGCACTACCATGCCCAGCTGACCCATTTTTAAAAAAAATAAAGTTGTTTGTCTTCTTCTTGTTGAGTATTAAGAGTTATTTATATATTTTGGATAATTTTTATTAGATATTTCTTTTGAAAGTATTTCTCTCAATTTGGGTCTTGTTTTTTCATTCTCTTGACATTGACCTTTGCAGAAGCAGAATTTGTTTTACTTGAATGAAGTTCTACTTATATTTTCTTTCTTTAATGAAGCCTTTCTTTTGGTGTAGTGTCTACAAAGTCATTGTCAAACCCAAGGTCATTTAGATTTCCTCCTATGTTATCTTCTAGAAGTTTTATACCTGTGTGTTTTACATTTAGGTCTGTGATCCATTTTGAATTAATTTTTGTGAAGAGTACATGGTGTGTATCTAGGTTCCTTTCTTTGTATATGTATACCTACTTGTTCTAGCACTATTTGTTGAAAAAGACTATCTTTTCTCCATTATATTGCCTTTGCTCCTTTGTCAGAGATCAACTGACATATATATGGGTCTATTTCTAGCCTCTATTCTGTTCCATTGATTTATTTGTCTATTTTTATCCATATTATACTGTCTTGATTACTGTAGCTTCATATTAAATCTTGAAATCAGATTTAAAGGGTGGTTCAGAAGAGATTTTAGGTCAATTTAAGTATGATAACATCAAGGTTGGTTGATGTAAGGGCAGAGTTTATGGTAAGTACCTACTTTCACATAAGGAACAATAGACAAACTGGACATCCTAGAGGCCTTCCTGAAACTAGGGTTAATCAGAAGTCAACATGCTGGAATAGCACTTAAGATGGAATTCCTTTGGCCTTCATGGTATCCAACATCAATCTGGGGAAATTCTCAGTCATTACAGTTTGAAATATTTCTTCTCTTCCTTTCTCTTTTTGGCATTCCCATTATACGTATGTTATACCTTTTGTAGTTGTCCCACATGTCTCAGATATTCTGTTTCTTTCAGGCTTTTTATCTCTACATTTCAGTTTTTGAGGTTTTTATCGACATATTCTCAAGATCAGATAGTCTTTCCTTAGCTATATCTAGTCTCTTAATAAGCTCACTAAAGGTGTTCTTCATTCTGTTACCATGTTGTTCTTGTTGTTTAATTTCATATTATTTTACTGTGATAAAAAGAGCTAATGAGATCTACCCTTATAACAATTTTTAAAGTGTACAATACATTATTGTTGACATAGGTACAATATTGTACAGTAGATCTCTAGAGTTGATTCATCTTGCTTAAGATGAAACTTTATATCGGTTGATGAGTAAATCCTCACTTCCATCTCCCCTCAGGCCCTGTCAACCATCATTCTACTCTTTGACTGTATGAACCTGGCTATTTTAGATACCTCATGTAAGTGGAATCATGCAGTATTTGTCACAGTGTTTTTATTTTTAATCTCTTTTTGGCTCTTTCTTAGAATTTCCATCTCTCTGTTTATGTTGCCTATTTGTTCTTGCATACCATCTGCTTTATCCATTAAAGCCTTTAGCATATTAATCATAGTTGTTTTAAATTCCTGGTATAATAATTTTAACATCCCTGCTGTATCTGAGTCTGATTCTTGCTCTGTCATTTCAAACTGTGTTTATGCGTTTCAGGAGGCCTTTTCATTTTATAATAGCTAGATATGATGTACTAAGTCAAAGAAACTGCTATAAATAAGCCTTTAGTAATGTAGTGATAAGGTATGGGAAGTGGAACATCTTAAAGTTCTATGATTATGTACTCATCTTTTTTTGAGCCTGTGAGCCTGTATCTCTGGAGGTCTGTGAACTTCTCAAATTCTTCTCAGTTTTTCTTCCCTTAAGTGGAGCAAGGTAGGCCAATAAGTTAGAGTTGGGTATTTTTCCCTTCTCCAGGTCTGTTAGGATCTGACAAAACCCCAGCAGATTAGGCTTTGGTTAAATCGTTTCTCCTGAGGTAGACCTTGTTAAGAAGAGCAGAATGCTCTGACGTATTTCAAAATGGCTTATTTTCTCTTCTTCCTGCTGGAAACAAGAGGGAAATTTTCTCAGATATTCACTGTGAAAACCAGGTTGAACTCCTGGAGGTAAAACTCAAAAAAGTGTGTGGGTTCCCCTACGACCAGGTAGGAGAAGTTTTAAATTGGCATTCTTGTCTATAACGGAACCTTCAGCAATTTGTCAATTACAGTTGGCTTCCACATTTGCTAGTACAGCACTGGTTCCTGTGGAGGTTTTTGCTCATGGGTTTCTGCTCCGGTAAATTGTAATTCTCTGTATTTGCATATCTGTCCAATGGGGGCTAGTTTGCCCTTTGACCTTACTTCTCTTCCAGAGCTAAGAAGAGTTTATTAATTTTTTTTCTGTTAGTCTCATTTTTTGTCTTGTTGAGAGAGAATGGTCACTTCCAAGCTTCTTACATGCTGGACCAGAAACTAGAAGTTAACTGTCAACTTTTAAAAAGTAGGGAGTTGTCCTCAGTGGACACCTCCTCCCATAATCTTGCTGCCAGTTCTTGGCAGCCCAAGCTGAGAGAGAACTCTGGGATGATGACCTGATGTGGCAGACTCAAGATCACCTAATGATTTAACCAACCTCATTTTAACAGTTTAGCAGACTTTTGTGAGGCTAGGTTTATAATTAAAATAGGCTGAAGAAACCATGACTCCATGCCTTGTGCTACAATTACTTTTGGAATAAACTTAAGCAAGTTGAACAACATGTAAAGAAGCTAACAGAAGACTTTGAATTCAAATGTGCTTGATTTTAAATCCCAAGTCTTTTCTAGTTAGCGCAGCTATATAGGCATGGCCTGCAGCTTCTCTAAGCTTCAGTTTCCTCATGTACACAATTAAGAGACTAACAATTACTTTACAGGCTTATGACTTGATTCAGTGCAGCTGTTTATATATCGAGGCTCTCATTAGCATCATCATCAACATCATCATCATTAGTGAAGTTTGCTAAAGTGAGAAAAGGGGATAAATGGTAGAATGAGGGCCCTGAGGGGGCAGGAAGGAGTGAAACTTTAAAGTAAAGGGACTTTTGGGGAGCAGCAAGAAAGACATCTCTCTCTCTTGGATTTAATGTCATAAGGTACTGATGAATGCACATATAGGAAACTTACCTGTTGAGCAGGAAAAGGCAAGCCTGCTGCTTCTTGGCTTTAAATAAATTACAAGATTATCTAATTGTGTCCAGTTAGGTGATATTAAGCATCACTTTCATTTCATGATCCTTTGTCATATAACTGTAGGGACTCAGATCCCGAAAATTTCCAAGTGTTAGGGGTGGGGAAAGCATCTCAACGTGGAACCCTTGTGTTAAAAGCCAAGATGCCACATGATGAGATGCAAATGGAGATACACATTTGTGTTTGTGTTGTCATTTAAGTATTATCATTTGTGGTCTGCATGGCCATTTAATATCATATGCTGTGCCTCAGAAGACACAACACAAAATCCTATCTCAAAGGAAGTCTCAGGCAGTGGAACTAATTATGGGAGGCAGCTGTTCTGCAGATTGACTCCATATCCTGTAGTAACCACATACCCTGAATGCTCAGAGCAACACAGTGTGTCTATAGCCAGGGTTAGCACTACCCCCAACCCAGAAAAGAGCATTCGAGGAGATTTTGCTTTATGCATGGAATTAGGATATTCTGGTATATATACTCAGGGTCTTTATTGTATCAATTATCTTTGTATTAATTATCCCCTCCTTCCTTTTTTATTATATGTATAAAAATCTCCGATTGGTTGTGTTTCTCTGGAGAACTGTGATTACACAGGCAAGAAAAGACCTGGGATTAAAATGCATTGCTGAGAGAGAGAGTGAAAGATTTTAGGAATTGGCACATGTGATTGTAGGAACTGGCCAAGTTCTAAATTTGTAGGGCAGAACAGCAGGCTGGAATCTCAGACAGGTGTTGATACTTCCGTTTTAAAGCAGAATTTTTTCTTCAGGAAACCTCAGTTTTTGCTCTTAAGACCTTCAACTGATTAAATGATCCCCACCCACATAATGGAGGGTAATTTTCTTTACTTAAAATCAACTGATCATACATATTAACCTCATCTACAAAATACCTTCACAGCAACACCTAGATTAATATTTGATTAAATAACTGGATACTATGGTCTAGTTATCTATATACATTAAGCTAACCAAGCATGAAGATGGCTTATAATAAGAGTGCTTATTAGTGTAATTTCACAGTGATGGCAGGAAAATTTTCCTGAGCTGGACATCCCTAGCCCTCAGCTTTACACCTCCCTAGGTGACCTGAAAGTATATCCTTTAAACTCTCTGAGCCTCAGTTTTCTCTGTGGAACATAATAATAGCTCCGCTGTGTACCTGTCATGGAGTTTAAGGGGATAAATTATGAAAAAGTGCTGGGCTCGGTGGCTCAGCCTGTAATCCTGCGCCTTTGGGAGGCTGAGGTGAGTGGATTGCTGAGCCCGCGGGTTCGAGACCCGCCTGGGCAGCGAGACCTCATCTCTACAATAAGTCAAAAAAATCAGCCGGGCGTGGTAGTGCACGCCTGTAATTCCGGCTACTTGGAAGGTTGAGGTGGAAGGATCGCCGGAGCCCAGCATGTCGAGGCTGTGGTGGCCGGGAGCGGCCACTGCACTCCAGTCAGGGTGACAGAGTGAGACTCCAACTCAAAAAAAAAAAATTAATCTTTAATAGCTAATGTTTATTGACTACTTACTATGTTCAGGCATTGTGCTAGGTTCTTTACATAAATTATAGCATTAATTCTCAAATCAAGCCTATGAGATTGATACCATTTTATAGGGGAGCAAACGGAAGCTCAGAGAACTGAAGTAACTTGAACAAGATCCCACAGCAAGTAAATATAAGCTGGGATTCAAACTGAACTACAGCCAACTCCAAAACCTATGGTTTAACCTCCTTAATGTGTTCAAATACATTAAGATTTATTATGTGTTCCTATTTATTATGTACTTGAGGCAGGTAAACCATATAACCAAATTTGCTTTTTAATGATCACCTAAAATGCATTACAGGAGTCACCCTACAGTTCTCATTTGATAGATAGCATCAGGGGAACCAAATGTTCAACCACATTAATGCATATATGCACAGATCCTAATAGGAAGCCAATCTATCCCAGTTAGTCTCCTGGTTTTTTCAGTACTTGTTCTGCATCTAAGCAGCTTCCCTGTGTCAATGAATCTCATATTTGTCTCCTTACACCCAGTTCTTCAGGAAACATAAAATGAGAACGGATAACTCCAATACAAGTTATTACACTGAAACCACTAAGAGAATATTTCAAAGTATAGATATGGAAGGATGCAATCGGAAACAAAATATAAAAAACAAACAAACGTAGACACAATGAAACTTCCTGGCACTTTCTACCATAAAATATCAGCTGTTATTAAATATGCATAAGATAATCTTTATTGGTTCTTTGGAAATTCCTAATTGCCACAAAGTTCTTAGGAAACTACTCCCTTACTGTTCTCTTATATTGCTGGAAAGTATTGACATATTTCAAACACTACCAACCATAACAAAAATATCTTAACACTGTTTGCTTTCTGCTGATATCAGAAAGAACATTAGTTCCCTGAAAATATTTAGCCTAAAGGGGAAATATTTTCTGCTCTACAAATCTTTAATCTAGTCTTGGCTGCAAGTGGCTTTGTAGGAATCAGAGTAAAAACCATTTCCATCCACCCTGGTATGTGCATTAACGCACACTCAGTGTCATTTCCCCAGATAATTCTTTGTTATTGGGAAAGGATTTTGTCTGGAATTTTATATCTTAACAATTTTGTCTGAAATTTTATATCTTAACAATCTCCTCCTTCCCCAACTTGCTGCCTTCTGCTTCAAGCCTTAAGCAGACCACACCCTGAATTGAGGTAATAGCACTCATTACCCAAATATTTGGTTTTTCTTCTCTTCCAGGAACATGGCAGTCCTATACTTGCCCAACCCATTGAAGTCAGGGCTACCATTTGACTTGCTTTGACCAATAAATTCTTCCTGGAAGTGACTTAAGAATAAGGAAAGATGATTTTCTAAAATCATGCTCAACAGGTAAAAACATATATGTGCACCACAATGTCAGAAGTGTTCCTGAAAAGTCACTTGTCACCATGTTCCATTCCTATACAGAATTATTCCTTAGTACACCTTGGGATTATACAATGTTATCAGAACTAATTTCCTATTTGCCCTAATAAAGTTATTTTTGATATTTTTCTTTGCTTCATTGGCGATTTCAAAGAACAGTGCTTTTTAATAATGACCTGTAAATACCAGTTGTGTGGTCGCTGTGTAGTCATTTAAAAGACCATCAGAAAGCAACTTACATTTGAAGATCTAGCTTTTAAGATTGAAAAGACTAGAAATTGGGGACCCCACAGCCTTCTCTTTGGGTTCAGTTAATTTACTAGAGCAGCTCACAGGTTTCAGGAAAACACTTTACTTAAATTTATCAGTTTATTATGCAGAATATTACAAAAGATGCAGCTGAACAAACAGATGGAAGAGATGCACAGGGCAAGGCATGGAGAAAGGGGCAGGAGCTTGCCCTCTCTGGGGTGTCACCCTCCAGGAACCTCCATCCAAGCCTTGTCCATTGGAGTTTTATGGCAGCTTCATTACATAACTATGCTCAGTTACATCATTGACCACTGGTGATTAACTCAGTCTTCAGTCACATCTCCCGGGCAAGTCAGTGAGGTGGGGCTGAAAGTTCCAATTCTTTAATCACTTGGTTGGGTCCCCTGGCAACCAGCCTCCATCCTGAAGCTATTCAGGAGCCCACCAAGAGTCACCTCATTAAAACAAGAGATGCTTCTATCACTGAGGAAATTCCAAGGGGTTCAGGAGCTCTGTTAGGAATCTGGGTCAAAGGTCAAATTGCAGAACAAAAGATTCTCCCAGCGCTCCTCCCCCCATTACTCTGGTTCAGCTCAACAAGACTTCCCTGGCACCTGCTGTTAGCACAAGGCACTGGGAAGGCCACACAGGGAGTGGCAACAGGCCCCCGGGACACTAGCCAAAGCACCTCTCAGACCACAGAGCAGCCCTTTACTTTGTGATCCCTTCCCAACCCTCCAACCCCCAGGCCTCATGGACAGGAGGCAGGTCTGCATTCTTCTCAGATAGGTGAGGCTCTACGACATGTAAAGGGAGTGGGAGGAATCTGCTCTCCTGGGCTCCTGCCTACTATAGCTGGGGGCACTTTTCACTGTCTTCACAGCTGCCCAGTAGGGTGTAACATGGTAGTCCCAAATCTGAGATGGCTTGCATGTAATGTTTACCTATTCCAAAAAAAGTCACCTGGAGGTCCTAACGGACAGACATTGGTTTATTACACTTACAAAAGGGCACTGATGGCAGTGGGTCAGTATGGAATCCAGGCTTCAGGACAGCACAGCAAACAATTTCAATATCAAGCAAGTTAATCATCCAAATTCTATACAGTGTTTACAATCACACTGGGTAAGAATGATGACTACACTGTCTTTAGGTTGGTCGATCACCTGCATCCGGGCAACTGCATCCTTTAACTCGTTAACCCCAATACTTGAAACTGGGAATATGCATGTTCTGCAGAGACCAGCCTTGGCCAGGAGCTGCTCCCTGTGGGAGGGGCAGAAAGAAGTCAGCTATGGAGAAAGAGGCAATGTGCCCAGGTGGGCACAGTTCCCCTCATTATACTCGTAAGGAAATGGAGACTCGGGGAGGTTAAGTAACTTGCCCAAGTTCACACAGAGCTAAAAGGGGGACCCCACCAGAACTCTGACTGAATGATCCCAAAGCCCACAATGTTCTTTCCAGTCCACCACACACCTGTCTCTGTGGCCAAGGTCAAAAACTAGGCCATTACTAATGGAGCCAAATCACCACATGACCACGCTAACAAGGAAGCGGGGAAAACTTCAGTTCCAACAAAGTCTTGGGCTCTTTCTTTGTTTCTTTCTTTGAAATAAAGAGTCAGGTTATCGACAGTTCCAGCATTCTGCTGAGTTTCTGCAAAACTCAAATAAACTACATATACACCCTCATAATTTTTGGATGGAGAAAATTGGGACCCAAGGCAGGGCCACAGCTTTCCCAGTGTCACAGGCAATGTCCCCTAGATCACCAAAATACTCCAAACACCATAGTGCATTCATTAATTATCTTAAAAATGAATGCATTACGATATAATGTACACATAGAAAATGCACAAACTATACACGTACAGTGCAAGGAATTATCACAAAATGAACACTCCTATTTAACCCCAGCTCAGAATTAAAAAGAGAACATTAGGCCATAACCCCAACTCAGAACATTAGGCCAGGCACAGTGGCTCACACCTGTAATTCCAGTATCTGGGAGGCAGAGGCAAGAGGATTGCTTGAGCCCAAGAGTTCCAGACCAGTTTGGGCAACACAGAAAGATTATTACTAAGGGACAGCTTGAACAGAACCAGTTCCCAACTGGCAGCCACAGGGCCTTTATTTAATGGAAAAGGCACCTACCTGCAGGGCTTGGGGGACAGTGCTTCCCACCAGAGGTGACTGAGCCAGCCTGGCAGTCACTTGCCTATAGAAGATTAGTGCCACAGCTGCCCACGGCCCATGGCTCACTACAGCCTTGGACTCCTAGGCTTAAGCAATCCTCCCGTCTTCAGTATGGAGCTATAGGCACATGCAACCATACCTAGCAGGGCAGCCTTAGGGTCTCATGAGCAATGAGGAGGGGCATCACTTGGGATTTCTCAAAGCACCAAGTAGAGGTCTCCAATGGTGGAGGAGGTAGGAGGGGCACTGAAGTGACACCCCCAACCAACCAAGCAATTTCACTCCCAAGTTATATACAAGAGAAGGGTGAACACACATGCGCTAAGAGACATACCCCAGAATGTTCACGGCAGCACTGCAACAGCCCCTCATTGGAAACAACCCCAACATCTGCCAATAGTAGAACAGATGACTGTCGTGTGGTGTATTCCTATGAGGGAACACTCTACAGCAATGAATGGACTATTGCTAAACCCTGCACCAGCCTCTGATTCAATATGGCAGCTGGAGTGACTGCCAATGACATGGTATTCTCACCCAGGGCAGGGGCTGCATCCCTCTTTTGCCACTATCTCTCCATGGCCTAGCAAGGTGCCTGGTATGTGGAAGGTGCTTGGTAAATATTTGTGGAATTGAATTTAGTTTTATTTTTCCTTTTCTTTTCTTGTTTCTTTTCTTTCTTTCAGCTTTATTGTAGAGACAAGTTCTTGCCAAGTTGCCCAGGCTCGTCTCAAGCCCTTGGGCTCAGGCATTCCCTTCAGCTCTACCTCCCAAAGTGCTGGAATTACAGGCATGAGCCACCATGCCTGGCCCTGGCTAATTTTTTTATTTTTTGTAGAAATGAGGTCTTGCCATATTGCCCAGGCTGGTCTTGAACTCCTGAACCCAAGCAATCCTCCCGCCTCAGTCTTCAAAAGTGTTGGGATTACAGGCATGAGCCATCGAACATGACCTGAATTCCATTTTCTAAAATACCAATCAGACAATGATGCTTGAAGCCCCAGCACCCTTGTCCCACGTGATGCTCAGCTTTGTATTAGTCTCCTGTGCCTGTTCTAACAAGTAACCACACACTTAGAAACTTAAAACAACACATACTTCACACAGGTCAGAAATCCAAAGAATGAACGAAGTGCATTTCTGGACTAAAAATCAGTGCTGCACTCCTGAAGACTCTGCAAATCTGTTTCCCTGACTTTTTCAGCTTCTGGAAGCTGCCAGTATGCCTTGGCTTGTGTCCTCCTCCTCTGTCTTCAAAAGCCAACAGTGTGGCATCTCCAAGTCTCTCTCTTTCTCTCTAACTCTGTGTCCATTGTCACACTTTCTCTCAATCTGACCCTCCTGCTTCCCTCTAGTGATCACATTGGGCCCACCTGGACAATCCACGATACTCTTCCCACTGCAAAATCCTTAACTCAGGCTGGGCTCTGTGGCTCACATCTGTAATCCCAGCACTTTGGGAGGCTGAGGTAGGAGAATTTCTTGAGCCCAGGAGTTCAAGACCAACCTGGATAACATAGCCAGACCTCATCTCTACAAAAAATTTAAAAATCGGCCAGACATGGTGGCACTCACCAATAGTCCCAGCTACTCAAAAGATTGAGGCAGGAGGACTGCCTGAGCCCAGAAGGTCAAAGTTGCAGTGAGCTGTGATCATGCTACCCTGCACTGCAACCTGGGCAACAGAGTAAGACCTCAAAAATAATAATAATGATGATAATAATGATAATAGCAGCAACAACAATAATTAATAATAATAGTGGTTTGATAAGGTCGTATGAGGATTAAATGAGAGAATTTGCCTAAAATGCTTTAGCATAGACCCTGGTACACAATTAAAACTAGAAGAAAAAAAAAGATGTCAGGTGCTGTGACTCACACCTATAATCCCAGCACTCTGGGAGGCCAAGGTAGGAGGATTGCTTGAGCTCAGGAGTTTGAAAGCAACCTAGAAAACATAGTGAGACCTTGTTTCAATAATTAATAATAATAATAAATAATAATAACAAAGTACTGTTTCCATTGTTTTTGATGTCTACAGCTTGCCTTCTACCTGGCCTATAACTCCTCATAAGTGGACCAGTGTCACTTATCCTTATGCCCCCAAGGTGTCCCCTGCACAACTATAGGGGTTCTTTTATTTGTGATGGAGAGATGGACACAGAGTTACATTAATTTGTGCTCATCTAGCTGAGTGTGGTCAGACCACAGGGCCAACGGGAAAACCAGTCTCCCATGGTCCCGGGCTGAGCAGAAGTGGCAGTTTAGTTAACAGTGGTACCTGGGGATGGGGGTGGGGCCTCCATAGCATATATAAGGGAGTTGTAGAATGTAGGGGTATCCGGAGAGGTTTCCCAGAGGAGGTAGGTGTGGGACACCAGAGTTGGGGGTAAGGAGGCATCTGCCCTCTCTACCCAGGTCCACCCCCACAGATAGCAACTCAAGGGCACTCAAGCCCTCTGTCCTTTTTGCCACCTCCCACTGCGCTACAGTGTGATTGGCCTTTACAAAGTGGATGCTCTGTCAACACAGTGGTAGAGCCCTGAAGGAAGTCAGTTAGAGATGCTAGGAAGGTCCCCTCTTCTGTGACCCAGAATCTTCAGAAAGCACTGATCAAGGCTGACCCAAGCTGTTCCCAGACATCCAGGAAGGGCAGCTCTTCATCTTTGACAGAGTCCTTGGTCTACTTCTTTGGGGAAGGGGTCAAGGTCTGTCTTCTATGGGGAGGGGTCTGCCTCGTGAAAAATGGAATTTTCGAAGTCCTACTAGGCAAGAGCAGTTTATTGTGGTGATCAGATTCCTGTTTGGGAAAAGAAAAATATGTTTTTGTAGAGTCTTGGGCAACATGACACAAAGAATCCAGCTCATCCATCTGTAACTCTGCCCTGCACTGTGAGTTCCTCTGGGCTCCTTCAGAAAAGGCTGGGAAAGCCCTCTTCCCTGAGTCAACAAGACTGCCACACACTCATCACCCCACCCTCCAGACCCTCCCTAGGCTCCCAAGCCCAGCTTCAGAGGCCCTTGGCAATAGAGGTGGAGGCCTAGGCCAACCTATTGGGCTCTAGTCCCATGTCTGCAACTGGCTTGTTGTGGGACTTTGGCATGTTCCGGCCCTCTCAAAAATGTTTTTTTTCGCACAACAGGTGTTGTACATTAGTAAAACCTCCTGGCAGGAGTGTGATGTGACACACATAAAACCTTGGAAGTGAATTTCTGGCATGACTCTGGGCACCAGTGTCCACCCCTCCCCTCCCTCACCCTTCCTTGTTTTGAAAGGTCAGAAAGCAGCCACTCACACCCGAGTGTGAACTTACCTGGGCACTTCCTTTCTTCCCAGAAAGTTCCTTCTGGACATCAAGGAACAGTGGGTGGTAGAGGAAAGGGTCAGCTAAAACAGTGGGTGGGTAGAGGGTGTCAGCCTAGCTTGGTTGAAGATGCCCGCTCTTACACCCACTATTTGGCCTTAGAGGTTTGTCATTAGATGGAACATGGTGTTTGATCAGGGGACCAAGTTCTCTATGCTTGGATGTTCAGCCCCAGCCTGGCTTGGCCCTGGCTTCTGGCTACTGGGCCACTTGCCAGGACTAGTAGACCTTGGGTCCCCATTCTCAGCCACATCCACCAGCCTAGGCAGATGCTAAAGAGGTCCCCAGACTCAAGAGATACCCCCTTTCAGGATGTGGGACTCTGTCCCAGAAGAGGGTATTCCTAGGTCAGCAATTATGCTCAAAGAGAAGGACTTGGGTACTCCCCTTCCCCTGATACACCCTTCTTGTAGGACGACACACAACATGAGGGCACCCTGGATATGCCTCTGAGCAGAGTGTCCCAAACATGGCATCCACGTAACATTCATACGCTGATCATATGACACCCATGTGTTGTCCATGGGATACTCACACGTAATCACTGGTCACATAATACCCACCTACTGGTCATGTGACACTCAAACAGTGTCCAGGCAACATCCATGCACTATGCACATGCCCCCCCATGTGGCATCCATATGCCTCTATGTGTTACTGTTTCTGCCTTCGTGTGGACCAATGGAGGGGCCTTGGTCTCCCTGAAGTCCCAGTAGAGGGAAAGAGGCAGGGAAGTCCGCAGAAAACCAGGTCATGAAACAAGACGCGACACTGCCACAAGGACACCCCTACTGGCTGCCAGCTCCGTGCTGGGCACCCTCTCAATCTTCTAGTTTATTCTTCACCCCCAGATCCAGGAAGTGGCTATCACTAACCCATCATTACTATGACAAAGCTCAGGCTCAGAGAAGTAGGGTCCCTTGTTCAAGGTCACTCAGCTCATAAGCAGAAGAGGCCAGAATGGACCTTGAGTCTGTAACTCCAGAGCTTGGGGTTTTCCTCTGTTCCTGTAGTGGCTCACTGCCAGAAACAGACTTCTGGAGGATGTGCAAAGAGCTAGGAGCCGTTTACCTCAGACAAATGCAAATAGGCCAGACATGGTGGCTCAGGTCTGTATATAATCTCAGCATGTTGGGAGACTGAGACGGGAGGATCACGTGAGGTCAAGAGTTCCAGATCAGCTGGGACAAAATAGTGAGACCCCCATCTCTACAAAAAATTTAAAAATTAGCTGGGCATGGTAGTGTACACCTGTAGTCCAGTTACTTGGCAGGTTGAGGCAGAAGGATTGCTTGAGTCCAGAAGGCTAAGGCTGCAGTGAGCTGTGATTATGCCACTGCACTCCAGCCTAGGTGACAGAGCAAGGTAAAAAAGAAAAAAGAAACAAACAAACAAAGGGACAGACACGTGAGTTGCCTGTGACTTCGGGGGCTTCCCAGACTACAGGTAAGAACCTACATATTATTCCTTGGGCTGCCTCTCTGGAGACCATTATTTCTGCTGGGCTGCATTTTACTGGCTGGGCCAGGCCCTGGAGCATCCTGGAAACATCTTACTTCCAGCCACAAGCCTGCCCCACTCCACACTGCCCCATGAACAGACAGAGCAGACAGGACAGCCAGTGCAGAAGCCTGTGACCCTTACACATACACCAGGTACAAACTCAGATGGGCAAAACAATAAATGAATTTTTTGTAACTCAATGCAAAAAAAAAAAAAAAAAATTCACAGCTCTCCCCTCTTCCTCCTCATGGCAGGACATTTACTCTTTCTATTTCACAAAACCCTGTCATTTTCAAGTTAAAATTTAGTCAAGTCCCAGTATTCCATTTCTAGGAATTTATCCTAGACATAGACTCGCTCAGGTGCAACCAACGCAAGGTTAAGGTGATCCATTACAGCTTTATCTTGACAGCAAAACATTGAAAACAACCTCAGGGTACATCCTCCAGCACTGGATGAGGCACCTGGGCTCACCCTTCCATGGAATGCTGGATGTACATCCCCAAAAGAGAGCTGCGAAGCTCTCAGGCAACAACGTGAAAGTTCTTCAGCAAATATTGACAAGTACACAAAGCAAGGTGCAAAATGTATATGCCATATGTTACCATTTGTACATTCCAGGATATTTCTAGAATGATGCACAAATGAAGCAGAGGCAAAAGAATAGGAGGAAATTTTATTCTTCACTGTGAAGCCCTTTGTTCATTAAAAAAAATTTTTTTAATTGAGGTGAAATTCACATAACATAAAATTCACCATTTTAACAAGTACAATTCAGTGGCATTTAGTACACTCATAATGTTGTACAACCAACACTCTGTCTGGTTTGAAAACATTGTCAACACCCCAGAAGGAGGCCCCATCCCCTTTAAACAGTCAGTCTCCTTTGTGCATTTTGCAGGGTCTACTGTATCTGTCAGGGTCCCACAAGAAAGAGATGACTGGCTCAAAGGGGGCAGGAGAGGAGGTTAGGAAAGGGACCCTTAGAGAAGTGAGGACCACGCTGGGGGATGTTCACATAATAGCCACCTGCTATTCACATAATACCTAAATGGCATCCACATACTTCACACGGCATCATACCCTCCTGTGTTTTCCACTTGACACCCACCTGGCATTCATGCGACACCCACACAGCATCCATGTGACACCAACTCCTCATCCATGTTTCTCACATAGTGTCACGTGCCTCCACACTGACCTGGTCCCTAAAAAAAAAAGAAAATAGAAACAAAGACTACTATGGTTGGAATGTGTTTTTCAAATTTCATATGTTAAGGTGGGCCTTTGGGAAGTAATTAGGATGAGATAAGGTTGTCAGGGTGGAATCCCCTCGATGAGACTGGAGAAAGAAAGATCTGAGCTGATCCACACACTCTTGCCCTTCTGCCCTCTCACCATGGGGTACCCACTTCCATGTTATGATGCAGCACGAGAGCCCTCACCAGGCACCGACACCTTCATATTGGATTTCCAGCCTCCAGAGCTATAAGAAACTTTTTTTTTTCTTTGAGACAAGGTTTCACTCAGTCACCCAGGCTGGAATGCAGTGGTGCAATCTTGGCTCACTGCAGCCTTGACCTCATGGGCTTAAGCAATCCTCCTGCCTCAACATCCTGAGTAACTAGGACTATAGGCACGCATCACCACCAATTACCCATCTTCTGTAGAGCATCCGTAATTATTTCAAAAGTGGATTCTGCAATTTCCTTTATGACAGAAAAAAAGTAAGTATTTAATAAGCAAAAGTTTTGCTGACATTGCAGTTATTACATTTAACAGCCTGGGCATATTCATTTGCTGAGGAACAAGATGAAGAGTTAGAAAAAGCCTATAATAAAGTAGCAGTTTGATTTGTGTGGAGGACGATATCTCTGCTCTGTCTTAATTTAGGTCTTTAATATGCCCAGATAGTATAAAGTTTGCAATTAAGCATGATAAAAACACAAACAGTGCCATCTTTTGGACGATGCATATATACAGACACACACACCTGTGTCAGGCTATGCACACAGTACCCACAAATGTTCATTACAGATGCCAGCAAGATCTTGTTTTTAGTCACTAATAAATTTCCAGAGCATTGAAGCTTTTATTGATACTATAGGAATGCAAGCTACCATGCCTAAAAACAGTGTGAAATTTGTACCTGTCCAATTTACCTGGAATAGCATTCTTAGATTGTCTTTTTTACATGAAAATGCCACTGTGGCCACATGCTTATTTGTTTTTTGAAGCACCTGAAGACATTTTTCCCAGTTTAAATTCCTTCCTAAATCTAGGATGACATGTATCTGGCTCAGGTGTCAGGTTTCAAAAAACAGGTGGATGTATGTCATGTATAAAAATAGAAATGCTATTATTATTCTGCTGATAACTGTTAATAACTGAAGTGGAAAAATGGGCAAAAAAAACCTTGTTGCATCAAAATTAATTTTCTGTTGAACAGCAGATTAGTTCATTACTGGGTAATCTGAAAAGATGACTCAACCATAAAGATGCAAGTATTTTAAAAGAGAAATTCCAAATTGTTATTCTAGCCAAGCATTTAATAACCATCTAGCGTTATGCTAGAACCTCTGTGTAAAACAGTCCTATCTTCCCTCAAATTATTGAGCTAGATGTTACTTAAATACTTTGTGGAAGGGAAAATATTTCAAAACTGATTTTAGGGGTGAGGAATGTATAATTTTGATGATGATGATGATAGCTAACATTTACTGGGCATGTACCATGGGCCAGGTACTGTTTAAACATTGTACATGTATACAAGTTCTGACAATTAAGTTTGCAACCTTGCCATCGTGCACTTGTGTTGGCAACACTGTACAAACAACTTGGCAAGGTTTCATAACCTTGGTATATCAGTGTCTCACAGTTGTGCTCATGTCAGCATGTGACAGTGTCTTGCTGAGTGGTGTTCATTATTTTTGCATGTTTCTGTGTGTTGTCATGAGAATGTCAGAGCTTGAATTAGAGCAACAAACGTTAAATTTCTTGCTAAACTTGGCAAAAGTGGAGTGAAATCAGGGACATGTTAGTTCAAGTTTATAGGGATAATCCCATGGAGAAAGTGACAGTGTACAAATAGATTAAACATTTTTCTGAGAACAGAGAAAGTATCACTAATGAAGACAGTCAAGACAGCCAATAATGAGCAGGTTCCATTATAATCATTTTCCCAAAGGAGAAACTGAGACACAGAGAAGATTAGCAACTTGTCCAATGTCACATAGTCAACAACCACTTGCTAGAAAATCTCATATCAAAGAAGAATGAGAAAATATTGATTTGCCGTGATCAAGAAATAATGGGTCAATGCTAGGGTAAGGGCATAATTGTTAAATTAGCCCACACGTTCATTCAATAAATACACAAGTATTTGAGCACCTATCATATGCCAGGTATCATTGTCAGAACTGAGGACTGAACAAAACAGACAAAATTTCTGGCAACATAGTTTGCCTTAGAGAGGAGCAGAGCTACACAGAAACATATTATAATATCTTGTGATGATTAGGAAAGCTTGGATGATTCATGAATGCTTGAGAACACTGTGCTAGGCTCAAATGAATTCAAGATGAAATACTTGATACCTGTCCCCAAAGTCCTTTAAGCTTGATGAGGAACACAGATAGACTCAGTATAGAGATGTGGTGTGGTTTGAGCTGTTGAAAAGGTGAGCACAGACCGCCTGGAAAAACCTTGTGTTCTCCACCTAGACTGGGAATAAAGGTTTCCAAGGAGTCTTTTCAGAGATGGTGATGTCTCCACTGGGAATTACAGAATGAACAGAATTAACTAGACAGGAAACATGGGGACACCTCAGGAAAGAATCAACACAAAACACACAACATGAATTGGGCAAGATCTGGTAACTGAAGGCAGCTCCATATAATGGGATCTTAGGATAAATAGTGAGGAGTGGCCCAAATCAGGGGAATCTGAACAATTGAGCAGAGGTGAGATCACCTCAGACGCCATGTACCCTGAGATGGAGTAGGTGCTAAACCTGAGAGTCATGCATGAGTAGACACTGAGGTACTGACAATGAGAAATGATATGGTAGATTCCATTTTTTGTAGAGAGCACTCCAACTACAATGTCGATCATGGGCCAGAGGGGACCAGGGCAAAGGCAAGAGGACATTTACACCGGCTGTCGTAGCAGTCTAGGGGAGAGAGGAAGTGCTTGTAGAGGAACACCATCTGCAAGACCTTTAGAAGAAAGATAGTGGCTTATTGGATTTGAGGGAGGAATGGAAAGAAAGGAAAACAGGAAGATGTGCAGGTGGCTGCCCTGGGTGATTGGGACAATTGCAGTATCATTCAGAAGATGACAGAATACAAAAGAAGGGGTGGGGTTGGATTTTGGCGTGCCTGAAGTTTGCTAGACATTCCTGCCATTCACAGCATCACTATCTCTTCATCAAGGATGCCATCTCTATCCCTCTCATGCATTTGAAAAGGCTATGGCCCCTACTTGTTTTCCCACATCTTCTGTGCCCTCTTTTCCCTGAACTTTCTCATGTTTGCATTCCTCTGTCATGTCCTCCCTGGCCTCCAAGATTTCAAGCAGGTTGGGGCACCTGTGTGTGCTCCCCTAGTGTGTTCTCTCTCCACTATTACAGTTTCTTTTTACTTGTCTCCTTCCCAACAAAACAATATACTCAGACTGGACTCCCCTCTACACAATGCTTGCCCCATGGTTCATCCTCTAGAAGTACTGAGCACCTGTATGAGTGAGAAGCCTGTAAACCCCTGGATATATGGGCACGAAGCTCTAAGAAGGATCTGAAGTTAGAGCTATGGATCTGGGTGTCATCAGAAGCTGAAAGCAATTTTCCTTCAATTGATGATCCCACAGCTCTGGGAGAGGAACGTCCTTTTTCAACATCATCCTGAAGGGCAGTGTCAAAAAACATACCATATATTTATTATGCTTATAGCACCTTACATGTGTCTTCATTGGCGCTTTCTGTCTTCACAGGAAAGCAGGTGGTGATGTGCACTCATTTTCCTTCTTTTTTTTTTCTTTCTCCGTTGATTTCTTTTTAGCTCATATAAAGAGTTTTTCACACTAACAGCATGTTTTCTTACATAGACACACTGAAATGATACATAAACAAGAAAATCTCCTTCCTCAATATCAGAGGATGATGCTTTTTAAAAAACAGTCTTCTTTCCCCTGCTCCACTTCTAAATCCTCTGCCATCTCTGAGGCCGTCATGTCTCCTAAATCTCACATTTATCTGTGTCCTGCTCAGCCCAAGTTTCTTGTTAGGAACATTAATTCCTTTCCAAGTTGGCTCAAACCTTATCTGCTTGTGCAACAGGATTTACCACCAGGCATCCTAGCATCATTTTCCTACAAAGTTTCCCAATAAGGAGAAGCGATGTATCTTCTCTGGGTAAGGTTAATGGAGACACTGTTTCGGTGCACACCTTGTATTCAGTGCCTGATCAAGATGCAACTTGATATGCTAATGAATGCTAATTAGGGTGGGTTATGGTGTGTCCATCTGTCACATCAGCTTATTTCACTGCACCCCTCTGCTGGAAGGAGGTACACTTTCCTACCTCTGTGAAGATTATTTAAATCGAATGTAGAAGAAGAAGATTTTTGTCCTCAGTTCATCCTCATCATTCACATTTATTTTATGCCCTTTTCTATACCCATCTAGATGGCTGAACATCTCAGAGTACATAAAAAATGATAGTGAGACCAATTAATAAATATTAAACAAATGCACAAAGGAAGTATAAATTCTTGCACAAATACAGAATTAAGTACCTAAGAGATCTGAAATCCTTGGCTATAGGTGTTCTGAATGACTTCTGAATGGCTGAGTGTTATTCTAAACTGGTATAAAAGTGTTATTCTTAGTTGAATGGGTTATGACTTTCAAAAGTCTTTGAAAAATTATTATAATAGAAATCTTAAGCCTTTGTGGCAGAAAGCTTTTTGTTAAAGAGCATTAAAGGGAAGGATTTTTATTTTGAGTGTAGATGTGTATCTCTTCCAGTGGTTGGAGGAGTGATTTCAGTGTAGGCTGAAATAATTTAGCTTTTTGCCAGAATGTTAAAATCTCTGCCTGGTTCAAATACTAAAGCATAAGGCAGGCATTTCCCACATGTGGAATTTCAACAATCTTTGATGCCCCTCATCAAGATTAACATGGAAAGAATATGACAGGAAGGGATCTTTTAAAGCAGTTTCTGTGAAGAGCATTATTCCCATGCTGACTCTCCAGCACTGCTCCGTCCCCCACCTTCTCAGGAGCACCTGAAAAAGTGAGTTCCTTTCTATCAAGGCTGGTTGGGGAATTTTCAGGAAACCACTTAAAGAATAATAACCATAGGACGAGTATCTGACCCATTTCTGGGAAAGCTCAAGTTGTTTGTGACAACAGGATAGTGGTGGCTGTGTTGCCATGGCCAATACCATCAGAGCTTTTAGGGGCAATGCATTTGTGAGTGTTTCCTATGGACCAAACCTGGGCACCAGGAAGGAGACAAGGTCATTATTAACAGTAATCATGACTTAGAAACAGTAATCCCAATGATAATCACAGTTGACCAATGAAATCCTGGTCTGTTATACAAGTTTGCTATAAGTTCCTCAGCACAATGTCCACCTTTTGGACATTCAAGTTCTTTCTTTTATGGATGTTGATACTATGACATAGTGAGTAATTTCCCAAGGCCACAAGCAGTGAAGACTTAGAAACATTCAGCAGAATTACAGCTAGAATTTTTGAATGAGTTACCAGCTTGCAAATGCAAACCAAATCTAGATCAATATATGGTATCTACAACTTTCCAACAACCACCTCTTTGTGTGCACAGGTATACTTGGATATCTTTTAGCAAAAGGGCAGTCCTGGGCACAGCCTAACAGAGTTCAGTGTACAAAGATGGCATTAACCTACCATGGGCTCAAGATGTGCTTTATATTGTTTTGGTAATGGATGCAATGGATTCATTTTGATTCTGCATTTATGATGGATGGGAAAGGAACACCAGCTGCTAGGTCTAACTTTTTGGACCTGGATGCCTGAAGCAATCTGACTGAAGTGACATGACATGGAAGATGAAGAGTTATGACTCACTATACACAGGAGCATTTTCTTGTCCTTCTATTGCTGCCACGACAAAATTATATTATGTCCCACAAGAGGATGCATTTAACGATTATCCAGTCTCTAAGAAGGAGCCAGAAAGGCAAAGCCAACCAAACCACACTGACCACTTTAAACATGAAGATCTTGGAATAATAGGTTTCCAAATAATAGCTTTCCAATAATCATGTTTTAGCATCTATGCACAGACATACACTGTGTTTTGCAAGTTTATGACCATCTGGATCAACTTCACCAAGCTACCCAAAGACTCAAAATGTAAACATTGATTCCTTTTGGTCATTTGCTTTTCCATAGTTCTACACTTTTTCCTTTTGCATCAAAATCTCCAGATTTGAAACACAGATCCCCTGAGCCTTCAACTTATCCTCCTTGTCTCAATAAATAGCAGAGAAATCATCAGAGAAGGAGTGGTGAAATCTGCTTTTCCAAAGTGGAACCTCCTTTCATTCACAGACAACAGGCCTTCTAGGAAAAGTCAGATGTAGCTTTTAAAAATGCTAGATATAGCCGGGCTCGGTGGCTCAGCCTGTAATCCTGCGCCTTTGGGAGGCTGAGGTGAGTGGATTGCCTGAGCCCGCGGGTTCGAGACCCGCCTGGGCAGCGAGACCTCATCTCTACAATAAATCAAAAAATCAGCCAGGCATGGTAGCGCGTGCCTGTAATTCCAGCTACTTGGAAGGTTGAGGTGGAAGGATCGCCGGAGCCCAGCAGGTGAGGCTGCGGTGGCTGGGAGCAGCCACTGCACTCCAGTCTGGGCGACAGAGTGAGACTCCAACTCAAAAAAGAAAAAATGCTAGATATGGCCATGCACAGTTGTTCATGCCTGTGAGCCCACTGCTGGGCTTTGGGAGGCCAAGGTGGAAGAATTACTTGAGCCCAGGAGTTCAATATCAGCTTGGGCAACATAGGAAGACACCATCTCTACAAAACATAAAAAGGTTAATCAGGTATGACGGCACATGCCTGTAGTCCCTGCTTACTCAGGAGGCTGATGTCATGAGTCCAGGAGTTTGAGGCTGCAATGAGCCATGATGGCACCACTGCACTCCAGCCTGGACGACAGAATGAGACCCTGTCTCAAAAATAAAACATAAAATTCCTAAGTGTAAAATCTTGAAGGATTTCAAAGTTAAATGAATAAGTTCTTTCCTTATTTTGGGACTCTGCTTGACTGGGTCTTACAGGCATTCTTTTTAGTTTTACAAGTGTTTTTGTTTTGAAAACTTGATATCTCATTACTAAAAATTCCACCTCCTTGGAGGGAGGAGGGATTGAGATATATTGGTTTAAGAAATGCAAAATTTAAGTTAGACAGGAGAAATAAACTCAAGAGCACTCTTATAACAACATGGAGACTATAATTAATAACAATGTATTTATTGTATGCTTAAAAATTGTTACAAGAGTAGATTTTAATTGTTCTCACCACAAATCAATGATAAGTATGTGAGGTAAGGCTTATGATAAATAGCTTGATTTAGCCATTCCACTCTGTGTGTGTGTGTGTGTGTGTGTGTGTGTGTGTGTGTGTGTGTGTGTGTAAGCATAATGTTGTACACCATAAATATATCAAACTTTGTCAATTAAAAAAAGTTATAAGAAAAAAATTTTAATTATAAATAAAAATTTAACTTTTTTTCCTTGATTTTTCCTCTTTTTCACTGACCATTGCTGTATTTTCTTCTCCATATGATTATTACATTTCTTTTCTTCCCCTATGACTTTCTCCACTCTAAGATACTATTTGGGGAGAGAAAGGCAAGATTTCTCCACATTTGCTTCTATCCAGGGATTTTGGCTCACGTTCGCCTCACCCAGAGTTAGCAGAACTAACCCTGAGGGATATATACTCTGTGACCTCCTTTTCGTCAGGCTGTTCTCCAGGCAGTTACCACATCAACCTATAGTTAGATTTTTGCAAGATCAGGCCAGGTCCCACATTGGTACAAATAGTAATAGACACCCTGAGTTGGCTTTGGTGACGTGCTGGTCCCTAGTTTGTTTCTTTTTTTCCTTCAAATCAGCAGAAATCCATGAAAATGGGAAGGTGCCTGCCTCACATGATTTATTACTTTCAGTCTTTGCAGAATCTCTACATTTCATTTGAATATTTGCAATCACCTGCAAGTTGTGCCCCCGGTACTCTGTATCTTGAATGTTGGAATCTTTACTGCACTAACTAAGACATATTATTCACCACTCTAGATGTAGCAGAAGGATTGATTTATCCAGGTATATACTGCTCACCCAGCACTGCTGGATTCACAATCAGTGGCTTAGAAAATCCATCAGAATTAGAGAGCAAATTTCAAAATAAATTGTTACCGTTTATATCTGCAGCCCAGATGCATACACTCTGTGAAGTACAAAAGGTCTTTTTGCCTAAATGTTTCTTTGAACCTTTCTTTTTTTTGTTTTGTTTTGTTTTTTGAGTTGAAGTCTCACTATGTTAAGCTGGAGTGCAGTGGCATGCTCACAGCCACCGCAGCCTCTGCCCACTGGGCTTAGGCTATCCTTCTGCCCTCAGCCTACCAAGTAGCTGGAACCACAGGCACACAGCACCACACCAGGCTAATTTTTTTATTTATTGTAGAGATGAGGTCATGCCAAGTTGTCCAGGCTGCTCTCCAACCCCTGGACTGAGGCAATTCTCTCACCTCCGCCTCCCAAAGTGTTGAGATTACAGGCGTGAGCCACCACGCCCAGCTTTGAACATTTCTTAGTAGCAACAGTTATGAAAGCAAATGACTCAGGAGATTTCCTAGTGACAGCAGCCAGTGTTTGACCTCCTCATGTTGAGGTAGACTTTGGACTTTCAACTTCATCTGATTTGTGTTAACAATAAGCTAGCTCTTCAAAATGAGTCAGAGCTCTTAAACCATCATGGGTATCTCAGCTCTGAAGGAACAAACAATCAGGAAACAGAAGATGGTTGGTCATTCATTTCACTGAATATTGACAGGAACCTGAACCTGCATGCTTTTCCACTCTGTAGGAACAGCATGTTGCATGGTGAGGGTGGCAACATCCTGAAGCAAAACTGCCATGATTACTGATGTTTGATTCCTGCATACTAAAGTGTTCTGCAATGAGATTTTTAAACAATGCATACCATATGGATAACTGCTCATAAAGATGCTTATCTAATTGCCCAGAGACATGAGTCTTGGCAAGAAAGTCTGAGACATCACCAGTTACACATGTCTTTACCTTAAAAGTTTGCCATGTAAAGAATACCTTCTGGAGGACAGTATGAGGGTCCACCATCTCATGACTGCCTGAGACAATGCTTCTGTCAGTAAGTGCCCATTAAATATTTATTTCCCAGAAACTGGATTTATCAGCTCTTTCTTTGGTCTTTTAGTAGCCTTAGACTTTGGGGGTAGGTTTGCATAGAACCGTTCACTGAGAACACACACAGTGAAACTCACCTCTTGTGAAGCATTCCCCAGGTCTTGGACATTTCTTGCTTGAAATATTAATTGGTTCTTGTCTCCTGACACATTCAGCTTTATCCTTTCCAAAGGATCCTTCAAGATGACCATAGTTAGCTTATTCATTTAACAGAAGGATATGAGATTTAGAGAAAAAGTCACTTTCCGCAATTTTGTGGTAAAAAAAAAAATCAAATGATCAGAACTTCATTTAATCCAAAACCATTGCTAGCCTGTTGCCTTCCTTGATTTTATGCAATTTTTTTTTCCTGAACTGTCCTGATTTGATTTACCTGAATTACAAACTGTACCTAGAGGGTTGAACTGAGTTAGAATTCCAAGTCCAACAAAGGTGTCATCATTTGGAAAGCACTCTCACTATATCCCTCTCATTTAAAACCTTCAGAAATAACTCAATGTTGTTGCAACTTGTTCTTGGTGAGGTTGAGTGATTTCCATATTTTAATTTGCCATTTGTATTTTGACTAGAATTGTTTGGTATCCAAATCTACCCACAGAAGGAGGGGAGAAAAAGAGGGTGTCAGGCTCTTTTGCAGACACTCTAGAAAATTACCATCTCTCTTCCCCCAAGAGACAGTCCTTCTGCTCTTTTTCCATTCTACACTTTCTTCCCAGGGTTTAATTTAGACTCACAGAGTCAAACTCTTTGCCTAGAGTAATTTATTTTAACCAGGATCTTTCTCTTCAATCAATATTATAGGTAAGACTTAAACCGAAAAGACAAAGGAACTTGGTCCTGGACTTTGGCTTTTTTTAGGTAACTTGGCATTAAATAGCAGGAAACAATGGTGGCCACATCTCATTTAAAAAACACCAACATTAAGCAAAATAAATATCAAAATACTAGTATGCCCCAGTATGCAAACTAATGAACATTCTAACCTAAAGCAGCAAGTTGATCCTGGTATCCATCCACAAGTTTCTTCCCTAACCTAAAAATAATAATAATAATTGCATCACCACTTTTTCCTCTAGAAACATTTTCTTGCTGCTAATAATCATTAAGTTGCATGACACGTCAACCATGGCCCCTAACATTGATTTCACATCATATAAATAGGCAAAATAAGTGAATGATAAAATACTAAACAATACAATATTGCCTTTAAGTACTATAAATATCCAGAGAAAGAGTGAGGCACGGTGGGCTTCGTAGAAGAGCTGGGACTCAAATTCTCTCTGAAGTGGTCTAGAAGAATGTGTCTCTTCTCTGTTCTGCTTTTTTTTTTTTTTTTTTTTTTTTTTGAGTTGGAGTTTCACTCTGTCACCCGGATGGAGTGCAGTGGCCGCTCCCGGCCACCGCAGCCTCGACATGCTGGGCTCCGGCGATCCTTCCGCCTCAGCCTTCCAAGTAGCCGGAATTACAGGCATGCGCTACCACGCCCGGCTGATTTTTTGATTTACTGTAGAGATGAGGTCTCGCTGCCCAGGCGGGTCTCGAACCCACGGGTTCAGGCAATCCACTCACCTCAACCTCCCAAAGGCGCGGGATTACAGGCTGAGCCACCGAGCCCGGCTTTCTGTTCTGCTTTTATTCTTGACTGTAGTCTGTGACATCTGGCCCTTTCTCAGAAATCTTTAGAAATGCCTATCTTAAGCTAGTTAAAACTCTCAATCTGGAATTTCATAATTTAGATTCCATAACTTGCCATCTCCCTGATAATAAACTGCTCTCATCTCCAGAGCTCACAGCTCTAATCCAAGCAACCCTCACTGGTTTCACCCACTCCTCACCTCCTCTTTTTACCCCTGAGCCACTCCCACTAACCTCTGCTCCTTTTGTGAATGTTGCTTCTTCTCCTCCTCCTTCTCTTTCTCTTCCTTCTCCTCCTCCTCCTCCTCCTCCTCCCCTTCTTCTTAGAAAGCTCCATATCTTCCACGTTTCCATCCAACTCCATTTAATTCCAGTCACCCAATCACTCAAACCAACTTGACACAACTAATTATGTTAGGAAAAAGATGGTGCTTTGGGATTTTTCTTTTGATGTGGTGGATTGGTTGTTTCTCTTGTGTGTTTTCTTTTTCTTTTCTTTTCTTTTTTTCTTTTCTCGCTCTCTTTTTTTTTTTTTTTTGAGTAGGAGTCTCACTCTGTCGCCCAGGCTGGAGTGCAGTGGCATGTTCACAGCCACCTCAGCCTCGACCTTCTGGGCTCAGGCAATCCTTCCTTCTCAGCCTTCCAAGTAGCTGGAACTATAGGCACATGCTACCATGTCCAGCTTATTTTTTGATTTATTATAGAGACGAGGTCTCGCTAAGTTGCCCAGGTTAGTCTCGAACCTCTGAGCTCAGGCAATCCTCTCGCCTCCGCCTCCCAAAGCACTGGGATTACAGCCTCAAGCCACTGTGCCCAGCCTCTCATTTGCTTTCTTACACAGTTTCATGTGTGTGCTCCTGACTGCCCCAGTAAATTTAAAGCTCTTCAAGAGCAGAAGCTGTGCCTTCTCTTTGCTCTGATGCTCCCAAAGAGCTCAATGCTCTGCACACAGTGGGTGCCCCAGAGTTGTCGCTGACTGATGGATGTAATGAAAGTTTCAACAGCCTCATGAACCAACGGGCCTCGGAGTGGTATAATCATGCTGCTGTTTGTCTCAACCTCCAAACTCCGGGCAGAAAGCCAAAGCCCACCCAAGATGTTGTAATGGTCTTATAATGACACAGTATTTGTTTACAAGCTTTCTTAAGAGAAAGTCAATTTGTAGCCTCTATAGCCTTTAAGACATATTGTCTTATTAGCCCTCCTATTGTGGCTTGGAAGTGATATAACCCTCTCTGGGAAAGGAGCACCAACAGAGGGAATGGATTCTGCTTTATATGAGTCTTAGTGACATTCACAAGACAACTAATAGAAACGTTTCTGATTCCCCTCTTCCCTGAAGCCTTCTTTGATTTCCTTGGTCAGTGGTGGCCATTTTATTTTTTACAACTCTAGTTGTAATTGTATTGTCTGGATCATGTAAACTGGTCTTTGGTATTTATAGCAATGAGTAAACAATGCTGGCTATAAAAATTATTGATGATAGCCAAGAAGTAAGTAGGAGATTCCTGCTAATTATCTTTTGAAGCTGAGTTGACAGGCAACTTTTCTTTTTAGTCTTTGCCTACAATTGAATGGCAATTAGAAAGCAATGATACCCATCTCGGTCAGCAATAGACCACTGAGATGAAATACTTACATTTTCCTTCAAGTCTGTGTTGCCAGCTCACCTTTCTTTTCCCCTGAAAATGGATCTTAGCCAGACTGAAACATGGAACGTCATAGCCATTGGGTGGTGATAATATCAAGGTACTTAACTTGGTTTTTTTGTTCCCCCCTCAAGTCTGATAGGTTTCCATGGAAATAACAGTTGGAAGCCAGCAACTGAGAAGTAAGAATTCTGATTTTTTTTCCCTCAGCTTCTGTCTGCTGACAGAGAGCCAAATTTTCAAACAAGCTGAAGAAACTTGGAATCTTTGATCTGGGACATTTACCACATTTCGTTAAAATAAAAATACCCATAGTTAACTTTTTGTGACCTCCTACTCATCTTCATGACTGTCAGCTAATATTCCCATGAAGCCAGGAGTTGGCCCACAGTGGTTAAGGGTACAGCCATGGACTATAGTCAATTCCTGGGTTCACATATCACAAATTCTGGTGGTGGAAATGTGGGCAAGTTATCTGGGTTCTCAGTATCTCCATTTCTTCTTATGTAAGAGGTAAATTATATCCATGGTGATTAAGAGAATTAAATAAAAGAAGAGAAACATTTAGCATAAGGTACACTGTCAGTGATCAATAAATGTCCACTGGACCTTAGAGGAGAGACAGAAAAGCAAAAAAAAAAAAAAAAAAAATTCTATTTGTTTTTGCTTCCACCCACCTCCTCATTCATTAATGTCCTCACAAGCCAAAGGCAGCATTCCTTTCATACTGGGTTGTAATCCCTGACTCCAAATGAACTTTGTGGCATGTATTAGTTTCTTCTTGCTACCATAACCAATTACCACAAACTTAGTAGCTTTAAACTACCCAAATTTATTACTTCATAGTTTCTGTAGGTTAGACATTCAGTACCTGGGTGGCTGGAGTCTCTGCTCAGGGTCTTACAAGAATGAAATGAAGGTGCTGATGGGAGCTATGATTCACATCCAGGTTCAGGGTTCTCTTACAAGCTCACTGGTTGCTGGCAGAATTCATTTCCTTCTCACAATCTCCACATACTCCCCTCTATCTTTGAGCCATCAACAACCAATCAAATCTCCTCCTGTTTGGAATCCCTCAGACTCTTGCATGTAACTGGAAAAACTGATTTTAAGGGCTACATTGGGTCCAACTAGGTAATTCTGGGTAATTTCTTATCTTAAGGTCATCTGATTAGTAACTTAATTACCTCTGAAAAGTCCCTTTTGTCATGCAGCATAGCATATTCAAGGGTATTACAGTAGGGCATGAAGGTGATGGGGGTCAAAATTTTGCCAAGAATACATGTAGAAATGTGTGTCACTGCTCTTTACTTGCTACAAATGCGGAATTGGAAAATGGTGTGAAGTAACTATGGTCACCCAACTGTTCAGGAACAAAACCAAAGTGACCCATTTTTCCTTTAAATGTTTCTGATAAATTTGTGGTCTCCATGCCAAGCGCTCTGCATACTAAACCTTGAGTTTTAATTTTCAGGCATATTTTCAGCCTTAAGGTCAGCCATCTTTTCTTTTTTGACCACCTTTCCATTTGATTCAATAGCAAAAAAAAAAAATTCAGAAAATAAAGCGATTCTATAAATTGATTTTTGTGACATTAAAAATAAAAGCTGGACTAGGTACAGTGACTCGATACTGTAATTCCAGTTCTTTGGGAGATTGGGTTGGAAAGATTTGCTTGAGACCAGGAGTTCAAGACCAGCCTAGCAGCATAGTAAGACCCTCATCTCTACAAAAAAATTAAAAAATATATTATCCAGGTATGGTGACACATGCCTGTAACCACAGCTACTTGGGAGGCTGAGACAGGAGGATCGCTTAAGCCCAGGAGTTCACTGTTACAGGAAGCTATGATCATGCCACTGCACTCCAGTCAGGGCAACAAAGTAAGCTCTCATCTCTAACAATGTTTGTAAAACAAAAATCAAAACATCTGAAAGTAAAGTATATTTACTGTCTCCTTGGAGAATTTCATGATGGAAAAAGATTTCAGTGGTATGACTGAGCCCATGGCAGATGGGCTTCTTAAGCCACTCTCCATGAAAATGCCTACAGAGAACCACATATCCCCTGTAATAATTTCCAAAAAGTCACGGGGTCAACAAATCTCCATTCTTGATTCTCCTATCCACAAAGAGCAGCATGCTACCTCTGTTCAGCCTATAAGAAGTCTGAGCATAAAGAGTCAGCAAGCAGATGAAAAAAGGAAAAATACGGGCTAAATATGTGAAATCAAAGAAACTCAGTACCTTGCTTAAACCTGCTTAAGTCAAGATGACATAGACATGTGTGTTAGGAGGTTTCCTGAGGTTTGGTTACATTTAATTATTCATGAGAAGGAAAAGAACGCCACCTTTTCAGCTCTATGTTTCTTGAGGAAAAGGTGGGCAGGGAATTCTTGGAGATGTTACAAATAGAGTTATAATCAAATGGAAACATTCCCAGAAAGGTTTACCTGGTTTTGAACTACCATTTTCTCTAGGTAGGTCAGGAAACAAGACCTAAATTGAAAACAGCCCCTAAGGTCCCAGCATGAAACCCTGAACACTGTCTTTGAACACTGATGTTCTACAAGTGAACTGTGTTCTTTCAGGGAAATGGTCTGGGACTGAAAATCTGCTTAACTATGGCTTCCTATGAAGGGGCATTTTATATCTCAGCACACAGAGTGCATCCCCATGCTGATGGACAGGTGACCATGGTTCTTTTGTTTTGTTTTTTAGCAATACTTTATTCTCTCGGAAGACAAGCCTCCCCAAACCCACAGGATAACTTGCATTTCATAATGTGGTCACTGGGAAACACTCTTGCTCATTTTACAAATACTGCATTGACTCAGGTACACCTGCCTCTAGAGAAAAAGAACCCTAACTCAAGGTATTGCCTGGACTTCCCCAGGGTATTGTAGAGAAACCAAGTCTTCACGAAGGCTAGAGACAAACTCACCTAACGTTAATTCCCCATGAGAGAGACACATCCAATGTAAAACAAATCTTAGATTTACAAAAGCAGCTCTAGTGACATTCTATGAACTTAGGGATTGTGTGAATCAAGGTGGACCAATTACTGTTATCAACAAACCCTCCAAATCAGTGGCATGTCTAAAGAAAAATTACATCTCCTTCTTGCCACAGACCAGGGGTTTCTTGTTACTTGGAACTCAGCTGTATTTTGTCCCCACTGTCTTCTAAATTCTCAAAGTTCTCATCATTCAACTAGCAAATGGAGAAAAAGACATGAGCCATGGTTCCCAAATTGTGCACTAAGGTACCCTGGGGTGCACAGTGTATTCACAGGGGTGTCATCAAATATTTAAATATTTTCAGGGAAACCCAGCTATACTCCACATCTGCTGGACACTGCAAAAACTGCTAGCTCGAGGTAGTTCCTGATTTCCTCATTAAATCATGCTACATTAATTTTGATAACACTATATTTTTTAATCTGGGTGTTCAGCGACTGCTGTAATAAAAAGCAAGTACCACACTAAAATCAATGTACAACAGAGAATGAAAATGGTGGTGTCCAACCTGACTTCCAGGTTGAAGAAGTTATGCATACACATCCCGTTAGGAAGTAATTGTGGCTATATAAAAATGAAAGTAAAATATCATTGAATTTTTAATTCACATGCATTATATTTTTTAAAGCATCAAGTTATTAGGACATAAATACTTATTAGGTTGTTTGGAACTAACCACATTTAGCTAGAACTGTTAGGTATTTCTTTGACCAAAGATTATAGTGAACATTTTACTTAGTCCTTGAGAAAACCATGAGCTGAGAACAGAGGATTGTGCTGAGAAATACTTAAGGGCCAATCCCAGAAGTAGTATATATCACCTTCATTCACAATGGCCAGAATTTACTCAGAGAGCTAAATCTAACAGCAAGGGAGGATGGGAAATGTAGTCTAGTTATACGCCTAGGAGAAAAAGGAAAACGATCTGATGGAAAGCATGTAATTCTCTACTGCCAAAATGAACAAGCAGGGGCACAAAATTGTCCCACGTCCACAGTCTGACTTGCATTAAAATATGATGCAGACTACATTCTCAAGACCTCAAAGCATCCTCAGCATCCCTTCTATTCTACTGCCCTCAGGATCTACAAGGCACACAAAAACCATGGCTTCATTTACTTCTTGTAATCTCATGAGCTAGGCAGAGCAAGGGTTGCTCCCTCTCATCGGTTTTTTAATTTAAGAAATAAATTGCAAACACTGGATTATTTTAGGTCACCCAAATCCAAGTTTTACACTACCTTGAGAACCACCTCGAGGTTCATTCTACTATAGTCATGGGCCAGGCCAGTGGGAATTCACTGGATAGATATGAGGCTTGTGCTTAATGACAGGAATATGATCTGTGTGGGAGAGGGCTAGGATAAGTAGGAATGAGAAAGAGGCCTGCCACACAAGCAGCCCCTGTTCTACAAGCAGATGCTGGTCATGTCCTGAAAGTGACAGTTCTGGGAAATGAGTGACCATTATCTGAGGTGTCATCTTCAGCGCCAACTATACTGGGAAGCATCCAGTTGCTATGGCTTGAATGTGTCCCCCAAAGTTCATAGTTTATGTGTTGGAAATTTAATCCCCAACACACTAATGTTGAGAGGTGGGACCTTTAAGAGATTATATATGTGTTATAATGTCTCTGCCCTCTTAAGTGGATTAATGCTCTTATGACTGTAGTAGGTCAGTTATTGCAAGAATGTTACTAATAAAAGGATGAGCTTGTTCCCTTTCCTCCTCCTCATTTTCTTCCTCCTCCTTCTCTCTCTCTCTCTCCTCTCTCTCTCTCTCTCTCTCTCTCTCTCTGTCTCTCTCTCTCTTCCCCCCCCATGCTCTCTCTTGTCTTTCTTCCATGGGATGATGCAGCAGAAGGTTCTTACCAGATGCAGCCCCTCAATCTTGGACTTCCCAGCTTCCAGAATCATGAGCTAAATAAATTTCTGTTCATCAGAAGTTATCCAGTCTGTGGTGTTCTGTTATAGCAGCAAAAAATGAACTAAGACACCTGCTTTGTAACTTACACAGTCTTTGGCCAGTCCACTCTCAATCACAGTTACAACTGATTGGGGAAAGGAATGTGTCCAGAGAGAGAACTGATACCGGGTCCTATCTACCAGTTGAATTGCCTTGTGATTTTAGCAAATTTATCTTGAGGACATTTTTCTAATATAATGAAGTTATTTTAAAAGTAGTATCTCTCTTCTTTAGTCTCATAATTATTAGTGGAAGGAAAGGAGACAAACCTTTGGTCAAGAGTGAGGACAGCCTTTCTGTGATTTGTAATCTACCAGTGATCACCAACAACATGAATAGTCCTTATGTGGTCTGAATAAACATTTGCCTAACAGAGGCAGCTGCTGAGCCTTGTGAATTCTCTTCAACCCCAGTAAACAAGAGACTCAAAACCTGGAAGCACTGAACCCAAAGAAGTTTCAAATCTATAGTTTTTCTGCTCTGAGTGGTGGGCATGTGGTGAGAAATGACTGAACAATTGGAGGTAGTTTGAGGAAAAATTCTCTTGCATGACCAATCTTTATGTTATTGTATTTTCTGTTTACATTTATTTTCTTCTTCAAGCTTCAAATGAAAGTCATTAGAGTCAGAGATTTCATCACTGGGTATAGGTTGGAGGCCAAATGACTTTCTGATATGTTTCTCTTTTTTCAGCAACCAGTTAAAATATGCCAGTTCAGGGGCATGTGTAAGGGATGATTTGAGGCCTGGCGCTGGGAAGAAAACTGAGTTCTCTTGTGCTCATCAATGATTTATAGCTGCTTGAACCAGAACTAGCTTGCCTGCAAAGCTATACTTACAGCCAGGCCAATTGAGTCTGACAGGACAGAAGCTCAAATTATTGATGAAAGGACTACGGACCACATTTGAGAAGTTGATTCTTTTGGTGTGGTTTCTAGATGTGCATGCAAGTGGTTCACCAAGGACATTTATACCCTGCAGCTTTCTCTAGTCCAAAACACAAGTGCTCCAGCAGTCATGTGGAGTGCAGCACAAAGAATTCACAGTTTTCTTTCCTGCAGTTACAGAAAAGTCTTTAATTTAGTGATTTAAAGAAATCACTAAAGAGAATTTTGCTCTTGTAAGGGACTTTTGCTGGGGTTCAAGACATGTTACTAGTAATCCAATCCACTCAAAGATTCCTGGAGAGCCAGGGAAACAGTATGGTCCTTGTTTCTAAATGTAGAAAAGAAAAATCCTAAAGTTGCAGTGATTTGTTTGAACTCATCTGGCTGGGAAGAGATGGAACAAAATAGAAGACTGAGTTTTCAAGGCTTCAAAAGAGCTTCCTAATTAATTAGAACTCTGTATGGCTGAACCCCACCTGACTTCATTCACTCACCCTGTCAGTGCTCAGCATAGTAGTCTGCAAGGACTGTCGTAACAAAATGCCACAGACTGGGTGGCTTAAGCAACTCTTTTCTCATAGTTCTGGAGGCCAGAAGTCCAGGATCAAGGTTCCAACAGAGTTGTTGTCTGATGAGGCCTCTCTTCCTCACTTCCAGATGACTACTTTCTTCCTGTATCTTCATGTGGTCTTTTCTTTCTGCCCATCTACCTGGAGTCTCTTCCTCTTCTCATAAGGATATCAGAGCTCCAGGCTTACAAACTCATTTAACCTTAATTTCCTCCTTCTTTGCCCAGTCTCCAAATACAATCATGCTGGGGATTTAGGGCTTCAATATTGGATGGGTGAGGAGAGTAGCAGCAAGAGACACAATTGAGATTATAATACTCAATAATCAATAGTTTTTGAGAATTACCATTTACTAAGTGCCAGATGTGGTACAAAATGTTTTCTGTGCATTATATCATTTAATCCTCACAACAACGAAAAGGAGTGTGTGAAAAAGAAAGCCAAACCTAGTGGAGAAATTGTGTGGAAGAAAGGAAAGCCCAAGCTGTTTGACTCCAAAATCTATACTCCAAACCAGCATAAGGAACTGCTTATCTATTTATTTTGTGTTTGTGACATATTTTCTCAAGTAACAGAACTTTGAAAGGTGACTAGAGATTTTAAGATTCAAAACCACACTAATTAAGTCAGCTATCATGTAGATATAGTCAGTATTAGACTTTCACTGTGCCACAGATTCCAACAAAAGTACTCATGGTTATCACACTAATTCATCTGAAAGCCCTCCAACCTGTAATCTCTGTTTTAGCAGAAGTGTGGTTGCCCTGCCCAAGAGACCAAGTTCACATGTATTCCAGAAAGCACTGGATCTTCTTTGATGCTGCCTTGTTGTTCTGTGATACTGTGTATCTCTCACCTGGAGTAAACTGTACCCTGCACAATACACAGCACACAACAGTTACAGCGTGGCATTCCACTGATAGTCATCGTTGTTACAGCACACATTTTTAATTACAACAAAACTGAGCTTTCCACATTGATGATATTTGGCATCACATCTAAGAAGTATGAGAGTGCTGCTACAGATCGAATGAGAACCACCAGGCTGGCCTCACTAAGCAAATACAAAAAGCCAAGTTGAATATCTGAGTTCACTTAGTGGAAATGAGTGACATATTTATGTGTAACGTATGTCCTTTCTCCATGTAAAGGCTTATATTGGTATGTGTGACTATGTCCACAGTACTCACACACCATGCTGACATGTATTTTAATGGGTTCTTTATCTGTGACTTCTAGTTTCAAAACCATCTTGTCAACTCATGGAGAAGATGAGAGGCATCCTCCTTCCACCTTCTCATCTCAGTCATGATTTAAAACTCAGCGAGTTCTATGTTTTACAGTATTATTGAAGATTGAATCATGTCTTTCAAGATAGCACAGGGGGAAGCTGAAGCTTTAAAGACAAAATAGTCTTTTAAATTATATATAGGTCTTGAAAATTACTGGGACCTGGTTGGTCTTGTGCAAGTTACTTAATTCTCTGTTTCACTTATTTTAATCTTTAAAAAAATAGAGAAAATAATGTCTACTTGATGTGATTGATATAGCAACTAAAGTTAGTCAATGACTGTCAAATGGGGTAGTTCTCCAAAAACACTGATTACTGAGTAAGAGGGTAAAGGAATGAAGTGTGATGAGTTAGACCAGACAAAGCTCTTGTGCACTGGGTTGTTCTCTTAACAGAGGGCCTTTCTCTTCCCAGCTAGGTGAGTTCAAGCAATCACTGACTCTTCCAAAAAGCACTGGATCTTCTTTGATGCTACCTTGTTGTTCTGCTATAATGTGTATCTTTTTCTTTTCTACATTTACAAACAGGGGCCATGCTGTTTTCCTGCCTCTCTGGGACTCTTTATGAGTGTAATGTATTACTAGCAATACATATTGAGTGAAAAGTACCTAGCAGAATACCTGAACATAATGCCCCCAATAAATTATAGAAATTCCATCATTTTAGTCAAAGGGTGAGACGCTATTCCTAGGTGAAACTACCTCTGGGTTTAGTGTGGGTTCAGGGACAATGAAAAAATGTTCACTGAATGAAGTATTCTGAGGGAAAGAACCTAACATTTGGGGCTGTTTTTGTATGAAGAACTTACTGTTACGTTGGAACAAATGTTAGGTCAGTGGGCCAGTGGGCTGAGTCAGTGCTGCAGGTTAGATTCAAATAATTAAGAAATTAGATTTGAAAATATAGTTTATTTAGAAAGTGTATTAGAGAATGAGAGAGAAAGTGAATCCATCTCCCCAAGACTGAGGAGGGGACTAGAGCTTAAAGAAAATAATATCCCTGGCTGCTTGAAGGTGAATGCTTCTTAAAGCTTTCCTTAAGTGGGGGGCAGGTTGCTATGGTGATGGGGTGGTTGTCTGTTTTACATCATTACGAAGGAGGTAGGTAAGCACAGAAACTGTTGCCATGGTGATGGGATGGTGTCTGTGTCATGGAAGCCATGGAGAGTTGATCACAATAGATTAGGTCAACTTGGCCCATTATGGTTGGAAAACAAATACTTGGAATAGAAAAGTAATCAGTATCTGGGAGGTTGCAGGACAATTATCAATAGGAAACTGGTTCTGCCCTTTGTTATTGAGTGAGGGCAAGTAAAAGTATTTTTCTCAGAAGGCAAGACAGAGTTAAGCAGTGTTAAAATGGCTGCACCTTAGCTAAGGTTACTCCATTTTGGCATTTCACCCTTTCACTCCTTCCTCTTGTTGTTTTAAAAAATTCTTATTTAATACTGGGGAATGTGGATGATGGTCTGTTTTCTGCAGCTATTTCCTGCTGAATTGGGGCATAGGAATGTCCCTATCTGCCTAAAAAGTAAGAGGATGACATAAGGGGAGAGGATTCAATGAAATTGCCAGAGTATTTTTGGTATCTGTGTAAAAGTGCATACCATTAGAATTAATAGTATAATAAGGACTGTTCTGGCCACTGTCATGATATATTAAGGCTTTGATGTTTGGTAAAATGTATTTATAAATAGTTACCCCAGAGGGCTCAGCACCCACTATAGAAATCCAGGCAGTTTTTACTGTTGCACCAGTGAATTCCTTAGTTCATATGTGGATGTTGGATGTTCCCACAGCTTGTCTCCAAGTTCCTTTGGGTTTTGTGATGGGGATTTATAGATAGCTAAAAGGGAAATATTTAGGAAAGTTAGGACCATTTTTGTTTTACATATACAGAGGATACTGTGAATGTTGGAAAGCAGGGGAAAATAAGTGTGAACAAAAGAAAAAATATATGATAAATATTAAGATACTTTGAGAAAGTCTGAAAAAAAATTGTCAAAGTTAGTTTGAAGTCATGTAGTTAGGTTATAGTTTAAATTGTCTTGAAGAGTTAAAAAAAATCCTCACTTTTTAATAGAGATAATTTAAAAATAATGAAAACCAACAAAGACAGCAGAAGACTATCTGTATTTATCTCTTCCTTCCATGCTTCTGTTGTATATAGGAAAACATTCTTTCAGAGATTGTCAATTAAGAGACTCGTGTTCTTGTCTCTGAGTAGTATTTTGGTCTAGCATTAGTGTAATTGATATTAATGGTTAATTTATAGGAATAAATCACTAAATTTTGTGAAAACTTGATTGTTCATAGAGTTTCTTTTACACATTCTTTTACAAACCTTACACATACCATTCTATGACATGCTTGAGCCCTTTATCTTTGTTCTATACTTTTCTCCTCTTTAAATAACCATTTTGTTCTATTTTTATTAAAGTTTAGGCCTCTTTGTCCTAACAATGCTTCAAGTGCCCCCGCAGATTGTACCCACAGCAATGGACGCCATCCTCCTTAGCAAGTTTGTTCTTACCAGGTTTCTGTTGGGCAGTTGGAGTTTTGTTGCTAATGGTGACTGCCATTGGAATGCCTGTTTTTTGGTTCTCTGGTCCTGCCACCCTCTGTGTTGGTACCCTTTTGTTTTTCTAACCTCTTGGAAAAACAAAGGAACAAAAAACCTCAAAAGTTTTTTGTAAGTTGAAAGTTTGGTATCTGTAGCTTTAAGTCTAGCCTCTGGAATTGGGCATGTAATACTTCATGGGGTATAATCTTGCTTGTAAAGTAGTGAAGTAAATTAAGAAAATGTCTATACATATGAAAAATTTGGCCATTTGTAATGGTCTGCTGTAAAATGCTTTTAGAGTGAGCAGGCATGTGGATATGAAATAATCTGTACCTACTTATTTTCAATTATGAACAGGCAGATTTAGTAAGAGTCTCTATAAATTACTAAATTGTAATTTAGTCTAGAAGGTGCCAGAGGTGTGGACAATTAGATGAGAGTGATCAGTTCTCATGCCTCATTGTGCCAAAGAGAGAGTGCAGCATTTTGCCCATCCCACAATAGAAGTATGGGGCTTAGTAAAGTAACTTAACACACAGGTGGGAATGGCCAGTTTCCATGCTTCATTGTGTCACACAGCAAGTATTTAGCACTTAAATCTTTACCTCTTCTGTAAGCAGGGAGCTAGTCGAGCACAGTAAGGTGACTCAACTTTTAAAAAACAAAAAATGTTAGCAAGCCTGACATAATAAACACTGGTGTTATCTAGTACTAATGCTTTAGTACATGGTAAAGTTGTAAGATTTTACTATAGCACTTGGAAGTTTGGTTTGGAAAAGCAGATTAGAATAACAATAGGTTGTTTGGTTTTTTTCCTGTGAGTTAACACGATTAGTTAATTAACACGTGGTCCCTTTGCTTCTGTCTGGGAGGAGGGCTGATAGTCACAGTTCAGATCTAATTTGAAATAAAGTTATCATAGAAAAAAGGAACATGAACTTTAATAATGCCTTTTGCTGAGGACAAACTGGTAAACCGCAGTGGAAGCCTGAAAGAGCCTCCCAGTGCAGGCAGTGGAGAAGGGGCGGGGGAGAGGAGGGGTTGCACATGGCTGGATCTTTGCTGTAACTGGGGGTGTTACCAGGTAGTGAGGGAGGAGAATGAAAGTGGGAAAAATAAGGAAGATTGGCTGGCTGGGTCTAAGTTATCAGGGGGAATAACAGGAAGGAGGTAAAGTAATTTTAAAAGGAGTTAGAAAAAGCATAACACAGGAAGAACAAGGGGGACTGGGCAGCATGCCATTTTGAAACCTCAGACCAATTGCCCTTGTAGGGCAATAGAGGTCAAGTTGAAGGAGAGTATCAGAGACAAAAGAACCACCTTGGACTCATCTCTTGGTCACCTAGCTAGTATTGAGAAGATGCTTAAAGCAGATGCTCCTCTCTAGTGAGAGGGTCCTGAGACCTTCTAGAATGCCGTTCAATGAGGGGACCCTTTGCCCACCCCATTATGAGGGTTCCCCATAAGGAGTCCTAAAGAGAGAGAGAGAGACTGGTCCTGATAATGATCTCAAGAGGCCAAAGAGAGATTTAAAAAGATCCACATTCTCAGTTGGCATCCCAAAAGAGAGTCAGAGGCTGTGTGGGTATGGGTATCGAGTGAGAAAGGGCATCCCCTTAACTCCTTGACCCACCGGAGACAGTCCTTACACAGCAGCAAGGCTGCTGCTACATATGTTTGGAAGACTTGGTGTCAAGATTTAGGAGAGAGGGGCCTGGAGCCCCAGTAAAAGCTTCCAGACAGAGACAGTAGCCCCTCACGGTTGTTCTCAGACTCTCTAATAAGGGTAGGGGAATGCATAAACACACCAGCAATGTAACTCCATACCTGTTAAAACTGAGGTGACAGGGAGATGTCTGGTCAATGTAGCTAGTCACAGGCAATGAGGGTAAGAGGGCAAACAGCAGACAAAGAGGGAGGCAAGAGCCAAGAATCTCATCTCTTGCCCTATTTGGCATTTCACTCTTTCACACACCAAGAACCAATCAGCAACATTACTTTATCCCTGTTGTATACTAGGCTCTGGATTTTGGATAGAAGAAATATAAAAGAAAGATTATGATGACTTTAGAACAGTGACAAAACAATATAAAATACTTCGAAATGGAAATTAGGCAGTGCATACCCAGGACCCAGTGGCTATTTATTCAATACATGTTTATTGAGCACCTAACAGGTGTCAAGCCTGTGCTACATGACCGAGACACAGTGGTGACTAGGTACACCAGGCCACTGACCTCATAGGCCTCATTGAGTCAGAGTCCAGAGCACAGTCTAGAGAAGTAAATAGGCATTTTCAGTTTAGGTTGATACATGTACACTGGGGATAGAATAGAATGTTGCAGAAGTTCATAGGAGACATACCTAATTTACTAGAAGGTGGCAAGGCATTAGGAAAGACTTTCTCGGGTATGTGATTTCTAGGCTGCTTCTGATTAGTGAATAATAATTACCCAGATAGAAGCATGTTCTAGGATATTGCAGCTGCATGTTTGGCGGTCCAGAGATAAGTAACCCAACTAAGGGACATCTGACGAATTAAAAGACACTCAGTGGTTGAAATATGTTTATGCTAAACCCTTCTCATGAATGTTTATAGCTACCTTATCACAGCCACTAAAAACTAAAAGGAACCAAGATGTCCTTCAGTGGGAGAATGCATAAACATACTGTGGTATGTCTATATATTTAAAGACAAAAAGAAATGACTTATTAACCATGAATAGAAAGAAGGAATTTTAAAGACACATTACTAAACTAAAGAAACAGTCTTAAAAGGCTACATGCTGTATGATTTCACCTATTATGACATTCTGGAAAAGTCAACACTATGCAGACAGCAAAAAAAATCTATCACAGAAACAAGAACTGAGAACCATATATTCTCACTCATCAGCAGACCTTGAACAATGATCATATTACTATAAGAAAGAGATTGGCAGGAGTGGGAAATTGCCAGGAGAGGGCAGGTGGGATTGGCAGTTGAGGGAAACTGCTAGGGGAGGGAGGGGCATATCTCATCAACAAGGGTACCTGCGTAACCCTGAATTGTACCCCACATCTACAAAATAAAATTTTAAAAATCAGCAGTTGCTGGGGTTAGGGGAGTTGAGAGGGAGGAAAAAACAAGTAGATAGAACACAGAGGAATTTTAGAGCAGAGATCTAGTCCATATAATATTATGATGGTGATTACATATCATGATACATTTGTCAGAACCCATAGAATTTATATCAAAAAGAGTGAATCCTAGCATAATGGGTTCTAATGAACAATAATGTATAAATATTGGTCCATCAATTGTAACAAATGAACCACACGCATGCAACTAAAAGATCTCCATCCCATTCCATTCCTCTTCATTCTATACCATTCCACTCCGTTCCTTTCCACTCTGTTCCATTCCACTCCATTCCATTCCATTCTATTACTTTTCACTCCTTTCCTCACCATTCCAGTCGAATCCATTCCTTTCCGTTCCATTCCTCTCAATTCCATTCCTCTTCAGTCCATTACTTTCCATTCCATTCCTTACCATTCCATTACTCTCCATTCCATTCCATTCCTCTGCATTCCATGCCATACTACACCATTCCATTCCCTTTAATTCCATTCAATTCTACTCCATTCCAATCCTCTCCATTCCACTCCACTCCACTCCCTTGCATTTCACTGCATTCCTCTTCATATTATTTCTCTCCATTCTATTCCTGTATCATCCTTTCATGCAAGATGTTAATAACAGGGGACTGGGGATATATGGGAACTCACTGAATCCTCTGCTCAATGTTCCTATAAACTTAAACTGCTCGAAAAATTCAAGTCTATTAATAATATTAAAGACTTTCAGTGTACCTAAATCATTGAGGATCAGATAGGATGTGTTTGCAGGGATGGAGGACTGGTGTTTGCTGGCTGTGGGTTGGGGTGAATAATGCCTAGAGAGGAAACTGGAGATCTAAGGCCTACCTGAATCGTGAAAGGTTGTAAGTCATTAGACCTCATCTTTAAAGTGATAGAAAACTACACAGAGCAGTGAGAAAATCAGATATGCCCCTTTAAAGTACAACACTGATTGCAGAGTAGACACTTTATGAAAGATGAAGGATGAGAAGCAAGGAGGCCAGTTGCTGCTGCAGTCATCAATGAGAGAGAAAAGTGCACCCACCAGAATTATGGCAATAAGGACACAGAGAAGGGGATGGAGTAAGCAGGTGATTTAATCTGGTAGAGATGGATCTAATGGATGCAGGAAGAGAGAAAGAGAGTTTTGAGCAGATTATAACCAAGCTTTTTAAAAAACAGTCATAACAACCCCATGCAAAGTATGAGAAACACGCTTGCCAGAATCTTCTGGAAAGAAAGAGAATGTGAGCGCGGTCTTCAGTAAGTCATGTGTCCTCCTTGTAATTAACTGCCCACTCTGTCAGTGCAGGGGTGCCTTAGAAGCTGTATGAGGGCGTTTGTAAAAGCTGTGGTAATTATACAATAATTATTTTTCTAGTTGTTTTGGGGTTTTTTTTTCGTGAAATTTGAGGTATTTTGATAGATGTCAGTCAAGTATTGAGCAGGTCTTATGGCATGAACAGAGAAGGGAAGCACTTAGAGCTTCCTCGGGGCATTTTGTTTTTTTAGTTTTTGGGTCTAATGCTCTCCAAGCTTTGAAAAAATTGTGGCAGTTGGAGAAAATATGGCTAGTTAAATGTGAGAGAGAAAAAGGAGAGATGTTGGATTATTTATTTTTTAAAAACAGCATATATTGTTGCCTAATTATAAAAATAACACCTATACAAAGTAATAAAGTGAAAAATATGGAAAACAAAAGTCTATTGTATGGAAACAAAATACAAATTATTGGTCATATCACTACTTAGAAATAAATATCTTGATACTTAGCTTTTCAGGTTTTTTCTACATGTACATTCTTTTTTTTAAAAAAATTGAGATTATAATGTACTTTTTTTTTTTTTTTTTGCCTAAGCAATTGACTTATTAGGGTGGATTGAGTTTTTGTCTATTACCAAGAGGCACAAAAACATACTGGTTCTAACAAGATAAAAGCTTTTTTCTCTCTCATGTACGGTGACCAAACTGGATAGGTGCTCCAGGAGTCCTGGGTAGCTCTGCCCCTGTGGCTGCTGAGAGACCCAGGGCCACACTATCTTGTCACTCTAGTCCTCACGATTGAAGCAGGCCCAACAATACTCCATGGTACCAAGTCAAGGGAAGACACATAGAGGAGATGAAAGGCAAACAGCTTCTTCTAAGAACATGCCTTGATATTTGCTCACTTCTTTTCTGCTCACTTGCCAGTCATCAAAATCCAACAACATGGCTACACTTAGTCATAAAGAAGGTTGGGAAAAGCTGGCCACCCACTGCCCAGTCATATCCCTTGCAGAACCCCATATAAAAGACCTTACACATAAATGTAAGGGGAAAATGGATATTGGGGCCAATTGTCAGTCTCTGCCTCAAGTTACCCATTCACGCCTGTGTGTCCTCCAACCACATAGAACATGTTTGCTGTGCCCCCCTCCTCCACTGCCCCAGGGGAACAGCCTAAAGAAACACCCAGTTACTACTTTCACTCCAAGATTTCTGGTTGTCATGAAGTCCTCTGCATTGGGGTAAAGAAGGTGGCAGGATCTAGGGGTTTATAGATTAATAGGTATGTCTTCTGGCGCCTTCCTCATACTTAATGATTCAGTGATGGAGTCAAACAGGATAACTGAAATAAAAACTCCCGTTTGGAAAAAGAGTGAATTGAATTTTCATTTGACCCCCCCACAAATCTCACTACTAGGGATCTACCCAAAGGAAAAGAAATCAACATACAAAAAAGGTACCTGTATTTGTATGTTCATTGCAGCAGTATTCACAATAGTGAAATCACAGAACCAACCTAAGTACTCACCAATAATTGACTGAATAAAGAAAGCATGACATATATACATCATGGGATACTATGAAGTCATAAAAAAATGAAATCATGTCTTTTGCAGCAACATGGATGGAGTTGGAGATCATTATCCTAAGCGAACTCACTCAGAAACAGAAAATTAAACACTGCATGTTCTCACTCTTTTGTGGGAGCTAAATGGTCACAAAGATGGAAACAATAGACACTGGAGACACCAATAAGGAAGGAGGTGGGGAAGGAGGCTAGCGTTCAAAAATTACCTGTGGGGTACAATGTTTACTATCTGGGGAGTGGACCACTTAAGACCCAGTCCCCACTACTACACAGTATGTTCATGTAATGAACATGCATGTATACCCCATGAATCTAAAATAAAGATTTAAAAAAGGGGAAAGGGAAAGAATTATTATGGCACTAAAGAATGATGAAATGTTACTGAGAAGTAATTGTGACAAGTATGGAACTGTGAGAAGTCTCAGCCAATGCAGAAAATTCCTTGGTCTGTATACACTGGCTCTCTTCTCTGGCAAGAACTCCTTTGTCCACTGACATCTTGGAGACTCTATGTGTCCACTAACTTCTGTGGCCACAAGTAAAGTATGTGGGATAACGTGCCTTCCTTGGGGATGCACAACTTTCCTTTCCTGGGGATTACTTTAGGGATCAGAAAATTACAGCTTTTGCAGGCCAGGTTTGTGGTTTCTTTGATCACACAATTCTTTCAAAATTCTTAGCAGTTTTCTGGACTATTTGCTTCCAGTCATTTTCATGAACATAGAAGGAGAGCCAAAGATCTTGTCTGCATAAATTTTAAGTTCCTGGACACTCATTTATTTACTCATCTCTGTTCTTGGATGATTTTTCTCTCTAACTCAGTAGCAGCTTTGAGGTCATCTGAAATAACAGGCTTGGGTGAGACAACAATGTGCTTAATTCTATATTTGCCATTGAATTGGCTCCCATGGTTCCATGAACATCAAGCCCTGGAGGAAGGCTCAGAGACACAGTAATATCTCTTTCTGTTTATGGTACTGAAGCAGTTCAATTTTCCAGCTCTATGAGGCCTGAATTACTGGACTGCTAGTCAATTCAGATTGCAGTCCTAAACATAGGAGACATCCTTATCTCAGAACTATATTTCCTTCCACCTCTGTTTTCAAGTTGACAAATTCTTGCCAAACTTCATCTCTCTATTGATCTCTTTCTACCAAAAACAGCAAGGAGCAGCCAACAGAAACCAACATTCTGGTTTTGTCTCACTGTTTTCCCCAGGGTTCCTGGTATAGTAATCAGGTAAATGGCCTTCAAAGTTATCATAGGACTGGTTTTATCCAGTGTGAAAGAGGTCACCAGCTTTCCAGCCTGCAATATCTGTTTCCTTACTGCCTACACAAGAAGGATGCAGGTTACATGTTTGTTACCCCTACAGGATACTATTTCTGGTACCAATTTAAGTTTACCCATGATTCAGACTAAGCTACTGTTACAAAAGACCTCACCAAACAGATTACAAAATAGATTGATTTTTCTCTCAAAAAAAAAAAAAAAAAAAAGGAGTTAGAGACATGAAAGCATCTTTGCTTTGGAAGTCATGCAGGGATCTACGTCTCTATCGTTCTGCTGCTCCTTCACCTGCTAGGGCATCACCCTGGATGCATGACTTGGGCTTACTCACAGGTGCCTTATCTGCATTCAGCCCAGAGTGAGTGGAGAGGAAGTAGAGGACAAGCTGTTCCTTTCTTTTGATGGATGTGACTCAAGTTGCTCACGTCATTTCTGTTCACATCTCAATTTCAAGGCAGGTGGGAAACCTGTGTCTTGCTAAAGCTTGGTGGGAGTGGATATCTATTGCTAAATGCAAGATGCCTAAATAGATACTAGGAGCAGTAGAGTTCTTCCACACCACTGAATGATGAGTATTTCCCAATATCCTTAAATGATTTTGCAAACAATGCTTTTATTGGCTGTAGGATATCTTGCTGTCATCAGACATAGCTTCCCAATTGTGGCAGCAGTATATAATGCTTTAGTGAACATCTTTATTTAGTAGATTTTATATACATCTCTGGAACATTTACTTGGGAGAGATAGATACTTAGGCATGGAAATGTTATGTAAAAACACTTTAAAGGACTGCCGAATTGCCTTCTAGAAAGATTTCAGCAATTTGTAATTCCAGTTGTAGTATGTAAATCTGCTCACTCACATAAACTCCAGTTCTTAATATTTTTATATTTTAAAAATCCTTAAAGCCCACTTTAATACATTATTGCCTTTACAAGTGCTTTTTACCGCAGGAAATGAAATCAACAACCACAAATATTTATTGACCATCTATGACAATACTTTCTCTAAAGGACCAAGGTAAAAAGAATGATTTTTTTTAAAGCAGGATTTATTGAGACAACAGAAAAGCTCCTACAGTGTGTGTGGGGGCACCTGAGGGGGTTGCCCAATAGAATGATTTTTAAACGGCTCTTCTTACTTGAAGGAAATATTTGTTTGGGGTGGGTGGGGGTGGGAGAAAGAGTCAGGATGGAGCATCCTAAACAAATTTTATGCTGTGTGCGTTTTTATGTAAAACTTGCTTTCTAATTTAAAAAATAAATGCAATATTGTTGTGAGAAATTTGGGGGGAGACAGAAAAATATAAAAATGAGAATCACCCCTAATTAGGCCAAACTAGAAAATCACCTTTTAATATTTTGTTGTGTATCCACCCATTCTTCTTCCTAAGTATTGATATTTATATTTTTTATAAACTTGTTTTTCTAAATGTACACATTGCTCTACAACCTTTCTTCTTCACTTAAAGGATACTTACACATTTTCCCATTATATAAAAATCCCTGACAAATCTAATTTTTAATGACTAGATTATACGACTATAACATAATAGAAGCTAGCATCTATTAAACACATATTAAAAGAGCAGCCATTGAATTTAATTATTTGAAACACAATGGAAAGTCAATAATATTATAGACCTCACGGTGGCAGATTTCATTATTGTACCTAGTTCTTTACCCCTTCATATTCTGCAGACCGTACTCTGCCATCCGCTCTCCAAGGACATTTGGCTATGTCTGGAGATACTTTTGGTTGTCGCAACTGTGGGGTTACTTCTGACATCTAATATGGAGAGAGAACCTGGGATGCTACCAAACATCCTCAATCACAGGATAGCCCATACAATAAAGAGTTGTCGGACCCAAAATTTCAATTGTACCAAAGTGAGAAACCTTCCTTTATAAACATGCCCTTTTTACAATAATCAAAGAGCCTGGTATTGGTCCAAGACCAATGGAACAGGATAGAGATTCCAGAAGCAAAACCTCAATTTCCCAACCAACTCATCTTCAAAAAAGCTTCCACCATCAACCATTGGGGAGAGGAGAACCTATTCAGTAAATGGTGCTGGGGAAACTGGCTGGCCACATGTAGAATATTCAAACAAGATCCCTACCTATCACCATACACAAAAATCAACTCTAAATGGATCAAAGTCCTAAATGTAAAACCTCAAACTAAAAGAACCTTAGAAAATGTAGGCGACACCCTTATGGAAATTGAAACTGGCAACTAATTCCTTATCAAAACCCCAAGTGCTCATGCCATAAGAGATAAGATAGATAAGTATGACCTCATCAACCTGACAAGCTTCTGCAAAGCCAAAGAAACCATCAAGAGAGTGGGGAGACAGCCCATGGTATGGGAAAAAATATTTGCCAACAGTATATCTGACAAAGGTCTAACATCTAGGACCTATAAGGAACTCAAATGTGCTGAAAAGAAAAAAAACAAACAGCCCCATTACAAAATGGGAAAAAGATATGAATGGACACTACTCAAAAGAAGACATACAGGCAGCCAACAGATGCATGAAAAAATGCTCAACCTCACTAATCATCCAAGAAATGCACATTAAAACTCCAGTCAGGATGGCCATCATCAATAACTTAAAAAACAACAAATGCCGGAGAGGATACAGCAAAAAGGGAACACTTCTACACTGTTGATGAAAGTGTAAACTAGTACAACCTCTGTGGAAAACAGTTTGATGATTCCTAAAAGATCTAAAAATCGACCTTCCATACAACCCAGCAACCTCCTTCTGGGAATATACCCAAAGGAACTCAAATCTCTCTATGAAAAAGATACCTGCACATGCATGATTGTTACAGCTCTATTCACAATAGCAAAAACATGGAACCAACCATGCTGCCCATCTAATCTGGATTGGATTAAAAAAAAATGTGGTACATATAAACAGTGGAATATTATGCAGCCATGAAGAAGGACAAACATATGGACTTTGCAGCAACTTGGATGAATTTAGAGTCTATCATACTAAGTGACCTGTCACAGAAGCAAAGAACATAGTACCATATGTTCTCACTCATAAGCAGGCCTTGAACAATTATCCTAGTACTATAAGAAAGGGATTGGCAGTAGTGGGAAACTGCCAGGGGAGGGAGAGTGGGATTGGCAGTGGAGGAAAACTGCCAGGGGAGGGAGGGACACACCTCATCAACAAGGGTACCTGTATAATGAACATTTGCATACCTGATTCTGAATTGTACCCCACATCTTTAAAATAAATAATAAATAATAGAATGAAAGAGGCAGAAATTAAACGTTGTCTTTTGACTGTCTCGTGTGTTTGCACTTTTCACTCTTGAGGCTCTTTTATCATTGTGTAAAGAGCATGCTCTGTCTATCCCACTAGGATAAGAGAGGTGGATGAGGGATGCATGGAGCAGACAGAAGCAAAACTGCTGGGCCAAGCCCAATCTACGTCGTTTGAACCCCAGCCTACCTGCACCTGTGTGAACTATGACAATGAATGATTGATATTTTTTATTTAGCAAGAGCTAAAATATTAGATGAGAAAACTAACATCCCAGATCACAAAATTAGTAAGTGAAAGAGCTGGCTTTCCAACTCAGACTGGCTGACTCCAGAGACCACTCTTAACCTTTAGACCAGGAATGTCCAACCTTTTGGCATCCCTAAGGTCACAATAAGTAAACTTTTGACTTCCCTGGGCTGTATTGAGTAAAGAGGAATTGTCTTGGGCCGCACATACATGATATATTATAGTTAGTATATATACATATTAAGAACTTTTATTTTTATATTTTTATTATAAAATTTTAAAAAGTGAGGACAATATAAAACTAGTGGGAAATTTGACCTTGTTTTTGTAAAACTAATTTATCAATGTCTGGTTTGATGTAAGTGGTCGTAATTCTTAGTGGGTTCTCAAGGTTCTCATCAGAAATGTTTGCTTGAATTTTGTTCTTCTGTGCTTCATAATTGAAAACAACTACTCACAAATGTATGTGCTGCCAAAAAGTAATGTCATGAATAAGGCATGATTGTGAACTTCAATAATGGAACTACACATGAATCACAAATAAAATAAATGCTAAAAAATACATAATGTTAAAAGATTTTGTGGGGCTGCATTACTAGCTGTCCAGGGCTACATGTGGCCCCTGGGTCACAGGTTGGACATGCCTGCTTTAGACCACACTACATTTCTAATGCCGTCATTTATGCAACTATTCCTCTGTTTCACACCTAAGTTCTTTTCTGTGTTTTGCAATTGCAAATAGCACTTCAGTAAACATCTGTATAGGTGTTTATCTCCCATTCTGACTTTTCTAGGGTAGAATTTCTCTGTGAAAGGATTTGGGCTTTTTGACTTTGTAGTGAAATGCATTTGACTTGCATTTTAATTTGTAGTCAAATGTATATTGACTACATAATTTTTAAAAGAGATTTGTGTCATCCAATTAATAATATTGATTAACAAAAAAACCATTAATTAATTAATTAAGAGTTTAATTGATATTTCCCATAGCTAGCTTTATAATTGTAGATAAAATAAATAATGCATCAGGAATACACTTAAGCAATGTTCATAAAACTGAAACTGATTGAAGAACCTTTATAGTCAGCCATGTGGTCTTATGCAGGATGCAATTCATCTGTGTTTTTATAGGACATATCATTGGTTGCACCTATAGTCAGATATAAGTTGGTTCTTATATCTGGAGGAATGCAACCCACTTCTATAGCAATTTATTTTGAGGAGTCACTTTTAGGAATAACTCATATCCAAAAAAAAATGGACCTGTCTAAACAAGACACTGCCTGAAGGTGAAGTCAGCAACAATTGTGAGCAGCAGAGGGGTTAAAACTGGCTGAAGGATGATGGTTTTTAGAAGACCTGTGTCTAATAAAATGCATGTCTACCAGTGACATGTGAATAATGTTATTTTGCCAGTGTATGCCTCCGTAAAAAATATAGATAGATGCAAATGACTCCCCAAAGCCAGCATGTGACCCAGTGCAGAAGGCAGGATTTATTTGTGTTTATTTTCACTTAGCATAACTACTTCAGACAATAACATCTCTGTTAAATTCCTCTTCCCATGGGTGATGGTCAGCAAAAACTGATACTACAAAGAGTATCAGTAAACGACATAAAGGGAGGGTGGAGGAGATGGAACAGGTAGAGCTGAGGCAGGAAATCAAACGGGGGTTTTATATTTTAAAACATATGCTTCAATATTGCCTTTAGAAGACAGTCGGGGCTGAGCCCAGACCACCTCCTCTGCCAAGCCCGCCTTGTCCTCGTGCACCCAACTCTGTGACTTGCTGGGGCAGGACACAAGCCTGAGACCCATGCATTTGCACAGGGCACTGCACCTAGAAAACACTTGTGTTTGGTGTTTGAGATTCTTAGGAACTTAATCTTTTTTTTTTTTTTTTGAGTTGGAGTCTCACTCTGTCACCCAGACTGGAGTGCAGTGGCCGCTCCTGGCCACCGCAGCCTCAACCTGCTGGGCTCTGGCGATCCTTCCTCCTCAGCCTTCCGAGTAGCTGGAATTATAGGCATGCGCTACCACACCCGGCTGATTTTTTAATTTATTGTAGAGATGAGGTCTTGGTGCCCAGGCGGGTCTCGAACCCGCGGGCTCAGGCAATCCACTCACCTCAGCCTCCCAAATGCGCGGGATTACAGGCTGAGCCACCGAGCCCGGCTTAGGAACTTAATCTTTTACTTTGTATTTTACAACTGAAATCTGTTAGGACAATGGGGTATGCTTAGGGGGCTTGGAGTGTCACGCACAGTCTGTCTCCCCTCGCTCCCCTCCACCCATGGCCAGTGCAGTCCTAATCCAAAGTGATGACCGACCTTCCTTCTTTCTTTGCTTCCTTCCTTCCTTCCTTCCTTCCTTCCTTCCTTCCTTCCTTCCTGCCTGCCTGCCTGCCTTTCTTCCTGCCTTCATTCCTCTCTCCTTCTTTCTTTCCTTCACTTATTAACTACTTCTTAGCCTCTAGTCACTGTGCTGGATGCTATGTACACAAACATGAATAAGACACAGTCCCTGAGCAATCGGTAAATAATTAATTACAATACAACCTCCAATCCCTATGCCACAGGGGTCCAGAGGAGGAACTGGGCCCTGATGGCCCTGAAGGTAAAGAAATCTTGTGGAAAATGTTTCAGTGTTCTTCAAGGATAAGAAAGAGATAATGAGACAGAGAGAGATGAAAGGCTGCTCAGATCAGTATGCAAAAGTACAGAGGTATGGAGGAGCACACACGGTTGGTAAGGCAGCAGGTGGTATTTTGGTGGGACTGGAGCATTGTGCATAGGAGGGCAGAGATTTCAAGAGAGAAACTTACAAAAAGGAAGTTGATGCCTGTAGATGTTTTACAGTTAATCAGTTGGCATCAAAAAATGACATAAGGCTTTGGGACAAGTGAGTGGCAGGTCTGTAACTGTGTTTTAGAAAATTGTCCTTCTGAACACTATGAAAAAGGATTGAGAGCCTCGCAGAGGCGGGAAGCACAGACCAGGGTTTGGCCACATCGACTTGCTGACATGAAATTGACTGTTGTTCCACTGAAACATGTTTCTTGGCCATCTTAATGACTAATTTCTGCAGTCATTTGTGCACTTGTGCAGTTGATCCAAAGCAGTTGTCAAGTTATCTAGAGACTCAAAATCGTTATTGATCTTGTGTTTTGAGCAGTCAAACAGATATTGAAAAACAAACTCCATCCGGTCAAAAACAGCTAATGTTGAGGGAACGGAACATTCTCATCCCAGATCCCCAGGGTATTGGCAAGAGCAGAAAATGTAAAGGGAATCTTTGATTTCAGAAAAATATACACATGCTGGAAATTCAGCCCCCAGAGCATTATTTGTCGACCAAGTAAGCATGAGAGGAAAGGTTCAGGTGAAAGTCACACAGTTGTGAGTGGATTAGTGCTCAGTGGGGTTTTATTGCAGAGAAATTTTCTAGTTTGTGTCTTGTACACAATAGTGGTATAAAAGTTCTTATCAATATGGTTCTTTATAAGCTGAGCACATAGCTCCCTCTGCTCCTATTTGACTTCCGACTAGAGGCTTGTTTATAGGAATTGCAAAGTATATTATTTTCACCACTGGGAGACCCTCAGGGGCACTGGTCAAGCCTGGGCCAGTTGTGCTTATTATTGCTGTATAGCCATAAAAGGCAGCAACTTCTCAAGTCCAAGGGAAAAAGTAGCCCTTCTGTATTCAGGGTAGACTTGATTATGCTGCAGCAACAAACAACTCCAAATTTAAAAAAAGAAAGAAAGAAAGAAAAGAAAAAACCCACAAGTTTATTTCTTGGTCACGCTGCATGTCCACTGGGTGCTGTGTCTCATGTTGTGCTCATTCCAGGACCCAAAATGTTGGAAGCTATGTCAGATGGAAAGCTCCATGTTTTGGTAGAAAAAGGAAGAAACCACTAGAAATTTTTGTTCCAAAAATTAAGTGCTCCAGTCCAGATGTGTCACATGTCACCTAGCCCAAAACCCATAGTCTAGAACCAGTTTGGTGACCCCATCCAGTTACAAGACAGTGTAGATGTGTGATCTGTCTATGTGTTGGAAAGGAGAAGAAAACTGAATGTAAATGAAGACTAGAAGCTGCCACTGCACCTTCCAAAAACAAGAGTAGGTGTCTGCTGAGCGAAGCCCCTAGGGAAAGCTTCTTACTATGTCATACATGAAAATAAACAGGACATACAGGGGCTGATCCCACAGGCCTCAGTTGAGACAGCTTCATTGTATGACCTGCCCCTCTTAGACCTCACTCTTGATTTCTGCAAGAGCACATCCCCTTCCCTATGCCAAATAAATGAAAACAAATTACACCACTATATTCAAAGAAAGCCATTCTGCCGAAAAGAGTTTCTGCTGACTTCTCTTTTCACTGTTAAGAAGAGTGGAGAACTGCTTCCTGTTGTCACAGAAAGGATCCAGGAAACACCGCAAAGTCACTATTGGTCCTCAGTCCTGTGTCCTTACCTCCATTCCTCCTTCTCTGCTCTGCTTTTATTGGGGCTTTTTTTGAAACCACCTATATTAAACCAATGTAGTGTCAACTAAATAGAAGGTAAAATCTGTGGAAGACACCCAAGCTCTGCAAAGTTACAGCTGTGGTTAGAAATTAACAAATCTGTTGTTTCTAAGTTTACTTTCCTCTTTGCATGACTGCTTGCACATAGTTACTTCATTAGGGAACAATTCATTATCTTCATGTCCTGACCATTGGAAAGGTGAAAACTGCTTGTGAGGTTGACAAACACATTTTTCCTTAAGTCATAAGCCTAAAATTGCACACATCTCATTGATGGCCCCAGATGTTTGGTCAGCCGAAGGGCACAAGCTATCTTTATTCCCTGGGGATCCCACCTCCCACATACCTTTCTATTAAACCATCTCTATAATGACTTACTGCTTAGGACTCAGTAGCCAACAGTTGTGGGACTTGCTTATAGACAGCCTCTGTATTATAAAACCTAAAACTGGTGCTGGAAATGTTTTTCAGGCTTTGCCTTCTGATGGACCCATGACCCAACCTGGACCTAAGACATGTACCAAGGAGCTGACTCTATTGTCCTGTGGTTCCTCTCACTCAGAAACTGGCTCTGTACACAACAACAATTTCAGTACCCCATGACTTTATCCCGAACCAATCAGCAGCACCCATTTACTAGCCCTCTGCTTGCCAAATTATTTCTTAATAAACCCTTGCTTAAAATTCTCAGGGAAGAAGATTTGAGAAATATCTCCCATGCTCCACCCTCAACTGCTTTGTGGTTATTAAATCTTTCTCTATTGTGATGCCACTGTCTCAATATATTGGCTCTTTTTCAGTGCAACAGGCATAAGAACTCAATCAGGCTGTAACACTTTTCTCTTTTCCACTTTTCAATGGCTTAATATTCTTTCATCTTACTTCTCACCCATCCCAGGCACAATCTACTCTCCACACCTTCTCTCCCAAATCCTTCACCTACTTAACTCCTACCCAAATTTTAAGACAGCTTCAGCTGTCATTTCCTCCTTGAATCTCTCTCTGGACATTTTGCAATAAACATCATGCCCCTCTTGTGTGTTCTCAGAGTCTAAGAGGCATACGGTACCCCCTTACAGCAGCTTCAGTTATCCTCAGTCTGAAAATAGGTAAGTACAATAGAGTAAGATATTTTGAGAGAGAGCGAGAAGAGAGCACATTTCGATAACTATCATTATAGTATATTGCTATAATTATTCTATTTTATTATTATTTATTGTTGTTCATCTCTTACTGTGCCTGATTTTTAAATTGAACTCTATAATAGTCCAATGTATATTCAGAAAAAACATAATAAATTTAGGGTTTGGTACTACCCTACAGTCATCCACTGGGAGTCTTGGAATACACCCACTACAGATAAGGGGGTCAACCGCATTTATATTGTGACATCTTAATACCTTACATGGAAATTTGTAGTCCCCTCATGGGGGCAAAGGCTGTTGGCCTCCTAAAGATTAACTGAAAAACCACTGGCATGAGGTTAATTGATTTGCAGGAGAAAAGGCAGACATATTTATTTAACACGTATACTTGGGGGCCTTCAGAATAAAGACCCAACATCCCAATAAGTTGCAGAAACTTATATACTATCTTGAGGTTGCAGAGAGAATGGGATCTTGGATTCCAGTAAAACAGGTTATAGGAGCAAGGAGAAGAGGAATTCTGTTGAGGGGACAATGATTGCTAGGGAGAAGGATTGGATCAGGGAACAGAGATTACTTGTAGTTTATTTTGGAATTTAAATAATCCTTGAAGACAGTCATTATACTCAGAAAAGGTTCTGCTCAGGTGTGGTTACATCTGGGTCTTCTTTTCTGCAATAAATAATGAGATAGCAGGTAGGGAAACTGCTTCTTTGAGAGAGATGGTGGGGGGGCGGGGAAGGCCAGAAGACCTTGAGGTTTCTTTAGTTCGGCTCATGAAAACACCATATTTTGTGGTATCTGTTTCTGTGCCCCAACATGCTCAAAAATCCTAAAGATCTGTCTTTCATCCTTGTGTTCCCACTGTCCTTCTAACACTAATAAATGCTAAATAAATGGAGGACTAAATTGCCATGAAGTCTATTGGCTCGGGGCAGTGCTCACAAATGTCCTGTGAAAATCTCTCACGCTATTTTCCTCTGGATGGAAATTTCAAGCACTCCAAGAGTTATGAGTGGAAAACCTAAAAAAGCTGTGCATTCTTGAGATCTGCATGTCAATCTCTAATGCTTAGAATAGGTACTAGGCAGCAGATGGTTATCTGAACCAGAAAGACAGTTTTCATTGTGGGAGTGGGAAGTTCTCTGAATATTACCAATGTTTTCTCTTTCATCATAGTCTCTTGTTCTGATATTGTAACTGAGTGTCACAGCCTTAAAATGTATTTTAAAGTTTTGATTCCTCTTAATCTTGAGCCTTGAAACATATTTTAGAAACTTCTTTTTACCATGCATGCATATTTGACCGTGTGCTTGCTTAGACATCTCAGGAGCTAATCTTAAAGCAGCCTGGCTGCAGGACCATCCCACCTGGGGGGAGTCAAGAGATGGTTGATCCATAACACCTACCAGACCTCAGGGAGGAACACCACTCAAGATAAGCCTGAATCAAGACACTTTCTGTGGTGTGCCATGTCTGCATGTTTTCCATACCAAGTTTCCCTTTTTAAGTCCTTGTACTCAGGCTTAAAATCTGAAACGGTTTCTGTGCAGCATGGCCCTGGCCATTTCCCCATCTGCTGGCTTTTGACATAAAGCTCCTTTTCTTTCATCATCTCTCATCTCTTGAGTTTGGCTTTGGGTGACGAACGGCCGAGCTTGCATCGGTCACAGTAACAACTCATCATGTGGTAAAGGGAGAAGGGAAGTGAAAAGGAAAATAGAGAACCTGAGACTACTGCCAAAAAGGATCTTAGACTGCAGAAAGATCACACACAAAGATACCAGCACTCAAAAGAGTTGATATATCCCAATTTAAGGCATGCAACTCTTGCTGAAGAATGAAATCAACCAGAGCTCCCACCCAGCCAATTCCCACATTGCCCAACCACACTGGAGTGACAACTGTCCTCCACTGGGGATTTCAACAGTCTCCTACTTGGCAAAGCTTCCATAGGTTCTTTTATTATCTAAGGATGCTGCCACTAAGTTTTATATAAATCCACAATAGGCCCATTTATTGTTCCCAGAAGACCAAAAATGAACTATTTGAAAGAATAAGGATGTGAGGAAAAAGGGTTAACTTTAACAGGGCATATGTCAACTGTTCTGAAAGCCAGTATCTTTCATACATTATGATGGGAGAGAGTCCTGCAAATTGTCTGAATAGCTAGCAGTGTGTGTTCTCTTCTTCCTAATCAATTTCTGTAATATGAATCTAATCACTTATGCTTATCCTTGCAAGATGTGGGTGTGTGGGTATGTGTGACTTATTTAGCGACCACTCACTGAGAAAGTAGTATGTTTATGAAGGCTGTCTGTAACTCCCACTATGAAGAGATCTTCAAGGAACTGGACTTGCAGTCCTTCATTCTGGATTTCTCTGTGGGATTACAAAGAAATACAGAATACAAAGGGCTTCTTACCTATGCTCCTGTCTCCACTGGCGTTGAAATGAGTTGAAGCACTTTTAGGACCAGAGACTAAGAACTGTAAGTCTGGCATCTGCCATAGTGGGGGAATGTGCTATTTGTGAGCATGGTACTGGCATGAGAGGCTAGAGTTTCATGGTGGCGGGGAGGTGTTTCACATCTAAAGACTAGAGTAAGGAGACACTGATGCTGAGACACTCAGAATCTAGGACAGAAACAACATTAGGAGTTTGGGATCTTCTCGAGAGAAACTTTAAGAAGTGCTTAACTCCTGGGTGCTTTTGTTTTTAAATATGGTATATTGGTAGAGTGATGCTAACCAGATTTAGCAAAGGAATCCACCAAAATATCAGTGTCTTAACATAGTAGAAGTTCATATCTGACTCACGCAGCAGGTGTTTCTGACAAACAAATGGGCTTCCTCTACAGAAAGACTTAGGGTTTTGGTCTCCTTCTATATTGTGGGTCTGCTATCCCTTGGACCATTAGTGTCTTCTGTTTCCAGCCTGCATGGAAAGGAGAGGATTCTTCTGGACCACCTTGGCTTGGAATGATTTTTACTTCTACCTACATTCCACTTGTGAGAACTCATTGTGTAACTTCATGACATGGATGTTAGAAAATGTCATTTCTGACTAGGAAACTACTTATCAGCAGTAACCCCAGAAAGAAGAAGCAAACACATTTGATGGATAGTTGGGTATCTCTGTAAAGCCTTGGTCACTGGAGGAACATTTTAAAATCCAATTATCACTCAAAATGCTCAACCTTCCAATTGGCTCAGTAAAAGTGTTGATGGAGCCGGGCATGGTAGCTCACACCTGTAATCCCAGCACTTTGAGAGGTAGAGGTGAGAGGTTGCCTGAGCCCAGGGGTTCAAAACCAGCCTGGGCAACTTGGTGAGACCTCATTTCTACAACAAATTAACTGGGAATGGTGGCACGTGTCTGTGGTTCCAGCTACTTGGAAGGCTGAGGCGGAAGGATCACCTGAGCCCTGCAGGTCGAGGCTGCAGTGGCCATGAGCATGACACCTCACTTCAGTCGGCTGACAGAGTGAGACTCTGACTCAAAAAGAGGGAGGGCACTGAAGAACATTCAAATATGGAATTTTTTTGTCTTCAGGATCCAAATTGGTTGCCAAGCATTGGGACTCTTTGTTAAGAATTGAGGATTTAAGATATGGCATCTTGTTCTGCACTTAGAGTCCCCAGAACTTTGATGCCTAGCACTAAACAAGATTGACCCAATCTCTGGACAGTCAGAAGAAGGAAGATATAATCTAAGATGCTTTAGAGAAAGTTTCCCTGCTCCTTAGAAAGTGATGGGTAGAAATAGTCCCTTTTTGCCTCTGAACATTATTATCTCTGGCTTGATGGCTGGAATTGCTATGACTACTTTGCCTCCATAATGGTAGTAAAGTCAATACATAAGGGGAAAATCGAGCAAAGAGAATAACACAGATCTGGGGCCCCGACATTCTACACTGGCAGCCTGAGCCACTGCTGGGTTTCTTATGTGAGAAAACAATTTTTCCAATGTTTCTCTTTAAGCCACATTGAATTTGGTTGCTCATTACAGATAAAAACATCTGAAGTTATAACTCTCAAATACACATGGACACAAAATCTAACCCATCCTCACTGTCTGAAATATTATTCCTTAGTGAACAATTCCTTTCACTGGAAAAATTTTTTCTACAAAAATACACAGATCTCTGGAAGATCTTTAAGTCCTTTTTTAAAAAAAAGTCTTAGTTTTTGTTCAATAATGTATTGAGTCCCTACCAAATATTAAATATTTAGGCTGTGAAGAGTATTGGTTAAGAGAAAGGGCAAATAGATAGGGATGATCTTTAAAAATTTGTCTTTAAAAAATGAGAAAGAAGAATTATATAGGTCACCATCTTCTGGACTCCTCTCATTTTCACCATGAGGCTGATCAGTTCTACCAGGCAGAGGGGAAAGTATAAAAGTGCTCAGGGGAAGGGGAGAAAAAGATGGATTTGGCACCAAGACTCCAATTCATTGCTATTAGAAGGACATTTTTACATTGCCTGCAGCAAAGAGAAAGTGATTCGTTGCAACTCTGATTCAAGGGTTCTCCTTTCCTGCCTTTCCCCCTTTCTCCTCTACTTTGGAAATGGAAAAGATGGGAAGAGACAAACCCATTCTCTAAAATAAAAAAAAATTAAAAAAATACAGAGCTAAACAGGACTTGAAATGTCAAGTCAAATTACGGTTGTATTAGTTTGAATATCTGGGTCACCATGAGGACCAGGCACAAAATTGACCCATGACCTCTCAAGTCTTCCTTTAAAATGATTTATGGCTCAAAAGATGGTACCAAATACTAGGAAGTGATTGCTTATTCAGAGGGGGTATGAATAAACCAGAGTGGAAAGGAAGTTCAGGAAAGCTGTTAGATGTCAGTCAGGTCAAATTGTGTAACTAAGCCATCTGACTGACCTCAAGAATAGGGCTCTATTCAATTATTATTAAATTTTGTTCTTCATGACATGTTTGTACATTTATTATTTACACAAACTCTCGACAACTTTATAAGACAGGTGATGTGACTTTTATTATTTCAATTTTGTGAATCAAGAAGCAGAGTTACAGAAACCTTAAATATCTTATCCAAAGTTATGAGACAATTATTGAAGGGGAAGGGCTAGATCCTTCACCTATGAACATGAAATTCTTTCATCTTTTCACTCCGTCATACTCTTCTATCATGGGATCGTATGTAAAGGCACCACTCCTGCAAATTCTCACAATGCAAAAATGGCCCCTTTGTCTCCATCCTTACCTTCACCACTCACCCAATTCTTTGTAGCTCCAGCAGGAAATTAAGAAATTGGGGTGAAGCCAGGCTCGGTGGCTCAGCCTGTAATCCCACGCCTTTGGGAGGCTGAGGTGAGTGGATTGCCTGAGCTCGTGGGTTCGAGACCCACCTGGGCAGCGAGACCTCATCTCTACAATAAATCAAAAAATCAGCCGGGCATGGTAGCACATGCCTGTAATTCCGACTACTCGGAAGGCTGAGGTGGAAGGATCGCCAGAGCCCAGCAGGTCGAGGCTGCGGTGGCTGGGAGCAGCCACTGCACTCCAGTCTGGGCAACAGAGTGAGACTCCAACTCAAAAAAAAAAGAAAGAAAGAAAGAAACTGGGGTGAGAATTCATAGAGCCTTTAGATGCCAAACAATGAAAAACTGGACTGTGGATTGACAAAGGACACAGTGAATCCATCAATCGTTTAATCAGAAAGACTATGTTGTGTTTTTCTCTTCCCCCATTATGCATTCAGCATAATGGGAGCAATACAAGAGAAGCACAGTGAACAGTGCTTCCCTGTGCTAAACCAGATCATACTTCTATGGGAAAGCAAGACTAAGGCTAAGGAAACTCCAGGGATGCAAGGATGGTTCAACATATGCAAGTCAGTAAATGTGATCCACCACACAAACAGAATTTAAAACAATTATATGATCATTTCAATAGATGCTGAGAAAATGTTTAATAAAAACTAGCATCCCTTTATTATTAAAAATTTCAACAAAATAGATATAAAAGGAACATTCCCCAAAATAATAAAATCTATATTCAACAATCCCACTGCCAATATCATACTGCATGGGGAAAAGTTGAAAGTGCTCCCCCTCAGAACTGGACCAATGCAAGGATGCCCACTTTCACCACTCCTATTCAACATAGGACTGTAAGTCCTAGCCAGAACAATTAGGCAAGAGAAAGAAATAGAGGATATCCAAATTAAAAAAGAAGAAATAAAACTACTTCTATTTGTTGATGACATAATATTATACCTTGAAAGTCCTAAAGACTCCTCAAAACAACTCCTGGACTTGATAAATGAGTTCAGTAAAACTCAGGTCACAAAATCAACAAATCAGTAGCACTACTATACACCAGTAATGGCCAATCTGAGAATCAAATCAAGAACCCAATACCATTTACAATGCTGTCAAATAATTAAAATACCTAGAAGTATACTTAACCAAGGAGGTGAAATACCTCTACAAGAAGAACTACAGAACACATAAAAGAAATTGCAGAGGACACAAACAAATGAAGAAACATTTCTTGCTCATGAACTGAAAGAATTGACATTTTTAAGATGGCCATACTACCCAAAGTAATCTGCAGATTCAACACAATCTCTGTCATCCTCCAATGTCATTTTTCACAGAATTAGAAAAGAAAAATTATAAAATTTATATAGAACAACAAAAAAAATTTTTTTAAAGCCAGAATAGCCAAAGCAATCATAAGCAAAAGAACAAAGATGGAGGCATCACATTACCCAACTTCAGTTTATACTACAGTCTATAGTAACCAAAACTGCATAGTACTGGTACAAGAGCAGACATGCAGAGTAATGGAACAGAATAGAGAATCTAAATGTCTACAACCCAAATACCTACAACCATCTGATTTTTGACAAAGTAGACAAAAACATATCCTAGGAGGAAAATGCCCTATTTACAAAGGATGCTGGAAAAATTTGATAACCACATGCAGAAAAATAAAACTTGATTCCTATATCTCACCATATAAAAAAATTAACTCAAGATGGATTAAAGACATAAATGTACGACCTGAAACCATGAAAATACTAGAAGAAATCCTAGAAAAAACTCTTCTGGACATCAGCCTAGGCAAAGAGTTTATGATAAACCCCAAAAGCAAACTCAATAAAAACAAAATTAATTAAGTAGGACTTAATTAGACTAAAAAGTTTTTGCACAGCAAAAGAATCAACAGAACAAACAGGTAACCTACAAAACGGGAGAAGATATTCTCAAACTATATATTCAATAACTAATATTCAGAATCTAGTCTTAAAAAATCAAACAAATTAGCAAGAAAAAAGCAAATATCCCCACTAAAAAGAGGTCAAATGATATGAACAGACATCTCTCAAAAGAAGATATACAAATGGTCAACAAACATTTTCTAAATGCCCATATCACTAATCATCAGGGAAATGCAAATTTAAATCACAATGTGATAGCATCGTATACCAATCAGAATGGTCATAGTTTAAAAAAGCAAAAAATCAAAAACCAATAGATGTTGGCATGGGTATAGTGAAAGGAGAACACTTATACATTGTTGGTTAGAGTGTCGATTAGTACAACCTCTATGGAAATTGGTATGAGATTTCTCAGAACTAAAAGTAGATCTACCATGTGATCCAGCAATCCCAACTGCTTGTTATCTATCCAAAGGTACAGAGGTTGTTATACAAAAAAGACACCTGCACTCATATGTTATATCAGCACAATTCATTATCGCAGAGATGTGAACTCAAATGTCTATCAATTGATCCATAGATAATTAAAATGTGGGTATGTGTATGTGCGTCTTATTATTTCTCTACAAATTTACTGTTCTTTGTTGAAGATGCTATATATGCTGAAATTCAAAACCTCTTCTTTGAGAATGACACCATGGGATACTCCATCACAAAACAGAATGAAATAATGTTTTTTGAAGCAACTTGAATGGAATTGGAGAACATCATCCCAAGTGAAGTAATGCAGGAACAGAAAACCAAATATCACATGTTCTAACTTTTAAGCGGAAGTAAAACAAAGGATCTACAAAGGCATAGAAAATGATATAATGGGTACTGGAGACTGAGAAGGGGGAGGGAAGGAAGGGTAAGAGGGAGGAAATATCACCTGTTGGTTATAATGTACACTAATACACTTAAAGCCCAGACTTCTTCACCATTATACAAAACATTCATGTAACTAAAAATCACTTGTACCCCTAAAGATACTGAAATAAAATAAATCAAAAAGACTCAGGAAATAATTCGATTCTGGTGGTCAGAGACAAGAGATAGTTGAGCCTTAGAAAAATCTTAGAAAGTTGTGACCAAAGAAAAACAGGAGTTCCTAGAAGGAATAGATCATTGGGGGTGGGGGCAGGGTTAACAAGGATTTGAAGGATGATGGGAATCTGGCCAGGTTAGAAATGGGAGAACATTTCAGGAGGAAGGAATTGTCAGTCACATTGTCTGCAACAGCAGAAGTGCAGAAGAAAGCCCTGCAATCTTACATTGAGGTCTCAAACACACACACACACACACACACACACACACACACACACACACACACACACACACACACACAATCCAGTTGTTACTTAACATTTCTGAGTGTGTAAAATGGGATAATGACAGTTACTGTCTAAAATAGCAATAAGCATTGAAAGAGATTGTGTATGAGATTAGCCCTTAACATAATGCTCAGTACACAGGAGATTCTCAATACTTCTCTGCTAACTTGAAGAAAAAAGGATCATGTCTTGCTACTGCCCAATTCACAAGTTCTAACCAGGAAACATATCCTGGCATGGATCTTTTAAAAGAAAGGGAACCTAGATATTTCTTAAGCCTTGATCCAGGCAAAGAAAAATTACATAAAAATTCTTTAATAGATTATTGATAATTTTTGACACTTTGATCTGAAATAGTCCATAAGTCCTTTTTGGTGATGAGAGGGAACTTATTTTTTGTGGAAAGACCAGTGACTACTGTGCTACCTTTCCCAGAGCCAAACTGAATGGACTGGAGTGATGGTGCCTAGGGCACTGGAAATTTAAGAAGATGGAGATAAAGAGAGTGTTTTTACTTCTCTATATGCAGAAAAGAAATGCATTTTTTGAGACTCGAGATCACCCCTAGGTATCAGGCTCCTCAGGGGAACCATAGGGAAAAAATAATTCCCATAGGTTCTTGGTTGGAATGGACTCCTGCTACAAAAAATGAATTAACAAGAGAAAAATAAACAGAAGTTTATTAACATGTATATATTATATAAAAGTGGCAGACACCCAGAGAAGTAGTCGTTTTCAGAGAGGAGGCTTTGAGTTCTTAAATAGCATCTTCAACAAAGAACAGTACATTTGTAGAGAAGTGACAATATAAAGAAAAAAAAACTTTGGGTCTCTACAGGTAGCAACTTGGGGGAAGACAAATAAATAAAAGATAATGGCTAGTTAGTAATGGTTGTTAATGTAGATTCCTCTGGTATCATCTCTGAACTGATGAGAGTCTGTAGCTGTCTTCAGTGATTAGCTTTTGCTCTTCTTAGAAGAGGGGTAGGATATCTTTTGTCTTCGTAAATCTTCACCCTGCTTCGCCCTGTCAGTAGAGGCAGGGCAGAAAGCTTTCGTGCATCTGCTTCTTCTTAATTGCCATCAGCTTGACAGGTCTGCCTATTTTGGAATGGCATATTCTAATTTCCCATAACATTTTCCTGTAACAAAGTGCTCAACTCTTGAATGGGATATGCAAGTTTGGACCAAATCTGAACTGTTCAGGACAGTCAAAAGGAGGCTTAATGCTGCCACCAGCAACACATTTCTCTGCCCTTTTGTATGCATTACTCTCCTCTCTTTTAAACAAAACTTGAACAGATATTTTAAGATATTCATTTAAAGTAGACTAAATTGGACCACCCCATGTCTTTCCGAACCTGCATTCCGATAGATCCAAGACATTGAGCAACTCCTTCCTTCCAGGAACACCTCATAAATCTCCCTAAATCCTCTGTAGAAACAAGGATTTAAAAATGTAAAGACTATAGACAATATTAACAATGCATAATAAATTCTTAAGGATTTTATTGCAAAGTGCAAAGAAGAAAAGTTTTCTAAACACCGTCTGCTTGTTTCCCTCTCTTCAACCAACTTTCTCTAATAGGAAACCTGAATTCTCATAAAGCTCAGACATTGTAGCCTGCAGAATTGATTTCCATGGGCCAATATCTCAGGTTTGCATAGGAACTCCTGGGTTTGAAATGACAATATTTCTATTTTAAAAGTTGCCGGGGACTTCCAGCAAGATGGCAACGGGGCAACCTGGTCTGTGAAACCTTCTGCAAAGGAGAACTGCAGTGTGTCTCTGGCTCTCGCTCTGGGGGCTGCAGACCCCAACATCGAAGCCTGCTCTTCATACAGAACTCAGCCGTTGCCACCGCTGAGGCATTGCAGTGGACTGGATAACCACTGCAGGGCAGACGCTGCCGCCGCCACCACCACCACCGCCACCGCCGCCAGTAGCACATCGCACCACCTGGGCCAGAGGTGATCCATGACTTCAGTGCTTGAAGCCCCTTCAGGGAAGATCTGCTGGGATCACTGCGACTTCTCCTGCGACCGAGATGTCCTGCCCGCTGTGAGTCTCCTCCTATGCCCTGAGGCAGGCATCCATCTCCAGTCTCTGCAGGTTCCTGTCTGGCCCCACCCACTCTGGGGCGAGCAGCTGAGATATCACCACCTGCTGGCAATTCAAGGTAACAACACCAAATGGGAGAAACAAGCTTGCAAAAGATATAGGCCAGAGTGGTGAACGGAGGGTGATCTGCACTGTCCTTCACAGCAGAACAGGGGCAACTGACCGCAACTGCAAACTAAATTACCAGCTTGAAAAGAAGGCTAGAAATCAGAACTGAAAGGACATTGGACTTAAACGAAAAGTCTCAGAGTGTGCTTCATTGATTCTGTTAGTTTAATGTCTTAATTCTATTCCTACTGTATTGTTCCTTTTTTTCCCTCTTCCTTTTCTTCTCTTTTCTTCTCTCTGTAAACCATATCTTTGTATAGAGGAACAGCACACCAATAAGGTGGTTGGTTAGCTTGTATGTTAGCTTCACTATATGTTTTATTTTTTTTTTGTATGGGAGTTGGTTCATCTATAGCTGTGGTCTATTGTTTTTATCTGTTTCAGTATAGGTCTCTCTCTCCATTTGTTGGCACACGTTTATTTCCCCTCTTACTCCTTTATCTCTCCACCCCCTCTTCAACCCACTGTCTGCTCCATTCTCTTCCCTCTGCTAACCACATTTCATTTCAGGGAATAAACCTACAGCCCCACAGCATGGACAGATTCCAAGGCAGTGGGAAGTGGGTTCCAAATTATCCACACGCCTGTCAGCAAATACCAGGACCTGCAGATAGATTTTGAATCACAGCTCCCCCTTAAGTAAATCTCAAAACTGCAAAAAGAGCCACCTCGAACCTATAGTGCAACTCCAGAATTGAACAAAGAGGGCATACATAAAGAATAGGAGATTGAACAAACAGAAGTAAAACCAATCCCTTTACCCGTGAATAACAGAATTAAAGAAGACAGAGATGTGGAGGGAAGGAAAAAGTAGGGAGGGGGAAAAACGGCACAAATGAAGAAAAACCAAAAGAAGAATATAGGTCTCACCCAGACCCCTGGGAGATCAGACACTGAGAAAACAGATTCTGGAACACAAACAATGAAGAGCCCCCAGAATGACTGATCACATGCAACAAACCCAAACATCAAGACATTAATGGAGAGAATTAAAATAATTGAGGAGAGACAAGAGGAAAATAGGAAGGAGCTGATGTCAGAAATAACAGCAGTAAAGAATACTGTGATGGAAATGAATAACAGACTAATAAGAATGGAAAGCAGAATTGGCCAAGCAGAAGAAAGAATCTCAGAGCTCGAAGACTAAAACACAGCACTAACCCAAACTGTCAAAAGCATAGAAAAGAAGCTCAAAAAGTCAGAACAAAACCTGCAAGAGATGAATGATCACTTCAAGAGACCAAATCTAAGAGTAATTAGGCTTCCTGAGGCTGAGAGAGAAACAGAAGCCACACTGGAACAAACATTTCATGAAATCATTCAGGAAAACTTCCCTCATCTCATCAAGGATGAAAAAATTCAAACACAAGAGATTCAGAGAACCCCTGCAAGACAACAAATGAGAAGACCAACTCCCAGACACATAATAATTCGCCTAAACAAAGTAACTATAAAAGAAAAAATCCTAAAGGCAGCAAGAGAAAAAGGCCAGACTACCTACCAGGGAAAACCAATTAGAATAGCAGCAGATTTATCCACAGAAACCCTTTAGGCTAGGAGAGCCTGGAGCCCTATCTTCAAAGTTCTAAAAGATAAACAATTTCAACCAAGAATAACCTACCCAGGCAAACTAAGCTTCATTAGTGAGGGAGAATTGAAATCTTTGCCAGATATCCAATCCCTAAGAACCTACACTGCCACCAGACCACCTCTACAAGAAACACTTAAGAAAGTACTGAACATAGAAGAAAAAGAAAAAAGAACAACAACATTCTTCACAAGAGTACAGGCAAAAGATTAAAAAACACATGAGCCAACTCCAAAACCCAAAGAAAGACAACAAAAAAACAGGAACAACTCTGTAAGAACCTTATGACAGGGATCAACTCTTGCATTTCAATTATTAGCCTAAATGTGAATGGACTAAATGCACCACTGAAAAGACATAGAATGGCAAAATGGATAAAATATCATCAGGCAACAATCTATTGCCTTCAAGAGACTCACCTCACTAGAAAAGACACCCACAGACTCAAAGAGGGTGGGAAACAAACTTTCAGGCGGACGGAATACAAAAGAAAAGAGGAGTAGGGATCTTAATTTCAGACAAAATACCCTTCAAGCTATTAAAAATCAAAAAAGATACAGAAGGCCACTACATAATGATAAAAGGCTCAATCTATCAACAAGATATATCTATCCTAAACATATATGCACTCAACAGAGGTGCGCCAACTTTCATAAAGCAACTTCTAGGAAAACTAAAGAAAGATATTGACTCTAACACCATCATAACTGGGGACTTTAATACCCCACTCACAACCCTAGACAGATCATCAGGACAAAAGATCAGCAAGGAGATCCAGAACCTCAGTGTGACTTTGGACCAAATGGACTTAATTGATACCTACAGAACACTCCATCCAAAGATCACAGAATATACATTCTACTCATCACCGCACGGAATGTATTCTAAGATAGACCACGTAATTGGCCATAAATCAAGCATAAGCAAATTTAAAAGAACCAAAATTCTACCATGCACCTTCTCTGACCACAGTGGAATAAAAATAAACATTGACACCAACAAAGTCCCCACAAAACCCACAAAGACATGGACACTAAACAGTATGATGCTAAACAACTCCTGGGTAAACGATGAAATTAAAACAGAGATCAAAAGATACCTGGAAACAAATTAAAATGAAGAAACATCTTACCAAAATCTCTGGGATGGCTTGAAAGCTGTAGTAAGAGGGGAATTTATATCCCTACAAACACACATGAAGAAAATGGAAGGAACACATATTAACAACCTAACAAGCCACCTAAAGAAGCTGGAAAAGCAAGACCACCAAAACCCTAATTTCAGCAGAAGGATCCAGATCACCAAAATAAAAGCCCAAATCCAGGACATAGAAGACAAAAAGATAATACAAAAAAATCAATGAAACAAAAAGCTGTTTCTTCAAAAGGATAAATAAAATCAATGGTCCCTAGCTAGACTGACCAAGAAAAAACAAGAAAAAGACCAAATAAGCACAATCAGAAACACAAAAGATGAAGTCATATCCGACCCTGAAGAAATACAAAAGATCATTAAAGACTACTACATACACTTGTATGGAAACAAACTTGAAAACCTTAAGGAAATGGAGGAGTTTCTGACATCACACAACCTACCTAGATTGGAACAAGAAGAAATTGAGACCCTAAATAGACCAATAACAATCAAAGAATTCGACTATGTAATAAGAAAACTTCCTTCAAAAAAAAAAGCCCTGGTCCATATGGCTTTCCAGCAGTATTCTACAAGACATTTAAGGAGGAGCTGATACCAATCCTACTGAAGGTATTCCAGGCCATTGAAAAAGATGGAACTCTCCCCAAATCATTTTACGAAGCCAACATCACATTGATACCCAAGCCAGGTAAAGATTCAACATAGAAAGAGAACTACAGGCCAATATCTTTGATGGACATAGACTCTAAAATTCTCAACAAGATCTTAGCAAACCAAATTCAGCAGTACATCTCAAAAATCATCCATCATGATTCATAGGCTTCATTCCTGGGATGCAAGTCTGGTTCAACATTCGTAAAACCATAAATGTAATTAAATACATCAATAGATGTCAAAACAAAAACCACGTGATTATATCATTAGATGCAGAAAAAGCTTTTGATAAAATCCAGCACCACTTCTTGATAAAAACCCTTGAACATCTAGGCATATGGGAAACATACCTCAAAATAGTAAAAGCCATCTACGAGAAACCCACAGCCGGCATACTCCTAAATGGACAAAAATTGGAACCATTTCCCCTAAAAACTGGAACAAGACAAGGATGCCCACTCTCACCCTTTCTGTTCAACATAGTATTGGAAGTCCTGGCTTGAGCAATCAGAGAAGAAGAGGCAATCAGGGGAATCCAAATAGGAAAAGAGGAAGTCAAGTTATCTCTCTTTGCAGATGATATGATTGTGTACCTTGAAAACCCAAGAGAATCTGTCAAAAACCTCCTTACACTGATAAAGGCCTTTGGCAAAGTCTCAGGATACAAAATAAATGTACAAAAGACAATCGCACTTCTCTACACCAATAATAAACAAACAGAAATCCAAATAAAAAACACAATTCCATTCACAATAGCCACACACAAAAAATGAAATACCTTGGCATCTTCCTAACCAGAGATGTGAAAGACGTTTACAATGAAAATTACAAAACACTGCTCAAAGAAATCAAAGATGGCACAAACAAGTGGAAAAATATCCCATGCTCATGGATTGGAAGAATCAACATTGTGAAGATGTCCATCTTACCTAAGGCAATCTACAAATTCAATGCAATACCCATCAAATTACCAGCAACATTCTTCTCAGACCTAGAAAAGACATCACAGGAATTCATATGGAAACACAAACGTCCAAGAATAACAAGAACAATCCTCAGCAAAAAAAACAAAGCAGGTGGTATCACATTACCAGACTTCAAACTTTACTATAAAGCTACATTCATCAAAACAGCTTGGTATTGGTATAGGAACAGGCATATAGATCAATGGAATAGAATTGAGATTCCAGAAGTAAAACCTCAATTTCTCAACCAACTCATCTTCGACAAGGCCTCCACTACCCACCACTAGGGAGAGGAGAACCTATTCAGTAAATGGTGCTGGGAAAACTGGCTGACCATATGCAAAAGATTGAAACAGGACCCCTATCTATCCCCATACACAAAGGTTAACTCCAAATGGATCAGAGACCTTATTGTAAAACCTCAAACCATAAGAACCTTAGAAAAGGAAGGAAATGCCCTCATGGAAATCGGAACTGGCATCCAATTCCTGAACAAAACCCAAAACCCACAGGTCATAAGAGAGAAGATAGACAAGTGGGACTTATTAAACTGACAAGCTTCTGCAAGACCAAAAAAACCATCAAGAGAGCAGGGAGACAGCCTACAGACTGGGAAAAAGTATTTGCCAACACCAGGTCTGACAAAGGCTTAACATCCTGGATCTACAAGGAACTCAAATGTGCTGAAAAGAAAAAAACAATCAATCCCATTATAAAATGGGCCAAAGATATGAACAGACACTTCACAAAAGAGGACATCCAAGCAGCCAACAAACACATGAAGAAATGTTCAACCTCACTAATCATCAGGGAGATGCAAATCAAAACCACACTGAGATACCACCTAACTCCAGTCAGAATGGCAATTATCAACAACTCAAAAAATAACAGCTGCTGGAGAGGGTGTGGCGAAAAGGGAACACTTCTACACTGCTGGTGGGAGTGTAAACTAGTGCAACCTCTGTGGAAAGCAGTGTGGTGATTCCTAAAAGCTCTAAATATCAACCTCCCATATGACCCCACAATCCCCCTACTGGGAATATACCCTGAAGAACTCAAATCACTCTATAAAAAAGATACCTGCACACGTATGTTTATCGCAGCATTGTTCACAATAGCAAGAACCAGGAAACAACCATGCTGCTCATCAAAAGAGGACTGGATTTAAAAAATGTGGTACATATACACGATGGAATACTACACAGCCATAAAAAAGAACAAAATCATGAATTTCGCAGCAACCTGGATGGAACTAGAGTCTGTAATACTGAGTGACCTCTCACAGAAACAAAGATCCGAGTATCACATGTTCTCACTCATATAATGGACCTTGAACATCCAATGTAATACTATAAGAAAATGACTGACGGTACTGGGAAACTATGGGGGAGGGGAGGGAGATGGGATTAATAGTAGCAAACATCTGTCTGGGGATGGGGAAACACCTCTTATCAACAGGGTGCCTGAATGAAACGTAATTGTACACCTAACCCTTAACTGTACCCCACAAAGCCATAATAAAAAATATTGATTATGAAAAAATAAAAATAAATAAAAAATAAATAAAAAGTTGCCATAGCCCAGAGGCCAAAATGGGAGGAGGATCGCTTGAGGCCAGGAATTTGAGATTTGCCTGGGCAACACAGCAAGACTTTGTCTCTACAAAATATAATTTTAAAAAATTACCTGGGTTTGTTGGTGCATACCTGTAGTCCCAGTTATTTGGGTGACTGAGGCAGAAAGATTGCCTGAGACCAAGAGGTCAAGGCTATGGTGAGCTGTGATGCTATCACATCAAAAATGCTAAGCTATTTGAGTTCCTTTCAACAATTCATTAAACACACACATGCACAGTCCTTATTAAACAGCCATGACACATGAATACCATCTTTACCCAAGCAGCTTACACGCCATGGGGACATTTCAATTAATTTATCTCTGTCTGCTGGGCTTACTCCCTTGTTGACAGCAGAAAACAAGGTGAACAAGTTGTCAAGTCGTCTTCTAAAAATTAACTCTGAGTCTCTCGGGTTAGTTTAAGGTGTTTAGGAAAACATTCTCCTTTCAAACCGCCCTGCTTGCTCATCTTGTCTTCTAGAATCAGGAAGAATGGTGGGAAGATAAGTGTTCAGAGGGCATGATGGAATGTTGGATGCTAAGCCTAATTCCTGCAGGATTTTCTATCCCCTAATTCTGAATACAATCTAGTCAAAGGCTGTAAACAATGAAAGTCCACACACTGGAGAGAAGTCACTTCCTCCCATTCTGAAAAACTGGCTTTCACTCCTCCAGCTGATGTGCTTTCCCCAAACCCCTGGAGTATTCTATTTCAAAAGCTCACAGGCCCACAGCTTTGAGCCTGGATTCATTTAGCGCCAAAAGCTGCAATCTCATTTCTCTATTGAAAAGATCAGTTTTAATACTCTTTATTGTTGAATTCAATAGCAGTGTAGCAACAGTCAGGGAAATTTTGAAAAGAAGAAAACATCCATAATCCCACCTCCCTCGCACAGCAACTTTATGTTTGTCTGTTCCCTCTGGGATTTGCTCCATGCATTTTAAGCTTTTAGGAATTCACAGATCTAGGGATTTGCATTGTTGTGCATTTTACTTATTAATTGTTTTTCCCAGTCTCAGCCTCTTCCTAGTAGGCTTCCCTGCCCCTCTCTGAAAACCATGGCCCCCAGAGGGAGGATATCATGGTGCCTGGCCTTCTTAGCAGTTGGGATTGAGACACAGTCCCTTGGAGGGTACCACAGGCTAAATGGTGACTGCTAAAAGAGAGACTTTAGAACTGCATGTCCTGAAACCCATAACCTGTGACTATGGCCTTGCTTAAGAAAAGAGTCACTGCAGATGTAATTAAGTTAAGCATCTTGAGATGAGAACGTTCTGGATTATCAGGGTAGGCCCTAAATCTAATGAGTGTCCTTATAAGAAGCAAAAAATAGAAAAGCCACAGAAAGAAGTGGAGAAGGCCATGAGAAGACAGATGAAAGTTGGAGTGAAGCAGTCACAGGAACTCCCAGAGTCACCGGAAGTTGGAAAAGGCAAAGAAGGCTTTTCCCTAGAGCCTCCAGAGGGAATGTGGCCCTACCAATGCCTCAATGACATCTGGCTCCAGAACTGTGCAAGAATAAATTTGCTGTTTTAGGCCACCAAAGGTATTATTTGTTGTACCAAATGTATTATTTGTTATAGCAGCCCTGGCAAACTAATACAAAACAACAACTTTTCATAGTTTCAGAGATAGGACTTGCGCAGCAGCTTTTTGAATCTACTCCACAATGTGTTTGAATGTGTCTGGCCTATTCTGCCCCAGGATCATGGGCACCTGGGGTTTCCTCCCATACCTATGAATCCCTGGTTCTTGGCAGAGGGCACTACCTGTACCTCCAGCTATCTGAGGTCTGACCCATTTCTGGGGATCCTACCAGTCCTCTTCCATAGCTGAATCCCTGTTTCTGAGACCTTGGCCACACGCTAAAATCATTTTAATGTTAATGACCCTCAAGTCTGAACCGACATGAAGGCTCACTCCCAAGCTGCACTTCTGTGTCGTACCCATGGACCAGACACTCCTCACTGCTTCTGTACTACCCACCTGGGCCTGAACTCAGGCCAGGTTTTCTTTTTGGATGATGGGCTACCTGTGTTGATTAGTTTGTGGAAAAGAGGGACTAGTGTCCTTTCCATTCTGAAAAGCTGGCTCTCACTCCTCCAGCTGATGTGCTTTCCCCAGCCCCTAGAGTATACCTGTCCCTAGTACATGCATGATGCTCTGGAGGGAGGGGGGATCAGTCTCTCTGAACCTGGGCAATTTAGGTAAACCTGTCTCAACCCCTATCCTTTATTTCATGACTTAATTCCTCATTTAGGTATTTTCATAAAGTTCTGTTGAATATTTTTGTGTTTCCTCTAGAATTGTATGTGAACTCTTGTCCTTTCATTTACAAGAGGACTCAAAAAAAAAAACGGAATTTTTTTTTTGGAGGACTGGCCCCTTGTAATGCAGGCTTCTCCCACTACATAAGTGTTCTAGGAACCCATCAGTATCAGTGAACCAGCTAGCATTGTTGTGAGAGAGTGTATTCAGCTTCAGTGAATTTTTTTTGGAGATTCTTTCAACACATTTGCCCATTTCCTGATGGGTGATTTATGAGCACACTTGCCCACAAGGCACTGAGTGTTCAGCATTTTTTGACCCAAAACAGCACGACCCCATTCCCCACCCTCCCTATTCCTTATTGCTCTTGCCTGGAGCAATTTTTGTTTGTTTGTTTGGTTCCCAGGCTGAAATAAATCGTCAGTGGGAAATGTTTTGCCAAAATGAAAGGTGAAACAAAAAACAGCAGAAGCACTTAGAGGCATCAAAATTGATGAGTTCAAAACTATTTTGAGCAGTGGGAAAAGCATCTTGATAGGTGTATTGCATCAAATGGAGAATACTTTGAAGGTGACTGAAGTTTAAACATGCAAGAATAAATACACAAGTGTTTATAAATAAATTCCAGGGTTCCCCCCTTGTATTAGGATTTAAGATGTTTTCCTTGTAAATTTGAATATGCTACTTGATACCTGACCCAAGTGTCCTCAGTGCAGCATGATGGTTATTTTTATGTGTCACTTTGACTGGGCTAAGTGATGCCCAGATAGCTGGTAAAGCATTGTTTGTGGGTGTGTCTGTGAGGGTGTTTCAGGAAGAGCTTAGAACCAGTGAACTGAGTAAAGCAAAGGCTCTTGTCAAGGGGTGGGGTGGGGGCATCATCCAATCCAGTGAGGACCTGGATAGAACAAAGAGGAGGAGGAAGGGCAAATTTGCTCCCTCTGCTTGAATGAGGTAGTCCATTTTCTCCTGCCTTTAGACATTGGTTCTCCTGGTTCTCAGGCCTCTAGACTCAGACCTGGACTTAGACCACCAGCTCCTCTAGATCTCAGGCATTTGGGTTTGGGCGAACTACACCACTGGCTTTCCTGGGCCTCCAGTTTGTAGAGGGAGAACTTCTCAGCCTTCATGATCACATGAACCAAATCTTCAAATTAAATCTCTTCCTAAATATCTGTATATAGGCTATTGGTTCAGTGTCCCTGGAGAACCCTGATTAATACACACAGGCTCCCCTGCCCAGAGAAGTTCAAGGATACCCACCTCGGAGCAGCAGCACCTCCATCCCTGAGGTCATGGCTATGGCCTTGTGCTTCCCTCTGCTCCTGATTCCGCAGGCTGCTTCATTCCATATCCTATAGTCCTGAGCAAACACTGCCTGTCCATTGACTCCCACCAGAAATGCAATAACACTCATGAGGATGCCAGCAACCTTACTGAGGGTTCAGAGTCACAAGTACGGTTCTGTCCTCTCAACCCACCTGCTCTTCCTGCTGTCACCCACATGACCACCCTACAGCCCCCTGGCAGGCAGGCAGAGCACCTTTCTAAACGCCCATCCTACAAATCTACCTAGGAAATCTCCATCAAGCTGGTCTGCCTTCCTCTGCACTCTAGAACTTCAGGTGAGTAGTATTTTCTCCATCTTGTTTCATGTTTATTAGAGAAACAAACTCTTTCAAATTCGTCATTTTTCACTCCTAACCCTTGTGTCCAATCACACTCACCATTAGAAGAAGGGAGGAAGTACAAATCCTGGTAGCAGTCACCAGCAGAATCAGGATGTCCTGGTATGGGGCAAATAGGTTTTGTGGGGCAGGGGGAAAGGGACATAGGGGGGTGGGGAGAGCTTCCTAGGGAGGGAGGGTACAAAGGGGTGCATAGAGCCTTGTCCTAATCCCAAAATAATTTCATAAAAACATACAGTCAACACAAGCACTTTACGGTTATCCAAATGTAATAGAACTATGTTTTCATTCATATTTCAGTAAAAATTAACCCTCACGATATTAGTGAGTCCAACAACACATAGTTTGTGCTTTTGTGGTGGCATTTCATTTTAGTTTGGTTATGGTTTGATTTTCAGATATTTATTTTACTCCTGGACTCTCTCTTGATATCTGCACTGGGTTGATCAGTGTTCCCCCCAAATTTATGTCTATTTGGAATCTGTGGATGTGAATTTATTTGGAAATAGGCCCTTTGCAGATGTAACCAAGGTAAAATGAGGTCATACTGGATTAGGCTGAGCTCTAAATCCAGTGGCTGGTGTCCATTTTTTTTTTTTTTTTTTTTTTGAGTTGGAGTCTCACTCAGTCACCCAGACTGGAGTGCAGTGGCCACTCCCGGCCACCGCAGCCTCGACCTGCTGGGCTCCAGCGATCCTTCCGCCTCAGCCTTCCAAGTAGCTGGAACTACAGCTACCACACCCGGCTAATTTTTGATTTATTGTAGAGATGAGGTCTCGCCAAGTTGCCCGGGCGGGTCTCGAACCCGCGAGCTCAGGCAATCCACTCACCTCAGGCTCCCAAGGCGCGGGATTACAGGCTGAGCCACTGAGCCCAGCTTGGTGTCCTTCTAAGGAGAGAGAAATTTAGAGACACGGAGAACACAAAGACACACAGAGGAAGGCCCATGTGAAGAGACACAGGGAAGAAGCCACGTGAAGACAGAGGCAGAGGTTGGAGTGACACAGCTGCTACTCAAGGAGCAGCCAGGGTCACTAGTAACCACCAAAAGCTAGAAAAAGCAAGGACACATTCTTCCCTGAAGTCTTCAGAGGGGAGTGGTCCTGCCAACACCTTGATTTTGGACTTCTAGTCTCCAGAACTATGAGAGAATATATTTCTGTTGTTTAAAGTCATCCAGTGTGTGGTCATTTGTTATCTGAGAAGCCTTGAGAAATGAATAGAGCATCTATTCCAGTATCTCCACAACACAATGCACCATATTTTGCTTAACGTGGGCCCTGAACAGTATCTAGGAAAAAAAAAGAGGATATACTGTGTGCTTCACCATGGGAATGAAAGATGTAACAAATGCAGTAGGATGATAGCAATGGTGCCTTCTATGTGTTGTGTCCCTCTCATGTGCCAGTCTTCATGACTCTTCAGCACAGAATGATGACTCTTGCTTCACAAGGCAGAAAACTAAAGCCCAGATGACAGCCGTTTGCCCAAGATTACCAGGCAACAGGGATCAGATTCCAACCTTGGGTTTGGCTGACACCTAAATCTGTGATCTTTCTTCCAAAAGATGCTCACATCTCATGAGAACTTTTTGTTCCACCAACCTGAGGTTGTTGAGATCACACTTTTGGAGAAATGATGCTTCTACAGAGTCCATAGGAAAAGGAAGAAAGTGGCTTTTGAGCAAGAGAGTGTCATCCCATGATTCTAAGACCCTCTTTAAGGAGATTGGAGCATCTGTTAATATTTTTTAAGGAGAACTTGTCTCTGAAACCAGCTCTGATCCCTGGTTCTTACCTCTGGCTGCTACTAATGGAGTAAAAGAGATATGGGGGGATCTCTCCCAAAAAATGAAATTTATTTATTAAAAAATGTATATTTATTCTTAAGTGTTTAAACTTAATTGCCTTCAAAGTACTCTCTGTTTGACTCAATACACCTATTAAGATCCTTTTTTCACTGCTCAAACGGTTTTTGAACTTGTCGATTTTGATGCCTTTTGTTTCATCTGCTGTTTGTTTCATCTCTTTCACACTGGCAAAACGTTTCCCTTTAAGAACTTTTTTCATCCAGGGAAACAAACAAACAAAAAAGTCAGTAGGGGTGAGATCCATATAGGGAGGGTGGGGCATGGGGTCATGCTGGGTTTTTTTGGTCAAAAACTGGTGAGCACTCAGCGCAGTTTGGGCAGGTGTGCTCAAAATCAGAAATGGGCAAGTGCATTGAAAGAATCTCCAAAAAAATTTACTGAAGCTGAGTGCAGCCTCTCACAACAGCGCTCGGGTACACTGATGCCAGTGGGTTCCTAGAACACTTACCTATACTGTGCTACACTGTACTACAAGGGGCCTACCTTTCGAAAAATAATTCCAGCTTTTTGTGGTTTCCACCTCATCTTTTTTAGAATTTTCAAAACAGAGACTCTTCAGGATTTCTCTGTAGACATTGAAAACCAGTAGCACTATGAATAATATTAAAATTGTCCACATCTGATATTATCAAAGAGACTGTCACAATAAACAGCCAGAGCATTGGTCAAGATGCAGTAATGACAAACCCCTGCAAAGAAAATCAGTCGAAGGAAAGGGGAGGTGAGGCTAGATGATTAGGAAATAAAATTTTTCAATTACAATAAAGGAGTAGAAGTATCATAAAAGTGTTATTAATCAAAAGGATAGATTTCTGTTTTATTGCTAAAATCCAACACTCACTGTGTACACATTTTTTATTGTAAAGAGTGACACAAGGCTAAATCATAATAATGTGAATCAATAACTAATTAGCATTTATAAATGCAGCTACCAGGAAACATATTTCAATTTCATAGCAAGAAAGCTGGAGAATCGATTAACAAAGCCAAAAATGAAGCAAGTGCATGCTTGGCCAGGTTAAACGCAGACCCACAAATCGAGACACAGCTGTGCTCTCCAAATGTGCAAGTATATCCTGAAGCAACCACCTCCAGTCAAACCAATAACTAGACACGGGGAGAAAGGATGAAGCACGAGGTGCTCAGTTCCCAACAAAGTTACTGGGGAAGTAGATGGTCTTCTGCAGATATTTTTCTAGGATGGCCTAAAGGAAACGAATGAGACAGCAGGAAACAGGCCAAAAGGGGAGAGCAGCAAGCACACTAAACAAGGATTGCTGCACATGTGGTGTTTTGGGAAGATACAAGAGTGAGTGAGTCAGGCGTGGTTGTAAAAGTAAATTCAATAAGACAGCTTCCTTCAAATTTAGCATATTTTCCTTCCTTCAGATTTGGCATGTGTTAGGAAGAAGGTTAAAATGAGCAAAAAATTCTGTTTGCCACACTTCTAGTGTGTGTTGGCTTCCTCACTTTACTTTGTCCCATCTCTACATGTTTACGTAGCTGTTGCTGAGTGCTGTCGTGATCTGGTTCCTTATTCCCTAGGGGTCACTAAAGAGACTAAATTGTCCTCTGAGGTAAGAGCCAGGCATGGGGCGGGGGGGGAGGAAAAGCAAACTAGGAAGAGTTAAAATACATACAGAAGAATAGAAGTAGTAAAAGGCATGAGTGAAAAGAGAAAGCAGAAGAAAAAAGTAGCATGTGAATGGGAAAAGTAGGGTATTGCATCTTGCATTTCAGTCACTGCTACTCAGATCCTGGCAAGCCTTGAGCATGACTAGAAAACAGAAAAGGTCTTTTCCATACCTCCTGGAATATTCACTTGCTAGAGTTGCCTCATTCAAGGCACAGGTCACATTATGCTCACTTTTCATTACGTCACAGATTCATTCCAGCAAAGCTCTAAGTATCTCTGACCTACCAGGGTGCCCATGTACATAAAATCACATTAGAGTCGGGCTAAATTATTGCGGTCTTCTATAGAGGCTCTCCTTGGTATTGCAGACCATCCACCATGTTTGTTCTTCAATATGGCTTGCACCACTGTATCATCTAGACCCTGTGTTATTTCCATTCCTAAACCTTTGGTTTTAACTCATCTTTGAGAGATTGCAAGTTAGTTGCTTCTAAGTTTAAAAAAAAAGGTAATGGATATTATATTCTACATCCACTTTTGATTTTACTCCATTTCCTATGCATGTTGATTTCAGGCTGATTTTATTTTCATGTCTTCCATAATTCCTAAGATGGGCTCCACAGCTTCCTGTCTTCTCCCACAACGTGCCCTGCACACCCATGCCCTAAAGCTTAGTACACCCTTACTAGACTGGCTTTGGACTAGAATGGAAACTCCTCAAGGGCATGAGAATGCTGTAGTATCCTCAGAGCCTGACACAATGCCCAACACATAGTTGGTATTCAACAAATAATATGGAACAACAAATGAATGAATGCTATTCACCTCTGGAAATGACAAAATCATATTGTAAGAGCCAGCGTAGCTAATGAGGCTTTCTATAAGACAAGACTTTCTGTCATTGGAGAATTGAGAAACTGATTGCTTACCAACTTAAGTTTTCTTTAAACCAAGGCTCAGTCACTGGGATATGCAACACTGAAGTCATATTTTGTACCAAGTGAGCTCAGACTTACTAATGGTTTTTAAATCATAATTGTATTTTGGCCAGTGATTGACTTTCACTATGCTCTGCTGTTCAAATTTTATAACACTTTAGTAGCATCTCCTCTTTCTTCTCTCCTTCTATCCTGTTATAACCATCTAGAAACATTTATCCACAAATGGCAAGTGCCTTATGTTATGGCTTACTGTGCCTTCTCAAGCTGCTTGTTTTCTTAATCTCTCTCTCACAGGGGCAGCCAACCTGGGTTAGACAGCTCCCCCACAGAAATTTCCATGACAACAAGGGTTCAGCCCAGGGTTAGTCCTTCTTTACCATAGTAAAGTATAAAACAGTCAGGTGCTCCTCCTGGTCAAACAGTTGTTCTTTAGAACATTATGAACTTAAACAAAGCACCATATTTTTTTCATGATATCAACATAACATGTCTTTTTTGAGTGAAGAAGGCTCTGTTTTCTATCTGGTTTCCTTCTTGCATACAAATGCCTTGCAAATTATTTTGCAGATTCCAAGGTTCATTAATTTAATTGAATCTGTTCCTAATTTTTAATTAAATCTGCATTTCCCAGTAACCTTTGGAAAGACAAGCCACATTACCATATTGGAGAGGACAGGACCACAGAGCAAGACAGACATAAAAGAGAAGTACAAAACCACAAGGCAAGTTTTCATAGAAATTTATTTTTGTACCAAAAAATTAACATTCAAAGGCAATGTTTTTATTGTACAGTATAAAATAACTTTTACTAAATTAAAAAATGAAATTTTTTGCTGATAAACCACTAATAACTTTCCTATTTAAAAAAATGTACAATTTGCAGCACTTGTAAAAAAAAAAAAACTGTTCAACAATTATATAAATACTCTAGACAGATTTCAGTAGCCCATTATGTATCCTTTTTGGCAATGTCAGCTTTCAAAAGCTAATTAGCTTCTAAATTTGAAAGGCACCTGGTGGCCAACATCCTGCTTATTATTCAAGGCATCCATTTAAATTTTTTTTTTTTTTTTTGCACAGGCTTGACAAGTCTGAAAACATCTATTTATTAAGTTTAAAAGAATGAAGAAACAGACTGCATTTGATATTAGGAAACAACATTTTTTTTTTTCCTTCTTAGCTGCAAGTTTTCCCCCAGGGGATTTACAAAGTGCACCAGTTAAATATGTCTGTACATTTAAAACATTAAATATGTCAACAGTGAGACATTTTTAAATATTTTGAATCAAATACAATAGCACAAATATAATTTACAATACTTTGGACAGGAAACATTACATCTGAAATATAACTTTAGATATTATATAAAAATACATATAAATTCTCTCCTCATTAGAAAAAGTATTTACTTGCAGGTTCCAGCGTGATGTAACAATTCTAAAGAGCTTATCCCTTCAGATGATCATTCATTTGCAAGGATGACATCCTCTCCACTTGCGCTGCATGGCGGCACAGAACCAGAGGCTAGATCCAGAGAACCCCTCCCATAGCCCAAATGCAGTTTTTCCTAAGGGCAACCATAATTGCTTCAATCTGGTTTAATTCTAGGAATTCATTACAAAATTGTAAAACCATTGTGTAACACACCATGAGTCCAACATCTCCCAACGGCTGTAAATATGTGTGTTCCCTACAGGGCCAAGGACATGAATAACGAGTCTTGTACCTTTGTGGGCCATGGCTCTTAGTAGTCTCACACACCTATATACATCTTTCTTGGCTTGTTTTTTAAAAAGTCCCCAAACACCTAAGAAATTCAATGATACCACTGCACAAAACGGGGCTCAATCTATATCTCGAACTTTAAAAGCCCCAAAGTATGTTGCATCTTGATCAGGATCCAGTAGGGAAGGGTTGGACACCTCGATGCTTATTTCCTCACCAGATCGTAGCTTAAAAAATCCCCCAACATTTATGGAATAAAAGTGAAACTCAGACTTCCCTGACCAATATTTGGTGCTTCCACCTTTCATCAGGGTATGCGAACTTGGGATTTTGATGCTGGTTTTAGTGACATACACCATCAGCTGAAGATATGCTGTAGCTAGGCCTCCCGAAGTTTCATGATGTCGAAAGCAAATGTTGGCATACAGGTAATAAAAGCCATCTTGGTTAACTATTAGTTTTCCGTTGCTGAAAGTCATGTTGGAGATCTTGGCCCAGCCCCGGTCATGGTACCAAGAGGACAGACTCACTTTATGGGAACCTGTGGAGAAGAGAAACATGTAATTCCAAAACCACTCCGGGTGCAATGGCTGACACCTATAACCCCAGCACTTTGGGATGCCAAGGCGGGAGGACTGCTTGAGCCCAGGAGTTCAAAATCAGCCGGGGCAGTATAGTGAGACTTCATCTCTACAAAAAAAATTTTTTAATGGCCGTGCATGGTGGCACACGCCTGTAGTTCCAGCTACTTGGGAGGCTGAGGCAGAAGGATTGCCTAAGTCTAGGAGATTGAGATTATGGTGAACCATGATTGTGCCATTCACTGCACTTCAGCCTGGGTGGCAGAGTGAAACCCTGAGGAAGGAAGGGAGGGAGGGAGAGAGGGAAGGAGGAAAAGATTTACTCCTTAAATAAGGACATCCTCATAATTCCATGAGATCAGACCAAAAAAAATAGCATAATAGTCATTATGGCAATGGGAGAATAACTTCTTGGAATTCATTTTCTAAAAGGCAGAAATACATTCAGATGTATTTAGTGCTTTCTATTAGGCACATTAGAAGATACAAAAACAAAAACTCATTTTTCCTGCCCTTAGGGCCTGTTGTACCCTAAGGATAAGTATGACTTGCATTCAGGTAGGAAGTAAGACCCGAGTACTGACAGGCAAGAAGCAGAAAATTGCTATGGGAATTCAAAGAAGGGAAAGATCAAGAATACTTTTCACCCATAGGGATCAAAAGTGACTCTGTGGAATTGCTACTGAGCTTGAGAACTTAAAAAGAGAAATAAGACTCAACCACACAGACAGAAGCAGAAAGGTCATCCCAGGTTGTAGGAAGAGAATTAGCCAAAGGCAATTGAGACAATAATTTCCATACTTCACACGTCTCAACCTTCTCTTTTGATTCATGGAGAAGAATAAGTTGAAGAAGTGAAAATCTGGGTCACGGTCACTTTCACTTAGGCTGAAAGGTCAAACTCCTCAGCTCTATGCTCCTCACCACCTATTTTCTCCACCTCCAATTTCCCAAATATCTCTCAGGCTCATATAACTGAAAAGCTCCCCCCAGAGAAGCTCAAAAAGAAAATATTCTTGGCATTGTACTCCCTAGCCTAACAACCTCACACCATCCTTTAAGATCAAAGTACTGTAAAATCTTTCCAGATGGCTCAGAATGCTCCTTTAGCCCCTTCTCATACCTAAAACGAGGTGACAACTCATCCTCTGGCTACTGTTTCTGGAGCAGTGAAAGTTTCTAAAGAATCTTCTAAATCTGCAATGTGTCCAATGCCTTTCATATTTCAAGTCCTTTGTGTATTTTACTGGGGCATTAAAAATCAGGAATACCTCTATGATAAACCCAATTAATCAAACAGCTGTATTTACGTGGACACCTATAATTCAACACAAAAAGGTAGTAACTAATGGGGGGGAAATTGTAATACTTTGGAAAGTCTAAAATCACATTTTTCCTCCAGAGAATTTTGTAAGTCCTTAAGCTAATCTAAGGTCATCACCTGTTTAGAATCAACAAGATGAAAAAGAACTGAGCTGCAGACTGATGCTGCGATAGCTTCCGCAGCCACAAGAAGTCTTTGCTGCCTATTACACCCATCTACAACTTAGGGCAGGTCCTGAGATGTTGAGGGAAAGAAATCAGCTCACAGACTTAGACTTGGGGTAGATTCCAAGGGTCCGTCAGAACCGACAACTCTCTGGTTAGGGTGAATCTGCATAGAATAAGAAACACACACTAGCTGACCCGTACAAACTGACCTGGTCCCGAGGAGACTTGAATACCTGACTTTTTCTCTAGGAGAGCCATGAGATGGAGAAAGTTCTACTGTCTGGAAGACCACTGGGAAGCCTGGGATATGACCTGGGGACCCCAAAACCAGGCTGTTCCAAGCACCAAACGGGCAGTTCTTTCAAACACTTGGAAGAAAAAAATGCAGCAGTGTCCAAGCTACAGTGGGACAGCCCATCATTAGAAGGCCAAGAATCTAATGGTTCCAATCCCTCTGTCCAGGGACAGAATATTTCCTAAACTCCATGTAGGTCTTATTTCAGGTCCTCCTACCTTCAAGCATCCCAGATATAAATGTCATCTTATGGTCCCAAGTGAGTCAGCATGTGACTTCAAGATCCGACTCATCACATCCTCATGGATACTAGTAAAGTTTCCTCCAGGCTGGTAAACAGTCACCTAACCCACAGACAAAGCTAATAAAATTCAAGATGTTTCTTGTTTCAAGTTATGCCCTCCTTCTACCCACTCCTACATTCAATCCTTTGTTCATTCAATTACTTGTCTTATAGTTATCTCTTAACAAGACTAAGGCGAATCTACCCTTAGATGATGACCCTTACGTGATCACTGAGCATTGTAGCAAGATGTGGCCTGGGAAGGCAAGGAAGGAATATGAAACAGAGAGGGGAGAACACAGGAACCTTGACTGAATATCATGCCCATTGTTAAGTACGTCAAGGGGAAGGTGTGCCCTTACTTCCTACTAAGCACCTATTTTTATTCGTTCATTTATTCATGCATTCACTGATTCATTCTGTTGATTACTCATGCAATATTAATGTGGTGCTTCCTATGAGCATTCACCTGCCCGTAATTAAGAATATCAGGCTCTGTATCCTCATGGCACTACCTAATTGAGGAGGAAATAAGATAAAAGAGAACATTTTCAGTTCGCCTTTTGCATGGTACATGGTTGACATTCAGTTGCAAGAAATTGCCAAGTAAAACTGCAGAAATATATGGCCGTCAGGAGACCTCAGCTCAGTGCAGGGACAGAGAAGTTCAAAAACAGCGAGGACTGGGATCAAATTTGGAAATGCAAAATTGAGAAAGGTAGAAGAGTACTGTCAGTGAGAGAAACTGAATGGAACAGAATGAAACATACAGGAGAAAGGGAAGAGAGCCAGGCAGTGTGAACAGAGGACTCAAACAGACAATACAGAGAGGAAACATGAGAAAAATGTGCTGAGGTCAGCTTGGAGGCCTCACATGGAAACCTGGGTTTCCACCACTGATGAAGCATGCTGACAATCTCTGACCCCAGCCTTCTCAGCCCTGTGCTATGGTCCCTGCTGTTAGATGCTGGAGAAAAGGCCTCTGCAAGTATTCAGCCCGAGCATCCTTCTAAAGAAAGCCATATAGTCTGACCTCATAAAGTACTTCCCAATGCATTTTATCCAAGAAGTTTGAAAATGCACAAAGTAGGCCAGGTACAGTGGCTCAGAAGGGAGGCTGAGATGGGAGGATTATTTGAGGCCAGAAGTTTGAGGTCAGCTCAGGAAACATAGCAAGACTCTGTTTCAAAAAGAAATTTAATATATTAGCTGGGCACCGTGGCTTTTGCTTGTAATCCCAGTTTCTTGGGTGGTGGTGGGAGGATTGCTTGAGCCCAGGAGTTTGAGGCTGCAGTGAGCTATGATTGTGCTACTGCACTCCAGTCTAAGCGACGGAATAAGACACCGTCTCAAAAAAAACTGTTTTAAAGGAAAGAAAATGTACAAGGAAGGTAACAGTCCATATAAGGCTGATTCTGATCACCCATCTTTAAATAAGCATAAAACCGAGTCCCCAAATGAACATGCATAATTAAATCCAACTTCCTCTCAAGTATCTAGCATTGGCCACTAGGTAATAAGTAGACTCAAGGGGTTGCTGGCCCAGCCAAAGCTGCAAATTCTATTTTCTTAAACAGAAGCACACACTAACTCATCTTAGTCACAAACTCAATAACTGTCGGAAAATAACCAGGAGTTTCACCTTGTGTTTTTGGCAATGATTTGATGCTAGGTGCCTCAGAGAGAGTTTTATAACTAAAACATGCTTGCTACTACCAGACAGACTTTGGCACACAGTCTAATGCAATATTTATCATATGCCATTTAAAGTGAACTGAAAAAAGAGATGTACGATACATTAATAGCACACAGGGCTGATGCATCAGTATTAATTAGATTGCCTTTGCTAACATGTAAAATAGTTTTCCACTCAGAGAAATTAATACAGATGCAGCCATATTAATTTGATTGACTTGGCTAACATGCAAAGTAGTTTTCTACTCAGAGTAAATTAGAGTAGCTCCACTGTAAGACATGCATAGACACACACAGAGAAAACGTACTTATGAACCAAGTGTCTGGGACAGGACAGGTCATTTGAAAAATCCTCTAAAAGCCAGACAGCTGGTTTCTCACTTTGTGTCCTCAGTCAGGAAAGATCACTCTGTGGCCCATGCCTTGCTAAAGACTTCAAAATCATTAATTAAAGCTTGGACTTTTTGTTTTAACTCCAAGAAAAATGTAGGATATGTATAATTATTCAATTAAACTTAAAAAGTAAGAACAAATGACATTCACTGAGTGCTTGCAACATGCCATCTTACATACAAGAATATTCGTATATTACCTCATTTAATCTTTTTTTTTTTTAATAGAGTCAGGGTCTTGCTTTGTCCCCTAGGCTGAAGTGCAGTGGTGTAATCGTAGCTGACTGCAGCCTCAAAATCCTAGACTCAAGTGGTCCTCCTGCCTCAGCCTCCTGAGTAGCTGGGACTACAGACACAAGTCACCACGCCTGGCTATTTTTTTTTATGTTTGTAGAGATGAAGTCTAACTATGTTGCCCAGGCTTCATTTAATCTTCATAGCTACCCATGATGTGGATACTATCATCATTCCCACTTTAGATGTGAGAAGCTGAGGCACAGTTAATTCTAATAATTTGAACAAGGTCACAGAGCCAGTAAAGAATACAGTGGGGCCTCAAATCCAGGCAGTTAGATTGTAAAACTCCTGTTATTAGACATTATGTCAATCTACTTCTTACAGGAAAAGAACAACAAAAGAGCTTCGAATGTATTTCCCTCTGACAAAGCCAACTAACCACAAGTACTTCATGACTTGCTTATAACATAATGGATAACAAAGCCAGCATGAATTTGAGAATGAACTAGGGTGGATTCAACTTTCAGTCCTGCCACCACTGTGACCTTGAACAAATGACAAACTATACTTCCTTTAGCTTCCCTGTCTGCAAAATCTGAAGGATAATCACTCCCTTGCAGCATTGTAGTAAGGATCAGAGGTAATAAACAGAGAAAGATGCCTGATTCATACATAGTAGGGGCTCGATAAGTGGCATATTAATAACAACAGAAATGTTCAATTATCACACTCACATCAAGCTCTCTGTCATATTTTTGACAATGGAGGTTATAGGATGGAATCACTGGTGCATTAGGATAGTCGTAGGCACACAGCTCCAGGTTTCCTCATTTTCAAAAGATAATCAGGTCTCCAGCCATTGAGCGAAACCCTTACCCAGAGAAAATGACAAGCCCCTGGAGAAAGGGGAGGGGCTTCATTTTCTAGAGGGCTACTGACTCTTAAAGACATTAAAGAGGATCTCAGAGTTTCCCTCCCTGGAACTCTGCAGGGTACGGCTGAGCATATGACTACCTGAAGAGTCCATTCACCTTAGGTCAGCAGTAGGGATGTGCTGGCTGTAGCCTTCACATGGACAGACGTGGACGGGCATAACAAGGGATGCCCTTCCCATTACACACCCTCACCTGGTAGTCATTTAAAATGAACGCCCATTCTGATGATTGAAAATGAAGAAAGCATGATGTCCACTCTGGCGTTTTTGAGGATTACTGTTTCCAGGATGTGGATCATCAACCGAAGACAAACGATTTTTCTTTTGGTTTGCAAGTAACAGCCCTCAAAAATGTAGTAACGTGCTAAGAATAGATTTGACTATTTCAATGGACTGATATATGACTCTTTTTAATTTTTTTTTTCTTTTGAGTTGGAGTCTTACTATGTCGCCCCGGTTGGAGTGCCACGGCCATACTCATGGCCACCCCAGCATCAACCTGCTGGGCTCTGGCGATGCTTCCACCTCAGGCTTCCAAGTAGCTGGAACTACAGGCAAGCACTACCACGCCCGACTATTTTTGTATTTATTGCAGAAATGAGGTCTTGCCAAGTCACCCATGTTAGTCTCGAACCTGCTGGCTCAGGCAATCCACTCGCCTCAGCCCCCCAAAGTGCTGGGATTACAGGCTGAGCCACCAAGCCCAGCCATGACTCTTTCAAATAATTATTCTCTTTTATTTTTTCACTTATCTTTTATGTATGTATGTATTTATTTACTTACGTACTTATTTTTTTGAGATAAGGCCTTGTTGTCACCCAGGCTGGAGTGTGGTAACCTGAGCAGCCTCCAACTCCTGGCTGGAGCAATTCTCCTACCTCAGCCTCCCGAGTAGCTAGGACTACAGGCACACACCACTACACCCTGCCAATCTTTAAACATGTTTTTTTGTAGAGCTGGGGTCTCACTTTTTGCCCAGACTGGTCTCAGACTCCTAGCTTCAAGTGATTCTCCTGCCCAGATGCCCCCATATGTTGGAATTACGAATGTGAGTCACTGTACCCAGCAGATATCTGACTCTTAAAATATTTTTCAAGCTGGATGCATATGGAACTTACCAGACGGGATGTCAGTGGCATTAATAGTGAGATGAGCAAAAGGCTGAGTTTCAGACTTGCCCCTCCTGGTCAGGTCCAGCCATGAGCCACCCAGCATAGCTGGAGATGAGAGAAATCATATTAGCTCAAGGAGCAGTTGACGCTATGGGATTTTGAATATTCATACAGATCCATGCTTACCTTTCTCTGCTCTGATGTGTTGTGATCCAACAATATGTTGTAATTCCTGAGAAAAGAAGAAAAAGGAATCTTATTTATAAATTCATTACTTTTATAAAGCAATAATAATTCAAGGCTGTTAGACATGCAAAAAATTAACCCTCTTTTCCTTCAAAGGATGCTATAAGAGCACAGGCCATGAAATTTCTAGGTGTTCTAGGTAGCTATCAAGGGAAGTTCACCCCAAAGAACTGCATGTTGATATGCTTAAAAAGTACACCATACACACTATCAAACAAAATACTTCGGACAATAAAAGGAAATAAAAGATAATGTAAATTATAAAACACAGAGTAATTGAAAATAATAAAAAATTTGTAGCAGGTACACAAATGGAGATGAAGTTAACTAGGAAAATAACAATTACACAGAATATATGACCCTCTTAAATCTTCCAGAAGGTTCTTTTTATGTCTATTTCATTAGTGAATTCTTGTTATAACAGTGACGCTCAGCCCACAGGAAAGAGAATGATGCCTAGCTCCCAGTGGCTAATTTTTTATGTTAAAGTTATAGTGTATTTAAAGTGCTATGTGGAATTCTAAGAGCTTTTAGAGTACCAATAATTAACTTAAAATATTGCCACAAATAGAGGTTTAGAAGCACAATCCAGAAAATGAAAAGAACATAAGAGCACAGGTAACTGCATGTCTCAATTTGAGCCCTGAGAATCAAGGATCAAATAGGTAACCACATGCCCGCCTGAATCCAGACATTAGCTAACATTCAATGTCACATCTTAGGACACAGGAAGGTAGAGTGGATGAGAGCTCAGGCTTTCACCTTGGTTCAAATCCCTGCATAAATTAAGGATATTCATGGCTCCTCTATCATAGGGTGGTTGTGACAATTAAATGAGATAATGCATGTAGGCACTGAGCAGAGTGCCATAAATTCAGACATCTAGATACATCTAGACATCTGGAAACACTCTGGAGAGAGTTCTAATTTCTCTTGTTACTGGGACAACCACTCATGCTAACCTTGTGATGTTTAAAAGATAGGCCATATTACTGAAGTTCTTTGAGTGTCTACAGAGCTGGGCTTTGATCCACATGGGTGGGAGGGCAGGACAGAGGGGGGGGAAGGGAGGGAAGGGGAAACAGAGAGGTAATAACATAACTTCAACTGTTATCAGCTGGAAGAGGAAGAGTTCTGGAGATAATATCCATTCTCTCTGCCTTCAGGACTTCCAAGAGAGATGAACATCTATACTATTTTTAATAACCCTTGAAGGAGACAGCACAGCTGTCTTCTGTTACCTTTTCTAAAGTCCTAAAGTCACAGTATGACTGACTATTAGAAAGAAACCTTCAGAGTTCATTGAGGCCACCTTCTGTCCTTGCCTAGACCCAAGGCTCTGTGCTGCACAGCTGGGGCACTATCTGCAGGGAGAATATTCTAGACAAGTAGCCCTCATGAGACCTCATTTCCTCCCCACTCCTGCTGACCTCTGGTCTCCCAAGTCTTTCTCAAGATCTTCCGATTCTCTATAGTGCCTGATTTCTAGAATTTCCTGGTTTTGTCTTCCTCACATTCACAACGGAGATGCATATGTATATAGTGTATCTTTACACATTGTGTACATCTTTTTTTTTTTTTTTAGTTGGAGTCTCACTCTGTCGCCCAGGCTGGAGTGCAGTGGCACGCTCACGGCCACCCCAGTGCTGACCTGCTGGGCTCCAGCGATCCTTCTGCCTCAGCCCTCCATGTAGTTCCGGCTACTTACACACTATATATACATGATGTAACTTTACCTGATTACTGGCTCTTAAAGACTGGAAGAGGAACCCTGGTGACAGAGTCATTCCAAGATTTAATGCTACCCCTCATTTTCCCTCTAGCTCTGAGCTGCCTCACCACCAAGAGTTGAGAGGGAGGAGGGGAGAAGGAAGCAGAACTCAGCACAAAACTAGGCAAATACCTACAAATGCCTGTTTCGTGATTTTCTATACAAATACACTTATTATGGAGAAAAACAAGCTTTATCCTAGCTCGGTGGTTCTCTAACTTGAGCATGCATGCAATACCACCTCCAGATGGGTGTGAGGCTCTGACCCAATAGATATGGGGTGGAGCCTGAGAATTTACATTTCTAACAGGTGAGCTGGTGCTGCTGGCCTGAGGTCTCATTTGAAAAGGACAGTTCCTTTCACATCATAAAAAACTCACAGATGCACAGATTGTAGATTTTCTGGAAACTTGAGACACAAGGCAAAGCAGCAGCAGACTCAAGCCACTGATTCAGTGGTCTGGGAAAGGTTGTTCTCGTCCACCTAGGAATGAACTTTTCTTGCCCATTTTTTAATCAGTAACTTCTAGGTCAGAGCTGTTACAAATCCATTTTCAAATACCAGCACCTCAAAAAAGCTCTGCCAACTTCTGCTAAAATTACAAAAAAATTTTAAAAGCTCTAGACTAACACAAACTGCCTAACCCTAAACCCTACACCTGAAACCCTAACATTAATCATATCTCTACAATCCTAAGCCCAACCCTAAAACCTTAAACCCTAGCCCCTAACCCTAACCCCAAGCCTTAAAACCAATCCAACCTTACCATTTCCCTAACCCTAACCCAAAGAAAAAGAGGAAAGAAAAAAGAAGGAAGAGGAGGAGAAAGAGGACAAGGAGAAGAGGAAGAAGGAAGAGGAGGAGGAGGAGAGACAAAACAAAAAAGGCTTCATGACCCAGGATGAATGAAAACTTTACCCAGGGACCCATGAAGTAATGCTGCTCTCATGTTCTATGTGTTGGGTATCCAAAAATTGCAATTCCTCTCAAAAACCCTGTGGAAAGTTTTGATGTGAAAAAAAGACTGCATGATGTGTCTACAGTGTCAGATTACAAAAAAAAAGTATCCCTAATATCTGTATCTCCACCCCAGTTTTTTGAGCTCTAAGATTATTTTAAGTTATGTGCATGGATATTGCTCATAAACATTCTTCTAAGACTACACTTTTTTTTTTTTTTTTTTTTTTTTTTTTTGAGTTGGAGTCTCACTCGGTCGCCCAAACTGGAGTGCGGTGGCCGCTTCCGGCCACGGCGCCTCGACCTGCTGGGCTGCGGCGATCCTTCCGCCTCAGCCTTCCGAGGAGCCGGAATTACAGGCGTGCGCTACCACGCCCAGCTGATTTTTTGATTTATTGTAGAGATGAGGTCTCGCTGCCCAGGCGGGTCTCGAACCCGCGGGCTCAGGCAATCCACTCACCTCAGCCTCCCAAAGGCGCGGGATTACAGGCTGAGCCACCGAGCCCGGCTAAGACTACACTTTTAGGGTGTCTTCAGGCCTTGAGATTTATTAAATTAAGGTTAGTCCAAAGTTGCTTGGGTTTGACCTAGAGGTTTCTCCGTAATCTTTCACGTGGTGAGCCCGGTGGATGTGTAAACACACTGTAACCTACTCTTGTGCCAGTCATCAAGTTTCGGCCAAAGGCAGCCAGCTATTCAAACCAGGTTCAAATAAGACAAGCGCTGAGCTATAGCTAATCTGGCTATTTCTATCCTCACTTCTGTTTTCTGTCTCTTTCCTTTTTCTGACCATGAATCTTCCTTCACCACGTGGCTTCGCTGGTGTCTGAGTCTTCTCTGGTTTGGGAGACTGCCTGATTCGTGAATTCTTCTTTGCTCAATTAATAAATATAATTGGTCTCAGGTGTTTTGGGTTTTTTTTTCCTTTTATCAGACTATATGTAAACTTTTGTAGGCAGAACGTGGTGAATTTCAGTAGGAAACCTGGATGCACATTAGAGTCACTGAGGAAGCTTTGAAGATACCTCCATGCTAGCCCCTACCCCAATTAGTCTGACATTGATTTAGCAGTTTCCTAAAGATGTTTCCAGGTGATTCTAGTATATAACAGGCATTGAGAAGTATTGTTACTTTTTTAATTTTAATTTTAATTTTAATTTTAAGTTTTTTGGAGTTGGAGTCTCATTCCGTCACCCAGGCTGGGGTGCAGTGGCACTCTCATGGCCATTCCAGCATCAACCCACTGGGCTCCAGTGAACCTTCCACCTCAGCCTTCCAAGTAGCTGGAACAACAGGTACACTCTACCATGCCCAGCTAATTATTTTTCTTTTTTCTTTTTTTTTTAAATTTTATTGTAGAGACGAGGTCTTGCCAAGTTGCCCAGGTTGGTCTTGAGCCCGCGGGCTCAGGCAACCCACTCTCAAAGTGCTGGGATTACAGGCTGAGCCACCAGCACAGCTGAGAAGTATTATTACTAATTAAGTGTTCTCCTGAATAGTTTGATGACATCTCCATTTAGTCAAATGTTTATCACATTCTCACAACTTACATATATATTCCACACACTGAAAATTAAAAGTAATCACTTATATTTGTAGTCACAAAGTATTTCTCTTGATTTGTATTGGATTTGATTTGTATTGGAATCAGAAGTCGATTTTTCAGACTGAGAAATGGAGGCAGAGAGAATGAGGAATATCTAGTAAAGCTGGGGAGACTTCCTTCTGCCTTCTAGAGCTACACATGCATACCCCTTACAAGGCATGGTCATCAAATATTACTGAAAGCTAAGAGAGAATACCAGCGGCCCACCAGTTAATCCTTAGAACCTGATTTCCTTCCTCAAGTAGTAACTCTGAAAAGGAGGTTCACCTTGACCAAGCATCTGGCTGCTGAGGACTGGGGGTCTTCCAGGAAGGAACCTAGGCACCAGGAAATAGGATCTCAGAATTCCCAGGGGCTTCAGAAAACAACTGGCTCAGAACTGGCTAGGCCATGTTCAGAGTATGGCTGGTGGACCCCATAACTAAGGCCTGCAGGCCCTGTGGACAAGGAGCATTGCGTCTCTCAATACAACCCTATCAAGGCTACTCTGTGAAGCAGGAATCACTCTGTTTTGCCATTTCACAAAGGTCAGATACAGTGCTATATATGCATCCCAAGCACCTATCTTTCTTGAATGTCCTCTAGTATATTATTTTTCATTTTCAGGATTATAGAAACCTTTCTGAAGAAGAACTCAAACTTCACCTCAACTGACAATTTCGTTTATTTTCTAAGCTTTATACTTACATTTATTTGCATCCACATTAGGCCTCTACATCTAACAGATTAATTAGAGCATTTAAAAATGTCTAGAGTTCTTTATTCCTGAATCTTATCATTCAAACATTACTTCTGGTTTCTTTGAATTCAGAAAGTTCTGATAATCTAATTTGGGGAAAACACTACAAAAGAACATCCTAACTCTTTTCTTCCAAACAAATTATTCAGATGAAAGAGACCTTTAAAAAATTATATGTATTTTATCTTACTTTAAGTCAGCTGTAAATTAATAAAAGTCAGTTGGTTAACTCCTGAAGAAACATCCAATGCAATCAAGTTACTTACCAACACTAACTGAATGCCCACAGATTTGTATACAGGTAGCTTTGACACACCTCCCAGCACACAGCCTAGGGCAGAAACCAGAAACAGGTACCAGGTTGAGGAAGCCTGCCAAAGGGCACTCCCTGAGTTCTCTTGGCTAAGAGCCACTGTGGAACAATCCTGAAGAGAACGTCTGCTCCCCAGAATCTGTGATCTGCCTTTTCAGAATACAGCGCATTCATCATCTGTTACACGCAAAGGGCAAAGAGAATTGCCCCTTGGTTTCCTGCCCATGACAAGTAGGATCAGTACCTACAATCAATTACTAAGAATATTCATGTGATTGAATAAAACTCTTTACGGTCACATTGAAAGAAGAAGGACTTTCAGTTAATTTGCGCATTTTTAGATAAGCATAATTTGGGCCTAAATTATGATATAGCTTCATTTAGCCCTTCAAAAAAGACCAGAAAAAGGAAACCCAACTACTGATAGCAACCAAAAAAAAATCTTTGCCTATTCAAGGATAAAAGAAACCCTCTGACATACTGCCACCTAGCGGCCACTGTCTGACATTGACAAGCCTGGGACACCACGGCTGCCAGCCTTTGCAGACTTCAAACCCCAAGGTCTAAAAACAATAGAGATGAGGACATTTCACAATATATTTTTTTAATCTTCTCATTGTGGTATTTTTCTTTTTGGACTGCATTAACTTTTCATCTTCGCTGTCAGGGTACATTTGAATAGACAGGAAACAACCAATATGATTTTTTTAAATCTCAACTTTTATTTAACTCATCGAAAAATGTTGAGATTACACAATTTCTCCTCCAGGAAACAAAGTACTCAAAAGATCAACGTGATTGTGTAACTGTGGTCTCTAGGACTGCCTCTCTTCAACTTCTCCTGAACTCAGCCTCCAAGAAGTGCAAATTCCCAGGAGCATGATACGGAAACTTCAAGAGTGCAGACCTTGCCTCCTGTCTGTTGGGACCAAGCTCCCTTCAGTTAGTTGAACATTTTTTCAAATGTTTAGATCTTTTGCCAAACACTGGGAGGAGGGATACATCCCAAAGCTGGCTCAATCTTGATAAGCTGAGGCCGTACTGTATAGAATAAATACAATCACTCATGGGTACTTTCAACTCCTTATGGAAATTCTGCTCCAGGTAACTTAAACGTTTACAGCAAATATTAAGTTCCCCTTTGCAAACTCAGCTGAATAACTGCCCCAAACAAGACTTTGATAACATTCCAATTCAGGAATGAATGTTATTACATTGGTCTTAAGTTTGTTTGAGTACACTGTTTTTTCGTCTTACAAAATAATATAAACAGATTTAAGCTCCAACTAAGTACACACTCAGCTGCAAAGGGATCTCGAAAAGGTCAAGTTGCTGGAATTTGGGCTTATCAAACTGAAAATCCCCACCTGTGCACTGTGATGGGAATACGTGTGATCCATGTGTTACCTGTCAATCACAGCATAGTAGAGGGAATTTGTACAACCAGATGCTTTGGAAATCACTGGCACCAGCTCATACTGGGGTCTCAGGTGGCAGCCTCCCTCGGCAATACCAGCAGCAGCTGCAGAGACATCTGGCTGGTTGAACAAGGATTTAACACCCCGTTTGCCAGATATAATACAGGGTTCATATACTTGTTAACATATGTAATGCATTCATTTTAACATCTTAATGATACCCTTCATGTAATTCTTCTCCAACCTAGTTACAAGAATAGTGCATTCATCAGCCGAGTTAACACATGAATGCCACACACGGGTTATTTCTGAAAATGAATAGGCAGTTTCCAATTCTCGCAGAGAAGTCCTGCAGACTTCCGCCTTGTAAACAGCTTGGAAATCCACCCCTCCTCTCCAGCCCGGGGAACCACTACCTTCCTCATCATTTTTCACTAGGATTACAATAATGGCTTCCAACCACCTCTCCCTGTCTCCTGCCCTCCTCTCAGGGGGACCCACTGCTGCCAGGGTATGCATCCTCAATACAGGTAGGAGCATGTTGCTTCGCTTCTTAAAGCCCTCTGGGATTGCTCACAGACTTCAGAATGAACTCCGTTCCTTACCAGGGCTTCTAAACCCCTATATGGCTGGGCCTGTGTGATATTGTGACATGATAAGAAATATCATGGGTGTTCATCCCAGGTTTCTGGCATGGAGCTCCCAAAATGCTTGGAATTTTCTTACTGAGAGGCGTGATAGAAGCATCCTTTCTTATTCATAATAAACTCCTCCCAACTTTACCTTTACTAGGTGACTCTTGAAGAAAGGGGCTGGTTGCCACAGGAATCAATCACGTGACTGAAGGATCAGAACTTTCTGTCACCACCCTTCCCCTATCACCTCTATCTCCTGGGAGGGGAAGGGGTGGGAGACTTTAGTGAAGACCAATGATTGAATCAACCATGCCTATGTAATGGAGCTTCCATAAAAACCCTAAGCAATGAGATTTAGACAATGAACACATCAAGGCCACGGGAGGGCAATATGTCCTCAGAGCCACAGAAGCTCCAGGAACTTCCCCATCTCCACATCTTGCTCTATGCATCTCCTCCATGTGGCTGTTCCCAAGTTATATCCTTTATAATAAACTGGTAATAGCAAGTAAAGTGCTTTCCTGAGCTCTGTGCACAATTAAAAAATAGTATCGAACGTGAGGAGGGGTGTCCTGGGAATCCCAGATTTGTAGCCAATTGGTCAGAAGTGCAGGTAACAACCCAAGACTTGCGACCGGCATCCCAAGAGGGTCTTGTGGGACCGAGCCCTTAGGCTGCCGATTCTGCCCTAACTGAGTAATTAGTGTCATAACTGAATCGCAGAACACCCAGATAGTGTCCAAAGAATTGGAGAACTGCTTAATGTGAGAGAAAACCTCATACCTTGCTCTCAGAAGTGCTAGCAGAATGTAGAAAAACAGTTTTCATTGAGCCTGGGTACCAATCCAGGCTTTCCTGCTATTTCTCCCCTGCACCCCCAGTCCCCAGCCCCTAAGGACCCTGGCACACCACACTTCCTGCCACGTGAACCCTGCAAGAACCTGGCCCTCTCCCTCTTCTGAACACGCTGCTCCCTCAGCATTTCACCGACATCTCACCTTTAACTGCAAAGCTTGTATCTCCAGGCATTCTTAGCTTACAAGGCACAGAAACAGCAGCCACCAGGTGTTTTGCAGCAGTAAGGAGGGGGAAGGTGGGCTGGTTTCTTGCTTTTCCTGCCTCCCCTCGAGCTCACGTGGACTTTCTCATCCCCAGGATCTGGGGGAACACTGCATATGCACCTGGATGGAGCTGGCGACCCCAGTTACTTATAAAGAGTCAATGGTGACAGCTCACAAACACCCTAAAGCAAATGACTTTGAGAGTGGGATCCATGGGAGCTCTGTTGCATAAACACATGCTCTAAATTAAAGATCACAGAGGAACCTGTCCTTCTCAGCCTTGGTTCCTTAGAGCAGAGCCCTGCGAGGCACCAGGAGAGAAGAGGAGAGTACGGAACACAAGGGAGTGGGGAGGGCAGCTTGTCACCATCTTCAATGGGGGGGGCAACATATGTTGGGAGGGTCTAGTGGTCCAGCAAGCAGACGAGAGGCGAGACAGGGCATAGATGCCACCAATCCTGAAGGTAGCTTCACATTTTGATCCTGATACTGGTTTTGTTTTCTATTCTTTTGTTTGAGTCGGGGTTTGTCTCTGTCGTCCAGGCTGGGGTGCAGTGGCACGATCGTGGCTCACCGCAGCCTCAAAATTCTGGGCTCAGGCGATCCTTCCTCCTCAGTTTCCCAAATAGCTAGGACTACAGGAACACGTCACCACCCTGGCTAATTTTTGTTATGTTTTGTAGAGACAAGGTCTCACTATGTTTCCCAGACTGATCTCAAACTCCCAGTCTCAAGCGATTCTCTCGCTTCAGCCTCCCAAAGTGCTGAGATTACAGGCATGAGCCACCGCGCCCAGCCTGATGTTGTTTTTTAATGTAAAACTACTGCCTAAACAAATTCTTCCATAGCCAAAGTCTTCTTCAGCATGGATTCCACACACCCCACCACCCCATTCTTAACCCTCCAAACTTCTCTAGCTCCTACCTGAATCAGCTGCCACCACCCCATGCCCATCTATGAAAATTCTCAGAGAAGAGCTTTTCCAAGATGTAGGTTGGCTTCCTCCCCCACCTCAGAAACAGTCACTGGTAAATCATTTCTTCCAAAAGAAGTTTGCTGATTGGAAGAGACGCATCTCTGCTAACAGCTCATGTACCCACCTCCTTCTTTTCATACAGCAGTGGCACTGTTCCTGGCAGTGTGATGGGTGTGCTGGGAATAGAAAATTTGTTTTGTTTTGTTTTGTTTTTTGAGTTGGAGTCTCACTCTGTTGCCCAGACTGGAGTGCAGTGGCCGCTCCCGGCCACCGCAGCCTCGACCTGCTGGGCTCCAGAGATCCTTCCACCTCAGCCTTCCAAGTAGCTGGAACTGCAGGCACGCGCTACCACGCCCGGCTAATTTTTGATTTATTGTAGATATGAGGTCTTGCTGCCCAGGCGGGTCTCAAACCCGCGGGCTCAGGCAATCCACTCACCTCAGTCTCCCAAAGGCGCGGGATTACAGGCTGAGCCACCGAGCCCGGCTAGAAAACTAGTTTTTATTGTTTAACCTTCATGGTTTAAATGAGGAAGCTTCTGCCACAGTTAAAGGTCTCCTTGGGTTTTCATAAAGTAACCTTATGACAGCAAGATTAGTCTTTATAAAGAGCCCAATTTTAAAACATCTTACACTATGCTACCCATTTAAAAAGTTCCATCTAAGATTTTGGCGGAGTCATCACAGTGTGGCATTGTGGGCTAACTGTGCTATTTACCATGTCTCTGCTTTCCCTGTCACTTGTAAAGTAATAATGCCACCTTACACTGGCAGTGCTTTCTACACTGACGAGGCCTCATCTCCTCTGGAAAAGGCTTTTTCTCACAGGCTCTCCCTCAAGTATTTCTCACTGCTAAGAACGAGACTCAAAGGGAAACAGAGGTACAAGACCAGCCACTGTGGACAAATGAGGCCATGAGGGGGAGGGTCAAGGATGCCAGTGAAGAAAGGCCCCATTCCCAAAGTCCCTAACGGGTTCATGCTCCAAAGAGAGAAGAAGCCTTCTCTCAAAGGAGCAGGGAAACACCATGCTTGTGAGTGACCTCTGCCCTCTAAGTATCTTATGAGTTTATAACATGGCCAACTGTGGCAATACTGAACAATCACAATTACCACCTCCATCGCAATCACTACCACAACCATCACCACCTGAAGACAGCAAGAGCTGAGATGGGCATCAATCACTCAGTTATTCATTAAACTCATTCCTTTTTTTTCCCTGAGTCAGTATCTTTGTTGCCCAGGCTGGAGTTCAGTGGCGTAATGGCTCACCACAACCTCAACCAACTGGGTTCAGGTGATCCTTCTGTCTCAGCCTCCTGTGTAGCATGTGCCATCACACCCAGCTAATTTTTAAAAATCTTTTTGTAGAGATGAGGTCTTGCTATATTGCCCAGGCTGGTCTCAAAATTTTGAGTTCAAGCAATTTTCCTGCCTCGGCCTCCAAAAGTGCTGGGATTACAGGAGTGAGCCACCACGCCCAACCAAACTTGTTCTTTAAATAAGCTTAATGGACGGACCTCTTGCCCACTTCACATTGCCCCTCCTCACTGGGGATGGTGAGGGGCTACCTTCCTCCCTTCCCCAATTATATGCCTGTCACTGAGGACAGAAACATAGAAAGGAAACATCACACAGTCTCTGTCCTTGGAAAGTTCATGTTCGAGAGAGGCAGCCCAACCCCAGGCCCATTTGCTTAGTGTTATAACAGGAAGCCCTGGGTGTATCAGGAGGAACTCGTAACCCCACAGGCAGGCAGACATCAGTGGGGGCCTCCCTCAGGAAGTAGTGCCTGAGTTGAATTTTGAAAGACAGTTAGAAAACCAACTACCCAAAGAAGGGCCTGGAATGGCATATAAAGAACTATGCACTCATAATTCACTCAACCATCCACTCAACAAAGTTTATTCATGGCTGCTTGGGTCAGGTATCCTGTGAGTTGCTAAAGGTACTGTGTACCCAGCACAGGCATCCTCTTTGCTCTCGCTATGCTAACTGATCACAGCAGAGAGGTGGAGAGGTCAAAGGGTATAGAGGCAGGTTAGGGAAGTTCAGCACTGCAGTGTGGTGGGGTCGTTGAGTACATCTTAAAGTGGAGGTGATGGCATGGAGCATTTAAGGTAATGAACCTGGAGAGGCAGGGGCTGGAACGAAGTCTTCCAGAATACAGAGGACTTCATGTGAAATGCTCGGCAGCTCAGATTTTATCCTGATTACTGCAGGGATCCACCGAAGGAATTTTAAGCAGGAAAGTAAGTGACATGTCCAAATATGCACTTTAGACATCACACATTTATCACACATCACATAAATCACACATCCTTTGGAAAGGATGGACTGGAGGCAGCGCGACCTTGGTGGGGTGGCCAGTTGCAAGGACCCAGGCAAAACTGATGATGGCCTGTGTTAACGTGACCACTATAGGGAACAGAGGAGAGAGAAATATTAGGAGATTTTGTAAAGAGATGGAATTCACAGGATGGGGGTGAGATGAAGCATTGGTGTGTAAAAGTATAAGACTGTGTTCTGGCTTCTGGTTTGGGATGGTGAAAACGATGGTGTTGTCGTTCACCATGAAAGACTAGATCAAATGAAAAGCAACTACAGGTACAGAGGAGAATTCTGAGTTCACTGAAACTTTCTGATGAATATGAGCCTTAGGGTTTATGATTATAATTTTTACACTATTACCACCGCCACCACCACTATCATGACTATCACCAACACCACCTAATGTTCTTGAAAAGCAAAATTTGAGAACTTGGGTTGCACCCTAGTGATGAGAAAGCTCAATGAGAATGGGTGCAACTCTCCAGACCTTGAACTTCAAAAAGTTCAAGCAAACGTATGCTGTCTTGTCATCTCAGATACAGACAGCTCTCTACAATTCCAAGACTCACCTTTTCCACATCATATAGGCTAGAACCTCCTTCTCATATATAGCCACTTCACTCACAAATGACTTTCCTGTTCACCGGTGATTCTCATCTCTTCTTAGGAAGCTTTGAAGAAGTCAGTGTCCACCTCTGAACTAGCAAATTAGTGATGGATCTGGGAGACTTTTTTTTTCAAACACAGGCCTCGACTGAGTCTTAAGCAGATTTGGAAACACTGCTCTAAGGTACACACTTCTCTCCAGTTACACAGGCTGCACCTCTCCTAGGATAAACCACTGCTGGTAGAATAATCCAGTCTGTCCGTTAATTTCATACCCTCTGAATGCTCTCTGACCAAGGACCCTCAGTTGTGTCTACTTCTGGAATCTTAGCCCAAGATTCTTGACCACATAATGAACACTCCTCTTTCAGGCAAGTCCTTCCTGCTTTGTTTCTTTAAAGATGTCAACCCAGAATATTTTTTCTTCTACTCTGGGGTACTTGTAGCACAAAGATAAGCCCATCCCTGAAAACATCACTCATTATCTCCCTCTCGCAAACCCTCCTATCTCTTACTTTCCTCCCTGGGTCTTCCCTAACGTTGTACACAGACAGGGGATGATTGTTAGGCAAAAGGCAGTAGATGGTCTTGGTTTTGTAGGAAACTCTGTGGGTGTTACTTCAGCTTTCCCATAAAGACAGTTTTTATAAATGCTAAATATGATTGGGGTTGGATTGCAGTTTCCAAAACTGTTATGGCAAACAGAGATGAAATCCTATTGGAAAACCACTACATGACTAACATCTTGATTTGGGAACATCAGTGCCCCAAAACCCAAGTTTCCTTGTGGGTTTATGAGAAACTTTCTTGGGATACATAATTTTGTATACAAAGGCAAAGAGACAATGAATGGGACTTAATTCTTTCCCCCTAACTTTTCGTAACTAAAAAGCAGGTGAGAAATAATGGCATAAAACAACTTCAATGATTACAATTGTACAAGCAGTTACAATATATTTAAATTTTAATTGATTTCTTATTTGCTTCAGTTTAAAAATGGGAAGGCTTCTTATAATAATGGAAATTGGCATTCTAACGGATCAACTTTACATGTGGAGAAAACACAATCACTTAATCTGATGAACTTTCTGATTTTAAGTTAATGTTCTTTCTGTATAAAACTTAGCAAAAACTGTGCAAGTGACAATCAAGGTTTATTCAACAATCGCAGATGCCTATCTTTAAACAGACCTTTGAAACTTCCTCAAAAAGATGAATGTTGTTCAATCTACTTGTAAAGTTCTTACTCTTTTGCAATCTAAATAATCCTAAAGTATTTTAACCTTTTAAACACAATCTTGACCATTACATTTTTTAGAGACTTGTGCATTCTTAGAGTTCACTCTTACTTATACAGTGAGTCCACTTATCTACCTAAATAGTATTTAGTGAATGTCAAAGTCTGCTTATTATCCTTTAGTATTTGTCCACTACTTTTCTCCTATTAGTTACAGGCAACCAAACCCTCCCTCAAGCTTTGTGGCCAGATGGCCACTCAGCTGGAGATTATATTATCTAGCATCCCTTGCCGCAAGATGTGGTTTTATGAATAACTTCCAGGCACTATGATGCTACTAGAAATGATGTCTCTATTCCCAGGTATTACCTTCAATTTGAATCTACCCTTCCCCTGTCAGAAGTGATAAGAAATGGAGAAGCCAACTGGGCCACAGAGTTGGAATGTTCATGTTGCGAATGGAGGTGTGTCCCTAGTAGCTCTGAGCAGTTTACCTCTAGATTATCATATGATAAAGAGAAACCTTCTTTGTAAGTCTCTTTGTTAACCACCTCAAACTACAGCAAATAATAGTGACTATTTCACTGAGAATCAAAACATTGCAAATCTTTGGTACACTATTCTTAATATCAGGGGATAGTGTGCAATTACATTATGAATACTGCAAGAGATGATGCTACATATGTACTAACCCCCAGAGAATAAAAAAAAGATTCCAGGTGAGAATGAATTGTTTAATAATTAGGACTCTTTGGTCTTACTCCCCATTTTCCAAAAAGTCTTTAGAGGCTTCAAGTCTTACATTCCAGGAAATCCTTGGTCAATAATATGTCAACAAGAAAACATTGGAAGTCGTTGCAGTGTCATCATCAGCTTTTCACATTCTGGAGTGATATTAGAGAGTTTTATAAAATTGAACTTATATAAGGAGCCAGATTCGTGTTTTTAGTTCACATTATAAGCCTACCGCTACATAACAGACAGACAGGCTACAGAGAAGCAATAGAAACAAGTTGCCGGCTGGTCTCGAACCCACTGGCTCAGGCAATCCATCTGGCCCGGCCTCCTAAAGTGCTGGGATTACAGACTGAGCCAATTCCTGAGGGAATGTGACTAAATTGAAATAACATCTAATAAAAATTAACCTGTTTTATTAGTGCACTGAAGCATCATTGCCTTAGGCTATAAATATTCAAGGTTATCAACTGTAATACTGGTAAGACATCAGATAAATGAGAACCAGGCTTATAGCATTCAAAATGGCTTGATGAGTTGGTTGATATCCCATTTTTATTCAAAAATATTAGTTCACAGAGTTCAATAAGTCATCAATCACTTAATTACTTTTTTATTCATTCATTCCTGAGACTAAATTAAATATGATATATTCAAATGTGTGCAAAATGGCTGTAGTCCTTGTCCTAATGGAGTTTGTAGCTTCATGCCAGGATCTTTAAATATTTCTGACTGTGCAGCTCTATCAGGGAAAAATTTGTAATGCTCTCAAATGCACAAATGCATTTTTTTAAATATTAAATAAAATCACTCTTATATATTATATACATTACAAAAATATTCATTTTAAAAGCTAATATTGAAAAATAAATACATAAAGCCTCATGTTTCTGTCTCACATCCTAAGGGGTCATCCTGTATGCACTGAACATCTCATTTTGGAGAACAACGTGATTTGTGCAGCTTGTTTACTGACCTCTCTTGCAGTGCATTCTTTCAAATACCTTTGCAAGTAAATTTCAAGAAGTTTTTCACAAAACAATTAGGTATCTAATGTGAAATCAACAACCTCACATGCTAAAGTCAAGTGAAGGCACAGTCTGGATACTCAGGATGTATATATAGTTAGTGCATAAATAGATGGCTTTCCACTGAGACTGACCATCAGGTCTGAAGGCAAATAGTCCTTCCTGCATGGTAGTCATCATTAGAGCCTGAGCTCACTACTTCCTCCCTACCCCACCCCCAGCTGGCAGAGGCCAGGAGGTTACAAAAACTGGAAACAAGAATCGCTTTATAAATCAGACACCATATTTGTACTAGTGTTTTCTTTATTGTCATAGACTGTTATGATAGACTTTATAAACTGTGGTTGGTAGGGTTGGATCACTGAGAGGCTTTCAGAGTTCTGTGCTAAAGGGAGGAAAAAAGGCCAAGAAACCCCAGCCACAAACAAAAAAGGGGAAAAAAACAGCATTACATGTCTGACCAAAAACAGGCTGGGTAAACACCACTTTTTGCACACATATAATGTGATATTGTGCTTGTGACTGGTATCTGTTACCACTGCATGGGTTGATCTCTCAATAACGATTGCAACCACACATGTAATTTTGTTTTACGGGTTCACTCAATATCTGTATTAGAACTAAAACTGAGATACAAACCTACTTATGAATGCCCAATGCACCCATCCTATTTTCAGCATTGGCAAGAGAAATGAGAAATCTGATTATTTTGGCAAGATGTGTAGAATGTCACATTAACCAATAATCATCATCAAAGGATAACACATTTGGCAAATCACTAGGGTAAGAGAAGAGTAAATCCTTGGGTATAGGGAAAGATATGGCAAAGAGCCTAGCACAGTGTGCGTACTTAATGGACACTGGTTGACTCTAATGATAAGGTATGGATAGACTTGTCTCCTTCCTGAAGATCTTGTCTAGGGGGAAGAAATGGCATCTTCTACCTCCAAGCACACATAACAGCCCCTTATTCTTCAAAAACATTTACTTGTGTGTAATAGTATCACCCATGCAAAAAGGCTAAGTTCTTATAGCACAACAAAAGCAAATGTGAAATTAATGAAATAAAGTTCTACTCATCCTGTAAGTCATAACAATCTATTAGTATAATTAAGACTTTGTGCCTTCAATAAGAGCAGTTAATTATTCTTGCCTTTCCATAATCTTTCTTTTTCTGGTATGCTGGGTACTGAATCTCTCATTGTTTCTGTTACTCATTTGGAATGAGGCATCATGTCTCCAAAGGCTCCTAAAATAGTGAAAACTGCCATTATTGCTGAACACCTTTAAGTACAAACTGGATTTTCATTCTTTCTAAGCAGTCACTTAGACATCTCAAAGGAAATGAAACAATGAACAGGTAATTTCTTTTCTTTTTTTTTTTTTTTTTGAGTTAGAGTCTCACTCTGTCGCCCAGACTGGAGTGCAGTGGCCGCTCCCGGCCAACGCAGCCTCAACCTGCTGGGCTCCGGCCATCCTTCCGCCTCAGCCTTCCAAGTAGCTGGAACTACAGGCGCGTGCTACCACACCCGGCTAATTTTTTCATTTATTGTAGAGATGAAGTCTCACCAAGTTGCCCAGGCGGGTCTTGAACCCGCAGACTCAGGCAATTCACTCACCTCAGCCTCCCAAAGTGTGGGATTACAAGCTGAGCCACCGAACCCGGCTAAGGAACAGGTTATTTCTGATGGAGCAGAAGGTGGCAGAAAGGTTCACTGAAGCAACACCAGAGAGCAATTGTTGACCACCAGAGAGCAAAAATTGGCCACCAAGTACCCTCTCCCTTAGGACATGAGGAAAGGCTAGGACTTTTTAAAAGCAAATCATCCCTACGCCATTTTTAATAATTCAAACTATGCTCATTTATTTAAAGTAATTTTATATTATATTAAATTATATAAACACATACATTCTCACAGAGTTACACAACTTCTACTCAAAGCTGCTTGTTCTCTTCCATGGATATGTCTGCTATCCTTTGCCCAAGTTATATTGTAAAATTTATGATGACTTTACATAGTTATATGTTTATATCTTCCAATCCTATTTTAAATGCCTCTGTAGACATTTCTAGTTTTATTCCTATAAACTTTGTACATTTTTTGTTAAGTTTAATTTTAGGGCATTTAAAAAAATTAGAAATAGACTCTTTTGTTCATGCTTTCGAATTATTGTTTGAAATGCAGACAGCTAGTGATAACTGCTTATTAATTTTTACTAACTTATTTTGCTTATAGCTTTGGGTTTCTTTTGATTTTCTTATGGATATAATCAAATCACATGTAAATTTTGTCTTCTTTTCTCTCCATTTGTTTTCTTCTTTCTTTCTTTTGCATAATTATATTAGCTGGCACCTTCAGAACAATGTGAAACAGAGAAAGAACAGTGGGCATCTTTGTTGTGTTCCTTACTTTAAGAAAAATGCTGCTGTTTTTCATCATCAGTTAATTTTTAGTTTGAGATAGTTGTAATAACATCAATATTTCATATGGTTCTATTTTCCCATCTAAGTACTAATCAGGCCCAACCCTGCTTAGCTTCTGAGATCATGTGTATTCAGGGTGGTATTACCATAGACATATGGTTCTATTTTCTAACTAATTTTAAACAGAAATAGAAGCAAACATTTTGGCACTTTTCAGAATCTGTGAATTAATAATATACTTTTATCCTTTGACCTTTGGGATTGAACCATTCTTGCATTCTCATAAATCAATGTTAATAGTATAAGTTCTTATCATTATATATTTTCAAAAATCATCTTGGCTGATCTTGTATACTTATTGCTTAAGAAACTCAAAGGGTCATTGTTAAGAACCAGAACACCACTGAAATTAAAATTTGTCTCTTCATTTTAAGAAGATGGGCCAATCTAAGCAGAAAATTAGGACAAAATCATTTGCCTAGCCAGAATTATCTTAATAAGAGATTCAGTTTTGAACTAATAGATTACCCTTAGTACATGTAAATAGCTATTTGAGAGATACGCTTCATAAATGAGGTAAAAAGTAGACTAAGGAAATGAAATGTAAAACAGAACAAGGAAAATGAACAGATTAGCAGTTACTTTAGCTCAGAAATTATAATGTAAGATTTAAAAGAATACTGAATTTAAAAACACATTTTAAAATACACATCTACAGCATAAAGTTAAGCATCTACATACTAATTATAATGAAGAAGTAATTTTCATAAGCAGTGTGCTTTCTTGTGGAGAATAGAATAATATGCCCTTCAGTGGTCTTATGATAGACATTTCTCTATGTTAGTATTTCTGAAATTAAGATGCAACTATAATCATGATGGTCATTTCTAGGTTTTAGTTAACATTTTTTTTTCTTTCTTAGTGATGCATGAAATAATAAAGTTAGCTGAAAATTGGTGGTATCTTAAATTTGATAAAATGTAGCAAATCTCAACTTTAAGGATATTATAGATATTTACCTTTATTACTTGGTTTTGCAAAAAAGCTCCAACTCCTTACCCCTACCTCCCACACATATTCTCTTTTTTTAAAAAAATGCTATTACCATATGCAAATTTTTTTAACATAAACAAAGTTGAAATTACATTTAGATTTAAGGGCTTTGAGAACTTCAGGATTTACTCTGTAATGACCCAATATTGCAGGAAGTTGCAAAATTGAGGTCGGATGTATAGGCAGATGCATGCAGGTGAGCGATGCACACAGGTGTTGTGCACTACAGTCACTGTTTGGGTTCTACCCAGTTTTTAGTAGAGTCAGTATGTAAAATTATTGCAAGCCTGCAGAATTGCCAGGTAACTTTGTTCAGGAAAGTAGAACAGGTAGTTATTACAGTGTTTCTCAATTGGAGCTGTCAGTGTAAGAGAAGTCACTGATCTTCTCTGTCCCCTGCTCCTTTCTTGTCACCCAGCTCTTCCAGAAGACAAGAACACAGACACAGAATGTCCATTTCACCCACCATATCATTTCCTGCTCTGCTTACTTACCTCCTCACCACAGACAACAACAAAGGACCAGTTACAATTGCTTCTCAGAAGAGCCCTGCATCTGCACATGTGAAATAGGGGAGTCTACCATTACAAAACCAGATGTAAAGGAAATAACTACCAAAAAGTCCTGTGAACTGAAGGGATAGTTTCTAGGTCAGGGATCTCAAACTAGCAAACTGACCCATGAACTAACCACAAGCCACCTTTGTCTTTCTTCCAAGTGTGAATATAAACCCCTCCTCTTAAGAAAAAACAAAGAAAAGAAAAGAATATTTTCATGAACATCTCTGGTCACCATAATCAGCCACTACCAACTTCCAAAGAATTCTGCTAATCTCTTGAAACATTCTCTTCAGCTCTTTAATAATGATTAAAATAAAAACAACAGAATCAACAGCACTTAGCCAGTTTTAATTTTCAGTATTGGTAGAGTCAGCAAGAACTCTTTACTTATCAACCTCAGTGTGGACTTACCTTTCGCACAGCTCCTTGAAAGGCCTGTTTAATTATCTTACATGAATCAGGTATTAATTTTGTGTCTTGACTCTCCAGAGTTGTGTCTTGCAAATCTGCCTCTTCATGGAGTCTCAAAATTCTGTAAATGCAGTGAGTGCCATCTTCTGATATTCTATTAGGATCCATCTGAGAGGGAAAAAAGTAAGGATATTAGAATGGTTGTTCATTAATCACTTTTCTATTTAGTAAAGTATGACTGAAGAAGAGAAATTTCATTCTTGCAGGACTCTTTATGTCCCTAATGATTACTATTTAATACAATTCTCTTTAAGCTGGTGAAAACATTGTCTTCTAATTCATTTGATGGAACGGCTGACTATCACCCACAGTACAAGGCACAGTTACTTCTATGGTGGCTTTTTGTTCTTTTGTTGTTTTTTTGTTTATTTGTTTGTTTTGTTTTTCATTTGTTTGTTTTGAGATAAGGTCTCACTCTGTTGCCCAGGCTGGAACACTGTGGCACAATCACGGTTTACCGCAGCCTCGACCTCCTGGGCTTGGGTGATCCTCTTGCCTCAGCCTCTCAGGTTGCTGGGACCACAGGTACATGCCACTATGCCTGGCTAATTTTTGTATTTTTCACAAAGACGAGGTCTTGCTATGTTGCCTAGGCTGGTCTTGAACACATAATAAGCTCAAGCAATCCTCCCACCTTGGAGTGATTACTGGCGTGAGCCACCACACCCAGCTTTGTGGTGGCTTTTAAAGAACAACAGAAGCATACACATGTGATTCATGGGGGAAATTCTCAAAATTGTCTGACAACATGAAAGTCCTCATAGAGGGCAGGGTCATCAAGAAATCATATGTGGCATTGCAGGTAGAGAAAGCTTTTTGTCTTTAAGTTATACACAAGATGCTAGAAGGAATTATGAAATCCACTTGAATATTCAAAGCACCAAACCTACACAAATCAGGCAAATTAGCATCACCTTTAACCACCACGTTTACCTGGCTTTTCCCCTTAATCAATGTGTATTTTAATCAGCTGAAGAAAGAGAAATCAGTCTCCTAGCTCCAAACAAAACCTAAAGCCAGAAGCATTATTTCTCTTTTTGTTGACCCTCTCATCAGTGTTTCCCAGTTGGAGTGGTGCACCTGTCAGGAAGTGTCTGGGAATGTATGAGGGCGATATTTGATGTCACACTGGGGTGGAGAGGCTGCATGAGCAGGTCACTTAGACATGTGCCGGAGTGATACTGAGATTCTTGTCATGTAAGAAATTGTCCTACCCAAAATAGACCCCCTTTAAGTAAGTAGCTAATCTGGTTAGAACAGGTTTGGACTGTCTGCCTGTTCCTTCCAGGTCTCTGACAAGCCTCTGTAGTGGCTTCAATGGCCCAAATAAAGGATAGCACTGATAACTATGAATTGTTTTAATAATAATAGTTTAACTTGTCCTTTTTCAAATATTCAAGGTACTTCATGTGCATTTGCTTATTAGTAGGCACAAACTCGACGAAAAAAATGAAAGCTACACAAGTTTATAATAACTCAAGTGCAGTTCAAGTTAATACCAAGTCTTTCTTTCCTGGTTTAATTATTTTCTAAAAAGTAATCAGGAAGATGTACCAGTTTGCTAACCAACCAACAGAAATAAACTAGAGAGACACCTATCTATATCTGAAATTCTCAAAATGAAATGATAGCATTTAAGCAAATGTGCACCCAGTAATAATAAAATTGTATTATTCCAGTCTTGTGAATATAAGGGTTATCTACGATTATCATGGGAGAGGCACCACAATGAAGCAAAGCAGTTTGCAACCCATATTTATTTTTCATATTTTCTTTAGAATAATTAGTACAAATCAGAATATGTGAGGTTTTTCTGAAAGGAAAGCTTTAAATCACATACTTTTTTGCTTTTAAGGCTCACTCATGCCAATAAGTATCCCACAAGACTAGAAAAGCCTGAGCAACTGATACGAAGGGTCACTGGGTTCAGACCTCAGGAAGGATCATGGCAAAGGCCTCAGTTGGCTCACCACTAGAAAACTGCTGAGCTAAAGGAAGACTGTGGCCCTGGGGGGAAATGCCTGGGGACCCTAGAACTGGTTAAACTCCAGCCCTGCTGACAAGCTAAGAGCTGTCTAACAGAAGTAGCAGTCCCCTATATTCATGCGACAGTCTCGTCAGCTGCGTCATGGGCTCCCTAGGAGCTTGTTAGAAATGTCAAATCTCGCCAGGTGTGGTGGCTCAGGCCTGTAATCCCAGCACTTTGGGAGGCTGAGGTGAGTGGGTTGCCGGAGCTCAGACTGGGCAACTTGGTGAGACCTCGTCTCTACAATAAATAAAAAAATAAGCTGGGTGTAGTAATGCACGCCTATAGTTCCAGCTACTCGGAAGGCTGAGGTGGAAGGATCGTCTGAGCCCAGCAGGTCCAGGTTACGGTGGCTGTGAGTGCCACACTGCACTCCAGGCTGGGCAACAGAGTAAGACTCCAACTTAAAAAAAAAAAAGAAATGTTAAATCTCAAGCTCTGCCCTGGCACACTGCCTGAGAATCTGAATTTTAGCAAGATCCCAGGTGATATGTATACAAATGAAAGTGTGAGAAGTAATGCTTTAAAACATCAAATATACAAATACAGATTTTCTGCTATTAAAATTACTCCAAATTTCCTTGGACAAGAGTTTAAAACTTTTTTCTCAGGTAACATCAATTTACATAAAAATACTGCAAGTTAAAAATGGCTACCTCCTAAAACTTGTTTTAATAAACAGTAAAATAATGTGCGGGGGGAATGGCTAATGATTCTATGCAAATAGGCACAGTGCAAAGACTTTGTCCCCTTCTCTTAAAAAATGCCCGTGTTGGTCAGGCCCGGTGGCTCAGCCTATAATCCCAGCACTTTGGGAGGCCAAGGCGAGTGGGTTGCCTGAGCCTGAGGGTTCGAGACCAGCCCGGGCAACTTGTGAGACCTCATCTCGACAATGAAATAAAAAATAGCCTGTTGTGGTAGCACACATCTGTAGTTCCGGCTATTTAGAAGGCTGAGACGGAAGGATTGCTGGAGCCCAGAAGGTCAATGCTGAGGTGGCCGTGAGCGTGCATGCCACTGCACCCCAGCCTGGGTGAAGGAGTGAGACTCCACCTCAAAAAAAAAAAAAATGCTCATGTCTATTATAGATCCCTTTCCCACCTCCACCCACCTGCCTCCCGCCAATTTCTTCAGTGTCCCCAAGGGTAGGGTGCAATTGTTGAATCTCTCTCCTAGTGTTTGGAATATGCAATTGAGAACCACTGTTTCGGAAGGCAACATAAGAGCTCAAATATGGATAAAAACCTCATCGATTAACTGTTTTTCCTAAAAGAAATCAGGAATGCATTTCATAATTGGTTTTACAATACTCATTTTTTTTTTCACTTAAGGATCACACATTAGTAATTTATTTTTAACCTACAAACAAATATATTTCTCATTCCAGTGTCCTTGCAGCTCTTTTTCTGAAAATGGAGACTAGGAGAAAAGGGAGGAAAAGAGGTTTGGGTACAAGGCCAACCATATCCACTGGTAATGAGGGCCCCCACTGATGTGGCCTCTACACGGAAGGAACTGCAGAGCAGGGAGCCAGGCTGGTGCTGGATATTCAACTATGTTCATCGAGTAACTGAATAAATGGATCTCCTACCCAACAACAACCCGTTTCTCAGAACACAACAGTCTGGTTGGAGGATTTGCATGACTGAAAAATTATACTATTTTAGCTACTAATTAGGTCATTTACATATTAAAATAAGAAATGGACATATTTGTAGTGTTGCAAATCATTTGAAAAGCCTTTTCAGTAAGTTCAACATGCCAGGCACTGAGCTAGATGCAACAAATAAGGTAGTGGGCAAAGCAGACAGTCCCTGTCTTCATGGGCTGCATGGCTTAATTCAACTATAGAACTCAGAACTTCAACAGAAAAATCACAGTAAACTGAGTTACTGGTGAATTTATTGCACCCATACATGTCTGAAAACATTAAATAAATCTTGACTACCTGACTTAAAATGAACTTTTCAAATGCATTTTTCAGATGAGGAAATGCCTACAAAACAAACTTCTTTTTTCTTAGACTCAATTGATACTTAATGATTTGTAGGGTTAAAGGAGGCAGGATGCTTGACATCTGTGCTACTTCATTATCTGTTTTCTCAAACAGGCAGCCTGCATACTTCAAATCAGATTTTCAGTGGTAAGTGCTGTCCTCGCTTACAAACAGTCAGGAAGATTGGTTTGTGCATATTGGGGGACTAAGGAAAGAAGTTAAAAGGGCAAAAGATTTCGAGTTTTCTGAAAAGCTTATCTGACAGCTAAACTCTAAGATTTGAATGTGGTTAGATGGATGTTACACACACACACACACACACACACACACACACACACACAAATTTTACAAGCAACTCTTTGAAAGTATTTTTTTTTTCTTTGTAAACCAAAGTATGAATACTATGTGGTAAATATACAGCACAAGCCACACGCTGTTTTCTCTTTGGCAGGGTGGTGAGGGGAAACCAATCTACATTGGATCTGGTATATATATATTTAAATCTAGGCACAGGCAATATGCAAACATTCAGGAGGTTGATTCATTTTTATCATTCAAACACAAGTTAAGAAGGAAAACTTTTTTGTAAATAGTCACAGTAATTTTTATACTATCCTGGGCATTTTTCTAAATGCATTCAAAGCTGAATTAATCTGCTTGTTTCTTGAAGATTTCCACGCCTTCCTTTCTCCACTTATAAACAAAATAATACAATTAACTAGTTGTATCATTTTTTGAACTATAAACTGCAAACATATTACCTGATACTAGATTACTTCATTCTCATTGAAATGTGTTCAGAAACCCCAAGCAGTTGATCCACAACTTTAATGGAAATTTTTTTTAAAATTACTATTTCTTATTTGGTCCTAAATTCTAATCCAAAGGAGCCGACGTAAGTGAAAATGTTAACTCAGTGGCAAGTCTCATTGAGTCTATTCTCTTAGCTAGACACTTGAAAGAAGGGTTCCAGCACATGTAAAAGTGGGAAGAGCTACAGAGTGAACCCCCATGCACCCAGCAGCCAGCTTCTACTGCATCATCTATAAGAAACCACTGCCCACCTCTACCCTCCCCACTGACTATTTTGAAACAAATTCCAGACATCATAGCATTTTATTTGTAATTATTTTAGAATGTATCTCAAAATGATTCTGACTGCTTTAGTTATCAAATGTAGACACAAGATCCAGTAAAACACAACCAGATCTAGTGGTGTATACATGGGAGCACACTGCTCCTAATATTATTTACTGAAAGAGATGAGCTTTTCAAAACACAGTTCAAAATTAGCTTCAGAGTAATGTCTAAAACATTCTTTTAGAAAAGTCTTAGAGAAACTCACTTCTCGTGGTCTTTAGGAAACTCTACCCAGAAGTCTGATGGCATTAAATTCATCAGATGAAAACTTTCTAGCTAGGCTTTCTAACTCACATGTCCAACATTGGAAAAAGGTTTGGTGTTTGCTTGGTATCCTTGTGACATCAAGACCGCTAAATGATGACAGTTGATCATCAGAATGCCAGACCCCTCAGCCCACCTGATGAGAATTCCTGAACCACCACGCCAAGAGCCCAACAGGTCTCTCCTATATGACCATCCCATTGATGTCCATTGCTCCTGCCAAGCTGGCTGCTCATGGTTCCTAGAACCCCTTCCTTCCCTTCTGCTCTTTCTACACACTTCACTATTACTGCAATGAAAATGACACATTTCTAACATGTTAGAAAAGAGAAAAAGTGTAGCTCACCTGCATCTTTTGTCCCTTTTCTGAATATTGCACTTCTGTTTGACCAAGAATAACAAGTTTGTTTTTCCCCTCTTTGGAGGCCTCTCTTTTCCTGGCCCCATGTACACAGTGTGTGTTGAGTACATGATTCATAACTCATATTCCATAGCATCTAATGGTACCATGCACCAGGCAGGCACTCCATGCACAAGCATTAAACAGGGGTTAACAAAATACTCGATGGGAAAATGAATCAACCATTCATTTTTTACTACAACACACTCCAATGAAAGAAAAATGTTTAGTCACATTCATAAAGACTTGTGTAATCTATGTTGCAAGTAAACCATTCAAAAGTTATCTTTAGAAAAAAAGTTATTTCATCGGGGAAAGATTGTTTTTTAAAATGCAAACTTTCTGAAATATTGCTTATAGATCTTCTACTTTTGTTTTAGTAGATCATCATACTAGTCCTAGAAAATGCAAACCATACTTAGCAAACAGGCTATGATTAAAAGTCATGGCGTCCAAGATGCTGGCACATGTCAAAAACCCATACAATCCACGCAGTGCCGTGTTTTGAGACATCCAGTTTGGTTTAGTCGTCACCTTTGAATCTGAAAATGAATGAAGTCCAAACCCAACTTTCTTTTCCCATAAAAAAAAAAAGTGCATAGTCAGCCCCCCACTTCCTCTGAGAAAGAGTTCACAGCACCAGACAAGAATACTTGAATGAATCCAACCAACTGCACTGCAATTTCCAAGAAAACACAAGAGCACAAACCACCAGAAAGCATAATATTACACATTACCCCTTCCTTCCTATCTCCCTGCAGTTCCGAGCCGTGGCGCAAAACCTCTTTATCTTTTTCTTCGCGACGTTGCAGCGAGGCTGTGGCACCGCGCACACCTGGCTTCCGTCTGTCCTCCATCCACCTCCCCGGGAGGCACGTGGGGCCGGCTGTCCTTCCTCTGCCCGCGCGGGGAGCCCCACAGGACAGCGCAGCAGCAGCAGGGCTCTGTTCCAAGCCCCGGCCTCTGGTCGCGCTCGGTCATTCTGCCCATCCGACGACCAGGGCACTGGCACCGCGACCTTCAGCTCTTCGCACCCCTCCGGCACGGTGGCCCCGAGCACACCTGCAGAGCAGCCAGGCCGGGAACCGAAATCCGCCCGACGGTGGGCTGGAGGGCCAGGGTCGATGCCCGAGAGCAGGCGCTCAGGGTTTGTCCTCGGTGGACCTAAGTTGGTTCTTAACTTCAAGTGAGAAATGAAGCGGGAGTGTGTGTGTGTGTGTGTGTGTGTGTGTGTGTGTGTGTGTGTGTGTGTGTGTGTGAGAGAGAGAGAGAGAGAGGGAGAGAGGGAGAGAGAGAGAGAGAGAGAGAGAGAGAGCACTGGGGGTGCGATCCCTTCTGAAGAGGTGAGTGGCCACTGCCGTTTCAGGACACCGGGAGATGAGACTGAAACCCATCCTCTGCCTGGGAGGCGATGCGGGCAGGGGTACTTGCGCGGAGAGGCGAGCGCGCCCGGCAGCCCCGCGCCCGACTGTCCCCAGCCAGACGCTCCCCCTCTTAGAGTCAGTTTCCGCTCTTGAACTCACCCTCCTGAACTTGCAACATCTAGGGGGCCGAGCTCGGAGTCCAGACTCAGTTTCCTACCAGTGAGGAAGGAGAGCCTGACCGCGCCCCCGGGGAGGTGGCCACTCACCTGCGCTCTGAAGTAGAGGAACAGGGCGACGCTGCAGACCACCTGGCCCAGCCCGAGCCCCAGGAGGGCCACGAACATGGAGCGGGAGGCGGCGGGCGGCGGGTGCGGCGCGGGCGGCGCCGGCGGCGGGGCGTGCAGGGGAGCCTCGTGCGGGGCGCCGGGGCCGCCGCCCATCTCGTCCGAGCCGCGCAGGTACTTGGTGTAGTCTCGGCTGGCGCGGCGCATGGCGCTGGGCCGCTGCTCGGCCGCTCCCCTCGCTGTCCCGTCTGCCCGCGGCCACCTCCGAGGGCTGCGGCGGAGCCGGCGCGGGGCCAGGCGGGCCTCGACGCGGGGCGCGGACTCGGAGCCCGGCGTGGCTCCCCGGGCGCGCGGCGAGCGGGCAGGGCGCCCGGCTGCCCCGACTCTTATAAAGCGCTCCAGGAGGGCTGGCCGCGGGAGCCAATCAGCCCGGGCCAGGCCGACTCTTCCACTCCCCCCTCGGGCTCCCCTTCCTTCCTTTCGCCCTGCCTCCCTCGCTCTGTCACTGAAGGGCCTCCTCCCCATCAAGGCCCTCTGAGGAGGCTGTGGGTTACTCCTCGAGCGGTGCCAGACTCTGCTGGCGCATCCTCAGTTGCCCTTCTGGAGGGCCAAGAGACCGGCTGGAGAAGATGCAGATGAGTCTTGTTTCGGTGAAGGACGAGGGAGGCATCCCGGACACTCCTCAGGCAGATCACAGGCCAGAGCCTCAGTTTCCTCCCTAGGAGGAATCTGATGGTCTCTAAAGACACTTTCTATCCCCACCCTCCCACACACAAATCCAGCAAGGAACATCCTCGGGGATCCTAGGCTTCAGCCTCTGTCTTGGTTCCAGGTATTTAGGAAGAATCTGAAAAGTCCGGAACCCCCTTTCCGAATCCCGGTTCTGCGTCTTCAACGTGGCTTCGAGTGAGGCGGATTTCGAATGTGGCAGCAGAGAGCCTGGAGACACCTAGTCTGACTTGAAGAAAATGAAAACGGCGCAGAGCAAAGGGGAAAGGGCCAGAAGCAGCATCCCAGGACTGCTCTCACCCGACTGTCAGGAAAGAGAGGTGTTACACAAAACTGATGATGTAGTTAGATGTTAGTTTCATTGCTGATGAAACCTTCCCAGGGTTTTTTTAAAGCCTCTATTCAGAATTGTGGCCGTTGGCGAGAAAATGAAAATATTAACATTGCTCACAAATTCTGATGCATCTTTGGAAGGGAGGAGAGGAGGCCAATTTAAACATCCATAAAACTGAGTATGTTTCCACTTTTTGGTTAATACAGTCAGCCCGTAGTAGTCAGGGATTTCGCATCTGTAGATTCAACCCACCACGGATCAAAAATATTGAGATTTAAAAAGTGAATGGTTGTGTCTGGACTAAACGTGAACAGACTTGTTTTCCTTGTCATTATCCCCCAAATATTACACTACAACTATTCATATAGCACATACACTGAATTAGGTATTATATATAATCTAGAAAGGATTTGAAGTATATAGGAGGATGTGCCTAGGTTACATGCAAATACTATGCCTTTTTTTTTTTTTTTTTTTTTTTTGAGTCGGAGTCTCACTCTGTCACCCAGACTGGAGTGTAGTGGCTGCTCCCGGCCACCGCAGCCTCGCCCTGCTGGACTCCGGCGATCCTTTCGCCTCAGCCTTCCGAGTAGCCGGAATTACAGACATGCGCTACCACGCCCGGCTGATTTTTGATTTATTGTAGAGATGAGGTCTCGCTGTCCAGGCGGGTCTCGAACCCACAGGCTCAGGCAATCCACTCACCTCAGCCTCCCAAAGGCGCAGGATTACAGGCTAAGCCACCGAGCCTGGCTACTATACCATTTTATATGAGAAAATTGAGCATTTGTGATTTTTAGTATCTGTGGGGAGGGTGGTGTCCTGGCACCTATCTCCCATGGATCCTGAGGGACCACTGTACTTTTTTGTTTTGCATCCTCTTACTGCCTAATTCTATAATGAGCACTTTTACAGACAAGATGTGTCACAAATGACATATGTCTGAGTAGTTAAAGCATGTGTTCTATTTTATTTTAATTTTAGAGTTGTGGGTACATGGGAGGCTTTATTACACAAATCCTCCCTCCCACCCTCCAGAGTGGATGTGATACCCAGCGGGTGTTTTGTGTCCCTTATCCCACCTCCCTCCCTCTCTCCTTTAGTGTTGTCCAGTGTCTGTTGTTCCTTGTACCCAATGTTTAGTGCCCACTTAGCAAGAACAAAATCATGTGTTCTAAACTGAACACTCAGACCTCAGTACATGTAGAAGAGTGACCAGGTTGGATTAAAAATCAGCGCCCATAAAAAGGAAATAATTTGTTCAAATTCAAAAATGCCGTTAGCATTTATATCTGTATGATTATATAGTTTGATAGGGAAAATAAAAGAAAATTCACCATAGAAACAATATTATTTTCTCCTCCATGTAGTCCTTGGCCTCTTCCTACTTTTTGTTAACTTTGGGAAGTAGGTTTGTTTCTTCCTCTCCCCGGCTTCTGCCTCCTCCTCCTCCTTTTTCTTTACTCAAAAAACAATTCTGTGCTTCTTCCTTCTCATAAATCTTTATCAGGATCAAAAATTTTCAAATATTTTACAAGTAAACCCACAATAACTTTACTGTAGTCCCTTCTTTTCTTTTAAATGAGTTTTTATGCAACAACGTTTTATACATTTTTAAAAATTTTCCAAACATTTGATCCTCAAGTTACAAGAAGGTCCCTTACACTTCTGAATCATATTCAGGTATGCTTGGCTCAGGACCTTCACATATGGGACCATAAGTTACATCCCTACAGAGTTCTTCATATGATATTCCTCCTGCTTGGGAGTTTTCCTTTAGTGCCCTAAAGATGTCATTCCATTGAAATCTGGCTTCCATGGCTGCTCTGGAAACTCTGCTGACAATCCACTTGCTGCTCCTTCCAAGTTAATGTATCTTCTTACCTTCTTATCTTCTTCTTGTTTTCTTCTTGTCTATCTTCTTATTTATTATTTATCTTATTTTTATTATTCATATTTACTTATATTTTCTTCTCTTCCTACTTACTCATTTGTCATTTATTCCATCTTATCTATTCATTTGTCAACACTCCACTGCCTAATGAATAAGTAAACCCCATATGTTCAAGGACTTTTCCTGTATTATTTACCTCTGTAACTCTCACCACTTCCTAGAATGTTGTCTGGTCCCAGTGGTGCACAGTAAATACTTGCTGGACAAAAAATGAGCAAAGGGATCTTCAAAGCCTCTGCCACACTCCAGTCCAAGTCACACTGTTTTGCACTTGAATTAATCATGTATTCTTGCTAATCCCACTACCTCCAGTCTGGCTGGCTCCTGAACAGTTCTGTATACACTGATCATGATTTTCTTTTAAAGGCAAAAATATTATATCATTTCCACAGTCCTCTAATGGCGTCTAAATGTTGTTGGTACAAAGCCTAAACTCTGGAGATGAAAAACTTCAAATGGTCCTTCACAAGCTGGCTCGGGATTCCCTTTCTACCTCAGCTTCGAACGGTCCCCTTAGCTAAAATATCCTAGCTACACAAATCCTCCCACCCATCCTCAGTAGAGGACATGGTACCCCATGGGTGTATGTCCAAGGGGGACATACAGGACAAAGGATCAGGGAGAGGAAAGACTGTGGAGAATGTTGAAGACCATGACAAATTGGAGGAGAGCACACAAATTCTATTCTGAAGCATCATGTTGGCCGTACCAAACATGTCCATAGACCTACAGTCTTCAGTCCTTACCAGGGATTCATGGAGCCCCTTAAATCACACTTGCCTGACAGGTTTACTCTCCAGCTCCTGAACGTGGTTTGCATTTTCTAGTTTCTAGTTCCTTTTTTTGCTTCGTCTTTCCTCTCCAGCCTCATGCTTTTTGAACCAGCAACAAAGAACTGCTTGCATCTTCCCATTTCTAACCTCTATGTCTTTAGTCATTCTGTTTTTTTCTGCCAAGACTGTTCTTCCCTGACTTTTTCACCCGGACCTGGCTCATCTTCAAACATTCGGTTAAGACCTTTCGTCCTTATGAAGCTTTTCTAGATGCTCCTTCCCATACTCCTTCCTACTTCTCTATAATTTTTTTATTACACTATGTGCATATGATTAACATAGTGCAGAAACTTCATTTATAATCTTTAATTTACTTCTCTATGTCATCTACTAGACTGTAAGTTCTTTGAGGGCAGTCATCAGCTTTGTATCCCTACTGCCCTAACACAGTGCTTAATGAATGTTTGTAAAATGCATGAACAAATTAAAAAATAAAATAAATGTTTTTGGCATTCCTATAACAGAAGGCTGAACTGGGAAGAAGACAAATGTTAAAGAGGAGAGTGCCAAGATCCCCAAACGTCACTCCCTGAATATACTGATAGCCTAACTTAACTAGGAAAACATAATCAGGGTATAATATGCCTGGACATTAAGGGGAAATAAATACTTGTATGTAAATGCTAATTTTGTAAAAATTTAATGCCAAGTTATAGAGCTTCAAAAAACTTGAATTTGAGTGGCCATCAGATATTATGTAATTATCTACAGCAGCAGTCTTCAGACTTTTCAGTCTGAGGACCTCTTTATTCTCTTAAAGAATTGGAGACCCCAATAAGCTTTTTAAAATGTAGTTATATCTATAAATATTTACCATATTAGAAATTAAAATAAAAACTTTTTGTTCATTTATGGGAACAACCTGTAACATTTTATGAAAAATAATAAAGTTATTTTGAAAATCTTAGTAAAAAGGGCTGCATTGTTTATCTTTTGCAAATCCCTTTGATAAAAAACAACTCTATTCTCCTATTTGCTTCTGTACTCAATCTCCTGTGGTAAATAGTTTTTCCTGAAGTGCATGAAGAAAGTTAACCTTACACAAACATATAGTTAGAAAAGAGAGGGCTATTTTAATTGCCTCTTCAGATAATTGCAGAGTTCTTTTATACTATACCAAACCTCAACAGTGTCATTTCTCTTTTTTTTTTTTTTTTGAGTGGGAGTCTCACTCTGTCGCCCAGGCTGGAGTGCCATGGCATGCACTCCATCAACCTACTAGCATCAACCCTAGCATCAACCTACTAGGCTCAGGCGATCCTTCTACCCCAGCCTTCCAAGTAACCAGAAATACAGGCATGCACTACCATGCCCGGCTAATACTTTTTAAAAAATTTTTATTGTAGAGATGAGGTCTCTCCAAGTTGCCCAGGCTGGTCTCAAACTGCTCAGGCAGTCCACACACCTTGGCCTCCCAAAGTGCTGGGATTACAGGCTGAGCCACCGAGCTCGACTATAGTGTCATTTCTTAGTGTCATTAGTTGCACTATGGTATCTAAAACCATTAGTGCTGTTTTTCTATTCTGTCACAATAATATTCATTGTTCTGTCTTGCTCTTTGAATGGATCTCTCACCCAGGGCTGAATTTGTAACATCAAGCATTGCTCATTTGGTAAATATGGGCTCACTGAGTTTCACAGATCTTCCAAATGTTGACACATTTCATAACACAATATCAAATACCCACATTCACTAGTATGGCCACTGATTTCATCAGGAAGTCACCAGGAAGCTAAGTTTACAGTAGCAGAAGTTTTCCAAAATTCTGATAAATTCTGATTTTCACTGAAAGCTTGAATTGTATCATTGGCAACAAACACTGTCAATTGTTTTACTTATATGGATAGCCTTACTTTGTTTGTTTTGCAGACAATATCAATCAAATACCCAAGTCTAAAAAGCATGTTTTCTCTGTCTTTCATTCAGTTCACAACTCAATTACAAGAGTGCTTTTTCTCATGAAAACCACCACACTTAATTATGTGGCAGAATTTTGCCCCACCAACTATTTTTAAAAGGTGGTGTATTCAAGTGTCAGCATTTAATAAAAATAGCTTTTTTATCAGGGAAATTCTCAAGGGAACCTGGCTTTAAAAAATTAAACTATGAATTATGCAGCAATGAAGATCATAAGGACTACTAATACAGTTTTTTGTGAACTGTGCTTGATTCGCTGACTCTGGTATTTTAACTGTCAGTACAAATGTATACACAGTAAAAAAAATAAAGCAAGTTTTGATCCTAGTATTATTATAAAGATAACTTCAATCTTGAGGATTTTCTGAATGGATCTCAAAGACCCCAGAGACTCTTTGAGAACCACTAATCTAGCAGATGGAGGCACTTTTGGGGAAAGCTGTGCACAGTGCAGCCTAGTTCAAGGCCATATGGTAAATGCTCAGTCAAAATCATGTCCTGGAGCTATTAAAATCTGGGGATCATGAAACAGGGAAGAAAGTTCCATGGTCTAGAGAAAGGAAATAAGCCTAGGGGAAAGGAGGGAAATTAGAGAAATCCTGAGCGATGGTGATGCCGGCCATCTTTTAAGCTACCACTTGTGTCTGTTATCCCCCTTAGGTCTCCAAAATTGCTTCTCACCTGACTTGCTGACACAGAGACCAGTGCCCTGGCTTTTTCAAGTACCTCTTATGCTGCTTTCAATCTCCAGTTAGGGATTCATTAGACCCCCTTCTTGAACCTTCGGACTGTCACATGGTCAGAGGTTGCTACTCACACCCCATCTTCAGTCTGAGTCAACCAAGTTACATCTTTTATATATTGTGCTTCCTGCTAAGTATTTAAAGAGAAGTTTCTGTGACCAAAATCAACAAGCATTCAAACAAGCAGACTATTTCTGGCAATAGCAAAAATAAAAACAAGTTTAGAATCGGAAGCCACTGTTGGATATTAGGTATGGAAAAGTGGTATTGGATGGGCAATTTAAACAGATCACTCTGTCAGCTGAGTTATGTTTGAGATGGGACTGACTGGAGGACCTGTCAGAAGGAGGGGCAGGCATCTAGCTGAGTCCCAATCCTGACTGATCAAGGGCCTGTGGCCTGAGGAAAGGCAACCAAATGAGGGCTAGCATGCTGACTACAGCCAGTCTGTCCAGATTCAAAATGTCGCTCTACTGCTTTCTTCAATGCAACCGGGAGCAATTTACTTAAACTCTCTGACCTTCATTTATAAAAGAGGATGGAACTAAGAGTATCCACACCATAGGGTTACAGTAAGGACTAAATAAGTGAATAGCGCCTTAGAATAGCGCTATTAGAATAGCGCCTAGCAGAGAGTGCCTTCTATTAAGTGATTATTCGCTTTAAAATATTTAAGAGATAAAATAGGCAAAACTTGATGAGCAGATGTGAGAGGTGGCTAGCAAGAGGATCAACACTGGGGTCTTTGGTTTGGGTGACTGGGTGGAGGGTGGCCACATATTGCCTTATTTGAATATATATCTGCTATCTTTACAATTAAGAGTAAAGAAATATTTATATATATATGTATATATCTATAGTATGTATATATACATACTATACATATGTGTATATATATGTATATGTAACTATGTGTATATATATATATATACATACATATATATATATATATATATATGTACACATAGTTGGCCCTCCTTATCCATGGTTCTACATCCATGGATTCAACCAACTTCAGATTGGACATACGAAGTCTGACAATTAAGTTCACAAACGCATCCTAGGAAAAAGAGCTACATATCTCATTGCTGAACATTATTATGGTTACCTTCAAAGTACTCCCTTGGGAAGCTATGGACTGATGTCAGTGCCTAATCCACCCGTCAAAACGATTTTGGAACTCTTTTTCTGGAATGGCCATCAGAGCTGTAGTTGTGAGAGTGTCAAGAGTTTGAATTAGAGCAATGAACAGATCTTAAATTTCTTGTTAGACTTGGCAAGAGTGAAAGTGAAATCAGGGACATGTTAGTCCAAGTTTATGAGGATAATGCCTGAAGAAAACAGCCATGTAGAAATGGATTAAACGTTTTTCTGAGGGGACAGAAAGTGTTGCTAATGACGGGAGGTCAGAACTGCCAGTCATGAGCAGACCTGACGAAAACATTGCAAAAACTCTTTGAATCGTGTGCCAAAATCATTGGCAGACTGTGAAAATCATAGCAGACCAATAAACATTGACAGGGAAACAGGAAAATCTTAACTGAAAACCTTGGCATGAGAAAGGTGTGTGCAAAAATGGAGCCGACGGAGCTCTTATATAACGACAATGCACCAGCTTACACAGCACTGTCTGTGAGGTGGTGAGGGTGTTTTTAGCTAGTAAACTCATAGCTTCCTAAAGGGCGTGTTTCAAAGGTGACTGTAATGATATTCAGCAATGAAGTATGTAGCACTTTTTCTAGGATGCGTTCACGAACTTAATTGTCAGATCTCTTACAGTTGGTTGAATTCTTGAATATGGAACCCCAAAATAAGAAGGTCTGGGTTTTCCACAGTATTGACATGAGACTTGAGCATTCATTGATCTTGGCATCTTTGAGGGTCCTGAAAACAATCCCCCCACAGACACCAAGGGACAATTGTACACATACACACATACACACGCACACACACACACACACACACACACACACACACACACACACGTACACGTCATGTTTTACTCAACAATGAGAATTGTTAGGCGATTTTATCATGGTGCAAACATCGTAGTGTACTTACACAAACCTAGACAGATGATATAGCCTACTACACATCTAGGCTATATGAGTAACCAATTGCTTTTAAGTTACAAGTCTGTACAGCATGTTGCTGTACTGAATACCATAGGTAATTATAACACAATGGTAAATGTTTGCATATCCAGACATATCTGCACATAGAAAAGGTATATAGTATAAAAGATAAAAAATTGTTTACCTGTATAGGTCACTTACCATGAGTGGAGTTTGCAGCACTGAAAGTTGCTCTGGGTGAGCTAGTAAGTGAGTGGTGATTGAATGTGAAGGCCTAGGACATTACTATACACTATTGTGGACTTTATAAACACCATACACTTAGACTACACTAAATTTCTAAACAAATATTTTTTCTTCAATAGTAAATTACACTTAGCTTATTGTGACTTTTTTACATTTGAAATTTTTTAAGTTTTTAAACTTTTTGACTCTGTAATAGCACTTAGTGGAAAACACAAACACATTGTATAGCCACACACAAAAAATTTTCTTTCTTTATATCCCTTATTCTATAAGCTTTCTCTATTTTAAAAACTTTTTATTTTAGTTTTACTTTTTAAACTTTCTTTGTTAAAAGCGAAGACAAATACAGACATCATTCTAGGTCTACACAGGGTCAAGTCATCAACATCACTGTCTTCTATCTCCACCTGTCTTCAGTTCTATCTCCAAAGTTCTTCAGGGACAATAACATGCATGGAGTTGTCATCTCCTATAATGACAATGTTTTCTTCTGTAATACTTCCTGAAAGACCTGCCTGACACCATTTTACAGTTAATTTTTTTTATGAATAGAAGGAATGCCTTCTAAAATAACAATAAAAAGTATAGTATGGTAACTAGAGTTGACCCTTGAACAACACAGGTTTCAACTGTGCAGGTTCACTTATATGGGAATTATCTTCTACATCTACCACCCCTGAGGCAGCAAGACCAACCTCTCTTCTTCTTCTTCCTCCTCCTCCTCCTCAGCTTACTTAATGTGCAAACAGTGAGGATAAAGACATTTATGATGACCTACTCCACTCCATGAATAGTAAATCTATTTTCTCTTTCTTATTTTCTTAATAACATTTTCCTTTCTATCTTACTTTATTGTAAGAATGTAGTGTATAATACATAAACAAAATATGGGTTAATCGACTGTTCATGTTATTCGTGAGGCTTCCAGTCAATAGAAGGCTATTAGTAGCTACATTTCTAGGAAGTCAAAAGTCATACATGGAGCCAGGTTCGGTGGCTCAACCTGTAATCCCGCACCTTTGGGAGGCTGAGGTGAGTGGATTGCCTGAGCCCACGGGTTCGAGACCCGCCTGGGCAGCGAGACCTCATCTCTACAATAAATCAAAAAATCAGCCAGGCGTGGTAACGCATGCCTGTAATAATGGCTACTTGGAAGGCTGAGGCGGAAGGATCGCCGAAGCCCAGCAGGTGGAGGCTGTGGTGGCCAGTAGCGGCCACTGCACTCCAGTCTGGGCAACAGAGTGAGACTCCAACTCCAAAAAAAAAAAAGAAGAAAAAAAAAAAAGTCATACATGGATTTTTGACTGTGCAGAGGGTGAGGGGGTGGGGGGCACCCCTAATCCCTAAAGTGTTCAAGGGTCAACTCTGCATAAACCAGTAACATAATCTCTTTTTATCATTATTGCACACTGAATGTAATTGTATATGCCATTTTTGTATATGACTGGCAGTGCAGTTGATTTGGTACCCCAGCATCACCACCACAAACACGTGGGTAGTGTGTTGCATTACATGTGAGGATGGCTACAAGGTCACTAGAAGATAGAAATTACTCAGCTCCATTATAATCTTATGGACCATCATCAAATATGCAATTCATTGTTGACTGAAATGTTATCTGGTGTGTGGCTGTATAAAAATAGAGATTTATTATATGGAGTTGGTTCGCATGATTATGAAGGCTGAGAAGGTCCATGATCTGCTGTCTGCAAGTTTGAGTCCCAGGAAAGCCAGTGGTACATTTCAAAGGCCTGAGAGTCAGAGAGGTAGATGGAATAGATTCCAGGATTCCAGTCTGAAGACCTGAAAATTAGGAGCACCAAGAGTGAGAGAAAATCACAGTCTTAGCCTAAACAGACAAGCAGAAGGTGACTTTAACCTTTTTCCACCTTTTCGTTCTATTCAGGCCCTCAACAAAGTGGATGAGGCCACACTGGGGAGGGCCTTCTGCTTTACTGAGTTTAGCCATTCAGACGTTAATCTCTCCCAGAAACACTCTCGCAGACACATCCAGAAAGAATGTTTAATCAGACATCTGGGTATCCTGTGGCCCAGTTGTGTTGACACATAAAATTAATTATCACACTATCTTTACAGAAAAGAGCAAACAAATATTTTATAGTCTTAATCTGGTGATATAAAAAGTCTATCATCCTGATTTTCTCCTACTAGACAATTTAAGCAAAACAGTCCTTAACTGTTTGGTTGTTGACTTTATGAATTTTCACTCACTATATTTCTACCTACTCAGCTGATTTCATGAGCACTCTTTTGTCTTCATAAGTGAAATATTTTGGCTGGATACTAGGCTTTCCCTGTCAATGGCATCTTTCTAAAAATTCCAGAAGTAGCTTCCCAATTCTTGCTACTTTACTTTCCCCTGAACATACATAGGAAAATATCAAATATTTTAGTTCTCATTTTTGTTGAAATAGCTATATTCCCCAACCTCCCTCTCAGTTTTTGAGTGTGAAAATTTACATTAGTTTTCAGCACTTCCATAATACATTTGCCCTGATGATTCATGTCTCTATAGAGAAGTTTTCTATTAGATGTTTTCAATGAGGATCCAATATCTTCATCTTTAACATATTCAACAGAACTTTAATCACAATGTCTAACTTTTTGATTTATTAAAACATTATTTGAGAGTGATGCTCAGGCCTCAGACTTCTGTGACAACTAAAAACCTGTTGGATATCTCCAAATGACAAAGACCATGTGATCTGTTTGGTACTCTACAATCAATAATGTGATCACACCATTAACATTTAACCATAATGAGCTATGCATGTATTTATTTTTCTGTTTGTTTATCTTGTTGAGACTGCAACCATAATTTCTGGCTAAAGAAGAAAAATGATGATTTCTCAAATGCTAATAAATGAACCAAGACATATTATGATATAAACTTTTTTCTATAAAATAGTCTAAATAAGTATTATAATTACAAGGGCATAATTCAAGAGTCTTTTTTTCTCATTATCTTCGATTTGCCCAACTCCTGCCTCCCCTCCAGATTCATTCTCTGCCCCTCTTTGCTTCTATCTGCCCAGGAGGCTGATCTCCACTGCCTGAATCACCTGGGCTCCCTTGTTCTGTGGCTGACTTTTAACTCAGTCAATGGGAGGTACCGGCAGTGGTCTAGAAGGCAGAAGGAGAAAGAAATAAGGGACTTGATTCTTTCCCCACTCCAAACCTAGTCTCATTGAGATTCTAGGCCTGACTGTGTTCCTCTGTGTTCGCAGTCCCAGCCCTCTCTTGGCTCTACTAACACCTTCCTTTCTCCTTATCCTTTCAGGTCAAGGGGGTACGTATTAGTTTCTTATTGCTGCAATAACAAATTATCACAAATTTAGTGGGTTAAGCAGCACAAGTGTATTATCTTTTTTTAAGTTTTAATTTTAAAGATGTGGGATACAATTCAGGGTTAGGTATACAAACACTTATTATGCAAGTACCCTTGTTGATGAGGTGTGGCCCTCCCTCCCCTGGCAATTTCCCACTACTGTCAATCCTGCCCCCGGCTCCCGACAGTTTCCCACTACTGCCAATTCCTTTCTTATAGTATTATAATAATTGTTCAATGTCCATTTATAAGTGAGAACATGCCGTGCTCAGTTCTTTGTTTCTGTGATAGATCACTCAGTATGCAAATGTTTTATCTTACAGTTCTGGGGCATAGAAGTCAAAAACATGTCTGCAGGGCTGCATTTTTTTTCTTTGTATCTCTAGGAAGAATTCATTATCTTGCCTTTTCCAGCTTCTAGAGGTTGACTCTATTCCTTGGCTTGCAGTGCCTTTCTTCATCTTCACAGTTCATCACTCTAATCTCTAGCCTCTGATTCTGTCCTTACATCTGACTCTAATTACTGTCTCCCTCATATAAGGATGCTTGTGATTTCATTGAGACTGCCCAGGTAATCTAAGATCATCTCCTTATCTCAAGATCCTTAACTTTATCACACATACAAAGTCCCTTTTGCCATTTAAAGGTTACATATCCACAGACTCTGGGGTTTAGGATATGAACATCTTATAGGGAGCATTAGTCAGCGTATTACATTGTGGGAAAGACATCCTACTTTTGCTGGTCCCGGGGTTCTTCACCACTCCTTGTTAATTTGCCTAACTCTGTTACAACTCTTCAAATGAAAGTCTCTTCAGTTAAATCCTTTGGATTTGTCACACATTTCCTGGCAGATCTTATGTGATATACTTGCTAAATCTGCAACCAACTAATTTTACTAAGTATACATATTATAAAATATCTATGTATCCCTTCATATAATAATAATTTTAATGTATATTACTGTGTTAATAAGTATTCCAAAATATCTTACCCTGGAGATAGAGTCAGCCCAAGCAACATTATGAAGCTGGTGTACTTTGTCTTCTGTACTTACCACTTCTTTTATCACTCTTGTTCCTCCTCTGAGTGTTCCTGCCTCTTCTGATCTCAGATCCAGGCTGCTTTTACTCACTGAAGACCTAATGAAACTTCTCACCTAGGTTTGGCCTCTCTAATAGTCTAATCCAGCATTCCTATCACCCTTTACAAGCAACCTGTCCTCACCACATTCCGTTCAGCTAACAAATTAACTAATAAATGATAACAAATCAATACCAACTTATGTCAATGAACACTTAGCTTGATGTTTTATGTTGGCAAACTTCTGGGAATCTAATTCCTTACCCCTCTTGGTTTAAATCACGCAATTTATAAATTTAGAAAAGAGAGTTGTATTTCTTTTATTTTTATTTTTTGAGTTGGAGTCTCACTCTGTCGCCCAGACTGGAGTGCAATGGCCGCTCCCTGCCACCGCAGCCTCGACCTGCTGGGCTCCAGCAATCCTTCTGCCTCAGTCTTCCGAGTAGCTGGAATTACAGGCAGGCGCTACCACGCCCAGCTGATTTTTTTTTTTAATTTATTGTAGAGATACGGTCTCACCAAGTTGCCCAGGCAGTTTCGAACCCGCGGGCTCAGGCAATCCACTCACCTCAGCCTCCCAAAGGCACGGGATTACAGGCTGAGCCACTGAGCCCGGCTGAGAGTTGTATTTCTTAAGAAAGGGATTTTGATCTGCAGGTGGGAGTGCATCCTCTGGCTAATAAACCAAAAGCAAGCACTTCAGGGGAGGGAGGGGTAAGATAGGAATTTAAGCCAAAGGGGCTGGTCAGTGTACATATTCAACATGATATAGGAGCAGTTATGGATATTCATGAAAAGGGGTCTGTGCATGTGTGATAAGCCAACATGCATGTCACATGCATCCCATGTTCACCTCAGGGAAGAGACAACATTTAAATGTATACAATTAGACCCTATAGGTCAAAAGGTGATGCAGAGACATGGAGGCACTCAAATGCACAGACTGTAAAAACCAGTCAGACCCAGTTCATAATCAGTGGTCTCTTATCAGGAGAAAGTTATAGAAATCAATCTCTTGTCCAATCAAAGCTGTAGTTATGGCTTGTGGAACAGAGGGTCTCAGTTAGTCAGTGTCTGAGGGTTGCCAGGCTGCAACTGCTTCAACATTGCTTATCTCAAGGATAGTGCTTGTTTAGCTGCTAGAGAAAAGGGGGGGAAAACCTTATGGCAGGTAGAAAATAGTTCATTCTTTAAGTGTAGGGTACGTGACATAAACCTTGCCTGGCATGACTTTGGATCTTGTTTATAATTTGGTAACTTACTGCCATAGAGTCTGTTCTGTGAGTCTTATGACCTCTGTTTTAACATTAACGCTGTCAGTTGTGTCTAAACCACAAAAGGTAGAAGGTATAACGAGGCTTGTCTGACTGCCTATCCCATTACTGTCAGAAGCTCACTTTTGTTTTGTTTTGTTTTGATTTATGGTTTCTCTGAGGTCCCTTTAGTCAAAAGGGGGGATCCGTTCAGTCAGTTGGAGCCTTAGAATTTTTTTTAGTCCTCTTCCCTAAAGGAGTATATTTCTAGTGGTGAATTATCAGACACCAGGGACAAGTGAATGGGAGGGGGAAGAGTATGAAGAAAGTACCCCTGTCCACACCTGTTTATTTCTTCCGTGCACAATGCTGGAAACAGAGTAATGTTATCTCTAGCCTTCTAGGAAGCAAGCCTTTCGATAGGTTTTTAATTAATTAATATTATCTCAGACTTGTTCCGAAAATAAAATTATCTGAAGCACTAGACCTTTTAAATAAACTTTTGGGAAATAGAAAAATTAATTGGAGAGATTGTAGTTGTTTCTAAAAATATAGTGAAATGACCCCAAAAGGTCTTATTGTATTCATCTACTACACATTTCCTGAATCTTTCCTCATTTCAGTTTTGCTCAGAAAATAATTTTTTAAAATTATTTCTTCTTTCTTCTTCTTTGGAATTGGTGTTTTCACCATATTAGGTCTTTCGTGATCCATATTGGTTAACTTGCATTTCATGTCTTTTATTTACATATTCCATCATGAGTACATTCCTTTATTTGATCTAGATTTCTGTTCAGTTTTTTTCACCAGTTTCTAGTCTATTATTCAGCTGGTCTGTTGGATTTTAAATTCCAGAATTGAATTTGATTTCAAGAATTTTTTTTTCTCTTCAGTTGATCTTTTGTAATACCCTCTTGTATCTTCTTTAAAAGTCTCCTTACACTCATTTTTAAAATCACCTCTGCTTCATCACTTAACCTCCTATGTAAACAAGCTATTCTGTTTAGTTGGCTTGGGTTCCTTTTTCAAGCTTCTGAGTCCTTTTTTTTTTCCTACCAATGTCCACTAGAGTGAGTCCCCATTGCACCTGAATATTGCAGGTTACTGGAAGTGTCTTGGGCAATGGTGGACACCTATGAAGTGAGGGGTAGGGAAAGATGTTTCCTCACTAGGATGGTAGCTTAAGAAGGTGCAGTGGGGTTCTTGCAAGACTGGGAATTTCAAACTGAGTCCTATGTCTCTCAGGATTGCCTGACCATAGTCTCTTAGTAGCTGTGGAATTGATTCTTTTTTCAGACTTCCCAAAGTCCATTAATGCTAAGTTCCACTCATTGCTCTAAATAATTCTGTCTGGGAATTGGCCTGTTTTCTTCTAGTCCTAAACTGTCTCCTCAGGACTGAAGCCACAGGTAAACTTCTCATTCCCACATACTGTGTTATTGTTTGAGGTGAGAGTGGGAGGGTGTCAAAAGAATTTGTCTATGCATAAACAAATTCCCAGAATACTTGTCCCTTCCTCTTTGTCTCTAAATCAGCCTCTCATCCTGTGCTGTCTATAGGACTAAAATGACTTCCTTCTTATCTTCCTTGTCACCAATCTTCTCCCATTTAAACTCATCTTCCAGATTGATCTGTTTATCATGCATAACTGACTGTACAACTTCTTCTCTTGAAACCATTCAGCAACCTACCAATACTTAAGGTAAAGTCCAAACTCTTCCTTAATCTTTCTCTATCTATATCTTTAGTGTCATCTTCCATTGCTGACTTGCACTTAAAATTCTACGTAAAGAGTAACTTGTAATTGCCTTATACATTGTGATTTATTTCAAACCTTTTTGTTCATACTGATACTTTATTAAATTCGATAAATATTTACTGAGCATTACTATGAGTCTGGTGCTATGGTAGGTATAGGAGATGAAATGCTGAATAAGATATAAAATTGTTGACTTCACAATGCTTATACTCTAAAACAAATGTTGCAGTAACATTGAAAGAATAGAACTTAACAGATGCAAAGAGAAAATAAAGCATATTATTTTCTCCCTAAAATGAGATTTTAAAACCATGCTGATAAGAAGCTTAAATGTGTGATTCATAAAGAAAACAGAAAAAACATCCAAAAGAAGCAGACCAACAGATGACCCAAATAATGGAATAGCAATTATTTTCAAATAACTATTACAAGTATAGTAAAGAAAATGTAAAAGAAGGTAAGCAAAGTGAATGAAAGGATAGAAAATTGCAACAGAGAAATCGGATGTTTTAAAAAATAATAATCACAAGGATATTCTGGGACAGAAAAAAAATATCTTGAATTAGAATTGGATGAACTTGGGAGGCCAAGGTGAGAGGATTGCCTGAGCCCAGGGATTCGAGACCAGCCTGGGCAACTTGGTGAGACCTCGTCTCTACAATATATCAAAACAAATTAGCCAGGCATGGTAGCACTTGCCTGTAGTTCCAGCTACTTGGAAGGCTGAGGCAGAAGGATCACCTATGTCCAGTAGGTTGACTCTGGGGTGGCCATGAGCATGCCACTGCACTCCAGCCTGGGTGACAGAGCAAGTCTTTGACTCAAAAAAAAAAAAAAGAAAGAAAGAAAAATAAAGAAAAAAGAAAAGAATTAGATGAACTCAATAACAGTAGAACCAAAGAAGAAGGAGGAGGAGGAGGAGGAGGAGAAGGATTAGTGGATTCAAAGGCAATTCATTAGAAAACTTCCAAACTGAGGCACATAAAGGAAAAATAATTAAAAAATAAAACAGAAGAGAATATGAGAAATGCACGAGACATTATCAATGGTCTAACATATGTGTAATTGGAGTTCCAGAAGAAAAGGGAAAAAATGGGAAGAAGGAATTCATGAGGAAATTATGGTGAGAACTTTCCAAACTGATTTGAGATGTCAACCCATGAATTTAAAATGCCAGAAACTCCAAGAGTAAATACAAAGAAATCCACACCTACCCACACCATAATCAAACTGCTGAAATCCAAAGATAATTTCAAAAAACTTAAAACTACTAAGTAATCTAAATTTTCCTCGTTAGCTGGAAATTCCAGGAAGTTCTCATTATTTCTTTGTTCTTTTTTTGTTTTTTTGAGTTGGAGTCTCACTCTGTCGCCCAGACTGGAGTGCAGTGGCCGCTCCGGCCACCGCAGCCTCAACCTGCTGGGCTCCTGCGATCCTCCCGCCTCAGCCTTTCAAGTAGCTGGAATTACAAATATGCGCTACTACGCTCGGCTGATTTTTTGATTTATTGCAGAGATGAGGTCTCGCTGCCCAAGCGGGTCTCGAATCCGCGGGCTCAGGCAATCCACTCACCTCAGCCTCCCAAAGGCGCTGGATTACAGACAAGCCACCAAGCCCGGTCATTTCTTTTTTCTTAATTAAATAAGTTATCTGGTTACTGTGAATCCTGAGAACACACTCGGTTAAAAAATAATTAAAGGAAGAAATCCCATTTAATAGTAAAAAAATGTACTCCATTTAAAATTAAATCTTCCCTCTCACAGTTCAGAATTATCCGTCTGAAAAATTTACAGTGATGTGGGGAGCTGCAGTGGCAAGGTAGAGTAAGGAGTTGCAAAAATAGGAGGGATCTTATTTGACAAATAAAGTTATAGCTTGGGTTGGTGCTCTTTGAGCTTAATAAAGCGTTCAGAGAAAATGCTTTCTTTCATGGGGCACTTTCATGTCTTCTTAAAGATTTTCCTACTAGAAACATCTGACTGAAACTCTCTCTCCCCAGCTGACAGTTTACAATTCCACCCCCCCAATTTCTGCAATTATAGTACCTCCCATTTTTATTCCCATGGCTAGATGCCTTCTTGGATGGGGTTCCTTTAAAAATGATCCTCAGACTGTCTCCTCCCTGGTTGCCCACATCACGCCTCTGGTACACACTCTTCCCTGTTGTCAGAGAAAACACAGTTTGTTTTCACTATATGCAACTTCATCTTAGCTCTGCCACCAGACAGGCAGCTTCAGCCACAACCATTTACTTTTAGTCTTCTTAGACATGGGACAAAGCCCAGTCTCTTTGTCACCTGAAACTTCACAACAAATATCAACTTCTCCAACTGGTTGTCTCAAAGCCTGTCTCATAGATTCTCTAAACACAGTTTCTTGATTACATCAAACTCAATCATTTATATCCTTAACCTGGTTTCCAAATTCCTTCTCTGAAATGATCTTTATTTGAAATAAGGGAGTTTTTGCCACCTAGTTTCTACTTGCTAATACACAAGCAAACAGTCACTTACTCTATCATGTAATTAGTAAAATGTGTTCTGGAAGCACATAAGAGAAGTTCTTAACCTAGACTTGGGAGTCCAAAAACGACTTTTGGAGGAAGCTATATCTAAAATGAGGCTTGTGGGATGAGTAATAGTTATCCAAGGAAAAACACATATAAAAGCCAAGAAGCAAAACAGGATGTATTCAAGGAACTGAAAAAAAGTTTAGAACATCTTGATCAGAGTGTGAGGAAGGAATGGAGAAAGATGAGACTAGAAAATAAGCAGGGAATGAGTCCCAAGCCTGTGTCATTCGTGATAAAAATTTGAATTTTCTTCTAAGAGCAATGGAGAGTTGCTGAAAGGTCCCCTCCCTCAGGGGAATGGCATGTCTGGTCTATTATTTAGAATGCGATTTGGCTGCAATGTAGTGAATGGGTTTGAGGGAGAGTCATAGAAAGAGATGGGCAGAGTGAGCCTGGATGCAGAGATCTGGTGGCTAAATCCAGGTCAGGACTGAGCACGATGGTGGCAGAAGTGGTGAAGAGATGCTATGGGTTTCAGAGTCACTTCGTGGAATCCACTAGGTTTGGTGACTGACTGGCCATGAGAAGGTGAGAGAAAGTAGTCAAAGATGCCCCACAGCTTTTGTCTTCTGCACTGAGGGGTGCCACTCACTGAAATGAGAAACCCCAAAAGAAGAACAGGTTGGCCAAGTTTCACTTCACCCCTGTAGGTCTGAGGTGCCCATGAAGTCTTTCCTGCTTCTGTTTTTTAAATTGATTCCTATTTAACCTTCAAATTTTAGCACAGGTGGTGTCTTCTTCTAGCTTTTCCCAAGTCTCTAGATTTTTCTAAGAATGCTTCCTCTCTCATCCTCACTCACTTTTATTTGATCATTTTCTTCGTTACAGTGACTTTAACTATATATGAGTATAAGAGCCTTGAAGGTACAGAATCTGCATTGTTCATTCTTTGCACCCTTATCACCTAGCAAAATTCCTGTACATAGTAGGCACTTTATCAGCATTGTTTAATAAAGTAGATCCACTTAAATCTTAAAATATTGACGCAGCAATACAGATGCAAACACATGAATGATAAGATGTTTCAGGGGAAACACATTTCAGAAATAACCACTATGGCAGACATCATCATAAACATGTATCACATACTCACATGAAAACAAGACACTATTAGCCTTCTAGGAAAGGCAGAAGAAAAAAGACTAAGCACTGAGATGTTTAGATGGAACTTGTTCAAACTAATATGTACCCAATGACTGAACAAATGCCATATTGGTTCTGACTATAGATTATAGGTAATTTTCTGTTGTAACAAGCTATCTCTCATAAAACAGCATATAGGTTTTACCAACAGTACCCCTGCAAAATAGAGGCTAGAAATAAGTGGTTGTCTTAAATGTGAACACATTCATGCTCTAATACAGAATAAAGCTTTAGAAATCGACCCTAAAACAAAGTGGCTAAAATGGGGATTCTGAGACCACAAGTCCTGTGATTCAATCCAGACTCTGCCACTAACTGGCAGGATGACCTATATTTCTGTGCTTTTGTTTCATCCTTTGAAAGATAAAATACACAGTAGGGTAGCTGCCAGGTCCCACAATCAGCATGCCCAATGGTGTGATGGTCCAATTCAGTACTTATGGAGTTGTTATAAGTATATGAGTCGGCCTAGACAAAATCCTTAGAACAGTGCTTAATACAGGCATGTTGTTGTTCTTGCCATTGTTTTTCTTACTATTATTATTGTTGTTCCTATTACTAAGACTACTACACACCATTATTATTCAGCCAGTCAGATTTCTGTCAATATCAGGCAGTACAGAAAGTAAGAGGAAGAACTCCGAGGAAAAGAGCTTGTCACAAGTCTATGTCCTTTCCTTACTGACAATAATTATGAATCTTAGGAGAATAATCATTTAGGTTCTTATCTTTGAAAATAAATCCAATGTATCTGAACAGAGAGAAGAGTTGAAGCACTGAGCTAGAGCTCCTCTATAGTAAAGGATAGTCAATAGCAGTTAGAAATGATAAGTGAAACCCATGGAGGGGTCAGAAGAATTACTAAAGGAAGTCACACAAGAGAGTGGCTGCAGGCTCATCTAGCCGGAGTGTCTCTAGTCAATTCACGTCCATAGTGGTGACAATGAAAGACATTGAAGAAAATTTAGAGTATGGCAGTGTACCCAGTTTGCTCAAGCAGAGGCATTCTATGAAAATGTTTCTATTGTGATTGGTTATAATTCTCAAACTATGGGTGTTATAAAAGGTAAATTTTTTATCTAGAAAATTTACTCATTTTTCAATTATAAAATATTTCTGAGGAAAAAAATCATTGAGAAATACATAAGATTACTATTAGTAAGAAGTCATCTGTTTAGAGAGTTAACAAGTCCAAACTATTTTTAAAATTATTATTAGCATGCTTAAGGAAACCACAGGACAAGTAAGCAGACTGCATAACCTCATTTTGTTTTTGACATTTGCATTTACATTTGACATTTACTCTTTCTGTATGCAATTTTAATGAAAATTGTGTGACTCATCTGTAAAGACATTTATAAGAATGTGAAATTCCTTAATATTTTCAAGGAAAATTAGCATTTGGTAAGAGTCATGTACTGAATTACACTATTTTGGATTAGGAAATGTTCACTGATAAAATCCATTGCCTTTGAAGGTTAATGTATCAAGCCAAACATGAAAAGAGGCTTGGTGGAATGTTGTAGGGTGGATTAGTCATTGAGTGGGTAGTTAATATGGGTAATCTATAAGGTTGTTTCCAGTCCTGAGATATAAACTAGCAATCTTAACTGGCCCTTCCAGGCATCATATGTTGCAGTTTGCAGAGCATTTTGAAATGAAAAATATCCTCTATGAGTCCACATTTGTTGTTCATTCATTAGATATATCCAGTAGAACATTCTGCAATGATGAGAAAGTTCTGTATCGTACTGTCCAATATGGCAGCCATTCGCTACATGTGGCTATAAAACACTTGAAACGTGGTTGATGCAACTGAGGCTAGTGCCTGCCACATTGGAGAGTACAGATTCATATTTACTTTCTAAAATCTCTAATATATATCTGCTTCTTAGTATTTTTGCATTTAAAACATTATATTTTGAATAAACGGAGGCTCAGTATGACCCAATGTCTCTGGGGAGAGCAGAGTTCTTGATAAAGCTGAGAGGAAATTCAACTTCATTCATATTCTACAACCTAGCACAGTACCCTGCACAGCGTGGCTCTCAATGAATATTATCCTTGAATCTCTTGATTCAGAGTCAAACATTTAGTTCACTCAATCCCATAGGCTTCCTTTAAAGATAGTACCAGTTTCTTCTTTCATTTTTACCGTGCCAGAAGTCCAAGGATAATAAAAGTTCAGGAACTTCATGAACCAGCTCAGCACATGAACTCAGAGATTAGTCAACAACTTAAACAAACAAGGCTGGCCAGCTGGTCTCTGCTGTATTTTACCACAGTCTGGGGCAGGAAAAAGACATTTAGGAAAGAAATTGCCAGTGTTTCCCTCTCCTCATTCCCCATCCCCCTCTCTCCCAGCCCATCAGTTTAACCTGCATGATTTTTGCTGATGGTAAGCGAGAGGGCATCTGGCCCTGGGGCCCACTCCAGTCACCCCATCACTGTGCCCATGGGACTCCCACCCCAGTGAGGACACAGCATGTTTCCCTGCATCATCCAGATCTTCTAGCTGGTCTGGCTGAACCTCCCCATCATAGACCTGCAGCCACAGATGAATACAGCTGCCTGGTTTCTCACTTTTTTGTTGTTCAATGTCCAAGGCGGGCAGTTTTGCAACACCAAGAAGAGTTTAGACAAATAAACACAATCAAGACACACTATAATTAATGGGCTCCACCACACAGCCAAACTGCCCAGCTTCATAGTTTCAGACTGTTTGGATTCACCATAGGACTCTGCTTTTTCTGCAACTGCTCCATTTAGAAGGAGAGCAGGTCCAACCGAGGCTGAGGCTGAGTCAGTGACTCATTCAGTACCTGCTGTAAGAGTGAATTCTTGCACACCATGTTTGCTAGCTGATTTTCTCCACCCTCTAACACTGGTGAAAAGGGTTGAGGACTCCACACCTATAGACACCAAAGATTGGGGAGAAGTCCTATTCCAGAGTTTAGCATAGTCAGAAATAAATGGGCTTTGTTGTGGGCTGAGTTGTATCTTCCCCTCCCCACAAAACTCATATGTTGAAGTCCTAATCCCTAGTACCTCACAATGTGGCCATATTCGAAGGCAGATTTTTTAATAGAGTAAACTAGGTTAAAATGAGATCTTTAGATTGGGCTCGAATCTGTTATGTGTCCTTATAAGAACAGGAAATTTGGACCAGAAATTTACAGTGTGAAGACATCAGGAGTCGATGGCTATTTACAAGCCAAGGAGAGACACCTGGAACATATCCTTCCCCCATGGGTCTAAGAATAAGCCAACTTTGCAGACACCTTGATCTTGGACTTTTGGTCTCCATGACTGTGAGAAAATAAATGTCGGTTGTTTAAGCCACCCAGTCTGTGGTACTTTGTTACAGCAGCCCTAGCAAACTAATACAGGCTTCTTCTAGCTCTAGCTCTATAAAGTCACATACTTCTTAGTAAAAGTGTGATCTCTTTACCTGGGATCCTCTGTTTTCTATCTTGATCATAGAGCCAGAAGAAACACCAGAGCACTTCTCCACCGCAGGTTGAAGCTACTTTCCCTCCCTGGACCCTTTGTTCAGAATGTAGCAAATAAATTAAAGCAATTCACTAGATACCTCTCTCCCTCTGCTTCCTCCTCTCCCATTGCCCAGAATGAATTAGTCCTTAGAGTCCCAGGAAACATCAGGATCCAGCCTGCCCCTGGGGAGGCCAGGGAAGCTGAAAGATTCCCAAAGTCCAAGTCAATTCTTCTGAGGTTGGCCCTAGGAAAACCTAGATAACCATAGACAGTAGCTCTTACCAGATGCTTCTGGTCCAAGTAGTATTTTGACAGGATCTCTGGGAATAAAATACCTACTCCATAAAACACTTTCCTCTGTTTATTGCTCCTAAATCATCACATTTATTAATGAAATGAATGATATATTGCCTTTAATTTGACTTGAAAGATGAGATGTCTTGATTGCCCATCTCAAGTATGTGATTCCTTTTGCTATTCAGGATTGCCATAGTATTAATATATTCACTGTATTAGACAGTTAGTCATATTTGGTGAGCCCCAAAGCTACTGGAGACCATAGAAGACTCTTCTGCCCTGTCCTCATGCCTATCCTAGTCTATATTTATATATTTTAGAGAATTGGACCTCAGGGATTAAAAGTAAGGGCCAGATCCAAGCATGAGGCAAGAAAACATTTAGCTTAGGCTGATTCTGGCTTTGTTATCTAAAACCAACATCTAATCTACCAGCATGACTTATGCACCTAGCACTATGCAATGGAAGAGGGCAGACCCAGAAAAAAAATGGAATTATTTTTTGGAGGGCAGGTCCCTTGTAGTACAGGCTTCCCCTGCTAGATAAGTGTTCTAGGAACCCATCAGCATCAGTGTACCAACTGGCATTGTTGTAAGAGGCTGCATTCAGCTTCAGTGAATTTTTTTTTTGGAGATTCTTCAGTGTGTTTGTCCATTTCAAGATGGGTGATTGACCTGCCCATACCACGCTGAGTGGTCAGCAGTTTGGGACCAAAAATGGCATGATCCCCATGCCCCCCCCATTCACCTATCTTACCCCAAAAAACTTTTTTTCATTCCCCTGGATTTAACAAACAAAATCCTTAAAGGAAGACATTTTGCCAAAGTGGAAGAGGTGAAACAAAAATGAGTGGAAGCCCTAAAAAGCATTAAAACTGATGAGTTCAAAAACTGTTTTGAGCAGTGGAAAAACCTGCTCAGTGGGTGTATTGCATCAAACGAAGAATACTTTGAAGTGACCTAAGTTTAAACATGTAAGAATAATATGCAATTTGTTTATAAATAAATTCCAGGTTTGGAGAGGTTCTCCCTCATATAGGAGGTGATATAATAAATAGATCGACTGCAGTCCTTGGGTTGCACCATCTATAATGCGAGTTATACTGAAAGGAAACTTGAACAGGGAAAGGTGGTGAAAATAGGGAACTTACTATGAGAGGCCATTATTACAAATATCCTGTAGACAGATATTTTAGCTACCTCACTGCCAAAGTACTTGTTAGAAAAATAACCTGGTCAACCACTATACTTACCGTTTCTGGCTACAGCACTAAATTGTCCTTACCATAATTTAACAGATCTTTAGAACACAAGAGGTATTCAGTGGTTCAGAGTTGACCATATCAAAGATTCATTAACTTTTCAGGAAAAAATTTTACTTCCTTTCCCCGTAACTCTGAGGGAGGACGTAACCACAAATTTCACCTGAGGAGCTGAAGGTACAGTATTTTTAAAAACATGTTCTATCAATTAGTTCTTTATAGTTAACCCAACTCTATGACAGTGTGATTTTAAATATTTTGAAAGTAATTTTAATTTAATATGAAGTTATGTCTAATATAAACTTAATTTAATGTAACATTTTAGTTCAATACAAAATGGAGGCCAGGCGTGGTGGCTGATGCCTGTAATCTCAGCACTTTGGGAGGCTGAGGTGGGATAATTGCTTAAGTCCAGGAGTTTGAGATCAGCCTGGGCAACATCGAGGACTCATCTCTACAAAAAAAATAAAAATTAACCAGACATGGGCCATGTGACTGCAGCCCCAGCTATTTGGGAGGTTGAGGCAGAAGGATCACCTAAGCCCAGGAGGTCACAGCTGCAGTGTGTTGTGATCATGCCATTGCACTCCAGCCTGGGTAACAGATTGAGATCCTGACTCAAATAATAATAATAATAACAAAAATAATAATAAATATTAAATATGTATGTATATATTTAAAACATTAAGAATGTAATAATCATTAATAATCACTCATTGAATAAAATCTAAGTTAAAATTTAGCATATAAATATCTACATATTTTATAAGTGCATGTACATTTGTGTCTTGCTTTTTTACTTGATGTTGTTATAAATAATCTCAGCATCATCAATAAATACCTTTTATTAAAAAACCTTTATAAGTAAAGGTTTGACTCTATTTTGGGAGGGTTGTGAGGTTTATTTTAATATACACAGCTATTTGGTGACACTAAGAATAAATCACTAACCTTTTAATTACAAATTATTTGAATGTCAGATAGCATCATCCTATCTCTAAAACCCATCCAATCACTAATGCTTCTGGAATGAGGGTCAAAGAATTAAGGGTCCAGAGATGAGGCAAGTATTAAACACATCACTTTTTTTTTTCAATTTAGAAATGCAGCGGTTTGTTCTTAAGGGACAGAAAATATCACAGTATCAAAAGAGCCACAACAAAATGTTCTACTTTCCACTTTAATAGTTACACCCCAACTTTTGGCTCCCCTGTGTAATGATGCAATGAATTTTACTGGCTATGGATCTTTGACTGATTTCCATGTTTTATCTTTAGGCTATATTCCTAGAAGAATTACTAAATGAAAAGGTAAAATTTTAAGGCTCTTGATTCCTGTGTGAAGTTATAATTTATACTCCTGCAGCCAATGCTATCTTCAAAAGAGTATAACCTTTTATAATCTTAAAGTGTGCCAATCAACTTCCTCCTCACCAGATCCAGTAACTTCAGTTTCTTTAAACTTTAAGCATCTCTCCGAGGAGAGAAGAGATTCCAGAATCTCAAGGAAATACAAGCACCCTCGGATGGTACTTCAAGACTCATCGGGATGAAGGAACCTTTGGAGTCCATTTTCCCAGGAGATCACATGATCACATTCATTCTACACACACTGCTTTCAAATGCATGCTCTTCCCAGATTTTAAAGGGCTGCTCTCCCAGCTTCCACAGCAGAACAGCAAAAACTGATGCAATGACCATATTGACAAAACCCCAAACTAGCCTGATTGTTCTGGAAACCTCAAATGTACACATAAAGACAATGAGACTTAATGAATATTAAACCAAGACCATCCCAATTGATATATTTCTTCCATTTGTAGACATTTATGTATGTATTTGACAAGTAGTCACTAAAAGCCTGACAGTGCCAGGCACTGTGGTGGATGCTGGGCATACAGTGGCCAACAGCACAGGCACAGCCTCCACCCACGTGGAGTTTAGTTTCTGTGGGTGACTGAGTATGTTCAAGAGGTACCATGATGAAGTCAGATGGGGAAGCCTTCCTGTCCAGCTGGGAAAGCCTGTGGATGACACAATGCAATCTGACCTTTCTAAAAATCAGCCCAGTCACAATCCCAAGCCCTCTCACACCTTCAAAAGGGAAGTCTTTGTGAGTTTGTCTTACTTCCCCACACTTCACATGCTACTGAGAGAATTGATTCAGAGCACAAAGAGGCAAAACACTGGATTTAAAACAGGAAAGGAGACAGCCCTCCCCAATCTCTTTCAGCATCCCTCCCCCTTGGTACCCCAGTTCTATGCCTCCATGAAGGTAGATGGTAAACAGGAAAACTCACCACCACCCTCACTGTGACCTACTACCCTGGAGGCCAGACTGGCAGGTTTCCTATGCAAAGAAAGCCTCCTTGCTGAGTGTCCAGGGTAGGTTTTATTTACAGAACAACTGACCAAATTCTGGGGCTCTGATGAGAGCCCAGAGCTTCACAGAACTCTTGCCAGGACCCTAGGTTGTCCTGAGCATGTCTGCCCATAGTGCTAATCTGTCCAGGGGTGTTTGCTGTCGGTTTCTTTGCTTGTCTGTTTGTCTGTTTGTTTGTCTTCTCTCCAAATCTTTAGCAATTCAACAGTAAACACCAGAAACCTAACTCTACTGAAAACATTCACAAATGCACTGCAACCATGCTTAATGGCATTGAAACGAAGGAAGTGGGGCTGGGGGAAGCAGGGTGTTGGTGGGTGTTCCCAGTTCCTATGGTCACAGCCTTAGCCACAGCCTTAAAACACATAGTATCGGGTTCTCAGCTAGCCCCCTTGGCAGGGAGAGCTGGGAGTTTCTGACCTCCTTTGGGGTTAAGGCTGCTGGTCTCAGTCTGTGCGTAAGCGAGTGGTCACAGTCCTTAATTGCAAAGGGGAAGTGGTCAGAAAACACACTCTGTCCTGGCAAGATTGATAACTTGTAAGATATATTGGAAGGATGCCATAAAGTAACAATGAGGTTATATGTGAAACTAAATATATATACATCACTTGCATGTTGGCTTATAACTTCCAACATGTTCTGAAAAAGAAAAGAAGGAAAGCAGAAGGAAAGGCATTTGCAACAGAGTCCACCAACAAGTCAAAAAAATTATCTGCTATTTCCTTTCTTCTGTGAAGGGAACACTTTGAAATAGTAGCAGCTAGCATTAACTCCAACAATTACTATGCCCAGATACTAGTTAATTTACTTTTTGCAGTGACTTATTAATTTATCAAAATAGTTCTCTGATGCGTCTAATCCCAGCATTTTGGGAGGCCGAAGTGGAAGAAGTGCTTGAGTTCAGGAGTTTGAGATCAGCTTGAGCAACACAGCAAGATGCCATCTCTACAAAAATACATAAAAATTAGCCAGGCATGATGGTGTATACCTATAGGTTGAGGCGAAAAGATTGCTTGAGCTCAGGAGGTCAAGACTGCAGTGAGCCATGATCATGCCACTGCATTCAAGCCTGGGAAACAAAGCAAGACACTATCTTAAAAAAAAAAAAAGTTTTCTGCCCCCATTTTACAGATAATGAAACTGAGACCCAGAAAGTTAAGTCATGCGTAGAATCCCTAAAATCTAGTAAGAGCTGTAGCCAGGATTTGTCCCCAGGCAAATGGTGCTCCAGATTTTGTGCACTTAACAATTACACCCTGCTGCCATTTAGGACTGAATAATTTCCATGAAGTTCAAAATTATCTTATCCTGTGGGAAATGGACCTAAGTTTTGGATCATGCTGCTAATGAAGTTATTATCAAGATCAAGTCACAGGGATTAAGAGAGTAGTTTTAAGTTGGACAGTGAGGCCTGTAAGCAGAGAAGCAAATTTCCTTTGTGCTGCTTTCACATTTCCTAAGAAGAAAGCAATCTAGAGAAATGAAATAAACTTTTACCATATGAATCTTCAAATTTGATAACAAATGTCTCTTCTGTTTGGGGCCACCATGCTATCTAAACTGTCACTTTGTTATCTGACCTATGCTGAAGGAGTTATTGCCAGAGTATGCTGTAACATCACTCCTGGAGTTCAAAGTAGTTAAGTCTAGGAACAAAATAAAACCTTACAAGCTGGTAGACAATGAGATGAAACCACAGAGCACACTTGGTGATCATATGCCCACGCTTTGTCTTCCAGGAAAAACATGAGAAACAGTTGTTCTGCCTTTATGAGCTGTTGCTGCTTAAAATGAAAGCTGAGGGCGAGGCACTTCAGTCTTCGTTGTTGTTTCTGAAGGCTGGTGAATTTTCTGGGGCCTCTTGGAAGCCTTCACTGGGGACTCCACTAAGTCCAACAAAAGTTGGTTAAGTATCTGCTGTATAAAGAAGACCATGCTAAATGTTGAGGAGGACAAAAAAATTGGAAAGACAAAGGCCTGCCTTCTCAGAGCTCATGGTCTCAAACTCCTGGTCTCAAGGGATTCTCCTGTCTCAGCCTCTCAAAGTGCTGAGGTTACAGGAATGAGCCACCATGCCTGACCCTAAGAGCTCATGGGATAACAGAGTCATATTTATCTTCATTGGGAGGCTGGCTGGGAAACAGGTCCAGAGACTATGAGTTAGAGGGGAAATAACTCAATGAAGAGATGGGAGAAATGTCCAGAAAATGTGAAGTTTGAACTTGACTGTGCAAGTGCTAGAAAGCAATAGATGAATATGAGAAAAGAAGGAAGCTTAAGGTCAAGGAAACGTCTAGAGCAAGAACCCAGGTGTGAAATAATACATGGTAAATCCTAGACTGAAAGGGTTGCACCAGCATGACTGTGAGCCCAGGCTAGTTCTGTCTGGTCTGAGCCCATGACAGTTCTGTTCGCTCTCCCCACATACACACGTGTGTATGTGTACACACGTGTGTATGTGAGGAGAAAAGGCATAGATATTCTCGTAATGACTGAGGCAATGCTGTGTAAAGTCTCAAATGCTAGAGAAAAGGATTAACAACGTTATTCTGCATGTAAAGGAAGTGGATAGTCATTCAAGTTTTTGAACATTGAACAGCATGATCAGGGCTATAATTTAAGAAGCTTTGAAATGTCCTCAGAATGTACACCCCAGTTGTAGGTCATAATGACCCTAATCATCAGACCCTGTAGGACAAATGGTCAGGGTCTATTTGGCCCTGGCTTCTCCTTGGGGAATAATAATATACCCAATATTTCACCAACAATATATAAGATAGCAGACAAGCAGCCACTGTGCAATATTGAAATTATATGGGAACTACAAACCCCATGTTGATGAACTCATCCATTTGAATGGAGCATGAAACCTGGAAAGACATAGCATTCTGACTCAGTAGGAATTGTCGAGAGTGGTGTCCAGTGGAGCTCAGGCTGCAGAATGAGACACCAAGTTTTTTGTGTGAGCTGCATACCTGACTCTCAGGGTGATACATCACCTCAGTGGATTAGTTTCCTTGGCTGCTATAACAAAGTACAACAAACTTGGCAACTTAAACAACAGAAATGTATTCTTTTACAGTTCTGGAGGCCAGAAGTCCAAGATCAAGGTGCTGGCAGGTTTGGTGTCTTCTGAGGGCTGTGAGGGAAGGATCTGTCCCAGGCCTCTCTCCTCAGTTCATAGATGGGAGCCTTAATGTTCCCAGGCTGGGAGCCGTGGCTCACATCTGTAATTTCAACAATTTGGGAGGCCAAGGTGGGAGAATTGCTTGAGCCCAGTAGTTTGAGGTCAGCCTGGGCAACACAACAAGACCTCATCTACAAAAAAATCAAATATTAGCCAGGTGCGTTGAACTTGGCTACTCAGGAAGTTGAAGTGGAAGGATTGTCTGAGCCCAGAAGGTCAAGGCCACAGGGAGCCACTGGGGCATACAGTTTGAGCCACACAGCTTGGGCAACAGAGTAGGACACCAACTCAAAAAAATAATAAAAATAAAAATTATTTTTCAAAAAATGTCCCTGTAGCATTCTCCTTTCATGCCTATGTCCAAATTTCTTCTCCTTATAAGGATATCAGTTTATTGGCCCACCCTAACAACCTCATTTTAACTTGATTTCCTTTGTAGAGGCCCTGTTCCCAAATATAGTCACATTCTGAGGTATTAGGGGTTAGGATTTTGACACATGAGTTTTAGGGGGGTGAGCACAACTCAGCACATAACATTTGGTTTCCTTATTAGTGAGATGGCCCTAGTAATTTTACCTACCTATTGTACGTTATGAGAAACAAGTGACCTGAGCTTATGAATTGCTTAGAAGAGCACTTGGCACATAGTAAGCACTCAGTAAAGAATAGCTAGTGTTACACAGATTGACAAAGGAATGTGGAATGTTCTCCATCCCTGCCCCTCTGTCCTGACTTGCCCCAGAAAAAAAGTCAGGTTGATTAACAAGTAAGCAAACCGTCAAAATTGTATCACAGTTCCTTCTGAAAGTGGTCACTGTGTCTCTTAACTCATTTTTCATGGCCTTGAATTTATATATTCTTCACTGAGCAAAGTTTCCTATTATAAAATGAAAAAAGGAAGCAGGCAACACTTTTCTATTTTTCCCTTGGAAAATGTAAACCTCATCGTACCTTTAAATGCAGACCGACAGCTTTTACATCTAAGGCCAGTTAAGAGTGCAACATCCTGATCCATGCTGCCTTAGCATCCCTTGAGCTGGACAGGAGCTGGGACAGCTCTGGGAAACAGGCTATGTTTAACTGCCAGTGCCGAGTCAGCAGCAAGCGTGCAGGATGGTTATTTGTGGGCGGCACCAAAGAGTGGCTATTATTTTAAAAGAAATTCTCATAGAAAGAATGTTGGATTTAAAACAAATAAGTGGACTCATGGAAGCAGAATGAAACTGTAATGTAAGTAAAATGCTGAGCATCAGACCATGTCCATCTACCACTCATGAAAACAGCTGCCACAAAGTTTGAGCTTTCAGTTCTTTCAGAATTCACAGGATAATAACTTTTAAAAAATGGAATGCTTCCTAAATAATAGTTGTTATTATTGACAATGCCTAGTTTGTAAAATTTGAGATGTAACTTGAATTGGTCATGCCCATACCATGGGATCTAACAATAGATGAAATGCACATGTATTCTTGTTTATTTATTTTTTTGAGTCACAGTACTCCGTCACCCAGGCTGGAGCGCAGTGGCATGCTCACCACCACCCCAACATCAACCTGCTGGGTTCTGGCGATCCTTCCGCCTCAGCCTCCCAAGTAGCCTGAACTACAGGCACGCTGTACCCTGCCTGGCTAATTTTTGATTTATTGTAGAGACGAGGTCTTGCCAAGTTGCCCGGGCTGATCTCGAACCTGTGGGCTCAGTCAAACCATTCGCCTTGGCCTCCCAAAGTGCTGGGATTACAGGCTGAGCCACCAAGCCCAGCCACATGTATGTTTTGTTGCTTTTTTCATAAGATAACATCTCTGAAATAAGAATGTATATTAAAATTGTTCTGAAAAGAAGCATTGTGATTTGGTGTGGTGTGTGCCCATAGTCCCAGCTACTCGGAAGGCTGAGGTGGGAGGACTCCTTGAGTCTAGGAGTTCAAGCACAGCCTGGGCAACATAGGGAGCTCCTATCTCTAAAAAGGATAGACAGACAGACAGATAGATAGATAGATAGATAGATAGATAGATAGATAGATAGATTCTTTAGATTCCATTTTTAAAAACAAACAAAAATGTTTCCCTTTCTTCATAGCCATATAAAGTACTGCTGCAGCTAACAATCAACAGGGACATAGATTCAATAAAATATGGGAACAACTCTAAATGTATGTGAATTTCCTTTGGGAGTAGAAACATGACTTGCTTCATCCTTTTTACATCTGTCTGTATTTCTCTTTCTAGAGCTATGTTGTAGCAAAAATAAGAATATCCTCGGCTGGGCTAGGTGGCTCAGCCTGTAATCCCAGTGGTTTGGGAGGCTGAGGTGAGTGGACTGCCTGAGCCCACGGGTTCAAGACCTCCCTGGCCAACTTGGCAAGACCTCATCTCTACAATAAATCAAAAATTAGCCCGTGTGGTAGCGTGCGCCTATAGGTCCAGCTACTTGGAAGGCTGAGGTGGAAGGATCACTGGCCCAGCAGGTCGAGGCTGCAGTGGCCAGGAGCGGCCACTATACTCCAGTCTGAGTGACAGAGTGAGACTCCAACTCAAAAAAAAAAAAAAAAGAAAGAAAAGAATATCCTCAAGTGGCAAATGTAACCCAAAAAATGGACACAAAGAGATTAGTGTTGTAACTGACATCACACTGCTAACTAGCAGTCGGTGATTCAGATTCAAAAACAGTAGGGTGGTTCTATTAGTCCATGCAGACAAAAAAGGTAATATTGTAAAACACTAGCCATGAAGTTGTGGGCGCGCGCGCGCGTGTTTTGTGTGTGTGTGTGTGTGTGTGTGTGTGTGTGTGTGTGTGTGTGTGTGTTGTGTCAACATAACCTTGTAACCTTGTAGCCAGCCTGGGAATTAGAAAAGAGAAGGAAATTGAAGCAATAGAAGTAGAAAGTGGCAGGTATAAGAAGCCTAAGCACAGACAGAAGTCCTGAACCTCTGAGGAAAACCAAAACTCAGTCCTTTTTGGTGCAATATACTGTTCCTACTCAGATTGTTAGTTTCATAGCCAAATTTGAGCTGCACAAAGAGGAAAATGATATTCAGTTCCTTACATTCTGAAGAGCTGGCACCGAGTAAGTGCTTCATCTCCTTGTCTTGAGAGTTTAAAACATATTCCCGTGATGATGTCTACCAAATAGTAGTGGAGAAGGAAATTCAAAGAGGGATACACTTCCATCCCCAAGCACCAGGAAGATTCTTCTGACAGAACTAAGGTCTCCAGTATCATGGAAGGTCAAAAGATAATTTAAACTTGTTTGTACAAATTGGGAACTTATCATTCCTGTAAGTTTAGTTGCTTCCTTTATGTGAGGGATTTCTAGCTCTTCTTAAATCTCTCTCCAGAAGTAACCCTATGTTACATTAGACTAGACTAGTGTATTTTTCAGTAGCACAGTTTCTGTCCCTGTCTAACAGCACTTTCCAACAACATTAGACAGATGTGAGCCTATTTAAAATTAAAAGAGCAGCAAGCATATTTTAAACAGAGAAAGGATCAAATAGATTCACTATATCACTCAAGGGAACCCAAGCTTTGTGTTCTTCCTTTTCCAACTATGAATGAGGGAAATAATAGCAATCACTTAAGAAGGTGCCTTAAAGACAGCCTAGGAAGGATAATATAATTGAAGAAGAAATATTTTAAAAGAAAATAATGTAAGCTCATCTGTTGTCACTTTTCTTCACGTTTCATATTTTCTTCTTCCTACTTCCCATCTATACAGGAGGTTTACCATCAATCTCCATGTTGTATTTATTTTTCACAATACAGAAGATCAACATATATTTACTAGGAACATTAAATACTAAGCACTCTGCTAGGCTCTAGGAATAAGATGTGGAACAAAACAGACACAGTCCCTGCAATTATGGAGTTTAAACCAGTTATCAGAACAACAGCCAAATCCCCCATCTAGTTCCTCTGTAAATTTTCTCAGTGAGCATTTCTCTTTGAGTTCACAATGCAAATAAGAATGCGGCCCCAGGTGCTTACACTAGATGTCCTAGTAAAAGATTTCCATCGGAGAAGAACAACTCTTCCTTCATTGCCTGGAGCCTTGAATTTTCTCTTTGCATCCCACAGGTGCCATTGAGATGCAATACTGGATGTGAAAAGTGTCTTATAACCTATAGAGATCTTTAATAAATTCCCATTATTGTTCCTGCATTATGACTATGCTCTGTATTCTTAGCACTGTCTTGTCAAGACTGGAAGAATTCATTGCTTCATTATTCCTTGGTGTATAACACTTTCTGAAGCTTTTATCTGGCAATAAACAATGAATTTCAACAGTCTACAGGGACTGAGATGGAAGACAGACAAAATGAAAACAAGCAGAATTTGTTTGAAGTGGGTCAGTTGGAGGAAATAAGCTCAAGTTGAACACGAGGTGTGAGCTCTTGAATTAGTAGTAATCAACTGAGTGATGCACATTTTTACTGACACATTTACAACCTGTAAATTCAATGTATTTGCTTGAGAAGTGTAATTTATAATGAAGAGGAAGGACCAGGAGAAGTGATCTCTTATTTTATATGTCATTATAGACTTGGGATAGAACCACAAACCAGAAATGGAGGAGCCAGACAAGTTCACGACCCATCAGCAATACCACTATCAGTCATTATCATTAATTAGACTTCCTCTTGCCTACCATGAAAAGTCCTACTGAAGCAGATATTGTCTGAAAAAAAAATCATGTAATGAGTTAGTTTTCCCTTTATTACTACCATCTTAAAAAAAAAAAAAACTCAATTATGCAAGCTACAGCCCCTGAGCAGCACTGCTGTGGCTGAGATGTAATTGGAAGACTCAAAACTACCTTTGCTTTGAACAAAAGACTAGAGTTTTTCCCCACATTGGCAGGGTCTCACAAAGAAAGCTTTGAGTGGCAACTTCCCAGCATTCACATTCCTTCAAAAGACTTCTTGATTCACAGAAAGGTAGGGGGTGGGGTTGGGGGTAGGGATGACAGCTAATGGTGGCCAGAAAGGGAGAGTGGTTGAAAGATAAATAACTGAGAGCATAGGTGTTGTATTATGGAGAGTTCTGGAAGCCACATATTGTACTCTGCAGACTCATGTGGACTTGCATCCACAAAAACTAAAGGGAGAAAAAAGAAGATGAAGAGAAAGAAGTGGGGAGTCAGTTAGAATTAGCCTCCTACATCTTATAACCCAGAGGAGGAGATAGACATTAATTGCACATTACCCTCTAGTGTCAAATCACAACTGTGATAAGTGCTATGGAAGTGCCCTCCATAATGATGCCAGGACATTTGTCAGGGGGAGACTGATACAAAAAAGGCTTCCCCAAAGAATCAATGCTTGAGTTGACAGATGAACACCAATACTTTATCCAGGAGAATATGTCAGGAGAAAATGTCTCAGTTAGGGAAACAGCACATGCCAAGGTCACGTGGCTGGCTAGATCGCAGCCCACTCAAAGAATGAAAGAGAAGAGGGTTGGTGGAGCTCAAAGGACAAGTAAATGATGAGGGAGAAGAGGCTGCAGAACAACTTGATCATGCAGGGCCATGTCAGACAGCAAAGAATTTTGTCTTCATCTTAAGAAAATTGGAAGGCCCAAAGGCCTTTAAGCACAAGACAGACACATTTTAAAAGAACACAGTGGCTTCAGTGTAGAGAATAGGTTTTTGGAGAACGACTTAGTGTTGCTAAAAAGAATACCTAAGACTGGGTAATTTACAAAGAAAAAAGGATTTTATTTGGTTCTTGATTCTGATGTTGAAAAAGTTCAAGATTGGGCATCTACATCTGGAGAAGGGTATGGGTGGCTTTCACTCATGGTAGAAGGGGAAGGAGAGCCAGCAAGTGCAGAGATCACATGGTGAGAGAAGAAGCAAAGGAGAGAGGGAAAAGTGCCAGGCTCTTTTTAAAAACCAGTTTTCACAGAAACTTATGAGAGTGAGAACTCACCCACCTCTTCTCCCGGAAAAGTCATTAATCTATTAATGGGGATTCACCTCTATGACCCAAATGCCTCCGATTAGGTTTTGCCTCCAACATTGGAATTATATTTCAACATGAGGCATGTGGGGATAAACACCCAAACTATAGAGGAGTGTGAGAAGAAATATAGGAGTCCTGTTAGGAGATGACAGCAGTTGTCTTGGCTAAAAAAGTATTTAACTTATACTATAATGTTGGAGATGTGGGGAAGAGGACAGATTTGAGTGGTGTTTGGGAAATTTTACTTTTGTAGTGAGTATTGTAATGAGCCAATGTGTCCCACTACTATCCTGGTTCAGTGAGAGACCTCCTACTAGTTCAGTGGTTCTAGACCAGTGGTTCTAGACCAGTGGTTCTCATCTGGGACAATTTTGCCTCCCAGGGGACATTTGACAATGTCTGGAAACATTTTGGGTTGTTTCAACTAGGGCGATGGTATTACTGTCATTTAGTGGATGAAGCTCAGAGATGTTACTAAACATACTAGAATGCACAGATCAGCGTCCAACAAACAATAATCCAGCCCCCCAAAATCAATGATACCAAAGTCTAGAAACCCTAATCTAGACTCACCTTGTCTCTAAACTGCCCTCCTGAATGTGGACAGATCCCTCTTTTACATCACCCTTATGAGTAATTGAGTCACAAAAAGGGAATTTTCCACAGGACAGCAGCAAGAAGAACCAGCCATCACTACTCAGTGTCCACCAAGCTTCCTGCTCTTTGCTGTGAGTGGTGGCATTCTGAACTATCCTCTTTCCCCTCCTCCCTTTCCTTACTCCTTGCATCTGTCACAACGTCCATGAGAGCCAAGAAGACGGCATCCCCTTGCCATCCTCTGCATCCAGATGCTTGTCTCTCACTTAAACCCCATCCCATGTTTGTAGCCTTTGTTTCTGCTGCCACAGTGGGTGGCCAATGAGTGACTGTGTCTTCAGGCTTGGGGAAGAACAGGCCTTCAGGATATAAGAACAGGGATTTTGGGAGTGCTGAGGTAGGGGAGAAACTTTACTAATTATACTTTGTACAATTATCCCAGCATAATATTTCTAATGAAACAATAGTTCATCTGTCTTTGCTGGTTCCACGACACTTGGCAATATCCTACACCATCCTTTGGAGTCAGTCTGAAGACAAGACCCCAAATCCCTGGTCCATTTACACATTTCTCATTGGGCTCCTCCATCACCTCCTCATTCACTAACACTCACCTTCTCCCAACTATTCCCAGGAATGTGAACTCTCAACCCACTCTCATAAAATGTCAGCTACCTTCTCCCAAAAGGTGAGTCATGATACCAAGCAGTACACGTTTCTGAAAATTTCTGTCTATTGATCTTCTATTGAAGACTGCCTTCCTCATTCTCACAGAGAATATTGCATGGCTCCCCTGTCTCTGTTTCAAGATATGGAACAACAACCTCTGCTTCTTGCAGCATGTGATATTCATGATCTCACAAGGCAGACTGAAAACTGACGAAAAGGGCAGGTTGAGAGAAAGAATGAGTGAGAATAAGTGAGTGTCAAAACAGCAACAATAAAAGAGATATGGTAACTGTGTTCTATCAGTGAATTCAAATTTTCTAAATTTTCATGCTGAGAAAACAACATCCCCCTAATAATGGTCTGCATTGCAGAACCCAAACCATTTGGTATTTTATCATACCTCAGGTGGAGTTTATTTCTTTTCCAAAGTCTACCTGGTCCCCACATTGTCATTGTCCTACCATTTCTGCAAGAATGCAATATTATCACCCTTGTAAGAACAATGATGACTCCAAAGGATTTATTGATGACAGTCTTTCACATAAATAGCTAAAAAAGAAAAAGACTTTGACTTTAGGCTGATTGATTTTTCTGCCCTAATGTAATGGGTAGAAGATTGGCTTTCCTCCAGGAAGTTTCAAAGAAAAATTTGATTTTGTTTCCTTTCGGACTCTTAAGGAAACAATGATTCATGTTTACCTTACTGTTATAATGATTATGACGAATAGCTGAATTACACCAACATTTGAAGCAGATGCACAGAGTGACATGAAGGCTATTCTTATTTATATATTATTTCCAGAAATTAACCCGAACTAAAAGAAATGTGTGTGGCATGTGCCAATCCCTAAAGTCATTTCTACATGTGCCATGCATAACTGCAGGGGAGCAGGGAATAAATCCAAATACAGACTAGCCTAAGATCCAGCTCATGAATAGATCATCACTTAGAAGTGATTTCAAAGTCACTAGGAAGTACCCCTCCACTCTTAACTGGTTCTCTGATGGTATTTAGAGATGGACATATTACTTATGTTTTTGTTTGTTTTTTTTGTGTGTGTGCATGTGTGTGAGAAAGCAGGATTTATTGAGAGGACAGAAAAGCTCCCACAGTGGGAGGGGATCCGAGGGAGTTGCCCTCTTTTAAAAATTATTTTTTATTTTAACATTACTTATTTTTTAAAGCTGAGACCTTATTAAAATGCAAATATTGGCCAAGCTTGGTGGCTCAGCCTGTAATTCCAGCACTTTGGGAGGTCAAGGAGAGTGAATTGCCTGAGCCTGCAGGTTCAAGACCAGGGTGGGCAACTTGACAAGACCTTGTCTCTACAATAAATAAAAAATTCGCCGGGAGTGGTAGCACTCCTGTAGTTCCAACTACTTGGAAGGTGAGGCAGAAGAATTGTCAGAGCCCAGCAGGTCGATGCTGAAGTGGCCGTGTGTGTGCCACTGCACTCCAGCCTGGGTGACAGAGTGAGACTTCAACTCAAAAAAAAAATGCAAATATTAACCAAGGAAACTAATACATGTCGCCATTATAAATATTAACTCTTGTATTAGTCAGGGTTCTCCACAGAAACAGAATCTGTAGGCTGTATATATGTATACAAAGAAAGAGATTTAGTTTAGAAAATTGGCTTATGTAGTTGGGGCTAACAAGGCAGAAATCCACAGGGTAGACATATGGGCTGGGAATTGCAGCAGGAATGGATGTTGTAGCCTTGAGTCCAAAGGCAGTCTGAGGCACAATTTCCTCTCTCCTTCTCCTGGGGGATAGGTGAGGATCGGTCTTTTTTCTTAAGGTTTTAACCTGATTGGATGAATTCCATCCACATTGTGGGAGTTATCTGCTCTCCTCAAAGTCTACTGATCTAAATGTTAATTCCCTCTAAAAATACTTTCACAGCAAAATCTAAACTAGTGTTTGACCAAAAAACTGGGTACCAAAACCCAGCCAAGTCAACTCATAAAACTAACTATCACAGATACATTGGCTTAAGTTAGTTTACCATATGTACGAGGGGGACCGCCCCCCAAAAATCGGAATTATCTTTTTAGAAGGTGGGCCCCTTGTAGTGCAGGCTTCACCCACTAGATAAGTGTTCTAGAAACCCATTGGCACCAGTGTACCAGTTAGCATTTTTGTCAGAGACTGCATTTGGTTTCAGTGAATTTTTTTATTTCTTTCAACAAGATTGCTCATTTCATGATGGGTGATTTACGAGTACACCTGCCCACACTGCACTGAGTGTTCAGCAGTTTTTGACCAAAAACAGCATGACCCTCAAGCCCCACCCTCCGTATTCACCCAGTCTCACCTCAAGTGACTCTTTTTTGTGTGTTTCTCTGAGTGAAAAAAAGTTCTCAAAGAGAAACATTTTGCCAATGTGGAAGAAGCGAAACAAAAGATGGAAAGAGCACTAAAAAGCATCAAAATTGATGAGTTCAAAAACCGTCTTGAGTAGTGGAGAAAGCATCTCAATAGGTGTATTACATCAAACGGAGAGTACTTTGAAGGTGACTAAAGTTTAAACATGTAAGAATAAATACACAATTTTTATAAATAAATTCTGAGATTTTTGGGTCCTCCCTCACATTTATCAGTTTCCTGAGGGGCCAGTACTTGGGAAAGGCTAGTTTTGACACGATATAAAAGACAAGGGAGAAAAGAACAACACAACAAGAATCCCCAGCATCAGGAAACATAATCAAACACTGCTGTGAGGAGATCAAGATGACCAGGAAGGTAGCAGGGATGGCATGGGGTGTCAAGAATGTGACTGTGGGAATGGGAAGGCCAGGGACTGGAAAGGACATTCCCCCAAAAGTTGGAAGATGAGGAGAAATATGAGGGCAATCTGAGGCATAATTAGTCTAGAGCTCTGAGCTCATCTGTAAAGGTTCTGGGGCAACTCTTGAACTAGCCCTTTGTTGAGCCTTCACCTCTATTTAGGACTCATACAAGACACAGCAAGAAGAGTAGCATTCATTGATGGCACTACCATGTGTGCCATCAATGACACACATTTTAATTTCTTCTATTCTAATTTCTTTACATACTTAAACCTCCCAGAATAAAATGAGAGTGGTTCTATCTTTGTCCCTTAAAATAAGAACTAAATTGTGAATAGAGCTGCAATTTAGTTTTATTTTAAGGGACAACGATAGAACCACTCTCATTTTATTCTGGGAGGATTAAGTATGTAAAGAAATTAGAATAGTGTTTGACATGGTAGTGTCATCAATGAATGTAACATTTTACTCTTCCTCGTGCTATTTCTTATATGAACATGGAACCAACCATGCTGCCCATCAAAACTGGACTGGATTTTTAAAATGTGGTACATATACACAATGGAATATCATGCAACCATAAAGAAGGACAAACATATGGACTTTGCAGCAACTTGAATTTAGAGTCTATCATACTCAGTGATCTATCACAGAAACAAAGAACAGAGTACCATATGTTCTCACCCATAAGTGGATCTTGAACAATTATCAAAATACCATAAGAAAGGAATTGGCAGTAGTGGGAAACTGCAGGGGGGGTGGGATTGGTAGTTGAGGGAAACTTCCAGGAGAGGGGGCACACCATATCAACAAGGGTACCTGTATAATGAACATCTGTATACTTAACCCTGAATTGTACCCTGCCTCTTTTAAATATAAAATTTAAAAGTATTTTTAAATTTAAAAAATAAAAATTAAATTAAAAACTGAAACCTAGAGAAGTTAAGCATCTTACCTAGGGACACATGACTAGAAATTGGCATCACTGGGATTTGAACCTACGCAACCTGCCATCATAGCTTGAACTCAGGAACAGTCTTTCACCATCTCTGAAACTGCTATTGAAGATATTATCTATAAAGTTTTCCTGTGTTCTTTGTATTAGGACATATACATACAATATGTTCCTTTTAGTACCAGGAAGAAGATTGTATCTCCCAAGGACCTGGTTTATTCAGATGTATTAGATAATGTAACTTGTTTGGCTTTTTCCTTCTGCATAGTTTCTAATTTTCTTTTTCAATTTCAATAGCCTTCATTTATGTATGTTTATTTTTCAAGTTACCCCAAGCCCTATTTGTAAGCAGGAAGGGGATAAATCCTAAAATATGTGTAGTATTTTATACATTATATTGTTGCTTAAAATAATCAAATAGCTAAGGTCATTGAGAAATTATCTTGTTTTTTAAAAAGTCCTATTATCACAAAAAACAAAGTAATTAAAGTGATTTATCTGACAGTAACAGTTGAGGCTCAAAGAAACACCAAACTTTCGAGAACTCACATTCCAAGAGTAAGAGAGTGAAGACAGGAAGAATCCACTGGGAATTCCAGGCTTCAGAAAAACCTACTCTTGCTCCCCTTCCAGCACCCAAAGAAGCCAAACTTCCCATATTAGACTAGTAGGGCCCCAGCTAGGAAATACAAAACAGCACATAAGGTTCTTGAGAAAAAGAGATTCAGGAAGAGGCAGAGTCTTACACGTCTAAGGCTAAAATAATGTCAGAAAGAGGCTAAGGGAAAAGAAATGCCTACAGTTGCCTACAGTGTCCTTGCAAAGTAACAGATCTACTCATTGGGGCTGGTTTCTGATTCTGTTCTTTTGCTCATGCTCCTGTTTCTACTGCTTCTCCAACCCTGATTTCCCTTGCTGTCCAAACCTAGTCTATGTGATCCACTTCCTGGCCATGATCTTTGTGTATAGAGCTCAACCTCCATGTCCCGTTGGGGCCCCTATCTGATACCAAGCCTGTTGCCCCGCTTCTGCAACTCTAAATCTGTAAATCTGTACACCCTAGCTCCTGCCTCCCTAATTCTCAATGCCGACATACTGTCTTATCTCGCTTCCTGCCTACTGTGACTCAGTCCACTGATACCACAGCAAAAACACTGCCCTTATCTCAGCTCTACACATTGGAATGGGAGTTTTCACACTGTCCATGGCTATACCAGAAGATCATGAACACAAATCAGGTCCCCACTCGATACCACATGAGCAGAGCTTTCAGGACCATCTACAATGAGACTGTAGCTTTCCAGCCTTGGTTTCTTTCTGCAAGTTCCTAGTTGAGTGTGATGGGACTCAGCAAGCCTCAGCTACTTCCTAGCCTGAGCTGAAGTGTACATGGGCCCGAGGACAAGTAATCTCTCTCCTCAATACAGGGTGACCTTTCATATGAACAAAACAAAGGAACACATCCTTTACGTGCTCTAAGCCAGCAACAGCAGAAGACACCAGGTCAGAAAACACTAAAGCCAAGGTTATGAGACAATCTGAAAAGTCCAAAAAAACCTCACTGAGGTATGCCTCACATACCACACACATATCCTAGGCAATAAAAATCCAGCCACGCAATGGTACTTATAGTGGACTGAAGGATACTTGGGACACAGAGGTCTCAGAAACTTTTAGTGACCACTGGAAACCAATGCTCCCATTGATTGGTGGGCAGCCCCTTCAAGAGATCACCCTTTTTTTTTCTTAGTCCATGAACCATATCATTGCTTGGACATACAATGTCTGCCTCTGAGTCTGAAGTTGAGCCATCCTGCAGGATTGCTGGGCCAACCCATACCAGTACTATTCCTGTGGAAGTGCCACTTGAACCATCTCTACCCAATAATGATGTGGTTAGTAGGCTTTGAAGGCTTCCTGCATCACCCTTATAGTCACACCATCAACCTAGTCATAGGTTTACCTATGCCTTCTTTCTGTTCTCTTGCCCAAAGAGTGTAACCTTTAGGTATTTGCTTGAGAAATAATGTACAACTATGGCATTCTTATGAGCCTGAGGTATCCTGGCTCAACAGGTGTACATAAATGGAAAACAGCTACAATCTTGTATCAGAAAATGACTCACCTGGCTGCAAATGATAGAAGACCCAACCCAAACTAGCTTAAATAAAAATAGAATTTGGCTGGGTGTGGTGACTCATGTCTGTAATTCAAACACTTTGGGAGACCAAGGCAGGAAGATCACTTGAGGCCAGGAGTTTGAGACCAGCCTGGATAACATAATGAGACCTTGTCTCTAAAACTAAAAAAAAATTTATTGACCCACATAATTGCAGTCTTAAGACAGTACTTGATGGCTTCAGGTTCGGCTGGATTCAAAACCCAAACAATGCCATTGGGATTTAGTTTTCTTTGTTCTCTTCATTTCACAACTTTATCTTCTGCTGTATTGACTTTGGACCCAGAGCACATATGATAATAAGAGAGTGGCAGCAGATTCAGCCCTTACATCTTTCTGGGCTTCAGGTTCAACCAGGGATATTGTGTATGCATTTCGAACTTCTCAAGCAGTCACTCTGGAATTCAGTGTCCTTGGCCCTGGTTGGCCTTATCTGGATCCTGCACCCATCCCTGAATTCACCCTGGTGGCTGGGGGTTGGAATGCACTGATTGGCTTAGCCTAGCTCCACCCTGGTCCTAGGGAGGGGTCAGCTTCTCTGGAACCACTTGAACAAATAGCGAGAGAAGAGTAGGTTAAATAGAATTTGAGTGCTATAATCACAGAAAGAGAGAGTGGATGCTGGGTGGGAAAGTTAGCAAAAGTCAGACCCAGATTCCCAGGGCTGCCTTACAACCAGGCCTTGGTTTTTACCATATCTCCTTCTGTATTCTCAATCTAGCCTTAGCCTCAGCATGCCCCATTCTCTTATCAGTCTTAACTCTTATTTCTAAGTAACCCACAGTCTATCTGATAGTGTTGGTCCTGCTAGTGGTCTGCCTTAGTCAGTCTCTGCCTGTCAAACCTCAATACCATGGAAGCCTCACTGAGCCCATGTGCCAAGCCTGGTCAAATCCTGCTATAATAGTACTCCAGTTTGAGTCCCCTGACTCTACCTGTTTCTGGTCATATGAAAAGTAGGCAGAAACTGATATTTCTGTGATTCAGCCCAAAAGAGACAAATCTACAAATATGCTAAGCAAACAACTGACTCTGGATAACGGATGGGATATCGGTAGGGCTGTATCCCAGGGGAAGAATGAAAATAATCAGGTGACAGTCACAGAATTCCATTTAATAAAAGTTCTTTTCAATAACAGTTGACTGCTAGACTGTTTACAATGTGTAAACAATCAACATTCACATGAGGGGTATGTGTGTGTGCATGCATGTGCACCTGTACACAGTGTATACTGGAGCATGGAAGAGGGCTTGGGAAGAAAGTGTTACTTGCAATCCTTTTTTCCAGTTCAGTGTTAACCCTCTAGTGTCATCTCCTACTCACTCCATGAAGAATTGGAGGGCAGCTCTGAGTTTGTTGAGCTGGCATCTGATTTAACTCCAGTGTGTCCAAACAGTCCTTGAGGGGCTATCCCAGTGCTCTGGTGTTGAAACTATGGTGTGAGGTACTGGTAACTTGAGTAACAATGGAAGCCTGGTTTACACCAGGAGAAAATCTAAGTATGATGAAGCAGCTTTTGCCTGTACACAGTAAAGAGGCTTTTATTACCTCTCCCCATCCCAGCCCCAGAACTCATGAATTCACTTCAAAAATGTACTGAGTACCTATCATGTGCCCAGCACCCACTTAGGGCCTAGATCTGAAATACAGAAGAAAAAAGAATTAAGAGTGAGGATAGCAAAGTCTAGGGCTGGGGCATGGTAAGAGAAGGGAAGAGCAAGAAATCTGTTTGTTTTAAGCAAAAGTGTTATCCTTTTGAAATTATTTCCTATATTTATCTTCTAAAAGCAGAATCCACACTAGATAGACCATAAATCCAACTGAGTTCTGAGAAAGGACACATTCTCAGACTTGTCTGAGGTGGGGTTTGCATGGCTGTATGTTTTTCTTGGTTTTATTTGCATGAGAAAAAAAAAGTATAGAAAAAAGCTTACCCAGCACAGCTGTAAGACTTTAGTTTCAACAAGCTATTAAAATTACTTCTCAGTTCAAAGGGTAGATTTTACTTTTCATGTGCATATCTTGTACAAAAAGGTAGTCCCATAATTTTCTTCTAAATTTAGATTATGTTGCGGATTTTCAGTCGCTTTCATTTAGTCAACCATTCAAAATACTTTTATATAAGCATGAATAAAAAGGAAAGAAAGCCAAGATTTTTTTTTTTTTCATTCCTTAAAGAAAAATTGTTAGCTGGGCTCTGTGGCTCAGCCTGCAATCCCGCACCTTTGGGAGGCTGAAGTGATTGGATTGCCTGAGCCCACGGGTTTGAGGCCTGCCTGGGCAGCGAGACCTCATCTCTACAATAAATCAAAAAATCAGCCGGGCGTGGTAGCACATGCCTGTAATTCCGGCTACTCGGAAGGTTGAGGCGGAAGGGTCACCGGAGTCCAGCAGGCGAGGCTGCGGCGGCCGGGAGCGGGCACTGCACTCCAGTCTAGGCAACAGAGTGAGACTCCAACTCAAAAAAAAAGAAAAGATTGTTAAATTTATCACTTCAGACTTGATTCTTTAGGTAGGCTGCCTCAGTAAAGAAGGCTGGCAAATGACTGCTAACCATTTTTCTATCTAATGTTTTTTACTTGTTTACATTTCTCATCTTATAATTTTAATAATTCTTCACTTCCTCATTCATGATCAATTATTCTTTTCTCTAAGAAAGTTGTTTATCACAAGACTGCAATACTGTAAAACATTTTAATCAGCTTAATTAGAAAAGTAGAATTATACATTGTTGAGTGGAACACCATGCTTGGGAAGTATTGGCTTGACCTCTTGCATGTTAACTTTGGGGGCAATGAGTGTCCTCTGAAGTGGAAGACTGATCATTCATGGGGAAGTGAAAGTTGGTGTTTCATTTGAAGATGTGTTTGCTGATAACTCGCTTGCCAAGTACATAAAATTGGCTAGAAAGCAAAACTAGTTGCAACACAATATTTGGAGAAAATTTTGGATGGTAACAAATTTCCCCATTCTAATTATAATAATTTCCAGAACAAAAATCATGTTCTCTGAGGTATCTATTTGATAAAAAGTTGAACATTAACAATAACTCTTGATGAATGGGTACAAATATACAGTTAGATAGAAGAAATATGACTTGATGTTCAAAAAGATCAATAGAATGACTATAGTTAACATTAATTTGTTGTGCATTTTAAAATAGTTAGAAGAGCACAATTAGAGAACAATTAGAATGTTCCGAGAATAAGAAAAACATAAATATTTAAGGTGATAGATATCCCAGTTACCCTGATTTGGTTATACAAATGTATAAAATTATCACATGTACACTGAAAGTATGTACTATAACTAAATAAATAAATTAAAGTAACTCCTCATCACTTCCTTGGCTCATCACTCCCGTGAAGCCAAGTTTAAACCCCATAAAAGTTATTTGACATTTTAATGAGCTGATGTCCAGCTTCCCAATCCAATGAGTGAGGCCATAAAAATCATAGGAAAGCCTTTACCCAGTTGGATTCTTGTACTGAAATCAATAATACCATCATTTCTTGGCTGTTTGAACCTTCTGGGGAAAAAAGAGTAATAGAATATATATTCTAAACAAGACGAAAAACTTCTGATGGTTATATTGGATATGTAAGTGCCCGCCAATTTAAATCTGTATTAGAAGTGAATAACATTGTCCAAGGATTTCAATTATCATTAAGGGGACTTGTCAAGAGTACCACTGGCAATAATAGTAGATTTTGCCTCTGAATACTTTGCTAATGAAATGCAGCATGACCTCAATGTAAGGATTTGTGTTCATTTTTGGCAAAACAAAATATTTTGTAAAAACAAAATAATTCTTTTTGACTTACATTTCTAGTAATTCAACAAATTAAATTAATGCATTTCTCTCATGTGCTTGAAGATATTAAAATGAAGAAGACCCAGGGCCAGTACTCAAAGTTGATTACCTCAGGAGAGATGGGCAAGAAAACCAAAAATTACTCCCTCCCCAATGTCATAGGTTCTATCTAGAGGATTTATCGAGATTTTTTTCTAGATCTGCACACATTTGAAAGAAGAGGAGAGGGAAGTCCAAAAATACCTCACATGAGTCTAGACCTACCTGAAATGTTAGCTAGGCAAGAGAAGAACAGTAGGGAACACAAGAGAGGATTTCAGGTGGAAGAAGATTTCAGGTGTTACCTTTTTTAAGGTAACACAAAGTCCATCACACAAGGTATCGATAGTCTTGTACTTAGACTCACCATAGATAAAGATGGATAAGCTGTTTGAACATTTGTTGTGGCCAAGGTAGTCTGCTTAAAGGACGTAAAGACTGAATTAATTCTTTCAGGGCCTTTAGGAAGTTTGTGATCTAGCTGAAAGAGCTACACACATGGCAAACAACCAAGTAAGGCTGGAACTGTTAGAGTTATCTAGAATTGATAAGTGTTGCATAGTGGTTTATTTAACTTATATTACAGAATGAATGGCTTCCCCGGGCTACAGGGTTTGAGTGTCAAAGTGTTAGAGCCCCAGATTTCCAACTCTAGTTTCTGAGACAAAGTTGGAGTAGTTGCAAAAGCAGTAGTTCTACTCAAAAGCGTTCAAGTTGAACGTTTGCAAGTGAATGTATAACAATTCATAAATTTATTTTATATTTTGAAAAAATAGAAAAGCTGCAAGAATGGAGGTCAAAAAAATAAACAGTAGAGAAGAAAGCAACTGACTTAAGTATTTTGAAAAAGTGTTTTGACTGGATTTTTTAAGGCTACACCCAAAAATAACTGCACACAAACTTACTCTAGTTGGTAAGTTTGTTCCTCACAGGGATATGGGTTCAAATAATTCTGAAGCTATTCTATATGCATAATAGTATTGAGCTAATAAGTAATTATATTATAGATCATGAGAGCCAAGTCCCTCATAATTGCAAAAAAGTTCTAAATAAAAAAAGAGACAGAATGAATGAATGAAACTTGTGGTGTGGGATTGAAGTCAGAGAAATTGGTGTGATTTAATTTTTAAATAGATATATATGCATAGACAGATGCAAAAATAGATATGCATATAAATACATGTGAATACATTTATATGTAAATATCTGGGTTAGTATACATACATATATCTCTAGCTTTGTTTGCTGGGAGACCTGGAATCAGTGACATCCCAGCAGTAATGAGCACATCTGGTGTCCAGATCTTGGTTTCTAAATGTTATTCTCCAATATAAAAAGAAATAAGGTGTTCCTTGGAGAAGTGGTTAAATTCAGGGAATTGCACAGGGAAAATACAAAATGAACAGAACTCAGATAAATAAGTAAATAAATATTGATACATTGAAAGGGCACAGTAGCCTACTTGCAAGAACTCCCAATGGTTAAATCCAAAATACTTCAAGCAATAAAATAAATAATAGCACTGGGTCATAACCCAAAGGATAAAATAAATATCCTTAAGTCTATACTGTTATAAATAAATAAGAGACAAAGAGGGAACAACTTTTCCTTACAGACTCACACTAATAAATGTAGAAAAAATAAGGGAACTAGAAAGTCCCCATAGTTTTAACAACAGTGGAAACCACTGCACACAAGATTCATAAGTGAAAGATGAAATTAGTGGGCAAATGCTTAAGGAGAAGCATGGTATTTGCATAGTCTCAAGGCTTATCTTCCAAAATATAACTGTTTTCATTTTCATTTCCAAAATATAACCTTAACCAAGTGATCAAGGTTGAGGTCATCAGGAATAAGGCAAATCAGCATCACGTGCCTCTGATACAATGCACTGAGAAAGGCACATCTCTTCTGCGGTATTCAGTAATACATGACTTCAATCTAATTGTGAGAAAACACCAGACAAACCCAAACTGAGGAATATTTTACAAAATAACAGCATTCTTCAGGAGTGTTAAGGTCCTGAAAGACAAGGAAAGTCTGAGAACAAGTCACAGACTGAAGGAAACTATGGAGACATGATGATTCGATGCAAAGTGGGATCCTGGGACAGGAAAAAAAGGTGGGGGGTTTGCTAGAAAAAAATGGTAAAATCTGATTAAAATTTTTGGTTTGGTTAATGGATTCAATTTGATTCAATGATCAGTATTAATTTCTTAATACTAATCCATTGACTATTATTATGTATGATATTAACACTATGGAAAGTTGCATCATGAAGGGAATATGGAAACTGTGTGTTTTTTGCAACTCTTCTGTAAGTGTAAAACTATCTCAAAATAAAATTTTTTAATAAAAATAATTAAGCAGCATGTCTTTAATTTTTTTAAATGGATTTGGGATCTTTAAGGGACTATATTTGTTTTCTATTGCTGCTATAACTAATTACCAGAAACATAGTGGCTTCTCTTTTTTTTTTTAATTGGGGTCTCACTCTGTCCCCCAGACTGGAGCACAGTGGCACAATCACAACTCACCACAGCCTTGAAGTCCTGGACTCTAGTGATCCTCCTGCCACAGCCTCCCAAGTAGCTGCGAGTACAGGCACACACCACTACACCAGCTAATTCTTTTCTTTTTATTTATTTTATTTTCTTTTTTGTAGAGATAAGATCTCACCGTGTTGCCCATGCTGGTATCAAACTTCTGGGCTCAAGTGATCCTCCTGCCTTGTCCTCTCAAAGCACTGGGATTACAAGAATGAGCCACCATGCCTGGCCACAAATTTTTTATCCTACAGTTCTGTAGATCAGAATTCAACATGGGTCTCACTGGATAAAGTCAAGTTGTCAGCAGGACTGTATTCCTTTCTGGAAACTCCATAGAAGAATTTTTCTTGCCTTTTTCTGCTTCCAGAGACTTCCTGCTCTTCTTTGCTCATGACTCTTTCCTTCAAAGCTAGCTATGGCAGGTCACATTGTCATCACCATTATCAGCTCTCATGGTCACATCTCTCTACATAACCAGACAAGGTTTTCCTCTTTTAAGGACACAAGTGATTTGATTGAGCCCACCTGAATAATCTCATCTCAAAGTCCTTGACTTTATCCCATCTGCAAAGTCCCTTTTGCCACAGAATCAAACCCAGTCACAGGTTTAAGGGATTAGAACATTTTGGGAGTAGGGTCTATTATTTGCCTACCACAGGAACTTTTCAGGGAAAAGGAGAACTCTCTCCAGGGAACCCTCAAAAAGCAGGTGAGACAAATTTCCAGGAATTCCCTTTTAAAACCAATGGAAACATCCTGCACAGAATCTAGCATATAGGACATCCTTAATTAACAAAACTGATTTGTACTGAGAACAAAGTGACCATACTTCTACTTCTAGTCCCTCAGTCAATGCCCAGCTGCCTTCCAGGTAGTTCAAATGGCATCTCCTTTCCGCTACAGAGGACACCGCCTTTTTAGAATCTGCATCTCTGGGCTTCCCCATTCTTAAGCCTGATGGGTCTGGGTGCCCTGGGAGTGCTACCAGTCATCCTCTTCCATGACATTCTGCTTCAGTCTCCCTCAAACATCAGGCACAGGGTAAATATTTAGTGAATGATTGTTGAAATGAACTCCCAGCAAGGAATTTGCTTCTGCTCTCTGTGCAGTGGCCCAGTACATTGTTGCTTCAGATCTGCTTTGGCCTGTTGAGAATGGAAACCCCTTTCCACCCCACCTTCAGAAGAAGCAAGTGAGAAGGGAGCAAGAAGTGGTTCTATTCGTAATTTGGGTGTGACAGAACAGATAATGTTTTTATTATGGTCTTTGATGCAAACAGAGAGAGTCAGGCTGAAAATACAATTTTCATGGATGATTTAAATATTAAAATCTTAGCACTTTGAAACACCATGTGTAATACCTGTTATTCCCTCACATTATTCTCAGATATTTATGTGAATAAATGCACATTTTGCTTATGGGTTCTTCACATGCTCTATTAATAGTGTTTGGACCCATTTGCTAAAGCAGCTAAACCCAGGCTGCACGTTGCCACCACCTGAGATGCTTTTTAAAAATACTGATATTTGGACTTGCCCCCCCAAAATTTTCATTTCACTAATTTTGTTAGGGTCTCAGGCTTTAACACATGTAAGATCTTCAAGTAATTCTAACATGAAACCAGGAAAGAAATAAAGTATGTTTCTTACTATTAAAGCTCAAATGTGCCTTGCTGAAATAATGTTAAAATATATCTCCATTTCTTATGAGCTGGTGACACCCACACCTTAATCTGGCTGTCTCTGTCGTATTCTCACCAGTCTTTTTCATTCCCAGTCCACATTTTTCATTCACTCCTCTCCCAGTGGTTGTTCCTGCCCGGCCCCACCTCTTTCTTTCATCTGTGGCTGAACCTGGATTAATGCTCCATCTAATGCCCCTGCGCTCTGGAGCCACCTTCACACAGCCCCATTTGTCACTCTCCCGACCCTGCTGCCATCTTCCATTCTCCTGTCATACATCCTCATCCCTTGCAATCTTTTGCAATTTCCAAACACAAATCATGGAAGAATGAGAGTGGGAAAGGAGTTCAGGCGACGTCCTGTGGCTGCCATAAAAAACGTGCTTCTCAGATCTACAACTGCATCATCATGGACTGATGGCCTCGGTGCTGTGTCCTGAAATCCACCACGCCTTAGCACAAGGCCACCATTCCCGCGGGTGCTCCCAGCCAACGGCTGACATGGCAGAATCCTGAGTCTGGCCTGTCCTGGGAACCTCAAGCTCCTCTGACTGGTAACTTTGACTCAAGTTTCCTCATCAACATTGCCAAGCTTACCTACAGCCGCAGTGCAAGCTGAGACTCTTCCCCTACCCTTTATTTCTTTGCTCTGTCCCTCCCAAAGGTCAGGCCAGCATCCAGCACTGATGGCTCTCCCAGCCATTCTCAGCTTCATCTCCATTCTCCCTTCCAGGTATCTTGCCGATAAATTTCTTGCACATCTAAACCCCATTTTGGTTTCTGGTTTTTAAAGGATCTAAACTAGTACATGTGCTACAGGAGGAAGTTGGAGGAAGAGTAATTAAATTTTACTCTGAAAAAAGGTGACAGTTTCTAACCATTTATTGAGTCATTATAAACTAGTGTGTGCATATATGTATGCATCCATATCCACTCCTTTTTTTAAAAAAAAAGATTTATAAAGCTAGCAAAGACATATTAAAAAAATAAACAACTGGGTAACTAGACAGAAAAAAGAAAATGCTCCCAATACATTTAATAAGGCCCCGTAGCAGTGTTTCTCAGCCCTAGTTGCACATTGGGGTCACACAGAAAACTTCTTTAAAATGCTGATCCCACTCCTGAGATTCTGATGCAATGGGTCTGGGGTGGGCCTAAATAATTGCATTTGAAAAGCTCCCTAGATAATTCTAGCATGCAGCAAGGTTTGAGAACCCTACCCTATAAGCAGACATAGCGATAGGCCACAATTTACAGTACCTACAGTTGTAGTTAGCCAGCTGCTCAGGAGAATGTGGTTAATCGTAGTCCCAAGGGAAGAGAAAAATTTCTTCAGCAGATCATCATAAAGGAAACACTGCGGGATGTCATCAACCACATCCTTAACAACATCCCTGCAGTCAACACAAAAATAAGCCTCATGGAGTTGCTTCCTATGATAGCCCTCAATGTCGCCCGGTTCTTTCCATGTGCTGTCACTTAGTGCAAGCAGGTTCTGTTCACGTACACATTTGGAGAGGAATTTTCCACTTCAGTTAGTGTGTCTCTCCCTGAACAGACTTCATGCTATGTCTTGGGTAGAGTCCGTGGCTGGACACTGGGATCTCAGAGAACATCCACGTGTTTTAGCCCAAATATTCTACTGCTAAGGAGTATTCAAAAATCACTCTCCACTCTACAGGAGAAAAGTAACCCTCCCGTGCTTTAATGACCCTAGATTGATCCTAATTGAACTCACAACAAATTCTGACTTCAGAGTCTCAGAAACGGTTAACCTCACTGCTTCACACTATGGCTCGATACCAGTGCACACGTGGCCCAAGTGATATCGATGCTCAAGTAGACTGCCTTCAGCTGACACCAAGCCATATCAGAACAGAGAAAAAAATTCCTCCCACATGGCCAGAAAGTCTAATGGCAGTAACCCCAAGGCATTTAATTCTTTTCATTTCTTCATAGCTATGGAGAGAAGCTATCTATACTCTTGAATTTGAGGAAGTGAATTTGTGAAAATCTAGCTCTCTTGGCACATGATTCCGTAACCCATCTTTAGATGGCCAACCCACTGGCATTCTCACCTTTCAGCTCCAATCTAGGCATCCTATGTCTTCAGGAGGCTCACATCCTAGTGAGCCTCCCCACCTAGGCACAGAACACACCCCTGGCAGCTTTCCGTGCCTAACACACACGAGAACTGCATGTTAACCTCTGGCTTCCTCTTCCTGAGCTTCTGGTCCCAGAATCATTGCAACCAGCCGGGAATGTCAGAATTTAAGATGTTTAATAAATGAGTTTTCCCCATAAGTTACGATTTTCTAATCTTCTTGCTTATCAGGCTGCAGCTCACAGAAACTCCAGTGAAACTGATTAGAAAAGTTTAATCTACAGTTCTATTACCTATGAATTAATGTATGGTTCAAGAATGTTGGTTTTTAGCCGATGGAGAATATATGCTCTTAGCATTATAGAACAACTGTTGTAGTGACTTTGAATAACTTAAGTAGGAGCTGAATTGAAAAATCATAGAAACATAGCTGTAGTGAAATGCAAGTTCCAAAGTGAGTCTTCATGCTAATCCAGATGAGTGAACAACACTATTCAAGGAATCAGAGTTCAAGGACACCCAGAACAAGAGAGAGAAAAAAATAGAAAAATTATATCCACTGATCAATTTGGATTATTTTTATTACTTCACCCCATTCATCCTAGAGACAGGGTTTCACTCTGTCACCAAGGTTGAAGTGCATGGCATGATCATAGATCACCATGGCCTCAAACTCCTGGGCTTAAGCAATCTTTCTGCCTCAGCCTACCAAGTAGCTGGGACTACAGGCACACACCCAGCTAATTTCACTGTTTTGTAGAGATGGGGCCTTGCTTTGTTGTCCAGGCTGGTCTTAAACCTCTGAACTCAAGCAATCCACCACACCTGTCTCTTCACCCCATTCTTGACTTCAAACAGATGTACACAGAAAACCTTTATGTGGTACAAGGATTTTATTTTTATAGTATCATAATTTAGAACTTGAAGTGCACATTAACCTACTAATCCCATTTCATTTTCTCCAACAAACTACTATTCTCCAAGACCAATGGAAACAGAGCCATTATTACTCTCCTTACAAGAAGAAAGAGAGCTTCCCATGACCGGTAGCATTTGAGGGGCAAGCCAGACATGCCACCTCACCTCTCTCCATTTTACCAATCTCTGACTTCTGCTAGAGTGTGGAGATAATAAACCTATCAGATTATTTCTGTAGAGAAAATCTTGATAATGCAGAGATATTAAAACATCAATGCATGTGTAAGAAAAATAAAGCTACCCAAGTAGGATAAAGGTAGAGAATGACTAGAAGACCAACATCTCCACCATCTTGGTTTTGCTCCATTTTATGAGCATCTCTGCCATCTTGGTTTTACCTCATTTTACCAACATCTCCACTATCTTGATTTTACCCCATTTATCAATGTCCCCGCCATCTTGGTTTTACTCTCCCTCAGCCTCAGCTACAGACCTGGTATCAGCGGAGTCTGGATGGGCCAAAGGTCTGTTCTAGCCCAGCACTGAGATTCTTTGGCGTGTTAACACTATTCAGTTTCTGTTCATTCATCTCTCCCCCTTGCCACCATTCTGAGTGCCTGTACTGCTGCCTCAGCACAGCCACATCAGGACAGCTTGGGAAACAGTCACATGAGACAGGTTCTCCCCATGGAGTTTGGTCAAGGCTTGTGGCAGACTTACCGAAATAAAATCTGTTTCCTTGCTGCTAGTTCCAAAGGCTGTGATTGCAAACATTTCATAAAATACAGAAAAATATAAAGAAAATAAAAATCACTGTGAATGAAATCATCCAAATGTACTCCATGTGAATTATGACATGGGTGGAATTCAATACCTGGCAACTTGCTAAGCTCTTCATTTCTCTTCATAACTGCAAAACTTTTGTTGAGACAATTCAGGGACAGGTTTTGAGATTCTTTTTTCCATCCTGAGTAAAAGGCAGGACCAGGAAATTTAAAATGAAGTGCTCCACTAGTGCCAGACTGAGATCATGAAGTGGCCTGTGGAAAATGTCAGTAAATCAGGTCTAGAAATTGTCCTATTCCCTTCTTTCCCTAAGGCAGAAAAAGTGAAGTAAGAAACGAGAGGTTTTATCAAATTGGACTTCGCTTCATTATTCTCACTAAATCACGAATTCACCACTCCCAAGGTAGCCTTACCCGGGGTGATGGTTTTTTAAATGAGGTGTCTTTCTCAGATGGGTCTAGTCACAATTCACTGGGTCTAGTCAGAGTTCATCGGTGACTGTTGGGAGAGTTAAAGGTGGGGGATTCTGCGGCTAAAGCTTTGAGATAGGCTTGAGGCATTCTTAAATTTACTGAACCTTTTCTGCTTTGTGTCTGTGTCTGTGTGTGATGGGGGCATTTTAGAAGGATCTTTTAAAGATCTTTTAAGAGCATTTTTGTCTGATCATAAATAAAAAACATGATTACTGTAGAAAATATAACAGAAGAAAGTATTCAGAAGGATGCACAAAGATTTCTTGAGAAGAAGGTTTATCAATGCACTATTTTTCATTCCAGAGCTGAAAACAATGTAAGAGTTTTAACAAATACAACTATTCTGTGGAGTCATTAAATAACATTTAAGGATATGAGGCAGTGATTATAATATATTAAGAAGAAAAATATAAAGTTAAAAACAATACACACATTATAATCCCATTTATTTTAATTATTAATTAATTAATAGTTTTAATAATTAATTAATTGGAATTAGAATTAATTAATTTTTAAAAGAGGGGAATATTCCAAAATGTTAAATATGTTATAATTTTTGGATGATTTCAATCCAAGTGATTTTCATTTTCTTTATATTTTCCTGAATTTTATGAAATGCTTGCAATCACTATATTGTGTTTAGAATTAGAAAAAAAAGATTCTTTGTTTTGTTGCTGTTGTTGTTTTACTTTTAAGGTTAAACAAGTAAATTACTTCAGTACCTAAAAAACTAGTTGTGTTCTGTAACTCTGTAGCAGATTAATGGGTTATAACAGTCAAGCAGTCCTATTAGGGGCTGAGTCTTCCTATTCTTCAAGGAGAGAAGTGAAATGTCTCTGCCTCCCTGAAAGCTGAAATAAGTACACTCCTACTCAGGCTCTTAGTTTTTCAAGCTAGTTGGCTTCTCAAATTCCCCTGGGAGGAGAACAACTTGACCCTCCCAATGTCTTTGTTTTCCATCTTCTTCCTGAACCAAGCGTGCAAAAAGAAAGATGGACAAGCCTGCAACCAGCAGGTCTGTCCTCCTCTGAGGTCTTTTTAAAGGAGGGGAGGACACCTTCCACCATCACTGAATGATAATGGACCTGCTTGTTCCAGACAAGAACCCCAGATCTAGAGAGAGTATGTGGTCAGAGTTCTGCTTCTCCAATGCTGCACACCTTCACCTTCATTTGCTTGAGGAAACCAAGGCACGTTTGAGTGAGTGAAAGCCATAGAGAACATAGAGAATCCAGACTTTTCTAACTACATTCTTTCCAAGGTAGTTAGCCACTAAGTTGGTGGGCCAGAACTTGATTCAACATGCATGGTTGCATAGATGAATCTTCACCAACATATTCTCACTGGGTATCTACTCTGTACCTGTAAAATCATACATATAAAGAAATGACTACAATTTTCCTTCCCTGAGGAATAGAATTAAGGGAGAGTTACATTACAATATGGAAGCATGAGCTTACCATTGATAGAATAATATATCTTGGGGACTTTCAGCTTTTTGTTTTAAGTCTTCTTGTGCTATAAATAAATAGAATGGCCAGAATAATCTTTGTTTCATTGTGCAAAATTAACATTTACAAACATTATTGTATTCTCAATGTTGTAAGAGAGTGGAATTTAATTAATGTAGCTATTTAGAGATACAAATCAGCCATTACTTTTCTTTTTTTTTAATAAGGATGTTGAGTTTAACGATGTCATTATCTTCACTAAATTCTAACACTAGGGAACATAAGATTGATCCATTTTCCCCAAATCTTTTGTGTAGTAAGTTTTTATGCAAGTGGAAAACTTAATGCTAACAGAAACAAATTTGACCACACTTTTAAAATTACAGGATAATTGCTAATTCTGTGGTCATTCATTCCCATGCCATATACTCCAACACAGGAAACTATGAGAAATGGAACCACTGGTAAAATTAAACCTGCAATTATAGCACCAATTTCTAGGATATGTTGGTTTTTCTCTATTTTGCAACATGTACACAAATATATAAAATTTTCTCATTTATTTCTCATATGTTGACTTAGTAAATCCAGAGTTTGTCATATTACGGTGATATTGATGAATTTAACATAGTTTTTGATCCTGCTTATAATCTTTTCTGTTAGTTGAGTTTTTAAATTGTCACCTTAATATAAGGATATTGATTAAATTTTTATATTTTCATCCAGTATATTAAGTGCATTAGTACAATCTACTCATGAAAATACTAATTAGAGGCCGGGTTCAGTGGCTCAGCCTGTAATCCCAGTGCTTTGGGAGGCCAAGATGAGTGGATTGCCTGAGCTCGCGGGTTCAAGACCCACCCGGGCAACTTGGCGAGACCTCATCTCTACAATAAATAAATAAATAAATAAATCAGCCAGGCGTGGTAGCACGTGCCTGTAATTTTGGCTACTCTGAAGGCTGAGGCGGAAGGATCGCCGGAGCTCAGCGGTTCGAGGCTGCGGTGGCCGGGAGCGTGCCACTGCACTCCAGTTTGGGTGATGGAGTGAGACTCCAACTCAAAAAAAAAAGAAAAAGGAAAAAGAAAATACTAATCAGAAAAAAGAAGCATTTAGCCAACCCATGCTTTATCCTAGTGTACCATGCTTTGAGTTAATAATTATCTTTGTCACCTAGTGTTTGGATCAATCTCTGTATTTGCAATAAATTCTCATCACACTCCATATCTTTGCTAATATCCATCACCTACTTCCAGAACTTTTTCTGGATACACTGTATTTCTCTTATCTATTACCCTCCACCTCTCCTAGTTCTTGGGACAGTGTATCCAACATATCACCCATAGCCTAACCTAGAACCATTCAAACAACTCCCAAATTTTCCTCATTGGTTGAAGCCATCTCTTATCAGAATCTTCCTTCCATCATCTGCATAATTAATCTTTGATTGTTTTCCTTTTCCACAACCTTAATAAACTTAATATATTTTATCTAATTCTCCACATGTGTTACATTCCTCTATGGATGAGTGTTGTCAGTATTAAAATATCAGTTTCATTGCCCTGGCTAATTCAAACTACACAACAGCACATCTCATAGGAAACAACCCCACCAACAGATTGGAAGTGAGGATGAGAGCAATTCTAGTAATAACAAACATTGGACCCTTAATGTTTTGCATACACTATCTGAATTCAAACCCAGATAGTTTAAAGTCCCCACTTCATATGAAAGAGGAAATTTATTAAAACAGTGCAAAGAGGCCGGGCATGGTGGCTCACGACTGTAATCTCAGTACTTTGGAGGCCGAGGCAAGAGGATTGCTTGAGCTCAGGAGTTCAAGACCATCCTAGGTGACACAGTGAAACCTTGTCTCTCCAAAAAAATAAAAATATTGGTGAAGCATGATGGTTTGCACTTGTAGTTCCAGCTACTCAGGAGGCTGAGGTGGAAGGATTACCTGAACCCGGAGGTCAAAGCTGCAGTGAGCTGTGATTGTGATTGTACTCACTGACAGAGTGAGACTCAGACTCAAAAACAACTAATAATAATAATAATAGTGCAAAGAAAGCACCTGACTGGCCAGACAGGGTGGCTCACACCTGTAATCCCAGTACTTTGTGAGGTCAAGCAGGAGGGTCGCTTGAGGCCAGTAGTTTGAGACCAACCTGGGCAACATAGCAAGACTTCACTTCTTCCAAAAATAATAATAATAATAAATTAGTCAGGCATGGTGGCACACATCTGTAGTCCCAAATACTCAGGAAGGCGAGAGAGGATCACTTGAGCCTAGGAATTTGAGGCTGCAGTGGGCTATGATGCTGCCACTGCACTCCAGCTTAGGCAACAGACAGAGATTCTATCTAAAAATCTTTTCTAAAAGAAAGCACCTGAATGGTAATGATTAATAATGTTATCAATGGTGGAGATGATAATTATGATGGAGAAACACACCTTTACAAATTATTAACTTTACTTTTTTTTAACCAATAGTAGAGCTGATTAGCTAAGATTTGTATTTTCTTTTTTCTTTCTTTTTTTTTTTTTGAGTTGGAATCTCACTCAGTTGCCCAGACTGGAGTGCAGTGGCTGCTCCCGGCCACCGCAGCCTCGCCTGCTGAGCTCCGGCAACCCTTCCTCCTCAGCCTTCCAAGTAGCGAGAATTACAGGCATGCGCTACCACACCTGATTTTTTGATTTACTGTAGAGATGAGGTCTCGCTGCCCAGGCGGGTCTCGAACCCGCGGGCTCAGGCGATCCACTCACCTCAGCCTCCCAAAGGTGCAGGATTACAGGCTAAGCCACCGAGCCCGAAGATTTGTATTTTCACCGTTTCCAATTCACCCTGTAATGAAGGCACTTTTTAAAAGTGCATGGCTAGGCTCAACAGCTCAGCCTGTAATCCTAGCACTTTGGGAGGCCGAGGTGAGTGGATTCCCTGAGCCCACAGGTTCAAAACCAGCCCAGTCAACTGGGCGAGACCTTGTCTCTACTATAAAAAAAAAAAAAAAATTAGCCAGGCATGGCAGTGAGTGCTTGTGGTTCTGGCTACTTGTAAGGTTGAGGCCGAAGGGATCACCAGAGCCCAGCAGGTCGACACTGGGGTGGCTGTGAGTGTGCCACTGAACTCCAGCCTGGGCAACGGAGTGAAACTCCAACTCAAAATAAATAAATAAATAAATAAATGTGCATTTCCTAGGGTTAGGCGAGAAAAGGAAGACAGAAGGAGAACTAGAAATCCAAATTATGGACATCTAACTCAGGGCCCCCAATCCCCGGCCACAGACAGGTACTGGTCCATGACCTGTTAGGAACCTGGCCACACAGCAGGAAGTGAGCGGTGGGCAAGTGAGTGCAGCTTATCTGTATTTACAGCTGCTCCCCATTGCTTGCATTGCCACCTGAGCTCCACCTCCTGTCAGGTCACTGGCAGCATTGATCTTCATAGGAGCATGAACCCTACTGTGAACTGCACATGAGAGGGATCTAGGTTGTGTACTGCTTATGAGAATTTAATGCCTGATGATCTGAGGTGAGACTGAGGCAGTGATGCTAGTGCTGGAGAGCAGCTGCAAATACAGATTAACCATAACAGTGAGGTTTGACTGCATGTCTCCCCGCCCCACACACACCCCTGACCTCCTCTCCCCGTCCATGGAAAAATTGTCTTCCATGAAACTGGTCCCCAGTGCAAAAAGGATTGGGGACCACGGATTTAACAGTGGTTAAATTGTTAAATTGCTTTTAAGAGTAGTGTTATCTTTGTAAGTAGAAGAAAAATATATAGATAATGTATGAGTCCATTGTGGTATAAGTGACCATTTTCTCTAGAGAAAAATCTAGCTAGAACAATTAGATGAGATATTTACCTAGTACTTCAAGTTTCTCAGTAATAACAGAACAAAGAAAGCAGTATTTCTTCCAAAGTAAATAATATGTCTTCCAGACCACACCCCTTTCAGACCACTTCTGAGTGATGTTTGCTAATGGCAGTAGGAGTTTCCTAACGGTCTTGCAGAGCATATGGAAATCATTGTCCATGAAGTTTCCTTGTTCACCTTCATATTTACCAATCATCTAAAATAAATAGACACTTATTTGAAATACTTCTGAAATGCTACAGTAATATGTAGTGAAATACAATTTGCATGGATGTAAGCCCTAATCCTGGCCTTTACCTCTTTCTACAGCTGCTATACAAATAACAAAGTTCAAAGGATGAGAAAATCTAACAGTTACAAACACTGAATTTCCATATCCAAAAGATTTCCATAAAAGTCAAATAAAAACAGAAAGATGTGGGCGCTCACTCACATTTTCTTTCAAGTCAACTGGCTATTTTTCTATTAGACCTTACCTGGTTTGTTTATTTCAAGATTATTTCCAGTAGGTTGTTGCCTGAGGAGTAGAAAATGAAAACTACAAGCATGAGCTAGAAAACTGAAGTCTCTCTACCAGTGCATAGGGAATACTCATATATTAATTCTCTGAAGCAGGGATTCTATGAGGAACATTCCTCCACCCAAGTCCTGGAATTATACTCAAAATTGTGTGTTCATATACATAGATGCATTTTTCCTTACTTGAGAAGAAGAGCCATAGCTTTAAAAAAAAAATCTTCAATAGAGTTCAAAGCCTCCAAAATTGTTAAAACACATTGCTCAACAGTGTTTTCCTTTTTCTATTCTTTCACTCAACAACATTTAAACACCTAGAAAAATATCATAAAAGGAAAGCCCCTCCGTTTAACTGCTTACAAATTAAGCTTGAACAACATAACATACAATTATAAAAATATAGATTTACAGTGTAGTAAGATGGTCACTCATTCAATCATCAGAAAATATCAAAAGGGAGCAGATACATTGGATTACATTACCCTATTTCAATCGGTCTTCATTGCTATTTTATTTGGAAAATTTCAAAATTTCAGGATGTGAGTGGATATTTGTGTGATGTCCATCTGACAAAATTCTCTTAAGTTGACATGCAGGACAGGAATTTGAGTGCTGTAGAAAAATTACCACATTTGCTGATATCATCTCTTTTTTTTGCAACTGTCATGGTCTGTGAATTTCATTCCCCCTTGGTCCTCCTCTGCCTTGCTCATTTTTTCCAATGATCCTCATGTTTCTTTCTTTCTTTTTTCTTTTCTTTCTTTCTTTTTTTTTTTTTTTTGAGTTGAAGTCTCACTCCATCACCCAGACTGGAGTGCAGTGGCCACTCCCAGCCACCGCAGCCACGACCTGCTGGCCTCCGGCGATCCTTCCGTCTCAGCCTTCCAAGTAACTGGAACTACAGGTGCACGCTACCACGCCCACTAATTTTTTATTTATTGTAGAGATGAGGTCTTGCCACGTTGCCCAGGCGGGTCTCGAACCCACAAGCCCAGGCAATCCACTCACCTCAGCCTATCAAAATGCTGGAATTACAGGCTGAGCCACCGAGCCCGGCCGATCCTCATCTTTCAATGGTTACAGTTATACATTTCCTCAAGGGTGGGGTGCTATAGATGATAAATGAGTTCATGTTTACCTATAACCAGAAATGCATACCAGAGAGCTAAACTAGCTGTTCCTCAACAAGATACAATGCCTGGGCAGGGGGGCAGTTTGGATAACGTGTTCCTATTCACTCATCTGCAGGCACATAAATGAATAACTTGAAGTCTTTCCCTATAAAAGCCAAAGCTTCCAATGAGCCGACATTACTTATGTGGCGAGCCTTTTTAAGATGTCTTCGTAAAGTGATAGAAAAAGATTGGTTTTTAGAAAAGAAGAGGAAGAAAGAAGAGGAAGAGGAGAAGCAGCAGCAGAGGTGAAGGAAGAGAAGGAAAAGGAAGATGGGGGAGAAGGAGAAGGTAGGGGAGGAGGGGTAAGAGGAAGATGAGGAAGTTGGAAAGAGAAGTGAATGTCCAATCAAATAACTGTTTATGCAATATGGTCTTCCAAGAGCAAGCTGAGTCAGTATGCACTACTGTCTTGGAGCTAAATTTCTGTTTCTCTCTGTGAAGAGGAGAAGCCAAAAAAAAGGGGGGCGGGGGCTGAGGAGAAGAGAGGTGAAAAGACCCAGTCCTTTCTGTTGAGTTTTGGATGGGGTCATCTTGATGAAGGGATCTTAGGAAACATGAGTGATGCCCCCTTAGTGCCAGCCTGAGCACTGACAGGCACAGGGAATTATTTCTCTAAAGCAAGGGTTCTGGGTCTCCATCCAAATTCTGAAATTATATTAAGACACATTTTCATACACATAGGTACATTTTTTTCTCCACCGGGAACAGGAGACATAGCTTTCTTTAGATATTCAGTGCCATCCATAGCCTCAAAAATATTGTTAAAAGCCGGGCTCGGTGGCTCAGCCTGTAATCCCACGCCTTTGGGAGGCTGAGGTGAGTGGATTACCTGAGCCCGCGGGTTCGAGACCCGCCTGGGCAGCGAGACCTCATCTCTACAATACATTTTAAAAAATCAGCCAGGCGTGGTAGCGCATGCCTGTAATTCCGGCTACTCGGAAGGCTGAGGTGGAAGGATCGCCGGAGCCCAGCAGGTCGAGGCTGCGGTGGCCGGGAGCAGCCACTGCACTCCAGTCTGGGCGACAGAGTGGGACTCCAACTCAAAAAAAAAAAAAATCCAACCAGGTGCAGTGACTCAAGCCTATAATCTCAATACTTTGGGAAGCTGAGATTCCAACTCAAAAAAAAAAAAATGTTGTTAAAACAGGTTGCTCAAGATCAGGGTTTTCCAGAATCTTTCTTTTCAAAATCCACTGCTGAGAACTAACCCTTGGCGGTATTAGAGCAGCTTTTCCTGAGTGTCAAACCTAAGTAGCTTGAACTGTTGAGTAACTTTAGCCTTCTTAACCTCTTGTCCTGACCTGGTTAACAGCCCAGATTTCAGATGATCTGCCACAGCTGTACGTGGGCAGTACTTGCAGTTTTCCATCATTCTCTCCCACCTGCTATGTCACTTGTTATTCACAACACGTCTGGAGAGAAGTAGGACACTTCCCCATTAGTTCCAATTTACACAACAGGAATTTGAGAGCCAAAGAGCTCAAGCGACTAGCTCAAGATCCCAAGTGGTATCCTGTCAGGCTGAGAATCTAAGCGGGGATTTCAAGGAAGGTAAGACATGTCTGCCAGCAAGGAGGTGAAAGTCTAATCACAGTTGGTTTTGTTTTTGCTTCTTCCAATGGCAAAAAGATGTTTTATTCCCCCAGGCTGAGCCTACATACATCCCTTCAACACACCATGGCCTTTCTCAGAAAGAAACCGAATCAAAATCACTTAAAGAGAATCGATGCTTTTCCCAGATAACAAAGAGAGTAGCCAGAGCTGCTTATGCTGCCAACATGAACTCCAGAATCAGAAAAGCAAACCAACAAATAACGTTCTTCATCACATTTTTGAGAATAATTTTGTTTGAAAGAACAGCGTCAGAAACTTCCTCATAGGGAAAATAATCTTCCTTCAGTAAATGTGCATTGTGCAAATTTATATTTTTAGATTAGAAAATATGGTTTATTTAAAAGCAAATTAGAAAGAGAGAGAGAGTAGAAGAGAGAGAGAGACGGAAAGAGAAGATTCACCTCCTTAAGGTAGGGGAGGGGCCAAAGCCAGGAAGCATGGCATAGTCTAGCAAGGCAATGGCTGCAAATGAATATTTTTTAAGAAACATGTTTATTTACTAAAATATTTACTACAGAAAATGTTACTGTCTCTGATTTTTCACTCCTCCCTGTATCCACACTCTTTTCCACATAACTGTGCAATGAACCCCCAATGTGGGGGTACAATGTTGTGAGAGTCTTGCTTCTGGGTGTGGACATATAACTTGCTTTTGCCGGTAGAATAAGGCCAACGTCATACTGTGCTTATTCTGCATCAAGGCCCCAAGGGACTTTATTGTACTCCTGTCCCTTGTACTTCTGCCATCACCTTCAGGAGACCATGCCAGACTAGCCCAATGGTACCAGAAAGGAAATAATAGACATTTACACAGAGCTGCACCTACCAAGTCACTCAGATCACCTTGGATACATTTGCCTATCTCCCAAAAGACTCCTCTCTGGGGTGCCCATCTTCTCTTCAAAACTGTAAGTTCCATGAGAATAGGAACAACAAGATACTATGTGTATCATTCTCACAGCGTCGATACTCAACAGATATTTATTGAGAAAACAAATGAATAGTTGAGTATATCTGTCTGTGTGTGTATACAAACAGTCCATTAGAATTGTTCACAGAGATACACAGGAAGAACTCCATATGATGATGTAGGTAGAGTCCAGATTTATGGAGCTGCAAGTCAAGGAAGGCCAAAGATGGCCGTCAAACCACCAAGAGTTAGGAAGAGGCAAGGAACTGTTGTCCTACGGGTTTCAGAGACAGCATGGCCCTGTCACTTCCTTGATTTCAGACTTCTAGCCTCAAGAACTGGGAGACAATACACCTCTGGTGTTTAAGTTAAAAAAAAAAAAGACACCTCTCTGAAATTGTCACCAAGCTAGGTTTATTGCAAAGTAAAGTTTGTTTGTTTGTTTTTTCACAACAAAGTATGTATTTTTTTGTCACAGTGCAGCAGATAAGGCAGTTTTACTTGAACTTTCCTTCTGAGATTTTTATTTTTTTTAGAAAACAGAATTTATTAAGAGGACAGAAAAGCTCCCACAGTGGGAGGGGACCTGAGGGGATTGCCCCCTTTTGAGATTTTTAAAGTAATTTTTTAATACTCCTTGGTTCTCTTCTGTGAGATCCATTTATGTAGGAGTGACCAGACACGCCTGAGAAGTCTGACCTAATTATTAACTGGAATGTTAACCAGTATCTTATCTTTCATTGTTCTTGTCTACATGAAAGTCCGTGACTAGAAAGACAGAAACATAACGAGAATAAATTACTGAGTTGATAAACAGCCTGTGAACAAAACCTAGATTCTATCCAATGGTTTGAAAAAATCTAAGGAAAGATTATTTGTAAACTAATATTCCATACCCAGATAAACAATCATTCAAGTGTATGAGTAGATAAAGACATTTTCAAATATATAAGAACCACCTGAGAATATACTTCAGCAAAATAACCAAGTAAATCAAGAGATAGGAAGTCATAAGCGGATCTTCTCCAGGAAGGCAGTAAAGACCTGGGATGATATCTATACAACAGACCCGAAGAACTACCATATAGGACTGAAATGGGAAGATGGAAATCCTAGGAAGAAGGTATTTTTAAAAAACTAAAAGTCAATATGATAGAATTTTTATTAAAAAATTAAAATTTATGAGTACAAAATTTTTTAAATGGAGCTTTTAGAAACTCTAGGGAAAAAAACTATGTAAGAAAGGCAATCATAATATAAGGCCATGTTTTACAGTGGATTTTATTTATGTAATCATAATAAATCCAAAATGATAGTTTGATTTTTTTTTAATGGTGATTAATAGTATTTGAAGGATAGAAGGAGGTAAGAGAGTGGTAGAGGAATAGTCAAATTCTTATCTACCATAACAGGAAATAAATAGATAATGTTTGGCCAGGCGCTGTGGCTCATACCTGTAATCTCAGCACTTTGGGAGGCTGAGGCAGAAAAATTGTTTGAAGCCAGAAAGTCAAAACTGAGCAGCACAGCAAGACCCTGTCTCTCTAGTTTAGATAGATAGATAGATAGATAGATAGATAGATAGATAGATAGATAGGTAGATAGATAGATGATAGATTTAAAATAATAATGTTTAAATTGATAAATTAAGAAGAGGAAGTATAAGCATATTCTTGATAAATAGGACCAGAAGTACAGTATGAAATAGGTGAAAATTCAAATAAATTGCTTGAGAAAGGAAAAAATGTAGATAAATAGAAGGTCTGCTGTCTTTACATGGACAAGCTTTTTATTACAGTTTTCTTTTAAACCATGTACATTATTACTCTGATCAAAAGAGGAGAAGGTGGCAGCAGCAGTAGCAGTGAAGTGGCAGTATGTGTAATACCAGAGAGGAGGGAAAGGACTGAGTGGAGCAAGATGAGGCTAGAGAGGTTACATGCCATACAACCAGGCTCTTGCAGACCAGGTTGAGGATCTTGTTCTTCAATAAAAAGCCATTGAAGATTTTTGGCTATGAGTGTGTGTCCTCAAAATAATTTTAAAAGGTACTATAGCTGCAGTGTATTAATTGGTTTGGAAGGTTTCAAGAGGGCAGGAGGGAAGACCAGTTAGAGGCTATTGTTATAATGAAGATAGGGTGGAGAAGTAGCTTGGATAGGTTAGTAGAAATAGAGAGGATTTAATAGATTTAAGTGAAATTTAGGAAATAAAACTGACAGATTATAGCAATAGATAGCATGTGAGAAGCTGGATAAAAATGGAAGACAACCGAATCCACACAATGGGGAGAAAAACATGTACAGTTCATTCTAGATAACGTTAGCATAGCTATGCAAAAGTAACCTCAAGTCATCTTCACTTGGGTTGTAGTATTAATTGCAATGTCTTAGAGATTTGATGGAAACCCTTACATAGGTTACATAAAAAACAACCCCTCTCCAACCAGGGTTCCAGGAGATAATTAGGCTCCAGAGAAAATTATCTGAAAACTATTTTTCAGTTATCTCAAGGATATATAGTTAATACCATTGTAAATGCATAGAACACTAGGATTTAATTCTGTCACAAAACCTTGAGTGAGAAACACTGGTAACAGCAATCATTTCTGATCTGATTCAATTTTCTTCTCTTAATGCCCAGTTCAATTGTTCTTTCTGTGTGGTTCAATATTTCATCTGTTTTTGAGCCATACCAGTATGACCCATACAAGTGTGTGCATCCATTGTATACATTTGCACATTTACAATTATTCAAAGTTCCCTAAGTACAACTTTTTAATTCATTGTATTGCTAGGATGGTGAGATTATCATTAGAGCAGTTCCAGGTCTCCTTTAGTTGCACGTTAGGATTATTTTACTTCCCTAAACTCTTGAAGTTGGATTTGGCCATGTGACATCCTTTGGTCATAAATGTATGAGCAAAAGTGATGGATGTCATCTCCAAGCAGAATCTTGTATACTTCACCACATTCTCTTTTTATTTGTTTGCTTCACCAAACTTGGGTCCACATGTTAACATGAAGCCTCTGTCCCAGAGTAACTATGATAAACAGAAATTTTGCCATCCCACACTGAACTTGTACCACTGGTGCAAAAAAAAAACCAAAAGAGCAAACCATATGTTCAGCCACTGAGATTTTTGTGTTGTTTGTTACTGCAGCATAACCTTATCTATCCTGTTTGATACAGATGCTTTTTTCCAAAATGCTCTGCAAAATTTCTGTCCCTAATTGTTTATGTACCAGAAGGAACTTATCTCTGTAGGTTTTAGTGACCCTGATTTTTGACTCCCTCTGATCTGAATACCCTATATTCTGTATTCTATCTTCAATACTTACAAGGAGGGCTATTTTTTTTTTTTTTTTTTTTTTGCAGAACAGTACCAAAGATAGAGCAATGTAGGAAATAAGGGGCTCATTTTCTATGGAAAATTTTAAAACTGTAATTAAACCAACTAAAAATGAGCGTACTTTTTATGACCACCATGTGACCATAGTGCATAAGTGCCCATTGCATAACATGCTAGAGAACTTCTCCAGCAGTAAACAGCCAAACTAACTGGAATCCATGAATTCATTCATTCATTTATTTAATGCCCCCTGTGTGCAAGACACGGTGCTGTGCACTGCAGATAAAATAGGGAACAGCACTGATACCATCCTTCCCTCATGGAGTTTATACGTTGGTATACAAAGGAAATCATTCTACAAGAATGCAAATTGCCATGATATATATTTTTCTTCCTTCTTGAGGAGGTGATGTTTGAGTTAGATGAGAGTCATAAGGAAGAGGTAGCTATGCAAAGATCTAGAACAGCATTTCAGACAAGGTGAGCATCAATGCAAACAACCTCTAAACACTATGAATGAGGTAACGAATGGAGAAAGAAGGTCAAAGAGAGAAGCAGGGATCAGGCACTATGTAGAATCTTTCAGGCCATCTATTGCAAGGAATCAAGATTTAAAATTGGTTGGGAAGGGAAAGCCCACGAGAGCTTTACACAGGAAAGTGATATAATATGGCTTTAGAGAGACCTCTCTGGCTGATGTGTAGAGACAGAGAAGCGAGAAGGGGAGCAGTAAGCTTGTTAGAGGCTGTTGCATTGGGCCAGAAAAGGAATGATGTCTTGGATGAGCATCTTACCAATGGATATGATTAAAACAGTCAAATTCAGGGAATGTTTTGAGGGCAGAGAGCATAAGACTTACTGGCAGACTGGACATTGGCTGTGAGTAAAAGAGAGGATGCATAAATGACTCCTAGCTAAAATTTTGGATTAAAAAATTGAGTTGTTGGTGAGTATCAATGACTGAGACTTTTTTCTTAGCTGACACTCTGCTAAACTAGAAAAAAATAATTTCCCCCTCCCAATCTTTCTTCTGCACTCACAAATAATAAATAAATAAACAAACATGATAAAAGAAATGTTTTTCTATTAGTTGACATTGTGATATTATTCAGGCTACTAGACAATATCACAGATAAAATCATCTGGGAATTACCATCCCATAGTATTCAGGACTGAACTCAGACAAGCACAGAACTAAACTCAAACAAGCAGTTTGATTGGTCCAGAGTGATATCATAGTTCTATTTCAGGGCAGAATTGGAGGTCTGGGTGTCATGCCCAGAGCCTGAGGTCTGGCCACCCACTGGTACCTAAGCCCTCAGCTAGAACCACGCTGTGCCAAGACCATTCTGTAAGCTGCTAAAAAGCTGTAGAATGACCGGACCTTAGGGTAGATTGTTGTGTAACACAGTCCATAATGGCAGTGGAGGTAAGAGAAGAAACCAGAAAATATATGTCAGTGTGGTCTGACCCCTTTCTGGGTTCATATCAAAATCCCACTTGCTTTCCAGAAAGTAGTGGTACAAACCATTATTCCTCTTCATGAGCTCCTTGGGACAGTTCTAGGACACAGTTCTTTCTTGCACTAGAAACTATTTAAAAAGTAAACAACACAAGATACCCTTACTTAAAGAAAATCTGGCTCTAATACCCTGCTCAGAAATATTTTATTGTTGCAGTAAAAGGGGCCTCATTACAAAGAGCTTTATTCACAGATCTACAAAAAAGTTGGAAACCATGGGGGTGGAGGGGGGTCACATCCAGGAGGCAGAATTAAACAATGTCATTCCAGAAAGGCAGCCATGAATTCCAAAACAGATTTCAGCTATGAAAATGGATTTTTTCCTACTGCCAGCTTATAAGAAAACCCTCATGTGTCTAATACTGTGTAATGATTTGAGGCTTTCAAAAGGCATGGTATTTATTCAAACCACACCATCAGCACAGTCTGAAACTCAAATTGCAAAGTCAATTTTTCTTTTTTGTGCACGTTTCCAGCACTGTGCCTGGAGCTGAAAGGTATTAGGGCCATAAGTCAATCCCCTTGGCTTTGGTCAACTCCCTTGGGTGTGTTGAAGGCATCTCTGCTACTTGGCTTAGAACATAATGTCTCTGATTAAGTCATTGTAATAGGATAACGGAAACTCTCAGATTGTAGAATCATGACAAGGCATTGTAAAATGGAATTACAAAATCATATCAATGCAATTTAGTGTTAAAGTGTACACACACACAAGCACATATACACACAGTATCTAGACTGCAGTAAGCTGGTACCTTAGTGGGCAATACAGCATGGTGCTTAAGGGCTTAGACTCTGGAGACAGACTGACTGAAGTCAGGTCCTATTTCTCTCACTTACTAGCTGTAGTCTTTGTGAAATCTTAGCAAATCTGTTGAATGAGGTGACATTAGAACATATTTCCTAAGATCATTGACATGATCAAATTAATACACATAGGTGATATAGTACAGCATCTGGAAAGTAGTAGAGACTATTTGCTGCCATTATAATTATACTGAACCCATTTGTCTAAGGTCATACTTTGTATGTTACCCCTTTGTGACTTAAAGTGTTGTCAGAAACCATCTTAAGAGAAAGGCATGTGAGAAACTAACGTGCACTGAGCCTCTACTATGAACCAGGAGATGCTCTAGAGAAGGTATATAAAACCATCTACAAGTCTGAATCATACCTCATGACCCAAGTGGGGAGTAGTGTGGTATGATCCAGGTACTCGGAATGGCCTTGCAATAACCTCAGTCTATATTCAAACCCTGACTCTAGCACTTATTAGCTGTGTGACTTTAGCTAAGCTATTTCACCCTCTGAGTTGTCATTTCCATTTCTGTGAAACAGGTATAACACCCACTTTTCATGGTGACTGTGAGGCTCCAAAGAAGTGACATACATATATTAAAGGTGTTGCACAGTGTAGGTTGCTTCTACAATTACTTGTCAGATTTTCCCTCCCTTCCAAGGCAGGAACTGGTAGCCTGCCTTGGAAGAACCCAAGGTCAATAGTCATTTCACTATTCAAGCATAATTTATTTTTTTATGGAAGAAATGCATTTTAAATCATTACATGTATAGTTCAAGAAAAAAGTTCCAGAGAAAAATAACTGATATAAAGATCTAGAAAGAGTGTTAAATTTCCAATAGACATGTGCTTTCATTCTTATCATGTATTCATGTTCAGCCCAGTATATTTGACAATACAGAATTTCCATTAATTCCTCCTGTAGCTGTTGTTTAAACCAAAGAGTAAGAGTTAATTAGAGCAGAGAGAATGATGGGATGATGATTTTAACAGTTCTGAGATGATAGGGATTGATGGCTTACATTGATGGAAATTCATGGGTGTTCATCCTGCCTACTCATTCTAAAATGAGTCCATAACTTTCTCAAACAAATCTTAAGGCTTGAGAGAGATGTATTTCATGTTTCTAAAGACAGGAAGACTATGAAATGGCAGGCTCTCAAAGAGCTAGGCTATAATGTTTAATTATGTTTGGCATCACTGGCCCTTCCTATTGGTTCCAAGGCAGTGATGGGGATGTACAATTGCATAATATATAAAATAAGGACCCTAGACCTACAAACATGCCTCTGTTTATAGAACCCTAGCACTGGACCAGGGACTGGCCACAGTATACAAGGTCAGCTGGTACTGCTGATGATTATATACATTTGTGCTGGATGGGACAGCAGAAGGTGCCAGAGCCCAAGCAGACTGATATGAAGTGAAGCTTGACCAGCACTAGCACTAGTAGAGTCAGGTACTTGACAGAGTAAATGGGCATTGGGAACCAGAAGGCAGAAGCCAGCAGGGACAAGGCATGGGCTTGAAGAGGTACAAAACCCAGAATTAATTATTGGAAAAGGAAACTTGTCCCATCTTTTAAATGCAAGACACCCTTCTGATGACCCAGCAGAAATGCTGGTGCTCCTTGCCCCAAAAGGATAGCTGAATACTAAAACTAGGAACCAACTCAATCAGGAATTCATTTATTCTACAAATATTTATTGAGTACCTACTATATGAATAAAATATGCCAAATTTCCATGACCTGATGATACTTACATTTTAGCAAAGAGACAAATAATAAATAAGTAAATTATTTAGTATATTGGAAGATGAAAAGTGTTAAGGGAAACAAAAAGCAAGGCAGGATAAGGGGGATTGGGAATGTAATGGTAGGGCTGCAGTTTTAAAACAGTGGTCAGAGTAGATCTCATTGAGAAGATAATTTTTGAGCAAAGACTTTAAGGAAGTGAAGGAATAAGCAATGTAGATACCTGAGTCAAGAGCATGCTGATGACTCAGGTACCTATATTGCAAGTACAAAATGAAGAGCTGGGGGAGGGTGAGAGCTATAGGAAATGACATCAGAGAGAATATTCATCCTTTTTTCTGTTGTTACAAAGGAATATCCGAAGCTGGGTAATTTATTCTTAAAAAATAAAAAAAAGAGGTTTATTTGCCTCACAGTTCTGCAGAAGCATAGTAGCTGGTATCTGCATCTGGCAACATCTGGCAAGGTCTCAGGATGTCTCCATTCATAGCAGAATGTGAAGGGTAACTGGTATATGCAGAGATTGCATGGCAAGAGAGGAAGCAAGAAAGAGAAAGGAGGTTCCAGGCTCTTTTAAATAACCAGCTCATCCCATGCACCAAACCATTCAAAAGGGATCTGCCCCCATGTCACAAACACCTACTGCTAGGCTCTACCTCCAACATTGTGGATCACATTTCAACATATTTGGTGGAGGCAAACATCCAAACTATATCAGGGAAGTAACAAGGGGAATTGACCAGACCATGGAAAGCTGTGAGAACATTAATTTTTACTGAGTGAAGGAACCATGCAGACTTTGGAGCAGAGGAGTGACATGATCTGACCGATGTCATCAAATTTCAGGAAAGAATCAGAAAGCACAATCATTCAGGAAAGAGACAATAGTAGCTCAGTCCAGAGTGGTTCCACAGCAGAGGTGGTGAGAAGTGGTCAAATTCTAGATATTTTTTGAATCAGGATTTCCTGGTGGAACTAATGTGAGATGTGACAAAAGTGACTTGGGAGTGGCTCCAAGGTTTTTGGCTTGGAAAACTGGAAACTTGAAGTTTCTATCAACTGAGACTTAGAAGGAGAATGTTTGGGGGAAGATCAGAAATTCAGTTTTGGACTTGATAGTTTTGAGATGTCTGTAAGACATGCAAGAATTGTAGATATTTGTGTATGATGAGCCTTAGGAGAGGAGAAAGGTCCACACTGGAGCTATAAAGGCAAGGGCTCCATGGCAGAATGAGATTTCCAAGGAAGGGAGTGCTGACAAAGAAGAAAGTTGAGGATGGGGCACCTGTACTTTATTAGGGAACCAAGAAGAGAAAGAACCAACAAAAGAGGGAAAAGAATCCACCAGAGGGGAAACTGCCTTTCAAATAAGGAGGGAGAAACTACTTGCTAGGCTGTTTTTACAATTTGAAATATATGATTTTGTTGATGTGATATGATCCTTGTGTGTGGCTCATGGTGGTTTCACAGAGGCTCCGGGTTGGGGAAATCAGCCTGGATTGTGTGTGTGTGTGTGTGTGTGTGTGTGTGTGTGTGTGTGTGTGTGTGTGTATGTGTTTCTAGCATGAATTGTGTGATTGGGTAGACCCACATGCCCCCAAAAATAGAACCTCATGAGCAGGGAAGCCCTTTGAATAAGGCTATTGGGGACATCTCCTTCCACTTAACAGAGGTGGGGAGGGGGTGTTATCTTTCATTTTGTCAGTTGAGAGTATCTTAAAAATTATTTTTCTGACTATATGCTCATCTAAATTCTGTTATGTGTGAGCGGTCCATAAAAACCTCTTTTTCTGAATTGAGTATATCCAACTCTTCTCAGAGAAAGGGGTTTTCTAACCCTATTTTTTAGTAGTAGGGTTATTATTGACTTATTAACTATTAAGGTTTATTGCCTTTTTGAAAATGCTCCTCTTCATTTACATCCTTTTATCATTGTCCATTTTTATCACTGGTTTTTTTTGTTTGCTTTTTGGGTTTTTTGAGTCGGAGTCTCACTCTGTTGCCCAGACTGGAGTGCAGTGGCCGCTCCTGGCAACCGCAGCCTAGACCTGCTGGGCTCCAGTGATCCTTCCGCCTCAGCCTTCCGAGTAGCTGGAATTACAGGCATGCGCTACCATGCCCGGCTGATTTTTTGATTTATTGTAGAGATGAGATCTCGCTGCCCAGGCGGGTCTCGAACCCTCGGGCTCAAGCAATCCACTCACCTCAGCCTCCCAAAGGCACGGGATCACAGGCTTAGCCACCGAGCCCAGCTTATCACTGTTTTAAATGATGTACTACTTCTTGTTTCTTGGCTATAGCACTGAATTATGTCCCAACCTGTTCAGAGAAATTTGTTTATCAAATTTATTGAGCAACATCAGAGCAGAGATACTGTCAAGCTTTTCCTAGGCTGAACTAAGCAAAAGAATATAAATCCTCGGTACTCTACTCGAGAGTCTGAGGTGGGTAGATTACTTGAGGACAGGAGTTTGAGACCAGACTGGGCAACATAGCAAGACCTCATCTTCTTTTTTTTTTTTTTTTTTAGTCAAGATCTCACTGTCACCCATGTTATAGTGTAGTGGCATAATTATGGCTCACTGTAGCCACAACCTCTTTGGCTCAAGCAATCCTTCTGCCTCAGCCTCCCAAGTAGCTGGGACTATAGGCATACACCACACTCGGCTAATTTGTTGATATTTTTATAGAAACAGGGTCTCGATAGGATGGTCTCAAACTCCTGGGCTCAAGTAGTCTTCCCACTTCAGCTTCCAAAAGTGCTGGGATTACAGGTGTGAGCCACCATGACTGGCTAAGACCCCATCTTTAAAAATAAGTAAAAAAATTTAAAGACTATAAATCCTTGTTTCTTTGCCTATGCACTTAACAATTATCATATAGGAACTTGGCCAGACTTAAGAACTTGACAAAAAAACTCATTTTATCCTTTCGACAACCCTCTGTGGTAGGGGCTATCATCACCATCATTACTCCCACTTTGTATATGAAGATAATGAGTGACAGAGAAATTAAGTTGCTTGCTAAGGACATACAGCTAGTAAGGAATGGAGTCACAGTCTGGACCCACGCCTCTGGCTTGGTAGTTTTCCACCAGGCAAGCTGCTTCTGTTTTTGTTTTTTGCTTTTGTTTTTGTTTTTGTTAAGATCAGAACTTTGTATCTGGCACTTTTGGATCATTCTTAAAGTCAACAAAACAGCATCTGAAAAACTGGATATGTGGTGAGCCAGGGAGGCCACTGAATATACGCAACCAATGAAGGGCCACACAGATAGAATCACACAGTCAGCCATCCCTGCATGAAGGCAGCCACTGTATAATGACTGCAGCTATTGGTATTGCATTCAATGTAAAGTGACTATTTTAATACTCTCAAGAATATGTCTATATAAAGATGAACACGTTTAGCCTATTTCTTCTCAATTTGATTTTTTTAAGTGAAAATCTCATTGTAAGAAATGGTACTTGACATATTAAAAATCAATATTGACGTGTGGGTTCAATCACTAGCATTTTCTGCTACCTGGACTGAGTATTTGTTCTTTTAACATTCCAATGAGTCGGCATCAGCAGCAAGTTTCCAGTTCTGCAGATATTTGGTTCTTATCCTATAGTCAACATCAAAGAATCTCTCTCAGCCAGAACTTCTCCTCAGTGCTTGATTTCTCTGTGGGGCTTTCCAAGCACATTAAAGTTTGAGAAGTTTGCTTCAGGTGCTCATCAGTCTAGGCAAGGGTCTGAGATTCTACATTCCTAGCATGTTCCTAGGTGGTGCTTTTGCTGCTGGCCTGCCCTGCAAAATTCCATAGGAAGAGCCTACAGCCATGGTTATCAATCTTGGTAGCTCCATCAGAAACACTTGGGATCCTTTGAAAAATACTAGGCTCTATCTTCAGAGATTTTATTTCATTGATCTAAGATATGGCCCATGCAGCAAGATATTTCAAAGCTTCTCGGGTGAGTATACTGTTCATTCATGATTAAGTTCCACAATTTTAGATTATAGCAGTGTACTCACACACTTGGTCCTGGATGACCAACATTAATATCTCCTGGGAATGTGTTAGAAATACACATGTTGGGACCTCACCATAGACCTGAATCAGAAACTCAGGGGTGGGTCCAGCATCTGTGTGTCAACAAGCCTCCATGTGATTCTAATGCATACTCAAAATTGAGAACCACAGCATTAGAGGCTCATACAATATCTACCACTTCTTTTCGTCTCCCCTCTTCCTCTTTTCCCACCCTTACCTCTCTCCTTCTCTCCACTACTCCCCAAACCTAGTCTGCAAACTCTTTGGAATAGTAGGATTGTGCTAAAATACATGATAAAAAGGTGAGAGTTTGGGGATGGGTGTGGAGAAAACAAAATTTACACATATTTGCATCATATTGATAATTGACAGTGGCTACTGTTATGGTTTGAATGTATTTCCTCCAAAATTCATGTATTTGAAACTTAATCTCCAATGCAGCAGTGTTGGGAGGTAGTGTCTAATGGGAGGTGTTTAGGTTTGACCTGTCTTCAATTATTCCGCTTGAATTCAATTCAATTATTCAGCATTTCCCTCCTCCAGAAGATGCAGTGCTCAAGGCATTATCCTGGAAGCAAGGATCAGGCCCTCACCAGATACCAAACCAACTGGCATCTTGATCTTGTACTACCAACACCAGAACTGTGAGGAAGAAAAAAAGAAAAAAAAACATTCTTTATAAATTTCTCTGTCTCGAGCTGGGAGACAGCCTACAGACTGGGAAAAAATATTTGTCAACTGTATACCTGACAATGGCCTAACATTCAGGATCTACAAAGAACTCAAACATGCTAAAAAGAAAAAAACAAGCAGCCCTATTAAAAAGTGGGCAAAAGATATGAATAGACAGTTCTCGAAAAAAGACATACGAGCAACCAACAGACACATGAAAAAATACTCAGCCTCACTAATCACCAAAGTAATGCAAATAAAAAGCACACTGAGATACCACCTAACTCCAGTCAGGATGGTCATCATCAATAACTCAAAAAACAACAGATGCTGGAGAAGATGGAGGGAAAAGGGAACTCTTCTGTACTGTTGGTGGAATTGTAAACTAGTACAACCACTGTGAAAAACAGTGTAATGATTCCTAAAAGATCCAAAAGTGACCTCCCGTACAACCCAGCAACCCCCCTTCTGGGAATGTACCAGGAGGAACTCAAATCATTCTACAAAAAAGATGACTACATACACATGTTTATGGCAGCACTATTCACAATAGCAAAAACATGGAACCAACCGTGCTGCCCATAGAAAGTAGACTGGATTTTTTTTTTTATAAAGATGTGGGGTATAATTCAGGGTTAGGTATACAAATGCTCATTATGCAGGTACTCTTGATAAGATGCGCCCCCCGCACCCTTGGCAGTTTCCCTCAACTGCCAATCCTACCCCACCTCTCCTGGCAGTTTTCCATTACTACCAATCCCTTTCTTATAGTATTATTACAGCCGTTCAAGGTTCACTTATGAGTGAAAACATATGGTACTCTGTTATTTGTTTCTGTGATAGATCACTGAGTATGATAGACTCTAAATCCATCCAAGTTGCTGCAAATAGACTGGATTTTAAAAATATGGTACATATACACGATGGAATGATAAAGGACAAAAAGGACAAAATTATAAACTTCACAGCAACTTGGATGAACTTAGAGTCTGTAATATTCAGTGATCTATTACAGAAACAAAGAACTGAGTACCACATGTTCTCACTCATAAGCAGATCCTGAATAATTATCACAATACTATAAGAAAGGAATTGTCAGTAGCAGGAAAATGCCAGGGGAGAGAGCGGGACAGGGGAGCACACTTCATTAGTAAGTGTACCTGATCTCAAACCAGGTGACATGGGGACCAAAATCAGGCCCCAACTTTACCTATATAATGACCATTTGTATAACTAACCCTGAATTGTACCCCACATCTTTAAAATTAAAAAAATTAAAATTAAAACATGAAAATCACCACCACCCCCAAATACAACAAAAATTTCTCTGTCTAGAATGTGTTTCTCCTACAGAGTATACCAAGATAGAGAGAGTTTCCTTAGCACCCAGAGAGGAACAAGACCAGCAACACACACTGCAACTCTTCCAAGAAGTGATAATTGCCACATAGTGCAAAAAAGAGAAAAATCCGTCCACCTGGGCTAGAACTAGCCAAACTCTCACCTGCCCCCCAGAAGCATCTGGATGCAGGGGGGAAGGTGCATGAAGGAATTCAGAAGGAGATCTGTACTCCTGTCAAGGTCTAGGAGGGCCCCTGAGTCTTGCAGGACTCCAGTTCCTCATAGGAAACTGCCTTACAGCCATGTTCTGCCAAAACTCACATGGAGTGGTGCAGGAAAAAAGAAAAGTCCTGAGCAGTTCCAGACAGCACATACCAGGAATTCAAACCTTGTGGGTGGTGTAGTTGCTTTCTACCAGCCTGGGAGGGGACAGGCCCTATGGGTAAACTCTTCACAGCAGCAAACAGTTTCCTTCACACACAGACAGTTTCCTGGCTGGGGCAAGCCACCATGAGAACACCTGTGGTCCTGAGGCTGGCTGCACTTTGACATTTGGAAGGCAAACTGCCTGAAGCCAAGGTGGGAAGCTGGGTGGGGCTCATTGCCATAGTAACCTCTCACTCCTCAGGTAACCTCTTCTGTGCTCACCCTGCATAACAGTATTACCTCAGTAACTGGGGACTCTCGCTGAGTTCCCATTGCAGTAGGCAAGAGTGCAACTGGGGCAGGGGCGGGGGCGAGGGCAGGGGTGGGGAGCTTGAGTTCCTTACTCCCTGCACTGCCCTCAAAGGTTCAAAACAGAGAATTTGGGTAATCCCCAGAGCCCTGTCCTCCACCTGGTTGACTGAACACTTCCTCACAGCAACACTCACCCAGGAGAAACCACACAGTCACTATCACAATGGACTATCTCTCATAAGCTCTACTTCTGATGAAAGAAATTGTAGAGGGCACGAACAAATGGAGAAACAGTCCATGCTCATGTATTGGAAGAATCAACATTATTAAAATGACCATATTACCCAAAGTAGTCTACAGATTCAATTCAATGTCTATCTAATGACCAACATCATTATTTTTTACAGAATTAGAAAAAAAAATCCTAAAATTTATATGGAACCAAAAAAGAGCCAGAGTAGTCAAAGCAATCCTAAGCAAAAAGAACAAAGCTGGAGACATCACATTACCTGACTTCAAATTATATTACAAGGTCGTGGTAACCAAAACAACATAGTACTGGTACAAGAGCAAAGACATGGACACATGGAACAGAATAGAAAATTCAGAAATAAACCCAAATACCTACAAACCACTGATCTTGGCAAAGCAGACAAAAAAAAAACATACACTGGGGAAAGGACACCCTATTCAACAAATGATGCTGGGAAAATTGGATAGCTACATACCAAAAAAATGAAACTTGATCCCTATCTCTCCCCATAAAAATAAAAATTAAAAAATCAGCTCAAGATGGAGTGAAGGCATAAATGTCAGTCGTGAGACCATGAAAATTCTAGAAGATAACCTAGAAAAAACTCTTCTGGACATCAGCCTAGGCAAAGAATTTATGGGCAAAAATCCCAAAAAACAAGTGCAAAAATTAAGTAATAGAAGTGACCTAATTAAACTGAAAAAACTTATGTGCTAACTATGCTTCAATGTACAAATACTTACCATTGGGTTACAATTGTCTACAGTATTCAGTACAGTACCATGCTGTACAGGTTTGTAGCCCAGGAGCAATAGCTCTATCATATAGCCTAGGTGTGAAGTGGGCTATGCCATCTGGATTTGGGTGAATACACTCTATGATGTTCACACAATGACAAATTTCCTAATGACATATTTCTCAGAACATATCCCTGTTGTTAAATGATGTCTGACTGTGTCTGCAACTCATCTCAAGAACTTTTTTAATCTTGCAAAACCAAAACTGAAATAATTCTCCATTTTCCCCTCTCTGCAGCATCTAGCAGCCATCATTCTGCTTTCTGTATCTATGAATGTTATTACTCCAGGCATCTCATATAGGTGGAGTCATATAGTATTTTTCACTTAGTGACTGACTTATTTCATTTAGCATAACACCCACAAGAATAATCTATATTGTAGTATGTGATAGACTTTCCTTCCCTTTTAAGGCTGAATAATATTCCATTGTCTCTGTGGTGTGTGTGTGTGTGTGTGTGTGTGTGTGTGTGTGTGTGTGTGTACACATACACATATATATGGGGGGACCCAAAAAATGGAATTTATTTATTAAAAGTTGCATATTTTCTCGTCATGTTTAAACTTCAGTCATCTTCTGTTTGATCCATACCCTTGTCGAGGTGCTTTTTCTACTGCTCAAAACAGTTTTTGGACTCATTAATTTTGATGCCATTTAGTGCTCCTGCTGTTTTTTGTTTAACCTTTCCACATCTGCAAAATGTTTCCCTTTGAGGACTTTTTTCATCCAGGAAAAAAAAAAAAAGGAACTCAGGGTGAGATCACGTGAATGAGGCACAATAGTCATGTTGTTTTGGTCAAAAACTACTAAACAGTCAGTGCGGTGTGGGCAGTTGCATTCATAAATTACCCATTATGAAATGGACAAACACACTGAAAGAATCTCCAAAAAAAAAAAATTCACTGAAGCCGAACGCAGCTCCTCACAACAATACTAGCTGGTACACGGATGCTGATGGGTTTCTAATTCTGTTTTGGGGGGTTCCTCCTCATATATATTATATATATATATATATAACATTTTGTTTATCTATTCATCACTTGATGGACACTTGGGTTGCTTCCATCATTTACCTATTGTGCCTAATGCTGACATGAACATGGATGTACAAATATCTCTTTGGAGATCCTGCTTTCAGTTTTTTTGGGTATATACACTGAAGTAGAATTGCTTGGATCATGTGGTAATTCTGTTTATAATTTTTTGAGGCTCTAGTATACTATTCTCCATGGCAACTGTACCATTTTACTTTCCCATTAACAGTGACAAGAGTTTCAATTTCTCTTCATCCTTTTCAAAACTTGATACTTTCTGCTGTTTTGATAGCAACCATCTTAATAGGTATGAGGTAATAGCTCATTGTGTTTTGGTTTGCATTTCCTAATGATAAGTAATGCTGAGCATCTCTTTATATGCTTTTAGTCATTTGTATATCTTCTTTGGAGAAATGTCTATTCAAGTCCTTTGCCCATTTTTAATGGGTTTGTTTGGGTTTTTGTTATTGAGTTGCAGAAGTTATTTGTATATTATAGATAGCAACTTTGATAAAATTTGTATATTCTAGTTATATATTAGACATATGATTGCCTTTTCACTCTGTTGATTATATCCTTTGATACACAGAAGGGTTTTTTTATTTTGATGTAGTTCAGTGTATCTGTTTTATTTTGGTGTCTATGCATTTGGTGTCATATCCAAGAAATCATTGCAAAATAATGAAGATTTTTCCCTATGTTTTCTTCTTAAAGTTTTATAATTTTAGGTCTTTTACTTAGGTCTTTGATCCATTTTAAGTTAGTTTTTGTATATGGTGTAAGATTAGGGTCCAATTTCATTATTTTGCATGGGGATATCCGGTTTTCCGATACCACTTGTTGAAAAGATTACTCTTTCTGCCGTTGAATGGTCTTGGCAGTCTTATTGAGAATCATTTGACCATATAGGGGGATTTATTACTGGATTCCCTATCTTATTCCATTAGTCTATGTATCTGTCTTTATGCCAGAACCACATTGTCTTGATTACTGTAGCTTTGTAATAAGATAAGAAATCAAGAAATGGGAGGCCTCCAGCTTTGTTCTTTTTGAAGATTGTTTTGGCTATTTGGGGTAATATTAGGTAATATTTTAAACCAAAAATTCAGATTACTGTCATCTTTAAAAACTCCAATATCTTCCTATGACATACCCAACTCAATCATTTTATCAAGAGGACCCACAACTCTATGCATAATCTGTGCACCACCTGCCTGTCCATCCTCATCTCTCAGCATCCTCCCCCCTTGTCCCCATGATGCTCCAGCCCCACTAGCCACCTGCCACCCCACTGCTTACGTGCTTTTTATTCACATATCCATTCATTCACTCATTCTCCATGTAATTACTGAGGTTCTACTCTGGGTTGAGCCCTGTCATAGGTACCATGATGCAGCAGTTATCTCATGACTGATGCCTTCCCAGCCTTCAGCTGAGAGACCTTTTTCCTCATCCTGTATAACTTGGTTCTCCCACTCCTACCACCTCCCATTCTCTATACCTATACTCTCCTTTTATTGGCTTCATAGGCTAGTTCTTTAAAAAATTAAAAAAAAAACTGTATATTGTCTTTTTTTCCCATCAGTCTCTAAGCTCCAAAAAATCAAGGCCCCAGAAAACAGTTGGGTAACATTCAATATACATTTGTTGAAAAAATAAAGTGACAATTTTCTGAGAAGACAGTAAACCGAAGTAACAAAGTCTTCTTTTTAGAGGACAAAGTGGCCATTCCCCCTTTCTGAGCCCTCGCATTGCTGTGGGTTGTCACCAAATCACCCTTTAGAGAGCTACTTTAAACCTGTACTAAACACAGAGCAAAGTATAATAACTATAACTTCATTGTTTAAATGGAGCAGGATTTCTGAGAACTCTAAACTTTTCTCATCTTCTGATCTGATTATTTTCAAAGAAAATCAGGATAGAAATGTACCCCCTTGTGTCACCTGAGAGGAAGAGTCTAGTATCATAGAAAAGGAAATAAATAATTACCCCTGAATGGACTAGCTTGTATTTATTTTTTCTTATATGCACTACTGACTTATTCAAATCCATTGACTTAAAATAAAGAGTTGTTGGATTCCATTACTCTTCTGGACAAAAATGCTTTAAAATTTGCATCAATCCAGATTTAACCAAAAAGAATAAGGAATGCTTCCCAAATAATCCCATTTTTGATGGCCATTTGATTGAATATGGCCACTGGTGCTATAACCCCCAAAATTGCAAATGTGTCTCTGGCTCATTCGTATTACCTGAGTTAACTAAAATTTACAAGGCAAAATAAGCTCATTCCCCACTTTCATCCCTTGGGTTCACAATCCAAAAGTATTTGGTCATAGCAGATGAGTGTTATAGGGACACATATTTGCAGGTTTACCTCATAGTCAACCGCAAGAGTCATCCATATTCTAAACCTCAAATATCATATTGTAATTTACACCATAAAACCTGCCAGATTACATTGTATATCCTTATTGAATGTACAAGTCTAAATTACCGCTTCTTGAAAGAAAGAAGAATGTCAAACTTGGTTGTCCTAAGACAAATCATGTGCACTTTATTATTTTATCATACTTTATTTTTATTCAGACAATTTCAATTCCCTGCAACACGTTGAAGTTAAACTGTTTGTTTAGTACATTCTCCTGGTCTATTACTCATAAAAGAACCAGATACGCTAGTGATTATCTTGCGGGGACTCACTCATTGCTTTTGGAAACAGGCCACAGATGAAGTAACAATAACCACACTGACGGGGAGAGAAAAAAAAAAAAAGCCAAGCCAGCAATACAATATTATGACAACAGATCGCATCTTGATCTGAAAAAGCAGAGGTGGTCTTCTAGTTTTTTCTACTTTATACATACATATCATCTCCCTTGACATTCTACCCCCATCTGCCATCAATAAATCTTCATCCAAGAAACATAGTCTAAATTTTCCCTAAGGATCTTCAGGAATGACTAACCGAATGTAGCTGGCAGTACATGAGAAATTTTATTTCAAAAATAAATATTTCCATCATGCTTCCTTAGGGGATATATAAGGTCAAGATATGTTATAGAATTTTGCTTCACAGCACATCATTTTCTCATTTTCACCACAATTATTTCTCTTTAGTAAACATTTAGAGTCCTTGCCAAAATGTTCATTACAAGATTGTTTAGAAGTTAGTAACAAAAAATTAAAATCAACCCAATATCCTACAGCAGAGGATTGGTTGAATAAAACATAGTACACACATATCAGTGGACTATGATGTTGGCATTAAGATAAATGATAATGTAAAAACATATTTGTTAATGTGGAAAGATGTTCATTTTATGTTGTCATTGAACAGAATATAATAAGTAATATGTTATCTTATACCCATGTTACATTAGGTATAAGAGAAATATGTAGAAGATATATGTGGAGAAATAGCATATTTATAATATATGAAATTATGTGTGTATTATAATACATGAAACAGTAAATTTTATAATATGGGATATCCATTATAATATATCTATTTGACATATTATTTCTTTAGGAAAGGTTTTTCTCATCCCAGATTGCATCATGCCCTGTTTTTAAAATATTCTCCAAGTCTTTATATTTCTCCATCATAGTACTTAATCACAATTATAAATAAATGTTTTATTGCTTCATAGTCATTTAAATGTCTTCCTACCTGTCTTTTTCTTTCTTCATTTCAGTTTTCTAACTTTTCTATAATGTAGTTTTTGAATAAAAACAACTTAATAGGACAAAACATGAAAATTGTAGTAGCTGACTTGCTGCAATAATGCTACAATCAATTCCAGAATGCCAAAGTCTAAAAACTATCTTCTTTTCTCTTCCAGTGACAGTGGGTCATCCATTCCAGACTGCAGATCAAGTTCAGGTCTTCTCCACAGGTCTCCCACAGGCAGCCAGGCAGAAGGATTAGTTCTTACCCTGTTCTCATGGCAGGAGATAGAAACACAAGACAGACCAGCAGACGCACACAACGCTTTTTAGAAACTCTGCTCAGAATTGGCATTCATTTTATGCCCACCCTTTGTTGGACAAAGCAAGTCACATGGCCAAGCTCAGAGACAATGGAGCAAGGATATACATTCTGCCCGCTGTGAGGCATGGCAAATCACTCCACAACAGGAAGAAATGTATTGTTACAGACAGGGAGCCAAGAGATTTGGGTACAATCGCAATACTTAATATTTTCTAATAACTAAGGTCAGTTCTATGCTAATAAAGTTGAAGTATAAAAGGCAGACACACAAACAACATCAAGCTCTGAAAACAAGGGTTGAGTCCCTGAATCAAAGAATAGCCTTTCAAAAGCATGCACATCAGTAGAAATCATCAACAACGTTCTGTGAATATGGGGTTAACAATACAGCAAAGAAAAACAAGCTAATTATGCCAATTGTCATGTGTAGTAGACTGTTGCATCAATAGCCATCAATGGTTCACACCAGCTTCACACCTCCATGTAAACCAGTGCTTTTCAACCGAAGACAATTTTTCCACAAGTAGGTCATTGGCAATGTCTAGAGACATGATTGGATGTTGTGGCCTTTGGTGTGTGAAGGGGACTGCTACTGATATCTGGGGGGGGTAGAAGACAGGGATACTGCTGGACATCCCACAATGCACAGGGCAGCCCACATGACAAAAAAATTATCCAGCCTACCGTCAATAGTTTTGCTGTTGGGAAACCCTGCTGTAAATATACACTCTCCCACATGCACTCCTGGTCTGGCCATGTGATTTTCTTTGGCCAGTGTGGCACCGCCAACTGTAGCACAAGCAAGCAGGACTGTGAAAAGTAAAAAGTAATTGCTCACTGGGGCTTGCTATCTCTTGCTACATTTGGAATCCAGTCACCATGTGAAGAAGCCCGAACTTACTGCTAACTGTTCAAGACATGTGGCCCAGGTGCTTCCATTTCCCCTGCCAGTCACATGACCAAGACCATCCGGTGCCAATTATCCCCTAGCCAATTCACCAGCCACCTGCAGCCATGTGAGCAAACCCAGGCCAGAGTAGCAAAAGAACTGCCCAACTGAGCGTGGCACAAATTAACAAACCACAATATCAGGAGCTAATAAATAATTGCTTTAAGCCACTAAGCTTGAAGGCAGCTTATTATGAAGCAAAGACACATTGCACTTACTGGAACCCAGGCTAAAGTGCTGTGATCATAAGACTCAAATATACATTAGTTTGAGTACATTTTACATAAAAGTCCAGGACTCCTTAATACATGTTTTCCATCTCTGGATTCAGCTCATGCCATCACAACTATATCCCAGCCGGCAGAAAGGGTGAAAATACAATGGGTGTGTATGTGCAATTCTTTTAGGTTAGGACTCGAATGTGTCACATATTTCTGTTCATATATCATTGCCAAAACATAATCTCATGGCCACATCTAGTTGCTGAGAAATAGTGACTTAGGCTGGGGCAAAATTCTTTGTGCCCAGGAAAAATTCTAGTAGAGTGGAAGAAAAGAATGGACTTTGGAAAACAGTTGACTGCTATAGTTATTTGAACTTTTTGCAAATACCGTTAATTATATGCACATATCTGATGAGGTAATTTGGTGGTAGCCTGAGCAACCCAGAAATCTGCTTCAATCCTCCCTTTCACTTTGCTAGGATAGCCCTCACTACATCACTATTACAAAACCAACAGTCCTTCAAGTTGTAACACAATCTGTACTTCTTTATGGGAAAAAAGTTGATTTCCATCAAAGTAGAAAACAACAGAAATTTTCATAATGCAAATATCTCCTTCTCATTTTCATTATGAAATCAAATTATGTTCCTAAGGAATTACTCCCAGTATGCGGAAGCCTTCTAAGCAAAAGTTAGCACCCTGGGCACAGCCTCTGAAATGTTTTAGCACCATTTTCCTATTTTTACCATCTCCTCACAAAAACTCTGCCTGTATTTTCTAATCTTTAGAAAATTTTCACATGGCAAGGTACCAGATCATAGGACCTTGTGAACTTTGTGAACTCTGGTTTAACTTTAACTGGATAATATCATCAACACTAGGCAAAGGATATGAATGAAAGTATACAGAAAAGAAAATATAAATGACTTATAAGTCTAGAAACATGTGTATTCTCCCTCCGTTAAAGAAATGGAAATAAAAACTTCACTGAGATATCCATTTTCACTTACAGAATTATATGTTTGATAACACATTGTTGATGAGAATAGAGACAGTGACGCTTATTTGTTGCTGATAGGAGTATAAATTGTTTAACCCTAGGGGGAAAATTTTCAGGAGTTGTACAATTTTCATATACCCTTTGATTTAATCATTCCATTTTTATGAACTTATCCTAAAAACATGTTTATATGCATAATGCTTTCAATATTTTCTGAAGAATTTTTGTGTCCAAGAGATAAAAAGAGAATAACCTAGCTGTTCATTAGCAGGGAATTTGTCAAATATAGTACATCTATATAATGGAATATTATGTAGCTGTAAAAGAAGAATATGTATTCAATAATTTCTGAAATGTTCTATTAAATTTTTGGTTTTATTTTTAATTTACTTTTATTATTATTGTTGTTGTTGTTGCTTCTAGTCAGGTTCTCACTCTGTTGCCCAGGCTGGAGTACAGTGGCACAATCACAGTTCATTGCAGCCTCCAACTCTTGGGATTAAGCAATGCTCCTGAATCAGCCTCCAGAGTAGCTAGAACTAGTGCCACCACACCCGGCTAACTTTTTAAATTTTTTGTAGAGACAAGGTCTTGCTATATTGCTCAGGCTAGTCTCACACTCCTGGGTTGAAGTGATAGCTCTGTCTTAGCCTCCCAAAGTGCTGGGATTACAGGCGTGATCCACAACACCCAGTTTTAAAACATTCTATTAAATTTTTAAAAGCTAAGTTTAGGGACATAGAATAGTGTGCATAATGCTGCCATTTGTGTAAAAAGAAGAGGATGTTTAAAACTACATCAAATCCTTAGAAGGATAAACAGGAGCTGATACCCATGCTTACCTCTTGGGGGAGATGGGAACCAGGCTGACATAGGATAGGATGAGAGGGTGAAATTTTTCATAAATGTATTTTACACTTTTTGATATTGAAACCACATGAAGATATTTTCTCTTCAAAGAAAATTACACAGAGTTTGTTTTTAAATGAAAAGCATAATATTGCTTGTTAAGGACATTGTATTTATATAATACAGCCTAATATTATATTTCATTTTAAATTGCTACATCATACAGATGTCTTCTAGTAAACCAAAGCCTTTATTAATTTTTTAGATGTGCTGCTTTTACATCAAGTCCTTTTTGTGAACTTAGTTGATTTGTTTATCCAAAGATAAATTTGGGTTTTTTTTAATCTTAAATTTTTTATAAAGTAAAAAGGAGAGATACTATTTATATTTCCTATTATTTTTTAAAAGTAAAATTCAGAATAGCACATACTAAACTTTTTCTACTTCCAACAATGATCTAACAATTATTATTTTTAAAGCAAAATTTATTGAGAGGACAGAAAATCTCCCACAGTGGAAGGGGACCCAATGGAGTTGTCCTGATTTAACAATTACTGAGGTACTAAACTACTAAGCTAAATTCCATGGGTGATACAAAACATTTATATATGTGTAAGTGTATATTATGTAAATGTGTGTGTGTGTGTGTGTGTGTGTGTGTGTGTGTGTGTATGCCACAGTTTATCATATGATACTCATATGGTTAAAGTTGTTAGATATACTACTTATAAATTTTTAAATATTTTGAGTAAAATCTCAATTTGTATTTTCTTAGAAACATCCAAGTATGAATGGCAGTTTTCACAAATAGGCAATCTTTTCTTAGGAGTTCTCAGCTCTGTCATCTGGAAGAAACAGAAAAGTAAATCCTTCCAATAAAAATTATGTTATTTTTTTCCTTAAAATTAAAAGCATTGCACATAATTATGAAATCTGGTGAATTTGAAAAGTGCCTACAATTTTATAGCAATGGCAACAATAAAACTGATTTTTATCAGTTTTTTTCTTAAAGAGCACTTGCTATTGCAGAAAACGTAAAATACAGAGGTATGTAAAAAAGAAAATCATTGCCATCTACAACCCTGCCACTTAGAGATATCAACTGCTAACATTCTAGTCCCTCACCAGTCATCCAAATCAGTCAGCATTAAATCCATGTCACGCTATCAACTTTGGCTTTTTTTTGTTGAGTCAGGGTCTCACTCTGTTACCCAGGCTGAAGTGCAGTGGCATGATCACAGCTCACCACAGCCTCAGCCTTCTGGGCTCAGGTCATCCTTCCGCCTCAGTACTGAGTAGCTAGAACTACAGATGCCACCACACCCAACTATGTCTTCATTTTTTTGTAGAGCCGAAGGCTTGCTATGTTACCTAGCTGATCTCAAACTCCTGGACTCAAGCAATCCTCCTACCTTGGCCTCCCAAAGTGCAAGGATTACAGGCATGAGCCACCACACCTGGCCTTCAACTTTGACTTTTGTCAGTGTTCTGAAGCTGATCGGAGTTCACTCTCATTCCCTAACACCAGTCTTCACATTTACTCTTGAGGTCTTCAGCAATTTAGCTAGACCCCAGATATTGCTTCAATCTGGAAATCAACAGAGGCAGGAGATCCATGGCGAGTCTGCAGAGGGTAGGGTAGGTTCCATGTCTGAGGCCCTGCCCTTCCCTGGTAGCCCAGGGAATACCTTGTGCCTGCTCACCCAAGCCTTCCCTGACTCCCCGTTAGGTCACATCACAGTGTGACTCCTAACTACCTGATCTTTGCGGCACCCCAAAATAAACAAAAACTCCCAGAATTAGGGATGGAAAGGAGGAAAGGCAGAAAAGGAAATGGATAAGGAAAGCAATTCCTCTATCAATATGCATTTCTTCAAAGCCTAAAGTGGAAAAACAGCAGATTTCGTGATTAGTGGTGACAGAACATTGACAAAATGAAATATAATATGGAAAAATTCATCCCATCCTGACTATGGTTAACATCTACGAAGTATAATTAAACTACATGTACTCTAATACATATGAATCCACGATAACTCATCCTCAGTTTCTCCCTCTCCCTCAGCATCCACCATAATCTGTCACCAACCGGTCAATCACATTTCCAAAATCTACCTTGAGTGTGATGTCTTCCCTCTCTACTGCCACCACGGTCTTTCATCGGAATGTATCTGGTCTTCCTACTTCCATACCCGACTCCCACAGTCAGCTCTCCTCTGGCTGCTAGGTGGTGTTTGTTAAAAGAAAGACCATGTAGCCGGACTCTGTGACTCAGCCTGTAATCCCACGCCTTTGGGAGGCTGAGGTGAGTGGATTGCCTGAGCGAGACCTCATCTCTGCAATAAGTCAAAAAAAATTAGTCGGGCATGGTAGCGCGTGCCTGTAATTCCGGCTACTCGAAAGGCTGAGGCGGAAGGATCGCCGGAGCCCAGCAGGTCGAGGCTGCGGTGGCCGGGAGCGGCCACTGCACTCCAGTCTGGGCGACAGAGTGAGACTCCAACTCAAAAAACAAAAAACAAAAAAACAAAAAAAGAAAGACCATGTCTCGTCAGTCTTCTGGTCAAAACTCATTAATGCTGTCAGTTTTTCACATGCTGGGCGTGGCCCACAAAGTCCCATATGAACCGACTGCCAACCTTCAGCTTCATCCCACCGCTCCTGCTCTTGCCCCAACTCCAGCCCCCGAGGCCTTCTTCTGGGTCATCCCACAGGCTGGTCTCTGACCTCTAAGGACCTTCCACAAGCTCATCTCTGCATGGAGGTGCCTCACCTGTCTCTGCCACTACTCTCTTCTCATTCTTTGGGTCTCAGCTTAAACATCACAGAAGGCAAACATGAAATGACTTATACATATTAAAAAAACACATCGAAACGTTAACAGTTCTTTCTGGGGGGAGCGTTTCTGAATTTTTAAAAAATTTATACTGATTGTAGTTTCCAAGTTGACCACACTAAAACTATGCTGCTTTTACAAACAGATTTTTTTTTTTAAGCTTTTAATCATTTTCCTCGCCTGCAGGGTGTCGTTACTATTGATGGTCCCAGCAACTCTGGGAAGTGAGGTAGCACAGGCATGACTCCTGGCTGCAGCTGCATTTGTGCTCCTGCCACTATGCCTTCCTCTAGGAGCTGATCTGCCTTTTCCCAGATGCTCTTTCATTGCTTTTGTGCCCCAAACACACTTTCCCCTTTGTTCCAAATGCATTCCCACTGTTCCTTCTCTGAAACTCATTGTGTCTGGACACAATCCCAGCTCACCTTTCCAATCTCAGCTCAAAACATCATACCTATATGGAGCTTAAGCTTCCAGAAGAATTTTTCTTTCCTTCTCTTTCTTTCTTTCTTGGATATTTTTATGCTTTTTAATTTTTATTTTAGATTCGGGGTACACATGCATGTTCATTACATGGACATATTGTATAGTGGTGGAGATGCACCTCACACCCGTCAGAATAGCTATTATTAAAAAGTCAAAGAATTACAGATGTTGCGTGGTTGCAGAGGAAAGGAAATGTTCATCCACTGTTGGTGGGATTGTAAACTAGTTCAACCTCTACATTAAAAAAAAAAAAAGAGCCGGGCTCGGTGGCTCAGCCTGTAATCCCGTGCTTCGGGAGGCTGAGTGGATTACCTGAGGCCACGGGTTCGAAACCCACCTGGGCAACTTGTCGAGCCCTCATCTCTACAATAAATCAAAAATTAGCCAGGCGTGGTAGCACGCGCCTGTAGTTCCAGCTACTTGGAAGACTGAGACAGAAGGATCGCCGGAGGCCTGCAGGTCGAGGCTGCGGTGGCCGGGAGCGGCCACTGCACTCCAGTCTGGGCAATGGAGTGAGACTCCAACTCAAAAAAAAAAAAAGTATGGAGATTTCTCAAAGAACTAAAAATTGAATTACCATTTAACCCAGCAATCCCATTACTAGAGATCTATCTAAAGGAAAATAAATCAACATATAAAAAGATACCTGTATTTGTATGTCCATTTCAGCACCATTCACAATAGCAAATTCCAGGAACCAACCTAAGTGCCCATCAGCGATTGACTGGATAAAGAATGCATTTCCTTGGTCTCCATATTCCAATGACTCTGACTCTGACTTTTTCTCTCTCCATGGGCACTTAACTCTGTGCTTTGGGATTTATCCCTGAACAATGATTCTGTTCAATGGAACGAGAGCAGGACCTCGTCTTCTTCCCCATTGCACCCCCAGGACCCAGGCCAGTGCTTAACAGAGAAAAAAATACTCAAATTATGTGTGTTGAATAAATAAATGAACTCTATTATACAGTTGAAGAAATCAAGGAGATTAACTTGATAAAGTCACACACCCTTTTTCTCATATTTTCTTTTTTTATTTTAAATTATTATAGAGATGTGGGGTACAAGTAAGGGTTAACTCCACACGTAGACTGCATGCAAGTGAAGTCTGAACCTCCAACTGGCCCTCACTTCCCCTGGTTTAGGACTAGGTACCCTTTGGGGTGTTATGTACCCTCCACTACTTCCTCCCCTGGCAGCGCCCGCTGACTGCTGCTCTCTCCCTTGTGCTATATATGGCCATGCGGTATTCTGTTCTTTGTTTCTGTAATAGATCACCAAGTGTGAAGGTCTCTAACTCCATCCAGTTGCTATGAAGTCCACGATTTTGCTCTTCATTATGGCTGCGTAGTTTTCCATCATGTATATATACCACATTTTCTTTATCCAGTCCTTTTTTGATGGTCATTTTGGTTGGTTCCATGTTTTTTCTATTGTGACTAGTGCAGCTATAAATATGCATGTGCTGGTGTCTTTTTGGCACAACAATTTAAGTTCCTCTGGAAATAATCCCAGGGAAGGTATTATATTGGCTAACTATGTATCTGACAAAGACCTGTCATCCAAGATCTACAAAGAACTGAAACAAACTGAAAGGAAAAAACCAAAAAACAAGCAATCACATTTTCTTTTCAGTTTGAGGAATACCTCAATACAAAATAAAGCCATTGACATAAAAATAGGAAAGAATTAAAAGTAAATTTAAAATATTTAAGACACTTAGCTTATAAGTGGCAAGCCAGGACATACAGCCAGGCTTTCTGGCTACAAGCTCAGTGCTTTTCCACCGGGTCACACTTTTACCAAAAGTGGATCTATGTAATCTGTGTTAACTGGCGGAAGTTTATGGTTTTTTTACTCTTCAGGTGACTTCAATTGTCAGGGCTGTGGCGGAATACACATATGGCAGCATGTTTTCCCACTAATATTTTGCTACAGACCAAGCTGTGAAACCTATGGCTTCTGTCCAGTGAACCTCCTCAGTCACCACAATTGCACAATGAGGCAAATGCAACATGTAAACAAAATGGCTTAAAGCACAGAGCGTAGATTTAGAACTTACAGCCACATACAGCAGTGAGATACTTAAGCCCGTGTGACCCCTGACAGTGTTCTGAGCACGCCGACCAACACATTTATCCAGCAGCCACTTGGCTCCCAGAAAGTAACTCTCCAATACAACTTGGCAGCACTCCGTAGGGCCGTGCTCATTCCTGGTGGCACCGGGCAGGGTGCCCGGCATCACCCTCGGCATGCGAGACAGCAGGGCAAGGTGCCCAAGACTCAGAGACAAAAACATCTGTCGAAGTCACCGAGTTGTTGGTCGCCTGTGTTCACCCACGCTGGGGGAGTAAACTACCAGTCTGTTTCCAGGATATGTCCCTGTCCCTGTCCTTGTTCCTGTGATGGACACTGCAAGCTCCAGAACCCAAGCCCAAGGGTCCACCAACATGGAAACAAATGCAAAACCCCCCATCACCATCAGCAAGTAGATATGGGTTGGGGGCAGGAGCCAAGGCCCTCCTGACTCACGCTAAGATGCAAAACACCAGGCTTGAGCCATTTCTAGATGAAAGTCAAGAAAATATAAAGAAATATAAGAAAGAAAAAGATCTGTCTTAGTCTTTTTTCAAACTTTGCCCTTTTAACAGGATGTCAAATGACAGCATGATGACATTTTTCACAGAAAAACACTGCTTCCAGAAGTGGAACTTTTCCTATTTTATTTCATTTTGTTTTTTGTTTTTAAATCAACTTTGAGCAATTCAGGGGCAGAAGAGTCCTTAAGAATCCTCTCCAGCCCCAACTCATGGAATGGCTGCCATCTTTTCTGCTTCTTTAGGAATCAGACAGAGCGAGGGTTAGCTAAAGCAAATTAGCTCACCTTACTAGAAGGAATTTAAAGTTCAGAATCGAATTCTTCACCAATGAACCATCCAAAGGCATTCCTAATCACTTACCCATTCGATGCACTGTTTCATGTTTTGAATCAGGACTTAAATCTATTTCACATGATGCTCAGGTCTATCTTATGATCTGTGGAAATAATGCAATTATTCGGAGGATAATAGCAATAGGACCAATTTAATTCCAAAGCATCCTATTTGCTAATCAGCCAATTAATAAATATATACTATATTTTTCCTGGGTGGCTTACTTCACATGGGTAAATCTAAATCTGCTCATTTATTCAATGAAAATACATAAATGCCCACAATCTAGATGTATATAATGCTGCAAGTGAGACAATACCTCCCACCCTAGAAACTAATGCATGTAGCAGGAGATTCGTCATCCATCAAATCCATAAGTTCTGGAACTCCTGGCCTTACACTATCCTGCCCACCTGAGCCTCCCTAAGTGCTAGGATTACAGGTATGAGCCATTGTAGCCAGCAAATTTCATAAGTTCTAAATGTGGGGAAAGCACAGAGACTCTATGTTGGTGAAGTGTAGAGGTGGCAGAATAGATACCATGACCACACTGGCTCTCAAGAAAGTCCAGTGCTAACCTCAGAGAACTCAGGAGAAGCATTGGTCTTTAGAACATGGGACTTTACATGTTTTTCTATCTTTAATCACTCACCTTGAGTCAGGCTATAAATTCTTGAAGATTAAAATGGTTAGCCATCACAATGCAATAGCAATGTCTTAAGTATTGGGTAAATGAAATCCATAAAGCTCCTCACAGGAAGAGTAGCATACGAACAATAACTCTGAAATAAGGGGCCAAGTCTGGGTCGCAATAAGGCTGAAGCAGGTTGTAGCTTGCAAAGTTGACTGCTACAAATACATTAGAGCTGTGTAACTGTAATGGTAATCTAAAAATGGAATTTAAATTGGCCAGTGTAACTTTATGTATTATCGCCAGCTCAGTACCCTTGACATGATCTCTCTATTATGCCACTTGGCAAATCCTTTCCCTTGTTTTTTCATCTGTATAATTCAAGACCTATTTTCTAAATGAGCATTTGGCTCACTAGCATAAGTAAAATGGTAGAAGAATCCTGAAACACTACATGTAGTCTATGGACACATTCCACTCAGATGTACTGAGTTTCACAGGAAGCCAGCTCTTGGGTTAAGAAAACATATAGGCCAAACATACAATGACATCAGGCCTCCTTCCCTGACGCCAGCGGGGTGTTTGATGTGGTGACATTCTGAAGCCATGTGATGCCAGTTTCAGTTGTATGATTCACATTGTTAACCTTTGGAAATGCTGAACGTAAATGAATGATCCTAAATTCTACCCAGCTGTACAAGAAACAGTACTTGTAAATAGTCTCTTCTCTATCATAGTTTTCTGACTTAAAGAAATCCTGCAGTTACTCAGCAATGTAGGCCATTAGTTCAATAGTTCATCAAGCAGCTACAGTCATGATTTGCCAATGGCTTTAGCTCAACTGTCTTTTGCTACTAATGGACCTAATCAACATTTATCCTAAAGCATCATTATCCACAAATATCTGCTTAACTGAAGTGAATCTGAAGCAATAATTTCAAGGACTGGAGGCCAGCCAAGTTCTGTTTATGTTAGCACCTCATCACAAGAAAGAAGAAAACTTCAAATCCATTGTGGCTTGTTTGAATTATTGCCTGCTCTTCGATCATGCAACTGCAAGAGTGTTTAGAAAGATGGGCCAACACCATCCGGTAACAATTTGTTGTTCTTTCAGAATAAAATATGAAAAATGCTAGTCATTCCCATGCTGATTAGACTTCTAGTGACCTATGTTCAGAAGAGTCACGTGTGATAGCACTTGCTTTGAAAATAATTTTCTGATACATGATGTAAAAATAGTTTTGATAGCTATTTAAAATTTTAACTTTAGTAAAACAGAAAAATTTACGAGCATGTACCATGCAACCCATAAGTATGTTCAGAGAGTCCTTTCAACAGAGATAGTGGCAGAGGTAAAAAAAAAAATGTATAGCAATATTTCTGAGGACAATTTATGGTTTAATTATTTGATTAGCATGTCTAATCATAGTTCCAAAACAAGAAAGACAGTGAATAATTGACCCAAATTAGATCTTTGTCACATTTTCTCCACATATCTATCATTCTCAAAATACCAGTCAGCTTGATCCTTCATTTTTCCTACTCTGAGATGTCTCTAATACACAGGATAAAGTGTTAATATTAGGTATATAGTGAATTCCAGATTTGATCACAACTGCATAGCTCTAGCCATCTGACATGGAATAAGCACCTCTCTGTGTCAATCACTGCATTTAAAGCTTTATGGATCAGCTCTTTTAACCTCACACCAGGCCTATTATTTTGTATACTATTGTATTATACATTATATTAGGTTATTATTCTATTATTATTCTAATTTCTTTGATTATAACACTGAATCACAGAGGTTTTACTTAGCTCTCTGCAGTCAGACAGCAAGGAGACAGCAGAGTTGGGGTTGGGATTCAGTTTTCAGTGACTGTGAGCTATCCAAACATTCGACTCTACCCTGTATAAATTATTGGGAGCAATTTTTTCACCTTCACATTTCTTCAGGTGCAGGAATACCATGTCACTCTGTAATAATTTGTTTTATATGGCTCATGATTGGGATGTGGTAGAAAAAAGACTGATTGCTCATTTACCAAATGACACTTTAAAATCAGAAAAGTTGAGTTGGTGCTGCTGCCATGGCAACTGACCCGAAGAATTTCCTGATAGTTGAGAAACCGCTGGGGCAAGAGAGTGGTCCCCACTGGTTAACAGCCTCATTTATAAGGGAACAAGATCGTCTTTTAAGTCACAAAGGTGTGGCTATATCCTAATCACAAAGATATTTGTGTATTCTAAACTTGATTACATCACCAGTGGAGATAAGCTGTATAGACTACATGAAACTGAATAAGCTTGATTGATTTTTAACTAGCTATCTTTATTCTTCAAAAAAAATTAAGAAACAAGGTATATGATTCCAAAGACAAAATAAATGCCATTGAAGAGTAGAACAAGGATGCTGAAGTCAGATACTTGGGTGAAAACTGAATTTGCTAAGGGGAGTAAAATCTTAAGAGAGTCTTTTAGTCAGGAGTTCTCCAGTTACAGTACCAAAGAAAAAGACTTGACTGGTTTATATAACTAAAAAGTCGAGGAGATAAATCTGGCTTGTCACAGTCAGGATGCTCACACATATCTTCCGAATCTGTTTCTCTTCACTTCTCAGACAAGCTCTCCTTTGTGTTGGCTTCCTTCTCAGATTGCTTCTTTGTGGTACTCATGATCTTTAGCAACTTCAGGCTTACATTCTATCAGCTGAACAACAATAACAGAAAGAAAGCTCATCTTTCCTAATAACTTTAGCAAAAATCTCAGGACAAAGCTCCCATTGGCTCACTTAGAGTCACATGTCTACCCTAGATTCACCAATCACTGTTGGAACAGGAGGAGCTATCTGATTCTAGGTCTGTGAGGCTATCTGACTCTAGCCTCTTCAGGAATAGTAGGGAAGAGAGTGGGAAGGAGAGTCACTGAGGGAAAATTGGGCAGCTGTAGGAAGGTAAGGAAGAAACAGTGTTTTGAAGGAAAGAACAAGAGACCAGGGTTAGCAAGAAAACTATCCTGAGGACTTCTGGCAAGATGGCGACGGGGCAACCTGGTCTATGAAATCCTCTGCGAAGGAGAACACAGAGGGTCTCTGGCTCTCTCCCTGGGGGCTGCGGATTCCAACATGGGCAGCCTGCTCTTCACACGGAGCTCGGCCATCACCACTGCTGGGGCATCGCAGCAGTCTGGACAGCCACTGCAGCTACAGACACAGCAGCTGCCAGTGCTGCCGCGGCCTCCATGGTAGCCATAGCACATCACGCCACCCATGCTTGAGGCAATCCACAACTTCAGTCCTTGAAGCTCCTGCAGGCAAGATATGCTGGAATCGCTGCCACATCTGCTGTCACTGTGACGTCCTGCCAGCCATGAGTCTCCTCCCATGTGCCCTGAGGCAGGCTCCCATCTCTGGCCTCTGCCCGGCTCCACCCCCTCTGGGACGAGCAGCTGAGATAGCACCACCTGCTGGTGATTCAAGGTAACAACACTGAAACGAGAGAAACAAGCTTGAAAAACAGACACAGGCCAGATTTGAGTGGTGAACGGAGGGTGATCTGAACTGTTTTTCATAGAAGGCCAGGGACAACTGACCCTAACTATGAACTAATTGACCAGCTTGAAAAGACAGCCAGAAATCAGAGCTGAAAGGACATTGAACGTAAACAAAAAGTCTCAGAGTGTGCTTGATTGGTTCGGTTAGTTTAATGACTTCATTCTATTCCTACTGTTTTGTTCCTTTTTTGTTTTCTTCTCTTCTTCCTTTTCTTCTCTTTTCTCCTCTCTAAACCATATCGTTGTATAGAGGAACAGCACACCAATAAGGTGGTTGGTTAACTTATATGTTAGCATCATTGTATGTTTTATTTCTTTTGTATGGGAGTTTGTTAGTCTGTACTTGTGGTCTATTGTTTTTATCTGTTTCAGTTTAGGTCTCTCTCCATTTGTTGGTACACTCGTCTGTTTCCCCCCTTACTCCTCTCTCTCTCCACTCCCCTCTTCTCCCCACTGTCAGCTCCATTCTCTTCCCTCTGCTAACCACATTTTATTTAAGGGAGTAAACCTACAGCCCCACTGCATGGACAGATTCCAAGGCAGTGGGAAGCGGTTTCAGATTATCCATACACCCGTCGGTGAATACCAGGACCTGCAGATAGATTTTGAATCACAGCTCCCCACTTAATTAAATCACAAAACTGCCAAAAGGACCACTGCCACCCTACAGTGCAACTCCAGATTTGAACAAAGTAAGAGGGCATACATAAAGAATAGGAGATTGAACAAACAGAAGTAAAAGCAATCCCTCTACCCTTGAATAACAGAATTAAAGGAGACAGTAACATGGAGGGAAGGAAAAAGTAGGGAGGGGGAAAAAACTGCACAAATGAAGAAAAACCAAAAGAAGAATATAGGTCTCACACAGACCCCTGGGAGATCAGACACTGAGAAAACAGATTCTGAAACACAAAAAATGAAGAGCCTCCAGAATGACTGGTCACATGCAACAAACCCAGACATCAAGACATTAATAGAGAGAATTAAAAAATTGAGGAGAGACAAGAGGAAAATAGGAAGGAGCTGATGTCAGAAATGACAGCAGTAAAGAATACTGTAATGGAAATAAATAACATGCTCAAAAGCATGGAAAGCAGACTTAGCCAAGGAGAAGAAAGAATCTCAGAGCTCAAAGACCAAAACACAGAACTAACCCAAACTGTTAAAAGCATAGAAAAGAAGCTCAAGAAGACAGAACAAAAACTTCAAGAGATGAATGATCACTTCAAGAAACTGAACCTAAGAGTAATTGGTCTTCCTGAGACAGAGAGAGAAACAGAGTCCACACTGGAACAAACAGTTCATGAAATCATTCACGAAAACTTCCCTCATCTATTCAAGGATGAAAAAATTCAAACACAAAAGATTCAGAGAACCCCTGCAAGACAACAAATGAAAAGACCAACTCCCAGACATATAATAATTTGCCTAAACAAAGTACGTATAAAAGAAAAAATCCTAAAGGCTGCAAGAGAAAAAGGTCAGACTACGTACCAGGGAAGACCAATTAGAATAGCAGCAGATTTATCTACAGAAACCCTCCAGGATAGGAGAGCTTGGAGCCCTATCTTCAAAGATCCAAAAGATAAACAATTTCAACCAAGAATAACCTACCCAGCCAAGCTAAGCTTCATCAGTGAGGGAGAATTGAAATCTTTCCCAGATATCCAATTCCTAAGAACCTACCCTGCCATAAGACCACCTCTACAAGAAACACTTAAGAAAGTATTGAACACAGAAGAAAAGGAAAAAAGAACAACAAAATTCTTCACAAGAGTACAGGCAAAAGATTAAAAACACACATGATCCAACTCTAAAACCAAAAGAAAGACAACACACAAACAGGAAGAACAACAACTCTGTAAGAACATTATGATAGGGATCAACTCTCACATTTCAATAATTAGTTTGAATGTGAATGGACTAAATGCATCACTGAAAAGACATAGAATGGCAAAATGGATAAAATATCACCAGGCAACAACCTACTGCCTTCAAGAGACTCATCTCACTAGAAAGGACACTCACAGACTCAAAGTAAGTGGAAGGGAAACAGATTTTCAGGCAAATGGAACACAAAAGAAAGGAGGAGTCGTGATCTTAATCTCAGAAAAAATACCCTATCAAAAATTTAAAAAGATACAGAAGACCACTAAATAATGATAAAAGGTTCAATTCATCAACAAGAAATATCCATCCTAAACATACATGCACCAAACATAGGAGCACCAACTTTCATAAAGCAGCTCCTAGGTAAACTAAAAAAAGATATTGACTCCAATACCATCATAGCTAAGGACTTCAATACCCCACTCACAACCCTAGACAAATCATCAGGACAAAAAACCAGCAACAAGATTCGAAACTTCAATGTGACTCTTGATCAAATGGACTTAATTGATAACTACAGAACCCTCCATCCAAAGACCACAAAATACACATTCTACTCATCATCGCATGGAACATACTCTAAGATCGACCACATACTTGGCCATAAATCAAGCATAAGCAAATTTAAAAGGACTGAAATTTTACCATGCACCTTCTCATACCACAGTGGAATAAAAATAAGCATTAACACCAACAACGTTCCCCCAAAACCCACAAAGACATGGACACTAAACAGCATCATGATAAACAACTCCTGGGTCAGTGATGAAATCCAAAACAGAGATTAAAAGATACCTGGAAGCAAATGAAAATGAAGAAACATCTTACCAAAATCTCTGGGACGCCATGAAAGCTGTAGTGAGAGGGGAATTTATGTCCCTACAAACACACATGAAGAAAATGGAAAGATCACAAATTAACAGCCTATTAAGTCACCTAAAATAGCTGGAAAGGCAAGACCACAAAAACCATAATTTCAGCAGAAGAATCCAGATCACCAAAATAAAAGCACAAATCCAGGACAGAGAAGACAAAAAGATAATACAAAAAAATCAAGGAAACAAAAAGCTGTTTCTTCGAAAGGATAAACAAGATCGATGGTCCCCTAGCTAGACTGACCAAGAAACAGAGAGAAAAAGCCCAAATAAACACAATCAGAAACACAAAAGATGAAGTCACATCTGATCCTGAAGAAACACAAAAGAGCATTAGCAACTACTATGTACACTTGTATGGAAACAAATTTGAAAACTTTTTGGAAATGGAGGACTTTCTGTCATCACACAACCTGCCTAGGTTGAAACAAGAAGAAATTGAGACCCTAAATAGACCAATAATAATTAAGAAAATTGACTACGTATTAAGAAAACTACCTACAAAAAAAAGTCCTGGACCAGATGGCTTTCCAGCAGAATTCTACAAGACATTTAAGGAGGAGCTTATACCAATCCTACTGAAGGTATTCCAGGTGAGTGAGAAAGACGGAACTCTCCCCAAATCATTTTACGAAGCTAACATCACAGTGATACCCAAGCCAGGTAAAGACCAAACAAAGAAAGAGAACTACAGGCCAATATCTTTAATGAACATAGATGCTAAAATTCTCAACAAGATCCTAGCAAACTGCATTCAACAGCACATCTCAAAAATCATCCATCATGACCAAGTAGGCTTCATCCCTGGGATGGAAGGCTGGTTCAACATTCGTAAAACCATAAATGTAATTAAATACATCAACAGATGTCAAAACAAAAACCACATGATTACATCATTAGATGCAGAAAAATCTTTGATAATATCCAGCACCCCTTCTTGATAAAAACCCTCAAACAGCTAGGCATATGGGGAACATACCTCAAAATAGTAAAAGCCATCTATGAGAAACCCACAGCCAGCATACTCCTAAATGGACAAAAACTGGAACCATTTCCCCCTGAAAACTGGAACAAGACAAGGATGTCCACTCTCACCCTTCCTGCTCAATATAGTATTGGAAGTCCTGGTTAGAGCAATCAGAGAAGAGAAGACAATCAGGGGTATTCAAATAGGAAAAGAGGAAGTCAAGCTATCTCTCTTTGCAGATGACATGATGGTGTACCTTGAAAACCCAAGAGAATCTGTCAAAAACCTCCTTACACTGATAAAGGACTTTGGCAAAGTCTCAGGATATAAAATAAATGTGCAAAAGATAATCGCACTTCTTTACACAAATAATAAACAAACTGAAACCCAAATAAAAAGCACAATTCCATTCACAATAGCCACCAAAAAAATGAAATACCTTGGCATGTTCCTAACCAGAAACGTGAATGAAAGACCTTTACAATGAAAATTACAAAACACTGCTCAAAGAAATCAAAGAGGACACAAACGAGTGGAAAAATATCCCATGCTTATGGACTGGAAGAATCAACATTGTGAAGATGTCCATCTTACCTAAGGCAATCTACAAATTCAATGCAATACCCATCAAATTACCAGCAACATTCTTCTCAGACCTAGAAAAACCAACACAGGAATTCATATGGAAACACAAATGTCCAAGAGTAGCTAGAACAATCCTCAGCAAACAAACAAAGCAGGTGGTATCACATAACCAGACTTCAAACTTTACTATAAAGCTACAATCATCAAAACAGCTTGGTATTGGTACAGGAACAGGCATATAGATCAATGGAATAGAATTGAGATTCCAGAAGCAAAACCTCAATTTCTCAACCAACTCATCGTCGACAAAGCCCCCACCACCTACCACTGGGGAGAGGAGAACCTATTCAGTAAATGGTGCTGGGAAAACTGGCTGACCACATGCAGAAGATTGAAACAGGACCCCTATCTATCCCCATGCACAAAAATTAACTCTAAATGGATCAGAGACCTAAATGTAAAACCTCAAACCATAAGAACCTTAGAAAATGAAGGACATACCCTCATGGAAATTGGAACTGGCATCCAATTCCTGAACAAAACCTGAAACCCACAGGTCATAAGAGAGAAGATAGACAAGTGGGACCTCATTAAACTGACAAGCTTCTGCAAAGCCAAAGAAACCATCGAGAGAGCAGGGAGACAGCCTACAGACTGGGAAAAATTATTTGCCAACTCCAGGTCTGACAAAGATCTAACATCTTAGATCTACAAGGAACTCAAACTGAAAAGAAAAAAAACAAACAACCCCATTATAAAATGGGCAAAATATATGAACAGACACTTCTCAAAGGAAGACATCCGAGCAGCCAACAGACACATGAAGAAATGTTCAACCTCACTAATCATCAGGGAGATGTAAATCAAAACCACACTGAGATACCACCTAACTCCAGTCAGAATGGCAATTATCAATAACTCAAAAAATAACAATTGCTGGAGAGGGTGTGGCAAAAAGGAAACACGTCTACACTGTTGGTGGGAGTGCAAACTAGTACAACCTCCGTGGAAAACAGTATGATGATTCCTAAAAGCTCTAAATATTGACCTCCCATATGACCCCATATTCCCCCTACTGGGAATATACCCTGAAGAACTCTATGAAAAAGATACCTGCGCATGTATGTTTATTGCAGCATTGTTCACAATAGCAAGAAACTGGAAGCAACCATGGTGTCCATCAAAAGAGGACTGGATTTTTAAAATGTGGTATATATACACGATGGAATACTATGCAGCCATAAAAAAGAACAAAATCATCAATTTTGCAGCAACCTGGATGGAACTAGAGTCTATAATACTGAATGATCTCTCACAGAAACAAAGATCTGAGTATCACATGTTCTCACTCATAGTGGACCTTGAACATCCAATGTAATACTATAAGAAAATGACTGACAGTGGTGGGAAACTATGGGGGGGAGGGGAAAGGAGATGGGATTAACGGTAGTGAATATCTGTCTGGGGATGAGGCCACACCTCTTATCAACAAGGGTGCCTGAACGAAGCATATTTGTATACCTAACCCTTAACCTATACCACAATATCATAATTTAAAAATGTTGATTGAAGAAAAAAGAAAACTATCCTAAGGTACTAACTCAGCTTCTAGCAACTGACTGATTTTATTCCTTTGCTAACCTATAAGTTACATGTTTCTGAGTCTTTGTATGAGCATCTCACACAGAGAATAATTGAGAAAAACAGATCCTCCTCTATCCAGTTTCAGTGTCTCCTCCACCAGGTCCCTGCAACTCTACCACTACAGTCTAATTCCTTTGGACCTTGAAAACTTTTTAGATTTTAAGACTTTTATATTAAGGCTGGGCACAGTGGCTCAAGCCTGTAATCCCAGCACTTTGGGAGACTGAAGCGAGAGGATTGCCTGAGCCCAGGGGTTTGAGACCAGCCTGGGCGACTTGGTGAAACCTTGTCTCTGCAGTAAATAAAAAAATTAGCTGGGCATGGTGGCGCACGCCTGTAGTTCCAGACACTGAAGGCTGAAACAAAAGGATCGCTTGAGCCCAAAGGTCAAGGCTGCAGTAGCTGTGAGTGTGCCACTGCACTCTAGCCTGGGCATCAGAGTGAGACTCCAACTCAAAAACAACAACAAAAAAAGAAGACATATTAAAACACAAGTGCCTTCTTAAAGATGTTGTATCTTAAACCTTTACCAACTGTCTGTGACACTGAAATGAAGTGCTAAGAGAGGCTGAGAGGATGCTGAAAAGACAGGTTGAAACATATTGAGGAGAAAATGATGACTACCTGTGCATACATGTATATGTGAGTGTGTGTGTGTGTGTGTGTGTGTGTGTGTGTAGCTGTTTCAGTTCAAAAATGATATATGTTCATTTTAGTAAATGTGAAAGAAACAGGTAAGTTAAAATAATATTAAAAATCAACTATTTCCTCCTAAAACCTATAACCCCAGTATAATCTTATAAGAAACATCAGAAAAATTCCAATAGTGGGGCATCCTACAAGATACTTGTCCAGGAGTCCTCAAAACTGACAAGGTCAACAAAACAGGAAATGTCTGAGAAACTGTCACAGCCAAGAGGAGCCTAAGGAGACATGATGTTCAAATGTAGTGTGGGGTCCTGGATGGGATTCTGGAACAGAAAAAGAACATGAAATAAACCTAAAAAAAATCTGAACACGGTATGGACTTTAGCTAATAAGGATATTTATTGTTGGTTTATTCATTGTAACAAATGTATCTTACTAATGTAAGATGGCTTAATAATAAGGAAAACTGGATGTGGGGAACATGGAACTAACTCTCTGTACTGGCTCCCCAGCTTTCTGTAATTCTAAAACTGTTCTAAAAAATAAAGTTATTTAAATTTTGTTTTAAAAAAATCAATTGGGAGAAGCGGCAAGATGGCGACGGGGCAACCTGGTCTGTGAAACCTTCTGCAAAGGAGAACTGCAGTGGGTCTCTGGCTCTTGCCCCAGGGGCTGCAGACCCCAACATCGCAGCCTGCTCTTCATACAGAGCTCAGCCACAGCGGACTACTGGACAGTCACTGGAGTGCAAACGGAGCCGCCGCCACTGCAGCCCCCCCCCCGCTGTACCGCCGCGGCCTCCGTGGCAGCCGCAGCACATCGCACCACCTGGGCCGGAGGTGATCCACTTCAGTCCTTGAAGCCCCTTCAGGGAAGATCTGCTGGGATCGCTGCCACCTCTCCTGCGACCGAGATGTCCTGCCTGCCGTAAGTCTCCTGCCGTCTGTCCTGAGGCAGGCAGCCACCTTCAGCCTCTGCCGCTCCTGTCTGGCCCTACCCCCTCTGGGGCGAGCAGCTGAGATATCACCACCTGCTGGCGATTCAAGGTAACAACACCGAAACGGGAGAAACAAGCTTGATAAAGACATAGGCCAGAGTGGTGAACAGAGGGTGATCTGAACTGTCCTTCACAGCAGACGAGGGGCAACTGACCCTAACTGCAAACTAATTTACCAGCTTGAAAAGAAAACTAGAAATCAGACCTGAAAGGACATTGGACTTAAACGAAATGTCTCAGAGTATGCTTCATTGATTCTGTTAGTTTAATGACTTAATTCTATTCCTACTGTATTGTTCCTTTTTTTCTTTTATCCTCTTCCTTTCTTCTCTTTTCTTCTCTCTGTAAACCATATCTTTGTATAGAGGAACAGCACACTAATAAGGTGGTTGGTTAGCTTGTATGTTAGCATCAGTACATGTTTTATTTTTATTTTTTTGTATGAGAGTTGGTTCGTCTGTAGCTGTGGTCTATTGTTTTTATCTGTTTCAGTATAGGCCTCTCTCTCTATTTGTTGGCACATTCGTTTGTTTCCCCCCTTACTCCTCTATCTCTCCACCCCCCTCTTCAACCCACTGTCTGCTCCATTCTCTCCCCTCTGCTAACCACATTTTATTTCAGGGAGTAAACCTACAGCCCCACTGCATGGACAGATTTCAAGGCAGTGGGAAGTGGGTTCCAGATTATCCACACACCTGTCAGCGAATACCAGGACCTGCAGATAGATTTTGAATCATAGCTCCCCCCTTAAGTAAATCTCAAAACTGCAAAAAGGACCACCCCCAACCTACAGTGCAACTCCAGAAGTGAACAAAGTAAGAGGGCATACATAAAGAATAGGAGATTGAACAAACAGAAGTAAAACCAATCCCTTTACCCCTGAATAACAGACTTAAAGAAGATGGTGACGTGAAGGGAAGGAAAAAGTAGGGAGGGGGAGAAACCGCACAATGAAGAAAAACCGAAAGAAGAATGTTGGTCTCACATAGACCCCTTGGAGATCAGACACTGAGAAAACAGATTCTGGAACACAAACAATGAAGAGCCCCCAGAATGACTGGTTACATGGAACAAACCCAGACATCAAGACATTAATGGAGAGAATTTTTAAAATTGAGGAGAGACAGGAGGAAAATAGGAAGGAGCTGATGTCAGAAATGACAGCAGTAAAGAATACTGTGATGGAAATGAACAACAGACTAATAAGCATGGAAAGCAGAATCAGCCAAGCAGAAGAAAGAATCTCAGAACTCAAAGACCAAAACACAGAACTAACACAAACTGTCAAAAGCATAGAAAAGAAGCTCAAAAAGACAGAACAAAACCTGCAAGAGATGAATGATCACTTCAAGCGACCAAACCTAAGAGTAATTGGGCTTCCTGAGGCAGAGAGAGAAACAGAAGCCACACTGGAACAAACATTTCATGAAATCATTCACGAAAACTTCCCTCATCTCATCAAGGATGAAAAAATTCAAACACAAGAGATTCAGAGAACCCCTGCAAGACAACAAATGAGAAGACCAACTCCCAGACACATAATAATTCGTCTAAACAAAGTAACTATAAAAGAAAAAATCCTAAGAGCAGCAAGAGAAAAAGGCCAGACTACCTACCAGGGAAAACCAATTAGAATAGCAGCAGATTTATCCACAGAAACTCTTCAGGCTAGGAAAACCTGGAGTCCTATCTTCTAAGTTCTAAAAGATAAACAATTTCAACCAAGAATAACCTACCCAGCCAAACTAAGCTTCATTAGTGAGGGAGAATTGAAATCTTTTCCAGATATCCAATCCCTAAGAACCTACGCCGCCACCAGACCACCTCTAGAAGAAACACTTAAGGAAGTACTGAGCACAGAAGAAAAAGAAAAAAGAACAACAACATTCTTCACAAGAGTACAGGCAAAAGATTAAAATACACATGAACCAACTCCAAAACCCAAAGAAAGACAACAAACAAACAGGAACAACTCTGTAAGAACCTTATGACAGGGATCAACTCTTGCATTTCAATTATTAGCCTAAATGTGAATGGCTAAATGCACCACTGAAAAGACATAGAATGGCAAAATGGATAAAACATCATCAGGCAACAATCTATTGCCTTCAAGAGACTCACCTCACTAGAAAGGACACCCACAGACTCAAAGTAAGAGGATGGGAAAAAAACTTTCAGGCGAATGGTATATAAAAGAAAGGAGGGGTAGCAATCTTAATTTCAGACAAAATACCTTTCAAGCTATTAAAAATCAAAAAAGATACAGAAGGCCACTACATAATGATAAAAGGCTCAATCGATCAACAAGAAATATCTATCCTAAACATATATGTACCCAACATACGTGCTCCAACTTTCATAAAGCAACTTCTAGGAAAACTAAAGAAAGTTATTGGCTCTAACACCATCATAACTGGGGACTTTAATACCCCACTCACAACCCTAGACAGATCATCAGAACAAAAAATCAGCAAGGAGATCCGGAACCTCAATGTAACTTTGGACCAAATGGACTTAATCGATACCTACAGAACACTCCATCCAAAGACCACAGAATACACATTCTACTCATCACCACATGGAACATATTCTAAGATCGACCACATACTCGACCATAAATCAAGCATAAGCAAATTTAAAAGGACCAAAATTCTACCATGCACCTTCTCAGAATAAAAATAAACATTGACACCAACAAAGTCCCCCCAAAACTCACAAAGACATGGACACTAAACAGCATGATGATAAACAACTCCTGGGTCAATGATGAAATCAAAACAGAGATCAAAAGATACCTGGAAACAAATGAAAATGAAGAAACATCTTACCAAAATCTCTGTGATGCCATGAAAGCTGTAGTAAGAGGGGAATTTATATCCCTACAAACACACATGAAGAAAATGGAAGGAACACAAATTCACAACCTAACAAGTCACCTAAAGAAGCTGGAAAAGCAAGACCACAAAAACCCTAATTTCAGCAGAAGAATCCAGATCACCAAAATAAAAGCCCCAAATCCAGGACATAGAAGACAAAAAGATAATACAAAAAATCAATGAAACAAAAAGCTGGTTCTTCAAAAGGATAAACAAGATCGATGGTCCCCTAACTAGACTAAACAAGAAAAAATGAGAAAAAACCAAATAAGCACAATCAGAAACACAAACGATGAAGTCACATCTGACCCTGAAGAAATACAAAAGATCATCAGAGACTATTATGTACACTTGTATGGAAACAAACTTGAAAACCATAAGGAAATGGAGGACTTTCTGACATCACACAACCTACCTAGGTTGGAACAAGAAGAAATTGAGACCCTAAGCAGACCAATAACAATCAAGGAAATCGACTACATAATAAGAAAACTTCCTACAAAAAAAAGCCCTGGTCCAGATGGCTTTCCAGCAGAATTCTACAAGACATTCAAGAAGGAGCTGATACCAATCCTACTGAAGGTATTCCAGGCGATTGAAAAAGATGGAACTCTCCCCAAATCATTTTACGAAGCCAACATCACATTGATACCCAAGCCAGGTAAAGATCCAACAAAGAAACAGAACCACAGGCCAATATCTTTGATGAACATTGATGCTAAAATTCTCAACAAGATCCTAGCAAACCAGATTCAGCAATACATCTCAAAAATCATCCATCATGACCAAGTGGGCTTCATTCCTGGGATGCAAGGCTGGTTCAACATTCGTAAAACCATAAATGTAATTAAATACATCAACAGATGTCAAAACAAAAACCACATGATCATATCATTAGATGCAGAAAAAGTTTTTGATAAAATCCAGTACCCCTTCTTGATAAAAACCCTTGAACATCTAGGCATATGGGGAACATACCTCAAAATAGTAACCCACAGCCAGCATACTCCTAAATGGACAAAAATTGGAACCAATTCCCCTGAAAACTGGAACTAGACAAGGATGCCCACTCTCACCCTGCCTGTTCAACATAGTATTGGAAGTCCTGTCTAGAGCAATCAGAGAAGAGGAGGCAATCAGTGGTATTCAAATAGGAAAAGAGGAAGTTAAGTTATCTCTCTTTGCAGATGATATGATTGTGAGCCTTGAAAACCCAAGAGAATCTGTCAAAAGCCTCCTTACACCAATAAAGGCCTTTGGCAAAGTCTCAGGATACAAAATAAATGTACAAAAGACAATCGCATTTCTCTACACCAATAATAAACAAACAGAAACCCAAATAAAAAACACAATTCCATTCACTATAGCCACCAAAAAAATTAAATACCTTGGCATCTTCCTAACCAGAGACGTGAAAGACCTTTACAATGAAAATTACAAAACACTGCTCAAAGAAATCAAAGAGGACACAAACAAGTGAAAAAATATCCATGCTTACGGATTGGAAGAATCAACATTGTGAAGATGTCCATCTTACCTAAGGTAATCTACAAATTCAATGCAATATCCATCAAATTACCAGCAACATTCTTCTCAGACCTAGAAAAACCAACACAGGAATTCATATGGAAACACAAATGTCCAAGAGTAGCTAGAACAATCCTCAGCAAACAAACAAAGCAGGTGGTATCACATAACCAGACTTCAAACTTTACTATAAAGCTACAATCATCAAAATGGCTTGGTATTGGTACAGGAACAGGCATATAGATCAATGGAATAGAATTGAGATTCCAGAAGCAAAACCTCAATTTCTCAACCAACTCATCGTCGACAAAGCCCCCACCACCTACCACTGGGGAGAGGAGAACCTATTCAGTAAATGGTGCTGGGAAAACTGGCTGACCACATGCAGAAGATTGAAACAGGACCCCTATCTATTCCCATGCACAAAGGTTAACTCCAAATGGATCAGAGACCTAAATGTAAAACCTCAAACCATAAGAACCTTAGAAAAGGAAGGAAATACCCTCATGGAAATCGGAACTGGCATCCAATTCCTGAACAAAACCCGAAACCCACAGGTCATAAGAGAGAAGATAGACAAGTGGGACCTTATTAAACTGACAAGCTTCTGCAAAGCCAAAGAAACCATCAAGAGAGCAGGGAGACAGCCTACAGACTGGGAAAAAGTATTTGCCAACACCAGGTCTGACAAAGGCTTAACATCCTGGATCTACAAGGAACTCAAATATGCTGAAAAGAAAACAACAAACAACCCCATTATAAAATGGGCAAAAGATATGAACAGACACTTCACAAAAGAAGGCATCCGAGCAGCCAACAAACACATGAAGAAATGCTCAACCTCACTAATTATCAGGGAGATGCAAATCAAAACCATACTGAGATACCACCTAACTCCAGTCAGAATGACAATTATCAACAACTCAAAAAATAGCAGCTGCTGGGGAGGGTGTGGTGAAAAGGGAACACTTCTACACTGTTGGTGGGAGTGTAAACTAGTGCAACCTCTGTGGAAAGCAGTGTGGCGATTCCTAAAAGCTCTAAAAATTGACCTTCCATATGACCCCGCAATCCCCCTACTGGGAATATACCCTGAAGAACTCAAATCACTCTATAAAAAAGATACCTGCACACGTATGTTTATCGCAGCGTTGTTCACAATAGCAAGAACCTGGAAACAACCATGCTGCCCATCAAAAGAGGACTAGATTAAAAAAATGTGGTACATATACATGATGGAATACTATGCAGCCATAAAAAAGAACAAAATCATGAATTTCGCAGCAACCTGGATGGAACTAGATACTATACTCACTATAATACTCACTATATACTCACTATAATACTGAGTGACCTCTCACAGAAACAAAGATCCGAGTATCACATGTTCTCACTCATATAATGGACCTTCAACATCCAATGTAATACTATGAGAAAATGACTGACGGTACTGGGAACCTATGGTGGGGGGGAGGGAGATGGGATTAACAGTAGCAAATATCTGTCTGGGGACGGGGAATCACCTCTTATCAGCAGGGTGTCTGAAAGAAACGTAATTGTATACCTAACCCTTAACTGTACCCCACAAAACCATAATAAAAGATATTAAAAAAAAAAGATTGGAATGAATCCAGAGAGCAAAACAGACATATATACAAGTTGGGTTTTTGTTTGTTTCTTGCCATTCTCACGTCACACAGAACAAAGAAAAGAAAAAGCCATTATTCTTGATTTTAGATTATGCTCTAAGTTGTGTCATGATTTTTGTGATAGTAAATTAAAGTGTTTTTTTATTTTCAAAAAAAAATCAATGTACTCTCATCACTCAAAGTTAGCATGCTTATCATAGTGATATACATGCTTCTAAATGTTTTGCCTATGTATACATTTCCTTTTATAAAAAATTGATCCACTATTTTAGAAGATGTTATATTGCTTTTAATAATAAGTTATGAATATTGTCAATGTCAGCAAATTTTTCTACAGCCATATTTTTAAGGATGTATGTGCATATGCCTGAATTTATTTAACCAGTGCCTCACAGTTAAACATTGAGCTGTCCATTATTTTCCAGTATTAATAAATAATGCTGCCTAGAGCCTTGCTTGCCAGTTTTTTGTTTTACAAAGTGGGGTCATATCATATATGGTGTTTTATACTCTGCTTAATTTACTCAAAATACATTGTAAACACCCTCTAAGTCAGTGAATATGAACTACATAATAAAAAAGTCAAAATCTGGACCCTTTCCAACAGCTGCATCCATTGGTTAGCAATACCCCAAGAAGTTCTTTTAAGTTGGGACTTTGTAAAAACCATGAAAGAATATAGAATTACATCATGAATAAGTACAATATATTATCAGGTGATCTGAAATAAGAGTTTACATGAAACAACCCAATACCAGAACAGTCGTTTAATTATGGTCACTCTTCTTACTAGCAATGTCTCCCCTTTAAGAGGTGTAACCAAGAGCAAGGTTTTGTCCTGGTTCTTGTTCTTTGTTGACCTACTTAGGGAGTGGACTGCTGGTTCTTGTTACACTCCACCTGGATCTACAATCCACAATGAACATCATTAGAGAGTAGCCAGATTTATCTACAAATTGCAGAGAATCCCAGGCCTTTCTACAATTACTAAAAAGTTGCTTTTGTATTTTGAAGTGCAGAATCTTTATTTCCTTGGCTAGATCTATCCATGTCTATTTTTATTTGTTACTTCCTTGGTCCTAACCATGCTATTTCTTTGATTCCCATCATGCCTATTATTTTCTACCTTATCGATTCCAGTTACATAATGAGACAAGCTGTGTGGAGTACTTAGTGCAGCACATAGCAATTACTCAATAAGTGTTATTGGTTACCATTATCTATACAAATGCTGTAAATATTCTAACTCTCCTGTGGGTCTACAGAAAGATTGCTGTCAAATGTCTCACTGTGGTTAGATAAGGGTTTAATGTTTCCCCTGGCTTTTGGCAAGACAGGATCAATTTCTAACCTGTGTAGTTCCTGAAAGAGCTTTGACCTCTCCATTTTATAAAGTCATTTACCCTATATGTAGTTCACATTCTCACAATATCCCTCCCCAGCAGCTATAAGTACAGTAAAAAGCACTTTTTTGCTGTCTCACCAGGTCTCTTAATCAGAATGATATGTTAGTATATTTTCATACCTGAACAGTAAACTGGGTATTAGACATACAGACAGAGGTATAAGGAACAAGTATTTCTATTACACAGTCATAACATAGCTGTTCCTTTATTATCCCATTTGTGAACTGGGAATGGCAAAATATTTGCAACATCTCTGTTTACATAACAGTTTTGCAAATATTGATATTGATTGAAATTACAAATAATTGCAATTAAGCTCTGGTGAATAAAAAGCTTTAATAAAGAAATGCTAAAGCATGTAAACCCCACTGACTAACATAGTACTTGTTTTGCTACTGCAATACTTAGACACCAGAATTTAGATGCCAAAAGGGATTTATCTGCATTGCTTGTTGTTCCTCAAACCCCATGCTTTTTAAGGTTAAAAACAAGTCTGTATTTCCATCTCTTATTTATTTGCTACCAACTTATCCTCATATATCCCAATTCTCCACTCACTTCTAAGTGTGACAGTGGAGATATATTGCTACTTTTGATTTTTGAATCCCTACATATGGACTCTGATCTCTGTGGGTTATTTGTTATTCGAGTGGGTGGCCCTCTCTAGCTTCTCTTTGGGCTTCCACCATGCTCTTTATTCTTTCTGTGACCCGTTTCACACAATCATCCACAGAAGTTTGCTCTCTCTAATTTGCATCTGATTAGACACGGTAGAGCCACATCAGACTCACAGACTTAGTGGGCAGTGCCCACATTGCAGGAATCCACCATCCATGAAGACGTCTCTAGGGATAGGTTCACTGGGCCTGCTCCAGCTCTGTTCATCCTACAGAGGAGTTCTTTGGGAACTAGACCAAGTTCATCCTGAGCTCACTTGAGCATCTCCTGGCTGCTTAAGGCCATCACTGCTCCTCTGGACAGCTCCAGATATTACTGTCTTCCTTTCTGAAAATTCACTGTTCACTGTCTTTAACTGGATAAATCCATGCTAATATATGACTAACAAGGGATGTGTTTTTTTCTTTTCAGCACGTTTGAGTTCCTTGTAGATCCTAGATGTTAAGCTTTTATCAGACTATTGTAATACTATAAGAAAAGGATTGACAGTGGAGGGAAACTATGGGGGGGCAGGGAGAGGAAGAGAGGTGGGATTATCAGTAGTCAATATCTGTCTGGGGATGGGGTGGGAGAGCACACCTCATCAAGAAGGGTACCTGCACAATGTATATTTGTATACCTAACTCTTAACTGTACCCCACAATTTTAAAGTAAAAAATATATATTTAAAAAAATATAAAAACGAGGGATGTGTTGTCCTACTCAGATAAGACAACTGCACTTTAACAAAAACTTTCTAGCAATAATATCATAAGTACCCCCACTCAAACCCACAAAGCCTCTGAAAAATCACTATTCCCACTCTAAGCAGTCTACTGAAGGCTAGGCATTTAAGGCAAACAGAGCTTGCAGTGCTTCTGAAATTATAGGATGCAAGCAGCTTCCTAATCTTCCTGAACACAGGGCCAGTGCTCATGGCATATGCGTCCCTGTAAGAAGTATCACCAGATGCAGAATGGTGGGGAAAGAATGAGTGTTCATCTTATGCACATTAGCTTAAAGGGGGAGGCAATCATTAAGGATCCAATTTACTTTGCTGCCTGGGAGGAAAGAAAGGGAATTAACATTTATGGAAACTCAACCATGGACTTGCCATTGCGCCAGGCACTTTTTATTCACCATCTCATTAATTCTGAGAATAGTTGCCATTTATTAAGGGCTCGCTTTGTGCCATATTCCGGACTAAGAACTTTAAATATGTTACTTAATTGAATCCTCCTAACAATCCTATAAATAAGTATTATTATCTCCCATTTTACCAGACAGGAAACTAGGCTAGAGAAGCCAACTTGCTTATTACCATTTAGTGAATCAATAGCAGAGGAGGAGTCAAACTTTCATATAACTCCAAAATCTATGCCCTTAACAAGGTCTTACAAGATAGCTATTATCCCATTCTTCAGATGCGGAATCTGAGACTGAAAAATGTTAAATGGTTTGCTCTGTGTCACAGCCAATTGGTGATGGACCTAATTTCTTCAGACTCAGGTCTACCTGAGTATGAAGCCCATGTGCTCTTACCTGTTGATGGTTGATAGATGTTAGAGAGATGCTGTCTTCCCAAAGACCTTTACTTAAGCCTGTGGGTCACTCCAGGATAAATAATGTGGGTGAGAATATAAAATATATATATACAGAAAGCCCAGGGCCTAGACCTCAAGATAAATTGACCTAAACGCCTGGGGTTTATTTAGTCTTTGTTAATAATACTATGCCGATCTCCAAATACCTTTTTCTGAATTTCAGCATCACCACACTTCAGAGTAAGATGGTTATTGAAGGAAGGCTCCTGTCATATATGCCATAGGGAATTGCTTATATTTCTTATTCCAGTGAAATAAATAATAAGCAGTACAGAGGGTAGAAACTGGAGTACAGCCAATGTCGAAATGAAGTGCAAAGCAATGTCTAGTGATGTTAACACGAAATTATTCTAGAGCAAGAGATTGCTGGGGATGGAAGGGATATGCACAACTGTAGGAAGAACCAAACCTGAGAGGGAATTAGAGAATAAGGGAAGACACAGATTCTAGAAATACAAACTAATCTGTGGCAGGAAAAAAAAAAACAGCAAGGGTCTCACCTCTTTCTCTAGATCTACCCTTGGGCAACTGCTGGCTCATGGGTTCTCCCTAAGGGCTTCCAGGTAACCTTGGCCTGCACATTTCTGGGGTTGATTTTGTGATCTCACATCCCTGACTGGGAGCACAGAGGGCCTGGCAGACCCTCCATGAATTTAATACAGACATTCATGCAGATGACTGCATAGGTAAAACCTGGTGGCTAGAGGAAAGAGCATTGATTTGGGAATCAGCAGACTGGGTTCAAATCTCAGCTCTAGCACTGAAAGTTTTCTAACTCCTCAGTGCCTTGGTTTCTCTAAGGTCAGAGGAATAAATGCAATCATGTACATGAAACCATCTAGCACTGTGTCTGGCATATGGTAGATACTTATAGCCTTTCGTCTTGTACAGGTCTTTTTAATATAAGAAGACATAAGCCTTACCTACCTTGGACTTAAGAGAAATTGTTTAACTTCCTCCCATAGGTTTTAGGTGAAAACTCTAGTCCTCTTCTGAATCTCTAACAAATTATTTTTTATATTTTCATGATACCAAATTTTAAACCATTAATCATGGGCTTGTGATTGTGAGAAATATCCAAAAATCATTCAATACCAAACCTGGCAAATATATTAGATAATATTTGGGGGGAGTTAAAAGAAAGACAGGGAGGGAAGGAGGGAGAAAGACAAAAAAAATACCCAAGGTACTGACTTTCTTGAGTGACAAAATTTGGCCCAAAAAGAAGTTTCTAAAAATAACTTCAGAGGTGGAAGCAATTTGGAATAAGAAACTGCTTTGAAGAGAACAAGAGGATAACCTTCATTTGGATAGAAATGTCCTTTTGTACTTGACTTTTAAAAATAAGAGGTGTGCAGTTACATCCTGTAAGCCTCTGAAAATAGGACAGAGTGAGAGGATCAGATGATGCAAGATCTCGCAGTCTTCCTCTCCCAGAGATTCTGTTGGGTGTGGAGTAACCAGGATATATCCTTCTTGTAGGCTTTTCCTGTTGTTTTCTCTAGTTCTACAAGCTAACCTGAGTAATATTAATAGCACAAAAATACCAGTCTGAAAAACTGCACTTAAAGAAAGAAGATTCTAATATTGATTATATTTGTAATGCTGGGTATATTTAGCCTCTCTGAACCTCAGTTTCCTCCTCTGTTCGTCTGTAGAATGGCTTAATTTTAGATCTGTTTTGACTAACACAGTCTGTGGTTCTTGACATTTTTTTCTTCTCGGGGAATCAATGTGATTCCTATCTTTTATAAATGCAGAGGTAAATGTACCTGAAAGTAATGAAGCAAAAGATTCAGGGCCACTCACCTGCACAAAACTTTCATGGGCTCTGGGAGAGGGTGACTGTTCATGGGGTTATACATTTCTGTACAACTTATCCAAATAAATATTTTTGTATTCCTTTTCTTAAAGAGGGTTTTCAGCATTGTTTAAGACTGAAGCCCCACAAAACCTGAATCTGCCCGTATAGAAGACGTATTTCTTGCCAAACTCAGCATAAAATTTAGAGTTCACGGAAGGTAGACAAAATCATCAAAAGATCAAATAAGTAAAATCCAGAAACTAGTTTAAAAAACAACCACTTTCAAGTCTCTCCACCTCTCATCTCCCCTTCGGCTTGTTCTGTTATTTTCAGAGCAGAAAGTTGAGACCTTGAACAGCAAAATGGCTGACCCAAATTCACAACCTAGATTGAAGTCATAAAATGCACTCGTGATAATAGCTTTCTGCCCTAGTACCAGGGGGCAGCAAAAACTCTGAAAGCATGTAGTGATCTACTTCACTAACAAGAAATCACAAACTACACAGCACAACCAGTGAAAGCAGATCCCACCAGTTGCCATTCCTCGAAGGCCAGTTTTCACATTCACCCATGTTTTTCTACATCATTTAAAATAGAGTAGCTCGTGGCTGTTTTTCAGGCACAGCAGAAATTATTTTTATTCTCAATTACAGTAACCAAAATAGTAAGAACTTCTCTGGGAATAGAGAATAGGCTGGCATTTATTTAATTGGTTTTCAGAGTCAGCCTTCATAAAAATCAGTCGGGTGTGTCTGTGTTTAGGGTTCATCCCGGTTACTTGATGCTCCATGGCTTGTCTTCCTGGGTGACGTCTTCACACTCTCTGCCCATGGCTTGTGTTTGGGGTGTAACTGCTCTTGCTGCAGCCTCATAGGCCATCTCCAAGATCTTGGGGCTTGCACTGAGGTCCCTGGATTGTCTGAGTGCCCGCACTCCACCAGGCTGCACCCAGTCTCCCAGTTCCTCTCCTCATAGGGGGCATCAGCCATGGGGCAGTTCATTCCCACAGGGAGAACACAGTTGTCTTGAGATTACCAAACACCAATTCTGATTGACTGCAGGAAAGCCGGGAGGATTGTCCTTGGGGGAAGTCTGAGGGAGGGGGTTAAGTGACACACAAACATATTTATTCAACTTTTGGGGGAATGTGAGCTATGATGTGATGTTTCACAAGACACTTATGCAATAGTCAGTCGACTTCCTGAAAATGATACTGTTAGTGGTACGGATGGGAGAGATACATCAAGGAAATTTTTCTAAACCAACAATAATTATACAAGCATTGAAAGCTACATTTCCTTGTCCTTGAAATTGTTTCTTTCCTCTATCTTGTTCCCTGCCATGCCTCTGGTCCCTTTCTCTCCTCTACCCAAAGTCAATACATTAGTCAAACTCGCTTTGCATTTATTCATAAAGATATTTATCAAGTGCCTACCTTGTGCCAACACTGTGTTTTGCTCTGAGAGAATGAAAATTAAGAAAAAATAGTCCCTGACCTCATTGAGTATACAGTCTAGTGGGAATGACGGAGAAGTAAAGCAGAGCACAGAGCATTGCAGTAAGTGCTGAGAGTCACAGTGAGGTTCATTTGCAGGACGTCTACACTAGATCTATCCAAGGGATTTTAGGGGCTGCCTGAAAGGGATGTTCAGTGGAGTCACACATATCTTCCCCCAGATTCAGTCAAAAGAACTCTGTGGTGATAAAATATTTCATTTGAAGAAAATGTTTTACTGTTTTTAACACAAATAATTAATATATGGTGTTTTGGTTTTCTATTGCTGTCATAATAAATTACCATAAATCTGACAGCTTAAAATAACACTCATTAAAACTCTTGAGCATCTAGGTATAGATGGAACATACCTCAAAATAATAAGAGCCATTTACGAGAAACCCATAGCCAACATATTGCTAAACAGACAAATTGGAACCGTTTCCCCTGAAAACTGGAACAAGACAAGGATACCCACTCTCACCTCTTCTGTTCAACATAGTATTGGAAGTCCTAGCTAGAACAATCAGACAAGAGAAGGAAATCAGGGGTATCCAAATAGGAAAAGAGGAAGTTAAGTTATCCCTCTTTGCAGACGACATGATTCTATACCTCAAAAACCAAGGAGAATCCATCACAACCTCCTTACACTGATAAAGGACTTTGGCAAAGTCTCAGGGAATAAAATAAATGTGCAAAAGTCAATCACATTCCTACACCAATAATAAACAAATAGAAGCCCAAATAAAAAAGCGCAATCTCATTCACAATAGCCACACACACACACACACACACACACACACACACACACACAAAGAAGAAAAAGGAAATACCTTGGCATTTTCCTAACCAGAGAAGTCAAAGACCTTTACAACGAAAACTACAAAACACTGCTCAAAGAAATCAAAGATGACACAAACAAGTGGAAAAATATTCCATGCTCATGGATTGGAAGAATCAACATTGTAAGATGTCCATCCTACCCAAGGCAATCTACATATTTAACGGAATACCCATTAAATGACCAGCAGCATTCTTCTCAAGCTTGGAAACGACAATACAGGAATTCATATGGAAACATAAACGACCACGAATAGTCAAAACAATCCTCAGGGGAAAAAAAAGCGCGCGCGCGCACACACACACACACACACACACACACACACACACACACAAGGAGAGCGCATTATACTCCCAGATTTTAAGCTTTGTTATAATACTATAATAATCCTACACAAAAGTCAACTCTAAACGGATCAAAGACCTAAACGTAAAACCTCAAACTATAAGAACCTTAAAAAACACAGGAGACACCCTTATGTAAATTGGAACTGGCAACCAATTCCTGATCTAAACCCCAAGTGCCCATGCCATAGAGATAAGACAGACAAGTGGGACCTCATCAAATTGACAAGCTTCTAAAGCCAAAGAAACCATTGAGAGAGAGGGAAGACAGCCAACAGACTAGGAAAAAGTATTTGCCAACTGTATACCTGACAAAGGCCTAACATCTAGGATCTACAAGAAACTCAAACGTGCCGAAAGGAAAAAAACGAACAGTCCCATTACAAAATGGGCAAAAGATATATAGACACTTCTCAAAAGAAGACATATGAGCAGCCAACAGATACAGTCTCAGTAGTCATCAAAGAAATCCAAATTAAAACCACACTGACATATCACCTCACTCCAGGCAGGATGACCATCATCAATAACTCAAAAAGCAACAGATGCTGGAGAGGATGTGGGGAAAAGGGAATACTTCTACACTGTTCGTAGGAGTATAAACTAAGATAGCCTCTGTGGAATACAGTGTGATGATTCCTAAAAGATCTAAAAATCAACCTCCCATATGATCCCGCAATCCCCCTACTAGGAATATACTCAGAGGAACTCAAATCACTTTATGAAAAACATACCTGCACATGCATGTCTATTGCAGCATTGTTCACAATAGCAAAAACATGGCACCAACCGTGCTGCCCATCTAAAGAGGACTGGATACAGAAAATGTGGTACATATACATGATAGAATATTATGCAGCCATAGAGAAGGACAAAATTATGAACTTCACAGCAACTTGGTGAATTTAGAGGCTATAATACTAAGTGATCTACCACAGAAACAAAGAACCAAGTATCACATTTTCTCACTCATAAACGGACCTTGAACAACTATCGTAATACTATAAGAAAGAGATTGGCAGTAGTGAGAAACTGCTAGGGGAGGGCAGGGGCTGGATTGATAGTAGTGGGAAACTGCCAGGGGAGGAGAGGCACACCTCATCAACAAGGGTACCTGCATAATGAACATTTGTATACCTAACCGTGAATTGTATCACATATATTTAAAATAAAATATTAAAACTCATTTATTATCTCAGTTCTATCGGTTATATGTCCAGCAGGCTTGGCTAAGTACTCTGTTTAAGATTTCACAAGGCCAAAATCAGGGTGTCACCTGGCCTGGGATCTTCATAAGAGAATCTACTCCCCGGCTCCTTCATGTTATTGGCAAAATTCATTACCTTCTTATGGTTTCAGGTGGCCCATCTATCTTCAAGCCCACAGTGGTGGATTGAGTATGTCTTCATACTTCAAGTCTCTCTGACATCCCCTTCTGCCTTCCTTTTATGATTTCAAGAGCTCATGTGATTACATCTGGACCACCTGGGTAATTCAGGATAACTACTCTACTTTAAGGCTTTTCAAGAATAACTCACGGACACACAATAACTCATAAAATTTTTTCTTGCTTAGGAAGCATATCATTTTTGCCCAATACTTTGTAGAATTTTTGCTTCAAATCCTAAACAGAAAGTTTAGGATTAACCCTGAACTTAACACAATGAACAAACAAAAGTCTGTGCAAATTCAATCATAAGAAAGAAGTCTGTGAGAGAGACTCAAATGTTCTGAATGCCACACTTCACACCTTTTAGGATGACTGCTATTAAAAAAGAAAAACAAGTGTTGATAAGGACGTGGAGAAATTGGAACTATTGTTGACGAGACTGTTAAATGGAGCAACTGCTGTGAAAAATAGTATTCCACTTAAAAAATGAAAGCTAGAACTACCATGTGATCCAGCAATCCTGCTTCTGGGAATATATCAAAGCAGAGTCTCAGCGTGTTCACAGTAACATTATTCACAGAGGTGAAAGCAACCCAAGTGTCCATCTACAGATGAATAGATAAACAAAATGTGGTATATTCATGCAACGGAATATTATTAATATTTGGTCTTAAAAAGGAGGAAAATTCTGTCACATGCTACAACATGGATGAACCTTAAGGACTTATTCTAAATGAAATAAGCCAGTCACAAAAAGACAATTATGGGATGATTCCAGTTTTATGAAGTATCTAATGTAGCAAAAATCATAGAAACAGAAAGTAGAGTGGTAGTTACCAAAGAGATGGGGAGAGAAGGAAAAGGGAGTCGTTGCTTAAAGAGTACAGATTTTCAGTTCTGCAAGATGAAAAAATCCGGAGATCTCTTTCACAGCAATGTAAATATGCTTAACACTACTAAACTGTATGCTTAAAATGGTTACGTGGTAAATTCTATGTTAAATATTTTTACCACCTAACCATTTAAAAAATATTTTTTAAGACATGGAAGGTACAACATCAAGTGAACTCTAGTTTAAACTATGAATTTGGGGTGATAATGACTTGTCAGTTTAGGTTTATGGATTGTAACAAATGTACCACTCTGGTGTAGGATGTTGGCCTTTGGGGGACTGTGTGGGGGATGGGTGGGGCAGAAGGCATATGGGAACTCTCTGTACTTTTTAAATCAGTTTTGCTGTGAGCCTAAAACTCCTCTTAAAAATAAATCTATTTAAAACAACAGTCCTATTGGCAGTAGTGGAAATCTGCCTGGGGAAGGAGGAGCATACCTCATCAACAAGGGTACCTGCACAATGAATATTTGTATACCTAACCCTGAATTGTACCCCACAGTTTCAAAATAAAAAAATTAAAGGTGTAAAAAATAAAAATAAAAATAAATAAAACAATAGTCCTGAATTTTAGCATATGCAAGCATTGTAAAACATCCAATTATACCTTCAGAAAAACTTGTTTATGCTGTGAATGGGGACGTCAGTAGATGGCCTCAAATACATCATCTGTATGTTGTAACAGAAGCCATAATCTATGGTCAATTTTTGTTCCTTTGAGACTCACTCCTTTGAAGGAGGCAGAATTCCCTGTTTCTTCATCGACAACATAGGGGACCACATTAAATGACCACTAAGGCAGTTTGACCAATACTATGCGGCTATGAATGCGGGCCTCATACATGATTTTCACTGAGTAAAAACTTATAAAATAGATGACACAACTCACGATTTTTGTCTGTGATTCATGGTTATGCAATACTCCCCAAATTCCCCATTTAGAGATGCAACAAAAATGGCTGTTTCTATGAATTGCCACCAAATATAACTTGAATTTTCACATGCAGGACCTAAAAGCAATTCAGCTGTTCTTCCTTTAAAATATGTACAGCCACAAAACAAATCTCAACAGATTTTAAAAGATCAAAATTACACAAAGCATCATTTTTTATAATGATAGGAATACTAATAGCAGAAAGAAAACTTGCAATCTACAAATATGTGGAAATTAAACAACCAGTGGATCAGATAAGATGTCACAAGGGAAGTTAGAAAATACCTTGAGGTAAAGAAAAACAAAACTTATGGGAAGTAGCAAAAGCAATACTAAGAGGGAAATTTATAGCTATAAACATATACAATTATAAAAGAAGAGAGATCTCAAATTAAAAACCTAACTTTGTATCCCAGGAAACCAGAAAATGAAGAACAAACTAAACTTGCTAAGTCTAGCAGACGGAAAGAAATAAAGATCAGAGCAGAGATTGATGAAATAGAAAACAGGAAAACAATCAAAAATTAAATAAAACCAAGAGTTTTTTCTTAATATCAACAAAAAAAATTTTTAATATCAACAAAATCAACTGCTCCTCAGAAATAGTGTTGGGAAAACTTGGCAGTAGTGGGAATTTGCCAGGGGTTGGGGGGCACATCTCATCAAGGGTACATGCATAATGAACACTTGTATACCCAACTCTGAATTGTACTCCACATCTTTAAAATAAGTAAATAAATAAGCAAATAAATAAATAAAATAAATGCAAAAGAATGAAGTTGGAACCTTATCTTACACCAAGTACAAAAATTAACTTATGTTAAAGACCTAAAGATAAGACCCAAAACTTATAAAAATTTTAAAAGAAAAAGGAAGCTTCATGACATTGGATTTGGCAATAATTTCTTGGAAATAACACCAATAGCCTAGGCAAAAAAGCAAGAAATAGATAAATGAGAGCACACCAAACTTAAAAACTTTTGTTCATCAACAATCAGCGGAGTGAAAAGGCAACCTAAGGAATGAGAACAAATATTTGCAAATAATATGTCTGGTAAGGGGTTATTATCCAACATATATAACGAACTCCTAAAACTCAACAACAAAAAAATCCCAATAGCTTGATTATTTTTAAAAAACACTTGAGTATACATGATTCCAAAGAAAATATTCAAGTGACATCATAATATTCAAGTGACATTATTATATTTGACATCATAAATCATCAAATAAATGCATGTCAAAACTACAATGAGGAAAAAGTCTCAGGGGAGTTCAAAATGACTGGGAAACTGGCTAACCGTATATAGAAGAATGAAACTGGACCCCTACTTACCATGATATACAAAAACTAACTCAAAATGGATCAAGGACTTGAATGTAAAACCTCAAAAAAAACCCAGGTGCTGGCAGGATTGTAGAGAAAATGGAAGGCTTCTACACTGTTGGTGGGAATGTAAGCTAGTTCAGCCTTTGTGGAAGGCAGCCGGGTGATTTCTCAAAAACTAAAAATTGAGCTTCCATATGATCCAGTCTTTTTGTGAACATATGTGTTCCTTTCTCTTGTGCAAATACCCTTAAGTCATGTTATATTTATAATAAAGTTAAGAAGAAATTACAAAACAGCTTTTCAAATTATCTAATTTTACATTCTCAGTAGCAACATTTAAGGATCAGCAAAGAGGCCAGTATGACTGGAATGAAGCAGATCAAAGGAAGAATGGTCAAGTTATAATGCATTTATCCTGTACTATCATGTTACATACAACTTGAAGGCCATGGCAAGACCTTTGACTTTTACTGAATGAAACGAGCTACTAAAGTTTTTCCCAGAATACCACGATGTAGGTGTCCATTTTCTTGCTGATGAATATCTTGCGGATATTCCAACTATTTACTAATACATACAATATCCTAATAAACATTCGCATGTCTTCTTGAGCTGGCATGCAAGTTCCTCTGGAGAATATATCCAAAAGTGGAATATCTAGATCATAGCTATAAGTATTTTCAGGCTATAAGTATTTTCAGAGGTTACCAAACTGCTCTGAAAAGTGGTTTTGCCCATTGTTAACCTACTTAACACTGTGTGAGGTGTCTAGACCATCCACTTGTCACATTCGCTATTTTCATATATTTTGTTAATTGTATGATATGATATTGTTTTGTTGTTTTAATTTTATTTCAATGTTTACTGGTGAAGTTGAGCATCTTTTGATCTGTTTGTTGGTCATATGCATTTCCTTTTTTGTTAATTTTGTACTTATAGTCTGTTCTGATTTGGCATTATTTTAAAAATATTTTCTTATTGATTTGTTGGAGTTCTTTATATATCATGAATACTAATCTTTTATCAGTTATATGCATGTATTGGTTTTCTTTTGCTACTATAACTAATTCTTACAAATTTAGTGACTTAAAACAACACATTAGCCGGGCTCGGTGGCTCAGCCTGTAATCCCGCGCCTTTGGGAGGCTGAGGTGAGTGGATTGCCTGAGCCCGCGGGTTCGAGTTCCGCTTGGGCAGCGAGACCTCATCTCTACAATAAATCAAAACAATCAGCTGGGCATGGTAGCGCGCGCCTGTAATTCCGGCCACTCGGAAGGCTGAGGCGGAAGGATCACCGGAGCCCAGCAGGTCGAGGCTGCGGTGGCCGGGAGCAGCCACTGCACTCCAGTCTGGGCAACAGAGTGAGACTCCAACTCAAAAAAAAAAACCACACATTTATTATTTTACATTTCTGTAGCTTACAATTCTGACATAGGTCGTAATGAGCTAAAATCAAAGGGTCAGCTGTGTTGCGTTCCTTGAAATTGATTCTTCCTGAAAGGAAGACTCCATTTTCTTGCTATTTCCAGCCTCTAGAGCCCATCCATAGCCCCTTCCTCCATCCTCAAATCCCAGCAAGGTTGTATCTCTGACCATTCTTACATAGTCATACCTCTATCTGAAAACAGCCAAGCAAGCTTCTTCACTTTTAAGGATTTGTGTGACTATATTGGGCCCATCTGGATAATCTAGGATTATCTTCCCATCTCAAGGTTCTTAACCTTAACCACAACTGAAAATTCTCTTTTATCATGTAAGGTAGGATATTCACGGTTTTAGGGATTTGGCAATGGACATTTTGGGCCCATTATTCTACCTACCACAGTGCATTTTCTCCAGGTTGTCCACTTGGTTTTATGATGTCATACAGAAGTTTATGGCATTAACATACACAAGTTTAATCTTTTTACTTTATAGTGCACACATGCGCACATGTGTATATGAGATCTGACAATTAAGTTTGTGAACTGGCCACCACACGCTTATGTTGGCAGAACTGTACAAACAACTCGGTAAGGTTTCAGAAGCTTGGTATACCACAGCTGTGCTTGTGTCGACATGTGGCAGTGTCTTGCTGAGTGGCGTTCATTATTATTGTTGCATGTTTTTGTGTGCTGCCGCAAGAATGTCAGAGCTTGAATTAGAGCAATGAACAAACATCAAATTTCTTGTTAAACTTGGCAAGAGTGGAAGTGAAATCAGGGACACATTAGTCCAAGTTATGGGAATAATGCCATAAAGAAAATGGCAGTGTACAAATGGATTAAACATTTTTTCTGAGGGGAGAGGAAATATCACTGATGAAGAGAGGTCAAGACGGCCAGTAACAAGCAGAACTGATGAAAACATTCATGAATTGTGTGTCAGAAGCATCAACTGACTGTGAGAAGCATCGCAGACCAAATAAACATTGATAGAGAAACAGGAAAATCTTTGAAAATCTTGGCATGAGAATGGTGTGTGCAAAATTGGTCCTGAAGGAGCTTTTGTGTCACAACAATGCACCAGCTCACACAGCACTGTCTGTGAGGGAGTTTTTAACCACTACACAAAAAACTGTATTGAACATCCTCTCTACTCACCTGATCTGGCCCCCAATGACTGTTTTCTTTATGTGAAGACAAAGGAAATATTGAAAGGAAGACATTTTGATGACATCAAGGGTAATATGACAACTCTGATGGCCATTCCAGAAAAAGAGTTCTAAAACTGCTTTGACAGATGGACTAGGCTCTGGCATCACTGCATAGCTTCCCAAGGGGAGTACTTCGAAGGTGATATTCAGCAATGAGGTATGTAACACTTTCCTAGGATGAGTTTGTGAACTTAATAGCCCTATTAAAAAGTGGGCAAAGCACATGAACAGACACTTCTCAAAAGAAGATATACAAATGGCTAACAAACGTGAAAAAATGCTCAACATCAGTCATCATCAGAGAAATGCAAATCAAAACTACAATGAGACGCCATCTCACACCAGTCAGAATGGCTATTATTAATAAAGTCAAAACCCAACAGATGCTGACAAGGCTGCAGAGAAAAGGGAATGCTCATACACTGTTAGTGAGAATGTAAGCTGGTTCAGTCTGAGAAAATAGAAAGCAGTTTGGAGATTTCTCATAGAACTAAAAATAGATTTGCCATTCAACCCAGCAATCCCCCTACAGGTTGTATACCAAAAGGTGCATAAATTGTCCTGCCAAAAAGACACCTGAATTCCTATGTTTATCACAGCACCATTCATAACAGCAAAAACGTGGAATCAACCTAGGCATCCAACAGTGGACTGGACAAAGAAAATGTGGTACATATACACCCTGGAATGCTACATACCCATAAAAAAAGAACAAAATCATGTCCTTTGTAGTGATGTGGAAGAAGCTGGAGACCATTATTCTAAGCAAATTAAACAAACAAAAAACCAAAAATTGCATGTTCTCATCATTAAGTGGGAGATAAACACTGGATACACATGGACATAATGATGGGAACAACAAACACTGGGAATTCTTGAAGGGCGAGAGGGAGGGAGAGAGGGAGATAGAGAAGGAGGGAGGAAGGGTACTGTTAAAAAAAACCAGCTGTTAGGTACCGTGCTCACTATATGGGTGGTGGGTTCAATGGAAGCCCAAACCTCACCATCACCAGTCTATCCATGTAACCAACCTGCACATGTATCCCCGAATCTAAAATTTAAAATAGGTGGCTCAGCCTGTAAGCTCACACCTTGGGAGGCTGAGGTGAGTGGATTGTCTGAGCCCGAGGGTTCGAGACCCACCTGGACAACTTGGTGAGACCTCATCTCTACAATAAATCAAAAAATTAACCAGGCATGGTAGTGCGCGCCTGTAGTTCCAGCTACTTGGAAGGCTGAGGTGGAAGGATCGCCAGAGCCCAGCAGGTCGAGGCTGCGGTGGCCAGGAGCAGCCAATGCACTCCAGTCTGGGCAACAGAGTGAGACTCCAACTCAAAAAAATAAAATAAAATAAAATAAGTTTTTAAAAAATCTTTAGTTTCAGTCAAAAGATATTAATAACTGTATATCTACTGGCTGTGTCTTTTAACTTCTTTTTCATATGTTTGAATCTTTTCATCTTTTTGTTCTATTTTCTGGGTAAATTCTTCTATACTATTTTCCAAAATTTTAATACTTCCTTCAGTTATGTTCAGTCTGTAATTCATCATATCACTTGAGATTTTTTTGCCTTTGGGTTTATTTTTAATTTCAGTGACTATATCCTTGAGTCTAGATATGTCTTTTGAATTTTCTTCTTTTATATTTGAGCTATCATCACTGTGTATTTGAAGAAGATAAAAGTGTGCCAAGGTAACAATTTATGTAATCATCTAGATCAAAAGTTTTCTATTCACTCTTTAACTCCTTCTCAATAGGTTTCCAACTGCAAGAATTTAGCACTGTTTACCATACTCTTCTATTTTGAAACTCTCTTTTTGCTTCAACAACAAAACTCTTTCCTTTGTCTCTTCCCTTCCATTGTAAGTTTCTTCCAGGTTCCTCTTGTCCTGGCCTCTCTTCAGATGCTGGGTGATCTCATACAGTTCTATTATTCTGTAGACAAGAAGAAGTTATCACAGGTTTTGAAAAGAAGAATAGAATATTTTAGATGTCTCTGTGAAAAGGATTTTATTAAAACCCTGTGTAGAAAAAGCTCTGCAACATTCAGATTTAGATATAGATTCAGATATCCACAAGAAAAGTGCTCTGCCCAGAATTCTAATCATTCTTCACTACAGAATCAAATGTGACAAATTATCTTGTGCTGAGATAGAGTCTTTTTTCCACAGCGACTGTAATTCACCTTAGGTGTCTGACAGGATGCAAGTACTGCAGGTTGGTAATGGATAGAAATCAAACAGGAGGCTATTCTGAAATGCAGATGGTTTTTCTTGGCAATTTTTTTTTTTGAGGCAAAATGGGTGCCCTAGTTTTGAGGTTGTCTGCTATCCAATTGTGGTACCAAATAATAGCCACATGCATAATTTCCTTGGAAAAAGGGGGAGTATCTTCCTTTTCTACCTTCCAAATCATGGAGGTAAAGTTAATTCCAATAGTCCAAAAGATAAAAGACCACACGAAGATGCACTTGTTGCTTTGGAATAATATTAATAGCCTTGATAATAACAGTAATAGGAAATTTGGTCCATATTTTTCTGAGTACTTTGTATATGTTAGCTAACTTAATCCTCAAAACTTCCCTAAAAAGTAAATATTATTTTACCCCCATCTTACACATGACAAAACTCAGGCACAGAGAGATTAAATATGTTTATTATAGATGCAAAACATTTTAGAGGTCCCCAGACTCTTCTGCTTCTTTTCTCTTCTTCAGTAATTACCTACTATGAATAGAGTTAGCCCACAGAGTCTGGGGAGGCCTGTATGCTGGGTATGAAGAGAAGGGACTCTTGAAAATAGTCAAGGAAATGAAAGATCAAGTCGTGTTTTCTGGGAGTTGAGACAGTAGTCCTTTTTTGTTGTTACAGACCCTGGAGAAATGAGAGTCCTTGAATATGCATGCAAATGATGAATGAAGAACATTGTGCAGATTAAATAAAATACTTCGTGTATCTATGTATTTTTCTTGATGTGTAGAAGTGGCTGAAATTAATTAAATACACACTCACTTATAAATGTTACTGAATTTACACTTAAAAATAAAAAGATTGATCTCCTATTCTTCTCATCACCCAGAGATAGAGTGGACAGACAAAATACAGCGTGTCCAAATTAACTGGAAGCTCTGATAAGCAGCAAGTAACTGTTTAGTACAAGTATGTCTCACAGAATATTTGGGACATACACTAAAAAAAAAATTTGTTGTCTATCTAAATCAAAATTTAACTGGGTGTTCTGTATTTTTATTTGCTGGATCTGGCAACCCTGTCAAAGGGTTTTATGTACACTCTACCTCATCAAAATGTCAAGTAAGTTATGACAGCCCTTTACCTTTTTTAAAAATTGAAGTAAATCTGTCCTCTTTACCAGGTATAGAACAATTTAAGCTTAATTTCAAATTGTGGAAAGGGACTTGAAATATTTTTAGGCCTTGGTAAACACATGAGGGAGACTGTAGGGAGGACTGGAGAGAATTTATTCCATAGCTCAAGAGTTCATTGGAGGTCTCCTTGGACTGAATCCTAGCTACAGATAATCTGGATGGATATTCAGAATGAGCACCAGAAGGATCCCAGCCCAGGCCCAGAGCATCTGTTCCAGGGTTTCTCAGCCTTGGTACTATTGACATTTGGGGTTGGATAATTATCTGTTGTGAGGGCCAGTCCTGTGCATTTGAAGGGTGTTTAGCAGCATACCTGGCCTGTACCCACTAGATGCCAGTAGTACCCACCCCTATAATGGTGAAAACTAAAAATGTCTCCAGACGTTGCCAAATGTCCTCCGGAGGCAAAACCCCCCTCGGCTGAGAACCACTGATCTAGAGCAATCCCAAAGAAAGGAGGCATCTGGGAGGTAAATCCAGGGAATACTAGTGTGGAATAATATATTTCCATCCTACTTGGAACAAATCAGGCGAGCATGTGATTGGCATTGGTATCACCTCGGTAGTTGGTGACAGAAGTTCCCTTTGTTATATTGTCAAGTTACCCTTCAAAGGGCTTACACAAGACTCACATTTTTCAAGAAATGGTACCATTCATACCTGTACCATCCATACAGGTAAGGAAGAATCACAGTCACACTTACTTAGTTAACTTATATTTTTTTAAAAAACGGTATAGTTCTGGAAACTTCAATTTAAAATCATTAGGGTAATGGAGCCTCCTTAGGAATCTAACGCCATTTATTTAGGCCTAAAACAGTTTGGGAATGGAAAGCATTGCAAAGAAGTTTATAAAACTAACCTTTGAAACATGATTGCTTTCACTATACTTAGTTTATATGTTCGATCTTTAAAACTCATAGCATCTTTATTTACAGCTGCAGAGTCCAAATCATGAAGTTTTGATGCAACACGCTATAAATGTCTGAAATATTAGTACCAATATAGCCCAGAAACCATATGAGTTTTTACAGGCTTGGTGCCCCAGCCTCATCAGGTTTAGAGAAAGCCTGCCTGGTTTGGACTTATCTAGAACCCCTTAAATTAATCTTCCACTGTTGGCTTTAGTTCTGGAAGAAATCACTCCTCTGCTTTACATCTCTAGCTGAAATGATACATCAAACTGTATCTTCACCTCCTCCTTTCCCTCCCACACCCACTCCACAGTCTCTGTCATTTCCCAAGGATTTCTCCTAGACTGAGGATCAAAAATGATTAAGTTCTTTAATAGCCTTCAGTTCCATCTCATTACAAATGTAGAAGAAAAGAGAGTTCGAGTTCCAGAAGACTTAAGCCTCTCCCCAGCACACTAGCCAGGCCTGCAGCAGGTTGTTGGGGTATCAGCAGTTAGCTGTGCAGTGATTGTGGTAGTAGTAGTTGACATTTCAAAATATTCACAACAAGTTTATAGGTGCCATTAGAATCATTATTTTACCAATAGGATAACTGAGACCCCAAAAGGTAAAGCAACTTTTATCCAAGGTCACATCCCTAGTAAGTGATGGAGTCATCTTTTGAACTCAAGTGCCTGACTCCAGGGGGTCCTCCCCGTGACCCACCGGACCATGGCGCATTATTAATGTAAGTCCCACTGAAGAGCATGTAGTTTATCCACAGGGCAACAAGGAGTCATCAATGATCAGATATGTGTTTAAGAAAGATGACTCTGCCTTCAACGTATAGGGAAAGACTGGAGGCAGAGAGGCTAATCCAGAAGCATTGCAGGTGACAGGTGAGGTGGCCCAGCCTATACCAGTGAGGAAGGAGAGAAGAAGATAAAGTCAAGGAGGACTGTGGAGGTAGAGGCAACATAATTTGAAGGTTGTGTAGGGTTAAAGATAGAGCAAGTCAATGATGGTGTTCAGATGTCAACCCATCAATGAGATCATTGATCCAGAGAACAAAAAAGTACAAAGGGTGAGAGCGACTGAGAAATTCAATGTGGGATATGTTGGAATCCCCAAAATGGTTTCCACCAGACAGGCTCCTGCTGCAAAAGATATTTTAGAAGTTCCATTAGGGGGCACAACGTTGATCTAAGGGTAGGCAGAGGGGGCATGCAGTATCTGTTGGAAGGTGTGACATGGGGTTGTAAGGTAAGACAAAACTTTGAGCCTAGTGGAGTGCTGACAGTCAAATCTCAAATAGCCATGAGCTAGAGGGAGGAATTAATGACTCCACTATGGACGTATAGTTCCATTTCAAGAGCCTCCAGATGGTCTGGACACCAAACCTGGCAAAGACAAACGTCTCTCAAGTGAACTTAAGAAAAAGAGATAATAAAGCTCTTGCTCCATAAGGGTGTCAGAAGGATAGGAGGAGAAGTGAGAAAGAATGAAGATAGAAATAACATTTTTTTTTTAGTTGAGATCTCACTCTGTCACCAAGCAGCAGTGCAGAGGCATAATCAAGGCTCACTGCAGCCTTGACCTCCTGGACTTAGGCAATCCTTCTGCCTCAGTCTCCTGAGAAGCTGGGACTAGAGACGTGCACCACCATGCCCTGCTAATTTTTATATTTTTGGTGGAGACAAGATCTCACTATGTTGCCCAGGCTGGTCTCGAATTCCTAGGCTCAAGCTATCCTCCTGGCTCAACCTCCCAAAAGTGCTGGGATGACAGGCATGAGCCATCATGCCGAGTCAAAGATGGAGATAACTTTTGATATATGAAGGTTCCCTAGGCATAAAGAAAATTTCCACGGAAATAGTATATGGCTTCTAAAGCGAGTGATGAACGATCAGCCAATGCCCTCATCACCCTACCTAATGGTCAATTCCAGAGAGACTCAGGTTACCACAGAACATCCATTAGACACGAACTCCTTTGTGTAACAACTGTCTCTGGTCAAATGAACCCTCGGACATCAATGTAGGCAGTGAGGGAGAAGTTTTGGAGTTTTAGCATACAGAGAGCATTTGTTACCCAACATCCCTAAAATCTGAATACATGATACCTGGAGCATATTCAAATAACAATATTTATTGAATGATTGTTAAATACCACAGTAAAGTTCTATGCTAAGTGTTTCCCATTCATTAACCCATTTAATTTTCACAATGAAGTACACAGTGCTCATGCTACCCCGAATCAGGAAACTGGGACTTAGAGAGATCACCAACTTACCCAATATCATACTAATAAGCTAATAAGAAGCAGAATCAGGATTTGAACCCATGTCAGTCTGACTCCAGAACTCAAGCTTATCAACACAGTACTGTCACATGACTTTGCAGCTCATATGAGATGAGACGGTTCTAGGGCTAGCCTCATCACCATTCTGAGGAAATCAACATGGAGCCACCTTACGCAGCGGTAGGTGGAAGGGAGGCTACTTTTAGTGCAAGAATGAACTTCCTTTTCCCTTTTCCCACCAGTGCAAGGAGCTGCCAGAGAAAATTAGGCTCATTAAGTTGATCACAGCCTTACAATTTGAGGAATGGAATGGAGCCATTTCACAATGTAGGTCTTTTAAAGAAAGACTGTGAAAAGACTCTGAAAGTAGTGAGCTCCTACAAAGCTAGTCTAGACATTTACTTCTTATCCATGGACTCTAAAATGTACTGGAATAAAATCTGAATATACTTAATAGATTTCGCTTAGACTTAAACTTATGGAACTTAACCTAGTTCAATTCCACTTTAACAAAGGAAGCCCTATTCTCCAATCGATGGCTTGAGCAGGTTTGTGGAAGTCAATTGGAAAGTACTCAGCGGAGGGAAAGCCATACCTGCTCACACAGAAGAACCCTGCAGAAACTTCGCTCCCAACAGTCTTGGTGTGGAAAACACAAGGGTCTAAGATTTTTTTAAAAGAATACAAGGATGAGAGCAATTGATGAATTCAGTGAGGGTTAGGTTGCAATCCCCAAAGTGGTTTCCACCAGACAGGCTTCTGCTGCAGAAGATACTTTAGAAGTCCCATTAAGGGGCACAACGATGATCCAAGGGTGGGCTAACAGGCATGCAACATCTGTTGGCAGGTGTGATGTGGGGCTGTAAGGTAAAGGATGTCAGAAAGTTATGACATCCTTCTATGGCAGGCTGGCTCTTCACTGTGTTTGACATTCACCTGGGGCCCTGGGCTTCTTTCACACAGTCACACTGGTGTTTTCCTCCACTGTCTTCAGAACAGGTAAGAGCAATAGAACCATACCTGTAGAGCTCACACATCCATGTACCTGTCTGCGTGTCATGCAGAGTTGCCAGTGTGCTTCTAGGGGATCCTATCCTCCCTACTTTTTTGGCCTGAAGCATTTCTTATTTTTATGAAATGATGGAATATAGACGCTTATATCCATTTTCTATTGCTGGTGTAACAAATTACCACAAACATGGCAGCTTTAAAAATACACATTTATTATTTTCCAGTTCTGGAGATCAGGCATCCAAAAGAGGTGGGGAGAGCTGCACTCCTGGAGGCTCTGGGGAGAACCTGCTTCCTTGACATTTCTAGTTTACAGAGGTTTCCAGCATTGCTTGGCTCATGGCCTCTTCCTCTATTTTCAAAGTTAGTAGTCGAGCATCTTCCAATCTCTCTCTGACTCACTCTCCTGCCTCCTTCTTAAAATGATTTTGCGATTACATTGGGCCCATTGGATAATCCAGGATAATCTCCCCATCTCAAGATTCTTAATTACATCTGCAAAGTCCCTTTTATCATATAAGGGTAACATGTTCACAGGTTCTGAGGACTGGGATGTGAATATCTTTGGGGGGTATTATTCAGTATACCATAATGCTGGTTATTTTTAACTAACTTTCTTATCAGAATAAGAAGTTGTTTTGAGCTTTACTATCCATAAATTCCAAAAGTCAATTTACTACTCTTGAGAACCTCCAGTCGGCTTAAAGTTAAACATGCACTGGAAAGAAAATGGCAGTGTGTAGAGAACTAACTTGTGGCCATCCAAGGAGGAAAGGGACACAAGAAGATTATTTTTTAATTAATGTTATTCATGCATTCAACGAGCATTTTACTTACCAACGTACAATCAGAGGGACAATAAGTCCCCTACATATGAACGAGTTCCATTCCAACAGCACATTTCCAAGTCCAATTTGTTTGTAAGTTCAACAAAGTTAGCCTAAGAACCCAGCTAGCATAATCGGCTACATCACTGCTGCTTTTATGCTTGCTTCCAGGCATCCTGGGCTTGAAATAAAGATAATGTGCTACTGTGTGCTATACAGTACTGTACAGTGAAGTACACAAAAGCACAAGCACCTGTGGAAAGTGCACACACACAATGAATGCCAGACACATTAATTAATTTACGTAATTGGACATGCAAATGCATGTTCATATCTTTGAAAGTTTGCAACTTGAAGATCCGTATATAGGGGACTTACTGTACTTTTTAGTTGCTGAGCACCATGGATATGTAAAGAAAGATAAGAGATGATTTTCAAAAGACTTACAATGCAATCATTCTTCCCTATCCATAGTTTCAACCAAGAGTCAAAGATAATAATAATAATAACTAATACACACTAAAAATACAGTATAACAACTATTACATAGCATTTACATTGTTCTGGGTATTATAAGTAATCTAGAGATGATTTAAAGTATATTGGAGAATTTGCATAGGTTATATGCATATACAATGTCATTTCATATAAGAGACTTGAGCATCTGGGGATTCTGGTATCTGTGGAGGTCCTGGAACCAATACAGGGACAATTGTATAGTCAGAGTCTAGAAACCAGAGAACAAGTGAAAGCAAAGTGATTTCTTTATGTTTCATTTTGAATGCAGAGCCTCATTTTCTTTATTCTTCATCCTGGCTACAGCCCGGCAGAAATGCTAAATCATACTGAAAAGTGAAATATTCTTACCTGCAATTTGATGAAAGATATTCAAGAGCTGAAAACTATCAGAAAAAGAACACATACACTGGATCTACCTTAGAACTAGTATCAAGTTTTGGCTAACAGAATGGAGAATCAAAACAAAAATAAGAGTGTTACTGACCAAAGGTTTTCACAAATATGGGTTTAAAGGGTGTTGAACTAATGCTTCTATGTGACTTTAAGTTAAGGAGGGCTTAAAAAGGAATTTTTAAAAAGATATTATACCCAAATGAATACAAAAATAGTACTTTAAAATTCAAGGGTTTTTTTCAAATGTTAAATCTATGGTATAATCTAGTTGAGTGTGAGTGTATTCCCAAGGTAATTTTGTGCATGGTAGCTGCAGAGAGAGCCAGAAGTCCAAGTTCACCCAACCAGCGCCATCATCCCTAGGTGATGCCACCCCCAGGTGGAGATTCTGTGACTCAGCCAGTATAAAAGGCCTCGTCCCAGCTCTGAACTGTGGCAGGATGGGCTCCACCCAGCTCATTCTGCAGGTGCCTCCCTCCCTGTGAAGCCCCTACAGCTCAGCGGGGCAAGAGGTGTACATTGTCCAGAGGCTTGGTGTCTGTGTGTAAGAAACAATCTTCCCACCTCCATCTCCACTGCTTCAGTTAACGCTGTGAGCGAAATAAAGTGAATGATGTGATGATAATAACAGCTAATACTGATTTAGAATCTACTGCATATCAGACAATGTTCTAAGTGCCTAACGTATATTGGATCATTTGCTTTTCTAGCAATCTTATGAGGTAACTAGTATTATCACCCTTCTATCTTGCTGACACAAAATGAAGCACAGAGAACTTGTGTGACTTGCCCAGTTGTAAGTTGTGGAGATGGGATTTGAACATAAACGGTGTGGCCCAGAGCCATACTTTCGATCATAACACTAGACCACCTTACTTTACAGAGAACATCCTAGGATCAGGAGTGTGGCTTCCGCTTGAGGAGTAGAGTGGCTCTTTAGAAAAATAATCCAACCGGTTGAAAAAGAGCCCAGGAGTAGGAACCATACAAACCAGGCTGGAATAAAGACTAGCCATGAGCCTTTGAGGGCTTAGCAGAAGTAACTGCAAAGTTCATGTTCTGGCTTTGTGGGACTGCCCTCATCTGGCCTGGAGTGTTGCAGTAGGCAGGGCACCTCCTGTCCTCTGGATGGAGCCTTGAAAATTTGTCTTCAATGGAGGAACTCAGCTAACACTCATGAAGAGGTCGGCTTTCTTCATCTCTACTGATTGAAGAGCCTGAGTGCTGCCTTCAATTCTTAAAAATAAACTCAAAGCAAACTACAGAAAGTCTAAGAGTCTAAGACAAAAAAGAGAGTTTCTTCAGTGATCACAGAATGGGAACATTTCCAATTTTCTGGGACCTGCTCCAGAAGTATTAACCAGGCGGTCACAAAGTGCTCAGAAACCTCCAAGGGAGTTCATTATGGCTCTTGGAATTCAATGACTAGCAGAAGAAAAGACTTCCTTACATTTTCTCCGACATCTGTTTCATTGAAAACCAAAAAATAATCTTTTTCATCTGTTAAAATTATCAGTTAATTTCCCATACCACCGGCATACCATCAGTATGTTAATGTTTTATTTTAAGATGATTGCTTAGTTAAATGGATAAAAACAGAAAACTGCATATCACGTATGTACCAGATTCAAGAAATAAAAACGGTACTGTTGCTGTACATTATTGAGTAGACATTTGCTATTGCATTTGTCTTAGCTTTCACGTGGGACCTCACATTATTACAGTTTTCAACCACAGGAAAAGTGTCATGAAAATCTGACACTATCATTGCCTAGAGTGGTTATTATCAGAGAAGCCACTGATACTTTCATGAAACACAACTACTACAGCGAGTTTCAGGAAAACTGCATGAAACACCACACATGAGACCTACGAAGATGTCGCTGAGATCTACACATGACTTTACAGCTTAAACCCAGCGATTGGATATTTGTTCCCGAGTGCAAAATTAGTTTTTAATCAAATGAATTGGGCAGGCCCTGAAGCTAATTTTAAATGCATTTTTGGTTAATTCATAGTGAAAGTATTGATTCGTTAGGGAGTTTCTAAAGTCACACATGCATTTTCATTATTATTAAAGGACTTTCAATTGCGTATGCTTGTGTGTGCATCTGGAAAAAAAATATTTAGGACACCTGAAGCCATTCTCTCTTAGTTACACAATTTGTGCATTAAGACCAAAAACACTTAAAATCTCACCTGAACTAGATGATTACATTTTTTAAGAAAATATGAATATTTTGTTCCATACTTGAAGAACCAAAATCTCATGTAAACTGCTACCAAAAAAAGTAAAGAAAAAAGATGTTAGCATACTACTATTGCTTTTACTTCATGGAGAGCCACAGGTCTGAAAAAATATATAATCTTAATGCAAGGTGTGTGGGGGTGTGTGTTTGTGTCTGTGTGTGTGTGTGTGTGTGTGTGTGTGTGTGTGTGTGTGTGTGGTGCAAGACCATTTGATGTACTTCATTGACATGAAAATCAGTGAGAAATAGGAAATGACCTGACAATGCAGGTGGGATTTAGGTATTAGTGCTCTTAAAGCACAGGCCAGTCATAAGTCTACAGGAAGTATATGGGAAAAAATTTACACTTATGTTTTTCTTAATGGAAAGGATGGGGACAAGGATGAGAAGTAGTAAAGCAGTGACTACTGCCCTGAGAAGCTCTATCTGCCAGGCTGAACTCCTGGGAGCTGGCTCTGAATGCTATGCACTCTCACAACAATATTTGAAAGCCGATATCTGGAGTGCAGATATGTACCTGGCCATCTCCTAGGACTGGTGTAAAAGCATATTTTAGAATTAGACACTCAGGCCTGGCATCGTGGTTCAGGTTTGCAATCCCAGCACTTTGGGAGGTCGAGGTGGGAGGATTGCTTGAGCCTAGGAGTTCGAGACCAGCCTGGGTAACATAGCAAGACTTCACTACAAAAAAAATTTGTTTTTTAATTTTCTGGGCATGGTGGCAAGCACCTGTAGTCCCAGTTTACTCTAGAGGCTGAGGCAGGAGGATTGCTTGAGCCCAGGAGTTCGAGACCAGCCTGGGTAACATAGCAAGACCTCGCCTCTACAAAAAAAATTTTTTTTAATTATCCGAGCATGGTGGCAAGCACCTGTAGTCCCAGTTTACTCTAGAGGCTGAGGCAGGAGAATTGCTTGAGCCCAGGCCAAGGCTTCAGTAAGCTATGATTGTGCCACTGCACTCCAGCCTAGGTAACAGAGTGAGACCCTGTGTCCAAAAAAAAGATTAAACACTCAGTCTCCTGAGAACAACATGGCCTTGACAGAAGAAAGGGATGGGAAAGCATCTGTTTTTTTCAGGTATTCCTTTCCTTTCTTTTTTATCATGAGCATACCCTAGCTCCTCATACACCTTATTTCCAAGTTCTCCTTCTGACTTCATGCAACCCAAAACCATGATAAAATGTGTGGAAATTCTAGTGTGAGCCTGGCATGTGGAAAGGCTTCTGGAAATGTGGACTGTTTTAATAGGTGTCTTCTAAGTTGTTCCAAATATATTCTAAGTTCTATAAAGGCATTATTCACTCACTCACTATCATGTAAACTTATTCCTTATTGCATATTGCATTTCAAGGGTCAACACAAGGTTAGCATCCACTATACACACCAATGTTCATTGAAAGAATAAATGAAAGAGTGAAAATTCTATCCACGACACCCGAGCAGACAGAGAACACTGCCCATATCAGAATTCCACTAATTCTGCATTTCTGAAGCTGTTCTGTATCAGGAATCAGTGTGGCGGGGGGGAGTCTCTGTATATATGTGTGTGTGAACATACATGAACAACATATAAAACCGATCACGCTTCCTACTCAGGAAATAGTCCATAGCATGTCAACAAAGTGACAACTCCCCCTATAAAATACAGCCTAAATCCTTGTTTGACTACAAATGTAGGTCCTTTTGTCAAAGACCACAAGTCTGGAAAAACTATCACATAATGCAGAGCTGTTCTGCTTCACAGCACACCTTAAAATCATCTTTCCGTGCTCCCACTATGCCTGTGCTCCCACTTCCCACAGTTGTTATCTTGCTATATTATTTATGAGCCTGAGCTATAAATACATTAAAACAGGGAGAATTTTGTGGGTTTAGTACAATTTAAATTGCTTTTCAGTACCATATATATTTACAACATCTTATAAATATTTAAAATTGTCATAATAATGGCTTCAGTGGCTCATAATAAATGCTGTGTTTAGTGTAGGGGCGATTGCCAGATTGATAATCCAGAAAACTGGAAAACCCCGCTAAACTTTGTGACCTGATGGTCCCCAAAGAGTATCTTTCTAATTACTGGAAAACCCTGAGCATTAAGCTTAACTGTCTTAGAAGTTGATCTTAATAGATAAACATCCTGAAACTTACCTCTTTGGAAAAGATAAGTAAAAGAAATATTTTCTTCTGAAGAATTTGTTCATTGGACTGTATCTTAAAAGCCAAATAGTTTTCAGGAGATATCAGGGGATGTATAAAAAATGAATCACAGAATCATGAATTACATGCTGCACTCTGGATGGAGAGTTTCAAGCATGATGGAGAACAGAGTGTGAGAGAACCCAACAAATGATCCTGCAGATATAATCAGGAGCCCTTGGGAAAGGGCCTTGAATGCCATTAAGGAGTTTGGACTCTATGCCATAGGATAATAGTTCTCCAATTGTGATCTCCCAAACCAGGAGCAGCATCAATATCACCTGGGAGCATAATAAGCATGCAAGTTATCCAGTCCCAGCCCCGATCTACAGAATCAGAAGCCCTGGGACTGGGGCCCAGTCATCTATGTTTTTACAAGCCCTCCCAGTGACTCTGATGCCATGAGTTTGAGATCCTCTGCCACAGGGGATATGCTAAGTGTTGGAATAATATGATCAGATCTGGCTGTGCTGATGACAATGTGAAAAATGGGTCAGAGGGGAAGACACTGAAGGTAGGAAGGCTCTGAAAAGACTAATGAAGGAAAAAAAAGAAAAAGAAAGACAAATGAAAGTACTGATTGATTAGAGACTTTGTATTTTATCTTTTATCAGTCTAAGATGTCACTGACTGTAAGTCACACCACTGCTTTGTTCACTTCTAGAAATAATAAGTCTGCCAAGTAAACAATAACACAATGTTTCTTATCACTTGGAATTTTTATTTTATACTTTTAAAAAGGACTCTTTTCCACTTATATTGTCAGATTTTATAATCCTTCACCCCTACACAGAACTAAAAAGGAAAATATAAGCAATACAATTTGGTTAAGGTATTTCTAACATTTTTCCCCATTCAGAATCTGACTCTTCTGAAGCACTACCCACTCAAAAGCCATCTAGAATGTGAATGGAGCATGCTCTGTTTTTAAAAGGGTCTACCATTGTTTCTTGGATTTTATTCCAAGTGACTGATGTTCATACTATAGGTCTGGATACACATGTACAGACCATGATATTTATCTACCTCTTGACTTCTGCCTGGTCAATAGAAACTGTAATGTGCTTCCTGATTTTGAAGATGGTAAATTGTGGGATATGGAGTACATCTTAAAATTGATGGCATCCCAGGGAGAGCTAACACAGGCCCCACTAGAGCAGTAAAGGGAATAACAGGACAAAGAGGGCAGAGGCCAATAACACTTGAGAAACAGATTCTGAAGGTTGATGACCAACTGGCTGTTAGGAAAGAGGACAGCCTCTGAAGTTTCTAATATGAGTGACTAAATGGATGGTAATGCTTTGAATCAAGATAAGAAATCCAAGAGAAGTGAATTTTAAGAGCAGAAGGAAAGCAGTGGTAAAAGTAAAAGGGGTTAGTTTCAGACTTTTTGAATTGGAGGCCCCTGAGGGATTCCCAGGTAAAGGAGACTAGGATGCAGATAGAAATGCAAATCTATACCCCAAGGGGTGGAGGAGTCATGGTTAAAGATAAATCATTTTTAATCAACAGCATCTACATGGTAGTTGAAACAAGGGGTATGAGGACCACTTTCCAAGGAGAATAGAGAAGTTGAAGACAGTTGGTTATAGAACAAAGCCAAAATTGAGGAAATGAATAGAGGTAAGAAGGAAGAAACAGAGAGAGAAAAAAGTTGTTAGATTATGTATACCTATCTTGTGGGCATTTCAAAGACAAAAACTGCCTTATGCATACCCTGAATTCCCAGGGCAACTCTCAGTCAAGCAATGTTTATGACTAACATGGAAATTATGGCCCCAAAGTCAAAAAAGGTGGACATTTTAAGAAGAAAATGGTCAATGATGTCAAATGCTATGGCTGACCAATAGAATAAAATGACCAAAGGGCCACTAGATTGAGCAGATCGAGTTAAACTTGCACCACTACCACCAACCTCAGCTTACAGATGAGGAAAGGGCAGTCTGGAGATGTGAATGGACATGTCCAATAGATGAACCAAAGGTAGGACAGAGGTCTCCTGGCTCATTTGCTGGGCTTTTTCCTCTGCACTGAGTCTCTGCTCTCGAAGGAGGATTTCACCCACTGCTGATAAACCTCCAGATCCAGGAAACCTCAGATGGGCTACTGTCTTAGTCCATTTTCTGCTGCTGTAACATAAAGAAAAGAGGCATATTTGACTCCCAGTTGTGAAGGCTGAAAATCCAAGATGAAGGGGTTGTAACTGGTGAGGACCTTCTTGCTTCATTGTAACATGACAGAAGGGCCTCACATGGTGAAAGCACAAGAAACAGAAAGAGAAACTGGGGACCAAAATTATCCTTTCCTCAGGAGCCCACTCCCATGATAATTAACCCAATCTCTAAATAACAGCAGCAACCCATTCATGAGGGCAGAGCCCTCATGACCTAATCACCTTTTAAAGGACCCACCTGTTAATACTGTTACAATGGTCATTAGGTTTCTAACACATGAACTCTGGGGGACATATTCAAGCCAAAGCAGCTCCTACTAACCAAATCCATCCAGTAAAAACACACTTCATTAACCTCCACAGAGCAAAAAAGCAAGAGAGAACAGAACAAGGGGTCTGGTATCAGGTGTAACTTTGAAGTCTTGTAAAACCTGGGCATTGCTATGGCACTCACCAAGGAAGAAAGGATTCAGCTGACTTTACTCTCTGGGTCACACCTCGAGCCAGAATTTTTTCTAACTCTGGTTGCACATAAAAAAGTGGGGGAGACACTAGAGCAGGTGGAAGAAAACCAGAACAGGCTTATCTCTGAAATATGGGGTCCTTAACCAGGATATCCTCACCAGATTCTATGTGAAGATGGTCAAAATTTGAATCCAGTGAAGTCAAAATAAAAATAACATCATTCTTTTTTATGACAATTAAGTTTCATTACTGTTCATGGAGCTGATGATGCTCTGAGAAAATAAGTGATTTCACCAGAGTAATGATTCTCAAACAATATAACTTATCAGAATCACCTGGCAAGTCCCTCCTTCAGCGCTCTTTGGCTAGCCTCAAGTGGGCTCTGCCCCTGAAGTTCAAAATTCTCTGGAGATTTATCCCAAAAGCAATGGTGAACATAGCATTTCCCACATTTCAAAACTCAAAACTTTCAAAGATCAGGCTCCAAGATTTATTTCCTTCTTTGTGATCATCCAGGATGAGACATGTTTAGCCACAAGCCCTGTGGCTTCAGTGTTTTTATTAATAGAGACATGTACAGCCATGTGGAGGTTTCCAGAAGCCCCCATCTGGCAAAACTGTCTAATGGGGCTTTTCCACTGACATCCTAGCAAAAGTGCCAGAAGTATATTTGTTCCAGATCACAGTCCTAAGAGGGAAGTTCCTCCTGAGATATTATCCTGACTGACAACCTTTTACAACCTACGTGACATCCACATGTGGTACTTCCTCTCCACTGCAATGGGCACATAAATGCACACCTGACCTGAACCTCTGAACTGAGCCCTTCACAGCAATTGCCAACCTTTCTATAAACTAGTAAGAGTATAATTGTTCTTCTATTATGCATGTTGCAATTTTTACCCACTTTTATATCCTATGGCCCCAAAACATGAAAAGCTGATAGGGTCTAACTGGAATTTGTAATCCAAGGAGCACCAAGTGGATGCAAAAGCAGATACAAACTCATGTAGATGTTATTGGCTGATTGCTGAAAATCATCAAAGTGGTAAGGATCCAAGTGATAAGTGATGGGCTCCATGGAGTCAGAGCTTGCAAAAATTAGGCTAAAAAATATAGAAGACATTTATCAGAACCCACTTTGACAAAGATAGGCAAGATGTCAAACTAGAGGTAAAATTCATGTAACCATTGGCACTGTACTAGTCCATTAACAATTGCTATTTTTTTCAGCTTATGAAGAGAAGGTGAACCAACAATCTTAATTAGAAATAAATATCCAGAACATGGATGGTCTTATTAACTAAGTGATCTAGGGAAAGTCATATAACATTTCTGGTTAGGTAAAATAAGATTGAACTACATGCTCTCTAAGGTTCCTACCAAATCTGAAGTCTTATGTCTATAACAGAGGAAACATTGGAAGTTGGTGGTTTGAACACAGATATGAAGCATGGTGGAATATGTCTTATAATATACAACTAAATATGACTCTGGTAGTAACAGAAACAAGATTTGGAAAGTAAAAATACAGGAGCTGCTGAGTAGTTCCCCACCATACCCAGATGGAAGAATTCATCTCTCCAATGATATCAAACTACATTTTTTTCCCCCACTTATACCTTTATTTTGTCATTTCTTCAATCATTCCTCCTAGTGATCAATGTTGACAGCTTGAAATATAGTCTTTCATACACCTCCCCATGTTTAGAAAATCATAGAAACTTATAAATACATATATAGGAGTTTTGTTCTTGCTATTAGAGAGACCTTTTTGACATTTTTATTTTCTCACATACTTTTATATATACAAGGAAATATAAACAAATAATAACCTTTTTTAACAGTTGCATGATATTTCATTATTGTAAAACACAATTTGTATTAAACTACTTCCTAGCTAATGGATATTTGGGTTGATTTCAGGAATTTTTTTTTTTTTTACTACTAAAACAATGCTAAGTTGAACATCCTTGTAAGGCTTTTATGCCTATAAAATTTATTCCCAGGAGTGGAATTGCTAAATTGAACATATGTATATTTTAAATTTGAATCGTTTACCTTCATAAAACTCACATTTTCAAAAATAAAGTAAATGTACCCTTCTCATCAATTTTCATAGGCCCAATAGTTAACAATAAATAATACAATTCTTTTAATTCCAGGTGACTACTGAGCATATTGTCATAGGTTTGTAGGCCATTTTGACTTCCAGTTTTCTGAGCTACCTACTTATATTCTCTGCCTATTTTTCTCTTGGGCTATTTGTCTTTTCCAAATCACCAACTCGAAACTCTTTTTATATTACAGATATTAACTATTTGTCTTGTTTCAGAAATTATTTTTAAAATATTTTTTATTATGATGTGTTGGGGTACAGTTAAGTGTTAGGTATACAATTACGTTCCATTCAGGCACCCTGTTGATAAGAGGTGTTTCCCTGTCCCCAGACAGATATTTGCTACTGTTAATCCCATCTCCCTTCCCCCCCCCATAGTTTCCCAGTACCATCAGTCATTTTCTTATAGTATTACATTGGGTGTTCAAGGTCCATTATATGAGTGAGAACATGTGGTACTCGGATCTTTCTTTCTATGAGAGGTCACTCAGTATTATAGACTCTAGTTCCATCCAGGTTGCTGCGAAGTTCATGATTTTGTTCTTTTTTATGGCTGCATAGTATTCCATCGTGTATATGTACCACTTTTTTAAATACAGTCCTCTTTTGATGGGCAGCATGGTTGTTTCCAGGTTCTTGCTATTGTGGACAACGCTGCGATAAACATACGTGTGCAGGTATCTTTTTTATAGAGTGATTTGAGTTCTTCAGGGTATATTCCCAGTAGGGAGATTGCAGGGCATATGGGAGGTTGATGTTTGGGCTTTTAGGAATCGCCACACTGCTTTCCACAGAGGTTGCACTAGTTTACACTCCCACCAACAGTGTAGAAGTGTTCCCTTTTCGCCACACCCTCTCCAGCAGCTGTTATTTTTTGAGTTGTTGATGTTTGCCATTCTGACTGGGGTTAGGTGGTATCTCAGTGTGGTTTTGATTTGCATCTCCCTGATGATTAGTGAGGTTGAACGTTTCTTCATGTGTCTGTTGGCTGCTCGGATGTCTTCCTTTCTGAAGTGTCTGTTCATATCTTTTGCCCTTTTTATAATGGAGCTGTTTGTTTTTTCTTTTCAACATGTTTGAGTTCCTTGTAGATCCAGGATGTTAAGCCTTTGTCAGGCCTGGTGTTGGCAGATACTTTTTCCCAGTCTGTAGACTGTCTCCCTGCTCTCTTGATGGTTTCTTTGGCTTTGCAGAAGCTTGTCAGTTTAAGACGGTCCCACTTGTCTATCTTCTCTCTTATGACCTGTGGGTTTCGAGTTTTGGTCAGGAATTGGATGCCAGTTCTGATTTCCGTGAAGGTATGTCCTTCATTTGCTAAGGTTCTTATGGTTTGAGGTTTTACATTTAGGTCTCTGATCCATTTGAAGTTAACCTTTGTGCATGGGGATAGATAGGGGTCCTGTTTCAATCTTCTGCATGTGGTCAGCCAGTTTTCCCAGCACCATTTACTGAATAGGTTCTCCTTTCCCTGTTGGTAGGTGGTGGGGGCTTTGTCGAAGATGAGTTGGTTGAGAAATTGAGGTTTTGCTTCTGGGATCTCAATTCTATTCCATTGCTCTATATGCCTGTTCCTATACCAATACCAACCTCTTTTGATGATTGTCGCTTTATGTAAAGTTTGAAGTCTGGTAATGTGATACCACTTGCTTTGTTTTTTTTGTGAGGATTTTTCTGGCTATTCTTGGACGTTTGTGTTTCCATATGAATTCCTGTGTTGTCTTTTCTAGGTCTGAGAAGAATGTTGCTGGTAATTTGATGGGTATTGCATTGAATTTGTAGATTGCCTTAGGTAAGATGGATATCTTCACAATGTTGATTCTTCCAATCCATGAGCATGGGATAGTTTTCCACTTGTTTGTGTCATCTTTGATTACTTTGAGCAGTGTTTTTAGGAAGATGCCAAGGTATTTCATTTTTTGTGGCTATTGTGAATGGAATTGTGGTTTTTATTTGGGTTTCTGTTTGTTTATTATTGGTGTAGACAAATGCGATTGTCTTTTACACATTTATTTTATATACTGAGATTTTGCCAAAGGCCTTTATCAGTGTAAGGAGGTTTTTGACAGATTCTCTTGGGTTTTCAAGGTACACAATCATATCATCTGCAAAGAGAGATAAGTTGACTTCCTCTTTTCCTATTTGGATGCCCCTGATTGCCTTCTCTTCTCTGATTGCTCGAGCCAGGATTTCCAATACTATGTTGAACAGGAGTGGTGAGAGAGGACATCCTTGTCTTGTTCCAGTTTTCAGGGGAAATGGTTCCAATTTTTGTCCATTCAGGAGTATGTTGGCTGTGGTTTTCTCGTAGATGGCTTTTACTATTTTGAGGTATGTTCCCCGTTAGCCTAGATGTTCAAGGGTTTTTATCAAGAAGGGGTGCTGGATTTTATCAAAAGGTTTTCCTGCATCTAATGATATAATCATGTGGTTTTTGTTTTGACATCTGTTGATGCATTTAATTACATTTATGGTTTTACGAATGTTGAACCAGCCTTGCGTCCCAGATATGAAGCCTACTTGGTCATGATGGATGATTTTTGAGATGTATTGCTGAATCTGGTTTGCTAGGATCTTGCTGAGAATTTTAGCATCTATGTTCATCAAAGATATTGGCCTGTAGTTCTCTCTCTTTGTTGGATCTTTACCTGGCTTTGGTATCAATGTGATGTTGACTTCGTGAAATGATTTGGGGAGAGTTCTATCTTTTTCAATCACATAGAATACCTTCAGTAGGATTGGTATCAGCTCCTCCTTAAATGTCTTGTAGAATTCTGCTGGAAAGTCATCTGGACCAGGGCTTTTTTTTGTAGGTAATTATCATATTATGTAATCGATTTCCTTGATTGTTATTGGTCCATTTCGGGTCTCAGCTTCTTCTTGTTCCAACCTAGGTAGGTTGTGTGATGTCAGAAAGTCCTCCATTTCCTTAAGGTTTTCAAGTTTGCTTCCATACAAGTGTACGTAGTAGTCTCTAATGATCTTTTGTATTTCTTCAGGGTCAGATGTGACTTCATCTTTTGTGTTTCTGATTGTGCTTATTAAGTTTTTTTTTTTTTCTTGCTCAGTCTAGTTAGGGGACCGTGAATCTTGATTATCCTTTTGAAGAACCAGCTTTTTGTTTCATTGATTTTTATGTGCTATCTTTTTGTCTTCTATCCTGGATTTAGGCTTTTATTTTGGTGATCTGGATTCTTCTGCTGAAATTAGGGTTTTTGTGGTCTTGTTTTTCCAGCTTCCTTAGGTGACTTGTTAGGTTGTTAATTTGTGTTCCTTCCATTTTCTTCATGTGTGTTTGTAGGGATATAAATTCCCCTCTTACTACAACTTTCAAGGTGTCCCAGAGATTTTGGAAAGATGTTTCTTCATTTTCATTTGTTTCCAGGTAACACTTGATCTCTGTTTTGATTTCATCATTGACCCAAGAGTCATCATGATGTTTAGTGTCCATGCCTTTGTGGGTTTTGGGGGACCTTGCTGGTGTCAATGTTTGTTTTTATTCCACTGTGGTCCGAGAAGGTGCAAGGTAGAATTTCGGTCCTTTCAAATTTGCTTATGCTTGATTTATGTCCAATTGTGTGGTAGATCTTAGAATATGTTCCATGTGGAGATAAGTAGAATGTATATTCAGTGGTCTTTGGATGGAGTGTTCTGTAGGTATCAATTAAGTCCATTTGTTCCAGAGTCACATTGAAGTTCCAGATCTCCTTGCTGATTTTTTTGTCCTGATGATCTGTCTAGGGTTGTGAGTGGGGTATTAAAGTTGCCAGTTATGATGGTGTTTGAGTCAATATCTTTCTTTAGTTTTCCTAGAAGTTGCTTTATGAAATTTGGTGCACCTATGTTGGGTGCATACATGTTTAGAATAGATATTTCTTGTTGATGGAGTGAACCTTTTATCATTATGTAGTGGCCCTCTGTAACTTTTTAAATTTTTGATAGCTTAAATGGTATTTTCTCTGAAATTAGGATCGTGACTCCTCCTTTCTTTTGTGTTCCATTCATCTGAAAATTTGTTTCCCATCCGCTTACTTTGAGTCTATGTCCTTTCTAGTGAGATGGGTCTCTTGAAGGCCGTATATTGTTGCCTGGTGATATTTTATCCATTTTAACCATTCTATGTCTTTTCAGTGGTGTGTTTTGTCCATTCACAATCAGGCTAATTATTGAAATGTGAGAGTTCATCCCTATCATAGAGTTCCTAAAGAGTTGTTGTTCCTCCACTTGGTTTTTTTGTCTTTCTTTTGGTTTGGGGTTGGTTCATTTATATTTTATTCTTTTCCCTGTCCTCTTGTGAAGAACGTTGTTCTTTTTTCCTTTCTTCTGTGTTTACTACTTTCTTAAGTGTTTCATGTAGAGGTGGTTGGCTGGCAGCATAAGTTCTTAGGGATTGGATATCTGGGAAAGACTTTAATTCTCCCTCACTGATGAAGCTTAGCTTGGCCAGGTAGGTTATTCTTGGTTGAAATTGTTCATGTTTTAGGACTTTGAAGATAGAGCTCCAAGCTTTACTAGCCTGCAGGGTTTCTGTAAATAAATCTGCTGCTATTCTGATTGGTCTTCCACGGTAGGTGATCTGGCTTTTTTCTCTTGCTGCCTTTAGGATTTTTTCTTTTATGCCTACTTTGTTTGGTGAATTATTATGTGTCTAGGAGTTGGTCTTCGCATTTGTTGTCTTCCAGGGGTTCTCTAAATCTCTTGTGTTTGAATTTTTGCATCACTGATTAGATAAGGGAAGTTTTCTTGAATGATCTCATGGAAAGTTTGTTCCAGTGTGGTCTCTGTCTCTTTTTCTGCCTCAGATAGTCCAATTACTCTTAGGTTAGGCCTCTTGAGGTAATTGCTCATCTCTTGAAGGTTTTGTTATGTCTTTTTTAGCTTATTTTCTGTGTTTTTAAGAGTCTGGGTTAGTTCTATATTTTGGTTCTCAAGCTCTGAGATTCTTTCCTCTGCTTGGGTAATTCTGTTTTCCATGCTTATCAGTTTGTTATTTATTTCTTTTACAGTATTCTTTATTACTGTTATCTCAGATTTCAGCTCCTGCCTTGTTTCTTCTTGTGTTTCCTCAATTCTTTTTAATCTCTCCATTAATGTCTTGATATCTACGTTTGAGTTTGAGATCCTTATTCTGGGGGCTCTTCATTGTTTGTATTCTGAAGTCAGTTTTCTCAGTGTCTGCCCTCCCAGGGTTCTGGGAGAGACCCATATGCTTCTTTTGGTTTTTCTTCATTTGTGTAGATATTTCTCTCTCTCCCCCTTTCCCTCCCCTTCTTTAATTCCGTTTTTGAGGGAAGGTGGGGTTGCTTTGATTTCTCTTTTGCAATATCCTGTTCTTCCTTATGTGGATCTTCTGGCTTTGTTCACTTTTCAGGTTGGAGCATAGGCTGCAATCTGTACTTTTTGCAGTTTTGAGGTTTAATTGAGAGGGAAGCTGTGGTTCAGAATGCTGATTCTAGCATCCACAAACAGGTGTATGAGCACACTGGAACCTATTTCCCTCTGCCTTACAGTCTGCCCATTCAGCAGTATGTAGTCTTGGTCCCTGGATTAAAAAGGGGGGTACAAAAGAGGAAAATAATGGAGGAAGGGATGGTCAATAGGGGATTAGAAAGAGAGAAAAGCAAGAGGAAAAACAGATATATATACCAACTATCAGGTGAGAAAGAGACACAAGGCCAGGAAAGAGTGAAGAAAGACATGTAAGAAAGATTCCCTAAGGAGTACTGATAGCTACACAGAGACAGGCCAATAAAATCAAGAAACAGTGTAAGTCAGAAGGTAAACAACAAACGTGATCAAAACCAACAGTTACAATGATAAAATCATAAGTCAAAATGAGCTATCAGATTAATGTCACTTCTCCGATTCCGGCCTCTCCCCTTTGTTTTTCATTGCAGCGTAGGGGTGGGGCTTTGTCTCCTGTTTCACGCCGTTGCCTTAGGGACTGAGGTAAAGTTTGTTGATAGGTGGGTGGGGCAATGGAAGTCTCTGCCTGAAGAATGATGAGGCAGTTTATGTAGATCTGTTTTTCTCTACTTCTCTGGGTTCCCCTGCTTGGGGCCTCGTGCTGTATGCCTCAGCCAGGATGGGCCCAGAGTTCCAGAGCTCCAAAGCTCCAAAGGGCAGGCAGTGAGCGGTGAGAGTGGCCCTGGGCCCCCCACAGGGTACTTCAGTCAGGAATGGGACCGGTGTCTCTGAGGGGTGGGTGCCCAGAGCCTCCCTGAGTGACCGGCAGCTTGGTGCCGGGTGCCAGGCTGGAGATGATGTAGCCTGGGAGGGGGCTGGGACCCGAGACATACCCCGCATGCAGTGGAACAGCAGCAGCAGGGGGCCCCCAATATCTGGCCCTGCGTGGGACCGAAGGTCCCCAGGCCTCACACCAGCATGGCTGGTGGTACGCTGGGGGGTGAGGGAGGAGAAGTAAGACTATTCTGGGGAACTCACATTCAGAGAATCTCACTAGTTCACCTATGCCATCGCCGTCTTCTTCCCATCTCCTCAGAAATATATATATATATTTTTGAGTTGGAGTCTCACTCTTTCACCCAGACTGTAGTTCAGTGGCTGCTCCCAGCCACTGCAGCCTCGACCTGTTGGGCTCTGGTGATCCTTCTGCCTCAGCCTTCCAAGTAGCCAGAATTACAGGCATGCGCTACCACGCCCAGCTGATTTTTTGATTTATTGTAGAGATGAGGTCTCGCTGCCCAGGCGGGTCTCGAACCCGTGGGCTCAGGCAATCCACTCACCTCAACCCCCCAAAGGTGCAGGATTATAGCCCGAGCCACCGAGCCCGGCTTAGAAATATTTTCAAAATCGCATCGGCTCCGGAGGCATCCAGGGGTCACGGCGGGGCAGGGTGGCCAGGTGTGAGGTGGGTTCAAAGTATATTTTTTAAATAGTATGCCACAGGATGGTAACTCTGCTGGATATTAAAAGGTTTGAGAATTGAAAAAAAGTTAAGTAAGTTATTTTACTGTGGGAGGTCTCAGAGCATTTTCTGCACTGCCCAACAGCACATTCTATAATGATAGAAATGTTCTATGTATGCACTTTCCAGTATAGCCACCACATACATGCCACATATGGCTATTAAGCACTTGAAATGTAACTAGTGTGATTGCTATTTTATTAATTAATTTATGTTAACTAGCTGGGTTGGGCTAGTATCTATATACTTTACAGTACAGCTTATACCATACACATTTACAATGCCAGCTCTAGAAGGGAGATAGTGCAAGTTTTCCAAAACTTTGCAGGGCTTTCTCTTTTTTTTTTTCCAATATTTTTTATTATGCTTTTGTGGGGTACAGTTAAGGGTTAGGTGTACAAGTATGTTTCATTCAGGCACCCTTTTGATAGGAGGTGTTTCCCTATCCCCAGACAGATATTTGCTACTGTTAATCCCATCTCCATCCCCCCCATAGTTTCCCAGTACCATCAGTCATTTTCTTATTCTATTACATTGGAGGTTCAAGGTCCATTATATGAGTGAGAACATGTGATACTCAGATCTTTGTTTCTGTGAGAGGTCACTCAGTAATAGAGACTCTAGTTCCATCCAGGTTGCTCCGAAATTCATGATTTTGTTCTTTTTTATGGCTGCGTAGTATTCCATCATGTATATGTACCACATTTTAAAATCCAATCCTCTTTTGTTGGGCAGCATGGTTGTTTCCAGGTTCTTGCTATTGTGAACAATGCTGCGATAAACATACGTGTGCAGGTATCTCTTTTATAGAGTGATTTGAGTTCTTCAGGGTATATTCCCAGTAGGGGGATTATGGGGTCATATGGGAGGTTGATATTTAGAGCTTTTAGGAATCACCACACTGCTTTCCACAGAGGTTGCACTAGTTTACACTCCCACCAACAGTGTAGAAGTGTTCCCTTTACGCCACACCCTCTCCAGCAGCTGTTATTTTTTGAGTTGTTGATAATTGCCCTTCTGACTGGAGTTAGTGTGGTTTGATTTGCATCTCCCTGATGATGAGTGACGTTGAACATTTCTTCATGTGTTTGTTGGCTGCTCGGATGTCCTCTTTTGTGAAGTGTCTGTTCATATCTTTTGCCCATTTTATAATGGGGTTGTTTGTTTTTTTCTTTTCAGCACGTTTGAGTTCCTTGTAGATCCAGGATGTTAAGCCTTTGGCAGACCTGGTGTTGGCAAATACTTTTTCCCAGTCTGTAGGCTGTCTCCCTGCTCTCTTGATGGTTTCTTTGGCTTTGCAGAAGCTTGTCAGTTTAATAAGGTCCCACTTGTCTATCTCCTCTCTTATGACCTGTGGGTTTCAGGATTTGTTCAGGAATTGGATGCCACTTCCGATTTCCATGAGGGTATGTCCTTCATTTTCTAAGGATCTTATGGTTTGAGGTTTTACATTTAGGTCTCTGATCCATTTGGAGTTAACCTTTGTGCCTGGGGATAGATACGGGTCCTGTTTCAATCTTCTGCATGTGGTCAGCCAGTTTTCTCAGCACCATTTACTGAATAGGTTCTCCTCTCCCCAGTGATACATGGTTGAGGCCTTGTAGAAGAGAAGTTGGTGGAGAAATTGAGGTTTTGCTTCTGGATTCGCAATTATATTCCATTGATCTATATGCCTGTTCCTATACCAATACCAAGCTGTTTTGATGATTGTAGCTTTATAGTAAAGTTTGAAGTCTGATATTGTGATACCACCTGCTTTGTTTTTTTTGCTGAGGTTGTTCTGGCTATTCTTGGACGTTTGTGTTTCCATATGAATTCCTGTGTTGTTTTTTCTAGGTCTGAGAAGAATGTTGCTGGTAATTTGATGGGTATTGCATTGAATTTGTAGATTACCTTAGGTAAGATGGACATCTTCACAATGTTGATTCTTCCAATCCATGAGCACGGGATATTTTTCCACTTGTTTGTGTCATCTTTGATTTCTTTGAGCAGTGTTTTGTAGTTTTCATTGTAAAAGTCTTTCACTTCTCTGGTTGTGAAGATGCCAAGGCATTTCATTTTTTGTGTGTGTGGCTATTGTGAATGGAAATGTGGTTTTTATTTGCCTTTCGGTTTGTTTATTATTGGTGTAGAGAAATGCGATTGTCTTTTGTACATTTGTTTTGTATCCTGAGATTTTGCCAAAGGCCTTTATCAGTGTAAGGAGGTTTTTGACAGATTCTCTTGGGCTTTCGAGGTACACAATCATATCATCTGCAAAGAGTGATAGCTTGACTTCCTCTTTTCCTATTTGGATACCCCTGATTGCCTCCTCTTCTCTGATTGCTCGAGCCAGGACTTCCAATACTATGTTGAACAGGAGGGGTGAGAGTGGGCATCCTCGTCTTTTTCCAGTTTTCAGTGGAAATGGTTCCAATTTTTGTTCATTTAGGAGTATGCTGGTTGTGGGTTTCTTGTAGATGGCTTTTACTATTTTGAGGTATGTTCCCCGTATGCCTAGATGTTTACGGGTTTGTATCACGAAGGTTTGCTGGATTTTATCAAAAGGTTTTCCTGCATCTAATGATATAATCATGTGGTTTTTGTTTTGACATCTGTTGATGTATTTAATTACATTTATGGTTTTACGAATGTTGAACCAGGCTTGCATCCCAGGAATGAAGCCTACTTGGTCATGATGGAAGATTTTTGAGATGTACTGCTGAATTCGGTTTCCTAGGATCTTGTTGAGAATCTTAGCATCTATGTTCATCAAAGATATTAGCCTGTAGTTCTCTTTCTTTGTTGGATCTTTACCTGGCTTGGGTATCAATGTGAAGTTGGCTTTGTAAATGATTTGGGGAGAGTTCCATCTTTTTCAATTGCCTGATATACCTTCAGTAGGATTGGTATCAGCTCCTCCTTAAATGTCTTGTAGAATTCTGCTGGACAGTCATCTGGACCAGGGCTTTCTTTTCTGGAAGTTTTCTTATTACGTAGTCGATTTCCTTGATTGTTATTGGTCTATTTAGGGTCTCAATTTCTTCTTGTTCCAACCTAGGTAGGTTGTGTGAGGTCAGAAAGTCCTCCATTTCCTTAAGGTTTTCCAGTTTGTTTCCATACAAGTGTACGTAGTAGTCTCTAATGATCTTTTGTATTTCTTCAGGGTTAGATGTGAGTTCATCTTTTGTGTTTCTGATTGTGCTTATTTGATTTTTTTCTCATTTTTTCTTAGTCAGTCTAGCTAGGGGACCATCAGTCTTGTTTATCCTTTTGAAGAACCAGCTTTTTGTTTCATTGATTTTTTTTGTATTATCTTTTTGTCTTCTATGTCCTGGATTTGGGCTTTTATTTTGGTGATCTGGATTCTTCTGCTGAAATTAGGGTTTTTGTGTTCTTGCTTTTCCAGCTTCTTTAGGTGGCTTGTTAGGTTGTTAATTTGTGTTCCTTCCATTTTCTTCATGTGTGTTTGTAGCGATATAAATTCCCCTCTTACAACAGCTTTCAAGGCATCCCAGAGATTTTGGTAAGATGTTTCTTCATTTTCATTTGTTTTCAGGTATCTCTTGATCTCTGTTTTGATTTCATCATTGACCAGGAGTTGTTTAACATCATGCTGTTTAGTGTCCATGTCTTTGTGGGTTTTGGGGGACTTTATTGTTGTCAATGTTTATTTTTATTCCACTGTTGTCCGAGAAGATGCATGGTAGAATTTCGGTCCTTTTAAATTTGCTTATGCTTGATTTATGGCCAATTACATGGTCAATCTTAGAATACGTTCCATGCAGTGATGGGTAGAATGTATATTCTGTGGTCTTTGGATGGAGTGTTCTGTAGGTATCAATTAGGTCCACTTGGTCCAAGGTCACACTGAGGTTCTGGATCTCCTTGCTGATTTTTTGTCCTGATGATCTGTTGAAGGTTTGAGTGGGGTATTAAATTCCCCAGTTATGATAGTGTTAGAGACAATATCTTTCTTTCGTTTTCCTAGAAGTTGCTTTATAAAAGTTGGCGCATCTATGTTGGGTGCATATATGTTTAGGATAGATATTTCTTGTTGATGGATTGTGCCTTTTATCATTATGTAGTGGCCTTCTGTATCTTTTTTGATTTTTAATAGCTTGAAGGGTATTTTGTCTGCAATTACGATCGCTACTCTTCCTTTCTTTTGTCTTCTGTTCACCTGAAAGTTTGTTTCCCATCATCTTACTTTGAGTCTGTGGGTGTCCTTTCTACTGAGGTGAGTCTCTTGAAGGCAATAGATTGTTGCCTGATGATATTTTATCCATTTTGCCATTCTATGTCTTCAGTGGTGCATTTAGTCCATTCACATTTAGGTTAATAATTGAAATGCAAGAGTTGATCCCTGTCATAAGGTTCTTACAGAGTTGTTCCTGTTTGTTCATTGTCTTTCTTTGTGATTTGGAGTTGGTTCATGTGTGTTTTTAATCTTTTGCCTGTACTCTTGTGTAGAATGTTGTTGTTCTTTTTTTTCTTCTGTGTTCAGTACTTTCTTAAGTGTTTCTTGTAGAGGTGGTGTGGTGGCAGCGTAGGTTCTTAGGGATTGGATATCTGGAAACGATTTCAATTCTCCCTCACTAATGAAGCTTAGTTTGGCTGGGTAGGTTATTCATGGTTGAAATAGTTTCTCTTTTAGGACTTTGAAGATAGGGCTCCAGGCTCTCCTGGCCTGAAGGTTTTCTGTGGATAAATCTGCTGCTATTCTAATTGGTCTTCCCTGGTAGATAGTCTGGCCTTTTTCTCTTGCTGCCTTTAGAATTTTTTCTTTTATAGCTACTTTGTTTAGGTGAATTATTATGTGTCTGGGAGTTGTTCTTCTCGTTTGTTGTCTTGCAGGGGTTCTCTGAGTCTCTTATGTTTGAATTTTTTCATCCTTGATGAGATGAGGGAAGTTTTCTTGAATGATTTCATGAAATGTTTGTTCCAGTGTGGCTTCTGTTTCTCTCTCTGCCTCAGGAAGTCCAATTACTCTTAGGTTTGGTCTCTTGAAGTGATCATTCATCTCATGCAGGTTTTGTTCTGTCTTTTTGAAATTCTTTTGTATGCTTTTGACAGTTTGGGTTAGTTCTGTGTTTTGGTCTTCAAGCTCTGAGATTCTTTCTTCTGCTTTGCTAATTCTGCTTTCCATGCTTATTAGGCTGTTATTCATTTCTATCACAGTATTTTTTACTGCTGTTATTTCTGACATCAGCTCCTTTCTATTTTCCTCTTGTCTCTCCTCAATTTTTAAAATTCTGTCTATTAATGTCTTGATGTCTGGGTTTGTTGCATGTGACCAGTCATTCTGGGAGCTGTTCATTGTTTGTGTTCCAGAATCTGTTTTCTCAGTGTCTGATCTCCCAGGGGTCTGTGTGAGACCTATATTCTTCTTTTGGTTTTTCTTCATTTGTGCAGTTTTCTCCCAGTCCCTACTTTTTCCTTCCCTCCATGACACTGTCTTCTTTAATTCTGATATTCAGGGGTAGAGGGATTGGTTTTATTTCTGTTTGTTCAATCTCCTATTCTTTATGTATGCCCTCTTTGTTCAATTCTGGAGTTGCACTGTAGGTTGGGGGTGGTCCTTTTTGCAGTTTGAGATTTACTTAAGGGGGGAGCTGTGATTCAAAATCTATCTGCAGGTCCTGGTATTCGCTGACAGGTGTATGGATAATCTGGAACCCACTTCCCACTGCCTTGGAATCTGTCCGTGCAGTGGGGCTGTAGGTTTACTCCCTGAAATAAAATGTGGTTAGCAGAGGGGAGAGAATGGAGCAGAGAATGGGTTGAAGAGGGGGGGAGAGATAGAGGAGTAAGGGGGGAAACAAACGAGTGTGCCAACAAATAGAGATGCCTATATTGAAACAGATAAAAACAATAGACCACAGCTACAGACGAATCAACTCCCATACAAAAAAATAAATAAAACATATAATGATGCTAACATACAAGCTAACCTACCACCTTATTGGTGTACTGTTCCTCAATACAAAGATATGGTTTACAGAAAGAAGAAAAGAGAAGAAAAGGAAGAGAAAAAAAGGAACACTACAGTAGGAATAGAATAAAGTCATTAAACTAACAGAATCAATCAAGCACACTGTGAGACTTTTTCTTTAAGTCCAATGTCCTTTCAGTTCTGATTTCTAGCTTTCTTTTCAAGTTGGTAAATTAGTTTGCAGTTAGGGTCAGTTGTCCCTGGTCTGCTGTGAAGGACAGTTCAGATCACCCTCTATTCATCACTCTGGCCTGTGTCTTTTTCAAGTTTGTGTCTCCCGTTTCGGTGTTGTTACTTTGAATCGCCAGCAGGTTGTGCTATCTCAGCTGCCGCCCCAGAGGGGGTGGGGCCGGACAGGAACCGCAGAAGCTGGAGATGGAAGCCTGCCTGAGGGCACATGGGGAGGGGACCCACGGCAGGCAGGATGTCACGGTCACAGGAGAGGTGGCAGTGATCCCAGTAGATCCTCCCTGCAGGGGCTTCAAGGACTGAAATCGTGGATCCCTTCAGGCACAGGTGGCGCGATGTGCTATGGCTGCCATGGAGGTCACGGCAGCGTCGCCCCCCCAGACGGCTGCTGTGTCTGCGCTGCGGTGGCTGTCCAGACTGCTGTGATGCCCCAGCCATGGCAACGGCTGAGCTCCGTGTGAAGAGCAGGCTGCGATGTTGGGATTCGCAGCTCCCAGGGAGAGAGCCAGAGACTCACTGTAGTACTCCTTTGCATAGGGTTTCACAGACCAGGTTGCCCTGTCGCCATCTTGCCGGAAGTCCTCTGCAGGGCTTTCAAAGGACTGAAATTCTCTGCAAAACCATCTGGAAAGAACTAGGCTATGAGATGTCTGCCAGGCAGTTGAAGTCCCAGGATACCACTCTAGCATTGACATTCTAAGTAGCCATCACCATCATGGGCATCAGTAACCATCCAGTGTTAGAGGCCAGGCTGTTCTCTGTTCCCTACATGTGATACCATCACCTCACAGTTCAATCACACTAAAATCTCCCAAGTGCCAACAGATGCCCTGGGCCTCCCAGTGCAGGTCTAGTTGGCAGAAATCAACCAATGTTACATAACTGTCACTTCCTTTTTGCCAAACATAAAACAATAACAATGTACTTTTACCAGGCTTTACAGTTTATCAATCTTGAATACAATGGGATATGTCATTACCTTAACAACTCAGTGAGGTAGATAGCATTCCATTTTATAGGTCAGAAAAGTAGCACTTAGACAGATGAAATGACTTTATCACACACTTAGTTGATGGGACTTGACCTCCATCTTTGAATTATATCTCTTCAATCATTCCAACAAAATCGTTTTGAACAGAATCTTTCCTTAAAATGTTCAGAGTCCATAAAAACATTGAATTAATACATTTTCAAACTATCAAAAAAGTATAGATTTCTGAGAAAAGCAGTTTGTTTTACAAGGTCTGCTCAGATGCACATTGAGAAGTATTATAAATGCAAGAAATGTTTAATGATAATGGAATAAAAGACACCAACGTGATTACTCATGAACATATATAATTCCTATTCTCCAAGAAAACCTCCGCTGGACCTGTAATAATTATGTGCCTCTCAACTAAAAAATCCACACTGGTGTGTAAATAACCAGCTACAAACTTCATTCACCGAATTATTTCTCCTCTCCTGGTTATGCAGTCAATTTAGTGCTTCTGAGTGCTATTTATTCAGACTGCAGTAGCACACACAACTCTTCATTTCTGCACCTATTTCAGGCTTGGCTCCTCAAGTGTGCCAAAGTCCTTGAACCAATTTGTCATCACATCAGATGAGTGCTTTTGACTTTGACCTACACAACTGGAGAAATCAAGGTTATTCATCAGACTGTCATGTCTTGTACCATCATTTGGCCTTGTAGAAAATTGACTGGGATCTGTAGCTATGACCCAGAGTTCCAAATCTAGGCATTACAAAAATAAAACCATGCGGGGCCTGAATAGCATGTCAATGAGGTGACCCTCTATGATTTACATGGGCATGCTTGGCTAATTATTTTTTTTGAGTCGGGGTCTCACGCTGTCACCCTGACTAGAGTGCATTGGCACAATCACAGCTCATCGCAGCCTTGACCGCCTGGGCTCAGACAATCCTTCCTCCTTTGCCTCCTGAGTATCTGGGACTACAGGCATGCATCACCATGACCAGACTTTTTTTTTTTTTGTAGATATGGGATCACACTATGTAACCCAGGGTGGTCTTGAACTTCCAGGCTCAAGCTGTCTTCCTGCCTTGGCCTCCCAAAGTGCTGGGATTATAAGCATGTGATACTACATCTGGCTACACCTGGCTATTAATGGGGCTCATTTCACTCACTCTAGATTAAAATATAATCACAAAAAATATAATTACTTTCAGTCATTATATAGCAATTAATATTTTGTCTGTAATGAAATTTATATACTTAATATAAATAACATTTACTTTATTATATCATACTGTACTCTGAAAAAAATTTCTACTACAGTTTTCATCACAATGGTGAAGACAAAATGCCATCCATGGTCATCTCAATGGTCCTAAGAAACATAAAGGAAAAGAAAAGTGGAAGGTAAAAAGACAGTGAGTGAAGAAGAACAGAGGGTCAGCCAGAGGAAGATGCAAGGGAATTCAAAGGCAAAAACTGAGTCACCAGGCAGAAATCTTGAACAAAGTGACCAGGCACACTGATGGCCTGGGATATCCCTGAGATAGGATTTAAATTACCAGCACTCTCAAGGGCACAGTGGGGGAGTCAGGGAAAGTTGTGGGGAAGGAAAAGATGGCTAAGGGAGATGTGAGAAACATGAGTGGAAAGAGGGAACAAAACAGCTCTGTACACAAATCAATGCATCCAGCTGTAAAAGACCAGGGGTGGGAAGGTTTGTTATACCATCACCAAATCTTACCATTTGTGATCTTGATAACGTCACAGATTTCTAGTTTTCCCTCCAACAGCCTAAGAATCTGTTTGATTGTTTGCTTGCTTGTTTGTTTTGAGTCAGGTTCTTATTCTGTCACAAGCTGGAGAGCAGTGGCATGATCATGACAATCACAGCTCATGGCAGCCTCAACCTCTTGTGCTCAAACAATCCTTCCACCTCAACATCCCAAGTAGCTGGAACTACCCACACGTGACACCACACCTGGCTAATTTTTTTTTTTTTTTTGGAGAGACAATGTCTCACGATATTGCCCAGGCAGGCCACAAACTCCTGGGCTGGAGCAATCCACCTGCCTCACCCTCCCAAAGTGCTGGGATTACAGGTGTAAGCCACCACACCAGTCTTGGAATCTGTGTTTTTAACAGGTACCTCCAGGTGATTCTCATGATAGACAAGTTTGGGAGGCAGCACTGTGGAGAACAGGATAGATTAAAGACTGACAGTCTAAAGTTTGAATACAGACTCATCCACTCACCAGCTCTGTGAACTTGGAGAGATACTTTACTTTCTGAGCCTCGGTTTTCTCATCCATAAAAGATATGTTTACTGAACCTGCGGTTTCAAGACCTGCCTGGGCAGCAAGACCTCTTCTCTACAATAAATAAAAAAATTAGCGGGGCATGGTAGCACGCGCCTGTAGTTCCAGCTACTTGGAAGGCTGAGGCAGAAGGATCACTGGAGCCCAGCAAGTTGAGGCTGAGGTGGCCGGGAGTGGCCACTGCACTCCAGTCTGGGTGCTAGAGTGAGACTCCAACTCAAAAAAAAAAAAAGATATGTTTATGTCTCAAAACTATCCTCCAAGTTAAGTATTGTCATCATCACCATTTTACAGATTAGGAAGCCAAGGCACACAGTTGTTGGTTAAGTACTTCACCCAAAGTTATGCTGCTGGTATCAGAAGATGCCTGGCTCCAGCTGCCATGCTCTTTGCCCAACACTTTTCTCCCTTTCCTTCTATAAGGGAACATTTTGCTGAGAAAGGCAGGGGAGAAAGCTTTCCAGACAAAGCACTTTATGTCAATTCTTATTCACATCAAATGATAACTGATGCAAACTAGCAAGTTTACTCAAATTAATTTGTGAATCAAGAGTTTCTTCCCCAAGATTAAACATTTATACGAATCAAGCCATGACTCCACCTGGGAGATGGCTCAGGAATATTAATGCTTCAACAAACGTTGTTGCTCATAACCACAACTCAAGTGGTACAGATAAATATTAAATCAGGCACCTGGCGCCATCCTGAACGCGCCACCCTGAGCATGCCGCCTGTTCACCTGAGGCATGGCCGTCGGGTCATGGGTGAGGGCCTTTGCCCACACCTCTGAGCCCCGCCTCGCCCACACACAAGGCTGCCACGTACCTGCGAGAGCAAGCTGGAGCTGCCAGTGCCAGAGGCTGCGTCTTGAGGAGCCAGAGCGCCACATGACTGACAGAGCCTAGGATGCCACTGGCTGGAGCCCGACGCCCGATGCCACTCGACGCCATCTGGGAGCTGGCCGGCAGCTGTGACAGCCCACCACCAGCTGCACTGGTCTGAGGCCTGGGGACCTTCAGTCCCACGCAGGGCCGGATATTGTGGCCCCCTGCTGCTGCTGTTCCACCATACGTGATTCCCACCTGTGTGGGAGTCTCGGGTCTCAGCTCACTCCCTGGTAACCTTGTCTCTTGCTCAGCACCCAGCACCAAGCCGCCGGTCACTCAGGGAGGCTCTGGGCACCCACCCCTCAGAGACACCAGTCCCATTCCTGACTGAAGTGACCTGTGGGGAGCCCAGGGCCACTCTCACCACTCACTGCCTGCCCTATGGAGCTTTGGAGCTCTGGAGCTCTGGGCCCACCCTGGCTGAGGCACTCAGCATGTGACCCCAACCTTGGGGACCCAGACAAGTGGAGAGAAACAGATCTGCAAAAGTGAATCTGCCTCGGCCATTCTCTAGGGGGAGATTTCCATTGCCCTGTCCACCTATCAACAACCCCCACCTTGGTTCCTAAGGTAATGTCGCTGAACATGAGACAGAGCCCACACCTATGCTGAATCAGACAAAAGCAACTCCCAGGCAGCAGGCTAAAAAAAAAAAACCCCAAACTGCGAGTAAATCTAGCTGCCTGCAATGAAAAACAAAGGGGAGAGGCCAGAGATCAGAGCTGAAGTGACTTTAGTCTGATCGCTTATTTTGACTTATGATTTTATCATTTTGCCTATTTGTTTTCACCACTTTTGTTGTTTGCCTTCTGACTTAAACTGTTTCATGATTTTATTGGTCTGTCTCTGTGTAGCTATCAGTATTCTTTAGGGAATCTTTCTTACGTGTCTTTTTTCACTTCTCTCCGGATTTGTGTCTCTTTCTCACCTGACAGGTGGTATGTATGTCTGTTTACCCTCTTGCTCTTCTCTCTCTCTAACTTCCTATTGACCCCCCTTCCTCCATTATTTTCCTATTTTATACCCCTATTTTAATCTAGGGACCAAAGCTAAATACTACTGCATGGACAGATTGTAAGGCAAAGGGAAATACGTTCCAGTGTGCTCATAAACCTGTTCGTGGATGCTAGAATCAGCATATACATTCCAAACCACAGCTTCCCCCTCAAATAAACCTCAAAACTGCAAAAAGTACATTCCGCAGCCCACACTCCAACCTCAAAAGTGAACAAAGCCAGAAGACTCTCATAAGGAAGAACAGGATATTGCAGAAGTGAAACAAAAACAACCCCACCATCCCTCAAAAACAGACTTAAAGAAGGGGAGGGAAAGGGGGAGAGAGAGAGAAATCTACACAAATGAAGAAAAACCAAAAGAAGAGTATGAGTCTCTCCCAGAACCCTGAGGGCAGACACTGAGAAAACTGACTTCAGAATGCAAACAGTGAAGAGCCCCAAGAATGAAGGGTCTCAAACTACAAATCTAGATTTTAGACATTAATGGAGAGATTAAAAAGAATTGAAGAGACACAAGAAGAAACAAGACAGGAGCTGATATCTGAGATAACAGTAAAAAAGAATACTGTGAATGAAATCAATAACAAAATGACAAGCATGGAAAGCAGAATTACCCAAGCAGAAGAAAGAATCTCAGAGCTTGAGGACCAAAATATAGAACTAACCCAAACTCTTAAAAACACAGAAAATAAGCTCAAAAAGACAGAACAAAACCTTCAAGAGATGAGCGACTATATCAAGAGACCGAACCTAAGAGTAATTGGCCTTCCTCAGGCAGAAAGGGAGACAGAGACCACACTGGAACAAACTTTCCATGAGATCATTCAAGAAAACTTCCCTTATCTTATCAGTGATGCAACAATTCAAACACAAGAGATTCAGAGAACCCCTGGAAGACAACAAATGCGAAGACCAACTCCTAGACACATAATAATTCGCCTAAACAAAGTAGGCATAAAAGAAAAACTCCCAAAGACAGAGAAAAAGGCCAGATCACCTACCATGGAAGACCAATCAGAATAGCAGCAGATTTATCTACAGAAACCCTGAAGGCGCGGAGAGCTTGGAGCCCTATCTTCAAAGTCCTAAAAGATAAACAATTTCAACCAAGAATAACCTACCCGGCCAAGCTAACCTTCATCAGTGAGGGAGAATTAAAATCTTTCCCAGATATCCAATCCCAAAGAACTTATGCTGTCTCCAAACCACCTCTACATGAAACACTTAAGAAAGTACTAAACACAGAAGAAAAGGAAAAAAGAACAATGTTCTATACAAGAGTACAGGAAAAAGTATAAAATATACATGAACCAACCCCCAAACCAAAAGAAAAATATAAAAAACCAAGTGGAAGAATAACAATCTATAGGAACTCTATGATAGGGATGAACTCTCACATTTCAATAATTAGCCTGAATGTGAATGGACTAAATGCACCACTGAAAAGACATAGAATGATAAAATGGATAAAATATCACCAAGCAACAATATACGGCCTTCAAGAGACCCATCTTACTAGAAAGGACATACACAGACTCAAAGTAAGAGGATGGGAAACAAATTTTCAGGCAAATGGAACACAAAAGAAAGGAGGAGTCGCAAGCCTAATTTCAGACAAAATACCATTTAAGCTATCAAAAATTTAAAAAGATACAGAGGGTCATACCATAAAGATAAAAGATTCACTCCATCAACAAGAAATAGCTATCCTAAACATATATGTACCCAACATAGGTGCGCCAACTTTTATAAAGCAACTTCTAGGAAAACTAAAGAAAGATATTGCCTCTAACACCATCATAATTGGGGACTTTAATACCCCACTCACAACCCTAGACAGATCATCAGGACAAAAAATCAGCAAGGAGATCTGGAAGCTCAATGTGACTCTGGGCCAAATGGACTTAATTGATACTTACAGGACACTCCATCCAAAGACCACAGAATACACATTCTATTCATAACTGCATGGAACGTATTCTAAGATCGACCACATAATTGGCCATAAAGCAAGCATAAGCAAATTTAAAAGGACCTAAATTCTACCATGCACCTTCTCGGACCACAGTGGAATAAAAATAAACATTAACACCAACAAGGTCCCCCCAAAACCCGCAAAGACATGAACACTAAAGAGCATGATGCTAAACAACTCCTGGGTCAATGATGAAATCAAAACAGAGATCAAATGATACCTGGAAACAAATGAAAATGAAGAAACATCTTACCAAATCTCTGGGATGCCTTAAAAGCTGTAATAAGAGGGGAATTTATATTCCTACAAACACACATGAAGAAAATGAAAGGAACACAAATTAACAGCCTAACAAGCCACCTAAGGAAGCTGGAAAAGCAAGACCACAAAAACCCTAATTTCAGCAGAAGAATCCAGATCACCAAAATAAAAGCCCAAATCCAGGACATAGAAGACAAAAAGATAATACAAAAAAATCAATGGAACAAAAAGCTGGTTCTTCAAAAGGATAAACAAGATTGATGGTCCCCTAGCTAGAGTGAACAAGAAAAAACCCAAATAAGCACAATCAGAAACACAAAAGATGAAGTCACATCTGACCCTGAAGAAATACAAAAGATCATTAGAGACTACTATGTACACTTGTATGGAGACAAACTTGAAAACCTTAAGGAAATGGAGGACTTTCTGACATCACACAACCTACCTAGGTTGGAACAAGAAGAAATTGAGACCCTAAGTAGACCAAACAAGCAAGGAAATCGACTACAGAATAAGAAAACTACCTACAAAAAAAAAAAAAAGCCCTGGTCCAGATGGCTTTCCAGCAGAATTCTACAAGACATTCAAGGAGGAGTTGATACCAATTCTACTGAAGGTATTCCAGGCGATTGAAAAAGATGGAACTCTCCCCAAATCATTTTACAAAGCCAACATCACAGTGATACCCAAGCCAGGTAAAGATCCAACAAAGAAAGAGGACTACAGGCCAATATCTTTGATGAACATAGATGCTAAAATTCTCAACAAGATCCTAGCAAATCGGATTCAACAATACATCTCAAAAATCATCCATCATGACCAAGTAGGCTTCATTCCTGGGATGCAAGGCTGGTTCAACATTCGTACAACCATAAATGTAATTAAATACATAAACAGATGTCAAAACAAAAACCACATGATTATATCATTAGATGCAGAAAAAGCTTTTGATAAAATCCAGCACCCCTTCTTGATAAAAACCCGTGAACATCTAGGCTTACGGAGAACATACCTCAAAATAGTAAAAACCATCTACGAGAGACCCACAGCCAGCATACTCCTAAACGGAAAAAAATTGGAACCATTTCCCCTGAAAACTGGAACAAAACAAGGATGCCCACTCTCACCCCTCCTCTTCAACATAATATTGGAAGTCCTGGCTTGAGCAATCAGAGAAGAGAAGGCAATCAGGGTATCTAAATAGGAAAAGAGGAAGTCAAGTTATCTCTCTTTGCAGATGATATGATTGTGTACCTCGAAAACCCAAGAGAATCTGTCAAAAACCTCCTTACACTGATAAAAGCTTTTGGCAAAGTCTCAGGATACAAAAGAAATGTGCAAAAGGCAATCGCATTTCTTTACACCAATAATAAACAAACAGAAACCCAAATAAAAAGCAGAATTCCATTCACAATAGCCACACAAAAAAGAAATACCTTGGCATATTCCTAACCAGAGACATGAAAGACCTTTACAATGAAAACTACAAAACATTGCTCAAATAAATCAAAGATGACACAAGTGGAAAAATATCCCGTGCTCATGGAGTGGAAGAATCAACACTGTGAAGATGTCCATCTTACCTAAGGCAATCTACAAATTCAATGCAAAAAAATACCCATCAAATTACCAGCAACATTCTTCTCAGACCTAGAAATGACAACACAGGAATTCTTATGGAAACACAAACCTCCAAGAATAGCCAGAACAATCCTCAGCAAAAAAAAAAAACAAAGCAGGTGGTATCACATTACCAGACTTCAAACTTTACTATAAAGCTACAATCATCAAAAGAGCTTGGTATTGGTATAGGAACCGGCATATAGAGCAATGGAATAGAATTGAGATCCCAGAAGCAAAACCTCAATTTCTCAACCAACTCATCTTCGACAAAGACTCCACCATCTACCACTGGGGAGAGGAGAACCTATTCAGTAAATGGTGCTGGGAAAACTGGCTGACCACATGCAGAAGATTGAAATAGGACCCCTATCTATCCCCATGCACAAAGGTTAACTCCAAATGGATGAGACCTAAATGTAAAACCTCAAACAATAAAAACCTTAGAAAATGAAGGATATACCCTCATAGAAATTGGAACTGGCATCCAATTCCTGACCAAAACCCGAAACCCACAGGTCATAAGAGAGAACATAGACAAGTGGGACCTTATTAAACTGACAAGCTTCTGCAAGGTCAAAGAAACCATGAAGAGAGCAGGGAGAAAACCTACAGACTGGGGAAAAGTATTTGCCAACACCAGGAATGACAAAGGCTTAACATCTTGGATCTACAAGGAACTCAAATGTGCTGAAAAGAAAAAAAAACAACCCCATTATAAAATGGGCAAAAGATATGAACAGACACTTCACAAAGGAAGACATCTGAGCAGCCAACAGACCATGAAGAAATGTTCAACCTCACTGATCATCAGGGAGATGCAAATCAAAACCACACTGAGATACCACTTAACTCCAGTCAGAATGGCAATTATCAACAACTCAAAAAATAACAGCTGCTAGAGAGGGTGTGGAGAAAAGGGAACACTTCTACACTGTTGGTGGGAGTGTAAACTAGTGCAACCTCTGTGGAAAGCAGTGTGGTGATTCCTAAAAGCTCTAAATATCAACCTCCCATATGACCCTGCAATCCCCCTACTGGGAATAT